>CM066314.1:11475254-14122500 GCA_033807775.1 Saussurea involucrata
GAATGCCGAGGGGCGCCGATAAAATGGGAGGGGGTTAAGGGAGTCGGCCGTGTCACACCGATGAACTAGATTTACAAGAGTTGTGTATATCTTCAAGAGAAAGCACCATTGCCACCACATCCATATTTGTGGTTATGGAGAAATTTGTAGTTACGCTCATGTTTCCAGTCACGGTGGAGGGAAGGGGGTAATCTCTTGGAAAAGGGGAGTGGTTAATCACCGACAACTCCATTTTTCTGCTTCCATCTTGCATCCCCATTTTTCTGTTCCCATCTTGCATCTCCGATCAGACCCTTCGAACCAAGATTCAGATCCTGATCTAACCCCTTGAACCCAGAAAAAATACTTAACGAGAAAATCATTTAGAACCGTTTAAAACCCCTCAAACCAAGACAAAATACAGGCTCGAGATCGCCGGTGAAGGGTGTTGCCGGAGGGATAAGGGAAGGGGAAGGGCGGTTGTGGTGCCCGTGGTGAGATGTTCCAACAGAGCTGTGGGGCACTTTCATGGTAGGGGAGGTCGGAGCACAACTCAAAGATGTAGAGGGGATAGGTTAGTGAGTGTGGAGGTTGGCCAAGACAAGAAAGGTATAGAAAAGCGGCGAGCAGTCGGAGATGTAGAGAATCATGATGGTTTTATGGTGGTGATGTTTTGCAGGTTGCATGCGGAGGCTTGGGGTGACCGCTGTGCTTCAAGAAGACGGAGGATTCAAGGGCTGGGGGTAGGGCTGTAAACGAACCGAACGTTCAGCGAACCGTTCGTGAACTGTTCGGCGGGAAGTTCGTTTATGTTCGTTTATTTAATAAATGAACGAACATGAACACGTTTTTTTGTTCGTTTAGTTAAATGAACGAACATGAACAATGGTCTCGTTCGTTCATTTATGTTCGTGAACGTTCGTTCATTTACGTTCGTTTATGTTCATTTATGTTCGTTTATGCTTGTTTATACATAAACATATTTATATAATACGAAATTAATGTGTAAAATCATCAAGTAAATTGATCTTTTAGAATTTATTTTTCATACCTCCTAAGTTAACCCGGTTTTTCATTCTGTTAAGGTATTTTTACGAACAAAATGATGAGCATGGTGGTTTTTTTGTTCATTTGGGTTCGTTCGTTTATGTTCATTTACGTTTGTTCGTTTATGTTCATTTAAAGTCGTTCGTTTATGTTCATTTAAATTCGTTCGTTTACGTTCGTTTATGTCCATTTAAGTTCGTTCGTTTACGTTCGTTTAACTCTTAATGAACGAACATAAACGAACACGAACAAACAAAAATTCTTAACGAACGAACATGAACACAAAAAATCTCGTTCGTTTACCGTTCGTGTTCGTTCGTTTGTTCGGTTAAGTTAAACGAACGAACATGAACAAGCCTCCGTTCGTGTTCGTTCGGTTCGTTTACAGCCCTAGCTGGGGGTTGCCTCTAGATATATGTCGGAGAAGGAAATGAGGCGACGGGAAAGGGAGGTGAGTTGTCGGAGAAGAAGGGGAGGTGTCGGAAAAGGGGGAGGGGATGGGGGCTCGTCGGAAAAGTGAGAGGGATGGCCAACCCTGTGTTTTTATAATTTTTCTTTAATTTTTTAATTTTGAACTTTTAGTTTTAAATTTTAAATTTTAAATTTTAAATTTTTAACTTTTAAAGAAAAATGAAATAAAAATATAAAAAAGACAAAAATACCCCTGAGTTAATGGATATATTTAACATAAGTTTGTCTGAGGGATCAACATTGAAAAAGAATGGCAACCACAGTGACCAAAAATATAATTAGTTTGAAATAGAGACTACACTTGATAATAGGTGTAAACCATAGGGACTAAAAGTGTTTACTCTATATATTATGTTATATATCAAATGAGGGTATGTTGGCCCCGAAGGGCTATACAAGTTTGTAGAATGGGGGGTTGAATACAAACACACAGATTTTACTTTTCTAAATTGTTTATTGATAAATCATTAACAATTTACAGCTTGTTGCGGAAACAAGATTAAGGATAAATCCTAAATCTAAACAAGTTGGAACACTAAGTTTCTTGCACTAAGAAGGAGAAGGAAATTACTAATAATAACCTATCTCAAGATAAGAAGGATGAACTTGTCCAGAGTTAGCAAGTTACTTCAAAATGAAGTGAGTTCTTCTTCTTAAATACTGCATGCATTTAATGCATTGCAGTTTACACTTTACATGTGGCAGCAGCTGATTGGTTGCATGTCATTGACCTTTGTTGACAACCTTAGTAGCCGCATGTTGAACAGTGTAGTATCAGAGTGGTTTTACGAATTCAGACAATAAGGAGGTTCTTTTTCTGACATATCGTACGGAGTCGTGCAAGGGTGGTTAAGACAAAAATACTTTGTACGGAGGACTTCATGATTAGCGTTTCGTTGATTCAGCGATCTATCATTCTTTATCAGCGAATGATAGAATTCAGCAATAGCCAAAGTCCTGTACTTGATACTTCACGTTGAGTGGACAAATCTGAGTCTTCGCTGATCCGCATCAGTTCATTAGGAGACTTGTCGCTGGTTCTTGAGCTTGATCTTCGACTTCAGCGTAGAACTTATGATGACGTGAATCTTGTCTTCAGGGATCATAAGTAAACAACTAACTTATCAGCGATCACCATAAGTACTGAACAGACTCAGAGTATTATCGTGAACAGTTTCGCTGAATGTTTAATCTAAAGAGCGAGAGTTCCTATCAGCGGTACTGTAAGATCTTAGTACTTATCAGCGATAGTGAAACTCTGATACATATTGTTTACTTACAATTTTCACTAAGTATATAAGAGAGGGTCATTATCAAATCACTGAGGGTTTGGATCAACAATCTCCCCCTATTTGATTATGACATAGCAACAGAGAAAATTGCTATTTAATGAAAACAAAAAGGATAAAAAGAACTCATAAAATATTTGTCCATTTTACTGTTTTCTGGGATCTTTTCTGTACTGATGGAGTAAAGTACGTTCGCTGAAATTTTTCTTTAAACTTTGTAAAGATTACAGAGGGAAGTGGAAAAATTACAAGTACAGCGAATAAAATTTACAAGTACAAAAGATGTAGACATAAGGATAGAAAGAATTACAAGGCGATCCTATCCGTCAAAAGGTTCTTCCTTGATGAGAAGTTCATCGAGGGTCTTTGATGTGGGAATCATCCAGTCAGGGACATCTACTCCTTGATTCTTTTTCTTCAGAGCTTCTTCAAAAATCAAGGGCTTCAGGTGTCTAGCTTTAATGTCGCGTATGACTTCACACCAGAATATGAGATCTCTGAGTTGTTCGATGGGAGCGATGTGGAGCTCAGAGATACGTTGAAAGTGATGATTTCCATAGTAGTCTAAAAAGAATATACCATAGGGATCACTTACAACAGTGCCCAGAATGAAAGTTTCTCCAGGTGGTAGGGAGGTGTCAAGCGCTGAGAGATCAGCATCAGGGCCAAGAACTTCAGCACGAGAGAAACCAATACCTGTTTCATTTCGTATGATAGGACCTGAGTCTGAGACTTTCTTTCCCTTTGCAGAGACTCTTCTTTGCTGAGGAGGAAGAAGAGTAGAAGGAGGAATATCCACAACAGAAGAAACCAGGTCGATCTGTTTGTTTAAGATCTTCTCGACATGGCTTTTGAACTTTGAGCGCGATCCCTGAATGGCTAATTTCGTTTCTAACCATTCAGAGAGACCAAACTTTTCTAATGTTGCAGCATAGAAGGTTTGCTTGGTTTTGTCTTCTATGTAGACATCGACTTCAACAACAGGAACGTCTGCATACAATCTTCCTCTGATGTTTACTTTGATGATTTTGGGTGGTCTAGATCGATAGGTCAACATTTGTTTAGCCCATTCCAAAGTCGTGTCAGAGACCTTAGTCTTTTCTCTAACGATCTTTTGAGCATCATCCCATAGTTGACGTTGAACATCAATGGGAGCTCTTTTCAGCATGGGATCTTTTATTGATCGTTGAGTAAGCTGGATGGCGTATTCTCTGTCTTTTTCTTCAGCTTCCCTTCTTTCAGCGATCAGGCGTTCAGCTCTGAGGTGTTCCTTGTATTCCTTTTGGGAAACTCTGAACTTTGGAGGAACGGAAGGAAGTTGATCACGCTTCAGAATGATTCGCTGATCCTCGAGTCTCTTGATCATTTCATCTCTCTTTTCTTGATCCTCTTCACTTAGCTTTTGAGGAGCCAAGAAAGGTCTGTTTTTGTGAGAGAGCGTCTGTTCTTCAAGTTCATTAGTCTCAGAGATCAAATCTAAGACCGGGATTATTTCTTCAGCGTTGGAAGCTGGGATTATTGTTGGTGAAGTCGCAGTTGTAGGATCTTCAGCGATATCCTCAAACAGGGGAGAGGACTAGCTGAAACACAACGATCTTACAAGTAAGAACTTGGGTAGAACAGAGTGAAAAAATATGGGATAAAGTGTATGGAGGTTTATGGAGTGTAGAACTGATAGTGTATAGAGGAGGCATGTTGTGTAAGATTAATGTACCTGACAAACCGGCTTGTTAAGCAAGATCATCAGATTTTCATCTTCAGCGACATTTTTTCCTTTGCCCTTGTCAGCTTCAGATGCTGATGGCGTTGTCTTTGTCCGCTCCCCTGAAGGTTCATTTATTCGGATCCCTTTAAGATCTATTGTTCTCTGAGCAGGCTTGACGATAAAAGAATCATCATCGTCATCTTCGTCATCATCATTCTTTGGAGAAGAGGATGGTTCATCATCAGACAAGTCGATGGCTTCTTCATCTTCAGCTTCAGACTCAGTTTCTTCAGCTTCTTCTTCGAGTTGCTCCCCCTCAGATACAGAGGCGAGCTTCTCGGTTCCCTCAGGGTGTTCATCTCCCTGAGGTCCAGCGTCTGCTTCAGCTTCAATAGTCTTCTCACCCTCTTCAGTGAAGGTGAGGTCTTCATTCTTCTCTCCCCTGATAGATTTATCATGGGAAAGGTCTTCAGCGCTCTTGGAAGGGTCTTCAGCGCTCTTCTCCCCCTCTTTTTCTTGATGACTGGGGGAGGAATGAGATGATTCAGCAGCTCGTGTGGTTTCCCTGTCTTCTTGGCCAGGGATCCCCTGTAACATCCCAAAATCCAAACATACATACAACATATAATCCATAACATGTTTACAACAAAGTACTTCATATTTCACATTTGGTCCCAACTAAAGTCTGAACATAAAGAAAATTCAGTACAACTTGATCCATTTTGAGTTACATAACAATAACAATAAAATCATAAGTACAAAAACATCCATAGTATCATGATGATCATCTTCTCAAAAGCTTGCCAACAAGTACTCTATTTACTTGTTCTTACTGGAACCACCACCTGGAATACATAATTTTTAAAACAGAAAATGAGGGTTAGACCTAAGGGTATAGTGAGTAAATCCCTGACATTTGTAATTCATTAAAAATTCATTTATATAAAACACTCTTTATATAAATACACATACATCACACGTAAGTTAATACCAGCTAGCATTTATGTATCATACCTGTCTCATTCCACCTTATCCCTCCACCAATGGCCAATATCAATTGGTTGCGAGCCAATTTATCACACCGGTCCAAAGCCTGGCCACGTATTATATTTTCATATAATACTCACGTAATTATAATATCTCAATATATTATAATCACCCACGTATGACATATTCATACACTTTATCAAACATTCGTTATTCACATAATGCATTCCAGTAAAATACTTTTTAAAGTAAAACTCACCTGGTATGTTTATCACAAAAGCTTTTCCAAGATAAATCACGTATGACCACCCTTCACAGAATCTGAAATCACACAAAATACCAAATATCTCTTTTAAAACTAAACTTACGAAATCCTCAACTCAAGTCGCAACCCCTCAAAAATAAATTCAACTCGCAATGAACAGTACTAAGTCGCAACCAACTATTGCGATTTCACCTTGAAATCGCAACCCACTATTGCGACTTCAATCCTAAGTCGCAATCAACTACTGCGATTCCAAGCCCAAATCGCAATCAACTACTGCGATTCCAAGCCAAGTCGCAAACGACCATTGCGACTTCAAAACCAAGTCGCAACCAACTATTGCGACTTCGTTGAATGTCGCAGTCGTCTATTGCGACTTCGATGAATGTCTCAATCCACTGTTCATCCTAAAACCCATATTTTTGCAGTTTTATACTATGCATGTTACTGATAAATTGCAGATATGTTCAAGACTACCATTAGAACATTATTCCCATCCCAAAACTATCATATCCTTCCAAAAATACCAAGACCCACTTAAAACTTAACTAACAACCTTCAAGAAAACTTTTAATAGTTTAAAACATACCCAAGGATGGATTTGTTACCTGGATTACTTCAGTTTAGTCCTTAATTCACTGCAGTAACCTCTTGAATTATTTCTTCCTTCTTCCCCTTTTCTACGGCTCTCTCTCTCTTTTCTTCTTTTCGAAACACACACACCAAGTACAAATGGTCAAAGTATATCCAAGTAGTGTATTAGGAGGACACCTCCTCCCTCTATTCTAGAAGAGGGACGGTGGTGGTGATGAGGTGTAGTTACAAAGACTAAACAAACCCTAGACTTCATTTAAATGGCAAGACACACCCCTAAACTTCTATTTATAAATTTAACTTACCCCTTAACTTCTTAACTCCATAAAATACTAAAATAAGAACTTATAAAATTCCAAATTTAAATTAGATAAAATACCTGGTTATTACATCCCCACACAGATTTCAATCGCTGATAATATGTTTTCTATGCCAGAAATACCAGGATTGATCTTCACAAGTTCAGCACGATCCGCCGTAGTAAAAGATGGAGGTGCAGGGGCAGGTGCAGGGGCGGTCGTGTTGGTCAGGATCTGCTGTAACAAGTTCTGAATAGAAGAGATGTCATTCTTCATCGTGTTGACATCAGTCTTCACATAACTCATATCAGTTTTTACTGAACTGACATCAGCCTTTACAACAGACATATCACCTTCGAGTGTGCCAACCGATGTCTTCAGCGTTGTGACTTCGCTGGACATGGTGTCAACTGATTTCTTGATGTCGAGGTAGTCTGTGTAGATGTCAGCTAGAACTTTGGCAAAATCACCGAGTGATTTATCAACCTTCTCCAAGTCAGCTTTGGAGGCATTCTTTTCGACGACAGTTGTCAGCTTTGTAAGATTCTCTCCAGCGTTTGTTACAGCTGTAGAGTTGTCGGAAAGAGTAGTAGTGAGACCTGTCAGCGACGTCTCTAGTGTCTTCAGAGAGGCGTTGATGTCTCTCAAATTAGGACCTGTAACATATAAAAACTTGTGAACATAGGAAAGCTCAGAAGTTTGGGGTTTAGTTACAGTGTATAGGGGTTGGTGTGTACCTGCAGGAGGATTGGTGAATTCATCAAAATCGCGGGTTCCTGAGTAAAGTTCCATATCGTCAGCGAGAGTACGTGGACGTATGGTCAGCTCTGCAGGTCCTATGCCCGGTATTTCCTGATTATCAGCTTTAGCTTCTGGAGGAATGACCGGTGCTTCAGTGATAACCGGAGTTGAGTCTAAATGAGTAGAGGGAGAAGCGAAGGGTAAGAATGGAGGTTGGTTACTGAGTTCAGCGTTGGATTCGCTGAGAATCACTTCATCAGTCTTTTGAGAGACTGAAGGAGGTTGGGTAGATTCCAAGTTTGTAACCTCAGCGTTTGGAGACGCTAAAGTCGGGATAGAGTGGGTGGCTTGTTCAGCTGTGGCAGAGCGTACCACTGAACTTTCCTTCAGCTCAACAGGAGGAGTTGATTTGTCTTTAGCAATAGATTGCTGGGGTTGCTCCTTGGTTTTCTTAGTTCTTTTGGAACCAAGTTGGGTGTCAGAATGTTTCCTTTTAAGAGGAATGGAGGTTGCAGCTGGGGTATCAGCGGTGGGTTTGTCCGCTGAAAGATCTGCAGAAGTAGAAGAAGTAGGGTTTAGAAGAGTTAACAGAGTTGAGAGACGTACCTCATTTTCTACCGGTTTGAAGTCGAGAATCTTAGGACCGACCTGAGAGAGTTTCAGGTCACCATCAGTTGGGTAGCTGTCCTTCAGGCCTTTTTGGAAAATGGCGCTGATGAATCGAGGATACGGAACCCATGGAGATTTGTCAGCGACGGTGTCCACTCTGAGTACCAGGTCATCATAGATAAGCGATGCCCAGTCTATATGTAGACCTTTCAGCAATGGATATCCCATTGCTTGCGGAGGTTTAGCGGCTTGGTCAGAGGAGCCGCTCTTGGCAGTCATGCAGCTGATCAGATGAGCGAAGTCGAAATTCATCTCGCTGGGCATTTTCGATTTCTTTATAATGGTTAGCTTCTTCTCGAGCTTCATATCCCTTCCAGTTTCCCATACATAGCCCATTGCATCAAAGAATGCAATGATGGCTTCCCTGTCTGAGTTTTTCTTGGGGTCAGGGAGGGGAACGAAGGGTTTTTCTTTGGTTGCGATGGGAAGGCTGAGGGCTTTGCGAATGATGGCAGGGGTGATCTTCATGGTGCCATATTCGATATCGCAAAGGATGCAGTCAATTGTTTTGGAGGGGTCTTTGGTTGATGGTAGCTGAGAGTGTCTGGCAGAGTACCAGAATTGTGATAGCAAAAGCTGATGTGCGGGAGGGGTTATGGTCAGGGCTGTGGAGATGCAGCAATTCTTGAGGAATTTCACAGCATCATCTAGATGTGTGACTTGCTTTCGAGGAGGAAACTCGAGAAGCGCATAGAGGTTATTTACTTTAGTCCAATCCAGCTTGTCAAGAGAGAACTTTGACCTGAGGAGCCTTGAGGATTTTCACTTCCGCAGCAGTATCATCAGCAGCAGTGTTCTTAGCGATGGTGTTCTTGGAAATGTCAGAAAATGCCATTTTCTGTATTATCAGTTCAACCAAATATTAACAGATAAGAATAATCTTAATGTGGAAAGATTTTCCAATAAGATGGTTCGAATTTTATCCATTTCATTCAGACAAAATGTCTTAATGAAGATTAGGGTTTTTCTTGTTTTTGAAAAACGAAATTTCAAACCCAATAAAAATCTTGTTTTCCAGTTTCCTTTGAAGATAGGGATTCTGGAAAAATGAATGAAGAACAAGTTTAAGATTTTTGCATTTAAACTTGAAGAACAACCATGAAATGGTTGTGTTCATAAAACCATGAAAGATAATGATTTCATTTTTAAGAAGTTCTTTTGTTTGATCTTGTTAAAATAATGAGAAGATCAGAAACAAGTTATTTGCATTTGGTAAATAGTAAGAACATATTAACCTTTGATGTTTGAAGAAGATGAACAGTTGTTCTTGAAAAATCGAGAGCAAAATGCAACAGTGAATTCTTTCTTTGCTTGGAGGAGAAGTTCGCGTAAAAGGAAAATATAAACGAAGAATTTGTTTATATAGAGAGATTTAGAAAGAGAAAATCTTGAGCGGGAAAAGATTTTCATCATGACACGGACACGTGTTTGCATTTGATTGGCGAGTAAACGAAACGTGCAAACGTGTGTCAGAAAGAAGAACGTGCCAGGGCTTATCCGTTGTAATGACGTCACAACTGTCCTTTCATATTCATGGTTGTCTATGAGGTTTTGAAAAACTCAGGGATACTTTTGAAAATATGAAGCACAGAATTTAGAAATATCAGTGAAGGTTTTTAGAAATTTCAAAGTATCGCTGATAAGGAAGAGATATTCAGCGACGTAATTTATTTTGAAATCTTGCATTTTCATGCGATTTGTCAGAGAGAGAAAAACATACCTTGATATCAGCGAATCAAGTTTATTTAGAGAGAAGATGATAGAATGGGTTATACAAGTCGATTTTATCCTATCGCTGATCAAATGTGAACCGCTGAAGATTTTACTCTTCAAAGTTCAGCATTCCAAGCTCGCTGATGAGAAAGTTGAATCTTGTCTCATCAAGAGGTTTGGTGAACAGATCAGCTAACTGATAATCAGTTGGGATAAAGTGAAGTTCTATATCACCATTCATCACATGATCTCTGATAAAATGATACCTGATTTCGATGTGTTTTGTCTTTGAGTGTAGCACTGGATTATTGGCTATAGCGATGGCACTTGTGCTGTCACAATAGATTGGAATATTTGAGAGCTGAAGGTCATAGTCCAGTAGTTGATTTCTCATCCACAAGACCTGAGAACAGCATCTTCCAGCGGCTACATACTCAGCTTCAGCTGTAGAGGTGGACACTGAGTTTTGCTTTTTACTTGTCCAACTTACCAGCTTTCCACCCAGGAGCTGACATCCTCCTGTGGTGCTTTTCCTATCCATTCTGCAACCTGCAAAATCACTATCTGAATAGGCGATTAGATCGAATCCTGAGTCTTTGGGATACCAAAGACCTAGATTCGCTGTACCCTTAAGATATCGAAAAATTCGCTTTACAGCTTTCATATGAGATATCTTAGGTTCAGCTTGATATCGTGCACACAAGCATGTTGCAAACATAATATCGGGCCGGCTAGCTGTAAGATACAAAAGTGAGCCGATCATCCCACGGTACAAAGTGACATTAACATGAATACCCTTAGTATCCTTATCAAGTGTCAGCGGTGGTGCCATAGGGGTTTTCATAGCTGAACTTTCAGTTAAGTCGAATTTCTTCAGCATATCTTTAACATACTTTCCCTGATTAATGAAAGTTCCTTTTTCATTTTGCTTTATCTGAAGACCAAGGAAATATGTTAGTTCACCCATCATGCTCATCTTATACTCATATTTCATTCTATCAGCGAAGCGAGTACAAAGATCAGGGTTAGTGGAGCCAAATATAATATCATCAACATATATTTGAACAAGAATGATATGACCTTTTACTTTCCTGAAAAATAGAGTTTTGTCGATTTTACCTCGCTCAAATTTTTCAATATGGAGATAAGTAGAAAGAGTGTCATACCATGCACGTGGAGCTTGCTTTAAGCCATAAAGTGCCTTATCCAGTTTATAAACATAACCTGGACGCTTAGGATCTGAGAATCCTGGAGGTTGTTCCACATAGACTTCTTCATTCAGCTTTCCATTTAGAAATGCTGACTTAACATCCATCTGATATACTTTGAAGTCTTTGTGTACAGCGTATGCTAAGAATAGACGAATAGATTCTAGTCTTGCTACTGGAGCAAAAGTTTCGTCATAATCTATGCCTTCCTCTTGTCTGTATCCCTGAGCAACAAGACGAGCCTTGTCGCGGGTAACAGTTCCAGGTTCGTCCAACTTGTTTCGATAGACCCATTTAGTGCCTATCACTGTTTTATCAGTTGGTCTTCGAACAAGTTTCCAAACTTTGTTTCTTTCGAATTCAGTCAGCTCTTCTTGCATGGCGCTGACCCAGTTTGGATCTTTGAGGGCATCATCTACTTTCTTTGGTTCAATTAGTGAAATAAAGTTAACAAATAAACAAATATTACCTGCACTTCGTCGAGTCTGAATACCAGCGTTTGGATCACCAAGGATTTGATCAATTGGGTGATTTACAGTCCATCGCTGAGCCGGAGCGTGAGAAGCTTACTCAACCTGAACTGGAGGAGCTGAAGATGAGGCTTCAGCGACGTCTGGAGTATCAGCCAAGAGAGGGATGGATGCAGTTGTCATTATATTCACTGATTGCTGAGAAGTAGATGGAATGTCTGAGACATTGGATTCAGAAGCAGGTATAGTGTTTATGGGAACAGCTGAGACCCATGATGTTTCAGCTTCACTATTCTGCATATTTGGAATGATAGTAGGACCATCATCTTCAACTGTGTGAGCATGAGGAGTGGGAATATCTTCTGAATTACCAAGATGAGAAAACACCCATTGATTCAGTTCTTCAGTATCAGCGGACGGTTTAGAGTTCGCTGAACGGGACTCGTCAAACGTGACGTGAATTGTTTCTTCAACAGTTTGTCTTCTTCGATTGAAGACTCTGAAGGCTTTGGAAACTGAGGAGTATCCAAGAAAGATTCCATCATCAGCCTTAGGATCAAACTTTCCAAGAGCATCTTTGTTGTTCAGTATGAAACACTGACATCCAAAGATGTGAAGAAAGCTGATTGAAGGCTTTCTCCCATGAAAAAGTTCATAGGCTGTTTTATTGAATCTTTTGACTATCAGCGACCTGTTTTGCGTAAAACAAGCAGTGTTGACAGCTTCTGTCCAAAACTGAGTAGGCAGGTGAGAATCGCTGAGCATTGAACGTGCAGCTTCAATAATTGTTCTATTTATTCTTTCAGCTACTCCATTTGTTGCGGTGTTCTCACTGATGAAAGGTTGTGAGAAATACCCTTACTCTCAAAGAAGGAATCAAGAGAACTGTTTTTGAATTCAGTCCCATGATCACTCCTTATTGAGCGAACGGTCAAATTGTTCAGGGTTTCCATCTTCCGAACAAAGGTGATGAGTTCTTCAGGGGTGTCACTCTTGGAGCGGAGAAACATAACCCATGTATAACGAGAGAATTCATCAACTATGACCAGTGTATATTTCTTTCCAGCGATGGATTGTTTGTTAACAGGGCCAAACAAATCCATATGGAGTAGTTGTAGAGGATATGACACTGAGGAAACTTGATTTGATTTAAAGCTTGCTTTGGTCTGCTTCCCTTTTTCACACGCTGAACATAAAGACTCTTTGGCGTATGAGTGTTGAGGTAGACCAGTGACTAACTCTTTTGAAGAAAGAGTGTTCAGTGTCTTGAAATTCAGATGAGAGAGCCTCTTATGCCATAGCCAGTTGACATCAGATGAGGCTTTTGAGAAGAAAAAGGAGTTCTCAGTGATGGTTGAGTCCATGTTTATTACATAAACATTTTCCAAACGATAACCGCTGAGAGTTATCTTCTTCTTTTTGTCAGTGACAAAGCAGGATTCCTTAGTAAAGATTACTTTGTTATCCTTATCGCAAAGCTGACTGATGCTTAGAAGATTATGCTTCAGCCCTTCAACATATGCGACTCTTCTGAAGGTGGTTGTACCATTTGAGAGTACACCAAACCCTCGGGTATGTCCTTTTCCATTTCCACCGAAAGTCACAGAGGGACCCTTCTCTTCCTTGTATTCAGCGAGCAGGCTTTTCTTTCCAGTCATGTGTCTAGAGCATCCGCTATCGAGATACCAGATACCCTTCTGAACCTGCATTACAAAGGAAGAGTAGTTTTTCTTGGGTACCCACTTAACCATGTGTACACGTTTGTCAGTGGAAGCAGTTGGAATGGAAGGTTCAGCAGTCTTCGCAGCATTTAAAGATTCAGCTTTGTCAGTCTTCACTTTAGTTAATTTCTTAACCTCAGTGGTCTTCTTTGCCTTGGGGGCAATCTTCACCTTAGCTATCTTATCAGCTTTGGTGGCTGTGGGGCACTTACTAGCAATATGATCAGTGAGTCCACAGTGATAACATTTCCTATAACTAAAAGTAGTTCTAGGACCATTTGAATGCCGAGCTTTTGATTTTGAATTAGAAGGACCAGCACCAAATAAGCTTTTGGCTTTAGAAATGGGAGGAACATTTAGTTCTTCAGATTTCTTACCAAGGACATCCACTCTGAGTCTAGGAGTAGATCGCTGAATAGACCCACACTGAGTAGATCCAGAGATCTGATTCCTTGATCCAGAGGAATAAATCACTAAAGCTTTAGAAGCATTCAGCTTTGGTACTAAAGTACCCTTCTGAGGATTTTGGTTCAACGCAATTCCTTTACCTTTATCTTTAAAGACAGAGGTAGGTTTTGGATAAACCATTTTCTCTTTACCTTTTGAAGAGGCAGAGATTTCCTCAGGGATAGGCGGTCTAGAGGACGAACACTGAGAGGATGAAGTGTCAGCGACTGAGGATACGAAAGTTCCAAATAAGAGCATGGAACGATCAGTGGTTGGTTCTTGAGTTTCATATTTGTAACCAAGACCACGTTTATCACTCAGGGGTATCTGAGACTTAATTATCTCAGTGATCTTTGTTGAAGAGTTACACCATCCTTCAACAGTAGCTTTTTCAGCTTTCAAAGCAGCGATAGCTTCTGCTCGTTCGATTTTGACTAGCTGATTTAAGTGCACTTGATCTTTAAAATCTTCTTCAATTTTAGAAAGCTTTTCTATTTGAAGGTGACAGTTTTTAAGCTGTTCAGCGAGATCAAGGTTTTGGTTTTCAACTATTGTTTTGCCATTCATGGCTTCATATAAACTTCTAGTCAAGAGATCGATTTTACGGAGACTATCAGCTTCATCAATATTTGCAATATTTGTAAAGAAGGAAGGTGATACCTGAATTGCAGATGTTGAAGTAGAGGGAATGTCTGAACTTTCTTCCTCATCTTCAATCTTTGCCATAAGACAGAGATTTGCTTCATCATCCTCAGAATCAGATGATGATTCTTCTTCTTCAGAAGCAGCCCAATCGTAAACCATCAGGCCTTTGCCTTTCTTCTTGAAGCTTTTCAGCTTTGCATATTTTTCTTTCAGCTTAGAACATTTGTCATCTTTATTCCTGGGAATAAAGGATTTCTTGGGAAACACTGAGTTTCTCGATACTTTCTTAGACATGCACTCGTTAGCGAAATGTCCAATCTTTTCGCAGTTAAAACAAGTAGTAGTAGCCTTATCAACAGTAGCTGATGATCTTGGCTTATCAGTTATTGAAAGAGGTTTGTTCTTTCTGAACATTTTCTTTTTGGCGAATCTCCTGAACTTTTTAGTTAGGAGAGCCAAAGATTCATCATCATCTGAAGAGTCAGAATCTGATGGCCTTTCAGAGTTACTCTCTAACTCAGTGATAGTGACTGAGGGTCGCTGAGTAGAGGGTTCCTCTGAGATTAAAGCAACAGGGGTGCTTTTGGAGTCTTTTACAAGATTCTTCTTAAGATGGCTTGATTGCTCATGATTCAGCATCGTGCCATATAAGGTAGCAAGGGTCATTGATCTTAGATCTTTTGACAACTTGAGACACATAGAATAACTGTCCCAGCTTTCAGGTAAACATTCTAGAAACTTTGTCAGCACTTCAAAGTTAGAATATTCCCTACCAACAGTTTTCAGATCTATTATTAAGCAATTAAAACGTTGGTGAACTTCAGAGAGAGTCTCATTCTTACCACAAATGAAACTTTCATACTGTCTTACCAGGTTGATCTTTCGAGAGTCCTGGACTTCAGCAGTACCTTCATACTGAACACATATTGTGTCCCACATGGCTTTTGAGGATTTCAGGTTCATGACGGAATGGTAGACTTCGTCAGGAAGAGCCATGGATAGTATGGATCTGGCTTTTGTGTCGATAGCCACTTTCTTCTTATCTTCGTCAGTCCACGTATGAACTTCTTTGGGTACCAGCCTTTCTGGAATAGCAGGTCTATTCTCAGCGGCAGGTACTGCGGCATCAATTCTTATAGGAATAAATGGGCCGTTTTCAAGATAATAAGGCATAGTAGGGTCTACACCTTCTAAGAAGAGAGTCATCCTATTTTTCCATAGATTAAAATTATCTCTGGAGAATCTAGGGGGTTTTGCAAGAGAACCATTGTCGATATAATTTGTGTTTGTGTTAGTAGCCATTTTTCAAAAATAGCAAGGAAGAGAAATCTTAGTATAGATTAGATCTTGTTTATGAGATTAAACAAATCCGCTCTGATACCACTTGTTGGTCCCGAAGGGCTATACAAGTTTGTAGAAGGGGGGGTTGAATACAAACACACAGATTTTACTTTTCCAAATTGTTTATTGATAAATCATTAACAATTTACAGCTTGTTGCGGAAACAAGATTAAGGATAAATCCTAAATCTAAACAAGTTGGAACACTAAGTTTCTTGCACTAAGAAGGAGAAGGAAATTACTAATAATAACCTATCTCAAGATAAGAAGGATGAACTTGTCTAGAGTTAGCAAGTTACTTCAAAATGAAGTGAGTTCTTCTTCTTAAATACTCCATGCATTTAATGCATTGCAGTTTACACTTTACACGTGGCAGCAGCTGATTGGTTGCATGTCATTGACCTTTGTTGACAACCTTAGTAGCCGCATGTTGAACAGTGTAGTATCAGAGTGGTTGTACGAATTCAGACAATAAGGAGGTTCTTTTTCTGACATATCGTACGGAGTCGTGCAAGGGTGGTTAAGACAAAAATACTTTGTACGGAGGACTTCATGATCAGCGTTTCGTTGATTCAGCGATCTATCATTCTTTATCAGCGAATGATAGAATTCAGCGATAGCCAAAGTCCTGTACTTGATACTTCACGTTGAGTGGACAAATCTGAGTCTTCGCTGATCCGCATCAGTTCATTAGGAGACTTGTCGCTGGTTCTTGAGCTTGATCTTAGACTTCAGCGTAGAACTTATGTTGACGTGAATCTTGTCTTCAGGGATCATAAGTAAACAACTAACTTATCAGCGATCACCATAAGTACTGAACAGACTCAGAGTATTATGGTGAACAGTTTCGCTGAATGTTTAATCTAAAGAGCGAGAGTTCCTATCAGCGGTACTGTAAGATCTTAGTACTTATCAGCGATAGTGAAACTCTGATACATATTATTTACTTACAATTTTCACTAAGTATATAAGAGAGGGTCATTATCAAATTACTGAGGGTTTGGATCAACATGGTAGGTCAGTGATTTTTTTGTTTCTGTCTCACTTTTGTCCCATGTTGTTCCACCAATTTTGATGGAACAAGAAAATGCCATTTTTTGTCCGATCATGTCCCACCCTGTCCAGTCCTTGTCCCCGTCCCATGTCGTGTCAAACATGGGACAGTGATTTTTTGTTCTGTCCCATGTCACGCCAAACGTTGGATAGTGAGTTTTGTACTATCCTGTGTTGTCCTGTCCCATGTACCAAACACAACCTTATTGAACAAAATATGTTCAATAATTATAATTTCCATTCATTACCTTTTAATACCCCCAATCAAATACCCCTAAGGTGTGGTGCAATACAATTTGCATCGTGGTATGTGGAATTCAATGCCACAAATCTAAACCATTACAATTAGGGAAATACAAATTGTATTGTTTGCACAATTAAATAAACACCCCTAATGAGTAACAAGGGGTGTTTAAATATACACTTTGAAAGTGATTATTACCATTTCAAAGTCAAAATCAACTAATCATTTGGTCAAAGTTAATCGATAGTTAAGCACTTTTTACATTTATTTGTTGTTTCTCTAATTCTGATTATTTTGAATTAAACAAAATAGCAAATTACATCGATATATAATGTACATTATTCCACATCTTATAAAGAATAAGTCAATAAACAAACAACAAAATACGTTTGCATATAATTCTTTTAGGGTTAACTCAACTGACAATAAGGCTTGAGTTTTTGGGGATCTTCCTCACAAATCAGCAATTCAAGTCGACTACTCGGGATTTTCATGACCGTTCTTCAAGATCTAAGATTATTGAGGTACGTACAAGCTGACCCAAATAACCATGATCAACAAGAAAAAAAAATGTTTACATATTTACATTAGATGGTATATTTGTCACTTTACACACATATATTTTAGGGTTAAAATAAGTGAAGGGACAAGTTGTAATAATCTAAGAAGTTTAGGGGAATTAATGTAACTTATCCAACAACCAACCAAACACATCAGATTCTTCCCTACACTCCACCACATACAAACACACCCTTTCTCTCTTCTTCCCTTTGATCCATCGCCTTTTTCCCCTTTCCTAACTCAATTCTGCTCAACAATTCACTCTCTCAAGATTCTCAATACTTTCATGAAGCTCGCTGCGATTGAGTTATAGCTCCGGTGTGATCGACGGCTCCGATTTTTACTCCGGCACGCAAAATTCAACCGAAAAGGTATCTTATTAGGGTTTTGGTTAGGATTTTACTGTTTTAGTTATCGTTTTACTTTGTTTTGATCACTTCTAGATCAGGTAGATGAGTAATTCTGTAATACTGGTGTATAACTCTGTAAGTCTACGATTCAATTTGATGTGGTTGACTGTAAAAAAAGTTTGACCTTTTCAGGTTTCATATCCAGTTTGTAACTTTCGACTAATTTGTTGAATCTAGTAGATAAAAATAAACATGGAATATAAGTGAAATGTTTGATATCACTGGATGACAGACAGGAGTAGAGTTTTACTCGGGAAAGCTGATACTAGTATTTAGGGATTAATTCTGGACCGATATTTTACGTCGGGATTTTGTATTTAACTCAGCTGTTAAAAGTTGGTGTTGTAATTAATTGATTGGTCAGCATGATTATTGTGGTGCTAGGCAGTTTTGAGTTACTGAGAAAATGAGGGAGTGACAATTTTTAGAAGTTGTTTCTTGTAGTCTTGCATGAGGAATATGATGCATTTAGAAGAAAACATGGACCTCTTCAGAAAGTGAGTTATGATTTATGGACTGGTATAACAAGAAATATTGTTTTTTCGTTGATTTTATGGGATAGTTCTGTTGCATTTTCAAAATGATGTTCATAAGTTTTTCTAGGTTCAAATTAATAACTATTTATAACTGCCTCTTGCAGTTTCCGAGTTTATATTTCGTCTTATGATGCCAATTCTCTACGATTTGACTTTTAGAAACAAAAAGAAGACCATATTTCGTTCTAAATTTTGAATTGGATTTGGCCATAAAAGGGCAAGCATATGTATCTTTAGAAACAATGTTTATGTGAACAGCTATGCACAAAAGCTGCTATTTCAAATGCTTATGAAGCTAACAGTTGATCTATATTTGACTGAAGGCACGCGGGAAATACTTGTAATGGAATACTACTTGTGTGGAGAGTAATATTGATCAATTGTCAGCTTATGCAAGCATTTGAAATATTCACTTTTGGGCAGAGCGAGTGAATAGGCCTTACAGCATGCTAGTCTCACTACTGATTGTGATAAACAGATATGGCAGTGGTCGATCATATGTGATGGTCCACTAGAGAAAGGTAGGGTGGGATAACCCCTTTAAAAAATCAAAGACATTTTTGAAACAAGATAAAGTAGATTACGACGAGTAAGCTCCTAAAATAATTCCTTTTTGGGAAACCAGCTGAAATAATATTAGCAACTCCTAGCAAAACTCACCAAAACAAGAGGAATATGAGAACTAAAAACTCTGAATAAAATAAATGAACAAAAGTAAAGGGTTTAAGCTAATAAAGCAATACAATTATCAGACATAGAGTGGTTCAGAGGCTAAAGTTCCTACATGTACCGTTAGTCCCCAAGTCTTCATCCCTGTCAATGCTTAGGAACTCTTTTTTAAGCATTGAGAAATAAGAGAAGTGTGTTTTGTTCTTGTACTGTAGAGATATATTCTTAATCTCTTGGAGAAGAGAAAAGACACCTAAGTGCATGCTTGCAAAATTTGCTCTTTTTCTTTGGCGAATGACTCGGAAATTTGAGTTTTAGAGTATGTGCAGAAATTTCTCTAGAGAATTCTGTACGTTGTAATTTCAGAACATTCTGTGTAAATTCTTCTCTTGAAGATACATGTGCTATTTATTATACCTACTTTCCGGGCTTCAAGTTTTGTAATTCTGTGTGTTTTAATTTTATCCTATGGAATTGCATTGCCACATGTGTAGGGTAGTAATTTCATAGAAAATGCATGAGATACTATTGTGGTTCCCTCAGTGGACTAATTCTAATATCCACGTCAATACTAATTCACATGTGCATAAATGAAAGGTGTCTAGAAAGAGATTTGTTCCTATAAGTGCACAATTCTGATACTGGGTTCCATAAATTAGGTCCTGACTGAAAAAGACGCCATTCAGCTGAAGTTCAAGAGAGGAGTGCAGATACCAAGGAAATTGCATTGCAATGCAACCAAGATGGAAGTGAACTTACCATGATGGATAAGCCATCCGACACTTTAGAGTTGACAAACGACACCGACCAGACATTACTTTCTAATCAAGAAAGAAATTCGGAGTCTATAATAGTTAAGGAGGAGTTGCATGATATGCATGAAAGGCAAAGTCCTGATGGTGGGACCCATGTCTCGGGTTCCAATCAAGAAAGAAGTTCCACCTCTCTGATACCTGACAAAGAGTCTGACGGTCGAAATTACCAACACGACCTTCATACCGGGAGTGCTGTTTCAGAAGCTGATCAAGAAGGAAGTGCACTCTCAATAATACGAAAAGAATTATTAAACACTTCGCAGCAAACTCCTCCAGGCGCTGGCGTTCCTGCATCTGAACCTGATCAGGAACACGTTATTGTGGCGTTAAGACCCGAGAAAGGGCTGGATAAATTACCACTGAGACGGAATGCCGACAGTGTCTCCCATGCATCACATTCTGATCAAGGTATCTCTTTTTCAAAACTACCTGAAAAACCTACTGGGGATGGATATAATTGGAGAAAATATGGTCAAAAGCTTGTGAAAGGGAATACATTTATCCGTAGCTATTACAAATGTACATCCGCTAATTGCCCTGCAAGAAAGCAAGTGGAACGTTCGCATGATGGGCATATCACGGAAATAAATTACTTATGGAAGCATGAACATCCTAAACCAAATATACTTCAAAAAGGGTCGGCATTTGCTCAATCTAAAGGATCTGATGAACCTTCTTTGACCACATCTGAAGGTACACGATCAAATATATTTCCATTTTCATGTTTTGGTATCAATTGCTTTATTGCTTAACTAAACAACTTGTTATGTGAAGACCATTCACATGTGCATCCTGCAACATCTCATGATCCCGAGCCATCAGAAACGGAGACCCATCAGCTCTCGGTGGTTCCTCCAGGTGAGAATTCCGTGGAAGCTGCAGCTTCGCAGCCTATTGAAATCAAAAGTGAGGTTAATCATGATATTTCATCAGACTCAAAGAGACAGTAAGTTAAAGCACTACTTAATACTGTCGAAATTTCATTTTTGAAAATTCTTATATATGCATTTGTGCATTGCAATGGGGGTAATCTAATGTTTTTTCAGGAAGAGAGAGAATTCTAGCGTCAACGAAGGTGTTTCAGCAAAGACAAATTGTGAGCCACGAGTAGTTGTTCAGATAACAAGTGTGGTTGATATTGTAAATGATGGGTATCGGTGGCGTAAATATGGGCAGAAATTAGTGAAAGGCAATCCCAATCCGAGGTACATGATAAAAGTTATCCTAGTTAAATAAGGGGATGTTTGGTTGGTTTTCCATTAAGTTCTACATGGATAAAGTTGTCTATGTGGATTAATCTGTCTGTATAGATTGGGAAGTTTTTGTTTCAGAGGGTTTTTTCATAGATTGAAGGAGCATGTTTTTTAATTGGGAGGGGCAAGCTTGGAAAAAACTTGGCTTTCTGCATAAAGCTCCCCCCCCCCTAAGAAGCTTACTGAATAAGCCACTTTCTATATCATTAAGGCTATGTTTGGCAAACTAGCACGGGTAGCTTATAAGCTAGCTGGTAGTTGATAAGCTAGCTGATGAATAAGTCACATTTGGCAAAAACTAGCTGATAAGCATTGAAAATGACCAAAAAGGACATCTTGAAGAAATAATCAATTACAATATTTCATAATATAATTAAAACAAATTTATAGTAATATAATATCTTAATTAATATAAACAAGATAGTAAAGAAAAACTAAATAATTAATAATGTTCAATTAATATTAGTAATAATTAATTTGTAATAAATAATAATTCATATTAATGCGGGTATAATTGGAAAAAGTCACAAAAAGCTCCTCATAAGCTACTCCATGTAGCTTATCAATAAGCTAACTTATGTCCATCCAAACATGTACTCAAAAAAATAAGCTAGCTGATTTTTGCCAAACGATGCCTAAGTCACTACCAAACAGTCATGTAGAGGCAGTAGAGCTGACATAATAAGTTGTGAGTCTCATTAAGCTGCTAAAACAAGCAGGCCGTAATTCAGTTTAGGAAACAGTTATTGATAATGTTTAAACAGAATGATCTCATTAAATAAAACCTCCCTTTAAAAGGATTCTATTTGTTTAGGTAAACATGGGTGACTAGAATGTAGTTGGTGTTTATGCAGGAGTTATTACCGTTGTTCAAGTGCTGGTTGCCCTGCCAAGAAACACGTAGAGCGGGCATCCCACGACGAAAAAGTGGTGATTACGACTTACGAGGGACGACATGATCATGATATGCCAGCTGGCGGTCGGATTGCTACTCAAAACGTACCGGAAACCACAACATCTATGGACAACGATGGATCAAGACCACCTGAACCAGAAGCACGAGAATCTAGTAGTATGGGAATGGTTCTTCATGTTAGTGCTACTTGAGAGCCAGAATGATTCTAAATAACAAGTTCGGCGTGTAGGTTATGTTCCACGTTTGTGTCTATTGTTCGATTCGGCTCGTAGTAGTCACATAGTGTTGGTTGTATACCCATAAATCTATATTATTGGCAGCAGATTGGGATGAGCTATAGACATATATATATATATATATATCATTGGACAAGTTTTTTTTTATTTTTTTTTATTTTGATTTGAATTAGTTTGAATAGCAGAAGGTGCTGGCACTTTGCAGTCCATGTTGGCTCTTTTTGTGGTCAACTCTTTTTTTGTGTTTCACTGTTGGGTCTTTCTTGGGATGCTCCCATTTTATGCTTTTAGGAAAAACTCACCAAGAAAGAAGCAGTTTTCCCATTTCTCAATTCCCAATTATGCTCTTTTTTCTTTGAATTGGTAAAGTTTTGAAAAACACAATTTAAAGCATTTTGAACTTCTAGAAATTGGTTAATTAATCCAAAAAATTAACTTGTAACCAACCTGGTCAGATACGTGTAATTGTTTTGGGTTAAAACAATTTCTAAAAGTTCGACTGAGTTATTTATTCAAAAAAGAATATTAAGAGACTTAATTGTTAAAAATAAGAAAATTCAATGGACCACTTTTTCGATGGGGTTCATCTCAAATCTACCAACGGACCACTTTTTTCCGATGGGGGCTCACCTCTATCAAAAGATGAATCCTTAAAAACGAGAGAGTAGGCATATGATCTACTTAGGGGCCGTTTATCTAATCACTTACCCGGGTAAGTGCTTACCGGTAAAATTCAACACTATCACTTACTTCCCGGATAAGATTTTAGTCCACCAAAATGGCATCGTATGCAACAATTTAGCCGGTAAGCGCTAACCGTGGTAAGAGTCGTTGCACTCACTTACCGGATAAGACTCTCGGTCCTTGCTTTCGACTCTCGGTCCTTGCTTCCGCTCTTACCGGGTAAGATTCTTGGTCCTTGCCATATTCATCCAGTAAGCTAATGTGACTTGATAAGTACTTACCTGGGTAAGCGTTTTGTAAACGGCCCCTTAGATTCTCGTTGTAGTCCACCTTAATGTTTTAACCAGTCAGTTATCAATCAGTCCTAACCGGTTTCGTTCCCGACCTCCCAAACCTTAAACCAGTCCTTCTGTAACCGGTCAAGGAGAAAAAACAAGTACCCACTATTGAATATAATCAATTCAAACCGGTTAGGACTTTAGCCACTTGTTAAAGTGTTAGCTTTATAAAATTCATAAAACTAGATTTTATGAGCTGTTAAAGTGCTACTTGTGAAATCTTGAGAATTATAGTACATCTGTGTTAAAATTGTAAAAACTAAAAAGATTCTTGGATCAAAACTAAAATATAGATCAAGACATGATCACTTTCTATTTATAGAAAGATGGTTTTCAATTACATGAATACATCTTCCTTTTCCCATTTTCAAACTATTTAAAACCATGGTTTTTTTATTTATTTTCTTTTTCTTCATTTCCAAGCACAAGAAGCAACCAAATCTCTGTTCATCCATCCAAGATACAAACCTCCATCCCTTTCTTCAAGCCTATATCTGTCACTATACTTCTTCAACAGCCTCTTTATCGTCCCGTTTACCACCGCACTCAACGGGTACGGCCTAAACCCCGCCATTGCAAACCGCAGCTTCCATTTCCCGAGCAGCTCGTGTCTTTCCACCCGCTCATCGCCTTCGCACGCGATTATGTTCACCACGTCTTTCGCCAGACAAAACTGCTCCACGTTTATCCGTTTCTTGTGCTGACGTGGCAAGCTCACGTCCATTGATTCAAACATCGCGTTGTAGTAATCGAGCGCCTCAAGAAACCGAGGGTAGAACGGAGCGGTGTTCGTGTTCGACTCTTGCTCGACGAGCGTCACAACTTTCGGTTTCACGCTCTTCACGAGGCGTAAAATCCGATCACGATGATTTTGAGTGCTCACGCTCTCGTCCGCCAAGCGGTGCAACACGAACGCAAAGTTAACCGCTAACGCTTCCCCGGGCCGGAGCCGGAAATGTTCGACTCCGGCTTCGGAAACGGAAACCGAAGCCGCGTGGAACTCGAACGGAACCTTGAAAGATCTCGCGAGCCTAACGAGCCTTTTATGGGGCCCGCCTCCTCCGCGGGATGATGTGGAGTCGTCGAAGCCCGTTATCCGGATATGTGGCGGCCCACCACGTCGGGCCGCGAACGCTTGGATTAACGGGACCCATTGACTCCCTTGACCGATTTGGAAGTCAATGATGTGGACTCGTTTTTCGTCTTTCATGGCCTCGGCGATCGCGCCGTTTGCCGACATGTACCCGAACTTGAAATACGGGCAGATTTCGTACAAGATGTTTGTGTACGATAAAAGGTTTTCGCTAACGGGCTCTTTGCAGATGGAGCTTCCGGAACATGAGAGTCGGGCCACGAGCCCTTCCAACATGTACGCCCCAAGCCGTTGGATCGGTTCTCCGGCAACCGATACCATCTGCCGGAGCTCCGTGATCAGAAACCGCGCAGTCGGGATATCGTTATTCGAAACCGCATTCGCGCACGCAATAAGAACCTCTTTTAAATCGCGTTTCGGAACACCCTCCACCATTTCTTTCCAGATTTCTATATCGGGAAGCTCAACGATGCCATTGCCAACCAAAAACTTTCCATTTTCGGCATCCTCGTACAAATCTGAAAGCATTACAGTCTCCAATTGTCTTAACTTATGTCTGAATTCATTCAGGTCATCACTCACACAAGATTCAGTCACCGGAGAACGAGATTCATTAAAGATGGTGGTACAACTGCCGCTAGCAGAGGAAGAATCGAGGGGGCAATATGGCTCGGATTTGATGTACATATTGCTTCCGTGGCCGATAGTATCTAAAGTTTGAAACTGGGGTTTGCAAAGAACCTCAAGTTCTTGTGTCGATTGGAAGTACCACGCATTCGACATTGCTGATTTTTCGGTTCGGGATGCTTGCATACAAAGAACTGGACACAATTCTCAATTGCAGAGGAATTCAACTTCAAGAATCTGCAGAAAAGGAGGAAGCTTCTTATGAAGAACACATTGGAAGTCATGGTCAAAGAAAATGGAAACTTGAGGTGAATTGGGTCAATATTCCTCACAATTTTGTTGAAAAAGAATACCCTGGAAAGGAAATTACATTCTGCAGAGTCTATGTAAAAATTTAAGGGAAAATAAAATCAAATTCATAAGCATAAATGCATAATTCTAGCTTCTAATGAAACAAACAACAAATTAAAAAATCTGACAAATAGCTCAAGATTCATCAAATAATGGATGAAGATTCCATTAAATGGCATAAATTTGAGGATCATTTAAGCAAGTTATGCCTTTTCAGAAGAACCCATCTCAATTTTTCAATCTTTTTTGGGGATTTTGCCCCCAATTAGAATTTTTGTTTGAAACCCTAATCATTTTAAGATATTTTTTCTTTGTCATAGCCACTGGGTTCATAAAAAATGGCTGAAGATTTCAATAAACTTCAGGGAATTTGAGGGTAATTCAAGAAAGTCATGCCTATTTAGAAGAACTCATCTCAAATTTTCAATCTTTCTTGGGAAAGCCCAATTATATGCAGGTTTTTTTTAAGGCTCACCATGCTCATACATTTCAACTCAGGCATAGCTAGTTAGCAACTAGGCTTCATCAATTTGGATCAAGATTCCATCAAATTGCAGGAAATTTAGGTTAATTCAAGAAAGTTATGCCTTTCTTACAAGAACTCATCTCCAATTTCCTTCTTCCCTGCAAAAAAATCCCCCAATTTGATTTGGGAATGAAACCCTCGCCATCATTAAACATTTTTGCTCTCATATGCCCCCATAATCAATAAAACCCTAACCCCACAAAATCAAGTGCAAAAACATACTTTCCACCCAGGTAAAAGACCAAGAATCAGAGTCATAAGAACGTCTGAACATGCACAAAAACACAGATAGAGGAATAGAGAAACCCACCTCTGGAAACACCATTAAAATGAGTGGTTGAGCTCAAATTTCTGCAGACAAGTGCTAAAATAGAAAAACCAATTAGTCAGAAAGCATGAAGGGGCTGTTCTAGAAGAAGAAAATGGGTAAAAAAAACAAGAAAGTTGAGTGTGATGATGATTATGATGAAGGATTATATAGAGAACAAGTGGATTGAATGATTTGTAGATTGGCATACCAAGGAGTGTAATTTGGGTTTGAATGAGATAGTAAACTTGTGGAATGTTGAACAGAGAACATATAGTCACAACTGAAATAGAAAGTGGAGTGAAGGAAGGAGAGAGAAATGGCAACTTGAGTATATGATATGGTCTTATAAAAGAATTAGAATTGAGAATGCTCCTTGAATAACAAACTATTACAATAATACCATGGAATTTTAATGGATTATGAATCCAACCAACTTGACTCTATTTTTATTATTTTGTAATAAATAAAAAAACCAAAAGAGTAAACTACAATTTTGGTCCTTGTAGTTTACATAAAACTAGGAATGTTTCTAAACTTCAATAAATATAACGGTCATCGTGTTATTATTTGTTTTGAAAGTGGTCTTCTTGTTCAACTCCGTTAATATTTTCCTGTTAGTTGAGGGTTATTTTAGTCATTTTACTCTTTTCTTTGTCTTTCACTTGTTTCGTCTTTTACTCACCATACGTCTCCATACCTTACACACTCCAAAACTAACTCTCCCTTTACCGACCCGGATTTGTTTATGGTGCCCTAAACAACACACTTTCATCGTTCTCCCAACACCACCTCGGCTTAAGACCCAACTCTATCATAACCTCCTCTCTCTATTATTTTCTCTCGCTGATCTGTATCCCTCTGACCTACAAAATTTGACGTTGTCTCCAACTATACACATGCACATCACACACATCTGCAAACCATTGATGTTTCAACTGTACACATACACAATTTCGACCTCTGCCTTTTGTGTCAAAATCTGATTTTAATCCCTGGTGCTTGATGGTGCTTCAACGAAGATGAGATGTAGTGCTCAGGGTTGTCACCAGGGCTTTATCGTAGCTTGGGGGGGGGGGGGTGAAGGAGGAGACGACATCCTTGTTTAATATAAAGATAATATGTGTGTGTATGTCTGATATTCATTATATTTTATTAAACAAAAGACAAAGAAAAAGGGTAAATAACGAAAAGTAACTCTGAACTAACAATTTTTTTTTAATGGAGTTAGATATCTTGAATGTGGAACTTTTGGCTCAACTTTATCCTAGTTTTACCGAGGAAGCAACCTTAATTTTCACCTTAAATTGAAATGATCATATTTAAAATAAAATACAAACCATAATGATGATTATTATATTATTGAAGTTTAAAGACCTCATTCATAGTTGTATGTAAACCATAATAACCATAATTGTAGTTTACTCTTAAAAGATCATCAAAATCATCACTTGTTAATACTTTTTGTAAAAAAAATGTGGATAACTAGTCTTTATAAAAGGAAAAAAAAGCAAAAAGTGATTATTAACTTTAATAATCCTATATATATTATATTTAATTAATTTTTTGAGATAATTAAATAACTTTATACTTGTAATTCTTTCTCTATTTTAAAAAAAATGGTTATATTGATTTTTATAAAATACAAAAATAAGAATCACTTTTTTACAACACCACATCTAAACACATCATAGTGAACATGAGGTTATTAGATATTATCTTAGGAGCATATTTATTAAGAGATTTTGAAGAATAAGATATGATCTTAGGAGCATATTTATTAAGATATTTTGAAGAATCAGATGTATATATGTAATGTGTTTGACAAACTTTTAATGAACATCAGATAAAATAATAATTTCTCATTTAGCATTAATCAGATTAACATATTTTCCCTTTTTTCCTCGTTCAGTATTAACCATAAAATTTATCAGATAGCTTATTAATCACATTTCAATCCATTTTCTCATCGTATGATACAAACCCTTTTTTAAGACAACATCAAAATTGCGTTCGGTGAATCTAAAATTAATCCAAGTTGCAATACAATAATAAAAGATAAGATGTCAATCCAAAACGAAATAAGAGAACATTTTCTCATTCAACTTGATCAACTGCTATTAATAACTTTTGTTTTAGAATTAAAATGGTTAAGAACAGTCCCCCACCCTCTCGTACTGACTCTCTTTACCTTGATCAGTACAAACACAATATAAAGATTGAACAATCGCATTCATAATTAATTTTTCAAACTCGTTGAATCCATTTATACATGTCACTCTCGATTACTCTTCCTTTAATGTACCAATTATGAAGATTTGGACAACTATTTTGCCAAATCTCAATTGATTATGGACATTTCAAATTTCTTGTATGCATATGATATTATTGGGCAAAAGGTTGATACCGGCAACCTTGACCAACCCCATACCTGACCCTGCCTACTCGGGCATCCGTATGAGGGGGCATTTTAAGGCTCACTTAGCTGATATGTATATGATATTATGATTTCATGAAGACAATTGAAGTGGTAGTGATGGTAATATTACAAAAAGTTTCAACTTTAACCAAAATTTATAGCATAATAAATATTAATTAGTTTAGTTAATGAAGAGTGAAATCAGAAAGAAGAAAAAATATGTGGTATTTAAGAGATATAGAACCTATATGGCTCGTGAGCCCTTCTCGAAGACTTTCGTTCGATTCAAATTATTGTAAATCATTATTTTATTACGATCTTCAAGACTGTTAAAAGAAGTAATAAACTTTATCTTTTTATTAGATAAATTTCATATATACATCGTGATATGTTTTCTTAGAGTACCTTCCAAAAATTGATCCATCGTAATTTAGATTATCGTGCAACATGGTAATATTAAAGTCAACATTGACGCTAATATAAACGCCTTTGTTACTTAATTCTATTTGATTAACGGCTTTTCACTTATCAACGTAGTTTCTTGTGGGTGATCATATACCTAAGTAACGTATGAAAATGTGGCCTATCGAACCAGTATGCATCATTTATGCATTTTTTAGCCATACTGGTATTAAAAACTCGTATCACATTAAATTAATGTGCATTCAAATCAAACGTGAACATCAGAAATTAAAATAATGTTTACTTCAATAGATGTCATTTCCTACCAGGTTTGTACGCTATGACATTCACGAGAACCCTTTTCATTTATTACATGCTTTACCTTTCGGTCTAAACTTTATTTGATTAAACGTTGTAATTAGTTTAGTCAACGTGTTAATTAAGGGTATTAGTGTCTTCATTAAGAACTTCCCTTTGGGAAGACTTTAGGATGGAACAAGATTAGTTTGGGTTACATTAGTCAAAATTGTCCTCTTGCACATGTAAATAGTCTAAAATACGTTTTTTCTATAGTATATTTTATAAATCATCTAAAAATAAAGGAAAATTAATTAAAATATCCAAAGTTTGACTTTGACTTACCAAAATACCCACTTTCTCGCCAATTTTACCAAAATACCCATTTTTTCCGCGATGGGTTCGCCCCGCGCCACATGAGGAGTCCCGCTAGCATGTGATTTTTGTGATTTTTATTCCATATTTACACTTTCAACCCCTATAATTATTTACTTACTTTACTTTATACCTTTTACTTTTCTAATTTTAATTTTACACCTTCATCATATTAACACATATAATCGTTTATAAACTAAAATACGTTAAAAAAATACGTTTTAATTTTAACGAGTTAGTCTTTTCGATACCTTCGAAATGAGCCTAATATTGAATATTTTTTTATTTTTTTATTTTATTATATATCATATATACTACATACAAATATTTTTAATATTTACAATTCATATCCTTATAGTTAATTATTTAATTTATGGTACATCTCTTATTTTTTCAATTTTGTTTTACACTCTTATCACATTAACATAATAATCTTATATCTTAACCACAAATTCGAATAAACCACAATTTTGTTTTACACTATTACAATTTTGTTTTACACTCTTATCACATTAACATAATAAACTCGAATCAGACCTATATAATATCTTAACCACAAATTGGTCTTGAAATTACAATAATTGTGGAAAAAAACAGTAAAAACATGCAAAGATTCGTGCAAAAAAAGGACCAAAAGTGTAAATTTTTAGCCCATCGCGGACAGGGGCCATTCATGTCACCGCGGTAATAGTTGGGGGGCTCCGCGGGACGTTTTGGCCAAACCGCGGGGCCACGTGGGCACTGACTCGCGATCGCAGGACCCATCGCGAAAAAACGAGTATTTTTGTAAAATCAGCGAGAAAGTGGGTATTTTGGTAAGTCAAAATCAAACTTTGGGTATTTTAATTAATTTCCCGAAAATAAAAGCAGTTTTGGATGTATAAAAGTACATAAATACTACTTAGGGGTCGTTTACCTAATCACTTACCCGGGTAAGTACTTACCGATAAATTCAACACTATCGCTTACTTCCGGGTAAGAATTTAGTCCACCAAAATGGCATCTATGCAACAATTTAGCTGGTAAGCGCTACCTGTGGTAAGAGTCGTCGCACTCACTTATCGGGTAAAACTATCGGTCATTTGGACCTTTCGACTCTCGGTCATTGCTTCCGCTCTTACCGGATAAGATTCTTGGTTCTTGCCATATTCATCCGGCCCCTTAAGTTGTGTATAATTCTTATCTATTAAAACCAATCAAACTGTAATAAAATATTTTCCCCCAAAGTATCTATTTATTAACATATGAATATTGTTTTTAGATTAATAAAACTTGATAACATTATTAAAAGGGAAAACTGGAATAATTAGTGATATACTTTTACTTCACTTTTTAATTTAGTCGTTGTATTTTAAAAATCATTATTATAATTATTGTACTTTTCAAAATTGATTATTTTGTATAATATAACTCAAAAGAAAAAACCAATAATAAGTGGATACATGCCCCCCCTCTTCCTTGATATTTTTTTAGGAAGCGCTAACGTCCTTTAGGGCACGTTTGGTACACTGGATAGAACATGACAGGACAGAACAGAACATGGTCCATTGTCCCACGTTTGACAGGACTTTTATGTGGAACAGACTGGAACAAGGTGGAACAAACTGGAACAGGTCTGTTCCACCCCCACCCCATGGAACAAGGTGGAACAGACTTATGTTTTACCAATATAACCTCAAAATAAAATCTAATTCTCTTTTAAAACATTAAAATAAATCTTCTATTTCATATTTTATTCATTCTTTAAATTTAGTAAGGATAAATTGGCCATTGGTATATGTTTTGTTCTGTCCAGTTCTGTCTTACCAAACGTGGAACACCTATTCTGTCATGTCCTGTTCCACCTTGTCCTGTCATATCTTGTATGCGTACCAAACGTACCCTTACAGTTTTGTATTATATATTAATTATGTGTGTTTATTTGAATTAAACATAATTGATATTGTTTATGAATAGTTTTCAGAAATTACCCTGAATAACATATCTTGTGTATTAAAAAGTTTTTATTGCAGTCATATTTTTTTAAAATAAAAATTGATAATTACTTGTTTTTTGAAAATTATTAAATAATAAAAATAATAAGTTATATTTCCATTAACTTTTATTAGACCATAAGCTAAAAGATTGAATTAACTCTATTGGACCCATCCCCCCTCCCAAATTATCATTATTATTATTAACTTAGAACATTCTATTTTCAAAATCCATTAACTGGGATATTAAAGCAAACTTAGATTTCAAAACACACAAGATTTTGTCATCACTATTAGAAAAAAGAAAAAAAGAGTAAACTACATTTATGGTCCTTGTGATTTGTTTAAAATAACATTTTTTTGTTTTTACAATTTTGAAATTGTAAAATGACTATTGCGGCTTGTAAAAACGTTAAGATTTGATCATTCCTTTAGTGACCATTAAAAAACCATGTTAAATTAGGGGGAGTTCTGTCATTTTATCGATTTTTTTTGTCTTTTACTCAATCAAAATCGATTTTATTATTTTGGATTCTGTGATTTTTGATTGGGTAAAATATAAAAATTCGATACATAACTAAAATGCCCCTCGTTTAACGGAGTTTTTTAATGTTCGTTAAGGTGAGGGACCAAATATGGACGGTTTTCAAACCACGATGGAAGAGAGTTTATTTACCTCAAACCATAAGGACCAAATTTGTACTTTTATCTAGAAAAAAAACCATTTAAAAAAAATAAAATAGCAAATATTTGCACTTCACGTTGTCTTTCACCGTTTCACGTGCTCTTTAGGCCATCAGTACCCCATGAGAGGATCTTTCAAAGATTCCAACTCCACATCAGCGTCACATCAGCGTCATATCAGCTTTTCTCAATCCCTCACTCAATCCCTAAGGCCATCAGTACCCCATGAGAGCATCTTTCAAATATTCCAGCTCCACATCAGCGCCACATCAGCTTTTCTCTCATCCCTCACTCAATTCCTAACAATCCCTAAACACCCTTACCCCATTCCCTCAAACCCTTTTGCCACCTCATTTATTTTAATTATTTTATTTATACATTTAATTATTTAACAAAATAAAAATATTTATATATTTTTTAATAAATAAAAATAAGATAAATAATAAAAATTAAAATTCATACCATTCATTAAAAATAAAAATTACAAAATACAAAACACTACCAATCATGAAATTTTTGAATTTGCTCTTTTCTCGCTAAAGTAACCCTCAAAGCTTTTCCCGTAAGGTGATCATGTGGGGTCATGAAAAACTCGAAGTCTTTCTCAAATCGGTTTGAGCGTTCGATTTCGAGTTCTTGATCCAACCTATGTCGTTCGAGTTTTGAGCGTTCGATTTCGAGATCGAGTTTTTTCATTTTGTATTCCATTGTATCATCAATCTTGTCGTTGAACGTCGTCAACAACTGAGTAACACTTTCGTCCGTATTCGCCCCGGACGTATTACTCGTTGATGATTTTTTTGCCTTGTTTCTCCCGATGGGTCGTTGAATTTGCTCGTCATCGTCATCATCGGAAGGTTGGGTACGTTTTGAACCCCGCGATGAAGTTGTCGTCATCGTTGGAACGACTCCACATTTTGGACATTTTTTTAAGACGTCCCAAGCTTGTTCGTGAGTGAAAACAACTTTATGGCGTGCTAGATACCGTTCGTGTGCCGTTCGGGATATATCGGCCTCACTCATCCCGCTTGATCTATTATTGAGCAAGTTGTTGTAGATGCCGCCAAACGAATTAACTCTTTTATTGAGGTCGTTGAACTTGCTATTGAGTTGATGGGTTGATCTATAACCTGGTTCACGACCCATGCGAGTAAAGAACACATGCCCGATTCGGCCCCAAAAACTTCCTACATTTATGTAAAATTAAGTATAATAATAATAATAATAATAATAATAATAATAATAACAACAACAATAAAAATAATTACCACCGCTTTGTGCGTTACCGACCACGGGGTCCTCCGAAACGTCAACCCACGCCGACACTAACGCGAGTTCTTCGGCTTTACTCCACGTTTGTTTGGCGGCTTTCGTTGGTCTCGGATTTGATGGTTCCGGGTTAGATTGTTGTGTCGGGATAGATTGTGGTGTGTTCGGGGTAGAAGGTTGGGTTTCCGGAACAATGTCGTCGTCGAGATTGAAGTTGGCCGGAGTAAAACCTTGTTCAATCAACCCGGGACGTGTAAATTGGTAAGGAAATTGTTGGTGAAATTGTTGGTGAAATTGTTGGGGAAATTGTTGCGGATATTGTGGCGGATTTTGTTGCGACCATTGTAGCGGAATTTGTTGCGAAAATTGCGGATGATAACCTTGTTGTGTAAACGCTTGGAAACCAAGCTCTTGATCTTCTTGCGATTGTGGTGTATTCGGTCGGTTACGACGGGATGTAGGTGTTCTGTTTGGATTCATGATGAGAGAGGTGTGAAAAATAAGAGGTTGAGAGAATTTGAGAGAATTTGAGAGAGTTTGAGAGGTGTGAGAAATAAGAGGTTGAGAGAATTTGTGAGGTGTGAAAAATAAGAGGTTGAGAGGTGTGAGAAATAAGAGGTTGAGGGTTAAATATATAGTGGGATTAAATTGAGATTTTTTTTACAAAGAGCCGTTGAACGGCTTGATTTTTAAAAATTAAATTAAAATATTTTTTAAAAAAATTCTTCGGGATGAACCGGGATGGGGAGCCCGGATTCCATCCCGCCCCGTTGATACCGCAACACCCGTAGCCCATCCCCGCCATCCCGCATGCCATCCCGAGCCCCATCCCGAATGGGGTACGGATGGCCTAAACACCCTTACCCCATTCCCTCAAACCCTTTTGCCACCTCATTTATTTTAATTCTTTTATTTATACATTCAATTATTTAACAAAATAAAAATATTTATATATTTTTTAATAAATAAAAATAAGATAAATAATAAAAATAAAAATTCATACCATTCATTAAAAATAAAAATTACAAAATACAAAACACTACCAATTATGAAATTTTTGAATTTGCTCTTTTCTCGCTAAAGTAACCCTCAAAGCTTTTCCCGTAAGGTGATCATGCGGGGTCATGAAAAACTCGAAGTCTTTCTCAAATCGGTTTGAGCGTTCGATTTCGAGTTCTTGTTCCAACCTATGTCGTTCGAGTTTTGAGCGTTCGATTTCGAGATCGAGTTTTTTCATTTTGTATTCCATTGTATCATCAATCTTGTCGTTGAACGTCGTCAACAACTGAGTAACACTTTCGTCCGTATTCGCCCCGGACGTATTACTCGTTGATGTTTTTTTTGCCTTGTTTCTCCCGATGGGTCGTTGAATTTGCTCGTCATCGTCATCATCGGAAGGTTGGGTACGTTTTGAACCCCGCGATGAAGTTGTCGTCATCGTTGGAACGGCTCCCCATTTTGGACATTTTTTTAGGACGTCCCAAGCTTGTTCGTGAGTGAAAGCAACTTTATGGCGTGCTAGATACCGTTCGTGTGCCGTTCGGGATATATCGGCCTCACTCATCTCGCTTGATCTATTATTGAGCAAGTTGTTGTAGATGCCGCCAAACCAATTAATTCTTTTATTGAGGTCGTTGAACTTGCTATTGAGTTGATGGGTTGATCTATAACCTGGTTCACGACACATGCGAGTAAAGAACACATGCCCGATTCGGCTCCAAAAACTTCCTACATTTATGTAAAATTAAGTATAAGAATAATAATAATAATAATAAAAATAATAATAATAATAATAATAATAATAACAATAAAAATAATTACCACCGCTTTGTGCGTTACCGATAACGGGGTCCTCCGAAACGTCAACCCACGCCGACACTAACGCGAGTTCCTCGGCTTTACTCCACGTTTGTTTGACGGCTTTTGTTGGTCTCGGATTTGATGGTTCCGGGTTAGATTGTTGTGTCGGGATAGATTGTGGTGTGTTCGGGGTAGAAGGTTGGGTTTCCGGAACAATGTCGTCGTCGAGATTGATTGCGGGTGAAGGAAGATTGTAGTTGGCCGGAGTAAAACCTTGTTCAATCAAACCGGGACGTGTAAATTGGTAAGGAAATTGTTGGTGAAATTGTTGGTGAAATTGTTGGGGAAATTGTTGCGGATATTGTGGCGGATTTTGTTGTGACCATTGTGGCGGAATTTGTTGCGACCATTGCGGACGATAACCTTGTTGTGTAAACGCTTGGAAACCAAGCTCTTGATCTTCTTGCGATTGTGGTGTATTCGGTCGGTTACGACGGGATGTAGGTGTTCTGTTTGGATTCATGATGAGAGAGGTGTGAAAAATAAGAGGTTGAGAGAATTTGAGAGAGTTTGAGAGGTGTGAGAAATAAGAGGTTGAGAGAATTTTAGAGAGTTTGAGAGGTGTGAAAAATAAGAGGTTGAGAGAATTTTAGAGAGTTTGAGAGGTGTGAGAAATAAGAGGTTGAGGGTTAAATATATAGTGGGATTAAATTGAGAAAAAAATTTATTTATTTTTGTTTAAAAAGAGCCGTTCAACGGCATTATTTTTAAAAATTAAATAATTTTTTTTTAATAAAGCTTCGGGATGAATCGGGATCCCATCCCCGGAATCCATCCCGCCCCGCCAACCCCGCAAGGGCCGTAGCCCATCCCGCAGTGAACCCGAGCCATCCCGAGCCCCATCCCGAATGGGGTACGGATGGCCTTAGGCCATCAGTACCCCATGAGAGGATCTTTCAAAGATTCCAGCTCCACATCAGCGCCACATCAGCTTTTCTCAATCCCTCACTCAATCCCTAAACACCCTTACCCCATTCCCTCAAACCCTTTTGCCACCTCATTTATTTTAATTCTTTTATTTATACATTTAATTATTTAACAAAATAAAAATATTTATATATTTTTTAATAAATAAAAATAAGATAAATAATAAAAATAAAAATTCATACCATTCATTAAAAATAAAAATTACAAAATACAAAACACTACCAATTATGAAATTTTTGAATTTGCTCTTTTCTCGTTAAAGTAACCCTCAAAGCGTTTCCCGTAAGGTGATCATGCGGGGTCATGAAAAACTCGAAGTCTTTCTCAAATCGGTTTGAGCGTTCGATTTCGAGTTCTTGTTCCAACCTATGTCGTTCGAGTTTTGAGCGTTCGATTTCAAGATCGAGTTTTTTCATTTTGTATTCCATTGTATCATCAATCTTGTCGTTGAACGTCGTCAACAACTGAGTAACACTTTCGTCCGTATTCGCCCCGGACGTATTACTCGTTGATGTTTTTTTTTGCCTTGTTTCTCCCGATGGGTCGTTGAATTTGCTCGTCATCGTCATCATCGGAAGGTTGGGTACGTTTTGAACCCCTCGATGAAGTTGTCGTCATCGTTGGAACGGCTCCCCATTTTGGACATTTTTTTAGGACGTCCCAAGCTTGTTCGTGAGTGAAAGCAACTTTATGGCGTGCTAGATACCGTTCGTGTGCCGTTCGGGATATATCGGCCTCACTCATCTCGCTTGATCTATTATTGAGCAAGTTGTTGTAGATGCCGCCAAACCAATTAATTCTTTTATTGAGGTCGTTGAACTTGCTATTGAGTTGATGGGTTGATCTATAACCTGGTTCACGACCCAAGCGAGTAAAGAACACATGCCCGATTCGGGCCCAAAAACTTCCTACATTTATGTAAAATTAAGTATAATAATAATAATAATAATAATAACAATAAAAATAATTACCACCGCTTTGTGCGTTACCGATAACGGGGTCCTCCGAAACGTCAACCCACGCCGACACTAACGCGAGTTCCTCGGCTTTACTCCACGTTTGTTTGGCGGCTTTCGTTGGTCTCGGATTTGATGGTTCCGGGTTAGATTGTTGCGTCGGGATAGATTGTGGTGTGTTCGGGGTAGAAGGTTGGGTTTCCGGAACAATGTCGTCGTCGAGATTGATTGCGGGTGAAGGAAGATTGTAGTTGGCCGGAGTAAAACCTTGTTCAATCAAACTGGGACGTGTAAATTGGTAAGGAAATTGTTGGTGAAATTGTTGGGGAAATTGTTGCGGATATTGTGGCAGATTTTGTTGCGACCATTGTGGCGGAATTTGTTGCGACCATTGCGGACGATAACCTTGTTGTGTAAACGCTTGGAAACCAAGCTCTTGATCTTCTTGCGATTATGGTGTATTCGGTCGGTTACGATGGGATGTAGGCGTTCTGTTTGGATTCATGATGAGAGAGGTGTGAAAAATAAGAGGTTGAGAGAATTTGAGAGAGTTTGAGAGGTGTGAAAAATAAGAGGTTGAGAGAATTTTAGAGAGTTTGAGAGGTGTGAAAAATAAGAGGTTGAGAGAATTTTAGAGAGTTTGAGAGGTGTGAGAAATAAGAGGTTGAGGGTTAAATATATAGTGGGATTAAATTTAGAAATTTTTTTATTTATTTTTGTTTAAAAAGAGCCGTTCAACGGCATTATTTTTAAAAATTAAATAATTTTTTTTAATAAAGCTTCGGGATGAATCGGGATCCCATCCCCGGAATCCATCCCGCCCCGCCAACCCCGTAAGTCTTGATAGAGAGAGAGAAGTTGCAGGTCTTGAGGAAGGTGAGGGAGGCCGACGGTGAGATGAGTCTCGGTGGTGGTCGGCGGTTTCAAGGAGGAAGAAAAAGGTATTGAGGGGGGGGGGGGGGGTGAGGGATGTAGTGGGGGTAGGGGGTGTTTTTATTATTTATTGATTTTTTTGTTTTTTTCTTATTAGGAAAAGGACAAAAGAGAGGGTAAAAAGACAAAAATACCCCTTGAGTTAACTGGGTTAACAGATTCCGTTAGACGGAGGGACCCTCCGCGTGCGTTTTTGCATACCACAGGGACGCCCAGTGTAATTAATGCGTTTTAGGGACCTGATCCGTAATATGTGCATACCACAGGGACCTGATCCGTAATTTACTCTTTTTTAAATTTAAAATATCTAAAATATAATATTTTAATTAAATAAATTATATCAAAAATAGAGTAAATTACATTCCCGGTCCCTGTGGTTTGCTCATATTATGGATCGGGTCCCTAAAACGCGTTTATTACACTGAGCGTCCCTATGGTATGCAAAAACGCACGCAGAGGGTCCGTCCGTCTAACGGAATCAAAAAGATTTTGTTAACCCTGTTAAGTTAGAGGGTATTTTAGTCTTTTTACCTCTTTTCATTGTGTTCTACCTCTATCTCCTCATCTTCATCCTTTCTATCTTCATCCTTCATGTTTGTTTCAAGAACACAAACATAAATTAACGTCATCTTCATCTTGAATCTTCATCTTCCTCAAGAAGATTATGAAGAACATATTTTAAATCCACTTAAAAGAATACCAATAACAATTAATAAATCCGCATCCAATTCAAAAAAGATCATTTAAATCAAAACCCTAAATCATAATCAATAAATCTGAAGTAAATCAAACTGAAATCTAAACTAAATTAAAACCCTAGGATAATGATGATGCAAATCCAGCAAAAATGAAGAAAACGAACAACAAGAAAATGAAGAAACCGAACAGTAGGAAAACCGAACAACAAAAATGAAGAAACCAAGATCGGAGATGGATTTGGAGAAGAGCAGCAAAAATGAAGAAACCGAACGGCAAGAAAACGTCGAGGTCGACCCACATTGGACCTAGATCAGAGATAAAGTCGAACCCAGATCGGCCGGCGACTTCGACTTTTCCGGCGAGTTCATCTTCTCTGACGATTTCGCCTGAACCCTAGGCGACCGACGTCGATCTCTTCTCTCTATCTCTTCTCAGATCTCTTCTTTCTCTCTTCTATCGATCTCTTCCCTCTATCATCTCGATCTCGATCTCTGTCTCTGCCACTCCTCTCAGATCTTTCGATCTCTATCTCTGTCTCTTGATGTTCTTTTTGGAGGTAAAATTATGTCTCCCTTCCTCTCTTTCTTAAATATGTGCATAGATCTGGAATTTATTGTGCTTGAAGGCCAACAGATTGTATTGTGAGATGTTGTGCTTGAAGGCCAACAGAGTGAATTGTCGAGTTGTGCCTGAGTACCAACGATTGGATAAATTAATCGAAGGTTTTATATAAAATATTTTAACACATGGTTTTATATAAATTGGTTTTATAACGGTCTTGAAATGACAGGGATTATCTCACTAGACCGTTTGGTCTAACCCTCATTTTGTTTGCATTTCAGGATTTCGGAAAGTAGGAGGTAAAGGAAAAGTTAATAATGTGAGATCGCTTTATTTGATTTATCTTGTTGAAGATTACCGAGAAGGATATTGAAGTCTGATTTTGATATGTGGCTACGTGGATCTTTCGTATGAAGATTTTATTAGCAAAAAGTTTGTTTACTATTTCGGAGACTTATAGATTTGTAGAATGGGACCCAATGTGTAACCCTAATGTGATTTGTTTTATATAACATTCCATGTTATTTGTTATGTGGATTAAGCGGGTTGTTACATATGGTATTAGAGCATGAGTTTAAGAGATTTAGTTATTCAGTTTGATACCTAGATTTAAACTAGATGGTTTTATGTTGAAATTAGGATGTCCCTAATATGTTTAGAACCTGTGGGGTATTAAATATAATTGGTTGAAATAACGACATGTAAGGTAAATTCGAATATCATCTGGCCAATGTATTTGTGAATTTACAGGTACATGTTTGTACTCGAATACCTTATTATATTTGGGAATGTGATTAAAGTGTGCCTATTCTGTGATTTATTTTCTGGCAAGTTGTTTTCGTTGGCCGGTAAGGGTTATTTCCTTTAAGACGAATGTGGCGGAGTTTCCGCTCGAAAACATTTCATGAAGATTTGATCCTCGGAATTTGTTAGTTTTATGCTGCTTTAAAATCTTTATTGGACACCCTCAAAATACTGAAATTGAAATATTCTGGTATGTTCAACTTATTGAATTCCCGGACGGAATTCCTTTAAGGGAAAGATATTGTAATATCCTTGTTTTATTTATTGAAACTCTAGGGGTATTTTTTGTTAATTTTCTTTAGATGAAGATTTATTGTGAAAAATAAATAAAACCACCACCCCCTCTTTTATTTGGATAAGTGCTTTCATCCAAAGCTCATGTGGGTATGTGTATTAACTATTAATTGAGAGAATTCGGCAGAGAAGAGTTTAAGGTGATTTTGGAAATTTTCAAATTGAAACCTTTTTATCCTATATCACAAGAAGCTCGGTTTGGATTGTTTAGTCGTTAAGTCTTGGTGTGGAATATTTGGACCCGAGGTGAGTTTCTTTTAACCAATTTTCAAACTAAAATGCAATTATTATAAAATGGTTAGCTTTATGATATGAACGATATCGATATGTGGGATGTTGTTATTAATGGTTATGTTACGGTTTTGCACTATCGCGTTGTGCTATAACGCCAACTACGCTATCGCGCTGTGCTAGAACGCCAGCTACACTTATCGTGCTGTGCTTGAACGACAGCAACACTATCGCGTTGTGCTAGAATGCCAGCTTCACTATTATCGCGTTGTGCTAGAACGCCAGCAATATTGTTAGATGTTGTGCTTGAAGGCCAACGGATTGTATTGTGAGATGTTGTGCTTGAAGGCCAACTAAGTGAATTGTCGAGTTGTGCCTGAGTACCAACGAGTGGATAAATTAATCGAAGGTTTTATATAAACTATTTTAACACATGGTTTTATATAAATTGGTTTTATAACGGTCTTGAAATGACAGGGATTATCTCACTAGACCGTTTGGTCTAACCCTCATTTTGTTTGCATTTCAGGATTTCGGAAAGTAGGAGGTAAAGGAAAAGTTAATAATGTGAGATCGCTTTATTTGATTTATTTTGTTGAAGATTACCGAGAAGGATATTGAAGTCTGATTTTGATATGTGGTTACGTGGATCTTTCGTATGAAGATTTTATTAGCAAAAAGTTTGTTTGCTATTTCGGAGACTTGTAGATTTGTAGAATGGGACCCAATGTGTGTTTGGGTAAAAAATCACACCCTCGACCGACTTGGGAAATTCCCTCGACATGATCAAGGATATCTACGACGGTCATACTCACGACCGACAAAGATAATACCCATTATTGCCGTATCCCCAACGCGCGATAGTTGGTTATTAAAAGACATCTCGGGTCAATAATCATCTAATGATCGCACGTGTCGCACGTCACGCATCGCTAGTCTCACGACGATAATCTTATGTCACTAAGTACTATGTTACTAGTCCTACGCCACTAGTCTTATGTCGCTAGTTACATGTTGTCAGTTACGACTCGTCGGTCTTACGTCGACAGTCTCCTGTCATCGGTCTTATATCGCTTTGGTCCTGCGACAGCATCGTCCTGACCTACTGGTCTTACGATCTAGTCCTTCGACATCATCCTGGTCTTACGATATTTTCATAAGACCATTCCTATACTAAGATAAGGTATTACAAGACATTTACAGTCATATACATGGTCTTATATTTCAGCGACGGTCGTATGCTCCATAAGACCGACGTCCAGAACTTAAGACAGTCTTACGATTATACTAACCATTAATGGTCAACAGTCGTTTCTTTTGTTCATTAATGCAGGTCTATGGATATTCATGGCATAACGAACAGTAACGGACGAGCTCTTAATGACATTAAAGACTCGGCAGCAGTTACAAAACCAAACATTCAAAGCGCATTCAATGCCCGACAGCGGTTACAAGACCAACCATTAAAGCTCATTAATGACCAGCGAACCCTATATAAAGGCTTGCTCCATCTTCGAGAGGGAGATCAGTCTACATTCACCTGAACATCTACGCTTACACTCATTTCCATATTTCTTTCACAATACAACAGTGATCAACGAAGCATTCGAACACACATCGCTAACGCAGGTTTCGCACGACAACAGTTCGAACCACCCGACGACGGCAATTCAAACCGCACGACAAGCATACTCTTTCGCACGATTTACGCACGACACATGTCATTTGCACACTACTAAGTTTACTTTTTCTATAATTGTAACTTATTGTACACAAAATACTTGTTTCCAAAGGACTGTCGCCCCTGATTGGCGACCATAGTGCACTGTCGACTCTCACAAAGTCGACCGCGGTTTTTCCCTCGTTTTAGGGTTTTCCGCGTCACCAAATCTCTTGCCTCTTTTACTTTTTTCCTCGCAATTATGTTGTTTGGCTTGAGATACATTTCTTTAGATGTTTAAAGTCCACATCGACCTTAAGTTGTACTTTTGTGCGATTTTTGGCATTAACAGTTTGGTGCGATCCGTGGGACCTCATCTAGAGAAAATCTCAAGCCAACACTCATATCGCTCTAACGATCTTGTAAAGTTTTTTCAGGTATATGGCAAATTGTCAAGACCCCCTGTTTCAACTCCAATCGGAATTGAATACGGCTCGAAGCCAGATTCAAGCCCTGAAAAAAATGCTCAGTCAATGTATCGCATCATCCGAGGGACTCAGGGGCTCGGAACGCCCGTCACAAAATAGAAAACACCATATTTTGATTTCAAAAGTCCTTGGAAAAAGACGCTTATCGACTCCAAGTTACGGTAACTGTGACATCCCACTCGGATGAAATATGGTATAACAACTCTATATATATACTCTAAGTATATTCTCCTCGTTCGATTATTATGATCTAACATATAAATGTTGATTTAAGCATCAATGGATCATTGGTCAAACCAACGACCACTCTCGATTTTTCATTTGCAGGCTCGAAAGATCATATAAATACAGATCTTACGATTTACATCATGAGAAACGAAAGCCTCTACGGCTTAAAACGCAAGCCTTACGATTTATATCGTGAGAAACAAAAGTCTCTAGGACTTACATCACAGGTCTTACGATTTATAGTCGTCGATAAGAGACGACTCACCTTTTTTCTTACGATCGCCAGTCATGGCAAACACAGGTTAAAATTCTCGGTCGCCAATAAAAGCGACTCGCATGTTGAAATCTCATGATCGCTAGTCACGACATATGTCGTCAATAAAGACGACTTGTACATTGAATCTCATAATCACTAGTCATGGTAAGACGCATGTCAAAATGCAAAAGTCGCCACTAAATGCGATTCGCATGCTTTATCTCAGGATTGCCAATAAAGGCAAGTCGCAAGATTAACCGTATAATCACAAGCAAGAGTCAAGTTCAGAAGATCCTTCAAGACATGCACGACGGGGAGTGTGGCAATCACTCAGGAGGTCGTAGTTTGGCTAATCGTATCTCTCGAAAGGGTGACTTTTGGCCAACACTACGACGAGACGCCATCAGGTATCCCCAGGCAAATGGACTTGCTGAGTCGAGCAATAAGACCATTATTGCCTCGATCAAGAAAAGATTGAAAGATGCAAAGGGAAAAAAGGGTCGAAGAGCTCCCTTCGATCCTGTGGGCAAATCGCACGACGCCCCGCACGTCCACAGGACAAACCCCTTTCTCTATGGTTGTGAAGCAGTTTTGCCGGTCGAGGTCCAGTTCCCAACCTCGAGGCATACCTCCGTCGACCATAACTTGGTTGATGTAAATTATGACCTCGACGCCCTTAAAGAGCTTAGATAATCAGCATGGATCAGAATGGCATCGCAAAAGCAAGCGGTCGAGCGACATTCCAATAAGAATGTCAAAGAAAAAGTCTTTCAAGAAGGCGACTACGTCCTCCGACGAGTGTTCCAAAGCATTCAAGAGCTTAATGCAGGTAAACTTTTCACCAAGTGGGAAGGTCCTTATCGTATCTCAGAAGTCGGGGGTAAAGGTGCCTATCAGCTCCAAACCCTCGACGGTCGAGATATCCCACGCAGGTGGAATGCAACGCATCTGAAAAGGTATTTCTTCTAAGTCCTTTTCCTTCTTTCATACGATTTTTATTCATCACGACGATTACTGACTTAAGCATCGAAGGGTCGTTGGCTAGCCAACGACCAACCTCTGACATTGCTTTATCGCAGGATCGCACGACATAAGTTACTAAGTCTATCATATGACTTCAGTAAAATCGCACGATATAGACAATCAGTTTTATTAGACTACTCGATTGTATAACTACAGGAACACATGATTCAAGTTCATCGTATGATCAAATCATACGATCGTAAGGTCTTGCGACCCCACAATCTAAGTTCTTTAACTTAGAAAAATTTCATGTTCTGAATGAATGCTTTGATCGCATGCGCTTATGTTTGCTTATACGATTCAAAAATATGAAAGTCTTATGACTTACGTTCTAAGCGTTGTATTACAATGGATGCCTAAGTCGCACGACTTCTTGTTCATTTTTGTACTCAATGAATTTTTACAGTCGATATTACATTTGTCGATGACATGTATGAGTCGAAATAATACTCAAGTTCAATAGAAAGGTAAATTTTTTACTGATTATCGCTAAAGCAAAACTTACACAACGTAACATAGGTCTCTAACGACCGTATCGGCTCGGAACGCCAGATCATAGGTCTCTAACGACCGTATCGGCTCGGAACGCCAGATCATAGGTCTCTAACGACCGTATCGGCTCAGAACGCCAGATCATAGGTCTTTAACGACCACATCGACTCTAAACGCCAGATCAAAAGTCTATAACGACCGTATCGGCTCGGAACATAAGTCTTTAACGACTGTATCGCAAGATTATTAAATTTTATCTTGGTTCGATCATCTTATGATCGCCGCCAAGCTTTATTTCGGCCTAATCGTCTTACGATTGACTCCCGATCCATACGTCTCATTTTGATTGATCATCATCAGTTCCTTGTATTTTAAGATCGTCTTACGATCGTCGTCAGTTTTTCATCCTTCACATTAGTGGATGAATACCACAAGTATCTTGCGCATTAAAGATCATCTTTCGAACGGCGTAACTTACTCAACACTATCGACTGGTCTCACGATTTTAGCTGACCAAGTCGGTTTTCTTCTAATGATCCAATTAGCAGAAATGGCACGGCTCATCATTTTACTTTGGTGCGAGATCTAAAATTCAAATGGCTTTGAAATTCAGATCTCAGGGGGCTAACTGTTTGGGTAAAAAATCACACCCTCAGCCGACTTGGGAAATTCCCTCGACATGATCAAGGATATCTGCGACGGTCATACTCTCGACCGACAAAGATAATACCCATTATTGCCGTATCCCCAACGCGCGATAGTTGGTTATTAAAAGACATCTCGGGTCAATAATCATCTAATGATCGCACGTGTCGCACGTCACACATCGCTAGTCTCACGACGATAATCTTATGTCACTAAGTACTATGTTACTAGTCCTACACCACTAGTCTTATGTCGCTAGTTACATGTTGTCAGTTACGACTCATCGGTCTTACGTCGACAGTCTCCTATCATCGGTCTTATATCGCTTTGGTCCTGCGACAGCATCGTCCTGACCTACTGGTCTTACGATCTAGTCCTTCGACATCATCCTGGTCTTACGATATTTTCATAAGACCATTCCTATACTAAGATAATGTAACACCCCAAAACAGGGGTTAACAAAAACTTCCATAAAACGGAAGAGTGGTACTCATTACTAAAGCAAAAGTATACATAATTATCATTACTTAACCATTATTACAAATATTTAGTTAATTATAACTACCAATGGACCACTAGATTATTTGATCACTACTATAGCAATCAAATATCAAAGGGATGTCGAAAAGTTCTATTATCAATCTTCCAATCTTTAACTCTCCAACAATGATTCCATGCCCACAACCCCGTTCTAGACCTTCTTGTCCGGAACCACTAAAATCTGTAACACATAAAACACATAACAAGCGTTAGGCTTTTAAAGCCTAAGTGAGATTTACACATAGCACATAGGGCATAATCATAGCATGTAGGAATAACAATTCGATACATTCACAAATTGGATTCCATGGAGAAGGTCCATATCGCTACCCAGTTACATCAAAATCGAAGATATACCTTGATCGGTACCCCACGGTATCCGAAGGTATGAATCAATTACACTTACCCCACGGTGTGTAAGAATATATCCTCCAATGCCTACTAGGTGCTCCTCCAATTATGTGAATACCAAATATGTTAATCCAAATAATATTCAAAGCATTTTTAGCACTTAACAATGGTCCAACCATTTAACATAATCAATACTACTTCCATGTAGTTCATATACATCCATATGTATCAAACCACATTCTATATGGCATCAATAATAAACATCCATGGTTACAATTCAATAATATGTCCATTTTGACCATTAAGCCATCTTTGCTTCATTAAGACATATATTAAGCCATCATCATAATCACATACCAATGATATAGAATCAAACCCAATCTTTAACACTAACATTTACCATGGCATTCTAAGTAATAAAACACAGTTAATCCACCATAACTTACTTGAACTCTTCTTGTTTCCCTCTTAACCATTAAGAGATTATAAATCAAGATTTCTTATTAACAATTCCAAAATCAAGATAAAGAATGGTAGTAAAGTATAATACAATCAATTAGATACAAGTTACTCACCTCAAATCTTCAATTGATATAACCCTAACTTGAAGACTTGAACCCAATCACTTCCAACAAGATGGAATGAAGGTGTAATGCCCTAAATCAAGTTTGATTGTTAAGATTCATCTACTAATTACTTGAATTGGATTAGGATTGAGAGATGAATTTACCTTAAGTTTAGATGAAGAAATCGTCTCAAAAGAGCAGAGAGCAAAAACCTGATTTTGAGAGTTCTATTTTGAGAGAATAAGTGATTAAAGACAATGAGGTGGGTTTAACCCCCTTTTGGCACGTCGGGTGCTCGGCGCCGATCACCCGCGCCGATGCATCGGCGCCAGCCTCTGTTTGCTTGCTTCTCATTTTCCACTAATTTGGCCGTAACTTCTTCGTTAGAACTCGGTTTTTACCCCGGAAAGTACCGTTGGACTTGTATTCAAATTACCCATCCAACTAATCCATAAAATCTAATATTTAACTTTATCATCTATTTTTCACTAATTTCCTTAAGGAATAAACTTACGGATTTCTATCGGAAGTTCTCAATTAACAAGTAACACTCACGGAAAATTACTTAGGAAATCAATTATAATCTAAGAAGTCAAAATATAAAGAAATATTAGGACTATTTTTACTTACAAGGATTTTCCGGGTGTTACAATTCTCCCAACCTTAAAACGATTTCGTCCTCGAAATCTATATCCTTTACAACCCAAAGTCAACCGACTCACTATCGACCAAAATTCAACAATTCCTAACGGGAATCTAAATTCCATCCACACGGTCTTTAAAGATAATTCCTCGAACAATTGTTTATTAACAAAACCCCTACACATACGTTGTACTTATGTACGGATAAACATTCCAACCATAGAGAAACTTCCAACCATACGACTTCAGTCGTCTCCCAACCTTAAAATGTTCTATACATCTTGATTTCAGTTTCAAACTCTAAATCAACTTAAGGCTCAATTAATACTGAGACCAATCAAATCTCTAATTTCAATTGTCCCTATCGTTAACGGCCATTCACATCCAAAGAGCTCTAATAGACTCCAAAATCCATCTCAATAATTAATCATCAAACAGACAGGTTCATTAACCATACTCAAAGATTAGTTCACTAAAACCACTCATCACAAATGAGTATCTTAAGGTTACTACTACCATCACCATCATTCTTTTTAAAATCGGCTATAATTCCCCGATTACACTAAAGATATTTGGCCTTAAGCCCCAAAAGTTGACACCTAATTATCACCAACCTTTGCACTCTAACCAAACCCACACATGAGTTCCATTCACAAATAAAAAAAAATCTAGAAGGAACAAGGATTCATCTTTCATATTTCCTGAACCTTACTTCTTTCCCCATTATCCACTCCCCAACTTAGATTTGTAAGCCTCCTTAAAGTAACCGTTTACCATTAAACCTTTATCCGACTATTGTTTGGTCTTCAATACCGTCATCATCCACATCTCAATCTCTAGGTCTCAAAATAACATTAACGTATATTGTTTGAAAATCCATACTCACTTTAAATTGAGCATACTCACCACTTTTGAATACTTCTATATCTACGACACCCATCACTACATCTATGACCCACACGTTTCTTCAGTATAAAGTACTACCACTTCCTCACATCAATATCGCACTACGCGACTACAATGCAACCAAGCACCAAAATATTATATATCAAAGGTGATAATTCCATTGAACCTGTAGTATAACTACATTCTTAGGTCCAACCTTTCTATCATTACTTCCTACGTTAATATGAAGTACTACCCTCAAATCATTATTTGTCTTCTTCTCCCAACTTTTCCACATACCGATAACACTTTCTCATCTTTATTAAACTTCCTATGATTCAAAATCATAAACTTATTTAACGACTCACACAACCAAAATCACTTTGGATAAACTCACACTACCGCTCGACATTCTATTCCAATTATAGCCAAATCACTACACCATCTTACTACTACATATTCCAACAGCTTTATTGACAACTAGTACTGTTCATCTGGAATCCCCGAAAAGACTTTCATCTAATGTTCCCTCTTTATAACTTCTTATTACTGGTTGACACATTTATCTTGACAATTAATGCCACTACTCGTTCGTACATTCTCCACTCATAACATCTCACAGCAGACCAGATCCCTCATGGTCATTCGTACACAATTCAAATTTACCTTCATGCTCTCCCGCACAATTAACCGAATCTATTTCATTACTTTATTCCTTCTCAACTTTAGTTTGAACTACAACTCACGAGTTTCTAATTAACTTAAACTTACTCACTTCTTACTAATTCTTTGTGACTCCAAACCAATATATATATACAGTGCACACTCCATCACAAATCGACATAGTCCATACCCTTACCAAGTCCGTGCCTAATTCTTCATTCTATATAAACCATCTACATCATAAGTAGAATGTTCATCTACAACAATAGTCTTTCACTATCCTAACACCCCCCACAAGGTGATCCTTCAACTTTTAATCCTCCGATTCTATCTTAACATTTATACATGTCCTCAAAGGATAACCAATACATTCACATCATGAAAGCTTCAGTTATAATAAAATTCATGTAATTCTAATCCCAAGCCTACGTTGCTTATTAAACCGGGCGAATATCCTCAAAACTTAACCAAGTCAAGAACCGAGCCATCTGCTCAAAAAGATCCAAAGATCATTTATAAATATCAACTCATGCAATGTAAATACATCTAACTTACATTATGCAACACACTTCGAGGCGTGATAATCTCACGACCCCTTTATTGCTAATTTTCCAATGAAATTAATTCATATATGTATCTATATGTACAAGTATATACAACTCTTTTATACTCAACAACATATATATATTACCAAAGTTCATTAGTACCAAAGGTACTAAAAATACAAGACCAATACCTAAAACGGCATTTACTTAGATAAAATGCAATTAAGCACATAACACATCATACTTATTACACAACCACAATAAACTTTTAAAAGCATACTTTAACCACCTATCTTTCACTTATGTAATAATTTAAACAAAACCTCTTCCACTCGTGATTTATTCGCCAATCACTCAAAATCCCTACATGAGGTGTTTCACAAGATATGTATTGTCCGCATTCTATAACATTCTGTAACATCCCCAGTCCACTGTACACGATAATGCCCGCTTTGCGGATACCCTCTGCATAACAGCATACCGGTACCGCTCACGGTTTGTTCCTGCCCGCACAGGCATACGCGGGACGCACCCAGACCGCACCCTGTGACAGGCAAAAGGCCTCATACATCTTACACAACTGCCGACTTCAATGTCAATAGTCGACCTATCGATACTTCTTTAATCTATTTATTAACAAGGACTGAACCTAATCCTTTCAACATAACCTAATTCAATTTACATTTCATAGTCTTCATTTCAAACTTATTCGTGCAATACTAATATCACAAAATCACCATAATTTTTTTTATTTAACGTCGAGGGTATTTCCTTACTGTCTCACCACACTACTCATAGCAATTTGCTAATTCCATCACCTTGATGACTACTAATCCTTCCTCCGGACACAACCGTCCCTTGCCAACTGTATTTCTAGTTACCAAACAAGGGTATAGACCTTCTTACAACCGACACTAAAGTCCACTTTCGATTCTCCCATTATTCATCTCTCCTTTCGAACACAAATACCAAAACTATAAACATTCTCCCAATTTTATCCCACACCTCTCCACTCTTGGAGTTCTTTCTTAGCTTATAATGTAATACTCTACGACCTAGTGAGTTCATAGCCTTCATGCATGACAACGTGATAAATAAATCATTTCACACATTTTCTCATCTTAACAAACAATACTTGAAGCAACTTGGGCACACATGACCCCCAACATTCTCAAAACTTCAATGTATTGCACAACGATCTCGAGAACCATTTGCATACAACTTTCCGTAAAACTTAATCTTTCTCAACCAAAATGATGTTGTTACGATAGTAATATATAAAAATATTCTCATACTATAAAAAGTTTTAAAAGAATTTTCCAACACAAAGCAAGCTAGTCGGTTCTTACTTGATATCATCAAGTTAATACTTTTGTTGGTTACAAAGGTTTTGCTAGCCAATGTTTTCTTGGCCATCTTTTCATATATATAAAGAAAATACGAAATATTTTGCAAGTTGCTAAACCCAAAATTTCATTGTGCATCAAAATGAAATTGTCTCTTTCTTAAAATACACATTTGTACAAGCAACTCATTCTTGAATAAAAATTGTTATTTATGCATTTATTTTAAAATCAAGAAAACTCATATAGCACACTCACTAGGACACCATGCATAAAACTTTACTCGCAAATGAAGGCTACTCACTCAAACAAGGTCAATCGTTGTACTCACATCACTTATCATTAACACTCTACTTCCGACTAGTGGTCGTCCTCTTGACCTTGTAACACTTTCTATCCATGCGTTCCACGGCCCACTTACTTAATCATTTCATATTATTTCCATTTTGATGAATCACCTTACATTCTATCTCTACACATTTCTATTCGCCTATTAAAGGTTACCTCGGCGGGCTTTCATAAGTCCCGCCAATTCTAGGTTGTCCTTCCAACCCCCAAATCATTTACTTATCTATTCTCTAAAGAATTAAAGGACCTTGGTGGCATATCCACCAACGATCTGCTATAACACAAAGGAATAACCATAAGAAATGGTTATACGAATATAGACATACTAAACGTACTTTACCGATCATTAGTCACTGTAATAATTTAGAAACAAGCATGCTTACGTAACAATATATCCATAATAACAGTAGCTAACTGGAATTGTGAACATATTATACATGAGAATTCTCATTACCATTGTCACAGTACTAATTTCACGTATTTCTGTCAACTATAAGACTATCCCGTCTTAGTACTTCTACCCATATCTCACAAATCATAACTTAACTCATCACAGCTTAAGTCTAAGTACCTCCTCAGCATACTTAGTTCACTTAAGCTAATGCTCTGATACCAACTTGTAACACCCCAAAACAGGGGTTAACAAAAACTTCCATAAAACGGAAGAGTGGTACTCATTACTAAAGCAAAAGTATACATAATTATCATTACTTAACCATTATTACAAATATTTAGTTAATTATAACTACCAATGGACCACTAGCTTATTTGATCACTACTATAGCAATCAAATATCAAAGGGATGTCGGAAAGTTCTATTATCAATCTTCCAATCTTTAACTCTCCAACAATGATTCCATGCCCACAACCCCGTTCTAGACCTTCTTGTCCGGAACCACTAAAATCCGTAACACATAAAACACATAACAAGCGTTAGGCTTTTAAAGCCTATGTGAGATTTACACATAGCACATAGGGCATAATCATAGCATGTAGGAATAACAATTCGATACATTCACAAATTGGATTCCATGGAGAAGGTCCATATCGCTACCCAGTTACATCAAAATCGAAGATATACCTTGATCGGTACCCCACGGTATTGTCACAAGGCATAACACATCGGAAAACCCTACGGTATCCGAAGGTATGAATCAATTACACTTCCCCACGGTGTGTAAGAATATATCCTCCAATGCCTACTAGGTGCTCCTCCAATTATGTGAATACCAAATATGTTAATCCAAATAATATTCAAAGCATTTTTAGCACTTAACAATGGTCCAACCATTTAACATAATCAATACTACTTCCATGTAGTTCATATACATCCATATGTATCAAATCACATTCTATATGGCATCAATAATAAACATCCATGTTTACAATTCAATAATATGTCCATTTTGACCATTAAGCCATCTTTGCTTCATTAAGACATATATTAAGCCATCATCATAATCACATACCAATGATATAGAATCAAACCCAATCTTTAACACTAACATTTACCATGGCATTCTAAGTAATAAAACACAGTTAATCCACCATAACTTACTTGAACTCTTCTTGTTTCCCTCTTAACCATTAAGAGATTATAAATCAAGATTTCTTATTAACAATTCCAAAATCAAGATAAAGAATGGTAGTAAAGTATAATACAATCAATTAGATACAAGTTACTCACCTCAAATCTTCAATTGATATAACCCTAACTTGAAGACTTGAACCCAATCACTTCCAACAAGATGGAATGAAGGTGTAATGCCCTAAATCAAGTTTGATTGTTAAGATTCATCTACTAATTACTTGAATTGGATTAGGATTGAGAGATGAATTTACCTTAAGTTTAGATGAAGAAATCGTCTCAAAAGAGCAGAGAGCAAAAACCTGATTTTGAGAGTTCTATTTTGAGAGAATAAGTGATTAAAGACAATGAGGTGGGTTTAACCCCCTTTTGGCACGTCGGGTGCTCGGCGCCGATCACCCGCGCCGATGCATCGGCGCCAGCCTCTGTTTGCTTGCTTCTCATTTTCCACTAATTTGGCCGTAACTTCTTCGTTAGAACTCGGTTTTTACCCCGGAAAGTACCGTTGGACTTGTATTCAAATTACCCATCCAACTAATCCATAAAATCTAATATTTAACTTTATCATCTATTTTTCACTAATTTCCTTAAGGAATAAACTTACGGATTTCTATCGGAAGTTCTCAATTAACAAGTAACACTCACGGAAAATTACTTAGGAAATCAATTATAATCTAAGAAGTCAAAATATAAAGAAATATTAGGACTATTTTTACTTACAAGGATTTTCCGGGTGTTACAATTCTCCCAACCTTAAAACGATTTCGTCCTCGAAATCTATATCCTTTACAACCCAAAGTCAACCGACTCACTATCGACCAAAATTCAACAATTCCTAACGGGAATCTAAATTCCATCCACACGGTCTTTAAAGATAATTCCTCGAACAATTGTTTATTAACAAAACCCCTACACATACGTTGTACTTATGTACGGATAAACATTCCAACCATAGAGAAACTTCCAACCATACGACTTCAGTCGTCTCCCAACCTTAAAATGTTCTATACATCTTGATTTCAGTTTCAAACTCTAAATCAACTTAAGGCTCAATTAATACTGAGACCAATCAAATCTCTAATTTCAATTGTCCCTATCGTTAACGGCCATTCACATCCAAAGAGCTCTAATAGACTCCAAAATCCATCTCAATAATTAATCATCAAACAGACAGGTTCATTAACCATACTCAAAGATTAGTTCACTAAAACCACTCATCACAAATGAGTATCTTAAGGTTACTACTACCATCACCATCATTCTTTTTAAAATCGGCTATAATTCCCCGATTACACTAAAGATATTTGGCCTTAAGCCCCAAAAGTTGACACCTAATTATCACCAACCTTTGCACTCTAACCAAACCCACACATGAGTTCCATTCACAAATAAAAAAAAATCTAGAAGGAACAAGGATTCATCTTTCATATTTCCTGAACCTTACTTCTTTCCCCATTATCCACTCCCCAACTTAGATTTGTAAGCCTCCTTAAAGTAACCGTTTACCATTAAACCTTTATCCGACTATTGTTTGGTCTTCAATACCGTCATCATCCACATCTCAATCTCTAGGTCTCAAAATAACATTAACGTATATTGTTTGAAAATCCATACTCACTTTAAATTGAGCATACTCACCACTTTTGAATACTTCTATATCTACGACACCCATCACTACATCTATGACCCACACGTTTCTTCAGTATAAAGTACTACCACTTCCTCACATCAATATCGCACTACGCGACTACAATGCAACCAAGCACCAAAATATTATATATCAAAGGTGATAATTCCATTGAACCTGTAGTATAACTACATTCTTAGGTCCAACCTTTCTATCATTACTTCCTACGTTAATATGAAGTACTACCCTCAAATCATTATTTGTCTTCTTCTCCCAACTTTTCCACATACCGATAACACTTTCTCATCTTTATTAAACTTCCTATGATTCAAAATCATAAACTTATTTAACGACTCACACAACCAAAATCACTTTGGATAAACTCACACTACCGCTCGACATTCTATTCCAATTATAGCCAAATCACTACACCATCTTACTACTACATATTCCAACAGCTTTATTGACAACTAGTACTGTTCATCTGGAATCCCCGAAAAGACTTTCATCTAATGTTCCCTCTTTATAACTTCTTATTACTGGTTGACACATTTATCTTGACAATTAATGCCACTACTCGTTCGTACATTCTCCACTCATAACATCTCACAGCAGACCAGATCCCTCATGGTCATTCGTACACAATTCAAATTTACCTTCATGCTCTCCCGCACAATTAACCGAATCTATTTCATTACTTTATTCCTTCTCAACTTTAGTTTGAACTACAACTCACGAGTTTCTAATTAACTTAAACTTACTCACTTCTTACTAATTCTTTGTGACTCCAAACCAATATATATATACAGTGCACACTCCATCACAAATCGACATAGTCCATACCCTTACCAAGTCCGTGCCTAATTCTTCATTCTATATAAACCATCTACATCATAAGTAGAATGTTCATCTACAACAATAGTCTTTCACTATCCTAACACCCCCCACAAGGTGATCCTTCAACTTTTAATCCTCCGATTCTATCTTAACATTTATACATGTCCTCAAAGGATAACCAATACATTCACATCATGAAAGCTTCAGTTATAATAAAATTCATGTAATTCTAATCCCAAGCCTACGTTGCTTATTAAACCAGGCGAATATCCTCAAAACTTAACCAAGTCAAGAACCGAGCCATCTGCTCAAAAAGATCCAAAGATCATTTATAAATATCAACTCATGCAATGTAAATACATCTAACTTACATTATGCAACACACTTCGAGGCGTGATAATCTCACGACCCCTTTATTGCTAATTTTCCAATGAAATTAATTCATATATGTATCTATATGTACAAGTATATACAACTCTTTTATACTCAACAACATATATATATTACCAAAGTTCATTAGTACCAAAGGTACTAAAAATACAAGACCAATACCTAAAACGGCATTTACTTAGATAAAATGCAATTAAGCACATAACACATCATACTTATTACACAACCACAATAAACTTTTAAAAGCATACTTTAACCACCTATCTTTCACTTATGTAATAATTTAAACAAAACCTCTTCCACTCGTGATTTATTCGCCAATCACTCAAAATCCCTACATGAGGTGTTTCACAAGATATGTATTGTCCGCATTCTATATCATTCTGTAACATCCCCAGTCCACTGTACACGATAATGCCCGCTTTGCGGATACCCTCTGCATAACAGCATACCGGTACCGCTCACGGTTTGTTCCTGCCCGCACAGGCATACGCGGGACGCACCCAGACCGCACCCTGTGACAGGCAAAAGGCCTCATACATCTTACACAACTGCCGACTTCAATGTCAATAGTCGACCTATCGATACTTCTTTAATCTATTTATTAACAAGGACTGAACCTAATCCTTTCAACATAACCTAATTCAATTTACATTTCATAGTCTTCATTTCAAACTTATTCGTGCAATACTAATATCACAAAATCACCATAATTTTTTTTATTTAACGTCGAGGGTATTTCCTTACTGTCTCACCACACTACTCATAGCAATTTGCTAATTCCATCACCTTGATGACTACTAATCCTTCCTCCGGACACAACCGTCCCTTGCCAACTGTATTTCTAGTTACCAAACAAGGGTATAGACCTTCTTACAACCGACACTAAAGTCCACTTTCGATTCTCCCATTATTCATCTCTCCTTTCGAACACAAATACCAAAACTATAAACATTCTCCCAATTTTATCCCACACCTCTCCACTCTTGGAGTTCTTTCTTAGCTTATAATGTAATACTCTACGACCTAGTGAGTTCATAGCCTTCATGCATGACAACGTGATAAATAAATCATTTCACACATTTTCTCATCTTAACAAACAATACTTGAAGCAACTTGGGCACACATGACCCCCAACATTCTCAAAACTTCAATGTATTGCACAACGATCTCGAGAACCATTTGCATACAACTTTCCGTAAAACTTAATCTTTCTCAACCAAAATGATGTTGTTACGATAGTAATATATAAAAATATTCTCATACTATAAAAAGTTTTAAAAGAATTTTCCAACACAAAGCAAGCTAGTCGGTTCTTACTTGATATCATCAAGTTAATACTTTTGTTGGTTACAAAGGTTTTGCTAGCCAATGTTTTCTTGGCCATCTTTTCATATATATAAAGAAAATACGAAATATTTTGCAAGTTGCTAAACCCAAAATTTCATTGTGCATCAAAATGAAATTGTCTCTTTCTTAAAATACACATTTGTACAAGCAACTCATTCTTGAATAAAAATTGTTATTTATGCATTTATTTTAAAATCAAGAAAACTCATATAGCACACTCACTAGGACACCATGCATAAAACTTTACTCGCAAATGAAGGCTACTCACTCAAACAAGGTCAATCGTTGTACTCACATCACTTATCATTAACACTCTACTTCCGACTAGTGGTCGTCCTCTTGACCTTGTAACACTTTCTATCCATGCGTTCCACGGCCCACTTACTTAATCATTTCATATTATTTCCATTTTGATGAATCACCTTACATTCTATCTCTACACATTTCTATTCGCCTATTAAAGGTTACCTCGGCGGGCTTTCATAAGTCCCGCCAATTCTAGGTTGTCCTTCCAACCCCCAAATCATTTACTTATCTATTCTCTAAAGAATTAAAGGACCTTGGTGGCATATCCACCAACGATCTGCTATAACACAAAGGAATAACCATAAGAAATGGTTATACGAATATAGACATACTAAACGTACTTTACCGATCATTAGTCACTGTAATAATTTAGAAACAAGCATGCTTACGTAACAATATATCCATAATAACAGTAGCTAACTGGAATTGTGAACATATTATACATGAGAATTCTCATTACCATTGTCACAGTACTAATTTCACGTATTTCTGTCAACTATAAGACTATCCCGTCTTAGTACTTCTACCCATATCTCACAAATCATAACTTAACTCATCACAGCTTAAGTCTAAGTACCTCCTCAGCATACTTAGTTCACTTAAGCTAATGCTCTGATACCAACTTGTAACACCCCAAAACAGGGGTTAACAAAAACTTCCATAAAACGGAAGAGTGGTACTCATTACTAAAGCAAAAGTATACATAATTATCATTACTTAACCATTATTACAAATATTTAGTTAATTATAACTACCAATGGACCACTAGCTTATTTGATCACTACTATAGCAATCAAATATCAAAGGGATGTCGGAAAGTTCTATTATCAATCTTCCAATCTTTAACTCTCCAACAATGATTCCATGCCCACAACCCCGTTCTAGACCTTCTTGTCCGGAACCACTAAAATCCGTAACACATAAAACACATAACAAGCGTTAGGCTTTTAAAGCCTATGTGAGATTTACACATAGCACATAGGGCATAATCATAGCATGTAGGAATAACAATTCGATACATTCACAAATTGGATTCCATGGAGAAGGTCCATATCGCTACCCAGTTACATCAAAATCGAAGATATACCTTGATCGGTACCCCACGGTATTGTCACAAGGCATAACACATCGGAAAACCCTACGGTATCCGAAGGTATGAATCAATTACACTTCCCCACGGTGTGTAAGAATATATCCTCCAATGCCTACTAGGTGCTCCTCCAATTATGTGAATACCAAATATGTTAATCCAAATAATATTCAAAGCATTTTTAGCACTTAACAATGGTCCAACCATTTAACATAATCAATACTACTTCCATGTAGTTCATATACATCCATATGTATCAAATCACATTCTATATGGCATCAATAATAAACATCCATGTTTACAATTCAATAATATGTCCATTTTGACCATTAAGCCATCTTTGCTTCATTAAGACATATATTAAGCCATCATCATAATCACATACCAATGATATAGAATCAAACCCAATCTTTAACACTAACATTTACCATGGCATTCTAAGTAATAAAACACAGTTAATCCACCATAACTTACTTGAACTCTTCTTGTTTCCCTCTTAACCATTAAGAGATTATAAATCAAGATTTCTTATTAACAATTCCAAAATCAAGATAAAGAATGGTAGTAAAGTATAATACAATCAATTAGATACAAGTTACTCACCTCAAATCTTCAATTGATATAACCCTAACTTGAAGACTTGAACCCAATCACTTCCAACAAGATGGAATGAAGGTGTAATGCCCTAAATCAAGTTTGATTGTTAAGATTCATCTACTAATTACTTGAATTGGATTAGGATTGAGAGATGAATTTACCTTAAGTTTAGATGAAGAAATCGTCTCAAAAGAGCAGAGAGCAAAAACCTGATTTTGAGAGTTCTATTTTGAGAGAATAAGTGATTAAAGACAATGAGGTGGGTTTAACCCCCTTTTGGCACGTCGGGTGCTCGGCGCCGATCACCCGCGCCGATGCATCGGCGCCAGCCTCTGTTTGCTTGCTTCTCATTTTCCACTAATTTGGCCGTAACTTCTTCGTTAGAACTCGGTTTTTACCCCGGAAAGTACCGTTGGACTTGTATTCAAATTACCCATCCAACTAATCCATAAAATCTAATATTTAACTTTATCATCTATTTTTCACTAATTTCCTTAAGGAATAAACTTACGGATTTCTATCGGAAGTTCTCAATTAACAAGTAACACTCACGGAAAATTACTTAGGAAATCAATTATAATCTAAGAAGTCAAAATATAAAGAAATATTAGGACTATTTTTACTTACAAGGATTTTCCGGGTGTTACAATTCTCCCAACCTTAAAACGATTTCGTCCTCGAAATCTATATCCTTTACAACCCAAAGTCAACCGACTCACTATCGACCAAAATTCAACAATTCCTAACGGGAATCTAAATTCCATCCACACGGTCTTTAAAGATAATTCCTCGAACAATTGTTTATTAACAAAACCCCTACACATACGTTGTACTTATGTACGGATAAACATTCCAACCATAGAGAAACTTCCAACCATACGACTTCAGTCGTCTCCCAACCTTAAAATGTTCTATACATCTTGATTTCAGTTTCAAACTCTAAATCAACTTAAGGCTCAATTAATACTGAGACCAATCAAATCTCTAATTTCAATTGTCCCTATCGTTAACGGCCATTCACATCCAAAGAGCTCTAATAGACTCCAAAATCCATCTCAATAATTAATCATCAAACAGACAGGTTCATTAACCATACTCAAAGATTAGTTCACTAAAACCACTCATCACAAATGAGTATCTTAAGGTTACTACTACCATCACCATCATTCTTTTTAAAATCGGCTATAATTCCCCGATTACACTAAAGATATTTGGCCTTAAGCCCCAAAAGTTGACACCTAATTATCACCAACCTTTGCACTCTAACCAAACCCACACATGAGTTCCATTCACAAATAAAAAAAAATCTAGAAGGAACAAGGATTCATCTTTCATATTTCCTGAACCTTACTTCTTTCCCCATTATCCACTCCCCAACTTAGATTTGTAAGCCTCCTTAAAGTAACCGTTTACCATTAAACCTTTATCCGACTATTGTTTGGTCTTCAATACCGTCATCATCCACATCTCAATCTCTAGGTCTCAAAATAACATTAACGTATATTGTTTGAAAATCCATACTCACTTTAAATTGAGCATACTCACCACTTTTGAATACTTCTATATCTACGACACCCATCACTACATCTATGACCCACACGTTTCTTCAGTATAAAGTACTACCACTTCCTCACATCAATATCGCACTACGCGACTACAATGCAACCAAGCACCAAAATATTATATATCAAAGGTGATAATTCCATTGAACCTGTAGTATAACTACATTCTTAGGTCCAACCTTTCTATCATTACTTCCTACGTTAATATGAAGTACTACCCTCAAATCATTATTTGTCTTCTTCTCCCAACTTTTCCACATACCGATAACACTTTCTCATCTTTATTAAACTTCCTATGATTCAAAATCATAAACTTATTTAACGACTCACACAACCAAAATCACTTTGGATAAACTCACACTACCGCTCGACATTCTATTCCAATTATAGCCAAATCACTACACCATCTTACTACTACATATTCCAACAGCTTTATTGACAACTAGTACTGTTCATCTGGAATCCCCGAAAAGACTTTCATCTAATGTTCCCTCTTTATAACTTCTTATTACTGGTTGACACATTTATCTTGACAATTAATGCCACTACTCGTTCGTACATTCTCCACTCATAACATCTCACAGCAGACCAGATCCCTCATGGTCATTCGTACACAATTCAAATTTACCTTCATGCTCTCCCGCACAATTAACCGAATCTATTTCATTACTTTATTCCTTCTCAACTTTAGTTTGAACTACAACTCACGAGTTTCTAATTAACTTAAACTTACTCACTTCTTACTAATTCTTTGTGACTCCAAACCAATATATATATACAGTGCACACTCCATCACAAATCGACATAGTCCATACCCTTACCAAGTCCGTGCCTAATTCTTCATTCTATATAAACCATCTACATCATAAGTAGAATGTTCATCTACAACAATAGTCTATCACTATCCTAACACCCCCCACAAGGTGATCCTTCAACTTTTAATCCTCCGATTCTATCTTAACATTTATACATGTCCTCAAAGGATAACCAATACATTCACATCATGAAAGCTTCAGTTATAATAAAATTCATGTAATTCTAATCCCAAGCCTACGTTGCTTATTAAACCGGGCGAATATCCTCAAAACTTAACCAAGTCAAGAACCGAGCCATCTGCTCAAAAAGATCCAAAGATCATTTATAAATATCAACTCATGCAATGTAAATACATCTAACTTACATTATGCAACACACTTCGAGGCGTGATAATCTCACGACCCCTTTATTGCTAATTTTCCAATGAAATTAATTCATATATGTATCTATATGTACAAGTATATACAACTCTTTTATACTCAACAACATATATATATTACCAAAGTTCATTAGTACCAAAGGTACTAAAAATACAAGACCAATACCTAAAACGGCATTTACTTAGATAAAATGCAATTAAGCACATAACACATCATACTTATTACACAACCACAATAAACTTTTAAAAGCATACTTTAACCACCTATCTTTCACTTATGTAATAATTTAAACAAAACCTCTTCCACTCGTGATTTATTCGCCAATCACTCAAAATCCCTACATGAGGTGTTTCACAAGATATGTATTGTCCGCATTCTATATCATTCTGTAACATCCCCAGTCCACTGTACACGATAATGCCCGCTTTGCGGATACCCTCTGCATAACAGCATACCGGTACCGCTCACGGTTTGTTCCTGCCCGCACAGGCATACGCGGGACGCACCCAGACCGCACCCTGTGACAGGCAAAAGGCCTCATACATCTTACACAACTGCCGACTTCAATGTCAATAGTCGACCTATCGATACTTCTTTAATCTATTTATTAACAAGGACTGAACCTAATCCTTTCAACATAACCTAATTCAATTTACATTTCATAGTCTTCATTTCAAACTTATTCGTGCAATACTAATATCACAAAATCACCATAATTTTTTTTATTTAACGTCGAGGGTATTTCCTTACTGTCTCACCACACTACTCATAGCAATTTGCTAATTCCATCACCTTGATGACTACTAATCCTTCCTCCGGACACAACCGTCCCTTGCCAACTGTATTTCTAGTTACCAAACAAGGGTATAGACCTTCTTACAACCGACACTAAAGTCCACTTTCGATTCTCCCATTATTCATCTCTCCTTTCGAACACAAATACCAAAACTATAAACATTCTCCCAATTTTATCCCACACCTCTCCACTCTTGGAGTTCTTTCTTAGCTTATAATGTAATACTCTACGACCTAGTGAGTTCATAGCCTTCATGCATGACAACGTGATAAATAAATCATTTCACACATTTTCTCATCTTAACAAACAATACTTGAAGCAACTTGGGCACACATGACCCCCAACATTCTCAAAACTTCAATGTATTGCACAACGATCTCGAGAACCATTTGCATACAACTTTCCGTAAAACTTAATCTTTCTCAACCAAAATGATGTTGTTACGATAGTAATATATAAAAATATTCTCATACTATAAAAAGTTTTAAAAGAATTTTCCAACACAAAGCAAGCTAGTCGGTTCTTACTTGATATCATCAAGTTAATACTTTTGTTGGTTACAAAGGTTTTGCTAGCCAATGTTTTCTTGGCCATCTTTTCATATATATAAAGAAAATACGAAATATTTTGCAAGTTGCTAAACCCAAAATTTCATTGTGCATCAAAATGAAATTGTCTCTTTCTTAAAATACACATTTGTACAAGCAACTCATTCTTGAATAAAAATTGTTATTTATGCATTTATTTTAAAATCAAGAAAACTCATATAGCACACTCACTAGGACACCATGCATAAAACTTTACTCGCAAATGAAGGCTACTCACTCAAACAAGGTCAATCGTTGTACTCACATCACTTATCATTAACACTCTACTTCCGACTAGTGGTCGTCCTCTTGACCTTGTAACACTTTCTATCCATGCGTTCCACGGCCCACTTACTTAATCATTTCATATTATTTCCATTTTGATGAATCACCTTACATTCTATCTCTACACATTTCTATTCGCCTATTAAAGGTTACCTCGGCGGGCTTTCATAAGTCCCGCCAATTCTAGGTTGTCCTTCCAACCCCCAAATCATTTACTTATCTATTCTCTAAAGAATTAAAGGACCTTGGTGGCATATCCACCAACGATCTGCTATAACACAAAGGAATAACCATAAGAAATGGTTATACGAATATAGACATACTAAACGTACTTTACCGATCATTAGTCACTGTAATAATTTAGAAACAAGCATGCTTACGTAACAATATATCCATAATAACAGTAGCTAACTGGAATTGTGAACATATTATACATGAGAATTCTCATTACCATTGTCACAGTACTAATTTCACGTATTTCTGTCAACTATAAGACTATCCCGTCTTAGTACTTCTACCCATATCTCACAAATCATAACTTAACTCATCACAGCTTAAGTCTAAGTACCTCCTCAGCATACTTAGTTCACTTAAGCTAATGCTCTGATACCAACTTGTAACACCCCAAAACAGGGGTTAACAAAAACTTCCATAAAACGGAAGAGTGGTACTCATTACTAAAGCAAAAGTATACATAATTATCATTACTTAACCATTATTACAAATATTTAGTTAATTATAACTACCAATGGACCACTAGCTTATTTGATCACTACTATAGCAATCAAATATCAAAGGGATGTCGGAAAGTTCTATTATCAATCTTCCAATCTTTAACTCTCCAACAATGATTCCATGCCCACAACCCCGTTCTAGACCTTCTTGTCCGGAACCACTAAAATCTGTAACACATAAAACACATAACAAGCGTTAGGCTTTTAAAGCCTATGTGAGATTTACACATAGCACATAGGGCATAATCATAGCATGTAGGAATAACAATTCGATACATTCACAAATTGGATTCCATGGAGAAGGTCCATATCGCTACCCAGTTACATCAAAATCGAAGATATACCTTGATCGGTACCCCACGGTATTGTCACAAGGCATAACACATCGGAAAACCCTACGGTATCCGAAGGTATGAATCAATTACACTTCCCCACGGTGTGTAAGAATATATCCTCCAATGCCTACTAGGTGCTCCTCCAATTATGTGAATACCAAATATGTTAATCCAAATAATATTCAAAGCATTTTTAGCACTTAACAATGGTCCAACCATTTAACATAATCAATACTACTTCCATGTAGTTCATATACATCCATATGTATCAAATCACATTCTATATGGCATCAATAATAAACATCCATGTTTACAATTCAATAATATGTCCATTTTGACCATTAAGCCATCTTTGCTTCATTAAGACATATATTAAGCCATCATCATAATCACATACCAATGATATAGAATCAAACCCAATCTTTAACACTAACATTTACCATGGCATTCTAAGTAATAAAACACAGTTAATCCACCATAACTTACTTGAACTCTTCTTGTTTCCCTCTTAACCATTAAGAGCTTATAAATCAAGATTTCTTATTAACAATTCCAAAATCAAGATAAAGAATGGTAGTAAAGTATAATACAATCAATTAGATACAAGTTACTCACCTCAAATCTTCAATTGATATAACCCTAACTTGAAGACTTGAACCCAATCACTTCCAACAAGATGGAATGAAGGTGTAATGCCCTAAATCAAGTTTGATTGTTAAGATTCATCTACTAATTACTTGAATTGGATTAGGATTGAGAGATGAATTTACCTTAAGTTTAGATGAAGAAATCGTCTCAAAAGAGCAGAGAGCAAAAACCTAATTTTGAGAGTTCTATTTTGAGAGAATAAGTGATTAAAGACAATGAGGTGGGTTTAACCCCCTTTTGGCACGTCAGGTGCTCGGCGCCGATCACCCGTGCCGATGCATCGGCGCCAACCTCTGTTTGCTTGCTTCTCATTTTCCACTAATTTGGCCGTAACTTCTTCGTTAGAACTCGGTTTTTACCCCGGAAAGTACCGTTGGACTCGTATTCAAATTACCCATCCAACTAATCCATAAAATCTAATATTTAACTTTATCATCTATTTTTCACTAATTTCCTTAAGGAATAAACTTACGGATTTCTATCGGAAGTTCTCAATTAACAAGTAACACTCACGGAAAATTACTTAGGAAATCAATTATAATCTAAGAAGTCAAAATATAAAGAAATATTAGGACTATTTTTACTTACAAGGATTTTCCGGGTGTTACAGATAAGGTATTACAGGACATTTGCAGTCATATACATGGTCTTATATTTCGGCGACGGTCGTATGCTCCATAAGACCGACGTCCAGAACTTAAGACAGTCTTACGATTATACTAACCATTAATGGTCAACAGTCGTTTCTCTTGTTCATTAATGCAGGTCTATGGATATTCATGGCTTAACAAACGGTAACGGACGAGCTCTTAATGACATTAAAGACTCGACAGCAGTTACAAAACCAAACATTCAAAGCGCATTCAATGCCCGACAGCGGTTACAAGACCAACCATTAAAGCTCATTAATGACCAGCGAACCCTATATAAAGGCTTGCTCCATCTTCGAGAGGGAGATCAGTCTACATTCACCTGAACATCTACGCTTACACTCATTTCCACATTTCTTTCACAATACAACAGTGATCAACGAAGCATTCGAACACACATCTCTAACGCAGGTTTCGCACGACAACAGTTCGAACCACCCGACGACGGCAGTTCAAACCGCACGACAAGCATACTCTTTCGCACGATTTACGCACGACACACGTCATTTGCACACGACTAAGTTTACTTTTTCTATAATTGTAACTTATTGTACACAAAATACTTGTTTCCAAAGGACTGTCGCCCCTGATTGGCGACCATAGTGCACTGTCGACTCTCACAAAGTCGACCGCGGTTTTTTCCTCGTTTTGGGGTTTTCCGCGTCACCAAATCTCTTGCCTCTTTTACCTTTTTCCTAGCAATTATGTTGTTTGGCTTGAGATACATTTCTTTAGATGTTTAAAGTCCACATCGACCTTAAGTTGTACTTTTGTGCGATTTTTGGCATTAACAGTTTGGCGCGATCCGTGGGACCTCATCTAGAGAAAATCTCAATCCAACACTCATATCGCTCTAACGATCTTGTAAAGTTTTTTCAGGTATATGGCAAATTGTCAAGACCCCCTGATTCAACTCCAATCGGAATTGAATACGGCTCGAAGCCAGATTCAAGCCCTGAAAAAAAATGCTCAGTCAATGTATCGCATGTATCGCATCATCCGAGGGACTCAGGGGCTCGGAACGCCCGTCACAAAATAGAAAACACCATATTTTGATTTCAAAAAAATGCTCAGACAATGAAAAGAGGTAAAAAGACTAAAATACCCTCTAGGGTTAACATAATCTTTTTGATTCCGTTAGACAGAGGGACCCTCCGCGTGCGTTTTTGCATACCACAGGGACACACAGTGTATTAAACGCGTTTTAGGGACCCGTTCCATAATATGTGCAAACCACATGGACCAGGAATGTAATTTACTCTCAAAAATAATATTTTATTTTCTTTAATTTGATATTATAAACTATTTCCGTTTAGCTTTTTAACCAAGCTTATTTTAATTCATGTAAAATGTAGTATTGTTCCAAATGTAACACCCAAATGTAACACACGTAAAACATTGTATTGTTTTAAATGTGAAACTGTACAATACATATCCATATATGAAACAATGATGTAAATTGTACTACAGGTAAAAAGTTGTGTTGTTCTTCCAAATGTGAATATTTACATGTTTCACTTATGAAAATATTGTTTTACATGTGAAAGAATATGGTATGGTAATAATGTAATGTATGTATTGCATCACTTATGGACATGTGAAACTATACATGTTCACTTATGGAGTGTTTCATTTGCGGTGTACAGTGTACTATTTCACATTGAAAAGTTGTTAAGTCCCGGTTATGTTAAATCAATGATGGGTTTTTTTTTGTGCTTAAAAGGGGTAGTCGATTTAGGATCAGTTAAGAAACGATCAATGTGCATCTCTAATTGTAATACATGTAATCTTCATGTAACACTATAAGGTTTCATGTGTTGCATGTTGTTGTTGCATATGTGATAACACAAAAAAAACTACAGTTTCATGTTTTGAGCTTGCGAGGATACAAAATCTTTCCAAGTCAAACCTCAAACCTCGGGGGAGTTCTTCTTTTGGGCTGCTTTGTGACACTTTAGCATAAAAAATGCTCGTTTTTATACAATTAGTTTAATACATTTATTTATAATTGATATATTTAGATTAAATAATGGTGTTTTATTTTCTACATAGTCTAACTCTCCCAAACCCTAGGCCTACCCTTGACCTCGTCCTTTTGTATCAAACCTTAACTTCAGACCTCGCCAGTCGCCTCTGCTTTGCTCGTCTATTGTTGCTTCCGCCTCAACCAAAGTCACACCTTTCAATACAATAAGTCAATCTTTTTTAGGGTTTAGTCCAAGTTTTTAAGGGTTCAATAAATCGCAAATTGAATGCTTTTACGTTAAGTGTTTGGATAGTCATACTTGATGTTTCTACCTTCTAGCTTTTGTTAAATGTTTGAATACTTCATACTTGACTGTTAAATCTTGATACTTCTACCTTCTGCATTCATGTTTGATATTTGTTTCTCTTATGGTATGTTTTTATCTAGTTTTGTTCATCAATCTACTTATGTTTTTGCTTGATTATTGCTCTACTTCTAAGAGCATCTCCAACAGATTCACTATAACTTTTCTAAAATATAGAGTCAAAATCTTTAAAGTGAATTACATTTAGCTCCAACAGATTCTCTATTTTAGAGAACTCAACATCCATTATATTATTAAAATATTATTTAAATTTATCATCCCAATACATTTTTTAAAAAGAATTTATATAAAATAATGATAACTCAATCCTATTGGTGGGAATGAATACAAAAATAATTTCTCTTTCCATCTATCAAGTTTTAGAGAATTCTCTAAACTTGAAGCTTTCTCTAGTTTTCTTTATTTTAGAGAACAATATAGAGAAGCTGTTGGAACAATATAAAGAACAAAAATGCAATTTTATCTATTTTAAAAAAGCTTTTGAAAATGCTCTAATTCATCATGTCTCCTATTATGACGTATTGTCCATATGGTGTGCCTATTGCATACTTGCATTTTTTTTAACTTCCATTTCATCCCTTCCAGTTATCTCCCATTTTAATAATTTATATCTCATCAAAAAACTTTTGGAATATCAATAAAACATAAATGTTATATGATATATCAATAATAATTTATAACATCACATTTTAATAAGAGTAAATTAAATGAATAGATCCTGTGGTATGGTCATATTTTGGATATGGTCCCTAAGACGCAGAAATTACACTGGGTGTCCCTGTGTTATGCCACAACGTACGCAGAGGGTCCCTCCCTCTAACGGAATCTGTTAACCCAGTTAACTCAAGGGGTATTTTTGTCTTTTTACCCTCTCTTTTGTCCTTTTCCTAAGAAAAAATAATAAAAATAGAAAAATTAATAAAGAAAGTGGAGGTCAAGTATGGGGCTAGAAAAAGGAAAAGAAAGAATTGGTCAAGTATGAGGCTAGACCTGCCGATGCCCAAACTTTAAAGCTTAAACCTCCCACTCAAGGAGCAACCACCGATCTGGGTCTATCTCCCCAATAAATTGAGGAAGCTAGACTTGCTGAAAAGGCTCTGGATGATTCTAAGGCACTTTCTCTAAAAGTTGCCAAAGAGGAAGCAATGAAAGCAAAGTCCACTGATCTCATTCTTGCCCAAAAATCTGAACTGGGCACCATAGAAGAAGAAAAGGAAGAAGAGGTTAGATGGTACAAAAAGACCATGCACTACCGAACCAACAGGTCCCCGATCACAGGTATCAAGATAGCAACTTTGAAGAAAAACCCCTCCGACATCAGGCTCATTGTTGAAAGGGAAGATGGAATCTCAAGGAGCATTAGAGATTATCAGCTCAGGCAATTCGGTCTCTCCGAATGGTTTGAAATTTCTAGGCTCTTGGTGAACTGTTCGAATCCCAAGAAAGATACCTTCATCAAGTACATCGATGGGTTGATGAACAAGATGAAGGAAATAAAGAAGAAACACAACATTGTCCTCTCCACCGACGAACGAGCATCTCTTCCATCCCTTAAAGAAGATGTTCGACTTCCCAAGACCAAATCCCAATCGGTGAAAGACACGGTCTTTAAGGAAATGGCCGCAAAAGGAAGAACCCCCTATGTGGAAAATCTCAACCTTTCCATACCGACCTCCATTACTTATCCCTCTACCACTTTGTGCATCTCACCAATTCCTGGGCTCTTCTTCAATGATGCTCTTGGCCATCGACGTTTCTTCATATTCTCACAGATTCATCTCGCCGACATCATTTTTCTTCATGGCATCTCCAATCTTATGCCACATATCCCCGAAGCTCAGATACACTACCAGAACATCACCAACGAGATCAAACAACGCATTCAAAAACCAAAGAAATGATCTAGGTGTTTTTCTCTTTTTAAGTACTTGTAATTTTTCATTTTTGGATATATGAAAATTTTACTTGAGTACAAGTACTTTTCATCTATTTGAATTTATGTGCTGCACATATTTATTTTTCTTACTTGTAAATATTGATTATACTGTACAAACCCATATAAAGCAAAATAGATCAAAAAGAACAAAAAGAATGATCTATGTGAAAAGAACCCAAAAAAGTAAAAAGGGTCAAAATGCATTTTATTCTCAGATACTCTTAAATATTATAAGTATAGAGCTCAAATTCAAAAAGGGGGAGATTGTTGGGTCACCAAAAATTTGAAATTGACTCATCGATGTTTCTCCTAAATCTTACTTAGAATATTTTAGATTGGTTCTTTAAAATGACTTGTACAAGATAGCAAATGTTCGGTGAAGTTGAAGATCAACCGAAACCAAGCTTGAAGATATTCTCATTATGGAAATGAAGAATAACCTTCTCAACATACAACAAGTCATCAGTCCACCGATTGTTGTGTCACACATCGGTGGACATCTCCCACCGATCTTCCTGATGGTCGGCCAAAGATGAGTCCCACCGATGTGAGCTTTAAGTCGGTGGGATCTCAAGTATCTTCACAGATGTTCTCATTTGCAAACTACAAGGCACTCATATCGGTGGAACATTATCGGTGGAACTGCTTTGGAAAACACATCAAGAAGATCATTTATTATGGGACAATATATATTGCTAGGTAAAAGTGACTATTTGTCCTTTTATCCATTATCAGATAACGTCTCAATCAAAAAGGTGACAAGGACACATCAACTTTTCAGAGGTCAACACCTACAAGCAAATCTCCTGATGTCAAGTGTCCTAAGCATTTAATGCTTCCCACACTATAAAAGGAGGAAGAAGCTCCCATGCAAACTACGCTTACTCGAAGATTTTCTCAGTGCAAGAATTCTCCATTTTGCTCAAGAACTTTATAGCTTTGATTCTAAGTGTTCAAGTTGTTTTGTTTTCAGTATACTCGTGAGAGATTGTTAGAATAGTTTATCTGTTCTTTTCCGCAACAGTCTTTAGATTCTATGTGTAATTCTTGTTGAAAGTTTTTCAATAATAGAATTAAAATTGTGAAAAATTTGAGTATTGTATTCAACCCCCCCTTCTAAAATATTTGTTAAGCCATCTGGGACTAACAAGTGGTATTAGAGCAGAAAGTTTAATTCATAAATTTGATCTGCGATGGCTGACTCTTCCTCTTCAACAAATGAAAACTCTTTTCAAAACAACTTTTCTGAAAATGGCTCCATAGCCAAACCTCCTAAGTTTAACCCTAACAACTTTTCTCTTTGGAAAAGCCGCATGATGCTCTTCATGGAAGGAGTGGATACTAGATATCCAACCATTCTCAAAGAGGGACCTATTATCCCTAGAGTCTGGGCTCGCTATGAAACGCAGAGGTCTGGAAAAGAAACCATTGATAAGGAGGACTCTAGTGACTCCGATGATTCTGATGAGTCTTCTGACAAAGAGAAATCCAAAGCTACTGGTCGTTATATCCTCAAAAACCCAAAGAAATATACTGATGAGGAAAAACGCTTGGTTTCTCTTGATTCTAAGCTCAGGGCAATTATTGCACTCTCTCTTCCTGATGAGGTTTATCATTCTCTGGTAAACCTTGAAACTGCTAAAGAGATGTGGACCACACTGTGTGTACTGTACAAAGGTATAGAGGAAGTGAAGAAGAGCAAAAAGATTGCTCTCATCAGAAAGTATGAGCTCTTTGCTCATGAAAAAGGTGAATCTCTTCCTAGCTACTATATTCGATTTAACTCTCTTCTAAGTGATCTGAAGTTATTGGGCAGAGTCTATGACAATGAGGAAGCCTTATGCAAGTTCATGGACTGTCTCCCTGAATTTTGGGAGAACATATGCACTTGTATCAAGACTACCAAGGACCTTGAGTACATGCCCTTAACTGTCTTGTATGGAACTCTCTTCAACTTTGAACAAACCAAGTTACAAAGGAAATCTTTCATTAAAGAGATAAAGGGCTCTTCTATAGCCATTGTCAGTGAAAATTCCAAGAAACTTCAAAGTGTTCCTCGAATCACCTATCCTTCATCAGACTCTGACAATAACAGCCAAAACAACTCTACCCACCAATCGGAGGCATATCTAAGTGATGCCGATGATGATGGTGAAGAGATATCGGTTGAGCAGATGTCTGATGAACTGGCTATAATGGCTGGTTTCAAGAAGAAGACTCGTCCTTCTAACAAATCCAGAACTTTCAGAAAACCCTTCTCTTCCACTAAAACCCCCTCGTCTGATAAGACAAATGAGGAATGTTTTAATTGTGGTAAGAAAGGACACTTCGCATCTGAGTGTAGAAGTAAGCGTGTGATAAAGTCTAGGACTTCATCCTCTGACAAGTTTTATTCCAAATATGAGAAACCCAAAAACAACTCCTTCAAATCAACCTTTTCCAAGAAAGGTACTCAATCATCTTCCCAAGATCATCAAGACCGTGCTGAGAAGTACAAGGCCAAGTACAAGAAAGAGAAAGAAATAAATAAGGGTCTCCTCAGAAAAGGAAAGGACCTCATGGCAGAAATTCATGATTGGGATGAAGAAGAAACGTCTGACAATGACAAAGATTCCCCCAACATGTGTTTCATGGCCATATCTGAAGATATGAAGATTCTGAAAAAGTTGTCTCTCCAATGGCTTTGGTGTCAACTAGGTGCTCGACATTATATTCTCAGGTACATCCCTTTAATTCTATGACTGACACTGAAAAGATTGAGGCATACGAATCGTTAACTAATGACTTCTATAGTATGAAGGATGCCAAGAAAAGAAAATCTACTCAAGTCAAAAATCTTTCCTCTCAACTTGAAATTTGTGTGTCCAAACTTGAAAAGTTTGAGGAAATCAAGGCTGAGTTTGAGGACCTGAAAACCATAAATCACATTATTTCAAAAGAGAAAAACAAGCTTTTTAAAAGATTAAAAAGAGAACAAGAGACCGTTAGAAAATGGACAAGCTCTTCGAAAAATCTTGAGAATATCTTTCAAGACCAAATCTCTGGTGATAATAAATTTGGTTTAGGTTATGGAAAAATCAAAGTTGAAACTTCCTCTCTTGCTCTTGCCTCTACCTCTAGTGTGTGGGATGATGCCTCAAAGTCAAGTTCATGTGACTCTATTTCTTTAAATTCAGATGATTTAAATGAAGCTTTAAAATTCGGAATGTTTATAAAAGCTAAAGAATCTTCTTCTGTCCAAACCATTGAGAAAAGACTCCAATGATGTTTCTAAACCCATTCACGACCTCTTAAAAGATTTAACCATTGATGAAGTCTCTTCTCCTGATTCTTCAAAATCAAAGTTTTTCAAAAGAGACAATACAACCAATCTTTCTTTAAAAAGAAAATCTTCAGACCTTGGAAAAGACCATTTCAAAAACTCTTCAAGAAATCCATCCACCAACTGTGCTCCCACAACTTCTGGTAATGGGATTTTAAGTTTTCTTCCCCTCATCTCTTCTTTTGGTCCCAAAGCTATTCAAGTTGATGTCAAAGGGAAAGGAAAAGAAAAAATGCAAAAATCTAAAAAGACATTCATCTATAGAAAGTGTTACAATTGTGGTGACATTTTTCATCTTGCAAAGGATTGTCCCAAGGATAGAATAGATCGAACCAAATCTAAGGAATCCATCTCTAACCCCAAAGGACCCACCACCAAATGGGTACCTAGGAACTAATCTGTGTATGCATGCAAGTTTTTGAGCACCATCAAATCTGGTATTTGGATAGTGGGTGCTCACGTCACATGACGGGAAACACATCTCTTCTTATTAACTATGTGTCTGAAAAGGGTCCTTCTATAACATTTGGAGACAATTCTAGAGGCTACACCAAAGGATATGAAACTCTTACCAACGGATCTGTCACCTTCAACAAAGTTGCATTTGTTGAAGGCCTCATGCATAATCTTCTAAGTATCAGCCAACTGTGTGACTTAGGATACAAAGTTATCTTTGAACTTTGTATCTGTACTGTTGTTGATAAAAACACGAAAGTGGTTCTCTCTGGGAAAAGAATGGAAAATGTCTATATCATTGACATGGGACAAAATCATTCATCCAGTGTATGCTTTGTGTTGGATGACACAGCCAAAAGGAATTGGCTGTTGCATAAACGTCTATCTCATCTCAACTTCAAAACTCTCCACAAAATTTCAAACAAAGAGCTGGTGACTGGGATGCCAAAGCTAAATTTTGTCAAAGAAAAGTTGTGTGATGCGTGTGAAAAAGGGAAGCTCACTAAAACTTCCTTCAAGACCAAGCAATGCTCCTCCATCACTCTTCCTCTTCAAATGCTGCACATGGATCTATGTGAACCAGTCAGCACTCCCAGCCTAGGTGGAAAAAGGTACATTCTTGTTATTGTTGATGAATTTACTAGATATACTTGTGTCTCTTTTCTCAGGTATAAAAGTGATGCAACTGAAGAAATCATCAACTTTGTCAAGAAAATGAAGTCCTAAATAGTCAACTTGTACGATCGGTGAGAAATGATAATGGCACTGAATTCAGAAACAGTGCTCTTGAAGACTTCTTCAATGAGAAAGGAATTTCTCAAAATTTCTCAGCTGTCAGGACTCCTCAGCAGAATGGATTCGTGGAAAGGAAAAACAGAACTCTATGTGAGGCTGCAAGGTCCATGCTAAGTGAATCAAATCTTCCCATCTACTTTTGGGCTGAAGCTGTTAATACTGCTTGCTTTACCCAAAATAGGTCGGTGATCTCCAAGAGGCATGATAAAACCCCTTATGAAGTTTTCCATGGCAGAAAACCAAACATAGGTTTTCTTCATGTTTTTGGTTGTGTGTGCTTCATTCTTAATGATCGTGACAACCTTGGGAAATTTGATCCCAAGGCTGATGAAGGAATTATTGTTGGATACTCCTTATCCTCCAAAGCATATCGTGTGTATAATCTCAGGAGAAAATGTATTGACGAGTCCATTCATGTAAAATTTGATGACCTGAGATCATCATCTCTCTCAAATGATGATGATGAACTACATCGGTGGATTTCATCATGCATAGGTGATGCTCCTTTAACTAATTCCACCGATACATCTTCCATTCCCTTCACTCCTTCAAATCCTTCTTCATATAACCAAGTTGGGTCACCCTCCATAGTGCCCGATACTTCACCCACCGAAATTGATCCTCCTTCCACCGAAATTTAGCCTCCCACCGAACCTCAATTGTCCACCAACATTCCTGATCCCAATCCTGTACACCAAAATCCTCCATCAACTTTCACACAAAATATTCCACCACCTTTACCTCCTGCCACAAAATGGACCAAAGATCACCCCATAGATCAAATCATTGGTGATCATCAAGCTGGAGTCCAAACACGAAGAGGAGTTGGAAACATTTGTCTCTATGTGAACTTTCTCTCTCTCATTGAGCCTAAGAAGATTGAGGAAGCTCTAGCAGATCCCTGTTGGATCACTGCCATGCAAGAGGAACTTTTTCAGTTTGAAAGAAATAAAGTTTGGAGATTGGTTCCCAGACCTCCAAAGAAGACAATCATCGGAACCAAATGGGTCTTCAGAAATAAAATGGATGAAGAAGGTACAGTTGTCAGAAACAAGGCCAGACTGGTGGCTCAAGGATACAGACAGGAAGAAGGCATTGACTATGATGAAACATTTGCCCCTGTTGCAAGACTTGAAGCCATAAGAATTTTTCTGGCTCATGCTGCCTACCGAAATTTCAGGGTTTTTTCAGATGGATGTCAAAAGTGTCTTCCTCAATGGGGAACTTGCAGAGGAAGTTTATGTGAAACAACCACCTGGTTTTGAAGACTCAACTCATCCAGAATATGTGTACATATTAGACAAGGCTCTCTATGGTCTCATGCAAGCTCCACGTGCTTGGTATGACACTCTTGCTGATTTCCTTCTAAAGAATGGATACTCCAGAGGTAAAATTGACAACACTCTCTTTATCAAGAAGACCTCAGGTAATCTCATTCTTGTTCAAATCTATGTAGATGACATCATCTTTGGTGCTACTGATGAATCACTATGTGATGAGTTTGCCTCTCTCATGATGAGTCAATATGAGATGAGTATGATGGGAGAGCTTACATTTTTTTTGGGCCTTCAGGTCAAACAAACTTCAGAAGAGATTTTTATAAATCAAAGCAAATATATTCGTGACCTTCTGAAGAAATTTAACTTCTTAGATAGCTCTCCTATGAAAACTTCCATGGCACCACCTCTGAAAATTCATGCTGATCCGGATGGTAAATCTATTGATGTAATGAATTATCGAGGGATGATTGGTTCTCTTCTTTTCTTAACTGCTAGCAGACCGAATATTATGTTTGCTACCTGTTTATGTTCCCGTTATCAAGCCAACCCAAAAGACTCTCATTTGGCCGCTGTAAAACGGATTTTTCGGTATCTAAAAGGTACCTTGCATCTGGGTCTTTGGTATCCCAAAGACTCAGGTTTTGAGCTAATTGGGTATTCAGATTCAGATTATGCAGGTTCCCAAATTGACAGGAAGAGTACCACAGGCAGCTGCCAACTTCTTGGTGGCAAATTAGTCAGCTGGTCCAGCAAGAAACAAAACTCTGTCTCAACCTCTACTGCTGAGGCTGAATATGTTGCAGCTGGAAGTTGCTGTGCTCAGATCCCGTGGATGAAAAATCAACTCAGAGACGATGCTCAAGTCTACTCCAAAGTCCCAATTCTTTGTGATAATTCAAGTGCAATAGCTATTGCAAATAATCCAGTTCTACACTCCAGATCCAAGCACATAGATATCAGATATCATTTCAACTGGGATTACATTTCCAAAGGTGACATTGAGCTACACTTCATTCCTACTGATCTTCAGCTTGCAGACTTGTTCACCAAACCCTTAGATGAAACCAAGTTCAACTTTCTGATAAGTGAACTTGGAATGTTATATCTTGATATATGATTTGATTTATAAAAAAAACTTATCGGTGGTCCTCTCACCGACGGGAATCGGTGGATAGACCCCACCGATCCTTCCGGTTCTCATTATTGTCACCGAAATCCTTGTATCGGTGGTTTCTCCCATTCCACCAAAACCCGATTCATACACCGATCTCATATCGGTAGTCCCTCATCCACCGATTCCCTTTGTGAAGTCTCACCGACCTCATATGTCTATTGATCACCCCGACTACCTCATCGGTGAGCCTTCCACACCGATACCGTGTATCGGTGAACTTTTTACACACCGATCTACCGACGCTTTCGATAATCATACATCGGTGAACCCTCAAGACTATCTCATCTGTGACTCTGACCACCGAAACACTATCTCATCGGTGTGAACTATCCACCGCACTCTTGCAATTCTTATCCTATACACTTCCCAATGCTTACCTCACCCTACGCCCCATGTGTCAGTCAAACTTTTTGACCTTTCACATACCCATTTTCATGAAACTTAATTTTTACCACATCTTACCATATTTTCATCATTACCTGTTTTAAACCCTTTTATATTCTACTTAAATCCTGACCTTTCAATTTCCATTCTTAACTATTACCGCCCAAAACCCATTTCAAATTCCACCATCTATAAATACCCACTCTTCTTCCTCATAACTTCCTTTACAAAACCTGCAACTCCCTCGATCATATTTTCTCAAGAACACTAACCTGCAACTACTATCCATGGCGTCCTCAACCTCTTCCAAAGCTGCTAAATCCACGAAAGTGGTCAAGGAATCTCCTACATGTTTCGAAGACCTCAAGTTCAATCCTTGCAATCATGTTGCAAGGTTTGAATCCGATCCCGCTCATCCCGAATTCTCTACCATTACTAAGTTCCTAACACGTTCTCCTCTTCTTCATGCTTTCACTTGCAACCCTAAAATGAGTAAAATGCTCATTGGCAATTTCTGGCTTACTGCTGTGTATGACCCCTCCAACGAAGCAGTTCATGCTTCTATCCTTACTGATGAAGAAGGCGATCACGATCTCACATTTGGAGTGGATGATGTTCGCCGTGCCTTGAAGATTACGGCATTTTCCAACTATGAAGACATGCACCTCACCATGGCCCATGCAGAGGTGGTGAATGCTCTTGGCTACATTCACCAAACTGATGACAAACCCTCCAAATCTTCAAAAGGACCAGGTACTCTTGTAAGAGGTAAAATGGGAGGTATCTGAAATTTTTCTTTGCCCACGTGATCTATTATATGTCCAGAAAAACTAGTGGACATGACCAATCTGCTTCCTACATCACCTCTCTTGCTCATGCTCTCATCTTCCAAAGAAAGATCAATTTCGCGCAATACTTCTTTACAGAATTGGTCGAAGTTATCAAGCACCCAAAACGATGCCAAGTGGCTTATCCTCACTTCATATCCATGATTGTTCAACATAAGCTTGGTGCCGCTTTGGACGCCGATCGAAAGGCCAAAACTCCTCGATTCAAATATGATTGGTCTTCTCCAATTGCCGGCCAAAAGACACTTGATGTCCGCCCTCTTGCCACCGATGAGCCTCTTCGACCAGGTATGATTTCTTTCGCTCACTCTCCCGATCTCCACTGGGGAGACGCGGAAATTCCCGGGTTTAGACACCCGGAAGTTTCCGTGGACCCCCAGCTGTAGTGGCCCCATCTCCCCGTCCCCGAGTGAAGTCGGGTGGTGCCAAAAAGAAACAATCTCGGGCCACCGACACCTCCGGGTCCGCTTCCGAGACTATGCCTCCGAAAGATCCTTCGGAGGCTACCCAAGTCTCAACCCCTTCTCACAAGCGGAGGCACTCCAAAACCCCTCCGAGATCTCCTCTAAAGAGGTCTCGGACACCTTCGGCCGCACCCCTTAGGCCAGCTACCGATTCTCCAAAATCGGTGGCTGAATTTGTCCCTTCCAGGCCAGGGAAATCTGCAAAACCTCATACCGACTCCTCCGTTGCCTCTCAAAATGCTTCGGTTGAATTTCAGGAGCACCCTCCTATTACCACATCACCTGCTTCTTTAGGTGGTGGTGATGACTTCGGGGTCTCTCCCCTCGAAGGTACCGAATTCACACTGCACAGCCTATCACCCGATCTAGAGATCGATGATGCACAACCCGCTGAGGGTTCACCTGTTACTCAAAACACTGGGGACTTTATTGACTTTCCCGAAAAGCTGCCACCGACGTCATCATGGTTGCCGATCCATCCCCTTCACCGACACAACAATCATCACTGAAACAACCCACCCCCCGAAGATCCCCCACACCGACGGGCTCTCCCCACCGATCATCTTCACCCACCGATGAGGGTGAAAAATCCCCATCTTCTGAGGATAGCTCTTCCCCGTCTACTTCACCACCTCCACCACCACCGAGGGTATTGTTCCCCGATCCCCTATCTGATAAACCTTCCTCATCCTTTATCCCCCAGGACAGATCACTCCCTCACACACCATTATCACCCATTGCTCCCCGATTCCAACTATACCATGTCGGTCCATCATCCACCACCGACATTCGTCTGCCGAGTGACCTCATCACCGAGGTTCAGGAGAGTGCCCGATAATGTCGGTTCGTGGGCACTCACTTTGAGTCTTTCAAACAAAGTATGATTTCTATGATGGCTCAAACAAATGATCGTGTATCAATCTTGGAAAGTCGACAACCTCAGCTTCTGGAATCCACCCTTCGGGATTTGCTTCGCCCCCTCACCGAGACTATGGCTACCTTTGCTCAGAAATTAGACACGCTGAACACTTCCCACAACAGTTTAGCCTTATCGATGGCTGCTATCAAAGCTTCCACCGACTTCAAGGACTCGGAACTCGGTTGCCTCATCAATCGAGAGACTCGGCATCAAGACCTTCGCTCCTATCTCACCGAATCACTTCAGCAGCTTCATCGGAAAGTTGACTCCCTCAACAACAACCTCGATTGGGATTTCAATTTGGGAGACTTTGCCTTTGACAATTCTGGCAGAAGAAGGCTTCAGCATATTCATGCATTGGTAGACCGTATGCTTACACATTTGGGTCTGGATTCTGCGGCTATTGCTGAGGGGGAGAAAAGCCTCCTAAAGTCCCTGAAAAGGCCTTCTGTTAGGCATCTTGGCAGCAACAGGCCTCCATCAGACCCCACCGACAAATCCACCGTCCGATTCTTTAAACCGAAACTCTCCACATCGGTGGTCACCACAGCTGTACCGACATCGACCACCACTTCTACACCGATCGCATCATCTACACCGACCAAACTCATCGGGGGAAATCTTGGTGTCTCCCACACTGATTCCACATCCATCGGCAGAAATCACCTCACCTATCCCATCTCCATCAGTGGAGAAAACCAAGGCATCTTCTGAGGGGGAGCAAAACATTTCGGCCATTGTTCCAAAGGATAAAGGGAAGAAGATTTTGTCTACCGAATATGAGAAAAAGGAGGAAAATAAAAAGGAAGAATTGGTCAAGTTTGGGGCTAGACCTGCCGATGCCCAAACTTTAAAGCTTAAACCTCCCACTCAAGCAGCAACCACCGATATGGGTCTATTTCCCCAAGAAATTGAGGAAGCTAGACTTGCTCAAAAGGCTCTGGATGATTCTAAGGCACTTTCTCTAAAAGTTGCCAAATAGGAAGCAATGAAAGCAAAGTCCACCGATCCCATTCTTGCCCAAAAATCTGAACTGGGCACCATAGAAGAAGAAAAGGAAGAAGAGGTTAGATGGTACAAAAAGACCATGCACTACCGAACCAACAGGTCCTCGATCACAGGTATCAAGATAGCAACTTCGAAGAAAAACCCCTCCGACATCAGGCTCATTGTTGAAAGGGAAGATGGAATCTCAAGGAGCATTTGAGATTATCACCTCAGGCAATTCGGTCTCTCCGAATGGTTTAAAATTTCTAGGCTCTTGGTGAACTGTTTGAATCCCAAGAAAGATACCTTCATCAAGTACATTGATGGGTTGATGAACAAGATGAAGGAAATAAAGAAGAAACATAACATTGTCCTCTCCACCGACGAACGAGCTTCTCTTCAATCCCTTAAAGAAGATGTTCGACTTCCCAAGACCAAATCCCAATCGGTGAAAGACACGGTCTTTAAGGAAATGGCCGCGAAAGGAAGAACCCCCTATGTGGAAAATCTCAACCTTTCCATACCGACCTCCATTACTTATCCCTCTACCACTTTGTGCATCTCACCAATTCCTGGCCTCTTCTTCAATGATGCTCTTGGCCACCGACGTTTCTTCAGATTCATCTCGCCGACATCATTTTCCTTCATGGCATCTCCAATCTTATGCCACATATCCCCGAAGCTCAGATACACTACCAGAACATCACCAACGAGATCAAACGCCGCATTCAAAAACCAAAGAAATGATCTAGGTGTTTTTCTCTTTTTAAGTACTTGTATTTTTTCATTTTTGGATATATGAAAATTTTACTAGAGTACAAGTACATTTCATCTATTTGAATTTCTGTGCTGCACATATTTATTTTTCTTACTTGTAAATATTGATTATACTGTACAAACTCATACAAAGCAAAATAGATCAAAAAGAATGATCTATGCGAAAAGAACCCAAAAAGAGTAAAAAGGGTCAAAATGCATTTTATTCTCAGATACTCTTAAAAGTTCTAAGTATAGAGCTCAAATTCAAATAGGGGAGATTGTTGGGTCACCAAAGATTTGAAATTGACTCACCAATGTTTCTCCTAAATCTTACTTAGAATATTTTAGATTGGTTCTTTAAAATGACTTGTACAAGATAGCAAATGTTCGGTGAAGTCGAAGATCAACCGAAACCAAGCTTGAAGATATTCTCATTGTGGAAATGAAGAATAACCTTCTCAACATACAACAAGTCATCAGTCCACCGATGGTTGTGTCACACATCGGTGGACATCTCCCACCGATCTTCCTGATGGTCGGCCAAAGATGAGTCCCACCGATGTGAGCTTTAAGTCGGTGGGATCTCAAGTATCTTCACAGATGTTCTCATTTGCAAACTCCAAGGCACTCATATCGGTGGAACATTATCGGTGGAACTGTTTTGGAAAACACATCAAGAAGATCATTTATTATGGGACAATATCTATTGCAAGGTAAAAGTGATTATTTGTCCTTTTATCCATTATCAGATAACGTCTCAATCAGCATGGGTATTCTTCCTAGTACCAAGGAAAAAGGTGACAAGGACACATCAACTTTTCAGATGTCAACACCTACAAGCAAATCTCCTGATGACAAGTGTCCTAAGCATTTAATGCTTCCCACACTATAAAAGGAGGAAGAAGCTCTCATGCAAACTACGCTTACTGGAAGATTTTCTCAGCGCAAGAATTCTCCATTTGCTCAAGAACTTTATAGCTTTGATTCTAAGTGTTCAAGTTGTTTTGTTTTCAGTATACTTTGTGAGAGATTGTTAGAATAGTTTATCTGTTCTTTTCCGCAACAGTCTTTAGATTCTATGTGTAATTCTTGTTGAAAGTTTTTCAATAATAGAATTAAAATTATGAAAAATTTGAGTATTGTATTCAACCCTCCCTTCTACAATACTTGTTAAGCCATCTGGGACTAACATATATATATATATATATATATATATATAACACATAATAGATGCAAAAAATCCTCCTGCAATTTAGGAGGTAATCAAACGTTTAGGAGGTAATCAACATGAAATTAATCAATCAAAAACGAGATGCGATTTTCCGGCGAGAAGCTCCGACGAGATGCGATTTTTCGGCGACTTCTTCACCAACCAAAAACTCTTGATTTCTTGCTGGATTTCATGTAAAAATGATACAAAAAGATCGAAACAATAAAACGAACAGATATGTGGTGGTTTATTCGAACAAAACGATTTTTCCAGCCAAAAACGTTTTTCCGACGAGATTTTGCAGAATCCGGCCAAAAACGATTTTGCAGACACCTCATGAGGAAGAAGAAAGGGGGGGGGGGAAGGGGGGGTCCACTTTCTTTATTAATTTTTCTATTTTTTTTATTTCTTATTAGGAAAAGGACAAAAGAGAGGATAAAAAGACAAAAATACCCCTTGAGTTAACTGAGTTAACAAATTCTATTAGAGGGAGGGACCATCTGCGTGCGTTTTGGCATACCACAGGGACGCCCAGTGTAATTTATGCATTTTAGGAACCATATCCAAAATATAACCGTACCATATTCATGTAATTTACTCTTTTAATAATAACATTCTTCTAGAAGGGGAGGTGGGGTTGGGGATGGTTACTCTTAATTGATTCAATCAAGTAATCACAAAACTTAAAAAAGTTAATGAATAGTTAGAGAACAAAGTATTTATATTATAATTGGTTAATTTAGTTTTTTTACATTTGAGATCATGTGTTTAAGTCTTTTATTTGTAAATTTTTTTCAGAAACATAATAAATCTAAAATTAAAAGGTAAAAATTATAAAAATAACACTAACGGAATTCTAAGAGTTCGTTTCCCGGCTGGTGCATTTATAGATAGAATTTGAACTCGGATATAGAGTGGAAGAAAAGTCTTGTAAACCAACTCTACCAGAGAAAATTGTATTCTAGCTGTGATACACAACAAGTTGATACGGTGACACTTTTCACAATCATATATTTTTTACACTACGGTGGAGGAACAAAACGGTAGCACCTGCCACCATAAAAAACCCCTAGGTCCATCCCTGGCGTCAATGCTAATGTGACGTGACGGCTTTTATTTTCTAAGTCGTATTAGACTAAAAGTTAGATAACCGTGACAGAATAAAACGAAGAAAGTTAACGTTGTATGGTTTCTTAATTTATAATTAATAATGCAGATACACAATTTGTTCGCTTTTTGATTCAATTTATATTTAAGAAAAACCATTTTCATCTTAAATAGAACCCACCAAATCTTGTAGAAAATCAGAATACAACAAATTACAAAGATATGATTTTGTGTGTTTAAAATTTGAGTCATGTTGGTGATAGACATCATGCGCATATCGCATTTTCCTAGGGTCCCATGCATGCCTTTTTATGTTACTCTTATTTTTATTAACATCCAAACGGAATCTGTCTTCAAGGACACAAATATGAGGGAACATTTTTTGGCTCACTAAGCAGCTGAGGCTAGTGGAGGGGCTTGGGATCAAACATTCAACCCAAGACTTGTTATATATTTGGGCAAAATCACCCCACTCCTTTGCCAACTCAGCTACACGTAAGAGGCACATTAAGTTCTATTGTTTAATTATATGTGTAGTAAAACATTGTAACTTTAACTACAAAAAATTGTACTTCACTTGAAAAAATGCAATCGTTTTCCGTTATCTAATTTAATAAATATATTTGACGATTTGGGATCACGTGAGGCCAGTCTATTTTCATGAGACCAAGTTTTTACATTTAAAACTTCACAGCAAAACACTGTGAAAGGAACTTTCACAGTGTTTTTGATGTGAAGGTTCAGATTTTTTTTACCTTCACAGTGTTTTATGTTTTGCTGTGAAGTTTCAAGTATAAAAACTTAGTTTCACGGATCTCACGAAAACAGGTTGGTCTCACGTGAATCAACCATATATTTAACTATGGATAGATAAAGTTGCTAATTTTATATATAACAATTTTTCGGAAAGATATAGAATAAAAATATATATTATTCTATTTTTAAAATTGTAAAAAATTTGTTTAATTAAATATGATAAAAAGATGCACGCGCAATAGTAGATGGGAAATCCCATGTCTATGCATGCACCTTTATTTCAAACCCCACAAAATTTAATTGGAAAATTAATCATATTATAATTAGGGAAATTAATTAAAATGACACAAGTTTGAAGTTGACTTATCAAAATACCCAAAATTTTGAAAAGTTTACCAAAATGCCATAAATTCCTGCAGTGGAGTCCCGCAATCGCGAGCAGGGACCATTTTTGAAATTTTATGTGCAGATTATTTACACTTTCAGTCCCTGCCCGCGACGAAGTCCCGCGATCGCGGCCCGCGGTGGTCCCGCGGTGGGGACTGAAAGTGTAAATAATCTTGCAAAATTTTTCACATTTGGTCCCTGCCCGCTATAGAGGGCTCCCACCGCGGGAATTTATGGCATTTTTGGTAAACTTTTCAAAATTTGGGGTATTTTGGTAAGTCACTTTCAAACTTGTGCCATTTTAATTAATTTCCCGTATTTATTCATAACGAAGTAGTTAAATATTTGAAAAAAAAATTACATTTAATTTCAATGGATATTGTATTTAATAATTCCCACACTAACTATATTATTAAAATACTCTATATATTTAATAAAACATTATTTCTCTTTTATAAATATTTATTTTTAATACATTGAGAATGAAATAAAATACTATTTCTCTCTTCTATATAGAGTTAACAGAAGCTTTGCGGAACAGACCAATCTTCCGTACCGCCCCTTACTCTCTCCCTATAAAAAAAAGCCTGCGGGAAGCACGAAGAGCTAAGCCACTAATGTCGTGGCGAAGGTTATACCTCAGAAAGTCCGCAAAGTTAAGGTTTTGTATGTATTATATCCTTTTGATCGAGCGACAACTTCTAAGGAAGGTCTTCATTCCCCTTTGAAAGAAGTAAGAAAAAGTGCAGAAGTGCTTCTAGATCTCATGGAATATCTCTAAATTTATATATTTTTACACTATTTTTTTTTTTCTATTTTACAATACCATGACTAAAATTTCTATTATAAAGTTTTATGTCTACATTGATTTGTTTTAAACTATTGTCTTTTCATCTAATAGATAAAAAACCCTTTAATTTATGATTTTTATATTAAGGGTTTTAAATTACATTGACTATATAAACTAAAAAGAGTGAGAGGATTGCACATGTTAGCCCCTCTAACTTGATCATAGAAAGGAGATTATTATTCAATCAAATATAGAAAATAAATCAAATATATTTTTTTTCTTTCTAACATCTTTCTCAAGGTTTTTATATGTATGGCCATCATCAATATTATCATATGTTTGACGATTTTAGTATTATTAATCATTTTAATATGATTGTGATTACATGAGACCGATTAGGTAATAAGACAAACATAACTGAGTTAGGAGGTACATAGTGCACACTTATAAATATTGTCTCTATCATCTTTAGTCACTAGAAAGCAGGGGTCAAAGGGGTTGCACCCCCTTTCGGGGTCCAAGGGGCAGGGCAAGGCCCATGGCGGTCGTCTTATTGATACGAACTTTAAGAAGAGCTTTGTTTGGGAATTTTAAGTTTTGGGACATTTTGCACGAATTTCAGAAGGTTGGAAACCTTCTTGAGATGATAATGGAACTTGGTAAAATTACTTAAGTACAGTTCAGAGGCATGCGGACTCAAAGGCTCAGAGTCCTTGTGATCAAAGCCTCTAGAGCTTCAGAGCTCTAGACTTCGCTGACGAGTTGCCTTTGACTCAAGGCATTTGATTCATTTGTAATTGTTTTCTAATCTTATTTGTTAACAATTATAATTGCTATGGAGTTATGTCTAAACTGTTTAACTGTCCGTAACTTTCGATATTTCATATAAATATGTGCAAGGTATTTTGGGTATAAATAATGACTCGATCTTACAACCTTTAAGATTAGAGTTTTCGTTTGAATGATCTCCATGCACAATTCGTAATACTCAAGGCAATTAAAAAAAAATACCCAATCAACTTATCATCTCCAATCCTCAAATTCTAACATCATATAATTCATTAGTTTTATAGTAAGAGATTATAAGTTAATACACAATTTTTATAATTATATTTTTATTTATTTAATAGTAATTTAAGAGTAAATTACATTTTTGGTCCTTGTGGTTTCCACTCAATATCAACTTTGATCCCTATTTCAAACTAATTACACTTTTGGTCATTATGGTTGTTATTTTGTTTCAATTTTGATCCTTCTGACCAACTTTAATTAAAATAGTTATTTAACTTAAGGCTATTTTAGTCCATTTACCTTTTATTTGTCTTTTTCATTTTTTGATTTTATATAGTAAATTACAATCTTAGTCCTTGTGGTTTGTCTTATTTTATTTTCTTTTTTGTTTTTCTAACCTTTTCATTTTATAACCTTGCAAATTACACCATTAGAAAAATATTGTCAATATCTTTAAAATAAGTAATTATTGAATATTTTTAAAATTTTACGCAATTTATCCAATATATATAAATTCGTGTACACTAATAAAAAAACTTTTCTATTTTAAGTTGTGTTTAAATTTTTTATCACTTTATTTTATTGTATAAATTTTTTATCTGTGTCAGTTAATAAAAAAATGTATAGTTTTTACATTTAATTAAATGTTTTTTAAATGTGTATCAAATAAAAAACTTTGTAATATAATAATTACTTTTTTTTCATAATATAAACTTAAATTTATGGTAATAAAAAATAAGTAATCAAGTAACTACCACACACTTTTAACAAGACTTTTCTAATGGTTTCATTTACAAAATGAAGTATGTATTTTAACGTATTGTTAGTAAAATTTATCATTACTTACTTAATGTAATAAGGGTTTAAAATGAGAAAGGTAGGAAAGACAAAAAAGTGAAAAAAAAACACACAAAAGTTTAAGTGTGTAGTTGTTACTTAAATATTTATTTTTTTCGTTACAATAAATCTAAGTGATAAACTTCGATTTTTTACATAATAAAAGAAAGTGATAAATTTTTTAACACAACTTAAAATAGAAATAGTTTTTTTATTAGTGTACACGAATATATATATATATATATATATGATATCGACAATATTTTTCTAATGTTGTAATTTACAAAATGAATATTTTTCTAATGTTGTAATTTACAAAATGAAATGTGTATTTTTAATATATTGTTAGTAAAAATTATCATTAGATAATTAATATAACAAGAGTATAAAATGAAAATGATAGAAAGACAAAAAATAAAAGAAAAACAAACAAACCACAAGGACTAAAATTGTAATTAACTATATAAACTAATAAAACAAAAACTGAAAAGGACAAATAAAAGATAAATGGACTAAAATAGCCATAAGTTAAATAACTATTTTAATTAAAGTTGGTTAGAAGGACCAAAATTGAAATAAAATAACAACCATAATGACCAAAAGTGTAATTAATTTGAAATAGGGACCAAAGTTGATATTGAGTGAAAACCACAAGGACCAAAAATGTAATTTACTCGTAATTTAATGATATAAGGATACTTAATGATTTTTTAATTATTTTGTCTCAATATAAACCAAAAGTGTAATTATAAGCTCCATATGGGCCCAAGTATCCTTCAGATTGGGTTAGATGTGGGCCCATTTCAAACTCTCCTCCCTTTAATGTTGGTACTTGCAAAGAATATTACAAGTGAAAAGTTAGAAATTAAATAATTAAATATGTCCCTTTGTCATGTTTCTTGCCAAATAACAATAATAACTAATTGATGCAAAAATAATGTTGTTTCAACAAATAAAATCTGTACATTAATGTATATTACAGTATTGATTAAACTAATAAACATTTATGTTGATTTTGTTTATTACACATGGTTTTTATTATTATGTTGTAAACTTAAGCCTGATTTGATCAAAGTTGAATACAGTGTTATAATTTAAATACAGTTTTTATAAAATTAAAGATTTTGGTACCATTTTTTATTTTACAACAATTTATTTAGAATATATATTATTACAGACTTGGAATTATTTGAAAAAGGGCTTTTATGTCTTTTCCGTTTCCTCTATATTTGTTTTGTTGCGTCCATTACGTTTTGAATTGTATATTGTTTTGTATTCTCTTAGTTCAAGAATTAATTAGAACACACAATTATTTCTCTCTCTAAATGTAATAACCGGGTTCGTTTTGTAAATAAATAATAAGTTGGTGTGTGAGGTGTGAAGGTTTAAAAAGTTGGTGGCTATTGTGTGAAGTTGAGAACCCTAAAATCTTTCATTTCCCCTCATTCAGTAAGGTGCGGCTAGGGTAAGAAAGCGGTGTGGAGCAACTTTTGGGAAGGAAGGCTTGGAATTGGAAGTTGAGGTTTGAAGAATCATCTTTCTCCTCATGTAACAACCCAGTCGAAATAAAGCATACATAGCATTTAAATTTAAAGAGTTACAAAACTGGGTCTCAAAAATTTCATTACATCTGACTCAGACTTAGGTTGGCGGAAACAACCTATACACAACTGAGAACATACTAGTTTCTATTAGTGTCACAGGCACTGTCTCTATCTGCATTTGTACTCTATCCCGCTCTTGCTCACTTACCTAAGCCTCCTACTATCTGCTTACCTGAAAAGGTTTAGTTTGAAAATGCGAGGGTTAGACCATGAGGTCTAGTGAGCTCCCTCCTGACAGTTCTCAAAATCAGTTAAAAACAGTTTATAACTTTCAAATATCTTTGCATAAAACTTTCACATAACTTTTCATAAAACTTTCACATAACTTCACATAAAACTTTCGCGGATAAATCCGCTCCCGTAAATGGCACCCTGAAGTCACTCAAGAGTGACAACGAGTCAGTCTCACGCTGCCTTACTGGATACTCCCTTACATGGCATAAACGGGTCACTCCTCCCGGCATGAGCACTGGCGGGTCTACCTCCCGACTTAGCCAGTTTACGTCTAACACAATGTATGCATACATCTCACATAACTTTCAAACAAGCAAAATCATGTATAAATAACATGGCATTTCTACTCATTTACTTTCTTTAGAACACGTATAAAATCACGTATTTTAGTTAGAAAAACTCACCTGGTGCTTTTAACATCTTTCTTTACTTTGCTTCCGACTTACAATCGGGTTACTTGAGAAATGGATGAAATATAAACTGTTCAGACCCTAATACCAACTTTCCGGACACTAACTTACTGGACAACTTGACTTACCGGATACACAACTTACCGGGTAACTCAACTTACCGGATACTCTACTTATCGGTTAACATAACCTACCGAACACCACTTATCGGGTACTCAACTCACCGTATGCCCCATCTTACCGGATGCGCCAGCTTACCGGACGTTGCCCTTCCGGACAACTGCACTATCCGGGCAACACCAAAACCGAATAGTTACCCGGGAACTACTTCATCCGGAAACTTCTGCTATCCGGGAACTTACCCGGTAACATGCCCAGGCTTCCCGGATACATCGGCTGTGGCGATTTTGGGATCAAAAATCCGCTAATCGCCCCTTAACCTCGTTGGTAAAAGCAACGACACCGATTAATAATCCTACTTAGATCATTTCCTACAACTCTTTGTTTGTAACGTCCCAAAAATTACAAGCAAATTTAAATTTTTAAATAAACATTTCATTTATAACAACTCATTAAATGATCCCAACGTTTCGTTTGCAAACTCATAATTAATAACTTCATAATAAAAACCAGCGGAATTAAACGTTTAACTATTAAAAACCATAAAGCAACCAGCTCTCCTCGCGCGTCAGTGTGTACTCGTCACGCCTTGGAGCCGCCCGTACCTGAAACCACAATCTATTGGGAAAGGGTAAGCACGAAGCTTAGTGAATTCTACACCATAAGTAACACACTTATATCCACACCACCATAAACAGATAATTGCACATAAACAGCATTCAAGTCTACGAACAAATCATAAACCTGCATACTCACACCAAGCCACCTAATAGGCATACGTCGGCCCCACCGACTACACGACCATCGTGTAAACGCAACCCGGCACCCCCGGGTTCATACGCCACCCGCGTATACAACCTTCGGTCCCACCGAATTACTACGCCACCCGCGTATGTGACCCTCGGCCCCGCCGAACTCCTACGCCACCCGCGTAGTCACAACAATAAAGGTCCGACTGGACACCCCACTATTTAACCCCGCATCAAAAGCAAATAGAACTACCACATACATACACAACGTAATGTAAAAATAACCGACATTAGTTATAGTGAGAGAACTCACCTCGAATGCGCGCCTAGCTCAACAATACAAATTCAAGCTTCCCAATTACGGTCACTTACCAGCACCTAAACGCACGTTAAGACATATCAATACGAGACCCGGACCCTAAGACACGACGCACGCTTAAACCGTCACTAAAACTACCTTCCGGTCTAATCAAACAGGTCTGTTCGGGACCTGTTTCGACCCCCTTTAATCCCAGCAAATTCCCAATATTATTTCATGGTCAGATAGTACTCTGAGTTAGGGTCCCAAGGACATATTATACGTCTCCTAACGATTTTTCTACAATTTACTAAGGATTTTACAAAAACAGTTCCCCGAACCGCGAAAATCAGCACCTTTCAGTATGAAATGACATTTTGACCAATGCTACGTCCCGAACTGGGCTTCGCACAAAACACAGAAAAGTTTATAGACTCAAAAAGGGAACCTTTGGCGCTGGTCTCACCCAGATACGAGTTACGAGCAAAAAGTTATGGTTTCCCCAAGACAATGGCAGATTCCAGAAATTTTCACATGAAATGACGAATCACCGAACTTGCGACCACTTTTTCGCCCAGCTAGAGACCGAACTAGTTTTCCGCTAAAACACGGAAAACGTGCCCGACCCCGAACTTGAACCGTGGGCGCCAGTTTCGGCTCAAACGGAGTTACGACGGAAAAGTTATAGCCGTCGCAAAAACAGTGGCTGCACCATTTTCCACATGAATTGATGATTATAAAAACGACGGTTTTAACGAAACGGCTTAAACGATTAAGGTTTCGGGTCAGGGTTTAGCTATCACGGTTTAACGGAAACTGGACCATACACGGCACCACTCACTGCCACCTACGGCAGGGGTGGTCGCCGGCGGCGGCCGTCGGCCGTTTTTCCGGCGACGCAGCGACGACAAGGAAAACGAATGAAAGGAAAACTTACTTCTCGTTAAAACGTAGCAACGGAACTGGATCGTCGGATTCTTCTTCTTCTCGTCGTCCTTCTCCCTCTCTTTCTCCTCTCGGTTACTCTCTCTCTCGCACTCTCTCTCTCTCTCCCGCACTCTTTCTCTGATGCTGCTGTCTCTCTCTCTCGCCGGCAAAGATCACGACGGCACTGATGGTGGTGCTGGTGGTTCACGGCAGCAGAAGGAAAGAAGAGAGGTGGTGCTTGGTGGTTCACGGCGCAAGGAAATGAAGAAGAAAGAAAAGGAATGCAAGTAGGGTTTCTTGTGGTTGATTGATGTTGGCGTGCGATGGAAACAAGAAACGAAAGGAGGAGGGGTCGGTTCCTACACATGGGCCGACCCCAAGCATACACTTTGCCCAAAAAGCCCAATAGGTCCCTATACTTTAAACTAAAACACTATTATTCCAAAATTAACATGTTTGGTCAACCGAGCCTAACCCCCGTTAAAAAGTTCCGCTAGGAGAAAAATATAAAACAATTAAATAAAATTCAAACCTGGACACGGGCTTTACAACTCTCCCCCACTTGAATTAGACTTCGTCCTCGAAGTCTCTGCCTACGAATAGCTCTGGATAGTTCTCCCTCCTCTCAACCTCAGGTTCCTAAGTCCACTTGAAATCCCTTCTAAAACTTCTCATACACTTTTCTAACTAACGTACTCCTTCTAGGACCCTGGGATTATAATCGACAGAACACCCCAACAATTGGAATCAGTCCTAGCCAAGCGACTTCTGTTGTCCCCCAACCTTAGATATTCCATACATCCCGAGTCAAATCTCAAGCTCTAACCACGCTAAAGCTGCTCACCAGTATACCCTACAGGATACTCGATTACGATCCCTCCTATCATTAATTGACGATTAACTTCTACGAATTCTAATAGACTCCACAGATTTTCAATAACTTATATTAACAAAACATCGACCCCCCTGCCGAACATCGGTCCAACCGATTACAATAACAAACATCGGCCACCCGCCGAACATCGGTCCAACCGATTTACAATAACAAACATCGGCCACCCGCCGAACATCGGTCCAACCGATTACAATAACAAACATCGGCCACCCGCCGAACATCGGTCCAACCGATTACCATAACAAACATCGGCCACCCGCCGAACATCGGTCCAACCGATTACAATAACAAACATCGGCCACCCGCCGAACATCGGTCCAACCGATTACCATAACAAACATCGGCCACCCGCCGAACATCGGTCCAACCGATTACCATAAGAACATCGGCCACCCGCCGAACATCGGTCCAACCGATTACCATAACAAACATCGGCCACCCGCCGAACATCGGTCCAACCGATTACAATGAATCACATAAGCGTGGTATTATCCTAGACACTAACACAAATAGATATCCCCCACAATCAAGTCAACTAACACACACGTAGGTCATTCCCTTAACCGATACTACCCGGCCTACATTACCAACACGCGTGGAATACCCAACCTCCCACCGTCAACGTATCCCCCACACTCGCTCTACAAAGCTAATTTATCTGAACCGAGGATACACCCTGACGCCTACCTCTCAGGTAACGCCTCAGGGCCCCGCACATCGGAATTACCTCTCAGGTAAGTGCCCACAACTATATCCTCCTAGCACCTACTAGAAAGCCTAGGCTATAACACCTGAACACCGGGGCCTCACCCCGAGATACCCAACCGACCACTACCAGCGACTGACTAACGTGCCTAAGGACCCAGAGCAAAACAGCCTACCCACAAGTGCCTATCCCGGATTGGCTCACTCACCCAAACGTGTAAATACTCGACGTGCAATGAATGCCAAACAGTGCGACAAAACAATTCATCAACAAGACTCCACATCGAGTCATTAAAACCGGGCAAATGGGCCCATGACTAACTCCAAGTCAAAACCGAGCAAAATGCTCCACGCTTGCTAGACCCATAGGTCGGACAAATACGTTTTTAAAAAAAAATGTTTTAAACAAGCACTGCTCTAAATCAACATTAGCCCCAAAACTCAACACGGTTTAAACAAAAGAGTTTTCCAAAAGGACTCATACCCTTAAAATGTCAAAAGATGGGGTTCTTTAAATTGATTTACAAACTTTTCTCAAGTGGTTACATAAACAATAAGATATGCACCTCGTGCAGTTAAACTCACACGACTCAACATGCCGTAAAACAAAACTTCGTGAACCTTAACGAACTCAATGACTCTAAGTCAACAGAATGACACCATACATGTTGCCCCCAAGGTTAACTTGCTAAAAGCAAGAACATGAATGAGACGCCAAAATCCAAAAAAAATCTCTTTCTACTGTAAGACCATAAAACTACTATTACCAAGCCGGTAGTTACGCAAAACTGGACACGCTCGACCCACATAGGAAATCATTTCAAACATCGTTCCATTGAAATTCAGTTTACTCACACAAAAACAAAGCGTAATAACTAATTTCTTTTTTAAAAAAATGGACCGTTGGAAAATAATCAATTGGAACAATTTTAACAAAGTTGCAATTTTTCGTGATAAAACGGTTTCAAGCACTTTCAAAACTATAATTTGAAATCTCGTGTGTGCTAAACATTTCCCAGAGTTTCGAAATACAATCCATACAAGGATCGGAACACAAGGATTAATTAGTGCAATCCTATTTTCAAAATAAAACTTTGTGCATGACTCAGTTGGCATTCCACGTCTCGACTCATACTCCTTCAAACTTCCCCAATCCACCATCGTCCTCCGAACATTTAACCTCTTAGGGCAAGATGGGGAATTACGTCAAATAATCCCTACGTTTTTCCTCAAATCAAAGTCGCCTCTATAAGCCTATGACTCTAGCGCAATCTTCCATCTTGGCCCGAAATGACCTACTTACAACAAACATCGTCGACATCGTCACTCAAAGTGACTAATACTAGAATCGTCCTTCTATTCCAACGACTACTGGATTAGATCCTTCACCACTACCCTCAACGATCATTACATCTAAGCAAGTCAAGTACACACATGTACCAGTGGATCTACTATAGTTGTCTCTCCTCGTGACAGCTATTCTGGGTAGATAATACAACGCGTTATTAGCACATAACAACGCACACTAACAACACTCACGCCCAACTCCTTGGATTCCTCGTGACTTCCCCGACTCGAGCATTGATCCTGTGCTTCCGGTAGTAGGAGCTCTACTACTACCTTCCACACCTATCATCACTCGTTTCGAGTCCCATCCCAAGGGTCCAAGTAGTTTCTCGCCGAAACTATACACATAATACAATTAATCCACACCTGCCAGTTCAAGAACATATCCTAAACAGGCAAACTCACACAACTACTGCATATATAAAACCATCGGTCTCCCCGATCAGACCACAACAATTGTATACATAATAAACCATCGGTCACCCCGATCATACAACAACAATTATATATATAATAACCCATATGCCCGCGCCAGCATATATATATACACCCACTCTTCCTAGCTCCCTAGGAATTTCACCCTATTCCACTACCCTTGCTATGACGAAGTTCCCACTAGTCCTGACGAGTCGCTTCGCGAATGCACAGTCGCATACAGTGTAAAACCAGATAGACTTTTGAATATAAGATTCTATCCTACAACGGTTGGACTCAAACAAGAGCTGCGTAGTAGAACTAAATCCAACATTCTAAGGCTATTTGGTTCCTACCGCATACAACCTATAGTGCATTCACTTAACAACCTATCAAGGCTAGCATAAACTCCTATTAGCAAGCAACAAACATGCAACACAGTGTAATAAGCACCAAGCAATTTAACATACATACTCATACATAAACACCCTTCCTAGCTCTCTAGGAATTTCATCTCATCCCACTACCCTTACTACAACGGAATCCCTACTAGCCATAACGAGTTGCCTCGCGAATACCCGATTACATGCAGTGCGAAACAAATAGACATTCGAATACAAGATTCTATCCTAGAACGGTTGGACTCAAACAAGAGCTACGCACTAGGACTAAATCAAATATTCTAAGGCTATGTGATTCTTACTCCATATAACCTACGGGGTATTCACTTAACAACCTAATACGACTAGCATTAATTCCGCCTAGCAAGCAATACGACATACATCATAGTGTCCACAACAGGCAATCTAGCATGCATATTCTATGATCTAGAAAGCAATAATACACTAAGTACTGTACCTTTCCCCCCTTAGGCTCCGGCTGACTGTACACACTGCGCCTTCGATCACCGTTCCTCGAACGGGTTTTTCCCTTTTTCTTTTATTTCAAAAAAGTTCAATAAATAATTTGAAAATTTCCCAGCCGCAACTTGAGACCAAACACACCGAGGTGCGTTTGATTCACTCAAGCTGTGCTCTGATACCAAGTTGTAACGTCCCAAAAATTACAAGCAAATTTAAATTTTTAAATAAACATTTCATTTATAACAACTCATTAAATGATCCCAACGTTTCGTTTGCAAACTCATAATTAATAACTTCATAATAAAAACCAGCGGAATTAAACGTTTAACTATTAAAAACCATAAAGCAACCAGCTCTCCTCGCGCGCCAGTGTGTACTCGTCACGCCTTGGAGCCGCCCGTACCTGAAACCACAATCTATTGGGAAAGGGTAAGCACGAAGCTTAGTGAATTCTACACCATAAGTAACACAGTTATATCCACACCACCATAAACAGATAATTGCACATAAACAGCATTCAAGTCTACGAAAAAATCATAAACCTGCATACTCACACCAAGCCACCTAATAGGCATACGTCGGCCCCACCGACCACACGACCATCGTGTAAACGCAACCCGGCACCCCCGGGTTCATACGCCACCCGCGTATACAACCTTCGGTCCCACCGAATTACTACGCCACCCGCGTATGTGACCCTCGGCCCCGCCGAACTCCTACGCCACCCGCGTAGTCACAACAATAAAGGTCCGACTAGACACCCCACTATTTAACCCCACATCAAAAGCAAATAGAACTACCACATACATACACAACGTAATTTAAAAATAACCGACATTAGTTATAGTGAGAGAACTCACCTCGAATGCGCGCCTAGCTCAACAATACAAATTCAAGCTTCCCAATTACGGTCACTTCCCAGCACCTAAACGCACGTTAAGACATATCAATACGAGACCCGGACCCTAAGACACGACGCACGCTTAAACCGTCACTAAAACTACCTTCCGGTCTAATCAAACAGGTCTGTTCGGGACCTGTTTCGACCCCCTTTAATCCCAGCAAATTCCCAATATTATTTCATGGTCAGATAGTACTCTGAGTTAGGGTCCCAAGGACATATTATACGTCTCCTAACGATTTTTCTACAATTTACTAAGGATTTTACAAAAACAGTTCCCCGAACCGCGAAAATCAGCACCTTTCAGTATGAAATGACATTTTGACCAATGCTACGTCCCGAACTGGGCTTCGCACAAAACACAGAAAAGTTTATAGACTCAAAAAGGAAACTTTTGGCGCTGGTCTCACCCAGATACGAGTTACGAGCAAAAAGTTATGGTTTCCCCAAGACAATGGCAGATTCCAGAAATTTTCACATGAAATGACGAATCACCGAACTTGCGACCACTTTTTCGCCCAGCTAGAGACCGAACTAGTTTTCCGCTAAAACACGGAAAACGTGCCCGACCCCGAACTTGAACCGTGGGCGCCAGTTTCGGCTCAAACGGAGTTACGACGGAAAAGTTATAGCCGTCGTAAAAACAGTGGCTGCACCATTTTCCACATGAATTGATGATTATAAAAACGACGGTTTTAACGAAACGGCTTAAACGATTAAGGTTTCGGGTCAGGGTTTAGCTATCACGGTTTAACGGAAACTGGACCATACACGGCACCACTCACTGCCACCTACGGCAGGGGTGGTCGCCGGCGGCGGCCGTCGGCCGTTTTTCCGGCGACGCAGCGACGACAAGGAAAACGAATGAAAGGAAAACTTACTTCTCGTTAAAACGTAGCAACGGAACTGGATCGTCGGCTTCTTCTTCTTCTCGTCGTCCTTCTCCCTCTCTTTCTCTTCTCGGTTACTCTCTCTCTCGCACTCTCTCTCTCTCTCCCGCACTCTCTCTCTGCTGCTGCTGTCTCTCTCTCTCGCCGGCAAAGATCACGACGGCACTGATGGTGGTGCTGGTGGTTCACGGCAGCAGAAGGAAAGAAGAGAGGTGGTGCTTGGTGGTTCACGGCGCAAGGAAATGAAGAAGAAAGAAAAGGAATGCAAGTAGGGTTTCTTGTGGTTGATTGATGTTGGCGTGCGATGGAAACAAGAAACGAAAGGAGGAGGGGTCGGTTCCTACACATGGGCCGACCCCAAGCATACACTTTGCCCAAAAAGCCCAATAGGTCCCTATACTTTAAACTAAAACATTATTATTCCAAAATTAACATGTTTGGTCAACCGAGCCTAACCCCCGTTAAAAAGTTCCGCTAGGAGAAAAATATAAAACAATTAAATAAAATTCAAACCTGGACACGGGCTTTACATTGTTGCATAAAACACAAGGATGATTCTCTAATCTCCCATTAGGGCTTCATCCTCAACTTGATGAAAGAAAACCCTCAATCAACCAATCAATCTAACTAGCTATCTAAACAAGTATTGGAGTTTGAAATTGCCTGATAATCAGACTCCAAATTCACTTCCTCTTCCAATTTTGTTGATTGTTGATACCTTCTCTTCAAAGCTCTTGAACCAAATCCTTTCTGCTTCCTCTTTCTCTCTAGCCGCCACACACACACTCCCAATGATTGTTTTTAGGGTTTTGAGCCCATCTTAGGAGTTTATATACTTTCTCCAAAATTACACTTCAGCCCCTGGTCTTACAACTTTACTGAATTTGTCCCACAAAACTTTAATCTGTTCAATTAAGATCACAGTTATTACAATACTCCCCCATCAAAAGAATTTCGTCCTCGAAATTCCATTATCGAAAAGATGTGGGTATCTGGACCTCATGTCCGCTTCCACTTCCCAAGTTGCCTCTCGTCCCTTATGATATCTCCACTGGACCTTTACTAGCCGGACTTCTTTGTTCCTCGTTTTACGAACCTTACTGGCCACGATTTCTATCGGTTCCTCTACGTAAGTCAATTTCTCATCAACGCTAATATCCTCCAAAGGAACAGCCACATCGGCTTCTGCCAAACACTTCTTTAAGTTCAAGTCAAGAAATTTCGGATGAACTCCTCTTAACTCTTCCGACAAGTCTAACTTGTAGGCTACCGTTCTAACTCATTCAATAATAACGAAAGTCAGCTCCCTACCGCCTGTATTCCTTGCAAGACCACCATCGTCTCGACTTCCAACATCTGCTCTCCATAACAGAGATGTGTATCACGTCATGAATTCTTCCAAAGTCTCCTCGTGCACAACAAGTTTGTACACCACCCCTCCAACTATCGCAATTTTCGACGGACCTAAAACGTGGTCCACTTCACTTTTCTCTCGAACGCATCACTCCCAATTATGGGAACGTCTTCCGCATCCAACTGTCCTTTTCTCATGATTCAGGAACTTCATACCTTTTTACCGAATTAACTTAGCTCCACTCATCTGCCCGAACTATTCTGGTTAATAACAGGGTCGTGCCCGGTCCCTTGGCAATGTCCCTCAATTTCTCACCATGTCTTATGACAGGTCACCTCGCATGACTCACTCGCACCCTTCCGACTGACTATACCATCAGTAATGTGGCCTCCCAGGTTATCCATACTAACTATTGTTTGCTTGGCCCACACCTGGACTTACGGTTTTAAAACGCGTCTAATCAAGGCTTCTGCTTACAACTTCACTTCTTGGAAGGAACTTTGTGGAATTTCCTGCCACAACAACGTGAATCCTTACCAGGGACAACCACTCACTTGCTAACTTGGCACAAGGCCAACCGTGAACCTTCCAACAAACTCAACCCAAGAGTTCCCTCATCAGATTACATGCAATCTCTAAATTACTTCTCCCAACCGACATACGTCTATGCAGATCATACTCCCTTTCCCGAAACACATCGGCTACAGCTCGCCAACTAATTCATACGTTCTCACCACGTCATCACCCATACTCATACGTAGCTAAAAGAAGGAAACCTCCACAATCCCGCATCGAAGTGTCCCCTCCTCGAATTGAACTTTTCCTGAAGACACAACAATAAGTCATGACTTTGATTACCCTCACTCAAGGAGGAGAAGTAACCCTGTTTACCCAAAACTATTCCCAATAACTTATCATTGAACGACCAGTTCGTTTGAACATTTCTCACAATTTCACCAACTCAAATCCAATGGTCCTTCATTCTGAGCACTGCTTTCAACTACCTCTATCCATTGCTTTCCCGAACTTAAAACATTCTCATATCCTCTTCCTTCAGGCCCTTTCTAGGAGTTCGCACACTTACCGATGACAATCTATACACACTACTCCACCTTTTCGGTGTCACTGCCAAGCTTACTGCTTCCAACCTATTCCCTTATTCTGACATACCATTATCACCTCCCCACGCTAGCGTGGAGCACCGTCCACCAAACATCACTTGCCCCTCTCTTCCGATCTTTCCACATGTGCCAATAACGCTTTCTCATTACTATACATAATCAAACGGGTTTTCTAAAAAAATCTAACTCGAGGTATGCAACCAAGTCATCCTATTATGACATTGGTGACCGAAGCCAATACACGCTTCTTGTTCTCCAAACTGTTACTTCCTCTGGTAATTCTTTCGTACACAAGAAACCATTCTCATCCCTTAAAATTTCGCATTTACCAGGCCGCATCGCAAACTAGCCAAATCAACATCTCCTTTGAACTTTCCATGATCCCAGAATATACACACCCATCGACTCACACAACCAAAACACTTGGCTCCACGTTTAGGTAACCACCCACTACCGTTCCGACATTTTATTCCGAGAATAGTCAAACCATAACGCCAACTTACAAACCACATGTCCCCAACAGTCTGATCAACAACTTGTACACCTCATCCGAAATCCCCGAAGAGACTCCCATCCGATGCTTCCTCTCTTAACAACATATTACCACCACAATGGCTGGCACATTCATTTTGGCAATTAATGCCTCTAGCTTTACCATACATTCTCCACCCACCGCATCACACTGTAAACTAGGTTCTCACGGTCATTGCACATAAAATCAATCTTTCCTTCTTATCCACTCACGTCAAACTAAGTCTATCCCACGACTTTGTCTTTCCCCAAATCTAGGTAAACCACGACTCGCGATTTCTCATTTTATCCAAGCATATACCTTTCTTGCTGGTTCTTGGCGATCCCAAACCACAACATAGAAGGGGCGCTTTCTCTCACAGATCGATATAATCTACACACTCACTTCATTCGTGTTAAGTACCTCATCCTTTTACGAACCGACCAATTCTCGTAAGTAAACACTCTTCCAATTAGCAAAATTTCCACATTTCTAACGCCCACACGAGGTGTTCCATTGTCACGTGTACATCTTTCCAGAACGACCTCCTACATTTACTCACACCAAGGTAATTCTCTCCGCTTCCAACCTCTTGACAACGTCTTCAACTCCAGACATATAAATAGCTGTCGACTTTAATAATAATAGTCGACCTGTGGATGCTTTCCTAACTTTTTCGTCATCAAAGGTTCCTAACAGAACCTAGTTCTTCCATCATATCATGATCATCTACACATCCCGTCGTTCTTATTTCAAAACTTACTCGTGCAACGTCAACATTGCAAGATCACCTAAAACTCTTATTCGACGTTGAGGATATTTCATTTCTGCCTCGCCACACTACTCATAACGAGTTTCAAATACCAACACCTTGATGACTTCTAGTCCTTCCCCTGGACACAACCGTCCATTGGAAACTGTATTTCCAGTCACCGAATCAAGGGTACAGACCCTCATACAACCGACACTAAAGTCCACTTCCGGCTCTTCCACTGTTCACCTCTCCTCTTGAACACAAATACCAAAACTACAAACATTCTCCCCTGATTTGTCCAACACTTCTCCACTCTCGGAGTTCTTCCTTAGCTTAAAATGTAATACTCTACGACCTAGTGAGTTCATAGCCTTCATGCATGACAACGCGATAAATAAATCATTTCGCACATTTTCTCATTTTAAAGAACAACACTTGGAAACAACTTGGGTACACATGACCTCAACATTCTCATAACTCCAATGCCCTGCACAACGATCTCGAGAATCGTTCGCATGCACCCTTTTTGTAAAACTCAATCTTACTCTACCAAAACGAAGTTGTCACGACAGTAACATTTTGAATGAAAATCTTTTATTCGACAAAATTCTGAAAGAAATTACCGACACAAAATAAACCGGTCGGCTCTTACACTCATTTATATGACATCAACATTTCAATACTCATTTTGGTTATAAAAGTTTTGCTGGCAAACGTTTTCTTGACTTCTGCAACAATTTAACTTATCACGAAAAGTGTGAAGTATTTTGCAAATTGCTAAGCTCAAAATTTCATTATGCGACGTAAATGAAATTGTCTTTTTTTTTAAATACACGCTTGCACATGCTGACTCAATCCCGACCAAAATTGCTATTTACACATTTGCTTTTAATCACGAAAACTCACGTAACACACACAAGAACGCAATGCATGAAACTCTACTCGCAAATGAAGGCTACTCACTCAAACAAGGTCAACCGTTTTACTCACCCAACTTATCATTTGCACTCTATCTTTGACCAATGGTCGCCCTCTCGGCCTGGCAACAACTCGCTGAACATGCGTTCCACGACCCACTTACTCAATCATTTCATACTATTTTCGTCTTGATCAATTATCTCACATTCTACCTCTCCACGTTTTCAATCCGCTACTGCAAAGCTCGACTAAAGAGTCAGGGCTCTAATCCGTCACTCGCTCTGGAATTTACGCTTTCAGGATCTCGACACTGTCCTTCCTTAGCATCCCAACTGATCTACCCCACGACCTCTAGAACTGGGACTCTCCTGTACCAGGAGTCTTACTCAGAAGCAATCACTCATCCTCTTCGCACCCACGAAGATCTACCTCTATACGGTTCATAACATTCCAAACAACATTCGGTTTCTACGATGTATACATACATCACATCATAAATGATCTCTCACGATACTTCCCCAACAATGGGTCTCAATCTACCCCTCAGGAATCTTGCTGACATTCCAGATTACTGGAACACTACATATAGTCTAGCTTAAGACTACAACTTCGGAATAATAAGGCAATTTAAGCACATACATGTACCTGTAAGTTTGCAATTACACTGGCCAGGTGTAATCCCAAACTTACCTTACATGATTGTCCTCGTTACGCTATTAGTCCTATCTCTACAATAGTGCCCTCCTAACGCATTTCCTGATTCTCAGTTGTGATTTCTACTCCCAAAGTTTAAGTTTAGGCCCGTCCGGTCACCTAAATCCCTTAAACTATGGCTCTCATACCAATTGTAACAACCCAGTCGAAATAAAGCATACATAGCATTTAAATTTAAAGAGTTACAAAACTGGGTCCCAAAAATTTCATTACATCTGACTCAGACTTAGGTTGGCGGAAACAACCTATACACAATTGAGAACATACTAGTTTCTATTAGTGTCACAGGCACTGTCTCTATCTGCATCTGTACTCTATCCTGCTCTTGCTCACTTACCTGAGCCTCCTACTATCTGCTTACCTGAAAATGTTTAGTTTGGAAAATGCGAGGGTTAGACCATGAGGTCTAGTGAGCTCCCTCCTGACAGTTCTCAAAATCAGTTAAAAACAGTTTATAACTTTCAAATATCTTTGCATAAAACTTTCACATAACTTTTCATAAAACTTTCACATAACTTCAAATAAAACTTCCACGGATAAATCCGCTCCCGTAAATTGCACCTTGAAGTCATTTAAGAGTGACAACGAGTCACTCTCACGCTGCCTTACTGGATACTCCCTTCCATGGCATAAACGGGTCACTCCTCCCGGCATGAGCACTGGCGGGTCTACCTCCCGACTTAGCCAGTTTACGTCTAACATAATGTATGCATACATCTCACATAACTTTCAAACAAGCAAAATCATGTATAAATAACATGACATTTCTACTCATTTACTTTCTTTAGAACACGTATAAAATCACGTATTTTAGTTAGAAAAACTCACCTGGTGCTTTTAACATCTTTCTTTACTTTGCTTCCGACTTACAATCGGGTTACCTGAGAAATGGATGAAATATAAATTGTTCAGACCCTAATACCAACTTTCCGGACACTAACTTACTGGACAACTTGACTTACCGGATACACAACTGACCGGGTAAATCAACTTACCGGATAATTCTACTTACCTGGTAACTCAACTTACCGGATACTCTACTTACCGGATACTCTATTTACCGGTCAACATAACCTACCGAACACCACTTACCGGGTACTCAACTCACCGGATGCCCCATCTTACCGGATGCGCCAGCTTACCGGACGTTGCCCTTCCGGACAACTGCACTATCCGGGCAACACCAAAACCGGATAGTTACCCAGGAACTACTTCATCCGGAAACTTCTGCTATTCGGGAACTTACCCGGTAACATGCCCAGGCTTCCCGAACACATCGGCTGTGGCGATTTTGGGATCAAAAATCCGCTAATCGCCCCTTAACCTCGTTGGTAAAAGCAACGATACAGATTAATAATCCTACTTAGATCATTTCTTACAACTCTTTGTTGCATAAAACACAAGGATGATTCTCTAATCCTCCCATTAGGGCTTCATCCTCAACTTGATAAAAGAAAACCCTCAATCAACCAATCAATCTAACTGGCCATCTAAACAAGTATTGGAGTTTGAAATTACCTGATAGAATCACCTGTAGAATCAGACTCCAAATCTACTTCCTCTTCCAATTTTGTTGATTGTTGATACCTTCTCTTCATAGCTCTTGAACCAAATCCTTCTTGCTTCCTCTTTCTCTCTAGCCGCCACACGCACACTCCCAATGATTGTTTTTAGGGTTTTGAGCCCATCTTAGGAGTTTATATACTTTCTCCAAAATTACACTTCAGCCCCTGGTCTTACAACCTTAACGAATTTGTCCCACAAAACTTTAATCTGTTCAATTAAGATCACGGTTATTACACCTTAAGGTAATGTCCTTCTCTTACATCTCTCCTTTAATCTGGGATAGTGGAAGTTGTAGGGGTTTTGTAACTGTTTGTATTTCACCATAGGAGGGTTATGGTGGTCTGTGTGTGTGTTCCTATCTAATCAGTGTAGGAATCGGGCGGAGTAGCTTACTAAGTTGTTTAGAAATGTTACCTCCTTGAATATATCGGCTTAATGCCAAGTATGAAGTCATGAGGTGCGATCAATCGAGGTTTTCGGAATGGGAGTATTCGATATGAAAATCTCAGTTGTCTTGAACCCAATCCGGAAGTCGAGAATCCGAAAGCGGTACCGGATACCGGAAGTCGTGAATCCGGAAGTTGGAGTCCGGAATGTACCGGATACCGGAATTTGGAGTCCGGAATGTACCGGATCCGGAACGATCCGGATGTGTGTCCGGAAAATAGGAATCCGGGTACTCTCGGATTTGATTGCGTCCGGAAAGCCGGAATCCGGATATTCCCGGATTGTTTGTGAGGGGGGGGGGGGCAGTGTTCGAGACTCTGTGTGGTTGTCAGACTTTGAGTAAGTCTTGGGGGTTCAGAGTGTTATGTGGGTACTTGAGTGTCTTATCTACTCTAGTGTGTTGGTGAAATGTAGGTGCAGTTAGAGGATTGCAATTTCGTAAGGACTCTTAGCGTGGACTTCAGATGAGTACTATTAACCCAAGACTTTTATCAAGTGTGTTTATGTATGCTTATCCTTACTTAAAACTGTATGTTTTACTTGATGTTAATAAGCATATTTATGGTATGATTTATAAAGATGTGATTACTCGAGGGCGGGCATACGATGGCTTATGGTGTGAAGATAGGTGGGGTGTCCCATAACGTGTGATATAGATATATATTAATTTGTTTCATATAAATCATTACGGGCGGGTGTGTGCCCTAACACGCTGTCACAAGTGTGTGTGACAAGAGCGTGGGCCATCGGTATGTGTCGTACGGCTTAGAGGAAATGGCAAGACGTGAGCTAGATCTTGCGTATAAAAGGATTAGAAGACTTTCCCTTTTTATTTTGTAGTTATGTTCTCAACTGTAGTTAGGGTTATTTTCGCAAATCCAGTTTTGTAATCTTGATAGTGTGACTATGTTTGACCATTTTTGACGTTTTGGTTTAAAGAAGTAGCTTTTAGCATGCTTGTTTGGTGTGGGTTGTTGCACTAAAAACCCTATGTTCATCATATGATATATTAGAGCATAACCACTCCCACTGTATTTTATCTTTTTGATTTTTTTTCTCTTCGATTTAAGAGCATTTCCAATAATATTTTGGAATATATTTTCTTTTTACTCCAAGAACTATGTTAAAAGAGACAATATGAGAGAAATGATATTATAAGTCTTTCCTACTAACAAGATGTATTGGAGTTAAATATCTAGGAAAAAAATATAATATTTTATTAAATATATTAATTATTTTAATAATATTATTAACATTAAACTTGCTAAGGCCATTCGTAACGTGTGCGGGCTTGGGCTCGGGCTAGGGAGCGGGCTCGGCGGGCTCCAGCGGGTTGCGCTACGGGGGGGAGCGGGCTCGGGCTCGGGTTCCAGCCCCGGGTTCCAAAACCCGTTGAACCCGATTGCTTTTTTTTATAAATAATTTGAAAATAAAGACGTTGGCAACGGCTATTTTTAATTTTTTTTTCCAATTTAATCACACTATATATATAATCCTAAAACCCATTTTATTTTTCACACAAAACAACTCTCTCATTCTCTCATTCTCTTCCATTCTCTATATTTTTCACACCAAAATCTCTCAAATTCTCTCAAACTCTCTCAAATTTCATCATGAATCCAAACAAAACACCTACATCCCGTCGTAACCGACCGGATACACCGCAACCGCAAGAAGACCCGGAGCTTGGTTTCCAAGCGTTTTCACAACAAGATTATCATCCGCAATTTTCGCAACAATTTCCGCCACAATTTTTCCAACAATTTCCTTACCAATTTACACGTCCCGGTTTGATTCAACAAGGTTTTACTCCGGCCAACTACAATCTTCCTTCACCCGCAATCGATCTCGACGACGACATTGTTCCGGAAACCCAACATTCTAGCCCGCACACACCACAATTCATCTACACACAACAATCTACCCCGGAACCATCAAACCCGACACCAACGAGAAAAGGAAAAAACAAACAATATGAAAATAGAGCCGCCAAACAGATGTGGAGTAAAGACGAGAAACTCGCGTTAGTGTCGGCGTGGGTTGACGTTTCGGAGGACCCCGTTGTCGGTAACGCACAAACCGGTGGTAATATTTTTATTGTTATTATTATTATTATTGTTATTATTATTATTATTAATATTATTAATATTATTAATATTATTATTATTCTTGTTAATATTCTTATACATGAATTTACATAAATGTAGAAAGTTTTTGGACCCGAATCGGGCAAGTGTTCTTTAGTTTTATGGGTCGCGGAAATTATAGAACAACTCATCAACTCAACACCAAGTTCAACGACCTCAATAAAAGAATAAATTCTTTTGGCGGCATCTACAACAACTTGGTCACTAATAGATCAAGCGGAATGAGTGAGGCCGACATTTCACGAACGGCACACGAACGGTACCGAACACAACTTGGGTTTGCTTTCACTCACGAACAAGCTTGGGAAGTCCTCAAAAAATGTCCAAAATGGGGAGCCATTCCAACGATGACGACAACTTCATCGCGGGGTTCAAAACGTACCAAACCTTCCGATGATGACGATGAAGACGTCAACGAGGTCGAGCAACTTCAACGACTCATCGGGAGAAACAAGGCAAAAAAACATCAACGAGTAATACGAGCGGGTCGAATACGAACGAAAGTGTTACTCAGTTGTTGACGAAGTTCAACGACAAGATTGATGATACAATGGAGTACAAAACAAAAAAACTCGAACTCGAACGAGATAAGTTGGAACTCGAACGAGAAATCGAACGAGAAAAACGATTTGATAAAGACTTCGAGTTTTTCATAACCCCGCATGATCACCTTACGGGAGATATTTTGAGGGCTACTTTGCCGAAGAAAGAGAGAATTAGAAAATTACATAATTTTGGGTAATTTTGTATTTTGTAATTTTTATTTTTTTATTTTTTTAGTGTTTTGTGTTTTGTATTTTGTAATTTTTATTTTTAATGAATGATATGAATTTTTATTTTTATTATTTATCTTATTTTTATTTATTAAAAAAATATAAATATTTTTATTTTGTTAAATAATTAAATGCATAAATAAAAGAATTAAAAAAAATGAGGTGGCAAGAGGGCTTGAGGGTTCCCGCTACGCCACTTTAGGGCTTGAGGGTTTAAGGAGAGGGTTAGGAGAAAAACTGATGTGGCGCTGATGTGGCACTTGAGGGCAGCGCTACGGATGGCCTAAATAGAGTAGTTGTTGAATGGAATATCACTTTTTTAAACATTTCTACTTTTGGTACTCTATTTTATAAAATTATGATATAATTGTTAAAAGATGCTCTAAATATATTTATAGAGATGGGTTCATACGAGAACGCTAACTATTTAAGAAAACAAGAAAACAGCCGCTATGTACAAAATCATATATGATTCACGTACAAAATCATATATGATTCACGTACAAAATCATATATTACGCGACTTTTCCCGCCAATTTAAGTCGCGGCCAAAATCACGTTTTTACAGGTAATGTAAAATCACATGTAATTTTGCACATGATTTGCTGTTTTCTTGTTTTCTTAAATAATTAGCGCTTTTGCTTGAACCTTCCTGTATATTTGTAAGCCTATATATTCTTGTAACGTAAGAGAGTATCAAATGAAGAAAACGATGAAAGGCGTGCAAACATGTTTTGTTAATGAATTTAATAATTGTGATGGTTGTTTATATTGAGACATATTTGAGACAAACCTACCTCAATTTATATGTCTCCCACTAAAATACAAAGTTATGTTTACACATGTTCATATTTAAATTAAAGATGTTTGTATTTGGATAAAAGTGATCTTAATGGGTGGAAACCCTTAGTTGATCAATCTCATCCGAAATCCCTGATTAAAACCAATCTACTTGATGTTTTGGAGAAGAAATTGATGAAAACCCATGGAATGCTTAGATTTTCATCTTGGATCAACTAAGGATCGAATTTGAAGTAGTTTATGGAGTTAGATAAGAGTTAGGAATGTTTAAAAATTGCATCTAATGTCTTTCTGAAGTGTTACTCGTTGGTATGGAGGTGAAAATTTGGTTTTGGGTGAATTCGGTGCGTGCATGGACATAATGTGTCATGCGGGTTACCCTGCGACCTAGGCCGCGAGCCAGGTTGCACAACTCGCTGTGTGTGGAATTTTGAATTTTCGTTTGAGAGGTAGTTTGGGTCGACTACTTAGCCTAACATCTAAGGGGGTTGTTAGTAAGCCATATGGAGTATAATTGGGATATTAATACCTTGTTTGACACTCCAATTTTCAGGTATTCAGTTTGTGGATTCTAAGCGTAAGGCGTGTGATCTAGGCTTCGACTTCTGGTGAGTTTCCTGTATCAATAATGTTATAAATGACATGATATGGAACTTGATCGTTATTTAAAGTGAACATTCATTTTTTTTTGAGGGGGGGGGGGGATGTGATGGCTTTAATGAGAGGTGTGACCCAACTAGAATGCAAGAATTCATTTCATGTCATTCACATAAGGGCAAGTGTATAGCCCAAACACGTTGTCACAAGTGTGCGTGACCATAAGCGTGTGTCATCTACATTTGTCGAATGTGTGAATTATTATTTACAGTGTGAACTATTACTATTCTTTTTATAACTCGTCCATGATGATATCTTTTGGTGTGGATTTTGTAGTAGAGGGAACTCACTAGACCTCCGGTTTAACTTCTCTTTTTATACAACTAAAAACCTTTTCAAGTAAGTATTATACCGAGAGCTTTAGTAAAGGAAAGGGCAAAATGTAAGCCAGATCTAGAAGATGGATATAGTGCCTAGTAGCTAGACATTTAGGGGTTGTTTGTTTTTTCAAAATCAGAACTTAAAACCTCTTATGACTGTATCGGTCAGATGTATTTCAGTTAAGAGTGTTTGTTTAAAAAAAGTTAAGAGCCTCTTTTCACTGAAATATGTCTGGAAGAAAAAGTGAGAACCCAATCACTTTTACGCCTCTTATTTTCTATCACGCTGCTCCTTCCTTCGCTCAATGCGATTTCCAAATCCCTCGCCTCCAAATCGATCTCCAACTAAATCTGTTCATCCCAAATCTGTTCTAACCTAAATCGTTTCTAACCCAAATCGAGTCTGCAGCAAGGATCTCGAAGGTATGCCGATCCCTGTTAGGTTGTGGTTCAAAATTATGTGGTTCAATCCATGGTGTTTGATTTTCTGTTTATGTGGTTCGATCCCTATGGTTTGTGTTAGTCCCAGATGGCTATAACAAGTATTGTAGAGGGGGGGGGGGGGGTTGAATACAATACTCAAAATTTTCACAATTTTAATTCTATTATTGAAAAACCTTCAACAAGAATTACACATAGAATCTAAAGATTGTTGCAGAAAAGAACAGATAAAACTATTCTAACAATTTTTCACAAAGTATACTGAAAACTGAAAACAACTTGAACACTTAGAACAAAGCTTTTAAAGTTCTTGAGAGAGTGGAGGATGCTTGCACAGAGAGTTCTTTCAGTAAGCGTGGTTTGCATGGGAGCCTCTTCTTCCTTTTATAGTGAGATGAGCATTAAATGCTTGGGACACATGTCATCAGGAGATTTGCTTGTAGCTTTTGACTTCTGAAAAGTTGATATGTCTTTATCACCTTTTCATTGGTACTAGGAAGAATACCCATGCTGAAAGGGACTTTAACTGAAAATGGATAAAAGGACAAATAGTCACTTTTACCTGGCAAAGGATATTGTCCCATATTAAATGATCTTCTTGATGTGTCTTCCAAGACAATTACACCGATGATGTTCCACCGATATAAAAGACTTGAAACTTGTACCTTTCTTCAAAGAAAACCATCCAGAGAAAAGAACATGGATCCCACCAATTTTGAGCATCCTCATCGGTGGGATGTTTTCGGCCGACGTGAAGAGAGTCGGTGGGGAGAGTGTCCACCGATGTGTGAGAACACCATCGGTGGACAATTGACTTGTTGAATGTTGAGAAGACAAATCTTACTTCCACAATGAGAATGTCTTCAAGCTTGGTTTCGGTTGATCTTCGACTTCACCGAACATTTGCTATTTTGTACAAGTCAATTGAAAGAACCATACTAAAATACTCTAAGTAAGATATAGGGAAAACATCGGCGAGTCAATTTCAAATCTTGGTGACCCAACAATCTCCCCCTATTTGAATTTGAGCTCTATTCTTTGAATATTTAAGAGTATCTGAAAGTAAAATACATTTTGACCCTTTTTACTTTTTTTGGTTCTTTTCACATAGAACATTCTTTTTGTCTTTTTGATCTATTTTTCTTTTGTATGAGTTTTGTATACTATACACAATATTTACAAGAAAAAATATAACTATGTGCAACAAGGAAATTCAAATAGAAGAGAAGTACTTGCATTACTTAAATTTTCATACATTTGGAAATGAAGAAAATTTTACAAGTACTTAAATGGGAAAGTGGAAAACACTTAGATTATTTTCTCATTTTCTGACGGCGCTTCATTTCGGCCAGGATGTTCTGGTAAAACGGTTGAGCATCGAAGATGTGCGGCATCAGATTGGATATGCCTTGAAGAAATATGATGTCGGCCAAGTGAAGTTGAGAGAATTTGAAGAAGCGTCGGTGGCCGAATCCGTCATTAAAGTAGAGTCCAGGAATAGGTGAGAGACTTAGAGTGGTTGATGGATAAATGCTTGATGTGGGGAGGGACAAGTTGAGATTGTCCACATAAAGAATTTTTCCTTTCGCGGCCATCTCTTTGAAGACATTGTCGGTCACCTTTTGGTTTTTGGTATTCGGTAGACGGATATCTTCCTTGAGAGATTGAAGTTTGGCTCTTTAATCGGTGGAGAGAACGATGTTATGTTTCCTTTTCAGCTCTTTCATTTTATTCATCAAGTCATCAATGCACTTGATGAATATGTCTTTCTTTGGATTGACACTCTTCACTAGGAGCTTAGAGATTTCATACCATTCGGAGAGGCCGAATTGCTTCAGGTGGAAATCTCTAATACTCCTAGACAAACCATCTTCTCTTTCTATGATCAGCCTTATATCGGTAGGGTTAGCTTTAGAGGTGGCAATTTTGATACCTGAGATATGAGACCTGTTGGTTCGGTAGTGCATCATCTTTTTGTACCAGTTTATTTCCTCATCCTTTTCTTCTTTTAAAGCACCCAAAACAGACTATTGGGTTTTGATAGGGTCGGTGGGCTTGGCTTTTGCTGCTTCCTCCTTGGCAACTTTTAAAGAGAGGGCCTTTGAATTATCTATGGCTTTCTGAGCAAGTCTAGCGTCCTCAATTTCTTGAGGAGATAGACCGAGGTTGGGAGTGGTTTCTTGAGACGGAGGCTTGAGTTTTAAGGTTTGGGCATCTGCAGGACGAGACCCATATTTTGCTAGTTCCTTCTTTTTCTTTTCTTCTTTTGCCTCATCTTCGGCAGAGATGACTTTCTTCCCTTTATCTTTCGGATCCTTGCTGATTTTCTGTAACGACCCGTCCCAAACATAATACATATAACATATTTTTTCATATCATAGTTTCATAACAAAAGGTACATCATAAGTCACGTACGGTCCCTTAGTCTTAAAACTATACAATACATATTCAAGTATTAACTTTTCGCTAATAATTTACAATACATTTCATAGTATCATCCATACAAAACAAAACATAATCACTTCCTAACCTCAGTCAGCTATCAACCGCATACTGCACCTTATCCTTTCCTTTGCTATTAAAAGTTCCTCGACCTGGAATACATATTTTTGAAAACAAAATGAGGGTTAGACCTATTGGTCTAAGTGAGAAAATCCCTGTTAGTATATAATCATTTGCAAAACATACACTATATATATACCACATATTTGAATACCAATCATGACTCATATGCATTGTGTACAATTCTTCCTCATGGCCATATTAGTTGGTTCCAAGCCAACTAATCATTTTACTCCGCTGCACTAACATATAGCCAATTTCGCTGTCCCTCCGTACAGCCAAACTCCACCGGTCCTAAGTCCGGCCAACGTGCACTCGTGTAGTGTAATGCTCATATAAATCCAATATACATCTCAATATATTATATTTCAATCATAAGCATATAATCACACTATATATCACATTCCCAATCAATATATGTATTCCAGTTTGAAAATGGTTTAAAGTAAAACTCACCTGATTGCTTATCAAAAACCCTTCCAAGCTTTTCTCAAGCAATCCAATATTTCACCCAAAATTCACAGAATCTGAAACAAATTAAATACAAATATCTCTTTACTAATTAAACACATAATACTTACCAGCAAGCTAAGAACTGTAGATAAACCTATCTAATTCTTACCCTCAAATGATTCCCTTAAAGACTAAGAATCTTTCCAAAATTCTCGACTCTTATCGCAACCAACTAGCTGCGATAACCCCTTGTCGCAATACATAGTACTTGTCGCAATAACCTACTGCGACACAGTATTTTATCGCAATCCACTGTTGCGATACCTCTTCTTATCGCAACCAACTGTTGCGATACACTTCTTGTCGCAACCAACTGTTGCGATACCAATGAGCTTGTCGCAACCCAAGGTTGCGACATTCATAACTATCGCAAACATCATAACTATCGCAACCCATTGCTGCGATACTCATAACTGTCTCAACTAACTAAATTCATACTTAACCCAAAAATTATAGATTTAAGCCATGAATTATTCTGTAATTATGCAGATATACTTAAAACTATTATCATAACATAATCATAAGTCCAGATTTCTCATAATCATAAAAAATAACTAAAACCCATTTCTAAACTCATAGAAATTCAAGCTACTTAAGAAGAAGATTTATGTAAGATGCTTACCTTTATTTTTTCTCAGATTAATCCTCAAATTCCAGCTAAAAACTTCTGCCTTTTTCCCTTTTCTTCTTTCTTCCTTTCTCTTTTCGGTTCTATCTCTCTCTCTTTTCTCTTGCCGTGACAAACCCCCACACACACACTTAAGACATTACTAAGACTAATAACTTGACACCTCACCCTTTCTTAAACACATGAGGCGGTGGAGGTGTAAGTGGTTTCACCACTAAGCCAAACTACCCCTTCAACTTTTGTCACTTGGCAAAATTTACCCTTTAACTTATAAATTAAAATTAAAACTTACCCCTTAACTTATAACTAACCCAAACTTACCTTAAACTAAAATAATAAAAATTAAATAGACCAATAACATACCTGGTTATTACATTTTCTCCCCCTCAACTGTTGCAAGAGTTTTATCCACCGATGGGGATATAGTTTATGAATCAATCTCTCCACCGATTGTTGAGGAGATGGAGAGGAAGTAGTACCAAAAGGTTTCGGTGGAGAGTTTTCCAACGATGGTGGTTTGGATGAAGTGAAAGTGGTACCTGGAAGATCAGTGGCTTTCTTGAAGATGCGGATATGTAGTTGATCGGTTGAATGTGGAGGCTGATTGTTGTTTGTTCGTTTAACTGAAGGCATTTTCGGTGGTGGTACAGATTTCTCCCCCTCAGCAACAGCCGTAACAGTCAAACCCAACATAGTAAATACCTTATCAAATTTCGAGTGAAGAAGGTCGATACTGGCAGGATTAACACTGGTCAAGGTAAAGTCACCCAAATCCAGATCCCAATCCAGGCTCTTTTCAAGTAGATCAACTTTTTGATGAAGGCTTTCAAGAGACCCAGAGAGAGTGGTCCGAAGATTTTGATACCGACGGGCCTCACTATGAAGACGGAAGAGCTCAACATCTTTTACTGTCATGGATGCTTTGAAGGCACCGAAAGAAACCGCAAGGTCGGAATGGGAGGTGTTCAAAGATGCCACTTTGTTGGATAATAAGACCAAGTTTTCAGAGATTGGCCGGAGAGCCTCCCGAAGAGCATCTGCCAAGAGCTGAGGTTGCCGAGACTCGAGCACAGACACCCGCTCATTCGCTTGAGCCATCATGGAGACCGTTGCCTGTTTGAATGATTCAAATTGAGTACCCACCAACCTACATTGACGGGCACTTTCTTGAACCTCAGCGATTAAGTCACTTGGCAGCCGAATACCTGCATGAAGTGGGGCACGAACCTCGGGGAGGTTGAATTGTAACACCCCAAAGTTTGGGTTTTGGCATTTTAATGTAGTGCAATTATTTTAGCATTAAGTTTGATTTTTTTTTCTATGCTGCTAAGCATTTTGGGAATTAAGAGAAAATGTGATGTATATTTATATTAGTTATGTTGGAGGGTTAAAGTGAAAGGTGGTTGGAAGTTAGAGGGGTCAAAGGAAAATATTTTCAAAATTTGAAAACAAGGATTTGGATAACCAAAATCCCGTTTTTGGGGGGATGATAGAGTTTGAGGGAGAAATTCTCGCTCCATACTCGACTATAAATCGCAAGTTATAATTCATTAGTTTCGGAAAAGAGTGGAGAGAAAAAGCCCTAAAAAATTCGTGAGAAAAATCAAGAGGTGAAGTAGAATTCGGCCGTCAAAGCAAGTAGGGTTTTCTCGACGTTTTTCGGTAAATTCAAGGTAAACCATCGATTTTAATGTTAGCAATCTGTTCTATGGTGTTAGGTTTACTGTTCATTATAGTTGGTAAAAATATTGGGTCGTATGAAAGTCTCGAGGTCAGTCGATTTTACCAAAAATCGTTGATTGTCGTTTTCGGTAAAAAAATCGAGTCTTTAAACTCAAAATTAGAGCCCCTTAGTTCATTAAAAATTATGCTTTTTGTTTCTATTGTTGGTACAAATTGTTTTTAAAGATTTAACGCAAAAAGAATGAAGGAAAACGATTAAAAAATGACCTAATTTCGTCCATAAACGTGACCAACAGCTGCTGCCGTCGATGGGTCGGGTGCAAGCCGGGTTGCGGGTCTGGGTCTACCCAGATCCATCAGCTGTTGGGTGGGGATGGTCCTGTTGGGCCAATATCTGATTTATTTTTGTTGGGCTTAAGTCTGGTTGTTTTTTTGGGCTGATTAATTAAATCCACAATTAATGTTTTATGCTTTGGGCCATGATTTTAACTACTTTTATAGAAGCCCATGTGTGGGTATTTTAATAATTAGTAAGTATTATTCAATGTTAATTAGTTTATTAAAATTTTAGTTTTTTTCTTTATTGGAATCGTCCAACTTTCTGTTATTAGTTAGAAAATTTATTTTCATAATTAGTTAGAAGAGTTTTAATAAATATGTAATTGCTAATTACGTATTTTTAGTTTTAATGATTTTATGGTTTGGAAAATAAATCGTATTATTTTACGGAAATGTTAAATGTTCTTAAATACTCTTGAGGTACTTAGGTTGCAATATATATATATATATATATATATATATAGGGGTGGTATCGGGTACAAACCAGTTAGTTTGTACAAACTCGTACAAACCATACCTAGTTTCATGATTTTGTAAATTTGTCTTCATGAATATATATATATATATATATATATATATATATATATATATATATATATATATATATATATATATATATATATTTTGGCTTCATGAATATATAATTTGGTTTCGTGAATATATCATTTGGTATTTTTAACTAATATTTTTACAAAATCAAGGATATTTTAGGGTATTTTTGTAAAAAAATTAGTTAAAAATGTCAAATGATATATTCATGAAGCCAATTTATATATTCATGAAGCCTAAATATATATTCATGAAGCCAAATTTACAAAATCATGAAGCTAGGTATGGTTTGTACGAGTTTGTACAAACTAACTGGTTTGTATTTGATACCCAGCCTATATATATATACATGTATACGTATTGGTTCTAACTACCGGAAGTTTTCCAAAGCTTAAAATTTCTTTTGGAATATTGTTGGAATTTTTGTAAGACTTTATTTTGTCAAAAATATTTTAAATTCTTACGTAGAGTCTAGTGGGGCATTAGGTGGAGTTGACTCAAAGACGACCACTCGAGTACGACTATGAAGTAGAATTAAACACTGTTAGTAAACAAATAAGGAATTTGTTGGCGAGTGTACTTAGAAGGTTATTATAATCGTGTAGGTGCAAGTTAGAGGAGATAAAGAAGCCTACACGTATCAGGTGAGTTTCATGTGATTTTAAAGTTGGGATACATGCTTATATGAAAAGTTGTTTTACAAGTGATTTATCTGTTTACGATGTTTTATGAAAGTGCATGATCGATGCGTTATTTTTAGCATGAATGAAGTATTTGAAAAGCATGAAAGGTTTTTATGATGTTTTTGGGTCGGTAGAGATGGCGGTAGGGGTGAGCAGCGGAACTGGGTACCCGCCTTTGGAACCGGAACCGCTCCGGAACTGCCGGTTTCGAAACCGGAACCGATGTGACTGGTTCCGGTTCCGGTTCCTAAAATAACGGAACCGATGTGACTGGGTCCGATTCCGGTTCTCATTTTTTTAGAACCGCTACCCGCTGGGTACCCGCCGGAACCGCTGGGTACCCAAAACCGGAACCGCTGGGTACCCGGTATATTTTAATAGAAAATATCTAATATTTAATATTTATTACATATTTAATCTATGTGAAAAAATATCTAAATTAGATTAATAATTAAAATTTTAAAATTATCTAAATAAAGATTACTAGTTTAAGAAAAAATTGTTAAAGAACATTCATAAAAGGTTGACAAATTGTGTATATAGTGTTAGGCCTTAAAAATTTGTTTACTCTTAGCGATGTGGGAGCTAGCAGCACCATCTTTCAGTTTTTGATGAAAGACCTTGTCCCACATCGAAAATTTTGAGAAAATCACGCCTCATCTTTCAGTATATATAACCCTCATCTCTTCCCTTTCAATTGCATCACTAGTTCACTACATTGCTTGGGTTTAGCCTTTGGCTTGAGCCCTTTTCCTTGAGCCCTTTGGCTTGAGGCTTTGTAAAAATATTAATGGATTCACTACATTGCTTGGGTTTAGCCTTTGGCTTGAGCCCTTTCCCTTGAGCCCTTTGGCTTGAGGCTTTGTAAAAGTATTAATGGAGCACCCTATTAGAGTGGTTGCACCATTTGTTTTTTTAAATATAAATGTGTTCGATTAAAGTTTGTTTAAGTTCGTTTGTGTTCGTTTAGGTTTGTTTGTTTGTGTTCGTTTAACATTTTAACAAACGAACATAAAACGACTATATTTTTTAAACGAACGTACACGAACACCAAAAATGCTTATGGAAGAAGTTGTTGGACATTTAAAATGTTAAAAATTAAAAAAACAATTGGTAGGCGGGTACCCGGAACCGGAACCAGTTCCCAGCGGTTCCGGGACCGGTTCCAAAATTATGAGAACCGACGGGAGCGGTTCCGGTTCCGGTTCCTTCTTTCTAGGAACCGCCGGTTCCGGTTCCGGTTCCATGAAAATAGGCCGGGTACTCGGTATTGCTCACCCCTAGATGGCGGGAAACCGCATATGATGTTTTGACCAGTATATGTTGTGAAGTACCTCTGTACCGTGTCGGTAGATGTTATCCGGTACATGTATCACGAGTTATACCTCTGTACTTGGAGATTCGACGATATTGACGATGTTTCGATCGGTACATGTTGCGAAGTACCTCTGTACCGAGTCGATGGATTAGATGTAGTACATGTATCACGAGTTATACCTCTGTACTTAGAGATTTGATGTTATCGACGATGTTGACCCATATAGTACTTGATTTATGATTTGTCAAGATGATTTATTTACATGCATGATTTTTGACGAAGATGTTTTCTCAAAGCTTGCTTTATATATCTGAAATGTTTTATATGAAAGTTTCTGTTTATGTAAACCATGAACTCACTAAGCGTAAAGATGACCCAAGCATGTATCTCAGGGTTCGATAAGGCTGAGAGCTCGAAGGGAAAGGAGAAGATTTAACTGATGTTTAGCTTTATTCGTTCGATGTTAAGTTTATTTAGACGATATTATTTATTTCAGTACTTTTGATATTGATGTAAAGACTTCCGCTGCTAGATTTTCAATTTAAGTTACTTTTTGATTGAGGTATATGTTGATTGTTAAGCCGTCACAGTCCCTGGATTTTGGGGTGTGACATGAATCGTGGAATGGTGGGTGATAATGGAGTATGTGGGAGCAATCTATCCTCAGTAAAAGTTGACGAGGAGGGTTGTGCACATGAAGAATCTAGATAAGGAATCCTTTTTCGGGGAGAAGGTGGCCTCGGTGGGGGTGATGGTGGTCGTGATGAGGAATAACTAGCCTCAGAAGATTCAGATCGGTGGGGTGTGGGGGATCGGTGGGGTGTGTGAGATCGGTGGGGTGTGTGGGATCGGTGGATTCTCGGAGATCGGTAGCGAGGAGAAGCAATCAGTGATGTGACTTTCGGTGGGGAAGAAGATTGTTTCGTCGGGGATGGTGGTTTGTCGGTGATCATTGCGACAATTGACTCATTTGATATATTTCTAGGAGATCCAGTGTCCTCCAACAAAAATTCAAAGAAATCGACAGGTTTCGAGGCATTAGGGGAAACCTCAGTTTGTTGTGCATCATCGATCGTAAAATCGGGTGTTAGGCTATGCAGTGTGAACTCGGTACCTTCGAGGGGAGAGACCTCGAAGTCATCTCCACCACCCAAAGAGGTAGGTGGGGAGGTAAGTTGTGGGTTCTCCAAAAATACAACCGAGGCCTATGGAGAGGCAACGGAGGAGTCGGTAGGGGTTACAACTGATTCCCTTGGCCCAGATGGGAGAATTTCAACAACTGTCGACTTTTAAGAATCGTCAGTTGGCTTAGATGGCTTGGCCGAAGGTTTCTGAGACCTCTTTAAAGGAGACCTTAAAGGGGATTTTGAGTGCCTCCGCTTTTGAGACGGGATGTGAACTTGGGAAGCCTCCGAGGGATCTCTCGGTGGCGTAGTTCTAGAAGCGGGTATGGAGGTGTCGGGGGTCGTTCGTTGTTTTTTTCTAGCGCCACCCGACCTCACTCGGGGACGGGGAGAAGGGGCCACTACAACTTGGGGTTCCTTGGGAACTTCCGGGTGTTGAAACCCGGGAGCTTCCGCCTCACCCCAGTGAAGATTGGGAGAGAGAGCAAAAGATATCATACCTGGACGAAGCGGTAGATCGGTGGCACGTGGTGAAACATCGAGCATTTTCTGACCAACCACCGGAGAAGACCAATAGTATAAAAATTGTGTGGCAGATTTGCGATCGGCGTCCAAAGCTACACCAAGCTTGTGTTGAAGAATCATAGAGATAAAACGCGGATAGGCGACCTGACTGCGCTTCGGGTGTCGGACCACTTCAACCAACTCAGTAAAAAAGTACTGAGCAAAGTCTATCTTGCGTTGGAAGAGGAGTGCATGGGCGAGAGAGGTGATGTAGGAGGCAGATTGATCGTGCCCACTCATTTTGCGAGATAGACAATAGATGATGTGTGCGAAAAAGAAGTTCCAAATACCTCCCATGTTGCTGCGAATCAGAGTTCCGGGACCCTTGGAGGATTTGGAGGATGAGTCAGATTGAAGAGTGTAGCCAATGGTCTGGATTACTTTGTCTAAGGCATTGTCTGGATGCATGATCTCATACGATGAAAAAGCTTCGATCCTTAGAGCACTGCGAACATCGTCCACGCCAAATGTGAGATCATGATCACCTTCTTCAATAGTAAGAATCGAAGCATGGATGGCTTCGTTCGAAGGATCATAAACACAAGTTAGCCAAAACTGGCCAATGAGGACTTTGCTCAATTTCGGGTTGCATGAGAAGGCATGAAGGAGGGGAGATCGAGACAAGAACTTGGAGACGATGTTGAATTCTGGGTGAGTTGGATCTGCGTCGAATCTTGCAACATGGTTGCAAGGGTTAAATTTGAGGTCTTCAAAACAAGTGGGAATGTTCTTGACGATCTTGGTGGACTTTGCCATTGAAGAGATGGGTTATTAGTTTGAGATATGATAGAGAAGGAAGAGTAGCAGGTTTTGAAATTAGAAAAATGATGGAGGAGATGGGGCTTATATAGGAAAAGAGAGTGGGAATATGAGAGATCGTGGGTTTTCGAAATAGGGCGGTAACGGTTATGAGGGTGTCGAAGGGTTTGGTTTTAAAAATAATATGTTTAAAAAGAGTAATGATGAGGGTTTGGAAAGGTGTGGCTAGAGAGGATGTACATGGAATGGGAAGGGTCAGAGTCTATTTTGACACCTAGGTCAAGTTAGGATAGACGTTGGGAATCGTAAAGGAGAAGCAAGAAATGAGATCGGTGGAAAGTTTCGGTGGGGTAAACGTCAGCGATGAAGATGAACGGGTCGGAGAACTGAGTGTAAGATTTCATCGATGAGAATTGTATTACCGAACGAGTGTATCGGTGGTAGGGTCACACCGATGTTATATCGGGGTGATCGGTAGGATGAAAGAATGTATTGAGAGAATCTACTGAGAAGGTTGGTATAGAGTCGGTGGAAATGCTACCGAAGTTATTTGACTATCGACAAATGGACATCGGTGGGAATGGAGTACACCGAAGTGTGTCGGTATTGTGTAGTGCCATTGAGAGAGGGATTTGGGATTGGTTATCGGTGAGAAATGTCGGTAGAGATGAGATCATGGTGATGACATCATCAAGATGATGCCATCGGGGTAGTGAGTCGGTGAGAATTGTTAATGCCAAAAATCGTCCAGAAGGATAACTTAAGGTTGATTGTGGAACTTAACAACTAAATAAAGGAATCTTATGACAAAGTGTGCAACAAGGACAAAAAATTGCAAAGAGACAGAGATTTTGTTGACGCGGGAAAAACCTCAACGAGGAAAAAACCCGCGGACTACTGTGGAAGTCGTTGCTGCACTATGATCGCCAAACAGGGGCGATGTCATTTGTTTCAGGTGTCGAGGGTACGATGATTACAATACAAATGACTTGAAATGTAAAAATAACAAGTGTATTGAATGTAAAACAAGTGTGTTGTGTGCTAAGACTGCTGGTCGAGAGTGTAAGTCGTGCGTCGAGAGCGATCGCTTGAGAGAAATTCCTTTGCTTTGGATGTTCTTGAGTACGCGGTGTGCTTCTGGAATTCGATGGTGATAGATGATCTGCAAATGATAGCTTTGTCCTTGTATTTATAGTCTTCGAGTGCTTTAATTGATTCGTTGAATGCTTCATGCAACTGTCGTAACAGTTTGCTGACTTAAATGCCCATAACTTACCTCGTCGGTTATAGTCGTTGATCATAAATGAAGTTTGACCTGCATTAAACGATGAGAACAAAACAGAAATGTCGCGCGTTAGTCAATCGAGGTCGTGTATTTCCATACGTCGGTCGAGTGTCGAGAGGTACTTTCGACTATGGCTTCGGTCCAAAGACAAAGTGTTGATGATTTAACTCTGTTACAAGAGAAGTGTAATAAATGTCTTTAACGTCTTAGTCGTGGTCGAGGCTGGTGGATTTTTACCCAAACAGTTTGCCCCCAAAATTTGAAAAAGTGGAGTGACAAATTCAAATTTCAAAAGTTTTTAAAATTTTGCCCGTGACACGTGTAAAAATTCTTTCAGTTACCTTAGAATTGGATTGGTCCAATTCTGACCGAATGGGAAGTCGAAAAAAGGGGATATAATCGTGACGTCACGCTGACGCATAATCGTGCAAAACAGTTGTAAACGGCAGGTGTCGACAATCTGTCGAGCATTCGAAAAGGCAGGGGCACGTGTTGATCGCCGGGTGACTCGACCTGACATGATCTTTATAAATAGAGACCTTCGACGGATCCTTTCCTTTTACGATTTCGGAGAGTTTTGAGAGCGAGATTCTTCTGGGATTCTTTGCTCAATATTTTCCAATCTTGCAAGAATCTCTGTCCTACTTAGATTTTCGTGGCTTTTTGAGCACCTATATAAGGTATAATTTTGATGTCCTTTTAGAAGCCTAGGAAAATCTTTTACTCGTCCTTTGGCTAAGACATTTATGCTTGAGTTTAGCATCGATTCAGCTAATGCCCCGATTCTGAAGACTTTGGCCTTTTTCATTTTTAAGTTTATCTTGTAATGCTCCTCTTTTATATGTTCTCAGGAGAACCGTAGATAAAGGTGTCAACCATCTCTACTTAAGAGAGTGGCATAACTTGAGTTGGTCTGCAAGGGTAAAGAGGCAAAAAAACCCTGATCGCTGCGTTGGGGTTTTACCAAAGTCGAGGATGACGATGATGATAATTTCAAGGGAGATGTTTTCGAAGGTTGGTAACTCTTTGAGAGTTATTGTGCCTGAGAAGGTGAAGGCAACGATCGCGATTGATGTGACATCGGTGGATCTTGTGCAACTGGCGTCGATGTCCCCCTTAGCCACGTCGACCCCTCCGTCAGCCGACAAGGGCAAGGGTGTTAAGACGGGAGAGGGTGAGAAGGAAGTCACGATGGTCAACTTTACGTTGCCGTTGGACCCCTTAGTTGACAATGTCCTTGTCGGGACGAAATTGTTCCCGTATCTGGGAAAATATCAGCTCCTATCTTTCGAAGAGCGTTTTCGAGGGATCTCCGTCGAGGAGATGAGATCGCATATAGCCGGACTGTCGTTCCTAGTAAGTTTCTGTTTTAAAACTTACGTTTCGACGTTTTTCATCGAGCGTTTGTTAATATATTTCTTTGTATTCTACAGATATTCCAATCTTCTTTTGCGAAGATAGAGAAGATGTTGGACTTTGAGTCGACCGTCGAGAGCTACGAAAAACATCGTATTCCTTCCTCCATCCTTAACATTAATCTTAAGAGCCGCATTCTAAAGATACTGCGAATTCACCTCCGCAACATGTCGCGGCGCACGATGTTGGGAAATAATTCCCATACTCGTTTGATCCTTGCATAAGTTCTTCAGCGCGCTTCACGGTTGATGAGGATTCCAAGGTCGAGACTTCGGGCAAAATATGCGACCGACATTCATCTTCATATTTGGGATAGATTTACGATTTATGGACTTTGTTTTTTGTGCTCGACTGTTGGCGATCGAGTGATCTAATGTAATAGTTGTTTTGATGGATGGAATCTTTATCTCGCATACCTCCCTGTTTTACATGCCTTATAAGTAATCATAAGTGTTTAATTGCGAATTTCAATCGTAGAAGAAAATATGCGACTTAGGCATTCACTGCAATACAATGATCAAGACATGTATCATACATTTGAATCATATTAACAATCATATGCGATTGACGTGTTCATCCAGATCATAAATTTCCCTAGGTCTTAAGAACTTAGATCGAATGAATGTTAATCCTTACGATCGTATAACCAGATCGTACGACGCTCGTGAATCGTACGTCCCTGCGACAGAGCGAGTCATAGACTTGAACATTTGTATCATGCGACGAGATTTAAAGTCGTATAGAAGACTTAATAACTAATATCGTGCGATCCTGCGTTAAAACGGTGTCAGAGGTTGGTCGTTGGCTAATCAACGACCCTCCGATGCTTAAGTTAGTAATCACCGCGATGAGAAAATCGTATGAAAGAGAAAAGAGACTTAGAAAAAATACCTTTTCAAATGTGTAGCATTCCAGCTACGTGGGACGTCTTGGTTGTCGAGGGTTTGGAGCCGGTAGGCACCTTTACCAACGACTTCTAAGATACGATAAGGACCTTCCCACTTGGTGGAAAGTTTACCTGCATTGAGCTCTTGAGTGTTTTGGAATACTCGACGGAGGACGTAGTCGCCTATTTGAAAGACTTTAATTTTGACATTTTTGTTGAAGTGTCGCTCGACCACTTGTTTTTGTGATGCCATTTTGCTCAATGCTGACTCTCTGAGCTCTTCGAGGGCATCGAGATCATAACTTAGATCGACCAGATTGTGGTCGACGGAAGTATGTCTTGATGTCGAGAGCTGAACTTCGATTGGTAGAACTGCTTCACAACCATAAACCAAGGAGAAGGGAGTTTGTCCTGTGGACGTACGAGGCGTCGTACGATTTGCCCACAGGACTGAAGGAAGCTCTTCGACCCACCTTCCCTTTGCGGCTTGTAGTCTCTTTTTGATTGAAGTAACGATGGTCTTATTGCTTGATTCAGCAAGTCCATTTGCCTGGGGATATCTAGGTGTCGAGGCCGTCAGCTTGATACTACGGTCTTCACAGAACTGTCGAGTCCTGTCGCTTATGAATTGAGATCCATTGTCGCAGACAATTTCGGATGGAATCCCAAACCTGCATATAATGTTAGTCTGGATAAAAGACACGACTTCCTTGTCCCGAACTTGGGAAAAGGCTGCTGCTTCTACCCATTTGGAGAAATAATCTGTAAGTACGAGGAGGAATACTTTTTGCCCAAGGGCAGGTGGTAGCTTGCCGACAATGTCCATACCCCATCTCATGAAAGGCCACAGGATCAGTGTCGAATGTAAGGGTTCAGATGGTTTATGAGACGTACCTAAATGTCGTTGACAGGGATCACAGTTTTGGATATACCTGATATCGTATTGTCGTAGCGTCGGCCAAAAGTAACCTTGCCGAGAGATACGATTGGCCAGACTGCGACCTCCAGAGTGATTGCCACACTCCCCATCGTGCATTTCTTGGAGGATCTTTTGAACTTAACTCTTACTGACGACACATCTCAGGTTTAACCCTGTCGACGATCATCGATAGAGCCTATCTTCGATCATGACATACCTGGATGCCTTGAATCTGATTTTTCGAGCTTCCATCTTGTCTTTTGGAAGTTGATCGTGCATAATAAAATTTCGAATGTCGCACGACCAATCATCTTCTAGTTCTTCGATCTGGACGACATCGTCATTTTCGATGGACGATGCCGTCAGGTGCACCAGAGGAATACTGTCGAATATTGGTTCCACTAGGGCGGACCCAAGATTTGCTAAAGCTTCGGCTTGAGTATTCTGATCCCTTGGGATCTGTTCAATAGAAAAAGATTTAAATTTCTCCGACTTTTCTTTTGCTATCTTTAAGTACAACGTCATTTTTGAATCTTTGGCTGCGAATTCTCCATTCATCTGGTTCACGACCAAAAGAGAATCGCTTTTCACGTGCAGCGAGGTTGCCCCCGAGTCGCGGGCCATATCCATTCCTACGATCAGGGCTTCGTACTCAGCTTCGTTGTTGGTGGCTTTGAAGTCGCATCGGACTGAATATACCGTCTTGCCCCCCTCTGGCGACTTTAAGACGATGCCAAGTCCTGATCCTCTGATGTTGGATGATCCGTCGACGTATAAGGTCCAAGGTACGTCGTCGTGAGTCGCCACAGTAGATACTTCGAGCTCAGTTTCTCGTCCCAACTCAGGACTAAAATTGGCGATATAATCAGCTACTACTTGCGACTTGATTGCTGTCCTGGGCTTGAAATCGATGTCGTAACTGCTGAGATATATGCTCCATTTTGCCAATCGAACTGTCAACTCGGGTTTTCTCAAGACAGACTTGATAGGATAGTTAGTAACGACAGTAATTGGGTGTGATTCGAAATAATGTCGCAATTTTTTGGCGGCTGTAACAAGCGACAAGAGTAATTTTTCCATTGAGGAATACCTGGTTTCGGCGTGTGTTTGGGCAAAAATTCACTTCGTACGACCACGACCAAAATAGGTAAGACGCATGTCCTAAGCTATATCTTGTGTTAAGATAAGGTCTCGACAAAGACCTAGAACACCATCGTCGTCCCTCATAAAAAGTAAGTCGAGAGTTCCTTACGACGCTCGACCATAGCATCGCCCGTCCCGTACGACCATCGCGTAAGATCATTGCACCTTCGACCAAAGCTAATGTTAACCTTGACTGTTACGTTTGTTAAGTATTTAATGCAGGAGTCGAAGCCATTAACAACAAGCAGCCGTAACGGATGAAGAACATTATGGATAATCACTCCGGCAACCGTTTCCAGCCGTTGTAGCCGTTGATCAAAGCATTAATGGAGCTAATTAATGACGCATAGACTATAAATACCAAGCTAAGTCTTCACATCAAGGATCATCAGTTGACATCCGATACACATCGAATATCCGGCGATTAACAACCGAAGCAATATTCAAGAACACCTGAAGTAAAGAACCATTATTCTAAGTATCACTCTCGACGCACGACAACAGCCCTCGACCAGCAGTTCACACTTTGTTTCGTACACGACAAACACCTGTTTTTACGTTCAAACACTTGTACTTTACATTTCGAAGCATTTTCTTCATTTGTATTGTAATCACTGTACGATCGACACCAGTATCCAAGGACATCGCCCCTGATTGGCGGCCATAGTATAGCGACGACACCCACTGTCGTCCGCAGGTTTTTTCCTCGTTTGAGGTTTTTCCTGCGTCATCAAATCCCTTGTCTCTTTATTTTTATTCTCGTCGCACGTCTCGTCGAAAGATTCTTTCTTTAGTTGTTTAAGTCCACATCGACCTTAAGTTGTCCCTTTGGTGCGATTTTTGGCATTAACAGTTTGGCGCCATCCGTGGGACTACATCTAGAGAAAATCCTCGACGAACGTGCATTCTACTAATAGTTTCTTGGAGTTTCTTCTATTTTCTATTGCAGGAAAATGGCAGCCCCTGGAAATCCGCAGCAAGCCGTCGCTCAGATGTATCAGGAGCTCGAGGTTGCCAGGAATCAACTCAATGCAATGGCAGAGCAGAATCGCAGAGCAGCTGAAGAGATCGCGCGGCTAAGGAATCCTTTTGGACCCCAGAATGGTCCTAGACCATTCATTCAGAATCCAGGTCCGGGACCAGACACGTCCGCGCAGAATCAGCATCTAGGTCCATTCATGGAGAATCAACAGCCGGGTCCGTTCATTCCGAATCCCCAGTCTGGGCAGATTCCCCCTCAGCACACCGACCACCACCCTTGAACAACGGATCCCAACCATTGCAAGGTGGCGCCCATCCATTTCAGAATGGATCCCAGCCGTTTTCTCAGCCGTTCCAAAGTGGTCCGCAACCTTTCCAGCAAGGATCATAACCTTTCCAGTAAGGATCGCAATCTTTCCAGCAGAGATCGCAGCCATTTCAGCAGGGACCACAATCGTTTCAAAATGGATCGCAGCAATTCCACTATGGGTCGCAGCCATATTTTGTCCCGTTCAACGGGGACACCAATGGTTCATCGCATGGTAATGGCACTAGTCCAGGGACCAATCCCTCGACAGGGGCAAATCTTGATCTTAACGATCTCGTCGCCCAGCGTTTGGAGATGTTAGAAGACCAAAATGAGCGCGTCCTGTCCTTGCTCGCCAAGTTGCCTGGGGCAGCCGTGCCTGTTGACGTCGAGCCTCGCTCGGGGCATCAGGCGTCGCCCTTCATCGACGAGATCTCCACCGTCGAGGTCCCAAAGAAGTATAACATTCCTGCCTTCACTCCCAAGTATTCGGGTGTGACCGATCCAACCGAGCATGTCGCGCAGTATAAGCAGCTCATGTGGACGATCTCGATTCCACACATGTACCAGGAAGTATGCATGTGCAAGAGTTTCGGGGCGACTCTCACTGGTCCAGCTCTCCAGTGGTTGATCAATCTCAAACCCAAATCTATCGGGTCGTTCGCCGAATTGGTCAACCAATTCTCCCGACAATTCGCCAGCAGTCGTAAGATGGAAAAGCAGACTAGTGATCTGTACTATGTAGTGCAGAAGACCAATGAGTCTATTCGAAGTTATTTCAATAGATTCAATGCTGAAATGATCAGTATCCGCAATTGTGACATCAAAACTGCGATCGAAGCTTATAAGTGTGGTCTAGACGATAGTTCAGGTCTATATATCGATCTGACCAAGTATCCCCCAGAGACTTTCGAAGACGTCCGAGCTCGAACCTTAGCATATATGAGGGTCGAAGACGACGCAGCATTTCGTCGCAACCACACTGACGACAAGAAGTCGTTAGGCGTCAGGAAACCGGAATTCAAGGCCAAAGCTGTTTCCAGAATCGAGCCCGCGCGCCAAATTTCAAATGTTCGTTTCAAGACGAAAGCAGAGGCCAAGACCGCGACTAAATTTCCTCGATACCCCAAGATATCCTCTTACGGATTCAAAGGGTCCGCAAAAGACTTAGTCGAAGCTCTTAAGTCCGTCCAAGCGACCATTCGATGGCCAAAGAAGTCCGACCTGGATGGTGCTAAGAAAGATAAATCAAAGTGGTGCGACTTCCACGTTGATCATGGTCACGCGACAGACGATTGCATCGCGCTGAAGAAGGAGCTAGCATATCACTTCCCAAAAGGAAATCTCAAAGATATCATCGACGATGACGCTACTCCAGCTAGTAACCATCGACCGTCGACCCCCGAGCATACAAAAGTCGTCAATTGCATCACCGGTGGTTCAGACATGTATGGTCTGACATACTCCACAGTCAGGCGCCTTTGACAGGTTCGTTCTTCTAAAATTATATCTTTTCCACAGGGATAAGTCTACTATGGTGCCCTGTCGCACGACAATATCTCATCAGATCGCAGTGTCATCCTGTCATTTAAAACCTATCTTTCCTCCGAAAAGAATAAGATAATAAATGACAGGGGGGCAATATCCCACTAAAAAGAGAATCTAACGGTATGTTCCTAAATCTTTTTCATACGATTTTTTCTCACAACTGACTTAAGCATCGGAGGGTCGTTGGTTAGCCAACAACCAACCCTTAACATCGTTTTGTCGCAGAATCGTACGACAGCTTATCTCAGGATCGCACGACAGTAGTCATTAAGTCTACAATATGACTTTAAATTCATAAGGTCGCACGATATAAACGACCAAATCTATGATTTGATCATCCTTTACAGGGACATACGATTCAAATTAATCACACGACTTAGTCGTACGATTGTGAGGTCTAACGATCTCATGATCTAAGCCTCTTAACTATGAAATGGAAAATTTTCATACTCCGAATGTATGCTTTAGTCGCATGTGCTTATGTTTATACACACGATTTAAAAGTCTTATGGCTTACGTACCAGTTAGTGTGTTACAATGAATGCCTTAGTCGCATGATTCCCAGATTCAATTTCATAATTGATATGGTATTTGTTTACCAAATATATAAAACGCAAGTTCAAAGTTTCATTTACAAAACTGTCGGTTATATTCAAAAGAACTCGACTACCGACGGTCGAGTATACAAAGTTAAAATGGTTCGACCACCAACGGTCGAGACATGAAAAGACATAGCATTTCCTAAACCTAGAGAAAAGCGTCGATGGCAAGCTCTGCCCAAAAGTCTCGACCTTCGAAGCCCTGCCAATCCCGAAGAACTGATGCAAGGATCAAACGAGTATATTAGGAGTGGTCTTCCAACTCCTTACGCCTCGACATTCTGAGAATATGGCTCTAAAGATTAATGTTAAGGTTGGAGGAAGGAATATATCCTTCTCAACGATCGACCTCCACTCCAGCATTTCCTCTACCTTCACATATTCAATGAGAGGAAACAGAAGCATCTGCAAATTACAAAAGAAACATACTAAATGCTCAGCGAAAGAACTTCGATAACACAAGTTTTGAAAGAAAAACTTACAAAGAACGCCAGTTCGGATAAACACAGTCCAATCTCTTCAACAGAGATTCTTCGAAAACGCTCCTTGAAAGATAAGAGCTGATATTTCCCCAGATGCGGAAGTGACTCTGCCCTGACGAGGACATAGTCAATCAGGAGGGTTGACGACAACGCAAAGTTGTTCGTCGCCATAAACTCTCCCTCATTCTCTCCCGTCTTTACACCCTTGCCCCTGGCGGCTGACGAAAGGGTCGACGAGGATGTAGATAACATCGTCGCCAGTTGTGCAGTATGAAACATCGTCGCCAGTTGCGCAGTATGAAACACCGTCGCCAGTTGCGCAGTATGAAACACCGTCGCCAGTTGCGCAGTATGAAACATCGTCGCCAGTTGCGCAGTATGAGACCTCGTCGCCGGTTACGCAATATGAGACATCTTCGCTAGTTGTGCAGTATCAACAGATCCAATCCAATCACCGTCCGTATCCAGCACATACCTCGTCTTCCATTTGCGATCATCGACAGCAGTGTTCAAAACTAAGTGCGAGGTAAGTCGCTCGATGATCATGATAACTCGCCAGAACTGGGGCATCGGTTGCCTCGGTGAAAGATCGAATTTACGCATGAACACTTCGACCAAAGGAAAATACGGCCAGTGGAAGCCCATCTTAAACAGGTACTCATATATCACGGCATATCCATCAGGACACATCTCCGGTCGAACCTCGCCAACCTTGCTTATGGTAATACACATGGACTTCCAAAGTCGTCAAAATCTTTTTCATTTCTAATAGCACCTCTGGGCTCCGTCGACATTCAGCTGGTAAGCACGATCGTATGTCAGCATGACGTCACGACCTCGTTCCCCTTTTTAACTTCTCGTTCAGTTAGAGGCAAACCAGCCCAGTTACAAGTCGGTCAAGGTAATTTTTTATGACCCTTGCTCTATTTTTTACGCGTTTGATTGACAAAATTTAAACTCGAATTTGCCATCCTTCTTTCAAATTTTGGGGGCAAACTGTTTGGGCAAAAATTCACGTCGTACGACCACGACCAAAACAGGTAAGACGCATGTCCTAAGCTATATCTTGTGTTAAGATAAGGTCTCGACAAAGACCCAGAACACCATCGTCGTCCCTCATAAAAGGTAAGTCGAGAGTTCCTTACGACGCTCGACCATAGCATCGCCCGTCCCGTACGACCATCGCGTAAGATCACTGCACCTTCGACCAAAGCTAACGTTAACCTTGACTGTTACGTTTGTTAAGTATTTAATTCAGGAGTCGAAGCCATTAACAGCAAGCAGCCGTAACGGATGAAGAACATTATGGATAATCACTCCGGCAACCGTTTCCAGCCGTTGTAGCCGTTGATCAAAGCATTAATGGAGCTAATTAATGACGCATAGACTATAAATACCAAGCTAAGTCTTCACATCAAGGATCATCAGTTGACATCCGATACACATCGAATATCCGACGATTAACAACCGAAGCAATATTCAAGAACACCTGAAGTAAAGAACCATTATTCTAAGTATCGCTCTCGACGCACGACAACAGCCCTCGACCAGCAGTTCACACTTTGTTTCGTACACGACAAACACCTGTTTTTACGTTCAAACAATTGTAGTTTACATTTCGAAGCATTTTCTTCATTTGTATTGTAATCACTGTACGATCGATACCAGTATCCAAGGACATCGCCCCTGATTGGCGACCATAGTATAGCGACGACACCCACTGTCGTCCGCAGGTTTTTTCCTCGTTTGAGGTTTTTCCTGCGTCATCAAATCCCTTGTCTCTTTATTTTTATTCTCGTCGCACGTCTCGTCGAAAGATTCTTTCTTTAGTTGTTTAAGTCCACATCGACCTTAAGTTGTCCCTTTGGTGCGATTTTTGGCATTAACAGCGTGTAACAGGGATTTACTTACATAGTAGATCGGCAGTTGCTGCTTTTCTTCTTCCCGCGTCAGGACGACACTTACTGCATTTGGACTAACGGCCAAATATAGCTGTAAGACCTCATGGTCGCGAGGTTTCGACAACAAATGAGGCGACGTCATGTATTCTTTTAATTTTTGGAGTGCTCGCTCATGATCGTATGTCCAGTCGAAGCCTCTGTTTTTCCTGAGGACATTGTAGAATAAATGACATCTATCTGAGGATCGAGAGATAAACCTGTTTAGAGCTGCCACTCGACCAGTGAGTTTTTGGACCTCCTTGAAATTTCTCGGAGATTTAATCTCAACAATGGCTTTGATCTGATCGGGGTTGGCCTCAATTCCTCGACGAGTGACCATGTAGCCTAGGAATTTCCCAGCACTAACACCGAAGGAACACTTCGTTGGGTTGAGTTTCATGCTATACTTGCGAAGGACGTCAAATGACTGCCTCAAATGTTCGACGTGGTCGACTGCTTGCTTTGATTTGACGAGCATGTCGTCGATGTAAACTTCCATCGTGTCGCCGAGGTAATCTTTGAACATCTTGTTCACCAAGCGCTGGTAGGTAGAGCCTGCATTTTTTAGTCCGAAAGGCATAACCTTATAACAGTAGATACCTCGATCTGTCATGAATGCAGTTTTCTCCTGGTCCTAGACGTGCATCAGGATCTGATTGTATCCAGAATAAGCATCAATGAACGTCAATAGTTCATGACCCGCTGTGGCGTCGATATGTGGCAATGGGAAAGGGTCTTTAGGACTGGCTTTGTTGAGATCTGTGAAGTCGATACAAACTCTCCATTTACCATTTTTCTTCGCCACGACTACGACGTTAGCAAGCCAATCGGGATATTTTACTTCCCGAATTTTCCCTGTCTTGAGGAGGTTGTCGACTTCGTCATTTATCACCTTATTCCTTTCGGGAGCGAATTTCCTGCGCTTTTGCTTAATAGGCTTGAACGATGGGTCGACATTGAGCTTATGGGAAATGACGCCAGGATTGATACAGACCGTGTCTTCGTGCAACCAGGCAAAACAATCGGCATGCTCCTGCAAGAAAGATATTAACTTGCCCTTTAGGCATGGATCGAGGGGCGATCCTACAAGGATCTTCTGGTTAGGTTTGCTCTGATCCAAGATGACTTCCTCCAAGCGATAATCGTCGATTGCCTTAGAAATATCTTGTGCATTCTCAAGCTTTTCATGCTTCTGGGCGATGATACGTTCTTGGACTCCATCATCTGCCATTTCTTAAAACAAAAAACAGAGGGGACTACAAGAAACTGTTAGTAGGACGCACGTTTGTCAAATATTTTCTCTAGATGGGGCCCCACGGTGGGCGCCAAACTGTTAATGCCAAAAATCGTCCAGAAGGATAACTTAAGGTTGATTGTGGAGCTTAACAACTAAATAAAGGAATCTTATGACAAAGCGTGCGACAAGGACAAAAAATTGCAAAGAGACAGAGATTTTGATGACGCGGGAAAAACCTCAACGAGGAAAAAACCCGCGGACGACTGTGGAAGTCGTCGCTGCACTATGATCGCCAAACAGGGGCGATGTCCTTTGTTTCAGGTGTCGAGGGTACGATGATTACAATACAAATGACTTGAAATGTAAAAATAACAAGTGTATCGAATGTAAAACAAGTGTGTCGTGTGCTAAGACTGCTGGTCGAGAGTGTAAGTCGTGCGTCGAGAGCGATCGCTTGAGAGAAATTCCTTTGCTTCAGATGTTCTTGAGTACGCGGTGTGCTTCTGGAATTCGATGGTGATAGATGATCTGCAAATGATAGCTTTGTCCTTGTATTTATAGTCTTCGAGTGCTTTAATTGATCCGTTGAATGCTTCATGTAACTGTCGTAACGGTTTGCTGACTTAAATGCCCATAACTTACCTTGTCGGTTATAGCCGTTGATCATAAATGAAGTTTGACTTGTATTAAACGATGAGAACATAACATAAATGTCGAGCGTTAGTCAGTCGAGGTCGTGTATTTCCATACGTCGGTCGAGTGTCGAGAGGTACTTTTGACTATGGCTTCGGTCCAAAGACAAAGTGTTGATGATTTAACTCTGTTACAAGAGAAGTGTAATAAATGTCTTTAACGTCTTGGTCGTGGTCGAGGCTGGTGGATTTTTACCCAAACAAGAATAGACATCGATTATCGGTGAGTTTATTTGTGAGAGAAGTCGGTAGAGAGAAGGGCATTGAAATGATGTCGGTGGATGGTTTGATCACCGACATTGACAGCAATCGGTTACCGATACTATTTGAGATCGGTGAGCTAGACTATATACATCACAACATTTTTTTTTATTTTTTTAATTATCTAAGTACAACATTCCAAGTTCACTTATTAGAAAATTGAACCTGGCTTCATCTAAGGGCTTGGTGAATAGATCGGCTAGCTGAAGATCAGTTGAAATGAAATGTAGCTCAATGTCACTTTTGGAGATGTGATCCTTGATGAAATGATATCTGATGTCTATGTGCTTTGATCTTGAATGTAGAACGGGATTATTTGCAATGGCTATTGCACTTGAATTATCACATAGAATTGGGACTTTGGAGTAGACTTGAGCATAGTCCCGCAGTTGATTCTTCATCCACAGTATTTGAGCACAGCAGCTTCCAGCAGCTACATATTCAGCTTCAGCAGTTGAAGTTGAAACTGAGTTTTGTTTCTTGCTGGACCAGCTGACTAATTTTCCACCAAGAATTTGGCAGCTACCTGTGGTACTTTTCCTGTCAATTTTGGAACCTGCATAGTCTGAATCTGAATACCCAATTAGTTCAAACCCTGAGTCTTTGGGATACCAAAGACCCAGGTGCAAGGTACCTTTAAGATACCAGAAAATCCGTTTTACAACAGCCAAATGAGATTCTTTTGGATTGGTCTGATAACGGGCACAAAGACAAGTACCAAACACAATATCCGGTCTGCTAGCAGTTAAGTAAAAAAGGGAACCAATCATCCCTCGATAATTCGTTACATCAACAGATTGGCCATCCGGATCAGCATGAATTTTCAGAGGTGGTGCCATGGGAGTTTTCATAGGAGAGCTATCTAAAAAGTTGAATTTCTTCAGAAGGTCACGAATATATTTACTTTGATTTATAAAAATCCCTTCTGAAGTTTGTTTGACCTGAAGGCCCAAAAAGAATGTAAGCTCTCCCATCATGCTCATCTCATATTCACTCATCATGAGAGAAGCAAACTCATCACATAGTGATTCATCAGTGGCACCAAAGATGATGTCATCTACATAGATTTGAACAAGAATGAGATTACCTGAGGTCTTCTTGATAAAGAGAGTGTTGTCAATTTTACCTCTGGAGTATCCATTCTTTAGAAGAAAGTCAGCAAAAGTGTCATACCAAGCACGTGGAGCTTGCTTGAGACCATAGAGAGCCTTGTCTAATCTGTACACATAGTCTGGATGAGCTGGGTCTTCAAAGCCAGGTGGTTGTTTCACATAGACTTCCTATGCAAGTTCCCCATTGAGGAAAGCACTTTTGACATCCATCTGAAAGACCCTGAAATTTCGGTAGGCAGCATGAGCCAGAAAGATTCTTATGGCTTCAAGTCTAGCAACAGGGGCAAATGTTTCATCATAGTCAATGCATTCTTCCTGTCTGTATCCTTGAGCTACCAGTCTGGCTTTGTTTCTGACAACTGTACCTTCTTCATCCATTTTGTTTCTGAAGATCCATTTGGTTCCAATGATTGTCTTCTTTGGAGGTCTGGGAGCCAATCTCCAAACTTTGTTTCTTTCAAACTGAGAAAGCTCTTCTTGCATGGCAGTGATCCAACAGGGATCTGCTAGAGCTTCATCAATCTTCTTGGGTTCAATAAGAGAAAGAAAGTTCACATAGAGACAAATATTTTCAACTCCTCTGTGTGTTTGGACACCAGCTTGTTGATCACTAATGATTTGGTCTATGGGGTGATCTTTAGTCCATTTTGTGGCAGGAGGTAAAGGTGGTGGAATATTTTGTGTGGAGTATGTTAGTGGAGTGGGATCAGAGATTCGGTGGAAGACATAATTGTCGGTGGTAGGCAAGGGATCGGTGGAGGGTTGTGTGTCAGTGGGAGGATGCATGTCGGTGGGAGAATGCATATCGGTGGAATAGTGGTCAATTTCGGTAGAAGATGTATTGGGTACTATGGAAGGTGACCCAACTTGGTTATTTGAAGGAGAGGGATTTGATGGAGTTAAAGCGGTGGAGGATGCATCGGTGGAATTGACTATGGGAGCATCACCTATGCATGAGGAAATCCACCTGTGTAATTCATCATCATCATTTGAAAGAGATGATGATCTTAGATCATCAAATTTGACATGAATAGATTCATCAATGCATTTTCTCCTGAGATTGTACACACGATATGCTTTGGAGGATAGAGAGTATCCAACAAAGATTCCTTCATCAACTTTGGGATCAAATTTCCCAAGATTGTCACGATCATTCAGGATGAAGCACACACAACCAAAGACATGAAGAAAACCTATATTTTGTTTTCTGCCATGGAAAACTTCATAAGGAGTCTTATCATGCCTTTTGGAGATCACCGACCTATTTTGGGTAAAGCAAGAAGTATTAACAGCTTCAGCCCAAAAATAGGTAGGAAGGTTTGATTCACTTAGCATGGATCTTGCAGCTTCACATAGAGTCCTGTTTTTCCTTTCCACGACTCCATTTTGCTGAGGAGTCCTGACTGCAGAGAAGTTTTGAGAAATTCCTTTCTCATTGAAGAAGTCTTTAAGAGCACTGTTTCTGAATTCAGTGCCATTGTCACTTCTCACCGATCGTACAAGTTGTCCATTAAGAACTTCATTTTTCTTGACAAAGTTGATGATTTCTTCAGTTGCATCACTTTTATACCTGAGAAAAGACACCCAAGTATATCTAGTAAATTCATCAACAATTACAAGAATGTACCTTTTGCCTCCTAAACTGGGAGTGTTGACTGGTCCACATAGATCCATGTGCAGCATTTGGAGAGGAAGAGTGATAAAGGAGCATTGCTTGGTCTTGAAGGAAGTTTTGGTGAGCTTCCCTTTTTCACATGCATCACACAACTTTTCTTTAACAAAATTCAACTTTGGCATGCCAGTCACCAGCTCTTTGTTTGAAATTTTGTGGAGTGTTTTGAAGTTGAGATGAGACAGACGTTTATGCCACAGCCAGTTCCTTTTGGCTGTGTCATCCGACACAAAGCATACACTGGATGAATTATTATTTTGTCCCATATCTATGATGTAGACATTCTCCATTCTTTTTCCAGAGAGAACTACTTTCATGTTTTTGTCAACAACAGTACAGATACAAAGTTCAAAGATAACTTTATATCCTAGATCACACAGTTGGCTGATACTGAGGAGATTATGCATGAGGCCTTCAACAAATGCCACTTTATTGAAGGTGACAGATCCATTTGTGAGAGTTCCATATCCTTTGGTGTAGCCTCTAGAGTTGTCACCAAAAGTTACAGATGGACCTTTTTCAGACACATAGTTGATGAGAAGAGATTTATTTCCCGTCATGTGGCGTGAGCACCCACTATCCAGATACCATATTTGATGGTACCCAAAAACCTGCATGCACACACAAATTAGTTCTTAGGTACCCATTTGGTGGTGGGTCCTTTGGGGTTAGAAGAGGAAGAGTCCTTAGGTTTGGTTCTGTCCATTCTTTCCTTTGAACAATCCTTAGCAAGATGAAAAGTGTCACCACAGTTATAACACTTTCTGTAGATAAAAGTCTTTTTAGGTTTTTGCAATTTCTCTTTTCCTTTTCCTATGACATTAACTTGAATAGCTTTTGGACCAAAGGATGAGATGAGAGGAGGAAAACTTAAAATCCCATTACCATAGGTGGAAGCAAATTTGGAAAGATTTCTTGAAGTGTTTTTGAAATGTTCTTTCCCAAGATCTGAGGATTTTCTTTTTAAAGGAAAATTGGTATCATTAGCTCTTTTGAAAATCTTAGCTTTTGAAGAGTTAGAAGAAGAGGCTTCATCAATGTTTAAATCCTTTAAAAGATCATGGATGGGTTTTGAAACATCATTGAAATCCTCTTTTTCCATGGTTTGAACAGACGAAGATTCTTTAGCTTTTATAAACATTCCAAACTTTAAAGCTTCACCTAGATCTAAAGAGTTTAAAGAAATAGAGTCACAAGAGCTTGACTCTGAGGTATCATCCCATACACTTGAGGTAGAAACAAGAGCTTGAGAAGAGGTGTCAGGAATGGTTTTTCCAAATCCTAAACCAAATTTATTATTACCACCGATTTGATCTTGAAAGATTTGCTCAAGATTTTTTGAAGAACTTGTCCATTTTCTAACAACCTCTTGTTCTCTTTTAAGTTTCTTGAAAAGCTTGTTTTTCTCTTTTGAAATCATGTGATTTATGGTTTTAAGATTCTCAAGCTCAGCTTTGATTTCCTCAAACTTTTCAAGTTTAGACTTACAAAATTCAAGTTGAGAGGTGAGATCTTTAACTTGAACCGATTTTCTTTTCTTACCATCCTTGACAGAATAAAAGTCTTTAGTTAAGGATTCATAAGCATCAATCTTTTCACTGTCAGTCATATCATTAAAGGGATGTACCTGAGAATATGATGTCGAGCACCCAGTTGACACCAAAGCCATTGGAGAGGTAGCTTTTTCAGAATCTTCCATATCTTCTGAGATGGCGGCCATGAGGCCCTTTCCTTTTCTGAGGAGACCCTCATTTCTTTCCTTTTCTTTCTTGTACTTGGATTTATATTTCTCAGCCCTTTCTTGATGATTTTGGGAAGAAGATTGAGTATCTTTCTTGGCGAGGTTTGATTTGAAAGAGTTGTTTTTGGGTTTTTCATACTTTGAAGAAAACTTGTCAGAAGATGAATTCTTAGATTTCATCACATGCTTACTTCTACACTCAGATGCGAAGTGTCCTTTCTTTCCACAATTAAAACATTCCTCATTTGTCTTATCAGACGAGGGAGTTGTTGTAGAAGAAAAGGGTTTTCTGAAAGATTTGGATTTGTTGGAAAAACGAGATTTGTTTTTAAAACCAGCCATCATAGCTAGCTCATCAGACATCTGCTTAACAGATATTTCTTCACCTTCATCATTGGCATCACTTAGATATGCCTCCGATTGGTGAGAAGAGTTGTTATGGCTTTCATTGTCAGAGTCTGATGAAGGATAGGTGATACGTGGAACACTTTGAGATTTCTTGGAATTTTCACTTACAAGGGCTATAGAAGAGCCCTTTATTTCTTTAATGAAAGATTTCCTTTGTAACTTGGTTTGTTCAAAGTTGAAGAGTGTTCCATATAAGACAGTTAAAGGAATGTACTCAAGGTCCTTGGAAGTTTTGATACAAGTGCACATATTCTCCCAAAATTCAGGGAGACAATCCATGAACTTGTTTAGAACTTCCTCATTATCATAGACTCTGCCTAGTAACTTCAGATCATTCAGAAGAGAGTTAAAACAATTATAGTAGCTAGGAAGGGATTCACTTTTTTCATGAGTGAATAGCTCATACTTTCTGATGAGAGAGGTCTTTTTGCTTTTCTTCACTTCCTCTGTACCTTCGTACAGTACACAAAGTGTAGTCCACATCTCTTTAGCAGTTTCAAAGTTAACCAGAGAGTGATAGACTTCATCAGGAAGTGAGAGTGCAATGATTGCTCTTAGCTTAGAATCAAGAGAAACAAAACGTTTTTCCTCATCAGTATATTTCTTTGGATTTTTGAGGATATAACGGCCAGTACCTTTGGCTTTCTCTTTGTCAGAAGGTTCATCAGAATCATCGGAGTCACTAGAGTCCTCTTTATCAGCAGTTTCTTTATCAGGCCTCTGCGTTTCATAGCGAGCACAGACTCTAGGGATAATAGGTGCCTCTTTGAGAATGGTTGGATATCTAGTATCCACTCCTTCCATGAATATCATCATACGGCTTTTCCAAAGAGAAAAGTTGTTTGGGTTAAACTTAGGAGCTTTGGTAATTGAACCATTTTCAGAAAAGCTGTTTTGAAAAGAGTTTTCAATAGTTGAAGAGGAAGAGGCAGCCATCGCAGATCAAGTTTATGAGTTAAACTTTCTGCTCTGATACCACTTGTTAGTCCCAGATGGCTATAACAAGTATTGTAAAAGGGGGGGGGGGGTGAATACAATACTCAAAATTTTCACAATTTTAATTCTATTATTAAAAAACCTTCAACAAGAATTACACACAGAATCTAAAGACTGTTGCGGAAAAGAACAGATAAAACTATTCTAACAATCTTTCACAAAGTATACTGAAAACTGAAAACAACTTGAACACTTAGAACAAAGCTTTTAAAGTTCTTGAGAGAGTGGAGGATGCTTGCACAAAGAGTTCTTTCAGTAAGCGTGGTTTGCATGGGAGCCTCTTCTTCCTTTTATAATGAGATGAGCATTAAATGCTTGGGACACATGTCATCAGGAGATTTGCTTGTAGCTTTTGACTTCTGAAAAGTTGATATGTCTTTATCACCTTTTCATTGGTACTAGGAAGAATACCCATGCTGAAAGGGACTTTAACTGAAAATGGATAAAAGGACAAATAGTCACTTTTACCTGGCAAAGGATATTGTCCCATATTAAATGATCTTCTTGATGTGTCTTCCAAGACAATTACACCGATGATGTTCCACCGATATAAAAGACTTGAAACTTGTACCTTTCTTCAAAGAAAACCATCCAGAGAAAAGAACATGGATCCCACCGATTTTGAGCATCCTCATCGGTGGGATGTTGTCGGCCGACGTGAAGAGAGTCGGTGGGGAGAGTGTCCACCGATGTGTGAGAACACCATCGGTAGACAATTGACTTGTTGAATGTTGAGAAGACAATTCTTACTTCCACAATGAGAATGTCTTCAAGCTTGGTTTCGGTTGATCTTCGACTTCACCGAACATTTGCTATTTTGTATAAGTCAATTGAAAGAACCATACTAAAATACTCTAAGTAAGATATAGGAAAAACATCGGTGAGTCAATTTCAAATCTTGGTGACCCAACAGTTTGTGCTTCGATCCTTATGGTTTTGATTTGGGTTCATCCCTTTGATTTTGGTTCGTCCATGTCCATGTTCGATTTTGGTTTGGTTTAATTCCTTATATAAAATTCTCACCTATGGATGTGTTTTACCCGCTGCAAACATTGAGATGTAATTGATATCAACTTGTTCATTTTGGGGTCATTTTTTGCAATATTTTATGTTATTGTCACTTTGAGTTTATGGATTGTTTCAATTGTATAAAATGGGTGTGTTTTACTTTAGTAAAATGAGGGGAAGGACATGTTATTCAGTAGTTTAATGAGCTTAATGGGACTCACAGTTTTTTCAATCATTTATATATGATTGTTAGGTAGTAGTTTAATGATACAGAAAGTGACTTATTCAGTAATATTCTAGGGGAGAGCTTTATGCAGAAAGTCAGGTTTTTTCCAATCTTGCTCTTTCCAATAAAAAAACATGTTCCTTCCACTTATGAAAAAAATCTCTCAAACAAAAACTTTCAAAATATAGACATATTAGTCTATACAGACAGTTTTATCCATTCAGGACCTAATGAAAAACCAACTAAACAACCACAAAGAGAGTTATATAACCATCCCATCTTAACTATATGTAGAACGACATAAATAAAAACTTGGAATGTAAAGATATTTTGAAGTACATTATATTTATACACGATGAATTAAATTCACATACAATTCTTAAATTTGATTAGATTTGAATCTCTGGCCTTCAAGAGGACAAGATTATCGGGTAATGTTGGGTAATTGCCATTTGATGAGAAAAACGAATGGTGTTTGTTCATATAGTTTAAGGTTAATAGGTTATACATATTTTTACTATATTATAGAACATGTATCTCATGTTTTTTATTCAAGTTTATATCATATTATTGCAAACATACAACTAATTTAATAACCAACTAATAAACAAGATAAATGTCGAGTTCATAATAATAGTAACAAAATATCACTGTTCTAAAAGGCACGCCGCAACAGCCGTCATGGCGTGCCGTGGCTTAAGGCTTGGGTCTCACGTCACGCTATGCCTGTGGCACACCATGGCCTAATGTGCGGTCTTTTGTGACGTGATTTCGATTTTTCTTTACGTTTTTAATGTCTTAATTCCTAGTTTTTAATATATAACCTAATTTAACTTTTTTATTATCATTAACTCGTCGAGTAATAGTACAAAACATATACTTTTATATATAATAGTGTATATGATATAGAGATTTGCCGCCATAAGTCACGCCTTGATAAACGTCGTGGTCTCGCCGTGGCTCCTAAGGCTTAAGGCTTAGCCTCGCCGCCACGCCACGTATCGCGCTATTTAGAACCTTGCAAAATATTAGCCTTAAGGTATATGACATTCGCAATTCAAAATTGCATAAAATCTTAAACTTTAAATTAGAGTAAATTACACTGTTGGCCCCTGTGGTTTACTCAAAATTTATTTGGTCCTTAAAACAAACTATCGATATTGATAGTCCCTAATTTTTCAACTTCATGACATTCATGGTCCTTAAAGTTAACACTGTCAATAAGCAAAAATTAGGAGGGGCAATGTAACAACCTAAAAATTGGGGTAAATTTAAACCTGAATATTTGCGGAAAATAACATCACTAACATACATAAATCATCTAAGGAGGGAAATAGTATGGCGTTTACATAACAAGTTAATAAGGAGATACAATTCAACAACCTACTAATCTAAACTACAGTGGCTTAGATTATAGACGGGTGTTGTTATCCCCTTTCTAAAAGAATGTCGGTTTAACAAAAAGTGTACGCCTATAAATGCTTTACCAAAAATGCTATTTACTCTTCTTGACTCTTCACGCAAACCCGAGAAGTCTCACCGCTAGGATGACCAAATATACATGTCATTTTAAGAAAAAGTATTAGGCTAAAGCCTAGTGAGAACAGACAATTATAATTGATAATAATGGAAATAAAATCTTGGGAATGTAATGTGGAAAACCGTAATATTAACCTTGGGTAGAAAACCAACATTTACACAATACCTCATGCGTTGAAGGGGGAGTCCCGTTTACCATAATCAGTGACGAAACACAAAAGTAAGTCAAATGACATATCAATAAAATCAAACACATACAACATAAACAAATGTATCAAGCTCAACTCCTCTAAGTCTATTGTTTGTGGATTCCCAATTTCAACCCCTCTAGGTCTATACATTGAGATATCAAAATCCAAAAAAACAAACAAACACATTGGAATTACACCTTACTGATCATGGGACAATGCCCGACCATACGGGTCCACATCTTACTTACCATGAGACCCGATGCATATTCCGTGCTACAATATGGAAAACCATCGTTCCATCATTGAACATAAAGACTCAAGTGCCTATGGATCCATTACACTAAAACCAAGTAAACCAACAAACTCCATAAGTACAAAACGTTATCCCAAACATGATGGGCAAGTTTAGTATAAATACACAACAAAAGGGGTAAGTTACCTCATCACGATACTTTGACTCTAAAATATGATACTTAGCCATAAAATCACATAATTCACAAAATACCATCTTAATCATCATTTCAACAAGAGAAACCAATATCCATAAAGTTCTCATCAAAATCATTGAATATTTCAAAACCCTAGATGTTGACCTAAAATTCTCAAACTCATAAACTTAAGGAAAGTGAAGTCCCACATACTTAGAACCCACAAACAACCATTAGATATCATGTATCTACTTTTATGAAAAGTTCCATCCAAGCAAAACCTTAACATCTCCAACACAAGTTTTAGGTTAAAAGTTATCAAACCAATAAATTATAAGAGATGAGATGTTTGGAAGGTTAAAATACAAATGTTTTAACATGTATAAAGTATAAAATGTGGATGAGCTCACAAGGAAGGTTTCTATGAAAACATAGAAATCTCTAGCAAAGCTTGGTGAAGATGGTGAAGATGGTGAAGATGAAGAGCTCTAGTCCCCTAGCTTCCACACCTAGCTTAAGGATGAAAACACTTGAATGCTCCTAGAATTTGGGTATTTAATGTGCCCAAACTTGCAATAAATGAGGAAGGATTTGAGAGGGTTTGGAAGAGGAAAAATTGCAGGGGAGAGGGAGAGAAATCGAGTGGTAGTGGTTTTGGTAAAGTGAGTGAGAGAAGAGGGAAACCTTAGAAGAAAAGGTAAAAATTTCGTCAGACGCAAAGCGGACGTCCGGCTGAAACCATGAGGACGTCCGACTGGAATTCTCTCGACAAGGCCTGAAATCCCTACTTCTTCCGTAGAATTACGCGGGCGTCCGGTTCAATGCGGACGTTCGGCTGAAATCATGCGGACGTCCGACTGGAATTCTCTCGACCAGGCCTGAAATCCCTACTTCTTCCGTGGAATTACGCGGGCGTCCGGTTCAATGCGGACGTCCGGCCCTGGACTTATGTGGAGGTCCACAAAGCTCAGAGTACCAAAACTCTCGTAACCAAAATGTAAAACGAATGTGCACCTTCAGCAGGTTTCCACTACACTAAATACCGAATTCCACCATAAGTAAAGAACCTTTAGCTTACGAAGTACCTCTTAGGATCACAATGTCTAAGTCTTAAGAGTTTAAGGCATAAGTAGATAAAACGAGTTTTATTTTCTTACCGGCAAAGTTCGGGGTGTTACAGGCAAATCAACACTTGATGGACCATCAACGATGAAAACCAGATTTTGGGTAAACTCAATAAACCAAAAGAGTAATGAACTCTAAAATTTAGTGTAGTTAACATATTTTTCTTAACAAAATGTATTTGTTAAAAATATTTTATATGTCCAATTACAAGTCAAATTTATCAAATAAAAGTACAGATTAAATAAAGTACAGATTAAATAAAAGTTGTGTTTATCTAAAATGTAGCGTCCCAAAAATCGAAATCAAACATAACAATATTCTCAAAGTATAACAACGGATACGCACATACACGGCTGATATATCTAGACTAAATGAGATGAACAAAAGTAAACTATATCTATCGTCATGCCTCTATCACTTCAAGACTTCTCCTTCCCTTTGGAAGAAGATCCAACTACTCTCTTACTTGAAAATGAGTTTTATTTTAAAAGGCGAGGGTTAGACCATGAGGAAGTGAATTATCTCTCACATACAGTTTAACAAATTTCATACAGTATCATGTTAACCGCCATAAAGGTCCAACAAAAACCAATTAGCAGATCAACTCCGCACTTGTGTATTTGAATAGTGTTTATAGCCATCCCTCACTTTACAGTGATTGTCCACAACTGGGGCCCAAGTAGACTCCCCTTTCGTCTTCGGGGACCAAGCAGACTCCTCGTGGCTCCCAATGGTTGCCATTCCCACGAGTACAGAAAACGGATTCCATGCACACGGTATGCATAAGTAAGCTTCCAAGGGATATTCAAAATCCCAAGGTACCCTAATCTCACTGTGCAACTCGACTCCAAATCAATATATCGATTCATGAAAACACGTAAACAATGCATATGCAATAGTAAACAGTTTACGTCATGCGTGATCAAAATATCCACAAGTGTTAATCATGCCACAATGCTCAAAACCACTTTCTACTAGTAGTTTAAAACATTTCAAATCGTAGCATTTGTAAAATAGGGTTAAGGGAACTCACCTGCTTCGGCGAATCGTTACAAGTCTTAGACTCACTTTTAATCAAATCGAACACCTGAATTGGATGACATAAGAATGGTGTTAAACCATCTAATTCATTCTAAAATCACCTCTAATAATCCTTAAAACAATCCCTCAATCGATGCCCCAAACTTAGCCCCGAACGAGAAACGAAGCAAAACCGAAGAAGTCACCCAAATAGCAACTTGTGCGGCCTGGTCCGCGGCTTTAGGCCGCGTCAGAGCCTGCACAACATGCTGGTGACTGGTCCTCAAGTCTGCTCGAAGTATTTCTCAAAAGCCCTCAAAAATCCTTCTTCCCAAAGCTTCCCGAATTGATTTTATGCCCCAAAATCGATAGAATCAACGTTTAAACCATTTTAGTCAATATCCTAACATCAAAACCACATTTAAATCCAACAAAAATACAACTTATAATCAATCATTTAAACCCATACCCTTGACATACACGAAGCTACCGTTGAAATGGTGATAGGTTTCATTGAAAACCCCTGAAAGACTAGCAAACTCAATGCAACCAAGCAACCACCAAGATTTTCAATCCAACAACTTAAAGAAACAGGAAAACCCACCATTTCCATCCCCAAACTCCATTAATGGAGGCATAGACTTGAGAGAGAGAATCTACCTTGCTTTGGTTTTCTTTAATCCCTCCAACAAGCCACCAAGAACTCCTAATCTTCAAGCTCTCACCGTTTCCTTCTAATTCCTCTTCAAGCAAACGTTCATCAAATGAGTTTGAATAGAGGGGTTTCTCCTCCTTAACCTCTTATTTGCAACATAGTCCCTGAAATTATTTGTATGTGCAACTATCCCCTCGATCTTCCTTGAAAATCAGATTTTAAGGACCAAGGTTATTAGATAAAAAAATAATTAAATTATACAATCAAAATATTGAAACTTAAGTGTGGTTAACATGAGATCGTTATATATCAAAATTGTTAAAAAGATAATCAAGTTTTAAATATTAAAATGTTGTGAGAATTGTAAAATATAATTATTAAATAATTGTTAGTAATCTACAATAGTTAAATTAATATAATAATTTATATATTATTAAAGTTATAATAAAATTTCATCTTGTTCTTGAAATAAAACGATTTAAAAACCAAAAAACCACAAAGATTAAAGAGAATTTAATTAAAATACCCAAAGTTTGACTTTGACTTACCAAAATACCCATTTTCTCTTTGATTTTGCCAAAATACCCATTTTTTCCGCGATTGGGTCCGCGATCGCGGACCATGATTCATTTCGAAAATTTTGTATCCCCGAGTTTTGATTTGATATTTACACTTTCAACCCCTATACTTATTTACTTACTTTACTTTATACATTTTACTTTCATAATTTTAATTTTACATTTAACACATATAATCGGTTTATTAACTAAAATACGTTTAAAAAATACGTTTTAATTTTAACAAGTTACACCATTATAATCGTCTATTCGATACGTTCGAAATGAACCCAATATTGAATATTTTTTGATTTATATATTTTAATATATATCATATATACTACATAAAAATATTTTTAATATTTACAATGAATACCCTTATAGTTAATTATTTAATTTATGGTACACCTCTTATTTTTTTCAATTTTGTTTTACACTTCTATCGCATTAACATAATAATCATATATTACCTAATTCATTAAATCGTTTTAAATTATTATTATTTATATGTGTTTATAGATATCGTGAATGACAATAGGACAAGGTTTCACGAGAAGAATATGAAATGGGGTTTTGACAAGTTGGTATCACTGGACTCATTTAAGAATTGTGAAAATGGGTATTTGGCGAATGATGATTCACGTGTGTTTGGAGCTGAAGTATTTGCAGTTACAGAGTATGCACAAAAGGATCGATGTATGTCAATCACAAAGCCTCCGTCAATTTTTAATACTTACACTTGGACCATCGATAATAAAATAAATAAAACGTATTTTAACTATAAGAGTACCATAAATTAAATAATTAACTATAAGAATATGAATTTTAAATATAAAAAATATTTTTATGTAGTATATATGATATATAATAAAATAAATAAATCCAAAAATATTCAATATTGGGCTCATTTCGAACGTATCGAAGAGACGATTATAATGGTGTAACTTGTTAAAATTAAAACGTATTTTTAACGTATTTTAGTTAATAAACGATTATATGTGTTAAATGTAAAATTAAAATTATGAAAATAAAAGGTATAAAGTAAAATAAGTAAATAAGTATAGGGGTTGAAAGTGTAACATTTCAATTCAAAAGTCATGAAATTGAAGGAATTGGGTGTTTCGCGGGATACAAAATTTTCAAAATGAACCCTGGTCTGCGATCGCGGACTCAATTGCAGAAAAAATGGGTATTTTAGCAAATTCAGGAAAGAAATGGATATTTTGGTAAGTGAAAGTCAAACTTTGGGTATTTTAATTAAATTCCCAAGATTAAAATAGGATTAATAGTTAAAAGCTTTGGGTTTATAACAATAGTGCATGTGCATTTTGGCAGTGTGCATGCATGTCAAACACATAGGCAAGTAATATATAACAAGCTTTGGTATGGGCTGAGCCCAATAAAAGATCCAACCCAAAATATCGGAAACCAACATGGGCCCAATACGAGGGATATTATCTTTTACACAATCTCAATTCTCAAATGTTTTTTTTAATGGTGTCTTAACTATGCCTAGACTAATTATGACTGTAAGACATCAGTCCTGATTAAATCTCAGTGGACACAAATTATGTACGTGTGGATTCGAACCCTGGGCAAATGGGATATTCCGCCACATCTCCGAAGGCCTTAACCAATACACCACAACCGTTTTACTCAAATGTTAAAGTAAAACAAAAACAACCCCACACTTCATTAATGTAATTATCTTTTTGCCCAAAAAAACAATATATTGTTAATTAAAATATTTTATCTAATAAACAAATAACTAAAATGTTTAATATGATCAAATTAAGAAAACTTATGGATTAAAATAAAAGGTTTAGAAATAATCAATGCAAATCAATATTTTAATAATTATTGTTAACAAGCAAAAACATAACTTCAAATTAATTTTCTTTAAAATATTATCTATACTATATTATAAAGCATTTATGAAAAACTCTTAAAAACAACCCTTAAAGCTTTATGTACCGCTATTTAATGCTAATTATTTAAAAAACTTTTAAAAACAACTAATGAAGCTTTATGTACCGCTTTTAATGCTAATAATTACTTGATTAATACTTATCTTTAACAACCTTCAAATTCTTAAATCGTGGACTCTTATTAATTAATACTTATCTCTAACCACTTTCAAATCCTCAAATCATTAACTCCTTAAAAACGCCATTTTTTAAACAAATTTATAAAAAAACATGACCGTTTTTATCAAAAACCCTAAAACCACACATTGAAATAAATTAGAACAGTAAAATCGAGATATATCGTGCTGTATCGCGCGAGTAGACTTCTAGTTTTTTCTTTTATTTAAAAAACGGTTTTGATTGATTTTCATTGTGGCTTAGAGAAAACCATATGAATTGATTTAGATGCGGTGTTGATTGATTTTCTTTTACCCAAAAGAAAGAAAGAAACAATTTTGGTCTCCTAGCTATTTTTCTCTAATTTTACTAAGTGTAACTACTTTGGAGACCTAGCTGAAAAATACAAAAAATTGACTCCGATCGATATTTCTTTTATAAAACGAATTGCGGATCTGGGTCGTAATTTTTTTAAAGAAAAATCGACTAGATTTGTTTTTTTTGGTGTTTTAGCCAGGCCTGGATATTGCGGATGTAGTAACATCTTAATCCGGGAAAGAAATGATAAGAAGACCAATTTGCTTGGGTAAAATGGCTATTTGAGTCAATTTCCCTAAAGAACAATGGCAACCTCCGCAATCCAACATTCACCATGTTCCGATCACATTCACAGAATGAGCTCGCCCGGAAAGTTGACACCTTCAATGGCGGCCGTTTCACAATGCGCCGTACAGTTAAAAGTGCACCACATAGCATTCAATTGGTAAACTTCAATTATCTGTTATATTACCTATCTTATTTCGTGCACAAGCTGGGATCTTTCACCTAAACTTTTGTCACCTTACCCATTGTGCTTATCTTCAACCCTATGGAATACGGCATCACCACTTGTCCAGATCCTAGAAAACTACATTCACATGTGAATAAATGAATGAAGTTCTTGACTACAAACCTCTAGATCATTATCTAACCTTTGCATAATACATGCTTTGGGGGAGATGGTGATGTTTTACCATCCCTTACAAATTTTAAAGGGCTTCAAAAGGTCAAAAGCTTGACCATTACATCAAACCTAACCTTGTATTCTTTCTACAAACATCCATCCAAATGCTAAACCCTCTTCCATTTGGACTTACTCCCTTAACTTTTTGCACATTCAAAAGTCCTTTTGCCATCATATACACCAACTCACTCTAACTTAAATTATCTTGCTAACCCTTTCTTCTTGGATCTTGTGCTACTGTTGCCGATCCCGAACCACCAGAATCAACAAAGGGTGGCTGACTGTCCAAAATATCAGTACCAAACAAACCTATCCTATATATAAAAACTCACAAAACCAATCTCATTCTCAAAGTTAAAACAAAAATCTGATCACACCCATTAAAGATTGATGATGGCCCTTCGTATCGGACAACAGCAACGCGGTGATCAAATGGCGGTAGGCAGCGGTGGTGGTGGTGCTTCTTCTTCTTCATCCATTGCTCTCCTTCAAGAAAGATTCAGGCAGCTGCAGAAAATGAGAGAAAGGAGACAAGAAATGGAGTTGTTAAAGTTGTTATCTGGGTCTGAATCAATAAGCCAAACCAAGTATTATGAGCACTCGGAAATGATCTTTCGCCAGCCAACTATGACAAGATCATCGCTTCAAGATTCTCTTTCACTTGGACTTGATTTATATGGCAAGAAACCAGACCACCAACCATCAAAGACTCCACCTTTTAGAGACTTCTGGTCCATGGATTCAGCCACAGTTAGCCCATCACATACTACTGATAAACCCGATGTCGATACTTCCCTTCACCTGTAGAAAAAGTTTCGGTTAATTTTCATTTTTATTCATCTTCTTTAATTTGTTCCTTTTTAGTGTAACTTTTGACAGAAACTGATGATGAATAATAAAAGAATGAACATGAACTGATATCTTGAAATTTGTCAACATGTAGAAATTGACCATCTTTTTTCTTTTTTGAAATTTTAAAACATATGTACTAGTTGATGACATAAAAGATGGCATCAATAACATTACCATATTGCAGTGGTTTATGTGTACCCATCAAAGGTGACACCCATGTGGAGTTGCCAGATGCAGGACTCCTTGAGAAGATTCCTACAAACATTGAACCTGTAGTAAATCAGAAAATAAATATCTGTTTTTCTTTTTGATGATTTTATGGTTGATCTAAAATTGGGTTTCTTTACTAGCAGACATGAGATCCAGAAAAACTGGTTTGACTGGCTGCAACAATGTCTGACCACATGAAATCTTTTTAAAAGATTAAATGAGTTTTTAATAAAAAATTCATTACTAATAGACCTGTTAAAAAATGGTTTCATATGGGTTTAATTGAACCTCATTCAGGTTTAGGGAAAACCTAAAAAAAAGACGGAAAACTGAAAAACACCCTGGTAGCCCTTGAGCCCTTCATTTGGACGGTATACACTTGTGCATACAAGTAATTTATAACATGCACACGTGCATATGCACAAATGCATAATGCACTTGTGCATAAAAACCAAAAAAGCAATATAATTGACGCAAGTGCATACCATCCAAATGAATGGACACCACGACGTTCTTCAGTTTTCCGTTTTTTAGAGGTTTTCCCCTGAACCTCCCTCTTAAGTTTATATACCTAAATATCCCACCTCAATTACACCAAATGGCCAATGACACCAAAATCACCAACAAGAGTCAGCGAAGTTACATATTTCTGTTGAAATTTCTGAATAAATGTGCTTTGTTTCTTAGATGATTCAACAAACTACTTTGAACAAGATTTAGCAGACTGCAAGCTGATAATAAATTTGGAAGTATATGGCAATAGAAGAAGGTCTTCAATGGCCATTGTTGATGAATTAAGAAGTTGGACCATTAGAAGTCTGAATCTTTAGGAGACTTTATGTTCATGATACAATCAACAAAGAGCATCATATTTGTTTGTACTTTCATCGAACACTTTACGGATGTCATTTATATATATAAAGCATTCTACATTTTCATTATACGTAATGATCTATCGAGTGGGGGGGCAAAAAGACACACATTTTCACTGGTTCTTGCCCTCTATCATTGAAATGAACAACTTCGTTGAACTTTATTTATACAAAAAGGTTGATACCGGCAACCCCAACCGGGCCACAATCGGCTGCCTATCTATAATGTGGGGGCATACCTGACTCACTCAGCGGTTGTGGCTATGGGGGTGTCTTGGGTGCATCTTAACTTCCTTGTAAGCTCCAAGCGAAAAAGGGCATCATGATGATGCGACTTTTGATCTTGATCAAAGAGGGTTGAAGCACAAAATCAAACGAATCCCAACTAAAATCTGTTAGTCCAAAAATTCAGCAATCATTTTCGTCTTCAACAATTAACTCAATACAAATGAGGAGAAGAACCGTTTGAGAAGTTGAGGCTAATGTGAGAAGCGTTATAAATGGATATAAACTGTTGAACACTTTTAATCTCATGGGACGTAGAAATGAACCGTTGATCACTTTTAATCTCACAGAAGGGAATTGATCTGGTGCATCTCGGTGCATCTTATCTCGATGTTGGTGCATCTCATTCTTATCCTAATGTACGTTCATTTTTCATCGAATGGTTGATAACCACTTCTGATGTTAACCTCAATTTCTCACTGGAAATCAATCCATACAAATTAATAGAGAGAAAATAAATATAATTAAACAAAGTTATATTAAATAAACAACTGTGTATTCAATAGATTAGTGAGATAGGAGAGATGATAGAATTTTCAAAAACATTTTTATTCAAGATTTCTTGGGTAAAAATAATTTTTCATTGATCGAGAAGGTGTTGTTACATGTATACCAATTTATGTTGAAATCAGGTTAAATTATTCATGGAAAATGTAAACAACTAAGTGGTCATGTTATAAATGTTGAGAAAATTGGTAGATAAATATGAATTTCAAGATAAGAGTAAAATACAAAAAATTGATCCCTATGGTTTGTCGGTTATAACAATTTTCTTTTCATCAATTTTGAAAATACAAGATGGAACTAGGCATGGTGATTTGCCACGCTTTGTTGGGGAACCTGATTCATCCATCCCATTTCGAGGCCGGGGATTCCCGTAAAAACGGGTACCGGGTCCGGGGATCCCCGAGATGTTGAAAACCGGGTAAATGTATTCCCCAACCTGTCACACCCCCGTATGTGTATATATCAGGTTTTTTTAACTAATTTTCAACAATTGTTGAACCGAGGATTGACCAGGGGTGGGCCAGATCAAAAACCGAAGAGGGGATTCGATTCCCCGTAGCCGTTGGGGACTGGTGCCGGGGACAGGGATAAGGTAGTGAAAAAAGGGTCGGGGTCGAGGATTGCATTATCCGCCCCATCCTCGTCCCTAGATGGAACTTACTGCGACGGGCACAAAGGGATTCACAGTGAAATGAGGGAAGTTATTGGGAAGTGTTGAGCGGATTGGATAGTATAAAAAGGTTATAATGCCCATTACTTGAAACAATTTTCTTTATCGACTGTTAGAAAGAATCAAATCTAGATGACTTTGCAAGCCATGATGATCATATTTTATTTTAAAAAATGCATGTACAATTATTAATTTTTTAAAGGTTATAATTATATATAACTATTTTTTTACAAAGACAACATTTAAAAAGAACCAATCCAGGTCTTGCAAAACAAAACCAACAAAAGGAAAGAGAAATGAAAACAAACAACCGGTTTACAACACCACAACACCCAAGATCCAGAGAAAGCTTTGGCATGGTGGGACAACCAACGAAAATAGGCAAGTTGAATATCGATCAACAAATGTTATGTTTGGCAAACTTGATGATAAGCTAGCTGACGGTGGATAAGTTAGCTGATGAATAAGGGTGTGTTTACTTATGACTTAATCGTCTTAATGATAAAACTGGCTTATTCGTGCAGACATTTAGGTGGCGTTTGTTTTTTAAGAGCTGCTGAAGTCTGAAGTCTGATTTCACTTCTGATTTTTAAGAGGTGGTGCTGAAGTCTGAAATCTGAATCAATAAAACTGTTTGTTTTTATAAACTCACAAACATCTGAATATGAATAGTTGTCTATTTTAGCCCTCAAAATGTTATACTGTTGAATTGGATAGTTTTATAAATTAAAGCAACAAAAATGTTCCAACATGACAATAACATATAGAGTTCACTCAAATGTAATCATTATTCTAATTCTTTGAAGCCGAAATCAAAAAACGTCAAATTGATTAGTAAAAGTACAACCTAAAATATTATGAATAATTGGGTTAAAACATGTAAAATTGAGCTGCTATTGTACAAAACTTTTGGGGGATTTTTACATATATAACACATTGGTGAAGAGATGCAAAACCATTCAAGTTTGGATCACCTTTAATCAAGTTTTTGAACACAATTATACCACTGCATGATACTTGAAGATCCACACCCATGTTTACCACCATCTTTCTATCTTCATTCAAACATTCATTACCAATCCAATTCACCACCTTCTTCTCTTCCATTTTATCAGATTCTTTCCTTTCAACCCTCCAAATCCTTCTTTTCTTCTTCTTCATCCACTAGTGCTTCTTCCCACCAACATCTTGGACTTCCCCTAATTTCTCATTAGGCTTCTCAACACCATCTCCCAAGTTCTGCATTCTGTAAGAAGGCACTTGATTGTTTTATGCAACTAGTTGTATCATCCAAAAAAGAACCAAACTGATTTGCTTTAAACAAACAAATATGATTGTTTTATGTAAGAATCAAAATCAAAAACATATGGATCACTTGAAGTAAACAAACTGTCAAAAAAATTGCCTTAACAAGCTGTCCAAAAACAGCCATTATGCTGCCAATATATGCAGCAAAAAACAGCCTAAGAAGCTGTCCCAAAACAGCCTAAACAAGCTGTCAAAAAACACCCTAAACAAGTTGTCCAAAAACAGCTTATGCTGCCAATATATGCAGCCAAAAACAGCATAAGAAGCTGCCCAAAAATAGCCTAAGAAGCTGTCCAAAAACAACCTAAGAAGCTGTCCAAAAACAGACGATATGTTGCCAATATATGTTGTCAACAGTATCAACCAACAAACTGTCCAGAAACAAGTAAATTCGACCAAAACAGATAAAACTAGAGTAAATACAGGTGATAAATTCGACCAACATACTTAAGAGAAGCACATACAAATCGATACTCAAGAGAAACATATACAAATCGAGTAAAGAAAGGTAAAATCGAGTAAAGAGAGGGTGGAATCGAACAAAAAAAACTCAAGAGAAGATTGAATCGATTGGAATAAGAAACTCGATTCTAAACAGGGATGTTGATCGAGGCCACGAGAAATCACATACCTGGTCGAGTAAAGAGGGGGAGACCACGAGAAAGCACATACATGATCGATTTGATGGAAGCTTGATGGATGAGTTGATCTGATGGAGTCGTATGAAAATGCAGGCGCTGGTATGATTGAGTCGTATGGGAGATGGAGGCGTGTAATGTCTAAGCGATTAAGAGTCTAGGTTTTCACTTTTTGATTTAGAGCTTTGTTAGACTTAAGACCCTCTGAATATTAGAGAAAACCAAACAATCTGAAATACCAAAGGTCTGACCGAATCAGACATCAGAGCCAATTAAGTGCTTTTTTTAAGTAACCAAACAAGCCCTTAGGAGTGTTTACTTGCGACTTAATCGGCTTAATCGCACAGTGGGTAAAGGGTGTGTTGTCCCCGTTAAGACAATTTTGACAATTCTACCCTTCCCCCCAAAAAAGAACAGACTTTAACCCTAGCCTATTCTCCATCGCCTCCCACTTCTCCAACCCCTCTCTCCCACTACTCCATCGTCGTTGCTCTCTCTCTCTCTCCGACAAGTTCTCCGACGACAATCTCTCTCGGCGGCAAGCTCTCTCCACCATACGTTTTCTGTTTGCTGTTGCTTTAGTTTTTTCCTGCTCCATCATGTTGCTGCTTTGTTTATCTGCTCTTTCTCGTTTTTGCTACTCTCTCTCTCGTTTTTTGCTGCTTCATCACAGAATCAGCAAAACTTTGTTTTTTTTTCTGCTCGTCGTGTTCCTTCACAAAATCAACAAAACTTTGTTTTTTTCCGCTCTCTCATTTTTTGCTGCTTCATTGTATTTGTATGGTTGTATGGGTTTTTTGCTTCTGATTATTTTTTGCTGCTGATTGTTACTTGCTGCTTCATCTTTCTTGTCAAAAATAATAATTGGTATTATTTAGATTTTTGAGAGATGATTGTTTTTGGTGCTGATTGTTTCTTGCTAAATATATTTTTTAGAGTTTTGGTGTAATTTATGTGTTTTTTATGGAACATACCGGTGAATCACAACAACAAAAGCGAATTAGGATTAGTTGGAAAGATCACAAGGGTAAATCAGTCATTAATGTTATTCAGACAGTTGATTCAGATAAAAAAGTAAACAACAACAATTTATCCAGACAGACAAATTTATCCATACAGGACTTAATGAAAATTTTGGTAAACGACACTTAAGTCACGTTTGGTAAAAACTAGCTGATAAACATGTAAAATAAATAAAAAATGACATCCTAAAAAACAATCAATTAGAATATTTCTAATATAATTAAAACAAATTTTTAATAATATAATACGTTAATTAATACAAACAAGATAGTAAAAAAGGGGGAATTTAATTAAAATATCCATTTGTTGACTTTGACTTGCCAAAATAGGGATGAGATCGGGACCGGACCGGTACCGAACCGGTTGGTACCGAATTTTTTTGGGACTAAAGATTGGTACCGAAAACCGAACCGTATGTACCGGTTCGGTTTCAGTTTCGGGACGGGAAAATCGGTAGTAGGACCACTTAGGACCGAAAATTTTAAAATGTATCAAATGTGTATCAAAACCAATCGCAAACCAAAATGCCTTCATAATGTTTCAAATGTGTTTCAAAACCAATCAAACAATCAAAAAGTTCAAAACCAAACAAAAGTTCAACAATCTTCGGTATTTTTTTACGATTTTCGTTTTTTCATTTTGTTCATTATCAACTCTTCAATCTTTATATATACAACTAGAAACAATAATAATTAATGTTAACAACAATCAAGATAAACTTTATTAAGGAGATGATACGCATAATTAAAAATTTTAAAAAAACCTTGCTTTTAAAAAATTCGGTTCGGTTTCGGTTTTTTCCGGGAAAATCCCGGTACCGAATACCGATTTTGAGGAATGTTTGGAACCGAATACCGGACCGAATATATGGTACCGGTTCGGGTTCGGTCCGGTACCGGTTCGGTTCGGGAAAATGGTCCTCGATGCTCATCCCTATGCCAAAATACCTATTTTTTCCAATTTTGCAAAAATACCCAAAAATCTCGCGATATGTCCCGCGATCGTGGGACAAGGTGTTTTTTGAAAATTTGGATCCCGCTATCGCGGGATGAGTCCCGGCAGCACACCCAATTGGTGACTTTTGATTTGAAATGTTACACTTTCACTCCTATAGTTATTTACTTACTTTACTTTTATACCTTTTACTTTCCTAATTTTAATTTTACACCTTCATTATATTAACACATATAATCGTATTATTAACTAAAATACGTTAAAAAATACGTTTTAATTTTAACAAGTTACACCATTGTACTCGTCTCTTCGATACCTTCGAAATGAGCCAAATATTGAATATTTTTGGATTTATTTATTTTATTATATATCATATATACTACATAAAAGTATTTTTAATATTTACAATTCATACCCTTATAGGTAATTATTTAATTTATGGTACATCTCTTACTTTTTCAATTTTGTTTTACACTCCTATCGCATTAACATAATAATCATATATTAACTAATTGATTAAATCGTTTTAAATTATACGTTTTAAAAAATACGTTTTAACATATCACATTAACATACATAATTACGTTAAAATATGTTAAGGAGTTCGATAAATATATATACGTTTAAAAAATACGTTTTAACATATCACATTAACAAACATAATTACGTTAAAATATGTTAAGGAGTTCGATATATATATATATATATATATATATATATATATAGGGGAGGTATCCGTTGCAAACTAGTTAGTTTGTGCAAACTATACAAACCACTATATTAGGAAACAATGGATGTATTTATGGATAATCATTATGATTCATTAATTAAGACTGAGATATATATGGAAGATGACAAGATTCATTCATTATGATCATGACTTTAGATTAGGAAACATAATAAAATCAGATATTTATTAGACTTGATCAACGGCTAAGATTGGTTTGTATAGTTTGCACAAACTGACTGGTTTGCAACGGATACCTCCCCTATATATATATATATAATCCAAATAATTTGACGATTTAATCAATTAGTTAATATATGATTATTATGTTAATCCGATAGGAGTGTAAAAAAAATTGAAAAAAAATAAGAGATGTACCATAAATTAAATAATTAACTATAAGGGTATGAATTATAAATATTAAAAATATTTTTATGTAGTATATATGATATATAATAAAATAAATAAATCCAAAAATATTCAATATTGGGCTCATTTCGAAGGTATCGAAGAGACGAGTACAATGGTGTAACTTGTTAAAATTAAAACTATTTTAACGTATTTTAGTTAATAATACGATTATATGTATTAATATGATGAAGGTGTAAAATTAAAATTAGAAAAGTAAAAGGTATATAAAAGTAAAGTAAGTAAATAACTATAGGGGTTGAAAGTGTAACATTTCAAATCAAAAGTCACAAATTGGGTGTGCCGCGGGGACTCCTCCTGCGATAGCGGGATCCAAATTTTCAAAAAACACCCTGTCCCGCGATCGCAGGACATATTGCGGGATTTTTGGGTATTTTTGCAAAAGTTGAAAAAATGGGTATTTTGGTAAGTTAAAGTCAAACATTGGGTATTTTAATTAAATTCCCAAAAAAAAATATAATATGTTAATTAAAAGAACTTAAAATTTAGAGTGATATGCAAATTTGGTCCTTGTGGTTTACAAAAATTAACGAGTCCCTCGAAGGAATTTTTAACTAACAAGGTCCCTCTACTTTCGGTTTTTATAACACATAAGGTCTCTCTTATTAACACCGTTAAATAAAATGAAGTTAAGAAGGAGCAATTTCGTCCATTCACTTTTCTCATCCCTTTAAATTAGGAGTTAGATTTATACTTGGTCCTTGTGGTTTACAAAAAATAACAAGTAACGTCCCCAAAAAAAGATAGATATAAGTATGGACACGATGCCTTGTTTGATAAAAAAAACTCATATTAAATATCTAATCTACACCAAAACCCAAAACTTAAAAAGATGTTGGATGATGACCCAAAACTTAACTGATGATATATATATATATATATATAGGGGTGGTATTTTTTGCAAACCAGTGTATTTGTACAAACTCGTACAAACCATACCTAGCTTCATGATTTTGTAAATTTGGCTTCATGAATATTTATATATATATTTTGGCTTCATTAATATATAATTTGGCTTCATGAATATATCATTTGACATTTTTAACTAATTGTTTTTACAAAAATAAGGGTATTTTAGGGCTTCACCGAAAAAAATTAGTTAAAAATGCCAAATGATATATTCATGAAGCCAAATTATATATTCATGAAGCCAATATATATATATATATATTCATGAAGCCAAATTTACAAAATCATAAAGCTAGGTATGGTTTGTACGAGTTTGTACAAATACACTGGTTTGCAAAAGATACCCAGCCTATATATATATATATATATAATATTTGGTTCGAACATATTAGTTCATGTATTATGATTTACTCGCTAGACATATCTAAAAATTCTAAGGACTATATCGTGAAATACCATTCCATCAGTTTTATTAGTTTATTACAAACCTAAATGAGAGTGACCTATACCTTATAACCTTGAGCCTTTTAGAGTTCCATCACTTCTAATTTACTTTTATTAGTTTTTTTACTTACAAACCTACATGACACATCCATCACTTCTAATTTACTTTGTTAGTTTTTTACTTACAAACCTACAAGAAGTTTCTTTAAGTTCTTTTACTTTCCAATAGGAAACCAATGTAAGTGTCACCATTCAACATCTTTTTAAGTTTTGGGTTTTTGTGTAGATTAGATATTCAATATGAGTTTTTTTTTAATCAAACAAGGTATTGTGTCCATATTTATATCCATGTTCTTTTAGGGACGTTACATGTTATTTTTTGTAAACCACAAGGATCTAGTATATAAATCTAACTTCTTATTTAAAGGGATGGAAAAAGTGAATGGTCGAAATTACCCCTTTTTTACTTCATTTAATTTAACAGTGTTAATAAGAGGGACCGTATGTGTTATAAAAACCGATAGTAGAGGGACCTTGTTAGTTAAAAATTCTTTCGAGGGACCTTAGTCGTTAATTTTGGTAAACCACAAGAACCAAATTTGCATTTAACTCTAAAATTTATTATTATACATATACTATAAAATTTGATTTTGTTAAAATAAATTTTAGATAAAAATCTACATTAACTTATGATTTTAAATAACCATTACATATTATATAAATAAAAATAAATAACATAATTAAAAAAATAGTAATTGATGTAACGTCCCAAAAACATAACATGCATTAACATAGAATAAGCGTTCGAATTACATAAATAAACTTGTCCTTAATTCTTCATTAAGCTATACTAAACAAAAATTAACAGCGGAAGTCTCTAATCCACAGCCGAGAGCTCTATCTATAAATATTATAGTCAAAATCTTGGAGTCGCTCTAAGCTCCAAATCCTTCTTGCAGTCTCTTAGTTCTTACTAGAAGAACCCGTAACACGCTTACCTGAAAATGGTTTAGTTTTGAAAAGCGAGGGTTAGACCAAAAGGTCTAGTGAATTCCCTCCATAAATATTTACCACAGTATAAAATCATTTCACTAAAAACAATTCACATTTTTCACATAAACATCATTCAAGGGTCAACACAGGGTTCAAGGATCGCATAAGCTACCTCGATCGGGGCCTAACGGACACCCTCTCGGCTACACCAGAGTCCAAGTGGACCCCCTTCTATCCGAGTAGGAAGGAAACAAATTCCAACCTACAAGCTGACCACATATGCCCAAGGAATTATCAAATCCCAAGGTACCCTGATCCTACTGTGTGAACCGACTCCACATAGCATGCACATAACGTATCGAAATCATATTCATGAAAACGTTAAACATCATTCATTTGCTGAATAAACTTCTTTAAATAAAACATGCAGTTCATGGAAAAAATGCGTGACATTTATAAAACAGTTCATGCTCGTAAATGAAACCATAATCAGTAAAACATAGTACGTCATAAAAGAGTTTAGGGAACTCACCTTAGGTTAGTATTGAGCACACTCTGGATATATATCCAAGCTAAACAAATCGAACACCTATGGATGTTAGAATTGCATCAGATTAGACTGTCCGATCTTAAGCACTTTCCGGACACTACAACTTTCCGGACATTACAACTTCCCGGACACTACAACTTTCCGGACACTTACAACTTTCCGGACATTACAACTTCCCAGACACTACAACTTTCCGGACACTACTACCCGGACACTATAAACAGCACCCGGAAACCCCCGCTGTCCGGACACTACTGTCCGGACGGGGCGACGTCCGGAAACTACGGGCTGGACGAAAACAAATTTCCAAAAGTGATCAATAAACCCATTTTCTGCTACAAGTTCGATTAGACAAACATAAGGTTCATCCACCAAACATAAACACCCACTTAATCCAATTCTTTACCTCTAAATCGATATTTACTAATCAAAAACCCCAAAATCCCCTTTTGAACAATATGGTGAAGAACACAATGGGACAAAGGGTTTTACATCAAAATTACAGGAGAGAAAACATGGAGTAAACAGGAGAAGAGCTTGGATGAGGTTTCCTTCAAGATTACACCCCAAATCCGAATTCTCCACTTGGTTTTCTTCTTTTCTTCCCTTTTCTTCTTCTAGCCGCCAAGACCTCCATAACAAGAATGATAATGCATAAACTAAAATCATACCCTAGGGAATTGGAGCTATATATACCTCTCCTATATTGCCAATAAGTCCCTCATCTCTAACTTTAATTTCTTCAAATTTGGCTACCAAACTTTTATACTTTGCAAGAAAAAACCCGGTTGTTACAACACTCCCCCCTTAAAAGAATTCCGTCCCCGGAATTCCTTAATAGAAAAGATGCGAGTATCTTGCTTTCATCTCAGACTCCAATTCCCAAGTCGCCTCTGGACCTTTGTGATGTCGCCATTGTACCTTTACCAGTCTGGTTTCCTTGTTTCGTGATTTTCTCACTTTGTAATCAGTGATGGCTTCGGGCTCCTCTACGAAGTTTAATTTCTCATCCACCTTTATGTCATTTAACGGCATCGCTTTGGTCACGTCGGCTAGACATTTCCTCAAATTAGACACATGAGACGCATTGTGGATGTTGCGCAATTCTTCCGGTAGGTCCAACCTATACGTCACTTCTCCAATTCGTTTAGTAATCTCAAATGGTCCGATGTAACGTGGGCTTAGCTTCCCACGTTTCCCGAATCGTACCACTCCCTTCCAAGGAGACACCTTTAGCAAGACATGGTCTCCGACTTGAAATTCTATATCTTTCTGTCTCTTATCCGCATAACTCTTATGTCGGTCGCGAGCGACCTTCAGTCTTTCACGCACTTGGACTATCATGTCCGAAGTCAGTTGTACTAACTCTGGCCCAGCTAACTGTCTTTCTCCGACCTCGTTCCAACACAAAATTGTCCGACATTTCCTACCATAGAGTGCCTCAAACGGTGCTGCCTTGATGCTCGAGTGATAGCTGTCATTGTAAGCGAACTCGATCAATGGTAGATGCTTTTCCCAAGAGTCCTGAAAGTCCAAGGCGCAAGCCCTTAACATGTCTTCCAACGTCCGTATCGTTCGCTCACTCTGACCGTCGGTCTGAGGATGGTAAGCGGTACTCATCTTAATCTGCGATCCCATTTCCCTTTGGAAGCTCCTCCAAAACGTGGAGGTAAACCTGCTATCTCGGTCAGATACTATCGACGATGGCACACCATGGCGGGTTACGATCTCGTCGATATACAACTTTGCTAACCGCTTCAACGAGTAAGACTCTCGTATAGGCAAAAAATGTGCTGACTTCGTGAGACGATCCACAATCACCCATATAGCGTCATAACCCCTTGGAGTCTTAGGCAAGTGAGTTACAAAGTCCATCGTAATCTGATCCCACTTCCACAACGGTATCTCCAAAGACTGAAGCTTCCCGTACGGTCTTTGATGTTCGATCTTTACGCGCGAACACGCTATACAAGTTTCTACAAAATGAGCTACATCCTTTTTCATTCCAGGCCACCAATAGTCCCGACGTAGATCTCCGTACATCTTGTTAGTCCTAGGGTGAATTATGTATTTTGATTTGTGGGATTCTTCTAAAATTAATCTTCTGAACTCCCCGAGTTTAGGAACCCAGATTCTCCCACTAAGACAGTTCACCCCTCGACCATCTTCCATTAACGAGGACGTTTGTCCCACCATCTTCTCCTTTTTGAGATTTTCCCCTCCGAGCGCCTCATCTTGACATTTCTTTATCTCTTTCAACAGATTGAACGTCACTTCGGCCCTTATGGCCACAATACTGGGGGTCTCACTTCTTTCCTTACGGCTCAGAGCGTCCGCCACCACGTTTGCCTTACCAGGATGATATTCGATCTTACAGTCATAGTCTGTCAGTAATTCAATCCATCTTCTTTGGCGCATATTCAACTCTTTTTGGTCGAAGAGATGACATAAGCTTTTGTGGTCCGTGAAGATCTGACACTTCGTCCCATAAAGGTAATGTCTCCAAATCTAAAGAGCGAAAACCACTGCTGCCAGTTCTAAATCGTGAGTGGGGTATCGAACCTCGTGATCCTTTAACTGCCGAGAGGAATACACGATCACCTTTCCACGTTGCATGAGTACACAACCCAGTCCGAGCTTCGATGTGTCACTGAAAACCACGAAGTCATCCGAGCCGTCCGGCAATGACAACACCGGAGCACTGCTCAACATATCCTTCAGCTTTTGAAAGGCTTCTTCTTGCTTCTCTAACCAGGCGAACTTGACATTCTTCTTGGTTAAGGAAGTTAATGGCGTGGCGATACGCGAAAAGTCCTTGATGAACTTTCGGTAGTACCCCGCCAGTCCGAGGAAACTTCGAACTTCTGACGGGTTCTTAGGCTGCTCCCAATCTCGGATGGCTTCGATCTTAGATGGGTCTACCATGATTCCCTTCTCAGACACCACATGTCCGAGAAACTGCACATCCCTTAGCCAAAACTTGCACTTAGAAAACTTCGCAAACAGTTTCTCTTGCTTTAGTAGCTCGAGAATTTTCCAAAGGTGGCTTTCGTGCTCCTCTTTCGATCTTGAAAATATCAGGATATCGTCTATGAACACTATCACGAACTGGTCCAAGTAAGGTTGGCACACCCTATTCATTAGGTCCATGAATGCTGTCGGGGCGTTGGTTAGCCCGAACGGCATCACCAAAAATTCGTAGTGTCCATACATGGTTCTGAAGGCGGTCTTTGGCACATCCTCCTCCCTCACCTTGAGTTGATGATAACCTGACCTCAAGTCTATCTTGGAGAAATAACTGGCTCCTTGCAGTTGATCGAACAGGTCGTCGATTCTCGGTATAGGATACTTGTTCTTGATCGTGACCTTGTTGAGTTCTCGGTAGTCTATGCACATTCGCATAGTACCGTCCTTCTTCTTCACGAAGAGCACAGGTGCTCCCCACGGAGACGTACTTGGTCTAACGAATCCCTTGTCTAACAACTCCTGCAACTGAGTCATCATTTCCTTCATTTCGGACGGCGCCAACCTATAAGGCGCGCGGGCAATTGGTGCAGCTCCAGGCATTAGATCAATTCTGAACTCGATCTGACGATCCAGAGGTAGGCTTGTCAAGTCATCCGGAAATACTTCCGGGTACTTACTTACAACACGTACGTTATCCACCCCACACTTCTCCTTCTTGGCGTCTAACACATATGCCAAGAATCCTTGACACCCCTTCCTCAAACACTTAGTAGCCCTAATCATATAGATAAGGTTAGTCTTCCTATCATGGCGATTTCCATAGATCACTACGGAATCCCCATCAGGTAACCGAATTCTGACCAGCTTTTTGTTGCAAACGATATTCGCATCATTCGCGGCTAACCAGTACATACCCAACACCACATCAAACTCTCCCATTGCCATGGGATATAATTTCATAGACACCAACCTCCCTTCTATATCTATGACACAATCCTCTACCACCTTCTTAATGTACACCCGACTATCATTGGCAGTTTCCACCTCTAGTGCTCTCTCCAAACGTCTAGGCCTCACCCCCAAACATTTCATAAAAGCATGCGATACAAAGGAGCGATTTGCTCCTGAATCAAACAACACCTTGGCACATAGAGAGTTCACTAGAAACGTACCTGCCACCACATCTGGAACCTCCTCCGCCTCTTCCGCAGTCATGCGGAACGCACGCCCCTTCGGACGCGCCGGTTCTGCTCCCTTGTCATTTCCTTTCCCTCCTTGTCGTTCGCCATACTGGGCTGATCCCCCTTTCTTCAATTGTGGGCAGTCATATCGCATGTGGCCAGTAGCCCCACATTGGTAACACGATTTTCCACCACCCGGATAATCCCTTGACAAGTGACCGGGCAAGCCACACCGGTAGCATGAGTTTGAACCTGCCATGCACTCTCCCCGGTGCACCTTGTTACATCTCGTACACGATTTCCCAGCGGCATCCTTATTAACACGGTTATCTGGTCGGAACACTTTCCTTTTCCTTGAGTCACTCCCCGGTCCATCCCACTTGCGTTTCTCACCGCCTTTCTCAGATGTCTGGCGATTCTTTTCCTTCTCAATCAGCTCTGCCGTATTGATGGCCGCCTGAAAGGTAGTGGGGTTTCTTGTCAGAACTAATTCTCGGATGCTACTTTTTAGCCCATGGATGAAGCGTTCCACTCGTCGTTCCTCCGTTGGCACATACAAGTCAGCAAAACGAGACTTCTCAATAAACTTGGAAGTATACTCCCGCACCGTCATTCCTCCCTGATCCGAACCCAAAAACTCTTCTTCCAACTTTTTCACTGCCGCGAGAGGACAAAACTGCGCTTTAAATCTCTCCACAAACGTTTCCCACATCATTCCCTTAGCCATTGTTGAACCCTTTCCCCCAGTTTCGACATCCCACCAGTAAATTGCATCAGATTTCAACATGGATAGGGCAAACATCACCCTATCCCCATCGACACACTTGCAAGTATCAAATACCAATTCCGTCTCCCTCACCCATTTCATTGCCAAGACCGGGTCACACTCGCCCTTGAAAGTAGGGGGCTTGCATGAGGCAAAGGCCTTGTAACTGCATCCTTTAGCTGATGACTCATTCACCACCAGAGAGGTTGTTTTCGAGTGACTTCCGGTACCAGTCTCTATCGGGCTTGACAGTTCTACACTTTCCCTGTTCTCACTCGCTTCTTTGCTTCCCGAGGCTGACTCATTCTGCTTAGTAAGGAGAGCTTGCAAAGTCTCCTGAATTTTACCCAGCTCAGCAGCCAGATTCTCTCGGGTGACAAAAGTAGATCCGCGGCCTCGACCACGTCTCCTCGGCTGAGTTACCCTTCTTACAGAAGCTGAACTCTCCTGAAGAGAGTCTTCTTGGTGGGCGGGGACTTCCAAACTCCTCGCCCTTCTAGTCGCACGAGTCGTTCTCCGGTTCGGGTTTCCCCCATCCCCGACCACTTAGGTGGCGGCCCGGCGGGGTGCTCTTCCCCAACCCCTTCCACGACCCCTACCCCTTCCACGGGTAACAGTCGCCCTCGTAGGTTCCACCGGCCCATTATTCAGGACCTCCTCATCTTGATTTCTTGGAACAACAGGTACTGACCTGCTCCTCAAAGTTCTCCCAGCCATAGCGCTAAACTGAAAGAAACCGATAATTAATCCTTGCTAGACATGACACAACAAATTTGCTATAAGTAAGGTATTGTAAGCACGCACATGTACCTGTAAGTTCGTAATTTTACTGGCCAGGTGTAATCCCAAACTTACCTTACACGTTTGTCCTTGGCACGTTATTCCTAAGCGCATTTATAGTGATCGTTCCTAGAGGCAATCCTATGTCTTGGCTGCGTTCCTCATCTTACAGTTTAAGTTTAGGCCCGACTGGTCACCTAAATCCCTTAAACTAAGGCTCTGATACCATTTGTAACGTCCCAAAAACATAACATGCATTAACATAGAATAAGCGTTCGAATTACATAAATAAACTTGTCCTTAATTCTTCATTAAGCTATACTAAACAAAAATTGACAGCGGAAGTCTCTAATCCACAACCGAGAGCTCTATCTATAAATATTATAGTCAAAATCTTGGAGTCGCTCTAAGCTCCAAATCCTTCTTGCAGTCTCTTAGTTCTTACTAGAAGAACCCGTAACACGCTTACCTAAAAATGGTTTAGTTTTGAAAATCGAGGGTTAGACCAAAAGGTCTAGTGAATTCCCTCCATAAACATTTACCACATTTTAAAATCATTTCACTAAAAACAATTCACATTCTTCACATAAACATCATTCAAGGGTCAACACAGGGTTCAAGGATCGCATAAGCTACCTCGATTGGGGCCTAACGGACACCCTCTCGGCTACACCGGAGTCCAAGTGGACCCCATTCTATCCGAGTAGGAAGGAAACAAATTCCAACCTACAAGCTGACCACATATGCCCAAGGAATTATCAAATCCCAAGGTACCCTGATCCCACTGTGTGAACTGACTCCACATAGCATGCACATAACGTATCGAAATCATATTCATGAAAACTTTAAACATCATTCATTTGCTGAATAAACTTCTTTAAATAAAACATGCAGTTCATGGAAAGCATGCGTGACATTTATAAACCAGTTCATGCTCGTAAATGAAACCATAATCAGTAAAACATAGTACGTCATAAAAGAGTTTAGGGAACTCACCTTAGGTTAGTATTGAGCACACTCTGGATATATCTCCAAGCTAAAAAAATCGAACACCTTTGGATGTTAGAAGTGCATCAGATTAGACTGTCCGATCTTAAGCACTTTCCGGACACTACAACTTTTCGGACATTACAACTTTCCGGACATTACAACTTCCCGGACACTACAACTTTCCGGACACTTACAACTTCCCGGACACTACAACTTTCCGGACACTAGTCCTTTCCGGACACTACTACCCAGACACTATAAACAGCACCCGGAAACCCCCGCTGTCCGGACACTACTGTCCGGACGGGGCGACGTCCGGAAACTACGGGCTGGACGAAAACAAATTTCCAAAAGTGATCAATAAACCCATTTTCTGCTACAAGTTCGATTAGACAAACATAAGGGTTTATCCACCAAACATAAACACCCACTTAATCCAATTCTTTACCTCTAAATCGATACTTACTAATCAAAAACCCCAAAATCCCCTTTTGAACAATATGGTGAAAAACACAATGGGACAAAGGGTTTTACATCAAAATCACAGGAGAGAAAACATGGAGTAAACAGGAGAAGAGCTTGGATGAGGTTACCTTCAAGATTACACCCCAAATCCGAATTCTCCACTTGGTTTTCTTCTTTTCTTCCCTTTTCTTCTTCTAGCCGCCAAGACCTCCACAACAAGAATGATACTGCATAAACTAAAATCATACCCTAGGGAATTGGAGCTATATATACCTCTCCTTCATTGCCAATAAGTCCCTCATCTCTAACTTTAATTTCTTCAAATTTGGCCACCAAACTTTTATACTTTGCAAGAAAAAACCCGGTTGTTACATAAATAAATAAAGTTTATTTATTTATGATTGTGGATCGTCTCATAATAAATAACTAAAATTATATAAATAAAAATAAATAACATAATTAAAAAAATATTAATTGATAACTAAAATATATTGACAATATTAATATATATATATATATATATATATATATATATATGTGTGTATTATATAAAATTTGATATGATTAACAATAATTCTAAATAATAAAAAATTAACATGTAAAATTAAAATTAATTAATAATTTTTAATTAATATTAGTTATAATTATTTTGTAATAACTAATATTTATTTATAAGTAATAGTTAATAAACAATAATTAATATTAACGAGAGTATAATTGAAAAGAACCACAAAAAACCTTCTCATAAGCTACTTCAAATAGTTTACCAATAAACTAGTTTATGTCCATCCAAATATATACTCAAAAAATAAGTCAGCCTAATTTTTTCAAAAGACGCCAAAGTTTTCACCGCCACGAGATCTACCGAACAAGAGGTATTCAAAGAGCGCCAGAGAGATCTAAACACCAGTTGTTCATAACTTACTCCCAGAAGACGAAGCCGGAAAAAACCTAGTGAAAGTGAAAACGTCTAAAATAAAAGTAATGGCCCAAGGGGCGAAGCCCCACCACTTCAAAATTCTTCTCCACAACATCGAGATCAGAGGGCAAACCGCAAAGCAACGACACATCGATTCAAAGTAATGGTCCCTTGACTCCCTTCTACCATCCAAAAACCATGTTACTCTAAAAAATATGATTTCTAACGGTGACCTATTTTTAACTTTCAACACTAAATAACCTTTAGATTTATTTTATTTAGAGTAAATTACGGATTTGGTCTCTGTGGTTTGTTCAAAATTACAGATTTCGTCCCTAAACTTCATTTATTATGGAAATGGTCCCTGAGCGATGCAATTTCCATTGTATTTTTGTCATTTATACTATTTAACAACCATTTTTCCTTTTATTTTTTATTTTTTTCTTGAATCTTCATATTCTCCAACATGAACATGAACCCTAAATTGAAGAACACCATATTAATTAAATGCATTGGAAACCACCTAAAATCCATTGGAAGCCACCAAAAATCCATTGGAAACCACCATTATCAAAAAGTATAATCAAATCCATTGGAAACCACCAAAAATCAAAAGTATAATCAAATCCATTGGAAACCACCAAAAATCCATAAATCCATTGGTTTTTTTGCTTGAATCTTCATTTTCTTATTGAACAAACCCTACACCCTTTCACCTCTTCCAAAGCTCCAAATCGCTTCAAAATCCATTGATGTCTCTAAAGAAGACAAACCGATTTCGGATCCAGTTTCAGAACCACCACCAAAACCCGAATTCTCAACAGAATCCCTAAATCAAACAGACGAGTTTGACAAACGCATGTTGGAGGAGAAATTCGCCGTTTTAAACACCGGAATCTACGAGTGCAAATAGTGTGGATACTTGTACAAACATATGTTTCTCCATTATCATCTCCATTATCGATCTCTTGAAATCTTCATATGGATCTTCCAATTTATTCACCACCGCAAAACTGTCTTTCATCTTTCCTTCCACTTTACACTGTATCAGTTTCTTAAACACCGACAATCTTGCCGGAGATCCATATTCAGGTGACGTGCCAGATCCGCCTCTGCACATTATAACACCCTAAAAAAATTGGGAAAATTTTAAACTTGCAATTTCCGGAATTATACTTCTAAATGAAACAAACCTCCCACAAATAAAAGGGAAATAAAGTATGGCGTATACAAAAACAAGGGTCGAGCAATTAACGATCCAACAACCTAATAATCTAAACCATCGTATCTTAGATTACATTGGGGTTATGTCTAATTGCTACCAAAAGAATCAACATTTGTAATCTATCATGTACGCCTCCAAATACTCCCAAAAATGCTATCAATCCATCACGACCCTTTGTTAGTCCCAGATGGCTTACAAGAACAAGAACAGGTATTGTAGAAGGGGGGGGGGTTGAATACAATACACAATTTTAATTCTATTATTGAAAAACTTTCAACTCAAGAATTACACATAGAACACATAGAACAATTAGATTGTTGCGGAAAGAACAGATAAAATCTATTCTAACAATCTTCACAAAGTAATACTGAAAACTAAACAACTTCTAAAACACAAAGATTGGAAGCTATAAAGTTCAATTAGAGAAAGGAGTAGAATATCTTGAGCACAGAGTAATCTTCAAGAGTTGTAAGTCTATTCTGCATGGAGAAGTCTTCATCTTTATATAGTGTGATGAGCATTAAATTCTTAGGACACTTGTCATCAGGAGATTGGCTTGTAGGTGTTGACCTCTAAAAAGTTGATATGTCTTTTCCTATAATGCTAGAAAGGTTTGATGGTGACAATATATAAGAATGGGAAAAAGGACAAAAGAACCTTTTTCTTCCATACCCAGACATTCTATCTTTGAAGAGAAAACCTTTTAGCATGGACACAAGGGAGGATCCTCCTATTTGAGAATCCCACCGACTTGTCATGGACAAGGTAGGTGGAAGTATTCTTAGGAGTGATGTCATGAGAGAATCCTTTAACTTTGAGGATCCCACCGATTTTCATGGGGATAATCGGTGGGATGGCCAACTTTACCTCTTATGATGAAGATCTTCATGGCAAGGAGATAAGGGGGAAATCTCCTGTTTGGGATCTCACCGATCTTCATGGAGACAATCGGTGGACTATGACTTGTATGTGTTGAGAAAAGATCTTTCACTTCCACAATGAGAGAATCTTCAATCTTGACTTTGGTTGATCTTTGACTTCAGCAAACATTTGCTATCTTATACAAGCCATTACAAAGAACCATCCAAAATTTCTCTAAGTATGGAAAATGTTTTTCAAAGTATGTAAGGAGATCATGAGTTCATCTTCAAATCTTTGATGACCCAACAATCTCCCCCTATTTGATGATGACATCCATACTTAGAAAAACATGAGTAAGACAATGAATAATACATGTTGACCCTGTTTTACTCTTTTGGGTTTTTTTTCACACAATCCATTTTTTTGTGAGTATATGATATTTACATATGAATGAAATGAATGAAAGAATAAACAATAAACAATATGAATGAAATAGAATGTACTTCCATCATAGGAGAAACAGATATGCCTAGATCCATCTTGGTGATAATCCTTGAAGGAGGTTTGAGTTTGAGTGAGATAGCCTCAGGATGCTTTTGCCCATATCTTGCATCTTCTTTCTTTCATAGCATCTTCAGCTTCCTTATCGGCAGTCATCACCCTTCTCCCTTTGTCTTGGTTGTCCTCCCCCTTTTGTTACATTTGCTAGACAGATCTGTTCCCCCTTAGTTTGTTCGCCGGTTCCCATATGTTTGACCAAAAATTGAGTTGGAGTTGAACATGTGTACTGAGGGTTGGTGTTGATCGAGTTGGACGCTGATACTGCTCCCCCTCAGATGGTTTCTCCCCCTCAGCGTCCGACGAAGAAGAAACACCACGAATAATTGGAAACAACGACAACACAACTTTTTTTTGGACTTCCCACCGAAATTGGGAGCCATCCCACCGAAATTGAAGATGAAGATTGAGGATTTTCGGTAGAAGTTTTTTTTTGGCAAGATGGTGGTCGGCAGCATACTTTCGGTTTGATGGCAGAATGAGATGAAAAATGGGGTTTGGAGGAGTATTTATAGTGGGGTAAGAAAGGGTAAAAGAAATGAGAAAGTATGGTGGGTAATAGTAGGGAGGGTAAGGTGAGAGTTATGGGAGAGAGATGATTTATTAAAAAATGGTAACCGGAAAAAAATTGGGGTTAGGGTGTAGGTAAAAAATCGGTAAAAAAAATGTGTAGTGAGGGGGGGCTAATTTTCGGCAGCAAAATAAAAGGTGGGGGGTTATTATCGGCAGCAAAAAAAAGAAAAAAAAAGAGGGGAAGTTAGTATAATATATATTATTATTATTATTATTATTTTTTTATTTAATTTTTTGTGAACACCACCGATGCCAAAAAAAAATTAATAATAATAATATTTTTTTTAAATCTCACTGATGGAAAGCCACCGATTTTGACTTTGACTTTCTTTTTTTGTTTTTTTTTGTTTTTGTCCACCGATGAAAGCCACCGATTTGACTTTTGACTTTTGACTTTTTTTTGCAATGAGCTCACCGATGCATATATATATATATATATATATATATATATATATATATATATATATATATATATATATATGTATGTATTTTTGTTGTTGTTGCACTCTCACCGATGTGCAAACCACCGATGATTTTTTTTGAATCTCACCTATGATGCATAGCCACCGATGGATTTTTTTTAGATGGAGGAACATAAGTGAAGGAAACTGATGAAGTTGGTTGATAGATGTTGTAAGAGAGGGGAGAGAGATGGGTGGTAAGATAGATGGTAAAATGATAAAGAAATGGGGTTGGGGTAATATATGTGGTGGTATGGATGAGAAAAGGTAAGGTGAGAGGTATGGTGGGAAATAGAGTGTAGGTAATAAAGGATAGTGATGTCGGTAGAGAGGAGGTTGGCACTAGTGAGTGTGCCAATGGGAAGGATTTTCAATACAAGAGGAGATCCAAAAGTTCGCCGTTTTACACTTCAGTTTTCTTGATGAACTTGATGATTTCTTCAGTTTTGTCACTTTTATACTGGTCCACATGGATCCATCTATTTAGGGCAAAAACTGCAATCACAAAGAATTTATTTCCTAGGTATTCATTTGGTGGTGGGTCCTTTTGGGTTAGAAGAAAAAGAATTGGTGTCACTTAGATCAATTCTTTCTTTCGGACAGTCTTTGGCAAAATAAGAAGTATCACCACAGATATAACATTTTCTATGAGGAAAAATCTTTTTAGAAACTTGACATTTTTCCTTACTTTTGCTCTTTTTGGTTATCTTCAAAGATTTTGATGAGGAGACAAAGAGTTGGGGTGCAGGACCTAAGACTCCTTTTTCAGAATTTGGGAAGAAAGGAATCTTCTCTTTTGAAATGGACATTTTGATGTTCACCGATCTGGGAATAAAATCGGTAGGGGAAGACACATAGGTATTTTTAGAAAGATTTGAGGAATTTATTTTTAAGAATGAATCAGCACCTGAAGACTTGCCTTTTTCAAAGATAGAAAATTTTTTGTTTGAGTTGGAAGAGGAGGATGCATCATCTAAAGTTAAGAATTTTTGAAAGTCATGGATATGTTTGGAAGAGTGTAACACCCTGAAATTGGGAAAGAGCAACTAATTGAAAATTTCGATATTACATCCGAAACAATAGAAATTATTCCTATAATTTCAATAGGTGAAATACCTCAAATTATAAACTATGATTAACCTCAATCAATGTATAACACAAGTCTAATTACAAAGACTAAAACTACCTCGGGTGATACTTAACCCAAATACAAGTTGCTAATCCCAAGGATAAATGCGGAAACATCACTTAAGCTATTCACCTCTCGAGCACTTCACTAGCACACGACCTTTCACACGTGTCACTAGAACTACTCCCAACCTGACACCTGTTGCACATGCCGACAAATAAAAAGGGTTAGGCTAACGCCTAGTGAGTTCAAGAGTTTATAACATGATTTATATAATTTGTAGAATGAAAGTTTGCGACATAAATCATGATTTCCAAAAGAGTTTATGAAAAGATGTAAACGACTCATTTTCCAACGCACACAAAGTCTATAAGAAAAGTGTTGGTCCAGAAGGGTTATACAAGTTTGTAGAAGGGGGGGTTGAATACAAACACACGATTTTTACTTTCTAAATTGTTTATTGATAAATCTTAAAACAATTTACAACTTGTTGCGGAACAAGATTAAGGATTAACCTAATCTAAACAAGTTAAGAACACTAAGTTTCTTGCACTAGAAATAAGATAGAAATGAGATAAGAATATTATGAATAATATTCTAACACTAAGAGAGAAAGAAGAAGATGGCCGAGCACTTCAATTCTGAAGTAGGGTTTTTCTTATATACTGCATGCATTTAATGCATGGCAGTGTTACTTTACACGTGGCAGCAGCTGAGTGGTTGCATGTTTTGACCTTTGTAGACAACCTTAGTAGCCGCATGGTGCACAGTGTAGAATCAGAGTTTGTTGTACGATTCTAGACAGAAGGGAGGTCCGTTCTGACATTTCGTACAGAGACGTGCAAGGGGATAGACAAAAGTAACTTGTAGAGTAGACCTCATGATCAGCGTTCGTTGAACAGTTCTTTATCAGCGAATGATAAAGCTCAGCGATTGCTGAAGTCTTCTACTTGATACTTCACGTTGAGTGGACAGGTCTTGCTTCGCTGATATCCGCATCAGTTCATTAGTAGACTTGTCGCTGGTTCTTGGGCTTGATCTTCGACTTTAGCGTAGAACCTTTGTTGACGTGAAACTTGTCTTCAGGAATCATAAGTAAACAATTAAACTATCAGCGATCATCACAGAGACTGAACATGCTCAGAGCTACTGGATGAACAGTGTTCGCTGAATGTCTAAACTAGAGAGCGAGAGTTCCTATCAGCGGTACTGTAAAGTCCTAGTACTTATCAGCGATAGTGAAACTCTAATACATATTGTTTACTTACAATTTTCACTAAGTGTTTAAGAGAGGGTCATTATCAAATCACTGAGGGTTTGGATCAACAATCTCCCCCTATTTGATTATGACATAGCAACAAAGAAAATTGCTAAGTATGAAAACATAAGGATAAAAAGAACTTATAAAATATTTGTCCCTTTTACTGTTTTCTGGGATCTTTTATGTACTGATGGAGTAAAGTACATTAGCTGAAAATTTTCTTTTAACTTCATATAAGATTACAGAGGGAAGTAGAAAAATTACAAGTACAGCAAATTTAAATTACAAGTACAAAAGAGGTAAGCTGATAAAGATAGAAAGATTACAAGGAAATCCTATCAGCCATCAAAAGGTTCTTCCTTAATGAGAAGTTCATCAAGGGTCTTTGTTGTGGGTATCATCCAGTCAGGGACCGTTACTCCTTGATCTCGTTTATTCTTTACTTTAGCAAAGATTAAGGGCTTGAGATATCGTGCCTGAAGATCGCGTCTGAATTTACACCAATAGATGAGATCCCTGAGTTGTTCAATGGGAGTGATGGGAAGCTCAGAGAAACGTTGAAAACGCTGTCCTTCATCGTAGTCGAGAAAGAAGATACCTTAAGGATTGCTTATGACTTTACCAGGGACGAAACGTTCACCAGGTGGCAGAGAGGTATCCAGCGCTGAGAGATCAGGATCAGGACCAAGTACTTCAGCACGTGAAAAACTAATACATGTTTCGTTCCGGATAGGAGGACCTGAATCTGATGGTTTAGACTTTTTCTTTGCAGAGGCCCTTCTTCGTTGAGTCTCAAGAGGAGGAGGAGGAGGAATATCCACAGCAGAAGAAACCAAGTCGATCTGAGAATTTATGATTTTCTCGACATGGCTCTTATATTGTGAGCTAGATCGCTGAATGGCTATTCGCATCTCCAACCATTCAGAGAAACCGTACTTATTGATCGTAGCAGCGTAGATGTTTTCCTTGGTACCGTTTTCTCTGAATAGATCGATCTTAACAACTGGAACATCTATGGTCGTTTTTCCTCTGATGATCACCTTGTGAATTCTGGCAGCCCGATATCGATAGTGCAGTCTTTCTTTGCACCATTCCAAGGTAGAATCAGATACCTTGATCTTTTCTTCAACGATCTTCTGGGCGTCTTCCCATAACTGACGTTGGACTTCGATGGGAGTTCTTTTCAGTTTGGGGTCATTCACCGATTCTTGGGCAAGCTGGATGGCGAGGGCCTTATCTTTTTCTTCAGCTTCCTTCTTTTTGGCGAGTAATCTTTTGGCTTTAAGATGATCATCGAACTCTTTCTTTGATAACTTGAACTTTGTGGGAACAGGGACTTTGGAAGGAGGGAGGATGATTCGCTGATCCTCAAACTTCTTGATCATTTCTTCTCTCCTTTTCTGATCCTCTTCACTTAGCTTTTGAGGAGCTAAGGAAGGTCTGTTTTTGTGAGAGAGAAGTTGTTCTTCAGGTTCATCGGTCTCAGTGATTAAATCCAAGACCGGGATTTTATCTTCAGCTCTTGTGGCTGAGATTATTGTTGGTGCAGCAGTGGGGACTTCAGCTGGATCCTCAAGCAGGGGAGAGGACTAGCTGAAACACAACGATCGTTTATGTAAGATTATGGGAAGAAAGAGATAGAGAAAAGAATGGGGTTTAAGTGTATAGAGGTTTTATGGATAGAAGGATTGAGATTAAGAAGGGATAAAGGAGAGATGCAGAGTAAAGGGAATAGAAGATATTGTACCTGACAAACTGGCTTTATCTGAAGGATGGCCAGATTGCCTTCTGCAGCGAGGCCTTTGTTTTTGCCTTTATCAGCTTCAGACGCTGCAGGCTTTGTCTTAGTCGTCTTCCCTGATGGTTCTTTTATCGAAATCCCTTTCTCAGGGACCTTCTTGGGCTCAACAAAGAAGAAGTCATCATCATCATCATTTTTATGAGTTGATAATGGTTCGTCGTCAGAGATGTTGACAGCTTCATCGTCTTCAGCTTCTTCTTTAGATTCGACATCATCAGCGTAAGGTTCGGTCACGTCAGTAGCAGCTTCAGTTTCCTCATCGAGTTGCTCCCCCTCAAGAGCAGAGGGAGTTTTCTCGGTTCCCTCAGGGTTTTTAACTCCCTGAGGTTGTTCAGCAGCAACAGTAGTAGAACTCGTCTCCCCCTCAACTAGGGGAAGGTCTTCAAGAGATTTCTTCTCCCCCTCAATATTATGGGGAAGGTCTTGATCCTTCTCCCCCTCTTCCACATGATGGATGGGGGAGGATACAACAGTTTCAGCATCAGCAGCAGCATCATGCATTGGGTCCCTGTCTTCCAGGCCAGAGATCCCAACACAATTTTCAATCTTGCTTAATCTGTCTTCTAGGCCAAATATCGCAGGATTGATTCGTTGAATATCTTCTCGATCTACCTGAGTAAAGTGCAAGGGGGCACAAGTGGCAGCATTCAGGCGATCGAGGATTTGTTGCAGTAGATTGGTGGCAGCGCTGATATCTGTCCTTAAGAATGACACTTCTGTCTTCAGCGTTGTGACTTCGCTGGACAGGTTAGTATGGGAGAGGTTGATATTGTTGATGGCAGTAGAGTTTTTAGCAAGAGTAGCAACAAAACTTGCAATGTTGCCATCCATCTTCTCCAGATCGGCACTGGAGGCTTTCTTATCAACGATCTCAGTCAGCTTTTTCAGATTTTCTCCAGCGTCTGTAACCGCTGAAGAGTTGGTGGAGAGAGTAGTGGTGAGGGATTCCACCTTAGTTTCCAATTCTTTCAGGGAGTTGTTGATATCTCCCAAATTAGGACCTGAAAAAGTTATTAACTTTAGAACAGAGGAAAGCTCAGAAGTTTGGGGTTGAGAGAGAGGAGTGTTTGGAGTTATGTGTATACCTGCAGGCGGGTTGGCGAAGTTGTCGAAACCTTGTAACCCTGAATGATATTCCATGTCGCCTTCGAGAGTGCCTTGGTGCATGGAGGTGCCTGCAGATCCTAAGTTTGTTTCCATCATCGCATGTAGAGTATCAGCAGCTGAATCATGAACGATGACGTTGGTACCTGAGAACGGTGGGAAAAATGGTGGAGTGTCCAAAGAAAGAGTGGGAGGAGTGAAGGATGAAAAGATTGGTTGGGTGCGGGGTTCAGCGTTGGATCCGCTGAGAAATACTTCTTCAGTCTTTAGAAGGTCTGAAGGAGAGGGGTTCTGTTCCAAGTTTATAACATCAGCGTTTAGAGACGCTGAAGTTGGTTTTGAAGGGGTGGCTTGAGCAGCTGTGGCAGAGCATACCACTGAACTATCCAACGTCTCTTTAGAGAGAACCGTGGAGTCTTCAGTATGTGAATGCTTGGGGGGTTGCTCCTTGGTTTTCTTGATCTTTTGAGAATCAAGTTGGGTAGAAGAATGTTTCCTTTTTCGAGAAGGAGTAGAGGGTGCAACCTGGGTATCAGCGGTGGGGATTTCCGCTGAAGTAGTTGCAGAAGTAGAAGAAGGAGGATTGAGAAGAGGTAAAAGAGTAGAGAGACGTACCTCATTTGGCAGAGACTTGAAGTCGAGCACCTTAGGGCCAACCTGAGAGAGTCTCAGATCACCCTCTTTTGGGTATTTGTTCCCAGGTCCTTATAGAAAGACGGCGCTGATGAATCTGGGATATGGAACCCATGTTGGTCTATCAGCCATATCTACTCTGAACGCACGATCGTCATAGATGATCGAGGCCCAGTCAACATGGAGACCTTTCAACAATGCATAGCCCTTTGCTTGTTGAGGTTGAGCGGCTTGATCAGAGGAGCCGGACTTCGCTGTCATGCAGCTTATCAAGTGAGCAAAAATGAAGTTTATCTCGCTGGGCATCTTTGACTTGTTGATCAGGGTCAGCTTCTTCTCAGGGAGTCCATCTCTCCCTGTGTCCCATGTGTAACCCATTGCATCAAATAAGGCAGTGATTGCTTCCCTATCAGCATAGTTTTTGTGGTTTGGCAGAGGGACAAAGCGTTTTTCTTTCGTAGCTGTAGGCAGGCTGAGTGCACACCTGATAATGGCGGGGTTGATTTTGGTGGTGCCAAATTTGGTGTCACAGAGAATGACATCAAGGAGTTTCTTAGGGTCTTTGGATGAAGGAACCTGAGCTCATCAGGCAGTATACCAGAACTGAGATAGAAGGAATTTATGGGCAGGGGGTACGGTAGTGAGGGCTGTAGATAAGCAACAGGTTTTGAGAAAGTTTACAGCATCATCCAGATGCTTGACTTGCTTTTTCGGAGGAAAATCGAAAAGCGCATAGAGATTGTTGTTGTTGAAAGTGACTTTCTCAAGCGTGAACTTGACCAGAGAAGCCTTGATGAGATTTAGTTTCTCAGCAGCAGGAGATTTCTCAGCAGTAGGAGCAGCAGTAGAAGATGCCATTGCTGTTTATCATGTCAACCAAAGAACATAGATAAAGAATACAGTCTTAATGTGGAAAGATTTTCCAAAAAGATGTTTTAGGGTTTTGCACATTCCATTCAGACAAAAGATATCTTAATGGAGAATTAAGGTTTTTCTAGTTTTTGACAAAGAGAGACAAAAACCAGTGAAGTCTTATTTTCCAGTTTCCTCTTTCTTAAAAGATAAGGATTCTGGAAAAACAAATGAGGTTTCAAGTTTAAAGATTTTGAGATGTAAACTTGAAGAACAACCATGGAGGTTGTGTTCATAAAACCATGAAAGAAATGATTTCATTTTTAAAAGTTCTTTTGTTTGATCTTGTAGAAACAATGAGAAGATCAGAAACAAGTTAAAACAGGTAAATAATTAGAATATTAACCTTGTTGTCGAAGAAGAAGATGAACAGTTTCTGGAAACAAGAGTTCAAGATGTAACAGTAATTCTTTTCTTGTAGGAGAAGTTGTTTGTGTAAAGGAAAAATATAAACTCGAATGGGTTTATATAGTGGGAATAGAGAGAGAGAAAAACTAGAGCCGGAAAGTTTTTCATCACGACACGGACACGTGTTTGCATTTGATTGGATGAGAAAGCGAAACGTGTAAACGTGTGTCAGAAAAAGAACGTGCCAGGGTTTATCCTTTTGATTACGTCACAAACGTCCTTTCATATTTTAGGATGTCTATGAGGTTTTTGAAAAACTCAGGGACATTTTGAAAACGTGAAGCACTGAATAGAAATATCAGTGCTAGGTTTTGAAATTTCAAAGTATTGCTGATAAGGAAGAGATATTCAGCGATACAATTAGTTTTGAAATCTTGCATTCATTTGCGAACGTCAGCGAGTAAAGAGAACATACCTTGATATCAGCGAATCAAGTTTGTTCAGAGAGAAGATGATAGAATGGGTTATATAAGTTGATTTTATCCTGTCGCTGATCAAATGCGAACCGCTGAAGATTTTATTCTTCAAAGTTCAGCATTCCAAGCTCGCTGATGAGAAAGTTAAATCTTGTCTCATCAAGAGGTTTGGTGAAAAGATCAGCTAACTGAAAATCAGTTGGGATAAAGTGAAGTTCTATATCACCATTCATCACGTGATCTCTGATAAAATGATACCTGATTTCAATGTGTTTAGTCTTTGAGTGTAGCACTGGATTATTGGCTATAGCGATGGCACTTGTGCTGTCGCAATAGATTGGAATTTTCGAGAGCTGAAGGTCATAGTCCAGTAGTTAATTTCTTATCCACAAGACCTGAGAACAACAGCTTCCAGCAGCTACGTATTCAGCTTCAGCGGTTGAGGTGGACACTGAGTTTTGCTTCTTGCTTGTCCAACTCACCAGCTTTCCACCCAGGAGCTGATAGCCTCCTGTGGTGCTTTTCCTATCCATCTTGCTACCTGCAAAATCACTATCTGAATAGGCGATTAGATCAAACCCTGAGTCTTTGGGATACCAAAGACCTAGGTTAGGAGTACCCTTAAGGTAACGAAAGATTCGCTTTACAGCGATCATATGAGATTCCTTAGGTTCAGCTTGATATCGTACACACAAACAGGTTGCGTACATAATATCAGGTCGGCTAGCTGTAAGATACAGAAGAGAGCCGATCATCCCACGGTACGTCGTGACATTAACAGGTATTCCAGAAGGATCCTTGTTTAGTGTCAGCGGTGGTGCCATAGGGGTTTTCATAGCTGAACTCTGAGTTAAATCAAATTTCTTCAGCATATCTTTAACATACTTTCCCTGATTAATGAAAGTTACTTTTTCATTTTGTTTTATCTGAAGACCAAGGAAATATGTTAGCTCACCCATCATACTCATTTTATACCCTGCTTTCATCCTTTCAGAGAAACGAGTACAAAGGTCAGGGTTAGTAGAACCAAATATAATGTCATCAACATATATCTGAACAAGAATAATATGACCTTTTACTTTCCTGAAAAATAGAGTCTTATCGATTTTACCACGCTCAAATTTTTTAATATGGAGATAAGTAGAGAGAGTGTCATACCATGCACGAGGAGCTTGCTTTAAGCCATAAAGTGCTTTATCCAGTTTATAAACATAACCTGGATGCTTAGGATCTGAGAATCCTGGAGGTTGTTCCACGTAGACTTCTTCATTTAACGATGACTTAACATCCATCTGATAAACTTTGAAGTCTTTGTGTACAGCGTTGATAACGCCACTTTTTGGCGTTATTTTCGGTCCTAAAACAAATGAGATTGGCTTGTGTTTAAGCAAAGAAGCGGAATTTTATGGTTTATTTAGTGGAATGTGCAGGTTCTTTAACAGGTAGTAATCTTCGAGAAAAGAAGCTAAAAAGAGCCCAAAAAGAGCCAAAACGAAGCCCAAGACCCGCGCCCGAACCAGGACCCGAACCAAAAACCGACCCACGCAGCTTCAGGAAAGCGCGCGACTTTCCACGCGACTTGCAAGTCGCGTGGAAGGCCGCATATCCCTCTGTTTCGCGATTTTCAGCGTTATTATTCCAGCTTTAGGTCATTATTCCGAACGCAACTCACACACGACGACGGTGGGCAGTTGATAAGTGCATAATTTATCACATTCTAAGCACTTATTTTATAGGTTTTTAGTCTTATTTTAGTCTCCCAATTAGCATAATTGAGTCTTTTAGTTTGATTTTATCTTTTATTATAGTTTGGAGCTAAGTATGAGAAATGGGTCTGTTTGTGCTTGTTTTGTGGAAAAATCTAACAGTTCGGTATGCTACAGCATGAGTCTCAGATCCAGGAAAGTCAAAGACGTCACTTCATAAACTTTTTGGTTGGGGAATCTTTAAGCAAACTCTTCAGCCCTTTTTGCAAGCTGGAAGGCAGGGGCATCTGCAGAAGAATATATGCTTGATAGAGATCACCTCAACAAGAGCATCTTATAATCTCTTTAGCTTTTGGATAAAAACCTTTGGTTAAAGAATCTTGTACTAGCTAAGTTGACTTAAGATGCTTTTCTTTTGTATAAATAGGAGCCGAGCTCCCTGATGTTAAACACACCACTTCTTGCCTTAAGCAAGTAGTTCTTTAGTTCTAGTTCTAATTTCTAGTTTGTACTTTACTTTACTTTAAATCTAATTTCTCCTAACAAGGAAATTAGCTAGGTAGTTCATATAGCTACTTAGAAGCAATTGTTATTTCCTTTCAAGTTTTAATCTAAAACCGTTGGCACATTTGTTGTTCTTAATATTTATACTTCTGTTTGATCATCATGATTTATAGGTGTTTAAGAGCGATGATGGGCTAATTCCTGAGCTTGGGTGTAAGTAATGGTTGGGAGATAAAAGCCTTTATGTAGTGGGAGAATGCTTTCGCTATTGGCTATCGACTTTGCTATTCATCCCTTGTTTTCTAAGCTTCATTTAAGTAGTTTTCTTGACAAAGTGACGCATGTTGTTTTACTTAAATGAGTTGGTCTTGAATGCAAGCCAACGTAAGATTTTAGAGCTCTGAGATGTTGTAATATCAATTTATTGTAAATTGTGACTTATATGAATCGATTAGTGGATTTTACTACATGGGTTGGGTCTCCCATTTGCGTGAGTTGCCCTTACTGGTTGGGTCTCCCTCTTTTGTGGAGCTGCCAGTAGATAGTCCGATCTAAACTCTGCAAAGAGGCTAATCTATTCAGTAGCAAAGTTGAGAACCAATGCTGCAGCATCATGCTGTAGCATTCTTCCTAAGCATAATGTTGCTGTAATCCAGCCAGAACTTACACCCTTGCATTTCTTTTACTGTTTTACAAACGCTTACAAAGCTGTTACTTCACTCAAAGATTATTCCTTCGAATTATGTTCTCGAGATCTTATTTTAAGTTTGGCTTAAGACTAACCGCTTGCTTTGTTTGTCTCTATGGGATCGATACTTGGTACTTAGTACCACTTTATTACTTGTTTTTCAGGAACGATATTGGTTTGGCATGTATACTTGTGTGCTATTCCATTGTTGATTTTAGGGATATATTTTCCACGAACCAAGTTTTTGGCGCCGTTGCCGGGGACAAAGCCAAAGTAAGAATTTTCTTAAGTCACTTTTAATTTGATTTTTCTAGTCAAAAGAATTTTGGGTTGCATGCCACGTTTGTTTCACGGTGATATATTTGAACTAGATCCGGATATTGAAAGAACATTTCATAGAAGGAGAAGGATACAAAGAACTTTATCACCAATTTTTGAAACTGTTGAAATGGAAGTCCCTGTATTTGGACCGAATGAAAGGCCTGAACCCCAAAGCATCATTAGTATTGCAAACTCTAGGGAGGGGAGGATTATGGACTATGTGATAACTCTATTTTTAGAGTTATTATTTCCATTTATTTTCCACTTTATTTTGTCAATTTTAGCCATTTCACTTCTAAAAACCCCCATTCTTCGTATGATTTACGAAAACGAGCAAAAGGAGTGAACCATGGTCTTTAATAAATTATTTGGTGGAAGTTTGGGTGTTTTTCACGATTTTCTATCCCCAGTGACGTATACAGTGCCCACTCTGCTCCCCACTCTTCGAGCAGATCAAGAAAACTTTGGGCTGGAAATATAAAATCTGGAGATTAAGAAGGTTCAAATGGCAGAGAAGCTGAGATTTGGCTGTTACAAGTGTTCCTCAAGGCTTTACATAATGATTGTACCTTTGTACTTGCAAAAGTTGACTTCTAAAGGACTATTGGGTAAAGAGAGTTATACATGGAGGATTGAAGTATTATCCTTTGAGCTGATTTCAGCATTTCCCTGCAGTCCTTACACCTTGGATAAACCTTTTTTGTGTAAAGACCAACACCTCCTTCTTGGTATAAAAAGGGGTGTTGGGTCTCATTTATTGCATCCATCTTTCTTGCAATTTATCTAGTACTTCTTTAAGTTGTAAGCTTTCATTTACTGCAGTAACTTAGCATTTAATTTCAGTAATTTATTTTAATTGTAGTTCGTAATACACAGTGCAGGGACGACTTCTCGTTCCCCAATGTGAGCAGTTAATTCAAGTCACTTTCAATTTTATTATGTGCAAATCTTCATCTTTTGTTTTCTTTACTTCAGAAATGTTAGGCTAAACATCCTTTGGGATGTAGGAAGGAGAAGTACCTGGATTTTATAGAAAATGCTTGAGTAATCTTTATACTTAGAATATTTATTGTTTTGGTCATTCATTCTCGATATTTACCCAAAGATGCGAACAAGCCGATCACTTGCAAAGATCTAAAAGTCTAGTTCTTAACTTAGAAATGAGTAGAACGCAGTGACACGAGCTTGAATGATGCTAGGGGATTCGAAAGAATTCTTATGACACTTACGAAAGTGAGGTCGGCATAGTGAGCTAATCTCTTCCCACTGGAGTAGTAGGCAAGCTAATTTGTGTATTAAAAACACTTAGAGTATTTGTCTCTACACATTCCATCGAGGCCTGAAAAGGTCCATTTAGAGATTACCATTGACAAATCAACAAGTACTAAGAGTATGGGATTTTCATCTAAAGGTGTGAGTATTTTGTAACCGGGCTTTTCTAGCGAAAATGTCTACCACGAATACGAGGATCACTCTAAGGACCGAGTATTTGAGATAAAATTTAGGGAAAATCCAACCTACATTCCTCCTTTTTATCATTTAGTAATTCGTTTAAAGTAGCTATTTCACCAAACCAAACCAAAGTATTATTTTCCTCTCTAGTTGAAACTTGTAAAAGGAGCTCATGAGAACCGTATTGTCTTGATTGTCCAGTCTCTGTGGATTCGATTCTGGTATTTTACCAACTATTACTTGCTGTGACGATCATAGTGGACAGTGTACACTTGCACTTTCCACTGTGGACAGTTTGCAACCCACTGCGATTAAAGCACACATTTCACACGTAACAAGTTTTTGGCGCCGTTGCCGGGGACTGGCGTGATTTTAAATCTCAAGACATTAGTTTTTGTTCGAGCCCGAGTAACTCGTTTTTCTAAGCTTTTCGTGTTGCATGCCAAGGCAACAACACGAACCTTTGTTACCAATCGATCTTGAAATAGAGAAAACTTTTCGAAAAAGACGCAAAAACATAAATCGACAACCCCCTGTGATCCCCACTGTGAACATGGCTGCAATACCGCCACCTGTAGTGGAGACCACAATCACGATTGCCGATAGCAAGGATCGAAAAATACGGGACTATGCTACTTCCGGAGTTGGTGATTTAAGCTCCGGAATTTTGAGACCCAATATTGTTGCAACGCATTTTGAACTCAAACCGGTGATGTTTCAAATGATCCAAGCCATGGGTCAATTTGGAGGATCGCCATCTGAGGATCCGCACTCGCACTTAAAATCTTTTTTAGAAATGACCGATTCCTTTCAGTTGCAAGGTGTTAGTGATGAGGCATTAAGACTAAGGCTTTTCCCTTTTTTCATTAAGGGACAAGGCGAAGTCTTGGCTGAACGCACATGCACCTCACTCGATAACCACTTGGCAAGAGCTTGCCGATAGATTTTTGCAAAAATACTTTCCTCCAACAAGGAATGTAAGGTTTCGAAATGATATAATTTTGTTTAGGCAAGAAGAAGATGAGGCTGTTTCGGATGCATGGGAACGATTTAAAGATTTACTTCGAAAGTGCCCACATCATGGCATCCCACATTGCATCCAGTTGGAGACCTTTTACAATGGTCTTTCCAATGCAGCCAAAATCATCTTAGATGCAACAGCCGGTGGAACATTTACGAGTATGACTTACAACGAAAGATATCAAATCTTAGAAAAAGTGTCCAACAACAATACCGAATGGTCAAATCCAAGAGCACCCATGCCAAAAACCAACACCATCGATTCCGAAGCACTCAAAACCATGAATGCACAATTAGTGGCCTTGACAAAAATCGTTTTAAATCAAAATCGAGGCCAAGTCAATTCCGCAACGCATCTCCCTGAAAACTGTTCCCTCTGTGGAGAGGAGCATCTTTTTGATTTTTGCCCAGCAAATCCCGAATCTGTTAATGTTATAGGGACCAACCCGAGGAACAACCCTTATTCGCAGACTTATAATCCAGGTTGGAGAAATCATCCGAATTTCTCTTGGTCTGGTAATCAAGGACTCCAACCCCAAGGGCCGAGTCATATCCAGCAAAGACCATACAATCCCCCTGGATTTCAGCAACATCACAGTGGGCAGTCCCCACATCACAGTGGGCAGTCCCCACAACCATACCAACCACGACCCAATCAACCAGCTGCGGTTCAACAATCGATCGAGTCAATTCTCAAAGGTTTTATGAATCAAACCCAAGCAGCCATTAGGAACATAGAGACTCAAGTAGGACAACTAGCCGTTGAAGTTAAGAATAGACCACCAGGAACGTTACCGAGTGATACCGAGCAACCTAGGGTGATAGGAAAAGGACCAGAACATGTCAAGTCCATAACTCTGAGGAGTGGAAAGGATCTGAAAGATATCGTTTTTGAGTCTGATGATTCGCCTCAAATACCCACTGTGGTTCCCACAGTGGGCACTCCTCAGGTCACTGTGGTCCCCACAATGAGGACCGACATCCCTGACCTTCCCACTTTTGGACCTGTTCCAAAGCCTACTGTTCCAAAGCCAATACCTCAGCAAACTCAAATTGACCCACGAAGTATCCCTTTTCCTCAAAGAATGAATCCTAAAAATGTCGATGTTCAATTTAAAAAATTCTTAGACATTTTTAAACAACTTCATATTAACATACCCTTGGTAGAAGCTCTCGAGCAAATGCCAAGCTATGTTAAATTTTTAAAGGATATTTTGAACAAAAAGAGAAAGTTGGGTGAGTTTGAGACTGTGGCTTTAACCGAGGAATGTAGTGCACTCCTTACTAGCAAGATTCCACCGAAGTTGAAAGACCCGGGTAGTTTCACCATTCCATGCATTATAGGAGGACAAGAAGTAGGTCAAGCACTTTGTGATTTAGGAGCTAGTGTCAACTTGATGCCGCTGTCCATTTTTAACAAGTTAGGTATTGGAGAGGCTAGACCCACAACCGTGACATTACAACTAGCCGACCGGTCCATTGCCTATCCCAAGGGAAAAATAGAAGATGTTTTGGTCCAAGTGGATAAATTTATCTTCCCCGCCGATTTTCTAGTTCTAGATTATGAGGCCGATAAAGAAATCCCAATCATCTTAGGGCGTCCGTTTCTTGGAACCGGACGTACTTTGATTGATGTGCACAAAGGAGAACTCACGATGCGGGTTAATGACCAAGAGGTAACTTTCAATGTCTTTAAGGTCCTTAAGTATATGGAAACCGAAGACTGTTTTGCTTTGAGTTCGATTAATGGAACCCACCGTCTTGACACAGTGCCCACAGTGGGGAGTGAGAGTGAGCACTCTGAATCTGAGAGTGATAACACTTTTGAGGATGAGTGTAACGAGATCTTGGCAGCTTTTGAGCAGCTAGATTTCAAAGATAGACATGTCAAACTACCATCCAAAAATCCCCCTGACTTGAATTTGAAGCCATTGCCTTCCCACTTAAAATATGCCTACCTCAATGAGTTAGAAGAACTCTGTCATCACTCCTACATAAATGCAAAAACCAACAAGGAGAAGATCAAGGGGTGGCCTGACCAAAAAATCACTCATGGAGAGTTTGGGGAGGGACAAAAAGTGCTACTTTTTAATTCAAGGTTAAGGATGTTTCCGGAAAATTTAAAATCACGATGGAAAGAGCCTTACACTGTGGTCAAGGTAAGTCCTTTTGGAACTCTGGACTTAATGGCTCCTCAATCCGGAAAAATCTTCAAAGTGAATGGGCAAAGGGTGAAGCATTTTCTGAACGAGAGTGCCCACATTCCATCCCACTCCTCACCCCACCTTGATTAAGAAACATCGGGATCGCTTGTAAATATTTTATTTCAGTTATTTGCTGTCTTTTTATTATTTTTGGTCCTTTTAATTCTGCATGGTAGTTTGTTTTTATGTGTGTAGGCGAAATTGTCGTTTTTGGAAGAAAATGCTTCGCAGTGGGGAAGGCTCAAGTCCCTGCGCTCCCCACTCTTAAATCTGACGGAAGATGGGACCATTTTTGGGGCCCAAGGCTGACAAGCTTTCACCTTTATGCCATGTTGTCATAGTTCACCATTTTCCAAGAAAAACCATCATAGTTTTTCTCTCTCTCTCTCCTAGAAACCAACGGTTCCATCCTAAACCTTTTTCCAAAATTCCAAAAACCACCTTAACCTCTCAAAAACCACTTTCACTTCCAAAATATTCAAAAACACTCTTTCTTCTCCATTTCTCTCCAAGAAAACCCACCAATCATCAACCTTCCTAAAACCCTAAAAATGGCAAGAACTAAGAGAATGAACACCAACCCCGATGCACTCACACGTGCGGCCGTCCGCCGCAGGACCGCCGAGGAACAACCACTAGAACCCGTCACCGGTGACCTGAACGAATCGCCGCCGGTCTCCGGCGAAAACCCGGTCATCTCCGGTGCGGCCGACGAGGGTTCTTCAAAGCACGAAAGCTTAAAGGCTACTTCATCCTCGCAGGTCTCAGACAACAGTGTCACCCATTTCAAGACCGAGGCACTTTTAGCCGAAGAAGAAGAGAGGCGGTTCGCAGAGGAGTTCAAACAGAAAATGGAAGCCATTAGAAAAAGAAAGGAAGAGGTCGAGAGGAGGCGTCGAGAGGAAGAAGAAAGAATCAGAAAGGAAGAAGAGGAAAAGCGAATGGAAGAAGAAAGGCTGAAGGCTGAGAAGGAAAGGATTTTTGAGGAAGAAAGGAAAAGGGCTGAGGCAGAGATTTTTGCTGAAGAAGTGGAGTTTCAGAGGAAGGTTGATGATGACTATCAGGAACAATACCGCAAGCTTGGGGATAGTGTTGAAAGAGAGACAGTGAGGATGACTGCCCACAGTGGGGAGAACCTAATTCTGCGGGCCACAAGAAGGAAAGGCGTGGTCACCAGGTCTGCGGTGACCAAAGCTCTGAAAAAACCGACAAAAAGGCCGGCAAAACAACCGTCAAAGAAAGGTAAAAATCTTCAGCCCTCTTTAAGTTCATCTTCTGTTGAGATTGATGTTGGGGATGACCAAGTTCAAACCCAAAACCCACATCAATCCATAGTGGGCACTGCGCATGCCCCCAGTGGGGTGCCCAGGCAGTTCACCACTCCGGAGGTGGCTGCCCACTATGAGTGCATAGCTACACAGAAACTGAAGTTAGAGAGGGGTTTCGACCCTGAGTTTGTTGAGGCCAACCCATTTGTTAAGAATAGGATTGTAGCGCAAGACTGGTCGATTTTGGCCGAAGCCAATCGACGCGCGGATGCCTCGTTAGTGCGTGAATTTTACGCCGAGGCCTCTCAAGCAAAGGATCCCACTGTGGTAGTTCGGGGAAAGCAAGTGAGCTATACTCCAGGAGCGATTAACCGGGTATTAGGAAGAAGGAGCCCGACTGTGTGTGAGTTTGCCCAGTTTTTAAAGAAAATGACCCCGGCGGACGAAGATCTTGTCTTGTGCGAAATAGCAGTCGAGGGGAAGCCGTGGAATAAAGACGGCCAGAGAAGGTGCCTAAACGCTAGCTCCCTCACTACCGAGGCCGCTGTTTGGTTCCAATTTCTCTGGGCCTCTGTGTCCCCAACATCGCACGATAGCACATTGTCTATGCATAAATGTGCTTTGTTGTACTGCCTCCTCACTGGAAGAAAGATCAACGTCGGGATTGTTATGCATGTGGCCATAGATCAAGCTCGGAACAGAAAGAAGGTAGTCTTGCCCCTTCCTTGCCTCATTACGTTACTAATGATAGACGCAGGTATACCCTCGGCGGTGGAGGATCAGTGGTTTGACTCCACGAGCAACATCAGCGCACAAACCATCCGCAAGATGGGAAGGTACGTCGCCACTCCTCCAGCTGAACCAGCAGAAGATATCCCCACAGTGGGGACTGTTCACCCCACTGTGACCATTGCTGAGGAGCATGTTGTGAGAACGCCACGTACACCACTCCATTCAACCGAGGCCGGATCGTCAAGCAACCAAATGGGAGAGATTTTGGCGGCTTTGAAGAAGCTCACATACAGGATCGAGTTACTGGAAAGTGAGCAGCGATATCAGAACAGGGCCACGCAGAAATTTTGGATGTATACAAGAGAACGGGATGAAGTGACGGGCCTGATGATGAAAGAGGCCAACCCGATGCTAGCTGCTCAGCTCCCAGATTTTCCTGAGGATATTTGCCCAACCAATGCCAGTGATGACGAGTTTGAAGAGGATGACGCCGCCAGTTCACCAGATGCAACCCCAACCCACTGAATGGTTTGTTAAAACAATGGTTTATCTCGTTTGCTCCTAAAACAATTTTAAATTTCGGTTTGTTTTATATTTTGTGCCTATGGCTAGGCTTTGTCAATGTTTGCTACATATTTCTTTTTTTTTGCGTTTTGATGCATGAAAATCCTACCACTGGGTAGGTACTTTTGGGTACTAACGTATTTGTTGTTTGATTGCTTGTTTGATCTCGTTTCCATCTTAAGGTACAACTTTCGGCTTCCGACTTAAAAAGGTCCCTTTTGTAAGTACGAATCTCAACTTGATACCATGAAATGATATAGGCCGTTTTTCGCATCCAAACACGACCCTTTTTGTACCCACAACCACCTCCTTCGGTCCATATTTCTATGTCACAGTGGGGACACTGTGAGATCTTAAGTTTGAGGTGGGGATTTCCAGAGTGACTTCCAGTTGCCCACAGTGGGGACACTGTGAAGTCCAAGTTTGAGGTGGGTAAGCCACACCCCCTCCCAAAAAAAAGAGAAAATACAAAAATACAAAAACAGAAGAAAAACGGAGTGTCACTAACAAAATTGATGGTGTGCCTTTTCTGGACCATCAAAGTGCTCACTCCCAGAAAAAGATGGTGTGCCTATTCTGGACCATCAGAATACCCACTCTCACAAAAATAGCCATACCCAAAATAAAGCCTGAAAGTGTGCGTACATACTAATGAAAAATCCAAAACACCCACTTCTTGAAATAAAAATCTCCAAGCGAGATTTTCGGTCCATGTTTGAAAGTACTTGCCAAAAACCCTTGTGAAAATATTCAAAGCCATAAACCCATAAAAGCCAAGAAAGCCCTATTGATTAATGGAATACAAGAGAAAGATTTCGTCAAACACAAAAGTGAAATTTTCAAGTTTGAACCGAAGGAAGTATCGAAGGAAGGAGATCAACGCCCATTCAAGTCAAGAAGTATGTAAGTCCCTAAAAGTTCTAGTGCATTTTGTTTATTTTATTTCTTTCTTTTTATTACTTGGGGACAAGTAATGGTTTAAGTTTGAGGTTGTGATAACTCTATTTTTAGAGTTATTATTTCCATTTATTTTCCACTTTATTTTGTCAATTTTAGCCATTTCACTTCTAAAAACCCCCATTCTTGGTATGATTTACGAAAACGAGCAAAAGGAGTGAACCATGGTCTTTAATAAATTATTTGGTGGAAGTTTGGGTGTTTTTCACGATTTTCTATCCGCAGTGACGTATACAGTGCCCACTGTGCTCCCCACTCTTCGAGCAGATCAAGAAAACCTTGGGCTGGAAATATAAAATCTGGAGATTAAGAAGGTTCAAATGGCAGAGAAGCTGAGATTTGGCTGTTACAAGTGTTCCTCAAGGCTTTACATAATGATTGTACCTTTGTACTTGCAAAAGTTGACTTCTAAAGGACCATTGGGTAAAGAGAGTTATACATGGAGGATTGAAGTATTATCCTTTGAGCTGATTTCAGCATTTCCCTGCAGTCCTTACACCTTGGATAAACCTTTTTTTGTGTAAAGACCAACACCTCCTTCTTGGTATAAAAAGGGGTGTTGGGTCTCATTTATTGCATCCATCTTTCTTGCAATTTATCTAGTACTTCTTTAAGTTGTAAGCTTTCATTTACTGCAGTAACTTAGCATTTAATTTCAGTAATTTATTTTAATTGTAGTTCGTAATACACAGTGCAGGGACGACTTCTCGTTCCCCACTGTGAGCAGTTAATTCAAGTCACTTTCAATTTTATTATGTGCAAATCTTCATCTTTTGTTTTCTTTACTTCAGAAATGTTAGGCTAAACATCCTTTGGGATGTAGGAAGGAGAAGTACATGGATTTTATAGAAAATGCTTGAGTAATCTTTATACTTAGAATATTTATTGTTTTGGTCATTCATTCTCGATATTTACCCAAAGATGCGAACAAGCCGATCACTTGCAAAGATCTAAAAGTCTAGTTCTTAACTTAGAAATGAGTAGAACGCAGTGACACGAGCTTGAATGATGCTAGGGGATTCGAAAGAATTCTTATGACACTTACGAAAGTGAGGTCGGCATAGTGAGCTAATCTCTTCCCACTGGAGTAGTAGGCAAACTAATTTGTGTATTAAAAACACTTAGAGTATTTGTCTCTACACATTCCATCGAGGCCTGAAAAGGTCCATTTAGAGATTACCATTGACAAAACAACAAGTACTAAGAGTATGGGATTTTTATCTAAAGGTGTGAGTATTTTGTAACCGGGCTTTTCTAGCGAAAATGTCTACCACGAATACGAGGATCACTCTAAGGACCGAGTATTTGAGATAAAATTTAGGGAAAATCCAACCTACATTCCTCCTTTTTATCATTTAGTAATTCGTTTAAAGTAGCTATTTCACCAAACCAAACCAAAGTATTATTTTCCTCTCTAGTTGAAACTTGTAAAAGGAGCTCATGAGAACCGTATTGTCTTGATTGTCCAGTCTCTGTGGATTCGATTCTGGTATTTTACCAACTATTACTTGCTGTGACAATCATAGTGGACAGTGTACACTTGCACTTCCCACTGTGGACAGTTTGCAACCCACTGCGATTAAAGCACACATTTCGCACGTACCACTATGCTATGCCCATGCTTGATCAGTTGCATGGTGGCATAGTTAGGCCACAGTTGGAATGTGCCCACTTTGAACTAAAACCCGTAATGTTTAATATGTTACAATCTAGTGGACAGTTCGCAGGCCTACCAACTGAGGACCCTCATTTGCATCTAAAAACTTTTATGGAAATCACTGATTGTTTCGATTTTAGTGGAGTAACTGATGAAGCCTTACGGCTAAAGTTATTTCCTTTTTCACTTAGAGATAGAGCAAGAGCATGGTTTAATTCTTTGGAACCAAACTCTATTGAAACTTGGAATCAAATGGCTGAAAAGTTTTTGAAAAAGTATTTTCCACCAACACGGAATGCCAAGTCTAGAAATGAAATAAGCATGTTTAGACAAATGGACGATGAAGCTATTCCGGATGCGTGGGAAAGGTTTAAGGATCTGTTAAGGAAATGCCCTCACCATGGCATACCCTTTTGCATACAGCTAGAGACATTCTACAATGGTTTAAGTACCACTTCTAAAGGAATGCTCGATGCTACAGCAGGAGGTGCCTTCACCCTTAGTACCTATAATGATGGTTTAGCTATTTTGGAAAAGATTGCAAGTAACAACGGTCAATGGTCTGATTCTCGTGCATTAGTACCTAGAAAACCTGCAGGTGTTCATGAAGTAGATACTTATACCGCTCTTACTGCACAGCTTGCTGCACTTACCAACATGGTTAAAAACATGTCTGGTCAGTCCAGCACTGTTGCTGCAGCATGTACTTCTGAAAATTTGCCGGATCAGTGTGTACTATGTAGTGGGCCTCATACCTATGACCAATGCAATCAAAACACCGAATCTGTGAACTATTTGCAAAACAGAAATGGACAGTTTTCTAACAATTATAATTCAAATTGGAAGAACCATCCCAATTTTTCTTGGAAAAGTCCATGTTTGCAACCATCCGACGCACAAGAACCGAAAAGTTCTAACTTTCAAAAACAGCCCATGTTCCAACAAGGTCAACAGTCCAACCAAGGAAGACAAAACCAACAAAATGAATCACCTGCTTCTTTGGAATCAGTGTTGAAAGGATTCATAACTCATACCAACGCAACTATCAACAATCAGAACATAGCCTTAAGGGCTATGGAGACTCAGATTGGCCAAATTGCTAATGAGTTGAAGAATCGACCTGCTGGGACTCTACCTAGTGATTCAGAGACTCCCAAGAACATAGTCAAGGAGCAAGTGAAGGCCGTGTCCCTTAGGAGTGGAAGAGACTTAGTGAACACCATACCGAAGGAACCGCAGACTGACAGTTCCACAAACAAAGGACAAGATGTTACAAAGGTACCCCCTATCATTGTCTCATCTTCTGATTCAGTCCTTGGACCTAAACCAACTCCTGAAACAGTGAGTACCAAGCCTGACTTATCTGTGTTATCCCCTGTTGATAATAACAAAGTCAATATCACTGCAGTTGATGCTACAGCACATGCTGCAGCACCAACTAACAGAACTGAAAAACCTCAAACAGCAACTGAACAGGTTACACCTACTGTTTCATCCACTTCTGAACCCAAGAAGGCTGTTGCCACCCCTGTTCCACCTTATGTTCCTTATCCCCAAAGGATGAGAAATGAAAAGGAGAAGGAACAATTCAAAAAGTTTCTAGATGTGTTCAAACAATTGCATATAAACATCCCCTTGGTTGAAGCAATTGAAAGCATGCCTACCTATGCTAAATTCCATAAGGATATTTTAAGCAGGAAAAAGAAACTAGTTGAGTATGAAACCGTAGCCTTAACTGAAGGTTGTAGTGCCCTTGTAACCAACAAACTCCCTCCTAAGCAAAAGGACCCAGGTAGTTTCACAATACCTTGTTCTATAGGAGGTAAAGCGGTTGGACAATCCTTATGTGATTTGGGTGCTAGCATCAATCTTATGCCCTTGTCCATTTTTAACACTCTCGGAATAGGAGAAGCTAGACCTACCACAGTTACCTTACAACTAGCTGACCGGTCCATAGCATATCCTAAGGGAAAGATAGAAGATGTATTGGTCCAAGTAGACAAATTCATATTTCCTGCGGATTTCATTATTTTAGACTTTGAAGCCGATAAGGACACACCTCTTTTGCTAGGAAGACCCTTCTTAGCTACTGGTAGAACCCTCATAGATGTCCAAAAAGGTGAGTTGACCATGAGAGTTCACGACCAACAAGTCACCTTCAATGTCTTTAACTCCATGAAATACCCCGATGAGAAAGAAGAGTGTTATGGCCTAAGTACTATAGAGACCTTGTGTCTTGGAGGAACCTTAGAGGATGAGGAAAAAGATGATGAGTTTGATGAGGATGACCTGACTGTAGATGACCTAGAAGATGAGGAATATGATGATGATGAGGAATTAGAGGATAGTGATGACCTTCAATCTGCCAGTATGTTGCAGCCTGTTGTCGCAGCATATGAAGCATTGGAGCAGACCACTAAAGAAAATCCCCTACCATCTGTTGAAGCACCACCAACTCTTGAATTAAAACCACTTCCTGCTCATCTTAAATATGTTTTTCTAAAAGATGGAGACAAATTACATGTAATTATCTCTACCTCTTTAAACCAAAAATAGGAAGAAGAGTTGGTCAAAGTACTTCAAGCCCATACCAAGGCCATAGGTTGGATGATTTCTGACTTAAGAGGCATTAGTCCATCAATCTGTCAACACAAAATCATTTTAGAGGACAAAGATTTCAGATCTGTAGAACCACAAAGAAGACTAAACCCTGTGATGAAAGAAGTAGTCAAGAAAGAAATCCTTAAGTGGTTAGATGCTGGAATTATTTACCCCATAGCTAGTAGTTCTTGGGTAAGTCCTGTTCAATGTGTTCCTAAGAAGGGAGGTGTGACAGTTGTTGAGAATGAAAAGAATGAGTTGATCCCAACTAGGGTAGTGTCAGGATGGAGAATTTGTATGGACTATAGGAAGCTTAACAAAGCCACTCACAAAGACCATTTTCCATTACCTTTCATTGATCAAATGTTGGATAGACTTGCAGGTAAAGAATATTACTGTTTTCTGGATGGATATTCTGGCTACAACCAAATTGCTATAGCACCTGAGGACCAAGAGAAAACAACTTTCACTTGTCCTTTTGGTACTTTTGCTTTTAGGAGAATGCCTTTTGGACTATGCAATGCTCCTGCCACATTTCAAAGGTGCATGATGTCCATATTTTCTGATATGTTGGAAACTTCTATGGAAATATTCATGGATGACTTTTCTGTCTATGGATCTTCATTTGAAGTATGTTTGAAAAATCTTGAACAAAGTCTTAAAAGATGTGAAGAGACTGATTTAGTTTTAAATTGGGAAAAATGTCACTTCATGGTCAAAGAAGGCATTGTTTTGGGGCACTTAATTTCAAACAAAGGAATAGAAGTTGATAAAGCAAAACTGGAAGTCATTGAAAAACTTCCAGAACCTACAAATGTTAAGGGAATTAGAAGTTTTCTTAGCCATGCTGGTTTTTACAGAAGATTTATAAAGGACTTTTCAAAGGTTTCAAAACCACTTTGTCTGTTACTCCAGCATGACCAACCTTTTGATTTCAATAATGATTGTAGGAAGGCTTTTAAAACTTTAAAAGAAGCTTTAATTTCAGCACCAATTGTAATCACACCTGATTGGACAAAACCTTTTGAACTTATGTGTGATGCAAGTGATTGGGCAGTTGGTGCAGTTGTTGATCCAAACCCTCAGTGATTTGATAATGACCCTATCTTAAATACTTAGTGAAAATTGTAAGTAAACAATATGTATCAGAGTTTCACTATCGCTGATAAGTACTAAGATCTTACAGTACTGCTGATAGGAACTCTCACACTTTTAGATTAAACATTCAGCGAACACTGTTCACCATATCGCTGAGTCTGTTCAGTCCTTATGGTGATCGCTGATAAATTAGTTGTTTACTTATGATCCCTGAAGACAAGATTCACGTCAACAAAGGTTCTACGCTGAAGTCGAAGATCAAGCTCAAAGAACCAGCGACAAGTCTCCTAATGAACTGATGCGGATCAGCGAAGACTCAGATTTGTCCACTCAACGTGAAGTATCAAGTACAAGACTTCAGCTATCGCTGAACTTTATCATTCGCTGAATAGTAAATGATAATCGTTGAATCAACGAAAGCTGATCATGAAGTCCTCCGTACAAAGTACTTTTGTCTTAACCTCCCTTGCACGCCACCGTACGAAATGTCAGAAAAAAGAACCTCCGAAAATCTGAAATCGTACAACCACTCTGATACTACACTGTTCATTCATGCGGCTACTAAGGTTGTCAACAAAGGTCAATGACATGCAACCAATCCGCTGATGACACGTGTAAAGTGTATACTGAATTGCATTAAATGCATGCAGTATATAAAGAGATGAACTCACTTCATTTGAAGTAACTTGCTAACTCTGGACAAGTTCAAATCTCTCTTAAGATAGGATTTTATTAGTAATCTCCTCATCTTTCTTAGTGCAAGAAACCTTAGTGTTCCAACTTGTTTAGATTTAGGTTTATCCTTAATCTTGTTTCCGCAACAAGCTGTAAATTGTTAATGATTTATCAATAAACAATTTAGAAAAGTAAAATAGTGTGTTTGTATTCAACCCCCCCCCCTTCTACAAACTTGTATAGGCCTTTCGGGACCAACAAGTGGTATCAGAGCAGATTTGTTTAATCTCATAAACAAGATCTAATCTAAGATATTTCTCTTCCTAGCTATTATCTGAAAATGGCCAACACAAACACAAACACTCACTATATAGACAATGGTTCTCTTGCAAAACCCCCTAGATTTTCCAGAGATAACTTCAACTTATGGAAAAATAGGATGACACTCTTCTTAGAAGGTGTAGACCCTACTATACCTTACTATCTTGAAAACGGCCCACGCATCCCTGTAACAATTGATCCTGCAGTTCCAGCCACTGCAACTAGAGCTGCTATTCCAGAAAGGCTGATTCCAAAGGAAATCCATCATTGGACCGATGAAGACAAGAAGAAAGTGGCTATAGATACAAAAGCCAGATCCATACTATCCATGGCCCTTCCTGACGAAGTCTACCATTCCGTCATGAACCTGAAATCCTCAAAAGCCATGTGGGACACAATATGTGTTCAGTATGAAGGAACGTCTGAAGTCCAGGATTCAAGAAAGATCAATCTGGTAAGACAATATGAAAGCTTCATCTCTGGTAAGAATGAAACTCTCTCTGAAGTACATCAACGTTTTAATTGCTTAATTATAGATCTAAAAACGGTTGGTAAGGAATATTCTAACTTTGAAGTGCTGACAAAGTTTTTAGAATGTTTACCTGAAAGCTGGGACAATTATTCCATGTGTCTCAAGCTGTCAAAAGATCTAAGATCAATGACACTTGCTACCTTATATGGCACATTGCTGAATCATGAGCAATCTAGCCATCTTAAGAAGAATCTTGTAAAAGATTCCAAAAGCACCCCTGTTGCTTTAATCTCAGAGGAACCTTCTACTCAGCGACCCGTGGTCACTATCACTGAGTTAGAAAGTAACTCTGAAAGGTCATCAGATTCTAATTCTTCAGATGATGATGAATCCTTGGCTCTCCTAACTAAAAAGTTCAGGAGATTCGCCAAGAAGAAAATGTTTAGAAAGAACAAAACTCTTTCTATAGCTGACAAGCCTAAGTCATCAGCATTTGTTGATAAGGCTACTGCTACTTGTTTCAACTGCGAAAAGACAGGTCATTTCGCTAACGAGTGCAGGTCAAAGAAAATCATGAGACCTTCAGCTTTTACAAAGAAATCCTTTGTTCCAAGGAATAAAGACGACAAATACTCAAAGCTGAAGGAGAAGTATGCAAAGCTGAAAAGCTTTAAGAAGAAAGGAAAAGGCCTGATGGCTGACTATGATTGGGCTGCTTCTGATGAAGAAGCATCATCATCTGATTCTGAAGATGATGAAGCAAATCAATGTCTCATGGCCAAGATTGAAGAAGAGGAAGAAAGTTCAGACATTCCCTCCACTTCAACATCTGCCATTCAGGTATCACCTTCCTTCTTTACCAATATTGTAAATATTGATGAAGCTGATAGTCTCCGTAAAATCGAACTGCTGACTAGAAGTTTATACGAAGCCATGAACGGCAAAGCTGTGGTTGAAAACCAAAATCTTGATCTCGCTGAAAAGCTTAAAAACTGCCACATTCAAATAGAAAAGCTTTCTAAATTTGAAGAAGATTTTAAAGATCAAGTCCATTTAAATCAGCTAGTCAAAATCGAACGAGCGGAAGCTATCGCTGCATTAAAAGCTGAACAAGCTACTGTTGAAGGATGGTGTAATTCTTCAACAAAGATCACTGAGATAATTAAGGCTCAGATTCCTCTGAGTGATAAACGTGGTCTGGGTTATAAATATGATACTCCAATACCAACCACTGAACGTTCAATGCTTAAATTTGGAACGTTCGTATCCTCAATAGCTGACACTTCTTCATCTCAGTACTCCTCGTCGGTTACACCAATCCCTGAGGAAACTCCTACCTCAAAAGGTAAGGAGAAAATGGTTTATTCAAAACCTATCTCTGTCTCTAAAGACAAAGGTAAAGGAATTGTTATTTATCAAAATCCTCAGAAGGGTACATTAGTACCTAAGCTGAATGCTTCTAAAGCCTTAGTGATTCATTCATCTGGTTCTAGAAACCAGACCTCTGGATCAATTCAGTGACCTACTCCTAGACTCAGAGTAGATGTCCTTGGTAAGAAATCTGAAGAACTGAATGTTCGTCCTATTTCAAAAACCAATAGTGTACTTGGTGCTGGCACTTCTAATTCCAAATTAAAAGCTCAGCACTCAAGTGGTCCTAGAACTAATTTTAGTTATAGGAAATGTTATCACTGTGGACTTACCGATCATATTGCAAGTAAGTGTCCCACAGCCACCAAAGCTGATAAAATAGCTAAGGTGAAGATAGCACCCAAGAAGACCAAACCAGTTGCAATTCAGGTCAAGGTGACTCCTACCTCTGAGGTCAAGAAATTGACCAAAGTGAAGAAAGACAAAGCTGAATCTTCAAATGCTGCGAAGACTGCTGAACCCATTCCAACCTCTTCCACTGACAAACGCGTATACATGGCGAAGTGGGTACCCAAGCAAAACTAATCTTCCTTTGTATTGCAGGTTAAGAAGGGTATCTGGTATCTCGATAGCGGATGCTCTAGACACATGACTGGAAAGAAAAGCCTGCTCGCTGAATACAAGGAAGAGAAGGGTCCCTCTGTGACTTTCGGTGGAAATGGAAAAGGACACACCCGAGGGTATGGTGTACTTTCAAATGGTACAACATCCTTCAGAAGAGTCGCATATGTTGAAGGGCTGAAGCATAATCTTCTGAGCATCAGTCAGCTTTGCGACATGGATAACAAAGTGATTTTCACTAAGGAATCCTGCTTTGTCTCTGACAAAAAGGAGAAGATAGCTCTCAGCGGTTATCGTTTGGAAAATGTTTACGTTATAAACATGGACTCAACAACCACTGAAAACTCCTGTTTCTTCTCAAAGGCATCTTCTGATGTCAACTGGCTATGGCACAAGAGGCTCTCACATCTCAACTTCAAGACACTGAATACTCTTTCATCCAAAGAGTTAGTCACTGGTCTACCTCAACATTCATACGCCAAAGAATCCTTATGTTCAGCGTGTGAAAAAGGGAAGCAGACCAAGGCAAGCTTTAAGTCAAAGCAAGTTTCCTCAGTGTCATCTCCTCTTCAACTACTCCATATGGATTTGTTTGGCCCCGTTAACAAACAATCCATCGCTGGAAAGAAATATACGCTGGTCATAGTTGATGAATTCTCTCGTTACACATGGGTAATGTTTCTTCGTTCTAAGAGTGACACCCCTGAAGAACTCATCACCTTTGTTCGGAAGATGGAAACTCTGAACAATATGACTGTTCGCTCAATAAGGAGTGATCATGGAACTGAATTCAAAAACAGTTCTCTTGATTCCTTCCTTGAGAGCAAGGGTATTTCTCACAACTTTTCGTCAGTGAGAACACCACAACAAAACGGAGTCGCTGAAAGAAGAAATAGAACAATTATTGAAGCTGCACGTTCAATGCTCAGCGATTCTCACCTGCCTACTCAGTTTTGGGCAGAAGCTGTCAACACGGCTTGTTTTACGCAAAACAGGTCGCTGATAGTCAAAAGATTCAAAAAGACAGCCTATGAACTTTTTCATGGGAGAAAGCCTTCAATCAGCTTTCTTCACATCTTTGGTTGTCAGTGTTACATACTGAACAACAGAGATGCCCTTGGAAAATTTGATCCTAAAGCTGATGATGGAATCTTTCTTGGATACTCCTCAGTTTCCAAAGCCTTCAGAGTCTTCAATCGAAGAAGACAAACTGTAGAAGAAACTATTCACGTCACGTTTGACGAATCCCGTTCAGCGAACTCTAAACCGAACGCTGATACAGAAGAACTGAATCAATGGATGTTTTCTCATCTTGGTGATTCAGAAGATGTTCCCACTACTCATGCTCATACAACTGAAAATGATGGTCCTACTATCATTCCCAATATGCAGAATAGTGAAGCTGAAACATCTTGGGTCTCAGCTGTTCCTATAAACACTATACCCGCAGTTGATCCAAATGTCTCAGAAATTCCATCTATTTCTCAGCAATCAGTTAATGAAGTGACAAATGCAAGCATTCCTCTCTTAGCTGATAATCCAGAAGTAGCTGAAGCCTCATCTTCAGTTTCTCCAGTTCAGACTGAGTCAGCGACGCATGCTCCGGCTCAGCGATGGACTGTAAATCACCCAATCGATCAAATTCTTGGTGATCCCAACGCTGGTATTCAGACTCGTAGAAGTGCATGTAATATTTGTTTATTTGTTAACTTTATTTCTCTAACTGAACCAAAGAAAATAGATGATGCCCTCAGAGATCCAAACTGGGTCAGCGCTATGCAAGAAGAGCTGACTGAATTCGAAAGAAACAAAGTTTGGAAACTTGTTCGGAGACCAACTGACAAAACAGTGATAGGCACTAAGTGGGTCTATCGAAACAAGTTGGACGAACATGGTACTGTAACTCGCAACAAAGCTCGTCTTGTTGCTCAGGGATACAGACAAGAGGAAGGCATAGATTATGACGAAACCTTTGCTCCAGTAGCAAGACTTGAATCTATTCGTCTTTTCTTAGCATATGCTGTACACAAAAACTTCACTGTACATCAAATGGATGTTAAGTCAGCGTTTCTAAATGGAAAGCTGAATGAAGAAGTTTATGTGGAACAACCTCCAGGATTCTCAGATCCTAAGCGTCCAGGTTATGTTTATAAGCTGGATAAGGCACTTTATGGCTTGAAGCAAGCTCCTCGTGCATGGTATGACACTCTTTCTACTTATCTCCACCTTGAAAAATTTGAGAGAGGTAAGATTGACAAAACTTTGTTTTTTAGAAAAATAAAAGGTCATATCATTTTAGTTCAAATATATGTTGATGACATTATATTTGGTTCTACTAACCCTGAGCTTTGTACTCGTTTCGCTGATAGAATGAAAGATGAGTATAAAATGAGTATGATGGGTGAACTAACATATTTCCTTGGTCTTCAGATTAAGCAAACTGAAAAAGGAACTTTTATAAATCAGGGAAAGTATGTTAAAGATATGCTGAGGAAATTCGACTTAACTGAAAGTTCAGCTATGAAAACCCCTATGGCACCACCGCTGATACTTGATAAGGACACAAAGGGTGTTCCTGTCAATGTCACGCTGTACCGTGGAATGATCGGCTCACTACTGTATCTTACAGCTAGCCGACCCGATATTATGTTTGCAACATGTCTGTGCGCACGATATCAAGCTGAACCTAAGATATCCCATATGAAAGCTGTAAAGCGAATCTTTCGATATCTTAAGGGTACAGCGAATCTAGGTCTTTGGTATCCCAAAGATTCAGGATTCGATCTAACCGCCTATTCAGACAGTGATTTTGCAGGTTGCAAAATGGATAGGAAAAGCACCACAGGAGGATGTCAGCTCCTGGGTGGAAAGCTGGTAAGTTGGACAAGTAAGAAGCAAAACTCAGTGTCCACTTCCACAGCTGAAGCTGAGTATGTAGCCGCTGGAAGCTGCTGTTCTCAAGTCTTGTGGATGAGAAATCAACTACTAGACTATGATCTTCAGCTCTCCAAAATTCCAATCTATTGCGACAGCACAAGTGCCATCGCTATAGCAAACAATCCAGTGCTACACTCAAAGACAAAACACATAGAAATCAGATATCATTTTATCAGAGATCATGTGATGAATGGTGATATAGAACTTCATTTTATCCCAACTGATTATCAGTTAGCTGATTTGTTTACCAAACCTCTTGATGAGACAAGATTCAACTTTCTCATCAGCGAGCTTGGAATGCTGAACTTTGAAGGATAAATCTTCAGCGGTTCACATTTAATCAGCGATACGTTTATACATTCTTGTATAGGCTCTCGGATAAAATAAACTTGTACAATCCATTTCATCATCTTCTCTCTGAATAAATTTGGTTAAACTGATATCAAGGTATGTTTTCTCTCTCTGACAAAATGCATGAAAATGCAAGATTTCAAATTCTTACATCGCTGAATATCTCTTCCTTAACAGCGATATTTTGAAATTTCTTAAAACCCTCACTGATATTTCTATTCAGTGCTTCATATTTTCCAAAGAGTCCCTGAGTTTTTCTTTCAAAACCTCAGAGACAATGAAAGAATGTGAAAGGACAGTTGTGACGTCATTGCAACGGATAACACCAGGCACGCTCTTTTTCTGACACACGTTTGCACGTTTCGTTGTCTATCCAATCAAATGCAAACACGTGTCCGTGTCATGATGAAAAACTTTCCCGCTCAAGTTTTTCTCTCTCTACTCTCTTCCTATATAAACACTCTCAAAGTTTATATTTGTCTTTTACGCGAATCAATCTTTCTCCGCAAGAAAAGAACACTGTTGCATTTTGTGCTCTCAATCTTCAAGAACTGTTCATCATCTTCTTCATCAAACTCAAGGTTAATATGTTCTTATCTATTATCAAATGCGAATAACTTGTTTTCGATCTTATCATTGTTTTACACAAGATCAAACAAAAGAACTCAAAAATAAAATCATTTTCTTTCATGGTTTTATAAACACAACCATTTCATGGTTGTTCTTCAAGTTTTAAATCTAAAATCTTAAACTTGTTCTTCTTTCGTATCCATTTTTTTAAGAAACTGGAATACAAGGCTTATGGGTGTTATATTCGTTTTTTTTTTTAAACAAGAAAAACCCTAATCTTCATTAAGATTTTTTTGTCTGAATGAAATGGACAAAATTCGAAAAATCTTAATGGAAATTTTCTTTCCACATTAAGATAATTCTTATTTGTTAACATCTTTGGTTGAACTGATAATACAGTGAAATGGCAACTTCAAAGCTGAATGTTACCGCTGAGTCCATCTCCGCTGAATCTGAGGAACTGGAAATCACCAAAGCTCCTCAGGTTAAGTTTGAGCTGGATCAACTAGACTGGACAAAGGCAAACAACCTCTCAGCGCTTCTCGAGTTTCCTCCTCGAAAGCAGGTATCCCATATAGACGACGCTGTAAATCTTTTGAAGAATAGCCCCATCTACACAGCACTGACAATCACACCTCCTGCCAGTCAGCGTCTATTATCCCAATTCTGGTACTCTGCCAGACACACCGACCTACCCTCCGCCAAAGATCCATCTAAAACCATCGACTGCATACTCAGCGATACTAAGTATGGCACCATCAAGATAACCCCCGCAATAATCCGCAAAGCCCTGAAATTCCCCAACGCTACCTCAGAAAATCCTTTCGTTCCATTACCTGACCACAAGAAGCACGCTGACAGGGAAGAAATCATTGCTTTCCTTGATGCGATGGGTTACATCTGGGAGACTGGAAGAGACAAGCTACCTGAGAAGAAGCTGACGCTGATAAAGAAATCCAAGATGCCCAGCGAGATGAACTTCATCTTCGCTCACCTGATCAGCTGCATGACAGCGAAATCCGGATCTTCTGATCAAGCCGCTCAACCTCAGCAGGCCATGGGTTACGCACTGCTGAAAGGCCTCAACATTGACTGGGCCTCCATCATCTATGAAGACCTCATTCAACGTGTTGATTCTGCCGCTGACCGACCAGCATGGGTTCCTTACCCACGATTCATCAGCGCCATCTTTCAATATGGCCTGAAGGACAACTATCCTGAAGAGGGTGATCTGAAACTCTCTCAGATTGGCCCTAAAGTTCTCGACTTCAAGCCTGTCGCCAACGAGGTACGTCTCTCTACCCTTCTCACTCTACTTAATTCTCCGCTTTCTGTGGCTCCTTCAGCGACAATACCCCTCGCTGATTCCCAGGCCACAAAATCCATTCCTTCTAAGAAAAGGAAACAATCTCTTACCCCTCTTGATTCCAAAAGGATCAAGAAAACCAAGGAGCAACCCCAGCAATTCCATGCTGAAGACTCCTCAGCTCATTCTGAAGAGCTGAAGGAAAGTTCCGTGGTACGCTCTGCCACACCAATTCAAGCCATCCCTTCTAAACCTACTTCAGCGTCCTTAAACGCTGAGGTTAGAACTTTGGAATCTACCCAACCTTCTTCAGTCTCTCAAAAGACTGATGAAGTACTTCTCAGCGAATCCAACGCTGAACTTGAAACCCAACCCCAATTCTTATCCTTCGATCCTCCCTCTAATTCTTTGGACACTCCTCCAGCTAAAACTGGAGATGCCATCATTCAAGAAGCCGCTGAAGCTTCTCAGCGAATGACGAAGAAAGGACCTGCAGAGATCTCCATCCCTCACGGAACTTTTGAGGGAGATATGGAACACTATGGAGGGACTCGAAACTTTGATGAGTTCGTCAACGCTCCTGCAGCTGTAACAAACGCTGGAGAGAATCTAACGAAGCTGACTGCTGTGGTGGAAAAGAAGGCCTCCTCTGATGACATCAAAGACCTTGATAAAACTCTCGCCGACTTTGCCAAAGTGCTCTCCGACATCTACACTGACTACACCAACCTCAAATCGTCAGTTTCCACCGTTTCCAGCGAGGTTACAACGCTGAAGAAATCGGTTGGTACACTCGAAGGTGATATGTCAGTGGTCAAGACCGACTTGGGCTCAGTGAAGACCGACCTTGGTTCTGTCAAGACAATGATCGAGACGCTGGTGAACAAGGCAAACAATCCAGCTCCTGCTCCGGCCCCTGCACCTATTTTGGACTCATTCACCGCAGAGGATCGCCAAGAGCTGAAGAAAATCACGCCTGCTATTTCTGGCCTAGAAGACAGAATAGCTAAGCTTGAAGGTTGTGTGAAAATCTCTGGCCCAGAAGACAGAGACAACACCAATGATGAGTCTACCCATTCCTCCCCTGCCCATCATGAGAAAGAGGGGGAGAAGAGCGCTGAACAAGAGAAGAGCGCTGAAGATTAAAATAAGAGCGCTGAAGACCTTTCCCATGATGAATCTATCAGGGGAGAGGGTACTGAAGATCTGATTACTGGACCTCAGGGAGATGAAAACCCTGAGGGAACCGAGAACCTCGCCTCTGTATCTGAGGGGGAGCAACTCGAAGAAGATGCTGAGGAATCCGAAGCAGAAGAAGACGAAGACATCGACATCCCTGAAGCTGAACCATCCTCCTCTCCAAGGAACGATGATGATGATGATGATGATGATGATGATGATGAAGATGACGAATTCTTTGTCGTCAAACATGCTCCTCGAAAAGCTCTTAAAGGGATCGTGATAACCGAATCCACAGGGGAGAAGACAAAAACAAAGACAAAGCACTCAGCCTCTGGCGCTGAGAAAAGCAAAGACAAAGGCATCGCTGAAGATGATAATCTGGCGATCTTGCTTGCAAAGCCGATTTGTCAGGTACACTAAACTTTTTTCCTTCCCTGATCATCTCTGAACAATCAGTTATCCATTCCACAAACACTATACACATCCACATTTTTTTTTCTATCTTTTCTACCCAAGTTCTTCTACCCAGTTCTTATTTGTAAGATCGCTGCGTTTCAGCTAGTCCTCTCCCCTGTTTGAGGATATCGCTGAAGGCTCTACTATTGCGACTTCACCAATAATTCCAGCTACCGCTGAAGACATAATCCCAGTCTTAGATTTAATCTCTGAGACTGATGAACCAGAAGAACAACCTCTCTCGCACAGAAACAGACCTTCCTCAGTTCCTCAAAGGCTGAGTGAAGAAGATCAAAAGAGGAGAGAAGAAATGATAAATCGATTCGAGGATCAGCGAATCATTCTAAGGCGCGATCAACTACCTTCAGTTCCTCCTAAGTTCAGAATTTCAAAAGCTGAATACCAGGAACATCTCAGAGCTGAACGCCTCATCGCTGAAAGGAAGGAAGCTGAAGATAAAGACAGAGAATACGCCATCAAGCTCACTCAAGAATCTGTCAAAGACCCCAAGCTGAAGCGTATTCCCATTCAAATCCAACGAAAGCTTTGGGAACAAACCCAGAAGATCGTGGAAAAGAAAGCTGAAGTTTCTCAGACCACCCTGATCTGGTGTAAAGAGAAAATCCACTTCAGATATCGTCCAGCGAAGATCAACAAGGTATTCATCTCTGGAAGAACCTCCATCGGAGTACCTATTGTTGACATCAAACTGTTCAGAGAAGATGGCTCATCTGAAACCTTTCGCGCTGACACTGTTAAAAGGTATGGTCTCTCTGAATGGCTGGAGATGAGGTTAGCTATCCAACCATCACAATCTAAGTACAAGGATCATTTCAAAAAGCTGATAAACAGACATATCGATTTGATATCTTCTTGTGTGGATATTCCTCCTGTTCCTGATCTAAAGCCGAAAAGAAAAAGGGGCTCACCAAAGAAGAAACGTCAAGATTCAAACTCAGGTCCTGTCATACGAAATGAAACTGGAATTGGTTTCTCTCGCGCTGAAGTACTTGGTCCTGATCCTGATCTATCTGCCCTTGACATCTCTTTGCCACCATGTGAACTTTTCGTCCCTGGTAAAGTCATCAGTAATCCTTATGGAATATTCTTTCTTGACTACGACGGACGTAAATGCTTTCAACGGATCGCTGAGCTTCCAATCACTCCAATCGAACAGCTCAGAGATCTCATCTACTGGTGCGACTTCAGAAAAGACATTCAGGCACGACACCTAAAACCCTTGATTTTTGAAGCTGCTCTAAAGCTAAAGAATAAAGGAGAAAAGGTTCCTGACTGGATGATTCCAACTGAAAAGACAACCCTTGATGAACTTCTCATTAAGGAAGAACCCTTTGAAGACTGACAACAATCACCTCATTCTCTATTGTATCAGTCATCCTTCAGTACTTGTAATTTATTTCGCTTGTACTTGTAATCTTTCTTATTCAAATTGTAACCTGATTCAAAGATTTAAAGAAAGATTTCAGCGAATGTACTTTACTCCATCAGTACTGAAAAGATCCCAGAAAACAGTAAAAGGGACAAATATTTTATGAGTTCTTTTTATCCTTATGTTTTCATTAAATAGCAATTTTCCTTGTTGCTATGTCATAATCAAATAGGGGGAGATTGTTGATCCAAACCCTCAGTGATTTGATAATGACCCTATCTTAAATACTTAGTGAAAATTGTATCAGAGTTTCACTATCGCTGATAAGTACTAAGATCTTACAGTACTGCTGATAGGAACTCTCGCTCTTTTAGATTAAACATTCAGCGAACACTGTTCACCATATCGCTGAGTATGTTCAGTCCTTATGGTGATCGCTGATAAATTAGTTGTTTACTTATGATCCCTGAAGACAAGATTCACGTCAACAAAGGTTCTACGCTGAAGTCGAAGATCAAGCTCAAAGAACCAGCGACAAGTCTCCTAATGAACTGATGCGGATCAGCGAAGACTCAGATTTGTCCACTCAACGTGAAGTATCAAGTACAAGACTTCAGCTATCGCTGAACTTTATCATTCGCTGAATAGTAAATTATAATCGCTGAATCAACGAAAGCTGATCATGAAGTCCTCCGTACAAAGTACTTTTGTCTTAACCTCCCTTGCACGCCACCGTACGAAATGTCAGAAAAGAACCTCCGAAAATCTGAAATCGTACAACCACTCTGATACTACACTGTTCATTCATGCGGCTACTAAGGTTGTCAACAAAGGTCAATGACATGCAACCAATCCGCTGATGACACGTGTAAAGTGTATACTGAATTGCATTAAATGCATGCAGTATATAAAGAGATGAACTCACTTCATTTGAAGTAACTTGCTAACTCTGGACAAGTTCAAATCTCTCTTAAGATAGGATTTTATTAGTAATCTCCTCATCTTTCTTAGTGCAAGAAACCTTAGTGTTCCAACTTGTTTAGATTTAGGTTTATCCTTAATCTTGTTTCCGCAACAAGCTGTAAATTGTTAATGATTTATCAATAAACAATTTAGAAAAGTAAAATAGTGTGTTTGTATTCACCCCCCCCCCCCTTCTACAAACTTGTATAGGCCTTTCGGGACCAACAGCAGTCTTGGGACAGAAAAGAGAAAAAGTTTTTCATCCTATCTATTACTCTAGCAAAACTCTAAATGAAGCACAAGTTAACTACACCACGACTGAAAAGGAGTTATTGGCTGTTGTTTTTGCTTTTGAAAAATTTAGACCTTATTTAACGGGGACCAAGGTTACAGTTCACACTGACCATGCAGCCATTAAATATTTGATTTCTAAACAAGATGCAAAGCCAAGACTGATTAGGTGGGTGTTGTTACTACAAGAGTTTGATCTAGAAATAATAGATAGGAAAGGTACTGAAAACCAAGTTGCAGATCACTTGTCCAGATTGGAAAAAGGAAAGGACCCTCTTGTTGAAATTAATGAAAAATTTCCTGATGAACAGCTTTTAAGGCTACATCATCATGTTGCAGCACCATGGTTTGCTGATATTGCAAACTATTTGGCTGCTGGAATTATTGCACCTGAACTCACTAAGAACCAAAGGAAAAAGTTGCTTTCTGATGCTAAGCATTATCTTTGGGATGACCCTTTTTTATTTAAATTAGGGGTTGATCAATTTTTGAGAAGGTGTATACCTCAAGAAGATGTACCTGCAGTGCTCAAGCATTATCATGCTTCTGCATATGGTGGTCACTTTGGTGGCCAAAGAACTGCAGCAAAAGTACTCCAATCTGGATTCTTTTGGCCTACACTCTTCCTTGATGCTGGTAGTTTTGTTAAAAGATGTAATGAATGTCAAAGAACTGGATCTATTTCCTAAAGACATGAGATGCCCTTAAATGGCATTTTAGAAGTTGAACTATTTGATGTTTGGGGAATAGATTTCATGGGACCATTTCCTATTTCTGGAAACTGTCAATACATCTTGGTAGCTGTAGACTATGTCTCCAAGTTGGTAGAGGTTGCAGCTTGCCATAGCAATGATGCAAAGACAGTGGTCAAATTTCTTCACAAAAACATTTTCACTAGATTTGGCACTCCTAGGGCCATAATTAGTGATGAAGGAACACATTTTGTGAATAAGATGATGAAAGATGTTTTAGAGAAGTATAACATCAGTCATAGAGTTGCTACAGCCTACCATCCTCAAACAAATGGCTTAGCTGAACTCTCAAATAGGGAAATCAAGAGTATTCTAGAGAAGGTGGTCAAACCTACAAGAAAGGATTGGTCATTTAAACTAGATGATGCTCTTTAGGCTTATAGGACTGCCTATAAATCCCCAATTGGAATGTCTCCTTATAAGCTTGTCTTTGGAAAAGCTTGCCACTTGCCATTAGAACTTGAGCACAAAGCCTTTTGGGCTTTAAAAGAGCTTAACATGAATGTTAATGATGCAGGTGAAAGGAGAAAATTGCAAATCAATGAGTTGGAAGAACTAAGGGACCAATCCTATGAGAATGCCAAGATCTACAAAGAAAAAACCAAAAAATGGCATGACAAAAGGATTATGCAAAAGAATTTTCAAGTTGGTCAAAAAGTTCTCTTGTTTAACTCTAGATTGAAACTCTTTCCGGGAAAACTAAGGTCCAAGTGGACTGGACCTTTTGAAATCAAAAATGTTTTTCCTTATGGAGTAGTCGAACTAATTGATCCAAACAATGGATCATCTTTTAAAGTGAATGGGCAAAGGATTAAGTCTTACTTGGATGCTGCAGCAACTACAGGGTCAACCTCTGTAGTGCAACTCCAACCCCAGTAATCCTTTTGTCTAGGGAGTCCCAACAGTCCAATGTAAATATATAAATAGTGTTTTAATTTTTAATAGTGCATGTATGATAATGTGTGTGGTAATGTGCAGAAAATCGAAGTTGGTGAATGAATGGAGATGCTACGACCTGTTTAATGCAAGAAATAGGATTTGAGGGTCAATGTCCTTGTTATTTAAAAATCAGTTTAAAAAAAAGAGAAAAGAAATAAATAACAAGACAATAAGGTGAATAGTGTTCTTAAAGGTAAAAGCAGAGAATCAAAGTTTTTTTTAAAAGATAAGTACATAATGGAAAAGTTTTGGTCATGTCAAAAAAAATTTCATCATGAGTTTTCTAGGGTCAAATAAGTAAGTACTCCCTTTTATCTTTAAGGAACCTTATTTCACATCAAGGCCTCAACCATGTCCCTCAATTTGGTTCATTTTTAGTTCCTCTTCAACTAAAACCCAAACTCATTTTGAAAACACACAAAAAAACTTTTGGGCGGTGGTGGTTTTAAAGAAACCGACTGTTCAGTTTCTTCTCATCTACAGAGAAGTTTTGTAAGTGTGTGTGCTCCATTCTCATCATCAACGATCTCCATGGCGAACGACGAAGACAAAGGTTCATCTCCAAAGAAGCTCGCCTCTGCCATCTATCAAAGAAGGAAGACGCGATCCTCTGCTCAGAAGACACCACCGGAGACGAAGAAGAAAGCTGTTGGTGTTGTTTTTCGATCACCGGAAACTTCACCGGTGACGAGCAAACGCCAGAAAACTTCAGAAAAGGGCAAAGAAAAGGGTAAGTTCGCTGCTACTCAATCTCACTCTGTTTCTGAAGAAACCAATCAAAACCCTATTGTGGAAAACGCTACTGTACCAGAAACTCAAAACCCACCCATCCCCACAAATGTCGAAACCCACAGAACCCTGCAATCCCTGGACCTAAACAGAACAAACCCAAATACCCCATTGACCCAAGAGGAAGACTCCGATGTTTTTCATGATGCTCAGAGCCAAACCGAAGCCTTGAGGGTAAGAACACATGCTTATTTCGATATGAACATGCCACATGTACAACCACCTTAACCTACACCAAATACCCTAAACCCACTCTCAAAATCACCTACCACTGTGTTGGACACTTCTGTGTTTGACACACTCATCCCAGAAACAATAACCAGGAACATCCCTGTGTCACATCATGATGCTGTGACAACATCTGTGATACAACAACCACCATCGCTGGTAATGCAATTCCTCCATGATGATAATGTGGACAGATTGTTAAACCCTGGCAATCAAGAGATTGAAGAAGAAGCCAGAAGGGTAGAACAGACCAGAAGAGAGGAAGAGGGAGAACTAGATAGAAGGGAGGAGGAAGACAGAGATATAGAAGAGATTGTAGTTGATGGCACTGGTGTTAGGGAAGGAGATTCTGGGTGGGGAAATGTAGAACAAGAGTCTGAAGATCCTACTGTCCAGGATCTGGTTAGGAAGAAGAATGTGGTTTAAAAGGGTAGGGTGAAGACTACGGCTACAAAGAAGGCTTCCACTAAAAGACATACTAGGTCCTTCAAAGGTAAGGCCTCAACAGCTAGGCCTGTCCCAGAGGAGCCCATTGTAGAAGAAGCCGAAGCTGTGGAAACTGAAGTACAAGAGGATGATGAGGGGATGACTAGCAGGCAAATGGGGGAAAGAAATTTCAGTTCAGAGGAGGCAGAGGAGTGTTATGAGTTGTTTAAGCTGAAGAATGGCCATTTAGACAAAGGTTTCAGTCCGAAGGCCATTGAGAAATCACCATTTATTGCTGAGGTAATAGATGAGTTAGGCTGGGAAGAACTGTGCAAAGTACCACCCAAGCACAACATAAATTGGGTGAGGGAGTTCTATGCAGAGGTGGCTGCCAATAGAGGAAATGAGGTGAAGGTTAGAGGAAAGAAGGTATCTTTTACGGCTGAAAAGATAAATAATGCATATGATCTAACACCACCTGCAGATTCTGTGTATGCGAAGCTAATGAGAAGAGCATCTGCTGCTGATGCCAAGAGAATCCTTGGAGTCATTGCCAAGCCTGGTGCAGACTGGAAAGATGGGAAAGAGGGCACCAGGGTGTTGGATACACATTTCTTGAAGCCACAAGCAAATGTCTGGTTTCATCTGATTAGGCATACTATACTGCCCACATCACATGATACCAGCATTGCCTTTGAAAGATGTCTGCTCATTTACTGCACTATGGAGAGGAAACCATTTGATGTTGGTCAGCTCATCAACAAAAGTATCAAGGCCTGTGCTGCAAAGCCTAAGGGTGGATTATGGCATCCGGCCTTAATCCACACCTTAATGGAAAAATCCAAAGTTCCAAAGTTTGATGAAGATGAGTTGATCAGTAAGAAGGCTGCTATGGACATCATAGCAATTGACAGAATCATGCGGAACCAAGTGAAGAGGAAGGGAGATGAAGCTGGTCTAACCAAGAGAGCTACTAGGGATCATGCTGCAGCATCTGCTGCAGCATTGGATCCCAGCTCAAGCAGTCTGGATGCTACTGCTTTTGCATTATTGGTTAAGATGATGGAAGAAAACCAGCAGAAATTGATGGCAAAGCTGGATGACCAGGAGAGTTTTTGGGAAGAAAAGATGAATACCCAAAGGGATGATATAGTGGCTGAGTTTGAAGAGAAGGAGATAGCAATGGGAAGAAGGATTAAGAGGCAAGAGAGAGAGCTGGCAGAGCTGAGGAAGGACCTTGCCTTGCAGAGGCAATGGGAGAAACGCAAAGAAGATGTGGTGATGGCAGAATGGGAAGTTGATCACCTAGACGCTGCCACCAACATACCACCATACCCTCAGGAGCTCAATACCAGAGATGAGGAGCTGCTCAAGAAGACTGCTGCAGCACCTACTCATCATGAGTAGGCAGGTTCATTTCTTTTCCCTTAGCTCCAGTAGATTTTACACTTTGTTATTTTTCATTTTTTTAAAGTCCTTAGGTGTCTGGGAATCTTTGTTGTATTCATGTGATAATTAGTTGAGTCTAACATGACATAGCCATAATAATTCATTTGTTGCATGTTTACTTTCAAAATGTCAATGCTAGAACCAAGCCATGCATTCCTGGGCAGCAACTAGGCAACAAATTTTGAACTCTTGGAAAGGATTTAGGCCATTTTTTTCAAACACTAAGCCTGGCAAACACACACCTTTGCACCCTTAGCCCTTTGTGCCTAAAAATGTCCCTCAATCAACAATGAGGACATTGTTTCATTCAAGTGTGGGGGAGGATTGTGTAATCTGTGGAAAGGCAGAAAATATAGAGGACATAGTCTTCTTTTCTTGTCCAATAGAAAAACACCCTTGTGATATTGGCATCACTGGCTCAATCAGTTTTTGATATTGGCATTCCGGCTCAATCAAATACCCTTCTGTTATGATATTGGTACATAGGACCTAAAAAAAATTATTAAAAAATTATAATAAATCTAACAGAAGGTAGTCACTGCAGCATGAAAACAAAAAGCAAGGAAAGTGAGAGAAAATGAAAGAAGCCCTGAATTGTAAAAACCCACAAAGCCCTATTGATCCTTAGTTCGAAAATTTTGACTTTTGCCTGACAAAAGGAACATGTGCCTTGGCCTATGGTGTTGCATTGAGAAGTATGAACAAACTTTGATTTATGAAAGGCTATGTTAATTGTTGATGTTAGCTAATTTCTATCACACTTTCATTTTCATTTTCACCCTTCAAATTGAGTCTTTTGATTTGTCATTTATGTTGCTTGGGGACAAGCAACAATTCAAGTGTGGGGGTGTGATAAGTGCATAATTTATCACATTCTAAGCACTTATTTTATAGGTTTTTAGTCTTATTTTAGTCTCCCAATTAGCATAATTGAGTCTTTTAGTTTGATTTTATCTTTTATTATAGTTTGGAGCTAAGTAGGAGAAATGGGTCTGTTTGTGCTTGTTTTGTGGAAAAATCTAACAGTTCGGTATGCTGCAGCAGGATGCTACCGCATGAGTCGCAGATCCAGGAATGTCAAAGACGTCACTTCATAAACTTTTTGGTTGGGGAATCTTTAAGCAAACTCTTCAGCCCTTTTTGCAAGCTGGAAGGCAGGGGCATCTGCAGAAGAATATATGCTTGATAGAGATCACCTCAACAAGAGCATCTTATAATCTCTTTAGCTTTTGGATAAAAACATTTGGTTAAAGAATCTTGTACTAGCTAAGTTGACTTAAGATGCTTTTCTTTTGTATAAATAGGAGCCGAGCTCCCTGATGTTAAACACACCACTTCTTGCCTTAAGCAAGTAGTTCTTTAGTTCTAGTTCTAATTTCTAGTTTGTACTTTACTTTACTTTAAATCTAATTTCTCCTAACAAGGAAATTAGCTAGGTAGTTCATATAGCTACTTAGAAGCAATTGTTATTTCATTTCAAGTTTTAATCTAAAACCGTTGGCACATTTGTTGTTCTTAATATTTATATTTATGTTTGATCATCATGATTTATAGGCGTTTAAGAGCGATGATGGGCTAATTCCTGAGCTTGGGTGTAAGTAATGGTTGGGAGATAAAAGCCTTTATGTAGTGGGAGAATGCTTTCGCTATTGGCTATCGACTTTGCTATTCATCCCTTGTTTTCTAAGCTTCATTTAAGTAGTTTTCTTGACAAAGTGACGCATGTTGTTCTACTTAAATGAGTTGGTCTTGAATGCAAGCCAACGTAAGATTTTAGAGCTCTGAGATGTTGTAATATCAATTTATTGTAAATTGTGACTTATATGAATCGATTAGTGGATTTTACTACATGGGTTGGGTCTCCCATTTGCGTGAGCTGCCCTTACTGGTTGGGTCTCCCTCTTTTGTGGAGCTGCCAGTAGATAGTCCGATCTAAACTCTGCAAAGAGGCTAATCTATTCAGTAGCAAAGTTGAGAACCAATGCTGCAACATCATGCTGTAGCATTCTTCCTAAGCATAATGTTGTTGTAACCCAGCCAGATCTTACACCCTTGCATTTCTTTTACTGTTTTACAAACGTTTACAAAGCTGTTACTTCACTCAAAGATTATTCCTTCGAATTCTGTTCTCGAGATCTTATTTTAAGTTTGGCTTAAGACTAACCGCTTGCTTTGTTTGTCTCTGTGGGATCGATACTTGGTACTTAGTACCACTTTATTACTTGTTTTTCAGGAACGATATTGGTTTGGCATGTATACTTGTGTGCTATTCCATTGTTGATTTTAGGGATATATTTTCCACGAACCAGCAGTCCAGGGGCGATTTTCAGAGACCTTGTGGAGATTTTGGAGCCACGATAGAGGAGTAATTGTAAAGCCCGTATCCCGGTATGTAATTTATTAGTATTAATCCTTTTTCTTTTAAGTTTGAGTTTTTGAGGTTTCCGTTAGCGGGGTTAGTCGAGTCGGACCAATTTGTTAACATAGGGTCAGTGTAGTGTAGGTTAAAATGTTAGTGAACTTTGACCCTTTCGCAAGATGAGAGAAGTGCAGGGGCTAAAAGTGACTAAGTGGGAAAGTGCATGGGGGGGGGGGGTCGGCCCATAATAGGAACCGACCCTTTCTCTATTGTTTCTTTCTCTTCACGTCGCAAACAATAAAAGGAGGTTGAAACCCTATTTCTTTTTCCTTCACCGAGCACCTCATTCCATTTCTCCTTTTCTGCGGCTGCCGTGAAACCACCACCACCACACCAGCGTCGCTGCTGGTGTTGGCCGGAGAGAGAGAGAGAACAGTGCGAGAGAGAGAGAGGTAGAGAGAGAGAACAGCGCGAGAGAGAGTGATAGAGAGAGGTCGCCGGAAACTGCTGCTGTCCGCCGCTGTTGTCGCCGGAGACCACCGCCACCACTGCCGTTCGTCAGAGAGAGAGAGAGGAGCAGGTGCGGGTGTGTGGTGTTGTAGCGAGGTAAGTCGTTTCCTTCGTCTCGTTTCCTTTTCTTTTCTTTTCCGGCAAAACAACCACCGCGTCGCCGCCGCCGCCGTACCCCGCTGCCGGAGGTGGCAGTGGGTGGTGCCCGTGGCGGAACCCTAAAACCACCTCTGGCCGTAACCCTAAACTGCCATAGCGGAATCCGAATCGTATAAACCGAACGCGTAAACCGTTTTATAAAGTTATCATTTTATGTGAAAAACGTCCTTTTCTGCCACTGTTTTGCGTTAGCCGTAACTCTTTACTCGTAACTCGGATTGGGGTGAAACCAGTGGCAAAAGTTCCCTTTTCGAGTCTAGTAACTTTTCTGTGTTTTGTGCAAAATCCAGTTCGGAACGTAGCATAGGCCAAATCGTCGTTTTATACCGATAGCTGCTGTTTTTCACTGTTCTGCGAACCATTCTTATAAAATCCGTATTTAATTGTAGAAAAATCGTTAGGAGGTGTATAATATGTCCTTGAAACCCTATCTTAGAGTACTTTCTAATCATGTAATAATATTGAGGATTTACTGGGTTTAAGGAGGTCGAAACAGGTCCCGAACAGACCTGTTTGGCGAGACCGGGAAGTAGTTTTAGTGACGGTTTAAGCGGGTGTCGTGTCGTAGGGTCCGGGTCTCGTATTGATACGTTTTAACGTGCGTTTAGGTGCTGGGAAGTGACCGTAATTGGGAAGCTTGAATTTGTATTGTTGAGCTAGGCGCGCATTCGAGGTGAGTTCTCTCACTATAACTAATGTCGGTTATTTTTACATTACGTTGTGTGTATGTGTGGTAGTTCTATTTGCTTGTGGTGTGGGGTTAAATCGTGGGGTGTCTAGTCGGACCTTTATTGTGTGGCTACGCGGGTGGCGTAGGAGTTCGGTGGGGGCCGAGGATTACATACGCGGGTGGCGTAGTGACTTGGTGGGGCCAAAGGTTGTATACGCGGGTGGCGTATGAACCCGGGGGTGCCGGGTTGCGAAGGTTGTATACACGGGTGGCGTATGAACCCGGGGGTGCCGGGTTGCGTTTGCACGGTTGTCGTGTGGTCGGTGGGACCGACGTATGCCTATCAGGTGGGTTGGTGAGTATGCACGTCTATGATTTGTTCGTAGACTTGTATGCTGTTTATGTGTAATTATCTGTTTATGGTGGTGTGGAAATAACTGTGTTACTTATGGTGTTGAATTCACTAAGCTTCGTGCTTACCCTTTCCCAATAAACTGTGGTTTCAGGTACGGGCGGCTCCAAGGCGTGACGAGTACACACTGGCGCGCGAGGAGAGCTGGTTGCTTTATGGTTTTTAATAATTAAACGTTTATTCCGCTGGTTTTTATTATGAAGATATTAATTATGAGTTTACAAACGAAACGTTGGGATCATTTAATGAGTTGTTATAGATGAAATGTTTATTTAAAAATTTAAATTTTCTTGTAATTTTTGGGACGTTACAGGAATTGACGAGTAATTCACGACGCGAAGCGGATTCGAGCTAGGAGAAGGGAGTTCATCATCATTCACCATTACATCTTTTACATTCTCGTTATCATGTTTGCACACACTTTTACATCCCCTTTTCTTGCGTTTGTATTCCCCAACATCATGAACTAATCTTCAGATGTTGGGGGTTGGATTGAATTAGGTTTGAACATATGAACGGATGACGAATGACGTTTATCAGTTTTTCATTGTTAATGAATGCATGTAATTTGATTCTTAATGCTTTTGAGAGTTTAGCTAGCTTTCAATTGTTTTGTTGCTTCCAGTTGAGTTCGAGAGAATTAACTGTTAGATAGAACTAGGAATTGCATGCCTATGGCAAGAATTTGGTGATAGAGATATGTTAGGTCCATGATCTTCATACAATCCAAGTATTGTGTAACAAGATGATGAAGAACATTATTGAAAAGGAAATCTAACCTAGAGAGAACACAAAGTGATTAGAGATCTACATCTTGTATTAATGAATTCACTTCTCACAAACTACAAGTAAAGACCTATTTATAGTCTTCATCACTTGCTACAACAATTAAGCATAAGCCCTTTAACACAGCTATTGCTTTACAAAACTTTCTATTATAAAGGACAACTTCAGTGTCCTAACAAGATATACCGAATACGCTTTAGTCCTAATTGAACCAAATAGGTTGAGATCGTGAGATTAAATCTATCCGTTCAAACATGAATCTTGCGCTTAATGTGTTTTGAAATCCATAAGTTGAGATCGAAAGATAAAACTTGTCCTTTTCAAAATAAAACCCGATGTTGCTCGAAAGAGAACAACGGTGACTTTTACAGATTTGGTATTCATTAAGGGAATAACTGGTAATCGTTTTAAGTCTGATATTCGTATGTGAAAACCTAAGGATTTCCAACCCTCAACTGTTTTCTCTATCGGAAGTTTCCAAAGCTGTTTACTGTCTCGTGTTTGATTTATTTTCTTGCAATTAATTAGTTTAACACCAACCAATTCAATTTCGATAGTTCAGTTACTAGAGCTTATAGTAATTGTGATACTTAGTTCCTAGTTCCCGTGGATTCGATACTCGTACTTACCGTGCGTTATTACTTGATTTCGACACCGTACACTTGCGGTTAGATTTAGGGGGGTGATAACCCGCCTATCAAGTTTTTGGCGCCGTTGCCGGGGAATTAGTTGCAACTGATAGCACTACCAGCTATAAGCGCTATTACATTGAACATTTTTTTTTATTTTGTCCATCACTTTCAATTTCTGGATTACTAACTTTGCTTACTTTCTTTTCAGGTACTACTTGGTGTATGCCAAGGACGACCCGAGGGAAGAAAATCGAACAAATTGATACGGAGATCGAGAGAACCGTCCGCCGAATACGCAAAGCATCCAAAGCCCAAAGACAATTAAAGATGGCCGACGAAGCACCTCCTCGCAACAATCCTCCGCCTCCTCTGGCGAGAGTTCCGATGCGGTCATTTGCCAATCCAAACGTGGCAACCGCACAGATCGGCATCCAACCGCCCGCTACTGCAGCAAACTACTTTGAGATTAAGCCGAGTACCATTGTCATGGTACAGCATAATCAGTTCGGGGGAGCACCTACTGAAGATCCCCATGCCTACCTCCGCGCATTTGAACGGATTTGTAATACGTTCAAGATAAATGGGATGGAGGAAAATGCCATCAAGCTGAGGTTATTCAGCTTCTCACTCAAGGGTAGAGCTGAAATCTGGATAGAGAGTTTACCACCGGACTCGATCACCACCTGGGCACAATTGAAAGCTGCGTTTCTTCAGAAGTTTTTCCCACCGGGAAGAACCACGCAATTAATGGCTTACATTACTCATTTCGCGCAATGGGAACAAGAGACCTTATACGAGGCATGGGAGCGATACAAGGATATGTTGAAGAAGTGTCCTCACCACGGGTTACACGGCTGGGTAATCATCCAGACATTCTTCGGAGGCCTTCACCTGCAATTCAAGAATGATATCACTGCTGCAGCGGGTGGAGCACTGATGGATAAATCTTATGAAGAAGCATGTGAGCTGATCGAGAATCTGGCCGAGCACAGTTTTTCTACCCCAAGATCAGCCGTAAGAAGAGTCGCGAGCGTTCAAGAAAATGATGAGCTGAAAGAACTAAAAGCTCAACTAGCCTTTATCACGAACCATCTGAAGGGAGGTATTCCACAAGAACCCGAGCAAGTCCAGTTCCTACAAAACCGGAATCACCAGCCGAGGAACGACCATTTCTCCAATACATATAACGAAGGGTGGAAGAAACACCCTAATTTTTCGTAGAGTCAACCCGGTCAACAACAAGGTAATTTTTCTAACTCTTCTAATTCTTCTCATACTAATAATATGTACCGTCCTCCAGGTTTCAATCAAAGGAACGAAGGACCATCCATAGAGAAGAAACCGGGGCTAGAAGATATGATGATGAAGTTCATGGCCAAGATGGACAGCACGGTTGGAGAGCTACCAAGCACGGTCAACACGGTCAAGCCGACTACCGAACAGAACACAACCTCCATCAAACTCCTCGAAAGACAAGTGGGGCAGATTTCTGAAGCCTTACAAAACAGACCTCCCGGAACATTCCCGAGTATGACTGAAAGGAAGAACCGAGAGGAGTGTAATGCCATTTATCTGAGAAGTGGCAAGGAGCTGAATGGAGAGCCTACACGCGAACCGTCATCAAGGGAGACCGATCCTAAAGAGAAAGAGGTAGAGATTGTAGATGTGGATGAGTTGGAGGCCGAGAAAGATATAGTGACTGAAGAAGCCAAGAAGAGTGAAGAGAAAAAGAGGCAACCACCAATCAACCCGTCTGTACCACCGCTACCATATCCGAATCGGGTGAAGGCACGCAAGAATGAGGAACAGTTCAAGAAGTTCCTCGATGTCTTCAAGAAGCTACACATCAACATTCCATTCACGGAGGCACTTTCTCAAATGCCGATCTACCTCAAGTTCATGAAGGAGATTCTATCCAAGAAGAGGGCGATCGATCACCAGTCCACCATTGCACTTACGGAGGAGTGCAGCGCAATTATTCAGAACAAGCTTCCCCCGAAGCTCAAAGATCCAGAGAGTTTTTCAATCCCTATTCAAATTGGGGAGTTTTCTTTTGATAAGGTATTATGTGATTTAGGAGCTAGTATTAATTTAATGCCTTTATCTGTTTTCAGGAAACTGGGATTGGGAGAAGTGCAGCCGACGTACATGACGCTCAAGCTCGCGGATCGATCGATCGTGTACCCGTATGGAGTGGTAGAAGATGTGCTAATCAAGGTCGAAAAGTTTTACTTTCCAGTCGACTTCGTGGTGCTGGACATCGATGAAGACATAGAGGTCCCGTTGATATTGGGACGATCATTTCTGGCCACGAGTAGAGCAATAATTGACATGGAGGAAGGAGAAATGACGTTAAGAGTTGGTGGTGAGAGAGAGGTGTTCAAGATATTCTAGAAGGTGAGAGGTCGAAGTGAAGAGGGATCCGGAATTGATAAAGGAAAACCAGATGAGGAAGAATCCGCGGAGAATCGCAAGTGTGGGCGAGCCGAGTCCGCGGATACCGAGCCAAGTTGAGATCCACATAGTCGTGCCACGACTTTAACTACGGCGCTGGGTGGGAGGCAACCCACCGAGGTTAGTTTTCTGTTTAATCTTCGTTTTTGAGTGTGTTTTAGTTACGAAAAAGCAATAAAAATTAAAAAATCAAAAATAGCTGAAACAGGGACTTACGCGGCTTGTGCCGAAGTTTCCAAACCGTGTGCCAAACCGCGGGGTCCTCTGTTTGTTTTGTGACACAATGAGTTACGCGGGATGTGGCGCGGTTTACAAACCGCGACACAAACCGCGGGGGTCCCCTGTTGCCCCTAAGTGTTTTTCGTGCAGTTTTGTTTCTTTTTGCTTCGTGTGTTCGTTTCTTTGTTTTCTTTCGCCTTTTGCTTTGTTTCTTGTGTGTTTACTTTCCCTCTCTCCGTCTCCCCTGATTGGCGCTCAAATCTTTCAAGAGAATCTCATCCGTCCGGGCAAACAGGTACGCTCTAAACTTTGTGTGTAACGAGTGGTGTAAGATGTTTGGTTTCTTATTAGTTAACGAGATGCAACAAACCTAAGTTTCACTTAGGTTTGGGGTGCCTCATCTTTTCAACATCTACACACTCACTTTTATCGTTGGGCAAACCTCGGTTTCACCGAGGTTTGGGGTTGGCTTTCGTTTGACAAACCTAGGCCACGGCCTAGGTTTGGGTTGGCCATTTTTGTTAATGAGAATAGCTCTTTGATGCGTGTGTTTAATGTTATGTTTTGCCTGTTTGATACCTGAAATAACCGCACAACGATACTTGTTTAGTATCGCCTACGCCGACACTTGCACATTGGGGACAATGTGTGGGTAAGGTTTGGGATTGCCCAATCAGGCCCACGTTATGCACGTAGATTTCCTGCACTTCTGAGTACCTAGATCACTTTAGCTAAAAAATTTGTTGTGAATGATCGAGACCAACCATTGTAGGAAGAATCTTATGATAGTGACGTGACCGCTAGGGAAGGACCGGGAAAGGACATGACTAGGGACATTAGTGGAGACCACCCATTAGTGAGATTTGAGCCTAAAAGACGTTTTTCACTTCGAGAGATTCATACACTTAATTCATATACACTTGTCGAGTCCTTGTCGTGAATATAGAATGATCTCACTATATTATTGCATTGAGTAGAAAAGACAACCATCAGGATATTAGGTAAGGGTGTAGTAGACCATGCCGTGTGGACCTTAAGAGATTATTCCAGGCATTATGTCTTTGTTTAACCCTGTTTTAGCTATCGTACCCTTTTCACCCATTTGTGTGTAACCATACCCCTTTGTAGCCATACATTCACCTTTTCATTTCAGACCCACCTTTAAACCCGAGCCAAAAGCCTTAGCCAACCCTATCCGAAAGTGTGTCAACTAGAAGCGGTAATGAACTATGAAAGATAGAGCGGAAAAGAAAATAGTAAAGGCCAGTCATTGAGAATAAATTGGGTCAATGTAACCCAAGAAATAAATAGGACCAATGAAGTCCCAAAAAAACTAGTTAGATACTATTTACAGCAGAAAATAAGTGAGTCCAAGCGACCCCAATAGTGACAAAGAGGGTCGAGTGATAGAATCAAAAGAAAAGTTCAGAACTGATAATGATTGACACACCAAGGATTTTTGTCCCTTTATACCCTTCATTTCTTAGCTATAACCCTAGCCCCGTTACAACCCCTGTAAAGACCTGGAGGATCTTTTGGAAAATGTGATTACGGTACGCTACCACCGTACCGATCGTCCCTGTGTTTCTACTTGATTCCGTTCTGAGATCAATTTTGAACATTTGTGCGTCTTTCAATAGAGTTGTCATGTAATATTTGAGTATTCTTGTACATAAATTCCCGAAACATGACAACATGTGCGATAACCTAGGTTCGAGCGAAATGAGAGAATCCCGTGAGGTAGGGTCGAGGCGAAATGTTTTCCCTAGTATGTCTGGACCTAGAACAACCTTAATGGAAACGGAGCAGTCACGAGTTCAACTTACAATGGAAGGTCATAGATCAAACGGAATAGGAATAAGGTGAGAGTGAGATAGGCATTCACGGGTATGGGAAATCACCAGTGCATTACATGGTACCGATTGGGAGTTGTGCAGTTATTATCATTTCTCTTATATATGCTTTTATGCTATTTTGTCGCTAAATTGCTTGGGGACAAGCAACGCTCGGTTTGGGGTTGTTGATAACGCCACTTTTTGGCGTTATTTTCGGTCCTAAAACCAATGAGATTGGCTTGTGTTTAAGCAAAGAAGCGGAATTTTATGGTTTATTTAGTGGAATGTGCAGGTTCTTTAACAGGTAGTAATCTTCGAGAAAAGAAGCTAAAAAGAGCCCAAAAAGAGCCAAAACGAAGCCCAAGACCCGAGCCCGAACCAGGACCCGAACCAAAAACCGACCCACGCAGCTTCAGAAAAGCGCGCGACTTTCCACGCGACTTGCAAGTCGCGTAGAAGGCCGCGTATCCCTCTGTTTCGCGATTTTCAGCGTTATTATTCCAGCTTTAGGTGATTATTCCGAACGCAACTCACACACGACGACGGTGGGCAGTCCAGGGGCGATTTTCAGAGACCTTGTGGAGATTTTGGAGCCACGATAGAGGAGGAATCGACGAGTAATTCATGACGCGAAGCGGATTCGAGCTAGGAGAAGGGAGTTCCTCATCATTCACCATTACATCTTTTACATTCTCGTTATCATGTTTGCACACACTTTTACATCCCCTTTTCTTGCGTTTGTATTCCCCAACATCATGAACTAATCTTCAGATGTTGGGGGTTGGATTGAATTAGGTTTGAACATATGAACGGATGACGAATGACGTTTATCAGTTTTTCCTTGTTAATGAATGCATGTAATTTGATTCTTAATGCTTTTGAGAGTTTAGCTAGCTTTCAATTGTTTTGTTGCTTCCAGTCGAGTTCGAGAGAATTAACTGTTAGATAGAACTAGGAATTGCATGCCTAAGGCAAGAATTTGGTGATAGAGATATACCGAATACGCTTTAGTCCTAATTGAACCAAATAGGTTGAGATCGAGAGATTAAATCTATCCGTTCAAACATGAATCTTGCGCTTAATGTGTTTTGAAATCCATAAGTTGAGATCGAAAGATAAAACTTGTCCTTTTCAAAATAAAACCCGATGTTGCTCGAAAGAGAACAACGGTGACTTTTATAGATTGGGTATTCATTAAGGGAATAACAGGTAATCGTTTTAAGTATGATATTCGTATGTGAAAACCTAAGGATTTCCAACCCTCAACTGTTTTCTCTATCGGAAGTTTCCAAAGCTGTTTACTGTCTCGTGTTTGATTTATTTTCTTGCAATTAATTAGTTTAACACCAACCAATTCAATTTTGATAGTTCAGTTACTAGAGCTTTTAGTAATTGTGATACTTAGTTCCTAGTTCCCGTGGATTCGATACTCGTACTTACCGTACGTTATTACTTGATTTCGACACCGTACACTTGCGGTTAGATTTAGGGGGGGTGATAACCCGCCTATCAAGTTTTTGGCGCCGTTGCCGGGGAACTAGTTGCAACTGATAGCACTACCGGCTATAAGCGCTATTACATTGAACATTTTTTTTATTTATTTTGTCCATCACTTTCAATTTCTGGATTACTAACTTTGCTTACTTTCTTTTCAGGTACTACTTGGTGTATGCCAAGGACGATCCGAGGGAAGAAAATCGAACAACTTGATACGGAGATCGAGAGAGCCGTCCACCGAATACGCAAAGCATCCAAAGCCCAAAGACAATTAAAGATGGACGACGAAGCACCTCCTCGCAACAATCCTCTGCCTCCTCTGGCGAGAGTTCCGATGCGGTTATTTGCCAATCCAAACGTGGCAACCGCACAGATCGGCATCCAACCGCCCGCTACTGCAGCAAACTACTTTGAGATTAATTCGAGTACCATTGTCATGGTACAGCATAATCAGTTCGGGGGAGCACCTACTGAAGATCCCCATGCCTACCTCCGCGCATTTGAACAGATTTGTAATACGTTCAAGATCAATGGGATGGAGGAAAATGCCATCAAGCTGAGGTTATTCAGCTTCTCACTCAAGGGTAGAGCTAAAATCTGGATAGAGAGTTTACCACCGGACTCGATCACCACCTGGGCACAATTGAAAGCTGCGTTTCTTCAGAAGTTTTTCCCACCGGGAAGAACCGCGCAATTAATGGCTTACATTACTCATTTCGCGCAATGGGAACAAGAGACCTTATACGAGGCATGGGAGCGATACAAGGATATGTTGAAGAAGTGTCCTCACCACGGGTTACACGACTGGGTAATCATCCAGACATTCTTCGGAGGCCTTCACCCGCAATTCAAGAATGATATCACTGCTGCAGCGGGTGGAGCACTGATGGATAAATCTTATGAAGAAGCATGTGAGCTGATCGAGAATCTGGCCGAGCACAGTTTTTCTACCCCAAGATCAGCCGTAAGAAGAGTCGCGAGCGTTCAAGAAAATGATGAGCTGAAAGAACTAAAAGCTCAACTAGCCTTTATCACGAACCATCTGAAGGGAGGTATTCCACAAGAACCCGAGCAAGTCCAGTTCCTACAAAACCGGAATCACCAGCCGAGGAACGACCCTTTCTACAATACATATAACGAAGGGTGGAAGAAACACCCCAATTTTTCGTAGAGTCAACCCGGTCAACAATAAGGTAATTTTTCTAACTCTTCTAATTCTTCTCATACTAATAATGTGTACCGTCCTCCAGGTTTCAATCAAAGGAACGAAGGACCATCCGTAGAGAAGAAATCGGGGCTAGAAGATATGATGATGAAGTTCATGGCCAAGATGGACAGCACGGTTGGAGAGCTACCAAGCACGGTCAACACGGTCAAGGCGACTACCGAACAGAACACAACCTCCATCAAACTCCTCGAAAGACAAGTGGGGCAGATTTCCAAAGCCTTACAAAACAGACCTCCCGGAACATTCCCTATTATGACTGAAAGGAAGAACCGAGAGGAGTGTAATGCCATTTATCTGAGAAGTGGCAAGGAGCTGAATGGAGAGCCTACACGCGAACCATCATCAAGGGAGACCGATCCTAAAGAGAAAGAGGTAGAGATTGTAGATGTGGATGAGTTGGAGGCCGAGAAAGATATAGTGACTGAAGAAGCCAAGAAGAGTGAAGAGAAAAAGAGGCAACCACCAATCAACCCGTCTGTACCACCGCTACCATATCCGAATCGGGTGAAGGCACGCAAGAATGAGGAACAGTTCAAGAAGTTCCTCGATGTCTTCAAGAAGCTACACATCAACATTCCATTCACGGAGGCACTTGCTCAAATGCCGACCTACCTCAAGTTCATGAAGGAGATTCTATCCAAGAAGAGGGCGATCGATCACCAGTCCACCGTTGCACTTACGGAGGAGTGCAGCGCAGTTATTCAGAACAAGCTTCCCCCGAAGCTCAAAGATCCAGGGAGTTTTTCAATCCCTATTCAAATTGGGGAGTTTTCTTTTGATAAGGTATTATGTGATTTAGGAGCTAGTATTAATTTAATGCCTTTATCTGTTTTCAGGAAACTGGGATTGGGAGAAGTGTAGCCGACGTACATGACGCTCAAGCTCGCGGATCGATCGATCGTGTACCCGTATGGAGTGGTAGAAGATGTGCTAATCAAGGTCGGAAAGTTTTACTTTCCAGTCGACTTCGTGGTGTTGGACATCGATGAAGACATAGAGGTCCCGTTGATATTGGGACGATCATTTCTGGCCACGAGTAGAGCATTAATTGACATGGAGGAAGGAGAAATGACGTTAAGAGTTGGTGGTGAGAGAGAGGTGTTCAAGATATTCGAGAAGGTGAGAGGTCGAAGTGAAGAGGGATCCAGAATTGATAAAGGAAAACCGGATGAGGAAGAATCCGCGGAGAATCGCAAGTGTGGGCGAGCCGAGTCCGCGGATACCGAGCCAAGTTTAGATCCACATAGTCGTGCCACGACTTTAACTACGGCGCTGGGTGGGAGGCAACCCACCGAGGTTAGTTTTCTGTTTAATCTTCGTTTTTGAGTGTGTTTTAGTTACGAAAAAACAATAAAAATCAAAAAATCAAAAATAGCTGAAACAGGGACTTACGCGGCTTGTGCCGCGGCTTCCAAACCGTGTGCCAAACCGCGGGGTCCTCTGTTTGTTTTGTGACACAATGAGTTATGCGGGATGTGGCGCGGTTTACAAACCGCGACACAAACCGCGGGGGTCCCCTGTTGCCCCTAAGTGTTTTTCGTGCAGTTTTGTTTCTTTTTGCTTCGTGTGTTCGTTTCTTTGTTTTCTTTCGCCTTTTGCTTTGTTTCTTGTGTGTTTACTTTCCCGCTCTCCATCTCCCCTGATTGGCGCTCAAATCTTTCCAGAGAATCTCATCCGGCCGGGCAAACAGGTACGCTCTAAACTTTGTGTGTAACGAGTGGTGTAAAATGTTTGGTTTCTTATTAGTTAACGAGATGCAACAAACCTAAGTTTCACTTAGGTTTGGGGTGCCTCATCTTTTCAACATCTACACACTCGCTTTTATCGCTGTGCAAACCTCGGTTTCACCGAGGTTTGGGGTTGGCTTTCGTTTGACAGACCTAGGCCACGGCCTAGGTTTGGGGTGGCCATTTTTGTTAATGAGAATAGCTCTTTGATGCGTGTGTTTAATGTTATGTTTTGCCTGTCTGATACCTGAAATAACCACACAACGATACTTGTTTAGTATCGCCTACGCCGACACTTGCACATTGGGGACAATGTGTGGGTAAGGTTTGGGATTGCCCAATCGGGCCCACGTTATGCACGTAGATTTCCTGCACTTCTGAGTACCTAGATCACTTTAGCTAAAAATTTTGTTGTGAATGATCGATACCAACCATTGTAGGAAGAATCTTGTGACAGTGATGTGACCGCTAGGGAAGGACCGGGAAAGGACATGACTAGGGACATTAGTGGAGACCACCCATTAGTGAGATTTGAGCCTAAAAGACGTTTTTCACTTCGAGAGATTCATATACTTAATTCATATACACTTGTCGAGTCCTTGTCGTGAATATAGAATGATCTCACTATATTATTGCATTGAGTAGCAAAGACAACCATCGGGATATTAGGTAAGGGTGTAGTAGACCATGTCGTGTGGACCTTAAAAGATGATTCCAGGCATTGTGTGTTTGTTTAACCCTGTTTTTAGCTATCGTACCCTTTTCACCCATTTGTCTGTAACCATAGCCCCTTTGTAGCCATACACTCACCTTATCATTTCAGACCCGCCTTTAAACCCGAGCCAAAAGCCTTAGCCAACCCTATCCGAAAGTGTGTCAACTAGAAGCGGTAATGAACTATGAAAGATAGAGCGGAAAAGAAAATAGTAAAGGCCAGTCATTGAGAATAAATTGGGTCAATGTAACCCAAGAAATAAAGAGGACCAATGAAGTCCCAAAAAAAACTAGTTAGATACTATTTACAGCAGAAAATAAGTGAGTCAAAGCGACCCCAATAGTGACAAAGAGGGCCGAGTGATAGAATCAAAACCAGAAAAGTTCAGAACTGATAATGATTGACACACCAAGGATTTTTGTCCCTTTATACTCTTCGTTTCTTAGCCATAACCCTAGCCCCGTTACAACCCCTGTAAAGACCTGGAGGATCTTTTGGAAAATGTAATTACGGTACGCTACCACCGTACCGATCGTCCCTGTGTTGCTACTTGATTCCGTTCTGAGATCAATTTTGAACATTTGTGCGTCTTTCAATAGAGTTGTCATGTAATATTTGAGTATTCTTGTACATAAATTCCCGAAACATGACAACATGTGCGATTACCTAGGTTCGAGCGAAATGAGAGAATCCCGTGAGGTAGGGTCGAGGCGAAATGTTTTCCCTAGTATGTCTGGACCTAGAACAACCTTAATGGAAACGGAGCAGTCACGAGTTCAACTTACAATGGAAGGTCATAGATCAAACGGAATAGGAATAAGGTGAGAGTGAGATAGGCATTCACGGGTATGGGAAATCACCAGTGCATTACATGGTACCGATTGGGAGTTGTGCAGTTATTATCATTTCTCTGATATATGCTTTTATGCTATTTTGTCGCTAAATTTCTTGGGGACAAGCAACGCTCGGTTTGGGGTTGTTGATAACGCCACTTTTTTGCGTTATTTTCGGTCCTAAAACCAATGAGATTGGCTTGTGTTTAAGCAAAGAAGCGGAATTTTATGGTTTATTTAGTTGAATGTGCAGGTTCTTTAACAGGTAGTAATCTTCGAGAAAAGAAGCTAAAAAGAGCCCAAAAAGAGCCAAAACGAAGCCCAAGACCCGCGCCCGAACCAGGACCCGAACCAAAAACCGACCCACACAGCTTCAGGAAAGCGCGCGACTTTCCACGCGACTTGCAAGTCGCGTAGAAGGTCGCGTATCCCTCTGTTTCGCGATTTTCAGCGTTATTATTCCAGCTTTAGGTGATTATTCCGAACGCAACTCACACACGACGACGGTGGGCAGTCCAGGGGCGATTTTCAGAGACCTTGTGGAGCTTTTGGAGCCACGATAGAGGAGGAATCGACGAGTAATTCACGACGCGAAGCGGATTCGAGCTAGGAGAAGGGAGTTCATCATCATACACCATTACATCTTTTACATTCTCGTTATCATGTTTGCACACACTTTTACATCCCCTTTTCTTGCGTTTATATTCCCCAACATCATGAACTAATCTTCAGATGTTGGGGGTTGGATTGAATTAGGTTTGAACATATGAACGGATGACGAATGACGTTTATCAGTTTTTCCTTGTTAATGAATGCATGTAATTTGATTCTTAATGCTTTTGAGAGTTTAGCTAGCTTTCAATTGTTTTGTTGCTCCTAGTTGAGTTCGAGAGAATTAACTGTTAGATAGAACTAGGAATTGCATGCCTAAGGCAAGAATTTGGTGATAGAGATATACCGAATACGCTTTAGTCCTAATTGAACCAAATAGGTTGAGATCGAGAGATTAAATCTATCCGTTCAAACATGAATCTTGCGCTTAATGTGTTTTGAAATCCATAAGTTGAGATCGAAAGATAAAACTTGTCCTTTTCAAAATAAAACCCGATGTTGCTCGAAAGAGAAAAACGGTGACGTTTACAGATTGGGTATTCGTTAAGGGAATAACTGGTAATCGTTTTAAGTATGATATTCGTATGTGAAAACCTAAGGATTTCCAACCCTCAACTGTTTTCTCTATCGGAAGTTTCCAAAGCTGTTTACTGTCTCGTGTTTGATTTATTTTCTTGCAATTAATTAGTTTAACACCAACCAATTCAATTTCAATAGTTCAGTTACTAGAGCTTATAGTAATTGTGATACTTAGTTCCTAGTTCCCGTGGATTCGATACTCGTACTTACCGTACGTTATTACTTGATTTCGACACCGTACACTTGCGGTTAGATTTAGGGGGGTGATAACCCGCCTATCAAGTTAAAAGACGAATGGCTTCTAGTCTTGCCACTGGAGCAAAAGTTTCGTCGTAATCTATACCTTCCTCTTGTCTATATCCCTGAGCAACGAGTCGAGCCTTGTTGCGGGTTACAGTTCCATGTTCATCTAACTTGTTTCGATAAACCCATTTAGTGCCTATCATTGACTTGTCGGATGGACGAGGAACAAGCTTCCAAGCTTTGTTTCTTTCAAATTCAGTCAGCTCTTCTTGCATAGCGCTGACCCAGTTTGGATCTTAGAGGGCATCATCTGTTTTCTTTGGTTCAATCAGAGAAATAAAGTTAACAAATAAACAAATATTACCTGCACTTCGTCGAGTCTGAACACCAGCGTTTGGATCACCAAGTATTTGATCAATTGGGTGATTAATAGTCCATCGATGAGCCGGAGCATGAGCATGAGTCGCTGACTCAACCTAAACTTGAGGGGCTGGAGATGCGGCTTCAGCAACTTCTGTTATATCAGCCAAGAAAGGAGTAGGTGCAGATGTCATTACATTTACTGATTGCTGAGAAGTAGATGGAATGTCTGAGTCATTTGGTTCAGAAGCAGGCATAGTGTTTAGAGGAACAGCTGAGACCCATGATGTTTCAGCTTCACTATTCTGCATGTTTGGGATGATAGTAGGACCATCATCTTCAATGGTATGAGTATGAGGAGTGGGAATGTCTCCTTAATCACCAAGATGAGAAAACATCCATTGATTCAGTTCTTCAGTATCAGCAGAAGGTCTAGAATTTGTTGAACGGGATTCGTCAAAGGTGACGTGAATCGTTTCTTCTACAGTCTGTCTTCTACGATTGAAGACTCTGAAGGCTTTGGAGATTGAAGAATATCCAAGAAAGATTCCATCATCAGCCTTAGGATCAAACTTTCCAAGGGCATCTCTGTTGTTCAGTATGAAACACTGACATCCAAAGATGTGAAGAAAGCTAATTGAAGGCTTTCTCCCATGAAAAAGTTCATAGGCTGTCTTTTTGAATCTTTTAACTATCAGCGACCTGTTTTGCGTAAAACAGGCAGTGTTGACAGCTTCTGCCCAAAACTGAGTAGGCAGGTGAGAATCGCTGAGCATTGAACGTGCAGCTTCAATGATAGTTCTATTTCTTCTTTCAGCGACTCCATTTTGTTGCGGTGTTCTCACTGAAGAGAAGTTGTGAGAAATACCCTTACTCTCAAAGAAGGAATCAAGAGAACTGTTTTTGAATTCAGTCTCATGATCACTCCTTATTGAGCGAACTGTCATATTGTTCAGGACTTCCATTTTCCTGACAAAGGTGATGAGTTCTTCAGGGGTGTCACTCTTAGAACGGAGAAACATTACCCAGGTATAGCGAGAGAATTCATCAACTATGACCAGTGTATATTTCTTTCCAGCAATGGATTGTTTGTTAACAGGGCCAAACAAATCCATATGGAGGAGTTGTAGAGGAGATGACACTGAGGAGACTTGCTTTGACTTGAAGCTTGCTTTGGTCTGCTTGCATTTCTCACACGCTGAACATAAGGACTCCTTGGCGTATGAGTGTTGAGGTAGACCAGTAACTAACTCTTTAGAAGATAGAGTATTCAGTGTCTTGAAGTTTAGATGAAAGAGCCTCTTATGCCATAGCCAGTTGACATCAGATGAGGCTTTTGAGAAGAAATAGGAGTTCTCAGTGGTTGTTGAGTCCATGTTTATTACATAAACATTTTCCAAAGGATAACCGTTGAGAGCTATCTTCTCCTTTTTGTCAGCGACAAAGCAGGATTCCTTAGTAAAGATTACTTTGTTATCCATGTCGCAAAGCTGACTGATGCTTAGAAGATTATGCTTCAGCCCTTCAACATATGCGACTCTTTTGAAGGTTGTTGTACCATTAGATAGTACACCAAACCCTCGGGTGTGTCCTTTTCCATTTCCACCGAAAGTCACAGAGGGACCCTTCTCTTCCTTATACTCAGTGAGCAGGTTCTTCTTACCAGTCATGTGTCTAGAGCATCCACTATCGAGGTACCAGATACCCTTCTTAACCTGCTGGTACGTGCGAAATATGTGTTTTAATCGTAGTGGGTTGCAAACTGTCCACAGTGGGAAGTGCAAGTGTACACTGTCCACTATGATCGTCACATCAAGTAATAGTTGGTAAAATACCAGAATTGAATCCACATAGACTGGGCAATCAAGACAATACGGTTCTCATGAGCTCCTTTTACAGGTTTCAATAACAGAAGAAGCAATATTTTGGTTTGTTCGGTGAAATAGCTATTTTAACGACTTTACTAAAGATTTAAAATGAGAAATGTAGGTTAAATTTTCCCTAGATTTTATATTAAATACCTGATCCTAAAAAGTGATCTTTGTACTCGAGGTAGGCATTTTCGCTAGAAAAGTCCGGTTACAAAATACTCACACCCTTAAGCAAAAATCCCATACTCTTAGTATTTATTGTTTTGTCAATGGTAATCTCAAAATGGACATTTTCAGGTCTCGATGGAATGTGTAGAGACAAATACTCTAAGTGTTTTTAAATACACCAACTAGCTTGCCTACTACTCCAGTGGGTTGAGATTAGCTCACTGTGTCGACCTCACTTTCGCAAGTGTCATAAGAATTCTTTCGAATCCCCTAGCATCATTCAAGCTCGTGTCACTGTGTTCTACTTATTTCTAAGTTAAGAACTAGACTTTAGATCCTTGCAAGTGATCGGCTTGTTCGCATCCTTGGGTAATAATCGAGAGTGAATGACCAAAACAAGAAATATTCCAAGTATCAAGATTACTCAAGCATTTTTTTAATAAAATCCAGGTACTTCTCTTTCCTACATCCCAAGGGATGTTTAGCCTAACATTTCCGAAGTAAAGAAAACAAAAGAGTAGAAATTGCACATAATTAAACTCAAAGTGACTTGAATTGAACCCACAGTGGGGAACGAGAATTCGTCCCTGTCACTGTGTAATTTGAACTACAAATTATACTAAGAATGTTAAATACAGAAATTTAAAGTTAACTAGGTAAATGAGAGAACTAAAGCTAATATTAATGTAGTAGTTGAGAGATTCTAAAATTTAAGCATGGAATTAATGGCACCCAACACCTCCTTTATATACTAGGAGAAAGGGTTGGGTATTACACAAAAATTGGGTTGTCTATTGTGTAAGGACTGGAGAATCAAGCTGAAAATCAGCTCTTTGAACAATCCTATTAATCACCATGTTGTAGCTCTTTTACCCAATGGACCCTTCACCAAGTCAACTTTAAAGTACAAAAGGTGTATTTGATGCCATCTAAAAGAAATATGCCTTGTACTTCTCCAGCCCTTATCTCAGCCAAATGACCCTTCCCTTCTCTAGAATAATTACATCCCAACTAGGAGTTTCTTTGTCTTTTGTCTTTTTGTTCCGCTCGATAGTGGGATCTGGAGTGGGGAACGCAAGTCCCTGCAGATAAAACGTGAAAAACACCCAAATTCCACCAAATAATTTATTAAAGACTATGGTTCACTCTTTTTGCTCTTTTTCGTGAAATGTACCAAGAATGGGGGTTTTGAGAAGTGAAATGGCTAAAATTGACGAAATAAAATAGAAAAAAAAATGAAATAATAACTCTAAAAATAGAGTTATCACAACCTCAAACTTAAACCATTACTTGTCACCAAGTAATAAAAATAAAGAAAAAATGATGCACTTGAGCTTTCAGGGACTTACCGACTTCTCACTCTGAATGGACGTTGATCTCCTTCCATAGATACTTCTTTTGGTTTCCAAATTAAAATTTGACTTTTGTACTTGACGAAATCTTTCCCTTGTTCGCCTTTGATCAATAGGACTTTCTTGGGTTTGAAAGGTTTATGGCTTTGAATATTTTCCCAAGGGTTTTGGCAAATAATTCCAAATACGGACCGAAAATCTCGCTTTGAGATTTTTATTTCAAGAAGTGAGTGGTTTGTGTTTTGAATGGGTAAGTTCGTACACTTCAGGATTTTTATTTGGGTATGGCTATTTTTTGTGAGAGTGGGTATTCTGATGGTCCAGAATTGGCACACCATCTTTTTCTGGGAGTGAGCACTTTGATGGTTGTTACGTGCGAAATATGTGTTTTAATCGCAGTGGGTTGCAAACTGTCCACAGCGGAAAGTGCAAGTGTACACTGTCCACTATGATCGTCACAGCAAGTAATAGTTGGTAAAATACCAGAATCGAATCCATAGAGACTGAGCAATCAAGACAATACGGTTCTCATGAGCTCCTTTTACAGGTTTCAAAAACAGAAGAATCAATATTTTGGTTTGTTTGGTGAAATAGCTACTTTAACGATTTTACTAAGGTTTAAAAGAAGGAATGTAGGTTAGATTTTCCCTAGATTTTATACTAAATACTCGGTCCTAAAAATGATCCTTGTATTCGAGGTAGGCATTTTCGCTAGAAAAACCCGGTTACAAAATACTCACACCGTTAGATAAAAATCCCATACTCTTAGTATTTATTGTTTTGTCAATGGTAATCTCAAAAATGGACGTTTTCAGGTCTCGATGGAATGTGTAGAGACAAATACTCTAAGTGTTTTTAATACATAAATTAGCTTGCCTACTACTCCAGTGGGTTGAGATTAGCTCACTGTGCCGACCTCACTTTCGTAAGTGTCATAAGAATTCTTTCGAATCCCCTAGCATCATTCAAACTCGTGTCACTACGTTCTACTTATTTCTAAGTTAAGAACTAGACTTTAGATCCAAGCAAGTGATCGTCTTGTTCGCATCCTTGGGTATAAAGATTACTCAAGCATTTTTAATAAAATCCAGGTACTTCTCCTTCCTACATCCCAAAGGATGTTTAGCCCATACTTAAAATAAAGAAAACAAGAGAGTAGAAGCTGCACATAATTAAACTGAAAGTGACTTGAATTGAACTCACAGTGGGGAACGAGAAGTCGTCCCTGTCACTGTGTACTTCGAACTACAATTAAACTAAGAAATTAAGATACAAAATTTTAAAGCTAGCTACTGCAGTAAATGAAAGACTAACACTAATGTAGTAGTTGAGAGAATTTAAGACTAAGCCAAGCATGTCATAAATGGCACCCAAGTGCTCCTTTATATACTAGGAGAAAGAGTTGGGTATTACACAAAGAGGTGGGTTTATCTAATGGGTAAAGACTGCAGTATTATGGCAGAATTCAGCACTTTGGACAATCCTTTTACCCAATAGACCATTCACCAAGTCAATCTCTAAGTACAAGAAGGTGTACTTGTTGTCATCTTTAAGAAAACTATTTTGTACTTCTCCAGCCCATATTTTCCTGCCATTTGAACCTTCTAAACTCCAGAATAGTTGCATTCCAACTACTAGTTTCTTTTATCTTCTTGCTCTGCTCGAATAGTGGGGAACCGGAGTGGGCACAACAGTGGTCACTGCAGGATAAATCGTGAAAAACACCCAAATTCCACCAAATAATTTATTAAAGACTATGGTTCACTCTTTTTGCTCATTTTCGAGAATTGTTCCAAGAATGGGGTTTTTAGAAGCGGAATGGCTAAAATTGACAAAATAAAATAGAAAATTCAAGGAAATAATAACTCTAAAAATAGAGTTATCACAACCTCAAACTTAAACCATTACTTGTCCCCAAGTAATAAAAAGAAAGAAAATAAAATAATAATATATATAATAATGTACAAGAGCTTTCAGGGACTTACTGACTTCTCACTCTGACTGGATGTTGATCTCCCTCCACATGTACTTCTTTCGGTTCCAAAATCTTAACTTTTGTACTTGACGAAATCTTTCCCTTGTTCACAATTGATCAATAGGACTTTTCTTGGGTTCGAAAAGTTTGTAGCTTTGAATATTTTTCCAAGGGTTTTGGCACGAAATTCCAAAGATGGACAGACGATCTCGCTTTGAGATTTTTATTTCCAAAAGTGAGGGGTTTGTATTTTGCATGGGTAAGTACGTACACTTTCAGGCTTTATTTGGGTATGGCTATTTTTTCTTGAAAGTGGGTATTCTGATGGTCCAGAATAGACACACCATCTTTTTCTGGGAGTGAGCACTTTGATGGTCCAGAAAAGGCACACCATCAATTTTGTTAGTGATACTCCGTTTTTCTTCTGTTTTTGTATTTTTGTGTTTTTTCTCTTTTTTTTTTGGAGGTGGGTATCGTTTACCCACCTCAAACTTATGACCTCACAGTGTCCCCACTGTGAGAAGACTGGAAGTCACTCTGGAAGTTCCTACCTCAAACTTAAAATTGCACAGTGTCCCCACTGTGACATGGAAATAGGGATGAACGAGGTGTTTTGGGGATGCAAAAAGGGTCGTGTTTGGATGCGAAAAACGGCCTATATCATTTCATGGTGACAAGTTGAGATTTGTACTTACAAAAGTGACCTTTTAAGTCGGAAGCTGAAAGTTGTACCTTAAAATGGAAACGAGATCAAACAAGCATTCAGCTAAGAAAATACGTTAGTAACCCAAAATCACCTACTCAGCAGTAGGATTTCCATGCATCATTAACCAAAAGTGTAAAAGCAGCAAATAGTGTCAAAAGCCTAGCCATAGGCATAAAATCAAACCAAACAGAAATTAAAATTGTTTTTGAGAGCATCATGAGTGGAAACCAAAGTTTTAACAAACCATTCAATGGGTCGGGGTTGCATGCGGTGAACTGTCTCCAGAATCCTCCTCCTCGAAATCATCCTCACTGTCATATGAGGGGCAAATACCTTCTGGAAACTCGGGGAGCTGTGCAGCGAGCAGGGGATCAGCACCCTGGTATATCTGATTGAGAACTGCATCACGGTCCCGAGTATACATCCATAACAACTCATTGGCTCGGTTGGCATGCTTCTGTTGCGCCTCCATTAGTTTGAAACGATAGGTGAGAGATGTCAATGCTTGCATAACTGCTGTCAGAGGGTGCTTGTGCTTGCGGTTCCTGCAGTTGGCTGGCGCAGTGGGATACTAGCGGTTCTCACAGTGTGATCATCAGCGATCCTCATAGTGGGATCAGCATTCCCCACAGTGGGATCATCATCGATATGCTCTCGAGGAGGAGTGGTGATCGCTCTGCCCATCTTCTTGATGGTTAGCACACTTATGTTGCTCGTGGAAACGAGCCACTGATCATCTGCAGCTGAGGGTACTCCAGCATCGATTAGTAATGAAGTGATTAAACAAGGGAGTGGCAAGATTACCTTTTTACGAGTGCGGGCTTGATGAATGGCAGCGTGCATGACAATCCCCAGATTGATCTTTTTCCCAGTGAGGATGCAATATAACAAGGCACACTTGTGCATTGAAAGAGTTGTATCATGTGATGTTGGGGACACAGAGGCAAGGAGAAATTGGAACCACACAGCGGCCTCTGTGGTGAGGGAGCTAGCGTGCAGACACTTCATCTGGCCATCTCTATCCCATGGCTTTCCTTCAATTGCTATCTCTTTTAAAATAAGATCCTCATCTGTCGGGGTCATTTTCTTCAGAAACTGTGAAAAGTCACACGCTTCCGGAATCCTTCCTAGAACCCGATTAATTTCATCTGCTATATAGTTCACGGTTCGACCCCGGACTTTTACAATGGGGTCCTTCTTTTGGGAAGCCTCGGCGTAAAACTCCCGCACCAACGAGGCATTTGCTCGACGATTGGCAGATGCCAATGTCGACCAATCTTGCACTAAAATTCTATCTTTGACAAACGGGTTGGCCTCTATAAAGTCGGGGTCGAAACCCCTCTCCAAGTTCAACTTTTGATTTGAAATAAAAGCATAGTGGGCTGCTACTAAGGGAGTGGTGAACTGCCTAGGCACCCCACTGGGGCATGTTCAGTCCCCACAGTGGAATGGTGTGGGTTTTCAGATGGCATTTGTTCACTCCCGGCATCAATTTCCACAGATGATGAACTCAAAGAGGGTTCGAGACCCTTACCTTTCCCTGATGATTGTCTTCGCGGCTTTTTGGTTGGTGATTTCTACGACATGGTCACCCCAGACCTGGTGACTATTCCTCTTTTCCTCATAGCCCGAATGATGGGGTTCTTCTCACTGTGGGCAGCCTTCCGCAGTGCTTCCATATCCACGGTATTGCTCATTTGGCTGTAATGGTGTTGGTACTCTTCCTCAACCTGCCTTCTCAACTTCTCTTCTTCATCGAACATTTCTGCCTCTGCTCGTTTTCGTTCTTCCTTGAATCTCCTTTCTTTTTCGGCATTAATCCTTGCTTCTTTCAATCTCCTTTCTTCCTCCTCTTTTTTCACCCTTTCCTCTTCCTCGCGCCGCCTTTTCTCGACTTCTTCCTTTCTTTTTCGAATGGCATCCATTCTTTGGTTGTACTCCTCTTCCAATCTCCTTTCTTCTTCCTCGGCCTGCAATGCCTCTTCATCGATGTGACTAGAACTGGAGTCCGCAACTTTCGATGAAGAAACACCCCTTGGACTCTCTTGCTTGGACGAACCTGTGTCTGGAATATCAGCGACTATCGGATTTTCGCCGGAGACCGGCGGTGGTTCGTTTAAATCGTCGGTGATGGTTTCCGGCGGGTGGCTCTCGGCGGTTCTACGGCGGACCGTCGAACGTGTGGGTGCCTCAGGGTTGGTGGTTAGCCTTTTGCTTCTAGCCATTGTTAGGGTTTGGGAAGGGTTTTTCGGTTATGGTTCGTGAGAAATGAAGAAGAAGGAGAGAGGGTAAGTATTTTGAATATTTGGAAGTGAAAGTAGTTTTTAGGAGTTAAGTGGTTTTTGGAATTGAAGAGGTTTTGATTTTCTTTTGGTATTGGAGGGAACGGTTGGGAGAGAGAGAAAAAGAAAAGAAATGATGGTTTTTTTTTCTTGGGACAAGGCAATAGGACATGTGGCAGAAAAAAGGTGACACCTTGTGTAAGAAAAGTTGATGTGTGTCAGCCTTGGGCCCCCCAAAAATTGTCCTATCGTCCGTCAGATTGGAAGTGGGGAATGCAGGGACTTGCATCTGCCCACTGCGAAGCTTTTTCTTGACTTTTCCTTCAAAAGATGAAAATCTCTCCTACACACATTAAAACAAACTACCATGCAGAATTAAAAAGACTAAAAATAATAAAAAGGCAGCAAATAATTGAAATAAAATATTTACAAGTGGTTCCGATATTTCTTAACCATAGTGGGGTGGAGAGTGAGATGGAATGTGAGCACTCTCACTCAGAAAATGATTCACTCTCTGCCCATTGACTTTGAATGTTTGACCAGACTGTGGGGACTTTAACTCCACTGTTCCAAAGGGACTCACTTTGACAATGGTGTATGGTCTCGTCCATCGTGATTTTAGCTTACCCGGAAAGAGTTTAAGACGGGAATTGAACAATAATACATATTGTCCTTCCATGAACTCCCTATGGTTGATTCTTCGATCATGCCACATCTTGGTCTTTTCTTTGTACAACTTTGCGTTTTCATAGGAGTAATATCGCAACTCCTCTAGTTCATGCAATTACAAACTCCGCTTAATTCCCGCAGCATCCTCACTCATGTTAAGCTCTTTAAGGGCCCAAAACGCCTTGTGCTCCAATTCAATCGGTAAATGACAAGCTTTGCCAAAAACTAATTTAAATGGAGACATTCCCATGGGAGTTTTATAGGCCGTTCGATAGGCCCAAAGAGCATCATCAAGTTTGGTTGACCAATCTTTGCGGTGCGGTTTAACAACTTTTTCCAAAATTCCTTTGATCTCACGGTTTGAAAGCTCGGCCAAACCGTTGGTTTGCGGATGGTATGCGGTGGCCACTCTATGATGTATGTCATATTTAGCAAGGACCGAGGCCATGACTTTGTTTACAAAATGGGTGCCTTCGTCACTAATCAATGCCCGTGGTGTTCCAAATCGAGTAAAAATATTTTTATACAAAAATTTCACCACGGTATTGGCATCATTAGAATGACACGCAATGGCTTCCACCCATTTTGAAACATAATCTACCGCAACCAAGATATAAAAATTATTATTGGAATTTGGAAAGGGTCCCATGAAATCAATCCCCCAAACATCAAAAAGTTCTACCTCTAAGATGTTGTTAAGAGGCATCTCGTTCCTTTGCGAAATGTTCCCGGTGCGTTGACATTGCTCACAACTTTTTACAAATTCATAAGAGTCTTTAAACATAGTGGGCCAAAAGTACCCACTTTGCAAGATTTTTGCAGTAGTGCGGTTTCCACCAAAGTGGCCACCGTAGTGGGATGTATGACAACCATGGAGTATTTGATGTTGCTCACTCCCGTGGATACAACGCCTCAATATTTGGTCCGTCCCTATCTTATACAAGAAAGGGTCGTCCCAAACATATTGTCGTGTATCATGTAAAAACTTTTTAAATGGTTGTCCACTCATCCCATGGGGTTTTAGTCCACTTGCTAAAAAGTTGGCGATGTCAGCATACCAAGGAATATTATTTTCGAGATGTTGGGCTGATAACAATTGTTCATTGGGAAAATTCTCTCTGACCGGAGTGGGATCAACAGTGCCCACTATCTTCTCGAGCCTGGACAAATGGTCAGCTATCTGATTGCTTGTTCCTTTTCTATCAACGATCTCAAGGTCGAATTCTTGCAGCAATAAAACCCACCTAATCAAGCGTGACTTGGAATCAGCCTTGTTGATCAAGTATTTTATCGCTGCATGATCCGTGTGCACTATGACCTTCGTCCCTATCAAGTACGACCTGAAACGATCAAAAGCAAACACTACCGCAAGTAATTCATTTTCAGTTACTGTGTAATTAATCTGAGCTTCAATCAGTGTTTTACTTGCATAATAAATGGGGTGAAAAACTTTGTTCTTTTTCTGTCCGAGAACAGCCCCCACAGCCCACTCGCTGGCATCACACATCACTTCGAATGAGAGTGACCAGTCAGGAGTGGTCACTATGGGTGCTGTGACTAAGGCTTCCTTGATTGTTTCAAAAGCATCTTGGCATTCTTTCGTAAAAATGAAATCTTTTTCGTGTTGTAACAGGTTGCATAGGGGTTTTGTTATTTTTGAAAAATCTTTGATGAACCTCCTATAAAAACCTGCGTGACCCAAGAAACTGCGAATACCTTTTACTGTTGTGGGTTCGAGAAGTTATGCCACTACCTCAAGCTTGGTTTTGTCAACTTCCAACCCTCTCCTTGAGACAAGATGACCTAGGACAATACCTTCTTCTACCATAAAATGGCATTTTTCCCAATTCAAAATAAGGTCGTGGGTCTCACATCTCACTAGGCTTTTATCTAAATTTCCTAGGCAGTTGTCGAATGATGTCCCTTTCACAGAAAAGTCATCCATAAAAACTTCTATAGTGTCCTCAATCATGTCGGTGAAAATGGCCATCATACAACGTTGGAAAGTGGCTGGGGCATTACACAATCCAAATGGCATCCTTCGGAATGCAAAAGTACCATAGGGACAAGTAATGGTGGTCTTTTCTTGGTCCTCGGGGGCGATGTGGATTTGGTTGTATCCATCTAGAAAACAATAAAATTCCTTTCCCGCTAACCGATCAAGCATTTGGTCGATGAAAGGTAGGGGGAAGTGGTCTTTCTTAGTGGCCAAGTTGAGTTGTCTATAGTCCATGCATATCCTCCACCCCATTACAGTTCTAGTGGGAATGAGCTCGTTCTTTTCGTTCTTTATTACGGTCGTCCCTCCCTTTTTAGGGACACATTGGACGGGGCTCACCCAACTACTACTAGAAATGGGATAGATAATATCGGCATCTAACCACTTCAAAACTTCTTTCTGAACTACCTCCTTCATGATGGGGTTCAACCTTCTTTGAGGTTGGACTTTCCCAGGGTGGTCACTCTCCAAGTTAATCTTATGTTGACAGAGGGAGGGGCTAATACCTCGAATGTCTGCTATTGTCCAACCAATTGCCTTCTTATGCTTTATTAACAAATCGATCAGAAGTTGTTCTTGTTTCTCACTAAGTTTAGAAGAGATAATAACGGGAAGTTTATGATTCTTAGCGAGATAAGCATATTTCAAGTGGGAAGGCATTGGTTTAAGCTCTAACTCGGGAGGTTGTTCTATTGAAGGGGGTTGAACATCTCTATCCTTAAAGTCTAGATGTTCAAAGGCTGCCACTATTTCGTTACACTCATCCTCAAAAGTGTCGTCACTCTTAAGGTCGGAGTGCTCACTCTCACTCCCCACTGTGGGCACTGTACTTCCCACTATGGGCACTGTATCAAGACTGTAGGATCCATAAATCGAACTTAAAGCAAAGCAGTCTTTGGTGTCTATATACTTAAGGGACTTGAAGACATTAAATGTCACCTCTTGGTCATTAACTCTCATCGTGAGTTCTCCTTTGTGTACATCAATCAAAGTTCATCCGGTTGCAAGAAACGGACGTCCTAAGATGATTGGGATTTCTTTATCGGCCTCATAATCTAGAACTAGAAAATCGGCGGGGAAGATAAATTTATCCACTTGGACCAAGACGTCTTCTATTTTTCCCTTGGGGTAGGCAATGGACCGATCGGCTAGTTGTAATGTCACGGTTGTGGGTCTAGCCTCTCCAATACCTAACTTGTTAAAAATGGACAGCAGCATCAAATTGACACTAGCTCCCAAGTCACAGAGTGCTTGACCTACTTCTTGTCCTCCTATTGTGCATGGAATGGTGAAACTACTCGGGTCTTTCAACTTAGGTGGAATCTTGCTAGGAAGGAGGGCACTACATTCTTCGGTCAAAGCCACAGTCTCAAACTCACCCAGCTTTCTTTTTTTGTTCAAAATATCCTTTAAAAATTTAACATAGCTTGACATTTGCTCGAGAGCTTCTATCAAGGGTATGTTAATGTGAAGCTGTTTAAAAATGTCTAAGAATTTTTTAAATTGAACATCGACATTTTTAGGCTTCTTTCTGTCAGGAAAAGGTATGCTTCGTGGGTCAATTTGAGTTTGCTGTGGTATTGGCTTTGGAACAGTAGGTTTCGGAACAGGTCCAAAAGTGGGAAGGTCAGGGATGTCGTTCCCCACTGTGGGGATGACAGTGACTTGAGGAGTGCCCACTGTGGGAGTTACAGTGGGTATTTGAGGCGAATCATCAGACTCGAAAACGATATATTTCAGATCCTTTCCACTCCTCAGTGTTATGGACTTGACATGTTCAGATCCTATCACCTTAGCATGTTCGGTGTCACTAGGTAATGTCCATGGTGGTCTATTCTTAACTTCGACAGCTAGTTGTCCTACTTGGGTCTCTATATTCCTAATGGCTGCTTGAGTTTGATTCATGAAACCCTTGAGAATTGATTCAATCGATTGTTGAACCTCAACTGGTTGATTGGATCGTGGTTGGTATTGTTGTGAGGATTGCCCTTGGTGAAAGTTCTGTGGGTGCTGCCCACTGTGATGTGGGGACTGCCCACTGTGATGTTGCTGAAATCCAGGGGGATTGTGTGCTCTTTGCTGGGCATGACTCGCCCCGTGGGGTTGGAGTCCTGGATTACCAGCCCAAGAGAAATTTGGATGATTTCTCCAACCTGGATTATAAGTCTGTAAGTATGGGTTGTTTCTCGGATTGGTTCCTATAACATTAACGGCTTCGGGATTTGCTGGACAATAGTCAAAAAGATGCTCCTCTCCACAGAGGGAGCAGTTTTCGGCTAGATGAGTTGCAGAATTGACTTGGCCTCTATTTTGGTTCCAAACGATTTTTGTTAAGGCCACTAACTGTGCATTCATGGTTTTGAGTGCCTCAGAATCGATGGTGTTGGTCTCTGGTACGATTGCTCTAGGATTGGACCACTCGGTATTGTTGTTGGAAACTTTTTCTAATATTTGATATCCTTTATTGTATGTTTTACTCGTGAATGTTCCACCGGCTGTTGCATCTAAGATGATTTTGGCTACATTTGAAAGACCATTGTAAAAGGTCTCCAATTGGATGCAATGTGGGATGCCATGATGTGGGCACTTTCGAAGTAAATCTTTAAATCGTTCCCATGCATCCGAAACAGCCTCATCTTCTTCTTGCCTAAACAAAATTATATCATTTCGAAACCTTACATTCCTCGTTCGAGGAGAGTATTTTTGCAAAAATTTATCGGCAAGTTCTTGCCAAGTGGTTATCGAGTGAGGTGCATGTGAGTTCAGCCATGACTTCGCCTTATCCCTTAGTGAAAAAGGAAAAAGTCTTAGTCTTAATGCTTCATCACTCACACCTTGTAACTGAAAGGAATCGGTCATTTCCAAGAAAGATTTTAAGTGCGAGTGCGGATCCTCAGATGGTGATCCTCCGAACTGACCCATGGCTTGGATCATTTGAAACATCACCGGTTTGAGTTTAAAATGAGTTGCAACAATGTTGGGTCTTAAAATTCCGGAGCTCAAATCACCAACTCCGGAAGTAGCGTAGTCCCGTATTTTTCGATCTTTGCTATCGGCAATCGTCACTGTGGTCTCCACTATAGGTGGTGGTATTGCTGCCATGTTTACAGTGGGGATCACAGGGGGTTGTCGATTTGTGTTATTGTTTTTACGTCTTCTTCGAAAAGTTTTTCTATTTCAAGATCGATTGGTCCCAAAGGTTCGTGTTGTTGCCGTGGCATGCAACACGAACAGCTTAGAAAAACGAGTTACTCGGGCTCGAACAAAAACTAATGTCTTGAGATTTTAAAATCACGCCAGTCCCCGGCAACGGCGCCAAAAACTTGTTACGTGCGAAATATGTGTTTTAATCGCAGTGGGTTGCAAACTGTCCACAGCGGGAAGTGCAAGTGTACACTGTCCACTATGATCGTCACAGCAAGTAATAGTTGGTAAAATACCAGAATCGAATCCACAGAGACTAGGCAATCAAGACAATACGGTTCTCATGAGCTCCTTTTATAGGTTTCAAAAACAGAAGAAGCAATATTTTGGTTTGTTTGGTGAAATAGCTACTTTAACGATTTTACTAAGGTTTAAAAGAAGGAATGTAGGTTAGATTTTCCCTAGATTTTATACTAAATACTCGGTCCTAAAAATGATCCTTGTATTCGAGGTAGGCATTTTCGCTAGAAAAGCCCGGTTACAAAATACTCACACCGTTAGATAAAAATCCCATACTCTTAGTATTTATTGTTTTGTCAATGGTAATCTCAAAAATGGACCTTTTTAGGTCTCGATGGAATGTGTAGAGACAAATACTCTAAGTGTTTTTAATACACAAATTAGCATGCCTACTACTCCAGTGGGTTGAGATTAGCTCACTGTGCCGACCTCACTTTCGTAAGTATCATAAGAATTCTTTCTAATCCCCTAACATCATTCAAGCTCGTGTCACTACGTTCTACTTATTTCTAAGTTAAGAACTAGACTTTAGATCCTAGCAAGTGATAGGCTTGTTCGCATCCTTGGGTAAAAATCGAGAATGAATGACCAAAACAGCAAATATTCTAAGTATAAAGATTACTCAAGCATTTTTAATAAAATCCAGGTACTTCTCCTTCCTACATCCCAAAGGATGTTTAGCCCATACTTAAAATAAAGAAAACAAGAGAGTAGAAGCTGCACATAATTAAACTGAAAGTGACTTGAATTGAACTCAAAGTGGGGAACGAGAAGTCGTCCCTGTCACTGTGTACTTCGAACTACAATTAAACTAAGAAATTAAGATACATAATTTTAAAGCTAGCTACTGCAGTAAATGAAAGACTAACACTAATGTAGTAGTTGAGAGAATTTAAGACTAAGCCAAGCATGTCATAAATGGCACCCAAGTGCTCCTTTATATACTAGGAGAAAGAGTTGGGTATTACACAAATAGGTGGGTTTATCTAATGGGTAAAGACTGCAGTATTATGGCAGAATTCAGAACTTTGGACAATCCTTTTACCCAATAGACCATTCACCAAGTCAATCTCTAAGTACAAGAAGGTGTACTTGTTGTCATCTTTAAGAAAACTACTTTGTACTTCTCCAGCCCATATTTTCCTGCCATTTGAACCTTCTAAACTCCAGAATAGTTGCATCCCAACTACTAGTTTCTTTTATGTTTTTGCTCTGCTCGAATAGTGGTGAACCGGAGTGGGCACAACAGTGGTCACTGCGGGATAAATCGTGAAAAACACCCAAATTCCACCAAATAATTTATTAAAGACTATGGTTCACTCTTTTTGCTCATTTTCGAGAATTGTTCCAAGAATTGGGGTTTTTAGAAGCAGAATGGCTAAAATTGACAAAATAAAATAGAAAATCCAAGGAAATAATAACTCTAAAAAATAGAGTTATCAATGGTCCAGAAAAGGCACACCATCAATCCTTTGTAGTGACACTCCGTTTTTCTTCTGTTTTTGTATTTTCGATTTTTTTTGGAGGGGGGTATGGCTTACCCACCTCAAACTTATGACTTCACAGTGTCCCCACTGTGGAAAGACTGGAAGTCACTCTGGAAGTCCCCACCTCAAACTTAAGATTGCACAGTGTCCTCACTGTGACTTGAATTTTGGTGCGAAAGAGGTGGTTGGGGGTACAAAAAGGGTCGTGTTTGGATGCGAAAAATGGCCTATATCATTTCATGGTGATAAGTTGAGATTCGTACTTACAAAAGGGACCTTTTAAGTCGGAAGCCGAAAGTTGTACCTTGAAATGAAAACGAGATCAAACAATCATTCAAACAAGAAGTGAGTTAGTACCCAAAAGCACCTACTAAAAGTAGTAGGGATCCATGCATCATAAACCAAAAGTAACCAAAGCAGCAAATATTGTCAAATGCCTAGCCATAGGCGAAATACCAAAATAAACAGAAAATAGAAATTGTTTTTGGGAGCATCAAAAGTGGGAACCATAATCCCAACAAACCATTCAGCGGTTCGGACTTGCTTGCGGCGAGCTTGCGGCGGAGTCTTCCTCGAAATCATCTTCACGTTCATTTGAGGGGCAAATACCTTCGGGAAATTCAGGGAGTTGTCCGTGTAACTCAGGATCATGACCTTGTAGCATCTGGTTGACAACCGCATCCCTATCCCTTGTATACATCCAGAACGACTCGGTGGCTCGGTTCATATGCTTCTGTTGAGCTTCCATGAGATCAACTTTATAAGTGAGAGCTGTTATTGCTTGTAGAACGGCGGTCATGGGGTTGCTTGAGCTTACTGCAGTGGGTTGTCGTAGTGGGGTACCAGTGGTTCTCATAGTGGGATCGTCCTGAGCAGGTTCTTCAGAAGGGCCGGCAAGTGCCCTCCCCATTTTCTTGATGGTTAGGACGCTAATGTTGCTCATTGAAACGAGCCACTGATCATCTGCAGCTGAGGGTACTCCAGCTTCGATTAGTAATGAAGTGATAAGACAAGGGAGGGGTAGGATTACCTTCTTTCGTGTGCGTGCGGTGTGAATGGCGGAAAACATGAGGGACCCAAGGTTGATCGGCTTATCCGTAAGGATGCAGTACAGCAGGGCGCACTTGTGCATCGATAGGGTCGTATCATGAGAAGTAGGGGATAAAGTGGCCCGGACAAACGCAAACCACACAGCGGCCTCGGTAGTGAGGGAGCTAACGTGTAGACATTTGCGTGTGCCATCCATATCCCAGGGCTTTCCTTCCACTGCCAATTCCTTTAAAATCACATCTTCATCGACGGGGCTCATTTTTCTCAAGAACTGTGTGAATGCGCATGTAGTTGGGGTCCTTATTCCAAGGACCTGATTAATGGCGGTGGCATGATAGTACACGGTCCGACCCCGAACTTTTACAAAGGGGTCTTTGGTCTGCGAAGCCTCGGCATAAAACTCCCGAACTAGAGAGGCATTTGCTCGACGATTGGCAGATGCCAACGTCGCCCAATCTTGTGCTAAACCCCGATTTTTGATAAACGGGTTTGCCTCTACAAACTCGGGGTCAAAGCCCCTCTCCAAGTTCAATCGCTGCTTAAAAATACAGTCATAATGGGCGGCCACTGCTGGAATTGTGAACTGCCTAGGCACCCCACTGGGGCATGCTCAGTCCACACAGTGGAATGGTGTGGGTTTTCAGATGGCACTTGCTCATTCCCAGCATCAGTTTCAACAGATGATGAACTTAAAGAGGGTTCAAGACCCTTACCTTTCCCAGACGATTTTCTTCTCGGCTTTTTGGTTGGTGTTTTCTCCGGCATGGTCACCCTAGACCTGGTGACCATTCCCTTTTTCCTCAGAGCCCGAACGATGGGGTTTTCCCCACTGTGGGCAGCAGCCTGGAGTACCGGTAAATCGACCGTGTTTGTGACCTGAGGATTTTTCTCAGTCTGAATCTGCTCCTTCCCTTTTCTTCGAATTTCCCCCTCTTGTCTGATTCTTTCTTGTTCTTCCTTTGCCAACCGTTCTTCTTCAGCCCTTTTCTTTTCTTCCGCTGCCCGTTTTCTTTCTTCTTCACAAAGCCTTTCTTCCTCAACCCTTTTTCTTTCCTCTTCCTCCCTCGCCAACCTCTTGGCCTCATCCCGTTTTTTCTTCTCCTCCTCTTCTTTTCTTAACCTTTCCTCCTCTTCTTGTTTCGGTCTTTCTTCTTCCTCTCGTCGCTTCTTCTCGACTTCTTCTTTTCTTTTTTGGATAGCAGACATCCATTGGTTATACTCTTCTACCAACCTCCTTTCTTCCTCTTTGGCCTGCAATGCTTCGTCATCGAGATAGCTTTGACTGGTGTCCGAAACCCTTGATGAAGACACAACCCTCAGACTCTCTTGCTTGGATGAACCCGTGTCTGGAATATCTTGTATGATCGGTGGTTCACCGGAGACCGGCGGCGGTTCGTTTAAATCGCCGGTGATGGTTTCCGGCGGGTGGCCCTCGGTGGTTCTGCGGCGGACCGCCGCACGATTGGGTTCCTCCGGGTGGGTGTTTAGTCTTTTGCTCCTGGCCATTTTTAGGGTTTAGGAAGGTTTTTTTTTCGGTTTTGGTTCGTGAGAGAGAAATGAGAAGGAGAGAGGGTATTTTTGATTTTTAGAAGTAAGTGTGGTTTTTAGGTTTTAGGATGGGAAAGGTTTTTGTTTTCAAATTGGAGGGAACCGTTTGTTTAGGAGAGAGAGAAAGGACAATGATGGTTTTTCTTGGAAAATGGCAAACTTATGACAAGTGGCAGCAAAAGTTGATTGATTTGTAAGAGAAGTTGATGTGTGTCAGCATCTTGGGCCACCAAAAACCGTCCCATCTTATGTCAGTTCGGGAGTGGGAAGCGCAGGGACGAGCTCCATCCCACTGCGAAGCACTTTCTTGGCTTTTTCTTCAAAAGTTGGGAATCTCTCCTACACACATGCAAAATAAACTACCATGCAGAATTAAAAGTACCAAAAATAATAAAAAGGAAGCAAATACTTGAAATAAAATATTTACAAGCGGTTTTGACTTTTCTTAGCCATAGTGAGGTGGAGAGTGGGATGGAATGTGAGCACTCTCATTCAGAAAATGTTTCACTCTGTCCATTGACTTTAAAGATTTGACCAGACTGTGGGGACTTCAACTCCACTATTCCAAAGGGACTCACTTTGACAATGGTGTATGGTCCCGTCCATCTTGATTTTAGCTTACCCGGAAAGAGTTTAAGACGGGAATTGAACAATAATACATGTTGTCCTTCCATGAACTCCCTATTGTTGATTCTTCGATCATGCCACATCTTGGTCTTTTCTTTGTACAACTTTGCGTTCTCGTAGGAGTGATATCGCAACTCCTCTAGTTCATGCATTTGCAAACTCCTCTTAATTCCCGCAGCATCCTCACTCATGTTAAGCTCTTTAAGGGCCCAAAACGCCTTGTGCTCCAATTCAATCGGTAAATGGCAAGCCTTGCCAAAAACTAATTTAAATGGAGACATTCCTAAGGGAGTTTTATAGGCCGTTCGATAGGCCCAAAAAGCAGCATCAAATTTGGTTGACCAATCTTTTCGATGTGCTTTAACGACTTTCTCCAAAATACCTTTGATCTCACGATTTGAAAGTTCGGCTAAACCGTTTGTTTGCGGGTGGTATGCGGTGGCCACTCTATGATGTATATCATATTTAGCAAGGACCGAGCTCATGACTTTGTTCACAAAATGGGTGCCTTCGTCACTAATCAATGCCCGTGGTGTTCCAAATCGAGTGAAAATATTTTTATGCAAAAATTTCACCACGGTATTGGCATCATTAGAGTGACAAGCAATGGCTTCCACCCATTTCGAAACATAGTCTACCGCAACCAAGATATAAAAATTATTGTTGGAATTTGGAAAGGGTCCCATGAAATCGATCCCCCAAACATCAAAAAGTTCTACCTCTAGAATGTTGTTAAGAGGCATTTCGTTCCTTTGCGAAATGTTCCCGGTGCGTTGACATTGATCACAACATTTCACAAATTCGTATAAGTCTTTAAACACAGTGGGCCAAAAGAACCCACTTTGCAAGATTTTTGCAGCGGTACGGTTTCCACCGTAGTGGGATGTGTGAAAACCATGGAGTATTTGATGTTGATCACTCCCGTGGACACAACGCCTCAATATTTGGTTTGTCCCTATCTTATATAAGAAGGGGTCGTCCCAAACATATTGTCGTGTATCATGTAAAAACTTTTTAAATGGTTGTCCACTCATCCCGTGGGGCTTAAGTCCACTTGCTAAAAAGTTTGCAATGTCAGCATACCAAGGAATATTATTTTCGAGATGTTGGGCTGATAACAATTGTTCATCGGGAAAATTCTCTTTGACCGGAGTGGGATCAACAGTGCCCACTATCTTCTCGAGCCTGGACAAATGGTCAGCTACCTGATTGCTTGTTCCTTTTCTATCAACGATCTCAAGGTCAAATTCTTGTAGCAATAAAACCCATTTGATCAAACATGGCTTAAAATCAGCCTTGTTGATCAAATATTTTATTGCTGCATGATCCGTGTGTACTATGACCTTCGCCCCTATCAAGTACTGTGATCCCAGAATATCATCAACAATTCAAGTAATTTTGAGATCGAGATACAAACGGCATCCTCATATTAGATTTAATATCATTTTAGTACAATAGGATGACTCTCTCTTTCTCTCTACAATTAGCTCCCTACATTGTGCCACTAGTTACAAATGAGCTTCTAATACACTTTATATAGTCAAGCCCAAGGCCCACTAAGTGCTAAGCCCAAGCCCATTACAAATATAAGTCCTTTACAAAACTTTCATATAATTAGTACATTTTCGGTACTAACAAGTACGACCTGAAACGATCAAAAGCAAACACCACCGCAAGTAATTCTTTTTCAGTAACAGTATAATTAATCTGAGCTTCAATCAGTGTTTTACTTGCATAATAAATGGGGTGAAAAACTTTGTTCTTTCTTTGTCCGAGAACAGCCCCCACAGCTCACTCGCTGGCGTCACACATCACTTCGAATGGAGTGACCAGTCAGGAGTGGTCACTATGGGTGTTGTGACTAAGGCTTCCTTGATTGTTTCAAAAGCATGTCGGCATTCTTGGGTAAAAATGAAGTCTTTTTCATGTTGCAACAGGTTACACAGGGGTTTTGTTATTTTCGAAAAATCCTTGATGAACCTCCTATAAAAACCTGCGTGACCCAAAAAACTTCGAATACCTTTCACTGTTGTGGGTTCGGGAAGTTGTGCCACTACCTCAAGCTTGGCTTTGTCAACTTCCAATCCTCTTATTGAGACAAGATGGCCAAGGACAAGACCCTCCTCTACCATAAAATGGCATTTTTCCCAATTCCAAATAAGGTCGTGGGTCTCACATCTCACTAGGCTTTTCTCTAAATTTCCCAGGCAGTTGTCAAATGACGTCCCTATCACAGAAAAGTCATCCATAAAAACTTCTATGGTGTCTTCTATCATGTCGGTGAAAATGGCCATCATACAACGTTGGAAAGTGGCTGGGGCATTACACAATCCAAATGGCATCCTCCGGAATGCAAAAGTACCGTAGGGACAAGTAAAGGTGGTCTTTTCTTGGTCCTCGGGGGCGATATGGATTTGGTTGTATCTGGAGTATCCATCTAGAAAACAATAGAATTCTTTTCCCGCTAACCTATCGAGCATTTGGTCGATGAAAAGTAGGGGAAAATGGTCTTTCTTAGTGGCTAGGTTGAGTTGTCTATAGTCCATGCATATTCTCCACCCCGTGACAGTCCTAGTTGGAATGAGCTCGTTCTTTTCGTTCTTCACTACGGTCGTCCCTCCCTTTTTAGGGACACATTGGACGGGGCTCACCCAACTACTACTAGCAATGGGATAGATAATACCGGCGTCTAACCACTTCAAAACTTCTTTCTTAACTACCTCCTTCATGATGGGGTTCAACCTTCTTTGAGGTTGGACTTTTCCAGGGTGGTCACTCTCCAAGTTAATCTTATGTTGACATAAGGAGGGGCTAATACCTCTTATGTCCGCTATGGTCCAACCAATTGCCTTCTTATGCTTCATCAACAAATCGATCAGAAGTTGTTCTTGTTTCTCAATAAGTTTGGAAGAGATAATAACGGGAAGTTTATTATCCTTAGCGAGATAAGCATATTTTAAGTGGGAAGGCAATGGTTTAAGCTCTAACTCGGGAGGTTGTTCTATTGAAGGGGGTTGAACATCTCTATCCTTAAAGTCCAGAGGTTCAAAGGCTGCTACCATTTCATTACACTCATCCTTAAAAGTATCGTCACTCTCAGAGTCAGAGTGCTCACTCTCACTCCCCACTGTGGGCACTGTGTCAAGACTGTGGGTTCCAGTAATCAAACTCAAAGCAAAACAGTCTTCGGTTTCTATGTACTTAAGGGACTTAAAAACATTGAAAGTTATCTCTTGGTCATTGACTCTCATAGTGAGTTCCCCTTTGTGCACATCAATCAAAGTATGTCCGGTTGCAAGAAACGGACGCCCTAAGATGATTGGGATTTCTTTATCGGCCTCATAATCTAGAACTAGAAAATCGGCGGGGAAGATAAATTTATCCACTTGGACCAAAACGTCTTCTATTTTTCCCTTGGGGTAGGCAATGGACCGATCGGCTAGTTGTAATGTCAAGGTTGTGGGTCTAGCCTCTCCAATACCTAACTTGTTAAAAATGGACAATGGCATCAAGTTGATACTAGCTCCTAAATCACAAAGTGCTTGACCTACTTCTTGTCCTCCTATTGTGCATGGAATGGTGAAACTACCCGGGTCTTTCAACTTCGGTGGAATCTTGCTAGTAAGGAGGGCACTACATTCTTCGGTCAAAGCCACAGTTTCGAACTCACCCAACTTTCTTTTTTTGTTCAAAATATCCTTTAAAAATTTAACATAGCTTGGCATTTGCTCGAGAGCCTCTACCAAGGGAATGTTAATGTGAAGTTGCTTAAAAATGTCTAAGAATTTTTTAAACTGAACTTCGACATTTTTAGTCTTCATCCTTTCAGGAAAAGGTACATTTCGTGGGTCAATTTGAGTTTGCTGTGGTGTTGGCTTTAGAACAGTAGGTTTTGGTATAGGTCTAAAAGTGGGAAGCTCAGGGACATCGGTCCTCACTGTGGGAATGACAGTGACTTGAGGAGTGGCCACTGTGGGAATCACAGTGGGTATTTGAGGTGAATCATCAGACTCGAAAATGATATCTTTCAGATCCTTCTCACTCCTAAGTGTTAAGGACTTTACGTGCTCTTTTCCTATCACCTTTGCGTGTTCGGTATTGTTGATCCAAACCCTCAGTGATTTGATAATGACCCTCTCTTGACACTTAGTGAAAATTGTAAGTAAACAATATGTATTAGAGTTTCACTATCGCTGATAAGTACTAAGACTTTACAGTACCGCTGATAGGAACTCTCACTCTTTAGATTAGATATTCAGTAAACACTGTTCATCATCATATAGCTCTGAGCCTGTTCAGTTCTATTGATGATCGCTGATAGTTTAGTTTGTTTACTTATGATCTCTGAAGACAAGTTTCACGTCAACCAAAGTTCTACGCTGAAGTCGAAGATCAAGCTCAAGAACCAGCGACAAGTCTACTCAAGAACTGATGCGGATATCAGCGAAGCAATACCTGTCCATTCAACGTGAAGTATCAAGTAGAAGACTTCAGCAATCGCTGAACTTTATCATTCGCTGATAAAGATCTGACTCAACGAAAGCTGATCATGAAGTCTCCCTGCATGTTACTATTATCTTACCTCCCTTGCACGTCTCCGTACGAACTGTCAGAACGGACATCCCTTTTGTCTGTAATCGTACAACAACTCTAATTCTACACTGTGCACCATGCGGCTACTAAGGTTGTCTACAAAGGTCAATGACATGCAACCACTCAGCTGCTGCCACGTGTAAAGCAATACTGCCATGCATTAAATGCATGCAGTATATAAGAAGAACCCTACTTCAGTTTTGAAGTGTGCTCGGACCACCTTCTTAATTCTCTCTTATTGTTAAATTATTATTCGTAATTTCTTTAACTCTTTCTAGTGCAAGAAACTTAGTGTTCTTAACTTGTTTAGATTAGGTTTATCCTTAATCTTGTTCCGCAACAAGTTGTAAATTGTCTTGATTTATCAATAAAAAATTTAGAAAAGTAAAAACGTGTGTTTGTATTCAACCCCCCCTTCTACAAACTTGTATAACCCTTCGGGACCAACAAGTGGTATCAGAGCAGATTTGTTTAATCTCATAAACAAGATCTGATCTATACTAAGATTTCTCTTCCTTGTTATTTCTTAAAATGGCTACCAACACAAACACCAACTGTATTGACAACGGTTCTCTTGCAAAACCCCCTAGATTCTCCAGACTCTTTCTAAACACTTCTTTCTCTCAACCCTAAACTTCTGAGCTTTCCTCTGTTCATAAGTTAATAACTGTTTCAGGTCCTAATTTGGGGGATATCAACACCTCCCTGAAGGCCCTGGAAAGAAAGGTGGAAAATTACAACCATTCTCTCCACGAACTCTTCCGCGGTTACAGACGCTGGAGAGAAACTCAAAAAGTTGACCGAGTTCGTTGATACGAAAGCCTCCAAAGCTGATATGGAGAAGGTGGATGGTAGCATTGCTCAATTTGCTACCACCCTCGCTGATAATTCAACCGCCACCACCTCTCTTTCAACAAACTTCACCACTATGTCCAATGAAGTCACATCATTGAAGACAGAGGTTGGTTCTCTTAAGGGTGAAGTCTCCACGATCAAAACTGAGGTCTCCGCCGTCAAAGAAATTGTTCAGAAAGTATTCGATCGCCTGAACGCCCCAACTTCTCATTTTACTCAGGTCGATCGAGAGGATCTTTAAAAGATCAATCCTGCTATAACTGGCCTGGAAGTCAGATTAGCAACGATTGAGAACTGTGTTGGGATCTCTGGCCTAGAAGACAGGGACCAAATACACACTGTTGTTGCTGAACAATCTGTTACTTCCCCCAACCATAATGTGGAAGAGGGGGAGAAGACTAAAGAAGACCTTCCCCATAATGCTGAGGGGGAGGGTATTGAAACTGCTGCTGCTGCTACTTCTACTTCGCGACCTCAGGGAGTTGAAAACCCTGAGGAAACCGAGAAACCTCCCTCTGTATCTGCGGGGGAGCAACTCGATGAGCAATTTAAGGAAGTTGCTGCTGACGTGACCGAACCTTATGCTGAAGAGGTCGAGTCTGAAGAAGAAGTTGAAGACGATGAACCTGTCGACATCTCTGATGAAGAACCATCATCATCCCCCAAAGATGATGATGATGACGATGATGATGACGACTTCTTCTACGTCCAGCCTGTTGCAAAAGCCCCAGCTCAAAAAGGGATCGAGATAAAAGAACCTTCAGGGGAGCGGACCAAGACAAAGCTTGCAGCGTCTGAAGCTGACAAAGGCAAAAACAAAGGCCTCGCTGAAGAAGACAATATGACGATCTTGCTTCAAAAGCCAGTTTGTCAGGTACACTACCTTCTATTCCCTTACATTGCATCCCTCCTCTATCCCTTCTCAATCTCAATCCTTCTATCCTTAAAACCTCTATACACTTAACCACATTCTTTTCTCTATCTCTTTCTTCCCATGTTCTTACTTAAACAATCGTTGTATTTCAGCTAGTCCTCTCCCCTGTTTGAGGATCCCTCTGAAGCTCCTACGACTACACCAAAAATAATCCCAGCCACAAGAGCTGAAGAAATAATCCCAGTCTTGGATTTAACCACTGAGACTGATGGTCCTGAAGAACAGCTGCTCTCTCACAAAAACAGACCTTCCTTGGCTCCTCAAAAGCTAAGTGAAGAGGATCAAGAAAAGAGAGATGCAATGATCAAACAGCTTGAAGATCAGCGAATCATTCTTCCTCGTGACAAAATCCCTGCTCCCACAAAGTTCAGGATATCAAGGAAAGAATACGAGGATCATCTAAGAGCTGAAAGATTACTCGCCGAAAAGAAGGAAGTTGAAGAAAAAGATAAGACTCTCGCCATCCAGCTTGTCCAACAATCGGTGAAAGACCCTGCACTGAAAAGAACTCCCATTGATGTCCAACGTCAGCTATGGGATGATGCCCAAAGGATCATTGAAGAAAAAACTAAGGTATCTGATTCGACTTTGGAATGGTGTAAAGAAATGTTGAACTATCGATCTCGACCATCCAAAATCATCAAGGTAAATATCATAGTAAAAACGTTTGTAGACATTCCTGTTGTTGAAGTTGACGTATTCAGAGAAGACAAAACCAAGCAAACCTTCTACGCTACTTCATTAGAGAAGTTTGGTTTCTCTGAATGGTTGGAAGTGAAATTAGCCATTCAGCGATCTCGCTCAAAGTTCAAGAGACATGTCGAGAAAATTTTAAATTCTCAGATCGACTTGGTTTCTTCTGCTGTTGATATTCCTCCTTCTACTATTCTTCCACCTCAACAAGGAAGGGCCTCTGCAAAGAAAAACAAAACCTCAGACTCAGGTCCTCCAATACAGAATGAAACAGGTAAAGGTTTCTCACGCGAAGAAGTACTTGGTCGTGACCCTGACCTCTCAGTACTTGACACCTCCCTGCCTCCTGGTGAAACTTTCATCCCTGGAAAAGTCGTAAGTGAACCCTATGGCATCTTCTTTCTAGACTGCTATGGAAATCAACACTTTCAACGCATATCTGAGCTTCCAATCACTCCCATCGAACAGCTCAGAGACCTAACACACTGGTGTGAAGTCAGACGCGTCAGGCACGTCACCTCAAACCCCTGATCTTTGAAGAAGCAAAGAACAAAAAGGATCAAGGTGTAACGGTCCCTGACTGGATGATTCCCACATCAAAGACCCTTGATGAACTTCTCATTAAGGAAGAACCTTTTGACGGATAGGATCGCCTTGTAATTCTTTCTATCCTTATCTGTCTACATCTTCTGTACTTGTAATTTTATTTGTTGTACTTGTAATTTTTCCACTTCCCTCTGTAATCTTTACGAAGTTTAAAGAAAAGTTTCAGCGAATGTACTTTACTCCATCAGTACTGAAAAGATCCCAGAAAAAAGTAAAAGGGACAAATATTTTATGAGTTCTTTTTATCCTTATGTTTTCATTAAATAGCAATTTTCTCTGTTGCTATGTCATAATCAAATAGGGGGAGATTGTTGATCCAAACCCTCAGTGATTTGATAATGACCCTCTCTTGACACTTAGTGAAAATTGTAAGTAAACAATATGTATTAGAGTTTCACTATCGCTGATAAGTACTAAGACTTTACAGTACCGCTGATAGGAACTCTCACTCTTTAGATTAGATATTCAGCAAACACTGTTCATCATCATATAGCTCTGAGCCTGTTCAGTTCTATTGATGATCGCTGATAGTTTAGTTTGTTTACTTATGATCTCTGAAGACAAGTTTCACGTCAACCAAAGTTCTACGCTAAAGTCGAAGATCAAGCTCAAGAACCAGCGACAAGTCTACTCATGAACTGATGTGGATATCAGCAAAGCAATACCTGTCCATTCAACGTGAAGTATCAAGTAGAAGACTTCAGCAATCGCTGAACTTTATCATTCGCTGATAAAGATCTGACTCAACGAAAGCTGATCATGAAGTCTCCATGCATGTTACTATTGTCTTACCTCCCTTGTACGTCTCCGTACGAACTGTCAGAACGGACATCCCTTTTGTCTGTAAGCGTACAACAACTCTGATTCTACATTGTGCACAATGCGGCTACTTAGGATGTCTACAAAGGTCAATGACATGCAACCACTCAGCTGCTGCCACATGTAAAGCAATACTGCCATGCATTAAATGCATGCAGTATATAAGAAGAACCCTACTTCAGTTTTGAAGTGTGCTCGGACCACCTTCTTATTTATCTCTTATTGTTTAGTTATTATTCGTAATTTCTTTAACTCTTTCTAGTGCAAGAAACTTAGTGTTCTTAACTTGTTTAGATTAGGTTTATCCTTAATCTTGTTCCGCAACAAGTTGTAAATTGTCTTGAGTCTCTATGTTCCTAATGGCTGCTTGAGTTTGATTCATGAAACCTTTGAGAATAGATTCAAGTGATGGTTGAACCTCAGCGGCTTGAGTTCCTCGCAGTTGGAACTGTTGTGAGGATTGTCCTTGGTGAAAGTTTTGTGAGTTCTGCCCACTGTGATGTGGGGACTGCCCACTGTGATGTTACTGAAATCCAGGGGGGTTGTGTGGTCTTTGCTGGACATGACTCGCCCCGTGGGGTTGGAGTCCTGGATTACCAGCCCAAGAGAAATTTGGGTGATTCCTCCACCCTGGATTATAAGTCTGTGAATATGGATTGTTCCTCAGGTTGGTCCCTATAACATTAACGGACTTGGGATTTGCTGGACAATAGTCAAAAACGTGCTCTTCTCCACAGAGGGAGCAGTTTTCGGCGAGATGAGTTGCGGAATTGACTTGGCCTCTATTTTGATTCAAAACTAATTTGGTTAAGGCCACGAGCTGCACATTCATGGTTTTGAGTGCTTCGAAATCGATGGTGTTGGTCTTTGGTACTATTGCTCTAGGATTGGACCACTCGGTATTGTTGTTAGACACTTTTTCCAAGATTTGATATCCTTCATTGTAGGTTTTACTCGTGAATGTTCCACCGGCTGTTGCATCTAAGATGATTTTGGCTGCATTGGAAAGACCATTGTAAAAGGTTTCCAATTGGATGCAATGTGGGATGCCGTGATGTGGGAACTTTCGAAGTAAATCTTTAAATCGTTCCCATGCATCCGAAACAGCCTCATCTTCTTCTTGTCTAAACAAAATAATATCATTTCGAAACCTTACATTCCTCGTAGGAGGAAAGTATTTTTGCAAAAATTTATCAGCAAGTTCTTGCCAAGTGGTTATCGAGTGAGGTGCATGTGAGTTTAACCAAGTCTTTGCCTTATCCCTTAGTGAAAAAGGGAAAAGCCTTAACCTTAATGCTTCATCACTCACACCTTGCAATTGAAAGGAATCAGTCATTTCTAAAAAAGATTTTAAGTGCGAGTGCGGATCCTCAGATGGTGATCCTCCAAACTGACCCATGGCTTGGATCATTTGAAATATCACCGGTTTGAGTTCAAAATGAGTTGCAACAATATTGGGCCTCAAAATCCCGGAGCTTAAATCACTAGCTCCTGAAGTAGCATAGTCCCGTATTTTTCGATCTTTGCTATCGGCAATCGTCACTGTGGTCTCCACTATAGGTGGTGGTATTGCTTCCATGTTTACAGTGGGGATCACAGGGGGTTGTCGATTTGTGTTCTTGTTTTTACGTCCTCTTCGAAAAGTTTTCTCTATTTCAAGATCGATTGGTACCAAAGGTTCGTGTTGTCGCCGTGGCATGCAACACGAACAACTTAGAAAAACGAGTTACTCGGGCTCGAACAAAAACTAATGTCTTGAGATTAAAAATCACGCCAGTCCCCGGCAACGGCGCCAAAAACTTGGTACCTGCGAAATATATGTTTTAATCGCAGTGGGTTGCAAACTGTCCACAGTGGGAAGTGCAAGTGTACACTGTCCACTATGATCGACACAGCAAGTAATAGTTGGTAAAATACGAGAATCGAATCCACAGAGACTGGGCAATCAAGACAATACGGTTCTCATGAGCTCCTTTTACAGGTTTCAATAACAGAAGAAGCAATATTTTGGTTTGTTCGGTGAAATAGCTATTTTAACGACTTTACTAAAGATTTAAAATGAGGAATGTAGGTTATATTTTCCCTAGATTTTATATTAAATACCTGATCCTAAAAGGTGATCCTTGTACTCGAGGTAGGCATTTTCGCTAGAAAAGCCCGGTTACAAAATACTCACACCCTTAAGCAAAAATCCCATACTCTTAGTATTTATTGTTTTGTCAATGGTAATCTCAAAATGGACCTTTTCAGGTCTCGATGGAATGTGTAGAGACAAATACTCTAAGTGTTTTTAAATACACCAACTAGCTTGCCTACTACTCCAGTGGGTTGAGATTAGCTCACTGTGCCGACCTCACTTTCGCAAGTGTCATAAGAATTCTTTCGAATCCCCTAGCATCATTCAAGCTCGTGTCACTGCGTTCTACTTATTTCTAAGTTAAGAACTAGACTTTAGATCCTTGCAAGTGATCGGCATGTTCGCATCCTTGGGAAATAATCGAGAGTGAATGACCAAAACAAGAAATATTCCAAGTATCAAGATTACTCAAGCATTTTTAATAAAATCTAGGTACTTCTCTTTCCTACATCCCAAGGGATGTTTAGCCTAACATTTCCGGAGTAAAGAAAACAAAAGAGTAGAAATTGCACATAATTAAACTGAAAGTGACTTGAATTGAACCCACAGTGGGGAACAAGAATTCGTCCCTGTCACTGTGTACTTCGAACTACAAATTATACTAAGAATGTAAAATACAGAAATTTAAAGTTAACTACTGCAGTAAATGAGAGAACTAAATCTAATACTAATGTAGTAGTTGAGAGATTCTAAAAATTAAACATGGAATTAATGGCACCCAACACCTCCTTTATATACTAGGAGAAAGGGTTGGGTATTACACAAAAATTGGGTTGTCTATTGTGTAAGGACTGGAGAATCAAGCTGAAAATCAGCTCTTTGAACAATCCTATTATCCACCATGTTGTAACTCTTTTACCCAATGGACCCTTCACCAAGTCAACTTCAAAGTACAAAAGGTGTACTTGATGCCATCTAAAAGAAAGATGCCTTGTACTTCTCCAGCCCTTATCTCAGCCAAATGAACCTTCCCTTCTCCAGAATAATTACATCCCAACTAGGAGTTTCTTTGTCTTTTGTCTTTTTGTTCAGCTTGATAGTGGGATCCGGAGTGGGGAACGCAAGTCCCTGCGGATAAAACGTGAAAACACCCAAATTCCACCAAATAATTTATTAAAGACTATGGTTCACTCTTTTTGCTCTTTTTCGTGAAATGTACCAAGAATGGGCGTTTTGAGAAGTGAAATGGCTAAAATTGACGAAATAAAATAGAAAATAAAAGGAAATAATAACTCTAAAAATAGAGTTATCACCTGCAAACAAAGGAAGATTAGTTTGACTTGGGCACCCATTTCATCATGTGTACACACTTGTCAGTGGAGGTAGATGGAATGGAAGATTCAGCAGTCTTCGCAGCATTTGAAGATTCAGCTTTATTTTCAGTCTTCACTTTGGTTAATTTCTTAACCTCATTGGTCTTCTTTGCTTTGGGAGCATTGATCTTCACCTTAGCTATCTTTTCAGCTTTGGTGGCTGTAGGGCACTTACTAGCAATATGATTCGTAAGTCCACAGTGATAACATTTCCTATAACTAAAAGTAGTCTTAGGACCATTTGCATGCTTAGTCGTTAGTTTTAAATGAGCAGGGCTAGCACAAAGTATACCTTTGGCATTGGAAATGAGAGGAACTATCAGTTCTTCAGATTTCTTACCAGTCATATATCCACTTTAAGTCTAGGAGTAGATCGCTGAATAAATCCAGGGATCTTGTTCTTAGAAGTAGAGGGATAAGTCACTGAAGCTTTAGAAGCATTCAACTTAGGTACACAAGTACCCTTCTGAGGTTTTTGGTTAAAAGCAATTCCTTTACCTTTATCTTTAGAGATTGAGGTAGGTTTTGGATAAACAATTTTCTCTTTACCTTTAGAAGTTAAGGTAGAGATTTCCTCAGGGATGGGAGGTTTTGAAGAGGAACACTGAGAAGAGAAAGTGTCAGGAATAGAGGATACGAACATTCCAAACTTAAGCATGGAACGGTCAGTGGTTGGTTCTAGAGTTTCATCTTTGTAACCAAGACCACGTTTATCACTCAGGGGAAACTGAGACTTAATTATCTCATTGATCGTTGTTGAGGATTTATACCATCCATCAACAGTAGCTTTTTCAGCTTTTAATGCAGCGATAGCTTCTTCGCGCTCGATTTTGACTAGCTGATTGATATGAACTTGATCTTTAAAATCTTCTTCAATTTTAGAAAGCTTTTCTATTTGAAGGTGACAGTTTTTAAGCTGTTCAGCGAGATCAAGGTTTTGATTTTCAATAACAGTTTTGCCATTCATGGCTTCATATAAACTTCTGGTCAGCAGATCGATTTTTCGAAGACTATCAGCTTCATCAATATTTAAAATATTGGTAAAGAAAGAAGGTGATACCTTAGTAGCAGAGGTTGAAGTAGAGGGAATGTCAGACTTTTCTTCCTCATCTTCAAGTTTGGCCATGAGACAGAGATTGGCTTCATCATCATCTTCAGAGTCAGATGATTCTTCTTCGTTAGATGCAGCCCAATCATAGTCAGCCATCAGGCTTTTGCCTTTCTTCTTAAAGGTTTTCAGCTTTGAATACCTTTCTTTCATCTTTTTGTATTTTTCATCTCTAGTCCTGGGAATAAAGTTTTTCTTGGGAAAAGCTGAGGATCTAGAGACTTTATTTGACCTGCACTCGCTAGCAAAATGTCCTATCTTTTCACAGTTATTGCAAGTAGCAGTAGCCTTATCAACAGGAGTTGATGATCTTGGCTTATCAGTAATAGCAAGAGGTTTGTTCTTTCTGAAATTTTTCTTATTGGCGAATCTCCTGAATTTATTAGAAAGGAGAGCCATAGATTCATCAAGATCTGAAGAGTCAGGATCTGATGAACATTTAGAGTTAGTCTCCAACTCAGTGATAGTGATAGTCGATCGCTGAGTGGTAGATGACTCTGAGATTAACGCAACAGGGGTGCTTTTGGAATCTTTTACAAGATTCTTCTTAAGATGACTCGATTGCTCATGATTAAGCATCGTGCCATATAAGGTAGAAAAAGTCATGGATTTTAGATCCTTTGATAGCTTGAGACACATTGAATAACTGTCCCAGCTTTCAGGTAAACATTCTAAGAACTTTGTCAGTACTTCAAAGTTAGAATATTCCTTACCAACAATTTTTAGATCTATTATTAAGCAGTTAAAACGTTGGTGTACTTCAGAGAGAGATTCATTCTTACCACAAATGAAGCTTTCGTACTGTCTTACCAGGTTGATCTTACGTGAGTCCTGGACTTCAGATGTACCTTCATACTGAACACAGATTGTGTCCCACGTGGCTTTGGAGGTTTTCAGGTTCATGACGGAATGGTAGACTTCGTCAGAAGAGCCATGGAAAGAATGGATCTGGATTTAGTGTCGATAGCCACTTTCTTCTTATCGTCATCAGTCCACATATGAATTTCCTTGGGAACCAACCTTTCTGGAATAGCAGCTCTATTCTCAGCGGCTGGAACTTCAGGATCAATTCTAACAGGAATATATGGGTCGTTTTCAAGATAGTAAGGCATAGTAGGGTCTACACCTTCTAAGAATAGAATCATCCTATTTTTCCACAGATTAAAGTTATCTCTGGAGAATCTAGGGGGTTTTGCAAGAGAACCGTTGTCAATATAGTTAGTGTTTGTGTTGGTAGCCATTTTAAGAAATAGCAAGGAAGAAGAGATTAGTATAGATAAGATCTTGTTTATGAGATTAAACAAATCCAATCTGATACCACTTGTTGGTCCCAAAGGGTTATACAAGTTTGTAGAAGGGGGGGTTGAATACAAACACACGATTTTTACTTTCTAAATTGTTTATTGATAAATCTTAAAACAATTTACAACTTGTTGCGGAACAAGATTAAGGATTAACCTAATCTAAACAAGTTAAGAACACTAAGTTTCTTGCACTAGAAATAAGATAGAAAGGAGATAAGAATATTACGAATAATATTCTAACACTAAGAGAGAAAGAAGAAGATGGCCGAGAACTTCAATTCTGAAGTAGGGTTCTTCTTATATACTGCATGCATTTAATGCATGGCAGTGTTACTTTACACGTGGCAGCAGTTGAGTGGTTGCATGTTTTGACCTTTGTAGACAACCTTAGTAGCCGCATGGTGCACAATGTAGAATCAAAGTTTGTTGTATGATTCTAGACAGAAGGGAGGTCCGTTCTGACATTTCGTACGGACACGTGCAAGGGGATAGACAAAAGTAACTTGTAGAGTAGACCTCATGATCAGTGTTCGTTGAACTGTTCTTTATCAGCGAATGATAAAGCTCAGCGATTGCTGAAGTCTTCTACTTGATACTTCACGTTGAGTGGACAGGTCTTGCTTCGCTGATATCCGATCAGTTCATTAGTAGACTTGTCGCTGGTTCTTGGGCTTGATCTTCGACTTCAGCGTAGAACCTTTGTTGACGTGAAACTTGTGTTTAGGAATCATAAGTAAACAATTAAACTATCAGCGATCATCACAGAGACTGAACAGGCTCAGAGCTACTGGATGAACAGTGTTCGCTGAATGTCTAAACTAGTGAGCGAGAGTTCCTATCAGCGGTACTGTAAAGTCCTAGTACTTATCAGCGATAGTGAAACTCTAATACATATTGTTTACTTACAATTTTCACTAAGTGTTTAAGAGAGGGTCATTATCAAATCACTGAGGGTTTGGATCAACAAAAAGTTCCCAAAATGTATAAAGCATTTTCCAAAATGAATTCCAATCCCAACTTACTCAAACCAGTTTTGACATTAAATATCCCAAGTAATTATAAACGTGAATAAAACTCCAATATTCAAAACATCCAATAAGGACGAGGCGTAGAACTCCGCCAATAAGCCATGAAAACATTTCATATAAATAAAATGCGTCACCGAAAATATGGATAGAAGCTTATACCCAAAAACCACACCTTTCGGTGACGGGGGAGACCCGATTCCATCGAAAGTGACGGGCACACAAAGTTAGGTCACTTATGATGTTACTGGATTACACCTCAAGTCCCGGTCCTAGTTCCCATGCCATAAAGACATCACAACCTCAAACCTTTCCATTTATCATGCCTCTAGTGCCTACCCCGTTGAGTTACACCTCAAGAACTTATGGGACCCCATTGCATCTCCAGTCTAGACGAGTTACACCTCAAGGACTTCAATGCCCCCCATTGCCTACTCGCTAGTGGCCCCAACGGCCCAACACATATAACCATGCGTACCAATAGTCCACCCCCCGTGCACAAGGAGATAGACCATCCAATAAAGACTGACTTACATGCCTATGGATCCAATGCAACACAGTCTACAAAACATGCTCAACCCAGAATGACTAAAACACCCAAGCATGTAAATATCAATAATATGCAATAAAATGCATCAAGTTGCAATAAATGCAAACCATAAATAAGACTCCACATCGAGCCATTTAAACCGGACAAATGTCCCCAAAACTTTCTCAAAGTCAAAACCGAGCAAAGTGCTCAAAGCTTGCTAGACCCATAAATAACGGTCATCATCGCATACAATACGTTTAAACATTGTTTAGGTAAACAGGTATCACAAAATCATCATTAACCCCAAAACTCGACACGGGTTAAACAAAAAGGGTTTTCCCAAAGAACTCACACCCTTATAAATCTCAAAGTGACTCTTGACACTAAATCGTGTATTTCTCAAATGGTTTATAAAATCAATTACACTAACATGATTAAACCATCAATTAGACATCATTTTGAGCAATTAAACTTTTAAAGACATATTATGATTTCTACACATCAAAATATCCAAAAGCCCCAAATATGGGTGTTTTACAACATTTATGAAGATAAATATTTCAAAAGAGTTAAACTAACCAAATAACTCAACCATTGATATTTTCAAGTAAAACACACAAATATTTGGAAAATAACATTTTTGGCATGTACAAAGTTTTCACAAATCAACTTGAACTCACCTTGCTAGATTTAGGCTAAATCTAGATTTTTCCCCAAACGTATGCTCCTTTGATGCACAAGAATCCTCAAGCCAAAACTTCCAAAAAAACCTAGGTTCATAAGTTCCAATCATCAATAAACCGATCCAACTGTAGACAACCATTCCCCAAACATAAATCATCCAAAGATCTCAAACATAACAAACCCTATCCTTCATAAATGAAGGAGAAGATCACCTCACCCAAATACCACCAAAATCATCCAACAACACCTCCAAAATAGAAAGAAGATGAATACAACAACCTAGCTTTTGGGTAGAAGAATAATACCTTTATCTCATGAATCTCCACACAAGAGCTCCTAATCACCCACAAAAGCTCCAAGCTTCCATATTTTTAACAATGGTGGAAAGTGGGTTAAGTTTGGTGAAGAAATGAGGAAGAAGAAGAGAAGGGATGTGTTCTTGAGGGAAAATTGGCTGAGAGGGGGAGAGGGAGTGTTTTAGGGTTGGGAAAGTGAAATGAGAAGAGAGAGGGAGAAAAGGGCTTAAAATATCTAAGTTTATCCATCAGACAGGTCGCGGACGTCCGCATGGTACCTCGCGGACGTCCGGCCTCGGCCGAACCCAAAACTAAGCAATTCTCTGTTGCTTCCGCGGATGACCCGCGGAATTCCACACCTCGCGGACGTCCGGCATGCACCTTGCGGACGTCCGTGGCCTCAACATTGGTCCTTCAATTTTCGGGGTGTTACAATCCTCCCAATCTTAAAGGGATTTCGTCCTCGAAATCTACTTCCTTTACAACCCAAGGCTAACCGACTCAACGCCGACCATAATTTTTATCAGTTCCTAACTGAAATCTAAATTTCCCCCACACAGTCTATTAAGACGAGTCCTCGAACAATTTCTTACCAACAAAGCTTCTTCAAGTACATTGTACTTATGTCCGAGAGAACACTCCAACCACTGGAATAACTCCTAGTCAGACGACTTCGGTTGTCTCCCAACCTTAGATGTTCCATACATCTCGATTTCAGTTCCAGACTCTAAGTCAATCCAAGGTTTGTTCACTAACGAATCCAACAGAATCATCAATTCCGATAGATCCTACCATTAATTGCCATTTACATCCAACGAGTCCTAACAGACTCCAAGAATTCATCCCAACATCAAACATCAAACCGACAGGTTCTTTAACCCTGCACGAAGGTTATTCCACCAAAACCACTCATCACAATTGAGCATCTTAAGGTTACTACAACCGTTACTATTATTTCATTTAAAAAATCAGACTACACCCTTCGAATACGCTAACGGTTTTCGACCTTGCATCCAAAAGGTTGACACCTAGTCATACCACTAAGCTTTGAATCCTAGCCGAACTCCACACACGGGTTCCGTTTACCGAGTATTTCCACAAACTAAGGTTAACGATACGGTGTCTAAAGGGTCCTTCATGCGATAATTGACCAAGGCCCAAAACAGGGTTGCAGACAAAACGGTTATACCAACCTCAAAATACTTATCGCAAGTCTAGCCCTCCAATTACCACATGCACATCGAATTTGCTACCGATATCATCCGGCCTATAGTCACATCACGTGCCTAACGTCCAACTTTTCATAGTCAAGGTTCTATACAACTTACTCTTAACCGGGGTTACTTAGCCTTTCCAATGTCCTAACGAGTTCAAGGTTTTCAAGTGAATTATTTAACAAATATGCCAATCAACAAAACTTTTCACAGAAATTTTCAACACAAAGATTTTCGTATCAAATTAACGTACGCATAAAAACTACTACTATCAGTTTGGTAGTTGCGCAAAAATGGACACACTCGTCCCACATATGAAAAGCCATATTGAAAATCATTTCATTGCAGTTCGGATTATCAACAAAACGCAAAAGCGTAATAAACAACTTCTTTAAAATGAATTGTCACGGTTCTAGTATGGATTGATTCATGTCATGCACGTAAAGTAACTGTCCACTTTAAATGGTGTGCAAAAAAAATTTCACACGTACTTCAAAAGAAGCTTAAACGGTTTTTTACTCTAAAATTCCTTTCTAACCATAAAATGGCATGGAATAAGGCTTACCAACAAAATTTGCGCACATCAGTTTATTATACAAAAACGATGAAACGATTCATAATTACACCTTAGTCAAAACACAAAATGACTTGTGCAAGTTCATATTTAAAGACAAAACCAATACGTTTCCATCATTTGAAAATATCGACTAAAACATCATAAGGGAACCTTAAATCGGAGCATGCATGCAAGCTTGTAACTCTTCCTTAGTAGTTTTCTTGTAATGGCATACATGCACCACATAGTTCACATCAAAATTTCAAAAGGTGGAATTCTTTAAATCCATTTCCAAAAATTTCCTCATCCGGTCATATACTGACACACGAGTAAAATGTTTCTGACAAGGTTTTCACACAGCAATGTGCTCACCCAAAACATAAGAGAAAATGAGTGCTTATAATTTGTTGACACCAAAAAGGTTCAAACCTATTTTCAAATCTCAAATTGCACCAACGGTGCACATCAATGTTCAAAACATAAATATCTCCACGCTCCATAGGTTTTGGCAATTAACTTTCCAAAATCTCCATCACGGAGCATTTATATCAAAAGTTTCGCATCCGCGGCATAAAACGTTAAAACGTCAATGCTTAAAAGTTTATTCGTTAAAATTATTCAAAATACACCTTTTCTCCAAAACCAAAAGGTTTACAATTTTCCAAAATGTTCCTCGAACCAAAATCGATCAAATGTCAATGACTCACACAAGCGTGTTCTCAAAAGGTTATGTATTATAAACTATGCATGACCTTCACAACACTAAGACATACTTTGGCCGAATGACCTTCTTTTATACAATGAGTTAATAAAATATTTCACGCGTGACTCGTTTATTAAAGTGTGGAGAAATAATGGTTACCAAGCTATGCATACCCCAAAGTCAATGTAATGCGTTTACAAGAAAATGATAATAAACATTCAGCTGACCGAAAGCGCATTAACTAAACTGTTATGAAATACCATCAAGTGTTCTTTCTTGCATTACTTGTGTCATGTATAAATCAATCCACATACTGAACAGGTTGCAACAAAATGTGCTAACACGAATATTTGAAAGAGAAATTACGCGACACTAAAGTTTCAAAACTTATCTCTTTGGTCGCCTTATGGCATAAAATTAACACTTCTCAACAAAGCTCGAGTGGGACAAAATGCCCAACATAACTCATAAATTCCCGCATAAGTAAATGGAGTATGCACATTGTGAAATTACACTCACACGACTCAACACGTCATAAAACAAAACTCCATGAAGTTCAATGGGCTCAGTGACCTCAATCCAATAAAATGGCACTAAACATTATGCTTCCAAAAGTCAAATTGCAATAAGCAAAACCATGACTAAAACACCAAAATCCCAAAAATCCCCTTCTTGTTGTAATACTATATAAACAACATTGTTTAACAAACTCACATTAAACAAATTCTCCAAAATAGCTCTATATAGACATCATGGAAGATAACTTTCCGTCCAAACTCTAACATATGTGGAGGAGATCCAATGTTAAAGTCACAAGCCGTAGTTACTTGCCCAACATCTTAAATATCATGAAAATATGAATGTCACTATATCCGAAAGTAACGTTGAACAATAATGAAATAAAGCAAAACAAGTTCCGGCGGAGTTTGCAACTCTCGCAATAAAATAATTCCATGCAGGTTCAAAACCCATGATTTGAAATCTTCTGTGTGCGCTAAACATTTTCCAAAATTTGTAACACAGTATGACAACCGTCAAATTTATGTTTCAGGTTAGAACTGTATTGGACGTTTCAGTTATTCGCATTATAGATGACACAGTCGAATTTAGCAGTAAAAACAGTATTGTTAGGAAAATTTGAGAATTTTGCCTAGCATTCGCCTAAATGAGTGAATTATCCATAAATCTCATAAAATGCCAATCCAAACACCCTAAATACATATATATGTATACACTTTGCAAAATCATATTAGCAAAATAAAACTAGTGTTATTAATAATAACACAATCAAACTAAATACTTATTAATTTCAAATTATTGCAAAAAAAGGAAAATGGACTCAATTATTTTTCACCAAAACCACACTCCATCTCACTCTCTCTCCCTCCCCTCTTGGCCGACCACCCCATCCCCATATCCCTTCTCTCTTTTTCTTTCAACTCATTTCACACTCTCATTCTTTCATCTCTCTCTCTCTCTAACTTCTCTCTCTAGAGAATTCTCTCTTCTTCTCTCCAAATTCTCTCTATACTCTCTCTAAAACCACTCTCATTTCACCCATTAAAACTCAAAAGAGTTCAAGTATTGAAGTGTTATTAAGGTAAACTCATATGTAGAGCAAAGCCTACACATCTCTTTGTTTATGTTCTTTCAATTTCTTTTAAGTTTTCTTCTTCTCCTACTCTAGTTTTACATATGTTTTTGCTATATATATCTTTGAAATCTTAATGTTTGTAGATTCATCACCAAAACACTTTGCATGTTGTTAAAAAGGTGAAGAATCCATGATCAAACCTATGTTAAGATCAAAGAAGGAACTTTTGCAAGTTTCTACTAGCATGCATGTGTTCTTCTTTAAAATCTACCTCTTAATCTCTAAGAAGTTTTATGAAAACCTTATATTCCACTAAAAACGGGTTTTAATCTCCATGCGTGTGCTAAAAACTTGTTATTTTATATGCCAAAAACAAGTTCTTGGCTTGATCACTCATGAAATCTTCAAAAAGAAAGTAAGAAGACCCTTTTTGGGATTTTTGAAAGATATCTTTGTTTAATATGCATGCATGTAGTTCTGGAAGTTTAAAAACAAATATTCATCTGAAAATTTTTGTTTGGGGAAGTATCAAATCGGATTCTATGCAAAAGGAAAAAAATCATGACAAAACTTAAAGTTAGATGCATTTTCTTAAAGCTGCCTTTTGACAGCATTCTGCCAGATTCCTACCTCTCTCTTTAAAAAGTCATAACTCTCTCAATATTCAACCAAATAAGGTGAAATTTCTTCTGGAATTTATGTTTATGTGTTAAGATTCAAACCCAAGTGATTTCACTCAAAAACGCAAAGATTTAGACCTCCAAACAGTCGTCACAAAAACAGTACGCAAACAGCTATGTTTTCTGTAGTAGCTGCACTATAAAAATTATTTGATGGACTTATCTACCTTCAAAAATTATGATTTTTATGTCAAAAGATTCCTAACCCATTACGTCAACTGAGTAAAAATCTCCTGACCAAAAGAGCCTTGGAAAATAGCTAAAAATGGAGTGAAAGTGACACAAAGATTCTGGACAGAAAAGAAAATTTCCAAGTATTGTTAAAAAGCAACTTTTAACCTACTTTATCAATTTATTTTATAAAATTTGAGACTTGTGTTAACTAATCAACTTAGTAATAAGACATGCAAGATATTTTAGAAGTTGCACTTGTGAGCTTCTCGGAAACATCATCGTTATCATCGTGAGTTTTCACAGCCCCTTTTTACTACTTTTGATCATTTTGGGGTAAAAAGCATGTTACGATTTCATTACGCATCGGTTGTACTGTTTACTCAAAATGCTACGAATTTTTTTGCGCTATGGTATGTATGCTTATGTTAGTTGATTCTGAGTTTCACTATGGTTCTTTAAGTCCCCAGTTCACTCTACATTACCCATTAACTCAATTTTTGAGCCATTGGTATATTATGGATAACGTTATTTGGTTGACTCCCCACTCACCTCGCGAGGGCATAATTACCGTCTTCTTTATCATGTTTGCGATGGAACATGTGTCTTTGGGGCGTACAGTCAGGAGGTTTGGGTAGTGGCTCATTACTTTAACATTTAGCATACGGATATACCTTGTGCATTGTGAACAACCGGATTTTCCTTCAACTATACAATAACATGTCTTGCGCATGTTGACAACCGAATACTCTATCCACTATGCGGATTTACAGACATGCATTAAAACTGTTATGCATACCGAAAACCTGTGAACTCACCAACTATTCAATAGTTGACCCTCTCATTTACATGCTTTTCAGGAAATCTCAAGTAAGGTTGGAACTTTAGAAGGCACCACTAGTAGATGCATCCAGCACGGTCTTCTTTATCATGTCAATCTGTGTTTTGGACAATTTGTATTTTTGGAACAAGATGTAATTTTTGTAAACTTTTAAAGCTATGATGATTGTGTGTTGTCTTCTACCTTACACAATGAAACCTTGAGCTGTGGCATCCCGCGTTTCCGCTTTAGCGGGGTGTGACACACAATCCATAAGGATTTGAAACACAAGAAATAATTGATGCAACTTATTTTCGAAATAAATTTTTTTGTGCATAACTTAGTCGGCACTCAACGTCTCAACCCATACTTCTCCAAATCCCTTCGGTCCACTATTGTCATCCGGGTGTTCAAACCTCTTAAGGTAAAGTTGGGAATTACATCAATTAACCTTACGGTTTTTCCTCGAATCAAAGTCGGTTCAATAATTCTATGGTTCTAATCCAACCATCAATCTCGACCTGAAACGGTCTACTTAAAGCAAATATCATGTTTATCGTCACTCTAAGTGACTAATGCTAGAATCGTCCATCTATTACAACTACTACTAGCTTAGAAATTTCTTCACTACCCCAACGATCATCACATTAGAGAAATTCAAGTATGCTCATGTACTAGTAGGTTCACCATGACACTGGCCAGGTGTCACTATGAACGCACCGTACATGATTATCCTTGCTACTCTCGACGTGATTCTCGTTTCTAACAACATCCATTGACCTCGAAACCTCTTATCTTAAAGTGCCTAATGGTGAATTTCACTCTCATTTACTTAGAAGAACTCTAGTTTGAGTCTAGGTATCCGAAATCAACACCTAAATCTCTCAAACTTATGCTCTGATACCAACTTGTAACACCCTGAAATTGGGAAAGAGAAACTAATTGAAAATTTCGATATTACATCTGAAACAATAGAAATTATTCCTATAATTTCAATAGGTGAAATACCTCAAATTACAAACTATGATTAACCTCAATCAATGTATAACACAAGTCTAATTACAAAGACTAAAACTACCTCGAGTGATACTTAACCCAAATACAAGTGTCACTAGAACACGACCTTTCACACGTGTCACTAGAACTACTCCCAACCTGAGACATGTTGCACATGCCGACAAATAAAAAGGGTTAGGCTAACGCCTAGTGAGTTCAAGAGTTTATAACATGATTTATATAATTTGTAGAATGAAAGTTTGCGACATAAATCATGATTTCCAAAAGAGTTTTATGAAAGGATGTAAACGACTCATTTTCCAACGCACACAAAGTCTATGAGAAAAGTTCCCAAAATGTATAAAGCGTTTTCCAAAATGAATTCCAATCCCAACTTACTCAAACCTGTTTTGACATTAAGTATCCCAAGTAATTATAAACGTGAATAAAACTCCAATATTCAAAACATCCAATAAGGACGAGGCGTAGAACTCCGCCAATAAGCCATGAAAACATTTCATATAAATAAAATGTGTCACCGAAAATATGGATAAAAGCTTATACCCAAAAACCACACCTTTCGGTGACGGGGGAGAACCGATTCCATCTAAAGTGACGGGCACACAAAGTTAGGTCACTTATGATGTTACTGTATTACACCTCAAATCTCGGTCCTAGTTCCCATGCCATAAAGACATCACAACCTCAAACCTTTCCATTTATCATGCCTCTAGTGCCTACCTCGTCGAGTTACACCTCAAGGACTTATGGGACCCCATTGCATCTCCAGTCTAGACGAGTTACACCTCAAGGACTTCAATGTCCCCCATTGCCTACTTGCTAGTGGCCCCAACGGCCCAACACATATAACCATGCGTACCAATAGTCCACCCCCCGTGCACAAGGAGATAGACCATCCAATAAAGACTGACTTACATGCCTATGGATCCAATGCAACACAGTCTACAAAACATGCTCAACCCGGAATGACAAAAACACCCAAGCATGTAAATATCAATAATGTGCAATAAAATGCATCAAGTTGCAATAAATGCAAACCATAAATAAGACTCCACATCGAGCCATTTAAACCGGACAAATGTCCCCAAAACTTTCTCAAAGTCAAAACCGAGCAAAGTGCTCAAAGGTTGCTAGACCCATAAATAACGGTCATCATCGCATAGAATACGTTTAAACATTGTTTAGGTAAACAGGTATCACAAAATCATCATTAACCCCAAAACTCGACACGGGTTAAACAAAAAGGGTTTTCCCAAAGAACTCGCACCCTTATAAATCTCAAAGTGACTCTTGACACTAAATCGTGTATTTCTCAAATGGTTTATAAAATCAATTACACTAACATGATTAAACCATCAATTAGACATCATTTTGAGCAATTAAACTTTTAAAGACATATTATGATTTCTACACATCAAAATATCCAAAAGCCCCAAATATGGGTGTTTTACAACATTTATGAAGATAAATATTTCAAAAGAGTTAAACTAACCAAATAACTCAACCATTAATATTTTCAAGTAAAACACACAAATATTTGGAAAATAACATTTTTGGCATGTACAAAGTTTTCACAAATCAACTTGAACTCACCTTGCTAGATTTAGGCTAAATCTAGATTTTTCCCCAAACGTATGCTCCTTTGATGCACAAGAATCCTCAAGCCAAAACTTCCAAAAAAACCTAGGTTCATAAGTTCCAATCATCAATAAACCAATCCAACTGTAGACAACCATTCCCCAAACATAAATCATCCAAAGATCTCAAACATAACAAACCCTATCCTTCATAAATGAAGGAGAAGATCACCTCACCCAAATACCACCAAAATCATCCAACAACACCTCCAAAATAGAAAGAAGATGAATACAACAACCTAGCTTTTGGGTAGAAGAATAATACCTTTATCTCATGAATCTCCACACAATAGCCCCTAATCACCCACAAAAGCTCCAAGCATCCATATCTTCAACAATGGTGGAAAGTGGGTTAAGTTTGGTGAAGAAATGAGGAAGAAGAAGAGGAGGGATGTGTTCTTGAGGGAAAATCGGCTGAGAGAGGGAGAGGGAGAGTGTTTTAGGGTTGGGAAAGTGAAATGAGAAGAGAGAGGGAGAAAAGGGCTTAAAATATCTAAGTTTGTCCATCAGACAGGTCGCGGACGTCCGCATGGTACCTCGCGGACGTCCGGCCTCGACCAAACCCAAAACTAAGCAATTCTCTGTTGCTTCCGCGGATGACCCGCGGAATTCCACACCTCGCGGACGTCCGACATGCACCTTGCGGACGTCTGTGGCCTCAACATTGGTCCTCCAATTTTCGGGGTGTTACAAAGAGTCATTGGAATCTTGAGCCTTTTCCTTTGGAAAAGAAATGGGATCTTTTGCCTTTAAAAACATTCCAAATTTTAAAGCTTTAGAAGAATCGGCAGAATTCATGGACATAGACCCAATAGAATTGGAATTGGAAGTTTCACAAAAAGTAGGTGAAGCACATGAGGTGGAAGCATGAGATTTTGAAGATTGATCAGTTTCCGTTTTTCCAAAGCCTAAACCAGTTTTGTCATTACACGAAATCTGATCTTGGAAAATCTTTTCCAGATTTTTGGAAGAACTGGTCCATTTTCTCATAATTTCTTGCTCCTTTTGAAAACGTTTAAATTGATGGATTTTAGATCTTCAAGCTCAGCCTTAACTTTGTCAAACTGATCAAGTTGGGAGAGACATGTTTGAAGTTAAGAGGAAAGAGATTTTATTTAAGCATTTGCCTTTATCTTAGCAGTTTTAGCATCAAAAAGATCAATGGTTAAAGAATCAAATGCTTCAACCTTTTCAGCATCAAAAAGAGATAGAAAAGGATGTACATGTGATGAGGAGGAGAAGCACTTAGCTGATACAATAGCAGTTGAGAGGGTGTGGCCTTCTGGATCATCCATGTCACATATCTTGGCCATGAAACAGACATTTGAGGTGTCATTCTCGCTTTCAGATGTGGGTTCATCTGCCAAATCATGAGTTTTAGCAGGCAGACCCTTTCCTCTTCTGACAAGTCTTTCATTTCTTTCCTTTTCTCTCTTGTATTTTTCTTTGTATCTTTCAGCCCGGTCAGAATTTGCAGAAGAGAGAGGTTGGTTGAACTTTTGGGAATCAAATTTGGATCTTCCCGACTTTGAGGAGAATCGGCCTGAGGAAGCAGTTCTGGGTCTTTCAAGGTGTTTACTTCTACACTCAGAAGCAAAATGACCCTTTTTACCACAGTTAAAACATTCCTCGTTAGATTTGTCCAAAGAAGAGTGTTTGGAGAGAGAAGAGGATGATTTTGTACCAAACTTAGATTTTCCAGAAGGATGGTGAGATCTGGATTTAGAATACCCATCCAACATGGCCATTTCATCAGATAATTTGTCAACTGAAGTTTCCTCACATTCATCCTCAGCATCACTAAGATATGCCTCCGAATGGTCATTGGGATCTTCTTGACTATCATGGTCAGAGTCAGATGGGTAGGTGATTCTTGGAATACACTTAGTTATTTTGGAAGAGTCACTTAGGAGAGCTATGGAAGAGCCCTTTATATCTGTGATGACATACTTCCTCTGCAGCTTAGTCTGCTCATAGTTGAAGAGAGTTCCATAAAGAGAAGTGAGAGGCATATGATCAAGATCCTTGGTTGTCTTTATACAAGTACAGATGTTTTCCAAAAAATCAGGAAGGCAGTCCATAAACTTGCACAGGATTTCCTCATTGTCATACACTCTACCTAACAACTTTAAGTCATTAAGAAGACTGTTAAAGCGGTTATAGTAGTTAGAGAGAGATTCTCCATTCTCATAAGAAAAGAGTTCATATTTTCTAACAAGAGCAATCTTTCTGCTCTTTTTAACTTCATTTGTACCTTCGTACAAAACACACAGAGTGGACCACATCTCTTTGGCAGTAGAGAGATTTACCAGAGAGTGGTACACTTCATCAGGAAGAGAGAGAGCAATGATAGTTCTGACTTTAGAATCAAGAGACACAAGACGTTTTTTTTCATCAGTATATTTCTTGGGATTCTTAGGAATGTAACGACCATTAGCAACAGATTTTTCTTCATCAGAGGAATCATCAGAATCATCTTTGTCAATAACTTTCTTACCGGATTTCTTGGTTTCATAGCGAGACCAGACTCTAGGGACTATGGGTCCCTCACTGAGAATGGTTGGATATCTACTATCCACTCCTTCCATGAAAAGCATCATCCGGCTTTTCCACAAAGAAAAGTTGTTGGGGTTAAACTTGGGAGGTTTGGCTATAGAGCCGTTTTCAGAAAAAATGTTTTGAGAGAAAGCTTCATTTTTGGAAGAAGAAGCAGCCATTGCAGATCAAGTTTATTGAAACTAAACTTTCTGCTCTGATACCACTTGTTAGTCCTAGATGGCTTACAAGAACAAGAACAGGTATTGTAGAAGGGGGGGTTGAATACAATACACAATTTTAATTCTATTGTTGAAAAACTTTCAACTCAAGAATTACACATAGAACACATAGAACAATTAATTGTTGCGGAAAGAACAGATAAAATCTATTCTAACAATCTTTACAAAGTAATACTGAAAACTAAACAACTTCTAAAACACAAAGATTGGAAGCTATAAAGTTCAAGGAGAGAAAGGAGTAGAATATCTTGAGCACAGAGTAATCTTCAAGAGTTGTAAGTCTATTCTGCATGGAGAAGTCTTCATCTTTATATAGTGTGATGAGCATTAAATGCTTAAGACACTTGTCATCAGGAGATTGGCTTGTAGGTGTTGACCTCTAAAAAGTTGATATGTCTTTTCCTATAATGCTAGAAAGGTTTGATGGTGACAATATATAAGAATGGGAAAAAGGACAAAAGAACCTTTTTCTTCCATACCCACACATTTTATCTTTGAAGAGAAAACCTTTTAGCATGGACACAAGGGAGGATCCTCCTATTTGAGAATCCCACCGACTTGTCATGGACAAGGTAGGTGGAAGTCTTCTTAGGAGTGATGTCATGAGAGAATCCTCCAACTTTGAGGATCCCACCGATTTTCATGAGGACAATCGGTGGGATGGCCAACTTTACCTCTTATGATGAAGATCTTCATGGCAAGGAGATAAGGGGGAAATCTCCTGTTTGGGATCTCACCGATCTTCATGGAGACAATCGGTGGACTATGACTTGTATGTGTTGAGAAAAGATCTTTCACTTCCACAATGAGAGAATCTTCAATCTTGACTTTGGTTGATCTTTGACTTCACCAAACATTTGCTATCTTGTACAAGCCATTACAAAGAACCATCCAAAATTTCTCTAAGTATGGAAAATGTTTTTCAAACTATGTAAGGAGATCATGAGGTCATCTTCAAATCTCTGATGACCCAACACCCTTCGCTCAAACCCGAGGAGCCCCACCGCTTGAAGACCCTAAACATGTCCCCAAGAGAAGAAGTGTTAGTTTAACACGATGAGAGTGAGAACTAACAATTGATTATGATAAGAATTAATTTAAGGTACAATGGTAAACATAATTAAACCCATAGTGGAGGCCACTTGGTATCTGATGCTTCATCCGAATGGAAGCTTGATGATTATCAATGATTGCATAAGAGAAGATAACCACATAACCGTTAGTAGTACATATCATAAGACACCAATACAACGGAAACAAGCGCAACCCCGAGGAGTCTATAACTTGTGAGCCCCCAATTTCAACCACTCCAGGTCTATACATTGGGTCACTCTAAATCTACACACAAGCACCTTGGAATTACACCTTACTGGCCATGAGACGATGCCCGACCATATAGGTCCACATCTTACTTATCATGGATCCTGATGCATATTCCGTGCTATGACTCTAATGCCTATGGATCCATTACACTCAAACTACTAGTCCCGACTCTCAAACAAGCCAATACCGTCATTACCATTGAGCAAACTTTATCAACATGGATGATAACAACCACTTATCAAATGTGAGGACAATTTACCAAGACACCTTAATAAATATGGGAGTATCACGACATTTCCAAGTAAGCATTTAATCCATAAACCAACATCAAATCTCCTTTGCTTAATATTTTCCTTAAAATCTCCAATTTATCAAAACCCTAGCTTTTGACCTAAAATGGTCAAATCGTTTTATCAAACCAAAATAGCTAATAGAGGTGAGAAATCATGAACAAACCAAGAAGAACTATATACTTCAAGTTTTCCAACCATTTTACACAACAAAACTTTAAGTCATCAAATCTCTTTTAGGTCAAAAGTAAAATCATAGATATGAGAAGTAGGAGGCATAAATAAGTTAAAATCATCTATAATAGCATATATATATATATATATATATATGTGAGTTAAGGTTGAGGATAACTCACCTTAGAGGGTTTTATGGAAGACCCAAACCCTAGAAAGTGGAAGAGAAGATTTCTTGAGCACTTGAGTGAACTAGAGTGTAATAAACACTTAATAACCTAGAGGTGTAGAAAGATTTCTCATTAATGTGGTGGATGAAACCATAAATGAGGAGAGATGATGGGAGGAGGGAACTTATGTAATACCCCGGGTAAGTTCGTTAGTTAAAATCCTAGTTCCGTTAAATTATTTAACTCTATAATTGATGTTTAGGGTAAGTTTGGATAAATTTATAAGATAAAGGGTAACTTGGTCATTTATGCATAGTTAAAGCCTTAAGTGTAAATTGTCTAAAAATATATATACTTTAAGAATCCAGATATTTTCATAAATTAGAAAATATCCATATTAGTGTTGTGTGTGTGTCTTGAGAGGTGAAGAAGGAGAAAGAAGGGCTTTGGTGGTTAAGGCTCCATTTGGAAGTGTTAGAATTGTTATTAAGGTATGTCCCTTTACATTTTATGTATATAATTGTATTTAGAAGGTTTCTATCGGAGTAGAATAGTTGAATTCATGTTTGGTAAAGAATCAGTCGATTTCTGGGTTAAAATTAGCCAAACCGACAGAGGTTTCCGGATAGTATGAATGTGTCCGGGTAAGTTTGTTGGTGGTGTCCGGATGATGTTCTAAAGGTGTCCGGACGAGTCTTTTATCCGGGTGAGTCTCTCTTTTCAAAGGTTTCCGGATGGTATCCGGGTTACCTTGCTTTCCGGGTGTCGTCTGAATTTTTTATGATGTCCGGAAAGTTGTGTTAACCGGATTGTTCAGGTTATCCGGAAAGTCCTATTGTCCGGGTAGTCTTGTGGTGTCCGGGAACTTTGAGCTGTTTGGTCATTTTTGAGATTTTGATGCTTTTAAGTGTCCAGTAATACTGTGTTTTGTTGGACTTTGGATAGAGTATAAATAAAGACTGAAAATACTATGGACTTGACTTAAGTTCGGGTTTGGGGAAGATATTTGAGGAATTAAGTTATTCTAAGTTCTTAGACTATTAAGTAAGCCTTATGTGTTCATTTGGTAAAGAGGAGTATGTATTTGATTTGTACAGATTCTGTGAATTTGAAGTGAAAGCAGAGTCGTTTTGAGAAAAGCTTGGAGAACATTTTGATAGACTAACAGGTGAGTTTTACTTCAAAATGGTTTCAAACTGGAATACATATATGTGTGTATTGAATATGTGATTATGTGCTTATGTTTGAAATATAATATGTGGAGATGTATATTATATTTACATGAGTATTACACTATACGAGAGTGTGTTGGTCGGGCTTAGGACCGGTGGTGTTGGCTGTAATATTCGTACAGCGGTGTTGGCTGTAATTGTCGTACAGCGGAGTTAATTTATTAGTTGGCTTGCAACCAACTAATATGGCCATGGGAATGAGACAGGAAAAGTACACGATGCGTGAGTTATGATTGGTATTTATCTTTTGTGATATATATGGTATTTGTGCAAATGGTTTTAAAAATGACAGGGATTTTCTCACTTAGACCAATAGGTCTAACCCTCGTTTTGTTTTAAAAATATGTATTCCAGGTCATGGATCGGGTAAGAACAAGTGAATAGAGAATTTGGTGGCTAGCTTTTGGGAAGACTTATATGTTGAAGACTATGATGTGTTTTGCGTTTATAACCTTGTTATTAGATATAATGTATTTAATTAGCGAAAAGTTGTAATGAAATACCTTATTTTGGATTGTAAAGAATAAGGGACCGTATTTGTTATATAATGTATCTTTGTTATGTAACGACGTTATGAAATATATGTTATTTGTTGTATGTTTGGGATCCGGGTTGTTACAGATGGTATCAGAGCCCTAGTTTAAGGGATTTAGGTATTCGTATCTGTACCTAGACTTAAACTGCATGTGAAGTAGGATGTCCCTATTATTTTAGAACCTTGGGATGATTAAGTATAAAAGGTAGAAGGAACATCATGTAAGGTAATTTTATATTACACCTGGCCAGTGTAATTGTGAACTTACAGGTACATGTTTGAACTTGAATACCTTGTTATATGGGGTATGTGCTTATGTGTATATTGACCTTGTTTGAATCAACAGAATGGCAAGTGGTACTAGACAAACGAATCGAGGGGGAAGAGGAGATCATGATAGAACATATCCAACAGTTGGGGTAAGAGGAAGAGGGGGAGAAAGAGGTAGAGGCAGAATAGGCGGCAGAGTTCAGCCGCGAGGTACTGAATTTGTAACAAGGGACGATCTAACAGCTGAAATGGGAAGGTTACAAGCAAATATTCAAGCCATGTTTAACCAAACTCGTAATACTGAAACGGAAAGACCAGATCCTAACCTAGAAGATGAGATGCCTATCACACCTACTGTCGTACCAGTAATGAAAAAGTTTGATTATAAAATGTTTCTCAGTTGCAAGCCTCCTACGTACTCAGGAGATCGGGATCCAGTGAAAGCTATGAAGTGGCTGAAGGAAATAGAAGCTATCTTCAAGACTAGTAAATGCGCTGAAGAGGATAGAGTACTTTATGGAACCGTAATGTTAAAAGGCGATGCTTTATACTGGTGGGAAGCTCATATTTCTTCGGGAGGGTCTGACATATATTCTACCTTCTCTTGGGAAGAATTTGTTATAGCTTTCAGGAAACAGTTTTGTCCTCAAGCCGCAGTTAAACAGTTGGAAGGGGAGTTTATGAACTTGCAGCAAGAGAATTTGTCAGTTCGGGACTACACCGCTCATTTTCTAGAAAAGTCTCGTTTCGCGGAATACTACGTTGCCACGGAGGCAATGAAGATTGAAAGGTTTATCTTTGGGTTGAATGCAGAAGTCAGAAGTTTTGTGATTGCTAAAGGACCAGAAACCTTCTCAGCCGCAGTAGATGCCGCGGAAACCGTGGAACAGGATAAAGGGAGGAACATTAGTGATAAAAGTATGGGAAAACGAAAGTGGGAAGGACCACCGTACGATCCAAAGAAGTCCATGTTTCAGAGATACGATAACCGTCCACCTTTCCGACCAGGGGAAAGACCTTGTCAGAAATGCAATCGTATCCACCAAGGAAACTGTCAAGTTAATACTCGGGTTTGTTATAGGTGTGGGAAGACCGGACATGTTGCTAAAGACTGTCGGGTAACGCGGTTTTGTTTCTTATGTAATTCTCCGGATCACATCCAGTCTGATTGTCAGAAGGGAAGAATACAACAAAGGGGTACGTCAGGGAAACCCGTGGGTGTTAGACCAGTAGTTCCAAGAATAGAACCACCAAGAACAAGGGGTCGTACATTTCAGATGACAGCAAAAGAAGCGGAGGAAACTCCGGATGTGGTTACAGGTACATTTTTCATAAACTCTACACGTGCTAAAGTGTTATTTGACTCCGGTGCAAACCGGTCGTTCGTATCTCCTGCATTTGCTGCTTATATGCATTTAAAGCCTAAAGTGTTAGATCATGCTTTAATGGTAGATACTGCAAATGATAATCAAGTATCGGTTAAAGAAGTTTTTGATAGTTGTGTGATAAATATAGAGGGGTGTGGAGTACCTATTCACCTATTTCCTATAGCTTTGATCGAGTTTGATGTAGTAGTGGGAATGGATTGGTTAGCCGAGAATCAAGCTAACATAGTTTGTGATAAGAAGTTAATAAATGTTGTATTACCTGAGAGGGGACCGGTAGTGATTTATGGTGATCGTAGAAATCATCAGTCTTGCCTTATATCTATGATAAAAGCCCGTAAGTGTGTTAATAAAGGTTGCCCGAGTTACTTAGCTTATGTGATAGATATTAAGTCAGAAAAGAATAAGTTGGAAGATATTCCTATTGTTAGTGAATTCCTAGAAGTTTTCCCCGAAGACTTGAATAGTCTTCCGCCCGTTAGACAAGTAGAGTTTGGTATAGATCTGATTCCTGGAGCCGCTCCTGTAGCCCGTGCACCGTATCGTCTGGCACCTCCAGATATGAAAGAAATGATGACACATCTGCAAGACCTATCCGATAAAGGCTTCATCAGACCCAGTTCTTCGTCGTGGGGTGCACCAGTTTTGTTTGTGAAAAAGAAGGATGGTTCGATGAGAATGTGTATCGACTACCGGGAACTGAATAAGCGCACGATCAAGAACAAGTATCCGCTTCCCAGAATTGATGACCTCTTCGACCAATTAGTTGGAGCTTGCTATTTCTCCAAGATTGATCTAAGATCCGGTTATCACCAATTGAAGGTTAAAGAAGAAGACATTTTGAAAACTGCTTTTCGCACAAGGTATGGTCACTATGAATTTCTGGTAATGCCGTTTGGATTGACGAATGCTCCAGCTGCTTTTATGGATCTAATGAATCGGGTATGTAAGCCGTATCTCGATAAATTTGTTATTGTATTTATCGATGATATACTTATCTATTCCCGATCCAAAGAAGAGCACGCACAACATCTTCGTTTGATTCTGGAGTTACTGAAGAAAGAAAAGTTGTATGCTAAATTTTCTAAATGTGAATTCTGGCTACGAGAAGTTCAGTTTCTGGGGCATGTAGTTTCTGAGAAAGGCATTCAAGTTGATCCGATGAAAGTGGAAGCGATTGAAAAGTGGGAACCGCCGAGAACGCCAACCGAAGTACGTAGTTTTCTGGGTTTAGTCGGGTATTACCGAAAGTTTATAAAAGATTTTTCTCGTATCGCTACGCCTCTCACTAAGCTGACTCGGAAGAATCTAAAGTTCGAATGGAAAGCAGAACAAGATGAATCATTCCGAATATTGAAAGAGAAACTCTGTAGCGCACCGATACTAGCATTACCTGAAGGTTCTGATGATTTTGTTGTTTACAGTGATGCTTCCAAACTGGGATTGGGATGTGTACTAATGCAGCATGGAAAGATTATTGCTTATGCTTCTCGTCAGTTAAAAGATCATGAAAGACAGTATCCTACACACGACATGGAACTTGCAGCAGTTGTTTTCGCGTTGAAGATTTGGAGACATTATCTTTACGGCTCTAAATGTTAAATTTATACTGATCATAAGAGTCTCCAACATCTTTTCGATCAGAAGGAACTAAATATGAGGCAAAGAAAATGGCTAGTGTTGATCCAAACCCTCAGTGATTTGATAATGACCCTCTCTTATATACTTAGTGAAAATTGTATGTAAACAATATGTATCAGAGTTTCACTATCGCTGATAAGTACTAAGATCTTACAGTACCGCTGATAGGAACTCTCGCTCTTTAAATTAAACATTCAGCGAACACTGTTCACCATAATGCGCTGAGTCTGTTCAGTCCTTATGGTGATCGCTGATAAGTTAGTTGTTTACTTATAATCCCTGAAGACAAGTTTCACGTCAACAAAGGTTCTACGCTGAAGTCGAAGATCAAGCTCAAGAACCAGCGACAAGTCTACTAATGAACTGATGCGGATCAGCGAAGACTCAGATTTGTCCACTCAACGTGAAGTATCAAGTACAAGACTTCAGCTATCGCTGAACTTTATCATTCGCTGAATAGTAAATGATAATCGCTGAATCAACGAAAGCTGATCATGAAGTCCTCCGTACAAAGTACTTTTGTCTTAACCTCCCTTGCACGCCACCGTACGAAATGTCAGAAAAGAACCTCCGAAAATCTGAGATCGTACAACCACTCTGATACTACACTGTTCATTCATGCGGCTACTAAGGTTGTCAACAGAGGTCAATGACATGCAACCAATCCGCTGATGACACGTGTAAAGTGTATACTGAATTGCATTAAATGCATGCAGTATATAAAGAGATGAACTCACTTCATTTGAAGTAACTTGCTAACTCTGGACAAGTTCAAATCTCTCTCAAGATAGGATTTTATTAGTAATCTCCATATCCTTCTTAGTGCAAGAAACCTTAGTGTTCCAACTTGTTTAGATTTAGGTTTATCCTTAATCTTGTTTCCGCAACAAGCTGTAAATTGTTAATGATTTATCAATAAACAATTTAGAAAAGTAAAATAGCGTGTTTGTATTCAACCCCCCCCCCCCCCTTCTACAAACTTGTATAGGCCTTTCGGGACCAACAGCTAGAATTGGTGAATGATTACGACTGTGAAATTCTTTATCATCCGGGAAAGGCGAATGTGGTAGCTGATGCACTAAGTCGTCAAGAAAGAAGTGGAACAATAAAAGCTATTTCACTACGAACTGAACTCCTACCTAACATCTTTGACGAATTGCAGAAGTGTCAAATAGAAGCTTTTCAAGAAGAAAATTTAAAACCAGAACGGTTAGTGGGTGTATCAGCATTGCTTGTAAAAGATGATCGTGGGTTGTTGTGTTTGGGAAACAGAATTTGGGTGCCTCGTTTGGGTGGTTTACGTGATCGGGTACTACACAAAGCTCATCAATCCTGTTTCTCTATTCATCCAGGTACGAATAAGATGTATAAAGATTTAAAACAATTTTATTGGTGGCCGGGAATAAAAAGAAGCATTGCTCAGCATGTGGAAGGTTGTACTACTTGTAAGAAGGTAAAGATTGAACATCAAAAGTCGTTTGGTCAGTTGCAACGATTAGAAATATCTATGTGGAAATGGGATCAGATTACTACTGATTTCATCACGAAGTTACCAAGGACTCCGAAGGGATTTGATGCCATTTGGGTGATCGTTGACAGATTGACAAAGTCTGCTCACTTTCTACCGATAAAAGAAACATGTCCGTTGGAAAGATTAGCTAAGTTATACATTGATGAAATAGTAACTCGCCATGGAGTTCCAATCTCGATTATTTCTGATCGTGATAGTCGTTTTACTTCAAGATTCTAGAGAAGTTTTCAAAGAGAGATGGGGACACAGATAAAGTTAAGTACAGCATATCATCCTCAAACAGACGGTCAAAGCGAACGAACGATTCAGACTTTGGAAGACATGCTGCGGGCTTGCATTGTTGATTTTGGGGGATCATGGGATAAGCATTTACCGTTGATTGAATTTGCCTATAATAACAGTTATCATTCCAGCATACAAGCGGCACCGTTTGAAGTTCTGTATGGTAGAAAATGTCGGACTCCTCTGTGTTGGAGCGAAGTGGGAGAGAAACAGTTAGCAGGGCCAGATATAGTTCAGTTAACCGCGGATAAGATTACTCAGATTCGGGAACGATTGAAAGTGGCTCAAGATAGACAGAAAAGCTACGCTGACCGACGCCGAAAGCCGTTAGAATTCCAAGTTGGAGATTTCGTAATGTTAAAAGTATCACCTTGGAAATGAGTCATTCGGTTTGGAAAGCAAGGTAAACTGAGCCCAAGGTACATTGGACCGTTTGCAATTACACAAAGAATCGGAGAAGTAGCCTACAGGTTAGATCTTTCGCCAGAGTTAAGCAGGATTCACAACGCATTCCACGTTTCCAATTTTCGAAAGTGTTTGGTTACACCAGATCAGGCAGTTTCTCTACCAGATATACAAGTTGATGAAAAGCTGAATTATGTGGAGGAACCTGAAGCCATAGTTGACCACAAAGTTAAAGTGTTGCGGAACAAAGTAATCAGACAAGTGAAAGTTCAGTGGAGGCATCATAGGGGTCAGGATGCTACTTGGGAATCAGAATCAGAAATGAGAACTAAGTACCCGTACCTTTTTGCCTAACCGAATTCCAGGACGGAATTCTTTTAAGGGGGAGATGATGTAATACCCCGGGTAAGTTCGTTAGTTAAAATCCTAGTTCCGTTAAATTATTTAACTCTATAATTGATGTTTAGGGTAAGTTTGGATAAATTTATAAGATAAAGGGTGACTTGGTCATTTATGCATAGTTAAAGCCTTAAGTGTAAATTGTCTAAAAATATATATACTTTAAGAATCCAGATATTTTCATAAATTAGAAAATATCCAGATTAGTGTTGTGTGTGTGTGTTGAGAGGTGAAGAAGGAGAAAGAAGGGTTTTGGTGGTTAAGGCTCCATTTGGAAGTGTTGGAAGTGTTATTAAGGTATGTCCCTTTACATTTTATGTATATAATTGTATTTAGAAGGTTTCTATCGGAGTAGAATAGTTGAATTCGTGTTTGGTAAAGAATCAGTCGATTTCTGGGTTAAAATTAGCCAAACCGACAGAGGTTTTCGGATAGTATGAATGTGTCCGGGTAAGTTTGTTGGTGGTGTCCGGATGATGTTCTAAAGGTGTCCGGACGAGTCTTTTATCCGGGTAAGTCTCTCTTTTCAAAGGTTTCCAGATGGTATCTGGGTTACCTTGGTTTCCGGGTGTCGTCCGGATTGTTTATGTTGTCCGGAAAGTTGTGTTAACCGGATTGTTCAGGTTATCCGGAAAGTCCTATTGTCCGGGTAGTCTTGTGGTGTCCGGGAACTTTGAGTTGTTTGGTCATTTTTGAGATTTTGATGCTTTTAAGTGTCCAGAATATTGTGTTTTTGTTGGACTTTGGATAGAGTATAAATAAAGACTGAACATACTATGAACTTGACTTAAGTTCGGGTTTGGGGAAGATATTTGAGGAATTAAGTTATTCTAAGTTCTTAGACTATTAAGTAAGCCTTATGTGTTCATTTGGTAAAGAGGAGTATGTATTTGATTTGTACAGATTCTGTGAATTTGAAGTGAAAGCAGAGTCGTTTTGAGAAAAGCTTGGAGAACATTTTGATAGACTAACAGGTGAGTTTTACTTCAAAATGGTTTCAAACTGGAATACATATATGTGTGTATTGAATATGTGATTATGTGCTTATGTTTGAAATATAATATGTGGAGATGTATATTATATTTACATGAGTATTACACTATACGAGAGTGTGTTGGCCGGGCTTAGGACCGGTGGTGTTGGCTGTAATATTCGTACAACGGTGTTGGCTGTAATTGTCGTACAGCGGAGTTAATTTATTAGTTGGCTTGCAACCAACTAATATGGCCATGGGAATTAGACAGGAAAAGTACACGATGCGTGAGTTATGATTGGTATTTATCTTTTGTGATATATATGGTATTTGTGCAAATGGTTTTAAAAATGACAGGGATTTTCTCACTTAGACCAATAGGTCTAACCCTCATTTTGTTTTAAAAATATGTATTCCAGGTCATGGATCGGGTAAGAACAAGTGAATAGAGAATTCGGTGGCTAGCTTTTGGGAAGACTTATATGTTGAAGACTATGATGTGCTTTGCGTTTATAACTTTGTTATTAGATATAATGTATTTAATTAGCGAAAAGTTGTAATGAAATACCTTATTTTGGATTGTAAAGAATAAGGGACCGTATTTGTTATATAACGTATCTTTGTTATGTAACGACGTTATGAAATATATGTTATTTGTTGTATGTTTGGGATCCGGGTTGTTACAACTTACCAAGCTTTGATAGCAAAATCGCCCAAAATGGAGAGGAGAAGAGTGAAATCCGTTTTTTGGTAAAGTGAGAGAGAGAAGAGTGAAATTTAGGAGAAAAGAGCAAAAAGTTCTTCAGGTGCCTTGTGGATGTCCGGTTGGTTCCTCGCGGACGTCCGTCCCCAAAAACCCAATTCCCGGCCAAAACCTCTGTTGCTTCCGCGGATGGCCCGCGGACTTCCGCACGACACGAACGTCCGGCAAGCTCCATGCGAACGTCCGCCAATCCCAAGTTTTCAATCCTTTCTTCTACAATCCAACCCCAACAAACTATAACTAGATGGCTACCTTACTAATAAAAATTGGGGTGTTACACACATCATCATAATTCCTTCTTTTTTGTGTTGTTCTTATCTGGTTATTTTCTTCAATGAGAAAGATAATTTGGTGGTATAGATTTTAAAGGATTTTTGTAATTTGTATACATTGCTTCTGAAATTGATTCATAAGAGGTTTTTGGAAGGTGAGGATGATGTGGGTAGGACTGTTGAGGGTAGGGTTCATGTTCTTCATAAAGAAGATGAAGATTCAAGAAAAAAAAAAGAAAAATGGTTAAATAGTGAAAAGACAAAAATACCCTCGACCTTAACGGAGTAGTTGGACGGACGTTATGGACAGGGACCAAATCCAATGGAAAGTGCATCGCTCGGGGACCATTTCCATAATAAATGAAGTCTAGGAACGAAATCCGTAATTTTGAACAAACCACAGAGACCAAATCTGTAATTTACTCTTTTATTTATTTATATATTTTTAATTAATCATGAAATTAAACTTATTAAAAATATATAGGAAACTTATGTAAAATTTTCAAGAAAACAAACTAATAATTAACATTTTTCATATTAAATTTAATTCATATATATTATAAACTTAAATAAAAACAAAATACGAATATTTTATAAATAAAATATACAAACTTATGAGATAAAAACAAAGGTTTTTGTTTAAAAACCAATTAAGTTTTTGTAATTGACCTTTCGTTTAAATTATTCTTAACAAACTTGTGAAATCACTTGAGTTATATTACATTGGTTTAAGGTTTAGAGAAAGTAGTGGAAATCGTATATTCTTTGAGTTCGAATCAAGACATTATCAAAACATTTACAGCCATGGAGGTTCACCTATGATAACTTCAGACCATTCATAATCGTTCGAAGGGTCAGCATGTAGGATGATCCAAAAACCCACGGCAACAATCATTGTAGTGGTTTTAAGAAGCATAATTTATGAAACAATTGTTAGGGACCGTTTACCTAAACACTTAGAGCATCTCCAACAGTTATGCTATATTTTTTCTAAAATAGAGTATCAAAAGTCAAAATCTCTAAAAAAAACTGCTTTCAACTCCAACAGCTATTTTATTCTAAAGATTATAGTATTAATTAAAATATTAAAATAACCAATACATTAATAAAATATTATTTTTCTTTTCTTAACCTTTTAATTCAAATGTCTCTTATTGGTGGAAAGAATAAAATATTATTTCTCTTTCCTCCCTTCTCTAATTTTAGTATACAAGAAAAACTCTCCAAATTTGGAGTTTTTTATCTTCTCTCTAATATTTTCTCTATTTTAACATACAAGATAGCATAGCTATTGGAGCAAAAAATTGCTAGAATCCCTTTGTTTTCTATTTTAGCATAGCTATTGGAGATGCTCTTATCTAGTAAATTTTATGGGTAAAATTGAACTCTATTACTTACGTGAGTAAGGGGTGTTTGATATTGCTTATTTAAAGTGTTTATTAACTTATTCTATTGTGGTACCGATAATAAGCAGTTTTTAGTGTTTGGATGGTTAAAAGAACTGTTTATAGCGGTATGACACCGGTGATAAGGAGTTTTTAATAAGTTATTTCATTCTAACTTATTGATTTATTTGAAACAACTTATCATTTTTTTGGTTATTCTATATTTATAAGCAATCTCAAACACTCTCTAAATAACAACTTATTAGCTTATTACGTTTTGCCACCATCATAAACTAATCCAACATTTTTTATAAAATTTCAACTTATTGCCACATAAATTAATAAACGTTTTTACATAAATGGATAAATTGTTTTAAATAAGCAATCCCAAACACCCCCCTAATTGTTTTGAAATTATTTGATGGAAACAAAATGGGAAGAAAATGATTGGGGGTACACAATAGACGTGTCGTTAATCGTGGCTTGCTACTGTTGTGTCCACCCAACCACAAACGTTTTATAATTTATACCCACCCAATTCCTCAATTATATCTCACATCATATAATAACTTTTTAAATCCCAATTTAACATCTTTTCTTTTGAAGCATGCAACATATTAACTGGAAGGGTTGTGGCGTACTGGTTAAAGTCCTGGAGAATGTGGTGAAATATTTTATTTGTTTAGGATTCGAATCCAGGTGCACACAACAATTGTGGTCACTGAAGTTTAATCATGGTTGATGTCTTACGGTCATAATTTACAAAGAAATTAGTTTAGGCATAGCCTAAGACACCCTTCTCAAAAAAAACACGCAACTTATTAATTAAAAGGTTTAAATTTTATTTCATCTTCTAGGAAATAAATGATCTTATCTCAATCCTATAATTTATTTAGCCATCTACTCAATTACAAAAAGATAAAAGAATAAGAAATTAGATCCTGATATTGTTTATCGTTTATTAATATTAAATTCAAAGTGTGTATATTATCATACAAAAATGTAACTATTTGTCGGGTCGACCAAAACCTTTTAAATATTTAATTCAAAGCCTTTTAATGTTAAATTGTGGGCATAAATTCCAAAAATTAGTGTGGTTTAGAAGGATGACTTGGCTTGTCACACTTTATTTTTAATGACATAAAGCCAGAAACTATACCTTCTAACCCATCACCATTTTGTGTGCTTTAACTTTAGATGTTTTAATAAAGGAAATTTAATTAAAATACCTAAAATTTGACTTTAACTTACCAAAATACCCATTTTTCAACTTTTGTCAAAATACCCATTTTTTCCGCGATATGTCTTGCGATCGCGGGATAGGGTTCATTTTGAAACATTTGATCCCGCTATAGCGGGATGAGTCCCCGCGACACACTCACAATTTTACACTTACACCCCCTATAGCGGGATCAAATGTTTCAAAATGAACTCTATCCCGCGATCGCGGGACATATCGCGGGAAAAATGGGTATTTTGGAAAAAGTTGAAAAAATGGGTATTTTGGTAAGTTAAAGTCAAACTTTGGGTATTTTAATTAAATTCTCTTTAATAAACTACTTAGAGCATTTCCATCAGTTTCCTTATTTTAGAGAAAAATGAAAAATATAGGGATCTTGGACTCTACTTTTGTTACAACAGCTCCTCTAAAATGAAGAAAGTATGAGAGAGAATGAGTTTTTCTCCAAATATGGAGATCACTCCAAAAATGATTATCAAGTGAGAGGACCAATAGTAAACTTTAAAAATAAATATATAGAGAGAAAAGTTATATTTTAATAGATAACTGGAATATTTTAATATTATAATCAATGTTTTTTTCTCCAAAATGAGAAATCTATTTGAGATGAATGTGATTTATTGAAGATTTTAACTTTTGATTTTCTATTTTGAGAAAGCTGTTGGATATGCTCTTATTAAGTTTTTGATTACATATTAGGTCATACATTGTAATTTTCAAACATTTACAGTATTTAATTAAGATGCGGTCATTCGGCTAAAACATAGGTTTTATTGATTAATAAGTTATGAAACAAAAAATGAAATGATAATAAAGCACCGTTATTTGGATTAATAAATTAAATGTTACCATATTAATAGTGTAGGCCGTAAATAAAATAAAAACCCATTACAAGTTAGATACTACGATTTCATATATTGTTTTATAGATGAAACAACATATATAAAAACCAATTGCAGTTTAAGACTTATAATCTTGTCGACCAGATGCACCTTTAGAGTGGATTAGAACCCCACAAAGTTCGCCAAATGTGTATTTAGGCGAATTACATTGTAATCTTATTTTTTGGTAACTGTGGGTTTTGGGGCTAGCTTACGCGTCCGACTAATCCTCGAGCGACCACGAATGGTTTGGAGTCATCACACGTGAATCTCCATGGCTACAAGGGCTTTGGAAACGCCCTGGTTTGAACAATATCCCTTGTATTTTCTAATATTCCAGGGTAGGGGCGCTCAAAAATCCGATCAACACGACCAACCCGACCCAGCCCGAAGTGAAATAACCCAACCTGAAGCAACTCGATGTCCAATCGAGTTGTAAAATCCTCAAACCGTATGTATTGGATTAATATCGGGTTAGGAGAATTTGAACCCAACCCAACCCGATGAACCCGATATATATATATATAGTAAATGTTAACATATATATGCAAATTGAGAAAAACGGTTGATGGTGATATATTTAAGATTTAAAAAATATGCAAATTGGAGACGTCAAGTTATTTGATCATATTTGGTTTAGACATTTTTATATGTAGTATCTATATATTGTGTGAATTATCGGTTGTATTTTAAAGTCATGTTTTCTTTATTTTTATGTTTCTAATTTTGATTTTACCTTGTTTAAACACAACCCGACCAACCAGATCAACCCGAACGGGTTGGGTTGAGTTGAAATTTTTTCAAACCGCCAACATTGGATTGATGTATCGAAATGACTTCAACCCGATCAACCCAACTCGTGAACACTCCTATTCCAGGGCACTCACCAAAGTTTAGCGTGTGCACTTTTTATATATCAAAAGAAAATCATACTTTTAACAAAACCGGTTGAGTAGGTATGCGAAAACCCCCGTTGGAAAATTCGCAGCCCTCCCTCAACCAAACCCGGATAATTCAATTAAAACTATTCGGTAAAAAATTTCTTGACTGTTTTTCAAGACCCTGCCGTTAAATAAAAATAATTGTTTTGTAGTACTAACTATTAAGTACCCCATTATAATTTTTAAATAATTAGGAAACGCCAAATGTGAGAATGACCACCAAATGGGAAAGGACATTATGGTAATTAAGTGTAGACACCATAGGCAGCCAGAAGTAGAAGGCCTAGGGTGCAGGAAGGAACGGTGGTGTGTGGGGTTTTGTTTTGTTTAAAGTCATTGGGGGAGAAGGTCAGTGGTGGGGCCTACCTTCTCACCGGCGACGTTGACCCATGCATCGTTTAAAGTCATATCATGTATGAGGTGAGGTCCACCACCACCCAATCTTCGCCCGCCGGACGCCTGGTTTTTCCGACAGGCTTCCGATCCTTGGGATTAAAATTAAAGTCAGCACCCACCATGGCTTCCGATCCATGTCAATGTGTTGTTTCCAAATACGAGTGTTTACAAAAACTTGAAAACCGATAAATCGAGCTGAACTGTATGATATGAAATCGAACTAAACTGGATATGATGATGAACATTTAATATTTAATTATTATTATTATTATTATTTATAAAATGAATAAAATTAGTTTACGTTTTGTTGTCGATCATTACGATGAGTGATTGACGATATGAAGTCGTGTAGCGGTTGACATTAACCGAAGAATATGTGCTTTTAAATGATTAAACTAGATTTAATTTGTAGCGTTTGATTATTTTTATTTATTTTTGTGTAATTGTTTTAAATGTTATATTTCGTTAGCATTTTTATATTGTAAATGATATTTAGTATACGGGTAACTGTGAACCGAACCACGGATGACCACCTTATTGCGGTTCGGTTCAACCTACGGTGTCAGTTTGGGTTGGATTTGTGTTCTGTCTTATTTTGATTTCGGTTCGGATTATATTGCGATTGATGTTGGTTCATTTAGGGTTATTTGTTTTTGGATGGGTTTCGGTTTCTATTTCGATTTTGATTTTGGATTTGAGGTTAAAACGTAGATTTTTAATGGAGAAGATGACTGGTTGTTAACCGGGATTCCACGGTGAGTCAAGGGAAGTTGTTGGGAACAGTTGAGTGGGACACGTCGCATGTGTTCATTGGACAAATATAACAACATTTTTAGTTATTGATAGAAAATGAGATAAAAAGTGGAAAAGACTATATTGCCCCTGACTTAACGGGTTCTTTAACGACTGTTAAAGATAGGGATCAAATCCAGTCCTTTTTACAACACAATGACGAAACTGTAATTTCGAAACTGTAGAGACCAATAGTGTTAAAAACAACAAATCACAGAGACCAAACTCCTAATTTACTCAAATATAAATATCAAGCCATTTTACCCATAAAACAAACCAAACACAATATCACAAAAACATCAATATTAACATATAACGGAAAACAAAAAAGTTCAAATTCGTTCAAATGTCTTGTTATACAAAACATCTAAAATCAAAACCCAGAATTTTACGTACCTACATATTTAATTTAGATGAATATGTAAGTGAATAAGAAAATCGTAAATCTCTCTCAATCCTCTAGCTAGGAATCAAAAGAACGATAGGGGTGGAGAAACTTGAGTTCACATGGTGATGAACGATGGATCTCGAACTTGGAGTCACGATGGATATTGCGTTGGCACATGCTACCATCTCATTGTTCCGTCGTAGTGGAAATAATCTGAAGGTTGTCATTGTAGTGTTTTTGTTACGTGCTCTTATTTTTACAGACATGTTTATAAAAACATATCCAACAACTATGTTAGAATAAAGAGATATATAAGATTCACTTATTTCTCATAAAAAATAGATAATTTTCTTTGAAAGACAACAATTTATTGAAATTAAATATTTAGCGGAGGTAAATAATATTTCATATATTGAATATTTTAATAACATAATTAATGTTATAATCTTTAAAATAATTTTTTAGAGTAAACTACAGTTTTGGTCCCCATCATTTCAATGAATATCATCTTTAAATTTTAAAAACTTGGATTTGGTCCCTCACTATTGTCAGTTTACAACTATTTTGGTTCTCTCTTTTTGACGACCATCTACTTTTTTCATTAAATTCATTAAAATGCAAAACATTTTGATCAATTTACAATTTTTTTCTCTAAATATTTATAAATTTTAGGAGTAAATTACATTCCTGGTCCCTGTGTTATGGTGATATTTTGGATATAGTCCCTAATTCGCATTAATTACACTGGACGTCCCTGTGGTATGCAAAAGCGCACGTAGAAGGTCCCTCTGTTTAACGAAATATGTTAACCCAGTTAACTCAAGGGGTATTTTGGTCTTTTTACCCTCTCTTTTGTCCTCTTTCTGATAAAAAATAAAAATAACTATAATAATAATATTATATATATATATATATATATATATCAGACCCACACTTCCTCACCTCCTTCTTCCTCACGCATGCACCATCTACAACCACCTCTCATCCACATCTGCACCTTTCTTCATTCTCTGAAGTTCACCCAAACATCGCCCCTATCATTATCTCTCTGTCTCTCTGTCTCTCTCTCTCTCTCACACACCCACCCACCCCACTAGGCCGTACCCACCTGTAACCGCTGGTCACCACCTCCAGCCACCACCTCTGACCAAGAAAGGAAGGATAAAGAAAAAGAATCAGTCGCAATAGTTTCATTGGAGAGTGAGATATGGAAACATAAAAGTAACAAAAGAGGGAGTTAGAGAAGATTCAGAGAAGAAAAGAGCTGATGAAACTTTGAAAGAAAAGAAGACGAGCAGACTCTAAGACAAAAAAAACTGAAGTAGAGAAGAAAAAAACTAATAAAATGCCAGAAATGTTGAAGCCGGAACAAATTACAGCTGATGAGCAAAGAAGGTTAGTTGATGTTGAAAGGAAAAAAAGATGAGGAAACTACACATCAGTTGGAGAGGTAGAGTTCAAAGTTTAAAGAGGTAAACAAGAAGCTTGAGGCTGAAAGGAAAGAATCGATCAAAGAGAAAAAGAAAGCAATATCATCTTCCCCACTCGTAATCCCTTCACCTTCTAGACCCACCCGAGTGGTTCTTTAACCCGAACCAATATACCCATCGTGAAATGCATATCAAGAACTCACCATTGTTGTGCCAAGTTCAACAGTGAGGTTGAAGAAAGTGTTTGTTTCCCGTGGAATTCATATAGATCGATCCATCTGTTCAGAAGCTCCGGTCGAACACTACCAACAGCCAATCAAATTTGTCGTCGGCGAGGAGTCCGGGTGGGCCTCAACTTCGTGATGACGTAGGATATAGGAGCCAAACAGACCTGCAAGAAGGTTTACTCTGGTAAACCCCATGGCGTGATCATAAGGGTTGAAAGGTGCAGATGTGGATGAGATGTGGATAGAGAGGTGGTTGTAGATGGTGACCGGAGATGGTGCATGCGTGAGGAAGAAGGAGGTATATATATATAATATTATTATTATTATAGTTATTTTTATTTTTTTATCAGGAAGAGGACAAAAGAGAGAGTAAAAAGACAAAAATACCCATTGAGTTAACTGAGTTAACAGATTTCGTTAAACGGAGGGACCTTTTGCGTGCGCTTTTGCATACTACAGGGACGTCCAGTGTAATTAATGCGAATTAGGGACTATATCCAAAATACCACCATAACACAGGGGCCAGGAATGTAAATTGCAATTTTGGTCCCTGTGGTTTATTGTTTTTCTCACTTTTGGTTCCTACAAAATTTTTATTGTAAGAAAAACCCTATGGTATGCAAAAGTGCTCGGTTTTGATCCTTAAGAACTAACACCGTTAGGTTGCCTCTGTTAGAGCCCCTCATGTGACTTGCACATGAGGGCATTTTAGTCCTTTTACAAACATCAGGGCCAAAATTGCAATTTACTTTTTTATTCTTATACCATTTATTTAAAATATAGTAATTATATTATATGATTAATAAATAAATATCACCTGATTTAAAAATAACATACTTAATAAAATGATAAAGTTTTAATTAAGTAATGATTTGTTTGCGTTTTGTCAACCAAAACTAATAAGTTTGTTACTCATAAATAATTAATTATTAATTTGTTTACTCTAAAATAACCAAAATTGCATAGTAATATAAATAATCAAAATTGCGTACCAAAGACGAAACTGAATTTCAATTATTTATATAAATATGAAATTTTGATCATTTATATAAAATATAACATATAACATATATAATATAAAAAATCTAGCGCATATAAAACGATTTATGAAATTCTATTTAAAAAGAGTAATTATAACTAAATTTACATCTTATTGAACTCGAGTTTCTTTTAGATTTCTTATATAAATTAAAGCATGTGAATTTTGTTAGGGGTGTCTTAGAAAGAAGGAGCGATCAACCCATTATTGTGTTTTTATTGTTGATCATCTTTCTCAAATATTTATAACAAAATTCTTATAAAAAACTTCGTGTTTTTATAATATTTCTATTGAATAATTTATGGGAATTTAATTAAAATACCCAAAGTTTGACTTTGACTTTCCAAAATACCCATTTCTCTTCTGAATTTGCCAAAATACCTATTTTTTCCGCGATTGGGGTCCGCGATCGCGGATAGGGACCAATTTTGAAAATATGCATCCCGCTGGCAACGACGCCAAAAACTTGATAGGCGGGTATCATTCCCCTAAATCTAACCGCAAGTGTACGGTGTCGAAATCAAGTAATACGTACGGAAGTACGAGTATCGAATCCACGGGAACTATAAACTGAGTATCACAATTACTATAAACTCTATTAACTGAACTATCGAAATTGGAGTGGTTGGTTTATAACTAATTAATTGCAAACAAAAATAAATCACAAACGAGACAGAAACAACTTAAAGAACTTCAGATAGAGAAAACAGTTGAGGGTTGAAAATCCTAAGGTTTTCACACATAAACATCTGACTTAAAACAATTACCAGTCGTTCTCTTTAATGAATATCCAATCTTTAGATCACCGTTGTTCTCTCTCAAGCAACAACGGGTTTTATTTTAAAAGCATGGTTCTTTCTCAAGCAACCACGGTTTTTATCTTGAAAACACAAGTTTTATCTCTCGATCTCAACCTATGTAATTCAAAACACATTAAGCGCAAGATTTTAATGGGACTAAGGCTTACTCGGAATATCCCTATCTCCTTTCTCACCTTAGGCATGCAATTTCGAGTTCTAGTTAACAATTAATTCTCTCAAACTCAATTGAAAGCAACAAAACAATTGTAAGCTAGCTAAACTCACAAAAGCATTAGAAACGAAATCACATGCTTCATTAATTAAGGAAAACTGATCAAAGTCACAAGTCACATGTTCATATGCTATAAACCAAATTCATTCCAACCCCCAACATCTAGAATTTAGTTCATGTTGGTGGTGGATTCAAACACAAGAAAAAGAGATGAAAACGTGTATGTAAACATGGTAATGGTAACGTGATAGATATGATGATGAACTCCCTTCTCTCGTGCTCGTCTCTACTTCGCGTGTTGAACGTGGCTCCAATCGATCCTCTATCGTGGCTCCAAAAGCTCCGAAAAAGCTCTCAAAATCGCCCCAAGTCGTCTGCCGTTCGTCCTGTGAAGACTGTGCGAAGAATGACCTAAAATTCCGGAAAAACGCCAAACTTAAAGAATGAAACAGTGGGTTAGGCGACTTGTCCCGCGACTTGTAAGTCGCGGGGTAAGTCGCGCGTGTTTCTGAATGGCCTCCGGGTCAGGTGCGGGTCCTGGTTCGGGCGCGGGTCTTGGGCTTGGATCTCGGGCTTCCGACTCGTCCATATCTACAACCTCAATCTCTTTCTCTTCATGATCAGTTTCCTTTGATGGTGGTTCCCGTGTATTGTCCTCGATCAGCTCCTTGCCACTTCTCAAATAGATGGCATTACATTCTTCCCGGGTTTTCCTTTCGGTCTGACTCGGAAATGTTCCGGGAGGTCGATTTTGTAGGGCTTCCGAAATCTGCCCCACTTGTGTCTCGAGAATCTTGATGGATGCGGTGTTCTGATCAGTAGTCGCCTTGACTGTGCTCACCGTGTTTGCTAACTCTCCAACCGTGAAACACCCTAAAAACAGAGTCAATTTAAACCTTAAAATACCACAAGTTATGATCACAAACTTTCAAACTTATATAACCTGAGGATCCAAATGTAAGGTTTCTATATACAAACGACATTACTTAAATAACTTATTAATCTAATCATAACATAACAATCAGATTAATCCAGTTATCTAAACAACCGTCCCAAAACCATCAAAGAATATCTAGATCCTCCAGTATCTCTAAGTCTGAATCTTTCCAAAAGTTCTCTTCTCTGGTTCCCGCTATTTCCCGGAGCTTGTACCTGGTAAGAAGATTCAACTTGAAACATTAGGCTTTCGCCTATTGAGGATACTCAAATCAAAAATAAAATTAGTAATTAAAACATGAACACATAACTCAAACCTGTTCTCACCCATCTTACCTTACGACAACTCCTTTCCAAATCGGGGAATCTACCCCACTCCCATTCCTACCACTAACTCGTTTAATCGTAACAACAAATTAAGAGTTAACTATGAATCATCCCAGATTCACAGTCAATATTCACACACAAGAAATTACAAGTCAAGACCTGCCTATTTCTTAATCAGGAAGTAGAGATTACAAATTACTTTATGCCTATCTCTAATCTTCCTCTCATCACAGGGAAATCTCCGATCTTCCCGAAAATAATGGAAATCTCTGATCTTCCATAAATCGAAATGGGAATTACAAATCAAAATCTGCCTATTCCACATTCCACCTCAGAATCAATGGTCCCCATGGGATTATAATATCGCGATACTCAATCGGGACTCATGATTCAAGGTACACCCAATTACTAAAATTACACCCCTTTGGTCTATGGCGAGTAATCGGTTCCCATCATACCGTACCCAAGTGCCCTCGGTGACCGGATGCCTATTTTAGTAAAAGCACATAATCACATAATAAAATATATGTAATAATCGATACTACTATATGCGTCCGGCATACAATATATATCATTTCTCCGAACATATTCTATATACAAAAATAAAGAATATTAATAACTCCTCATCTCAATCTCTTTATTATCCCTTCTCTTTAACTTAGCACGGAAGTTAATATCTCAATTGTTAATCTACACTTTGTACTCATAAGTAGATCTTAATAATTTATCTCAATAAAGCTTCAAATAGTATTCAAAACTCATAATCATATCATAGCTTGCATAAAGCAGATAATCATACTTGGCATATAAGAATAATGATAAATACTAGTTCATCAACTTCATAGTTAGCTCATCTTAGAAATTTTAGCATGGAATCAACATGACACAACTTTTAATCGCCCTCTTGGCTTATCTCGGATTTAATCAAGTCCATATAAAACATATTCATGCATACATATGAAACATCTAATTCCATATTAATTACTGAATTTTAAAGAGAGTTGAATAAACTCACCTGATATGAAATCACACTTCCTTTAATCCTTTTTTTAAACTCGAAGGGACTCCTTTCTTCACTACCACAGCTTACTGTATTATTCAATTTACATATACTGATATTAACTTTCAAAACAGAACCCTCTACAACTGAGAATCCTTAATTTCTAAAAATTACATCTCAAGTCGCAACCAACTGAAGTCGCAACCACCTATTGCGATTCCAGATCCAAATCGCAACCAACTGTTGCGATCTCAACTCTAAATCGCAACTCACCATTGCGATTCCACCCCAAGTCGCAGTCCAATGTTGCGACTACAGTACCAAGTCGCAGTCAACTATTGCGACTCCAACTCCAAGTCGCAACGGTCTACTGCGACTCCACTATCAAGTCGCAACTGCCCATTGCGACAATAATGAATGTCGAAACTCAATGTTGCGACTTCGATGATATTCATCCAAGTCTCAGTCCACCAATTTCATTCTTAAACCCAGATTTTGTACTTTTAATCTATGTTTGTTCATGCAAACTTGCAGATATGTTTAATACACTTATCTTAACATATCCTAAAACTCAATTTCTCATTATCATCAAAATTACCAAATCCCCAACTAAAACTTCATAGAGAACTTTTAACTAAAAAGATGTAGGAATTAATGATGTTTACCTTTGTTTGATTCTTGCTTTCCAACTGAAAATGAAACTGATTTCTTCTTTTCTTTTCTCTATCTCGGTTCTTTCTTTCTCTTCTCAAAACCGAAACACACACACAATTGTCATACACTCACACACTTAGACACCACACTTAGTCTATAATGACTAACAATTTGACACCTCACTTAATTTGTATGAGTCATAGGCATGTTACCAAATAAACCCCTAACTTTAAATGATTACACAATTTACCCTTAATTTGAAAATCTACTTCAACCAACACCTTTAAACAATTACAAACTTATCCCCAAGTTAAATTGTAATTCACAAAATAATATAACGAAAAATTTGGGATGTTACAATACTCCCCAACTTGAAAATGATTTCGTCCCCGAAATCAAAGTCAGGTAAACAAATGAGGATATCTACTTCTCATATTCTCTTCTGACTCTAAAGTTACATTACTGCCCCGATGATGTTTCCATTGAACTTTTAACATAGCTATCTCTTTACCACTACGTAGCTTTCTAATCGATATTTCCAAAATTACCTCTGGTTCTTCCACACCACAACTCTTTTCATCAACTCTCACATCATGAGTAAAATCACATATTTCCTCTTTGGCCAAAATAGTTCCGAAGATAACATACTTGGAAGGTATTACGAACCCCTTCCAATTCTGGCGGAAGATCCAAATGATATACTTGTAACCAATCTTCTTAGAGTAATTGTTATCATCAAATCCATGTTTGACTATTTCTTAGTCTAGCATACCGTTATCATTTCTCTCTTGCTTACACGGAATATCCACCACACAGCTATAATTCAAAAGGACAGTTTTTTTTCTAAAAACGTCAGTTAAGATCTCTAGCCAAATCCTCGTAACACCGAGAACTGCATTCGATGTATTTCTTTTACATCCACTGAATATTCCAACACTATAGCTTAACGGTTACAGTATTCTCGTCACCTAAAACCAATGGGATTGAGAAGAACAAGAGTCTTCCTTTCACCGCATCATCATCACAACTCACTCTTCAGGTCTCAAAATAACATTAACATGTACTACCTGAAATTCTCACGTACACTGTAAATTAAGCATATATGTTATTATTAAATACTTCAACAACCACGGCAGTCCATTATTACTTCCATGACTTACACATTTCTTCGATATAGAATGCTATTACTTCCTCACATCACTATCTCATCGTACAACCACAATACAACCAGTCACCAAAGTTTTGAACATCAGAAGTGATAACTCTTATTGAACTTGTAATGTGATTACATTCTTAAGTCCGATCCTCCTATCCTTGTTTCCCCACGTTAGTATGGAATACTATTTTTCAAGTATTATCGGTCTCTTTCTCCCAACTTTTCCACATACCGATAGTTTCTCCTTACGAAACATAATTAAATAGTTTCACCAAAAATCTCTAACTTAAGACATTCAGCCAAGTTATCTTGAAACGACATTACCGTTCGAAGTTATTACCATTCTTAGATCTTCAACTAAAAATTTCTCGTACATTTCTTTCACACATAAGGAGCAACTTATATTCCTTAACAATCTTGCCTTCGCTACACCACATTGACCTACATACTCATCATCTTTATTAAACTTCCAGTGATTTAAAATACAACTTAATTGGCAACTCATACCCTCAAAATTTCTTTGAATAAACACTCACCACTGTTCCGACATTCTATTTCGGTACAAGCCATATTACCAAGTTATCTTACAAACCACATATTCTATCAACTTTATTAACAAATAATACTTTCCAACCGGAATTCCCGAAACTTCCATTCGGATACTTCCTCTTTCTAACATCACATCTCATACTAGATGACACATGTATCTTGGCAATTAATGCCACTACTTGATCATACATTCTCCACCCATAACATTTACCACAGACCATGTCTCTCATAGTCATTCGTACCTATTTAATTTTATAATCTTGTTTTCTCGTCCAAATACCCGAGTCTATATCACTAAATATCTCCTCCCCAACTTTAATTGAACTACCACTCACGATTTTCTAATTAATCTTGAACTTATTCGTTCTTACTAGCTCTTTGTGCTTCCAATATGTTGCATAGACAGGGTACAATTCCTCTCAGATCAACACAATCTATACACCCCCCTTTGTTCATCTCTAATATTTTATCTTTTATAAATCTTCCACATCGTAAGTAAACACTTATCTAAAAGCAACAGTCCCCCACTGTTCTAACAATCCCACAAGGTGATCCTTCAACTTTTAAGTTTCTGATTTAAACTTAACATTCATACATAATCCCAAAAGGATAACCAATGCATTCATATTATAAAAACTTAAATTTTCAATACCGCTTATGCAAGTTCAACCCCAAGCCTACGCCAAGCTTATCAAATCGGGTTAAAGTTCTTAAGACTTAACCGAATCCAAAACTGAGTCATCTACTCAAAGGATCTAAAGATTATTTATCAATATCAACTCACGCAAAAAAATACATCTAACTCACATTATGCAACATACGCTCCGAGGCATGATAATTCTTACGACCCCTTCATTGCTACTTTCCCAATGAAGTCAAATCATTTGCAAGTACACGTAAATGCAACTCTTTCATACTCCACAATGTATATAATGCGCCCAGGTTCATTAGTTCCAAAGATACTAAGTAAAATATCAAACAGTCTTTACACCTAAGACCAACGCTTAAACTGTCACTGGTTCAAATACAATGCAGTTAAGCATATAACACATCCAATACTCCATCTCGAGTCACTAAAACTGACAAACGTTCAAAAGACTCATTTGAATATAAATCAGGCCTTTAAGGTCAAAACAAACGTTTGGTTAAACACGTGTCACCCACACGGTTACGTAAACCAAAATGCCTTTTTACTCAAAATCTTTACCTTATTAATCCCTTAATTGGCCATCGACCCCAAAATAAAAGTTTATCACTCTCAAAACATTCACAATTCCCCAATTGTGTCGCACACACTAAAACCCACTTTGCGCATACCCTCTGCATAACAACATACCGGTATCGCTCACGGTTTTGTTCCTACCCGCACGGGCATACGCGGGACGCATCCAGACCGTACCCAGTGACAGACAAAAAGGCCTCAAATACCTTACACAACTCTCGCCTTCAAAGTCAAAACTTGACATCTCAATACTTCCTTAACCCTGAACCTAATTCTTCCTCCAGACACGACCGACCCTCGGCAACTGTATTACTAATCACCGAACAAGAGTACAGACCCTCGTATTATTGTTACTAAAGTTCACTTTCGACTCTCCCACTGTTCATCTCTCATTTGAATACAATTACCCAAAACCACAATTTTCTCCCAAGGTTTATCCAACACCTCTCTACTCTTGGAGTTCTTTCTTAGCTTATAGCGTAATACTCTACGACTTAGCGAGTTCATAGCCTTTATGCATGACAATATAATAAATAACTCAATCCAAACTTTTCTCATTTAAATAAACAACATTCGAAACAACATGAGCACACACGCCCCAATCTTTTTCATAACTCCCATGTACTACTCAACGATCTCAAAACCGTTTGTCTTCAAATTTCCGTAAAAACTCAATCTTTCTCAACAACAAACAAAAATGTTGTTACAACAGTAATATCTTAAATAAAGATCTTTTCATACGACAAGAGTTTAAAATTTTACTGACACAGAGTAAACTAGTCGTTTTCTCACACTCTTTTATATGACATCATCAACTCAATGCCTTTGTTGGTTATAAAAAGTTTAATGATCAACACTTTCTTGACCTATTCGCTATCATACAAATTTTATGTAAAGTATGAAGTATTTTGCAAGTTGTTAAGCCCTAAAATTTCGTTAGGCATCGTAATTGAAATTGCCCCTTTTTCTTTAAATACGTACTTGCATATACTAACTCATCCTTGAATAAAATTGTTATTTACGCATTTGATTTGAAATCGAGAAAACTCATATAACACACACTAAAACATCATTCACAAAAATTTACTCGCAATGAAGGCTATTTACTCAAACAAGGTCAATCGTTTTACTTACATAACTTATCATTGAAACTTTACTTCCGACCCGAAATCGCCCTCTCGGCCTTATAATAATTGCTATATCTGCACTCCATGGCTCCTATACTCAACCATGTCATACTAATTCTGTCTTAATCAATCAACTCATACTCTATCTCTGTCAAATCACCTATTAAAGGTCGCCTTGGCAGACTTTCATGAGTCCCACCAATTCTAGGTTGTCCTTCAAACCCCCAATCATATACTGCTCTGTCCTCTAAAGGACCTTGGTGACGAATTCACCATCACTTTACTATAACTTATAGAGATAACCACGAGAAATGGTTATGCACTTACATACCTTCAAAATGTACTTTACCGATCGTTAGTCACTGTAACTATTCAGAAATAGACATGCTCGTGTAACAATATATTCATAATAACAGTAGCTAATTGAAATTGTGAACATATCATACAGGAGAATTCCCGTTATCATTGTCATAGCACTAATTTCACGTATTTCCGTTAACTCTAAGACTATCTCGTCTTAAGACTTCTACCCATATCTCACATATCATAACCTACTACATCTCAGCTTAAGTCTAAGTATCTCATCAGCATACTTAGTTCGCTTAAACTAGTGCTCTGATACCATACTGAAACACCCTAAAAACAGAGTCAATTTAAACCTTAAAATACCACAAGTTATGATCACAAACTTTCAAACTTATATAACATGAGGATCCAAATGTAAGGTTTCTATATACAAACGACATTACTTAAATAACTTATTAATCTAATCATAACATAACAATCAGATTAATCCAGTTATCTAAACAATCGTCCCAAAACCATCAAAGAATATCTAGATCCTCCAGTATCTCTAAGTCTGAATCTTTCCAAAATTTCTCTTCTCTCGTTCCCGCTATTTCCCGGAGCTTGTACCTGGTAAGAAGATTCAACTTGAAACATTAGGCTTTCGCCTAGTGAGGATACTCAAATCAAAAATAAAATTAGTAATTAAAACATGAACAGATAACTCAAACCTGTTCTCACCCATCTTACCGTACGACAACTCCTTTCCAAATCGGGGAATCTACCCCACTCACATTCCTACCACTAACTCGTTTAATCGTAACAACAAATTAAGAGTTAACTATGAATCATCCCAGATTCACAGTCAATATTCACACACAAGAAATTACAAGTCAAGACCTGCCTATTTCTTAATCAGGAAGTAGAGATTACAAATTACTTTATGCTTATCTCTAATCTTCCTCTCATCACAGGGAAATCTCCGATCTTCCCGAAAATAATGGAAATCTCTGATCTTCCATAAATCGAAATGGGAATTACAAATCAAAATCTGCCTATTCCACATTCCACCTCAGAATCAATGGTCCCCATGGGATTATAATATCGCGATACTCAATCGGGACTCATGATTCAAGGTACACCCAATTACTAAAATTACACCCCTTTGGTCTATGGCGAGTAATCGGTTCCCATCATACCGTACCCAAGTGCCCTCGGTGACCGGATGCCTATTTTAGTAAAAGCACATAATCACATAATAAAATATATGTAATAATCGATACTACTATATGCGTCCGGCATACAATATATATCATTTCTCCGAACATATTCTATATACAAAAATAAAGAATATTAATAACTCCTCATCTCAATCTCTTTATTATCCCTTCTCTTTAACTTAGCACGGAAGTTAATATCTCAATTGTTAATCTACACTTTGTACTCATAAGTAGATCTTAATAATTTATCTCAATAAAGCTTCAAATAGTATTCAAAACTCATAATCATATCACAGATTGCATAAAGCAGATAATCATACTTGGCATATAAGAATAATGATAAATACTAGTTCATCAACTTCATAGTTAGCTCATCTTAGAAATTTTAGCATGGAATCAACATGACACAACTTTTAATCGCCCTCTTGGCTTATCTCGGATTTAATCAAGTCCATATAAAACATATTCATGCAAACATATGAAACATCTAATTCCATATTAATTACTGAATTTTAAAGAGAGTTGAATAAACTCACCTGATATGAAATCACACTTCCTTTAATCCTTTTTTTAAACTCGAAGGGACTCCTTTCTTCACTACCACAGCTTACTGTATTATTCAATTTACATATACTGATATTAACTTTCAAAACAGAACCCTCTACAACTGAGAATCCTTAATTTCTAAAAATTACATCTCAAGTCGCAACCAACTGAAGTCGCAACCACCTATTGCGATTCCAGATCCAAATCGCAACCAACTGTTGCGATCTCAACTCTAAATCGCAACTCACCATTGCGATTCCACCCCAAGTCGCAGTCCAATGTTGCGACTACAGTACCAAGTCGCAGTCAACTATTGCGACTCCAACTCCAAGTCGCAACGGTCTACTGCGACTCCACTATCAAGTCGCAACTGCCCATTGCGACAATAATGAATGTCGAAACTCAATGTTGCGACTTCGATGATATTCATCCAAGTCTCAGTCCACCAATTTCATTCTTAAACCCAGATTTTGTACTTTTAATCTATGTTTGTTCATGCAAACTTGCAGATATGTTTAATACACTTATCTTAACATATCCTAAAACTCAATTTCTCATTATCATCAAAATTACCAAATCCCCAACTAAAACTTCATAGAGAACTTTTAACTAAAAAGATGTAGGAATTAATGATGTTTACCTTTGTTTGATTCTTGCTTTCCAACTGAAAATGAAACTGATTTCTTCTTTTCTTTTCTCTATCTCGGTTCTTTCTTTCTCTTCTCAAAACCGAAACACACACACAATTGTCATACACTCACACACTTAGACACCACACTTAGTCTATAATGACTAACAATTTGACACCTCACTTAATTTGTATGAGTCATAGGCATGTTACCAAATAAACCCCTAACTTTAAATGATTACACAATTTACCCTTAATTTGAAAATCTACTTCAACCAACACCTTTAAACAATTACAAACTTATCCCCAAGTTAAATTGTAATTCACAAAATAATATAACGAAAAATTTGGGATGTTACAATACTCCCCAACTTGAAAATGATTTCGTCCCCGAAATCAAAGTCAGGTAAACAAATGAGGATATCTACTTCTCATATTCTCTTCTGACTCTAAAGTTACATTACTGCCCCGATGATGTTTCCATTGAACTTTTAACATAGCTATCTCTTTACCACTACGTAGCTTTCTAATCGATATTTCCAAAATTACCTCTGGTTCTTCCACACCACAACTCTTTTCATCAACTCTCACATCATGAGTAAAATCACATATTTCCTCTTTGGCCAAAATAGTTCCGAAGATAACATACTTGGAAGGTATTACGAACCCCTTCCAATTCTGGCGGAAGATCCAAATGATATACTTGTAACCAATCTTCTTAGAGTAATTGTTATCATCAAATCCATGTTTGACTATTTCTTAGTCTAGCATACCGTTATCATTTCTCTCTTGCTTACACGGAATATCCACCACACAGCTATAATTCAAAAGGACAGTTTTTTTTCTAAAAACGTCAGTTAAGATCTCTAGCCAAATCCTCGTAACACCGAGAACTGCATTCGATGTATTTCTTTTACATCCACTGAATATTCCAACACTATAGCTTAACGGTTACAGTATTCTCGTCACCTAAAACCAATGGGATTGAGAAGAACAAGAGTCTTCCTTTCACCGCATCATCATCACAACTCACTCTTCAGGTCTCAAAATAACATTAACATGTACTACCTGAAATTCTCACGTACACTGTAAATTAAGCATATATGTTATTATTAAATACTTCAACAACCACGGCAGTCCATTATTACTTCCATGACTTACACATTTCTTCGATATAGAATGCTATTACTTCCTCACATCACTATCTCATCGTACAACCACAATACAACCAGGCACCAAAGTTTTGAACATCAGAAGTGATAACTCTTATTGAACTTGTAATGTGATTACATTCTTAAGTCCGATCCTCCTATCCTTGTTTCTCCACGTTAGTATGGAATACTATTTTTCAAGTATTATCGGTCTCTTTCTCCCAACTTTTCCACATACCGATAGTTTCTCCTTACGAAACATAATTAAATAGTTTCACCAAAAATCTCTAACTTAAGACATTCAGCCAAGTTATCTTGAAACGACATTACCGTTCGAAGTTATTACCATTCTTAGATCTTCAACTAAAAATTTCTCGTACATTTCTTTCACACATAAGGAGCAACTTATATTCCTTAACAATCTTGCCTTCGCTACACCACATTGACCTACATACTCATCATCTTTATTAAACTTCCAGTGATTTAAAATACAACTTAATTGGCAACTCATACCCTCAAAATTTCTTTGAATAAACACTCACCACTGTTCCGACATTCTATTTCGGTACAAGCCATATTACCAAGTTATCTTACAAACCACATATTCTATCAACTTTATTAACAAATAATACTTTCCAACCGGAATTCCCGAAACTTCCATTCGGATACTTCCTCTTTCTAACATCACATCTCATACTAGATGACACATGTATCTTGGCAATTAATGCCACTACTTGATCATACATTCTCCACCCATAACATTTACCACAGACCATGTCTCTCATAGTCATTCGTACCTATTTAATTTTATAATCTTGTTTTCTCGTCCAAATACCCGAGTCTATATCACTAAATATCTCCTCCCCAACTTTAATTGAACTACCACTCACGATTTTCTAATTAATCTTGAACTTATTCGTTCTTACTAGCTCTTTGTGCTTCCAATATGTTGCATAGACAGGGTACAATTCCTCTCAGATCAACACAATCTATACACCCCCCTTTGTTCATCTCTAATATTTCATCTTTTATAAATCTTCCACATCGTAAGTAAACACTTATCTAAAAGCAACAGTCCCCCACTGTTCTAACAATCCCACAAGGTGATCCTTCAACTTTTAAGTTTCTGATTTAAACTTAACATTCATACATAATCCCAAAAGGATAACAATGCATTCATATTATAAAAACTTAAATTTTCAATACCGCTTATGCAAGTTCAACCCCAAGCCTACGCCAAGCTTATCAAATCGGGTTAAAGTTCTTAAGACTTAACCGAATCCAAAACTGAGTCATCTACTCAAAGGATCTAAAGATTATTTATCAATATCAACTCACGCAAATAAATACATCTAACTCACATTATGCAACATACGCTCCGAGGCATGATAATTCTTACGACCCCTTCATTGCTACTTTCCCAATGAAGTCAAATCATTTGCAAGTACACGTAAATGCAACTCTTTCATACTCCACAATGTATATAATGCGCCCAGGTTCATTAGTTCCAAAGATACTAAGTAAAATATCAAACAGTCTTTACACCTAAGACCAACGCTTAAACTGTCACTGGTTCAAATACAATGCAGTTAAGCATATAACACATCCAATACTCCATCTCGAGTCACTAAAACTGACAAACATTCAAAAGACTCATTTGAATATAAATCAGGCCTTTAAGGTCAAAACAAACGTTTGGTTAAACACGTGTCACCCACACGGTTACGTAAACCAAAATGCCTTTTTACTCAAAATCTTTACCTTATTAATCCCTTAATTCGCCATCGACCCCAAAATAAAAGTTTATCACTCTCAAAACATTCACAATTCCCCAATTGTGTCGCACACACTAAAACCCACTTTGCGCATACCCTCTGCATAACAACATACCGGTATCGCTCACGGTTTTGTTCCTACCCGCACGGGCATACGCGGGACGCATCCAGACCGTACCCAGTGACAGACAAAAAGGCCTCGAATACCTTACACAACTCTCGCCTTCAAAGTCAAATCTTGACATCTCAATACTTCCTTAACCCTGAACCTAATTCTTCCTCCAGACACGACCGACCCTCGGCAACTGTATTACTAATCACCGAACAAGAGTACAGACCCTCGTATTATTGTTACTAAAGTTCACTTTCGACTCTCCCACTGTTCATCTCTCATTTGAATACAATTACCCAAAACCACAATTTTATCCCAAGGTTTATCCAACACCTCTCTACTCTTGGAGTTTTTTCTTAGCTTATAGCGTAATACTCTACGACCTAGCGAGTTCATAGCCTTTATGCATGACAATATAATAAATAACTCAATCCACACTTTTCTCATTTAAATAAACAACATTCGAAACAACATGAGCACACACGCCCCAATCTTTTTCATAACTCCCATGTACTACTCAACGATCTCAAAACCGTTTGTCTACAAATTTCCGTAAAAACTCAATCTTTCTCAACAACAAACAAAAATGTTGTTACAACAGTAATATCTTAAATAAAGATCTTTTCATACGACAAGAGTTTAAAATTTTACTGACACAGAGTAAACTAGTCGTTTTCTCACACTCTTTTATATGACATCATCAACTCAATACCTTTGTTGGTTATAAAAAGTTTACTGATCAACACTTTCTTGACCTATTCGCTATCATACAAATTTTATGTAAAGTATGAAGTATTTTGCAAGTTGTTAAGCCCTAAAATTTCGTTAGGCAGCGTAATTGAAATTGCCCCTTTTTCTTTAAATACGTACTTGCATATACTAACTCATCCTTGAATAAAATTGTTATTTACGCATTTGATTTGAAATCGAGAAAACTCATATAACACACACTAAAACATCATTCACAAAAACTTACTCGCAATGAAGGCTATTTACTCAAACAAGGTCAATCGTTTTACTTACATAACTTATCATTGAAACTTTACTTCCGACCCGAAATCGCCCTCTCGGCCTTATAATAATTGTTATATCTGCACTCCATGGCTCCTATACTCAACCATGTCATACTAATTCTGTCTTAATCAATCATCTCATACTCTATCTCTGTCAAATCACCTATTAAAGGTCGCCTTGGCAGACTTTCATGAGTCCCACCAATTCTAGGTTGTCCTTCAAACCCCCAATCATATACTGCTATGTCCTCTAAAGGACCTTGGTGACGAATTCACCATCACTTTACTATAACTTATAGAGATAACCACGAGAAATGGTTATGCACTTACATACCTTCAAAACGTACTTTACCGATCGTTAGTCACTGTAACTATTCAGAAATAGACATGCTCGTGTAACAATATATTCATAATAACAGTAGCTAATTGAAATTGTGAACATATCATACAGGAGAATTCCCGTTATCATTGTCATAGCACTAATTTCACGTATTTCCGTTAACTCTAAGACTATCTCGTCTTAAGACTTCTACCCATATCTCACATATCATAACCTACTACATCTCAGCTTAAGTCTAAGTATCTCATCAGCATACTTAGTTCGCTTAAACTAGTGCTCTGATACCATACTGAAACACCCTAAAAACAGAGTCAATTTAAACCTTAAAATACCACAAGTTATGATCACAAACTTTCAAACTTATATAACATGAGGATCCAAATGTAAGGTTTCTATATACAAACGACATTACTTAAATAACTTATTAATCTAATCATAACATAACAATCAGATTAATCCAGTTATCTAAACAACCGTCCCAAAACCATCAAAGAATATCTAGATCCTCCAGTATCTCTAAGTCTGAATCTTTCCAAAAGTTCTCTTCTCTCGTTCCCGCTATTTCCCGGAGCTTGTACCTGGTAAGAAGATTCAACTTGAAACATTAGGCTTTCGCCTAGTGAGGATACTCAAATCAAAAATAAAATTAGTAATTAAAACATGAACAGATAACTCAAACCTGTTCTCACCCATCTTACCGTACGACAACTCCTTTCCAAATCGGGGAATCTACCCCACTCCCATTCCTACCACTAACTCGTTTAATCGTAACAACAAATTAAGAGTTAACTATGAATCATCCCAGATTCACAGTCAATATTCACACACAAGAAATTACAAGTCAAGACCTGCCTATTTCTTAATCAGGAAGTAGAGATTACAAATTACTTTATGCTTATCTCTAATCTTCCTCTCATCACAGGGAAATCTCCGATCTTCCCGAAAATAATGGAAATCTCTGATCTTCCATAAATCGAAATGGGAATTACAAATCAAAATCTGCCTATTCCACATTCCACCTCAGAATCAATGGTCCCCATGGGATTATAATATCGCGATACTCAATCGGGACTCATGATTCAAGGTACACCCAATTACTAAAATTACACCCCTTTGGTCTATGGCGAGTAATCGGTTCCCATCATACCGTACCCAAGTGCCCTCGGTGACCGGATGCCTATTTTAGTAAAAGCACATAATCACATAATAAACTATATGTAATAATCGATACTACTATATGCGTCCGGCATACAATATATATCATTTCTCCGAACATATTCTATATACAAAAATAAAGAATATTAATAACTCCTCATCTCAATCTCTTTATTATCCCTTCTCTTTAACTTAGCACGGAAGTTAATATCTCAATTGTTAATCTACACTTTGTACTCATAAGTAGATCTTAATAATTTATCTCAATAAAGCTTCAAATCGTATTCAAAACTCATAATCATATCACAGATTGCATAAAGCAGATAATCATACTTGGCATATAAGAATAATGATAAATACTAGTTCATCAACTTCATAGTTAGCTCATCTAAGAAATTTTAGCATGGAATCAACATGACACAACTTTTAATCGCCCTCTTCTCTTATCTCGGATTTAATCAAGTCCATATAAAACATATTCATGCATACATATGAAACATCTAATTCAATATTAATTACTGAATTTTAAAGAGAGTTGAATAAACTCACCTGATATGAAATCACACTTCCTTTAATCCTTTTTTTAAACTCGAAGGGACTCCTTTCTTCACTACCATAGCTTACTGTATTATTCAATTTACATATACTGATATTAACTTTCAAAACAGAACCCTCTACAACTGAGAATCCTTAATTTCTAAAAATTACATCTCAAGTCGCAACCAACTGAAGTCGCAACCACCTATTGCGATTCCAGATCCAAATCGCAACCAACTGTTGCGATCTCAACTCTAAATCGCAACTCACCATTGCGATTCCACCCCAAGTCGCAGTCCACTGTTGCGACTACAGTACCAAGTCGCAGTCAACTATTGCGACTCCAACTCCAAGTCGCAACGGTCTACTGCGACTCCACTATCAAGTCGCAACTGCCCATTGCGACAATCATGAATGTCGCAACTCAAGGTTGCGACTTCGATGATATTCATCCAAGTCTCAGTCCACCAATTTCATTCTTAAACCCATATTTTGTACTTTTAATCTATGTTTGTTCATGCAAACTTGCAGATATGTTTAATACACTTATCTTAACATATCCTAAAACTCAATTTCTCATTATCATCAAAATTACCAAATCCCCAACTAAAACTTCATAGAGAACTTTTAACTAAAAAGATGTAGGAATTAATGATGTTTACCTTTGTTTGATTCTTGCTTTCCAACTGAAAATGAAACTGATTTCTTCTTTTCTTTTCTCTATCTCGGTTCTTTCTTTCTCTTCTCAAAACCGAAACACACACACAATTGTCATACACTCACACACTTAGACACCACACTTAGTCTATAATGACTAACAATTTGACACCTCACTTAATTTGTATGAGTCATAGGCATGTTACCAAATAAACCCCTAACTTTAAATGATTACACAATTTACCCTTAATTTGAAAATCTACTTCAACCAACACCTTTAAACAATTACAAACTTATCCCCAAGTTAAATTGTAATTCACAAAATAATATAACGGAAAATTTGGGATGTTACAAACCGTGCTGTCCATCTTGGTCATGAACTTCATTATCATGTCTTCTAACCCCGGTTTCTTCTCCATAGATGGTCCCTCATTGAAATTCCTTTGGTTGAAACCTGGAGGACGGTAAACATTGTTAGGATTGGAAGAATTAGAAAAGTTAGAAGAATTACCTTGTGGTTGTTGACCAGATTGACTCCATGAGAAGTTCGGGTGCTTCTTCCACCCCTCATTGTAGGTGTTTGAGAACGGGTCGTTCCTCGGCTGATTGTTGCGATTTTGTAAGAACTGAACCTGTTCAGGTTCTTGAGGACTGCCTCCCTTCAGCTGGTTCGTGATAAAAGCTAGTTGAGCTTTTAGTTCTTTCAGCTCATCCGATTCTTGAATGCTCGCGACTCTTCTTACGGCTGATCTTGGAGTGGAAAAACTGTGCTCGGCCAGATTATCGATCAGCTCGCATGCTTCTTCATAAGATTTATCCATTAGTGCTCCACCCGATGCGGCAGTGATATCGTTTTTGAACTGCGGGTGGAGTCCACTAAAGAATGTATGGATGATGACCCAACCTTGCAACCCATGGTGAGGACACTTCTTTAGCATGTCCTTATACCTCTCCCAAGCTTCATACAATGTTTCTTGATCCCATTGAGCGAAATGGGTGATTTCAGCCATGAGATGGGCGGTTCTGCTTGGTGGAAAGAATTTATGGAGGAATGCGGCCTTCAGGTCGGCCCATGTGGTGATAAGATCTGATGGTAGGCCTTCTATCCAAATTTCAGCTCTACCCTTTAAGGAAAAGTTGAATAGCCTCAGTTTTATCGCGTTCTCCTCCATCCCATTAATCTTGAACGTGTTGCAGATCCGTTCAAATGCACGAAGATGTGCATGGGGGTCTTCAGTTGGTGCTCCCCCGAACTGATTTTGTTGCACCATTACGATGGTGCTCGGCTTGATCTCGAAGTAATTCGCCGCAGTGGTTGGTGCTTGGATTCCTATGCGTACGGCTGCCACGTTTGGATCGGCAAACGACCGCATAGGACGTCTTTCGGGAGGTGGTGGTGGATTGTTACGTGGTCTCTCGTTGGCAGGTCTCTCGTCACCCATCTTCAACTACTATTTGACCTTTGATTCTTTGAGTAAACGACGGGCGGTTCTTTCAATCTCCGGATCGAGTGGTTCGATGTTCTTCCCTCAGGTTTTCCTTGGCATAAACCAATTAGTACCTGAAAATAAGAATCAGCAAAATTAGCAATCCAGAAATTGAAAGTGATGAAATAAAATAATAAAAGAAAAATATTCAATGTAATAGCGCTTATAGATGGCAGTGCTATCAGTTGCAACTAGTTCCCCGACAACGGCGCCAAAAACTTGATAGGCAATAAATTCCCGCGACACACCCAATTCTTGAGATTGAAATTTCGCGAATAGTCCCGCTACACACACAATTGTGATTTTGATTTGATATTTAAACTTTTAACCCCTATACTTATTTACTTACTTTACTTTATACCTTTTACTTTCATAATTTTAATTTTACATTTAACACATATAATCGTTTATTAACTAAAATACGTTAAAAATACGTTTTAATTTTAACAAGTTACACCATTATAATCGTCTATTCGATACGTTCGAAATGAGCCCAATATTGAATATTTTTTGATTTATTTATTTTATTATATATCATATATACTACATAAAAATATTTTTAATATTTACAATTCATACCCTTATAGTTAATTATTTAATTTATGGTACATCTCTTATTTTTTTCAATTTTGTTTTACACTCCTATCGCATTAACATAATAATCATATATTAACTAATTTATTAAATCGTTTTAAATTATTATTATTTGTATGTGCTTATAGATATCGTGAATGACAATAGGACAAGGTTTCACGAGAAGAATATGAATTGGGGTTTTGACAAGTTGGTATCACTGGACTCATTTAAGAATTGTGAAAATGGGTATTTGGCGAATGGTGATTCATGTGTGTTTAGAGCTGAAGTATTTGCAGTTACAGAGTATGCACAAAATGATCGATGTCTGTCCATCACAAAGCCTCCGCCAATTTTTAATACTTACACTTGGACCATCGATAATAAAATAAATAAAACGTATTTTAACTATAAGAGTACCATAAATTAAATAATTAACTATAAGAATATGAATTTTAAATATAAAAAATATTTTTATGTAGTGTATATGATATATATTAAAATCTATAAATAAAAAAAAAATCAATATTGGGCTCATTTCGAACGTATCGAAGAGACGATTATAATGGTGTAACTTGTTAAAATTAAAACGTATTTTTTTAACGTATTTTAGTTAATAAACAATTATATGTGTTAAATGTAAAATTAAAATTATGAAAGTAAAAGGTATAAAGTAAGTAAGTAAATAAGTATAGGTGTTGAAAGTGTAAATTTCAATTGAAATTTCTTGATATTTACACTTTTAACCCTTATACTTATTTACTTACTTTATTTTATACCTTTTACTTTCATAATTTTAATTTTACATTTAACACATATAATTGTTTATTAACTAAAATACGTTAAAAAAATACATTTTAATTTTAACAAGTTACACCATTATAATCGTCTCTTCGATACGTTCGAAATGAGCCCAATATTGATTTTTTTTGAACACTACATAAAAATATTTTTTATATTTAAAATTTATATTATTATAGTTAATTATTTAATTTATGGTACTCTTATAGTTAAAATACGTTTTATTTATTTTATTATCGATGGTCCAAGTGTAAGTATTAAAAATTGGTGGAGGCTTTGTGATGGACAGACATCGATCATTTTGTGCATACTCTGTAACTACAAATACTTCAGCTCCAAACACACATGAATCATCATTCGCCAAATACCCATTTTCACAATTCTTAAATGAGTCCAGTGATACCAACTTGTCAAAACCCTATTTCATATTCTTCTCGTGAAACTTTGTCCTATTGCCATTCACGATATCTATAAACACATACAAATAATAATAATTTAAAACGATTTAATGAATTAGTTAATTTTTGATTATTATGTTAATGCGATAGGAGTGTAAAACAAAATTGAAAATACGTTAAAAAATAAATTTTAAATATAAAAAATATTTTTTATGTAGTGTATATGATATATATTAAAATATATAAATCAAAAAAATTCAATATTAGGCTCATTTCGAACGTATCGAAGAAACGATTATAATGGTGTAACTTGTTAAAATTAAAACGTATTTTTAACGTATTTTAGTTAATAAGCGATTATATGTGTTAAATGTAAAATTAAAATTATGAAGTAAAAGGTATACAGTAAAGTAAGTAAATAAGTATAGGTGTTGAAAGTGTAAATTTCAAATCAAAACATTCAAAAAGCACACCATCATCGTGGGATGAAATTTTTTAAAAATGGTCCCTGTCCGCGATCGCAGACCCCATTCGCGGAAAAATGGGTATTTTGGTAAAATCAGAGAGAAAATGGGTATTTTAATTAAATTCCCATAATTTATTTTATATTAAAAGTGAAATTTAGTAAAAACAAAAATATAAACTATTTTAGAATAAACTTGCAATAATTAATTAATATTATTTGAGAGTAAACAATTTATTAATTAATTAGTAGTTGTTTTAGATTAAAATTTATTAATTAATTATTTTAGAGTAACAAATTTATTAGTTTTGGTTGACGACGTAGACAAATTATTAGTTAATTAAAATTTGCCATTTTATTAAAGATGTTATTTTTAAATCATGTGATATTTATTTATTAATTATATTATATAATTACTATATTTTAAATAAATGGTATAAGAATAAAAAAGTAAATTGCAATTTTGGTCCCTGTGGTTTGATGTTTGTAAAAGGACTAAAATGCCCTCATGTGCAAGTCACATGAGGGGCTCTAACGAAGGCAAACTAACGGCGTTAGTCCTTAGAGACTAAAACCGAGCACTTTTGCATACCATAGGATTTTTCTTGCAATAAAAAATTTGTAGGGACCAAATGTGAGAAAAACAACAAACCACAGGGGCCAAAATTGCAATTTACTCTAAATTTTAAATGCTACATTTTTTGAAAATAAAAAACTGTATAATGATATGCCCTAAGACTATCAGCATCCAACCCCATCTAACCCACACTTTTTCACTGTCACATCAGCGCCACATCATTTTTCCTTCCAACCCATTCTAACCCACAAACCCCCCACATCCATCCCACACCACCATCCCATCTTTTATTTATTTTTATTTTTGTTACAAGTATATTAATTTAAATAATTTATATTTTATAAATAATTTATAATTTAATATAAGATAAAACAATTAATAAAATATTTCATAAATTGAAACTACAATTTTAACCTTACATAACCAAATTAAAAACATAAAAAATACATAATTTCAAATTAAAAAACTACAAATTTCACCAACCATATAGTTGTCGAAGCAACTCTTTGTGGGCTAAAACCGCATTTAACGCGCTACCCGTGAGATGATCATGTGGTCTGATGTAAAACTCGAGATCTTTCCGCATTTCTCTTTGTTTCAAAGCTTCCGCTTTTGTCTTTGCCGCTTCCGCTTTTGTCTTTGTCGCCTCGGCTTTGTCCCTCGCGGTTTTCAACATTTCCTCCTCCACGGTTAGTATTTTTTTATTTGCAACGTTTATATTCTCGACATACGCCATAAGATTCTTCAACGCCTCGTCCTTTTCCGCCGTCTTTGTGGAGGATGACGCGGCACGTTTACATGTATATATATATGAATACGTATATATAATAAAGATAAACACATTAATAAATATATATAATAAAGATAATCACATTAATAAATATATATATGAATACGTATATATAATAAAGATAAACACATTAATATATATATATATATATATATATATATATATATATATATATATATATATGAATACGTATATATAATAAAGATAAATACATTAATAAATATATATACCCAATTTTTGTGCGTTTCCAACGATGCTATCTTCGGAGACGTGAAGCCATGCATTTGCCAACAAAACATCTTCTTCGGAAGTCCACGAAACCGCTTTCGTTCTATTTGCAAATTTCTTTTTCCGTTGTGTCGTGGTTCCCGCATCGAGTTGTGTTTCGGGAACCACATCGGGTGGGGTTTCGGGAACCGTTTCATCGACTTCAACGTCCTCCGAATATGTTTCTTGTTGTAGTAGTTGTTCGAATTGCCCACCTTGATTATATTGTGGAAAGCCACCTTGCATAAATGGTTGAAAGCCGCCTTGATTAAATTGTTGGAATCCACCCGAATTAAATTGTTGGAATCCACCCGAATGAAATTGTTGGAACCCAACCGGGAGGGTGTTGGGTGAATACATAGGGTATTGTTGTATGCTTCCATGGTAGGTTGATGGTGGTGGTGTAAGATTGAAAATATTTTCCGTCGGGGACGGTTGCGAGCTCGTGCCTCGCGATTTGGAACCTCGTCGTGGTGTTGTGAACCCTTGTGTTTCTTTATCCATTATGATTTTTTTGAAGAAAGAAATAATATTGAGAGAGTAGAATGAAGTGGGGAAGATGGGAGAGATTGAGAGTAAATTTGTAGAGAGATTGAGAGTAGAATGAAGTGTGAAAAAATAAGTTGGAAGTATTAGTATTTATAGGATATAAATAAAAAAATAAAAAAATAAAAAAATACCCCAACGTTCATATATTTAACGGATATATTTCAAAAAAAAAAATTCCAAAATACCTCAACCCAAGCCGGGTTGCCCAACCCGGGAGGAGTCCATCCCCATCCAACCCCAAGGGGTGCGATGGTGTTCCATCTCAACCCCAGCCAACCCACCCCTCCCGATGCGCATGGTCTAATGTTCTTATTTTCAAAACTGTTTTATGTTTGCAAAAATATCTAGTGATAAGGGTCAAAGTAACATGACTTGTACTCAAATGATTATATGGGGGTGGGCCCACATTATGATCAATGTCATTTATTTATTATATTATTCCCAGGCTTTGGTTAATTTTTTATAGAGTAAATTACATTTTTGGTCCCTATGGTTTCCACTCACTATCAACTCCAGTCCCTATTTCAAACTAATTACGATTTTGGTCACTGTGGTTGTCAATCTATTTCATTTTTTGTCCCTTTGACTAACTCTATTAAAATGTCTGTTAACCTAAAGGATAATTTGGTCTTTTTATAATTTACTTAAATTTTATAAAATTATTTATTTATATATTCAATCAGCAGTTCAGCACCAATTCGTCAAAAGCAATCCCTATCCTCAAGAAGCAAGTCACCGTTTCCGGCCTCCAACCCCGCCTTTCCGGCGATCTCCATCACCACGGCTCCCCCCCTCTCTCTCTCTCTCTCTCTCTCTCTCTTATCTCCTCTTTCCCCCTCTTCTCTCTTCTATTTCTCCACCGTCCCTCCCTCCCGTTGCCAAAGATCGCAGCAGCAACTGGTACGGCTGTCGTGGAAGGAAAACTCGATGCTCCCTCTCGATGTCTTCTCTTTCTCTTTCTTGCAACCGTACCAGGTGGTGATGCAGTAACAGATCCAAAACCGAGGTCGATGGTGAAAAGCAGCAACGTGGTCGGAGATGGGATGGGCAGGGGAAGATGCAGTAACAGATCCAAACCCAGATGGAAGCTCTCTCGATCTCTTCTCTTTCTCTTTTTTGGTTTTAGATTTGATTTAGGTTTTGACTTATGGTTTTACTGTTTTGATTATGGATCTTTATATAAGCAAGGAGATACTGTTGGCATTTAGTTGGGCACTTGGGTGGCTATCATGAATGACCGACAGTTTGTATTGTTCAAAGTTTTGGCTTTTGCCTGATGGTGTATTTAACCATCTTGTTCTTAATATTTACACACATAGGTATAACTATGCTTAAGAAAGCCCAAAGTGTGACTTTGATGGAGGTCGTAGCTTGGATACTGCACTTGTTATCAATTCTTTAGGGAGAGGGATTTTTGTAAACAGTTCGTGGGTGGGTGGTGGTGATCGAAAATTAAGGGAGAACTTCACCGGAGAGTTCACCGGAGAATACAACCGATGTGTTTACCGGACAGTGGGGGTGTGGTCGGAGTTCTATCAGAAGAGGGGTATGGGTGTCGTAAAAGGGGGAGGGGTCGAGGAGTCGCCGAGAAAGGCGAACTTACCGCGGATGTTCTCGGTCGGTCATTTAGAGAGTCTCCGGCGAGGATGATCGTAGCTTCAATCTGATGGTACGTGGCAATGATGTACTGTGTTTATTAATGAGTGATTAATATATATTTAAAATAAAATAGAGTAAAAAGACCCATATAACCCTTGAATTAACATATGTGTTTAACAACATTTAGTGACTTGAACCAAAATCGAAACCAAACGGCAACCACAATGACCAAAATCGAAACCAAATGGCAACCACAATGACCAAAACTATAATTAGTTTAAAATAGGGACTGGAGTTGATAGTAAGAGAAAACCACAAGGACCAAAAATGTAATTTACTCTTTTTTATATTGTATATAGGTTTAATCTTAAAATAATACACTCCAACATTATTTGATGTTAAAGGGGGCCAATGGATTCAACCTCCATGTGGTGTCATGTACAATGCAAATTAATATATGCAAGAACAAAACAAATACAATTCTTAACAAATAAAAATAAACTTTAGTCATACAATACAATAGTTAAGATATTGTTTACTGGACGATTTTGTTGCTGAACGATTTACTGGACGGTTTTGCCGCTGAACGATCTCGATGCTACTGTTCTGTAGGGGCTGCTGTTGATGGCTGTTTAGGGGGACTGATGTATGGCGGTCCGGTAGCGGGGAAATGCACCGTTTCGAGGGGAGTTTAACCCTCGTAAACCTGCCCTTGGTCACGGTTTAATACCCAACCGGGCTATGTGTTCTAGTTCTCTTGCATGGGTATGTAATGCAATGGTTGGTATCTGGAAGTGTTTGACTAGCTGCTGTTGGTATTGTAAACATGTTGTAAACTTGTGGTGGTTTTCATTTTGAATAAAATCTTATGTTGCCTTTCAAAAAAAAAATAGTTAAGATAAATAAAAGATAGATAATGGTATATATAGAATTTTAAGATAAAATACAAATTTTACAATTATATTTGAAACATGTGTTTTCATTAAATTGAGTTTCTTAAAATTGATATAAATGTTTTGAATTGATTATCATTAGTGATTTAAATATTTGGTTCTTTTTCCATTTCTTGAAATGGTAAAAAAAAACTTACAACTTAAAAATCATAGAGGTTTAATTGGTATGACTGTTCCAAAGTCCCTTTGGTTTCTTGTATATATGCTTTTTTTATAGCATACCATACTACTAAAAATTGTATGAAAAGCCTTAATTAACATTTTTATTGTTAGAACATATTTAAAATTTAATAACTATAAAAAACATTATATGAGTATATAAGAGACCATGTGTAACAAACCAATTGATAAAGATAAACTAATTAATAGCTAATAATGTAGTTGATAATTAACCATGTTAAATAAAAACTAGATGATATTGTAAAATGATTTAATTAATAAAAATATAAAATATGTTTATGTAAAATTTAAGATACACAATTGAAAAAAAAAAGAAAAAAATCCCACATAAAACTTATTAGTAAAACACTTTCTAAAGTTAGCTTATGATTTATTAAACAATATTTTTCTAATAAACCTAAAAATAAACTAGTTTCTAGTTTTCAAATATGGTTTAAGTTTAATAATTTTTTCTTAAATACATATGTTTTAAATACCATAAATTTAAGCATGAAGTGTCAAAACTTTATCCAAATAATAACACATTTAAAAACTAGCTTATATTTTACTTGTATAAAAAGCTTCAAAGCATAACGTTGATATAATAACAAGGTTAATTCAATTGACAATAAAATATAGGTTTTTTAAGATTTTCTTTAGAGATTACCATTTCAAATTTTATAAAGATACTAAAGATTTTTTTAATGGTTATTCAAAACTCTTGAAATTAGTTCATAAAATGACCTAGACACCAGCAATTAATTAAAATAATAGATGTTGATATATATATATATATATAAAAGACGATAATCAAATGAGAATCACAAATAGGTTACAAACCCGTGAGAACCAATGTAAAAATTTTTGTTTACATGATTTTTTTTATCAAAACCTATGATTTAAGATATTGTTACACATATGTTCGTGTTCAACTTATGAAAAGTTTACATGTGAAAAACAAATTTTGTTTCACCTATTGAAATGAAAAATACTCGTAAAAAATATTCATATGGTGAAACAAATCCACGTGAAACTATCATATTATGAAACACATATATTTGAAGTAAAATATAATAAATCCTAGCATTTGATGAAAAAATATCATGTAAAAAAATATTTTTTATATCGGTTCTTACGGTTTATAACATATTTGTGGTTCTCACATTATTTAACCCATATATATATACATATATATATATATATATATATACTTATAAAAAGTGCATGTAACCCACCTAAACAAGATAGCTCAAGAAATGTATACACCAATTTTTGTTCAAAAAAAAAGAAGTTAAAACCGAGATGACATTAATATCCATTCCCACAAGATGATGAGATAATCATATGACCCCAGCCACAACCCAAACAGCCATGCCCATTTCTAGAGATAGAAAGAGAAAGGGATTAAAAAGCAAAGGCGCCTCTTTTCCCCCTATCATCACTTGATCCAGTTGGGCAGTGAAAAACCCAACTGGCTTTCCAATTTCTCTTAATAATCATATCATGCCCTCCCTCTTCTCTCTCTGTAAAAAAGGTTTGCTCTTGATGCCTCTTTATGCTTCAACACAGCCTTTGGTGAGGCAGGCACACCTCATAATAGGAAAACTACTACTTAATTCCCTTCTTCTCATTTCTTGTCTTATTCTTGATAATTTCCCATGATTCCCTTTCCCTTTTCTTCCTCTTCTTTCTCCAAAAGCTGTGATTTTCATTGGTTTTTGCAGCTTCACACACTGGGGATCTTTGTAATTATCTCACTGGAGCTGCAAATCTCTGTTTCTTGACTTCTATTCATTGAATTGTGAGCTGGGTTTGCTGCAAGATCCATCTGTACCTCATAAAGGTTATGCTTTTTGATGAGTTTTCCTGCTGTTCTTGAGTTTTCAAGGCCTTTTCTCAAGATATACAAGTGGGTGTTTGTGATAATGTCTTTGAATTGCAAGATTTCTGGGTTAAATGGTAGGTTTTTGACCAGTTCAAAGATGAGGAAGACTAAAGAACCTTTGAGAGTATCTAATAGTGGCTGGAAAAGAAAAAGATTGCTCCTTTTTGTGTGGGTTTTTCTCTTTGTATCTGGGTTTGTTTTGTTTTTGTTTAGTGGTGTTTTGAGGAAGAAGATGGAGCTAACAGAGACATGTGAAGATAAATCTTTGGTGTTGGTTGAACAACTTAATGTCAGCAAAGACCTTCTTCATGAGCTAGCCTCCTCATTCTTTGAATCAAATCAGGTTTTGCTTTTAAATCTTCTTAGTTTTACTGTATCTTTCCACTTTCTTGATTTGTACACCATTTGATTAGCCAGCATTTCAAGAATCTTTAGAACCATAGATATGACAACCTATTGGGGGCATAATTAAAAGATATATGTAATCTAGAAGAATCTTTAGAACCAAAAAATGTCACCTATGTTCTAATTCTTGTAGGGTTTTTTTCTCCCAGATAACTACCTTGAAATGTATCAAACAATCGCGATACGAAACATCCACAAAACACGAAATCACGTGTGCTCTCAAAGGACCAAATCTTGAGAACCATGGGGTCGAAGGGCGCAACAGTTATCCTGCACAAAATGTTGAATTATGGGGTCAATGTCCTATTCAAGATGACAACACTACCCCTGTGGTACATAATTGGAAAACTTGCAAGAAAGTATTGCAAACAACAATCCTTAGAAAACTTACAATTCTAAAGGTATGCATGTTGGCCCTTTTCGTAATTGCACTTTGTTGCATGATTCATTGTTTGTGGAAGAATCGGGAAGGCAAGATGCAAAAGAAAGAACAAGCACAAAGCCCCTCCAAAAGTGCTGGAAAATGGATGAAAAAACTCCTAGTTTTGTTCTTGTTAACTGGAGTCATTGCATCAATTTGGTTATTTTGGTACTTAAATGAAGGTATTCACTTTAGAAGAAAAGAAACTCTAGCCAACATGTGTGATGAGCGGGCACGAATGTTGCAAGATCAATTCAACGTGAGCATGAACCATGTTCATGCCCTTGCTATTCTTGTTTCCACTTTCTATCATGGGAAAGAACCTCCCGCTATCGATCAAGTAAGTTTTTTTTTCTCTAAAAATGTTGCCATAATTGTCAAAACTTACTAAATTAAGAAACTTTTTGTTCTATTCTACAGAAAACTTTTGGGGAATATACAGAAAGAACATCTTTTGAGAGACCATTAACTAGCGGTGTTGCATATGCATTAAGAGTCCGCCATTCTGAACGGGAGAAATTTGAGAAAGAACATGGATGGACTATAAAAAAGATGGAAACCGAAGACCAAACTTTGGCACAAGATTGTGACCCTGAAAATCTTGATCCTTCGCCTATTCAAGATGAATATGCTCCCGTTATCTTATCTCAAGAAACTGTTTCTCATATTGTGTCTATTGATATGATGTCTGGAAAGGTATATAATATATATCTTCATCAAAGCTTAAAAGGGTCTCCATATTTGCTTCAATCTTGGCTAGTTTTACTCATAAAGCACAATGGGATAATAAATAAACTGTAAATATGCAATGTCTCAGTTTTCTTTTTCTTTTGTCAATTTAGGAAGACCGTGAAAACATTTTACGAGCAAGGGCGTCTGGAAAGGGGGTCTTGACATCTCCTTTTAAGCTACTAAAATCGAACCATTTAGGGGTAGTACTTACTTTTGCGGTCTATAATGCTCATCTTCATCAAGATGCTACACCAGAAAAGCGAATTAATGCCACTGTGGGGTAAGTTTGACATTTTACTACATATCCTCATTATGATTTTCGCTTAAAAAATGAACTTCTGTAATGTGAACAGGTACCTTGGTGCATCTTATGATGTCCCATCGCTGGTTGAGAAGCTTCTACACCAGCTAGCGAGCAAACAAACGATTGTCGTGAATGTTTACGACACAACAAATGTTTCCGCAGCCATTAATATGTACGGCCCGAATGAGACTGACACGGGCCTACTCCACATCAGCAGCCTCGACTTCGGTGATCCTGCTAGGAAGCATGAAATGCGTTGCAGGTCATATTTCACGAAAATTTGAACTTTTTTCGGGGGTAACTTGCACACACTTCCACTAATCCCATGAGATCCTGAAGATAACAGCCCTGAAAATCCCGAGTGGGGTGGGCCAGTTTGGCGTTTGAACTTTTGTCATTTTTCTTGATTGGGTTTCGTTTTCTAACAGGTTTAAGCAGCGGCCTCCGACACCATGGACAGCAATATTAGCTTCAGGTGGGGCGCTTATAATCACTTTTCTTCTTGGCCATATCTTCTATGCAGCTATCAGCCGAATTGCAACAGTAGAGCGTGATTGTCGTGAGATGATGGAGCTCAAAATTCGTGCTGAAGCTGCAGATGTTGCAAAATCTCAGGTGCATTTATAAAAAGACTTCATTTGTAAGACACCCTTTAAAACAAAAGGATTTAATTGTGACTAATCTCTATCTCTTTTGTAGTTTTTGGCAACGGTTTCACATGAAATCAGGACCCCGATGAATGGTGTTTTAGGCATGCTGCAGATGCTGATGGACACAAATCTAGATGCGAAACAATTGGATTTTGCGCAGACTGCACATGCTAGCGGAAAAGATTTGATAAGGTTGATTAATGAGGTACTGGATCAAGCGAAAATCGAATCTGGAAGACTCGAGCTCGAGGCTGTACCATTTGATCTGCGCAACATTCTTGATAACGTTTTATCGCTATTTTCAACCAAATCGCAAGAGAAAGGGATCGAGGTAGATACCAAACTGTTTATTTGGATTATTTATTACTATGATACATCATTTCTAATTAGCGTAAACCTCTTTCTTGTGGACGAAAAGTTGGCAGTTTATGTATCTAATCAACTTCCCGAGGCTGTTGTTGGAGACCCCGGGCGTTTCAGGCAAATAATCACGAATCTGGTTGCAAATTCACTTAAAGTTAGCAACTTTCCTCGTCTTTATCATAATTAACACACACTACTCTCTTTGTTTTGAGTTTTTTCATTAATCTTTGATGCCTTTTTGCAGTTTACACATGATAGAGGACACATATTTGTGTCTGTGCATCTAGCAGATGAAGTGATACATGAATCCAATGAATCCAGTATGAAGGATGATGTGTTAAGAAAAATCTTGGATTCCGGGTCAAAGTCAAACGTAGCGTGTAATACTTTGAGTGGGCTTCCCGTGGTCGATAGGAAGAAAAGTTGGGAAAACTTTGGTGGCAAAGATTTGATGAATGAAAATGAAAAGATCAAGATTTTAGTGACTGTTGAAGATACTGGTGTGGGAATCCCGATAGACGCACAGAGCCGGATATTTATGCCGTTTATGCAGGCCGATAGTTCAACTTCAAGAACTTATGGTGGGACCGGGATTGGGTTGAGCATTAGTAAGCGATTAGTGGGACTTATGAACGGTGAGATTGGTTTCGTTAGTGAGCCTGGTACTGGAAGTACTTTCTCGTTTACAGCCGTTTTCATGAAAAAAGAAACATGCTCTCTTGATACCGTATTGCAGCAGTATCATCCAGCCATATCTGAGTTCCGGGGACAAAGAGCGTTGGTGATTGATTGGAAAATCATAAGAGCTGAAGTCACAAAATACCATCTTCAAAGAATGGGAATATCGGTTGAGATCACATCTAGTTTTGATTCAGCACAATCTTACCTATCTGCAAGGTAAGATTGTTTTGCTCAACGCTTTGAATGGCTTAATGGGAACTACAACAAAGTCGGCTTTATAGGACATCAAAGATGTCTAAATGTCCTAATAGACTGCTTTATAAGACTTAAGTTTAAAGGATCAAACAATTGTGTGTCCTATATAAAGGTGTTGCAAAAGGATATTAGGACTAAATTTGAGCATCTTAACAAGTTTTTTAGGACTTATTCGAATAGTATCATTTAAAAAGGTTAATAGGACGTTTTATTTCAAAATTGGCATATAAAACTCAAGTGCTATCAACTTATTGCAACACCTTTGCACGGGTGCACAATTGTTTGGTTCTATAAACTTAAGTCCCCGTAAAACAATCTATTAGGACATCTATGGGGCTGTTTGTTTACCTTTTAATAGTTCCATTAAGAGGCAGCCTCTGAATTGCTCAGAGGTGATTCTTGTTTGGCAAAAAAAAGTCTGCCTCTTAATGGTTCTAAAACTCTTTGAATGATTTAGCATCTTGGGCCTCCCTTAACCATTCAGCACCCTGATTTCATTCTAAACAAGTACCAAACAACCATATTTCATTTTGCACTATATCATAAAAGCCTCTTAATCATTCTGACCACTTAATCATTCTGCACCAAACCATTCAGCAACAGCCAAACATCCCCTTAGACATATTTTGTGTCCTATAAAGCCGATTTTGTTTTAGTGGGGACACTTTGTTTATGACATTCTTAATCATTTTTGGTTCTTTCTACTTATAGTGATTCAGCTGGTTTTGCGATGAGTCTTCTTGATCAAGAAGTTTGGGATAAGGAGATTGGTCTTGCATTTTTTCGAAATCTTAATGAGCTAAGACCAACTAGTAGCCCGAAGCTATTTCTCTTGGCTCACTCTGTAAGCCCAACTATACACGATGAGCTCAAATCGGCTAACTTGGTGGCTAACGTTGTGGCAAAGCCTCTAAGATTAAGTGTCTTGATCTCTTGCTTCCAAGAAACTCTTACGGTTGGAAACAAGAGCCTCGTTGCAAGAAGAAAACCATCGACTCTTGGGATGCTACTACGTGATAAAAGAATCTTGGTGGTTGATGATAATGTGGTCAATAGACGAGTGGCAGAAGGTGCTTTGAAAAAGTATGGAGCTATCGTCACTTGTGTGGATAGCGGGAAGGCTGCGTTAGAGAGGCTTAAACCACCTCATGATTTTCATGCTTGTTTCATGGATCTCCAAATGCCCGAAATGGATGGGTAATAAACTCTCTTCCCCTTTCTTTGATCTCTACACATTGTTTGAAAATATTTTGACTAAGGTCGTGTTTTGCGGCCATTAGCTAGCTTATTTTTTGAACTTGCTGAAAAATACCTGTTTGGTTAGCTATAAGCTAGCATTTTGAAAAGCTAGTTCAAGTAGCATTTCAATATGATAGCATTTTGAAAAGCTACTTAGGGGCTGTTTGTTTACCTCTTAATAGCCCCATTAAGAGGCAACTTCTGAATTGCTAAGAGGTAAATCTTGTTTGGCAAAAAAAAGTATGCCTCTTAATGGTTCTAAAACCCTCTCTGAATGATTTTGTATCTGGGTCTCCCTTAACCATTTAGCGCCCCGATTTCATTCTGAACAATTACCAAACAACCATATTTCATTTTGCACTATATAATAAGAGCCTCTTAATCGTTCTGCACCAAACCATTCAGCAACTGCCAAACAACCCCTTAAAATAGCGTTTCAGTAAGCTCCATGGGGGGTTTTCCACTTTTTTCCAATCATTCCCTTTATATTTTTCCAATTATGCCCTTTATATTTTTCCAATTAACTTTTTAACATGTCCTTTTAGGTCATTTTACACTTCCATCGGGCTTATCGGTTAGTTTTTACCAAACATGACTATATTATCATCTAGCAATTAACTTTTCAGCTACCGGCTAGCTTATCATCAAAGAGATAGCTTATGAGCTTGTTTGGCAAACATACCCTAATACTCAAATGTCCAAAATACCCTTCAATAAAAGGTCGTGATTGATGAAAAATTTAGGTTGGGAGTTGAATATAGAATGAAGGTTAAGACGGTAAAGTTAGTGTAGTTATTTTAAAGTACTGAAACGTGGTGTTATCTCTATGTCTTAGGTTTGAAGCTACACGACAAATCCGGAGCATAGAGAGCAAGGTTAATGAACAAATCAAATCTGGTGAATTATCGGTCGAAATGTTTGGGAATGTGGGTCATTGGCACACGCCTATTTTAGCAATGACCGCAGATGTGATTCAGGCTACAGATGAAGGATGCATGCAGTGTGGAATGGATGGCTATGTCTCCAAACCATTTGAGGAAGAGCAGCTGTACTCGGCTGCAGCTTGCTTTTTTGAGTCCGGTTGATGGTCCCATGGTTCAACGTAGTGGGTTGCACCGCCTGACCTAGTTAACCCATGGCTAGTGGTTCACTCGAAACTAGCAGCATGACCATTGATGCAGCATCGGGAGAAACTGCTGTACCCAGCCGAAGCGCAACCTTTTCGATATGGTCCCATGGTCCAGCATGGTGGGCGCACCTGGTTGACCAATGGGCTTAACGGTTTGGTTAGATGGCTTGGTGGTTCTCTTCAAAACAGCCGTCTTGCCATTGATGCAGCGTCGTACACATTGCTGCTCTTGCCATGGTAACTTGGTTTGGGTAAAACGTTGATTAACAGCAACCCCAACTGACCCCACACGGAAACCGGCAAACCGCCTCCAAAGACACTAATGTTTGTGCGTATTTGGGGTGGGGGTGGGGGGTGGCTCACTTGGGCCGGGGGATGGGATCGAACCCGGACCTGTCCGGTTTTTGGGCAAAGTCGTCCCACCCTTTTGCCAACCGAGCTACATGGAGAAGGCGGTAAGTTGCTTAAATAATGTGATTATTCAGTCACACTAACAAAATTGGCTTGATAAGACATAAAATATGTCTAAATATACTGGTAGAGGGTTTTATAGGACTTAAGTTTATAGGACAAAACTATTGTCTGTCCTATATAAAGGTGTTACGATAGAATGTTATGATGCATTTGGGCGTCTTAACAAGCTTTTTCGCACACCTTTTAAATAAAGTAGCCTATTAGCTTTTTTAAAATCTTCTTTTAGAAGTGTCGGATCTCTTTTTATAGGACATTTTGAAACGATGTCATATGACTAATAAGAGTTTATTTCACAAGTGTCTTGAACACTCAAAAACGTCCTATCAACTTATTGTACTATTGTTACATAAGAAACACAATTATTTGCCTTATAAACTTTAGTCTCTGTTTATTAAGACATCTAGACATATTTTTTTTTTGAAAGGCAGTTAACACACACACGCTTTCCCGGGGTATCCGGGCTCCCACTTGAGGGTGCCACCCCGACTAATCCCCGTCGACTCGGCCCAGCCTAAGGCTGGCCCAACCAAGCTAAGCCTGGCCCAAGATCCGGCCCAAATGGACCATCTTGAAGTCTGGTACCTTAGAGTGCACACCGCGGGGTTCGAACCCTGGTAGTCAGGCCTTCCAGCACTGACCCCCAGGGATGTTACCTTGCCACTGCGCTGCATCCTCGTTGGTCATCTAGACATATTTGATGTCCCATAAAACCAATTTTGTTGTAGTATCAACATCATCTTTTTAACTTAGAAAAAATAAAGATTCTTACTTTTGTTTATCCATCATTAGTTTTGTTTTGGGCCTAAACCATCTCAACTGATTTCAAAACTATGTTATCATATTTTGAGGCTAAAAGCTTTTTTTCTTTCAATTTTCAGTGTCGATGGGCGCGGAATCTTCATATGAGCCTTCGTTTACGGTATCACTGTGGCTAATGAATCCGGTATGATGGCCTAATCTTGATCAGGCGCACGATTGAGAAATCTACACGATAACACCACATAAGTTTTGTTTGAAGACTTGGAAATCTCACCTTATGGCGAGTAACAAAAAAAAATAGAACTTTCTAGCGGCCGTCTTTGGATGCATATCTGGTGATTCACATATGAATGTACAAAAACTGATATGTCATGTTTGTAAAGTCTGTATTATGATCGATAGTGGCTATTGATTTCGCGGGTTTTGGGAACTTCGAGCTATACAACTCCATTTGATAGTCATTTGATCCGTTTTGAAGCAACTTTTGGTGTATAACGCAAATCTGGTTTGTATCAAAAGATTCGTTTATTTGTATCTGTATATATTTCAAATAATTATGCCTATGGTCCTAAAGCTACTTTTAGCTATAGGGAATGTTATCAGTGTGGACTTACCAATCACATTGCTAGTAAGTGTCCCACAGCTACCAAAGCTGAGAAATTGGCTAAGGTATAGAAGTCTGCCTGCCCCCAAGGCAAAGAAGATCACTCCTGGTGAAAAACAAGCTAAGGTGAAAAATGTCACTAAGGTTAAGAAATTAACCAAAGTAAAGATTGCCACTGACGCTGAATCTTCAGATGCTGCGAAGATTGCCGAACTTTCACTTCCTCTACCACCACTGATTAAAGCTCGAAAAAACGAATTTTTAGTTACATCACATACCCATCAACTCTTTCTTCTTTCTTATTACATACATTTGAGATTCTTTTTAAGAATTTAGAGGTTATTTTGGTGTATGAGTCCAATTAAGGCTACCAACATGTACAACTGTTTGAAACAACTTAGGCATCCCATGAAACACAACATCCTTAAACTCCTTCCATTTTGGATCATACTTCACTAAACTCCCACCTCTATGCTCTATCAATATCTCCCCATTCTTCAACACACATAAAACCCGAACCATCTTCTCGTGCACCGGTTTCCGCCACATCCCATAATCGTAACTCGGGATTTTCGCCAAATACGCCCCGTGGATATCGAACCGCTTCGTCCACGACTCCTTCACATCGTATTTCTCCATGACCCAAATCTCCAACTTCCCATATCCACACGACACCGCCGCCGCCAGACACCCGCCGATCACCGCCAGGTGGTAGTTGCTCCGGTTAACCGGTTTGGAGACGAGTTTAAACTCTTCGTCTTTCAGGTCGAACGACACAATGGTTCGACCCGGAAGCCCGCCTAACCGACCCGGCCGACTCACCCAATGGAGTCGGCCGCCGACCACCACCACTTCTTTCGCTTGCCGGTCCAAATGATACGGCATTTTCCCGAGACATCTCCAACCGTTCGACTTCGGTTCGCCAATGGTCAACACATAAACCTCGGACTTCGGGTAACTCCGGTTGTTGTTGCTTCGGTTTACCCGCCGTGGGGTCCGGTAATACACGATCCGAACCACCTTGTATTGGTTCGTAACCGGATGAAACCCGAACCCGAACACCACCTCCTGGTCCTGAAACTGATGACATTTCGGAAGCTCTAAATGGTTTCTGGTGAACGGGTTGAACACGTAGACCGGTTCGCCGTAGAGCGAATCGGATAAACACAGCAAACCGTTGCATGAACCGATGACGTGGAATTCCGGCATGGAAACGGAAAAGGGTGTCGATATTTTTCGTACAATCTTGCCACCACCGTCGTCGTAGTTAACGAAATAGAGCTGGTTACGGATGGGATAATCGCAGTGGAATAGCAAGATGGGGTCGGAGTTCTCCGCCGTGGGGTGGTGGAGGCGCGGAAGTTCAGGGTCGTGCGAAAAGGCGTGGCAAGAACGGGATACGAACCGGAATTGAATGAGTGACGATATCGGGAGCCTGGTAAGAACATCGAGGAGCACATCTCTGGGTAACATCTGGAAGCCATTGTTGATCAAGATTTCAGGTTGCTGGTTGTCGATGAGTTTGATCTTCTTGTTTGTGGGTTCATCGGAATCATCCATGGAAGATGAAGATGAAGATTGAATTAAGGAGATTTAGAAGATGGTTTTGGAGACGGAAAGCACAATGAATAATAGGTGTAAAATGGGTGGATACTTTGAATAAATGAGAAAGAAAGGTTTGAAATGGGGTCCATGATTGAATAATAATTTGTAAGCATATGTGACAAAAGTCCACCTTTTCCCCATTAAAAACGGGTGTTGGGACAAAAATTTAGCTTACAAGATAATGACTATATTATGATGTAATATATATAAGTTTTTATCAAGGTTCTAAATGGTGTGAGACGTGGCGTGGCGACGAGGACAAACCTCAAGTCTTAGGAGCCATGGCGAGATCATGGCGTTTATCAAGGCGTGACTTATGGCGGCAAATCTTTATATCATATATGATATTATGTATAAAAAACATATGTTTTGTACTATTAATCGATGTGTCAATAATAATAGACAAGTTAAATTATGATATATATTAAAAACTAGCAAATAAGACATTAAAAACTTAAAGAAAAATCAAATATCGCGTTACAAAAAACCGACATTAGGCCATGGCGTGCCACAAGCATAACGTGGCGTGAGACACAAGCCTTAAGCCACGGTGCGTCATGGCGGCTGTCGCAACAAGCTATTTAGAACAATGGTTTTTATATACGTTGTTTTGTACATAGAAATAATACGGATGAAAATGCAGTGTCTTTATAGTTTTGTTTTACATATGAAATGTTTCGTAACCTTTTTTTTTAATTTTACGTACAAAATAGTTTTAATTATCTTATATATATATATATATAAAATAACACTGTATAAATAATATATTTTTATATGTAAATTGGTTGTTAAGTTTGTATGATTTATTGGGTTTGTAAATGATTATGTATCATATATATATATATATATATATAGAGAGAGAGAGAGAGAGGGATAATAAATTGTAAACCTCTAAATGTGTGTAAACTTTGGATTTCATATGTTTTCTTGATGAAATTATTTCATTAAATTCTTTATTTTGATGAAATTGTTTCATATCATTCGTTTCATGATGAAATTGTTTCAAATATTTGTGTTTTTTTATGTAAAAACGTCAAAGTTTCATCAAACTAAGAAAATATATGAAACAGTTTCATAGGAATGAAAAAAATATATATAAAACTACGTAAAAACACAAATATGTGAAACAATTTCATCAATAAATGAATAATATGAAACAATTTTATCAAAATAAACAATTTCACGAAACAATTTCACGAAACAATTTCATCAAGAAAACCTGTGAAATCCAAAGTTTACACGGAAAAAAGTTTACAAAATAGTGGGCCTCTATATATAGAAAGGTTCAAACGAGAACGCTAACTATTTACGAGAACACGAGAACGGCCGCTCATGTACAAAATCACATGTGATTCACGTACAAAATCACATGTGATTTTACACTACCTGGATTTTGTACGTGATTTGTACAAAATCACATGTGATTTCACACTACCTGGATTTTGTACAAAATCACATGTGATTCACGTCCAGATTTCCAGGTAGTGTAAAATCACATGTGATTTTGTACATGAACGACCGTTCTCGTGTTCTCGTAAATAGTTAGCGTTCTCGTTTGAACCCACCTCTCTCTCTCTCTCTATATATATATGAAGATGTTTATTTAAGAACCGTAAATGTTTGTGATATTTAGAAAATCATGACAACTAATCTTATACTATATTATAAGTGATTTTAGAAAAACCTCTTAAAATTCAATATTACAAGTAAATGATGTTTGAGTATAACTTTTTACAGTTGTATTTTTAAATTTATAAATAACTGATAAACATAATAGATACATGATAAATATCTCATTTTAAATATAAAAAATATAAAAAGAACCAATGTAGATGAAAAGCATTGTCACAGTGTGCATACTACTACCTTAAAAATACAGTTTCCAAATATATGATTCGAAACAAATGTAAAATAATATCGGATTATTCAAAGTATGGTAGAAAATTTCAGGAGAAGACGTTGATATCAACCCACTACTAACCATTTGTTATTCAGAGGTTTGCTTCATGCAAACTCCACTCTACTTCATGTGTTGGGTTGAATTTTGTTGTGTATGATACATTATGTGTCTATTCATATGTGAATGAACAACAAGTTATATATATGAAACACTTTTTATTTAATTTTCTTTAAAAATAATATATATATATATATATAGAGAGAGAGAGAGAGAGAGAGAGGGGAGAGGATCAAACGAAAACGATAACTATTTAAGAACATGAGAACGAACAAAATCATAAGTGATTTTACATTAACGTGCAAAAAAGTCACGTGAACCTGAAGCCGCGGCCAAAGTCCTTTTTTCGTGCGTTGATATAAAATTACTAATAGTTTTGTTCGTTCTCATATTCTTTTACATAGGTATTGTTCTCGTTTGAACCCAACTCTATCTATATACATACATGCATTGAATTAACATTTTATATTCAACAAAAGATACATGAGTTTATATGTTGTTTGGCATGTGAATACCAACAACTTACGCGTGTACGATAAATGAATCATTCACATCTACATATAACATACGATATTCATATGCGAATATAAGCAAATACAAAATCATTTACGATTCCTCAAAATGCACATGAAATTACATAGTATTCAATATCAATACAAGTACCAAGTCAAAATAATAAAATGTAGGTTCTTTTAATATAAATTGTTCAAACTAAAATAGTAACTTAGACTAAGAAAAAAAACAAATATATTTCTAGCTTGAAAGAGTCCTATAAAACTTTGGGATTTCCATGGTTTGTTTGATGAAAGGTAATAAAATACCATTAATTTAAATAACTGCTTTTATTTATAACCATTAGATGAAAAGAATGGAAGGATATGATGAATTATTTTGTTTTTATGAGAAACAAAAGTCACATAAGACTCCATGAAATAGGGCAGATCAACATATGTTTATTCTTTGCTTTAGGTTATTTGAATGTGGTGGGTCAGTGACACTTGGACTTTTGCTCTGCCTTTTTCTTTCAAGAAAGCTTTTTGCTTTCACACACAAACCAAAAACTACTTTTGGAACTTTTCATAGCATGCCTAAAATAAAACTGATAAACAAAATTTAAAAAAAAAACAAAAAAGAATTGTAAATATCTTGTAATTCTAAGAACCAACTATTTATGAATTATTCATAATAAATATCATAAATAAATCATGATATAATTGATTTTAAAATTCTTAAAATATATCCCCGTACAATAAATACAAAAAGAAACAATGTAAAAACTATAATTTTGATAAATGTAGCAATTCCAAGTCTGAGGATGATCTGTTTTCCATAATCAAGATCAGGAAAAAGGCAGAACTTGGATGATGATGTGTATAGAAATTATAGAATCAAAATGTTGGGATATTGGTGGAAATGATTGATGAGCAATGTGAAATCTTCCCATGTGGATATGGAAGACACTTGCACATGATCCAACACAAACTACACCCCATATCTGGATCTTGCTTCATCATTTGCTGTAAACCATATTTCCTTGTCATATATATAAACCCCATCTGTTTTCTGCTATTCCTCCCTCTCTCTCTCTCTCTCTCTACCCCTTTCTCTCTCTAACTATTCAGGCAAAAATGTCACCTTTTCTGCTCAAGATGTTACTCCCAGTGCTGCTACTTGTGGTCATCCTTCCACAAAGATCTGGTAACTAATCTAATTCCCTTCTCAATCTTCATAGCTTCACCATTTTCTTCATCTTTTTGGTGTTATATATATATATAATATATATAAAGAAAGTATTTTCATCAATCTCAAAAAACTGCTACTTTCAGTTTCCTATTCCATCTTGCACAATGCCCATGTGCATTTTAATCCAGTATCATGTTATGGCAACAGGACAATACATATGGTGGCCCCTCTTATTCTTAGTTAATACTATACATATATCTATGCAATATTTATATACTGGTGGGCCCACTGAATAAACAAACGAAGATTATTGGTTCGTCATTTTACTGATGGTGATTTTTTTGTAATAGAAGGGGAATTTGAGCAATGGTGCATAGCAGATGAACAGGCAACAGATGCAGAACTACAAGCAGCCTTAAGCTACTCATGTGGGGAAGGGGGTGCAGATTGTAGCAAGATTCAAGAAAACCAGCCTTGTTATCTACCAAACACACTAAAAGATCATGCTTCATTTGCTTTCAATAGTTACTACCAAAAGTTTAAGCATAATGGTGCCTCTTGCTACTTCAATAGTGCCGCCATGACCACCGAAAAAGATCCCAGTAAGCGCTTTTTTCTTTATTTTTATACATAATTGTTTGTTTCTGCCTATGATCCCTGATTCAAGACTTCAAAAAGTTCTAAATACAACAACACAAATTGGGCAAGTGCTAACCGGGTAAGAGTGCACTCTGGGTCAGCACTAATCACTGACCGAATATAAGAGCCCCACCTTTAGCTTACCAGGTCAGCATCAGGATTAGAAAGATTTGGCATCACACCCATGTGATTTCAAGTTTCTTTATTCCCAACTATAAAGAAAGGAGAAAATATTTGTAGTTATTATAGATTTTAGGTGTAGTTTAATCTTCTTTTCTGGTGGAATTTTATACAAGTCTAAAGAGGTCACCCATGTGTTCTTCTAGTAACCTATTCTTTAACCACTTTATCCAAATTCCAATTTTCTTGCCTTTCCTCCATCTTTTGGACTTCTTTTTAAAGCATGAACACATGACCCCTTGACCTCACATGCATCTATAAGCTTTACAAGCTGTATTACTAATTACATTTTTGTTCCTTTTGATTATTCCCACAGGTTATGGTTCATGCCACTATGATTATACTCCTTGATGCAACGAAACAACAAACTATGAGAAGACAAGTCACATATGAATACTTAATTGTCCGCTTTTTGACTCATTTATAAAGAATCTTTGTTTCAAAGCTATGTTGGAATGTTATACTTCAAATAATCTTGGTGCACAATAGAGGTAAACCAGGGGATTATAGAAAGTAAATTGGTAAAAGAGAAACAAATGCACCAAAATAGAGGTGTACCTGCTAACATGAGCCACTTTATGCTTTTGTGACCTGTGAAACATCATCATGCGGTAGCTATAAAAGCAAAACACATAAACAATCAGATGAACGCATAGCTTACATCTGGGGTAGTTCCAGAAGATGCATCAACGAATGAATCAAACACGAAAATAACAAGTGAAGAGTTCCGATTTTCATTTACTGCTGTGAATAAATAATCATATACCCTTAAATCTCTAATTTTTGTAGTCATTATACATGTAAAAAGTCCTGATGAAGCTTCTTGAGGATTCAAATACCCCATCAATAAATTCTAGAACAGCAAGCTTCCCCAGGCAGCAATAAATGCAAACCCACCAAATGGGGCTACTTTAGCATATTTTCTGTCTTCAAGAAACGCCACAGCGTAACATCTGCAACATTAAAGACTGCATTTTTAAACACCTTTGACCAGTGTAAACAAGAACAAGAACATAGTTTTGTAAAAAAAAGTTAAAAAACTACAACCGACACTTTCAAATCTTGGATGTTCTCTCCCTATCCAGTAGACAGTAGTGTTGACTTAATGGTGAGACATCACACAAAAAATAAAGTTCTAATTGTCACATCATCAGATGTGATCAGACTAATTGATGACATATGTATTATTTATCCAAGAAATGGTGTAAAGGCATCAAATGGGTTGTGATATGGGGTTTGATCTTTCCATAAGCAAATGTGACAGGACCTTGAATTACATCAATCACAGATATAAAAGTCAGAACAAGTTCTTGGGTCATAATCTCAGGGAAGCTTGGAGAAGTAGTCTAAAGTGATCTACAAACAACCCGCAAACTTTCATAAAATTCAAATTTCAAAACCACCCCTAAAGTTTCAGAAGTTGCAGAACAGGTCCCAACCTTTACAAAGATTATAGCACGGTCCCTGGACTAGATATTAACAGCGAATCGAATACCTCTTGTCAAGGGTTTTATTAGAGTTCCTCAAACCTAAGGATCAAGAGAAAGTATTTCAAGTGGCATGTGATGCATCTAGAGTGGGTATAGGTGGCGTTCTTAGTCCGAAGGTAAAGTTGATTTCCTTCATGGATATTCAACCAATCAAAAAGGCTACAAGTGTTTCTCTCCTACAACCCAAAAGTTTTATATATTCATGGATGTCGCTTTCTTTGAAGAGATTCCTTTATACTTCAATTCTCGAATTTGGGGGGAGAATAACACAAATGATTTCAGAATTGGGACCAGTCATCATTAATTGAACCGAATCTAGCATCCCAACTTTCCTCCATTCTATCTTCTTCCTCTAATAATCCAATTCGGGTTCCAGTTTAAGATTCAGGTTCAGACTCGACCCAATATATGCATCCATCATATTCCAAGCTCGATGAGTCACCCACTGATGTCAAGAATGTCTTTTTAGAAAGAGGTCTAATCGAGGAAGTTTATAACTTTATATGGATATACCTTTTGGCTTTGAGAGTAAGGATAATCAGGGGAAGGTTTGCACGATGAGAAAAACATTTTATGGGCTTCAATATTCCACCAAGGCATGGTTTGACAATTCCCCAAGGTCCTTAAACAAGAAGGATAATCATACTTTGTTTGTCAACGCAAGTATGTTCTAGAGCTCTTACGTGAGAGCGACATGATTGAGTGCAAACATGTAGAAATTCCTATAGATCTTAATACCAAACTAATGCCTCACTCAACTATGTTCCATATAAGCAACAAGCAACATACATCTTGAAAGTTTTGTTTCGACCCAATCTCATTGAACATATATCGCCCAACTTGAGGGGGGAATGATAGGGAACGGGCCACTAGCCCAAGCCCAAATTCTAGATGATCAACCCAGAGAAGTATGTGATACTATAAATACTAAGGGGTTAGCAATAGAGAGGGTGGGCAAGAATTATATTTCTCAATAGAGTATTCCGCTGTGAAAGCTTGGGAAGGAGAAAAGGCCATTCATCAGTTTCCTTTTGATTTTGTCTTTTCAATCATTTGAATCCAATAATCAAATAGCTTAATCCTTTGTTTAGTTTGTTGTATTGATTTCCTTGTTCTCGTTTCTATCAATTTGGTTCCATTGCCGAGAAACAATCAAGGGAAACAGCAATCGAGGGAAAAGAGGGTCGCTCCAACAGAAACTCAGGTGAACACACGATTGCAATCCAGAATTGATGCTCAAGAAGAAAAAATTGAAGCCCTCTCTAATCAGGTGAAGGATTTGTCCTTGTCGATTGAGAGAATGATTCTCCATACCGATAAGGAAGGAGATCATGACAATATATACAAATAAAGAATTACAAGTACACCCCTTAGAGAATAAACAAAATACAGGAAGGGAAACCGTCACAATAAATGAAATAAATGGAGAGACTCATGAGTGACTAATATCCCCCCTCAAGCGAAACGGTGGCGGTTTAATGCACAACATATCCCGAAAGAACTCGAATTGATGTCGGGGAAGACTCTTTGTAAAGATATCAGCCACCTGAAGCTTGGTAGGAACAAACTTGGTGTGGAGCTTCCCAGAAGAAACAAGCTCGCGAATAAACTGATAATCCAGCTCAATGTGCTTAGCTCGTTTGTGAGAGACCGGATTTTGTGTGAGAAATAAAGCACTTTTGTTGTCACACAAGAGTGTAGGCCGATCCGGAGGAAGGGCATGCAGCTCCCTTAATACATGAGTGATCCAAATTATCTCCGCAGCGGTGTTGGCCATAGCCCGATACTCGGATTCACAGCTCGAGCGAGAGACGGTGGGTTGTTTCTTAGCACTCCACGAGACAAGATTGCCACCCAGGAAAATAGAGTAACCATAAGTGGAGCGACGCGTCTCAAGACACCGAGCCCAGTCGGCATCGGAATAACCAAGAAGGGCGGTGGACTGATGACGAGAAAAAGTGAGGCCAAAGGACAAAGTGCCCTTAACATAGCGGAGAATACGCTTGACACTCTGATAGTGAGAGCGCGTAGGAGCCTGAAGGAACTGACTGACTTGGTTGACCGCATAAGAAATATCAGGACGGGTGATGGTTAAATATTGTAGGGCACCCACAAGAGACCGATAGTGAGTCGGATTATCATATAAGTCACCACTGGTGACAAAGGCGGCATTGGAAGCAAGCGGAGTGGTAACTGCCTAACTGGTTTGGCGTTAAGGAGATCAGCCCGTTGAAGAATGTCGTGAGCATACTTGGATTGACTGAGAAACAGGCCATTATCAGTATAGACGACTTCAAGCCCAAGGAAGAAATTAAGGCGTCCGAGATCCTTGATGGCAAACGCAGCATGTAATTTGGTGATGAAAGACTGAATTACCTCATCTTAATTAAATCATCTACATAGACAAGCAGATACAAAATGCACGAATCCCGTTTGAAGACAAACAAAGAAGTATCCGCCTTACTGCACACAAACCCACTGTCAATGAGAAAGGTGCTGAGCCGGTGAAACCAAGCTCGCGGAGCCTGTTTAAGGCCATAGAGCGCTTTGTTGAGACGACACACGTGATGAGGAAAAGCAGCATCCTGAAAGCCCGGAGGTTGTTCCATGTACACGAGCTCTGATACCATGAGAGAATGATTCTCCATACCGATAAGGAAGGAGATCATGACAATATATACAAATAAAGAATTACAAGTACACCCCTTAGAGAATAAACAAAATACAGGAAGGGAAACCGTCACAATAAATGAAATAAATGGAGAGACTCATGAGTGACTAATATCGATCAACTCAATTAAGGAATCCTCAATGAATTGCCCAAATCTCTTGAGAAATTGGCGACAGATTACCAGGCAAACGACATAATTACGAAGAAGGGGAAACATAAGCGCTCAAGAGAACTCCGGTGAATGAGGGTTACAATTCCGGTGTCGTGGGTTCCTTCATCAGGGACAATCATTTCGAAACCCCATTTTCTCGATGCCTAAGGTGAAATTTCTCGTGTTTGAGGGCATCGATCCCAAAGGATGGATCACTAAGGCCGAACTCTATTTCCAGGTTCATCGTACTTCCCCTTCTCATAATTTGAATCTAATCCAGATGTGTATGAATGGATCTGCCCAAAATTAGTTCACAAATCTATTGATTAAACATCCCTAAACCTGGGAACAATTTCGTGAAAAACTGCTAGTTCGATTCGGATTAACCAGGTTCCACAACGCACACAAGGCACTAGGATCTCTGTATCAACTATCAAGATGGAGATATCGATAAGTATATCGAGAATTTTGAGGCTCTCTCGTCCCTCATTCCAGATCAATCGGAAGACCAAGCAGTAGGAATGTTCCTTCGTGGTCTCCATGAATTGGGTCAAGGCACCTCAACCACGTACGTGTGACCAGATCTGGCATTGATTTTGGTTGATAGTGGCCTAATGGGACAACACATAATTTCATCTCGAACCCTAAACCCTATAAACCCTAAACAGTTACCGTTGGCTTTAGGATTGGGAATTCACAAACAAATCCTCTTTCCATCTGTTTTGGTGGTGGTACCTGAGTTCGCATCTCCGAAGAATGTTGGGGGTCTCAATACAATTGGGGACCTTTACTTGTATCGTAGATGCTTTGGTCCACGATTTGGGGTCCTTGGACATGATTCTTGGCATATCATGGTTAGAAACCTTGGGCGACGTGGTTTCTAACAGGCAGACCCGACAAATGCGGTTCTGGAAAGATGGAACCCTCGTTCACTTGCAGGGAGCCTCCTCTTCACCTTACAGTCAACCCTCGCTTAAGACACGGTTAGAAGAACAACTCCATCTCTTATGAGCGAATGTAGAGGATACAACAACCCGTACCAATCGCCAACAGATTCAACTGGATACCGACTTGCCCCAATTCTCTTCGTTAATCCAATCCCCTCAAGGCTTACCTATGTCTAGGATCTCGGCCATTCACGGTCGGCAAATCACCAAAAATACCATAGGGAATTCATAAAGGATCGTGGGAAAATGGTAGCATTGAAAAAGCTACTTGGGAGGATGCAACCGCCATTCAAACTCGGTTCCTTGATTTCAAGCCTGCTCTTCAAGATGGCGGCATTGATCGGGAACGAGCCATTAGCCCTAACCCAAGCCCAAGCATAGTTTCTAGATGTTGAGCCCACAGGAGTATTGATACGGGTATTGGACGACCTGTCCGTGTCCGAAAGAAGCCATCACGATTTCAGGACTAAGGCAGCTGAGGTTATTATGTTATTATCCTTTATTTTCTCTTTTTTATTTTGTCCAGTAAGTAAGGAAGTGTGGTGGGCAGTTGGGTGAGAGGAAGTTTAGGAGAAATAAGAGGGTCATGGTCATGAGGGATGATCATGAGTAGGAGTTATTATATTACATGTTTGTATAGTTTCTTTTAATATGTTAAGAAACAAGTTCTAAGTCTTATCTTCTTCCTCTTAATTCTCTCGGGAGATCCCCCATCTCGAACTAGGCTGTAACAACTGGTGCTTTAGTTGAGAGTCGACACAATGCCGCCGCGCAAAGACGTACCATCACCAGAGGAGTCCATGGCCCAACTCGCCGACAACATGGCCAAACTCCAGACGCAGTTTACCCAGGATCGAGCAAAGTTAGCCACCACCATCTCCTCTGCCATCACTACCGCCCTCAACAATCGACCATCAACTTTTGATAATCCTTTTGCGCTCAATGAACCGAACTTCACCCCTACTCCGCCTCATAAGTTGTCTATCAAACCTCCTAAGATTCATCTCCCCACATTTGATGGATCGAACCGTTAGACTGGGTCTTCCAATACTTCAGGTTTTACGAGATCGCTCCCGAGAACCGTTTGTCACTCACATCTTTTTATTTGAAGGGTGATGCCCTAAGTTAGTATAAATATCTCTTCAACAATCGGCTTCTTACATCATGGGATGGATTCACGCGAGCCTTAGAACTGCGTTTCTGTCCTTCGACGTACGAAAACCACCAGGCTACCTTGTTCAAACTGCGGCAAACCTCCACCGTGACAGCCTATCAAACCGAGTTTGAGAGGCTTAGTAATTGTGTCATCGAGTTGTCTCAGGAGGCTTCACTCAATTGTTTTCTCTAGAGGGTTACGGACGGACATCAGTCAAGAGTTGGTTGTTCACAAGCCACAGTCACTTAACCAGGCCATCGGCCTTGCCAAACTTATAGAAGATAAGCTCTCAGACTTCCGCAACCGGCCAATTGTACCCCGAATTAGCACCTCTACTCAACCCCCTCTTCTACCCACACCTACACCGCGACGAGGTCCGCCATCATCTAAACCCCTACCTGTCAAGCGCCTCAGTCCAGACGAGGTTCAGCGCCGACGAGCCCAAGGCATGTGCTTCAGGTGTAATGAAAAGTTTCAACCGGGTCACCGGTACAACCCTCCTCGGTTTTTGATGATCGAGTACCCGGACCCCACTTCAAATCTAGGCAATAGTTCTTCTCTAGAACTCTGGAGTTCACCACAGAAGACCACGACGCATTCGCAGACCCATCTGCCTTGGTAGAATCCAGGGATGAGTCGTCGCCCAACTGCCTAAACAAGGATCAATTTCTCGCTATTTCCCTGGCTACCTCATTCGGCCTCTCTACTCCAAAGGCTCTTCGTGTTACGGGCTACCTTGCAGGCAAACCGGTTAAAATTTTAGTCGATTCGGGAAGCACTCACAACATTATTCAACCAAGGGTAGCAACCTTCCTTCATTTAGCCATCACCGTCATTCCAGAATTTTCAGTGACGGTTGGGAACGGCAGCAAAATCAAGTGTAACGGGCGATGTGATGATGTTACACTCACCCTTGATTCAGCAAACTTTTGTTGTCCCTGTACGTTCTTCCGATCGAGGGGGCAGATATTGTCTTAGGCATGGCATGGCTAAGCTCCCTTGGACCGGTGACAGCAGACTTTTCGATTCCCCAACTTTCATTCACTCATGTTGAACAGTCTACTTCCGTTGGTAGCCTCATTCCTTGGTTCGACAAGATGCGGTGGCTGGGGGTGTAAATGAGACGAGACAACTCGCGAGCTACTCGAGATCGACTCGGTCAACACTCGACTCGAATGTGCTCGACTCGAACTCGAGCTCGACTCAACATACTAACGAGTCGAGTCGAGCTACCTGATACTCGACTCGATAAGCTAGTGAGATACTCGAATTAATTTTATATATAATAAAGTTTATATATAATAAAGTTTATATTATTACTTATTATATTTATTAATTATAATTAATAGAAAAATTAAATTTATATTTAAATTTAAATCTGAAATGTAAGTATGTACTATGTAACCCGCCTAAATCTTTTAAAAACAAATTATTTTTATTTTTGATTAAAATTCAGTTAAGTAAAATAAGTAAAGAAACCCTAACAACTTTTCTTCCATTTCCATTTGAGTTCTTGACGGCTGAGGGCTAACGCCTCCTTCCTCTCTCAGACGACACGACGGTATTTACTCCATCAATCCCTCCTCCTTCCTCTCTCAGAGCCGACGCCGACCAGAGCCGACGAACAGCAATTGTCGACCAGAAAACTCTATCTCTCTTTCTCTCAGTATGTTACTCTCTCTTTGCTTGATTGATTTTTAGTTTTTTTTGGTTAATCTGCTTATAAATCAATCAGTTTATACATCAACCACATGTGCAAGGATTATTTTATATTACTTTGCTTATTAATCTGATTGGGAATCCTCTTGTTAACTGTTCCTTTAGCATGGTTCATATAATATTTTGCCCAACACATAATCCTTACAAAGGTTAATGTGCTTTGATTTACATTTAATTTCTTACATATATAATCTGATTTGAGTTGTAATAATCTGATTTGTTAAGGAAATTTAGTTACTAAGTTGGAGTAGGTTTTAGTTGGAATTTGAATGTTTTTAATTTATTTCTATTCTAGAGATGTCTAGTGGACCACAAGTATCTTCCACGCCAGTTGGTGTTTTAAATGTTGATGAAGGATCAAATGAGGATGGCTCCATGGAGGTTAATGAAGAACCTTGTGACCCCCCCCCCCCCCCCCCCTTAACACCACAAATAAGGAAACCAAGACTGATAACCCTTTTCATAACTCTAAAAGGCCAAGGAGATCAAAAGTGTGGGATGAGTTTTTTGAACCTGAAATGATAAAAAAAACCAGTGGAATAGATACCGTGGCTTCGGAGGCAACCTTTAGTGCCGGTGGTCGTGTAATAGATACTTATAGAGCTTCTCTTGCTCCGAAAACGGTGCAAATGTTGATGTGCACGGGTGATTGGTGTAGATCCCTCCATGGAGTGAAAAGGAAGAACAAGGTAAATATTTAAATATGTTTAGTTAATTATCTTCACTTTTATTAAGTATACTAATTTGTTTTTGTTTTATTGTAGAAGAGTGAAGAACAACCAAAAGAAATCTTCATTCAAGTACCTTTCAAGGAACCTGAAAGTATCGTTCAAAGAACCCAATCATCGAATTGAAATTAAATCGTATTTTGCTTTTTGATGGATTTATAATGTACTTTGGTTTTAATATTGTAATTTTCGACTTCGTTTTGCTTTTCGCAAGTTACGACTAGTTTCGGCTTTAATTTGTATTTGGTTGTAAACTTTAAATTTTCTGGATTTTTTTAGTTGGTAATTTAGATTTATTTCGAACTTCCAATAATGTTATATATTAAACAAGTTCGAGCTTGGTTCGAGCTCGAGTTCGAGCTTGAAACGAGCTTGATTCGAGTTCGAGTTCGAGCTCGGGAATTGGCTTTCGAGTCGAGTTCGAGTTTGGATTTTTACTACTCGCGAGTTTTCGAGTCGAGTTCGAGCTCGAGTATTGGTTTTCGAGTTCGAGTCGAGTGTACTGATACTCGAGCTCGACTCGCATCATTTACACCCCTAGCGGTGGCCGAACTTTTTACCCTTGAGTTTTAAGCCACTGAAGCCTCACACCCACAACACTCGCCCAAGGAAGTCGACAACCACGATTTTTCTGACCTTTTACAACAGTACCCGCACATTTTTTTAGGAACCTAAATCGCTGCCTCCAACTCGCTTTCATGATCATCGTATACCCCTTAAACCACATAGTGAGCCCGTAAACGTGCGACCATACCACTATCCGCACTACCAAAAGACTATCATGACCAATCTCATCAAAGAGATGTTATCCGCTAGAATTATTACGCCAAGCACAAGTCCTTATTCATCACCTGTTTTGTTGGTCCGCCAAAAAGATGGGTCTTGGCGTTTCTGTGTGGATTACAGAGCTCTTAACGCCATTACAATTTGGGATCGTTTTCCTATCCCTACCGTTGACGAATTACTAGACGAGCTTCATGGGGCACAAATGTTTTCCAAAATTGACCTCCGAGCAGGCTACCATCAGATTCGAGTGGCCGTTGAAGACACTCACAAGACGGCTTTTCGCACAATCGACGGTCACTACAAGTTTTTGGTTATGCCCTTTAGGCTTACCACATCTACTTTCCAAGCCGCAATGAACGGTTTGTTTCAATCGGTTCTCCGTCGATCGTCCTTTTTTATTATGACATTCTAATCTATAGTGCCATCATCGTTGATCATTGGGTCCATCTCAAACAAGTCTTCACCATACTCTCGGAGCATCGTTACTACGCCAAAATGTCCAAGTGTGTGTTTGGAAAAAACGAAGTGCAGTATCTTAGGTACATTATTTCGGGAAAAGGAGTGGTTGTGGATTTAGACAAGGTCCGGTCCATCCTATCTTGCCCGACGCCAACCACAATTACGGGACTTCACGGGTTCCTTGGACTCACCAGTTACTATTGGCGTTTCGTTGAGCATTATGCCAGATTGGCTTGGCTGGCCCTCTAACTGATCTCTTGCAAGGCAGCAAGTTCACTTGGGGGCAAGAGGCAGAAACAGCCTTCTCTATGCTCAAGGCCGCAATGACATCTTTACCGATGTTAGCCTTGCCCGATTTTTCGAAGACCTTCGATGTCACCACGGATGCTTCGTCAACAGGAATTGGAGCTGTTTATCTCAGGATGATCGACCAATAGCTTACTTCAGCAAGAAATTGGGGCCACGTTTACGAGCGGAGTCGGTTTATGTGAGGGAGCTCTACGGCGTCATGCTGTCAAAAAGTGGCGCCACTATCTGCTTGGCCGCCATTTTTGCATTTTTACAGACCATCATAGCCTCTGTCATCTGTTAACTAGATGCAAAACCACGTTTTATTATAAAGGTACTTCTTTAAGAATTCGACATAGAAATCCAAGATTGAAAGGAACGGAGAATTAAGTAGGGGACCACTTATCAAGATTGGAGCAACCCAACAAGAGACGACTTAGAGTTAATGAGACCTGAGAGAATCATTCCCAAATAACTGAATGAGTAGTTATTTTCCATAAACACTACAAAACATATGTAGTTAAATATTGCATTTATCATAAAAGCATGCCATTAACGTTAAAAATATGTTATTTTTTAGTTGTGTTAGCATTAAAAATATAATTAATTCTAAAAATATTCAATATTTGGCTCATTTCGAAAGTATCGACTTCTCCTACAGCATATCATTATTGAATCTGCATGTTAACATTAACTTTCTCCTTTAACTTCTCTTGGCTCATGTTGTGGAAAATCTAATTGATAACATTGCACTACAAGCTAAGAACATTAATACTATGCATGCATTTCATCACTTCACAAAGAACGATTCTTCTTAGATGCTTATCAGGTACCAACTATTCTCATAGTTCTACGTATTATATTCAGATAATGACAACAATGAACGTGAATGAGAACATAAAACCAGAACTTACGTCCCCGAGAAGGCAACAATTCCAGCAGTCAAGAGCCCTCCAAACTACAACACACAAGAACAAAAGAAAATGATAAGCATAAATTTTATTACATCCAACACCATAACTACATTTGTTCTTTATGAGGTGTTATGATATTGCATAAGTCCTTCATCCTAAAATCATTGCTACATCTTCCATTTTCAAATCTCCGATATTCATTGCATCGATTCCCTTTTGGAAAATTCCATGCTAAATTTATATATTTGGCCATTGCAATGCTTTATATGATATTAATCATATAAAAAATAATGGGTAAAGATTTACCAAAAAAAAAAAAACAAGCAGTAGAAGAAGGGGGAACTTACAATATTGGGGTTTTTAGTTATGGGAGCACCAACCATTGCAGCTGTATGAACTAAATGGTACAGACATGCTGTGTTCCAAACCTGTCATTTTTACAATTAGACAAAATAGTTAAAATCAAGTTAGATTTTTCCTCTTACCTTTTGCATCATATAAAAGAAACAATCAATCAAATAAAAGACGATTAAATGACCTCTTTGTAAGTAGGGTTCTTGGGTTTGAAGCCATGGGCACCATATGTGCCTAATCCGAGAACTGCCATTCCTGTTTTTCAAAGAAATTCAAAAATGTGCTTTCGATAAGCACCGATTTAACCAATATTTCATCGTTCGAATAAGGGTTTCGCCCTGCCACGAACACCAACAAACTTACCAGAGACTCCAGCAACTTTGTGCCAAAAAAGAGGATTCATCGTTCTACTTTCGATCGCACATACACGAATTAGGGTTTAGATGCGAAAGAAAATCACAAAAATTTCTGAAAAAACTTTTAAGAGTCCACGCACTGCCCACCAACTGATTTTACGGTGAGTAGCCACTCAACGTCTTTCTTGACAGGGAAAAAAAAAGAACAATTACACTATGCTACCCTGACTTTGTTGTTTTCTTACGACTACCACCATAGTTCAATGTTTTTCAAATATACCCTCAAACTTATTGTTTCTTTACCCCTCTGACGGGGGTTTGCGGAAGGATTTAGAAAGGGGCGGCTATCTAGCGGCTGTCGTTTCGGTTGTATGCCACGAGGTCCCTATGGACAAGGGGACAAGACTTCGTCTTCTGCTGAAACTCTTTTCTCTAAAGGTAGTGAAGTGAGCCGAGGAGAGGCTGGATGGAATTAAGCTCGACCTGCGGGAGAGGAAGCACGACCAATCTTATCTTGTTTCAGAAGCTGGTAGAGAGTAGAGAATAGAATAGGTTGTGATGTCGGGAGAGATATTTTTTCTCATTGACTCTATTTATTATTATGGTAAATCAGTGTATCAAGATGTCAATCTTATATCTTATTTCGGACGAGGCTATTGAAGTGAAGTTTGGAATAATTATGGTTTTCTATCTTCATATTTCAAAATTGGAGAATCACCAAGGCGGGCACCTTTCCAACCCGAAAGCTTCTTGTTGAATTTCTCTGTAACTAAATTCCAAAGTTCATCTCTTAATCTTCCCAGCATACCAAAATGAACCGAAATGGAATTGGCTATTGAACAGCTCCCCGAAAGCTTTTCTGAACTAGCGCCCCTTGTCCTTCTCCTTAGTTTCTAAAGTAGCAGAATCGCAGGACATCAAAAGCGGGAAGTTTCTTGTTGGTTTTTCTTCCTCACTCTCGAATAGGTGAACTTGGTTCCAAGATCGAGGAACTCTTCTTCCTACTTCAAACAGATTTTTTCGGTATTTTCTTTCTCTTATCAGGGGCATTCGGGAAGCGACTAGTCGCTTCTGGAGAAGCTTCTAGAAGGCCGACCACTACATAGAGAGATCCATATACCAGTCATGAGCGATAGCGAAGCCTAGAGAGGCGCAGGGCAGGATCACCCGAGGTCACCGTAGAGACTAGAAGAGTCCGTCGACTCTTTTTAGTTTTATAAGGTTTAAATTAAATAAGTGTATGTAGACGCAAAGTAGTGTGTTTTAATTTATGGTCTTCTTTCTCTTTGTAAGCGTCTAAACCCTTTTGATAAAGGAGAATTACGAAACGTAAAACTCAAAACTTAAGAAAAAAACTCTTAAAAACGAAACTTTTATTTATTGATAAGCCGATTACAACTGAAAACAATTACTCCTATTTATAATCTAACTAAGAAGAAGATAACTTTATAAAATATATCTAATCCTAATCTAATTTGGAAAGGTAATAATAATAATAATAATAATAATAATAATAATAATAATAATAATCTTTTATATATATAAAACCAACAACCTAACACTGTGACGTGGCACCCTCCTAAATCAAGGATTCCTCTAAAACATTTTCTCAATTTTTGTATTTTATTAAATCTTTTATATCTAAAAGACACTTATACCTTTATAGAACTCTTTAAATCTATTTTAAAATCGGGTATTTCAGTAATTTAACATCTTCCTTCCTCCCCTATCTCATTCTATTCGGCTTCCTTTCTCACCTTCTGTCCGTTTTCAACTGTGGCCCTAATCACTCCAATGAATACCATCTCCATCTACATCGAGTTCTCACGCTTCATCTCCACCAGATTACAGCCTTCATTCTCTTCTCCATCTTCCAAGCTTCTGTAAACCCTAAAGGCATTTCACTAATTTAACATCTTCCTTCCTCCCCTATCTCATTAATTTCTCCCCTATGTACATCGAGTTCTACAAAGCTCTCAAGTTCTTCAATGCACAGAAATATTTTATTAGGGTTTCTTTTGTGCTCGATCATGTAACAAGATTTCTCCTTCTCTTTTTTTTTTAATTTATTTGTTCTTGCTGCTTATAAATATGTTGGTGTTACATAACTCGAATCCAAAAAGTGTTAGACGCTGAGAATGATGATCCCTGATTCATCGTCTTCGTTTGGTTATGATGGTTGATGATGATACGTGGACCTGACAACCAGTTTTTTGTGGAGCCAATGCCCATCTTTGAACATGGGGTTCGGTTCGTTAAACAAAAGCCCATTCTACGAGTCCTTTGAGTTGGGTTCCGATGGCTGTTTCTTCCAAGACCATATAAATACTCCAGAACAAAGTCTTCACCCTCCAGAACCTTCCCCAGTCAACACAGATCTTCTCTTCCCTTTGCTTTCCGTCCATCAATTTTGACCATCCTTCTTCAATTACATTCATCCAAATCAGGTTCGATCTCAGAATTTCATTTCTCTAATTTTGCCCTAAAAACATTTCCCTTACTAAAAGCGGGGTTTTCAATCGGGGTTAGAATTAACCAATTTTAGGCTATCAATTTTGATTTCTTATTGTTTGTTTATAGGGATTTCAAGTTAATTGGGTTTGAAAAGGGGGATTGAAGATGGAGGGAGGTGGTGTGGTGTCATCTGAGAAGCAGAATGCAGAATCAAGTGCTGCATCGTCTTATACTTATTGGGTGAGAGAAGCTAAACAAGATGCTGCACCACTTCCTGCCACGTCACAGTGTTAGGTTGTTGGTTTTATATATATAAAAGATTCTATTTGAATTCATATTAACCTATAATGGAAGTTTTCGAATTTAGGTTTTCAGATGTATAATCACTCGCAGTCAATGCAATGGTGGTCTGCAAGTGTCGAAAGGTATGCCTTCTCACGTCCTTTGTATCACATCAGAATGTATACGTTTAATGTATTTTGTTAGGTTTGCTTTTGTGAAATTGACTTCAATGTAGGCTTTTAGTTATGATTAGAGCTTTTTAGATCAGACCGAACTACTGAATTTCTATTCAGTATTGATGTTAACTGGGACTGTATATTCATATTTACGAAGATGCCTATATAATGCTTGATGGAGTATCTTTGTACAATAAGTTTGTTAAATTCTGAATATATGAAGCTGTTGAGAGGTTATTGTGGATGATTTTGGCTTTGTTGCTATGCTTGAGAACTAACCAAAGTTGATATTTTGGTAATAGGCAACAAAAATGTACTGCTTCGTGCAAAAGGTCCCTGCTTGTGGAGAATGCATATGTCTCCAGGAGCACCAAATTTGTGTGGTATGTTTGAATCACTTGCATGTCCTGTTGGTTACGTGTGATGCTGACCATACATTTCATGTCATTTGGTTGACACAATTTGGCTGATTTTGTAGGTTGGCACTTACTCGGAGTGGGTAATTGATGGAGAGTATGATTTGCCTACCAAGTGTTGCCAGCGCCAAGCAGTGCTTGAAGAGAGCACCGATTCTCAAACGACACGACTGGGTTGCTTGCGTATGTTATATTGAACTTTAAAGTTTTTTATATGAATCTTATATCAGTACTTGATAGGTGTACTGTTGAAACATATCATATTACTTATTCATTCTGTATTCCTTAATTCAATCGGTATACCCCAACATCTTACAACATTGTGGGTCCCCTTCATATCTCATGGAACGAGCAATTTTGACCCCTAAAAATGATAAAGTCCAGGAACTTAACGAACGTGTCATGGATCTTCTTCCAGGGGAAACAATGACCTACCTTAGCTCTGACACGGTATGCAAAGGAAGCTTACAAACAAGTGAAGAAGATCTTCTCTATCCAACAGAATTTCTTAATAGTTTGAGATTTAGTGGCATACCAAACCATGACATCCATCTCAAACTTGGTACTCCAGTTATGCTACTCAGAAATCTTAATCAAACCGACGGCCTGTGTAACGGTACACGGATGATTATCACATTGCTTGGAAAATGGTCTGTTAGGGGAGATATAATTTCTGGATCAAATTTAGGAAAAAATGTTACGATCCCAAGAATTATTATGTCGCCAAATGAATCCAAGTGGCCTTTTAAGCTCAGTCGTCGCCAATTACCATTGGTACCATGCTTTGCAATGACAATCAATAAGAGTCAAGGTCAATCTTTTAAACGTGTTGGTTTGTACCTTCCAAAACAGGTATTTACATGTCTAGAATTCCATTTTATGGCCACATTTCACATTATACTGTACTAATTATCAATACATATTTAAACACAGGTATTCACACATGGTCAGTTGTATGTTGCTGTGTCTCGAGTCACATCACGTGAAGGGCTTACCATACTTAATGACGATGAAGATATGGAAGACCGAAAATACATAAAAAATATCGTTTATCATGAAATTTTTAGCAACATCTCTCCCTCCCACATTTGACTCAAGGTAATATTTCTTGATTATATTCGAACATACAATGGATGTTATTACTGATTTTTTTTACATAAATAGTTAAATATTCTCGCCTCTATTCTCACAAAAAAATAATAAATAAAAACACTTTCATCTATAAAATTATAAATCGGGATTGAAATGTTGTCGACATCTAGACTGGAAAACTTTGATATCAGGAGTAATTCTATTGCAAACTTACACCTAACATTATGCATACATAAATATGTGACATAGTTCTTGCATTTCAGCTTAGAGATGCCATGTTCACAAAAAAGAGTTCCAATAAACATCAAGTGATCAAGGTAATGCTTACATCATATCTCATTATCTTCTCATTTTAGTTATATGGTGCCCATTTTTAACCAAGTCAAGCCCCAATGGGTACTTGGAACTTAAAACATGCAAATTCAAACCGTAAACAAACTTTTGGACATAAATTCATGAAGAGAGGTGTTCGGAGTTCAGGTGCATGGATTAAAATGAGGATATTATTCTTGATGACTTCAAAACATTCCTCATATAAATCTAACTGTCACTGTTCCGAAGGTAAATAAATATTATTTTTCTATTTGGTTATTAAATTAGAAATTTGTTGATTTTACTTAGTGTAACTATTTAGTTATGGTATAGGCATCTTATCTAAAATCATTTCATTTTATCAACCTTTGCAGAACCAAAACAACATGTTCGACTTTCTTTTGCAAGCCTCTTTAGTTGATAAGCCCTTCCGTTTCTACGTTTTGAACACATGTTTGTAATTTGTGGATGACTTCTATATGCGAGAGTGCAAGTTAGAGTTCCATGGTTCATGAAATGCAACTAACCATTCTGTTTCTTCACGTTATTACTTATATACATTGCATACTAAAAGTTTAGATATTTAATAGAAATTACATACTTTGAAGTTTGAATGACTCATAAGATACTCTTATTTTATTTCACATTATATTGTGGTCCTCAAAGAACTTTCTCGCCACCGCGCGAGCGCGGTGCCGCACACTAGTAATAATAATAATAATAACCTAAGATAATCCTAAAAAATTGTAAACCAAACCCAATTGTAAAAGTGAATGGACGGTGGCATTGCATCAAAAATAAAGGCCGCACAATTAATTTTAACTTCAAGGCATATTGCGGCGGCAGTGTCTTGCGCGGGGTGTGGCGCGGTTTAGGCCGCGCGGCTTCCCGCGTCATTTCGTTTTCTGATTTTTCCAATCAATTTGACTTTCGAGTTTGAGCCTTTTTCGAGCTCGTTTTTTTCTCTTCCAAATATTAGAAAAAGATCCGGTTAACTCTCCAAACCACCCTGTATCAGTCACCCTCACTTGAAAAGAACTCGTCTTCGAGTTCACTTGAAAAACATCTTTATCCGACCCGTAGAACATTCGCCTCTTCAAAACGTTTGGATTCACAACTTGACTTCCAAAATTTAAAATTTCTAACCGGTCTTTAAATTCCAACGGAGATTGTCGCGATTGTTTCCATATAAGCGATATTTTATCAAACTCGTAAGGGTAAGAGATTGGAGTAACTTTACCGAGAATTGTTTCGGTTTGAACCGTAGCTTTGGGTGCGGGAACAACGAAAACAGAATCTTCGGGATTAATCTTTTCGACTTCTCGCAACAAAGGTTCCGTCGGCTCGGGAATGTCCTTAACCAGTTCACTTTCGGTTTTTCAATGGCTGATTCAAGATTTGGCTCGAACACTTTGGTCTCGGTCAAGATTTCTTGTTGTGGCTCAATCGCAACGGGGATGAATTTCTCTTCGAACTTGTTCGGTAAGACTTCGTCTTTTTTAGATGCTTTTTCCGGAATGGGTGGTTGTTTGACCAGGGAAGAAACTGGTTGCATAATACGGCCGTAGTTGTTATCGCACAAAACGTTGACTCGTTCCTCGTGCCTATCCCTTCCTCGGCGGTCGTCGTTGTTGAGTTTGGGATATAGTTTGTTAAGAATCCGTTCATAATCTTCCGGTAAGAATCGCTCTATCATAAGTTGCTTCATTCTCTTCCAAGATGAAACTGGTCTCTTTTGTTGTCGTTGTCTTTGCACGATCAGTTTATCCCACCAAACGGCGGCAACACTCTTTAGACTAAAAGCAACAAACTTTACTTGTTTGTCTTCGGGCACTTCTACAACGTCAAAGAATCGATCGACTTCGATTTGCCAATCTAGGAATTCTTCGAATCCCATAGTTCCGTAGAAAAACGGAATGTTCGCTTTCATACGATAACCGTGTTTGTCTCTCCTTAGATTCTTCGACTCTCCTTCCTCCTCTTCGGATTCGAAAGTCGAGAGATTTACCCGGTTACGGTTGCCATTGCGTAGAACCCTAACCGGGTCTTCAAACCTGTCTCTTCTCCGACGGTTGTCGTTGACGAAATTGGGTTGAAGTCTATTGACAGCCGCTGTCAGATTAGCGAGTGCTGTGGATAAGGCCACATTCATCCCTGATAAGTCCGCTTTGGTAGCCGGTTGTCGATCTGCCATTGATGGTGAAAAGACAGGTGAATCCTGCTCTGATACCACTTGACGCAGCGGGGGTTTGCGGAAGGATCGACAAGCGTCTAAACCCTTTTGATAAACGAGAATTACGAAACGTAAAACTCAAAGATGATTCAGTTAGAAAAAGACCCGGTTAACTCTCCAAACCACCCTGTATCACCCTCCCCCCTTTCCTTTAGGCTTGCAAATTTGCAATGGGTAGGGTTATTTTGTTCTTCATGTCATTTAAAATATCGAGTAATAAAACAGATAATGTATGAAACTTTTAGGGGTTGTTTGATTGTGGCTTAATAAACTGCATAGGTTGTATTACTTATTCGGTAAGCTATACATATATGTTTGGTTGTGGCTCAATCTTTCAGCCGAGTGCTTATTCGGTCAGCCATAATACATGTCGTATGTATTTTGTTTATTACGATAATGAATAACAAAATAAGTAGAAGAAAGATTGTTCAAAATACGCAAATACCGGAGATATCATAACGAGTAAACATAATTCCATAGTCGATCTCATAAATACATAAGGAATTATACATAAAGTTGTATATAAGATGAGCATAAAAGATAACATCATCAACAAAAACCGTACCGATGCCCTCCAAGCACCCTGTCAATTGGAAACCATGTAGCTCCAAGTCACAACCATGTTTGGTCAAATTAAAATTTGTAGTTGTGAGTGATAACTTTGATAGATGAAGAAGAAATGCAAAAAGTGCTTAGGGTTTTATTAGAATGCTGTGTTCTTACAAGATACAAGAAGAAGAAGATAGAATACTGATTACTAAAGTATATACCTAAACCTAATGTAAGCTAAACAAGGTAAAGTAAACTTAACTATACAAAAGACTGGCCTACAAGCCCAAAACTAAACAAAGGCCCAAATATCTATATTATCTAACAGTGAGAATATGTAAAGCTTTATTAGATTACTGATTATAAATAGCGGTTTCAATATATATTTAGAAGAAATGATTCAGATTTAAGATCAAATTGTCAAAGATTCATTCTCATAGAGAATAAAGATGATACAAGTTGTTCAAATCCAGACGCTTTTTTAAAGTCCTTGTGGTCATGGAGGTTAACCTGCAATGACTCCAGATCATTCGTGATCGGCCGAAAGATTAGTCGATGAGCATAAGCCGACTCGGAAACCACAGTTATCCAAAAAAAAATGATACAAGTTGCCCTCTAAAAACAAATCTCACCTTCCACCTATCTAATCCTCCCTTCACTATGTGTTCTACATATGTACATTATCAATTCCTAAAAACATCACTTCACCTATCTCCTCCACCGGCCGGAGGCGGAGCTGCCGCAGTTTCCGGCTTTTCCTCCATTGACGCCAGAAGAAGCTCTTCCGGCGTCGCAGCAGGATCAAGATCCCAACACCCATCTGGCAACTTCAAGCCTTCACCTTTCAACAAACAACACGGAACCTGGTGCGAAAACCGCACCATTTCTTTCCTCGGAATCCAGCGACTTCCATGCTCGCCGGAGTTCTTCCTCCGGTACACCGTTTTGTACCCTTCTAGCTTCACCAACTGCGCCACGCAGACTCCAACCTCATCGGAATAATCACCAACAACCTCCACCATTTCGTACTGATGAACCACTTCTTTCGGTGTTCTTCTGTTCCATTTTTCCGACCAGTTCCGGTACACCGCCCATATGTCGCCGGTTTTCGGGTATATTCTAACACACCCACCTCTCCCAGCCTTCTCTCGGCCCAAAAGATGCGAAAAAATGTTAACTTGATCGACAACGTCTGAATGAAAAACCCGAAAACTTCCACATGATTTCGTGAACCCGTATTCGATCCATTTCACTGATGAACCAAATTCGGTGTCGGTTTTGGAGTTCAGATAGCTGATATAAAGCCGAAATGGCTTCACAGAAAGAACTTGGCGAATCAAACAGTAGAGCCTCGGCATTCCATCTTCTTCGTCGTATATCGCCCATATTTGTTTTGGTTTGAAGACTTCCTCGGATCTATCCATATCAAAATCATGGAAATCTGGATCAGGAACAACTATGTTTTTCTTCATCATTTTCCCATTCTTTTCAGCCTTTGAAGCTAACTTCATCTCCTCTAACTTAATCCGAATCACTGATCTCGCTTTATCGATTAATAACTTTCGGGTTGAAGTTTCGCTTATCGCATATCCGTTCAGTGTACTAGTTACACGGCTTACGCCCACATCTGGTTCCGTTATTGAAGCCATTTCGCCATTGGCATTCCGAGCTGCAACTCCGACTTCCATCTTTCGTTTCTTCGGAGGCCTGCCGAGCTTAACAACTGGGGTTTCGCTATTCACATGTGAATTTCTGCTTTGATGCTTCCCATTCACATGTGAATTTCTGCTTTGATGCTTCCCATTCACCTGTGAATTATGAACAAGATTCACAGGATTGTAGGAAAATCCATTAGGATCCGAAATAGCAGAAGTATTCCATTGGAATGACATGTTATTGGTGCACTCAGATCCGTATGTAGCTGCATTGTATGAATGGTTTGTGAACCCGATATCCGTCGTATACGACCACGGACAATAACTCATTGGAGTTGCGCCCGTTTCAACGGCTACGAAAACCCCACGACAATTCTTACACGAAAGTCTCTTATTCACGTATTTTCGAAGATATTCATACTGAACACCACAAGAAGTGCACACAGTCCAAAAGGTATCGAGTCTACCACCAGAAGAAACATTCGTTTGCGCAAATGACGTCGATAACTTATTATTTCTCCTCACATCATACGCGCTTCTTTTCGCGTTATCCGACAACACAGTCCACGCTTCCGATACAATCTTGAAGGCCTCATCAGCCCCAACAGTCTTGTTCTTATCAGGATGCAGAATCACAGCCATCTTTTTGTACCGTTTCTTCAAAACGGATTTTTCTGAAGATGGATCCAATCCGAAAACCGAATACAAATCAATTTCTCCATTTATTTTGGTCTCTGAAGCGACATATATCTCGAATGTAGCCACCATGGGGGCGATTCCGTCCAATTGGGGGCAAAAAGCTTGAGCCTTTAAAGCAAACCGCTTTGCACCCGCAAAGTCTTTGACTGCAAATAACTTCTCGGCATTCTCTTTAGCTCGAAGAGCTTCTTCTACGTTTGATTCCATCTCAACGGGGTTTAAAATGTAAACCAGATCCTTTACAAGAAAACTATAGCCAAAGAACATGGATAAATAAGTAAAGAAAGTAATGCAATTTTCATGATCAGATCCAAAAGCAAATGGGAAACTCAAGAAAACACCATTTCAAAATCTGGGAAAAGATCGAAACTTGGTAGAGATATACAAAATGCTTCGAATTTAAGATTACAAGATTAAAAATCTTGAATGCAGATCAAATTTGCAGAGCATGTGGTAAAAATTTACACATTTGAATCAATAATTACTTAAGGGTTTTGTTTTCCTCTTAATAGTTCCATTAAGAGGCAACCTCTGAATTGTTAAGAGGTGAATCTTGTTTGGCAAAAAAAAAGATTTCCTCTTAATGGTTTTAAAACCCTATAAATAATTTTGTATTTTGGGCCTCCCCTAACCATTCGGCACCCTGATTTCATTATGAACTATTACCAAACAACCAAATTTCATTTTGCACTATATCATAAGAGCCCAGCACTTGCCAAACAACCCCTTAATCGCATGCTTAATCTACAACTGAAATTGAATTCCCAGATAAAAGTAAAGATTAATTACGAAAATCCCAACTATATTATCCCAATTAAACGCAATTACGAGCTAAAGAAAGTTGATAGCAAGTCAACAAGAAGATTCAACATCGTATGAAATTGTTGGTTAAAACGAATAGCCCAGTTCGTGTAAACAAAAACCCATAACAATTCAAGCAAAACATCTACGATCGCAGCTCAAATCAGCTAAAAGATTAAATCTTTAGCACTTTATAAACCCTAAATTACAATCTTTTTTCACAATTAACGGTATAATAAACACGAAATTGAAGTACAACTCACTTAGATCGGCATCTTGCAGCAAATGAACATCAACTAGATCTCCATTTCAAATCAGCCAGTGGATGATTCCTTTTGCTTTGCTTCAGATATCAGTTAATGAAGGGACTAACTTTTGGCAAATCTTGAAAAGTGAAAAAAGGATCAAACTTCACTCCTAAATAAATAACCAAACTGGGTATTGCTTTAACGTTTATACCAAGATTAAAGACTAGGGTTTTACAAATAAAATATGATCATGTAATGATTGCGTAGTGAAAGTTGTAAGTGAAGCTTTAAGGTTTTCAAGTTCAATTAGGCTGCAGTCTTTTTCCAGAATAAATATTTCTAAAACCAGAAGATTAAACAAGGAGTAATGCACAATATGTAAGTGGGTGTAAGATTGTTATTCTGAAATTAAAGATTTCAGGTGTGGGGAAAAGGGGTTGCTTTTTGTTCATGTGATGAAAGGGAAGCAAGTGGGGGTGGGGGTGGGGGTAGTGGGGAAAAGTGAAGCTTGGTTTGGTCCCAAGGAGGATCTAAGAACAGAGAGAATAACCTTTCTTTATTTGGAAGTTGAGAGTATATCGAACATGTTCTCTGAAATAGAGAAAAACACCTTTTTGTTCTCTAAAATGCTCTAACAGGTTATTTATCTCATTCTTTAAAATAGAGAACAATGAGAAAAATTCTCAATATAGAGAATTCTCTATATGCCTAAAAAAAAGTGAAAAGAAGAGAGAAATATTATTTTAATGGGTTTGAGAGTTTATTTAAAAGTTAATTTGATTGTTAAAGAGTTTGTTAAAATATATTGAATATTTTAATAATATAAGTAATGATGGATTCTCTAAAATAGAGAAACTGTTGGAGTTGGAAATTTTTTGTTTTAGAGATTTTGACTTTTCATTCTCTATTTTAGATAAATTATAGAGAAGCTGTTGGAGATGCCCTGAGGTTTCTAATTGTGCGTTTGGTAGCCGCATTAAGAATGTTGTCTCTTTGGTCAATTAATTTCTATTTCATTTCTTTTTTTGTTAAAAAAATTATAATTTCTGATTCGATATAGGCTATGTTTGGCAAACTAGCTGATAAGCTAGCTGGTATCTAATAAGTTAGCTGTTGACTCATAAGCTAGCTGATGTTTGGCAAAACTAGCTTATAAACATGTAAAATGACCAAAAAAGACATCTTCAAAAAAATTATCAATTACGATATTTAATTATATAATTAAAACAAATTTATACAAATATAATATGTTAATTAATACAACCAATGTAGTAAAGAAAAATTGATTAATTAAAAGAATTTAAAATTTATTATTACATATACACCATAAATTTTTAATTTGTTAAAAAAGTTTTAGAAAAAAAAAATATATTAACTTTTGATTTTAAATAACCGTTACATATAATATAAAAAAAATAATCAAATAATACTTAAAAAGATAATAGTAGTTGGTAATTAAAATATATTAATTAATATTGTAAAATATATAAAAATAATTTATATGATTAACAATAACTCTAAATAATTAAAAATTAATATCAATATATAATTAAAATTTAATTTAATAATTTTCAGTTAATATTATAATAATAGTTAGTAAATAATAATAAGGGGCAATATTAAAATATTCAAAAAAAACTACTGAAACGCTACTCCAAATAGCGTTTCAAAAAGCTAGCTTATGGTCATCCAAACATGTACACCAAAAAAAAGCTAGCTTATTTTTGCCAAACAATGCCATAAAATTTCCAACAAGATATATGATTTTAGTTGATGGTTTTGTTCAAAATAAAAAATCCGTAAACTCCGTTAATCATGAGTTTTTTTTATAACAATGATGATAGATGAATAAACATTTAAAACCGTTTTTAAAACATGAATATGTAGTATGAAATATTTATTGGAATTCTAGTGGGTGAATAGTTTTTTTTTTCCTTTTAACCATTTTGGTGAAATCATTTGATTTTGGAGAATCTGGTTTTTAATTAGAATTCATTTATAAAATAACACATCATCTCCTCTCATAGAATTTGATTAGTCGATTTAATTAAATGATACTATTAATATTGTTGTTTTATTATTAGTCGACTTAATATTGTTATTTAAAATAAATTTTTAGAATTAAAATGGTAGATCCATATGTGTGGATTGCAGGTGCTAAGTGGGAAATCACGGGTGACTGCCTTTTGTTTTGTGGGGTGGTCACGGAGCCACAAACAACCAAAAAAATAAACTTCTTCCAACTTCCAGTCCCCTTTTTCCATCTCTTTCCTTCCCTTTCATACTACTATTATTACTGCTCTTTTCCTTCCTTTATTTCATTAATCTATACTATCTTATAAAGCATATTGGATAAAAGTCTTAAAGTCTTAAATACAAATCATAAAGCCTAAAGTACAACACTTTAATACTTGAAGTCTTAAAGTCTTAAATACAGTTTCTTAAGCATAAAGTACTACACTCTTATGCGTGAAGTCTTAAACGCTGAAGTCTTTTAGAAATAGAACTCATCTCATTCCCCAAGACACGCATATCTCCACCTTTTGATTTCCCTCCCCAACCAGCTTCCATGACATTGACGATTGCTTTCCCCAAAACGTCGATTGCTCTCTTCCATGACATTGACGATTGCTTCTCCTCCTGTTGATTTCCCTCCCAAATCGTTGAGATATATTAATCCCTTGTACTGATCGGAGCTTCTGTTTTGGATTTTTGGTCGTTCAAGGTAAGCTTCTTAAACCCTAGATTGATTAAACCTTATGCTTCATCTGGTTGTTAACGATGGGTAAGTTTCTTTCAACCCTAACTCGATTCAAGCTTATGCTTCTTCTGATTGTTAACGATGGGTAAGTTTCTTTAAACCCTAGATCAATTCAAGCTTCTGCCTTTTCTGATCCATACAAGGTAACTTCTTTGAATTTGAATTTGGTTTTTAGTTTATTGTTTGGTTTTGAATTTAGATTTTTATTTGAATTATGTTTTTGGTGAGATAGTCATCTTTTGTTGTTTTGGTTTTGGCTTAGATAAGTATAGGACTGAGGAGCACCGAGCACCTTGAACTGTCGGTGCTTGGTTGTGCTGGTGATGTTCCTAATCTGTTGCTTGCTTCAAAACGATGGTCTAAATTACCATGGACATAACGTATAAATTCAAATCACTTTATCTTTTTGCTTGATATTTTGAAAGAGAATACATCATTATCCTCTTCATTCTTTAGGTAATTTGTTTTTTATTGTTTCTTACTTTCGCGGTTTCGTTATGTTACACTTTTGCAATAATTTCACCTAAAAACTTGTAATATATTGCTAGGTATGATTTAAGTTGATTAATTAAACGATGACATTTCAATTGACACTCATTTTGATTTCCCTCAACATCACCATCATCAAATTGTTTTATGAGTAATTTTAGTGAAATTGAATTTTATGATGTTTTTTTAGTCTTGCATATAGAGAGGTTTCTTATGTTTACAAGTTGTAGGCATAAATAAACCAAGTGCTGAGAATGAGAGCATGTTCCAAGTGGGTACACCGACGTTGTTGGGGGTATGCTTTTAGTGACAATCACCTGCTTCGGATATTGACAAACGTATGGGTTTGTTATTTTGGTTGTCTTCTTTCTAGAGCCTTTGAATTGCTGGATGGTTAAAATGAAAGTCTTTTACAGACAGTTAAAAAGACATGGTAATTACTAGGTAATTTTGGTTGTATTGGCTCTGACTGAATGATGAGTGTGATGAGGGTGGGATTTCAATGGTTGTTCGGGAAGAACCATGTTTTTATTGGCTATTTTTCAACTCTTTTAGGGGGGATGGGTTGAAAAGAGAGTGTTGTCGGTTAGTGTATTTGTTATGTTTTCTACGGTTCTTAGTGGTGTTGTACATTTTCAACTATATTAGCAATGCTTTTGTTTTCCAGTTGGGTATGAATATGTTGTGTTATATGTAACATAGTTCAACTATTATGTGTTGTATTTTTTATGTGGTGCCGTGTTATCTATCTCACAACTTGAGTCTGTAAGTTGAGACCAACTTTTAGATGATAAAATATACTATTATAATTTTAAGACCAACTTTTAGATGATAAAGTATACCATTATAATTTTATCGTTGTTATGGGGCACTCATTAACGTCTTGATCACAGTATTCACATACCAATGTATTTGAAGTCGAGACAGAAACTCCAAAGGTGCCTGAATGAATTTTTGTTACATCATTCTTTATACCACATAACTTAATGTTGTATTTATGATACTGACCATTTAGACTTTTATCAAATATGTTATTTGACAATGTTTCTCAACAATATTTCAATGGGTGCAGAATATTGAACAGACCCAAAGGGATGTGGAGAGCGATCTTACTCATGCAAACCACACGACACCATATAACTGTTTTGATTTTAGCAGGGAAAAGCGAAGTAGAGGGGTTATTCTTTGTAAAACGGTTGATCGTTGCTAATTTATAATATTCACGATTGATCGTTGCTAATTTATTACATTGCCTTTATATGACATGTAGTTCTTTTGTACAAAACATAGAAGAGCTAAAATGTTGTATTCCATTCCAATCTAATAGAAAGTGCATTTTTATACTTTGGTAGTCAATATATTAAACAGGAATCGGGTTGCTTCTATTGAGTTTTGCACGGTCCAACAACTGATTAAATCAAACTTTTGATCAATTTGTTGCAAGTAAACCCATGTGATAAAAATGTCTTATAAAAACTAAAAACTAAGGTGTCGTTTACAAAACGCTTATCCGGGTAAGTGCTTACCAAGTTTCACATTAGCTTACCAGATGAATATGGCAAGGATCAAGAATTTTACCCGGTAATAGTGGAAGCAAGGACCGAGAGTCTTACCCGGTAAGTGAGCGCGAGGACTCTTACCACGGTCAGCGCTTACCGGCTAAATTGTTGCATACAATGCCATTTTGGTAGACAAAATTTTTACCCGAGAAGTAAGGAATAGTTTAGAATTTTACCGTTAAACACTTACCCGGGTAAGTGATTAGGTAAACAGCCCCTAAGAGGTTGTTCGAAAGCGACTTAACGGGCTGAATGATATATATTTTGTTGTGGCTTAATAGTTGAATATGTCAGTTGGAGAAGGATGGTCTATTACACTCAACCATCTATTTTCCCGATCTACCTTTAAAATCTTCCATGCCCACATAGCAAAAAGGAAAAAAAACGAGACTATTCTCAAACTTCAAACCATCGACCTCTCTCTACACTTCCTCCATTAGTGGCATATTCCTCTTAAAGTAATGTAAGTATCTCTAAGCATCAAAATCTCTTACTTTCATGTCTCCCGCCGCATTGCGCGGGTATCCTACTAGTATATATACTAATTATGTACTCGCTACAATGCAGTGAGACGTAAAATCCAAAGAAACGTAAATAACAATGCATAGTTTAAAATGTCTTAAACATACAACTACGTTCAATTATTGTTAATTGAAGTCCATATTTCAAAGTTAGATGCTAGAAAAGTTTGATCATATGTTTCTATCACTCCAAGATCTCGAATTAAAAATTGTTTTCTCTTCAATTTGAATGGGCACGTTATCTTACCTGCGTAATCAGTTTGAGTGGGAACACGTTATCATCCAAACCCCTTTTTTATATAATGTTTTCAAAGAAATTGCCTATAGTTACGTATTAGACTCACAATTGACACCGAGTTCTTAAGGAGACAACCCTACTTATCGTAGTCACAATTAACTGTGTTTTAAAAGCAATAAGATTTATTATTATACATTTTATCATTTTTCAGTCTCAACACCCATCACTTCGAAGTCAACATGCCTATAACTAAACATGATCACAAATAGTTGTAGCAAGTTAGAAGCACCAACAAGGAGTAGGTAGTAACAACAAAATTGGTAGGACTTATAAAATTGAACATACGAGGATTTTGAGTAATAATTTTGTTCCAACAGTTTTTCTAAAACTATCTTTAAAATGGGGTTTTCTCCAAAATATAGAGATATCCCGAAAAATGATTACTGAATGAGAGCACCAATAGAAATATTTGAAAGTAAATATTTAGAGAGGGAAATAATATTTTAATAGATGAATGAAATATTTTAATATCATAATTAATGTTTTTTTAAAGGGTATCCTAGGCTTTGTCTAGACTAATCACTGACACTGATTGACTGCTAAAGCATGCAACCCTGAGATAATTAATGTTTGTTTCTCCAAAATAAGAAATCTGTTAGAGATGAGCGTAACTTCTTTTTAAATTTTGATTTTTGATTATACATTTTGAAGAAATTTTAAAAGATCTATTGGAGATGCTCTAATTTAGACAACAATATGAATATATTACGTTTGTCTCCAAAATAGGAATGCTTCTATACATGTCAAAATATATTAAATACAAAAAGTTATTATCATATAGGATGCGTTTGGTACGCAAACATGATAGAACAGAACAGGATGGGACAGAACAGAACATAACAACTGTTATACGTTTGGTAGACAGAACCGGACAGAACAGAACATATAACATTAGACAAAATACAAATATATAAAATTTAAAAAATGAATAAAATATAAAATATAACGTGTATTTGATGTTTTAGAAGATAATTTTATTTTATTTTGAGGTTATACTGATAAAACATAAGTCTGTTTCGCCTTGTTCCGCCTTGTTCCAGCTTGTTCCATGGGGTGGGGGTGGAACAGGCCTGTTCCAGCTTGTTCCACTATGTTCCTGTCTGTTCCACATAAAAGTTATGCCAAACATGGGACATTGATCTCTGTTCTGTCCTGTCATGTCCTGTCCAGTGTACCAAACGCATGGATTTTTTTTGTAATTAAATAAAAGTTAGAGGGAGATTTTATGTAAATTAACTATAGTTTAGGGATACTTTTTGTAAGTCACAATAGTTCTAACCCGAGTCCTCTTCCCGCTCCATCGCCTACAAATCACACTCCTCCTAAACCCTCGAATCAATCCTCATACCTTTTATTTGTTCCTGATTTCGTATAAATCCATTGCAATTCAACCAATTCAGTAACTAGAACAACCCTATATTCTGCACTATCAATCACTATAATCAATTTCCGGATTTCGATAGTGGTTTATTGAGTCGCATTGATCACTATATTATTACCAATTCCAAAACCCTAAAGTTCATAGCTTTTCTAGGGTCATGGAATCCCTTTTCAGTGTTTGCTCAAATTCATTGTTTCCATCAATCCAAAACCACAAAAGTACAATCCTTTTGCCATCCCTCAATTCTGCTCCACTTCCGCAACTAAAATCCCAAAATTGGGTGTCCTTAAAACCCCATGAATTTGCCCCCTTCGCAGCATCGAAGAAGCGAGCATTGAAATGTATAGGCAGCGCTGAACGATTAGGAACGAGTGTTGATGAATGTGATAGTTTGAAAAATGGGGTTCGAATTAAAAATCTTGCTGTTTTTGTCTCCGGCGGTGGCTCGAATTTCCGAGCTATTCATGAGGCGATTCTTAGAGGAGAAGTTCATGGACGCTTTGTTGTTCTCGTCACTAACAAAAATGGTATCATCTAGCATCATTTTTACTCTTATTTTACCTGTTCTTCATGTTTTTTTAGTGAATTCAAGAAACTGAGATGGTAGCACCAATTATTCACATGTGAATATGAGTTTCTTTGCATTTTGTGTTACTGAAACTATAGATACTTCTGATTTTGAGATCACTAAATGTCCTTAGAAACAAGATTCTATTCATATGAGATCACTGTTCTTCATGTTCTTTTAGTGAGTTCAAGAAACTCATATGGTACCACCAATTATTCACATGTGAATATGAGTTCCTCTGCATTTCGTGTCACTGAAAGTATAGACACTTCTGATTTTGAGATCACTAATTGTCTTTAGAAACAATATTCTATTCATATGAGATCAAACGGTATCGTATTTTATCCTAATTCAGTATCAAATGCGTGTAGAATCATTTGAGTTTGTTTTGTGATTCATTATGAATATGTAGATTGTGGAGGTGCTGAGTATGCAAGAGAGAATGGCATCCCTGTTATAATATACCCCAATACAAAAGGTGAACCAGAAGGTCTGTCTTCAAATAATCTTGTAGCTGCTCTAAGGTCAGCTTAGCTTTTGATTACATTTATAAATTCGGATTTTTGTTTGTTTTTATTGGTTTTCTTTGATCAATACATTTCTTGTGTTGTTGCAGTACATATGAGATTGACTTCATTCTTCTGGCTGGATACCTGAAGCTTATACCATCGGAGCTAATCCAAGTTTATCCAAATTCGATCTTGAATATCCATCCTTCACTTCTTCCGGCATTTGGAGGCAAAGGGTATTATGGTCAAAAGGTGCATAAAGCCGTTATTGCTTCAGGAGCCAGGTATTTTTCAATAGCCTCACCATTTTCTCCACGGCTGTGTTTGACAAACCTAGTTGTTAAGCTGGCTGGTAGCTTATAAACTAATCTGTTCTCGGTAAGAAAAAAACTTAGCTGATAAGCTAGATTAAAATGTGAAATAACATAAAATATAATAAGGGGCGTAATTGGAAAAAGTGGAAAATAGGCTCTTATAGCTTATTGAAAAACGCTACTTGTTGGCTACTAAGATAGCTTATAAAATAGTTATGACTAGAAGACTATTTTATAAGCTAACCAAATGAATCTTTTTCAATAAGCTCATATAAATAAGCTAGTTTATGGTTGCGGGTTGCCAAACATGGTCTAAAAAGAAGTGTTCTTGAGTTCTTCACATTCTTTCTTTTGCTGTATTTGCTGTGCTTTCAAAAAGCTAATTTTTGATTAACCAAACGGGTCTTTTTCAAAAAGCTCATAATATAAGCTAGTTTATGGTTGCCAAACATGGTCTAAAAGAAATGTTCTTGATCTCTTCACATTCTTTCTTTTTGCTGGATTTGCTATGCTTTCTGTGGTTCCACTTGGATTTTAAAATTACCATGCCTCATGTCTTTTGTTTTCGCTGATTCGAGAAGATACTCGGGTCCCACAATCCATTTTGTTGATGAGAATTATGACACGGGCCGCATTCTAGCTCAAAGAATAGTCCCTGTGCTTGCTAACGACACTGCTGAAGAACTTGCCGCTAGGGTTCTTCGTCAGGTAACAGTTTATGGCTCATTTGTGCAGTTCCAGAATCAAGTTGCCTTTTTTTGCAATCTTTATATGACTCATTTGTGCATTCCAGAATCAAGTTATCGTTTTTCGCAATCTTTATATGATTCATTTGTGCATTCCAGAATCAAGTTATTGTTTTTCGCAATCTTTATATGGATCATTTGTGCATTCCAGAATCAAGTTATCATTTTTCGCAATCTTTATATGACTCATTTGTGCAGTTCCAAATCAAGTTGTCGTTTTTTGCAATCTTTATATGGATCATTTGTGCATTCCAGAATCAAGTTATCATTTTTCGCAATCTTTATATGACTCATTTGTGCAGTTCCAAATCAAGTTTTCGTTTTTTGCAATCTTTTAACACATGTTGACTGATCGAGTGAAACGACAATGTGTTTTTGGTAGGAACATAAAATGTATGCAGAGGTAGCAGCTGCAATATGTGAAGAGCGTGTGATTTGGAGAGAAGACGGTGTTCCCTTGATACAAAGCAAAGCTAACCCCGGACATTATAGCTAACAAACGGATACCATCATCTTCCAATTTGGCGTCGGTATGTATTTACGATAAGGTTTTCATATGGTGTTCACATAGTCTATGCAAGGATTTCTTGTTTTGTTGAACTACAAAACTTTTTGGATGTTTGATACGTGGTCGGGATTGACAAGAGTGAGTCAAACAGGTGAAATAATTATGCAAAGTTGTAAAACGATAGTTTAGTAATTTATCAATCTGAGACAGATATAATTTTGGGACAAATGTCAATTCTACATATATCTTATCCTTAGAGAATCTATCTCATAGATATATTGAGATGGTTTGATTTGAGTTATTCTTTTGACAACACCAACATAGAAACCAAAATTAAAGCTCTCCTCGTTTTCATGGGCACCACAACAGAAAGCGAAAATGACTTTACCACCCTCATGCTTCTGAATTCCATTATTATTATTCTCTTTTTCAGGAACATTTAAATGGATTCTTATCTTCAAAAAGAATATATAATTTATTATGCAAAATAAAAAATATTTGTTTGTAATGTAATACTAAGGGCCTGTTTGTTAGCAGCTTAATGTGACTCATAGCTTATTCAGTCAGCTATACATGACTGTTTGGTAGTGGCTTAAATATATAGAAAGTGACTTATTTATTAAGCTTTTAGGAGCGATATTTATGCAGAAAGACAAGTTGTGTCCAAACCAGTCTCTCTCAATTAAAAAACATGGTCCTTCCATTCCATCACCCTCCCAAACAAAACATTTTCAATCTATACAAACATATTAATTCACACAGACAACTTTATTCATACAGGACTTAATGGAAAACTAACCAAACAGCCCCTAAGGGTTGCTTAATGAGCTTATGAGGACACAGCTTATTCGGTAGTGGCTTAAAGATACATAAAGTGGCTTATTCAGTAAGTTTTTTGGGAGTTTTATGCAGAAAATTAAGTTTTTTTTTCTCTCTAAATTGTTCCTCCCAATTAAAGAACACACTTCTATCTATAAAAACCCTTTTAAACAAAAACCTTTTCTATCTATGCAGAGATTAATCCAGACAAACATTTATCCATTTAATACTTAATAAAAAATCAACCAAACAATTTGAAAAATAAGAAGGGCTAAATAAAACTCCTTTTATTTGTTAAACAATGAAGCATCCCATTATAATTTTTCTAATATATAATATTATATACAATAAATATTTATATACATTTATCATATTCTAATGAGATTTGAATCATTGATTTGCTAGAAGGTTAGGATCCATCGATAACTCATATACAATTGGACCAATAATCATTTGATAAATATAAATTCTTTTGTTTACATGTGTAAAAGATGACATCTTTTTTCACACTTTCAATGCAATAATTGTTCAAATGGGGTATTTTTTTAATCAAATTTTAGTAAAATAAGTAACTATTTATGCTGCATTATAAATATTTGGTAAAAAAATAAAAATAAATTGTTAAGCACTAGATATTGTTTATTAATACACAATCTTTTACAAGTTATTTAAGTAGAGGAAGGTTCAAACGAGAACGTTAACTATTTAAGAAAACAAGAAAACAGTAAATTCTGTGCAAAATCACATGTGATTTTACATTAATTGCAAAAACTGGACACGCGCGACTTTAACTGCGACTTAAAGTGGTGGAAAAAGTCGCGTAATCATATATGATTTTGTACATAGTGACTGTTTTTTTGTTTTCTTAAATAATTAACGTTCTCATATGAACCCATCTCTATTTAAGTATACTACTTACTAATAATAACTTTTAAAAGTTTCATTTTAAAACCTATAAGACTTGATAAACACATTTAACTAAAAATAAGCATCGAGCGTTATTGATACAATATATGAATATAATACTCTATGAATTTCAGATTTTATATTTTCATAAGCAAATTGCATTAATTCAAATATAATTTTAAATTATGTTATGCACAACTAGTCAACTACTAATACAAAGAAATTAATGTACACTCAAACTATGTTTATTTTTTTCTAAATTGAATAAATTTATATTATTCTAGTAAATATATGATTCCAATATTAATTTATTTAAATTTAATTAATTTTTTTGATCTAATAGTCAAAATGTCAACTGAACTAAATCAGTCGGTTTAAAAAAATTCTTCGAATTAGAATCAACTCATAATATTTGACGATGAAAACAAAGAAATCAATCAATTCTGTCTTATGATTTAGCGGTTCGAGCTTGCATATACATATTCAGTTGACCTTGCATATATAGAGTTTCCGTAAAATGTAAACCTTGCATTTTTTGAACACCTTACAAACCACGATATGCATATACATATTCAGGGGTGAGCATCGGAACTGGGTACCCGTCTTTGGAACCGGAACCGCTCTGGAACTGCAGGTTCCAGAACCGGAACCGATGTGATTGGTTCCGGTTCTGGTTCTCATTTTTTTGGAACCTTTTACCCGCTGGGTACCCGGTCCCGCTATTTTTTAATAAAAACTATTTATATATTTATTATATTTAAATATTTAATGATGTGGTATTAATTTTGTTTCTTTATTAGGTGTTTTATTCGTTTTCATCCAAGTGTTTTATTTGAGGTGTTGACGACTTGACGTAAAGACGTAAATTGTTATGGAAGTCGTTTTATTGATGTCAAAACTCAATACTCGAGAGTTTCTAATTTATTTATGTAATAATTAGTTTTTATCGGATTATTTTTCACTATTTATTGTATTTATTACTTTATGTTGGTACTTTATAGTTTGCAATAGACTTAAAATTACAATTTTATTGTATGAATTGTTAATTTTTTTTTAAAAGTTGACATTGGGTACCCAGAACCGTCGGTTCCGGTTCCGGTTCCAAAATATAAAGAACCGATGTAAGCGGTTCCGGTTCCTTCATTCTAGGAACCGCCGGTTCCGGTTCCATGAATTTTAGCCGGGTACCCGGTTATGCTCACCCCTATACATATTCATATGCATACGTGCAAAAATATACATATAATGAACATACATTTATATGGGATAATGCATATATGCATCTCAGATTATGCACACATGATTCACATATGCACATTGGTTTGTAAGGGGTGCAATAAATACATGATTTGTATTTGATTTGTATCATATATATATATATATATATATAGAGAGAGAGAGAGAGAGAGAGAGAGAGGTTCAGTGGAAAACATCAAAAAAATGAAAAGCTAAGGAATATCTTGGTAGTTTTTCATCCGAAAGATATGCACTTGTGCATACAAGTAAATTTAGTTTTTTTTTGGTTTTTATGCATGCGTGAATGTTGCAAATTATTTGTATGCACAAATGTTTATCGTCAAAATGAAGGGTTACTAGAGTTTTGGTTTTACTCAATTTTCTAGGTTTTTTTAGATTTTCCCATGAACGTGACACTATATATATATATATACACACACATTACATACACAAACACGCGTATAAGAAGGAGATAAGAAGAGAACCATTAAAAACAGTCAAATAACTCGTCCAAACCGTTAAATTAAGATGATGTAATAACCATAATTAAAAAGATGGTTGTAACCATTTTTTTAATAAAAAAAAACAAAAATATTTATCCCTTATTTAAACAATTGATGACAAACATTAAAGTAAAACAAATTACACAAAAAATTGATAATTTTATTATCTTTAACATTCATTTTAACATATATTCTTTTATCATTTTTTTATAATTTTCCCTTCTTTTTTCTCAAGATTTTTCTTTAATCTTTATCTCATGCATACATTAAAAAACAATGAAATTGAATGATTACAATTCTTCAATCCAAAAGACTTTAATTTCATTACTATTTCTTTAACATATAAAATAAAATCACAAAAATAAATATAGAAAATTCAAACCAAGAAAATAAAGAATATCACCCGCTATATTACTGGTACCACCTCCAATACTAAACAGTAAACGACGACGTATTCTGATTCTCTGTTTTGGACCTCTTCCCGGCGTTTTCATATAGTCGTTGACGTTATTTCTCAATCAAACATTCACGGGCTTGCATAGAAACTTGAGCGACGCCGGCGAATCCCCGCCGGCGGCACCTCCTCTTCCACCGCCGACCAACAACCTCTCATAATACTCCACACAAAACAACGACAAAGACAACTCCACCTCATGCTGATTCCACACACGTCTCACCACCTCCGACTCACCGATTCTCCTCCGCTTCATGAGTCGACTCAGCACCGGCCTCACACACACCATATACAGCCTCCTGTACCCACCCAATGCCGAAACCACCGGCCGAACTCCAATTGGCGGCGGCGACACGTGTCGAAAACATAAATGCTCCCACAACGAATCGTTCCGTACAATCGAACACCATTGCCGGCAAACACACGCCGCCGCACTTAACGACCTTCCGTCAACCCTCTTCAAAACCTCGATTAATAAATCCAAGTTATCGTTTATACAAAACCCCCCAATATTCTCACCATTTTCATCATCATCAAAAAGCTCTCCATTTTCACGAATCTGAACCATTTTCAGAATTATAGAAAAAAAATGGCGATGGTGAATTGAATTGGAATGAAAAGGGTGATGGGTTTTTGTAGAAATATTGAGATGGAGGGGTATCGACGGAAGGGGGGAAAACCCCAAGGGACAAAATTCCAAGGGGGTGTGAAAGAACAGAAACCAATGCTTTGGGGGCCAATTTTTTAATTAATATTATTTTAAATGAGGAGGAAAATGTCAATTTTTTTGTTTTTTTGGGGCGAAGTGAAAATGTTGGTTTTATTTTTTTATTTACAGGGTTGTTTTTTGATCCGTTACAACCATAAATTGTCAAACCTTTTTGTGTAATAATAAATTAATTTGTTAGATATTCACGATAATTTTAGGGCAAATTGCATGAAGATGCAACGTACTTTAGTCTGATTCCTATTTTGGGTAACGTAATTTCAAAACTTTCGTTTTGGTACTTAAGTTGTAAAATCATAAACTTTTAAGTACCTGATTTACTTAATGACCTACAAATGTTGATTAGGATCGGGTTTTTATTGACGTATCATTATTTATTTATTTTTAAATATCAAGTAGGCGGAAATTATACCATGTCATTATTTTCAAAAAGAGTAAAATATTGATTTCAAAAAGAGCAAAATATGGTTAAATTGGTTACTCGGGTACTTAAAAGTTTGAGATTTTACAACTTAGGTACCAAAATGAAGGTTTTGAAAGTACGTTATCCAAAATAGGAATCAGACTAAAGTACGTTGCATTTTCATGCAATTTGCCCATAATTTTATAAACAAACATTAACTTTTTATAGGAAGAAGCAATACATAATTTCTGATTTTAAATTAAATGTATATAGTACTTCTATTTAAATGAAGGGTTTAGAGCATCTCCAACAGCTTCCCGTTGTGAAGAAAATGAAGAATACGAGGATTTTGGGTTGTTTTTTTGCTCCAATAGCTTCTCTAAAATTATCTCTAAAATGGAAAAAGTAGGAGAGAGAAAACGTTTTTCTCCAAATATTGAGTTAACCCCAAAATGATTACTTAGTGAGAGCACCAATAGAAATCTTTGAAAAATAATATTTAGAGAGGAAAATAATATTTTAATAGATAAATACAATATTTTAATATTATAATCATTGTTTTTTCTCCAAAATGAGGAATCTGTTGGAGATGAATGTAACTTTTTTTAGGGATTTTGACTTTTGGTTCTCCATTTTGGAGAAATTATGAGGAAGTTGTTGGAGATGTTCTTAGAAAAATAAGTTGAAATTTAAACTTTAATTATTTTATCTAATGAATGAAAAACCGTTTTGAATTATAGAAAAAAAAGTACAGAAAAACAAATAAATTTTCTTATTTTGAGCGATCAAGTCTTTTGTTAGTAAATACACCATTGAACTTTTTATTTTGAATAATTAAGTTTTTAAGTTGTTTATAAATATATAAATTACTGAACTTTCAAAAATTGGTTATTTATATTCTTTTATAAATATAGAGCCATGGTCCATGAATGTAGGTGTTGAATATAAGGCTTAGTAGCTAATTGGTAGGGATGGAGTCATATCAGATGACTACTATCTGCCACTAAGTTTTTATATAGTTTAATATAAATATTTGAATGTTAATTAATTATCTATAAGTAAAAAGAAAAATAAAACATTAATTTTAAGTAACGATTGTTAACAAATTGTTTTGTACACATGCAGATTTAGGGTTGGGTTCCGGTTAAAAGTGTCAAATTTGGTGAAAAGCGTGAGAAGTGATTATCAATCGTTGGATAAGAAATGAACGGACATTAGGATGAGATGTACCGATATAAGATGCACCAGATGAATTCATTTTTAAGCCGCAATTCATAGGAGGATATTTGATTAAAAGTGATCCAACGGTTTAAAAATACTTCTTACACTTCTCTCAAAAAATGACACTTCTCACATGGTCCGCTTCCATATTTATATTAAAAACATGTGTAACAAGTAAAAACAAATTAGTAGGTAGGTTGTATTTAACCTACTTTTTATTAACTAACAAATAAATACATAATAAAAGGTTTATTTTATTTGTATCATAATAATTACAACATCTTTTTATTTCTTAAAAATCAAGAGGTTTGTGTATTTTGTTTTTACTAATTTTTTTTTGTTGGTAACCGTGGGTTTTCGGACCAGTTTACGCGCACCGACTAATCCTCGGACGACCACGAATGGCCTGGAGATATAACAAATAATATTTACAATAATAGTGTTGTTTGTGAAATCAGAGTTGTTCTTAATCTTAATTTATTTCATTATAAGACAAATTAATGAGAGAAAATTGTCATAATCTTTGGTAGTTGACATGAACAATGTTTATGTGGTATTAAACCCAAAGTCAAAATTAACTAGATCCATTGACTTTAAAAAAAAATACATGGAGGATAAAACAACAATATTACCTTGGATACTACACATGGTTCAACCAATAATATTGTGTGTGTAGTTAAGGGTTCACATTATGTTATTGTTTTGATGATTTATATAACCTTGTCTTCATCTTTGATCCTATTTCTTTGAGAATCCTATGACTTAGTCTTATCTTTTTCTCTAGGTAATGAAACAATTTGTACAAATATATCATTTTTTTAAACCAACTGTGTTACGTTCTGCAAACCGGATTTGAGTTGGTTTGATATATCAAAATGTCAAGACGGGTTAAGGTCAAACCGTTTTGTTTTTGCACAAACGGATTAGGATGAGTGAGGTCGGGCTAAGTTGACCAAGTAACACACGATGATATATCTAATGTTCTGAATCGGATTGATTTAAGAAATTGTAAATATTCTTGTACAATTTATGTGATTTTTAGACCGTCGGTTCAATGAAAATAAAATCTAACTAAAACTGACATGTTTTTTTACATGTATACATGTTTTGAATTTTCTTTTATGATATTAATTTTTATCAGTTGAATTTATGCAAAGTTTTTAAGAGTGTTATAAACGAGGGGTGGACCTAGATACAAGGTCCCGGTTGCATAGGGGACCGCCCATTCGACGTGTAATATAAAAAGGTATAAGGATTTTAAAGGTGTATCTGCTTTTTTTAAATGGGAAATTAATCGAAATACCCTAAGTTGACAACCCTTTCATCCATATGCCCTATCTCTCTCCCAATTAACCAAAATACCCCGAAAATCTGTGGCCCAACTCGTGGCCCACGAATTATGTTTAGAAAAAGAGAAATAGGATGGGAACCCGTGACCCACGGATTTTCAGGGTATTTTAATTAATTGGAAGAGAGATAGAGTATATGGATGAAAGAGTTGTCAACTTAGGGTATTTCGATTAATTTCCCTTTTTTAAATTGATGTGTGTTATAAAAAAAAGGGATTACAAATTATTTGTTGTTGTATGTGTATCATCTATCATGTGGGTATGTATGTATGTTAGACATGAATGATGACATATAAGAAGCATCATGTATGTATGTATGTATGTATGATGGTTGGGTACTTGGGTGTGTAGGTATGCAGAGAATAATGTAGGTTAAGATCCAACCAAAGCTAAAGAGACCCAAAGGGATCAGAGTCAAGTTGTTTTCACCTTTAGATTTGGTCGTCTAAGTGGTCTTGGATTTTGGCCCATGCCATGAAATTAATGTCATTTGTTTTCGGATACATACATGCACAATAAATAAATATAAAAATATAGGTGAATGATCGTATGAGAAATTGAGATTAGCGTGAGAAACGTGAGAAATAGATCTAAACTGTTGATCACTATTAAATGCCCTCCCATGAGTTGCGGGCTTGCGGCTTAGAAGTGAATTAATCTGGTGCATTTTATCTTGGCGTATCTCATCATAATGTGCATCCATTTCTATTTCAATGGTTGATAACCACTTCTCATGCTTCTCATCTTAACCTCAAATTCTCACTGAAACCTAACCCTGTATATACATATATATATATATATACATATATATACATATACATATATATATATATATATATATATATATATATATATATAGGCTGGGTATCAAATACAAACCAGTTAGTTTGTACAAACTCGTACAAACCATACCTAGCTTCATGATTTTATAAATTTGGCTTCATGAATATATATATATATATATATATATTTTGGCTTCATGAATATATAATTTGGCTTCATGAATATATCATTTGGCATTTTTAACTAATTTTTTTACAAAAATACCCTAAAATACCCTTATTTTTGTAAAAAAAATTAGTTAAAAATGCCAAATGATATATTCATGAAGCCAATATATATATATATATTCATGAAGCTATGTATGGTTTGTACGAGTTTGTACAAACTAACTGGTTTGTACTCGATACCACCCATATATATATATATATATATATATATATATATATATATATATAGAGAGAGAGAGAGAGAGAGAGGTGGAAGTTCAAACGAGAATACCTTCAATTCACCATAACGTAAGAACATTCATTACACATATGGTATTGTATGGGGACGAAATATTGTGCACACGACTTGGCCTGCAACCTAGGTCATGCCAAGGTCGCCGGTGTCCATCGAGTGTGCATCACCAATTTATTACATGTGATGATTTCCTGTAGGCGTTCTCACGTTTTAATAAAATGGGTACGTTATGTTTGAAATATATAATATTTATATATGACACATATTCAAGTGCACCCCTCATCTCTGGTGCGGTTTAAATCCTTGATGGCTTGAAATGCTAGAATTTACAAGCAAGGTCGTGCCAAAAGGTGCTCCAACATAATATATAGAACCAGGCCCTCCATTTTTTGGTTTCCAGTTGTACATGTTTTAGTTTTGTCTTTTCCTCCCGAGTTATAATGTTTTGAGTTTTTACTCTTTTGGTCGATTTGACGACTCCTGATTCCAACTTTACAATGAATGTTAGAAAATTATTATAGTTTAATTGAATTTCATATGCTATTTTATTTTAAAACAATTTGTTGTAAGACTTTTAATATAATATATGATAAACATTTAAATATTATTTTTATTTGTTGCTCGTTCAGTCAATCTATAGTCTTATATGTGTAATAGGGTCTCCAAAAACATTGTAACGTCCCTGTAATTTACCAGTAACTGGGTCAATGACCATTTGGTTAGATATATATGTTCTTGCAAAAAAATAAAGAGGGGCAGGAACAAAATAGTTGAAGTTACATGATGACAAAGAGGGTCCTCAAGGGTGCGTTTGGTACAGTGGACATGACATGACAGAACAGAACAGAGATCATTGTCTCATGTTTGGCAAGACTTTTATGTGGAACAGACAGAAACAGAGTGGAACAAGCTAGAATATGCATGTTCCACCCCTACCCCATGGAACAAGCTGGAACAAGGTTGAACAGACTTATGTTTTACTAATATAACCCCAAAATAAAATCTATTTCTCTTCTAAAACATCAAATACACATTCTATTTTATATTTTATTCATTATTTAAATTTTATTTAGTTGTATTTTATCTAATGTTATCTGTTCTGTTATGTCCAGTTTTGTCTACCAAATGCTGAACAACTGTTATGTCCCGTCCAGTTCTGTTCTATCATGTCTGCGTACCAAACGCACCTCAATGGAACTCGTTTATAAGACACAAAAAGCACAAAGAGACGAAAGTATTTGGACACTCGAAAACATTTCCGGAACAACTAAAAATTATCGAATACAAAGTGTAATAATAAGTTGTACATCATGTAATAAAAAGTAATAAATACCTATTTAGAATTTGGAAAGCAAGAAAAATTGTCTGGTATGAGGTTGGAAGTATAGCATTGGGATTCTTTATGATTTGATCAGGAAGGAAATTAACAAGCAGCAAGATTGCAAAATATAGCCCCGTGAACCCCTTAAATTCAAAAAGTTTTTTCACTTTTAATTCAATAATTGTAAAATAAGTTAAAATATTAAATTAAAATCATTGGTTGAAATATATTATTAATGAATAAAAGTAAAGGGAAATTAATTAAAATACCCTAAGTTTGACCATGTTTTACTGAAATACCCAAAATCTGTCCCACTTTGCAAAAATACCCTAAAAATCCGCGATGAGAGCCCGCGATCGCAGGCCAGGGACCTTTCTGACACTTTTTTAAACTTGCAGGGACCATTTTTGAAAAATGGAATCCCGCGATTGCGGGCTCATCCCGCGATGGGGTTATTTTTGTGACTTTTCAATTGCAAGGGACCATTTTTGAAAAATTCCAGGGACCATTTATGAAAATTTTGATATTTTTGGCACTGTTCACCCCATTTCGTCCATTTTTACGAATTTAAAATGAAATGTTACACTTTCAACCCCTATACTTATTTACTAAATTTACTTTATACCTTTTACTTTCATTATTTTAATTTTACATTTAACACATATAATCGTTTATTAACTAAAATACGTTAAAAAAATACGTTTTAATTTTAACAAATTACACCATTATAATCGTCTCTTCGATACGTTCGAAATGAGCCCAATCTTGAATTTTTTTGGATTTATATATTTTAATATATATCATATACAGTTATACACTACATAAAAAAAATATTTTTTATATTTAAAATTCATACTCTTATAGTTAATTATTTAATTTATGGTACATCTCTTATTTTTTTTTCAATTTTGTTTTACACTTCTATCACATTAACATAATAATCATATATTAACTAATTTATTAAATCGTTTTAAATTATTATTATTTGAATGTGTTTATAGATTTCGTCTGAAAAAGTTGTCTGCATGATTCCACTGAAAAAGTAACTGCAATATTCGTCTGCTCTTGAATAAAGGTCTTTCATTAGGCAGAAAATTAGTCTTTAAGTAGTCAAACATAGCTAATTAATGAGAATTTAGATCAGATTTATATGGTACTATCAAATGCAAGTTTCTATAATATAGATATTGTTCTACATTACATGATACCAATTTTTGCATCATATGAATCATTTCCAGACAACAAGAACCAATACCCCAATAATCAAGAAATAAATGCTTGTTCATCCAATAATCTCTGTATTAGGATTATCGCAAGTTTCATAAACCTACTTACTAGGTGTTGGAAATATGGGTTTTACTAAACTTTGGACGCATTTAAATTTATATATATGTGTTATATATAACTAACTTTTAGTAGGTTTATGTTCTTCTATATGAGATCTTCGAAATGATATATAATGCGTCCAAAATAGAGTATGTGTGAAAGAGATATCGATACTCAAAGTTGAGTAAATTGATGAAATTAGCAAAAACCAAATGAAGTAAACAGTAAGTCAATCACAATACTTTAACAAAATAAGTTAATACTAAAAATAACAATTATTTAATGTTACATAAACAACCTAACGTGGCCCTATTTGACAATGTTCATAAATGGACTCCGCCATATGTATGCGGAAATCTTTGGCAACAACCTCGGCCTCGTCAGGGTTTACCCATACCTCATTTTTATTTATCAACATTTGGACATTACGGCATACCCAAACACCGCAATCTGCAGTTATCCCGGCCTGCTGGGATGCATTCTTGGCGAACTTATAGCGAAAGGCACCTGTCATTTCGCGACGTCTAACATCCTTGACCCGACAAAAGAAGTCATTCAGCACAGCTTTAAACTTTGTCATTTGCTCTTCCAATTGCTGTCTGAAGAGACTGGCACTGTCGCTATCATATATGGTCATGGTCATAGCGTCAAGTTCAAACACTCCAAGCAGCCAATGTTGGGGATTAAGGCATATAGGGATGTACACCTGAAATATTACAATATTAGACAACTTAGTTAGCAACAAAAAAAGTTAAATAAAATCAGAGTAAAACGATTTACATACCACATCGAGGAGAGCCCAAGAGGTCCCTTCCACGCCATTGCATGAATTAACCACGGAGGTGGGACCTAGATGCTCAATCAACAAGTAATGAAAGAACATACTGAACATCATGGTCCACCTCGTGTCTGTTCCACGATGTCTTTGCAACAACGAGACCCAACAATCGATGTGCTATACATAAAAAATAGATGTTTAGACATGTAAAATAAATATATTTGATTATATGACTATAATTAAACTTCATACTAACCACATCCAGTAAGTCAGACTCCAAAGGGTCAACGACCAGCAATACATTGAAAAACGAGGGGGTGATTTCCAAGTTCAAGTGAGGGATGAAGATCAAGGGAGGGAGGCGACCAGTCCGGCACATCCTCAATATTTCTGATGCCGGTTGAGGCTCCGGTGAAGACACCTTTCCCTTTTTCTTTCCTCCCTTCTTTCCCCCCGCTTTCTTTGCTTGTTTTTTAGCGGCCGGTGGTGTCGTAGATCCTTGTTGGCCAAACGGGTGACGAAACCATTGTGAAATTTTATGCGACCGCTTTAGAGGGAGCGGGGTCACCTGTGGTGGTGGATCTACAACATCCATCGAGTCATCGTTAGGCTTCGAGAAGTGCTCCGAGAAGTGATCCTGGATAATAGGAGACTCCGTCTGAAAATTACGTGTTGGACAACCTAAGGGGGGGGTAAGGTTGTATTTAAAATCTTTTTCTTTCAAAAAATTCTTTGAACAAATAAATACAGTACAAACAATACAGTAAAAATAAAGCAGAGTATAAACAAGTAAATATACAACAATTATATAAACAGATATAATTTAAATGCACAGCGGAAATGTAAAGAGATAAGGGAAAGAGAGTACTTGACAACGAGATTTTTAAAGTGGTTCACCAAACACAAAGTTGGCTAGTCCACCTCGAGAAAATAACACTTCTCGGAGATCCAATACGAAACGTGTTCTTTACGGTAGAAACACAAACCTTAATACAACAAACGCGAAACACTCTTCTTTGAGAGATTAATGTGGATCACTCACTCTAATTCAAACACTTACAAGAGGGTATAAATTTTAATATGAATAATCACTCTTGAATAAGGTTTATCACTTGGATATTTTTAGAGAGTTTGATCACTTGAGTTGTGTTGCTGATTCAACTAATCGTGAGATTTTAATCTGCTATCAACTCAAGATTTCTTGCTCAAAAAATTAATTTATCAGTTTAAGTGATTTAGTGTGAGTAAGAAAGCAGCAGAATAATAATCAAATGCTGAGGGAGAACTTAATGCTGAAGTTGGTGTAGAGTTGAATGCTGCTGGAGGCTTGTATTTATACTGCATGAAAATCTGACTTGAGAATTTCGCGGTATACCGCCGAACCTTCGCGGTATACCTGCGTCAGAAAAAAGGTACTGCAGGGAGAAGGTCAACCTGCAAAACTCAACGGCATAATGTACCCGCGGTATACCGCGTTGCACATGGCGGTATACCGCCTGAAGAAATTTCCTGACAAAAGAAGCTTCTCATGCAGAACAGTTGATGGGAAACAGTACCCGCGGTATACCGCGAATACCTTGGCGGTATACCGCCTAAAATTCTGTCCAATGAGAGCATGGCAACGCAGGTAACTTCGGCTGATCACAAACTTGCAACAGTAACAGTAGCAGACAGCATATATATATCAGAGATTTATATATAAAAGATATTATATATATATTTGATTCAAATATATTTATATAGATACGAAATATCCAAGTGATAAAATATTTTAGGGTGTTTATCATTTTAAAATAAAATGACGAAACTCTTCAGACTTGGATTCTTCAGATAAAAAAAAATTATCGAGATCATTTAAATATCTGCACACTCAGATAAAATATTAGATAACAAATAATGCGGTGTGTTTTGTAATCATCAAAATAAATATGGAGATGTGATTTTATGTGTACCAAAAATATATCACAATATTTAAAGCTGGGTACACTTGCACCAACAATCTCCCCCTTTTTGATGATGACAAACACAACGCTAAACACGAGAGCATACTCGGTTTCTCTCCCCCTTTTGTCGAAGCAAAAAGGGTTTAAGAAAATCGCTTATGCTCCCCCTCGAAAGATGCTCCCCCTCAAAATATGAAATATTTGAGAGTTAGTATTTATCAAGGGTTATACTCAAGCATGCCTAAACCAAGTCTTAATTTAAAGAACGCTTTCTTGTTTAGAGCTTTAGTGAAAATATCGGCCAAATTATCTTCCGAATCAACTTTTTCAAGCACGATTTTGCCTTTTTGAACATTATCTCGTAAAAAGTGATGTCTCAATTCAAAATGTTTGGTACGAGAATGTAAAACGGGATTTTTACTTAAGTTTATGGCACTTGAGTTATCACACATAATTGGAATTTTGGTTAGGTAGGATTTGGTGTTTAAAATGAAACATTTACAACCAAAAACTTTTAGGTGAGCTAGGGAAGGTTTTCTACCTCGGTAAAGTTCATAGGGTGTCTTATTTAGGATACCTCTAATTAGGACACGGTTAAGCACATAGGTCGCGGTAGCAACGGCATCACACCAAAACTTTTGGGGAACTTGATGTTCGTTTAGCATAGTTCTACTCATTTCTTGCAACGTTCGATTTTTCCTTTCAACAACCCCGTTTGACTGAGGAGTTCGAGGAGCCGAAAAGTTATGAGTTATACCATGTTTATCACAAAAGGCACCAAATTGTACATCATTATCGAATTCTCGTCCATGGTCCGTACGTATGGAAACAATCGTACAACCTTGTTGGTTTTGAATTCGTTTTCCCAAAATTTTAAACTTTTCAAAAGCCTCATTTTTATGTCTCAAAAATAAAGTCCAAGTATAACGGGAATAATCATCCACAATAACCAAAGTATAAAAATTTCCTCCAAAACTTTGAATAGCCATCGGGCCAAAAAGATCCATATGTAAAAGTTCTAAAACTCTTTGAGTAGAAATAACATTTTTTGATTTATGAGAAACGTGATGTTGTTTGCCGACACGACAAGCATCACAAAAATGATTATCAAACTTTAATTTTGGCAGGTCACTCACAAGCTCCTTATTTTTTAAGTTTTGCATTAATCTTAGATTAGCGTGACCTAAACGCCTATGCCATAAAGTAGAAACATCATTAATAGAAGATAAGCATACATTTTCAGATACAACAGTTTTACAAATATATAAATTTCCTTTTACAAAACCATTTAAAAGAACTTTGCCATTTTTTATGATTTTACAAGAATCTTCTTCGAAGACAACAGTTGTATTATTTTTACACAATTGGCGAACACTTAACAAATTAAAATGTAAATTATCAACATGATTAACATTTAGAAATTGAACATTATTGCAAGAGACTGTACCTCTACCAATTATATTTCCTTTGGAGTTTCCTCCAAAGATTACCTGTCCACCATCACATGACTTATATGATGAAAAGAGATTATTGTTTCCGGTCATGTGACGTGTGCAACCACTATCGAGTATCCAGTCCATATCAAGATCAATCTACAATAATGAAGATATAACTTTTATGGTCCCCATTTCTCGTGGGTCCTTGACAATTAGTTTCAAATGTCAACCAACATATATTTATATAAAGTCAAAAACAGAATATATATATATATATAATATATTACATAATATTAATATATATATATATAAAACACAAATATATATATATAACACATGTTAAGACAAACAACATATATATATATATAAGAATTAAAAAAAAAATTAGATAGAATATATATATATATGTGCAGTACGTATGTATATATATATATGAATAGAATTAAAGGTACAAAAAAAATTTACTTATATATATAACACATTTAAACAAACACTATATATATATATATATATGTAGTACGTATATATATATATAAACAAACAGTACATAGTAATATATATTACTTATATATATAATATATACAATAAAATATATTTAAACTATATATATATACATAACACATTTAAAACCATAAACGCATACCACCGGGATTATCATTACTAAACATTCCTTTTGGAATCCATTTATTTACCATTTTAATTTTGCGATTATATTTATCATACACATAAAAACAAGTATTTACATTCGCATTATTATTAGGTTTAGAATATTTATCATGGTACATGCGAGCATACGGTTTTCTCGTATTATAATTTACATTATTTGTTTTACGCACATACGGAGGTTTTTGCACATACTGATTTCTTGTATTTACTTTAGGTGATTCATAAAATCTTTTGATGGGTATACAAGAACATTTATCAACACAAGTATTGGAACCAATGCCTTTTCTACATTTTATACGGTTAGGCATATTAAGCATGTTAAGAACTTTCTCATTGCTACTTTCAAAAGCTTTAGCTAGCATGTTATCTTTTTCATATGAAGCACATTTAGCCTTTAAGCATGTAATCTCATTCTCAAGAATATCACATTTTGTACAAATAATATTTTCATGTGATTTTTTATTTAAGCATGCAATTTCTTTATTTAAAGCATCACAAGATTTACAAAAATCTTTTTCTCCTAATTTAGTTTCTAATTTAGCAATTATATCCATATCATTTTCAGATTTTTGTTTAACATTTTTTATTTCCTTTTTACATGCATTTACAGTTTCTTTTAACATAGCATTCTCATCTTGGTAACGATTTGCAAGAGCGGCCATTTTATGAAAAGATTCATATAATTCTTCAAGATTATTTTCACTATCACTTTCATAATCACTATCGTAATCCGAGTAAGAAGATTTTACCTCGTCGTCGCTATCGGCCATAAGACAAATGGCTTGATAGTCATCTTCTTCTTCACTCTCGCTCCACGCGCCTCCAATGAAGGCTTTCTCCTTCTTCTTTTGGAACTTGTTCTTTTTCGGACATTCATTGGCGTAGTGGTCTTTGTCACCACATGAGTAGCAAAAGCCTCTCTTTGGCTTAGCTTTATCGTCTTCACTCGAGTCGCCATTTTTCTTAACTTTTTCGTCTCGTTTATGGAACTTACGACTTCGATTATCACCACCACGACGGTAGTTACCGTTTCTTTGAAATCTGCCATTGTTAGAAAATTTATTATTATTATTAAGAAATTTGGAAAAGTTTCTTACCAACATGGCGACTTCATCGAGAGTTTCGGAAGGATCTTTCGAGGAGCTAGCTTTCTCCTTTTTCTTCTCATCTTTTGGTGTTGAGACATTGAGAGCGATTGATTTCTTTTTAACTTGCTCCCGATCTTTGTTTCTTTTAAGTGCAATTTCATGCACTTTAAGATTACCGATTAAGTCATCTATCTTCATTATGGAGAGGTCACGGGAGTCTTCTAAGGATGTTATCTTTTGCATCCACTCCGAAGGAAGGGCTCGTAGGATTTTCCTTATATAGTCCTCGTTAGGATAAGTGCGATCCAAACCTTTCAAAGTAGTCACAATAAGGTTAAATCTTTTAAACATTGAGTCAATTGACTCATCTTGTTTCATTTCGAATAGTTCATAATCGTGAACTAAAATATTTACTTTACTAGATTTAACCTCCGTGTTTCCACGATGAGTATTATTTAAACTTTCCCATATTTGATTTGCAGTTTTATAAGTATATACTCTTTCGATTTCGTCAGTTGTTAAAGCAGCATATAATATATTCTTAGCTTCAAAGTTTAAACAAAAATGGGCTTCATCAGAAGTAGTCCAATCATCTAGGGGTTTATCAATATAAACATCATCTTTCACAATGGTGGGTTTAAAATTTCCTTTTTCTATGATATTCCAAATCTTTTGATTTTTGCCACGCACGTGACATTCAAATAGCTCGGCCCAAATGCCAAACTTTTCAGTATCTATCAAAGGAGGTTTTGAAAACACGATATTAGTTTGTTGAGCCATTTAGAAGAATAAGTGAAAAATATGCAGAATATTTTGAAAGACCTGCTCTGATACCAAATGTTGGACAACCTAAGGGGGGGGTAAGGTTGTATTTAAAATCTTTTTCTTTCAAAAAATTCTTTGAACAAATAAATACAGTACAAACAATACAGTAAAAATAAAGCAGAGTATAAACAAGTAAATATACAACAATTATATAAACAGATATAATTTAAATGCACAGCGGAAATGTAAAGAGATAAGGGAAAGAGAGTACTTGACAACGAGATTTTTAAAGTGGTTCACCAAACACAAAGTTGGCTAGTCCACCTCGAGAAAATAACACTTCTCGGAGATCCAATACGAAACGTGTTCTTTACGGTAGAAACACAAACCTTAATACAACAAACGCGAAACACTCTTCTTTGAGAGATTAATGTGGATCACTCACTCTAATTCAAACACTTACAAGAGGGTATAAATTTTAATATGAATAATCACTCTTGAATAAGGTTTATCACTTGGATATTTTTAGAGAGTTTGATCACTTGAGTTGTGTTGCTGATTCAACTAATCGTGAGATTTTAATCTGCTATCAACTCAAGATTTCTTGCTCAAAAAATTAATTTATCAGTTTAAGTGATTTAGTGTGAGTAAGAAAGCAGCAGAATAATAATCAAATGCTGAGGGAGAACTTAATGCTGAAGTTGGTGTAGAGTTGAATGCTGCTGGAGGCTTGTATTTATACTGCATGAAAATCTGACTTGAGAATTTCGCGGTATACCGCCGAACCTTCGCGGTATACCTGCGTCAGAAAAAAGGTACTGCAGGGAGAAGGTCAACCTGCAAAACTCAACGGCATAATGTACCCGCGGTATACCGCGTTGCACATGGCGGTATACCGCCTGAAGAAATTTCCTGACAAAAGAAGCTTCTCATGCAGAACAGTTGATGGGAAACAGTACCCGCGGTATACCGCGAATACCTTGGCGGTATACCGCCTAAAATTCTGTCCAATGAGAGCATGGCAACGCAGGTAACTTCGGCTGATCACAAACTTGCAACAGTAACAGTAGCAGACAGCATATATATATCAGAGATTTATATATAAAAGATATTATATATATATTTGATTCAAATATATTTATATAGATACGAAATATCCAAGTGATAAAATATTTTAGGGTGTTTATCATTTTAAAATAAAATGACGAAACTCTTCAGACTTGGATTCTTCAGATAAAAAAAAATTATCGAGATCATTTAAATATCTGCACACTCAGATAAAATATTAGATAACAAATAATGCGGTGTGTTTTGTAATCATCAAAATAAATATGGAGATGTGATTTTATGTGTACCAAAAATATATCACAATATTTAAAGCTGGGTACACTTGCACCAACATTACGTTACTCAATGTTTTAAGTACAATTTAGGAAATGTTCACAATTAAACCAAAACTACCAAAATAACTTACAGTATGCATTTCCGGCCTGTAATAGTCATCGGCCGAACCGCCAAAGATGTTTGTGATTGCTGTGGTGGCGAACGACGACATGTGCTGTGCCCCCGACATCCCGGCCTGCGTGACATTGATCATTAAAATAGTTACAAAATTAGGATTATCGATATATAACTATAATGGTTACTCAGTGTCACTAACACTCTCCGGGATAGTCGAATATGATGTGGTGGCGAACGGCGGCGGCATCTGCGAGGTGTATGCCCCCGACATCCCGGCCTGCGTGACATTGATCATTAAAATAGTTACAAAATTAGGAACAAACATATAACTATAATGGTTACTCAGTGTCACTTACACTCTCCGGGATAGTAGAATAGGATGTGGTGGCGAACGGCGTTTGGGACATCCCGGCCCCCGACATCCCGGCCTGCGTGACATTGATCATTATAAGAGTTACAAACTTAGGAACAAACATATAACTATAATGGTTACTCAATGTCACTTACATTTTCAGGGAATGACGGATGGGATGTGGTGGCAAACGTCGCATGTGCCCCCTGTCTGAACGGAGCGGGGATCGGTGTCGTACTCGACAGCTAAAACAAATTTAGAACGTAATATTAATATACAAACTAAATAAACGTGGCCAACAAATTAAGTTAAACACTAACATTGACAGCGATAAACTGTCTGTAGACTTCCTCCAGATAGTGTACACGTGTCTCTAGCGGCCCGTGGACGTAGTCCCACAGGACTTCATGTGAGCCACGATGTGGCTCGTAGGAAGGGGCCGCCTGATATGGATTGTAGGAGGAGGAAGGGGGCGCCTGGTAGGAGGAGGAACGGGTCGGCTGGTAGGAGGAGGAACGGGCCGGCTGGTATCCACCGGAAGGGGGCCTGTCGTCGTCTTCCTCATCTTCGGAAGTAGGGGGACGTCGAGCCCTTTCCGCCTCTGCGTCAATAAAGGCCACGCTGTCTCTGTACCAATCTGTGCCCATCTCGTCGACAGTAGGCACAAGGCGATCGAAAGGCAAGAGTGGCTGCTAAATATATGATAAAACATAAAAAAAATTAATAAGCGGGACTAACATATGCAAATTGTAAACATAGTAAAAGAACTTACATTTCTAGACGCTTTGAAGAACTCAATCCAAAGCGACTTACTTAGGGTAACACGCTTGTCCCAACGGGTTCCCCTAAGTACTCGATCGTCGCGCTTGACGAAATATCGGATTGATGCGGGAAACACCTCCAAGATCCATATCTGGAATTAGACAAGAAGAGCAAGTACGTAAAAAGAAAAGCCAAACAGTTTGTATGTATTATTAACAATTGTTATACTACGTATCTAACCTTGAAGGCGTATGTAAAACCACAAAGATTCATCTTTGCATGTCGATTGGCGCGTCTGCCTATGGCTCGGTGCAGATTAGAGTAGCAATGTGTCCAGATATGGCTACCCCACGGGTAGCTGTTAAACAGCTCAAGGTCCTCGACGGCCCTAAGGACCGTCTCGGAAGCATACTGGCTATACTCACGGCCCAGGAAGCCCATATCCACGATCACCACCAAGCATACACGGACAACATCGTCGTCGGTTAGGGCACTAAGGCCCTCTTTCATCATTTCCCGGGCTGCCTTCAGCTTCAAACGAGATGCTGAAATGCCCCAAACCCTAGGAACGAAGGAGCAGTCTTCTAAGGGAGGAAGGGGGGAGCCTCTCCAAAACGTAGTCCTGTAATTAGACAGAACTCACGACGCCCAAAATACAATTGAGAGCCGAAGAAATCAAAATGCATCTCCTCCGGCTCAACGTTGGCGTCCTCGACCTCCAACTGTAGAAACATGTGTACTAGCGTAGGGTCGCCACCAGAGTAAGACACATCCATCCATGGCCCGAACGGTGTCCCTCTATAGATGGTCTCAAGGGTATCCGCGTGATCACCTAATCCCCTAAAGAGCGCTCCTAATTCCTCGATGTAGGAAACTTTGCACCTTACCGTCAAGTCGATGTTAAAGAAATCCTTCTACATAGTCATTCACAGATGTTATAGTTAGTGTTATATATAGATGCTGCAGTTTATTTTATTTTATATAGATGTTGCGGTGGTATTTTATTTCAACGTATCATATTGTTATATATAGATAAAGTGCGGTGGTATTTTATTTCAACGTATAATAGTGTTATATATAGATAAAGTGCTGTGGTATTTTATTTCAACGTATCATATTGTTATATATAGATAAAGTGCGGTGGTATTTTATTTCAACATATAATAGTGTTATATATAGATAAAGTGCGGTGATATTTTATTTCAACGTATAATAGTGTTATATATAGATAAAGTGCGGTGGTATTTTATTTCAACGTATCATATTGTTATATAGAGATAAAGTGCGGTTTATTTTATTTCAACGTATAATAGTGTTATATAGAGATAAAGTGCGGTTTATTTTATTTCAACGTATAATAGTGTTATATAGAGATAAAGTGCGGTTTATTTTATTTCAATGTATCATATTGTTATATATAGATAAAGTGCGGTTTATTTTATTTCAACGTATAATAGTGTTATATATAGATAAAGTGCGGTTTATTTTATTTCAACGTATCATATTGTTATATAGAGATAAAGTGCGGTTTAGGGACCCTAGTTGTCATTCTTAAAAGTTTAGGACCTAATTGGCATTCTTAAAAGTTTAGGGACCTAAGTTGTCATTCTTAAAACCGTAGGGACCTAAGTTGTCATTCTTAACATTTTTTTTATAAAAAACACATATTTAACAATTTTTTTATAAAATGTGTTTTTTTATAAAAAATTGTTAAGAGTGTGTTTTTATAAAAAAATTGTTATAGTTTTATGGTTTTATGTTTGAATGTGATATTTGTATGTTATAATGTGTATTTTGTTATAGTGTGTTTTTTCATATAAAAATTGTTAAAATGTGTTTTTTTTATAAAAACACACCCTTAACAATTTTTTTATAAAAACACACTCTTAACAATTTTTTTATAAACACGCGGGCATTCTTGAGGGGGGAAAGCTGGACCGCGGGCATTCTTGAGGGACCAACGCGGGCAAAGTGGGCAAACATTGGTGACACGTGGCCTGGAGCCCGCGATCGCGGGCTCCATCGCGGATTTTTAGGGTATTTTTGTAACATGAGAGAGATTTTGGGTATTTCAGTAAAAGGGGGTTTGACTTAGGGTATTTTAATTAATTTCCCAAAAGTAAAACTTTGATTGAAATTAAAAGAAAAAAACGTTTTTCTTTTAAAAACTACATATCGGTCGAGTTCGAATCAAGAAGGTGTTCCTGATTTTGAACTCGTAATTTATTTTGAGTTTACTGTCGGTGTATGATATTTTGACATGGTAACTTTAAGAAACGAGTTGCGATTATTTTGGTTGATACAGATTGCGGGTCAAATTAGTCAAGATTTAGACGACGTATACCAATAACCGTAAATTGAATGGATGAGTTGAGCTTTGAAGGTGTTTTTACCAATGTTGTAAAAAACGCGCCGCACAGCCGCCATGGCGCGTCATGGCACCAAGGTCTGTGTCTCACGTTACGTTAAGCTCGTGGCACGTCATGGCCTAAAACGCAGTTTTGGTAATGCAACATTTATTTTTCTTTACATTTTAATTTTATTTGCAAGTTTTTTAATATATAACCTAATTTAACTTGCTTACTATTATTGGCACATTGAGTAACACTACAAACATATGTCACATATATATATATATATATATGAATTTGAAATTTGACGCCATAAGTCACGCCTTGAAAACGTCATGGTTTCACTATGGCTCCTAAGGCTTGAGGCTTGGCCTTGCCGTCACGCCACGCTAACCTTGGTTTTTACGTTTGAGATATTGAAGGGAGGATTTGCATATAAGCGAAATATTATGTGAGAAGCTAAGGTTAACGTGAAAAGCGTGAGAAGTGGATCTGTACCGTTGATTTTGTTGTATGTTGCTTCTTTATCTTCTCACGTTTGTTGCTTCCCGTCGTTCTCACCATTCCTTTTTTTTTTCACGAGCAAAAGCACGTACTGTTCACGTACCACAATTTTGTTGGTTTTCATACGTACTTGTTTGGTAGGCAAATTCATTTTGAACCTCCATATTATTTATTCGATATAATCACATAAAATAACAGTGTAAAAATATTCATGTGATAATCCTTACTATACGTAGTTTGGAAACTCTTTTTGAAAATCGATATTGATTTCAACAATATATATTGTGCATGATAATATTTCTTTCTTGATCAATGATTGTGTGGGTTAATGGGTATTGTGCATGCATCATCATACTCTCATATAATTTGTGCCACCAAAGGTTAAAATGACAACTTCTATCATTTAGGGTCAGGTTCAAGGGAAAACCTAAAAAAACGGAAAACTGAAGAACACCCTAGGAGAGTCCTTCAACTGGGCGGTATGCACAAGTGCATACATGTTATTTGTAACATGCATTTGTACATATATGCACAAATGCATAATGCACTTGTGCATAAAACCAAAAAGTCAACTATTTACATGTATGCACAAGTGCATACCGTACAGTTTTTCGTTCTTTTGAACCTCCCTCCTATCATTTAATCTGTGTATTTAATTAATAATAAAAAAGTACAACAATTTAGATTAATCCATACATACAACTTATTCATTCCAATATTAATGATAAAGAAAAATCAAATATCAATCCCTAAAGTATGATAAAACTATGTCATTATACTTATACATGGTAAATGGGGAATGTCAAAACGAGATAAATAAAATGTCAAAGCACGTTTCGGTAAAACGGATGACCTGTCTACATTTTTTTGACGAATATAATTGGTAGTTATATTGAACACGATTAATAAAAATAATTTTCTAATAAAATAATTCAGGAGATTGTAAGCATTTGAAGAAACTTTGGATGAATTTTGATCAATTAGTGAATTACCATTGAAATGTTTAACTAAAAAAATTAAGGGGCTGTTTGTTTACCTCTTAATAGTTCCATTAAGAGGCAACTTCTGAATCGCTAAGAGGTGAATCTTGTTTGGTAAAAAAAAGAGTCTGCCTCTTAATGGTTCTAAAACCATCTGGATGATTTTGTATCTTAAGTCTCCCTTAACCATTCAGAGCCCTAATTTCATTCTGAATAACCTCCAAACAACCAGATTTCATTTTATACTATATCATAAGAGCCTCTTAATCATTCTGCACCAAACCATTCAGCAACTACCAAACAGCCCCTTAGACGTTGCATGTCATTTTTCATGTATTTATAGAAAATAACTATTTAACTAAAAACCAATCTGTAAAATACTACTACATGCATGATAGGTACGTATATGCATTTTTATATATATATATATATATATATATATATATATATATAGTGGAGTAGCAAATATGTATAAGCTTCTATACAAAATAAAACAAAACGAAGAAACAAAGGAGAAAAAGGTAAACGGAAAGAAGATCAATGGAAGAAACCATTGGGTCAAAGCCAAACCTCTCTTCTAAACTCCAAATGAGTCTTCCATTATTTAATTAAGCATTTTTATTTATACTCTTTTTAATTATATATAATTATTATAATACATTAATATCTCCAAAAAAATATGTATTACTTATAAGTTATAACACAATTACATACATGTGTATAAAGTTGTATCACCCTAATTTTGGACCAAAACTGTAAAGTATGTAAGGAAATGGGTTAGAAGTGCTAAATGAGGGGAAGAGTATGGACTAGATTGGGCTTTGGCATGAAGCAAATCAAGAGTAAACCATTATCATTTGTTCTCTACACAAGAGAAAAGAAAAAAAAGAGGGTTGAGCAAGATTTGGAGAAATAGTTTTGAAGATTTCTTGAGCCAAGAATGAAAGATATAAAGCGTTGGGTTTTGGTGAGTAGATTCAATGTTGAGGTATGCTGATAGAGTTAATTTATTAACCCTATTTTTAGTCTTTTTATTAGTCTTTTATCTTCTTTTTATTTGTCCAAAGTTTTTTTTGGTAACTTTTGTGTCCAAATCATGCATTATTAACATATTGCTCATATATCATAATTTAATCATGTTTCATAGTGTTTAGGATCTAATTGGGTGTTTGAAATATTTTTGTGTCGTTTGGTGCAGTCCTATAGCTTCCTAGAGGATTTGGCAGCTGTTGGATTCAAAGCTATAGGAGTGCTGCAGGATCGAACATTGGGCCTTTTTGTTGTTGTTGGGCCGAAAGTTGCTGTTGGGCCAAGGAAAGCTGATGGGCCGTGAAAGGGGAGCTAAAAATCAGATTTTTGAAGACAAAAAAGGCTTACATAATCTTGTTGACTGTTGTGGTTATTTTGACACCAAGTTTTACTTTATTATAAAGAGGGATGTTTTGCATTAGATTTAATTACCACTTTCAAGAACTACTTTCTTATTCTACTAGTTTGTCAAGTATTATTTAGTTTTAATTCTCTTGTTACTTTTAGCATGGAGTAATTTGTAATGGTTTAAAACTTTTGGGAAGAACTCAATCTTTTGGTTTGGAAATTAATCTAAGGGGCTGTTTGTTTACCTCTTAATGGTTCCATTAAGAGGCAACATCTGAATCGCTAAGAGGTAAATCCTGTTTGGCAAAAAAAAGTCTGCCTCTTAATGGTTCTAAAACCCCCTGAATGATTTAGCATCATGGGTCTCCCTTAACCATTCAGCACTCTGATTTCATTCTAAACAATTACCAAACAACCATATTTCATTTTGTACTATATCATAAAAGCCTCTTAATCATTCTGACCACTTAATCATTATGCACTAAACCATTCAGCAACTGCCAAACATGCCCTAAATATTTGGTGTTTAACTCTCACTTGCTTGTCTTCGGTTTCTACAATCTCTCTTTTATTATTATTTACGTTTGGAAATTAATATAAGGAAACATACTTGATTTCATAATCAATTTGTGACTTGAGATTAGTTTTCATTGTTGGTATTTTCAAGGTTTTAAGGCAAGCAAAGTTCGTTTTCCAGTATTTCACTTTTTCGGTTAATTATTTGGAGTTAGTTAATTCTTTTGGTGATATTTTGGATTTCATCCTTCTAAAACCCAAGAATTGTTCCCAAGTAGTTAACAAAAGTTTGCTAAGAATTCCCAAGGTTAAAAATCGTTTTTAAGAAGTAACTTGCATGACAAGTTTCATAATTTGGCGACCAAGTTACTCCGCCATTCAGGACTGTTCTGATTTTCTTTAATTTCATTTACTGCTTCAAGCTTTACATTCCTGTAATTTACAATCCTGCCCTTTAATTTATTGTCATTTACATTAACGCACTTTCATTTATGCATTTACTTTTTGTCTTTCATTTCAGTATTTACTTTCCAGCAATTTACTTTCCTGTTATTTACTTTTCTGCAATTTACTTTTCAGTAATGTTATTTACATTTCTTACACCATTCGAAAGATTAATCCGAGCGATGATGGGCTAATCGCCTTAGCTTGGGGTGTAAGGCAAAGTTGAGACCGAAATCGGTGTGAAAGTTGAGAGGTGTATTTATATAACATTGTTATCTAACTATTTGTTTCAGGTGATTACTGTTTCATTGAAGATCATACTTAATTAATTGACAACTAATTTTGTATGTGAAAATGCATTAACTTTCAGAGTTAAGATAAATAACAAAACCTGAGATAATAAGAGAAGGCTACAAATAACTTTAACATCTGACAAATGCTATACTCTTACGGTGTAAGATGATAACATTGTGTTGTGCTAGGATTCACGAGGTCTAATATAATTGATATCGTATCGATAGCACACTAGCCTATGTGTACTTTTGGGAGGGCATCTGACCCGATAGTTGATACTGTGATAATCCTATTTATATTTTATATAGGATTATCCAGGTGTTTATTTCATCTTTTTACCGGATCACTTATTTTTGTCTTAACAAACCCTTGCACCCTGTGCTTCTTCTCTCCTATTGATTTTCTAGTTGTTAACGCACAAAACAAACCACTCAAACAAGCCGTTTTCGAATTCGCATCTGAAATCAGTTTTTAAAGATTGGACTTTTGAAAAGTTTTCACAACGTTTTCCCTGTGGATCGATATCTGGTACTTTTACCATTATTACTTGTTACGAGACGATAGTAGATTAAGGTGTATACTTGCGCTAAGATCTATTTAAGTGAATCTCAGAGGTTGAATAAATCTGACAACATATGCATTCTTCTCATAAAATTCGTTTATCGGGTTGGACTTCTACTTTACGAGTTTAGACATTGTTTGATGATAAATCATGGCCGAAATCCGTGAAACAATTGCAATATAAAACTTGTTGGGCTTGAAAAGTCTTGAAAATTCTAAAGCAATCTTGGAGGTGAGGTCCCATAGGGGAGTTATTGGGGAAGTTGGGTCCCCTTGTCCGGCCTAGCCATCAAAGAGGGATGGTGAACAGTGAACACGGGTCTAAACACATGTGGATCTGTTTTTATTATTTTTCCTTTTCATTAATTTGCATCTCTATTCTTCGCGCTTTAAAACATATGTGATTAAAAAAATCTATTAATTGTGAGTCACATGTGAATTTGACGGAAATGTAATTTTTTTTAAATATTACCTTAAATGAAAAATAAACTATTTAAAAGAAAATTAAATTAAGTTTATTTTAAATGTCTTAAATAGAAAATAAATTATTTAAAATAAAGTTAAATCATAATATAGGTAAAAAGAAAATCTTATCTAAATAACTCTTATATAAATACTAGGCGTGATCTTCGGCCGTCCATAGGCTTTCTGCCCACGGGTCCTGTAAAGTGCGATGTTATGATTGTACACTAAATATACGAGTTCAGATAGTTGGATTTGAAGTTTGTTGTACGTGCAAATATTATAGTTAACAAAAGACATCGGGATTAAGGCTTTATCCATTTTTTGGTAGTACATATATGCCTTTACAAATGTATTGTTGCTTGTAGCCTACGCATCCTAGTTGCACGCGTTTTTGGTTTCCATCTGAACCTATTTTTCAAAACGAGCTCAAAGTGCAAAAGCCTTTCTTTATGATTCATGTGTTACTTCTTCTTGGTTGGTAGGTCGGTTGCTTCTATTGCTTTCCTTTTTTTTGGAGTCTGCTTCCAGATGTGTATGCGAGCTTTGTCCTTCTTTCGTCTTGTGTCCATTGATGAGAAATATTCTTGTTTCTAGTTGTCGTTGATACGTTGTCTCGTAAGCTCTTGCAAAAGTCACAATTGTTATGTATGTTTCCACCCTGCGAGTAATGAAAGTCGTTAACAATTATAATTGCTATACAAAAAGTATGAGTCGTCAATCAAATCGAATCCAGAGATTTGCTTCAGAAATGTGGTCAATATCACGAAGAATAAAGAGATATGTCTATATGCAAATAAAAATGGATGCAGGTAAATGCTAATGGAAACAAAAACTAACTTTAGATTATAATGCAAAGCAAAACGGGTGTCATGCCGATTTATTGGCATCCATATTAGTATGCTTACTCATTTTGTGTTAATATGCTTATTCATTCTTTATTCATTCCATATTAGTATGCTTATTCAATCAAATGAAGATGCACATGCCAGTGTTATGAGTTACATTGGTCTACCCTTATCCTAAATGGTTCATAAAGTAGTTCAACATTGGTTAAAAATCCAAAAATATTTCTTACAAACCAGAAAATGTTATCCTCAAGGGTAGCTCAACCAAACATAGTTAGACCAATCAAAACATACATACTATTATTAAAATTAAAATAATAATAATAAAAATGGATTATAAATTATAGGAATAAAAATTTTAATTTCAAAATCATAAGAATGGAAATTGAAAGTTTCAATAAACCATAGAGAAAAAAAATGTAATTTACTTATTAAATAATTACCTTATCATAGCATTGGAATTCTCCTATTCCTGTAAACCTCCAAGTTCCATTACTTTCTGGATAAAATAAGATGGACCCAAACCCACTTGAATTTCCTGCATATACAAAATAAATTTAGAATTTATTTATTTATGAAATTAATTAGAGATTAAGTTATTTAAACCTATGGCTTTTCTGTAATAATTACAAAATGAAAAATATATATGTATATATACATAATGACGTTGGCAATCAAGATACCGAGGACTGTGAGCAACGACACAAACTCAACAAACCAAGCAACATATTTTAAGATAAAGCACGAGAAATAAAGAATTTAAATAAGTTTCTATTCTTCTCTCTGCAAATAACTTCTTATAGTGGGGAATAAGTAACTTACAGAAATATAATCTGATAGAATTATTATTATTAAAGAAACCTACAAATTTATTGATTTAATTTTTTGGGTAAGATTGGCAAACAGAACTCTGAGAATTTGAAGAATATGAGTTCTGCAAATGGAAAGAGTATCTTATCGCAGATCATGATTCTATAATATCCTAGCTAACAGTCAAATAGATAAAAATCGTCAATTAATTTGTATGCCAATGCCAATGCCCAAACCAAACACATCAAAGGTTGACTTTCTTTTTAAATAAGCGATTATTGATCACTAAGGAAGCTAGAGGGATTGTTGAAACTATTATTGGAACACCCTTTTGGGTTATCATCAAGAAAAAAAGTTGATTGCCATCAAATAACTAAAATCGTTATTCAAGACTCAGGAGTAAAGCTAACCACATGTCTTAACTTCCTATCTTGCAAGTCTTTACAACTTAAAAGTTAAAACTACCCTATAGTCATAAGTCGTCTTATTATAAGAAAAATGACTTTTAATTTGCTCTTTATATTCAAAATGGTCGTTGTGAAAAAGGCACGTCTAACCTATATATACTTGCAAGAACTTCAGATTTGATACATCTAAGAAATCATATAACTCGTTAGCAACATTGCTTTAATAGTAAGAGACAGAAATTCTCATAGAAGGTGTTCTGTTTTAAAGTGCCTTCAAGTTTTCGTTAAGAAGTGCTACTGTCTCCTTGTTTCTACCGGAAAACTTGACATCCTACTAAAAAACAGATAATATTCCAATATCATTTAAGAAAAATAACAGATGTTTGGATATCAAGGAAAAAAAACATAATGAGGCTTCTATAGGATATGATTTAAATTATTACATCAAGAATCATGAGACCATGTTCATCTTGTATCTTTATGTTCCTGATGGTTTGTGAAACTTCCATCTATCAATGAAACGTGACACCACGAACCCCAATTTTTTTTTCTTGTATAGTTATAGCCTAACCAATCTTTTATTGTGCTTATTAAATATTAAAATGGATAATAGTCCATATATTTGGATGTTCAAACCTTGATCATAAACAGTAGTGAACATCAAAGACATTCTACGAAAGTTAACATTACCATACAAGATTTTCTTGTTCAACTTACATGGAACATGTTTTACATTTTCATTTATGTTTAATTTTTTGTTCTTCCTGAACATGCTTCTTAATATTCACATTTTCTGAATTATAGCAAGCTGGAGGGAATAATGTTGATGATAAAAAGAAAGCAAGATTTACAAACATAAAGTGTACCAAGTGTGATGTGCTGGAGCGTATAACCATAATCTTTATCACCCACAATAATGAGGATTCATTTCTTTAAGGTATTATTTCTTAATTCACCAAAATTGGGAAAGAAATCAAACTTTTGACACCCAAGAAAAACCCAAATCAGATTTTGGTATGTTGCAACTATCCACCAAAAATGAAAAAGAAATCCGACTTTTGACACCCAAGAAAAACCCAAATCAGAATTGTGCAAACGCTTGTTACTGTTACAATTATCCACCAATTGAAGATGCAAATTCACCAAAACTGAAAAAAAAATCAAGCTTTTTTAAAACCCAGAAATCAGAACTCACAATTAATCTTGCAGAGACAATTATCGACTCAAAATCACCACATGATTCTTCTTCGATTAACAAAAAAAGAAACAAAAAACGCATATACCTGTTGTAACACTTTGAGGAAGATGTTATCTGAATAGGAGGGACTGAAGAAGATGCTTGAAGTTGTATAATTTGCAGAGACGTTGGGTATGGCTTATGTGTCCAAACAGGGATGACATAAGTGTATATGTGTAGGTAATCCTCTGAGGGTTGAGTGACACCTCCATCGCCTCCACTTTCATCTGCAGGTGAACCTTCTTCTGCAGATGACATAAGTGTATATGTGTAGATGGCGGAGGAAAGAGAGGGGGAGGGGGGAGGGGAGGGGGTGGGGGAAAAGGGAGTGGGTTATAGGAATGGAAATGGGCCGGGTTCGGGGCGGTTTTTAGGGTCCCCGTCCCCGAAACCGATAAGCAATCCCATCCCCAAAACCATACCGATCCCCGTCGGGTATCTTATCGGGGATCCCCGTCGGGTCCCCGCGGTTTCCCCGATCCCCATTGGGGAACCGTTAAGGAAAAACATCGCCGTTAACCGTTGGTTTTCCCCCGACCCCGACCCGAAACAAAAAACACAAGTTTAGACATAAATTAAAGAAGTAAAGAAGTAGCTACATCGAAATAAATCATGAAAAAAAAGATGCTAAAATAGTTCATTCGGCCAAATACATATAATCCAACAAACATCACGAACAAAATATGCTAAATTGCAATGTAAAAGATAACAAAAGTCTAGACATAATCCATAATATCACGATTCATGATAGATAAATAAAGTAGAGTGTCGACTTAAAAGTCGAAACTTTTCAAACGGACAAACTCGTCAACCCAAACTTGAATTTTCCTTAGCTTCCTGCAAAATAAAATATTCGATGTAAAGAACCAAATAGATAAATATATCATAATTATTGTCAATAGTAGTATAGTTAGTTAGTTACCTCTTCCATGTCATAATCATACTCAATAGTCCGACAATATGCTTCGGTCTCATTGGAACAAGTTTCTATATAAACAACACAATATATTTATCAATAAAAATAAAATGATTGAAATATATAACGAAAATAAAATTTATATGGTTACCTCGTATTTCATTCAATAGCCAACTTTGAGCACACATTAGAGCCTCCAACGTTTTTGGATGAAGTCAACTACGATGTGGAGTTACCAATCTTCCACCGGTACTAAATGCATATTCTGAGGCAACAGTAGAAATGGGAACGGCTAAAATGTCTCTAGCAATCCTTTGAAGTGTCGGGTATTTAAACCCATTTGTCTTCCACCAAAGTAGCAAATCAACCTCTATGTCCTTAGGCAACAGTTTCTCTTTCAAGTAATTGTCCAACTCAGTCGTAACACCTAAGTCATCATGTTGGTTGGCAATCGAAGCAATGTTTGATAATAGCTTTTTAAATTCAACGCGATGACTTGCTGAAGACCCTGAACTTATAGAAGAAGAACCACTAACACTTTCATTGTTGTTTCTTACACCGGGATCAGTAGATTCATATTATTGAAACAAAGTGTAGACTAGTTTCTTGAGATTTTCAACTTCAATCACCGATCTGTCTTGTCCGTATAACACATAAAAAAGTAACTCCACAAACTTCAATTTATACCAAGGATCCAAAATCGCCGCCATTCCCATAATCCCATGTATAAAAGACCAATACTTGTCAAACTTCACAAGCATTTTGGAAGCCATGTTCTTAATAACTTCATTAGGAGAACATGCACAATCAACCAAAGAATATCTAATTTCACATATCGAAGGAAAAAAGACATTTGCAGTAGGATACTTTGAACCAGAAAACATTACCATCACCTAAGGATTGCCAAAAACCAAAAAACAACAACTAAGTTACCTCATATCAACAACACAAAGGTAAAGTTTAATTAAAATTAGAGTTACCTCATAAAATAAGTGCAATCTATCACAAATCTCTTTAGCGAACTCCCAATCTCGCTCAGTTGGCAAACTTTTATATTGAGGATCGCGTTGCTTTAAGCGTCGAAAGACATCCTTGTAATCAATAGCAACATTGATCATCAAGAAAGTAGAGTTCCACTGAGTCTTACAATCACGTGCCAATTTCTTGGTGGATGGTATTTCCAATTGTCGGACCGCTTCTTCAAATCTTTCAGTCCTTTTTGGTGTTGCAGTCCAATAGGCAACACTATCTCTAATCCTTTCAATCCCTTCCCCAATAACAGTCAATCCATCTTGAAGTATCAAATTGAGAATTTGCGCGCAACATCGCATGTGAAACAACTTCCCACCCATCATAAGTGAACTCAAAGGAAGCTTGTCCAACAATATGTTGATTATTGCATCATTTGTGGTGCAATTATCAACCGTTAGTGTGGACAATTTCCTATCAAGATTCCAGTCACATAAACAATCATAAAGTACATCCGCGAGAACTTAAGATGTATGTGGACAAGGCACATACATAAATCTGTTCAACATTTGATATGTCAATAAAACTTAAAATAATGTAAACAAATTAACATTAAAGAATGTAAATAGTAAAGATATACCTCATAATCCGACTTTGCATATTCCAATTTTGATTAATAAAGTGAGCCGTGACCGCCATAAATCCCTTTTTTTGATTGCTTGCCGTCCACATATCAGTCGTAATTGCTACCCTACTGGTGTTCTTCTCTAATAGCTTCAATGTCTTTTGTCTTTCAAAATCATAAATCTTTAGTATGTCGTTTTTAATGGTATTTCGAGACGGAACCTTAAACAAAGGTTGAAGACCTCTAACAAATTTTCGAAACCCGTGATGCTCTACTATTGAAAGTGGATACTCATGTATGATTATCATCTCCGCGAGATTTTTCCTTGATTGGTCCGCATTAAAAGTATAGTTACAAACATACGATGAAGTACCATCAACTTTCTTTTGCTCCCCTACTAAGATATGTTGGCGTATATCTCGCACGGGTCGCCTTACACAAGACTTGAAATGATCATGTAAATGTCTTGTACCATTTTTAGAACCCCCTCCCAATTTCTTCTTATAATAATTGCACTCGGCCTTATCACTACCATCCACTTTTATCTTCTTAAAGTGGTTCCATACTACTGATCGTGTTTTCCTCTTTCTAGACCCCGATTCAAGTTCTTCATTATCAAAGCCATCATTAGTTTGAGTTTCATCTTGAGTCACTGGATTAGTCACAGGTATTGGTTGACTATGAGTGTTAGACTCGTGCATTGAATTAATCACATGTGACGATCCAATTGGTTGACTATGAGGGTTTGTAGTATTAGAGTCGTTACATTGTCTTTCCATTTCACCTATACAAAGATAACCAAACAATTAAATACAATTTAACAATCCTGTCAAATTTCACCATAACAACTATTATTAATAAATGCCTCGAATAATTAAAACAACAAATAAATCTTGATAACTTCAATATCCAATTAACAAGTTAATCATATTCAAGAGATTATAAGTTCCACCTATTTTAGTTTCCTGCCTAAGATTGATTAAAAATATTTTATTGTGTTCAAACAAACATTAACCCTATTATGTTCTTTAATCAATCATATAACTAACTAATTAAGTAAATTGGTTGAAAAAACAAATGTTATATAGCTAGATGACAACTTACATAGCTATTGATGACCTACTTTAAAAAAAACATATTATTCGCACCATAGCACCACCAACTTGGAACAAGCATAAAGAAAATTGCCATAAACCCACGTGCTGCAACTAGACAATCACCAAGGACATAAAAAAAACAAAAAAAAACCTGCACTCCAAGAATTGATTAACAACAGCAGCAGGAACGAATTTCACTAGTTGATTAACAGCCGCAACAGCCACTCACGAGAGCAAGGAATGCGATTAATATTTAGTAATTTAGGGATTTAATTGGACTTGGTCAATGGTCAATTGGTATATTGAACTTGATTTGAATTAGGTGTTATGCTTTGTTTTTTTAATACACATATATAACATATTTATCTTATAGCCCAATACAAAACTTTGATTTAAAATGTATACATATATAATATTATATATATATATATATATATATATATATATATATATATATATATCGGGCCGGGCCGGGACGGTGAGGATGGTCCCCGTCCCCATCCCCGTCCCCGTTAAAATCCCAGGTATTGTCCCCGATCCCCGCCCCGTCCCCGTTAACAAGTCCCCAAAACCGACCAAAATGTTCGGTTTTCGGTTTTCACCGTCGGTTTCGGTTTTTTTGCCATCCCTAGTGGGTTCTGGTAGTGGGTGTGGTGGTTTAGGGTTCCAATTTTAGGTGTGGTAGAATTAGGCCATGAGTACCGCCTACCCACGAACCCACTGAACCCGAATGCCACCTCAGCGCCACATCAACTTTTCTCTTTCCTACCATCCTTACCCTAAAGTGGAGTACCGCCAACCCACAAACCCACCGAACCCACTCCTACCCGCTACCCACAAATCTGCAACAAAACCTCAACAAAAACCTTGAACCCGAATGCTTGAAATCTAGTTCACGAATCCGCTGGAACCCGCACACCCCAACCCGAATGGAACCCGCCCCCCCCCCCCCCCCCCCCCCCCGTACCGCCCTACCCTCCCTACCCGACCACGAAACCGCCATGGTACCCGCTGGGCGGTACGCACGACCTTAGGGGAAAAGGAAAGAGACGCGTAGAATTGGGGGAAAAAAGAGTCTGATCATGTGTTCGGTGGGTGGGTGGGTGGAAATGAGATCTAGAGGAAGGTGCGAGTGGGGAGACGAAGAGCAGACGCGCCTATGCGTGATGTTGCACGCGCGCTCTAAAAGCTCTCCCCTTTCTTATAGTATATAGAAATGGATTTTTTGCCCTTTATATATATATATATATATTCATTTTTGGAAAAAAAATTATTATGATATTAATAAATTGTGTGGTCCATATTCATTATCTTATTTTTTATATTTAGTTATTGTGCTCGCCCGACTATATATGAGTGTGTGTGTGTGTGCACGTTCGGGGGGTCAAACGAGAACGCCAAATGTTTTACGAAAACGCGAAAACACTTTTTGGCCTCCAAATTATTAACCCCACAATAAAGTTAGAATATCTAAAAATAGAAGTTGTTAGTATCATCGAAGACTTTTTATGTCGATGTCTCCATTGTAGATAATAATGTGATTTTGTTGTGATAATAATGTGATAATGCTTTGATAAATCGAAGCTTCTATGTGATTTTGTTGTGATTATGATGTGATTAATCGAAAACCAGTTATGATCATGTCCACAATAATCAGATTTGTGTGTTCATTATTTGATATGTATATTTGTTTTTTCATTTTACTCCTGCATGCCTTCAATGTTACTACAAAAGGGTAAACATTTGTTTAATATTTTGCTGCCCCTCCAACCCTTCTAAAACTGTAACTTAATACAAAATGACGGACTTAGAAGTGTTCTTGCATTTGCGTAAATCACGGTGTTCTCGTTTGAACTCTTCCCTAATCTATCTATCTATGTATATATATATATATATATATAGAGAGAGAGAGAGGTGAGTTCATACGAGAACGCTAACTATTTAAGAAAACAAGAAAACAACTGCTATGTACAAAATCATATATGATTCGCGTACAAATAGGGATGGTAACGGGGCGGGTTTGGGGCGGGTATCCCCTCACCCGGCCCCGACCCCGTTTTTAATCTCCTAGACCCGTCCCCGGTCCCCTGGCAAGGACGGGAACTAGCTATCCGGCCCCGGTCAAAACCCGGTCAACGACTATAAGTTACCAAGTTACCAATGTCACAACTCACAAACTAACAAGTTACTAATACTACTTGGTTCCATACAGATTACAATGTACCAAGTTACTAATAATTATCAGATTACTACCAAGTAGCATCAGATTGCCTTGAATTTACAAAAAGAATAATAAAAACAAAAGGTATTATTATTCTTTTGCCAAGTAGCAAGTAGTAATTTGATTGCCAAGTAGGCAGTACCAACTAGCATCAAATTGCCAAAAAATGTATTTTTTTATTATTCTTTTGATTGGTACCAAATAGCATCAGATTGTCAACTAAAAAACCAAGTAGCTTGCATACCTTGAGTGAGACTGTGAGAGTTGAGACAGAGGCAGAAAGTGAAAGAGACCGGAGAAGGGGATGCAGTCACGCAGGTCAGTGGAGACGGTGGTCGGAGGTCTCGGTGGAGCGCCGCTGGAGACTGGAGCCGTGGAGCGATGCTGCGATGGTGGTCTGGTGGATTATGGTCGCAGTCGTAGGCCGCGACTTAAAGGGGCGGGAAAAGTCGTGCGACTTTGGCCGCGACTTAAAGGGGCGGGAAAAGTCGTGTAATTATATATGATTTTGTACGGTACAAAATCATATATAATTACGCGACTTTTCCTGCCCCTTTAAGTCGTTGCAAAAGTCGCGCGTGTCCAGTTTTTGCAGTTAATGTAAAATCACATGTGATTTTGCACATGATTTGTTGTTTTCTTGTTTTCTTAAATAGTTAGCGTTCTCGTTTAAACCTTCCTCTCTCTCTCTCTCTCTCTCTCTATATATATATATATATATATATATATATATATATATATGCACATACACACATGTAAATATATGTTATAATTCACATGTTCACATGTGAATCTCAAACTGATTTAAAATCTCGGTTATAAGTTTTATTTGATTTACATTTAAGTTATGATCAAGATTCACATATGACTATATATACATAATTATCACCATCTTACCATAGTTTGTAAGGATATTTCATTTGGTTACATTTCAAACGACTAATGAGTAATGACAAACATCGATTTTCATGTTCACATATGAGATTTAGACAAACAAGATTTAATTCGATTTGTAGATTATAAAATCGCTAATGGTTTCAAGTGGAAATTGGATAAAAAAACCATTGATTATCAATATCCAAAAAATGTTATTGTTAGTCCCAGATGGCTAATAAGAACAAGAACAGGTATTGTAGAAGGGGGGGGGGGGGGGGGAGGTTGAATACAATACATGATTTTTTCACTTTAATTAATTATTTTATTGAAAATATTCAAATCAAGAATTACACATAGAACAAATAAAAACAAATAGATTGTTGCGGAAAGAACAGATAAAATCTATTCTAACAATTTTCACAAAGTAATACTGAAAACTAAACAACTTCTAAAACACAAAGATTGAAAGCTATAAAGTTCAAAGAGAGAAAGGATCAGAATGTCTTGAGCACAGAGTAATCTTCAAGAGTTCGTAAGTAATTTGCATGGAGAGGTATTCATCTTTATATAGTGCCATGAGTATTTGAAGCATGGGACACTTGTCACTATATCATTTGAAGGTTAGGTTTGACTCTCAAAAGTTGATGTGTCTTTTTCTATGATGATAGAAAGGTTTGATGGTGACAATATCTAAGAATGGGAAAAAGGACAAATGAATCTTTTTCCTCCATACCCAGACATTCCTTCTTTGATGAGAAAACCTTTTAGCAAAGACACAAGGGAGGATCTTCCTATTTGAGGATCCCACCGATTTGCCATGGACAACATAGGTTAGAGTCTTCTTAGGAAGGAGTTATGTGAGGACCCTCCTATTTTGAAGATCCCACCGATTTCTCATGGAGAGAATCGGTGGGATGGCAAACATGATCTCTTATGATGAAAGTCTTCTTAGCAAGGAGATAAGGGAGAATTCTCCTGTTTGAGGATCTCACCGATTTTCATGGAGACAATCGGTGAGGCAGCTTAGTTTGGGTTGAGAAGTCCATATTCAATCCGCATTGGTAGATTTCCTTTTTCTTGATTTCGGCTGATCTTTGACTTCAACGAACTTTGACAGTATGACTGCTACAAAGAACCATCTAAAATTTCTCTAAGTATAAAAGATGTTTTTCAAAGTATGTAAGGAGATCATGTCATCTTCAAATCTTTGATGACCCAACAATCTCCCCCTATTTGATGATGACATCCATACTTAGAAAAACACGAGTAAGACAATGAATAATACATGTTGACCCTGTTTTACTCTTTTGGGTTCTTTTTCACAGTCCTTTTTGTGTGTGTGTGTATATGATATTTACACATGAATGAAATGAATGAAATAATATAGAATAAACAATATGAATGAAATAGAATGTACTTCCATCATAGAAGAGACAGATCTGCCCAGATCCAAATCGGTGACAATCTTTGAAGGTGGTTTGAGTTTGAGTGAATTAGCCTCAGGATACTTTTGCCCATATCTTGCATCTTCTTTCTTTCTCATAGCATCTCCAGCTTCCTATTCGGCAGTCATCACCCTTCTTCCTTTGTCTTGGTTTGCCTCCCCCTTAGTTACATTTGTTAGACTAATCTGCTCCCCCTTGGTTGGTTCGCCGGTTCCCATATGTTTGACCAAAATTTGAGTTGGATGTTGAATATGAGTACTGAGGGTTGGTGTTGATCGAGTTGGACGCTGATATTGCTCCCCCTCAGATGGTTTCTTCCCCTTCAGATAGTTGTTCCCCCTCAGATAGTCTCTCCCCCTTAGATGGTTTCTCCCCTTCAGCGTCCGACGGAGAAGAAACACCACAAACAAATGGAAACAACAGCAACATTTTTTTACTTTATTTTTTACAAACCCACCTAAATTTAAGGGTATCCCACCGAAATTTGAGAGATTTTCGATAGAAATTTTGGTAGGATTTTTTTTGAGATGGTGGAACATGAGTGAAGGATGTTGAAGTGGGATTGAGGATGCAAAGATATGATGATGTCGGCAGAGAAGAGGTTGGCACTAGAGAGTGCCAATGGGAATGATTTTCAATACAAGAGGAGATCCAAAAGTTCACCATTTGACACTTCAGATTTCTTGATGAACTTGATGATTTCTTCAATTGTCTCACTTTTATACTGGTCCACATAGATCCATCTATTTAGCTCAGAACCTGCAATCACAAAGAATTTATTTCCTAGGTACCCATTTGGTAGTGGGTTCTTTTGGGTTAGATGTTGAAGAAAAAGAATTGGTATCACTCAAGTCAATTCTTTCTTTCGGGGAGTCTTTGGCAAAATGAGAAGTATCACCACAGATATAGCATTTTCTATGAGTAAAATCCTTTTTGGAACCTTGATATTTTTCCTTACTTTTGCCCCTTTTGGTTATCTTCAAAGACTTTGATGTGGTGACAAAGAGTTGGGGTGCAGAACCTAAGATTCCTTTTTCAGAATTTGGGAGGAAATGAATATTTTCTTTTGAATTGGACATTTTGAGGTTCACAGATCGGGGAACAAAGTCGGTGGAAGAAGCCACAAAATTATTTTTGAAAAGATTTGAGGATTTTCTTTTTAAGAAAGAATCGGCAACCAAAGACTTGCCTTTTTCAGAAGTAGAAAATATTTTGTTAGAGTTGGAAAAATTTCCTTTGAGAGTTTTAGAAGGCATGGGTTCAGAGGAGGATGGTTCATCTAAAGTCAAGATTTTCATAAAATCATGGATAGATTTGGAAGAGTAATTGGAATCTTGAGCTTCTTCATTTGGAAAGGAAGTGGGATCTTTTGCCTTTAAAAATATTCCAAATTTTAAAGCTTCAGATGAATCAGCAGAATTCATGGACACAGACCCAATGGAGCTAGCATCGGAGGTTTCATAAAAAGAAGGTGAAACACAGGAGGTAGAAGCAAGAGTTTTTGAAGATTGATCAGTTTCCATTTTTCCAAAGCCTAAACCAGTTTTGTCATTACAAGAAATCTGATTTTGAAAAATCTTTTCTAGATTTTTGGAAGAGTTGATCCATTTTCTCACAATTTCTTGCTACTTTTGAAAACGTTTAAATATTTTGTTCCAGTTTCTTAATTTTGTCAAATTGTTCCAGTTGAGAGAGACATATTTTAAGTTGAGAGGAAAGAGATTTTATTTGAGCATTTTGCCTTTTTCTTAGCAGTTTTAGCATCATAAAGATCAATGGTTAAGGAATCAAATGCTTCAATCTTTTCAGCATCAGAAAGAGATAGAACTGGATGTACCTGTGATGAGGAGGAGAAGCACTTAGCTGATACAATAGCAGTTGAGGGGGTGTGGCCTTCTAGATCATCCATGTCATTTATGTTGGCCATGAAGCACACATTTGAAGTGTCATTCTCGCTTTCAGATGTGGGTTCATCTGCCAAATCATGAGTTTTAGCAGGCATACCCTTTGCTTTTCTGACAAGTCTTTCATTTCTTTCCTTTTCTCTCTTGTATTTTTCTTTGTATTTTTCAGCTCGGTCAGAATTTGCAGAATAGAGAGGTTGGCCGAATTTTTGGGAAGATCTTTCAGATTTTGAGGAAAATCGGTTTGAGGAAGAAGTAATAGGTCTTTCAAAGTGTTTACTTCTGCACTCAGAAGCAAAACGACCCCTTTTACCACAGTTAAAACATTCCTCGTTAGTTTTGTCCGAAGAAGAGTGTTTGGAGAGAGAAGAGGAGGATTTTCGACTGAACTTAGATTTTCTAGAAGGGAGGTGAGATTTGGATTTAGAATACCCATCCAACATGGCTATTCCATCTCATAACTTGTTGTTGGTCCCAAAAAGGCTCAGCAAGTATTGTAGAAGGGGGGTTGAATACAATACTTAGATTTTTCACAAGTTTTAATTCAATATATTGAAAATCTTTCAATAAGAATTACACATAGAAACCAGAAGATTGTTGCGGAAAAGAACAGTTAAACTATTCTAACAATCTAACACAAAGTAAACTGAAAAACACTTAGAACAAATTGGACACTTAGACACAAGATGTTGTTTCAGTAAGAAAGGAGTTTGCACTTAGTAATCTTCAGAAGCATAAGTTGAATGGAGAGTCTTCACCTCTATTTATAGTCCATGCATCATTTAATGCATGGGACACTTGTCACTCTTCCATTCATTGTAGAGGTTGACTTCTGAAAAGCTGATATCTCCTTTTTAACTTATCCAAGGAACCAGGAGGACAGTCGTACCAGAAAAAGACCTTATCTGAGAATAGATAAAATGACAAACTGCCACTTTTATCTGACAATAGGATATTGTCTCATAATAAATGATCTTCTCTTTTGTCTATAGAGAATAAGGCTACCGACCTCCTGTGTTGAAAACTGCACCAATTCGAAATCTCACTTCTTTAGAAAGGAGAGAGTTTCACCGAAGTGTTTAATATTTCGATGCAGTCTTCTTGAACTCCCACCGATTTCTGAACACATATCGGTGGAAGTCTTCTTGAACTCCTCACCGAATTTCTTCAATTCGGTGATGCGTGTCCACCGATAGCACAAGCATATCGGTGGTGATGTAACTTGTAGAAACTTGCTGCCGATTTTCTCACTTCCGCAATGAGATAGTCTTCGCACTTGGTTTCGGTTGATCTTCGAATTCACCGAACAATTGATATAATAGTACAAGTTACACAAAAGAATCCAAAAACATTCTAAGTATCTAAGTGGGTTTAATTGAGTCAACTTCAAATCTGTGATGACCCAACACTTGTCAACTGAAGTTTCCTCACATTCATCCTCATCATCACTAAGATATGCTTCTGAATGCTCATTGGGATCTTCTTGACTATCATGGTCAGATTCAGATGGGTAGGTGATTCTTGGAATACACTTAGTTCTTTTGGAAGAGTCACTTAGGAGAGCTAGAGAAGAGCTCTTTATATCTGTGATGATAGACTTCCTTTGCAGCTTAGTCTGCTCATAGTTGAAGAGAGTTCCATAAAGAACAATGAGAGGCATATATGTAATACCTCGGGTAAGTTCGTTAGTGAAATTCTAATTCCGTTAAATTTATTTAACTCTATAATTGATGTTTAGGGTAAGTATGGGTTAATTTATAAGTTTAAGGGGTGTTTGGGTCATTAGGGAATAGTTTAAGGTTTAGAATGGTAAAATGGTTTGATATTACCCTTTTGGATTCCTGATATTTCACAACTCAGAAAATATCCAGATTGTGTAGTGTGCGTGTGTGTTTTGAGACCAAAAAAGAGGAAGAAGAAAAAGATAAAGCTAAGGATTCAAATTGGTGCCTTTGGAAGTGAAATTGAGGTATGTTGCTTTGTAATTTATGTCTGTAATTGCTATTAGATGGTTCCTATCGGATTAGAATAGTCGATTTCATGTCTAGTATAATTTTCTGTCGAATCTGGGTAGAATTTGGATAAACAGTCAGAGGTTTCCGGACAGGATGGAGGTGTCCGGGTAATTTTGTTGGTGTTGTCCGGATGATGTTCTAAAGGTGTTCGGACGAGTCTTTTATCCGGGTAAGTCTCTCTTTTCAATAGTTTCCGGATGAAATAAGATACTGGGTGGTATCCGGGTTACCTTGGTTTTCGGATGTCGTCCGGATTGTTTATGCTGTCCGGGAAGTTGTGTTAACCGGATTGTTTAGGTTATCCGGAAAGTCCTGTTGTCCGGATAGTCTGGTGGTATCCGGGAACTTTTGGCTGTTTGGTCATTTTTGAGAATTCAGATACTTTTGAGTATCCAGTAGCCTGTTTTTGTTGACTCTTGGATAGGGAAAGAATGAGGATTGAATATACCGTGGACTCGACTTAAGTTCGGGTTTGGGGGTAACATTTGAGGATAGAGTTATCTAGAGCCTTTAGCTTTAGTAAGTCTTATGTGTTCTATATGGTAAAGAATACTTGTATCTAAGTGGGTTTAATTGAGTCAACTTCAAATCTGTGATGACCCAACAATCTCCCCCTATTTGAATTTGATCTCTATCCTTAGAATGTTAAAGAGCAAATGAAAATAAGTGCATTTTGACCCTTTTTACTCTTTTGGGTTCTTTTCACATAGACCTTTCTTTTTGTTTTGTTTTTTATTTTGAACTATGTTTCTTTGAGTATATCTATACAGTATATATAAAGCAAGGAAATAAAGGTATGTACAGCTACATATAAACAAGAGAAGCACTTGAAATTTATAAGTCATTCTCATACATCGGTGAAGTAAAGAAGCAAAAGATTATCAAAACTACCGAAAGGTAAAATGAAAAACCTACTTTTTTGATGATTGTCGGCGCTTTATCTCATCCATTAGGATTCGGTAGTAGGGTTGAGCGTTGGGGATGTGAGGGAACAAGTTGTGGAGGCCTTCAAGAAACATGGTGTCGGCAACTGGGATTTGAGAGAATCTGAAGAAGGCTCGTTTGCCTAAGCCATCGTTGAAATACAGTCCTGGAATCGGTGACAGGCCCAAAGTTGTCGTGGGATATGATGCCGAAGTGGGAAGGGAAAGACTTAAGTTACTTACATTCGGTATCTTTCCTTCCTTTGCCACATCCTTGAAGACAGTGTCGGGAGGATTCTGAACTTTGGGAAGGCGCACTTCTTCCTTCAAGGATTGCAGTTTCGATCTTTCATCGGTGGTCAGCACGATGCTATACTTCTTTTTGATCTCCTTCATCTTTGCCATTAGGCCATCAATGTATTTGACAAAGATGTTCTTCTTTGGGTTTGGATTTTTGGCCAAGTGTCGGGAGATCTCGTACCATTCGGGGAGACCGTAGGTTTTGAGTTGGTAGTCTCTCACACTTTTTAAAGAGCCATCATCCCGATCAATGATAAGGCAGATGTCTTTTGGGTTGGCTCTGGAGGTTGCGATCTTGACACCTGAGATCGGGGTTCTGTCGGATCGGTGGTGCATCTTCTTCTTGTACCATCTAACTTCTTCATTTCTCTCTTGTTCAAATTCACTCAGCATCGATTTCTGTGCCGACACGGCATCGGTGGACTTGGCTTTCTTGGCTTCTTCCTCTGCAACTTTTAAAGAGAGGGCCTTGGTATCATCAAGGGCTTTTTGGGCTAATCTGGCTTCCTCGATTTCTTGAGGAGTCAGTCCGAGATTGGGTTCCTGTAGATTTGATGAAGGAGGTTTAAGTTTGAGTTTGTCTGCATCGGTGGGACGAGTCCCATACTTCATCCTTTCTTTCTCTATTCTTTCTTGTTCGGCCAATTGTTCGGCAGTAAGACTTTTCTTTCCCTTGTCTGTTTCGGCCGCAGAAAGTTGCTCCCCCTCAGTTGTTGCTTTGTCTTCCAACTCCAACTCTTTTTGTTTAGAGAGTTGCTCCCCCTCAGCGTCGGCGGTTTCAGCGTGAGTTTCGGTGGTTTCAGGAATGTCATCGGTGGAAGATGGAGGCTTGGGGATGACCGAATGTTTAAGAGATGGCAACTTGGGTTGGGTTGTCGTTTTCTCCCTCTCAGCACCAACCAGAATCTTCATACCCAGCTGTCTGAAAATGTAGTTGAATTTCTTATGAAGAAAAGAGAGTTGTTTCGGTACCTCTTCAGACACCATGGTGAAGTCACCGAGATCCATCTCCAGTTGGCCGAATTCGTGAAGTGTGGCATGAATGTCACGAAGAGAGTCGGCAGTGGCCTGGCTGAAGTCTTGATGAGACTTAGCGTCTTGAAGCATCCTCTGAAGTTCAGAATCTTTGACGTTGGAGGCTGCCTTGAAAGCACCAAAGGAGAAGGCAAGATCCCCATGAGATCGTGACAAAGATTCCACCTTGGAAACCAAAGAGTTGATGTCGGTGGTAAAGGGCCGTAGAGCATCGGCAATAGCATCTGAAAGAATCTGCGGCAGGCGAGATTCGATAGTGGACATTCGGGAACTCGTCATGGCAATCATTGCAAGAGTGGTCTGTTTGAAAGATTCAAATTGGGTGCCGACAAGCCGACATTGTCGAGCACTTTCTTGTATGTCTTCAATCAAAGAGGGTGCTTGAACAGTGGTTTCACCCCCGACATCCCCAGTAACTATGTAGCGGATGCGATGGGGATCCTCCGCCGAAATGGGAATGTTTCTGGGATATAGCATTTCATCGGGGAATAGTGGTCTCGGTGGCGGAGTGGGAGCTCGTCGGGGTGAATTCTGACCCGGGGAGGGTGATCGGTGTGGCGTAGGCGATCTTTGGGGAGTTTGAACCAGGGGAGAACTTCGGGGAGAAGTCTGGTTCAAAGGTGACTCTGTCGGTGAGGGGGATGAGGACTCAATGGGGATTGCTCCGACCGACGGGGAGGTTCGGGGAGAACCAGTGTCGTCAAAGAGACCTGCAAAGAAATCATGGGGGGGGGGGGGGAACCCTGATCGGGTTGTACATCATCATCGATCAAGAAGTGACCGGGTGAAAGGTCGTGAAGTGCGTGGTCCAGACTTTCGGAGGGAGAGTCTAGACTTTCGGTGGGAGAGTCTGCGTGTTCACTCAAAGAACGAGTTGGAGGAGGTAAATTTAGGGATGCCTTAGGGATAATCAAATGGTCGGTGGTGAACAAAAATGATTTGGAAGGGGATGGCTCATGGACATTTCCTCGAGATCTCTTTAGACGAATCTTCGGGGGGGATGAAGAGTGCCTCCGCTTAGAAGGTTTTTGGACCGGGGAAGCCACCGATGGGTTAATCGGTGTCATGGTCCTGGAAGCAGCGGCGGAGGTGTCGGTGGCCGATTTCTTCTTCGCGCCGACCGAATTTACTCTGGGACGTGGGGAGGAGGTCACAACAGCAGGAAGGACCTCGGGGATATCGGGGTGTTGAAACCCTGGAATTTCAGAATCACCCCATTGAAGTTCTGGAGAGATGGCTAAAGTGATCATACCTCGGCGTAAATGACGATCGGTGTCGAGAACACCGACGTTGAGAGTCTTGCTGCCGACGATCGGGGGAGACCAGTCATAAGTGAATCGGGGAGTGTGAGACATGCGGTCTTTGTCCAGAGCTTTGCCAAGTTTGTGATGGATGATCATAGAGATAAATCGGGGGTAGGCAATATGGCACTTCTTTGGATGGGAGATCACTTCCACTAATTCGGTGAAGAAGTACTGGGCGAAATCCACTCGGCGTTGAAAGATTAACGCATGGGCAATTTTGGTGATGTATGAAGGGGATTGATCGTGGCCGCTCGTCTTTCGGGAGAGGCAGTGGATCACATGGGCAAAGAAGAAGTTCCATACACCACCCATGTGACTCCGAAGAAGAGTTCCAGGACCTTTGGAGCTTTTGGAGTTGTCATCGACCACGTAACCTGTTGTACTGAGGACATCTTCGAGAACGGTATCTGAATGCCATTCGTCATAGGGATCGAAAGCATCGATTTTAAGTGCAGTGCGAACATCATCGACCCCAAAGGTGAGGTCATGATCACCCTCGTCTTCAGAAAGGATGGATGCGTGGATCGCATCATTTGAGGAGTCATACACACAGGTAAGCCAGAATTTCCCAATGAGCATTTTGCTCATCTTGGGATTACAGGTGAAGGCATGAAGAAGGGGAGAACGAGTGAAGAACTTGATTACATGGTTAAACTCTGGGTGAGAGGGGTCGGGTTCAAATCTTGCAACATGATTGCATGGGTTGAATTTCAGATCGGCAAAACACCTAGGGGGTTGTGCTTGGAGGACGCCATTGATGATCGAGAGAGAGCACGAAGTTGCAGGTTTATAGAGGAAGCACGAAGGAGATGAAGGAAACGTAAAGGAATAATGAAAGGAAGGAGTCGTGTATTTATAGGGTTAAAAAAAATGAGGGAACGGTTAAAATAAAATAAAATAAAGGGGAATAGAAAAAGCAATCATGACCACATTGGAAGTTGTGGTCAAGAAGCCGTTTCACAAAACGGGGAGGTGAACAGGTCTGACACAAATAGGGTTATAGGTGTGACGTGTGGATAGGATTGAATTTCGGTGGACATCGGTGAGGAAATGAAGAGATCATCGGTGGTGAAAGATATGCCGAGATGGAATCAGTGAGGATTTGCTTACCGAAGAGATCCACCGAGGCGTTGAGACACCGAAGAGGACAAATATGCGCACCGAGGAGATCTACCGAGAGATGAGTCACCGAAAAGATCACTTGGGGTATTTATGCCAAAAGTGGATCTTGGTTCCACCGAGAATTATCAGATCATCGAAAAGATCACTGAAGATGCTCATGCCGAAAAAGGATCTTGTTGCCACCGAAAGTTATCAGACCGAAAGGTTTTTTTTTGAACCTATTCTAAGTACAACATGCCAAGTTCGCCGATGAGGAAGGTGAATCTGGCCTCATCCAGAGGTTTAGTAAACAAATCTGCAAGCTGAAGATTAGTTGGAATAAAATGCAGCTCAATGTCACCTTTGGAGATATGGTCCCTGATGAAATGATATCGGATATCGATGTGTTTGGACCTTGAGTGAAGAACAGGATTGTTTGCAATTGCAATTGCACTTGAATTATCACATAGGATGGGTATCTTGGAGTAGAACTGATTGTAGTCTCTCAACTGGTTTTTCATCCATAGAATCTGTGCGCAGCAACTTCCAGCAGCAACATATTCAGCCTCGGCAGTGGATGTTGAGACTGAATTTTGCTTTTTGCTGGACCAGCTTACCAGTTTTCCACCAAGGAATTGACAACTGCCTGTTGTGCTTTTTCTATCATTTTTAGAACCTGCAAAGTCAGAATCTGAATATCCCATGAGTTCAAAACCTGAGTCTTTGGGATACCAAAGACCCAGATGCATGGTACCCTTTAGATACCTGAAAATCCGTTTCACAGCATCCAAATGAGATTTCTTTGGATTTGCTTGATAACGGGCACACAGACAAGTAGCAAACATGATATCTGGTCTGCTAGCAGTTAAATAAATCAAAGAACCAATCATGCCCCTATAATGGGTAACATCCACAGATTCACCATTTAAATCGGTATCAAGTTTCAAAGGTGGTGCCATGGGAGTTTTCATGGGGGAGGAGTTTTCAAAGCCAAATTTCTTCAGAAGATCTTTAATGTACTTGCTTTGGTTTATGAAAATTCCTTCTGAAATTTGCTTCACTTGAAGACCTAAGAAAAAAGTTAGCTCCCCCATCATGCTCATCTCATATTCACTTTTCATGAGAGAGGCAAAGTCATCACACAGAGACTCATCGGTGGCACCGAAAATAATGTCATCCACATAGATTTGAACAAGAATGAGATTACCTGAAGTTTGCTTGTGGAAGAGAGTGTTGTCAATTGTACCTCTAGTATAGCCATGCTTGAGTAGAAAGATGGCAAGAGTGTCATACCAGGCTCGAGGAGCCTGCTTGAGCCCATACAGAGCTTTGTCAAGTCGGTACACATAGTCTGGATGTGTGGAATCTTCAAAGCCTGGAGGTTGCTTCACATAGACTTCCTCAGCTAGTTCTCCATTCAGAAAAGCACTTTTCACATCCATTTGAAATACCCTGAAGTTCTTGTGAGCAGTATGAGCAAGAAAGATCCTGATAGCTTCAAGTCTGGCAACAGGAGCAAATGTTTCATCATAGTCAATGCCCTCTTCCTGTCGGTAGCCTTGAGCTACGAGTCTGGCTTTGTTTCTGATGACAGTACCATCTTCATCCATTTTGTTTCTGAAGACCCATTTTGTGCCGATGATTGTTTTCCTTGAAGGTCTAGGCACAAGTCTCCAGACTTTGTTTCTTTGAAATTGGGAGAGTTCTTCTTGCATGGCCGAAACCCAACATGGGTCACTTAGGGCTTCTTCAATCTTTTTAGGTTCAACAAGAGATAGGAAATTCACATAGAGACAGATGTTGCTGGTACCTCTCCTTGTTTGAACACCAGCTTGCTGATCACCGATGATTTGATCAATGGGATGATCTTTGGTCCATTTAAGAGCAGGGGGCATCGGTGAAGGAATAATTGAAATGGAAGGGAAGTTCGGGGCTGGAGTGTTGGCAGGGTGTGATGAAGGTGGGTCGTCAGAGGGATTATTGGCAGGAAGAGGTTCGGTGATGGGGTTAATTTCGGTGGATGATGGATAGGGTTCGGTGGGGGCAATTTTGGCAGAGAGGGTTTTAGGTGATAAAGAAGATGACCCAACTTGATTGTTTGGAACAGAGGAAATATTTGGAGTACAAGGTGGATCGGTGAAGGTTGAAATGGGAGAATCCCCAATGCATGATGATATCCATCTATGTAGTTCTTCATCATCATTTGTCAAGGAAGATGATCTTGAATCATCACACTTTACATGGATAGATTCATCAATGCATTCTCTCCGAAGATTGTAAACTCGGCAGGCTTTGGAAGTTAAGGAATATCCCACAAAGATTCCTTCATCTGCCTTAGGATCAAATTTCCCAAGATTTTCCCTGTCATTTAGGATAAAGCACACACAGCCAAAGACATGAAGGAAACCAATGTTTGGTTTTCTTCCATGAAAGACTTCATACGGGGTTTTCTCATGTCTTTTTGTTATCACCGACCTGTTTTGAGTGAAACAGGCAGTGTTGACAGCTTCGGCCCAAAAATAGGTTGGCAGTTTTGCTTCACTCAACATAGACCTTGCTGCTTCACAAAGAGTTCTGTTTCTTCTTTCCACAACACCATTTTGTTGTGGAGTTCTGACAGCAGAGAAGTTTTGAGAGATTCCTTTCTCATTGAAGAAGTCTTCTAAACCACTGTTTCTGAATTCAGTGCCATTGTCACTTCTTACAGATCTGACAAGCTGTCCATTCAGAATTTCATTCTTTTTGACAAAGTTGATGATTTATTCAGTTGCATCACTTTTGTACCTGAGAAAAGACACCCAAGTATATCTATAGAATTCATCAACAATAACAAGAATGTACCTTCTTCCTCCTAGACTGGGAGTGCTGACTGGTCCACATAGATCCATATGCAGCATCTGAAGTGGGAGATTGATGGAAGAGCATTGCTTGGTTTTGAAAGAAGATTTGGTGAGCTTCCCTTTTTCACATGCATCACACAGCTTTTCTTTGACGAAGTTCAACTTAGGCATGCCAGTCACCAACTCTTTGTTTGATAATTTATGAAGGGTTTTGAAGTTAAGATGGGACAAACGTTTATGCCACAGCCAGTTTCTTTTGACTGTATTGTCAGACACGAAGCAAACATTTGAAGAGTTGTTTTGACTCATATCAATGATATACACATTATCTAGCCTTCTTCCAGAGAGGACAACCTTCATATTCTTGTCAACAACAGTACAGATACGCAGTTCAAAGATAACTTTGTATCCAAGATCACAGTTGGCTAATACTAAGGAGGTTATGCATGAGACCTTCAACAAATGCCACTTTATTGAAGGTGAGGGTTCCATTCGTGAGAGTTCCATACCCTTTAGTGTGACCTCTGGAGTTGTCCCCAAAGGTTACAGAAGGACCCTTTTCTGACACATAGTTTACAAGAAGATGTTTGTTTCCAGTCATGTGACGTGAGCACCCGCTATCTAAATACCAAACTTGTTGGTGCTCAAAAACCTGTAGACAACATCAAGTCAGTTCTTAGGTACCCATTTGGTAATGGGTCCTTTTGGGTTAGAAATGTGAGAGACCTTGGGTTTGGATCTGTCGATTCTTTCCTTTGGGCAGTCCTTAGCAAGATGAAAGGTATCACCACAATTATAACATTTTCGGTAGATGAAAGTTCTTTTGGGTTTTTGTTCCTTTCCTTTTTCCTTTCCAATTATATCAATCTTAATCTTTGGACCGAAAAGGGGATTTCGAGGACCTCTAAAAAGTTCGGTTCTTGAGGTTGAAGCATGGTCAGGGGTCTTTCTTGAGAAAACTTCGGTCTTTCCCTTTTGGACAAAATCGGTGAAGGATTTTTCCATGGTGTGTTTTTCTTTGAACGCTTGAGATTTTGAAAGATTTGAAGAGTTGTTATCAATGGTTAAATCTTTGAACACATCATGAATGGGTTTAACAGTATCCTTCAAATTTTGCACTTTATGGGTTTGATCTGATGAAGATTCTTTGGCTTTTAAAAACATTCCATATTTTAAGGCTTCACTAAGATCAGCAGAATTTAAAGAAATGGAATCACAAGAGTTTGACTCAGAGTCATCATCCCATGTATCGGTGATGGGAACAAGTGCATGGGAAGATTTTTCAAGCATGGATTTTTCATATCCTAACCCAAACTTGTTATTACCACCGATTTGGTCTTGAAAGATCTGTTCAAGATTCCTTGAAGAATTTGTCCATTTTCTGACAACTTCCTGTTCTTTCTTTAACTTCTTGAACAGTTTATTCTTCTCCTTTTCAATTTCACGATTTATGACTTTTAGATTTTCAAGCTCAGTTTTGATTATCTCAAACTTTCCAAGTTGACACATGAAAGATTCAAGTTGAGATTTAAGATTTTTAACTTGAGCAGATTTTCTTTTCTTGCTTTTTTTGACATTGTAAAAATCTTGAGTTAAAGATTCATAAGCATTTATCTTTTCAATATCAGTCATGTCATTGAAGGGATGTACCTGAGAGTATGATGATGAGCATTCAGTTGAAACTAATGCCATTGGAGACTTTGCCTTTTCTTCTTCCACCTCTTCTGATATGGCCATAAAGCACATATTTGGAGAATCACTGTCAGAGGTTTCTTCTTCTTCCCAGTCATGAGCCTCTGCCATTAATCCTTTTCCTTTCCTTTGAGATCCTTCATTTCTTTCTTTTTCCTTCTTGTACTTAGCTTTGTACTTTTCAGCACGTTCCTGATGAGAGAGTGAGGAGGATTGAGAATCTTTCTTGAAATATGATTTATCTTTGGATTTCTCAAATTTGGAAGGATATTTGTCAGAGGACGTAGAATTGACTTTTGACACACGCTTGTTTCTGCACTCAGCAGCAAAGTGTCCTTTCTTACCACAGTTGAAACATTCTTCATTTGTCTTATCAGAAGAAGACATTTTTGTAAAGGATGGTTTTCTGAAACTTCTGGGTTTGTTGAAATTTCAAGATTTATTTTTAAAACCGGCCATCATAGCTATTTCATCAGACATTCGGTCTACCGAAATTTCATCACCTTCATCATCGGCATCACTCAGATATGCCTCCGTTTGGTGAGAACGGTTGTTCTGATTTTCGGTGTCAGAGTCTGATGAGGGATATGTGATACAAGGAACATTTTGACTTTTCTTGGAACTTTCACAGATAAGAGCTATTGAAGAGCTTTTTATCTCTTTGAAGATGGTTTTCCTATGAAGCTTGGTTTGTTCAAAGTTGAACAGAGTTCCATACAAAACAGTTAAAGGCATGTATTCCAAATCCTTGGTAGTTTTAATGCAAGTGCAAATGTTTTCCCAAAAGTCAGGAAGACAATCCATAAACTTGCATAGAACTTCCTCATTATCATAAACTCTACCTAGTAACTTTAAATCATTTAAGAGAGAGTTGAAACGGTTATAAAAGCTTGGAAGAGATTCTCCCTTTTCATAGGCAAAGAGCTCATATTTTCGAATGAGGCCAATCTTTTTGCTTTTCTTCACTTCCTCTGTACCCTCATAAAGTACACACAAAGTAGTCCACATCTCTTTAGCAGTACCAAAATTAACAAGAGAGTGATAGACTTCATCAGGAAGTGAGAGAGCAATGATTGCTCTAAGCCGAGAATCCAGAGACACCAATCGTTTTTCCTCATCAGTATATTCCTTTGGGTTTTTGAGAATGTAACGACCAGTAGTCTTTGCTTTCTCTATGTTGGAAGGTTCAGAATCATCAGAGTCACTTGACTTGTCAATTGTTTCCTTACCAGGCCTCTGCTTTTCATAGCGAGCCCAAACTCTCGGGATGATAGGTCCCTCCTTGAGAATGGTTGGATATCTAGTATCCACTCCTTCCATGAATAGCATCATACGGCTTTTCCATAGAGAAAAGTTGTTAGGATTAAACTTGGGAGGTTTTGAAATGGAACCATTTTCAGCAAAATTGTTTTGACCAGTGTTTTCAACAGTTAGGGATGAAGATGAGGCAGCCATTGCGGATCAAGTTTATGAATTAAACTTTCCGCTCTGATACCACTTGTTGGTCCCAAAAAGGCTCAGCAAGTATTGTAGAAGGGGGGGTTGAATACAATACTTAGATTTTTCACAAGTTTTAATTCAATATATTGAAAATCTTTCAATAAGAATTACACATAGAAACCAGAAGATTGTTGCGAAAAAGAACAGTTAAACTATTCTAACAATCTAACACAAAGTAAACTGAAAAACACTTAGAACAAATTGAACACTTAGACACAAGATGCAGTTTCAGTAAGAAAGGAGCTTACACTTAGTAATCTTCAGAAGCATAAGTTGCATGAAGAGTCTTCACCTCTATTTATAGTCCATGCATCATTTAATGCATGGGACACTTGTCACTCTTCCATTCATTGTAGAGGTTGACTTCTGAAAAGCTGATATCTCCTTTTTAACTTATCCAAGGAACCAGGAGGACAGTCGTACCAGAAAAAGACCTTATCTGAGAATAGATAAAATGACAAAATGCCACTTTTATATGACAATAGGATATTGTCTCATAATAAATGATCTTCTCTTTTGTCTATAGAGAATAAGGCTACCGACCTCCTGTGTTGAAAACTGCACCAATTCGAAATCTCACTTCTTTAGAAAGGAGAGAGTTTCACCAAAGTGTTTAATATTTCGGTGCAGTCTTCTTGAACTCCCACCGATTTCTGAACACATATGGTGGAAGTCTTCTTGAACTCCTCACCGAATTTCTTCAATTCGGTGATGCGTGTCCACCGATAGCACAAGCATATCGGTGGTGATGTAACTTGTAGAAACTTGCTGCCGATATTCTCACTTCCGCAATGAGATAGTCTTCGCACTTGGTTTCGGTTGATCTTCGACTTCACCGAACAATTGATATAAGAGTACAAGTTACACAAAACAATCCAAAAACATTCTAAGTATCTAAGTGGGTTTAATTGAGTCAACTTCAAATCTGTGATGACCCAACACTTGTCAACTGAAGTTTCCTCACATTCATCCTCAGCATCACTAAGATATGCTTCTGAATGCTCATTGGGATCTTCTTGACTATCATGGTCAGATTCATATGGGTAGGTGATTCTTGGAATACACTTAGTTCTTTTGGAAGAGTCACTTAGGAGAGCTAGAGAAGAGCTCTTTATATCTGTGATGATAGACTTCCTTTGCAGCTTAGTCTGCTCATAGTTGAAGAGAGTTCCATAAAGAACAATGAGAGGCATATATGTAATACCCCGGGTAAGTTCGTTAGTGAAATTCTAGTTCCGTTAAATTTATTTAACTCTATAATTGATGTTTAGGGTAAGTATGGGTTAATTTATAAGTTTAAGGGGTGTTTGGGTCATTAGGGAATAGTTTAAGGTTTAGAATGGTAAAATGGTTTGATATTACCCTTTTGGATTCTTGATATTTCACAACTCAGAAAATATCCAGATTGTGTAGTGTGTGTGTGTGTTTTGAGACCAAAAAAGAGGAAGAAGAAAAAGATAAAGCTAAGGATTCAAATTGGTGCCTTTGGAAGTGAAATTGAGGTATGTTGCTTTGTAATTTATGTTTGTAATTGCTATTAGATGGTTCCTATCGGATTAGAATAGTCGATTTCATGTCTAATATAATTTTCTGTCGAATCTGGGTAGAATTTGGATAAACAGTCAGAGGTTTCCGGACAGGATGAAGGTGTCCAGGTAATTTTGTTGGTGTTGTCCGGATGATGTTCTAAAGGTGTTCGGACGAGTCTTTTATCCGGGTAAGTCTCTCTTTTCAATAGTTTCCGGATGAAATAAGATACTGGGTGGTATCCGGGTAACCTTGGTTTTCGGATGTCGTCCGGATTGTTTATGCTGTCCGGGAAGTTGTGTTAACCGGATTGTTTAGGTTATCCGGAAAGTCCTGTTGTCCGGATAGTCTGGTGGTATCCGGGAACTTTGGGCTGTTTGGTCATTTTTGAGAATTCAGATACTTTTGAGTATCAGTAGCCTGTTTTTGGTGACTCTTGGATAGGGAAAGAATGAGGATTGAATATACCGTGGACTCGACTTAAGTTCGGGTTTGGGGGTAACATTTGAGGATAGAGTTATCTAGAGCCTTTAGCTTTAGTAAGTCTTATGTGTTCTATATGGTAAAGAATACTTGTATCTAATTGTTTCAGATTCTGTGGATTTGGGGTGAAAGCTGAACTGTTTTTGAGAAAGGATTGGAAGCATTTTGATAAGCAAACAGGTGAGTTTTACTTTAAAACGTTTTTAAACTGGAATACATATATGTGTGGATTGGGAATGTGATAGATGGTGTGATTATGTGTTTATGTTTGAAATATAATATATTGAGATATTGTATTTACATGAGCATTACACTATACGAGAATACGTTGGTCGGGCTTAGGACCGGTGGTGTTGGCTGTAATATTCGTACGACGGTGTTGGCTGTAATTGTCGTACAACGGAGTTAATTTATTAGTTGGCTTGCAACCAATTAATATGGCCAAGAGAATGAGACGGGAAAGTATATGATGCATGAGTCATAATTGGTATTTGTATTTGTGTTATGTATATGATGGTTGTGCAAATGGTTTTAAAACTAACAGGGATTTTCTCACTTAGACCTCCATGTCTAACCCTCATTTTGTTTTAAAAATATGTATTCCAGGTCGTGGATCGGGTAAGAGAAAATGAGAAGAGTACTATGTGTTTAGCTTTTGGAAGAAGGATGTTATGAAGACTAAGACGTGTTTTGCTGTTCTAATTTTATAACTAGATATCATGTATGTAATTAGCAAAAAGTTTGTAACGAAATACCTTATTCTGGATGTAAAGACTAAGGGACCTTACTTGTTATATTATGAATCTTTTGGTTATGTAACGATGTTATGAAATATATGTTATTTGTTGTATGTTTGGGAACCGGGTTGTTACAGATGGTATCAGAGCCCTAGTTTAAGGGATTTAGGTATTTGTATCTGTACCTAGATTTAAACTGCATGTGAAGTAGGATGTCCCTATTATTGTAGAACCTTGGGATGATTAAGTATAAAAGGTAGAAGGAACATCATGTAAGGTAATTTGAACTGGAATACCTTGTTATATGGGGTATGTGCTTATGTGTATATTAATCTTGTTTGAATCTACAGAATGGCAAGTGGTACTAGACAAACGAATCGGGAGGGAGGAGGAAATCCTAATAGGACGAATCCAACGGTTGGGACAAGGGGAAGAGGGGGAGAAAGAGGTAGAGGCAGAACATGCGGCAGAGTTCAACAACGAGGTGCACAATTTGTTACAAGAGACGACTTGGCGGCTGAAATGGGATGATTACAAGCGAATATACAAGCTATGTTCAACCGAACTCGTGATACTGAAACAGAAATACCAGATCCTGGTCTGGAAGATGAAATGCCCATTACACGGACTATGATGCCGGTACCAAGAAAGTGTGATTATAAAATGTTCCTAAGTTGCAAACCTCCGACTTACTCAGGAGATAGAGACCCAGTGAAAGCTATGAGGTGGCTGAAGGAGATAGAAGCTATCTTCAAGACCAGTAAGTGTGCTGATGAAGATAGAGTGCTATACGGAACAGCAATGTTGAAGGCAAATGCTCTATAATGGTGGGAAGCTTTTATTTCTTCTAGAGGATCTGATATATATTCTACTTTCTCTTGGGAAGAATTCGTTATAGCTTTCAGGAAACAGTTTTGTCCCCAAGCAGCAGTTAAACAATTGGAAGGGGAGTTTATGAACTTACAGCAAGGGAATTTATCAATTCGGGACTACACCGCTCATTTTCTGGAAAAGTATCGTTTTGCGGAATACTACGTTGCCACGGAGGCAATGAAGATTGAAATGTTTATCTTTGGGTTGAATTCAGAAGTCAGAAGTCTGGTGATTGCTAAAGGACCAGAAACTTTCTCAGCCGCAGTAGACGCCGCGGAAACTGTGGAACAGGATAAAGGGAGAAACGTTAGTGATAAAGGTATGTGTAACACCCTCAAAATTGGAATGAGCAACTAACTTTAATTTTAATAAATTAAGCTAAAAGATGATAAAATTTCTTCTACATATCATCCTTGAATATACCTCAAACTTTAAACATCACAATTTAAACAGCTAACAACTCTAGGCGGGTGTTACTTAACCCAATAAAAGTTGCTAATCCCAAAAGTGCGGAAACTTCGCTAAGCATCTCACTTCCCGTGCACTCTACTAGCACTCATCATTTCGCAGTGTAGCTAAAGCTATTCCTAACCTGAACCTGTTGCACATGCCGACAAATAAAAAGGTTAGGCTAACGTCTAGTGAGTTCAAGAGTTTACATCATGAGCAAATCATTTGATAAATCTACAACTTCATCTTAATAAATGATTTTCTAAAAGGGTTTGTATGAAAGACATCGACAACCCATTTTCCTAAACGCACACAACTTCTGAGAGGAAAGCTTCCAATGAAAATCGTGTCTTTGCAAATGACTCAAATCCAAAACTCACTTCAAGAGTTAATTAATAATAATAATTTCTCAATAATCGTCACTGCGAATAAAACTCCAATAGTTAAAACAACCAATAAGGATGTAACATAAATCCGTCCATCAATCATGGAAAACAATCCATATGCATGTAATATAACCTCAACAATGCAAATAAATAAAATACCCGAAAGCAACACCCTTCGGTGACGGGGGAGACCCGATCTCATCGAATGTGGCAAACACATAAATTAAACCACAATTAATAAACGTAAGTAAGCTTCTTGGATGTGGAAAGAAGATGACATCAACCATACTAGGTCTTTAGTCAATCTTCGGCATCAACCATACTAGGTCTTTAGCCCGTCTTAGACATCAACCATACTAGGTCTTTAGTCCATTTCCGGCATCAATCATACTAGATCTTTAGCCCATCTTTGACATCAACCATACTAGGTCTTTAGTCAATCTTCGGCATCAACCATGCTAGGTCTTTAGCCCATCTTAGACATCAACCATACTAGGTCTTTAGTCCATTTCTGGCATCAATCATACTAGATCTTTAGCCCATCTTTGACATCAACCATACTAGGTCTTTAGTCAATCTTCGGCATCAACCATGCTAGGTCTTTAGCCCATCTTAGACATCAACCATACTAGGTCTTTAGTCCATTTAAAACTACCAAGTTCAACCATACTAGGTCTTTACCTTGGAAACCCACCATCCAAAACAAGCTTACTTGACGTAAATATATACATGACCCTAAAAGAATAACTAATGCATTCAAATCATGTAAACATCAAATATAATGCAATTCATGCAACTCAAACCCCAAGCCCACGTCGAGCTTATTAAAAATCGGGCGAATGCCCTCGAGACTCAACCGAGTCCAAAACCGAGCCCTCTGCTCAAAAGATCTAATGATCATTTATCAATATCAATTCATACAAATGAAATGCATCTAACTCATATCATGCAACACACGCTCCGAGGCATGATAATCTCACAACCCCTTCATTGCCACCTTCCTAATGAAGTCAAATCAAATATGCATCTATATGTACACGTATATGCAACTCTTTTATTACTTGACAATGCATATAACTCGCTAGGGTTCATTAGTCCCAAAGGTACTAAGAATAAATCATCAAACGGTCTTCACACATAAGACCAACACTTAAACCGGCACGTATTCGAATAAAATGCACTTAAGCATATAACACATCCAAGACTCCATCTCGAGTCATTAAAACCGGCAAACACTCAAAAGAATCATTTGAGTATAAATCAAGCCTTTAAGGCCAAAATAAATGTTTGGTCAAATACGTGTTACTCACCCGGTTATGTAAACCCAAATGCATCGTTATCCAAAATCTTTATCTTTTAATTCCTCAATAGGGCATCGGCCTCAAAATAAAGGTTTACAACTCTTAAAACATTCACATGGTCGGATTGACCAAAATCCTCAACTCACACGTTCACACTTTAAAATGTGTCACATCATAGTTATCTCATAATCACAAAACACTAAAAGTGTATTTTGACCAAATAACCTTCACTTCTGCAATAAATTAACAAAACCTCCTTCACTCGTGATTTATTCATCAATCACTCAAAATCCCCAAATACGGGTGTTTTATAAGATTTATAAAGCTCAACACTTTGACTAAATCACAACCCACCAAATAATTCAACAAGGGATAATTTCACGTAAAGCACACAAATACTTTAAAACACAAATTTTGGCATGTACAAAGTTTTCACAAAGAAACTTGAACTCACCTCGCTAGATTAAGCTAAATCTAGATTTTCCCATACGTATGCTCCTTTGAAGAAGTCCGCACCTTCAAGTCCAAAACTTCCAAAACCTAAATCCATAAGTTTCCAACCATAAGTATTTAACCCCAAACACTTAGAATCATTTCCCCCAACATAATACACCCAAAATCACCAATAGATCAAAACCCTAATTTCCAAAATGAAGAGAATAGAAGATTACCTCAACCATCAAACCACCAACTACACACTTCTAGGTTTACCAAGATATGCTTCAATCTTCATTTCTTTAAAAGGAAGGAATGATTTTAGGAGAGGGTTTGGTGAACACTAAGAGATTGGGACCAACAAAAGAGATGAGGAAGATAAACCCATACCTTTGTTTCCACATCCTCATCAAGATGCAAGGAATCACTTGAAAACTCCAAAATCGGAGCCTTAGAGGCTTCAAAAACTGAAATGAGAAAAAGGGGTTCGCTTGGAAGAGTTTAGAGAAAGAGAGATGGAATAGAAATGAAAGAAGGCTGAAAGGCGTGGGTTTAAAACCCTCAGGACCCGCTCGCGATAGTGACACGGCAATAGTGACATTGTCACTATCGCCGGGCATACTCGCCCGCTATTCCCCAAACTCTCGGTACAAAGTGGGCGATTGTGCCCTGGCGATAGTGACCATGTCACAATTGCCGAGCACTCTCGCGGTCCAGGTACCAAGTCCAAATCTTTGCCCGATTTCTCATGGGATCCAAAAAGCATTACGTGCTCCATCCTCCAAAGCAACCCTTGTCCTTTAGGAATTCCAAATAAGTTCGTTTACAGCTTGAGTTAGGATTTTCGGGGTGTTACAGTATGGGAAAAAGAAAGTGGGAAGGACCACAGTATGATCCAAAGAAATCCAGATTTCAGAGGTTTGATAACCGTCCGCCTTTCCGACCAGCGGAAAGACCCTGTCCGAAATGCAATCGTATCCACCAAGGAAATTGTCAAGTTGATCCTCGGGTTTGTTATAGGTGTGGGAAGACCGGACATGTTGCTAAAGACTGTCGAGTAACGCGGTTTTGTTTCTCATGTAATTCTCCGGATCACATTCAGTCTGATTGTCCAAGAGGAAGAGTACAACAAGGGGGTACGTCGGGGAAACCAGCGTGTAACACCCCAAAATTCTGGGCTAATTTGAACCTCAAATTTCCACAGGCTATGATAATATAAACTTCAAACTTACATAAATAGCAAGTGAATTAATCATCAAGAGTACATTTACAGATACAGGATCCTACAAATAACTTATTAATCTAATTATGTCACTATAATCAGATTAACTAAGTTATCTAAGCAATCCCTCAAAATATCCTTCTGTTAACTGACTTCCTTGATATTCCAAAACGCTCGTCCCACAACCCTTATTTTCCCGAGCCGGTACCTGGTAAGAAAACATCATTTGAAACGATTAGGCCAACGCCTAGTGAGAACATTCGTTTCCATAATAATATTTGCAAAATCAATGTAAACAAGTTATATCAAACCTGATTACCCTTTTTCTTACCATACGTGTAACTCTATTCCGTTAACACGATTTTTATCCAATCCCATGAATATGACTGACACACATTCCATCATCATATCATGTCTTGGGAACCGGGTTGTTACAATATGATCAAGATCCTTGGTTGTCTTTATACAAGTACATATATTTTCCCAAAAATCAGGAAGACAATCCATAAACTTGCACATGATTTCCTCATTGTCATACACTTTACCTAACAACTTTAAATCATTAAGAAGACTGTTAAAGCGGTTGTAGTAGTTGGAGAGAGATTCTCCTTTCTCATAAGAAAAGAGTTCAAATTTTCTAACAAGAGCAATCTTTTTGCTCTTTTTAACTTCATCTGTACCTTCATACAGAACACACAGAGTGGACCACATCTCTTTGGCAGTAGAGAGATTTACCAGAGAGTGGTACACTTCATCAGGAAGAGAGAGAGCAATGATAGTTCTGACTTTAGAATCAAGAGACACAAGACGTTTTTCTTCATCAGTATATTTCTTGGGATTCTTAAGAATGTAACGACCAGTAGCAGCAGATTTTTTTTCTTCAGATGAATCATCAGAATCATCTTTGCCAACAACTTCCTTACCGGATTTTTTGGTTTCATAGCGAGACCAGACTCTAGGGACTATGGGTCCCTCACTGATAATGGTTGGATATCTACTATCCACTTCTTCCATGAAAAGCATCATCCGATTTTTCCACAGAGAAATGTTGTTGGGGTTAAACTTGGGAGATGTGGCTATAAAGTCATTTTCAGAAAAATTGTTTTGAGAGAAAGATTAATTGTTGGAAGAAGAAGCAGCCATTGCATATCAAGTTTATTGAAATTAAACTTTCTACTATGATACCACTTGTTAGTCCTAGATGGCTAATAAGAACAAGAACAAGTATTGTAGAAGGGGGGGGGGGGGTTGAATACAATACATAATTTTTTTTACTTTAATTAATTCTTTTATTGAAAATATTCAAATCAATAATTACTCATAGAACACATAGAACAATTAGATTGTTGCGGAAAAAACAGATAAAATCTATTCTAACAATCTTCACAAAGTAATACTGAAAACTAAACAACTTCTAAAACATAAAGATTGAAAGCTATAAAGTTCAAAGAGAGAAAGGAGTAGAATGTCTTGAGCACAGAGTAATCTTCAAGAGTTCGTAAGTAATTTGCATGGAGAGGTCTTCATCTTTATATAGTGCCATGAGTATTTGAAGCATGGGACACTTGTCACTATATCATTTGAAGGTTAGCTTTGACTCTCAAAAGTTGATGTGTCTTTTCCTATGATGCCAGAAAGGTTTGATGGTGACAATATCTAAGAATGGGAAAAAGGACAAATGAATCTTTTTCCTCCATACCCAGACATTCCTTCTTTGATGAGAAAACCTTTTAGCAAAGACACAAGGGAGGATCCTCCTATTTGAGGATCCCACTGATTTGTCATGGACAACATAGGTGAGAGTCTTCTTAGGAAGAAGTTATGTGAGGATCCTCCTATTTTGAAGATCCTACCGATTTCTCATGGAGAGAATCGGTGGGATGGCAAACATGATCTCTTATGATGAAAGTCTTCTTAGCAAGGAGATAAGGGAGAATTCTCTTGTTTGAGGATCTCACCGATTTTCATGGAGACAATCGGTGAGGCAACTTAGTTTGGGTTGAGAAGTCCATCTTCAATCCGCATTGGTAGATTTCCTTCTTCTTGATTTCGGCTGATCTTTGACTTCACCGAACTTTGACAGTATGACTGCTACAAAGAACCATCTAAAATTTCTCTAAGTATAAAAGATATTTTTCAAAGTATGTAAGGAGATCAGGTCATCTTCAAATTTTTGATGACCCAACAGTTATAAAAATTGGAGATAATAGTATTTGATTTGTTTTCATCGTTATCTTAATTAATGAAAGAAAGATTTGGAGATCGAAAATCTAGGCTAGTGATTGAGATTGCTCCTCATATTCTCAACATTTTTGTGTTTTTTATTTGAACCTAACGACTAACACTACACACATAGACCAATAATCAAATAAAAACCCAACAAATGTTACAAACACGTGAAAATCAATCCAAGCCATTTGATGAGTCTAAGTTATGATTCGTATTATTTTACATGTGTTTGTTCTTTTGTGTGTGTAGGGGTATGTATGTACACGTGTTTCATATATAAAAGTATATTCGTGTTTTTTCCACACACAAAACAATATTGTGCATTTGATATATGAAACAACCTTAAACGAACATTAACGAATGTAAACGAGCATAAATAAATGAACATAAATGAACGAACGTTCACGAACGTGAATGAATGAGCTAGACATTTGTTCATGTTCGTCCGTTTAACTAAACGAACAAAAAAACTTGTTCACGTTCGTTCGTTTATTAAATAAAATAACATAAACGAATTTCCCGACGAACAGTTCACTGCCCTAGTAACATGTATTGAGTTTGTTTTTGATTTTTAAATAAAAGTGATTTTTTTGCTTTTATTTAATTTCCAACATTTTAGGAATTCTCTCTCTCTCTCTCTCTAGTATTTGAAACCCCTTCTCTCACCTCCTCTATTCTTTCTCTCGATTTCTTTATCAAGCACCTTCCATGGATGTCCTTTCTTCTTCTTTTCGGAGCTCTATTATTCAACCTTGCCAGATGTTCAATGTCGGTGAAGTGAGGAGTATCTAGATAGAGAAGATCACACAAGCTAATTGTTATAGAATCATTTATTCTTCGATATGATTCCAATTTCTTTTTAGATTCTTCATTGTGGTGGTTAGAAACCTTGGCGACCTTGAAGATTATGCACTCGTGAATAGGTAACAAGATTCAAACATTCATCTTTGCTACTCTTGTTTTCTTTGTTTTATGCACACTTGAATACGATGAATCCATTGTTCACAAGTTCATGCAACCTATAACCTGAAAGACATTGAATATGGTATCTCTTTCACGTGTGCATTTAACCCATAAAATTGATGAACATTGAATATGGCGATTCATTCACATGTGCATTGATAACGCTTTTTGCGTTTTTTCTGATACCGTGATTCGGGTAGTGTTGGCTTGTTTTCAAGCAAACAAGCGTCTTTCTTATGATTTCGTCAAGATTTTTACAGCATCCCAAAAGGGCACTCGATTGTGAAGAAGTGATGCTTCCATTGTAAAGAATCAGCAAAACATGGCTCGAGCAGAATACCAGAGAAGAACCAAACAGCAACTTATGCGACATATCCCGTGGCGTCAAAGCCGTGACCACTTTTGGACACGCACGACTTCTCCCGGGGCCTCAAAGCCGTCGGGAAAGCCGCATAACTCGCTGTTTGAGTTCTGCTGCACTTAATCGTTTCTGGATCTAGGGTTGGGGGTGACACTGCTTTTTGCGACTGATGACTGGCAGAGGATGATTTTTGAAGCTCTTTGAGGACATTTTGAATCAAGAGAAGTGGAGAATTCATTTGGGAATCAGAGATCGAAGCTATCATCGAGTATGTGTGCGTGGAAAGTTGATACTTCATGGAGTTTTTATTTTGCTTTCTAGATTTTTGTGAGAAACGATGTCTAGTAATTTGATTTCTTCTATCAGTATTTTGTTTTCCATCACTCCCAACATGAACTAATCCATGTTAAACTTGTTTGTTGGATTTTTGGTTTATTAGGTTTAGTTTAATAATTATATGACATTTTAGTTTCAACAAAATCAATAATAACAATATCGGTTTGAGGAATTAGTTTCAATGCATATTTTGTGTATTTAAGCTAAATAATTCATATCATTTTTTATGAAATAGCTTTTTAATACAACAATTTTTTAATTGTTTAAAACATATGCAAGTATAAATGTAAAACTGAAAAGAATTCCTGTGAATTACGTAACTTTAAAAAGCGTGGGATAAATGCAAAAAGTCTTTTACAAATACAAAAAATGTCTTTTTTGATTGGGTACATAAGAAAAATGAGATTTCATATGTGCAAAAAATAGAAACATAGGAAACATAATGGGGTCAAAATGTAAATTGAGTCGTTCCCCTATAATAAATCAAAAACAACTTAATCGGTATCTTACTTTTCCGGTGACCGATCCCGGAGGGTTTTGCTATCAATTTTCCAAAAGACGCACAAAAGTTTTCGTGTTCCAGTTCCAGTTCCAGTTCGATATTTGAATCAAAATCTTATCGATTTTGTGCAGAAAGTTAGTGTTGTTAATTTGGAAATTCTAGGGTTTCGTCCCCAAAGCTATTCAATAAACTGAAGAAGAATGGGTCGTTCACGCGCAGTCAATCACTCTGCCGAAGAGGATCCAAGCCAAAGGTATTCACGCTATTATAATTTAATTACTTCATAACTATGTAATTTTGTTCGAAGTCACAAGTTTTCACTAATTTAAGTGGTTCAATTTACCTACATTCATGTCTGTTTGTGTAATTCGAAGTATCTGAATCGTAATTTGCTACAATTCTAAAATGAAAAACAATCATGAACGATTATAGAATTTAAAATTCTTGTTTGCTCGCATTTCTACTATGGTTAGCACAATTTGCTAAACCTGTATAATATAAAGTCAGTTGCCATGGAGTATCAAGAAGAAAATTGAACATTATGCATTGTATATATTGCCGTATGAGGCACTTTATATGATGCTCTCATAATTCATGGTGAAACCTGTTGATTGTAATGGAGATACATGTTGCATTCATTTGAGTACATCTTACTGTTTTTATCTGTTGTACCCTTCAGTGTTTTGAGTTGAGAAATAATTCATCATTCAAACTAATGGTTTATAAAATTTGATGATCTTAAAATTACAAGTCTTTAGATTCATAATTAGTAATGGCAGTGTGATCCCTATATATCTACACAGTAGATAATTTATTCTATGTGACTCACATCTGCTTAAAGGTCAATGCTCAAAGTGGATCAAGTGTATCAGCTATCAATTTCATTTTTCTTTGATCATTTAATGTTCTAGTAGTTAAGAGTGCACAAGGGAAATCTTGTAATGATAAATCCTCTAAGTAATCTAGAAGCTCAGTGCTCATCTGAAAATCGTGAGCTAGTCTTAGACAAGATCACTTTGAAACTTGTTTATTGAATTTTTACTGATCAGTAAAAAGATGATAATAGAGATGCTCTCCATCGCAAAATACATAGCATCTACCTATTCCCAAAAGACTATTCTTCCTTCTCATGATATTATGAGAAGCAGGGTATCTATATATACATATCTATCGTTTAAAGAATATAGTGTGATTTTTTTGTCTCATTGATGAGATGGTAGAGTTTTGCAATAAATCTTCATTTGATGGATGAAGGCAGATGTGCCAAAGAGAGTTGTGGGACAATCAAAGAAATTGCAATAATAATGTGAAGCAATTGTTCTTTTGTGGACCTTGGTTCTCTTTTCTTTTTGTGAATATGATCTTGGTTAGATTTGCGAAAGAGACATTGTCATACCAAGATATTAGCATATAGCAACTTCTTAAAGATACAAGAGTTATATATGTGTATTGTCCTGCTTGGCTCTTGTATTCCCATATTTTTCTCTACAATACAAAGGTTGTCAAGATTTTTGTGCTTATTAACTTGATTCTGAGTCACAAATTTATATTCAACCCATTTTCTAAATGAATAATCTTTGAATCTTCTTTTTGGCAATGGAGTTCAACAAGATACCCAAAATGACAATTTTAGTAAGTAAAAAATGTCAGAATTTAGTGTCACGTGATGAACACTCCGTTAAATGAATGATGTCAGGTATGAATGGATTGCAATCAAATTCAACATTCTTTTCTTGTAATTTGGAAATACAATTTGGTTTTGAGATTGGCCTTGAAGATCAAGCCTCACTACATATAATGATAAAAGTAGGCTCTCCTGAACAACAAAGTGTAGTTCTAATTTTGGGGGAGGGAAGGTGAGAGCAGCCGTTTGATTAAATAATTGTCTAGAATCTTCCAGAAATAGGTTAATGGGCCTAGCAATCTTTTATGGTAATTTTTTTCTGCAAAACAAGTTCATATTAGGGTTACCTCTGTCTTATTTTACGACCGTCACATTCATCTAATTTCTTTGGCAATGTATTCTGATTGAATCCTTTCCCACTGGTATTTTTCTGTGTAATATTCAGCCGATCAAAGAGAAAGCGAACTGCCTCAAATTTAGAGAATCTGGAGGCTGCAACTTCAGGTATTCGATTACTTATGTTGCTCTCTTGGGGATGTTTTTGATAGTTCTTTGTAAAATTTATCTTTCCATATCCCTGGATGATTATCTTTCTGGAACGCAATCCAGTGGAGTGGGTATGTTTTCCATTAATTAGCATTTCCAGGTCGGTTAATATAGTTAATAATTATATGTTCCTTGTCAGGTATGGATATTCCTTGTCGTTATTTACTTAGCTCAAGATCTTCTTACTGTACATATTGTGTGATTTAAACAGAAACTTAATTTGTGACAAACAGGCCAAGGAATGAGTGAAGGGAAAAAAGCATTGTACCATTGTAACTACTGCAACAAGGACATTTCGGGAAAGATACGCATCAAGTGTGCTTCCTGTTCTGACTTTGATCTTTGTGTAGAGTGTTTTTCTGTTGGAGCTGAGGTTTACCCTCATAAAAGCAATCATTCATATAGGGTTATGGTTAGTAACCTTATTACTCAACACTGCCACTTTTTACATTCCTACCAAATTAACTGTTGTTATTTACCTGATTCACTTTCTTACCATCTTTTGTTTTATGAAACTCCTAAACTCTCCTTGGGCAATGGCCATTACTCATACCTTACAGCTTTTTATCTCCACAGGACAATCTATCGTTTCCGCTCTTCTGTTCCGATTGGAATGCAGATGAGGAGATATTGCTCCTTGAGGTATTTTCTTCTACAAAAAAATATGTGCTCATATTTGTACATGTATTTCTATGATTCTATTGATGTTACAGAGGATAAATTATTTTAGCGCTCTAATGAAAATCATCTTTTTGTAGGGGATAGAAATGTATGGGCTGGCAAACTGGAATGAGGTTGCTGAACATGTTGGAACCAAAAGCAAATCACATTGTATTGAGCATTATAATACCATATATATGAATTCACCATGCTTTCCGCTTCCGGTATAACAAATTTTTTTATTTTCTCCTGCAATATTCTTTTTTTTGGGTATATTGGCAGAATTTTATGTTTGTGCCATGTGTTTCTAGGACATGTCCCATGTTATGGGAAAGAATAGAGAAGAACTCCTTGCAATGGCCAGAGGGCATGGGGAAGCCACAAAAGGTTATACATAGTGTTCAAGTGTATTATTATTACTATTATTATTATTATTATCCCACATCATGTCTTGAGCTTCATTTTCTCGATATAAGAAAACAGGAGATGTGACATATTTTACGTGTATATACTCCATGTATTGATGTTGTTTAAGTTGATTGATTTTCTGAATTGAATCAGGGCTCCCAACTGGAGGGGAACATTCCGTGAAAGAGGAGTCTCCTTTCTCTGCAAGAATCAAGTATATCATACTTCTTTAACCTGTGTGAGTCTATCTCATGGAAATTAGCATTACTTAATCCTTTAGTAATGCTTGGTCAGGGTTGAAGATTTAAGAAAAGATGGTTCAGCAGGTCGGTCCTCATCTGCCTTAGCTTCTGGTATGTGCAAGTTGCCCTTGCATCTCTCTCTCTCTCTCTCTCTCTATATATATATATATATATATATATCTTTTAGATACACATGAGAGAGAATGATGTAACAATGTTTTCTCATTTTAACGTAGATGTAGGTTCCATTGGAGGTTCTGGCAATGTTAATGCATCAGCAGGGGCAGGAAAGAGAACATCAAGCATTGTTCAAAGTGACAAAGGTGGCGATGGAATTAAAATAGAAGGTATGTTTCAAATCCAAGTTAAGGCCTGTGTTTTTATTTATGCTCTAATCATGTATCATGTATGTTGTTCCCAGATTCTCATGCAGACAGAAGCTTTGGAGAGAAAAAACTGAGGACATCAGCCGAAGAGGGACCTACTATAACGGAATTGAGTGGCTATAATTTTAAGAGGCAAGAGTTTGAAATTGAATATGATAATGATGCTGAACAATTACTGGCAGACATGGAATTCAAGGATGCTGATACTGATGCTGAACGTGAACTCAAACTGCGTGTCTTGCGTATATACTCAAAAAGGTCAACCATCATTTCTTCCTATCTTTCTGTTTCAGTTGACTATGTGGCTATGTGCATTAATGTAATTAAGTGATTATAAAAATACCCATTTCTCATATTAATTGGTAAATTTTGGCAGGCTAGACGAGAGGAAACACAGGAAGGACTTCATCCTGGAAAGAAATCTACTTTACGCTGATCCTTTTGAGCAGGGTCTTTCCCCCGAAGAGAAAGAAATATGTCGTCGCTACAGGGTTTTCATGCGTTTCCATACAAAGGAGGAGCATGAGGAATTGCTGAAGACTGTCATTGAAGAACACCGGATTCGAAGACGAATAGAGGATCTGCAGGTTTGATTTTGAGTTGATAAGCTTAATGGGTTTATGGATTAATATGCTAAGCTATATCATATTGTTTGAGTTTTGCATAATATTAAACGGATTCAGACAGCTTAATCGGGAAAAAAAAATCAAACAACCCCTTTGTGCGTAAAGTATATAATGTGGTTTGGGGGATTCTGTTGCAGAAAATTTGATTCGTATTTGTCGTCTTATTTTTGTGCTTTCTTAGTATTGATTTTAGCATACATGTTCAGGAAGCTCGAGCCGCTGGTTGCCGAACATCTGCAGATGCTGAAAGATACATTGAACAGAAGAGAAAGAGAGAAGCGGAAGAAAATGCACGCAGGGTGAAGGATAACATACAGCCTGGTCCTAGCGGCAAATTTTTGCAGAGAGCAAATCATCTAAAAGGGGATCCTGATGTTGGTGGTGCCGCCAACAAAGACTCTTCTTCCACAGGTGGAGGGTTAGGTATTGGCAACGTGGATGATTGGGATGTCACCGGACATTTTGGTGCAGATTTACTCTCTGAAGCTGTAAGACTTATCATTTTTCTTCTTTCTTCTATTGTTGAAAAGGGTTGCTTCGTAATTTGCTTACTATGTACATTTTTTAGGAGAAACGGCTGTGCACTGAGATCAGGGTTCTTCCTGTACATTATCTGAGCATGTTAGAGAAACTGTCGATAGAGGTTTTGAATGGTCACATTGCTCAAAAGTCGGATGCACATCGTCTGTTTAATGTTGATCCGAATAAAGTGGATCGAGTATATGACATGCTTCTAAAGAAGGGGATTGGTCAACCGTGAACCCAAAGACCATCTGGGTTTAACCCTGCGGCTACCGTTTTATATCTGGGTAATGGACTAGAGCTATTGTGCAATGTACTAGTAGTTCAGAAACCTTTTCAAATCCTAGTTATTAGATAGTTATGAGTATGTTGTGAGTTGTGAACCCCATATAAATTGCATTGATGATTTTAGAATGTGTTAGCTGATGCTACATTTGGCTTACCGCCTCTTACCTACTGGTTACCAAGTTTTTTTTTTTTTTCCGGTCCTTGATACTGACCCGGTAAGTTGAGGGAGACTTTTACGGGAGACTCTAGTCTTATCCGGTTAGCATTTACCCAATTTGTGTTGGTAAAAAAATTTACTTTTTAGATTGGTTTCTTCATTTAGTTGGGAGCTTTGGGCCCACATTATTTGATTTGATTACTTTCCTTGCATCTATTGATTATTTAACATAAATAGTAAATTAACCACATGGGTTGTGGTGTACTGGTTAAGGCTCTGGGGATGTGGTGGAATATCCCATTTGCCTAGGGTTTTAATCCAGGCATACACAACAATTGTGGCCACTGAGGTTTAATCAGGGCTGATGTATTACAGTCATAATTTGCCAAGGAAACAGTCTAGGCATAGCCTAGAACACCCTTAAAAAAAAGTAGATTTGAGAGAAAAATATGAAAAGGGGAAACAAGGTGATGGGAAAAACGTGTTAATCACCTTCATGTTTTTTGACTAATTGTATTAGATTTGAGATTATCTTCGAATTAATTTTGTGATACACTGAAAAATCCGAGGAAGGTGAACTTTAAAGCACTCTTGCTCGAACTTAAATGGAATCTCAAGTTTTATATGCGTAAGATCTCTAGTGTACCATATGTTATTTCATATACTGTTTTTCATGTGGCTAGAATTTAGTAAAGTGTTTAACGTATATTTGTTTTATAGTGTGTTTGTTTCACATGTACTCAGTTTAAAATGTGAACATTTTTGATCTGTTTGTGAAACAAAATATATATGTAAAACAGTTTCACATTGTAAACCGATTACATGTCAGGCCAAATCGTCAATCTCAATTAATCTAACGAGACCCTGAAGATAATAATCAGGAGAAATCCCTCGTAACCGTGGCCCCGAGAAGATTCGAACCAACAATGACTAGCCATGATTTGGAGGTTTGCATATAATTCATAGCCATTAATGGTGTTGATCAATGTCCCAATTGGACGATGATCCTGTTGAACCGAAACAAGACTGAATTTGGTGATCATGATTTGCCTAATTGTTTATGCAGTCATTAAAAATGTAAGATCAATCTACAATCATTTTGTTTGACTTCTCATGTTCTTCCTGTACTTTGACTCCAGAAATATACACACAAAAGTCAACTCTCATGACAAATTCCATCAAGAAACAACAAGTTTCTAGTTTCCTACTTTCTTTAACGGCTTGTACAGCACTGCAGTAACAAATTTTGACCGAAATCGCAGGGAAGAACTCAGCGCAAGAGTACTGTGTTGACTGTGATCGCCTCCTTGACTGTAAAGATGGTTTAAATTGACCGATAATGGCTCCTCTAGGCGGTTCGTGGAGGCGGCCACCTGATTCAGAGGTGTCTGTTGTAGCAACGGAGGTAACTCCGGCAGCTTCTCGTTGATATCCTCTAAAGTGAATGCTGGATTGCTGTAGCTTGATATAGGTGAAGAAGGGCACTCAGATTCTTGAAAATTGTTCTAAAAATCAAGAATCAGATTTCTGGTAAGTTTATATGTTTAAACAGCACTCTTTGAACAATCAGAAACCAAAAATTCAAGCTTTTTTGAACCCCATTTCACATATCGTGATTAATTCTGGCAATCATCTATTTCTACAACTCTAGCGATATGCAAAACTAGAGGATCGAAAGCTTACTTTCAAGTTCAAAACGTTGAAAATGTTGCCCATTTCATCGCACTCGTGTGGCAACTCAGGAGCATAAGTCCACTGCCCATCAACATTATAACGATAAAGATGAACACCGACACTTAGCATCTTAACAATAGAAAATTCGCTGCCCGATGATCCATCTAGGAATTCTCTGATAACATATCAAGATTCAAGAATCTGTAAAGTTAGAAATCTAGAAATTACTACCAACTAATCCTGATACAGATTTGTGTTAATTAAACCTTGTTTTCCAGTAATCCCATGATCCCTCGATAGCAACCCGAGTGCCATCATGAATCCATCTGATCACAGCTGTTCGATATTGGGTTGATGGTTCGTTAGATTCAATCTTTTCGATTTGCATAATTTGATTAGGGTTTTGACAAGGATCAACAGGGACCTGAAAGAAAACCAATATTCTTTACCATTTATAGAAAGTAGACCGAAACCGAACAATCTTGGAAGAATCAGTGAGATCAAGCTTCAGTCTTGCAAGATTTCAAGAACAAGAAAGCACACATTCTTGATGAACATTTAGGAATGATTCTTTGATGATTTTTACTTACTTTCTAAACAAAGAAATGTTAACCCTATTAAAGATATAATTTTGCAAGAATCAAAACCTAAAATTACCAAATACCCATCAACCATCATAGACATTGAATCTTGAGATGCTCATGTTAGCACAAACACACACATCCAACCCTACACCCCCAGGTAAAATACTTGGTGTTGGAACTTGACTGACCTGAGGAGTGAACATATGAGAAGAGGGGTAAACCATATGTGCATGATGACTGCTGCTAACCTGCGCCTGGACATGGCTATGCTCATCTTGATCAAGCTCTTCACTGTTTGCTTTTCTGCCATTTACATTACCCATTACTGGAAAAAGAAGTTTATGTAAAAACCCACTTAAAAACACATACAAATCCTAATCTTTTTCATAAGAAATGAAAACCCCAGATCAATGAAGAATGGAAAAGAAAGTGGATTGATAGATAATTAAGCACAAAGAAAGAGAGCAAGAAAGATGATTGATGGAAAACCCTTCTTGTCACACAAGAACACACACTTATTTCTTTCCTCTCTATAAAACCCTGTTTCTTGGTAGAAAAAGGAAAAGTGTTTGTATCCTCCAATGAGTTTGGAAGATCTTTTTGCTTGAAAGGATGGAGTAATGATGTTTTTAATAAATAAAAGAGTAAATTACAAAAATGTCCCTAAGGTTTGTGGAAAATTTGGTTTCCGTCCTCAACTTTTGGGAATTGCAAGAAACATCTATGAGGTTTGCATTTCCTTACGGAAATTGTCCTTGGCCATTAGGGCCATTAAGTTTCGTCTGTTGACTTCGTTCCACGAAACTAGAAGCAAATGAAATCTTCTTATTAGGGCGTTCGATTCTGCAAATTGACGACTTGTTTTGCCAGAGTATTTTGTCGCCCGCCTTCAAGTCATGTGAGGCAGTGAGGGACATTTTGATCATTTTTTTCATCGTCTTCTTTCTTCGTTTCACCATCAAGATTTTCAGGCAAGATGAAGAACATGAACAACGACCTGGCAAAACCCACAAAATGAAGAACATGAACAAGAATCATTCTCATCACAAAAACCTACAAAATCATAACATAAACAAATGTCGAAGCATAATAGAATTCTGGACGCAGATCATCAACGTTAACAACAAATATTGTACATCATTCCAAAATTTTATGATACAAACCCATAAATTTTATGTGTTTGTAAAACGAAAAATACAAGAGATGTATTTCTTTCTTTCTCTTTATTTTGTTTTTAAACCTTGAATGGAGATGAAGATGGCGCCTAAAGAAGCAAACCAAGATCAGAATGTTGTGGGAATAAATGATGTGAGAAAGGTAAGAAAATATCAACTTAATCAATATGAGATGCTTTCTATAATTTCAAATACTAGTACTTAAACTTTAAACATTTGTACGATAAAAATTATTTCATAAAAATGTTGTAAATTACCGAAATGCGTCTCACATGACTAGCACGTGATGGCATTTAACAACACGAAGTAAAGAGTCATGACGATTTTTCTGCAATAGAATACAATCATACATAACAGTCTTATAATTTCCAAAAGTAAAAGACAAAAATCAGAATTTTTACAAATGTTGGGGATGATTTTTATAATTTACTCTAAATAAAAAGAAAGGTAATGATGCCATTTTAAATAAATTGCATACCCAAATTAATTTAATAAAATATAAGTGTTTTTATACTTGGGCCATCTCATTTACGGCTGTTTGTTTTTTCAATTTCGGCTCTTAACGATCACTTATCATTTATCACTCATTTGGTTAGACATTTTTAAACTCAGACTGTTTATTTTTCTTAATTTTTCAGTTCCACTTATCACTTAAAATCATCTGGAAAAAAAGTGGTAGTCTAACCACTTATTTCTCTATTATTCACATCATCAGCCGAGTCTCGGCTCCAACTTTATCCCCAAAATTTTGTATTGTTGAATTCTTTAATGTTAATAATTGATGTACGTGGTGGAATTTTTTCACACTGAATTGATCTTTTTTCATGGATATATTTTTTTAAAGTAATAATGAAATAAAAATAATCATTCCTATTATACTTTATTTTCATCACCATTTTCATTTTTATTTCTTGAAATGAACCAAACGTCCCTTGAGATATTTAGGTAATCTCATTATATTTTCAATTTTATTCATTTAGACACATTTACCAGTTTACAAAAACAAAAGTCTTATTATTCAGATTTCAGACTTACGGCAATCTCTTATTAATCAGAAGTGAAATCATACTTCATATTTCAACACATCTAAAAAAACAAACACCACCTAAAATTACACATCACCTTAAAGTTTTAAACATCATATACTTTATAGTTTACTATTTATGCATCACGATGAATGATCGTATGAAAAAAAGAGTTAATGTGAGAAGTCGTTGTATGAAGAAAAAAAAGAGTTAATGTGAGAAGCGATAGAACGGATTTACACCTTTGATCACTTTTAATCGCAAACCTACTCATGAATCACGCTTGATACGGTAATTGATCCGGTGTATCACGGTATATCTCATCTCGATGCATCTCATCCTAATGTGCATCAGTGCATCCAAGGTGGAATGAAATTGTGCCACGAGAGGGAATGAGAGACGAGAGGGAGCGTGAGAGCTGGTTCGGGTCAGAGACAGGTAGGGGTAGGAATGGGAGAGTTGGAGAGATTGAGAGAGTAGACTCGGGGTATAGGAACTCGAAGAAGTATAACGATCCGCTACATGACCGACGTACCAATGAAAAAAGGAATCTAAGTCTGACTTCTTTGCTGTTTTACAACTTTCCATAGGATTGTGAAGTTGTAAAGTTATGGAGAGCCTTCAAGAATTTCGGAGTAGTAGCTGACATCTATATGGCCAACAAACGACTAAGGAACGGGAGGAAGTTCGGTTTCGTCCGATTCAAATATGTAAGAGACTACAATTCACTACTTACCAAGCTAAGGGATATTTGGTTTGGATCATATCGTTTGAGGGTGTTCGTGGCAAAGGAAAGAGAGCATCAAAATCGAAAAGAAAAGAATGTAGTAGGACAAGGGAGGATACATAGTACTGCCAAATCTATAGGGAGGAAGACGTATGCAGAAATGGTGAGATCCGGATCAAAAGGTGATAATGCACAAGGTGAGCATACTAAGCAGATTATAGGAGCCTGGAAACCTGATGAAGTGGCAATGGAGTACTTACAGAGGGCTGCAGTAGGAAATGTGGAATCAATTGATAACATAGAGGCCATTCAGAACATGTTCAAATTGAAGGAAATGGAGGGGTGTGAGCTGAAACTGTTGGGGGGAAGAAGTGTTCTTATCAACTTTGACTCCACCAAAGCTTTGGAAAATATCCTCAAGGACAGGGAGCATGGGATTCACCAGTGGGTAAAAAACTTGAGAAACTGGACAATTGGTTTTCGACCATCAGACAGATTTGCATGGTTGAGAATAGAGGGAGTTCCCTTACACGCTTGGAACGCAAATACGTTTATGGAGATAGCAAGAAAATGGGGTAAAGTACTAAAGTATCAAAACTGTGATATGGAGGGTAACGCGATTCTGCTATGGGGAAAGACTCTAATCAGCACGAGCCTTGTTTCTAAAATAAACGAAATCAAAAGCATTCAAGTTGGTAACCTATTCTACGTAATAAAAATAGAAGAAAAAGATAACAGTTTTTTAGAATATTATACTAAGGAGGACGGGGAAAGTAAAGGGTGAGATAGTGATCGGGAGGGGATTGATTCTTCAATCCCATCAGAATGGTCAGAGGGGGATGAAGAGATCGATGAGGAGTGGGGGGCAGAGGAAAGCAGATTCGACATGGGGGGAAGTAGGCTCGATTGCAACGGGTTCAAGGAGGAAGAGGAGAATGGGGGTTTGGAAGAGTCGGATAACCAATCGGAGAAACCAAGGTCGGTGATCGGAGAGCCGGCCGGTTTGCCGTCGGAGGCGACGATGGTAGATGAAAGGACGAAGATACTGGCGGCAAAAATCATGATGTCTGGCGTGGGAAATAGGAGTGCGATTTCCAAGGAGAAAACGGTTGAGAGGGTGGGATACGTTCAAAACAGCAGTGGGCCAAAAGGAAGAATTAATTCGATGGGCCCTTCAGATGGGCCTGAGGCGTCATTCCAGGCCGGGCCTAATAATACGAGGATGAGTTTCTTTTTGGACCAGGCTCTCTCATCTGGATCTGTTCCAAATGAGAATCAGACTCATATAGTAAAGGATGATGAGGAAGCCCAAAGTAAACAAAAAATACCCTGGACGGTGTTGGGAAGAGAAACGTTGGAGACTCAATTTTCCAGGAATTTGACGAGAGTGAAGACCATCAAAAAAACAAACAGGGCGAATTTTGGCAGCGCAAACAGATAGGAGAAGGTCGAACAAAAAAAAAGGTGTGATCAAGGAAAAATCAAAACAAAAAAGAATGGAGAACTGCGCCTTCGGCAGGGGGAGGGTCAGCTTCCATCTCCTCAAAAAATTGGCAAGGAATGGAGGTCAGACCAAGGGAGGATCGAGAATTTCAGGAAGGATCAGCGACTCAAGCAGGAAAGACAAAATAAGAAAGCATAATACAGGAGGTTCGGTACCAAGTAAGGCCTCTTTATCTAATGAACTTAAAAGTACAGACTCGGTAGGCTTGGAGGATTTTGACACAAAAATAGGAGTCAATTGGGGAAATGATGAAAGCGGGAAGGGAGGAGGGGCTGCAGCCATGTAGAGGGAAGGTGATTAAGTTTCGAATCAACAAAAATTATGAAGATAATCTCTTTAAACATAAGGGGGTTGGGGTCGATTAAGAAAAAGGAATGGTTGAAAGCAATTTGCAGATCAGAAAATCCATGCCTAATCGGAGTTCAGGAAACAAAATTAAAATCGATAACTTCTAGTTGTGTGGAGAACATGTGGGGAACAAACGACAATGAATTCGTTCATGTAAAAGCGGAGGGGAGATCGGGAGGGTTATTGGTGATTTGGAATAAAAACACACTTAAATGTGAGGTTGTAATAGGGGAGGAGAATTTCGTGGCGGTGGTGGGCAAATGGGGAACGACGGATGGTTTGGTGGGTTGTGTAAACATCTACGGACCACGCGATAGCAAGGAAATGGTAGAATTGTGGTCAAAATTGGATCGTCTGTGCGAAAAAGAGGAAGTTAAGTGGGTATTATTTGGAGATTTTATTGAGGTACGAGGGGACAATGAAAGATTAAATTCCGTCACAAATCTTAATGGCGCGGAGGAGTTTAATGATTTCATTCGGAGAAACAAATTAGAAGATGTTCGTTTAGGGGGCCACAAATATACAAGAATCAGCGATGATGGGAGAAAATTCAGCAAGTTGGATCGTTTCTTAGTGACACCCGAATTTGGAGCTCTGTGGAACAACTTGGGGTCCAAAGTGTTGGAAAGAAAATGGTCTGACCACATGCCGGTTATGCTTAGCGATGAATGGGCAGATTTTGGGCCGCGACCGTTCAAAATTTTTGACGCATGGCTGAAAGATGGCAGCATTCAAGATGTGGTGAAAGAAGCTTGGGGAGAAGAAGTATGTTCATGGAGGCCGGATTGTCGGTTCCGGGACAAGCTTAAGAATGTAAAAAATGCGTTGAAAAGTTGGTGTCACAATAGGTGGGGGGGCATAGACTTGGATTTGAAAATCATGAGAGAGGAAGTGAAAAGATGGGAAAAAGAGGCCGGTTTAAAAATATTGGATGAAGAGGAAAGGAAGGAATGGGTAGTTGCGAGAGAAAAGTGGCTACAGTTGGAAGAGAAAAGTGTGGCGATGGCAAAACAAAAAGCCAAAGTGAAATGGCTCAAAGAAGGCGATGAGAACTCGAGATTTTTTCATGCTACGGTTAGAAGTAGGATGAGGAGGAATGCAATACTTGGTCTAAACATTGACGCGGAATGGACGGAAGACCCGAAAAGGATAAAAGACAACGTGTTTGAATTCTTTAAAAGGAAATACGCTAGCGGGAGGAAGGGGTGTCCGAAAATAAACTTGGGTCGCATAAAAAAAATTCGATAGAGGATGCGAATATGCTAGAGACAAGGATAACGGAAGAAGAGGTTTGGTGCGTAATAAAAGAGTGCGGAAACAATAAATCACCGGGACCGGATGGTTTTACAATTGGTTTCGTGAAAAAGTTTTGGGATATCGTAAAAGGTGACCTAATGGCGGCTATAGAGTGGTTTTGGGAAAATGGGGAGATCCATGAAGGTTGTAACGCTTCGTTCTTGACATTGATACCAAAGAATGCAAATCCAATTGGACTAAATGAATTCCATCCAATTAGTCTCATTGGGATATTATATAAGGTGATATCGAAAGTGTTGGCGGAACGATTGAAGATGGTCATGAATAAAGTAATAAGCATAGAGCAAAGTGCATTCATTAAAGGGAGATCGATTCTTGACGGGGTCCTAATAGCGAACGAAGTGGTGAGTCATCTAAAAAAGGCAAAAAAAAGAGGATTGATTTTTAAAGTAGATTTCGAGAAGGCTTATGATACGGTCGAATGGGACTTCCTACTGGACGCGATGAAGAAAATGGGTTTTGGAGCGAAATGGAGGCAATGGATGGAGGCGTGCTTAAAATCGGCAAGGATCTCCGTGTTAGTCAATGGTGCCCCAACAAAGCAATTTCATATGGAGCGGGGGCTTAGGCAAGGGGACCCTCTTGCCCCGTTTTTGTTCTTGATTGTGGCCGAAAATCTCCACAATATGATGGAGGAAGCAAAGGTTAAGGGGCTGTTTGAAAGCATCAAAATAGGGATAAATAAAGTTCCCGTGTCCCACCTACAATTCGCGGACGATGTGATTTTTTTTGGGGAGTGGAAATTGGCGAACATGAAAAACCTTATGAAGATCCTACATTGCTTCCATGCGGTATCCGGGCTGAAATTGAACTTGGCGAAAAGCAAGCTCTACGGAGTGGGAGTCTCGGAAGGGGAAATCCAATCGTGGGCGAACGGCCTAGGGTGCGGGCATGGGCTTCTTCCGCTCACCTATCTCGGACTCCCGGTTGGCGTTTCAATGAAAAAAGGTAACCATTGGTCTCCGGTTGTGGAAAAATGGAATCAAAACTAGCCTCGTGGAAAGCGAAAGTTCTATCATTTGGAGGACGTTGGACATTGGTAAGGTCGGTTTTAGGTAGCGTTTCCTTATACTACTTTTCGTTGTTTCGTACCCCGATAGGTGTGTTGAAAACACTTGAGAGTGTGCGCCGAAATTTCTTTTGGGGTGGGGTGGGTTGTGGGGAAAATGAGAGCGGAAAGAGGAGTTGTGCATGGGTTAATTGGGATTCGGTGTTGGGCTCTTTTGAAAAGGGAGGGTTGAATATAGGTAGGCTTCGTGACATGAATATTGGGCTCCTTGGGAAATGGTGGTGGAGGTTTTTTAAAGATAAAGATGCATTGTGGGTAAAAGTAATCAAAAGTCTTTACGGGTGGGATGGGGGTCTTGTGGAGGGAGATCGTAGACGGAGGTCGGGAGGAGTTTCGGTGTGGGAAAGCATTATAAAAGTGGGGAAAGACATCGATGGGGAAGGGATACCATTCTCATCCTCGTTTGGTAAAAAAGTGAGTAACGGGGAGAATACGCGGTTTTGGGACGAGAGGTGGACGTCGAGAGGGAGACTAAGGGAGACGTTTAGGAGACTTTACAAACTAGAGATAGATAAAGGGGTGTCGGTAGCGGGAAGGAGAAGGAGATATGGGGAGACGTGGGCGTGGGAATGGGGGTGGAGAAGGGAACCGAGAGGAAGAGAAATAGGGGAATTGGAGGATCTTAGAGGAGTGTTGGTCCATCACCCACCAATAGGTGGGATCGAGGATAGGGTAACATGGGCCGTAGACCCTCAAGAGGGTTTTACGGTGAAGCGGTTGCGGCTCTTGCTAGAAGAAAAGAGATCGGCTAGAGGAGAAAATGCAGCGGCTACATCATGGAATAAGGCAATACCGAAGAAAGTAAGCATTTTCGTGTGGAGGGCAAAGCGGGGGAGGCTTCCGGTACGAGCGGTCTTGGACTCAATGGGTATTGACCTTCATTCAACCCTGTGTCCGAGATGCAATTGTGCAATTGAAACAGTGGACCATGCGCTCGTGTCGTGCGTGGAGGTTCAAAAATTATGGGATCAAGTGGGGAAGTGGTGGAATGTGGACTTGGGGCCGATTAACTCTTTAGAGGAACTCACGAACTACTCGGGAAGCGCGAATTTCCCCTCAACGAGTAAAAGACGGTGGCAAGGGTTGATCGACTGTTTCCTATACCTCATTTGGACCAATCGAAATAAACTAGTTTTCACAAATGAAAACGGTAGGCTGCTCGATAAATTCTTCGAGTTCCAATTGAAGACTTTCGACTGGGTCACTAAAAGAGACAAGGAACTATTTATGGATTGGGTGCAGTGGCTGTCACGACCAAGTGGATGATAATATGTTCGTAGGGTCAGCTGCTGTTTCGTTCTTTGCAGGCATTTTCGCAGTCAGATTTTGCTTATTTCCGTGCAGGTCTGGAACGATATTCTTTCTATTCTAGGTACAGCGGTTCGAATCTGCCTTTGGGCAGGCCTTGTTTCTTGGTTCGCGGCTGCTTTGGTTGCAGGAAATGAGGCTGGTTGGTTATAGGTTCTAGTTGTTGGTGGGTTAGTTTTGGTTTGATTCTCTCAAACTGGAGATACCTGCACCCATTTTACTATCTCTTTTTGTACTTGTGGTTTTAGTGGTTGTTTTGGTTGGGTTTTGTAAGCTGGACGTTCGTGTATTTCTATGCTGGTGGTAATAAATTGCTGTTTCAAAAAAAAAAAGTGGAGATCCTTTTTTACGTCTCTTATGATTCTCACAATAAATTTCTTTCTCACCGAAACCCAAACATACGCATTGGTGCGACGAAATATAAGATTTTAATGTAACATGGTGATGAAAAATTAATGTAATTTTTTTTATTAAAAATGAAAATTCAGAATTTATGTCTAAATAAAATATAAATTACGAGTGGTGATTAAAACGTGTCTTGGTAATTTGAAAACTCCGAATAAAACTCTGAATAACATGTTGATTTTGCTTAATAAATAATTAATATTTATTTTTATCATTTATAATTTAATAGAAATATACCAAATCCAATTTATATATTAGAATTTATACCATTTTAGTTTAACAAAATATAAATACATATTTATTTAATTTATAGTTTAATAATATAAACTTTAAACACTTTAAAAATTGTTGCAATGGTTGGTCTTATATATAACTCATGAACTTAATCATTCGAAAACAAAATATACTGTGATGAATATAATAATTGTTATCGTAAAATATTATTTCACATAATTTTTACTAGAATTTAATATATTGATTAACATATGTTTATTTCACAATGTGTTTGTTTCATATGTATTTGGTTCACCATGTCAAACTTTTTAATTATAAATCCATTTTATTAACATAAAAAAAATCACAGGGTGAATAATAAATATATGTCAATCATACCTAAATCCAAACCGTGGATAAAAAAAATGAAAATTAATTAAAATACCCTAAGTTGACCAACGATTCAGTGAAATGCTCAAACTCTCCCTAATTTCACGAAAATACCTAAAATTTCCGTGAAAAGGTCCGTGAACACGGACTCCTTTTGTGAAGTTGATTTTTTGTCCGTGAAATTGATTTTTGGTCCGTGAAAACATCCATTTCACAAGGTGCTAGATAAAGGAGTCCGTGAAATATTATGGAATCCACAATGTGTTACATAAGAATCTCCAAGGTGTCAGATTGACCACCTTTTTTTTATCATCATTACTACCCATGTATATGCACTCACTAAAACCAAATTGGAGTTGATGAGTGGTATGTGAAAGGAATGTTTTTACGGACCAAAAATCAATTTTACGGACAAAACATCCATTTCACGGACCAAAAATCCAGTTCACAAATGAGTCCGTGATCACAGACCTTTTCACGAAAATTTTGGGTATTTTCGTGAAATTAGAGAGAGTTTAAACATTTCACTGAGTCGTTGGTCAACTTAGGGTATTTTAATTAGTTTCCTTAAAAAAAATCATATAAAATAATATATGGTAGACATAATTTTAATGTTATAATAATTACAAATTCTAGCTTCAACAAAGTTTCCCCCAAAGTACCCCTTTCTATTTCTTCTATTTATACAAACTCTCCAATTATTTCAACCCAATCTCATAATGGAAGAAGAAATGAAAACGTGCCCTTTATGAATTTATATGTTCTTTTTTTTCTTTTTCTTTTTCTAGTAAAAAGTTAAGAATTCATTTATTAGAATGAAAAACAATTTTGATTTTGGCTAGAATTTATGCTTATTTTGTGAATGTGAATCAAATATTATATTGTCTGATTTCTTACTTAGATTTATTAAGTTTGATAATATGTTGTTGAGTTTATAAATTTTGGTTTTTAAAAATAAATTTAATGTTTATTTCAATAAAAAAACAAATAAATTTATCTTAGTTCATAGAGATAGCCTAGTCACTAAAAAATAAATCAACCCCTAGGTGGGTTGTTTTGAATATATATTTTTAATATTTTGAAAGAGTTCGTATACGAAGTTATGTCAATAGTTTATCATACTCGTGTCAATTAAATTTCTTTTTGATTCGTAAGTCGTCCAATAAAGTATGTCTGAACTATAAAGCTTTTAAGGGGATTGATCGACATTTTTATAAGCAAATGCCTTTTTAATTCTTTTTGTAATTGGTATGATTTGTTTCTCCACTTAGTGTGATCACATGTCTTGTGGCATGCTTTTGTGGTTTATGTGTTATGGTATACCTAGCTACTAACCACCTATGGGGGTACTATAGGCACACCATTGTGGCACCGATGGCGTGACACCATATCGTGGCGGTGTGATCAGTCAACGACATCTCCTTTCGATTTTTGTGCTCTGATGGGAGTTGGCCATGGTGTGACGGGTGATGTTATTCAAGAGGTGTATGGGTCGGCCCTAACATATATGATTTGTTTGTAGGGTGGATGGTGGCGTAGTGCCCAACACCACATCTCACATTATTTTGTACAGTTGGACGTGCATGTCCAATGTACGTGCATGTGTGGTTTATGTCTGACACTTGTTGTATCTGTCTATGTGTGACATGAATACAAGCATATGCGATTATTTGTTCGAGCTCGGTATACAATCCCAATTTATGATTTTGACTTAAACTTCTCGGATTCGTTAGGTATATAATGATCAAACTTTTATTCTGATTTGACGATTTTGATTTTTGACAAGATTTACTGTTGTGATACAATGAATTTGTATATATTCAATTTGTTATGGCTTGATTAAGCAAATTAAAATTGTGTTTTTGGGTCTAACTTCTTTTAGCTTTATTTCCTTGGCTTGTGGGTATTTCGACATGTTTTGTTGAAGTTGGATGTGGTATGTGTTAAGAGGTTGAGTTCGTGTTAAAAGTATGTTCTTTGTCCAAATTTAGAATTTTGTTTCATTCAGCGTTTGGTTCGATTATTTATTTTGGTTATCTTTGTATCCGTACACTAGGCGTTTGGCTCGGTCTGATTTCCTTCTTCGCACAAGGTATTCAAGGGGAAACTAAGGAGTATGGATTCAGAGTATCTACCTATCTAATAGGTTCGTTGAAGGTTGTTGTTTGCTTTTTATCATTGGGAAGCTAGAAAAAAATGATAGTCGTTTGAGATGATTGTTATATTTGACGGTGTTTATTCTAATATGGTTTAATTGTGCTTTGTATGCTTTTATTAGCAGTTTATCTTTAAGCTTAAAAATAACACCCCCTTTTTGTCTCAGGAGGGGGGTGTTACAATATTACACCGTAAAATGCGTTTTAGAACTTTTGCGGTACGGTTTATGGTTTGTATTTTTATCGAACCACACTTCGTGGTGCAGTTTACGATTTTGAGTCATCAAACACCGGTTTAAACCGCACAACATGTTTTTTTTAATATTTTTTAAATACACATTTATACATATAATTATCATCAAAACAAAAATAATTAATGCATTGTTATTTTATTGATTTTCTTTTTCTTTTTATATAAATATCTTAATTGGTTAATTTGTTATTGTTAGAGTTATATTTGTATATATGAATAGTACAAGGGCTAGTCTGTATTTATTGTATTTTAGGCTGTATAAATAGATCTCTTCTCTTTCATAATTAGGTTAGACTCTCTTTTGTAATTCTCTCTCAATATATGAAAGCCGGCCGATTCAGCCATCTCAAGTCTGTCTCTCAATCTATCAATCGACTCTCCAATTCTAACATGGTATCAGAGTTGTAGGTAAGTATCCTCCCTCACTCAGGTACAACACCTATCTTCCAGATCTGCATTCCATTTTATTTTCGGAGTTTTATTTTTTTATTTTGCTGCACTCTGTTTTGCTCGGAAAGACCACTTTCTGTTGGTTTTTTGACAAAACACCAAGCATTAAAGTTGCCCAGAATAGTGTCTCGAACCTACGTACCAATTTTCAGCCAAAACCGATCAGTTTTACAGATTCGACTCAAGAACATCTTGAACCTCATAACTATCGCACCCTCAGTCTCATAACTATCGCAACCCTCAGTCTCATAACTATCGCAACCCTCAGAGTCTCATAAGTATCGCAATTGTCACTTGCGATAAGAACTTCTATCGCAACTATCACTTGCGACAAGTTTTGTTATCGCAACCTTCATCGTTTGAACAGTAACTTATCGCAACCCTCTGTTGCGATAAGGTTAGATTTTTACCAGTGTGTTGCGACATCAGTTGATTGCGACAAAACCTTTGATTGTGACACCAGTGTGTTGCGATATCGTTTGGTTGCGACAAGAACCTGCTTTATCTAATTTCCTGATTTCCTGAATCAGTTCGAACATTCAGTTCCATCACTCACAACTCCGAAACTCCTCTTTACGATTTTCAAACTCCGAAACAGTCTACTCCGGCACTAACATTCCAGTTCTCAAATTTCGGATCACTCGTTCGGGTTCAGTTTTCAGTTCTCTAAAAGATGGCTCTCAATGCCAAGCCTACATACAGTGAATGCACGTTCTGTCACTCTACCTCTCATCTTCTCCTCACCTGCCCAATTCGAAAATGTCGCTGGTGTGGGATCACACAACCACGACACTATGGGTCTGACTGTCCAAAACATCCAAGGAACTCAGGTAATCAACGGCACTCCGGTAATCTAAGGCAACAGCGCACTCAGTATTTTGCTGGATCAATCACTCAAGACTACCAAACACCGGCAACTCAGGCACAACATAGTAACAACTCATTGCCTGACCTTATGGAACTCATGCGCCGCAACCAAGAACTTATAGAGTGACTCATGACAGGTTCTATGGGTATGAATTTTCAGGACAATAGCTCAGCATCAGCATCAGGTAACCCTTGGTTATTTGACTCTGGATGTTGTAACCACATGACACCTAAGGCTGACGGGTTTGTCTCCAAGCAAACCTCCAAAATGTTCTCATCAGTTCGTACAACTGATGATACTCGCTTACCCGTATATTTCAGTGGAACTGTATCTACCACCAATATTCAATTACCTGATGTGCTACATATTCCAAACTTATCTCTGAGTCTGATTTCTATCACTCAACTTATGGAATCCGGCCTAATTGTTTTGTTTCATCCTTCTGGTTGTGTTGTGCAGGATCCAAAGACCAAGCAGATCCTTGGAGTAGGCCGTAAAGTTGGTCGGATGATTGAAGTAGTCTACCTCCGTCTCCCCTTACACTCATCAAATCTTGTTGCTTCTGTTTCCAGTCCCCCTTCCTTTGAATTATGGCATAAACGTCTAGGACATTTATCTCTAGCTAGGATAAAACTGTTAGCTAGTTCAGGACTGTTAGGCAACACCTCTTCTGAAAACGTTTCTTACTTATCCTGTCAACTTGGCAAACATCATGCCTTACCTTTCCAACTAAATGAATTTAAAACTGCCTCCCCTTTTGATCTCATTCACTCTGATGTGTGGGGACCAACACCACATCCATCCATGGGTAGTTCTCGATACTTTGTTATCTTTATCGATGATCACACACGCTTTACATGGATATATATCATGAAACATCGCTCCGAACTACCTCAAATATATATTTCCTTTGCCCGTATGATTCTGACCCAGTTCTCCAAACCTATTAAGATTCTTCGAGCGGACAATGCTATGGAATACAAAGAATCCTCTCTCCTCTCCTTTCTTCAATCTCAGGGTACGCTTTCTCAGTACTCCTGTCCCGGTACCTCTCCACAAAATGGACGTGCGGAACGCAAACATCGTCACATCCTTGATACTGTTCGTACCTTATTAATTTCAGCCAAATGCCCAGAATGTTTTTGGGGTGAAGCTGCCTTCACCGCTGTCTACACCATCAACCGTCACCCAACTCCCATTCTTAATCAAAGGTCTCCTTATGAAGTACTCCATGGGGTCTCTCCTGCATGTGAACTCCTAAAAGTGTGGGGTTGTGCATGCTTTGTTCAACTACAATCTCTTGAACATACCAAACTCGAACCTCGCTCTCGCTTATGCTGCTTTCTTGGCTATGGTATTGAACACAAAGGCTATCGTTGTTGGGATCCAATATCTAAACGACTTCGTATATCCCGCCATGTCACATTGTGGGAACATCTTCCCTTTTCAACGGTGTCCAAATTTCAGGACACACCCAATCCCTCTTCTTCCTTTTTCACAGATACATCTATCTCATTGGACTCACTTCAATTAGATCCGATACACACCCCACCATCTGGTCCACCTCCTTCCGTCTCACCTCAATCTGTGACCTCACCATCTGTCCCACCTTCTTTCATTTCAGCTTCATCTGAGCCTTCCTCTGTGTCATCTATTCCACCCCTTCCGTCTCATCTCAACCTGAGCCTACACCTGTGCCTTCTGTGGCATCTGATCATCATCAATCATCTGCACCACCTCCAAGGACTACTTCTGAGCCATCTGCTGAGTCTATGGATCCTAGTTCATCTCAACCACAAGATGGAGCACGACGCTCAGACCGGGTAAGACAAGTTCCTTCTCATCTTTGTGATTATCATTGCTATGCCACTCTGCTGTCCAACCATGAACCCACTTCCTTCAAGGAAGCGGCTTCTAATCCTGTTTGGAAACAAGCTATGACTGAGGAACTTCAGGCTCTTGACAAAGCTAATACATGGGAGTTTGTTCCTCTCCCACTGGGCAAGTCACCCATTGGTTGCAAATGGGTCTTCAAAATCAAAACGAAGTCTGATGGATCTATTGATCGTTACAAAGCACGACTTGTGGCAAAAGGCTTCAATCAAGAATATGGCATTGACTACGAGGAAACGTTTGCCCCTGTGGCTCGGGTCACCTCGGTTCGTAGTCTTCTAGCCATAGCTGCCACGAAGAGATGGCCACTCTATCATATGGATGTCAAGAATGCCTTTCTCAATGGCGATCTCGAAGAGGAAGTCCACATGAGACTCCCTCCAGGTGTGACCTCCCGTCAGGGTCATGTATGTCGACTTCGAAAAGCCCTCTATGGCCTCAAACAAGCTCCTCGTGCTTGGTTTGAAAAATTTAGCAATACTGTCATCTCATTGGGGTTTTCTCCGAGTAATTATGATTCTGGCTTGTTTACTCGGACCACTGCTGCAGGTACTATCTTACTCCTATTGTATGTTGATGATATGATCATTACCGATAGTGACTCTACAGGTATCATCCATCTCAAACAGTCTCTCAGCTCATGCTTTGAGATGAAAGATCTTGGTAAGCTACACTACTTCCTTGGCCTTGAAGTTATGTCAGACTCTTCCGGCATCTATCTCTGTCAAGCCAAGTACATTTCAGACATGTTGTCCAAAGCTGGGATCACAGACAACAAAGTTGCATCTACACCTATTGAGCAAAATCTGCACCTTGCTCCCAATGCCGGAACCCCGCTGCGGGACCCTACACGGTACCGTCAACTAGTTGGTTCTCTGGTCCACCTGACTGTTACTCGACCAGATCTTGCCTATGCAGTTCATATAGTCAGCTAGTTCATGGCTGCTCCATGCTCAGATCACTATGTCGCGGTTCTTCGTATACTTCGGTACCTTAAAGGGACAATGTTTCATGGACTTCATTTCTCATCCACATCGTCCTTAACTCTTCGTGCTTTCTCTGATGCTGACTGGGATGGAGACATAACTGACCGGCGCTCTACCACCGGATATTGTTTCTTCCTTGGAGACTCTCTTATTTCCTGGCGCAACAAGAAACAATCTCTGACAGCTCGATCTAGTACTGAAGTTGAGTATCGAGCCTTAGCTGACACTACACAAGAACTTGTACGGCTATGCTGGTTACTATCTGATATGGGTGCTCATCAGATCTCTCCAACACCTTTGTGGTGTGATAACAATAGTGCTATTCAGATTGCTCACAATGATGTCTTCCATGAATGTACAAAGCACATCGAGATTGACTGTTATTTCACTCGTCAACATGTTCTTCACAAGACCGTTCGACTTCTTCCAATTTCAACCATTGATCAGACCGCAAATATCTTCACCAAAGCTCATCTTCCGGGGCGTTTTCGGGCTCTTGTTTCCAAACTCAACTTGGCTCATTCTTCCCCCACTTGAGTTTGAGGGGGGGAGGGTGTTAGAGTTATATTTGTATATATGAATAGTACAAGGGCTAGTCTGTATTTATTGTATTTTAGGCTGTATAAATAGATCTCTTCTCTTTCATAATTAGGTTAGACTCTCTTTTGTAATTCTCTCTCAATATATGAAAGCCGGCCGATTCAGCCATCTCAAGTCTGTCTCTCAATCTATCAATCGACTCTCCAATTCTAACAGTTATAATATATAAAGTATTTCAAACCCTCACCCACTCTCTATGTACATATAGTTTTTTTTAATAGTAATTCGTTTTGTACGATTAGAGCATTCACACACGTCTTGCAAGACTCCTTGCAAAATGGCATGGCATGCCATGTGGCTTGCAAGAGAACCCACTTCTTTCATAACTAGAAAGATATTTCACAAACAATATATATTAAACAAATGCATTTTTGTTTAATTTAAAAGTAAATTACACTTTTGGTCCCTGTGGTTTGGTGTTTATAGCACATTTGGTCCCTACAGTTTAAAAATTACACTTTAGCCACTACAATTAGCCATTCGGTCCGGATTTGGTCCCTCTGACCAACGTCCGTCCAATGTCAGACGTTAGCCTCTACCATGTGACTTAAGCGTGAGGGTATTTCCGTCTTTTTCCCTCTAAACCCCCTTTTTGTCTTTTTATTGCCCAAAACAAAAGCCCTTGTTTTCATTTTCGTCCCTAGCGTTTACCCTCTGTTCCTCAACCGTTCTCTCCACCATATTCAAACTCTGTATACGTATGCAACCTGCAATGTGGACGATTAGGTCAGTACATGAAGACTTTGATCTACAGTACGTATATGGTAAGCATATCCTTGACAAATTTTGATTTTTTTTTCAAGTGCGTAGTTGATTGAAACTGATGTCATTAGTTTGAATATTTGATTGCAGAGCATTATCCTAACCTCATTACATTAAAGATACATCATGGTGGTCTTTTTACAAAACTGCCTGGAGGGAAGTACATTGAAGGTAAAAGTACCTTTATTGACTTGGTTGATCTTGATGAGCTTAGTGTCCATGAGATCAATGCCATGGTTATTGAGCTTGGTTACACTGGTAAGTACCCCAATGTATTACCATTTTCTTACCCCTGATAGTAACCTAGATATTGGACTTACATCCTTAGGCAGTGATCAAGATATAATCAATCTTATCAACCACACCTCAACTAATAAAATGATTGAGGTATACATAGAGTAGTTTAGGACAACTGTGGGTACCTACAACAAGTCACCAGGTGGACCAAAAGTGGTAATTGAGGAACTCCCTGATGAAAATCCTGCTGTACAACCCAAAAAAAAAGGCAAGTACCTCATGCAAAAAGAGGTTACTGTTGGAGTGGAAGGAACCAGAGGAACCAGAGCAATATACACCAGTAGTTGAGAGTTGGTTGGGACAAGCATCTGGGATTGATGAGTCAGTACTTGAAACTGGGTTGGTACAAGATCTCAATGAAGAGTCTTTTGAATTTGATCCTTTTTTGTCACAAAATGGTATTGATCAACCATTTGTTCAAGAACCATCTATTGTTCAAGAAGAAATTAGGAGAGAAGAAAGTGTTCAAGAAGATGACAGTGAAGACTCAGATTATATGGAGGATGAAATGGCAGAGGTTGGTGTTGACATGAAGAACTTTTGTTCCATCATAGATTGGGATATTGAATGGTTGGGTAATAAAGAGGAGTTAGTTGAGGAACAAAATTTAGGGGAAGATGATCCACTTGAAGTTGAAGTTGATGCTTTTTATAGTGGATCTGACTCAGACATTGATGTACATAGGAAGCAAAAGCTTAGAAAACCAAGAAAGGAGCATGCACAGGATACTACCGGGAATGTAAACTTTTATGTTAGGGAATGCTTTGGCAATAAAAAGGAGATCAAAGACAGGATTGCCAAACATTCCATTGAAACAAGGAGGGACCTTTGTATACTAAAGAATGACAAAGTAAGGGTAAGGGTTGTGTGCAGGGGTAAGGTACCAACATGCAGTGAAGAGGTGGGTCAAAGTAGCAATAAAGAGTCAAAGTCAACTAAGTCAAAGTCATGGCCCTAGAGTACATTAGGGAGTACTTGATGAAAAGGATTGCCAATGTTAGGAAGTTGATTGACAGGTCAAGTGGACTCCTTACTCCCACAGCCACAAAGATTTTGAATGAAATCAAGACACAGGCTTGCCAACACATACACTGTGCTATGGAGTGGGGGGCAGAAGTATTAGGTTAGTGGCCCCTGGATGGAACAATGTGTTGTGGATCCTATTGAGAATGTATGCACTTGCAGGAAGTGGGAACTAACAGGCATACCATGTAAGCATGTTGTGGCTTGTATATGGTTCATGCAAGCAAATGGAGAGGATGTTGACATTCCAGAGAAGTGGGTGCATTCTAGTTACAGTTTTAGTACTTGGAAATCTGTTTATGCATTCAACATTGAGCCAATAAGTGGTAGGGAGCTTTGGCCTCAATTAGATTGCACACTGACTCTCACTGCACCAAAGCATCAGACTCATGTTGGGAGGCCCAAGAAGAAAAGAAGAAAGACTACAGAAGAGTTGAGTCAGCCCATTGTGAAGGGTCCAAAGCTTGTCAGAAGGGGGAAGACAATTACATGTAACAAGTGCAACAAGAAATGTCACAATTCTAGGACCTACAGAGGGCAAGAAGATAGAGCAGCATGAGGATGTTTAGGTTTGATGTTGTTATCTTTTGTTTTGGTTGCTCATATGTAGAACAATTGTGTTTTGTTTTGGTAACTTATGTAATGAACAATTGTGGTTTGTTTTGGTAACTTATGTAATGAACAATTATGGTTTGTTTTGGTAACTTATGTAATGAACAATTGTGGTTTGTTTTGGTAACTTATGTAATGAACAATTTGGTTTGCTTAATATCAGTGTCAATTGCCCTGTTTTGGTAAGCATTTTGATCAAACATGTTCCATTAACATAGAGATGTCAAAAGTGCACAATTTCCATTAACACATTTTTGTCAAAAGTACAACACTTTCAGTACACCAAAAGTACACCAAAAACAACCAAAAACCACCAAAAGAACCTACACTAGTCAAACTACCTAAACAACATCCCATGTTGATCTAACATGATCTAACAGAAATAAACATACACAAAAAACACCCAACTGGCAATCAACAAAACTTTCAACTTTCGAGCTTCAATTGTCTTCTCATTCAACTGTTGCTCAACAATGTTCTTGCTTCTGATCAACCTAGGAATCACTTGGATGGCACGTGCACACATTGGTCTATCAACCCATTTTACAAACCCACAATTTGTAGCATGTGAAACAAAAAAAACAAGATTTTAGGAAGGATTTAGGGTTTTTGAAGGGGATTGAGACCACACCACTTACTGGGTTTGAACAACAATAGAACCTTCTTCCAGGGTTGTTGTTCGTCCACGAGGTTCTTAAATTCGCAGTGTAGCCACACACGCAGACCACCATTGTTGATTGAGAGTGAGACAGAGCACCCGTTCGTCTTCTTCGGTATGTTTTTGGAGGTAAAAAAATTCGGTGGGAAGAAGCTCATTAAATAAAAAGACAAAAAGGGGTTTAGAGAGAAAAAGACGGAAATACCCTCACGCTTAAGTCACGTGGTAGAGGCTAACGTCTGACATTGGACGGACGTTGGTCAGAGAGACCAAATGGACCAAATCCGGACCGAATGGCTAATTGTAGTGGCTAAAGTGTAATTTTTAAACTGTAGGGACCAAATGTGTTATAAACACCAAACCACAGGGACCAAAAGTGTAATTTACTCTTAATTTAATTAATTTAGAGTGAATTACACCCGTGGTCTTTGCGGTTTACCCAAATTTTGGATTTGATCCCTTAAGTACACTATCTACGGTGGTGGTTCCTAACCTTTTGATTTACCTTCACCCATGGTCCTTCTATGTTAAATATAAGAGGACCATGAGTGAAAATAAATTAAAAAGTTAGGGATCACCACCGTAGATAGTGTACTTTATGGTGCGTTTGGTGCGCAGACCGGATAGGATGGGACGGGACAAAAAGAAATAGTAATGCGTTTGGTATGACATGAGACTAAAACAAGGTGGGACAAGATGAGACTAAAATCCATTTTCATGGGACAAAATGAAGCATTTTTTGTTCCACAAAAAAAGGTGGAACAACATGGGACTAAGCATAAAATGACACATTTACCCTTCATTTTCAATTATATATTATATAAAAATTATTTTGCAAACATTTTTTGAAAACGTTTTTTGCAAACATTTTTTGGAAAATTATATATTATATAAAATTACATAAATGTGATTTATATAATTTACTTTAATTTTGATGTATATAATAGTTTATTATTTAATTGATTTTATGTTATTTATAATTATTACGTGATGAAAAATATTAATCTATATTCTAGGGCAATTTGGTCATTTTAACAGTTTTGTCCTGTCCTGTTCTAGTCGTACCAAACGCAGAACAAAAAATTAGTTCTGTCCCGTCCAGTCCTGTTCTGTCTTGTCCAGTTCTGTCCTGTCCCATACAGTCTGCATACCAAACGCTACCTTAGGGACCAAATCCAAAATTTAGGTAAACCACAGGGACCACCGGTGTAATTCACTCATTAATTTATTTGTTTGTTTAAACATTAATTATTAATATGTTTATTAAAGTTAATTCATTTATTAGTTTATTTGAACATTATTTTTTAATAATTTTATTAAAATTTCTTACCCACGCTTTATTTTAAAAAATGATATTTTTATGCAATGTTTTCAATATATCCATGTATTTTATTTGTTAATTAAATTATATTTATACAAAATATAGTAAAAGAAAACAAAAGTAAATTTTAGTTATCTATATTTTATAATTAATTTTATAATTATCTATATTATTTATATTATAATTATCTATATTATTTATATTATAATTTATTACTTTAGAAAGAAGTTTAGTCTTGCATGTGTGTGAAAGGTGTTATTGTAAAGCTGATGTGACACTTTAGCAAGGAGTATGGTGTTGTGGATGGTCTTAGAATCTGGAAGATGCCATGTGGTGAACAAAGAAGTGATAGACATGGCCATGGCTTCTCACATTTTAAACAATTTTTATATTTTAGTGGAATTTTCATATCCTCGAATAAATCGTCACTTGCTGACTTGCTGTCTTAAGATTCATAGTCTCTGATTCTACTACCAAAAAAAGAGAGAAAAACACAGTTGCCATTGATATGAAATTCTCTGTTTATTTCCTGAAAACCCCATGGATTATTGCTTTTCTTCTTCCCATTTTCACATTTGCATGTGGGTCTTTCAGTAATTGTAATTCCACCATCTTCTTCTTCTTCATTATCACACTCATGATCTTGATCTCTTCCACTTTTCTGTTATTGGCACTCTCAAAGCACAAACTACAAGCAAAGATTGGATTTTTGGATATGGGTTTGCCGGAACCTTACTTGGAAAACCGAACTACTGGCCGGTTTTTAGCCACTAGTGAAGAAGATTCCGATTCTGAGAGTCGGAGTCTCGGTTGCTCCGACGGATCCATATCCGACGAGGAGGGATTAATAGAAATAGAACTTCCGACTGGGAACTACGTTCACCAGAAACGAGAAGAAGAGGAGGAGGAGGAGGAGTTGTGTTTTCAACAATTCTTGCCGGAGATATCACCGGCATCTATTTACCGGTGGTCGGAGATGAATGAAGAAGAAAATCTGATAGAAATTGACATATCCATGGGGTCCATTAAGTGAACAAGATTTTAGGTTGATGGTCTGGTTTTTTAACATATCCGATTCAAACGTAAATGATTATGAATTCATATATAATATATAATTGTATAATATCATATGGTTGAGTTTTATTGACAAGTTGAGTTAACACAGGAAGAGTAAGATGTGGTTGTCAACTGTTAGATAAATGTACATTAGAATGTTATATACCAAGATAAGATGCATTAAGGGGCCGTTTACCTAATCACTTATCCGAGTAAGTGCTTACCGGTAAAATTCAACACTATCATCTACTTTTCGGGTAAGATTTTAGTCCACCAAAATGGCATCGTATGCTACAATTTAACCGGTAAGCGCTAACCGTGGTAAGAGTCGTCGCACTCACTTACCGGGTAAGACTTTCGGTCCTTGCTTCCACTCTTACCGGGTAAGATTCTTGGTCCTTGCCATATTCATCCGGTAAGCTAATATGACTTGATAAGCACTTACTCGGGTAAGCGTTTTGTAAACGGCTTCTAAATCAATCAGTGCTATTCATAGGTAAATTTAAGATTAAAAAGGATAAGGTTTTAATCCACTTCTTACGTTAACACATCTTCTCATACGATCTTTTGCCTACAATATCATGACAAATAAAAATAAAACATTGGATACCAATTAAGACACTTTTAATATGGACCCTATGGTTATAATTACTTCCCCATTTGATCCCAATAACAACAAAGTTGCCAAATTCCCACTAAAAATTGGAGGTCGGCTCTCTCAATTTATGCAATTAGGTGTGTGTATTTATACGTACATATACATATATACATATTTAGAATCCGACTTAAATTTATTGTCAGGATCGAATCTTAACAAGACAATAAACACTTAGAATTCAGAATTAAAGAATCTGCGGAATAGAACTTTAATTCTCACAATCAAGAACAATGTAACAGAAAATTCACCACTTTGTGTATTCACTAAATCGACTCACAAGATTACAACCAAACCTCAATCTTGTTGAACAGGCTCAACAAGACGACTTCTACTTCTCTAGAAATAGGGTTCATACACCTTGAGGTTAATTCTCTCTGAAAACGATATCGAATTCTTTTTCACACGTATCTCATGTGTATCTGCTAATAGCTATCTATCAATACTATTTATACAAGAATAATTACAAGATAACTATCAAAAAGTAACTTGATCTTCTAAATCTTCGTTAAACATATCTTGATCTTGCCTAACATCATACTAGCGCAATATAATCTTGCCTATGGATCCATTACACTCAATATAATCTTGCCTAACATCATACTAGCGCAGTTTATAAACCTAACATACTATACAAGAATGTACGTATGTCCGAACTACATAAGTTATATGACAATGCATAATCGTATCTTTTCACGATTACCGAACTGTAGTCTCCAAAACAATCAGAAGAGTACAAATAATCCAAGACCTCAGAATGTCTTAACTACCAGAATTACTACTGTTACAGTATACTGCCAACTCCCGGTATTCCAAACTCCCGGTAGTCAACAATGTACCGGGACTTCACCGGGACCCATAAGTACCGGGACTTACCTGTACCGGAACTCACTCGTACCGGGACTCACCTGTACCGGGACTTACCTGTACCGGGACTTACCACTACCGGGACTGTCACTACCGGGACTTCTAAGTACCGGGCTTTCATGTACCGGGACTACGTACAGTTTATTTCAATAAGTCCACAAATCGGCTTAACTTGTAAAATCAGTTCAATCTATGCATTCCATTCAGTCCTCAATCAATTTATACGGTTATATTAAGATTATTACAACTTAAAAACACTGATTTGTACAACGAATCGAATGAACTCACCTTTTAAAGAAGTTATACCCACTTTGCACAATCTGATTCCAACCCAAATCTGTTGCTAATGATTCTGAAATCCTATTCATCAAATAGATTCGTTTACGACTATGCATCTACAACAATTTAAATCAGAAAACATAATCAATTTCCTTACCAAATTGAAGCCAAACTCTTTCTTTCTTCCTTTTCTCTTCTTTCTCACTTTTCTCTCTTTTCTTCTCTCTGCTTCTTGACCGACCCCAAATCACAAAATCTGAGATATGTTCCATCTCAATTGCTTTATCCATACATACTTTCATCAATGACCAAAAATACCTCCAAGTTCCAATATTTCCAAAAGTAACACCAACTTAATCCCTTGTATTTTAACCCCATTGAATTATAAAATTTCCATATAATTCAAGGTTTAACCCAAAATACAATTAAACTTCAATTCTCATTAAATACTATTATTGAAAATTCTGGATGTTACACTTGTGTTCATTGATTTCGGTTCGTTTTTTTTGTTTCAGATCTGTGTGGTTGTTCAAAGGTTTTTCGTCATACATGAGTTGCACATAACTCGTCCTTTTTGGGCGTTGTTTGTCCATCTCAGTGTCCATTTTTGTGAGTGGTCCGTCTTTTTAGACTCGGTTCACCGTCACTGTTGTGTGTATCACCTTGAATCTGAACTTTGTAGTTCTTGTCCAGACTGTGGTCGCCTTCTTCGGCCCACTCGGTGTGATTCGATCTCCTTAGATCATGTTACATCGTTGGTTTTTTGTTGCCTTTGCTCAATCTGTTTTTTCCTTTATCGTTTTGTTTAGATCTACTTTGTAAACTGATTCTTATGATCTGGTTCGTTTAGATCGTCCGTTGGATCTGTTTGTTCTCTGGATTTATTTTCTGTATATGATCTGATCGTTTAGATCAAGTTGTTTTCTAATGAATCTAGATGAATGTTTTAGTTAGATCTGTTGTTTGAGTGGATCTTCTTTCTTGGATCTGATTGCATATGTTGTATGTGCTTTCCTTTTGACTGTTTTAGTTATAACTAATAGATCTAATCAAAAGGAAAACACATACAACAACATATGCAATCAGATCCAAGATTCATTAGATCTGTTGTATGTGCTTTCCTTTTAACTAGATCCATTGTTATATAGATCTCGCTTTATAGATCTCGTTTTTTATTAGATCCAATGTTTAGATCTGGTTGCACTTGTTGATTATATGTGCTTTTCCTTGATCTGCTTTTCTTGATTAGATCTCTTAGCTGTATAGATCTCATTTTTTTTATCTGATTACATGTGTTGCTGCATGTAATCTGTTCTTTGTTTAGATCGTTTAGCTGTATAGATCTCTTGTTTTCTTTGGATCTAATTACATGTGTTGTTGCATGTAATATGTCCTTTGGATCTATTTATTTTATCCTCTGTATATCTTCTAACCCCTGCAGATCCTCTACTGTGCATTGATTTGAGGCTGATAAACATTGTTACACTGTCCTTGCGGTGGTGTAAGGTGTATTTTCTGGTTTAAGTCCCTCCTCGTGTTTTGCCCCTTTGTTCAGGTTTGTATCCTGATTTAGTAAGTATAAGTGCATTGGACCCTCGTTTTACTAAGGTCTGTCTTTCCGCTGCGCTCTTTGCTATTTTCCCGCTGTAAGTCTTCTCATCTTCTGTGTGTTTCTCTTCTTTCCTTCTTTCTTTTGTGGGTACCTAAGTGATTGGCTTGACCTACCATCTTAGAGTGGCAAGAAATCCTGTCATTTTATCACTTAGGTGTTTCCCTTGTGTGTTTCTTTTTTCTTTTGTTATCATGGCCGGTGGAGAACCTCACAAAGAACCAGAAACGCAATCATTGATTGCAAAGCTGGATTTTGGTGATCCTCTCTACCTGCATCCCAGTGACACCTCTGGTGTGTCCATCCTCAACATGAAATTAACTGGAACTGAAAATTACAAAGTTTGGTCCTGTGCTGTGATATTGGCACTGGAAACTAAAAACAAACTTGGTTTTGTTGATGGTACTGTTGTTCGTTCCACCGACAATGATATTCTAGGTAAACAATGGGACAGATGTAACTCTGTTGTGATGTCCTGGATCCTTGGATCTATTTCTGAGGACCTATTTGTTAGCCAAGTGTTTTCTAAAGTTGCCTCTGATGTTTGGCAAGAATTAAAGGAGACGCATGATAAAATTGATGGGTCAGTTACTTTTAATCTGCATCAAAAAATAAATTCTCTTAGTCAAAATGGCAGTTATGTGTCTGATTATTACCATAAGTTGAATGCTTTGTGGAAACAGTTTGATGCTCTTGTTAAACTTCCTTCATGCTCATGTAATGCTTCCCATGAATTTTCTAAGCATAATCAATTACTGAAGTTAATGCAATTTTTGATGGGGCTGGATGACACTTACATGCATATAAGAAGTAATATTTTGACTACTGACCCTCTCCCTACTGTCAAAACTGCTTTTTCATTAGTTTCCCGTGAAGAGTCACATAGAGGTGACTCGTTCTTCTTCAGACCCTAAAACTTAAAATATTGCTTTCTTTAGTAAACCTGTTGAAAGCAAGAAAAAATCTGGGAAACCCCCTCTGCTTTGCAAACACTGTGGTGTGACAGGTCACACTATAGAAAGGTGCTTTAAACTAATAGGGTTTCCTAAGGATTTCCAGTTAACTAAAAATAAAACAAATCAGCCTTTTAAGTCTCCTTCAGGAAATGCTTGTAATACTGAAGGAACTAGGAGTGGCACCACTTCATCTAACTCTATGTCAGAAGAACAAATAAACAAACTTTTATCTCTCCTGGACCAGAAGCAAACAGAAGGGATATCTGTCAATATGGCAGGTAGGTTTTATTCAAATACAGCTAATTTTTCAAATAAAATTTTCTAATCTGAGTTTTACTCAAATATGGCAAATCTTTCAAATAAAACTTCCCAATCTGTATGGATTATTGATTCTGGTGCAAACCAACACATGACTTCATCTATATCTCATCTGGAAAATGTTATTGATATATCTGACTTGAATCTAAGAGTCACTCAACCTAATGGGGATGAAGCCAAAATTGATAAAATTGGAAATTATAGGCTGAATAATAATGTTGTGTTGATGGATGTTCTTCTTATACCTGATTTCCATGTTAACTTGCTTTCTGTTCATAAAATGGCTATGGACAGTAAGATTTTTGCCTTTTTTGATGATTATAAATGCTATCTGCTTCAGGATTCTCTTCCAAAGAGAATTATGGGGACTGGTAGTGAATCTGGAGGCCTGTACTTCTTTGATCAGGCTTCTAAGGGTGAGACTTCTAATTCTAAATTCTCAAATAACAAATCAAATAATTTTGTTTTCTGCTATGTTTGTAGCTAGCTTTGGCATAGTAGACTAGGGCATCCTGCTGATCAAGTTATGGCTTGTTTGAAAAATCAACTGAAACTTGAACATGACCTAATTACTATTCCTTGTGAGATTTGTCATATGGCAAACAATCTAGGGATAAATTTAAACTCAGTGATCATTCAACTACAAGTCTAGGAGACCTTGTTCATCTAGACTTGTGGGGACCCTATCGTGTTCCCAACAAAGAAGGCTATAGATATTTTTGTAACTATTGTAGATGATTTCACTATATCTGTTTGGGTTTATTTGTTAAAACATAAAAATGAAGTGTTTGATAATGTTGTTGGATTTCACAGTTTGTTACACACCCAATTTGGCAAACATGTGAAAATTTTCAGAAGTGACAATGGTACTGAGTTTGTTAACAGTAAACTAGGTGAGTTCTTTAACTCTAAAGGAATAATACGTCAAACTACTTGTGTTTACACACCCCAACAAAATGGGGTTGTGGAACGTAAACATAGACATCTTTTAAATGTTGCTAGAGCCTTGATGTTTCAGGGAGATATGCCATTAAATATGTGGAATGAGTGTATATTGACTGCTACTTATCTTATAAATAGAACACCTTCCTCTGTATTAAATGGAAAATGTCCTTTTGAACTTGTGTTTGGATTTGCTCCTGTTCTGTCACACTTGAGAATATTTGGTTGTCTTTGCTTTGCTGTCAAACCAAATAATACTGATAAATTTGCTTCTCGAACTGAAAAGTGTGTTTTCCTTGGATATTCAAATTCTAAGAAAGGGTATAGACTTTATAGTTTGGACTCTAAACAAGTCATTGTTTCAAGAGATGTAAAATTTTATGAAACGATTTTCCCTTTTAAAATGAGAGCAAACAAACAAAGTCATGATTCTAGTAATATTAATTCTTTAAATTTCTTTGACCTTGTTGATACTAAAATTACCGATTTCACTTCTGAATCACCCTATGATGATTCTAGGGATAACTCTCAAATTGAAAATATCAATTCTGTTTCTGAAAATAACAGCAACCACGGTCATTTTGGTAGTCAATCAAGAGCTGCCCGTTCAAATGAATCTGGTAGTACTAACGGAACAGATTCTCAAGGAGGAGCTGCCGGATCAGAAGATCCTGGTAGTACCCATATGTAGGGATGGTGATTTGACCCGACCCGACGGGGAACCCGGTCCACCCGACCCGGTCGAGGCAGGGTAATACCCGGTTTTTGCGGGGCCGGGGGCGGGTGAACTACTCCCCGACCCGCCCGGTACCCGGTTTCTATATATTAGTTAAAAAATATATATTTTATATATATTAAAAATAATAGTTATACAAAAATCAAAATGTTAGTAGTTTGAATGGTTTCCACATCCCACCAGTTCCCACTTCCCCCAAATTAGAATTAGGAAAAAAAACAACATTTTTTTGTGTGCATAAAACGGGTTTTGACCGGGTTTTGATCGGGGCCAGGTAGCTAATCCCCGTACCCGCCGGGGACCGGGCCAGGGACGGGTCTAGGAGACTAAAACCGGGGCCGGGGCCGGGTGAGGGGATACCCGCCCCGTTACCATCCCTACCCATATGACTGCCAATGATCTGCGTGATGTTGAAAATCAAAATGATGTTCATTTGAGTTTCCCTCCTGAGGGTAATATTGTTGAGCCTAGTACTTCTGTTAGAAAATCTAGTCGTATTTCTAACTTGCCCAAAAAATTTACTGATTATGTAGTAGAGGGTAAAGTTAAATATGGTCTGGAAAAGGTTGTAAACTATTCTTTTTTTAGTTTTGATCATTTTTGTTTTGTCACCACTTTAAATAAGTCTGAAGAACCCAGTAATTTTTATGAAGCAAGCAAAGATCAAAACTGGGTTTCTGCAATGAATGACGAAATGGAAGCCTTGTATCGTAATAATACCGGTTTTAACTGATCTTCTAACTGGAAGAAAACCCATTGGTTGCCGGTGAATATATAAAATAAAATATAAATCCACTAGTGAAATTGAACGATACAAAGCCAGACTTGTGGCTAAAGGGTATTCACAAAGGGAGGGACTGGATTATGACGAAACTTTTTCTCCTGTTGTTAAAATGGTGACAGTTAGATGTGTGATTGCTCTTGCTGTTCAAAATAATTGGCCGTTATGTCAACTAGATGTTAATAATGCCTTTCTATATAAAGATCTTGATGAAGAAGTATACATGAGTTTACCTCCTGGATATTTCTCTGCTAATGAAAACCGTGTGTGTAAACTCACTAAGTCTTTATATGGTCTAAAACAAGCTCCTAGGCAGTGGTATGCTAAGTTGTCATCTTGTTTGCAAAGTCATGGTTTTAGTCAAAGCACAAGCGATTATTCTTTATTCACAAAAAATGTTGATTCTGTGTTTCTTGTTTTGCTTGTGTATGTGGATGACATTGTTTTAACTCGTAATTCTAAATCTGAAATTGATAAGGTTAAATGTCACTTGCAGTCTAGTTTTAAAATCAAAGATCTTGGTGAACTTAAATATTTCTTACGTATAGAAATTTTAAGAACAGAAAAGGGTATTTGTATGTCACAGCGTAAGTATTGTCTTGAGTTACTTAGTGATTTTGGATATTTATGATGTAAACCGATTAGTACACCAATGGACATGAATTATATTGTAACAGATTTTCTTGGTTCAGATTCTAAAGATCCTCTATTAACTAATTTACTGAATATCAAAAATTAATAGGTAGATTAATTTACCTATTAGCAACTCGTCCTGACATTGCTTTTTCTGTTCATTGTTTGAGTCAATTTATGCATTCACCTCGTCAATCTCATCTTAAATTGGCTCTTCGTGTCTTAAGGTTTTGAAGCTTTCTCCAGGAAAAGGAGTTAGTTTTTCTTCTTCGTCTGTTTTTAAACTTAGTGCCTTTGTTGACGCCGACTGGGGTAAGTGTCTATCAGCTAGGCGCTCTGTTATTGGATACTGTTTATTCTTAGGAAATTGTATGGTTTCATGGAGGAGTAAGAAACAATCAACTGTTTCACGCTCTTCTGCTGAGTCAGAGTATAGGGCTATGGCTTCTGTCCTGTGTGAGATAATTTGGATTCTTAGCATTCTTGCAGATTTATAATTAGTAAATCTTCTTCCAGTTAATTTAAATTGTGATGATAAATTTGCCATTCAAATTGTTAATAATCCTGTGTTTCACGAAAGAACCAAACATATAGAAATTGATGTACATCAAGTGAGAAACAAGGTGACTGCTAGAATGTTAAAAACTGTTAAGATTCCATCTTTAGAAAATCCAGCGGATATTTTTACAAAATCTCTCGGTGTAAATCAACATAATTATTTGTGTTCAAAGTTAAATATGTTAGATCTTTTCCAATGTCAAGATTGAGGGAGGGTGTTGAAAATATAAGTATTTTACCAATCTTGACATTTTGTGACTAACTTAATTTATTGTTTACTTTTCTATATTGTGCAAGGGCTGTTTCTAACAATCATTAAAAGAATTGGATGGCGCTGCAATTGCTAAAGGCGGAAAGGGTAGCGGTACAAATTGTAAAGTTTGGAGGAGTTTTCAGCAAGGACTAAACTGCAATTAAAGTGTTGTATAAATAAGAATGATATTCTCATTTTAGGGTTACATATTTTGAGAGCCGACCTCTCTCAATTTTAGATAGATTTGTATTCTCTCTCACTAGAAAATTAGGGTTTACATTTTTCTTTGTATATCTTCAAACCTCTTGAAGATATCTTGAGTGTGAGTGTGATGTAGTGAGTTTTATGTTGTAAGTTCAAATCATTTCTCAGATTTAATAAAATAGTTGGTTTATATGTTCGAACAATAAGCATGGAGGTCGCCCCATGATATTTGAGGAGATATGTAACAGTTTTTATGTGTGTTCTCGGGTTTTATGAGATATTTTCATTCTTGATAGGAGCTCGATATATGTAGTAAACTTATGTTGAAGACAATGTTTGATGGGGCTCGATAAGAACTCGATACTCTTAGTTTAAACGGATGATGGTGATATGTGGTGATAGACTTCGAACTTGTTTTCGTCTTGCGTATGAAAATTATCGACTATATTGTAACAACCCAATATCCAAAATAGCATAGATCATAAAATATAGTCAATATGGTCCCAAACATTGCAATTCAAAGTATTACAATACACTCAAGGTTTGCAGCGGTAAACACATCCACAGCTGAGAATTCGTCAGTGGCCAACGCGGAAGAAGCGGAAGAAGTCGCAAACAGGCAGTGGCCGGCGCGACTTTGGCGCCAGTTAAGGGAGCTCAAACTAGTTGCTTCCATCCTCCACTTCCCAGTTCTAGCTACGATTTGCTGCACAAATTACCATTTAAACCCAAAAGAAAACTTCCTTAAACCAAATGTAGTTCACATTTAACCTTCAATTCCATTAAACAACAATTTTCCAAATCAAAACATGAATTCTCCATTCATGGAGTTCTTCACCCATGGGTTCAAATCATCAAAACACCAATCATTAAGATTTACAAAGAGAACACCCACTTAAATGATATTTTCGAAAAGAAACCTTCACAAATCTTAAGGTTCCCCAAACAAGTCACCCCTTTCACTAGAAATTACACAACCAAACAAAACCCCATTAATGGAAGGTTTAGACTTTGAGAATGAGATTCTTACGTGTAAATGACGAGTTAGCCACAAGATTTCTTCTCACTAGCACAAAATGGATTGAATGGGAGCTTCATCTTCTCCAAGCTACACACACATACACCTTGAGGAAATCGCATAAGACTAAAAATGAGAGGGTTTCCTCTCTGTTATTCCCTTATTTCATTCCTAACCCTGCAAAATAGGAGAGTTTACTCTCCAACCCCAAACTTAAAAAAATTCCCAAAATGGGAGAAGGTTATTACACACACACACACACACACACACATATATATATATATATATATAGAGAGAGAGAGAGAGAGAGAGAAAGAGAGAGGGGGGTTCAAGGAAAAACCTAAAAAAATGGAAAACTGAAGAACACCTAGGAGCCCTTCATCTGGACGGTATGCACTTGTGCATACAGGTAAATAGTTGACTTTTTGGTTTTATGCACAAGTGAATAACACCTTAAGTTTTGGGGTAAATTTAAGCCGAAATTTTCAATAAAATGAACCGTCAACTAAATAACATTAATTTCCAAGAGTTTGCGAGTAAAGTGTTTATACATCAAAATAATGAGATAATTAAACAACAACCTATTAATCTAATCTTAGAGTGTTTAGATTAAAATTCGGGTGTCGTTATCTCATTCGCAAAAATACTCGGCTACTCTCTTTCATCCAAAAATGCTATCTCTCTTCACCACTCTTCCCTCAACCTCGGGAAGTACCACCGCTAGGAAGGCCTGCTTAGCACAATGTACAAAAGAAGTGTAAGCCAAACGTCTAGCCAAAATAGCAATTTTATAATAAAGACCGTTTATACAATATATAAGGTGCAATGCCATCCGTTACCGGTTGACTGCACGTTACATCATTGCAACGATAAGACATCAACCCAAACTAGGTCTTTAGTCCATTAAGATATCAACCAAACTAGGTCTTTAGTCCATTAAGACATCAACCTAAACTATGTCTTTAGTTCATTAAGACATAAACCAAACTAGGTCTTTAGTCCATTAAGACATCAACCAAACTAGGTCTTTAGTCCATTAAGACATCAACCAAACTAGGTCTTTAGTCCATTAAGACATCTTTGTGTCATCACAATACACAAGTCCTCATGTATATATTAACATTATTTGAAAACAATAATCGTCATGAGAGTATCATTAATCACATTTACTTCATAGTACTTCTAGCACCAAAACCCTAGTTTTGGTCTACATCTAATTTAGAGTTGTAAAGAAGGAGAGGTGTGCATATACTCAAGAGTACACCCCTACACCACCCATCCACCTCCTTCCACCTCTCAACAATATTATCATCATAGTCAAACCCTAATTTTACCAAAAGGGGAAAGTTAGGTCACATACCATCAAATTAAGAACGGAACAAGTAAATAAGTAATTATTCAAAGAAATGTAGATACATAAACATTTATGAGCTTAGTGAGTTAAGAAAACTCACCTTAGAAGGTTTGTAAGGTGAAAACCTACTTTCTTAGCAAACCCTAGAAATGATGAGCTTGAGAGATGGAAAAGCTTGATCACTTGGAGCTCCTACACTCTAGTATATCTTCTTGCATTAACTAAGAGTTTACAAGCGGTTGGTGACTTAAAACCCTAGTTTCATTAAATGAGGAGGTAGGAGAGTGACTTTGAGAGAAAATCGCCCTAAAGAGGTAGAGAGAAGTTCTTGAGCTGAAAAATGAGATGAATGCCCTTGAAACCCTCCAAAAACCGGCTTATGACACAGTCCCTGTTCCCCTCCTCGCAACATTGCCCCCCGCGACTTTGCCCAGAGCATTGTCGCGGGGCACAGTCGCCCCCAGTGTGCCACATTCTGTTTGGTTTCGGCAAAGAGGAAGCTGATCATGACATTGCCACCAGCGACTTTGCCCAAGGCATTGTCGCGGGGCATAGTCGCCCACCCCGACCATGCTGCTGCCCGACTCCGCATTGTGTCGTAACTTGGCCTCACGAGAGTTTTAGAGCACGTATTCGATATCTTGGGCGTAAAGACGAGACCCATATATGAAATCACATGGAATTGCATGCATGCATACGAAGTCCTAAAACTTTATAATATCTATAAGTCGAGATAATACATCAAACGGTAGGAGGAAACCAATTTTACTTACGTGAAAATTTTCCGGGTATTACAATCCTCCCCAACTTGAGAAATGATTTTGTCCTAGAAATCTTAGGTTATGCGAACAAGTGAGGATATTGACCTTGACCACATCCTTGTGTCGAAGTTTCGTAGTCGCTCTATCCAAAATAGCTTCGGGCTCCTCGATACAACGGTTGTCATCCACCCGGATCTCCGACAATGGTATCACGCTCTCTCCTTCCGCTAAGCACTTTCGTAGATAACACACATGGAAAGTGGAATGGATCCCATCCATTTTCGGTCGCAAGTCCAATTTGTAGGCTTGTGAACCCACACGTTCTAGTATGGTGAATGGCCCAAGGAAACGGGGACTCAACTTCCCACGCTTTCCGAAACGAATCAAACCCTTCCAAGAAGATACTTTCAACATCACTCTTTCTCCCACTTGGAACTCCACCGGTCTCCTTTTCTTATCGGCGTAGCTCTTTTGTCGATCTTGGGCCGCTTTCAAACGTTCCCTAATGATCTTGACCTTATCGGCCGTTTCTTGTACGATTTCTGGTCTGGCAAATTGTTTTTCTCCCGTCTCTAGCCAACACGCGGGAGTCCTGCACTTTCTCCCATACAAAGCCTCAAACGGTGCCGCCTTCAAGCTCGAATGATAACTATTGTTGTAAGCAAACTCTACCAGCGGTAGATGACTATCCCAATTTCCCCCGAAATCAATTACACAAGCCCTCAACATATCCTCTAAGGTTTGAATAGTCCTTTCGCTTTGTCCATCTGTTTGTGGGTGATATGTCGTGCTCAGATTTACCCTCGTGCTGAGTTCTTCTTGTAAAGCTTGCCAAAACCTTGATGTGAACCGACTATCCCGATTAGAGACTATGGATACGGGTATACCGTGCCTCGAGACCACTTCATCAATATATAGCTTTGCCAATTTATCCATTGGTAGGGTTTCCCACATCACTAGGAAGTGTGCACTTTTTTTCAACCGGTCCACTATCACCCAAATGGTGTCATGACCCTTCAAGGTCGTTGGCAACTTGGTCACAAAATCCATAGTGATTTCTCCCACTTCCACTCGGGAATTTCCAAAGGTCGTAAACTACCATAGGGTAGTTGATGTTGGGCCTTCACTTGAGAGCAAGTCGTACACCGCTCTACATAATGCACCACATCCAACTTCATTACTGGCCACCAATAATATAGCTTCAAATCCCGATACATTATGGTACTTCCGGGATGAATGGAGTACTTGGACTTATGAACCTCGTCCATAAGTAGCTCCCGATTTCCACCGATCTTGGGCACCCATACGCGCCCGTTGAACAATTTAACTCCGCGACTATCTTCCGTTAAAAGTTGTTTTTGCTTCACCATTACCTCATCCCTGAGATTCTCTTCTTTTAAGGCTTCAGATTACGCCGCTCTAATCCGCTCCACTAAGCTCGACACTATGTCAATCCTTGAGAGGTTGGCGCGCAAGCTCCCGCTATACTCCTTCCAACTCAAGGCGTCAGCGACCACATTGGCCTTACCCGGATGGTAAAGCAATTCACAATCATAGTCTTTAAGTAGTTCTAACCACCTCCGTTGCCTCATATTTAATTCTTTTTGATCGAATACATACTTCAAGCTCTTGTGATCCGTGTACAATGTACACTTCGTGCCATAGAGATAATGCCGCCACAACGTCAACGCGAACACTACCGCCGCAAGCTCCAAATCGTGACTGGGGTAATTCTTCTCGTGTTCCTTAAGTTGCCTCGACGCGTAGGCGATCACTTTTCCTCTTTGCATCAATACACAACCCAAGCCCATCTTGGATGCATCACTATATACCACAAAGTCTTCCGACCCCTCGGGTAGGGAGAGGACCGGGGCCTCACACAATTTATTTTGTAGAGTCCGAAATGCTTTTTCTTGGGCTTCCGTCCAAACAAACTTTACATCCTTTCGCGTCAAGCGTGTTAAGGAAGAAGCAATCTTAGAGAAATCTTGAATAAACCTTCGGTAGTATCCCGCTAAGCCCAAGAAGCTCCGTATTTCCGACGGGCTCTGGTACGTGCGAAATATGTAATTTAATCGCAGTGGGTTGCAAACTGTCCACAGTGGGAAGCGCAAGTGTACACTGGCCACTATGATCGTCACAGCAAGTAATAGTTGGTAAAATACCAGAATCGTATCCACAGGGACTGGCCAATCAAGACAATACGGTTTTCATGAGCTTCCTTTTACAAGTTTCAATTACAGAAGAAGCAATAGTTTGGTTTGTTTGGTGAGATACTACTTTAACGATTTTACTTAAGATTTAAAAGAAGGAATGTAGGTTAGATTTTCCCTATATTTTATATTAAATACTCGATCCCAAAAGTGATCCTCGTACTTGAAGTGGGCATTCTCGCTAGAAAAGCCCGGTTACAAAATACTCACACCTTTAAGTAAAAATCCCATACTCTTAGTACTTATTTTTTGTCAATGGTAATCTCAAGATGGACCTTTTCAGGCCTCGAAGGAATGTGTAGAGACAAATACTCTAAGTGTTTTTATACACCAACTAGCTTGCCTACTAATCCAGTGGATTGAGATTAGCTCACTGTGCCGACCTCACTTTCGCAAGTGTCATAAGAATTCTTTCGAATTCCCTAGCATCATCCAAGATCGTGTCACTGCGTTCTACTCATTTCTGAGTTGAGAACTAGACTTTAGATCCTTACAAGTGATCGGCTTGTTCGTATCATTGGGCAATAATCAAGAGTGAATGACCAAAACAATAAATATTCCAAGTATAAAGATTACTCAAACATTTTTCATAAAATCCAGGTACTTCTCCTTCCTACATCCCAAAGGATGCTTACCCATAACTACCGAAGTAAAGAAAACAAGAGATGAGAAGATGTACATAAGTAAACTGAAAGTGACTTTGATTAGAACCGCAGTGGGGAACGAGAGTACAACACTGCCACTAATTACTTGAAACTAGCGATTACACTACAAATTGAAATACAGAAAATTAAGGAACTACTGCAGTCAATTATAGAGCTAACAACTACAACTAAACTTGCACTAAATGTGGTAGATGGAGATATGAAATAAATGACACCCAACACCTCTTTATATACTGAGAGGAAAGGTTGGACCAACAAAAGATGGGTAAAGACTATAGACTAAAAACTTGAAGTAGAAGACATAAAATTCAGCTTCCATGAGTAACTCTTCCATCCACAAGTTTGTAGCTCTTTTGCCCCAAGGTTCCTTCACCTTTTCCAAAAAGTATACTTAAAGTACCATGGGTGTTATTAAACAGTTCTTCTTGCCATATCTGAGGGAACATGCTTGTACTTTTCCATCCCATGCCTCTGCCATTAGAGTCTTCTATTCTCCAGAATTTTTCTTCCAAGCTAAGAGTTGATTTTTCTTTGTCTTCTTCTTGGCTCGCCAATGGGATCCGGAGTGGGCACTTCGCAAGTCACTGCAGATATTTCGTGAAAAAGCAACAAAACTCCACCAAATGATTTATAAAAACTATGGTTCACTCTTTTTGCTCATTTTTCTGAATATTACCAAGAATGGGGGTTTTGAGAAGTGAAATGGCTAAAATTTGACAAAATAAAATAAAAATAAAAGGAAATAATAACTCTAAAAATAGAGTTATCACAATCTCAAACTTAAACCATTACTTGTCCCCAAGTAATAAAAAGAAAGAAAAAAAATAAAATTATGCACTTTTGAACTTTCAGGGACTTACCGACTTCTCACTCTGAATGGATGTTGATCTCCCTCCATGGATGCTTCTTTCGGTTCCAAGATTAAAACTTCACTTTATATACTCGACGATATCTTTCCCTTGTTCACATTTGATCAATAGGACTTTCTTGGGTTTGAAGGATTTGTGGCTTTGAGTATTTTCCCAAGGGTTTCGTAACAAACAATTCCAAACAAGGACCGAAAATCTCACTTTGAGATTTTTATTTCAAGAAGTGAGTGTTTTGTGTTTTGCAAGGGTAAGTACGTACACTTCAGGCTTTTATTTGGGTATGGATATTTTTGTGAGAGTGGGTATTCTGATGGTCCAGAATAGGCACACCATCTTTTTCTGGGAGTGAGCACTTTGATGGTCCAGAAAAGGCACACCATCAATCTTTTGTAGTGACACTCCGATTTTTTTCAGTTTTTGTGTGTTTCTTTTAGGAGGGGGTATATCTTACCCACCTCAAACTTAGGACCTCACAGTGTCCCCACTGTGGAAAGACTGGAAGTCACACTGGAAGTCCCCACCTCAAACTTAAGATTGCACAGTGTTCTCACTGTGACTTGAAAATTGGGGTTAAGGAGGTGTTGGAGGTACAAAAAGGTCGAGTTTGGATGCAAAAATGGCCTATATCATTTCAACGTGACAAGTTGAGAATTGTACTTACAAAAGTGACTTTTTAAGTTGGAAGCCGAAAGTTGCACCTTGAAATGGAAGATGATCAAAAAGCATTCAAACGAGAATTAAGTTAGTACCCCAAAAGTACCTGCTTAGCAGCAGGTATGCATGCATCATTTAGCCAAAAATAAAATAGTAGCAAATTGTCAAGTGCCTAGCCATAGGCAAAATACCAACCAAACAGAAAATTAAAATTGTTTTTAGAGCATTCAGAGTGGGAACCAGAGTCCCAACAAACCATTTAATGAGTAGGTGTTGCCGGCGGTGAGCTTTCGGCAGAGTCGCCACTGAGACCATCATCACTATCGTTGGTGGGGCAGATACCTTCTGGAAAGTCAGGAATTTGTGCGGCCAGTTGGGGATCAGCACCTTGATATACCTGATTTAGGACTGCATCCCGATCTCTTGTGTACATCCAGAAAGATTCTGTGGCCCTGTTAATGTGCTTCTGCTATGCTTCCATAAGGGTGGCACGATCAGTGAGTGCCGTCAATGCGTTCAGAATTTCGGCCAAGGGGTTGCTGGATCTTCCTGGAGTGGGATGGGGGAGTGGGTTGCTGGAGGATCTCACTGGGACTTCATCATCAGCGGGTTCTTCAGGGGGAGCGGTAATTGCTCTCCCCATCTTCTTGATGGTCACTATGCTGATGTTGTTCATAGAAGTGACCCACTTGTCATCTAGAGCAGAAGGCACTCCAGCATCGATTAGTAAAGATGTAATGAGACAAGGGAGAGGGAGGATTATCTTCTTGCGAGTTCTTGCTTGGTAAATGGCGGACTGCATTAGGATTCCCAAATTAATTGTTTTTCCCGCTAGAATGCAGTACAGCAGAGCGCACTTGTGCATCGAGAGGGTTGTATCATGAGTGGTGGGCGAAAGGGATGCTCGTAAAAATTAGAACCACACAGCGGCCTCGTTAGTGAGGGAGCTAGCGTGTAGGCACCTCCGACTGCCATCCTTATCCCAGGGCTTTCCTTCAACTGCCAGTGCTTTCAAAATAGCTTCTTCATCCGCCGGGGTCATTCTTTGCAAAAATTTAGCAAAGGTGCATGAAAGTGGGGTCCTTATTCCAAGGACCCGATTGATTGCGGTTGCATTATAATGCACGGTTCGACCCCGGACTGTCACAAATGTGTCCTTAGTTTGAGAGGCTTCGGCATAAAACTCCCTTACCAAAGAGGCGTTGGCCCGTCGATTGGCAGTTGCCAATGTCGCCCAATCTTCCTGAATAACCCTCTCTTTGATAAAAGGGTTGGCCTCCACAAAGTCAGGGTCAAAACCCCTCTCTAAGTTCAATTTTTGCTTAACAATACAGTCATAGTAGGCAGCGACCGCAGGGGTCGTGAACTGCCTGGGCACCCCACTGGGGGCATGCTCAGTGCCCACTGTGGACTGATGTGGGTTTTGAGTTTGAACTTGTTCATCACCAACATCAGATTCATCTGATGATGAACTTAAAGAGGGAGCGAGACCCTTACCTTTCCCAGATGTTGTCTTCCTTGATTTTCGGGCCGGCGATTTCTCTGAAATTGTCACCCCAGATCTGGTGACCATGTCTCTCTTCCTCATAGCCCTCTTGATAGGGTTCTCCTCACTGTGGGCTTCCTTTTGAAATGCCTCCAAATCGACAGTGTTTCCGATTTGGCGGTATTGATTGTGGTAGTCTTCCTCTTCCTTTCTCCTTAACTCTTCTGCTTCTTTGAACAATTCTGCCTCTACCTTTTTCCTCTCTTCATCGATAATTCTCTCCTTCTCGACCCTAATTCTCTCCTCCTCTTCTCTTGCCAACCGTTCGGCTTCTTCTCTTTTTATCCTCTCCTCCTCTTCCCTCTTCAGCCTTTCCTCTTCTTCTTTCCGTTTCTTCTCAACCTCTTCTTTCTTTTTTCTAAGTGCTAGGAGTTTTTGGTTGTACTCCTCTTGTAGCTTTAACATTGCCTCGTCAGTCTCTTGCGCTTTGTCATCAAAACCACTCAGACTGGCGTCTGAGGCTTTCGAAGATGAAGCCGCCTTCGAGCCTTCTTGTTTTGACGACTCAGCATCTGGTGCGACGGTCGTCATTGGGTGCTCGTCGGAAGATGGTGGAGGTTGGTTTAGGTAGTCGGTGATGCTTTCTGATGGGGTATCTTCGGCGGTCATGCGATGGCGCGTGGCTCTGCTCGGTTCATTAGGGTTTGGGACCGGTCTCTTGCTTCTCGCCATTGAAGATGATGGTATTTTTTCTGGTTCTTAAGAGAGAAAATAGGAAAGATGAAAGTATTTTATGAATTTTGAGATGAAAAGGTATCTTTCGGTTTTTAGTGAGTAGGAACGTATTTTTTGGGTAATAGATTTAGGAGGGAACGGTTATTGAGAGAAAAAAAGAGTGTTTTGCCTTGGTAATAGGAGAAGTAGGGTGAGGTGGCAGAAAAGTTGATGGTTGTGTAAGAAAAAGTTGATGGAAAATCAGTTCTTGGGCCCCCAAACCGTCCCATCCAATCGTGAGGCAAGCAGTGGGATGCGCAGTGGGATGCGTAGTGACATGCTCGTTGTCACTGCAGAGCAGTTGTTGACTTTTTCTTCAAAAATTGGCAATTCATCCTATACACATTCAAAATAAACTACCACACGGAATTAAAAATACCAAAAATAATAAAAAGGCAGCAAATAACTAAAATAAAATATTTACAAATGATTCTGACTTTTCTTAACCAGAGTGGGATAGAGAGTGGGATGGAGAGTGGGCACTATCGCTCAAAAAGTGCTTCACTCTCTGTCCATTGACTTTAAAAGTCTGACTCGACTGTGGGGACATTAATTCCACTGTTCCAAAGGGACTAACCTTGACCACTGTCTATGATCCCGTCCATCGTGATTTGAGCTTACCAGGAAATAGTTTGAGACGGGAATTGAACAATAGTACTTGTTGGCCTTCGATAAACTCCCTATGGTTGATTCTTCGATCATGCCACATCTTGGTCTTTTCTTTGTACAACTTTGCATTTTCATAGGAGTGGTATCGCAACTCCTCCAGCTCATGCAATTGTAAAAACCTCTTGGTTCCCGCATCATCCTCACTCATGTTAAGCTCTTTAAGAGCCCAAAATGCCTTGTGTTCCAACTCAATTGGTAAATGGCAAGCTTTGCCAAAAACCAACTTAAATGGAGACATTCCCAAAGGAGCGTCATCAAGTTTGGTTGGCCAATCTTTGCGATGTGGTTTAACAACTTTTTCTAAAATGCCTTTGATTTCTCGGTTTGAAAGTTCGGCCAAACTGTTGGTCTGCGGGTGGTATGCGGTGGCTACTCTATGATGTATATCATATTTAGCAAGGACCGAGCTCATGACTTTGTTCACGAAATGGGTGCCTTCGTCACTGATCAATGCCCATGGTGTTCCAAATCGAGTGAAAATATTTTTGTGCAAAAATTTCACCACGGTGTTTGCATCGTTGGAGTGACATGCAACAGCTTCCACCCATTTTGAAATATAGTCTACCGCAACCAAGATATAAAAATTATTGTTTGAATTTGGGAAAGGACCCATGAAATCGATCCCCCAAACATCAAAAAGTTCTACCTCTAGAATGTTATTAAGAGGCATCTCGTTTCTTTGTGAAATGTTCCTGGTGCATTGACATTGCTCACAATTTTTCACAAATTCGTAGGAGTCCTTAAACACAGTGGGCCAAAAGAACCCACTTTGCAAGATTTTTGCAGCAGTGCGGTTTCCACCAAAGTGGCCACCGTAGTGGGATGTGTGACAACCTTGGAGTATTTGATGTTGCTCACTCCCGTGGACACAACGCCTCAATATTTGGTCCGTCCCTATCTTATATAAAAAAGGGTCGTCCCAAATATATTGACGAGTGTCATGTAAAAACTTTTGAAATGGTTGTCCACTCATCCCGTGGGGCTTTAGTCCACTTGCTAAAAAGTTTGCAATGTCAGCATACCAATGAATATTATTATCGTGATGTTGAGCTGCTAACAATTTTTCATCGGGAAAACTTTCCTGGACCGGAGTGGGATCCACAGTGGTCACTACCTTCTCGAGCCTGGACAGATGGTCAGCTACCTGATTGCTTGTTCCTTTTATATCAACGATCTCAAGGTCGAATTCTTGAAACAATAAAACCCATTGAATAAAGCGTGGCTTAGAATCAGCCTTGTTGATCAAGTATTTTATTGCTGCATGATCAGTGTGCACTATGACCTTTGTCCCTATCAAGTACGACCTGAAACGATCAAAAGCAAACACCACTGCAAGTAATTCTTTTTTCAGTGACGGTCAAATTAATTTGAGCTTCAATCAGTGTTTTACTTGCATAATAAATGGGGTGAAATATTTTGTTCTTTCGTAGTCCTAGAACAACCCCCACATCCCACTCGCTGGCGTCACACATGACTTCGAATGGGAGTGACCAATCAGGAGTGGTCACTATGGGTGTAGTAACTAAGGCTTTTTTTATTGTCTCAAAGGCATCTCGACATTCTTGGGTGAAATTAAATTCTTTTTCATGTTTCAAAAGGTTACATAGGGGTTTAGTTATTTTGGAAAAATCTTCGATGAACCTCCTATAGAAACCGGCGTGACCCAAGAAACTTCAAATACCTTTTACAGTTGTGGGTTCGGGAAGTTGTGCCACTACTTCAAGCTTGACTTTGTCAACCTCCAACCCTCTTTTCGAAACAAGATGACCTAGGACAATACCCTCCTCTACCATAAAATGGCATTTTTCCCAATTTAAAATAAGGTCATGGGTCTCACATCTCACTAGTCTTTTCTCCAAATTTCCCAAGCAGTTGTCAAATGATGTCCCTATCACAGAAAAGTCATCCATAAATACTTCTATGGTGTCCTCAATCATGTCGGTGAAAATGGCCATCATACAATGTTGAAAAGTGGCTGGGGCATTACACAATCCAAATGGCATCCTCCGGAATGAAAAAGTACCGTAGGGACAAGTAAAGGTGGTATTTTCTTGGTCCTCGGGGGCGATATGGATTTGGTTGTATCCGGAGTATCCATCTAGAAAACAATAAAATTCATTTCCCGCTAACCTATCAAGCATTTGGTTGATGAAAGGTAGGGGAAAATGGTCTTTCTTAGTGGCTAGGTTGAGTTGTCTATAATCCATGCATATTCTCTACCTAGTAACAGTCCTAGTGGGAATAAGTTCGTTCTTGTCGTTCTCCACTACGGTCGTCCCTCCCTTTTTAGGGACACATTGAACGGGGCTCACCCAACTACTACTAGCTATTGGGTAGATAATACCGGCGTCTAACCACTTCAAAACTTCTTTCTTAACTACCTCCTTCATTATGGGATTCAACCTTCTTTGGGGTTGGACTTTTCCAGGGTGGTCACTCTCCAAGTTAATCTTATGTTGACATAGGGAAGGGCTAATACCTCTAATGTCCGCTATGGTCCAACCAATTGCCCTCTTATGCTTTATCAACAGATCAATCAGAAGTTGTTCTTGTTTCTCACTAAGTTTGGAAGAGATAATAATGGAGAGTTTATTATCCTTAGCGAGATAAGCATATTTCAAGTGGGAAGGCAATGGTTTTAGCTCTAACTCGGGAGGTTGTTCTATTGAAGGGGGTTGAACATTTCTGTCCTTGAAGTCCAGAGGTTCAAAGGCTGCCACTATTTCGTTACACTCGTCCTCAAAAGTGTCATCATTCTCAGAGTCGGAGTTCTCACTCTCACTGCCCACTGTGTTCACTGTGTCAAAACTTTGGGTACCACTAATCGAACTTAAGGGACTTGAAGACATTGAATGTTACCTTTTTGTCATGGACTCTCATAGTGAGTTCCCCTTTGTGCACATCGATCAAAGTACGTCCGGTTGCAAGAAACGGACGCCCTAAGATGATTGGGATATCTTTATCGGCCTCATAATCTAGAATCAGAAAATCTGCAGGGAAGATAAATTTATCCACTTGGACCAAAACGTCTTCTATTTTTCCCTTGGGGTAGGCAATGGATCGGTCAGCTAGTTGTAATGTCACGGTTGTGGGTCTAGCCTCTCCAATACCTAACTTGTTGAAAATGGACAACGACATTAAGTTTATACTAGCTCCCAAATCACAGAGTGCTTGACCTACTTCTTGTCCTCCTATTGTGCATGGAATGGTGAAACTACCCGGGTCTTTCAACTTAGGTGGAATCTTTCTAGTAAGGAGGGTACTACATTCCTTAGTTAATGCCACAGTCTCAAATTCACCCAACTTTCTTTTTTTGTTCAAAATATCTTTCAAAAATTTAACATAGCTTGGCATTTGCTCGAGAGCCTCTACCAAGGGTATGTTAATGTGAAGTTGTTTAAAAATGTCTAAGAATTTTTTAAATTGAACATCGACATTTTTACTTTTCATTCTTTCAGGAAAAGGTACTCTTCGTGGGTCAATTTGAGTTTGCTGTGGTGTTGGCTTGGGAATAGTGGGTTTTGGTATGGTCTTAAAAGTGGGAAGCTCAGGGACATCGGTCCTCACTGTGGGTTTGTCAGTGACTTTAGGAGTGGCCACTGTGGGTTTAGGGACAATGGGTATTTGAGGCGGATCATCAGAATCAAAAACGATATCATTCAGATCTTGTCCACTCCTAAGCGTGATGGACTTGACTTATTCTTTTCCTATCACCCTAGCGTGTTCGGTGTCACTAGGTAACGTCCCTGGTGGTCTATTCTTAACTTCGACGGCTAGTTGTCCTACTTGGGTCTCTATGTTCCTAATGGCTGCTTGAGTTTGATTCATCAAACCTTTGAGAATTGATTCGAGTGATGGTTGAGTCTCAGCGGGGTGAGTTGGTCGTGGTTGGAATTGTTGTGAGGACTGCCCTTGGTGAAAGTTTTGTGGGGGATGCCACTGTGGTGTTGGTGAAATCCAGGGGTTTTGTGGTCTTTGCTGGACATGACTCGTCCTGTGGGGTTGGAGTCCTGGATTACCAGCCCAAGAGAAATTCGGGTGATTTCTCCAGCCTGGATTATAAGTCTGCGAATACGGGTTGTTCCTCGGGTTGGTTCCTATAACATTTACAGCCTCGGGATTTGCTGGACAGTAGTCAAAAATATGTTCCTCTCCATAGAGGTAACAGTTCTCAGTGAGATGTGCTGCGGAATTGACTTGTCCTCTATTTTGGTTTAAAACTAATTTGGTTAAGGCCACCAATTGTGCATTCATTGTTTTGAGTGCCTCGGAATCAATGGTGTTGGTCTTTGGCATGGGTGCTCTAGGATTTGACCACTCGGTATTGTTGTTGGACACTTTTTCTAAGATTTGATATCCTTCATTGTAAGTTTTACTTGTGAATGTTCCACCTGCTGTTGCATCTAAGATGATTTTGGCTGCATTGGAAAGACCATTGTAAAAGGTCTCCAATTGGATGCAATGTGGGATGCCGTGATGTGGGGACTTTCGAAGTAAATCTTTAAAACGTTCCCATGCATCTGAAACAACCTCATCTTCTTCTTGCTTGAACAAAATAATATCATTTCGAAACCTTACATTCCTCGTGGGAGGAAAGTATTTTTGCAAAAATTTGTCAGTAAGTTCTGGCCAAGTGGTTATCGAATTAGGTTCATGTGAGTTCAGCCAAGCCTTTGCCTTATCCCTTAACGTAAAAGGGAAAAGCTTTAGCCTTAACGCTTCATCACTCACACCTTGCAATTGAAAGGAATCAGTCATTTCCAAAAAAGATTTTAAGTGCGAGTGTGGATCCTCAGATTGTAATCCTCCAAACTAACCCATGGCTTGGATCATTTGAAACATCACTGGTTTGAGTTCAAAATGTTGTGCAATAATGTTGGGCCTTAAAATCCCGGAGCTTAAATCACTAACTCCGGAAGTAGCATAGTCCCGTATTTTTCGATCTTTGCTATCGGCAATCGTCACTGTGGTCTCCACTAATGGTGGGTTAACGGGTCTTTCACCTTCCACACCTGCCATGTTTACAGTGGGGTTCACAGGGGGTTGTGGATTTGTGTTTTTGTTTTTACGTCTTCTTCGAAAAGTTTTCTCTATTTCAAGATCGATTGGTACCAAAGGTCCGTGTTGTTTCCTTGGCATGCAACACGAACAGCTTAGAAAAACGAGTTAATCGGGCTCAAACAAAAACTAATGTCTTGAGATTTAAAATCACGCCAGTCCCCGGCAACGGCGCCAAAAACTTGGTACGTGCGAAATATGTGATTTAATCGCAGTGGGTTGCAAACTGTCCACAGTGGGAAGCGCAAGTGTACACTGGCCACTATGATCGTCACAGCAAGTAATAGTTGGTAAAATACCAAAATCGTATCCATAGGGACTGGCAATCAAGACAATACGGTTTTCATGAGCTTCCTTTTACAAGTTTCAATTACAGAAGAACAATAGTTTGGTTTGTTTGGTGAGATGCTATTTTAACGATTTTACTTAAGATTTAAAAGAAAGAATGTAGGTTAGATTTTCCCTAGATTTTATATTAAATACTTGATCCCAAAAGTGATCCTCGTACTTGAAGTGGGCATTCTCGCTAGAAAAGCCCGGTTACAAAATACTCACACCTTTAAGTAAAAATCCCATACTATTAGTACTTATTGTTTTGTCAATGGTAATCTCAAGATGGACCTTTTTAGGCCTCGATGGAATGTGTAGAGACAAATACTCTAAGTGTTTTTATACACCAACTAGCTTGCCTACTACTCTAGTGGGTTGAGATTAGCTCATTGTGCCGACCTCACTTTCACAAGTGTCATAAGAACTAGTGTCACTGCGTTCTACTCATTTCTGTCACTGCGTTCTACTCAACTCTGAGTTGAGAACTAGACTTTAGATCCTTACAAGTGATCGGCTTGTTCGCATCATTGGGCAATAATCAAGAGTGAATGACCAAAACAATAAATATTCCAAGTATAAAGATTACTCAAACATTTTTCATAAAATACAGGTACTTCTCCTTCCTACATCCCAAAGGATGCTTAGCCCATAACTACCGAAGTAAAGAAAACAAGAGATGAGAAGATGTACATAAGTAAACTGAAAGTGACTTTGATTAGAACTGCAATGGGGAACGAGAGTACAACACTGCCACTAATTACTTGAAACTAGCGATTACACTACAAATTGAAATACAGAAAATTAAGGAACTACTGCAGTAAGTTATGGAGCTAACAACTACAACTAAACTTGCACTAAATGTGGTAGATGGAGATATGAAATAAATGACACCCAACACCTCTTTATATACTAAGAGGAAAGGTTGGACCAACAAAAGATGGGTAAAGACTAGAGACTAAAAACTTGAAGTAGAAGACATAAAATTCAGCTTCCATGAGTAACTCTTCCATCCACAAGTTTGTGGCTCTTTTACCCCACGGTTCCTTCACCTCTTCCAAAAGGTCCACTTAAAGTACCATGGGTGTTATTATACAATTTTTCTTGCCATATCTAAGGGAACATGCTTGTACTTTTCCATCCCATGCCTCTGCCATTAGAGTCTTCTATTCTCCAGAATTTTTCTTCCAAGCTAAGAGTTGATTTTTCTTTGTCTTCTTCTTGGCTCACCAGTGGGATCCGGAGTGGGCACTCCGCAAGTCACTGCAGATATTTCGTGAAAAAACAACAAAACTCCACCAAATAATTTTTAAAAACTATGGTTCACTCTTTTTGCTCATTTTTATGAATATTACCAAGAATGGGGGTTTTGAGAAGTGAAATGGCTAAAATTTGACAAAATAAAATAAAAATAAAAGGAAATAATAACTCTAAAAATAGAGTTATCAGGCTCTTAGGAGATTCCTAATTCATCATTGTCTCTATCTTGGAAGGATCCACCTTCACACCATCTCGCGTGACCACGTGACCCAAGAATTGGACTTCCTCCAACCAAAAATCACACTTGGAAAATTTTGCGTACAACTTCTCTTTTCTTAGAACTTCCAACACTTCCCGAAGATGTTGCTCGTGATCCGCTTCGTCTTTAGAATATACTAAGATGTCATCAATGAACACGATCACCGACTTGTCAAGGAATGGCTGACACACTCGGTTCATCAAATCCATGAACACCGTCGTCGCATTTGTCAAACCGAAAGGCATTGCCAAAAACTCATAATGGTCGTACCGCGTTTTAAAAGCCGTCTTGGGAACGTCATCTTCCTTCACCTTCACTTGATGATAGCCCGATCGTAAGTCAAGCTTTGAGAAGCATCCCGCTCCTTGAAGTTGATCGAACAAATCATCAATTCTGGGGAGTGGGTATTTATTCTTCACGGTCACCATATTCAACTCCCTATAATCGATGCACATTCTCATCGTACCGTCCTTCTTTTTCACGAATAAGACCGGTGCTCCCCAAGGGGACGAGCTCGGTCTCACAAATCCCTTTTCTAAAAGCTCTTGTAGTTGTGTCATCATTTCTTGCATCTCTGATGGGGCCAACCGGTATGGAGCCCTTGCTATCGGGGCCGCTCCCGGGATCAAGTCAATATTGAACTCCACTTGTCGATCCGGTGGTAAACCCGGCTATTCCTCCGGAAACACGTCGGGAAACTCACGTACCACTCTCACGTCTTCAAGTTTCCTCTTTTCGAGCTTAACGTCTATAACATATGCCAAGTAAGAGGTACACCCTTTAGTTAGGCACTTCCGCGCTTTGAGCATGGAGATGATCGCCACGTTCCCCTTCCTTCTGTCACCAAACATGATCACCATGCCACCATTCTCGGTAGGAATGCAGACTAACTTCTTGGCACATGAAATTTCGGCGTGGTTGGCCGCCAACCAATCCATCCCAACCACCACATCGAATCTACCAATGATCATGGGCAACAAATCGATCGGGAACTTCTTCCCCTCAATTTCCAACACGCAATTCTTCAATACATCGCGAACCACAACCTGGCTACCGTCCGCTATCTCTACCACTATAGCATCCTATAAACTACTAGTGGACAGGGACAACATCTGGGTAAAAGAAATTGATACAAACGAAAAGCTAGCACCCGAATTAAACAACACGCGTGTAGGTACGGAGTTTAGAAGAAACGTACCTGATACCACATCTCACCCGTCATCTGGAATGCTCGTCCCGTCGCTCTCGGAGGGTCTACCTTCTTTCCTCCGTTTCCCCCGGTCTTTGTTTTCGGACACTCGCTTCTAACATGGCCTGGCTCTTTGCACTCGAAACAGATGATTTCCTTGGCCGGGCAATCGCTGCGGATATGCCCCGGATTTCCACACTTGTAGCAAGTCACCTCGTTCGGTTTGCACTGACCGTGATGCTTGCTTCGGCATTTGGGGCACCATCTAGCTTCGTGCCTAGGGTCGTCCCCTCGGTAGTTGCTACTGAAGGATCTCGGTTTCTTGGAGGGTGCTGAACTCCCCTCCCACTTCCTCTTTTCCGGGATCCGGTTAGTCACCTCTCTATCCCGACTGTACGCGTCTTCAACTAATTGGGCTTCCTCGATTGCCTCACGAAGGGTGGAGGCCTTAGATACTCGGACCATCGTCATCATGTCCTAAGAGAGGCCCTTGATGTAAGCCTTGATCTTCTCTTTCTCATTCGGGACCAGATGTCCCACCAACCCCAGCTTATCCATGAATAATCGGTTATACTCTTTCACCGGTAAATTACCCTTCTTTAAGTTCCGAAAGCTCTCTTCAATCCGGTCCATGGCCCTCTCATTACAGTATTCTTCCAACACTTTCTTTTTGCACGTCGACCAACTTAGTTTGGCCAACACGGAAGCCTCAAGAGAAGTGGAGTAAACGTTCCACCATGTGAGGGCCGCCCCTCTCAACATTTGAGAACCAAATTTAGCCTTTTGATTTTCCCCGCATTCACTAGTTCGGAACGCCTGCTCCATTTTCCTTATCCAGTTCATGCACAACACCGGGTCGTCGGTGCCCTTAAACTCGGGCGGTCGGCAACTAAGGAAGGTTTTGAAAGAATATACCTGCCCTCCTTGCCTCATGTCATCGGTGCCCAACCCATTAGTGGGAATCTCATTTCCGATACCCCCAGAACCAGTCACTACTATATTCTCGGCAACCGTTTCACGCCTACGGTTGCTGGTGTCTCGGTCTTCCAACAGTTTCAGAAATTGTTCTTGTTGTTGCGCCATGGCTCGGTTCATGGCCGTCATCATTCGGTCCATCATTCTGGTCTCAGCCGTTGCCTCTTCTAAGACAGGATCAGACGTTTCCAAGTTTCGTCGAGGTATATGTTCAGGTCCATCACCCAACAAGTTAGTGTTAAGTGGGGGTCCCTCCGCCGCCGTCACCCTTGGTTGATCGGCCGTGGACACCGTAGCATCAAGGCCATCCGGCCTACCACGAGTGTTAACCATTAATCGTCTGTCACACATTCAAGATGGGGTAAGTAATCATGGTATAGGATTCATACAACTGAACATTCTATTACATTCATCAATTATCGCAACTATAGCAATGCAAGCATGCTTACGTAACAACAAATTCATAATAGCAGTAGCTAGTTGAAATTATGAACACATTGCACAGAAGGATCCTCATTACCACAATCGAAATTATCAATTTGTGCACTACCGCTGACTCTAAGACCGTCTCATCTTACGAGTTCTACCCATCTCACAGCTCACGCTTAAATCGATCTAGTTTAAGTCTAGGCATCTCACATTAATACCTAGTTTGCTTAAACCATTGCTCTGATACCAACTTGTAACACCCTAAATTTTGGGGTAAATTTAAGCCGAAATTTTCAATAAAATGAACTGTCAACTAAATAACATTAATTTCCAAGAGTTTGCGAGTAAAGTGTTTATATATCAAAATAATGAGATAATTAAACAACAACCTATTAATCTAATCTTAGAGTGTTTAGATTAAAATTTGGGTGTCGCTATCTCATTCGCAAAAATACTCGGCTACTCTCTTTCATCCGAAAATGCTATCTCTCTTCACCACTCTTTCCTCAACCCCGAAAAGTACCACCGCTAGGAAGGCCTGCTTAGCACAATGTACAAAAGAAGTTTTAGCCAAACGTCTAGCCAAAATAGCAATTTTATAATAAAGACCGTTTATACAATATATAAGGTGTAATGCCATCCGTTACCGGTTGACTGCACGTTACATCATTGCAACGATAAGACATCAACCCAAACTAGGTCTTTAGTACATTAAGACATCAACCAAACTAGGTCTTTAGTCCATTAAGACATCAACCCAAACTAGGTCTTTAGTCCATTAAGACATCAGCCAAACTAGGTCTTTAGTCCATTAAGACATCAACCAAACTAGGTCTTTAGTCCATTAAGACATCAACCAAACTAGGTCTTTAGTCCATTAAGACATCAACAATAATCGTCATGAGAGTATCATTAATCACATTTACTTCATAGTACTTCTAGCACCAAAACCCTAGTTTTGATCTACATCTAATTTAGAGTTGTAAAGAAGGAGAGGTGTGCATATACTCAAGAGTACACCCCTATACCACCCATCCACCTCCTTCCACCTCTCAACAATATTATCATCATAGTCAAACCCTAATTTTACCAAAAGGGGAAAGTTAGGTCACATACCATCAAATTAAGAAGGGAACAAGTAAATAAGTAATTATTCAAAGAAATGTAGATACATAAACATTTATGAGCTTAGTGAGTCAAGAAAACTCACCTTAAAAGGTTTGTAAGGTGAAAACCTACTTTCTTAGCAAACCCTAGAAATGATGAGCTTGAGAGATGGAAAAGCTTGATCACTTGGAGCTCCTACACTCTAGTATATCTTCTTGCATTAACTAAGAGTTTACAAGCGGTTGGTGACTTGAAACCCTAGTTTCATTAAATGAGGAGGGAGGAGAGTGACTTTGAGAGAAAATCGCCCTAAAGAGGTAGACAGAAATTCTTGAGCTGAAAAATGAGATGAATGCCCTTGAAACCCTCCAAAAATCGGATTATGACACAGCCCCCGTTCCCCTCCTCGTTACATTGCCCCCCGCGACTTTGCCTAAGGCATTGTCGCGGGGCACAATTGCCCCCAGTGTGCCACATTCTGTTTGGTTTCGGCAAAGAGGCAGCTGATCGCGACATTGCCACCAGCGACTTTGCCCAAGGCATTATCGCGGGGCATAGTCGCCCACCCCGACCATGCTGCTGCCCGACTCCGCATTGCTTCGTAACTTGGCCTCACGAGAGTTTTAGAGCACGTATTCGATATCTTAGACGTAAAGACGAGACCCATACATGAAATCACATGGAATTGCATGCATGCATACGAAGTCCTAAAACTTTATAATATCTATAAGTCGAGATAATACATCAAACGGTAGGAGGAAACCAATTTTACTTACGTGGAAATTTTCCGGGTGTTACAACAGCGGATAATTCCTCACGTGGTCTGTGCGTGGTCAACCGAAAAAACGAAAAAGTCCTTCGAAATCAACAAAAAAACTTAAAAATTTCTCGAAATCAACCGAAAAACTTCAAAAATCTCTCAACCCCGTAAAATTAGGCTAAAACACATCAAACGACTTTGCAAACGTTTAACCTACCTTAAAAATGACCCCACTATACAAAATCTTGGATTCGCCACTTATTTGACATTAACATTATATTAGTTTTTGTTTTCTAAATATATGAAAAAGAAATAAATAATCTCGTGCAACTTTTATCCGAAGTGGATTACTTTTTAGAAAAAAGTCAAACAAATATCGTGACTCGTCATCCAACCGTCCAAATTTTCTCCACCCCACATCTACAATCCATCGTCAATATGCGGGCCACGTAACCTTTTCTTATCGATAAACAAACGGCTATAATTTATCCACGTGTCGCTATTGATGTATTATTACACCCTCGATCCAACGGACCGCGGTACTCGTTTCCACAGCTCTCAACCCTTTCGCCTGCACCCCCCAACATTCGCGGAGCTCCGGCAATCTCTTCTCCAGCCGGAGATCTACTTCTTCGATTTTGGCGCCAAATAATTCGAATATCATTAACGGCTATGGCGGATTCCGATAACGAATCGGGCGGCCACAACGCCGGCGGCGATTTGTCGGCCAGAGAGCAAGACAGGTTTCTGCCGATTGCTAACGTGAGCCGAATCATGAAGAAGGCGTTGCCGGCGAACGCTAAGATCTCGAAGGATGCGAAGGAGACGGTGCAGGAGTGCGTGTCGGAGTTCATCAGTTTCATCACCGGTGAGGCGTCGGATAAGTGTCAGAGGGAGAAGAGGAAGACGATTAACGGCGACGATCTGCTGTGGGCGATGACGACGTTAGGGTTTGAGGAATACGTTGAGCCTCTGAAGGTGTATTTAGCGAAGTATAGGGAAATGGAAGGAGAGAAGACCACCATGGGACGGCCAGGGGAGAAGGAGGGAGGTGGTGGTGATGCGGCGGCAGCAGGCGGAGGTGGTGGTGGTGTTAATTCCGGTGGGTATAACGGGATGTACGGAGGGTATCAACAAATGTATAATTCGGGTCAGTATCATCAAACGGGTATGGGTATGGGTAGTCCGACGGGCAGCTTGGGCAGATCGGGCAGCATCGGTAGGGGCGGTGGCGCTCCCTCTTTGAAGCCAGGTAGGTAGGTGAAGTGGCCAAGTGGATTGGTTATAAAAAATCAAAATTAAAAAAAAAAAAAAAAACAAAATCATGGATTCCCAACTTTTTATTTTTAATATTTGCTAATTGGATTTTGTTTTCTTTATTAATTATTGACATGTGAATTTTTAAATGTTATTAGGATTTGTATTTTTCATTTTTAATATTAGATCTTAGTTTATGTTTCTTTTAATATTTATAAATTGAAATTATATTATTATTTTGTTTCAAAATAAATTAACATTTTTGTTTTAAACTATTTTGAATTTGGGTGTGTGCAGCCTAAATTTATTTTACAGTATTTTCATTCCACCTTTATAGAGAATTTTTCGATATAAGTAAGACTAGAATCGTGTTTTAGTTGATTAAAAAAATGTAATAGTTATACATTTTTTAAATTATATTTACTTTTTAATGTGGTTATTTCTTTTGGAACAAGAATATAAAATTAATTGTGTGTACATATGATGCAACAATATTTAAGATTTCTTGCTAATTTGAAATTTATGTTTGTATAAGTAATATTTAGACATGTTGGCTAATTTGTGAGTTTAGGGTTAAAAACCCAAATAATATAATAATATTGATCTTCAATCAAATTTAGAACTTTTTATTTTTTAATAATGTTATTACTTATTTTATTTTTTAAAGTATATAATATTTATATACGGTGAAACAAATAAACTCAAACAGCTCCTATTTTTTGTGAGGTTTGAACCTATTACCTTCTACAAGGCCAAGGGTTCCAATACCGGTAGGCTAAAGGCCCTTTTGTTACTTAAATTTTTAATATTATAATTTAAATATTTTAGATTAAGAAAACATGTAATTTATTAAGTTTTTATGATCATTTTGTATTTAAATATTTTTATCAATCAATTAATTATTTAATTGTCTAGAGTCTCAAATATCTATAAAATTTTAATTTAAGATATTATGTCATGCTAAACAATATCTATTTTTTTTAGAGTAAATTGCATTTTGATACCTGTGGTTATATGATTTCTTTGAAAGGAGTATCTGAACTTTAATAAGTCAAAGATTGGTCCTGAGTTATACGATTTTGCTGCAAATGTAGTCCCTGGTCACTAACCCCGTCTATTTGGTCCGTTAGTGTCAGGGGTAGTTTCGTCCATATAACCACAGGTACTCCTTTCAAAGAAATCATATAACCACAGATACCAAAAATGCAATTTACTCGGAAATTTATTAAAATGCCTCAAGTTCAAAATTAAGTTACCAAAATGCTCCAAATCTCTTTGGTTTTGCAAAAATGCCCCGTTTTCCCGCGATTGGGTCCACGATCACGGACCCGGCCAATTGGCCATCGATTGGGAGGCCGCGTATGGAACATATTTGTCCGCGATGGTACAATTTTTCCTCAATTTGTTATATTTTGATTTCAAAGTTACATTTCATACCCCTGTAATTATTTACTTAGTTTTTACTTTTCTAATTTTAATTTTACACCTTCATTATATTAACACATATAATCGTATATTAACTAAAATACGTTAAAAATATGTTTTAATTTTAACAAGTTACACCATTATAATCGTCTCATCGATACCTTCGAAATGAGCCCAATATTGAATGTTTTTGGATTTAATTATGTTAAAAAATACGTTTTAACATACATAATTACGTTAAAATATGTTAAGAAGTTCAATATATATATATATATATATATATATATATATATATATATATATATATATATATATATATATATATATATACTAGTTATTTACCCGTTGCAATGCAGCGAGACGTATAATCCAAATAATTTGACGATTTAATCAATTAAATCAAAAAATATTCTATATTGGGTTCATTTCGAAGGTATCGACAGTACGATTATAATGGTGTAACTTGTTAAAATTAAAAAGTATTTTTTAACGTATTTTAGTTAATATACGATTATATGTGTTAATATAATAAAAATGAAAAATGAAAAATAGAAAACTAAAAGGTATAAAGTAAATTAACTAAATGAGTATAAGGGTGTGAAATGTAACTTTCAAATCCTCGATTTTTAATTTTTTGATTTGAAAGTTACATTTAACACCCTTAGACCATCCACACATCTGCAAGATCATATTCATTTCACAAGTGCCACATCAGCTTTGCAATAACACCTTCCACACACATGCAAGACCAAACTCCTTTCTAAACTAATAAATTATAATATAAATAATTATAATATAAATAACATAGATAATTATAATATAACTAATAAATTAATTATAAAATATAGATAACTAAAATTTTACTTTTGTTTTCTTAAAATAAAGTGTGGGTAAGAAATTTTTAAAAAAATATTAAAAAAAATAATGTTCAAATAAACTAATAAATGAATTAAATTAAACAAACATATTAATAGTAACTAATATTAATAATAACTAATTAAATTAATAAATGTTTTGTTTAATATATAATAATGGTTGAAAGGCCTTTTACAATTAGCAAGATCATGTAAGTCTTGCAAGGTCCGTGTGGATGCTCTTATACTTATTTAGTTAATTTACTTTATATCTTTTAGTTTTTTATTTTTCATTTTACACTTTTATTATAACACATATAATCGTATATTAACTCAAATACGTTTCTGGTGCAGAGTGATAAGTTGTCAAAATGATTAAGAGACTTTTATGATATAGTGCAAATGAAATATGGTTGTTTGGTATTTATTTAGAATGAAACTAGGGTGCTGAATGGTTAATAATGGCCCAAGATGCTAAATCATTCAGAGGGTTTTGGAAGCATTAAGAGGTAGACTTTTTTCTTTCCAAACAAGATTCACTTCTGAATGATTATTCACAGATTGCCTCTTAATAAACAGCCCCTTAATAATAAATAATAGGGAAATTTATTAAAATGCCCCAAGTTCAAAATTAAATTGCATTTTTGGTACATGTGGTTATATGATTTATTTGAAAAGAGTACTTGTGGTTATATGGACGAAACTACCCCTGGCACTAACGGACCAAATAGACGGGGTTAGTGACCAGGGACTACATTTGCAGCAAAATCGTATAACTCAGGACCAATCTTTGACTTATTGAAGTTCATGTACTCCTTTCAAAGAAATCATATAGCCACAGGTACCAAAAATGCAATTTACTCTTTTTTTATGATATCAATAACCATGGTATATATTTCACATGTTTAACAAGATTATTTGTTAGACTAAATATTTGTATTATTTTAAAATTGAAAAACATCATACAAACATTGTGCTTATGAAAACTTATTTATGCCAAACATAGCATTGTACATTTGTACTATTGTCAATGGTTTCCTTGATGGCACAACATGCTTTTCTAACAGGGGAAAAGAAAATTATGGTACAAGAACACATATATGCAATAAATATCGTATAACTTTTTTTTGAAGTATATAATATTTATATACGGCAAATGCAACAAATAAACTCACACACTCTCCTCATCTTTGGTGAGGTTTGAATCCCCTGACCTGCTAGGAGGAAAGAGGCTCGGATACCGCTAGGCCAAAGACCCTTTGATAAATATGGCATAACTTATCAATGCATGTTTGAAATCTTTATTGATTGGATTGGAATTTCTTTCACAAGCTTTAAATTTAATGCATTGAATAATTTAGGAAGTTGTTTTAGATACATATTTATAGATACGATTTTCTTAAAAGAGTTGGATTCCAGTAAGGAAATTGAGGTTAACGTGAGAAGTAGTTGTCAATTGATTGATGAAATGCACCGAATCAATTATCTTCTAAGCCGCAATTTATGAGATGACATTTGATTAAAAGTAATTAACGGTTCAGATCTATTTCTTACATTTTTCACGTTAATCTCAATTTCTCACACAATCTTTCACCTTCCTTATAATTGTATATTTAGAATAGAGGATTCTAACTTCGTCAATAAGATAACATCTTATAAGATTTAGGATTCTATACACATGATGATTGTACCTTTGTGAGCAAAAGAAATGGAACAAGATCTTCAACCTAATAAAAGTGCACAAAAAGACATCATAACTTTATCACATATCATATTTGGGGATACTCAAAGATCGTCTTTTTTGAAACTTTATTCTAGTTTCATTCGTACCATAAAAATTATAGGTCTTTTTTTAAACTTTATTCTCATGTTACCCCTTCCTTGTTACCTTCCATATTCCGGCGATACCCATCTATCTCTCTCTCTCTCTCTCACACACACACACACACATGCGCGCACATACACGTGTGCGCACACACACACACACACACTACTATTTGATTTATATATATACACCCTTACATTTATATAATCATCTACTTACATTTACATAATCATCCTCTACAGTCATGTATTGAAAAAATGTGCGGAGAAGACTAATTGTGATAAAAAATGGGATAAATAATAGTGAATGAATAATAAAATAGAAGCATTATCAAAATTGTTTGTGATGTGTTTTCAAGTGTTACTCCCTCTAGTTTATGCGTTCATTCACATGTATAACATTGTCAAATTTGTTTGCGGTTTTTATGTATTCATTCATAAAAATCAAAACAAATTTTCTACACAATAATCAAACATTGGATTGCTTGAGTTCTTATTAAAATTAATGTTGTCCTTTTTACCTCGTTTTCTCTTTAAAAACACATAAAAGCGTAAATGTTTGTTGGGTTTTGATTTTGACTTCTTATGAATGAGAGGCGTGTATATTAGTTTATCGAAAGGTTAAAACACTCACCTTACTTATGTGCCCTTTATATGGCGTAAGGCCATGTAAAGATAGGGATCACATAAAAACTTCATTCGAGGAATGGGCTAAACCGGGTCCTCACACAAAGCCTAACATTTCATTCATTATCAAATATATACGTATTATATTTAGTCAACCTAGTAAAATTACACCTCAAATTATCTCCACATAAAATTAAGGAATAAAGTATCATAAAATATATATTTTATACTTTATAAATACAAATTGGAAATTTTTTAAGAAATATTGGGCATTATTAAATTAAAAGCTTGGGATTTATGCAGGGTCGGCCATGGCCACGTGCAACCCGTGCCATCACACAGGACATCAAAGCCCAAGGGGGCATCAAGTTGTTAACTAGTTTTGGATTTAATAATTTGGGAATTGGATAACTGAGTATTAACTATAAAATTAGACCAATGTCTGGTCGTGATGGATATTGAATGCACATTATGTGTAACACCTCGATTTTTGGAAGATATCGGTCTTTTATGATAAATAAGAAAAATAGGATTTTGGATTGAATCCTAGATTTTATGGTCTTGTTGGATGGATAATTCAAATACGAATCTAACGAGCCTTTTCGGAGCAAAAACGGAGCTAAGACAAAGAAGTTATGACCAAAACAGTGATCGGGAAATAAATCGGGAAACCAGGGTCATGTGGACGTTCGCATTGAGTGGAAGTCCGCGTGTGCTTCCGCGGAAGCAGCAGAAAGTTGGCCGGGTGCACGTGGACGTCCGCATAGGATTCCACGCGGACGTCTGCATCGTGTCTGATGAGCATAAATGCGAGATTTTAGCCCTAAACTTCATTTCCTCATATCTCACTCATTTCACCTCCGTTTTTGGCGATTCAAAGTGCCATGGTTTCGATTTTTAGAGATTTTCAAGGATAAATTGTTAGTTTTGAAGTTCATTGGAAGATTCAAGGGTGTTTGGTGGTGGTAAGTCTCTCATTTCTCGCTCTCGAATCTCTTTCTCTTCTCTCCAAATCGTTTCCCCTCTTTCCCTCACAAACCCTAACTGATTTTGGGGCTTTTTCTTGGAGATTAATGTGTTCCTTCTCCATTTTATGCTAGTGATTTCGTTTATTGATGCAAGAGCAAGTTTCATCCACAACACTAGAGATTTTTTGGGTTTTCTAGGTTTTCATCAAAACCTAAGTGGTGAGTTCATCCTCCCAGCTTCTATACTTTCATATGAGTTATAATGCTCCATTGATGGCTTCCTAGTTTGCATGCTTATCAAATCTTGGTTTGGATGATTTTGGGGAAGTTGAGTTAATATTGGGGTTTTGGTCAAAATGGAGATTTTTATATAAGATGTTTGGGGAATGGTTTTAAAGTGGTTGAATATGAACACTCATGGTTGGAAACTTATGGATCTAGGTTTTTGGAAGTTTTGGCTTGAGAATTCGTGTTTCTTTAAAGGAGCTTACGTTTGAGGAAAATCTAGATTTAGCCTAAATCTAGCAAGGTGAGTTCAAGTTGATTTGTGAAAACTTTGTACATGCCAAAAATGTTATTTACAAGTACTTATTTGTTTACATGAAAATTATCAATAGTTGGGTTATTTGGTGGGTTTTTGACTCTTGAAGTATTTAACTTTGTAAATGTGGAAAAATGTTCATATTTGGGATTTTTGGGAAACTTGATAGTAAATCATAAATGAAAATGTTTTGATGGTTTATCTGATAAATGGAGTCTATTTGATACAAAAATTGTGTATATCTTGAAAATATGCATATAGTACGTTATGGGACAACTTTGAAATGTAACGGCGTGAGTTCCTTGGAAAAGAGGGTTGTCCTAACCCAACGTCTTGTTTCGGGTTTTCATGAATTTGAAATATTTATGGGCAAAAGTGTGTGTTGTTACGTTTAATTTCATTTTATGACTTTTTATGATTGATCTTTTGAGTTAGTCGAGCTTATGGCTCGGTAATGGATTTTATTAAGTCTTGGGAACAATTGTCCAGTTTTGATAGCTCAAAGTCGAGTTTTGATCATGGTTTATGTTTATTGGAGAATTACAGGTTTTGAATGCGTTTGTTCATTTTTTTGGGGTCATGAAATGTTTTAGACCTTATTAGCTATGGATCCATAGGCACTTGAGTTTTACGTTCAATGTAGAGACACTAGTTTCTCTTTTGTAGCACGGAATAGGCATCGGGTTCCATGGTAAGTTAGGCGTGGGCCTATATGGTCGGGCGTCGTCCCATGGGCAGTAAGGTGTAATTCCAGATGTGTTTGGCACGGGATAGGCATCGGGTTCCATGGTAAGTAAGGTGTGGACCTATATGGTCGGGCAGTGTCCCATGGGCAGTAAGGTGTAATCCCAAACGTGTTTTTTGTGGATTTGGAGTGACCCAATGTATAGACTTGAAGTGGTTGAAATTGGGGGTTCCCAAGTCTCGCGGGAAATAGATCTGGAGTGATTGAGCTCAGTTTACGAGAGTAATCCACGTGTTTGTTTTGTTGCATGGTATGTGACCCACTTTTGTGTTCCGTCACGTGCAATGTAAACGGGCCTCCCCCGTCACCGAAAGGTGTTGCTTAGGGTATTTGTTTTTATCCATGTTTTCGGTGACGTATCATGTTTATATGAATTGTTTTCCACGTTATGTGAGTTATGGGTTATGCTTCATCCATGTTTGGGATGTTTGGAATAATAGCGATTTATTTATGAAATCAATCGTTTTGGAAATCAATTGCTAATTCTCCTTTCATGTTGGTTTTGGGATGAGTCCATTTTGAGAATCATTTTATACTAAAGCTTCCAGCACGGGATTTGCGTGTGTTGAGAAAAATGGGTGATTTGCATCTAAAATAAATTCTTTTGAACTCATGACTTAAATTGCATCGCTCTCTCGTTTTATGAGTTATATGGTCATGATAAAACTCTTGAACTCACTAGGCGTTAGCCTAACCCTTTTTATTTGTCGGCATGTGCAACAGGTTCAGGTTGGGAATAGCTTTAGCTACACTGTGGAGTGATGAGTGCTAGTAGGGTGCACGAGAAGTGATTTGTTTAAGTGAAGTCTTCCGCACTGATTTGGGATTAGCAAATTGTAATTTTGTTAAGTAACACCCGACTGTATGTGGTCACATAGTATGATTTTGAGTTGTTAATTATGAGAGTCGTTACATTTCATCTTGAGGTTATTCCATGAATGGTTAGTAGAAGGAATTCTATTCCTTAAGTGGTTATTTCATCGAAATTTTTATTTAGTTGCTCTTCCCAATTCAAGGGTGTTACATTATGAACCAATGAACACCCAACATTTCAACAACTCAAACCGATTTTTATTTAGCATCTTAACAAACAAACAAAAATTCGTAATGAACAAATATGATCACAAAAAGTATTGTTCGTTTAGCATCTTTACGAATGAACAAGAATACCCAAAATTCCAGTGTTTACCATTCGTGTCCGTTCGTTTGTTCGGTTAAGTTAAACTTACGACATAAACACAAAAAGTTATGTTCATTTACCATTCGTGTTTGTTTATTCAGTTAAGTTAAACGAATGAACACAAAGAAGCCTCCGTCCGTGTTCGTTCAATTCATTTTACATATTGAAATTTGCAATGCACATGAGCACATCACTTATGAGCACAGTTGGAGCACGTTGCACAACAAACAACATTATGATATTGCCTAATTGGGTATTTGTTCTTTGTAATGCATAATATCATATATTATGAATTTTACAATTTATCATTGTTCTTTGACTTTTGTTTAATTTGAGATTTGACATTACCATATTAGATTTAGAATTTAATCTTTAGACCTTTAACTGTATGAGTTTTAGGTGGGGTTTATTTTTTCAAAATAAGATCTTAATTGCCACTTATATCTGATTCGGTCAGACATAAGATAATTCAGACTGTTTGTTTTTTCTCTCTTTTCAGAGCTTCTTAACCCTTAATGTCATCTGAATAATTAAGTGATTACCCAGCCACTTAATTACCTCTTATTTCTATCCAACATTATTCTTTCGATTTCAACATCGGTTTTAGCCCAGATGCACCCTGAATGTGCAAAAATGCAAAAGACTAATATTGTAGATTCCTGTGTTGGCTTTCCAAAACATCTTGAATGACTTAAATCGACGTTTCGGTGTTTGAGATATGATTAAAACTCCACAACCTCGCAAATCTGTCATAATCCTTCTTTTGGTTTTTTTTTTCCGTTCCATCCTTCGATCATTGATGCTCACTTCAATTGACGTATTTAAGTTGATTTTTTTTAGAGATAAAATAGACAATTATATATATTCAGACGTTTATCAGTTTACAAAAACAAACAATCTTATTGATTCAGATTTCAGCCTTTAGTACCACCTCTTAAAAATCAGAAGTGAAATCAGACTTCAGACTTCAGCACCTCTTAAAAAACAAACGTCACCTTACTCTTTGCTAACTATGACATTGAATTCCATATAATTTACTATTTTAAGTTAAAACTAATATTTTACTTATCTTTTAGTTTTAAGTTCCATATATTGATGTAATGTTCTATTGTGCTAATTTCAATTTGAAAATGGGAATACCGAAAACACAATCTTAATTCAGGTTTTATCCCTTTATCATTCTATATTTTGTAATTTGGGGTTTTGGTTTTTATGTCTCCCTTTGTATTTTTGTAATTATAATTAATAAAAATCAATGTGATGATGAGTCACCTAGCTTAACTAGGTTTCAAACCCTTTAAAAAATCGTATGTTTTGTCGTTCATTTGTTTAAAAAGATAGACATAGGGGCATTTTATTAGCATTTTCGCACGGGTCATCAAAAACCTTAGGACCGGACCTGGATTTATGGAAAGTAATTTGTAAGTTACTTTGAAATATTTTATTATTTATATTGAGACTGAATAAAGAAACTCTGATATGTTGTTTTCTTGAAAATTGGTTTCATTGGATGTTATGTAACTTTAATATCTTATAACTCGATAAAGAACTTGATGACTGAAATATAGAAAATAAAATTGATCGAATTTACTGTTGAATTTGTAAAAGTTTATGTACCATTTTTATAAAGTAATTGTATATACTTATTTTTCGATCGATCGTGTTATCAATATAATATCTCTATGTATATGTTTATTTTTATGTTTTAATAATTAAATTTAAGAGGGTCACCTTTGTTGATAATCTTGGCTCTGAGGGTGGAGGTTGCATAGCATAATAAATTTCGTTTTCAAAAATTCTTTCCTTCACATTTACACACAAAAATAGAAGTATAAAGAGGTAAGTGAAAAGGCAAACATGCTAATATAGAATGGTTCACCACTTTAGGAAAAGGGGCCGTTTACCAATGCTTACCCGAGTAAGCACTTACCGGTAAAATTCAACATTATCACTTACTTACCGGGTAAAATTTTAGTCCATGAAAAATTGTATCGTATGCAACAATATTTCCGGTAAGCGCTAACCGTGATAAGAGTCTTCGTCATCGCTTACCTGGGAGACTCTTGGTTCTTTCCTTAGCTCTTACCGGGAAAGATTCTTGGTCTTTGTCATATTCATCCGATAACGTAATTTGACTTGGTAAGCGCTTACCCGAGTAAGAGCATCTCCAACAGCTTCCCCAAAATTTCTCCAAAATGGATAACCAAAAGTCAAAATCCCTAAAAAAATTACATTCATCTCCAACAGATTCCCTATTTTGGAGAAAAAAACAATGGTTATAATATTAAAATATTTTATTTATCTATTAAAATATTATTTCTCTCTTTAAATATTATTTTTCAAAGATTTCTATTGATGCTCTCACTAAGTAATCATTTTTTAGGTTAACTCCATATTTGGAGAAAAACTCCTTCTCTCTCACACTTTCTCCATTTTGGAGATAGTTTTGGAGAAGCTGTTGGAGCAAAAAAAAACAACCCAAAATCCTCATATTCTTCATTTTCTCCAAAATGGGGAAGTTGTTGGAGATGCTCTAAGCTTTTGGTAAACGACCCCTAAGTATGGATAAGAAGGGGTTTTAACGAACGTAAACGAACATTAACAAATATATATATGAATAAATTAGGGACAGGTCCATAATATTTTTCATACGATGGTACCATATAATAAAGATAAAAAAGAATTATAAAAAGCATGGTTTTTATTGACGTGTTATCAACGTTTAATATCGCCCGATGTGTTTTTAGCTTAATTCCATGCGAGGGATTTTTGAAGTTTTTTGCTTGATTTCGAGAAATTTTTAAGTTTTCTATCGACTTCGAGAGACTTATTTGGTTTTTTGGGTGGATTTCAAGATTTTTTTTCCAGTTTTTCGCTTAATTTCAGTGAGTTTTTTTATTACGAGGTATGTGTAACACCCATAATTTTCGGATAAGTACAATTTCGAATCAGTGTGAAACCGATCTTTTAAGAAAAATATGAAAAATAGGATTTTGGTTTAAAACTTAGATTTTGTGGTCTTGTTTGATGGGGAATTTGAATACGAGTCCAACGGTTCTTTTCGGAGCGAAAACGGAGCTATAACGAAGAAGTTATGGCCAAAACAGTTTCGATACCGTAGAGCTACTGTGACCCGCGACTATAACCATTGTCAAAGTCGCTGGTCATAGTCGCTGACAGGCACCTGGTTGCTCTCAAATGCGATTTTTAAGCCTTTTTCTCCATTTCTCACCCCACAACTTTCCCCTTTCTCTCCCAAACCGATCTCCCACCCTCTCCTATGAACCCTAACTCATTTTTGGGGCTTTTCTCTTATAAATCAAGTGTTCCCTCATCATTTATGCTTGTGGTTTCATCTCTTGGTGCAAGATTCAAGTTTCACCTCCATTTTCTTAAGATTCTAGGGTTTTGAGATTTTACTCAAGATCCATGGGGTAAGTTCATCCTCTCCTTTTCTAAGTTCTTATTTGAGTTATAAATACTCCATTGACGATTTCCTAGTGTTTTATTTCTCCAATTTCCCTTTTGGACGATTTTGGGAAAGGTAGGTCAAACTTTGGGTTTTGATATAATTAGAGATGTTGGTGTGAAATGTTTGAGGAAAACAATTCTAAATAGATATTAATGGTTGGGAACTTGTGAATCTAGGTTTTTGGAAGATTTGGCTTGAAGATTCAAGTTTCTTCAAAAGAGCTCAAGTTGGGGGAAATCTAGATTTAGCCTAAATCTAGCAAGGTGAGTTCAAGTTGATTTGTGAAAACGTTGTACATGCCAAAATGTGTGTTTTAAAGTATTTGTGTGCTTTATGTGAAATTATCCCTTGTTGAGTTATTTGGTGGGTTTTGATTTTATCAAAGTGTTGAGCTTTACATATCTTGTAAAACACCCACATTTGGGGATTTTGAGTGATTGATGAATAAATCACGAGTAAAAGAGGTTTTGCTAATGTATTGCATAAGTGAAGAGGATTTGGTCAAAATACACATATAGTGTTTTTGTGATTATGTGATAACTATGATGTGACACATTTTAAAGTGTGAACGTGTGAGTTGGGGATTTCGGTCAATCCGACCATATGAATGTATTGAGAGTTGTAAACCTTTTTATTTTGGGGTCGATGGCCAATTGAGGAATTAAAAGGGTAAAGATTTGTTTGGGTGTTTGGTCTTATGTGCAAAGACCGTTTGATGATTTTGTATTCTTAGTACCTTTGGGTCTAATGAATCTTGGTGGGTTATATGCATTGTTGAGTTATGAAAGAGTTGCATATACGTATACACACATATAGATGCATATATGATTTGACTTCATTGGGAAGGTGGCAATGAAGGGGTTGTGAGATTTTCATGCCTTGGAGTGTGTGTTTGCATGATGTGGGTTAGATGCATTTTATTTGCATGAGTTGATGTTGATAAACGATCGTTAGATCTTTGAGTAGAGGGCTCGGTTTTGGACTCGGATGTGTCTTGAGGGCATTCGCCCGGTTTTAATAAGCTCGGCGTGGGCTTGGGGTTTGCATTTCATGAATTGCATTATATTTGAGATTTACATGATTTGAATGCATTAGTTATTCTTTTGGGGTCATGTCTTTATATTTAAGTCGAGTAAGCTTGTTTCGGATGGTGGGTTTCCCAAGGTAAAGATCCAGTAGGATTGAACTTGGTGGCTTGGATTAAAGACCTAGTATGGTGTAAAGCCCGTATCCCGGTATGTAATTTCTTTTTTTTAAGTTTGAATTATTGTGGTTTCCGTTATCGGGGTTAGTCGAGTTGGGTCAAATCGTTAAATTGTCGAATTTTTGGTTAGTGGTGAGAGAGTTGTAAGTGGAGGGGCTAATTGTGCCAAAGGCCCAAAGTTACCACATGGGTTTCGGCCCATGCTGAATTTGTCGAGACCTTTTGTTTTGTTTAGGAATTTTGTTGTGGGAACAAAGAAAGAAAACACAAAAAAAAAACCTACGAGATATTTGTTTTCTTGAGGATTGTCGGCCGGAGAAGAAAGTCGAGAGAGAGATTCGTGAGAGGGAGAGGAAGAGCGAGAAGGCGAGAGTGAGGAGGAGGAAAGCCGCCGGAGTCCGCCGTTGCCGGAACCGCCGCCGCTGTTCGCCGGAGTCTTCGTGAGAGGGAGGATCGTGCGCGGCTACGGGGCATCGTCGAAAGGTAATCACCCTTCCGTTTCTTTTCTTTTCGTTTTCGTCACCGGAGGACCACCGCCGGCCGGCCGCCGCTGCCGCGCCGCCACTATGGTGGCTGGATGTCGGGTGGCGGTGTTGGTGTGAGTCGTTGGTGCACGCGGTAGGGTGATCGAGAGGGTAGTGGTCTCGCGGTGGTTTGCGGGTTGTTTTATTTCCTCGTCGATGAACCGCCGCCGGCCGCCGCTGACGACCACCACTGCCGGAGGGCAGAGGGTAGTGCGTGGCCATGTCTTATTAATAATCACCGTAGAATCCGTTAAGCCTTGACTTGATCGTTTAAGCCGTTCGTTAAAACCGTCGTTTTTATAATCATCAATTCATGTGGAAAATGGTGCAGCCACTGTTTTTACGACGGCTATAACTTTTCCTTCGTAACTCCGTTTGAGCCGAAACTGGCGCCCACGGTTCTAGTTCGGGGTCGGGCACGTTTTCCGTGTTTTAGCGGAAAACTGGTTCGGTCTCTAGCTGGGCGAAAAAGTGGTCGCAAGTTCGGTGTTTCGTCATTTCATGTGGAAAACTCTGGAATCTGCCACTGTTTTGTGTAGACCATAACTTTCTACTCGTAACTCGGTTTGGGATGAAACCGGTGTCAAAAGTTCCCTTTTTGAGTCTAGAAACTTTTCTGTGTTTTGTGCAAAACCCAGTTCGGGACGTAGCATGGGTCGATTTGTCGTTTTATACTGAAAGGTGCTGATTTTCGCTGTTCCGGAATCTGTTTTTGTAAAATCCGTAGTAAATTGTAGAAAAATCGTTAGGAGGCGTATAATATGTCCTTGGAACCCTAACTCAGAGTACTTTCTGGTCATGAAATAATATTGGGAATTTTCTGGGTTTAAAGGGGTCGAAACAGGTCCCGAACAGACCTGTTTAGTGAGAACGGAAAATAGTTTTAGTGACGGTTTAAGCGTGTGTCGTGTCATAGGGTCCGGGTCTTGTATTGACACGTTTTAACATGCATTTAGGTGCTGGGAAGTGACCGTAATTGTGAAGCTTGAATTGTGTTATTAAGCTGGGCGCGCATTCGAGGTGAGTTCTCTCACTGTGTAGTTAGGGGTTGTATGCATGTCATAATAGTTTGTATGTACTACTGTCTTTGTGGTGTGAACTAGTTGTTTGTGGTGTGTAATATTTGATTGGTTTGAATGCTTGGTATAAATGTGTTACATTACAATTCGGTGGGACCGAGGCCTCGATGGTACTGAGGTGTTGGTTACATTACAATTCGGTGGGACCGAGGCCTCGATGGTACTGAGGTGTTGGATACATTACAATTCGGTGGGACCGAGGCCTTGATGGTACTGAGGTGTTGGATACATAATTACTTGTAGGCGTTTACTCGTTTTATGTAACTGTGATGTTGTTGCTTATGTGCGGATAGGGGTGATGTGTATATAATTCCTATCTGCGCATGTGTTGGAATTCACTAAGCTTCGTGCTTACCCTTTCCCAATAAACTGTGGTTTCAGGTCCGAGCGGCTTCAAGGCGTGACGAGTACACACTGGCGCGCGAGGAGAGCTGGTCGCTTTATGATTTTGATAATTAAACGTTTATTCCGCTGGTTTTTATTTTATAAAGATATTAATTATGTGTTTGCAAACGAAACGTTGGGATCATTTAATGAGTTGTTATCAATGAATTGTTAATTTAAAATTTTAAATTTGCTTGTAATTTTCGGGACGTTACATATGGTTGATGTCTAAGATGGGCTAAAGACCTAGTATGGTTGATGTCTAAGATTGACTAAAGACCTAGTATGGTTGATGTCATACGTTTTCCACATCCAAGAAGCTTACTTGTATTTATTAATTGTGGTTTAACTCGTGTTTACGCCACATTCGATGGAATCGGGTCTCCCCCGTCACCGAAGGATGTTGTTTTGGGTGTTTTGTTTATCCATGTGTTGGCATCGTTTTATACACATAGGGATGGTTCTTCCCATGAATTGTGAGTGGCACTTTATGCCTCATCCTCGGTTGGATGTTTTCGAATATTGGAGTTTTATTCGCATTAATGTTATATTGAGATTTTAATAATTATTTACACCTTGAGCGAGTTTTGGATTTGAGTCCATTGCTGGGAAATGAAGTTCATTAGAAGCTTTCGTCACGGAATTTACGTGCGTTTGGGAAATGGGTGTTGGTGTACTTTACTCAAATCCTTTTTCGGAAAATCATGATTTACGTTGAACCCTTTTGTCTAACAAAATATTTGATCATGATGTAAACTCTTGAACTCACTAGGCGTTAGCCTAACCTTTTTATTTGTCGGCATGTGCAACAGGTTCAGGTTGGGATTAGTTTTAGCTACACTGTGGAGTGAGGAGTACTAGTAGAGTGCACGTGAAGTGTTTTGCTTAGTGAAGTCTTCCGCACTCGTTTGGGATTAGCAACTAGTATTTGGGTTAAGTAACACCCGTCTTGAGTTATCTTTTGTAGAAGTTGTGATGTTTAACTATTTAGGTGTTTTCAAGAATGGTTTGTAGAAAGAATTTTATTCTCTTTGGGTTATTTTATTGAAATTAAAGTTAGTTGCTCTTTCCAAATTTGATGTTTTAGAAGATAATTAGATTTTTTATTTTGAAGTTATATTGGTAAAACATAAGCCTGTTCCACCTTGTTCCAGCTTGTTCCATGGGGTGGGGGTGGAACAGGCCTGTTCCAGTTTGTTCCACCTGGTTCTAGTCTATTCCACATAAAAGTCCTGCCAAACGTGAAACAGTGGACCCTGTTCTATCCTGTCCTATCCTGTCCAATGTACCAAACGCACCCTCAATGACTAAATAAACGAACATAAACGGATTTTTTGCCTAACAATTTACAAATATAAAGAGGTTCGGAAGAATTCTTCTCTCTAACATGGCCCAAAACGGCGTCGTACGAGTGGTCATAAAAGGGGGTCAGAGTTGTTACAAATGGGCCTGAGGGCCTTTTAGCTTGGTTCATATGTGTCTAGTCTTGTAATGAAATGGCCATGTTAAATAATATATTAAAATAGAAAAAAAAGAAGAATGATCAGATGGAAATATTTAAATTTGAAGAAACTTTTAGAACGAATATTTATAGGTTCTATACATATAAATTAAAATATTTCATCAATCTGAGTTATTTTTTTGAGTACAACTTCAATTCATAACGATGTATGTATTAGGGGTTGGGTTCTCTTAAGATATACCCAGATGTATCGTATCAATTTTTGCATGTTGTGTGATTCATGAGGTGAGGGTAAGATTAAAAATGATCAAGAATAGGCATGAACATCGAGGATCGTTTTCTCGAACCCGAACCGGTATCATGTATTCTGTCCGGTTTTCGGTTCCACGTATTTCTCAAAATCGGAATTCGGTAGCGAGATTTTCCAGAAAAAAACCGAAACGAAAACCGAAGTTTTAATAGGCGATGTCTTTTTAAATTCTGTAATTATGCATATCATCTTCTACATAAAGTTTATCTTTTCCTAATCAAACTATATCATCTTCTAAAGTACCCAAATATTCTACATATTCAAATGAGAACATAAATTCAATAAAAGTCTAAAAGGAAGAAAAATCCACAATTCCAAAGCAATGATATATGGTCAAGGAGGAAGATTTTTCTATTTAATTAGATAGGATGCTTATAGTACGTATTTGGGCACAAATACTCCTACTCGAATAGATTTTAAACTGTACAGATGATATTTAATTATTTCAAAAAAATAATGTCTTGTCGATACGTTTTTTGTTGTTGAACATGTATACCTATATACGTAATTGCATGTATATGTATATTTAAAGAAAAATTCAGTTGTTTGTGACAGGGGTGCCAAATTTGTACCACGACAAACCAACCAATTCAATTGGTACCAACTAAACTGATACCAATTAATATGATTGGTACTACCGTACCAACTTCACAAACTTGGTTTGTACATCATATTAAATTAGAGAGGTGGGTAATCTTTAGGGTGCGTTTGGTACGCAGACATGATAGGACAGGACAATGTGGAACATGAAAGGACAGAACAGCTGTTCCACGTTTGGTAAGACATAACTGGACAGAACAGAACATGTAACATTGACCAATTTACCCTTACTAAATTTAAAGAATGAATAAAATATGAAATATAAGGTTTATTTGATGTTTTAGAAGATAATTAGATTTTATTTTGAGGTTATATTGGTAAAACATAAGTCTGTTCCACCTTGTTCCATGGGGTGGGGGTGGAACAGGCCTGTTCCAGTTTGTTCCACCTTGTTCCAGTCCGTTCCACATAAAAGTTCTGCCAAACGTGGGACACTGGACCATGTTCTGTTCTGTTCTGTTCTGTCATGTCCAGTGTACCAAACGCACCCTGAGCGACTTAGGTTGTGGATCAAGACGTATGCATATTATTAGGTCTTCTTATGTGTATTATCACATGTGATAAAAATGTTTTGAATGTGATATTATAATTTATCATATGTAATGCTACATCAGAGACGCGGACAACCTTTGACGCGATTTAGGTCGTTGGTCAAGTCGTTCACACACCACCATGTCCCTTTACATGTAATAAGTGTGTTCTCGCGTTTTTGTAGGTGTTCTCTAGAACCTCCACCATATATATATATATATATATATACTAGTTGTGTACCTGCGCAATGCAGCGGGATACACATATGTATTATAAACGCTATGCATTTATGACACCTATTGTTTTTTCATTAAGTTTTGTACGGTTAGAGATCTGGTTTAGGCCCTTGTTCAATCCAAAAGAATCAAAGATCAAATGAATATGTCGGGTATATAAATTAATTTGTCTGTCTTAAACGCTTACCCGGTAAGTGCGGCAAGTGCTTACAGTAGTCACTTATCTTACCGGGATGAACATGCTAAGGATCAAGAATCTTACCCAATAAGACGATGGCAAGGACCGAGATTCTTACCCTCTAAGTGAGGATGACAATTCTTACCTAATTATCACTTACCGGATAAATTGTTGTATACAATGTCGTTTTGTTGCTTTTCCTTTTTTAGTTTGGTTCTCCTTCCCAGTTAGGGTTTGTCCTTTCCGTTGGTTGGAGTTCCTTTTTGGGAGGGAGTCCCTTGCCATTTAGGTGTATTTCTTTTTTTCTGTTCTATATATTGCCAGGAGTGCCGCCTCCTTTCCAAAAAAAGTTTTACCCGGTAAGTTAAGTAAATTGTTAACTCTTACCGGTAAGCGCTCGCAAAGTAAGCATTGTTAAAAAAAACCCTTTGTTAAGTTAATAATTCACTTACCCAACGATGTTTCAATCCGCTTCAATTTCAACACCCTTGCCTCGAACCCGGTATATATATACCCAACGAGAAATTCTTACAGATATATATATATATATATATATTTACAACAAATAAGAAAATGAATAACTTTTGATTTTTCTTGTATTCATAAGGAATCAACATTAGTTGCTATGCTATCGCATAATAGCTGCAAGAGACACCGAAAAATGTAAATTGTTGCAACTTTGATGGGAAACATGAACCACTACTTGATTTGTGTTTAATTTTGCTCCCTATCACATCATGATTTTTTACTTACAGAGTCATCTCCTTGCTTAAAGTCAAAAGTGTCCATCATGATCAGATCAACAGCTCACGGGAAACCAAAACAGATTAACCCTAATTAATTGACCTGCTTCATCAAACAAATCCAAATCATGATTAGTGCTAAATGTCGTAAAAATATGGTTATTTTGAAGAGAAACACTCAGGTCCAAAGAGGTATCCTGGTAAAAAAAACTATGAAATGTAAAAAATACATGTCTTTATGATCAAAAGTGGTTAGCAATGAAGGATTTCATTATTGAATTGATTGATAATGCAATACATTAGGATCCTATAAATAAGAATTCCTATCCGCTAAACAAGGAAAAGATAACAACCAAATGGAAAATAAACTTTATCCAAAAATAGCTTGAGCATATCTTCCAATATTCCCCCTCAGTGCGAACGTGGTGAACCGGACACGTTCAAGCTGGATCGAAAGGAATCGAACAGGTATCTAGGCAGCCCTTTGGTAAAAATATCGGCATACTGATGAGGAGAAGGGATGTGAAGTACCCGAATGTGACCAATTTGGACTTTTTCACGAACAAAGTGAATATCCATCTCCACGTGTTTAGTTCTTTGATGTTGAAACAGCAGAGACATTGTCACAGTAGACAATAGTGGCCTTACGGACAGGAACTCGTAGCTCAAATAATAAGTTTCGCACCCAGGTGGCTTCAACCACGGCATTTGCAACGCCCCTGTATTCAGCCTCTGCACTGGACCGTGAAATAGTGGGCTGTCGTTTAGAGGACCAGGAGATGAGGTTAGGGCCAAGAAAAATGCAATACCCTGACGTAGAGCGCCTTGTGTCGGGGCAGCCGCCCCAATCCGCATCGGAATAGGCGACGAGACATGAATCCGGAGAAGCCGTTAGACGTAACCCGTGATCCAACGTGCCATGCAAGTAACGAAGAACCCGTTTCATAAAAATCATATGGGGTTCCCGTGGAGCGTGCATAAACAGGCAGATTTGTTGAACAGCATATGATAGATCCGGACGAGTAATGGTGAGATACTGCAGCGCCCCCGCCAAACTTCTGTATAATGAACCGTCCGGTAGGAGTGCCCCGTCAGAAGCACTGAGCTTGGAATTGGTATCGACAGGTGTGTGACACGGTTTACACGTGGTCATATTAGCCCGATGGAGGATATCTCTAGCATACTGAGTTTGTCCAAGGAAGACAGAATTGGCATCCCTAGTGACTTGGATGCCGAGAAAGTGGTGAAGAGGGCCCATATCAGTCATAGCAAATTCTTGTGAGAGCCGTTTGATGACCTGTGTTAATACCTGCGGATGGCTAGACGTGAGAACAATATCATCCACATATAAAAGTAAGTAGGCAACTTGATCGCCATGATGATAAATAAACAGGGATGTGTCACATAGGCTTCTTCGAAACCCGAGGGAGGTGATGAACCCTGAGAACCTGGAGTACCACGCACGTGGCGCTTGTTTAAGGCCGTACAGAGACTTTTGCAGTCTACAAACATGATTAGGGAAGTTGGGGTGGATAAAACCCGGTGGCTGTTGCATGTAGACGGTCTCCTAAAGGGTTCCATGGAGGAAGGCATTCTTGACATCGAGCTGGTGAATTGACCATGATTTGGAGACCGTTAAAGATAACACTGTGCGAATGGTACCTGGTTTGATCACAGGGCTAAATGTTTCCATGCAGTCAATGCCGATGGTTTGTGACTTGCCGTTACAAACTAGTCTTGCTTTGTACCTGTCTAGCGAGCCATCCGCTTTAAATTTGTGCCGAAATAACCAAAGTGACCGAATGACTGGCCTATCCGTGGGACGTGGAACGAGCTCCCATGTGTTATTGACCTGTAACGCACTAAATTCATCGTTCATGGCGTGAAGCCAATTAGGGTCTGATAAAGCTTTTACATAGGAAGTAGGAATGGGAGATATGTTGGTTGAGGCGGCAAAGAGGTAGCGTGGGTTCGGCTTGACCACACCATCTTTGCCACGAGTTTGCATGGGGTGAGTATTTGTCGTGTGTAGGGGAGGGTTTGGTTGGGGGGATGTTGGGGTTGATTGCGGAGTAGTTGTGGTGGTAGAATTTTGGGCCGAGGGAGTGTGAGGAGGTGTGATGGTAGGTAATGGGCTTTGGGCCGTAGGTGAGTTGGTATGTAACGGGTTTTGAGTTTGGTCCGGTTGTGTGTGTTGGTGTTCGGCTGGTGTAGTAGTAGGAAAAGACACATTATTAAAACTTGGACTGTCCTCATCAAGAAAAGTATATGTGGTGGTGGATAGAGGTGTGTTGAACGGGAAGGTGTGCTCGTCAAAGGTAACATGACGAGATAAGTGTACACGACCGGTGTGAGGTTCGTAACACCTATAGCCACGAAAGTCGGCAGGATACCCGAGGAACACGCATTGGGTGGATCTTGGGGAAAGTTTGTTTGGTTGAGTAGCAGACATGTTTGGGTAACAGGCGCACCCGAACACCCGCAGATGATCGTATGTCGGGTGGCGCCGATATAGGGCAAAGGCGGGGGTGTTGAAGTGGAGTTTTTTTGTTGGAAGAATGTTATGGAGGTAAGTGGCAGTGTGGAGAGCTTCAACCCAAAATGTGGACGGGAGATGAGAATGCACCAGTAGGGCACGAATAATGTCATTCAGTCGTCGAAGCATGCGTTCAGATTTCCCGTTTTGTTGGGACGTCTGAGGGCACGAAAACCGAAAGACAAGCCCATGTTGGTTGGCAAAAATTTTAAAGTCGTTGTTGTCAAATTCTCCCCCTAGATCACATTGAAAGGTTTTGATTGAAGAATGAAATTGGGTTTGTATGAATTTGTGAAATTTGGTGAAATTTGGTGAAATTGGTGAACGTTTCTGATTTATATTTGAGCGGGTACACTCAAACAAAATGAGTAAAGTTATCAATAAGCACCATGTAATATTTATAGCCAGAATTACTAAGGACCGGAGAGGTCCACAAATCACAATGTACCAAATCAAAAGCATGAAAAGTTTGAGATAGAGAATCAGAAAAAGGCAAACGTTTACTATTCGAAATTTGACAAGAATTACAAACCAAAGAGTCAACAGATGTATTATTCTTGAAAGAATGAAAACGACTAAGATAGTGAAGCACGGTCGATCCGGGATGTCCGAGACGATCATGCCATGGTGCTGAAGTAGAAGTGGCAAGTAAAGCTGTAGTAGGTGGTGTGAATGGGTAAAGGTCTCCACTGCTATTGTGGCGGGAAAGCAGTTGCCCATCCTTGAGGTCCTTCAAAGAAAACCCGAAAGGGTCAAATTCAATTGAGACTTGGTTATCAATAGTGAATTTGCGAACAGAAATTAAATCTTTTATGACCTTAGGAGAATGAATGATTTGGTTTAGGTGATAGGTTTTATTTGGTATGTTGTAAAAGCCGTTACCAGAACCATGAATAGGCAACAAGTCACCATTACCGACAAATATAGGGTTGACGGGTAATAAACTTTGAACTTTAATTTTACCTGAATCTGAAGTGATGTGAGAAGATGCGCCCGTGTCCATAAACCATTGTGCCTGATCGTTGGAATTGAGGTTCAAAGTGGTCATGGCAGCTCCGATGTCATTAGGGGAGAGAGCATTGAAACCCGTTGGAGCTTGCTGGTTAAAACCGAAACCCGGTGGAGCGAATAAAGCGGGCTGCTGCATCTGCATGATGTGGGCCTGCGACGGTTGGAACTGGGCCGACATAGAAGGGAATGGACTCGGCGGTGGTGTCCAGGATGGATATTGGGCTTGTGGCCCATGTTGAAGTTGGCCAAACCGAGGCCCGCCTGTATGCCCTGCTGGACCGAGAGTTCCCCCTGAATTGTATGGGGTGTTGTTCGACTGTGTCCCCCAATGTGAGTCGTAGGAGTGTGATCGACCTGCTCCTCGGCCTGAGAACCGGCCACCGAGCCCCCTGCCACGCGCTGCCTTTGCCGGATCGTAGTTGTTCCCCCGATACCCGTTAGGGTATGGGTATCGCCCGGTGTCAGTGTGACCCTGGGGGTTGTTGCGTCTACTTTGCTGTTGACCGGCGGAAGAGTATGAGTGAACGAGCACAGTATCACGGCTTGAGTTCGATCTAGCCGCATGTCGTTGTTGCTCCGCTTCTACCATACCACGGGCCTCATCCCAAGTGGGACATCGCTGATTGATGATAGCCCCGATAGTATCGTATTCAACGGGAAGACCACGAACCATCTGAATAACGAGTCGACTTTCGGACACGGGTTGATCGATATCGCCGAGTTGTGTGGCGATATCTTTCAACTTTTGACAATATTCATCGAACGAGGAGGATGCTGGGACGGTTGAGTTGGTAAACTGTTGTTCCAGGGTTGCGGCTCTGGCATGTTTATTATTTATAAAAATTTCTTGAATCTGAAGCCATGCCTTCCCAGAAGTTGTATCATCATCGAGAATCCGGTTAAGGATCTCATCGGAAACGGTACTATAAATCCACTGAAGAATGAGGGCATCAAGCTCTGCCCACGCGTCGTAGGCCGGATCTTCTTTGGACGGCGGCGGCGTGCCATCAAATGGTGGAGGATCTTGTAGATTTTGAGATGATTTTTGAACAATTTCACCCAATTCGAGTAAGGTGTTTTCTTCCCGTCGAGTGTACGGATCTTTTGGTGCACATTCGTCACTGTGAATGCTGGATGAAGGGTTGGTTTTTCAGTATCGGTATTGGAAGAGGAAGATTTATCCGTCGTTTCCACCATGGTGCCGTCGTGAATTGGAGGAAATAGGCGGTAGGGTGGTGGTGGTTAGAAAAAAGAATGTTCTTTGGCTCTGATTACCATGAAGGATTTCATTATTGAATTGATTGATAATGCAATACATTAGGATCCTATTAATAAGAATTCCTATCCGCTAAACAAGGAAAAGATAACAACCAAATGGAAAATAAACTTTATCCAAAAATAGCTTGAGCATATCTTCCAATAAGCAATAAGCAAAACAAACATCAGAGGACAACATAATCAACCGTAAAGAAGCAAAATCTTGAAAATGTAGAAATCTAGAGTGCAGCCATTTGAAGCTATAAAATGAAAGAAAGGCAGGCAACATCATATAACAATTTATGAACATTGCTAAGGGAATCCACAACGAACCAGAAACAGAGAAATCAAAAGTGAAATTTGCGGTCCAACTCAAATATCTACAATCAGGCCAAACTTTCTGCAAAATAGATTTCAAATCACATAATAAAACTTGATGATAGCCTAAGAATCAATTTGATAAAGGACCAATATCACATGATGTAATGTCTTGCGAATTTCAGATAAACACAAATACATTAAAACCTATGGATTATAATCGAAAGAGAAACGAAAGAAGAAGACAGATGATGAAATACACAAGGATGAACATATACCCACCTTCCTAATCTGGACTGCAATAACTAAAGATAAAAACAAAGGATAAGAAAAAAAGCTGTGAATCGAGGTTATGAATCATAAAACAAAGGATAAGCAAAAAAGCTGTGAATCGAGGTTGTGAATCATCTGTGGGGAATCGATGATTTGAACTTACAGGTTTTGGAGAAATCCAATCGAAGCTGAGAATGAAGAAATCAAATATGGGAAATCGTCCTTTTGAAGTGGGAGCAAGAATAGTCGTAATAGAACTCATGAATCGATGCTTGAGAAACAGGGAGTCGGTATGGCTGTGAGACGTGAAAGCATGAAGCAGCGATGAGAGGTATAGCTGTGAGACGTGAAAGCAGGTAGCAGCGATGGATCAGAATTCAGAAAGCATGGGCTTGATGTTTGGGCAAAAAATCACGTCGTACGACTACCACCAGAGCAGGTAAAATCACACGTCATAATCTAAATCTTGTATTAAGATAAGGTCTCGACGAGAACCCATGAAACATCCGTCGTCGCCCGTAAAAGGTAAGTCGTACGTCCCCCATGACGCTCGACCATAGTATCGCCCGTTCCGTGCGACCAGCGCGTAAGATCGTCGTACCTTCGACCGAGCTAACGTTAACCTTGACTGTTACGTTTGTTAAGTGTTTAATGCAGGAGTCAAAGTCATTAAAGAGCAACGGACATAACCGACGCAACCATTAACGATCGATAGCCATAACGGACGAAGAGTATTATGAACATTCATCTCGGCGACCGTTTCCAGCCGTTGTAGCCGTTGATCAAATCGTTAATGGAACTAATTAATGACGCGAAGACTATAAAAGACAAGCTAAAGCTTCATTTTAAGGGACACCGGTTAAACATCCAATACACTCTAGCAAACATCACTACACAGTTTCTTGGAGTTTTCTTCATTTGGCGCCATCCGTGGGACCTCATCTAGAAAAAATCCTCGACGAACGTGCACCATACTAATAGTTTCTTGGAGTTTTCTTCTATTTTCTGTTGCAGGAAAATGGCAGCCTCTGGAAATCCGCAGCAAGCCGTCGCTCAGATGTATCAGGAGCTCGAAGTCGCCAGGAATCAGCTCAATGCAATGGCGGAGCAGAATCGCAGAGCAGCTGAGGAGATCGCACGGTTAAGAAATCCTCTTGGGCCTCAAAATGGTCCTAGGCCGTTCGTGCAGAACCCAGTTCCAAGATCGTTCGACCATAATGGCCCTAGACCATTTGTCCCAAATCCAGGCTCATCCACGCAGAATCATCATCCAGGCCCGTTCATGCAGAATCAACAGCCAGGGTCGTTCAGCCCAAATCCTCAGTTTGGGACAGTTCCTCCTCAGCACATAAGGCCACCTCCCGTGAATAATGGGTCGCAACCTTTCCAGCAGGGGTCGCAACCATTTCAGCAGCCATTTCAGAATGGACCTCAAGGTGGATCGCAGCCTTTCCAGCAAGGATCACAGCCGTTTCAGAATGGACCGCAACAATTCCACTATGGGTCGCAGCCATATTTCGTCCCGTTCAACGGGGACGCCAATGGTTCGTTGCATGGAAATGACACTAGCCCAGGGGCCAATCCCTCGACAGGGGCAAATCCCGATCTTAACGATCTCGTCGCTCAGCGTTTGAAGATGTTAGAAGACCAAAATGAGCGTGTCCTGTCCTTGCTCGCTAAGTTGCCTGGGGCAGCCGTGCCTGTCGACGTCGAGCCTCGCTCGGGATATCAGGCGTCGCCCTTCATCGACGAGATTGCCACCGTCGAGGTCCCAAAGAAGTATAACATTCCTGCCTTCACTCCCAAGTATTCGGGTGTGACCGATCCGACTGAGCACGTCGCGCAATATAACCAGCTCATGTGGACGATCTCGATCCCATTTATGTACCAGGAAGTATGCATGTGTAAGAGTTTCGGAGCAACTCTCACTGGTCCAGCTCTCCAATGGTTAATCAATCTCAAACCCAAGTCCATCGGGTCGTTTGCTGAGTTGGTTAATCAGTTCTCCCAGCAATTCGCCAGCAGTCGTAAGATGGAGAAGCAGACCAGTGACCTATATTACGTCGTGCAGAAAGCTAATGAGTCTATTCGAAGTCATTTCAATAGATTCAATGCCGAAATGATCAGCATCCGCAATTGCGACGTCAAAACCGCGATCGAAGCCTATAAGCGTGGTCTGGACGATAGTTCGGGTCTATAAATCGACCTGACCAAATATCCCCCGGAGAATTTCGAAGACGTCCGAGCTCGAACCTTAGCATATATGAGGGTGGAAGATGATGCCGCCTTTCGTCGCAAGCACACTGACGACAAGAAGTCACTACGCGTCAGAAAGCCAGAGTTCAAGACAAAGGCTGTTTCTAGAGTAGAGCCAGCGCACCATATTTCAAATGTTCGTTTCAAGACGAAAGTAGAGGCCAAGACCGCGGCTAAGTTCATTCAGTACCCCAAGATATCCTCTTACGGATTCAAAGGATCCACAAAGGACCTAGTCGAAGCTCTGAAAAGTTCCCAAGCTACCATTCGATGGCCAAAGAAGTCCGACCTGGACGATGCTAAGAAAGACAAATCAAAGTGGTGCGACTTCCATGCCGATCATGGTCATGTGACGGACGACTGTATCGCATTGAAGAAGGAACTAGCATATCATTTTCCGAAAGGAAATCTCAAATATATCATCGATGATGTCGCTATTCCAGCTAATAGCCATCGACCGTCGACTCCCGAGCATGCAAAAGTTATTAATTAAAATTCTCTACATAATGAGGAATCCAGGAGATCAAAAGAGAAAATAAACTGAAGTCGTAAGATCAAGCTCTCGACAGGTTCGTTTTTCTATCCCTAAATTAACAATATCTTTTCCATAGGGATAAATCTACTATGGTGCCTCGTCGCACGACAACATAGTCAACCGCAGGACAATATTTCTCCGTGTCATTCTGTCATTTAAAACCTATCTTTTCCTCCCAAAAAGAGTACGGTAATAAATGACAGGGGGCAAATAGAGAGAGTCTGAAATGGTACGTTCTCTAACTCTTTCTCATACGATTTTTCTCGATTTTTCTCGCAAAACATTTACTAACTTAAGTATCGGAGGGTCGTTGGCTAGCCAACGACCAACCCCCGACATCGTTCTATCGCAGAATCACACGACAGATTATCGCAGAGTCGCACGACAGTAATCATTAAAGTCTACTATGTGATTTTAATATCGCAAGGTCGAACGACATAAACAATCAAGTCTCTAACTTGATTATTTCTCCACAGGGGCATACGATACAAACTCGTTGTACGATCCGGTCATACGATCACAGAGTCTAAACGACTTTACCCTAGGTTTCTTAACTAAATGGATGCTTTAATCGCGTGTTTTTGTATTTGTTTTACGTTCTTATCATCGTATTACAATGTATGCCTCAGTCGCATGATTTCCTGTGTAATCTATGTTCAAATTTATAACATGGTTTGGATAAAGCATAAGCAAAAGTTGCGTTCGTTATATAAGCCATCGAATACATAATCGACCACTAACGGTCGAGCAACATGAACAAACAAATACATTTTTTCTAAGGTTGTGGAGGAGCATCGATCGTGACCTTGTCCGATACCTCATCTTGAAAATCCTCACTAACCGCTCTTCGACCTCCCTCTGGTCATCCAAGTCGAGATTTCTCTCGGTCCCGACTCTTTCATAGAAGAGACGCAACTCATCTGACGCTGAAGCCAAAGGATCTTTACCCTGCAGGTGACGTCGCATAATTGCCGCACGCGCAGTAAGTCGAGCGTAACAAAGGAAAGACTTATTTTCGTCCTTCAACTCATCAGACTCCTTCTTCAAACTTATCACCTTAGCCTTGATTCCCTCGACTTCCTTCCTCTTCGCGATTACGGATTCCTTCATCCCCTCCAGCTCCTCTCTCTGGTCGCGCATCAAAGTCAGGGACTCCTTCAAACGCAAGTTTATCTCGTCTCTTGCATGACTGAGGGCATCCAATTCGTCCAGAGCATGGTCAAGACACGCTGACATCGCTTCTTCATGTTCCAAAGCAGCTTTCTCTTTAGCTAGCGCTGCATCTTCATCTTTGGTAACAGAAGCCGTTGAAACCTCTATATTCGTCGTTTCGACATGCAATGCCAGGGAAGCTTGGAACGCCTGAAGAATCATAATATGAGCAGCATTAGTAAACAACGACAACGACAACGACAACGACAAGTCTTGAAAGAAAGACTTACCAAAAATAAGAGTCCAGCTGTATGGAACTCTTTCTTCTCGAAAGAAAACCCGTCAAAACGCTCCCTGAAAGACGGAAGCAAATATTTTTCCAAATGGGGGAACAACTTCGTCTCGTTCAAGACATTGTCGTCCAGAAAACCCGACGGCAACGTAAAGTTAACCGTCGTTTCCCCCAAAGGTCCCTTCTGCGCGCCTTTGCCCCTGTCGGCCGATGAAGGGCCGGATAGGACGACGGGAGACATCGTCGCCAGTTGCGCAGTATCCACAGATTCCGCGCCGGTCACAACCGACGCTTTCGCCTTCCTGGACAAGGCGACCCCCGATGGGTTACCCGTCTTCAAAGACGGTTCCCTCAGGACGGACACCTTTGTCCTCTTTAAGAGGCCCGACCCAGCTGTCGGAACCTCTTTTCTCTTCAGGACTCCCGACCTAGTTGTCGAAACGTCCTTCTCCCTCGCCTCACGAGCTACTTCGACTTGGGCCATCTTTCTAGCAGCAGAAGACGTCGCCTGTGCTTGAGATTCACCTGAATGGTAAAAGAAAGAAGTTAGACGATTCAGAATAGAGAAAAACCAGGTCAAGCGAAAAGGAGACAAAATGATACTTACTAACTATCTCTACCTCCAGTTCTTCGCTCTTCTCTTCCTCCTCAGTCTTCTCAGAGTCCTCCCCTTCCTCTTTCTCCTCTCGACCCATCCTCACTCTGTCGCCCAAGAAAATGATGTCGTCGTCCTCGTCTATCAAATGACGCGTGACATACGACCGATCTTCGGTATTAAATTCCAAGAACTTTTCGATCTTAGCCCGAGAAACATCATCCGGCTCTACCTTATCGAAATTAATATCTATACATAAAAAAGAAGATTAGTCGAAGAAACAATCGAGCAACAGAATAACATGAAAACGTACAATCAAATGCTCACCCGTCATATTCCAACCCTCCCTAATCCAGTCACTATCAGTGTCCAACGTCGACGCCCGTACGAATACATACCTCTTCTTCCATCCACGATCGTTGACCGCGGTATTTAAAACCAGAGTACGATCACCCTTGAACCTTGAAAACAAGTTATAGCGACGGTACTGATCACTCTTGTTGATCCAAACCCTCAGTGATTTGATAATGACCCTCTCTTAAATACTTAGTGAAAATTGTATGTAAACAATATGTATCAGAGTTTCACTATCGCTGATAAGTACTAAGATCTTACAGTACCGCTGATAGGAACTCTCGCTCTTTAAATTAAACATTCAGCGAACACTGTTCACCATAATGCGCTGAGTCTGTTCAGTCCTTATGGTGATCGCTGATAAGTTAGTTGTTTACTTATAATCCCTGAAGACAAGTTTCACGTCAACAAAGGTTCTACGCTGAAGTCGAAGATCAAGCTCAAGAACCAGCGACAAGTCTACTAATGAACTGATGCGGATCAGCGAAGACTCAGATTTGTCCACTCAACGTGAAGTATCAAGTACAAGACTTCAGCTATCGCTGAACTTTATCATTCGCTGAATAGTAAATGATAATCGCTGAATCAACGAAAGCTGATCATGAAGTCCTCCGTACAAAGTACTTTTGTCTTAACCTCCCTTGCACGCCACCGTACGAAATGTCAGAAAAGAACCTCCGAAAATCTGAGATCGTACAACCACTTTGATACTACACTGTTCATTCATGCGGCTACTAAGGTTGTCAACAAAGGTCAATGACATGCAACCAATCCGCTGATGACACGTGTAAAGCGTATACTGAATTGCATTAAATGCATGCAGTATATAAAGAGATGAACTCACTTCTTTTGAAGTAACTTGCTAACTCTGGACAAGTTCAAATCTCTCTCAAGATAGGATTTTATTAGTAATCTCCATATCTTTCTTAGTGCAAGAAACCTTAGTGTTCCAACTTGTTTAGATTTAGGTTTATCCTTAATCTTGTTTCCGCAACAAGCTGTAAATTGTTAATGATTTATCAATAAACAATTTAGAAAAGTAAAATAGCGTGTTTGTATTCACCCCCCCCCCCATTCTACAAACTTGTATAGGCCTTTCGGGACCAACAACTCTTGACCTTATACGCCGTCAGAAGGTCCCTCACATTCATCGGTGGATTCCAGTTGGAGGTAAGTCGTTCGATGATCAAGATAACTCGCCAGAACTGGGGCATCAGTTGCCCCGGTGAAAGATCAAATTCACACATAAATTCTTTGACTAAAGGCGAATATGGCCAGTGAAAGCCTATTTTGAACGGGTATTCGTATATAACAATGTACCCTTCGGTACACATCTCCGGTAAAATATTACCGGCCTTACTCACAGTAATCCCCGCAGGGATTTTTGCTAAAACCCTAAAGTCGTCTAGGGCGTCTTGGTCCCGGATAGTGCTCATAGGTTCCGTCGACATTGCTAAACCCGTCAACAAGATTTGACGCTCAGAAAAACCCCAAATATCCCAGTTTTTTCTAGGCTTTCTAGCAATAGACTTGCGACGCATACGCAAACTGGAGGGTCGTATCTTATATGATCTCAGAAAAACTTAAATTAGGTAAAAAAAAAACCTTACAAGTTTTAATCGAACGGAAATCGCTAAGAAAAGATCCATCGTAATCTTTATTTATGCAGTCGATCATGTCAGGTCGAATCCTTGGATAACCGCTGCGCGTCCCCGTCCTTTCGTATGACCGCAGGGATCGTCGACACCTGTCCTCGACAGCTGGTAAGCATCATCGTGTGTCAGCATGACGTCACGACCCCATTTCCTTTTCAGCTTCTCGTTCGGTTAAGAGCAGACCAGCCTAGTTCCAAGGTAACAAAGGTAATTCCTATCACTTGTCATATTTTTTCGACTGACAAAATTTAAAACTCGAATTTGCCATCCTTCTTTCAAATTTTGAGGGCAAACTGTTTGGCAAAAAAATCACGTCGTACGACCACGACCAGAGCAGGTAAAATCACACGTCATAATCCAAATATTGTATTAAGATAAGGTCTCGACGAGAACCCATGAAACATCCGTCGTCGCCCATAAAAGGTAAGTCGTACGTCCCCCATGACGCTCGACCATAGTATCGCCCGTTCCGTGCGACCAGCGCGTAAGATCGCCGTACCTTCGACCGAGATAACGTTAACCTTGACTGTTACGTTTGTTAAGTGTTTAATGCAGGAGTCAAAGTCATTAAAGAGCAACGGACATAACCGACTCAACCATTAACGATCGATAGCCGTAACGGACGAAGAGTATTATGAACATTCATCTCGGCGACCGTTTCCAGCCGTTGTAGCCGTTGATCAAATCGTTAATGGAACTAATTAATGACGCGAAGACTATAAAAGACAAGCTAAAGCTTCATTTTAAGGGACACCGGTTAAACATCCAATACACTCCAGCAAACATCACTACATAGCAGAGAAAATCATCCAAACTCATAGCAAAGAACATTCAACCTCTAGAGATTAAGTATTGAAAGCCAGAATCTTACAGCGAACTCAAGAACACTCGAAGGAAAGCTCAAGTATCGCTCTCGACGCATGACAACAACCCTCGACCAGAAGTTCACACTTTGTATTCACACACGACAAACACCTGTTTTCACATTTAAACACTTGTACTTTACATTTCGAAGCATTTCCTTCATTTGTATTGTAACCTCTGTACGATCGACACCAATACCGAAGGACATCGCCCCTATTTGGCGACCATGGTGCAGCGACGACACCCCTTGTCGTCCGCAGGTTTTTTCCTCGATTGAGGTTTTTCCTGCGTCATCAAATTCCTTGTCTCGTTTATTTTTTCCCTCGTCGCACGTCTCGTCGAAAGATCCTTTCTTTAGTTGATTAAGTCCACATCGACCTTAAGTTGTCCCTTTGGTGCGATTTTTGGCATTAACACTTGAAAATTTTGAAGTATACACTATGTTGGCATGGCTGGAGAAAGTATGGGCTGAAGTCGATGGCGTGAACCAGTTGCGAAAGAGAAAGTAATACAGCTGGAATCTTTAGTGTGCGTTTGGTTCGGCGGATTCCGACGGAATTGGGTGGAATTGGAATGGTCAATTCCATTGTGCTGTTTGGTTTGCAATGGAATGGAATTGATTTCCATGAATTCCATCCAACTAAGGAATTCATCATTCCTTAATAAAAGCCGTGGAATTGAAATCCATTCCTTCCATATTTATGAAAATGACAATAATACCCCCATTTTATTCTTAAAAATCCCAACAATGATCATCAATCAAACTCACACGATCGACACCTGCAATCCACCTCTTCACGCCGGCAGCAAGAACCACAGCAACCACCGCCGGCCACTGCACAGCGCCACCAGCGACGCTCCAGTCTCTCCCTCGGTACTTTCGCTCGTCCCCCGTCGATTTGCAGTCCACGCCAGCCCCTAAATCGACATGTGGCTGTCGATTTATTTCTCTTCTTGATTCCCCTTCTAAGTACTGATCGCCAGCCACAACACTCATCCCACTCGATTTCGACCTACAGCCACCACCCTCCACTCTCGTCCCTTACTTGTCGATTTCAGACCAGCAGCAAGAACGCCGCCTACAGCCGCCATCAGCCACCACCGCTAGACCTTTTTCTTTCATCTATATACTTCTCTCCATGGTGTCTTTGATGGTGTCTTTGATGATGGCTGCTTTTGGGTGTGTGATCAAAAGCTTGACTGTGTTTGGATATGGTGGATTTGGGACCGTGACGAAAGACGATCGGTGAGATATGGTGGATTTACTTAAGTCGTAATTTTTGATTTTTGTTTAACAAACAATATATATGAATATATATATATAATGATGTATTTTTTATTTTAATTTTGACGAAAGGGTATTTTTGTCATTTTTCACAATTCCATTCCGATTCCATTGCAAACCAAACAGACAGATTTCAAGATTACATTCCATTTCCTGTCAACCAAACAGTTGGTCAAACCTGAAAACATTCCATTCCAATTCCTTCCAGATTCCAATTCATTTGACAGATTTCATTCCTACAGAAAACATTCTGCGAACCAAACGCACCCTTAATCTTTCAGGATACAAATCCATGCATTGAAGATTTGTACATTGTGCACAATAAATTGTAATTAAGAGATTTTTAAGTTTTGTGCTTTAACAAGTGGTACATCATGCATGAAAAATTGTTTTAAGACTTTTGGTTAGAACCAATATATAAGTGGATTGGGTTCACGTGAGACCAACCTGTTTTCGTGAGACCGTGAGACCAAGAAACTAACACTAAACCTTCACAGTGATTCATTGTGAAGGTAAGAAAAACAACAAACCTTCACAGCAAAAACATTGTGAAGGTTTACCATCACAATACCTTCACAGTCTTTTGCTGTGAATGTTTAGTGTTAATTCTTTGGTCTCACGGTCTCACGGAAATAGTCTGGTCTCACATGATCTCAAGTCTATATAAGTAGTATAGATATATACTTTATAATTAACTAGATAAGTACATGCGCGCGATGCGGCGCGAAGTATCTCAAATCTAAAGTCGAGAATTCGAAAAAATAATTTTGTTTCATGTTCATATTTATACGCTTTTAAATCGCATATCAGATGTATAAAATTAAAGGTCAATATGGTTAATTAGTCAAAAAAATTAGAGGAAATAATATAATTATGATTAAGAAAGTATAAATAATTAAAATTATACTAAAATATTTGCATATTATATTTTTGAAAAATGTTCGAACTCATAATCCAAAAGTCAGTTGATAAGTGATATCTTTTTTTCCATGTATTTAAATCTCTTATTATAATTCTAAGGATGTTTCGTTGACCATTTGTAATTTGATAGAATTGTAATTCGTCGAAGGAATTCGACTTTGAAGTAAAAATTGATATGAAATTGCAAAAAAGAAAATCACGACAATTTAGTGATTATTTGTATCAAATCTCATACTAATTTCAACAAATCCCATACTAATCACGACACATTAATTCGTATATATTTATGATATTTAATAATATAATTAAATCCAAAAATATTCAATATTTGGGTCATTTCGAAGGTATTGACGAAGCGATTACAATAGTATAATTTGTAAAAAATAGAAATGTTTTTTTAATTCATTTTAGTTCATATACATTATTTATGCTTATATGATAAGGGTCTAAAATGAAAAATAAAAAAGTAAGGGATTAAAAGTAAACTACATACCTAATTATAAGTGTAGTAAATGTAACGTATAAATTAAAAAAATTGAATTAAAGAGAGATTTAAGGAGGAGTGAATGTATGTGTGTTAATTGAACTTATAATGTAAAGTGCGTCCAGATACATGTTTAGGCGGAAAAATATTGTAGTTGGCTCACCAGAAGACGACACGTGGCATGCTAGTTACTTATTTATTATAGGGAAATTAATTAAAATACCCCAAGTCAAACCAACTGTTACCAAAATACCCTAAAATTTTTCAACTTTGCAAAAATGCCCAAAATACCCGCAATGGAGTCCCGCGATCGCGGGATACGCTGACGTGGCACGTATTTTGGGGCCAAATGCCCCGCGAAGCCCCTCAACTTTGGCCGCGGTGCACTTTTGGTCCCTGAAATTTTACACTTTTGGTCCCTGAAAATTTACACTTTCAGCCCCTATACTTAGACGAATTTTGCATGCTTTTACTGTTTTTTTCCACAATTATTGCAATTTAAAGACCGATTTGTGGTTGAAATTCATTTGCATGTTTCAATCAATATTAAATCAATGTTTTTGGAATACCAGTTTGTGGATGAAATGAGAGATTGGTTTTCTGATATGTTGGTTGTTTCATTGATAAATAGACGTAAAATTCAAGCCATAATCCCCACACAACGATTTCATTGTTTGTGTTTGAGATACTACTGAAAAAATGAGTTCATCTGTTGCAAAAGCTAAGCTATATTTCTGTTTTGATGGTGAATGGGTGCAAGATAACAATGAGTGGAATTTTGCTTATAAATCTAAGCATGGTGTAAAAGTGTCAGTAAACTACACTTATCAGAAGTTTGTTGCATAAGCCATGCAAAAATGTGGAATCAACTCTTCTGATATTTGCAAATTAGTATTTAAAAATGGCGATGGGTCATTTGTGGATTTATCCAACGATGGGGATATCTCTACTTTTCTGCACCTTGCAGTCGATTCAGAAAGACCCCCATTACTCTTTGTGTATCCCGGCGTATCCGACGGTGACGACGACGGTGACGAGGAGGGTGATTCTCAACAAATAGAGCATCCTGATTCTCAACAAATAGAGCAGCCTGATTCTCAACAACAACAACCACCACAACCACACGAATGGCGTACTGCTGGAGTTGCTGATGACGAAACCCACGTTTTCAGAACGGGTAATTCTGAAATAGACAGATCAGACACCGATAATGATGATCACGAAGAATATACCCCTAGTAGAAAATCATGTAGTCAGATAAATGACTTTTTTGATATGCCCCCTATTCTTCCAGACTCCCATACCCAGACACAAAGCTACGAACCTACACCTTATATTCGCAGTGAAAGTTTAACAGCAGGTCAGATATTCGATTCGAAGGATCTCTTAGCAAGTCAGATCGGACTCAAGTTCTTGGAAGAGGGTTTCCAAAGTCGCGTGCGGGCATCTGACAAAAGCAAATACGTAGTTGAATGTGCTAGAGAAAAGTGTGAGTGGAGGTTGTACGCGATTCACACGGGTCCCAAAGGAGGGGCGATAATGATTAGAAAATTGCACGACGTACACACTTGTACGAGGACGCAACTTAATCCCCGCCATAAACAAGCCGGCAAAAAGACTTTGGGTGCGATCCTGAAAAACAAATTTCTTGATGTTAGCAGGTCATTGCGTCCAAAGGACATCGTCCACGACGTTCACCGGCAGTTCGGCGTCACGATTGATTACCACCAAGCGTGGCGTGCGCGCTGCCATGCACTGTTTATGGTGAGAGGCACGTTCGAGGAGTCGTATGAACGACTCCCGACATATTTATATAATTTGCAGCTGCAGAACCCTGGTACTGTCACGCAACTACGGACCGATTCACGTGGACGGTTTGAGATGTGCTTCGTGGCCCTTGGACCCGCGGTACGTATTTTAACACGTCATATGTTTACACATTATAAACTATAACATTTACACATTATAAACTATAACATTTTAACCTATGTTTTTGCAGATCCGCACATTTCTGGAAAATCTACGTCGTGTCCTGATAATAGACGCAGCCCATTTAAAGGGCCGTTACTTGGGTATGATGTTCCTGGCGGTTGCCATGGACGGGGATAACTCCATCGTTCCAGTAGCTTTCGGAGTAGGCAAGTCCGAAACCGGGGACGAGTGGACTTGGTTTCTGTCCATGTTGAGACAAGCTATCGAAGACCCGCAAGGGTTGGTGTTTATGTCTGACAGGGCTCCTTCCATAAACGCCGCAATCTCTGCCATGTACCCAAACGCCCCTCACGCCATATGCTGTCGACATTTGGAGATGAACGCCAAATCCAAGGACAAACGTATTACCACCTACAAGGATGTCTATTGGGCGGCATGCAGAGCATATACGGATCGGGAGTTTAACAAGTACATGAATATGCTACGATACAGTGTCAAGGAAGCAGCCAAAGTCTTTGACGATGCTGGACCGGAGAGGTGGTCCGCGGCCCATTTTCCTGGACAACGGTATGACATTCTGACCTCGAATAGTGCAGAGTCTGTGAATGCACTCTCCCGTTTTGCGCGTAGATGTCCGATTGTTAATCTTATGGACTACTTTCGGGCCTTTCAACAAGAGTGGTACCAAATTCGACGCCTAAAAGGAGCTAAGATACAAAATGCACTCACACCAACGGCGGCGAATATCGTTCAGTACAGGGTGTGTCGTGCGGCGACATGGCCGGTAAGAGCAATCGGGTATGGGAAGTACGAGGTGCATGATGACTATATTAACGCGATTGTGAATATGGAAGACCACCTTTGTTCGTGTCGCGAATGGGATAAATCTGGGTTACCGTGCGGCCATGCCATCGCTGCAGCAACATATATGGGTCGTACAGATTGCAGCGACTTGGCTGTACCTTTCTTCACGTCCGAATATTACCGGAAAACATATGTGGAGGTAATAAACCCAGCTGGACCCCCTGCAGCATGGGTGTATCCACCCGACCCGCTTCCACCATGCTATCCACCTTTAATGGATAAGAACAGGGCCGGGAGACCGAGAAAGAACGACCGACGTCCATCACGTGGTGAAAGTTCGATACAACGAAGATGTACTCGGTGCCAATGCGTAGGACACACTCGTGGAGAGTGTCCAAATCCCGCCCCTTCAACCGTGCCAAGGAGACATTCTGTCAGTCACACCCCGGGCCCGTCACAGCTTGAACCATATGGAACAAACCCATATGATACTGTTGATCTAAACACTGATTTGTAAATGATATATATACACACATACATATGCTTCTAAATGAACATTGATAACACAGCTAGTTTGTAAATGATATATATATTTGTATTATATATTTACACACATAAAGAAAATAGGAGACCTTCAATTTTTCTTAGTATTTTCTTGACCTTGTTCTTGCATCCATGGCAGTGAATGTTAACTCTGAGTACACATGTCTGTTTATATATTCATATTAGATACGTTTTAATTTTAACAAATTACACCATTATAGTTAATTATTTAATTTATGGTACATCTCATATTTTTTTTCAATTTTGTTTTACACTCCTATCGCATTAACATAATAATCATATATTAACTAATTCATTAAATCGTTTTAAATTATTATTATTTGAACGTGTTTATAGATATCGTGAATGGCAATAGGAGAAGGTAGAATTGTTTATAAATGGGGTTTTGACAAGTTGGTATCACTGGACTCATTTAAGAATTGTGAAAATGGGTATTTGGCGAATGATGATTCATGTGTGTTTAAAACACTTCAGTTCCAAACACACATGAATCATCATTCGTCAAATACCCATTTTCACAATTCTTAAATGAGTCCAGTGATACCAACTTGTCAAAACCCCATTTCATATTATATATATCCACACACACATACATATGCTTCTAAATGAACATTGATAACACAGCTAGTTTGTATTCCATCCAACAAGCTCTTCATCTTCAATCTTTCTGACCCTTCTTCAACGGCTTCTGCTTTTGCAACCACGTATGGCCATTGTGTACCACAACCCGCACACACTTTAGCAAATGAGTTGAGGGTTGTCATATATTCTACAAGAGAAGTAGGCCCACGAATGAGGTAACCTCTGACTTGACCTTGCATGATGTATCCAACCTAACCGTGGTTCAGCGGCTTAAAAACTACTTTTCAGAGAAATTAACAACAACAAAAAATACAAAACAACAACACAGTAAAAAAAATACAAATAACAACACAGTAAAAAAATACAAAACAAAAAAAAATATAACCACCACCTACTTAAAAATTGATTTAGTTTCGTCAATCCAAGCTTGCTTCTCGTTTACCTTCGCTTGAATAATTGCGAAGTCTTGCAGAATATGGTGAATTGCTTCTTGTTCTCGACGAACACGAGCCTCCCGAGCTTTTATATCCCATTTCATCCTTTTGATCTCCCTGTCTTCCTCTTCGAACTTTCTCAAATGGACTGCCTTCCTGTCCATAATTTTTTCCACTCTTCTGTTAGTTCATCTATCTCCTTTTCCTTTTTTGCTATGGCGACCTCGATTTGAGGTGACATTTTTTCAGGAGTAGACTTAGGGTTTGATGACGATGCCATTTGTGGATGAAATGAGAGAAGAGAGAAATCAATTCAAAGAAAGAAAGCAAGAGAGAAATCAAGAAAGAAAGCAAGAGGAAGTGTGAATTGTGAATTGCATACTACTGATATTTATGGATGAAATCTCAAACATGCAAATGAATTTCAACCACAAATCGGTCTTCAAAGTACAATAATTGTGGAAAAAAACAGTAAAAGCATGCAAGATTCGTCTAAGTACAGGGGCTGAAAGTGTAAATTTTCAGGGACCAAAAGTGTAAATTTTCAGGGACCAAAAGTGAAAATTTTGGTCCATCGCGGGCAGGGACCAAAAGTGCACCGCGGCCAAAGTTGAGGGGCTTCGCGGGGCATTTGTACCCAAAGTACGTGCCACGTCAGCCCTAGCCCGCGATCGCGGGATCCATCGCGGATATTTTGGGTATTTTTGCAAAATGAATTTTTTTTTGGGTATTTCGGTAACAGTTGGTCAAACTTTAGGTATTTTAATTAATTTCCCTTTATTATATGTATATATGTGATTATTTTTGGAAACATTTAATTTAAAAAAAAGAATGAAAAATAACCTATACAAAATTATCAATTAATATATGTTTCTTGTAACAAATAAATTAAAACTTTATGGTATATATGTAATAACAAATTTTAAATTCTTTTCGTTAACATGTTGTATCATTTAATTTTTTTTTGCTACATTGGTCGTATTAATTAACATATTATATTTTATAAATTTGTTTTAATTATATAATTAAATATCGTAATTGATAATTTTTTTGAATATGTCATTTTTGGTCATTTTACATGTTTATAAGCTAGTTTTGCCAAACATAACTTTTTCATCAGCTAGCTTATCAGCTACCAGCTAGCTTATGAGTCAACAACTAGTTTATCAACTACCAACTAGCTTATCAGCTAGTTTGCCAAACATAGCCTAAATAAAAACACATAGGCCGTCACTTGAATTTTCTTCATTCAGCTTAAGTTTTCGTTTTGTTTTTATTTCTTGTTGGTTCTTTGTCCTTTTCTAATCCTCTTTTATTTCGATTTCCTCGTGAGTCTTGGGATGTTTTTTCTATTTCTCGCAGATCCTCCAACACGCCTCTGCTCTCAGAGAAGAAATATATATTAAACGCAATTTGTTCTAAATTGTCATTGTATATGTCAAAAAACCTTAAAGTAAAAAGAAATATATATTAAACGCAATTTGTTCTAAATTTTCTTCGTATATAAGTCAAAAAAACTTAAAAAATAAAATTTAAATTTAAATATTAATTATATAAAATGTTATGTATTTAGAAAAGAAAATGGAGAAGCCAAAGTGGGTGACATACAAGACTCGTTTTCCTCCTTTCGCCCTCCACGTTTCCCACATTTTTCATCAAACCATCACCGGTGCCATTACTAGTTGCTCGGCTGCTCGCATCCAACAACATAATTCATTATTAACAATAAAAATATAACGTTTTATTTAATATATAATATTAAAACTATTATTACTATTACCTTAAATATATATATATATATATATTGTAAAATGATTTAAAAATATATATTTTTTATGTAAAATGATTTAAAGTATAGTAAACTTCTAAATATTTTAAATACATTTAAACAAATTTCGACCTTTCATTTGACAAAGTTAATCTGTAAACATTGTTTTAAAAGGTTCGTCGCGACAGCCACCATGGCGTGGCGTGGCTCAAGACTTATGTCTCACGTCATGGCCTAATGTGCGGTCTTTTATAACGCGATATTTGATTTTTCTTTACGTTTTTAATGTCTTATTTTTATTATATAATCTAATTTAACTTGTTTATTATCATTGACTCGTCGATTAATAATACAAAACATATGTTTTTATATAATATTATATATGATATAGAGATTTGCCGCCATAAGTCACGCATTGATAAACGTCATGGCCTCGCCGTGGCTCCTAAGGCTTGAGGTTTGGCATCGCCGCCACACCACGCCTCACGCCATTTAGAACATTGTCTATAAGAGACATAATTTTAAAATAATTATAAACCAATTAAGCTAGGAATTGAAATTTATTTATATGGAAAAGTAGAAATAAAACGGACACTATAATAGCAAAAATAAGAGTAAACCATAATTTTGGTTCATGTGGTTCTTGGGTTCATTTTTTCGATATTTTGTCGGGTATGGTTGCTGGGTTAGTCGGTTTTCTGGGCATCCCTATACCTAGCATAAAAAGAAAGTCATGTAAGAATCTCCATAATTAGTTCTTGTTGGTATTTTACTGACATAAACCTACCTTCTCCTACAACTCTCCCATCGTACCATTTTTTTTGTCATGAATATCAAGAAAGGTAGGGAAGGCTACAATTTGTAAAGAAACATAGAAAAGTTGCAAAAATTGGATGGTCTAGGTGTTAACCACCGAGTGTGGCTGATGAAGAAAAACATAAAGAAGTTGTAAAAAGACGAGAACCTCTAAAAAGTTAACAAGATCGATGGTGAGGTTTTGCATCGAGAGGTGATGTGCCATGGGTGAGAGGTGATATATACCCGAGAATGGGCATCATTGGAACAGGAGGGGTAAGAAGAGATCCAAGTATGGGTTCATCACACCTCTTCAATGTTGGAACTCTAGATCAATGGTGTGAGAGGTGGAGGTGGAGGTGGGGCAGTGGCAGAGGCCTTTGAGGGCTTAGAGGGGCCCTGCCCCTGCGCCATCCAAAAATTCATATAGCAAGCAATTTTTTTATGTGTTAACATGACATGTCATGTGACTTGCAAGACCTTACAAGACAACCATCATCTTGCTAAATTAAAAAACCCTTTCACCATATGGACCAAATTTGTTGTTTACTCTAAAAAAGAGATCCGAATTGTATTGGGTCAATTTGGGAGTGTAGACAACAAGTCAATAAGGTTGGGTTGTTTATGTAAAATTATATATAAAATATTAAACATGGCAGGCTGCGATCCTCTACCGCCTATCACACTGCCTGTACACTGCATCCTCTTTTTTCTCTCTCTATATAAATAAGCCCCCACACTCCGATTTTCCAGTAACATCCCTCCTTCGTTCTCCTCCTTCTCTTCTCTTCTCTTCTCTCTCACACACTTGCAAAAACGCAACTGCTCTCACTTGCAGTCTTTCAGACCACTCTCAAATCCCAAGGTATTTGCTTCAACTTTTGTAAAACTTCATGTTTTGATATCAAAATCGGTTTGATTGAGCAGTTAATTCAATTGATTCTATGTGGATCTAGTGTCGGATTGTTTTGTGATTTTGGTTTGATCGGCTAGCTACGTTTGTATATCGGATCGCAGGCATTTCATCTTATAGATATCATGAATTTGTGTGCTGCTTGATTTTTTTTTTGATTGACGAGTACAATGGTCAAAATTGTATAGTTGACTCGTTGGCGAGTACATTGCATGTGTTGCTTTAATCTTATCGTTGATTTTGTTTATTGTTTCTTAACTTGAATCTAAGTAGTTTAATGGAAATGAAAAACAGAGATCCGATTACATATCGTCATGGCTCCAGCTGCGGCTACAAATGGTTCCGATTCGATAAAACCTAGAGGTATTTTTTTATTGCTGCATGTATGTTTTTCTTGGAATTGTTGTACTATGGAATATTTTATTGATTCAAAAACATATTCTATATTTTTTTCAGAAAATGAATATTAAAATATTAACCTTGGCATCTGATTTGTCATTCTTTACATTTTAAACTAAAATATTGGGCTCGAGTTTTGCTATGTAGATCCATTTTTGTGCTGTATTGTTTTTTGTGATTTATAGTTGTCATATCAACAGTGGACAACTTTATATAACATACTGTTGGAAAAAAGTTAGTAGTAATATAACTCGTAGTACGTAAATGGTCTAAAATACAGTATGATTGTGTTATATGTTTGGATATATAGTTCATTATTTGATTTGAGAGTAGATTAGTAACTAAGTTAAAGCATATAACAAGTGATTATAAATTGAGAATTGTTGGCATTAAGTTGGTTACAAAATCTCTACTCCATATCTTCTTATTCGGAAAGTTTGTTGGCATTAAGTTTGACATGAAAAAGATGAAAATGTTGCTCCTTTTTGGGCCTTTCATTTGCTCAAATGCCGGTAATAGGAGTTAGTCGCAACTTAGTTGAACAATCTAATGATTTCTCATAGCCCACATGGTTTCGTGTTACATATTCCATTTTTGGTTTACATTGCAGATGTCTGTATAGTTGGTGTTGCACGCACACCACTCGGTGGGTTTCTTGGTTCCCTTTCATCCTTGCCAGCCACCAAACTTGGATCCATAGCAATTGAAGGTAAGTTTGCTGTCTTTGTTTATAAGATTTGGACTATGTTATATTGTCTATTGGGAACACACTTTTAATTTCTTTTTCTCTTTAATTGCTTTTCATGCAAAACTTTAGCTGCTCTAAAGAGGGCAAATGTTGATCCATCACTTGTACAAGAAGTATATTTTGGAAATGTTCTTGGTGCAAATTTGGGGCAGGGTCCTGCCAGGCAAGCAGCATTAGGTGCAGGAATTCCTAATACAGTGGTCAGCACCTCTGTTAACAAAGTTTGTGCATCAGGGATGAAAGGTGTGCCACTTATTTTTGTGACTGTACAGTGCAGTTTTCAATTAAGCATTTGTCCAATATGAGATTAAATTGCGGAAAACTCCATGGCAATAATAGCATATTCTTTTTGGCAATTGCAGCAACCATGTTGGCAGCACAGAGCATCCAGTTGGGCATAAATGACATAGTTGTGGCTGGCGGTATGGAAAGCATGTCTAATGTTCCCAAATACATTTCCGAAGCAAGGTTAGTATTACCTTTAATCCTTGTACTCGTGACTTTTAAGGCACTTGGTTCTGATTTCTTATGATGTGTTAAATCCCCCATAATCACATATTTCCATACTCTGTAGCTTCTCCTAATACTTCCTGATTTTCTATCTAATCCTTCAAGTTAGAAGTTCTCTACAAGTTTTTAATTGTATTTCTACAGAATGCATGATTTAGTTGAAAATTCTAGGACTTACCAAACAAGGTGAAACTTTTTTTTTGAATTTCAGGAAAGGATCTAAATTTGGACATGATACTCTTGTTGATGGAATGCTGAAAGACGGTTTGTGGGATGTTTTCAATGATTTTAAGATGGGAAACTGTGCTGAAATTTGCGCTGATATGTATGGACTTACAAGAGAGCAACAGGTACAAAACATTTGGAACTTTTTTCGTTCTTCCGTTCTTTATGCTGGAGTGTGAAAGAAGAATTCAAAATACATGCATATATGTTTTTTCAATTCCAATTCTTCTACCTCTAATGGATTCCATCTGTCTGCATAAGTGGTCTGCATATTTCATGTTTATAGAAACTAAGCTCTAGCTTTCCAGCTTGGTTATTTTGTCTTTTCAATTATCTTTTTGTACTACTAATCTAATAATTAAAAACATTTATGATTGATTGCGTTCATTACCGTGTGACATTGCTAACTGATACATGCAGGATGACTATGCTATACAAAGTTTTGAGCGTGGTATTGCTGCCCGAGATAGTGGTGCCTTTGCATGGGAAATCACTCCTGTAAGATTGCAAGTTTGACCAGAAAGTAGATGCCAACCCACCCCATTTTGACTCTTGTGCTAATGGCCATGTCTGAAACTGTACAGGTTGAAGTTCCTGGCCCAAGAGGAAGACCATCAACAATCGTTGACAAAGATGACGATTTGGGAAAGGTGAACTGTTGTAATGATATGTCATATAATATTTGTTCTTTCACAACTTAATGCTTCCAACCTCAAATCACTCTGAATTCATCGTCTTTTTTCAGTTTGATCCTGCTAAATTGAGGAAGCTTCGACCGGCTTTCAAGGAGAATGGTGGTAGCGTTACTGCTGGCAATTCCTCTGGTATCAAGTAAGCCACATTTCACTCATCCTTTGTATAAAAGTGTCTATTTTGTTAAACGTCTTTGTTTAAACGAACACTTGAACATCTAACGGAAAAGTGATGCCTGAAAGTTTAAAATCATTGTGTAGCTAGAACAAGACTTGTTATCTCAGTATAAAATAAATGACCCTGAATCTTAAATACACTATTAGTGTCCTGGTTTTCTCCATATTTACCATATTTCTGCTGAGGAGGAAGTTTTTTTTTTTTTTTTGCAGTGATGGTGCTGCTGCACTTGTGTTGGTTAGTGGAGAGAAGGTACTTGAGCTTGGGTTGCATGTGATTGCTAAGGTTGCAGGATATGCGGATGCTGAACAGGTATGTGATTATGGTGAAGAAGATTTATTGAATTCTAAAAGTAGCTAGCAGTGATGAGATGGATCAACTGACCTTGCAGGCACCTGAATTGTTTACAACTTCTCCAGCCCTTGCTATACCCAAGGCTATTTCAAGAGCTGGTTTAGAGGCTTCTCAAATAGATTTCTATGAAATTAATGAAGCATTTGCAGTAAGCATTCCCACTTTAACTTAGTTGTTGTATATATCCTCATCTTATTCATTCATGTGGGAACTGCAGGTTGTTGCTCTTGCAAACCAAAAACTCCTTAACTTGGACTCGGTAAGTTCTCTCTCTCTCATCCACATTCATGAATGACAGATACCATGTTGCTTGATTGCTGTGTATTGGCCTTCACAAAAAGGTGTTAAATGCAGGCAAAACTTAATGTACATGGTGGTGGTGTGTCGTTGGGACATCCTCTGGGTTGCAGTGGTGCCCGAATCTTGGTCACGCTATTGGGGGTACGTATCTGGATCCTTTAATTTCACACCCACCCATGAATCGCGCTTGATATGGAATTGATCAAAGGGTGGAGATCCCTTCTTATGTTTCTCACCATAACTCAAGTAAAATTTAATGATATGTTTGTTGGCAAATGATATGCATGCAGGTTTTGAAGCAGAAAGGTGGGAAATATGGAGCAGCAGGTGTGTGCAATGGAGGAGGAGGTGCATCAGCCTTTGTTGTAGAGCTTCTTTAATCTTATGGACTTGTTTAACAACACTAAAATATGTCATGCTTGTGTCTTTTTTCCCCCCCTTTGGTTTGGTTTGGTTTGGTTTGGTTACCAATAAAGTTATTGTGTACCTTAGATAAATAAGCATATATGTATGTTGCCAGTTGCTTATCAATCGTCTTTGCAATTTCTCAAGAATATCTTGGCATTTAACAAAACACAAAACCAAATAAATAAACAAACAAACATAATTTTTTCGATAACAAGTTTTATATTCACAAGATATGGCTCGTTGTGTTCTATTTTATCACTTGTTTTTGACTTATTACCAAGAATGTTCTTGTTGGCGACATACAAAAGAAATTTGTGAATCAAATTAAATCTTATGACAAACGATTTCAATTCATTTACGTGAAAACGAGTCTTTTAGTTATATTAACAACTAAAATGGATACAAATCATATTTTAAGTTATTTTATTTAATAGAACCAAATCATATTCATATTCATATTCATATTCATTATTATAATTATTGTTTTTATAATCATATTTGAAAAATCAATCAAAAATGCACCCCGCTTGGTACCAGATCAAAACCAAATGAAATCGATCATCTTGGACCAAAAACGTAAAAGAAACAAGTCTAATAGTCTAAACTTGTAAGTTGATGAATAGTTCAGGGACTAAATTTGTATTTTAGTAAAAGTGATTAATTTAGACATCCCACAAGCGTCCAGCTGTACGTACATCTTTCCTACTCCTTTCGTTCATCTATAATATATATGCAAAAAGGGGAAAATAAAAGTTAGGTTTTAGATTCTTCAATTCACATCTTTCTCTCTGCCGAAATCATGACGGTACGCTCCTTTTTCCAATTTAGTTTCATGTTTTTTTGTTATGTAATTGTAATCTGATCGATAATGATGGTTGTTTGATTTCGTTATGGTTTGCTTCCCTAGACATGTTTGAATCATATTTGATTGCTGGCTGGTGGTTTTAGTCCAAGTAAACTAGATATCGATATTTTAACAGCTTGTTCTGATTGTATTTGTGGAATAGAGTTGATCCTTATGACTCCAGTGTCGACTTTAAAATGGATATGGCATCAAAACTCTTTTAGAAAACATACAATTAGCACAAACAGGAAAAAAAAAAAAAACTTTGGTCTTTAATTTTGCATATGATTAGCGCAGCTGTACAGGCTTTTTCCTAGGAACTGAGGCAGCTTTTGATTCAGTAGAGTTACTTGTTGATGTTTTTTTCCCTTCTCTTCTCTTCTCTTCTCTATATTGGTCCTTCTTCATCTGTTGGTTTGTTAATGGTTGTGAAACATGTTCATCTGTAAGTGCAGGAGTCTGTTAGGAACTTTATAAAGAACATGACATGTATAAGTAGAGTAGGTCTTTTTTTTTTTGTAACAGCCTCCTTCCTTCCTTCCATCAATTAACCAGCAAACAAAACCCCTTATAATATAAATCAATATTTTGCTTAATCTGTGATAATAGGCATACAATGGATTTTAAAGTGTGTGCACTTAACTTGCATATATTTGGATTGGGATTGTCATAATTTTATCCTCTTGTGAGAAAATATTAAAACATCCTATTGCAGATTTGTTATCTTATCATGCTTCCTTTCATCCTGTGTTGCAATTACAATAATGATTTAACTTGTACATTTACAGGAAGTAGGACAGCCGCTGCCAAAATTTGGTGAATGGGATGTGAATGACCCTGCATCCGCCGAGGGATTTACAGTTATTTTTAACAAGGCTAGGAATGAAAAAAAGGCAGGTGGAACAACAGATTCACCACCCAAAAGTGACTCCGCACACCGTAAACCTGGGGCCGCTACTCTTGGGAAGCCTCAATCTGTAAGCCATGATCTTATTTACATTCATACATATATATATATATATAGTTATATATGCACAATTGTTTGATCCTATGATCTATAAAGCGGTCTATTAGGACATTCATACATATTTTGAGTTCTATGAAACCCATCTTGTTATCGTTTGATATTTTCTTGGCTTTGCTTTTAGATAGAGATTTTTGTATTCTCTACTTAATTCTAATAAACCTTTACTGTGCAGAAGAAATGGTTCTGCTTCAAGGCATGAAAACTATATATATAACAGAAGACGGTTGGTTATTTGTCTTGCTGACTGAAAGTCAAAACCATATATAGATATATTTGTATATGTACGTCGTATCTTCCAAAAGGCCAGGGTCCTGCTGAATCTTCGTTTGCTGGTGTTTTTATGACGATATTGTGAACTTAAGAAAGAAGTATTGGTTGTGTGTCTTTCTCCGTTTTACATTATTCTTGTTAGTTTGGGTCAATAATGCGGTTTTCGCTGATTTCTGCTGTTTGTGTGCATATATATATTCATCATGATCTTGATAGTAATCTTGCAATGTGTCATTGTCAGTTATTGTTAATCTGAATTGTTGCAGATAAAGCACAAGTTCAGAACATCATTTTAATTTTTAACCTGGAGATGGGGTTTATGACTTTGCCAGTCCATGGTTTATGTAATGAAAATTTACAATAATAAAAAATTATTTATTATAATTAAAAGACATTATTTTAAAATTTTCAAAACAAATTATTTATTTTATCTAACTAATTAAATTTATGTTGCAAAGAGAAAAGAATATAAAATTCAGGACATGAAATTATGGAGCAATTTGAGAGTGGTAAATTTTAAAATACTTGTGAATAAAAAGATATTATTTTTAGAAATTAAAAATATAAAAGGAATTAATTTTCTAATATATTTCTATCGCTCCGTTTACTTTTTCTTGTTCCTTCTTTTCTTTACAAACTGTTTCCAAAAGATGGACCTGTTCTTGTTCAAGTGGCAGATATGTCTTTTCCAAAAAGTTCCGCAATACCTTTTGTGGGATCTTTTTTCTTCACAATCGACTCCCCAACCAAGATCTGCACAACACGTCCAATATAAATCAAAAATGAACAAGTTCGGGCACTAAATAATTAAATCACTTACCGCTTTCACACCAGCTTCTTGTACATAGGCAACATCAGCAGGGGTGAACAATCCAGACTCCCCAACCACCTGAAAAGTTCAAATATCAGAAATCATCTAAGCAGGTAAGGAGGTGGACAATTATGTCTTTTTGGCGAATCTTACTATTATGTCTTTTTGGCGAATCTTCTCACCACGTTCGCCTTCAAGCAGTTTCTTTGTGTTACTGATATCAACCTCAAGCGTTTCTGCAATCGTGGCATGAAATATATACAAAAAAGCCTAAGGGAAAACGAAGAAAGATAATAATAATAATAATATGGGCCAGTATTATGGGGGTTAAAACTGTTGCTTACCAAGGTTACGATTATTGATACCAATGAGTTGAATCCCATCAATTCCAAGAACGCGATCCATTTCATTCCCATCTTGTACCTCCACCAGTACAGTCAATCCAATCATCTTGCAAATCTTGGACATATATTTGATGTCAAGATCTGGTAAAATAGCCGCGATTAATGAAACAGCATCAGCACCTTTCGCTCGAGCATAATAGAGTTGCCAGGCATCTACGATGAATTCTTTGCATAATAGAGGGCACTGCAGTTAAGAAGTGTCAGACCAAAATGCACATAGAATCATATTGAAGGAAAGTTACAGCAAAAAAAATCAGGGAAGAAACCAAAGGATTAGTTGCCGATAGAGATCAGCCTCCCATGAGGTCAAGGGTTTGTTCAAAACTCATGTTTCGGTGAGGTGTGTGATCGAGTATTTGTCGTATATAATAATATTTATATACTTCAAAAGAAATCAAGAAAAGCTCATACCTTCACTCCAGCATTCCGTATGGCCTCTAGATTTTCAAAGCTTCCCTAAGTTGAGAAACAGAAAATCAGAAGTTTATAAATCTTGAAATTGATCATATAATCAATCACAAGATGCAACAACTTGTACCTGAAAATATTTTTGGTCTGTTAATACACTAATGCATGCTGCTCCACCATTCTCATAGGCTTTGGCAATTTCAACCTGTCAAAAACCACCCAAACATAACTAACAACAAGAGGAAGTATGGAAATTGTGAGATTGTCCACAATTTACTGTTCACACTGAATATCACCTTTCCTTGAACTGATTAGAAAGAAAATCCTCATCTTATGAAAACAATCATTTCCTCATAGACCACAAACCCTAAACCCTAAATCATACCACCCTTGTGGTGTCATCAAGTTATAGTCTATGGGCTGAAAATACACCACCAAGCTCAATATCATGAAACCGTATATTCATTAACATAATTATTCACTCAATGATTCTAAAATAGGCATTGGATATGCATATAGAAGAGTACTACCAAACTGAAAATGGCAACTTACAGGATCAAAATCTTCTCTTAAAACTCCTCTACTAGGTGAAGCCTTTTTCACTTCAGCAATTAGAGCAGGCATTCCAGTTCGCAAATACGATGCCTTCAGAGCCCCTATAAAGTCTCTAGGAGGAGGTGCATTGTCAACAGCTTTCTTCAATGAAAACAGAGGTTTTTTCCCTTTCACCTGAAAATTATTCCTCAATTACCAGAGCACAAGATAATAAACTACAAAAAAATTGTATCGTAGAGTAAAGTTAAAAGCAGACCTGCGCAAGTTCTACGTCCTTGTTCCACACAATTTCCTCTAGTATGTTACGAGGAGTATTACCTTCATTCTGTAATCGGAACTCAAAAGGACCGACATAATGCAATGGAGGTCCTGTTGGCGGTCGTCTTCTAATTCGTATGCCTTGAGTAGCAGCTATTTCATCTTGAGAATTTCTAACTTTCCATTCCTTAGTATCAACTTTTGAATCGCCATCGATTGCAGATCCATCCGAAGCTTCAGACTGCAAAATTGGTCACAAATTTAAGCATACAATAACCAGATTTGGATTCCGAATCAATCAGTTAACAGATGGCAAATAAAATAGAGCTTGAAAACAGGCAACACCACCTCTTATTTACAAACGTAGTTCCAATTGAATAGAATCTACCTGATGAGCTCGCACAAAAGAAAGGCAGGGTCTGTGGTTGTTGATTAGGGTTGAGGAAACAGGAAATCTGAATGTGTTATTGAGGGATGAAGAAGGAATGGAGTTGAAATTGAAATTGAAATTGAAATTGAAAGAAACATCCAAACACATCAAACTCTCCACCATATCTGAAACCTTCAATTTACCATTGAAGAAGCATACATCTTATGTGGAAATACCCTTCTCATCCATAAAAGAAATATCCCCTGCCCAAACTAAATACTAGTAAACATTTTATATTTTAAAACTAGGGCAAAACATATCAAATATGTTTTTTAATCGTTTGTGCTTACCTCGACTAATCTCATGGTCCTTGAGAACAAGTAGAAAAATCTCAAATGATCTTGGAGGACTCGAATCGGTAGGCGGATTTCAAAAACCCAAGTCTTATTGAGAAGTGTGAGAACTACTTTTAAATCGTTAAATCACTTTTAATCAAATACCATACCATGAATTACTGCTTAAAAGATAATATCTCGGTGCATCTCATCCTAGTGTTCGTCAATTTCTCATCCAACGGTTGATAATCACTTATCACCAAATTTGATACTTCTCACTGAAACTCAATCGTATAGTATAAAGTGTAAAAAGTTATTTGTTTTCTAAGTTTCAAAATTTCCCTCTCGTACTTATTTTGATTGATAACATGTTCTATATGTAGCAATTGATGGCATATATTTCAAGCTGTCGGTTAATATATATTTTTAGGAATGGACTAAATGCACCTACCTTTATGTATCGCTAAACTTCTTTTATTTTTATATTTTTCTCATTTAATAAAGAGTAACTTGTAAACTTGACACCTATGTTGTGTATCTTGCAAGATTAGCAGATTATGAGTCAAAATGGATGTAAAATAGACGATGAAAAAAAGTTATTATATTAATAGTACTGTTACATTTTAGCTTTTAAATTATTAATATAAACTCTAGCATTCTTTTCTATAAATTTTCAAGACATTGTTTTTATTAGGGGTGTTCAAAAAACCCGTTGGACCGCTCAAACCAAGTCAAACCGGACCGTTTTTAGCGGTTTGAGCGGTCCGTGTAACGACCTCTCCCAAACATGCACCATATAACAGAAATTACATGCCAAACATATACAACAAAAGATATATATTATATCACATAAGGTCTGAAAGTCTTAAAATGGTATAATACATGTTTCAGTACAAACTTTTCGCTAATATTACAATACTATCCCTACAAAACGATTCAGGAAAACTTCTCAATTACAAACAGCCTTCAAAAGCACCTTACACTTTATCCTTGCCTTTAAACGTTCCTTGACCTGGAATACATATTTTTGTAAACAAAAATAAGGGTTAGACCAATTGGTCTAAGTGAGAAAATCTCTGTTAGTTTAGTAATCACTTTGTAAAACACAGATATACAACAAGTAATTGAATACCAAGCATGAATCGTATGCACTGTGTACAACTCATTCACATGGCCATATTAGTTGGTTGCGCTAAACCAACTAATCAATTTACTCCGCTACACTAAAATACAGCCAACTTCGTTGTCCCTCCGTACAGCCAATACTCCACCGGCCCTAAGTCCGGCCAACGTGCACTCGTGTAGTGTAATGCTTATATAAACACAACATACATCTCAATATATCATATTTCAATCATAAGCACATCATCAGACTACCTACCACATTCTCATTCAGTATATATGTATTCCAGTTTGAAAAAGGTTAAAGTAAAACTCACCTGAAAACAAATAACGCAACTATCACTTTCTCTTGAAACTTGCAAGAATTACACTTTTCGACCAACTCCACAAAATATGAGTTACATAAAATAAAAATAATTATTTACCACATAAAACTCAATGACAGACTAAAAACCTAAATAAGCGTATCATACTCTTATCCACAAATGTCCCTCTTCGGCGACTTAGCACGGGGGTCCCGCTACCCGGTTAGCGGGTGGGGTTAAGGGCAACGCCCTTGCTTGGTCTAGGGGCAGCGCCCCTGGAAAATTTTTAGAACTAAAAGAAGTCAAAAAACTTTTGGATATGTAATCCGGATAACTCACCTGGAAAACTCTAGCCGAAACCCTTATCCGGAAACCAAATCCGGGAACCCAATTCTGGTACTATCCGGAACTTATCCGGAAACCGCATCCGAGAAATCCAAATCCGGGTTGATTCCGGGAAACTCGATTCCGGGAAACCCAATCCCGGGAATTCAAAGAACCCGGGCGCTTCGACACAACCCAGAGTCGATCGAAACTACTAAAAATCATGAAATTAACAATTCTACACACCGATAGGAATCTAGTACTAACTGCTAGAAACACAAAGTGAAAAGAAATTTTACCTCAAATCGACTCAATCGAACTTTGTAACACCCTAAAAATCAGGGTAAATTTAAACCTTAATTCTAACAAGGTTAAATATAAGATCTGCCAAACTTTTATACATAATAGAGAATTGACCTTGAGGATTCATATATACATCAATGCAAATTCAAAATAACCTATTAATCTAATCCTGTCAACTAAGATCAGATTAAACTGGTTATCTAGGATTTACCAAAATCTCCTCACTAAGGCTAACTTCTCCACTTTCCTCCAAAAGTATATACTCGAATGCACTCGTCCCACAGCCCTTTACTTTCCCGAGCTAGTACCTGGTAAGAAAACATATTTTGAAACGATTAGGCTAACGCCTAGTGAGAACATTCAATTTCAAAATAATACTTTTAAAAATCAATGTAAACAAGGCATAACAAACCTGGTTTACCCTTTCCTTACCATATGTATCAACATCTTACGATGACGGGGTTAAACCCGATTCCATGAATATGACCGACACCAAGTCAGTCATGATATCATGTTCAAGAGCCCACTACGAATCTCCACGGATTCTAGATTAATGCTCATATCCAAGAAATCACAATTACACATTTCAATTTATTGGAAAGGAAGTAGAGATTACAATTAAGCCATGCCTATCTCTTTCCTTCCTTAAAAATCGGGAATTACGATTAATCCACGCCTATCCCACGATTTCTCATCAATGTGAAATGGGAATTACGATTAGTCCACGCCTATTCCTCATTTCACCTAAACGGGAATTACGATTAGTCTACGCCTATTCCTCGTTTATCATACACACTGGAATTACGATTAATCCACGCCTATTCCATGTGTTCATAAAAACTAGTGCCTATGGATCCATTACACTTATTTGTACTCGTGCAGGTTATTGCTTAATATAAATCATTTTCAAATAACGTTAATGAAATTAAGCAAAACCATTAATTTAAGATAACCGATTTTACCTCATAAAATCATTCGTCACAATTCATCCAAAAACATTTCATTATAAAAATGTACCTTACCATAATTTAAATACGTTATAAAAAGGTAAGGTAAGAATGAACTCACCTGACAGCAATAGCGTCACTCTTACTTCACTTCTTAAAGTTGTAAAGACTTTCCGCTACTAAACTTCCCAGAGTCTGAAACATCCAAATACATATTGTACTGATATTAAACTAATGTACAAGACTCTTAAAGACTAAGAATCCTAAATAATCAAAATTCTCGACACTTATCGCAACCAAAGGAATGCATCTACACTTATCGCAACCTATTACTTGCGACACCATACTTATCGCAACCCATTGTTGCGATATCCCTCTTATCGCAACCAACTGTTGTGACATAACATCTTATCGCAACCAACTGTTGCGACATAGTTCTTATCGCAACCAACTATTGCGACATAACTCTTATCGCAACCAACTGTTGCACTCACTCTGTCGCAACTCACTGTGCGACAATCATCATTATCGCAACACCCATCTTTATCGCAACTCACTGTTGCGATGTTCATCTTTGTCTCAACTAACTGTAAACGTATTTAAGCCAGAAATCTTTACTTTTAAGCCATAACAATTTCTACAAAAGTGCAGATATGCTTAACATCATTAGCAGAAACTATTTATAAACCCAGTTTTCTCATATCTTTCCAAAATCATCAAAACCCAATTCTAAACCATTAGAAAGCTATGTAAACATGCTAGGAAGAATTATTGTTAAAACCATACCTTTAATTTCACCACTTGAACCTTCAATCTACTGCTGAAAATCTGTTTTCTTTCTTCCTCTTCTTTCTTCTTTCTCGGTTCTCTCTCTCTCTCTCTCTCTCTCTCTCTTGTACGAAACACACACACACCAACAAGGTTTCTAAAAAAAATGAGAAAATATCTCACTTTTCTAATTTTAAGAAAAGTGAGGCGGTGGTGTTTAAGTGGTTTCACCACTTGACCAAAACAGCCTCTCAACTTTCCTTAATTGACAACTTCCACCCTCCAACTTATAAATTAAACTTAAAGTTTAACCCTTAACTTATAACTCCGTAAAAAAAATAACGTAACTTACTCGGGGATAAACTCTAAAATTAATCTATCAAATAATTATACTCAAATTATTCAATTAACCAAACATAACACTTTATATAGAAAATCGAGATGTTACAATACTCCCCAACTTGAAAATGATTTCGTCCTCGAAATCAAAGCTAGGTAAACAAGTGAGGATATCTAATCTTCATATCCTCTTCCGACTCTAACGTCACATTAGCACCTCGATGATGTTTCCATTGTACTTTTAACATAACTACATCCTTATTATTACGTAACTTTTTAACCGATCTTTCTAAAATCGCCTCCGGTTCTTCTACACAACGGCTCTTTTCATCCACTCTTACGTCAGTACGTGAAATCACATCATTCTCTTCGGCTAAACATTTCCGAAGGTAGCAAACATGAAAAGTATTATGGATTCCTTCCAATTCAGGTGGAAGATCCAACTGATATGCTTGCAATCCAACTCTCTTGGTTATGGTGAAAGGTCATAGAAAACGAGGACTCAACTTTCCACGTTTACCAAAAATTTATCACACCTTTCCATGGGGATACCTTAAGCATTACGCGCTCCCCAACTTGGAATTCTTTTGGTCTTCTTTTTGGATCAGCATAACTCTTTTGTCGATCTTGAGTTGCTTTCATATGCTTCCGAATCTCTTTCACTTTGTCAGCCGTTTGTTGCACAAGTTCCGGACCAGCAAATTGCTTTTCTCCAGCTTCTAACCAACACACCGGAGTTCTACATTTTCTACCATACAAAGCTTCGAAAGGTGCTCTTCCGATACTGGAATGATAACTATTGTTATACGCAAATTCTACTAACGGTAGATGCGTATCCCAGTTACCTTCAAAGTCTAATACACACGACCTGAGCATATCTTCCAAAGTTTGAATGGTTCTTTCACTTTGCCCGTCAGTTTGTGGATGGTAAGCAGTGCTCAAATCGACTCTTGTACCCAATTCTTCTTGTAGTGACTGCCAAAACCTCGAGATAAACCAACTATCACGATCAAAAACTATAGACACCGGTATACCATGCTTCGACACCACTTCATCAATATAAAGCTTCGCCAATTTATCTATTGGTGATGCTTCTTTCATAGCTAAAAAATGAGCACTCTTGGTCAATCGATCCACGATTACCCATATAGTGTCGTTACCCTTTTGCATCCTTGGTAACTTTGTCACAAAATCCATGGTAATCGTTTCCCATTTCCATTCCGGAATCTCCAAAGATTGGAAACTTTCGTTAGGATTTTGATGTTCGGCTTTTACTAACGAACATGCCACACACCTTTCTACTATTCTTTCCACATCTACTTTCATAGCTGGCCACCAATAGTGTAGTTTCAAATCCCTATACATCTTAGTGCTTCCAGGATGTATAGAATACTTAGACTATGGGCGTCTTCGAGAATCAACTCTCGATTTCCTCCAACCTTTGGCACCCAAACACGACCTTAGAACAGTTTAATTCCACGACTATCTTCAGTCAGTTGAAGATGCTGCTTGCTCATGACTTCATCTTTCATATTTCCTTCCAATAAGGCTTCCGCTTGTGCCTCTTTTATCTTTTCAATCAAACTTGATGTCACGTCAATCCTGGCGTTAGTTGATTACAAGCACCCACTGTATTCTTTTCTACTTAAAGCATCGGCTACAACATTTGCCTTACCGGGATGGTAATGTAATTCACAATCATAATCTTTAAGTAGTTCTAACCAACGCCGCTGCCTCATATTCAACTCCTTCTGATCAAAGACATGCTTCAAGCACTTGTGATCAGTGTAAAGTGTGCACTTCGTTCCATACAGATAATGACGCCACAGTTTCAATGCAAACACGACCGCTGCTAATTCCAAATCGTGGGTAGGGTAATTCTTCTCATGTTCTTTGAGTTGTCTTGATGCATAAGCAATCATCTTGCCTCGTTGCATCAACACACACCCTAAACCCATCTTTGACGCGTCACTATATACGACTAGATCTTCCGTTCCTTCCGATAGTGCAAGAATAGGAGCTTCACACAGCTTCTGACGTAAATTTCTGAAAGCTGACTCTTGCTTTTCAGTCCAAACAAACTTTATATTCTTCCGAGTTAACACGGTCAAAGCAGAAACAATCTTTGAGAAATCTTTGATAAACCTCCGATAGTAACCTGCTAGACCCAAGAAACTTCTTATTTCAGACACATTCTTAGGCGTCTCCCAGTTCGTCATTGCTTCTATCTTGGCTGGATCTACTTTAACTCCTTCCGAAGTGATCACATGCCCTACAATTTGTACCTCTTTTAACCAGAATTCACATTTCGTGAATTTTGCGTACAATTTCTCTCTTCTCAATACTTCTAAGACTTCACGAAGATGGTGTTCATGATCTACTTCATTCTTCGAATACACAAGTATGTCATCAATGAATACAATGACAGACTGTCTAAGAATGGTCGACATACTCTGTTCATCAAATCCATGAACACGGCTGGAGCATTTGTCAACCCGAATGGCATTACAAGAAATTCATAATGCCCATACCTCGTTCTGAACGCCGTCTTTGGAATATCTTCATCTCTTACTCGAACTTGATGATACCCCGACCTCAAATCAATCTTAGAAAAGCATCCCGCACCTTGGAGTTGATCGAACATGTCATCAATCCTTGGAAGTGGATACTTGTTCTTAATGGTCACCTTATTCAGCTCCCGATAATCGATGCACATTCTCATAGTGCCATCCTTTTTCTTAACAAATAATACCGGAGCTCCCCAAGGTGAAGAACTTGGTCTAACAAAACCCTTGTCTAACAGCTCTTGCAGTTGAGACATCATCTCTTTCATTTCGGCCGGCGCTAAGCGATACGGTGCACGCGCTATTGGTGCCGATCCAGGGATAAGATCAATACGAAACTCAACTTGTCGTTCAGACGGTAGACCTGGAAGATCATCGGGGAATACGTCCGGGAATTCACGTACCACCTTAATGTCTTCCACTTGTTTCTTTTTTGACTTCACATCTAGAACATACGCTATATAGGATGAACATCCTTTAACCAGACACTTACGCGCTTTAGCAACAGAAATTAACGGAATTTCCCCTTTTCTCTTTTCTCCAAAGATAAATACATCATCTTTATCAGCCATCGGAATTCGAATTAATTTCTTTGCACACATTATTTCTGTCTGGTTGACTGTCAGTCAATCCATACCCACAATTACATCAAACCCTCCAATTTCCATCAACAACAAGTTGATCAGAAATTTCGTTTCTCCTACCGAAATTAAACAACCCTCAAGTCTTTCGCGAACCAAGGCTTGACCCCCGTTAGCTATCTCGACTACTGTTGGTTCCCGTTTTGCTTTAAACAAGATTATCAGATCTATTAGTTCGAGTTTATGTTTGATGCGGAAGCGTATTTGAAGAACTAACAGATAAGATTGATAGATTTTGAACACACAATATCAAATAAACAGTGAAGAGAATAGATTTATAGCACAAAGACCCACTGTATTTAATATATCAAGAACACTTAAAACAAATTTGATGCTAATTGTTTTCAAGTGTTTTTGTGTTGTGTGTTATTTTTCGTTAGGAAGAACTCAACATGAGTCTTCCTTTTATATTACTCTTAGAAGACTATGAAGTAGGTCACTGTTCCTTTTACGGCATGAATAGTGAACTGGATGGTGTGAGCAGTTGTTTGAGCCATGCACATTTAATGGAGCAGATGTACTTTTGGTAAATGCATTAAATGGCGCATACGTCTATTTTGTACCATGCCCTATTGAGTCCACTCAGAGCTTGACACGTGTTTTGACAGTACTTTTCCATGCAAGTTGATGAACGTATCCAGTAATATCTTCCAAGTCTTCATAGCAGACCACAGAGGCTCTGTAATGAATTACAGAGGTTCTGCGTTCTGGTTCCTCTGTAGAGTAGTTTTCACCGGATTCCGAGTCTTTGGTTGTTTACTTCTGCAGAGCTTCTGTCAAGGGTGGCAGAGGTTCTGAGGCTCAGTCCTCTGAGAAGTCTTCTTGGTTCCTCGTCTTTTGATGTAGTCCGCAGAAGCTCTGTTATTGGTAACAGAGGTTCTGCGGTCTTGGTCTTCTGAAAGCGTCCTTCTGTAGTTTCCTCGGTCTTTGATCACTCTTGATCAAAACTTCCTTTGATTCTTCTGAGATGCCCGGCAGAGCTTCTGTGGAAGTTCTTCTGTACTTGGCCATTTTTCAATACTTCTAATATTTCAGAATATTGGAGCTAACAATCTCCCCCTAAGTATTGAAAAATAAAAGGTTGAATTTATGCATTTTAACCTAAGTAAAGAAGAGGTTAAACAATACCTCAGAAGATTATTTCATTCATTTTGGAATTTATGCCAGAGGCATTTACATTTGAGTACACAGAAATAAACGTTGACAGAGATTCTTTGAAGAGACTTAGATTTTTGCATTTGGGAAGTCGTCGAACTTTCTGTTGTCTTTTCTTACTTCCTTGAGTTCTTCGTGAATGAGCTTTGCAACTCATTCAATGTTTGAGTTACAGAGGTTACAAAGGCTTGGAACTCATCCTTCGTAACATGTTCCTCTTGGGTAACCTCTGGAGGAACAACTCCTTCTCCAGAGTGAGTCCCTGTTCCTGGGACACCTTCGTTCACCCTTGTTTGTACGTTGGGGGTGGAAGGATTTCCATCTGATCCTCGAGAAGAAACCTGAGTTTCAGTCTCTACAGAAGTTCTGAGAAGAACATTGTCCAAATCCACTCCAGAGGTGGGTATCGGAATATTCTTCTGTTGACTCGGAGACTTGTCTAGTGTCTCTTCGTCATGGTGCTCTCTACTTCTCTCTGAAAGAAGTTTTGGCCCTATATTGTGCGTGTCAGAGGAAACGAATTCCTCTGTAGGGTGTTCTAGTGTGATCTGGGGCGATGGATCACGAACTATAGGTGAGTCTCTCTGAGGAGACTCCCTAGGAATGGATTCCCCGGCTTCTGTGGGCGCAGAAGTCGAAAGAGTGACTTCTGGCTGTTTGGTTTGGGTAAGGATCGAGTTGTGCGACTCTATTTCAATGACACCTTCTGCAGCTAGACCTGCGGTATCAGATGTGTGGGTTGCACTGGGAGGGGTTGAGGGATGTGTGCCTTCTGCAACTTCGGCATCTTTAATGAAAATCGTTTGAAAAACACGGAGAGGATCAATAAATTTTTAGTAGAGAGAAATTATCCTACAGAGGTTTTTGGACCTCTGCCAGAGCCAGCAGAGGCTCTGTGACAGGAAATTTCTAATAACTAATAATTTATAAACATTTTTAATCATCCAAGTTTTTGATCAGTTTTAACAATGTATTTAGGACTTATTTGAAAGTTGGTGTCCTAGAAAATTGTAAATCTCAAAGATTTTGTGCAGCAGAAGTCATTTGAATGATTTGAGTGATCTACAGAGGTTCTTTGTTTGAAAGAACTCTGTGGCTTATGACTTCTGTGGCAAGATACCAACCTATTTCCTTTTGATCGGCGAATGTGATATCTTCTGTCGCATTCTTTGCTCCCCCTTGACTTATGAATCTCTGTAGATTCAGCAAGGTCTCCTTTTCCGCTCCTTCTTGATCTAACAACCTCTTTAGGATTGATCTCTGTGGTTTGAAACCTGCCTTTTTATCTCTTGAAGCTTGTACTTTTACCAAAAACGTTTGAAAAACATTGGAGAGGATCGATAAATCTTTAGTAGAGAGAAATTATCCTACAGAGGTTTTTGGACCTCTGCCAGAGCCAGCAGAGGCTCTGTGATAGGAAATTTCTAATAACTAATAATTTATAAAACTTTTTGATCATCCAAAGTTTTTATGGTTTTAAACATTGTTTTTAGGACATATTTAGAAATTTTTGTCCTGGAAAATTGTTTTTGGAAAAAGATTTTGTGCGACACATACCTTTTAGAGTGTCTAGTTTGGACGACAGAGACTCTTTGTTGATCATAATCCTCCTTTGGCTCCCCCTTGAATGATCAACCTCTGTAGATTAATTTGAGGTCTCCTTCTGCTCCCCCTTGACCTATGCTTGAATCAAATAGAGATAAGTAATGCACAGAACATAGGTTAACCTCATCAGAGGTTCTGTGGATATTGTCATAGGTTCTGAGCAATTCCACAGAGGCTCTGTGAAGTATAGAATCTTTGAAGGATGAGTTTTAAACAAAGTGTTTAAGAGTCATAGAGTATTTTGAAGCCTGAGTCCTTAATAGAAGTATTAAGGAGTCCATTGTTTGCTGAAGAGTGAGTCCTGATCTGTAATGGTCAGAAGTCATTTTCTGATGAAGCTCGAGTCTTAAACTGATTTGTTTAAGAGTCTTTTTCACTAAAGTGCGAGTCCTAAACTGATGTGTTTAGGAGTCCTGATCTCCTCTGAAGAGCGAGTCCTGATCTGTAATGATCAGAAGTCCTTTTTCTGATGAAGCTCGAGTCTTAAACTGATTTGTTTAAGAGTCTTTTTCACTAAAGTGTGAGTCCTAAACTGATGTGTTTAGGAGTCCTGATCTCCTCTGAAGAGCGAGTCCTGATCTGTAATGATCAGAAGTCCTTTTTCTGATGAAGCTCGAGTCTTAAACTGATTTGTTTAAGAGTCTTTTTCACTAAAGTGTGAGTCCTAAACTGATGTGTTTAGGAGTCCTGATCTCCTCTGAAGAGCGAGTCCTGATCTGTAATGATCAGAAGTCCTTTTTCTGATGAAGCTCGAGTCTTAAACTGATTTGTTTAAGAGTCTTTTTCACTAAAGTGTGAGTCCTAAACTGATGTGTTTAGGAGTCCTGATCTCCTCTGAAGAGCGAGTCCTGATCTGTAATGATCAGAAGTCCTTATACCTGCAAGACAGATCAAAGAACTTTTGGTACCCATATCCAAATGGGTCCTCTTTTGTTAGGATTTGGAGCTGTCTTTAGGTCCTCTGGTTTGCCAATCTCTGTTGGTTTGCCAACTTTCTTTCTATGACCTTTCTCATTTTGGGTCTTTGGATTTTTCTTTTGAAATGACCCATTTTGTGCACAGAAAGATTTAGAGAAAAGGTTTCTTAATTGAAGCAGAAGATCAAAGTATTTATATGAATGAAAAGATGAAGGCTTTGTAGAAACAAATGGCTTTGGAGCATTTTTGTCAGGAATAGAGTTTTTGACTTTCCAAACCATTTTCATCTTTTTGTAAACAGGATTATTTGAATTTTTAGCACAAGAGTTTTCTAAGACAAGGTTCTTAAGCCTTTTAGCTAAAACATGTTTTTCTTTAAGGTTTAAATCAAATTTTCTTAGAAGATCAGATTTATACCTCTTCTCCAACATAATCTTGTTTGACAAATCGGATAGTCTCTTTGTTAAATTTGACATTTCAGCTTTAAAGACTTTTCTTTCCTTCTCAAACTTGTCTTTCAAACACTTTGTTTGAAATCCTTCTCTTCTCACCTTTTCAGACTCTTTTCTTTCAAAATCCTGCTCTTTCCTCTCTTTTTCAAGAGATTTCTGTAATTTTGAGATTTTGAAAGAAAGTTCCATATTCTTTGTCTCAAGAAGAGTTTTCTCTTTTTCAAACTTTTCATTTTCACTGATTATAAGTTTTTCAAAGTTGGAAATCAGTTTAGAAAAGTTTAGACACTTAAGCTCAAGACTTTTCTTCTCTTCTTTAAAAACAGTCTTAACTTCCTCAAACTTCTCTTTCTCCTTTTTACCAAGCTCTTCTGACTCAGATAGTTTCCTTTTCAGTTCAAGATTTTCACAGTTTAGGAGTTTACCTGATTCTTCAAGCTTGGCAATGTTGTTTGAGTCAATAAGAATACTCTTGTTTCTTTCCTCTAATTTTTCTCAAGAGTAGGAATTATTTTCTTAAAATTCGTGCTGAGTTTGAAATAATAATGAAAATCAGCATCAGCACTAAATTTTAGTCTTGACATATTGAATGAAGTTTTTAACGAAAGAAACAGTTTCTAGGATGTTACCAGATTGAATTAAATCGAAAATGGCAGTAAAACAGAATCTGTTTGTAGGAATGAAGAACAGGTTAAAAACAGACAGTTTCTATCACAAATCTTGTAAAAACGAGGATCACTTGATATTGAAAATCAAGCTTTGCTCTGATACCAATTGTTGGTTCCCGTTTTGCTTTAAACAAGATTATCAGATCTATTAGTTCGAGTTTATGTTTGATGCGGAAGCGTATTTGAAGAACTAACAGATAAGATTGATAGATTTTGAACACACAATATCAAATAAACAGTGAAGAGAATAGATTTATAGCACAAAGACCCACTGTATTTAATATATCAAGAACACTTAAAACAGATTTGATGCTAATTGTTTTCAAGTGTTTTTGTGTTGTGTGTTATTTTTCGTTAGGAAGAACTCAACATGAGTCTTCCTTTTATATTACTCTTAGAAGACTATGAAGTAGGTCACTGTTCCTTTTACGGCATGAATAGTGAACTGGATGGTGTGAGCAGTTGTTTGAGCCATGCGCATTTAATGGAGCAGATGTACTTTTGGTAAATGCATTAAATGGCGCAGACGTCTATTTTGTACCATGCCCTATTGAGTCCACTCAGAGCTTGACACGTGTTTTGACAGTACTTTTCCATGCAAGTTGATGAACGTATCCAGTAATATCTTCCAAGTCTTCATAGCAGACCACAGAGGCTCTGTAATGAATTACAGAGGTTCTGCGTTCTGGTTCCTCTGTAGAGTAGTTTTCACCGGATTCCGAGTCTTTGGTTGTTTACTTCTGCAGAGCTTCTGTCAAGGGTGGCAGAGGTTCTGAGGCTCGGTCCTCTGAGAAGTCTTCTTGGTTCCTCGTCTTCTGATGTAGTCCGCAGAAGCTCTGTTATTGGTAACAGAGGTTCTGCGGTCTTGGTCTTCTGAAAGCGTCCTTCTGTAGTTTCCTCGGTCTTTGATCACTCTTGATCAAAACTTCCTTTGATTCTTCTGAGATGCCCGGCAGAGCTTCTATGGAAGTTCTTCTGTACTTGGCCATTTTTCAATACTTCTAATATTTCAGAATATTGGAGCTAACAACTACTAAGGCATCTTCCAAGGTAGTGTCAGTCATAGCTAACTTGTGATAGAACGACTTGGACACAAACGATAAATTTGCACCACAGTAAAAAAAATGCGCGCGGGAATGGAATTAACGAGAAATGTACCCGAAACGACGTCTTTCGATTCTTTGGCTTCGTCAGCTGTCATATGAAATGCCCGACCCGTTGGCTTGGGAACAATTGATTTCTTGCTTTGGTCTCCACCCTTTTTCAGTTTTGGGCAATCCCGGTGGAAATGACCGGGTTGTTTGCACTCGTAGCATGTTAGTCCTTGAACGGGACAATTATTCAAAGTATGCCCACTTTTACCACACTTATAACATTCTAGTGTTATCACCCGACATGGACCATAATGCTTACCCCGACACTTCGGGCACCAACTCGGCTCCCGACGAGATTCATAACGAATATTTTTGCCAGATGCTTTTGATTTCTGAGAAGACTCTGACCGGCCTTCCCATTTCCGTTTCTCTCCCACTTGCGTCTTTTCTTCTTTGTCTTTAGCATAGACCTCTTCCATAACTTTGGCTTCTTCAATTGTCTCTCTCAACGTTGAAGCTTTATCATTTCATACCCGGGACATCATGTCCGCTGGCAAACCCTTCAAGTAAGCTTTAATCTTATCTTTCTCAGTTGGAGCCACATGCCCCACTAAGTTCAGTTTCTCCATGAAGGATTCGGTGTACTTTCGAACAGTTGAAGTACCTTTCTTAAGAGTCCGAAACTCTTCTTCAATCCTATCCATTTCATTTTCATTGCAATATTCTTCCAAAATCTTTTTCTTGAACGACACCCATGTCATAGCCGCTAAGACTGGAGCCGTCATAGTAGACGTCACTATATTCCACCAAGTCAACGCGTTACCTCGTAACATTTGGGACCCAAATCTGACCTTTGATTTTTCATCACATTCACAAGCTCGGAAAGCTTGTTCCATTTCTCTGAGCCAATTCATGCATGCCACTGGATTTCTTGTTCTGACATAACACAAGAAATAACCATAAGAAATGGTTACATATAGCCAAACATACGAAACGTACTTTACCGTTTATTAGTCACTGTAACAATTTAGAAACAAGTATGCTTGTGTAACAATATATTCATAATAACAGTAGCTAATTGGAATTGTGAACATACTATACATGAGAATCCTCGTTACCATTGGTCGTAATGAAATGCAACCCCAAAAAGGCTACAGCAACTAGCAAACCATGCAAGTATACATGTTCTACTAGTGTCGTCCAAAAACAAGTAATAATGGTAAGTAATACCAGATATCGTACCTCAAGGACTTTTAAAGCAAGAAGAGTAACAAGTTGGTTTTAAAGCTGGATTTTGGTAACAAGATTTTTAGTAACTGAAAGCAAAGTACTGAAAGATAATAACAAGAAATTAAAGATAGTATGGGTGCAAGATCAGGTTGGATTTGGGCTAACAAAGTGCTTAGGACAAGAGTGCTGCAGCAAATTCTCCTGCAATACTACTGAATTGAATGGCCTTCCAAGGGAAGTTCAGATTAGACTTTTTACATAGGGTGGGCACTTGGTAGGTGCTACAAGAACCTACTAGTCGGATCTTACCTTTCTTTCCATATAGTTTCTCAACCCAAAGGATTGAAGCAACTCTTTATAGTCTCTATAACACAACCAACATAAACACTTGCGTTGTCTCCATTTTGAGTCCAACTCATCCAAATAGAATAACACTCGTCACTTTGTCAAAGACTATAGGATGAAGCATTCATGTTGTTTATGTATAGTAAAGCAAAAGATTAATGCAAACAAATGTCCAAAGACAATTGGCTTAATCTGCCAACCTTCACTTACACCCACACTATGGTGTTTAGCCTACCATACTGGAATGTAAATGCTTAAGAGTAAATGACATGTATGTAAATGACGTAATGTAAGTGAAGAAAGTAAAGAATGCTTGTTAAGGTTGCTATAGCAACAGACAGAATCGGAAATGACTTGTAACTAAAAGATTGCAATTGAAATTTAAAGTACTTGGTAACAAAGCTTAGAACAAGCTTTGTTCCAGTAGAAGCTAAGTTCAAATGAAAGACAATCTAAACTATTTATACCAGAAAGCAAGGAATCAAAAGATGCTTAACAAGTACAAAAGTGGTTATACCCAATGGGTAATAACCAAGCATCTTAGTACAATAAAGTAAAAGTAACAAAAGGCTATCTTAGGAAGCATCTTCAGGAGCATCTTCAGGAGCATCTTCAGGGGCATCTTCAGAGGTATCTTCAGGGTTGACTTCTGCCCAAGAGTGTACTAAAAGATGTCTGAGATCTTTCTTCAACAAAATAAAATCGTCCAATTGATTGAGCCATGACTTCCAATATCACTGTTGTAGCATCCCCTGCTGTAGCAACATAGAAATCAGCAAAAGTTCACCAAATAAGATAAGATTATTCCATAAACTACATCCTAGCTCCATTCTAAAGAAAATGTGTAAAATAAGACTAAAAGACTCAATATCTACTTGGGAAAGATGTAAAATAAGGTAAACTAAAGTCCTAAATGGGTATAAAAGTGTATATAAATACACACTTATCAACCATCGTTATAGTACTAATTTCACGTATTTCCGTCGACTCTAAGACTATCCCGTCTTAGTACCTCTATCCATTTCTCACATATCATAACTTAATTCATCTCAGCTTAAGTCTAGGTATCTCACTAGCATACCTAGTTCACTTAAACTAATGCTCTGATACCATATTGTAACATCCTAAAAATCAGGGTAAATTTAAACCTTAATTCTAACAAGGTTAAATATAAGATCTGCCAAACTTTTATACATAATAGAGAATTGACCTTGAGGATTCATATATACATCAATGAAAATTCAAAATAACCTATTAATCTAATCCTGTCAACTAAGATCAGATTAAACTGGTTATCTAGGATTTACCAAAATCTCCTCACTAAGGCTAACTTCTCCACTTTCCTCCAAAAGTATATACTCGAATGCACTCGTCCCACAGCCCTTTACTTTCCCGAGCTAGTACCTGGTAAGAAAACATATTTTGAAACAATTAGGCTAACGCCTAGTGAGAACATTCAGCTTCAAAATAATACTTTTAAAAATCAATGTAAACAAGGCATAACAAACATGGTTTACCCTTTCCTTACCATATGTATCAACATCTTACGATGACGGGGTTAAACCCGATTCCATGAATATGACCGACACCAAGTCAGTCATGATATCATGTTCAAGAGCCCACTACGAATCTCCACGGATTCTAGATTAATGCTCATATCCAAGAAATCACAATTACACATGTCAATTTCTTGGAAAGGAAGTAGAGATTACAATTAAGCAATGCCTATCTCTTTCCTTCCTTAGAAATCGGGAATTACGATTAATCCACGCATATCCCACGATTTCTCATCAATGTGAAATGGGAATTACGATTAGTCCACGCCTATTCCTCATTTCACCTAAACGGGAATTACGATTAGTCCACGCCTATTCCTCGTTTATCATACACACTGGAATTACGATTAATCCACGCCTATTCCATGTGTTCATAAAAACTAGTGCCTATGGATCCATTACACTTATTTGTACTCGTGCAGGTTATTGCTTAATATAAATCATTTTCAAATAACGTTAATGAAATTAAGCAAAACCATTAATTTAAGATAACCGATTTTACCTCATAAAATCATTCGTCACAATTCATCCAAAAACATTTCATTATAAAAATGTACCTTACCATAATTTAAATACGTTATAAAAAGGTAAGGTAAGAATGAACTCACCTGACGGCAATAGCGTCACTCTTACTTCACTTCTTAAAGTTGTAAAGACTTTCCGCTACTAAATTTCCCAGAGTCTGAAACATCCAAATACATATTGTACTGATATCAAACTACTGTACAGGACTCTTAAAGACTAAGAATCCTAAATAATCAAAATTCTCGACACTTATCGCAACCAAAGGAATGCATCTACACTTATCGCAACCTATTACTTGCGACCTCTTCCAGTTCTATTAATAAAAAGGCTATCACGGACCAAGATCCAAAGGGCGCAACCCATTGTTGCGATATCCCTCTTATCGCAACCAACTGTTGCGACATAACATCTTATCGTAACCAACTGTTGCGACATAGTTCTTATCGCAACCAACTATTGCGACATAACTCTTATCGCAACTCACTGTGCGACAATCATCATTATCGCAACACCCATCTTTGTCACAACTTACTGTTGCGATGTTCATCTTTGTCTCAACTAACTGTAAACGTATTTAAGCCAGAAATCTATACTTTTAAGCCATAACAATTTCTACAAAAGTGCAGATATGCTTAACATCATTAGCAGAAACTATTTATAAACCCAGTTTTCTCATATCTTTCCAAAATCATCAAAACCCAATTCTAAACCATTAGAAAGCTATGTAAACATGCTAGGAAGAATTCTTGTTAAAACCATACCTTTAATTTCACCACTTGAACCTTCAATCTACTGTTGAAAATCTGTTTTCTTTCTTCCTCTTCTTTCTTCTTTCTCGGTTCTCTCTCTCTCTCTCTTGTACGAAACACACACACACCAACAAGGTTTCTAAAAAAATGAGAAAATATCTCACTTTTCTAATTTTAAGAAAAGTGAGGCGGTGGTGTTTAAGTGGTTTCACCACTTGACCAAAACAGCCCCTCAACTTTCCTTAATTGACAACTTCCACCCTCCAACTTATAAATTAAAATTAAAGTTTACCCCTTAACTTATAACTCCGTAAAACAAATAACGTAACTTACTCGGGGATAAACTCTAAAATTAATCTATCAAATAATTATACTCAAATTATTCAATAAACCAAACATAACACTTTATATAGAAAATCGAGATGTTACAAACTTTATCCTCGACCCTAATTGATCACAACCTTTGTTCGCTCTTCAGCACTCACACATACCAATAAGAAGAAACCGACTTATGAAAAAAAATCATAAGGAGGTGATATATATAAGAGTCCCAAATTGCAATTAAGGACTCGAACTTACCAATTTGACAAAACACTCCTAAACTTATAAACTAACACAACTCACCCTAAACTACTAAACACAGTTAAATAAACAATTAACTTACCCGGGTTATTACAGTCCGGTGGTCCGGTCTGGTTTGAAAAATTGCCAAAGCGGGCGGTCCGGTCCGGTCTGTGGTCTGAAGGTTTTTAGGCTGTTTGGAGCAAACCGACCACCAAATACATATATATGTATATTATTTATCATTTACCTTTTTTAGTGTTTTGTTGGGATATTTTGTTAACTTCTTGGTGGGCTTTGTTTAATTCAAATGGACTCAATATTTGTGTACCATTTTAGTCTAAAATTCAAAATTACATATGTTTTTTTAAGTTTAAACTTTAAAGTCCATAAAAGGCTCACACCGTCTAAACCGATCGGACCAAACTGCCTAAACCACGGTCCGGTTTGATCGATCGAACCAAACCGCCTAAATGCTTCATTATCTAGTACTTATAATAGTTAATTAATGGTATCAAATTAAACACCATTAATTCATACCAATATGGTGATAGAACAAAATTTCCGTGTAAACCAGTGTATAGGTCCAAGACATAATAAAATGACGAAAAATAAGAATATGATTGATATCAGGTCCAATCCATATATCTTATAGGTCCGACACATAATATAAAAAAGGACCCAACAAGCATTTCAAAAATCTTAAAAGGATTATTTTCATATCAAAAATAAATTCACTACCAAAAAATTTATAGTACACTCTTCTATTTTATATATCAACCATAGCTTATCGCATTAGCATGGACATATTTGCTACTTCATGAGCCAACATCTAACATGCTCAACATATGGTAGAAATGGTCACAAATTGATCCTAAACTCTCATCTATCTGGTCAAAGCATTTCAAAATAAAAGCTCGAAAGGTCCGAGTCACGCAGGATAAGAACCGATGGTCTGGCCTGATCTTGGTCCTGTCAATTCTAGTCTGATCAGATCTAGTCCGATCTTGGTCAGATTTGTTTGGTCTATTTTTTTTATCTTTTAACAAATTAATTAAACAGATTATTAATATAAGTATTCATTCACTATTATCTCTATATAATTGTTTTTTTTTCTAGCTCCTTGCTAATTTTATAAAATTCCGCAGTTCAAATAAAAAAATGGAGCTTTATCGGTCTTGAAAAGATCTGGTCACCTCAAAGAACCTGGGAAAGATTAATGGCGTCACGATCTGGTCCAAAAGGTCGAAACCTTTTTGCCGATCTCTAACATGTTATATTTCATTTTTAATACATAGTAACAACAATATATGTATATGAGTATGTATAGATATGGAGTTGTCATCAAATGCACATCTTATATATTTAGATGAAGGTTCTAAATGGTGTAAGACGTAGCAGTGAGGTCAAGCCTCAAGTCGTAGGAGCCACGACGAGGTCACGGCGGTTTTCAAGGCATGACTTATATCGGCAAATCTATATCAAATATAATATCATATATAAAAACATATGTTTTATACTATTACTTAATACGAAATAAATAAGTTAAATTAAGTTATATATTAATTAAAACTAGCAAATAAGAACGTAAAGAAAACTAAGGCACCGTTTACCAAACGCTTACCCGGGTGAGTATTGAATTTTAGTTAATAGCAAAAATTCAAATAAAATAAATTAATCAAGTTTAATAATAAAAACACAACTCTATAAATAAAGATTGCAACTTTATTTATAAAGATAACAAAATTTATTAATAAATTGTTTTAAAAGAACATATTATATGATTATCAATTTTAACACAAAATTAAATGAATCTAAAACGATTCTATCATTCGCGATAGATTCGTTAAAAGAATGGGGTGGAAGCAAACTGTTCACACTAGTGAACGAAAAAGAAAGAACACGACAAAAGAATACAAATACCAACCTATTTGACAATCAAAGCGAAACCGAACTGCAAGGTGAGTAAAACATGTTCTTAAAGGTTTTATACGGTCACTCTAAAGCTATGAGTATCAGACCGCAAAGCCTAGGATTTGATGTAGTATACTCGTTCAGATTATCAACAGTTGTGATAATCGAACTTTAAAGCAAAAACGATGCAGAATTATGATGGAACTCGTAATGGCAGAACGCAGAGAAACGAGAGAGAAGTAGAGAGCAGAGAAGAGCTTATGTTTTTAGGGTGTTAATTAATTTCAAAAATCGAATTTAAACTTGATAATTACCTGCTCTCTTATAAACTGATTAATATCTAACACAATTAATCACCGACTTCTCTGTAAGTTTCTATAAAAAGAAACTTAGGAGCTCGGGGCGAGGCTCCGATGCCAAGTGCGCCTCCTCGCGCCACTCAGCGAAAACCACGCCCGCAACCTCGGCCACGTGTGCGCGCATGCGTTGCACTTCGTTGTGACCCCCACCATGAGCCCATTATTTCATTCAAAGCCCAACGATAGTCAAGAGCTTATAAACACCTTGTAAGTTTTCTTTTCCATCTACGTGGGATCGATGGAGGAAAACCTCCAACCTCCACAACTTTTTCCAACAGTAAGCGCTTACCAAGGCACATTACCTTACGGATGAATATGGCAACGACCAACAATCTTACCATGTAAGAGCCAAGGCAAGGACCGAGAGTCTTTTCCCGGTAAGTGACGGCGAAGATTCTTACCACGGTTAGCGCTTACCGGGAAAATTGCTGCATACAAATAGCGTTTTGGTGGACTAAAATCTTACCCGGTAAGTAAGTGATAGTGTTAATTTTACCGATAAGAGCTTACCGGGGTAAGCGTTTGGTAAACGGCCCCTAAATATCGCGTTACAAAAACCGCACATTAAGCCATGGTGTCGAGCTAAACCGCGCGGAAGTAGTCTCGAACACTATCCTCTCCTTCTGTATGGGGGAATCCTTTATTCTCAATCAAGATGCCTCAGCTGGATAAATTCACTTAGTGACCGTGCCGTAAGACCTTGTTCCTTTCTACTTGACTAAGTAATATTCCACTCGTGCAGTGGGTGTAGGGGCTAGCCCGTGGTTACCACATGCTTAATGACGCCTCATGACGACTGTTAGGACAAGCGTTTTAGAAGCGTAAACTCGATTTAGTTATGTTCTTTTTAGAGTGAATTGACCAAAATACTGAGATCTCCCTAACTAAATTCACTCTTTAGCAAATTTTTAATCAATTTTTCATTTTATCCATGATTTACGAAATTACTCTCCGATTTCATCTCTTCTGCAGTTCTGCTTACAGATCCTTTATGATCATCATTTGCTAGTTTTCAGCAACAGGACAAACCTACAGCCTGCTTCATAGGACTGCTCTTGATTCTTCCTTGATGTTATCTTCACTCAATTCTCATCAGCAAATGGCTACTGCCGGCATCTACACCCACATTCAAATGGTAAATCAACTTCAAATTATCTTTGAATTCATCGATCCTTGTTTCTATAAGTGTCATTGCGTACCTCCAAAACCCTTTTAACATCCAAAACCTGAGTTTCCTTAACATGATCCTCAAATTATTTGGTTCCCGGAATAACAAACTTCCCCAAAACCCTAACCCTAATTTTAGGGGAATCGTTGTAGGGGAAAAGCCATTGATCTTGCAGATTATTCATGCTGGAGGTACGATTGAACGATATTATATGGCATTCCCTGCAGCTTGGATCATTGATAAGTATCCGGATTTTGTATTGGCTCGTCCGGAGATTTTCCGGCGGCCATGGGACTCCATTGTTCGCCCGGAGGAGATGCTTGTTCCAGGACAAAAGTACTTTGTTGTTCCGATTCGGACTGTGAAGAAGCTTCGTCGGCGGTTATGGAAACCGAGCATTGAGATCACGAATGCTTTGGTTTGTCAAGACAAGGATACAGAAGATAATGTGAAGAAGAGGTTAAATGGCAAAGGATTGAGGAAGAAGAAGGTGCGTTTCTCTCCTTCGCTATCGATGATCGATGAAACTCGAGATTTCGGTGGTTGAGAATTTGAGATTCATCTTTGATTGTCAACAAGTGTTCAATGGATCAAGTGATGTGTTTTTTGTACATTTCTCATTCTTAAATATCCAATTTCATTCATTTATGTTTTTGTTACATTCAAACTATCAACTCATGGTTAAAGAACTTGAATAAATATGTTACTTGTTATCTGGTTATCTTTGATTCTTGATCATCTCATAATTAGTGAAAACTGGTGGTTTAGTTAAACTTGGTATAAAGTTCCCAAAAATTGAGGGCTAAATCTCTGGTGTGTAAATAAGGGATTATATTGACCATTGGATCTCAACAAAAACAGCAAACAAGGGGAATTGTCTTGTTTTGGGAAATCAGAGTTCCCAAAAAAGACATCTTGATTGTTTCATCCTCTTTTTCAAACTTCATCTTCTCCTGAGATTAACAAGAAAATCTTGAAAAATAGCCAGCCAATCTTCTGCTACAACCACAAAAGGTAAATCATCCCTCTTGATTCTTTTTCTTAATAATTTCCCATTTATATGGTTCGGAATTATTAGATGAATACCAATGTCAGGTCTGCATATATCTCACCCCTCATCAGACTCTTCTAGCAAAGGTCAGGTCTGCATAGATCTGCATAGATCTCATCCCTGTCAGACTCTTTTAAGCAGAGATCAGGTCTGCATATATCCCACCCCTCTCAAACCCCATCTGGTGAGACGGGTTCGTTTGGTTTGGTTTGGTTCATCAAGAATTCTGATCCTATGTTTCATCTGATATTCTAGGTTCATTTGTATCGTGTTTCGGTTCAAAACACCTCTTTCTTCGTGGGAACCTATGTCAGATGAGAAGAGGGCGGCTGCGCAGCAGCCAGGAAAACAACTCAAGCTATCTCTAGGGGAACTATCTCTAGAAGACGATACAAAGAACACGAGGACAGAATCAACATCCACACCATCTTCCCCGCCTGCACGAAAGTCCTCGAGCATGAAAATAAGTTGTCTTTGTGCACCAACCACCCACCCTGGTTCCTTCAGGTGCCGCTACCACCGTATCAGCGCCTCCGTTGGCTCCAACCTTTCCGAACTAGGTAACAGAAGAACTGCCTCTGTTGGCTCTAACCTTTATGAGTTAGGAAACACAAATACCAAACGACCCAAACGATCTAGAGAATGCTAATTTCCTAGCAGTAGATGTTGAAACACAGTTCTGCTTTTTGCTAGTCCAACTCACAAGTTTACAATTGCGGTTGCATGACTTAAACTTGACCAATATGTAAATTGAATCCAAATGTGTGTAATTCATTCACCAATATGTTCATAGAACAATATTGTTTCAATCTAAAAAACCGAAACCAAGGCGAAAAAAAAAGAACAAAGCTAGTTTCTCAGATGTATACAACACCGGAAACCGTACAAAGTTCACATGTACAAACTATACTCCTATCCTATCATGATGCATCAAAAATAAACAGTCTAAAAACTCCGAGTGGGATATACCGAGTATGTTTGGTTTTGGTTTGGTTATGTGTCGAAAAAGCTCATGACATTGGACAAGTGTTTTCTTGGGTTTCTTTGGGTGTCATCATCATGTAGTTTCTACAAAGAGGGCAAGTTGTGTTCCAATAATTCAACCATTTCTCAACGCAAGATTTATGGAAAACATGTCCACAAGAGAGACGATTTATCTCGGAATCGGGTTTGAAATCGATCAAGCAAACGGAACATTCTTGTTTGGTGTCGCAAGAGAGCGAATCGAACCGAAGCGTTGGGGTTCGGCTTCTGAATTCCTCCATGTAGGTTTTCGACGGACGTCCGCTGCATTCAACCGGTTCCGCCGCACCGGAATATTCCTCCTCCTCCTCCGACGATGATGATGAAGATGATGTCACACGGATTCCGATGAGATGTAGAATGGAACGAAGGATTTGCTTCATCATGGATATAGACATGGCTGTGTTCACCAGAATCACACATAGAACTCCAGCATCATAAGGGTTTGAGTATGGTGATAGACCCATATTTTGGAACCTAAACATATGACACACAAATTGCTTCAAACACAAAGATCCAGATGTAAAAAAGCAAAACCCACTTCCAAAATCAAAAACCCACAAAAGATTTCAACTTTAATTCTTAAAAAGCACAATACATAATCAAACAAAATGGAAATAGAAGCAGAGATCTAGAAAGAAGACATACTTAGGGTTGAAGAGGAAATGGGTGATTTCCAATTGTTGAATTTGAGGTGGGTTTTCAAGAGAAAGTGAGGTATAATAAGGTATTGGCTTTAATGGGGGATGATGATGGCACCAAATAGGAGAGATGATGATGAACACCCCAGATGAAACACATAGAATATATACTACTCATCTCTCCATTCAACTTCATTTTTATTTTTTATTTTTATTCTTATTCTGATATAATAATCTAAAATATTTACAACTATTTTCTAAGATAGAATTTGGAGTTTGTCTGCATTCTATGGTTGCTAAAGTTTACCTCCTACTTGTTTGGTGAAATATCTCATATGTTCAAGGTTTTAATCCAGACGTACACAACAACTATGACCATCGAAGTGTTGATGTATTACAGTCATAATTTGCTAAGGGATTAGTCTAGGCATAGTCTAGGACATCTTTCCAAAAAAAAGTGGGTACACTCTAAAATTTGCAATGGTCTTGCAACTCACATGAGTTAACTATTAAATTTTAATGACGTTTGTTTTATAAATACTCTGAGAAAGTAATTTTTTTAACTGTTTTAGAATATTTGGATAAGTATGTTAAGCGCATTTTCAATGGAGGTTTTTATAAGAATTTTTTTTGTATTTTTGATGTCATTTCATTTCCACCTCATTAATTTAAAAATTCATATAAAAGTCCATAATAGTAGTTCTTATAAGAACCTCATTTTTGTGGATCCTACGTATTTGTCTACATCAATAATTATTTTATATTCATAAATAAATATCAAATATTAAATTTAAGTACCAATAGAAACGAGGACATTGACATTTTACACAAACTTCATGGTAAGAACCAATGTTATTAAATAAGAACCCAAAGAAGATGAGGTTCTTATAAGAATTCTCCACAATGATAGTTTCTGCAAGCCACATCACTTTTTGCTTATAAGTACATTGCTTGGAGATGCTTTAATAATCATAGGTTTAAAAAATTAAGTGTAGGAAAGAGGTTCGAAATGATTAATGAATTATTGATTATCCTGTGACAAGATAGACGGAGTGAGGAGGAGGATGATGCCATATGAAATAGACACAATCACAAATAAAGTAGACCATATTTTCAAGTTTATATTTTCGTTGGTTAATTTTTATTTAAGGACCGGTTGACAGTTGCAGAATGATTAAGTGGTCAGAATGATTAAGAGGCTCATAATTGTTCAAAATGAAATTAGGACGCTTAATGGTTAAGGGAGGTCCAGGTAGGGGTGTAAACGAGCCGAGTCAAGTCGAGTATCAGGTTATTCGAGCCGAGCTCGAAAAAAAATATCAGGCTCGAGCTCAATTAATTTTTCAAAGTCGGGCTCGAGCTTGAGCTCGAATATTTTTTTCAATGTTCGAGCTCGAGTTTGATGCTCGTTTACGAGATCGATTAACTCGTTTATGCATTCAAGATCGATATTTTTTATACTTTTTTTATATAATTTGTAAACATATAAATATGCAAGGCTCGAAAAAGTGTATGTTCGAATGGCTCGGCTCGACTCGTAAAGCTTAATCGAGCTTTCGAACGAGTCGAGTCGAACATTGACGTTATGGAGCTCGACTCGTTAACTTATGCGAGCTTTATTTTGTGTCCGAGATCGACTCGAGCTCGACAACTATTAGGCTCGAGCTCGAGTAGCTCGTTAAAAGCTCGACTCGTTTACACCCCTAAGTCCAGGATACAAAATCATTCAGAGGTTTTAGAGTCATTAAGAGGTAAACAAACATCAAAGATGTTGTAGCCCAGTGGTTTGGTAACATCCTGGGAGGGTAAGTGGTGGAAGCCCTTACTACCTGGGTTCGAACCCCGTGATGATCACGCGGAGATATCCCCTAATCAAGGGGCGGATCGTGGGTCTGCTGTTTGGGCCGGGTCGTGGGCCGAATCGTGGCCGGGTCGAATGAGGATTAGTCTGGACTAAGTCAAGGATACCCCGAAATGCAATTGCCTTTAAAAAAAATTAATTAATATTGTTATTTGATTAACAATTAATTTATCAGCTAATAATCAATCTTACAAGCACAACTTAAATATGTTCTTAGAATGGCAAGACTCATGTGTAGTTGTTGACTTTTATACCAGTTATGTTTGACATGAAAATTCTTGGACAAATCAATGTTTTGTTTCATAATATATTTGTGATCTTATAAAATATCATTACTAGCCCTCTCCTAGATTTTTTTTTATTTTGACTTGTTATTTGAGATAGGGGCATTTGGGTTGAGGGACTATTTTCAGGAGATTCAAATTTTATGAAGAGATTTAAAAATTTTAGAGCATCACCAACAGCTAAATTAAAATAGAAAAATAAAGATTTCAGCAATTTTTTATCTAATAGTTATGCTATCTTGTATGTTAAAATAGAGAAAATACTAAGCATCTTCAACCCAAAAACTAAAAAAAAAATGCCGAGACCCTCAAACACTAAAAAGAACAACTCCAACCCAACACTAAAAACATCTTTAATAATAAAATAATATATGTATTGATTAGGCCATCCGTAGCCCATTCGGGATGGGCAGCGGGATGGCTGCGGGATGGCTCGGTATGGGCTACGAGGGGTGCGGGTTCAGCGGGGCGGGATGGATTTCGGGGATGGGTTCCCGATTCATCCCGAAGCTTTATTAAAACAAAAAAAATTATTTAATTTTTAAAAATAATGCCGTTGAACGGCTTTTTGTAAAAAAAAAATTCTCAATTTAATCCCACTATATATTTAACCCTCAACCTCTTATTTTTCACACCTCTCAAACTCTCTCAAATTCTCTCAACCTCTTATTTTTCACACCTCTCAAACTCTCTCAAATTCTCTCAACCTCTTATTTTTCACACCTCTCAAACTCTCTCAAATTCTCTCAACCTCTTATTTTAAACAATATGGATTCGCCACAACCTCTTATACTTCATAACCCGACACGCGGATGGGAACCGGCAATATTGAGAAACATTATGTACGCTTGTGTCATATTACACAATATGATACTCGAAGACGAAAACCATGCTATTTGTGGTGACGTGGAAAACGATTTTTTCACGAATGATATCGAAAGCCAAATCAGTGAGACACAACGCGCGACAAATGTTCAAGAAGTCATAAACCGGGACACTCATAATAACCTTCGGTCGGATTTGGTCGAACATATTTGGCGTATCCAAGTTCCCAACAATGACGACGAGTAGATTTTTAAATTTATTTTGTAATTTTTATTTTTAATGAATGATATGAATTTTAATTTTTATTATTTATCTTATTTTTATTTATTAAAAAATATATAAATATTTTTATTTTGTTAAATAATTAAATGTATAAATAAAAGAATTAAAATAAATGAGGTGGCAAAAGGGTTTGAGGGAATGGGGTACGGGTGTTTAGGGATTGTTAGGGATTGAGTGAGGGATGGGGTACTGATGGCCTTATTATACTATTTTTTTAAAACAAAATAATTATAATATATACTTGAATTTATAAAAGTTGAATAGAATACTAATATAAATTTTGAGTGGCCTACTTTATTTGCTTCCAAATATAGAGGTCAACTTTATTAACCTCCATTTTTTGTGTTTTAGTGGTGGGTTAGAGATGAAAACACTTTCATTTTAATGTTTTTAGTGATGGGTTAGAAATGGTCTTAGAGAGAACGTAAAAATCTACAACTTTTAAGAAGAGATAGAAACAATATTTATTCTTTTCCTCCAATAAAATATAATGAACTTAAATGCGTAGAAGAGAGAAATAATATTATATTAAATATATTGAATATTTTATTAGGAATGAGATTGGGAGAGAACCCTAACAGATAAAAGAACCGAAAACATCTAAAACGTTAGACTGAGATGGTCCAACGGAAGAGGTTAAAATGGTAGTTATAAGTTATAACCACTTTTTTCAAGAAGAAAAACCATTTTCTTCTAAATTTTTAAATCGAAAATAAATGAAAACAACAAAAATTGGAGCGAAACAAACAACACAAAAAACACATTATTATATTTAGAGTAAATTACATTTTTCGTCCCTGTGGTTTGCTAAATTTTGCGGATTTCATACTATATGGTTTCAAAATTTTGCTTTTCGTCCCTATAGTTTGGAATTCATTTATATTGTCCAAAGGTTTAATCAGTCCAAACATTAAAGTCTATTTAGTTTTCTTGAATTTTCCTATTTTAATTCTTCAAATATGATTTTCCAAGTTTATAGAAATTACAATATTACCCTTGTTAGTAAAACAAAGGGTTTTATCTGAACATAGTTTTTTGATATTTGGTTGGAATTTTGAGATCAATTTAATACAAAAATATGTGATAACAAGATCATTGGTATTTGGATGGTGATGAGTTACTACACATGTGCATGGCTCTAGAAACACCTTAATTCAATTTTTGTTGGTAGGACCTACTATTTATTAATTTTATTATCATAGTTAAATATTGACATTGTTTTGTTAAAAAATCTGTTACGTGTATTTATTTGAACAAAAAGCAACTTTAACCGGCTCCACACGGAATTGCCTCCAAGGACATCAATGTGAGGGGGCATTTTTAGACTCACTCAGCAGTTGAGGCTAGTGGAGGGGTTTGGGATCGAACCCATAACCTGTTATGTATTTGGGCAAAGTCACTCCACCCTTTGCCAACTGAGCTACACGCCGGAGGGCGGAGGCTAATTGTTTATTGTTTATTTGTGCAAGTCAAGAACTAATTAAGGGTCAAGAGCCTCTTGTAACCTACGTTAATGGTGGAGTTGAGTTTCTTAACTCTACGACATAATTAAGAGCTAGTACAATCTTAAGGGTGTGTCTTTATTTATAGTAAATTGTTCGACAATTTTAAAAGAAAAAATATAACTTAAATCAAATTACTTTTTATGCGTATATTGATTGAAATTACCACTCTTGAGTTACTTATTCGATCTTCATTCAAACTCTCGCTTTCCTAATTAAGGGTGCGTTTGGTACGCATACAGGATAGGACAAGACAAGGTGGGACAGTTGTTCCACGTGTGGTAAAGCAGAACTGGACAGAACAGAACATATAACATTAACCAATTTACCCTTACTAAATTTAAAGAATGAATAAAATATGAAATAGAAGATAATTAGATTTTATTTTGAGGTTATATTGGTAAACATAAGTCTGTTCCACCTTGTTTCATGGGGTGAGGGTGGAAGATGCTTGTTCCACCTTGTTCCAGTCTGTTCCACATAAAAGTCATGCCGAACGTGGGACAGTGGACCCTGTCCAGTGTACCAAACGCATCCTAAAAGATAGAAGAACAACCTTCTCCCGAAGATACGGGATCGTTTTGCTGTTCTTTCCTAGAAATACAAAAAAAGAGATAAAAATGTGAGATATGTAGCAATAAATAGGAACTTATTGATGGATAATTAAAAGGTGAAAGATACCTATAAGTTTCCTAGGTGTTGCCTTTTGTCATACCAAAATAAGAGAAGCTTGATTGCATAATAATATGTGTACCCAAGTGCTACCAACAAAGCATATGCTTTTGGTTCACTTCAAAATCAATGGTCCACAATTGAATATGACTTCTATAAAAGACCAACAATTCACATTAATACAACAAATCAAAATCAAAATCACCCCCAAAAAATTGATTGGTTTATTGTGTATAAAATTTAAAGGGTATGATTATGTGTTTTTGTCTATACATATGTTTACAAATGGGTATTTGTGTATGTGTTTCTTTATACAAACTCCAAGCAATAGTGTTGGAAGGTGAATTATGAGGTTATAGTCTTGAATGCTGACATCCTCCTCTATTGAAACCATAGACATTCTAAGAAGAAAATGGTTTTTTGGAATAGTTTAACTAGTAAAAGCTTGTGTTTTTTTTGGGAAGGGTGTCCTAGGCTATGCATAGACTAATCCCTTGGCAAATTATGACCGTAAGATATCAGCCATGATTAAATCTTGGTGGTCACAGTTGTTGTGTACGTCTAGATTAGAACCCTGGACAGATGAGATATTCCACCACATCCTCAGGGCCTTAACCAGTACGCCACAACCCTTGTGGTTTAGTAAAAGCTTGTGTTGTTTAAAGAAGTCGTCAATTCAAGACTAGTATAATGTTTTAACTTCAGGGATCATGATATATGTCGGGGGACATGCAAACTAGTGTGGACATTCACGAACCTATCAAAAATAAAAAGAACAACCTAATCAGCAGACTATATATATATATATATACACATACACATACATACACATACAGGTGGAGGTTCAAACGAGAAAACCATCATTTTACGAAAAAACGCATGAACACTCCATTCACATGTGATAAAACACGTGATAAGACATGATGGTGTGTAGACGACTTGGCCCTTTACCTAGGCAATCCCAAAGGTCGCTTGCATCTCTGATTTAGTATCAACCTTCGTGTTCTGTTAGTGTCAACCATATTCAAAGGACGGTTTTGAAGTGTTGTATGATTGTTTTAAACATGTTTTGTACACGTTTTTTTTGTTGTTTTTTAATTATTTTGGGCGATTGTATTTTGATCGATGTTGAAACATTGAGTCTTGTCACATGATTATTATTATGAACGATTCATTTTGATCTTGTTAATATGGATTTGGTGTTTGTTTGTTATCCTTTTATTGTTCTAATATGATATCTCCGATCTATCGACACCAATCGCAACTCCTTTATCATTGTCGATGAGATCAATCGTTTCTTGATACTTAGCCTCAACGCCGATCCGTCAACGATAAGGTGTTCGGCCTGGAGAAATAAAAATTTAATAATTAAAAAAAATCAAATTGACAGATTAGTGACGGATTTTCCGTCCGTAATAAATCTTTATTTTTTTTGCCGTCGGTGATCCGTCGGTAATTGGTTACGTCAGTAAATCTCGCCGTAAGTGAACCCACAGTGATCCGTCGCTAATATCCGTCGGGAATTCAATTGCCTACCAGATTATTTGCGAAAGCTGGTTCCGACGGGGTTTGCGCAGTACCGACGGATTTCCGACGGAATATTCCGTTGGTAGGTTTTGTTTTGTAGTGTTGGGTTCCGTTAGAATGAAAGTTATGATGAGAACGGTAAGAAATGATCTCCACCCTTAGATGCACATTAGAATGAAATACACTACGATAAGATACACCGAGATGTATCAGATCAATGCTTGTATCTAGCGCGATTAATGGGATACATTTGAGATTAAAAATAAAGTTATGAACTCTAATTTTTTGTCTATATATTTGTGTATATAGATATATAATTCCTTGTTAAACCAAAATTGTTTGACATATTGTTAGATAGGGGTTAAATCATTTGCGAACCAAAAAAAGATTGAGAACCATGAGAACTGATCTAAGCCATAATTTAGTTTTGATCCCATGGTTATAATTAAACTTTTGATCACATGGTTATAATTAAAAGATTGAGAACCGTGAGAACCCATCTAAACCGTAATAGATTAAATCAATTAATAATTTAGATCAATTTTCATAGTTCTCAACCTTTTTACGATTCTCATTTGATTACCGTTTTAGATATGCATATTTTTAGATGCAACTCATGTAACTATGTAAGGATAAAATAGCGGTCGAACTTCGAAGTCATGAAAAAAGGTATAGAGAAAAGAAGAAAAGAAAAAATGGGCCAAGATGGTAAGTGGGCCCGGAAGCCCATATTGCAAACACGTGCATGGCCATGTCATGTCGTCTTCGTCCACCTGTCACTTTTTGGCATCACCTTCACATATAGCACGGACCCTTTCGTTGACACGTAGAGACACATCCAATTTTACAACTTTAAAATCCTTTTGGACTCTCAAATTCTATACCCCTCGTTACGAGCCCCTACGACATATCCTCTGTCATACACAAATTATAGTTACCCTTTATATCCATATAATTATTTAATTAGTTTATTTTATATCTTTTATTTTTTTAATTTTTATTTTACACCTTTATCATATTAACATATATAACTGTATATTAGCTAAAATACGTTTTAATTTTACAAATTACACCATTATAATCGTCTATTCGATACATTCGAAATGATCATAATATTGAATATTTTTTGATTTAATTATTTTATTATATACCACATAAAAATATTTTTTATATTTTTAATTCATACCCTTATAGTTAATTATTTAATTTATGGGACATCTTTTACTTTTTCAATTTTCGTTTTACACTCTTATCACATTAACATAATAATCATATATTAACTAAAATATGTTAAAAAAAATACGTTTTAACATATCACATTAACATACATAATTACATTAAAATACGTTAAGAAATTCGAAAATGGTGGCAGGTAATGTGACATACTTACCATTCAGGACACAACCGTCGTCAAACACGTGTCAATTGCAATAGTGCATGTTAATGGTAATCATTACATAAAAGTGGTATTAGACGGAGAATACCCAATGTCCACACTCATACACAATTGGACACGTTATCGACTTCAAGATGCAAGTACATGGATTGTCTCATACAAACGTAGATTAGATGTAAAAATGGGCCATCGATAAGTACAATTTTTTTTATATGTTATCTTTTATCATCATAAATAACATTGAGTTCAAGAAAATATTAATAATTCATATAAAACTGTTTTTCCGAGAAATCCTAGACGCAAAATTAATCAATAATTATTTCTAAATTAATATTATCTATCATATCATTTTTACCTAGCATTATAAATTCGTTCCACCATCAAACCCATCATATGTTACACCTTTAATATATAAACCAACATCATTTTATTTCGCAATATTGACTATTTAGAGCAACACTATATGCAAATTAATATAAATCGGTTGAATTTCCATATCACCTCATATTAATGTTTTCGTCATTTTAAACTTTTAGGGTTAATACATACTTTTAAACAAGGTTAGTTTTGAAATCCTAAATATAGATATATGGTGGATAGTCCCATACGGTTGGTAATTTTTTCAAAATGAATGAGTTTTCTTAGTTAATAACAAGAAATCTATTATATTCTAATAAAAATGTTTGAGCCCTTAATATAATGTTAAATTCTTTTTAGGTCCTATTAAATATTAAAAAAAATTGTGTCTTATTTATTGACTAAATTTTTTGAACTACTACTATATACTAAAAAAGTTTGGGCCCCTACTTTTTGTGGGTCCTTAATATAATGTAATTTTTTTGGGGTCCTATTAAATACTAAAAAATTGTGTCTTTTTTAAATGGTACTATATACTATAATATAATGTTTTTTGTGTGCCGTTAATATAATTTTTTTGAACTACTATTATATACTATATAGTATATACTAAAAAACATTGGGCCCCTACGTTTTTGTAGGCCCTGAGCGTGCGCCCGGCTCGCCATCTCTCTGGCACGACCCTGTTTCGAAATAATATAATTAAATAAAAAATAAGAAGGTATCGACGAATAATAATATAATTAAATCAAAAAATAACGTAGACGTATGACATATAATAATATAATTAAATAAAAAAAATCAATATTTGGCTCATTTCGAAGGTATCGACGAGACGATTACAATGGTGTAACTTGTTAAAATTAAAAAAATATTTTTTAACGTATTTTAGTTGATATGTGTTAATATAATAAAAGTGTAAAATGAAAAATAGAAAACTAAAAGGTATAAAGAAAATTAACTAAGGGGGCGTTTGGTTCATTTTAAGGAATAAGAATGAAAATGTAAATGAGAATGCAGGAGAATGAGAATAAGAATGAACATTCCATTGATGATGTTTAGTTAAACAAATATAATTAATAAATAAATATTTTATATAAACTTTTTAATACAAATATGTGACTTCCAACATGAAAATAAAAAATATTTTTCATTCAACATCGAGAAATGAAGGTAGGAGTAAAAATGACTAAACGGGAATAAAATTTTCATTCCCCACGATTTGGTCAGGAATGAAAATTAATGGGATTGGGGTAATGATTCCATAATATTATAACAAACCAAAAAACAGTTTTTATTATCATTCTCATTCCTTACCCCTCAATACCCCCAACCAAACACCCCCTTAAATAAGTATAAGGGTGTGAAATGTAACATTTAAATCAATAAATTAAAAATCGAGGACAAATGTGTGAATCGCGGACCAATATCGCAGGCCACATGGGCTGGGTCTGTGATCGCGGCCCAAATTACGGAATGATGGGGTATTTTTGCAAAACGCGAGAGAAAATAGGCATTTATGCAAGTCAAAGTCAAACTTAGGGTATTTTAATTAATTTTCCTTATTTTTATCAACATTTTAATTAGTTAATTTTTAGGGAAATTAATTAAAATACCCAAAGTTTGAAAATAGGTTTTCATAAATACCCAAAATCTCGTTGAGTTTGCCAAAATACCCACTTTTTCCGCGGTAGAATCCGCGATCGCGGATGCGTGCCACGTGGCCCGCGATGGTCCCGCGGTGGATTGAAATTTACAATTTTGGCCCCTCCAGTTTGGGGCAAAAAAATTACATTTTTGCTCCCTCTAGTTTTTAGGTTATCATTTTATGTAGTTGGAGTTTTTAAAGTGTTGTTGCATGTTTTTACTGTTTTTTCACACTTTTTGTCTGAGTTGTTTTAGGTATTTTTATAATGTATTTAATATAGAAATTAATTAAAGAAAATGTTTTCTCCATTTTAAGTTATTTAATAGGGAAATTAATTAAAAGATCAATTATTGCAAATCATCTTCCCAACCGAAACAGATACAGTGCAGGTAAACAAAAAAATCTATTACGGGAAGGCGTCCTGGATTCCAGTGACGAAGTTAACCTTTTCCTTGATCACGTCCTCCATTCCCGTGTAGTCCTCTTCGATTTCTTTTAGTTCCTCTTCTACTTCCTTAATCTGTCGTTGCACCTGCCGAACGTGAGCCCTAGCCATGGCCAGTTTTCGTTTCTTCTCCGCTAGATACTCCATTTTCCCCTGCTGAATCCCCCTGTTATGGTTCCACATAACTTTTACCTTTTCGATATCGGCGTTCGCCTCATCAATAGATTTTTGCACTAAAGGAGGAATTCGTTGACTTTGTGGAAGACCCGTCGGCTGGGTACACTGATACATTGGTGGGCTTTTCCTGTCACTATCGAGGTGGTAATTCTCCCATGCCATCTCCCAGTCTTCTGCCTCCTCAGCCGTGAATGGATCATCGGTCGCAGTTCGCCCATGGTTTCTCCACTCCTCGTCTGTTTTCGGCACCTTCCAGGTACTCCGAAAAGCTCCATCTTTTAGTGGTTGGTAGGCTGCCGAACGTGAAGTTCCAGCCCCATTCGCCGACCTGTTCCCCCTTGATCTTGAACCTCCAGCCATAGTGTCATTCACCAAGCTCCATCTTTTAGGGACCTAGGTTGTCATTCACCATTCACCAAAGTTTAAGGACATACAATCAAACATATATTTTTTTTAAAAACACTAACTTTTTTATTTAAAAAAAACATCACAAAACATGATTTGACATAAAACAATTTCTAATTTAGAAATTATTCTCTACAATTTCTTATACTATTCACTGCCACATCAGCAAAAAGTACTGATTTGCCATTTGCAATTACCAAAAACCAATTTCTAATTTAGCAATCATGCTCACAATCACCATAATTTCTAAAAAAAAATCATACGTATCACATTTACAATCCATTTGTAGTTCATATGAAATTCATGTTGTGGATGCTCTAACAAGTGATAAAATAAAATCGATTGACAAATATTGTGCGACTATTTCTTTTGACCTTCAAAAAACGAATATTTGGGCCAAAGGTTATTGGGCCATTTAATACCTCTTGTGCTTTTTAGTAGGCCCATTTAGTAACACAATAGAAACAATTCTATTACGACATTATTCGTAAATAATATTCAAACTAGTTCCAATTAGAGAGGGCTAAAGTAGGCCCGGCCTAGCCCGTGATCGATAGGAATCGGTTCGGTTATTGCATGATAATACAAGACCCATTAATTTTTTTACAAAAACTCAAGGTTCAGTCTAGGATCGGGAACAGGATCGATTATACATAGACTCGATCTATAAAAACAAATTAATTTTTTATATGTTATATAACAAGTTTTTCAAGTTTTGGAACTGATGTGGGCATGTTGAGGACCCGAACCGGTTATAGGGACCGGACTTTGTACATAAACAATGGGTTGGGTATTTTTGTTCGACACTGGAACCAGTTACAAGAGGATAATCTTGGACGGGACCGATTTTTGGCATCTATAGCTGCAATCACAATAATCAATAATGTTTGGCCCAAGAGTGAAACATACTATGTGTTAGTTGTCGCATCGTAAGATACCGTACTATATAAAGTTAATTGTAAATCTGGAAAAAAAAATACATTTTCTTACTAAAATATCGAAATTAGATCTAAGATTGACATCTTGATACACTAATTTACCATAATAATAAATAGAGTCAATGTTTATAAATATACTTAAATATACTCACATGTAATAATAGGTTGTAAGGGTTAGGTTCACGTGAGACCAAACTGTTTTCGTGAGACCAAGAAATTAACACTAAACCTTCACAGTGATTCATTGTGAATGTAAAAAAAACAACAAACCTTCACAGCAAAAACAATATGAAGGTTTACCATCACAGTACCTTCACAGTATTTTGTTGTGAAGATTTAGTGTTAATTTTTTGGTCTCGCGGTCTCACGAAAATAGTCTGGTCTCACATGATCTCAAGTCTAGGTTGTAAATGTCAAACATATAAGTAAATTTTATATATGTAAGACCATCTCCGATGAACCATCTATTTTACTTTTTACCTTTATTTTACTAAATAAAACATCTCCAATGAACCCTCTATTTTACTCTATATAATAGAGAAATGAATAGTAACTCTTTAAATATAGAGAAACACTATTCATAATCTCTATTTTATCTAGAGTAGAAAAGAGAATATAATTGGAATATTTCTCTTTTAGAGTAGAAATAGAGTAATACATCGGAGAATACATAACACATTTTTATTTTAGATTATAATAGAGAGTAAAATAAAGAATTACATTGGAGATACCTTACACGAGGGATAAGATTTTGAAGGAATTGGAATAATAATTTATTTGACCAAATTCCAAATCCTATGTTCGGTTTACGTAATGAAAATGATGAAATCTTTTGAATTCCACAAATTAAGGAATTCATCATTCATTGGTTAAGTGAAATAATTAAATTTCAATCCTTTTGCATCCAATTTTAACTAATATCGTCCACCTCCTCGTCCAACCCTGCCCCACCATGACCACGTTACTACCGTCACACCCCTACCCCACCCCATCCTGTCACCCACCCCACACCCACTCCTCGTCGACCATGCCACCACTGCCTTCACCACAACTAACACCAACCCCACCCCCCCGACCACCATGCCACTACTGTTGTCATAGCTACCCCTGCCACCACCCCACCAACCACCATGTTCCTACTGTCGTCGTCACAACAACCATGCCACCACCCAACACTCATCCCCACTATGGTGGTGGGTTGTGGCAGAGGAAGTGATGACACCCGCTCCGCCCCACACACCTACAATCCACCAACCACCATGCCATTGCTGTCGTCATAACAACCACCAGGCCCCACCCTGGACCACCCCACCCCCACACACCCATCGTCTTCCATGCCGCTGGACCACCCCACCCCCACACACCCATCGTCTTCCATGCCACTATTGTCGTCACGTTCCATCAAATTCTATTTTACGAACCAAAACGTCCCCCAAGAATTACAATTCCTTTCGGATGATGCTCTTGATTAAGACAAGGTGAAAGGATTATCGGTTACAAACCCTTTTGTAAAAACTCATTTTCAAAAATCAAGACTATATACCATGGCACGATTCAAAAGATTCTTTCATTATCCCTTACCAAGTTGGGGTTGCACCGAATCCGCTAACGACAAGCCCCCATCTTCATTACTCGAAATTATCAATTCGACAAACAAGAATAGAATCCTTAAAACTTCCCCAAAAAGGCTACATACAATTAAAACCAAAAACCAGTCCAAAGATAGGACTATAAAATTGTCAGATTCAAGCCCTAATTAAAATTCAACTGTAAATTTTAATACATCTCCAATTCCCATCCTGTACATGCAGCAATTCACCAATCACTAGTCTTCTTCATCTCTTCTATGATCCACCTAAAGAGTAGTTGCAGACACCCTAAGAGATTTGTGTTTGTATGTTCTTAGAAGCTTCTTGTTTCACTCATAGGATCGTAATCATAAGCGTCACCCGCCTTGATGAACCGACCTTTCACACGTTTTCTCACATCGGCTCTCGCCTTTCTTGTTGCATACCTTACTCTCTTCTCAAATCTGCATAAAAAATCAAGGTCAGAAGGGTGATCGTGATTTAGATGACGATACTGTGAGAATATGTGGAACCCTTTTAAATCTCCCCCCAAAAAAGCCCTACAAACAGATATACAGGTTTAAATGTTTAGCCAATGTGGAGAAGCTAAAAATTTTGCGAGAGGCGAGAAGTGTAAGTATCATATATGACTCCACACATGATACACAACCTTAATCATATATGATTAAACACATGTTGCATTGACAACACACAGGAGCGTAATCATATATGATAAAGACACTTCTAGCCTTCTCACAAAATGTTTAGCTGGTCAGGTTAAGGAGAAACCTCAAAAAAATGAAAAACTAAGGAACACCCCCTTCATCAGGACGATATGCACTTGTGCATACAAGTAATTTGTGGCATGCATAAAAACAAAAAAACAACTTAATTTACTTGTAGCACAGATGCATACCATCCGGATAAAGGGCTACTACCAAGGTGTTCCTCGGTTTCCATTTTTTTAGGTTTTCCCCTATATAGTATATATATAGGAGAGCACTAACTATTTAAGAAAATAACCGTTAACGTACAAAATCATGCATGATTCACGCGACTTAAGTTGCGGCCAAAGTCGCCCGCGTCCAATTATTTCCCGTTAATGTCAAATTGGCTGTTTTTATATATATAAGTTTGGTGGTTTGTGTCTAGCTGATACAAGACTCCAATGTCAGTAAATATAGATGCAAAGACTCACTTGCGTATCTTCTTTTTCTCCCTGTAACGAAGGACAGCGTCGCTCCTGATGGTGGTGCTCCCAGGACCAGGGCTGCACCAAGGTGGCTCCCCCATTGGAAGCGAAGCTCCACAGTCTTGATATTCACCGCCACTGCTATCACCCGTAAGACTTGAAAACGAAAGTTGCCTTGCGTGACAAGGGTTCGGTTCCGTTTTGCAGCTCATTAACGAATCCACCGAGGCTGCGTTGCTGCATGCTGGTTCTACACCATTTGCAGAGTCCTAACCAAAACAACCAAAAGTTAGCAAATGACAAATGCATGACTTTAAATACGAAAATTCATATGTGAATCAAAGTGAATATTTCTTGAGATTTTGAATCAGTAATACCTTTGTCGCTTCTTTCATACCAAACAAGCTATCGATCCCATCTTTCGCAAAAAGATTTTTCGGGTCGTTATGGCCTACACCAAAGAGTTCTTCATAATTCTCGATATTCATATCAACTTCATCCATGGTGAAATCATCATACAGTCCATCATCAGAAACTTTTTCAGGATCTTTTGTCCCTGAATACGATATCTGCAAGTAAACAATCCGTTAATCCCCTTAAAGATCGATCTTTTAAAGATTTCTTGATCACCCACTTGAATCAATACAACTAAATTGACTAAAAAAAACAGAAAAAGTTACCAATTAATCCCCATAAAGATTGATCTTTTAAAGATTTTGTGACCACCCACTTCAATCAAAACAACTAAATTGACTAAAAAAACAGAAAAATTACCTTATTTGCAGAAGAATTCAACGGTTTTCCTTGGCGATAGATATCTTGTGACCTATTATCGTCATGGAGGATCGAACCCATCCAATCATTCGAGTTATTTTCATTCTGCAAATCACTGGTGTCAACTGGCATAGATGAATCTTGAGTATTGTCGTTTTCAGAAGGTTCTTGGCTGTTATCAGCAATGCTCATTGAACCCATTTCTTGTTCACAAGATTCTGACATAAAGGGCCAAATCGAAGAAAGTTCCACAGCCGTAGGGCAGCCCGAATAACAATTTAATGTTTGTCGACTATGTGTACTTGCATCTAAACTAGCTCCGTTGTGACCTACCCAATCGCAATTCTGGCAAAGCGAGGCTTTTTCATCCACACATCTAACGAGTGCGGGCTGTGAATTACACACATCGCATACGAGTGTTCTCATGTGGCGTTTTGATAACGGATTCGCAGAATGAACATTGCGATCACATGATAAACACAAGTAGGCTGCATCAGATCGACAATACACCATCGATCTTGCCTCCCCACAATAATCACAATTGTAACCCATATTTTCGTTAACAAGAACAAGATTATGATCCTTCTCTACCTTAAACTAACAGAAACTAGAAAAACACAGCTTACTAGCTGCGCAAGATCCGATCAAGATTCGATCTTTTGCTATTCTTGAAGATGAAGTTCACTGCAAAAATCTGGATGAATGAGAATTTCAATCAGAAAGTTGGAAATTTTCCCATTTGATCAAAATAAACACACTTGAATGGTATAGAATATGTTCTAAAGCATCCAAAAGGGTCAATTCAAGAACAATCTAATGAAGCAATTTGATTAGATCTTATGGATAAAATCCAAGAATAAATGAATAATTTCATGAGACTGAACTAAACTGGTTGCTGAAACATTCTAATAGAAGATATTTTAACATGGGTGAATGCCAAAGCGATGGAATGGTAGAGATTCTAAAGGAATCAAAGCTCAAATTGAAAAGGGGTTTTTAGCATCTTAAATCAAGACAAAAAGTAAATCAGAATCTAGCAATAATTAGGAAAAGAACCTTCAAATTGATTTGTGGGTTTGCAAAATTAAAGTATAAATAAGCAATAAAAATGGGGAAAAATTCAATCGAACTTGAAATGGAGCAGATCCAAGCTCCAGTTTTCTATAAAACCAGTGGAAATAGATGAAAATTACACAAAAAGATGATAAAGTGATTGACAAAAAGAGAAATGTCCAATCAATGAATCGAACCACAACTTATAGATGATGAAGAAATGAAACAAACACAGAAAACCCAATTTATATAAAGGAAAAAGAAACAGAACCCAGAAAGTTTACCAAGTGAATCCATGATATGCACGACCAAAGCAGAGATCGTTTTTGGTTGAAGAAGTTGAAAACCCTAAATAAAGATGAGAGCTTTCAAGATTTCTTGCTCTTTTTCTAGTCTGTTCCTGTGTTTGTTTGGGTGTGTGTTCTGAGGTAGGTGTTGATTTTGGAGATGCAAAATATCTGACAACACATCAAAAAATATCTAGAAAAAAGGGTAAAAAGTGTGTGAGAGAAAGAGAGAGGGGGTGGGTTTGAACCTTGTCCCTTTCTTGACACTTGCAACTCAGGCCCTCTCCACCTCCTTTCTTTTCTTGGTTAATTACAAATTCATCCTTTTGGATATGCCACCTTTCATATTTCGATCCTTTCAAAGAACATTCTCTTTTTCTAAGGGCGCGTTTGCTATGCAGACGGGTGGGATGAGACTCGACAAAAAATAGCCTCATATTTGGTATGTCATAGAACAAAACTTAAGTGTTTTAGTTCCATCAAAATAGGTGGAACAACATGGGTTCAAATGTAAGATTACAATATTACCCTTTTTCCAACATCTTATTCTTAAACCTAAATCTAAAATCAACGCCTCCATACTTCATGGCTTCTTCCACGTCTGCGCATCGCCTCCATATCGTTCAAGCTGCTTCATCAGGTATTGTTAATGTCAAAAATCGTCCAGAAGGATAACTTAAGGTTGATTATGGAGCTTAACAACTAAAGATAGAAATCGTTCGACAAAGCAATGCGACAAAGACAAAAAACGTAAATAAGACGCAAGGAATTTGGTGACGCGGGAAAAACCTCAACGAGGAAAAAACCCGTGGACGACAGTGGGTGTCGTCGCTGCACTATGGTCGCCAAACAGGGGCGATGTCCTTATGTTTCAGATGTCGAGAGTACAATGATTACAATACAAGTATAAGAAATAAGCTAATTTTGTAAAATAACAAATGTATCGTGCGTAAAAATTAGTGCGTCATGCGTAAGGACTATGTGTCGTGCGTCGTGAGCGATCATTTGAGAAAGATAGTTCTTTGCTTCGAATGTCTTTTTCGATGTCTAGTAAGTGTTCTCGAATTCAGATATCCGCAAGTGAGGCTAGAGTCTTTGTATTTATAGTCTTCGTAGCTTTAAATGATCCTCATGAATGTCGGAATAACGGTCGTAACGGCTTTTGTGAGTTAATGCTTGTAATTACCCTTGTCGGTTATATCCGTTGACCATTAATGGTGTTGATCCTGCATTAAACAGAGAAATCATAACAGTCATGTTATACGTTAGTCGGTCGAGGTCGTAAGGTGTCTTACGACGGTCGAGCGTCATGAGTAAATTTTGATCTAAACTCTGGACTGTAGACAATTTTTTTTATGATTTTATCTTATCATAAAGAAGTGCAAGGAGTATGTTTTCCCTTTTCTGGTCGTGGTCGAGACTGGTGAAATTTAACCCAAACAGTTTGCCCCCAAAATTTAAAATAAAAAGGTAATTTTCAAATTTGAATTTTAAATTTTTGTTAGAGAAAAATCTTTGTTTAAAAGGATGTCCAGGGGTGTGACACGTGTCGAAAGTCGTTGGTTTTGGAAACAACTGTAATTGCCAGGTGTCAACGATCCATGGCTGTATACGAAAAGGCGAGGGCACGCGTCGATCATCGAAAGGCTCGATCTGACACGATCGATTACATAAATAGAGACCCACGGTGGATCTTTTCGTTTTTACAACTTCAGAAATCTTTAGAGTTATTTTCGTCTTTGATCTTCGCTTTCTTTCAGTTAATCCTTTCCAAACCTACAAAGAATCTTTGAACCGATTAGAGTTTTCGAGGTTTAGAGCGCCTATATAAGGTACAATCTCTTTCTTCCTTTTATGCGTCACAAATCGATTGCTAGGAAACCTAGGAGACACTGGGATCTTTTTGCTTTGAGTGATATAAAAATTTGGTTAACTGGTTTAGCAATGTCGACCGAACCAGCGAGCACCATTAGAGATCAAGACGATCTAGACTCCCTTAGAAAATTAGCGAAAATCCCTGCGGGGATTTCATTGAGCAGGGTCGGTCAGGTCCGTCCAGAGATGTGTCCCGACGGGCATTTCGTGATATATGAATACCCGTTTAAGATAGGTTTCGAATGGCCCTATTCGCCTCTGGCCAAGGCATTCATGTGCGAGTTCGACCTCTCACCGGGGCAGTTGATGCCCCAATTTTGGCGTGTTATCCAAGTCGTAGAGCGACTAACCAAGTACTGGGCATCGCCCAAGAATGTGAACGACCTCTTGACGGTCTACCAAGTCAAGATGGACGGGTATCGCCGCTATAGCCTGTTCTCAAAACACAAGGGCGATCGTACCTTGGTTCTAAAAATTGCGGTCAACGACCGCAAGTGGAAGACTAGGTACGCATTCGTGCGTGTGGCGACGCTGGATCCTGACAGCGACTGGATTAGGTCCGGCTGGAATATGGCGGGTGAGTTTTTAGCCTTTGTCGAGCGTCTTTTATTATATTTATTGATTTGCTTCTTAACTGATCTTCTCTCTTTTGTGCCCTCAGACATCAAATTCGAGGACGTGAAGTCCAACGACGATTCCCAGGTAGACCTGGAAAACGTGTCGTGTCGTGTCGGGTTCAAAGTTAAAAACGGGTTGAGAGTGTCTAACCCTAACCCGACCCGTTTATTAAACGGGTCAGAAAATCCCAACCCTAACCTGACCCGCCTAACCCGCCACGACCCGCCTAACCCGTTTAACCCGTAACATTTATAATATAATACTATAAATTAAAAATCAAAATTTCACAAAAAAAGTTACAAATCCAAAATTCAAATGAAAGTATTAGAAATCTAAATTTTATAATTCAAACTTATAAGTTCTAACCAAATCCAAAACATTAAAAATCCAAAACAATTAAAAGAAAACTTATAATATATATATATAAACGGGTTATTCGGGTCATTTTCGAGTTGAAATTTTTGACCCTGACCTTACCTGTTTAATTTTCGTGTCGTGCCATGTCAACCCATTTACCTAAACGGGTCAAAATGTATTACCCAAAGCCGTTTATTTCGTGTCGAGTTCGTGTCGGGTTAGCGTGTCGGGTCAGTTTTTGCCAGGTCTATTCCCAGGCCAAGATCAACAAGTTCCTGGAATTCAGCATCGACGAACGGTCGTTCGTCACACGATATTTGATAGACGAGGACGACGAGGTCGTGGTCTTTCTGGGAGAGAACCGAGAGGAAAGACGAGAGGAAGAGGAAGAGGAGGAGGAGACAGAGGAGAAAGAGGAGTCGAGAGAAGAAGAGGTATAAATGACTGGTAAGTGTACCTTACTCTTTTCTGCTCTACCTTGATCTTTTCACTTATATCTGTCGTGTAATGCTCTTTTCTCTTTGTTTTTTCCAGGGGAATCTCAGGCGAAGGCGTCGTCTGTGGCTGCCAAGAAGGCAGTTGAAGCTGAATTGGCCCGTCAGGGCAGAGAAAAAAGGAAGGGGACCTCGACCACTGGGTCGGGGTTTTTGAAGCGGACCGGGATGACGGTCCCGAGGGAACCATCTTCAAAGGCTGGCGACCCATCGAGAGTCGTCACGCCTGAGAAGGCGAAGGCATCGGTCGCATCCGTTGGGAAGACGAGGACGTCTTCTGATGTGATCGACGCAACACCTGTCAGATCTGCGCCTCCGGCAAAAACGGCGGTGTCTCCCTCTGCCACGTCGACCCCTTCGTCGGCCGACAAGGGCAAGGGCCACACGACGGGAGAGGCTGAGGTCATGACGGTCAACTTTACGTTGCCGTCAGACTTCATGGCTGATAATGTCCTGGACGGGACGAAACTTTTCCCCCATCTGGGGAAATATCAGCTCCCCTCTTTCAGGGAGCATTTCCAAGGGGTCTCAGTCGAGGAAACGGGATCCCATATCGCGGGACTTGCTTTTATGGTAAGTCTTTCTTTCAAGACTTGTCTTTCTTTTGACGTTTAAAACTTTGTCGAGTGTTCACTAACATGCTCCTTTGTGTTTTTCAGGCGTTCCAGTCCTCCCTTGCCTTGCACTCCGAAACGGAGAAGATAAGGGGTCTAGTGTCCTCTGCTCTCTCGAGAGAGAATGCGGCGTTGGATAGGGAGAAGGCCGCTCTGGCGTGTGCCGAGGCTATGTCCATACGGCTCGACGATGCCCAGAACGAGTCGGAGGCCGTCGGACGTGCGAGGGACGAGGCGAACTATCGTCTGAAGCAGTCCTTGTCCTTGATCGCTGAATAAAGGGGTGAGCTGGACAAGACCAAGGAGTCTTTGGCTGCAAACAAAGAAGAAGCCAAGGACTCTAAGTCAAAGGTGGCGGAGCTGGAGGGAGAGGTGAAAGAGCTGAAGGACGAGGCGAAGTCCGTCTTCGCCTTGGCTCGACTGACTGTGCGGGCGGCGATCATGCGGCAGCACCTGTCGGGGAAGAATCCCCTTGCGTCGGCGTCGGATGAGCTGGCATTCTACTTGGCCAATGTCGGGTCTGAGAGGGATCTCGACTCTGACGACGAGAAGGAGGATGAGGAGGAGGTTGTGGACGAAGGCTTCAAGGGTGAAGCTTCTGGCAAGGACGCGGCTGTCGATCCTCCCCAGCCTTAGAAAAAATTCTAGTTTTGTTTTTAACGATCGACCGTTGGTGGTCGAGTCGTTCAATGTAATCGACTGTTGATAAATGGAATTTATCTTTCTTTTGAACTCATGCATTGCTTTGTCTTATATATTTTGTGAATAGATACACTATCAATTGTGAATTTCATTAAGTACATACACATCGTATAAAAATGAACATAAAGACGTGCGACATAGGCATCCATTGTAATACAACGATTAGAACATAAGTTGTAAGATCTTTAGATCTATAAATTGTGTAAAGCAAACATAAGTACGTGCGATTAAAGCATTCACCCAAAATGTGAAAAAATTTCTAAGTTAGAGAAACTTAGGTCGTGCGACAAATATGGGTCGTGCGTTCCTGCAGCTGTGCAATCAAGTCGTTTAGTGGACCTGACTGCTTATGTCGTACGATCCTACGAAAACGTACTAAAGTCGTGTAATAGACTTAATAACTTATGTCATGTGATCCTGCGATAAAACAATGTCAGAGGTTGGTCGTTGGCTAGCCAACGACCCTCTGATGCTTAAGTCAGTAATCGTCGTGATGATTAAAAAATCGTATGGAAAAAAGGGTTTAGAATAAATACCTTTTCAGATGAGTTGCATTCCAGCTACATGGGATATCTCGATTGTCGAGGGTTTGGAGTCGATAGGCACCCTTACCCACGACTTCTGAAATACGATAAGGACCTTCCCACTTGGTGGAAAGCTTACCTGCATTGAGCTCTTGAGTGCTCTGGAACACTCGTCGGATGACATAGTCGCCTTCTTGGAAGACTTTAGCTTTGACATTCTTGTTGAAATGTCGCTCGACCGCTTGCTTCTGCGACGCCATTATGATTAGTGTTAATTCTCTAAGTTCTTCAAGGGCGTCGAGGTCATAATTTAAATCAACCAGGTTGTGGTCGACGGAAGTATGCCTCGAGGTTGGGAGTCGGACCTCGACCGGTAAGACTGTTTCACAACCATAGACCAAAGAGAAAGGGGTTTGTCGTGTAACGTGTGGGGCGTCGTGCGATTTATCCACGAGACCGAAGGGAGTTCTTCGACCCACTTTCCCTTTGCAGCTTTTAACCTTTTCTTGATTGAAGCGATAATGGTCTTATTGCTCGACTCAGCAAGTCCATTTGCCTGGGGATACCTGGGGATCGAGGTCGTTAGCTTGATATTGCGGTCTTCACAGAACTGTCGAGTCTTGTTGCTTATGAACTGGGATCCATTGTCGCAGACAATTTCGGATGGGATCCCAAACCTGCATATGATGTTAGTTTGGATAAAAGAGACGACTTCCTTGTCCCGAACTTGGGAAAAAGCAGCTGCTTCTACCCACTTAGAAAAATAATCCGTAAGTACGAGAAGAAATACCTTTTGCCCGGGGGTAGGTGGTAGCTTGCCGACAATGTCCATTCCCCACCTCATGAAAGGCCATGGGATCAGTGTCGAATGTAAAGGTTCAGAAGGTTTATGGGACGTACTTGAATGTCGTTGACAGGGATCACAGTTCTGGACATACCTGATGGCATCTTGTCGCAGTGTTGGTCAAAAGTAGCCTTGTCGAGAGATGCGATTGGCCAAACTGCGACCACCTGAGTGATTTCCACACTCCCCATCGTGCATATCTTGAAGGATTTTCTGAACTTGACTTTTGCTGATGACGCATCTCAGGTTTAAGCCTGTCGATGATCGTCGATAGAGTCTATCTCCGATCATGTCATACCTGGATGCCTTGAACCTGATCTTGCGAGCTTCCATCTTGTTTTCTGGGAGTTGGTCGTGCATAAGGAAATTTCAGATGTCGCACGACCAATCGTTTTCCTGGACTTCGATCTGGACGACATCGTCATTTTCAATGGACGACGTTGCCAGGTGGATCATGGGAATACTGTCGAATATTGGTTCGACTAACGCAGACCCAAGGTTTGCTAAAGCGTCGGCTTGAGTGTTCTGGTCCCTTGGAATCTGTTCAATAGAAAACGGTTTAAACACTTTTGATTTTTCTTTTGCTACCTTTAGGTATGCTGTCATTTTTGAATCTTTGGTCGCAAATTCTCTATTCATCTGGTTCACGACCAGGAGAGAATCGCTTTTGACATGTAGCGTGGTTGCCCCCGAGTCGTGGGCCATATTCATTCCCACGATCAGGGCTTCGTACTCAGCTTCGTTGTTGGTGGTTTTGAAGTCGCATCGAACGGAATACACCATCTTGCCCCCTGTGGCGACTTTAAGACGACGCCTAGTCCTAAACCCCTAGTGTTGGATGAACCGTCGACATGTAGAGTCCAGGGTACGTCGTCGTGAGTCGCCACAGTAGACACCTCGAGCTCTGCTTCTTTCTCCAATTCAGGACTGAAATCAGCAATGAAATCCGCCAAGGCTTGCGATTTGATCGCAGTCCTGGGCTTGAAATCGATGTCGTAACTGCTGAGATATATGCTCCATTTTGCCAAACGACCTGTCAACTCAGGTTTCCTCAAGACAGACTTAAGAGGAAAGTTAGTCATGACAGTAATAGGATGCGATTCAAAATAGTGCCGCAATTTTTTAGCAGCTGTAACTAGCGACAAAAGCAATTTTTCCATAGAGGAATACCTGGTTTCGGCGTCCAAAAGAGATTTACTTACATACTAGATCGGCAGTTGTTGCTTTTCGTCTTCTCGTGTCAGGACGACACTTACTACATTAGGACTGACAGCCAAATACAGCTGCAAGACCTCATGATCGTGAGGCTTGGATAGCAAAGGCGACGACGTCATGTACTCCTTCAGTTTTTGTAACACCCTAAAAATCAGGGCAAATTTAAACCTGAATTAAAAGGGTTTACATAACTAATATCCATAATTAAACATTCTTAACAAGTGAAAATAGTGACTAGAGTCAATTTACATCAAACTTGTCGTCACCATAAACTCTTCACTCATCCCATTACTTCCCTGCTCATACCTGTTAAGAAAATATAATTTGAAACGATTAGGCTAACGCCTAGTGAGAACATTCAGTTTCAAAATAATACTTTTAAATCAATGTAAACAAGGTTTATCAAACTTGACTTACACTCGTTCTTACCATACTCGTACTCATCTCATAATAACAGAATCATACTCAATCCCATGAGTATGACTATCATTCAAAAAGCCATAACACCATATTCAATAGCCTACTACGAATCATCACGGATTCTAGTTTATCGATCAAGCCTAAAGATTTACATTCAATCACCATACCTCCTCCTTGGAATAGAAGTAGAAATAGCACTTATATATTGCCTATTTCTAATCCGCCGAAAGCAAAGGAAAACAACCCTTACACTTCGTCTAATTCGTGTTTCCATATCTCAAATACGAATAGCAACTATACTTTGCCTATTCTCTCATTTGTACATGAATAGCAATTCTACTTTGCCTATTCAATCAATCAACATGAATAGTAATTCTATGTTGCCTAATCATTCATTTCTAGTCAACGGGAATATAAATATGACCAACACAAGTCAGTCATGATATCACATTCAAGAGCCCACTACGAATCTCCACGGATTCTAGATCGTTGCTCATATCAAGAAATTACAATTAGTGTCATGCCTATTTCTTGAAGTGGAAGTAGGAATTACCATTCAGTGCCCGGCCTATCCCTTATCTTCCCATAGAAATCGGGAATTACGATTAGCGCCACGCCTATTCCACGATTTCTCATCATAACACGAAATGGGATTTACCATTAAGCGCCCGGTCTAATCCTCATTTCAACCAACGGAATTACCATTAAGAGCTCGGTCTATTCCATGTTTATTACATCATAACACAAAATGGGAATTACCTTTAGAGCCCGGCCTATTCCACATTTATTCAAATCACGGGAATTACGATTAGTGCCACGCCTATTCCACATGATAACAAAACACTAGTGCCTATGAATCCATTATACATATTCGTACTCGTGCAGGTTACTTACTTAATATAGATTCCTCATAGCATTTAGTATGAGCAAATCATATTTATACCACATAGATTCCTTATATCATTCAGTATGGGCAAATCACATTTCTACCACGTAGATTCCTCATATCATTCAGTATGAGCAAATCATATGTCAATTCCTCAGAACATAAGTCCAACAATTAATATCATCACTCATGGGTCATTGCTATAAATTTATATACCCAATTGCCCATTAAAACAAATAGTTAAAACTCGTATAATCGTCTATCCCAAAATTCATTCAGTAAACATCTCTTCATAAAATATACCTTACCGTAATTTAAATACGTTATAAAAAGGGTAAGGTAAGAATGAACTCACCTGATAGTAGTCGCGTCACTCTTACTTTACTTTCTTAAAGTCGTAAGAATTTCTGTCACCAACTTCACAAAGATCTGAAATACCCAAATACATAATGTACTGGTATTAATCTACTGTACAGAACCCTTAAAGACTAAGAATCCTAAATATCCAAAATTCTCGACTCTTATCGCAACCAACTAGCTGCGATAACCCTTGTCGCAACCTTCTACTTGCGACACAGTATTTTGTCGCAACCTACTGTTGCGATATCCCATCTTATCGCAACCAACTGTTGCGATACACTTCTTGTCGCAACCAACTGTTGCGATACCATCGAGCTTGTCGCAACCCAAGGTTGCGACATTCATAACTATCGCAAACATCATAACCATCGCAACTCACTGCTGCGATATTCATTACTGTCTCAACCAACTGAATTCATACTTAACCCAGAAATCTATAGTTTTAAACCATGAATGATTCTGTAATTATGCAGTTATGTTTAATACTACTAATAGAACATTATCATCAGCCCAGATTTCTCATAATTATCAAAATATCAAAAACCCATTTCTAAACCCATATAAAACTTTATCTACAAAGATGAAGAATTCAAGTAAGATGATTACCTTTGTCCCATAGATTGTTCTTAACTTCTTTTCAGCTGAAGAAATCTGTTTCTTCTTCTTCTTCTTTCTTTTTGCTTTTTAGCTATCTCTTTCTCTCTCTCTCTCTTCTCTCTTGTCGTACACCACACACCCACACACACTTAAGATGTTCAAAAATGGCATGAATGAGAGACACCTCACCCTCTTTATGCAAATAGGGCGGTGATGGTGATTATATTAATCTCATTAACCAAACAACCCTCCAAGTATCAACACTTGACAAGTTAATCCCTCCACTTAAATATTAAAATTAAAGTTTACCCCTTAACTTATAATTCCATAAAACAATTAACGAAACTTAATCGGGGATAAACTCTAAAATTAATATATCACATAATAAATCATAATTTATTAATAGAACCCATCTTAACACTTAATACAAAATTTGAGATGTTACAGTTTTTGCAATGCTTGCTCGTGATCGTTGGTCCAGTTGAAGCCTTTATTTTTCCTGAGCACGTTATAAAATAAATGGCGTCTATCTGAGGATCGAGAGATAAAGCTGTTCAAAGCTGCCACCCGACCAGTGAGCCTTTGGACTTCTTTAAAATTTGTCGGAGATTTGATCTCGATGATGGCTTTGATCTGGTCGGGATTAGCTTCGATCCCTCGACGAGTGACCATGTAGCCCAGGAATTTTCCGGCACTGACACCAAAGGAACACTTCGTCGGGTTGAGCTTCATGCTATACTTTTGGAGGATGTCGAACGATTGCCTCAAATGCTCGATGTGGTCAACTGCTTGCTTCGACTTGACGAACATGTCGTCGATATAGACCTCCATTGTGTTGCCAAGGTGGTCTTTGAACATCTTGTTCACCAGACGCTGGTAGGTAGAACCTGTATTTGTTAGACCAAAGGGCATAACCTTATAACAATAATTACCTCGATCTGTCATGAATGCAGTTTTCTCCTGGTCCTCGACGTGTATCAGGATCTGATTATATCCAGAATAAGCATCCATGAACGTCAATAGTTCATGTCATGCTGTCGCGTCGACCATGGCATCGATATGCGGCAATGGAAAAGGATCTTTTGGACAAGCTTTGTTGAGATCTGTGAAATCGATACAGACTCTCCATTTGCCATTTTTCTTCTGTACGACCACGACATTGGCAAGCCAGTCGGGGTACTTTACTTCGCGAATCTTCCCTGTTTTGAGGAGGTTGTCGACCTCGTCATTTATCACCTTATTCCTTTCAGGAGCAAACTTTCGTCGCTTTTGTTTGTCAGGCTTAAATGACGGGTCGACATTGAGCTTATGGGAAATAACATTGGGGTCTATGCCGACCATGTCTTCGTGCGACCAGGCAAAGCAGTCGGCATGTTCCTGCAAAAAAGATATCAGTTTTTCTTTAAGGCAGGGATCGAGGGACGAACCTATAAAGACCTTCTGGTCAGGCTTGCTCTGGTCTAGGACGACTTCCTCTAGGCGATAGTCGTCGGCTGTCCCAGGAGCATCCTGGACCTGTAATTGCTAGATAGCCTGCTTCTGCGGTTTCATGGTCGTCTTGTAGCAGTCGCGGGCGAATTTCGGCTCACTTTTGATCTCCTGGACTCCCCACGGCGTAGGGAACTTCATGGTCTAATGGTACGCCGAGGGAATGGATTTCATGTCATGGATCCATGGTCGACCTAAGATGATATTATAGGCCGACGAGCAATCAATGACGTTGAACCTGGTCTGCTTGTTGATTCCTCGGGCATAGACAGGCAGGGTAATCTCTCCAAAGGTACTCGTCGCGTCTCCATTGAAACCGACCAAGGTTGTCGAGCGTCGGGTGATTTTCGATCGATCGATTCCCATGGCCTTGATGGTATCAAGGAAGATGACGTTCATTGAACTGCCTCCGTCGACCAAGACTCGTCGGGTTAGACAATTACCAATCGTGAGTTGAATGATCAACCCGTCATGATGCTCCCGATACGAGTCACTGAGGTCATCTTGGTCGAATGAAATCTTCATGGCTTCTAACTCTAGATCTCCTTTGGGTCTTGATGAACGAGGGGTAGGTCGATCGTCGGGTGCTTGGCTGGCATGACGCTTGGCTGCGGAATACGTCAGACCGCATATGTCGGACCCACCAGTGATGCAATTGACGACCTTTGCATGATCGGGAGTAGGCGGTCGAACGTCGTTAGCTGGAGTAACGACGTCGTCGATGATATTCTTGAGATTGCCTTTCAGGACCTGATATGCTAGCTCCTTCTTGAGAGCTATACAGTCGTCCGTCATATGACCGTGGTCGACATGGAAGTCGCACCACTTTAATTTATCCTTCTTACCGTCATCTTTGTCGGACTTCTTCGGCCACCGGATGGTCGCCTGGACGGTCTTCAGGGCCCCGACCAAGTCTTTAGTAGTCCCTTTGAATCCGTAGGAGGATATCTTAGGGTACTGGGGAAATTTGGTTGGGGTCGCGGTCTTGAACTCCGCCTTCGTCTTGAATCGGACGTTCGAGATTTGTCGTGCAGGCTCTGACTTGGATACTGCCTTCGTCTTGAACTTTGGATTCTTTACACTCAACGATCTCTTGTTGTCAGAATGCTTTCGACGAAAGGCAGCGTCGTCTTCCACCCTCATATATGCCAGGGTTCTTGCTCGAACATCTTCGAAATTCTCCGGAGGGTATTTGGTCAAGTCAGTGTACAGACCCGAACTGTCGTCCAGACCACGTTTATAGGCTTCGATCGCGGTCTTGACGTCGCAGTTGTGGACACTGATCATTTCTGTATTGAACCTATTGAGATAACTCCGGATAGATTCACCGGTCTTCTGTACGACGTAATACAAGTCACTGGTCTGCTTCTCCATCTTGCGACTACTGGCGAACTGCTGGGAGAATTGGTTGACTAACTCAGCGAACGACCCGATGGATTTGGACTTGAGGTTAATCAACCATTGGAGGGCAGGACCCGTGAGGGTCGCCCCGAAACTTTTGCACATACACACTTCTTGATACATGTGCGGGATCGAGACCGTCCACATTAGCTGCTTATACTGCGCAATGTGCTCCGTTGGATCGGTTATTCCCGAATACTTGGGCGTGAAAGCTGGGATGTTGTACTTCTTCGGGACGTCGACGGTCGCTATCGTGTCAACGAAAGGCGACGCCTGGTACCTCGAGCGAGGCTCGACGTCGACGGGCACGGATGCCCCCGGTAGCTTAGCGAGCAAAGATAGGATACGTTCATTCTGGTCTTCTAACATCTTCAACCGCTGGGCGACGGGGTCGTTAGGATCGGAATTCACACCTGTTGGAGGGTTAAATCCTGAACTGGTGCCATTTCCGTACGACGAGCCATTGGCGTCCCCATTAAAAGGGACAAAGTACGGCTGAGACCCATTGTGCATGGGTGGTGGCCTCAGATGCTGAGGAGGAATGGGCCTGAACTGGGGATTGCCAACGAACGACCTCTGCTGCTGGTTCTGCATGAATGAACCTTGTTGGGAACTGAAGATTTGCTAAGTATGGATAATACTGCCAGAACAACATTACTACTTCCAGAACAAAGTTACTACTGCCAGTAAAGGTTAGTACTGCCAGAACAAAATTACTACTGCAAGACAAAGTTAATATTGCTGGAAGAATGTTAGTACTGCTGATGCATTAATGCTGCTGGAACAAGGTTAGTACTGCTTGTCAAGATTAATACTGCTGAAGCAAGGTTAGTACTGCTGAGTCAAGTTAATGCTGCTGGAATGAATTAATGCTGCTGGAGAATATTAGTACTGCTCATGCTGAATAAAGTTAATACTGCTGATGTGATAAGTTTGGTATGCGAAGATTTTGGAGATAAAGATGGAATGGATGAAGATATGCTTAAAGAAGATTCAGAAGATCAATTTATTTTTGATAGTTATCTTGTAACTATTTAGTATAAATAGATGTTGATAGATAGCTATTCAAATAATACGAAATACGCGATATACGAGAGTTTTTGAGAATACATTCTGTTTTAGAGAGAATTAACCTCAAGGTTTAGAACCCTATTTCTAGAGAAGTAGAAGTCGTCTTGATTGAGCCTGTTCATCAAGATTGAGGTTTGGTTGTAAGCTTGTGAGTTGAATCAGTGAATACAAACAGCTGTGTGTTTTCTGATATATTGTTCTTTGATTGTGTGAATTAAAGTTCTATTCCGCAGATTCTTTAATTCTGAGTTCTAAGTATTTTTAGTCTTGTTAAGATTCGATCCTGACAAGTGGTATCAGAGCTTGTGTTTCTTAGAACTCAACAATGGACAATTCTATTGAATCAAACAGTACTCTTGTTTCTAAGGTTCCCATGCTCAGACCCAATGAGTTTGACATGTGGAAAATTAGAATCAAGCAGTATATTCTGCTTACTGATTATTCCATCTGGGATATCATAGAGAATGGTCCATGTGCTGAAGGAAGAATTGGACCAGATGGCAAAAGACCTCCTCCAAAGACTGATGCAGAGAGAAAAGTCAGACAAATAGAGATGAAGGCCTTAAGCACTCTGCTTTTGGCTATCCCCAATGAATATCAGCATCAATTTCATCACTGCACTGATGCTCAGACTCTGTGGAATGCATTGGAAAAGAGATTCACTGGCACTAAAAGCACCAAGAGGAATCAGAAGGCAATTCTCAAGCAGCAGTATGAAAACTTTACTTCTACTAAGAATGAGTCTATGACTCAAACTTTTGATAGATTTAATAAGCTGATTGGAGAATTGGCTACAGTGGGAGTCAAGATGGAGGCTGATGATGTTAACAGAAGGTTCTTAAGATCATTAGGTGAAGAGTGGACAATGTATACTGTGTCCTTCAGACAGAATGACCAATTGGAAGATAAAGAGCTTGATGATCTTTACAATGATCTTAGAGTCTTTGAAGCAGAGGTTGAAGCCAAAAAGAAGCCCTCTGGATATGTACATAATGCTGCACTCCTTTCAGCATCACCTGATTCTACTGCTAACCCTGAATCAGTTAGTGCTGCTGGAGGAGTCAATCAGGAAAAGACCAATGATTCAGTACTAGAAGCCTTTTTTTCTTGTCATGTTAATTCCTCATTGATTAATGATGACTTAGAACAGATTAATGCTGATGATCTTGAAGAGATGGATATCAAGTGGCAGATGGCTATGCTGTCTATGAGGGTGAAAAAATTCATAAAGAGGACAGGGAGAAACAACTTTTCCCAAAGAAGAGAAGATGGTGCTGGATTTGACAAGTCCAAAGTTGAATGCTACAAGTGTCACAAGATGGGACACTTTGCCAGGGAATGCAGAGGTGGAACATCTCACAACAACCATCAACAACCTCAGGCTGGAAGTTCCAATCAAAACAGAAACTCTATTCAAGCTCTTGTCTCTCAACAAGGAATGGGATTTGATTGGAGTGATCAAGCTGAAGAGGCCATCCAAAATCAAGCACTTATGGCTGAAGTTTCAGATCTTCCCACTGAGGTAAAATCTAATCTCTGTACTCAAGCTTGTATAGACACTGTTAAAAGGTATAGAGATCACAATCAGGGAATGTGTGATGACCTTAAGAGATTAGAAAAGGACAGAAAAGACTATGTAGTAATTGTTGAGAAGTTTGAAGAACAGATTAGGGCTATTCAAGCCAATGAACTTCAACACTCCTATGATACAAACTACTGGAAATGGGAAAAGGATGGTCTAGAGTTCCAGCTTAGAGAATCCAGGGAAGAGTGTGAGAAACTAAAAGGAGAGCTTGAGAAAGTTAAACTTGATGTAGAAAAGTTTAATTGTGCCTCTAAAGTCATGGACAACATAATCAACTCTCAAATCCATAGTAAGTTGAAACCAGGCATAGGGTACAATGCCACACCCCCACCCTACAACAACAACTACATCCCTCCTAAGTCAGACCTATTAGAAACCAAGGATAAGAAGGACTTACCTGAAGGATCCACTGAAGTAGATCCATTAGATAAAGTAGTTGTTGAGGATAAGACTGAAAAAGAAGGATCTGATGAGAAATGTGTAAGTCCATGTGTTAAGAACAATGAGATGAAAAGGACTGGAAAGGGAAAGGGAGTTCATTATACACAGACCACTGTTGTGAACTCTAATACTTGTGAACATTGTTCTTGCAAGAAACATCAAGAGAATAAGCCCCAAAAACATGATAAAAGGAGGGGAAATCAAAGAAATTGGAATAACCAGTGGGCACAAAAGCAAGGAGTTGATCTGCAAAGGATTAACAGACCAAAACCTTGTTTTATTTGTGGCAAATTGAATCATCTTGCCAAACACTGTTATTTCAATCCTATTAACCAAAAGAAAAGTTTTCAAAGAAGTTTTCAAAAATCTTCTGGTTATAGGAAGCCTGCAAGGAATAATGTGGCTAAGAAACAAGCTGAAACCAAAAGCCACATGAGAAAACAGACTGAAAAGGAATGTGTCAATATATGGGTCCCCAAAAGCACTAATGTTAGTACTGCTGACAAGACAATACTGCTGCTAGCAGTGTTAGTGCTGCTAACACTGTTAGTACTTCTTTTAAAGACAATACTGCTGCTAGCAGTGTTAGTGCTGCTAACACTGTTAGTACTGCTTTTAGTCTTGGGAACTGAAGATTTGCTAAGTATGGATAATACTGCCAGAACAACATTACTACTTCCAGAACAAAGTTACTACTGCCAGTAAAGGTTAGTACTGCCAGAACAAAATTACTACTGCAAGACAAAGTTAATACTGCTGGAAGAATGTTAGTACTGCTGATGCATTAATGCTGCTGGAACAAGGTTAGTACTTCTTCCAAGGTTAATACTGCTTCTAGTTTTTGTGCTGCTAGACCAATCATATTGACAAAGTACTCCAGTTCTGCAGTACCTAAGTTTGAAAATCTCATCAAAACCCAGTGCAAGTACTTTGATGAGCAAGGGAGACCCAAGACCACTTCGGCTTGGGTTCCCAATAAAAACTAACTGATTTATCTGATGTGCAGGGCAACCAACAGCTCAAGGGGAAGAGCATCTGGCATGTTGATAGTGGTTGTTCCAGGCACATGACAGGTAACATGGCCTGCCTCAAGAATTTCAAAAGAATTGATGGAGGACATGTTGCTTTTGGAAATAATCCTGCAGGAGGTAAGATAAGTGGTAAAGGTGATGTGTCAAAAGGTAAGATGACATTTGAGGATGTTTACTATGTTGAGCAGTTGAGATACAACCTGTTAAGTGTATCACAGGTCTGTGACAAGAAACATAGTATATTATTTACTGATTCTGAATGCATTATTCTTGCTCCTGGATTCAAAGTAGTTGATGAAAACATGATACTATTGAGAACTCCTAGAAAGGATAATGTGTATTGTTTAGATTTAGAAAGTGTTTCATCTGATTCATCTCTAAATTGTTTGATTTCAAAAGCTTCAATAGATGAATCTTCACTTTGGCACAGAAGGATGTGTCACATGAATTTTAAAACAATGAATAAACTTGTTAAAAATAATCTTGTTAGGGGTTTACCATCAAAAGTCTATTCATGTGATGATCATTGTGTTGCATGTCTCAAAGGCAAACAACACAAAACTTCTCATAAGTCCAAAGAGATAAACACTATCTCAAATCCTCTTCAGTTGTTGCATATGGATCTGTTTGGCCCTACAAATGTCATGAGCATTGGCAAGAAGTCATACTGTTTAGTTATTGTTGATGATTACTCTAGATTTACTTGGGTATATTTTCTGAGAACTAAAGATGAGACAAGTGGACTGATCAAATCTTTTATTCTTAGAATTGAAAACCAATCAAATCAAAAAGTGAAAGTCATTAGATCAGATAATGGGACTGAATTTAAAAACTTTGATCTAAACACCTTTTGTGAGGAAAAAGGAATTGAGAGACAATACAGTGCTCCTAGGACTCCACAACAGAATGGTGTTGCTGAGAGAAGGAATAGGACACTGATTGAGGCTACTAGATCTCTGTTAGCTGATTCAAAATTACCCACTACTTTTTGGGCAGAAGCAGTTAATACTGCTTGTTATGTTCAAAACAGAGTCTTGGTCATAAAGCCTAAAAACAAGACACCTTATGAGCTTTTTCTGAAAAAGAAACCATTTATTGGATTTTTCAAACCATTTGGGTGTCCTTGTACAATTCTCAATACCAAATCTCACTTAGGTAAGTTTGATAGCAAAGCAGATGATGGCTTTCTTGTTGGTTACTCATCTCAGAGCAAGGCTTACAGAGTGTTTAATACCTCTTCTAGAATAATTGAAGAAAGTGATAATGTCAAATGCAATGAGCACACACCAAATCCTATTGGTTCAGGTCCTGATTAGCTATTTGACATTGATTCACTCACTAATTCTTTGGGTTTCAGTAGTGATGTAAATGCAGGACAAAGGGATGCACCACCATCAGATAACAGTATTCAGTCTGTGATATTTCCACTCCCCACCATTGATCCTGTTGACTTCTGTGAACCAGAAAAGGAAGCTGAACCCATTCAGAATGAAGAAGAGAGAAGAATAGAGGAAAATCAGACTTCAAGAGAGTCTGAAGTACTTGAAGAAGCTGAAGAAAATCCAGACTTAAATGATTCAAATCTGGATGGGAACTTAGTTGAGGAACCTGGTCATCCATCAAGAACTGATTCTGACCGAACGGTCCTGGTCCTGGATTCTGAACGAATGGACCTGAACCTGGATTCTGGACGAATGGTCTTGGACCGTTCTGCGGTCCGAATGATCCACTCGAATTCGGATTCCTCAGTTGTGCGATTTCTTCAGCCGCCCTTCGACTTTGCTCAGCAAGGACATTGATTTGTCGGTGCACATTTTCGAGCTCCAAATGCATCTGGGCGATGATCTTCTCTTGGTTTCCATGACCTGCCATTTTCCTGAAACAGAAAAAAGAGGAAACTCCAAGAAATCGTTAGTAGGACGCACGTTTGTCGAAGACTTTCTCTAGATGGGGCCCCACGGTGGGCGCCAAACTGTTAATGCCAAAAATCGTCCAGAAGGATAACTTAAGGTTGATTGTGGAGCTTAACAACTAAAGATAAAAATCGTTCGACAAAGCAATGCGACAAAGACTAAAAACGTAAATAAGACGCAAGGAATTTGGTGACGCGGGAAAAACCTCAACGAGGAAAAAACCTGCGGACGACAGTGGGTGTCGTCGCTGCACTATGGTCGCCAAACAGGGGCGATGTCCTTATGTTTCAGATGTCGAGAGTACAATGATTACAATACAAGTATAAGAAATAAGCTAATTTTGTAAAATAACAAATGTATCGTGGGTAAAAAGTAGTGCGTCATGCGTAAGGACTATGTGTCGTGCGTCGTGAGCGATCATTTGAGAAAGATAGTTCTTTGCTTCGAATGTCTTTTTCGATGTCTAGTAAGTGTTCTCGAATTCAGATATCCGCAAGTGAGGCTAGAGTCTTTGTATTTATAGTCTTCGTAGCTTTAAATGATCCTCATGAATGTCGGAATAACGGTCGTAACGGCTTTTGTGAGTTAATGCTTGTAATTACCCTTGTCGGTTATATCCATTGACCATTAATGGTGTTGATCATGCATTAAACAGAGAAATCATAACAGTCATGTTATACGTTAGTCGGTCGAGGTCGTAAGGTGTCTTACGACGGTCGAGCGTCGTGAGTAAATTTTGATTTAAATTCTGGACTGTAGACAAAAAAATTTATGATTTTATCTTATCATAAAGAAGTGCAAGGAGTATGTTTTCCCTTTTCTGGTCATGGTCGAGACTGGTGAAATTTTACCCAAACAAGTATGATTTTGATTTCTCCATGTTCACGACTTCTTCATTAGGTTTTCGATTTCGATTTCTCTAGGTACCATCTTGGTCATTTCGATTTCTCCACGACTTCTCGATTTCGGTTTCTCCATGTTTTCTATTCCAATTTCCATGGTTTTTGTTTGGGTAAAAATTCACCAGTCTCGACCACGACCAAGGTAAGGAAAGCATTTATTACACTTTTCCATAGCAAGTTAAATTCATAGTACTTTATCCACTGATCAAAGGTAAAATCGAAATTTATTCACCTCACGACACTCGACCATGACGTCGTGTAGAATCTTGCGACCTCGACTGACTAACGTTCAATATTACTGTTACGTTTTTCCAGTGTTTAATGCAGGAATCAATGTCAATTATGATCAACGGCTATAACCGACAAAGGTCATTAACAACAATAAAGACGACGTCCGTTACAGCGGTTACCAGAATTATTCAAGAAGACAATCAATGCACCCGAAGACTATAAAAGCAAATGCTCAATCAACACTTCAGGGCATCGCAGAACAACACATTGCATCACACAAACATCTGAACTCAAAAGAGCACACGAAGCAAGGAATTCTCTCTCGAAGAATCGCTCTCGACGCACGACGCACGACATTCGCATACGACACACAGTTTTTACACACGACGCACACTGTTTTTACATTCAAAACACTTGTTACTTTACATTTAAAGTATTTCCTTTCATCTGTATTGTAATCTCTGTACGATCGACACCCAAAATATAAGGACATCGCCCCTGTTTGGCGACCATAGTGCAGCGACGACTTCCACAGTCGTCCGCAGGTTTTTTCCTCGTTGAGGTTTTTCTCGCGTCACCAAATCTCTGTCTCATTTACGTTTTTCGCCTTTGTCGTACGCTTTGTCGAGAGATTCCTTTCTTTAGTTGTTAAATTCCACAATAAACCTTAAGTTATCCTTTTGGACGATTTTTGGCATTAACAGTTTGGCGCCATCCGTGGGACTCCATCTAAAGAAAATCTTCGACAAACGTACGTTTTTACTAACGGTTTCTTGTAGTCTCCTCTGTTTTCTGTTTCAGGAAAATGGCAGCCCCTGGAAATCAAGAGCATGTCATTGCCCAGATGTACCAGGAGCTGGAAGTTACGCGAAATCAAATCAATGCCATGGCTGAGCAAAGTCGAAGAGCAGCTGAGGAAATCGCGCGGTTGAGGAATCCCTTCGGACCGCAGAATGGTCCACGACCATTCGTCTAGAATGCGGGTCAAGGATCGTTTGGTCAGAATCCAGGATCCGCTTCATTTGTCCATAACCCTGGTTCGGCTCCGTTCGTCCGTAATCCGGGACCAAGTCCATTCATGCAGAACCAGCAACCGGGGGCATTCAACCCAAATCCCCAGTTCGGGACGGTTCCTCCTCAGTACATAAGGCCACCGCCCATGCAGAATGGGTCGCAACCATTTCAGAATGGGTTGCAGCCGTTTCAGAATGGGTCACAGCCGTTTCCGAATGGATCGCAGCCGTTTCAGAATGGGTCACAGCCGTTTCCGAATGGATCGCAGCCGTTTCAGAATGGGTCGCAGCCGCATTTTGTCCCTTTCAATGGGGACGCCAATGGTTCGTCGTATGGCAATGGCACCAGTTCAGGAGTTGATCCGTTGGTAGGTGCAAATCCAAATCCTAGTGACCCCGTCGCCCAACGGTTGAAGATGCTAGAAGATCAGAACGAGCGCGTCCTGTCTCTGCTCGCTAAGCTACCAGGGGCAGCCGTGCCCGTCGACGTCGAGCCTCGTTCGGGATATCAGGCGTCGCCTTTCATCGATAAGATTGCGACCGTCGACGTCCCAAAGAAGTATAATATCCCCGCCTTCACGCCCAAGTATTCAGGGGTAACTGATCCAACGGAGCACATCACACAGTATAAGCAGCTGATGTGGACGATCTCGATCCCTCAAATGTACCAGGAAGTCTGCATGTGCAAAAGTTTTGGGGCGACCCTCACAGGTCCTGCCCTCCAGTGGTTGATCAACCTCAAACCCAAATCCATCGGATCGTTCGCTGACTTGGTCAACCAATTCTCCCAGCAATTCGCCAGCAGTCGCAAGATGGAGAAGCAGACCAGCGACCTATATTATGTCGTGCAGAAGGCCAATGAATCCATTCGAAGCTACTTCAATAGGTTCAATGCGGAAATGATCAACGTCCGTAACTGTGACGTTAAAACCGCGATCGAGGCCTACAAGCGTGGTCTAGACGACAACTCAGGTCTATACACCGACTGTTAATGCCAAAAATCGCACCAAAGGGACAACTTAAGGTCGATATGGACTTTAACAACTAAAGAAAGGAATCGTTCGACAAAGGCGTGCGACCAAGACAAAAATATAAACGAGACTGAGAATTTGATGACGCAGGAAAAACCTCAACGAGGAAAAAACCTGCGGACGACAGTGGATGTCATCGCTGCACTATGGTCGCCAAACAGGGGCGACGTCCTTGGCGTTCTAGGTGTCGATCGTACAGAGATTACAATACAAATGAAGGAAAGACTTCGAAATGTAAAGTTACAAGTGTTTTCTAATGTAAAACAGTGTGCGTCGTGTGTTTAAACTGTGTGTCGAGTGCTGATGTCGTGCGTCGAGAGCGATTCTTCTGTGAGCGATTTCTGTGCTTCAAGTGTTCTTCGGAGTTCAAGTGCTTGCGTCTGATGCTCTGCGTTGTATCTGTGTTCCTCTATGTGTTATTTGATGTCCCTTGAACTGAGGATTGAGCTTGGAATTTATAGTCTTTGGGCACTTTTAATTGGATCATTAAGGACTTTGATAGCTGTCGTAACGGTTGCCATCTTTTAATGCGGGTTTAGATGTTCATAATTGACTTCGTCGGTTATAGCCGTTGTCCATTAATGGCGTTGATTCCTGCATTAAACACTGAACAAAACATAACAGTCGTATAGCGCGTTAGTCGGTCGAGGTCGCATGGTTTTATGCGACGGTCGTGTGAGCTAGGCGAAGTCGAGGTCGAGTGTCATGAGGAACTCTCGACTTACCTTTTAGGGGGGACGACGGAGGTTTTTTTGGATCTTTGTCGGGGCCTTATCTTAATACAAGGTATAGTTCATAACATGTGTCTTACCTTTCTTGGTCGTGGCCGAGATTGGTGATTTTTTGCCCAAACAGTTTGCCCCCAAAATTTGAAAGTAGGATGGCAAATTCGAATTTTAAATTTTGCTTGTCGGGTGCCCAGGATCGTGACACGTGTTGAGAGTTATCTTGGAATTGGATTAATCCAATTCTAACTGAACGAGAAATCGAAAAGGAAACGGGATTGTGACGTCATACCGATGCACGATGGTGCTTACCAGCTGTCTTTGACAGGTGTCGACGATCCCTGCGGTCATACGAAGAGACGAGGGCACGTGGTGATCATCATAGGACTCGACCTGACATGATCGACTGCATAAATAAAGATCATGATGGATCATTTCCTTTTATAGTTTTGGAAAGTCTTTAGAGCGAGATTCTTTTTCTGATCTTCTCTGAAATTTCGAAGTTTTTTGAGCACTTATATATGGCACATCTGAGTTCATCGTTTTTTTTAAATTTGTTGCGCGATGTTCCTCTTTTGTATGTTCTTAGGAAGATCGTTGAAAGGTGCTAACCATTTCTGCTAGGAGAATGGCACGACTTGAGAGTATCCGCGAAGAAAAGATGCAAAGAGGCTTTGTTCGCTGCGTCGGGGTTTTACTGAAGACGAGGGTGGTAATTCTGAAAGGGATGCTTTCAAAGGTTAATGACTTATCGAGGACGCGATATCCGTGGAATCTGCGCATCTGGCGACGATGTCCTCTATAACCACGCCAATCCTTTCGTCAGCCGTCAAGGGCAAAGGTGCAAAGACGGGAGAGGGTGAGGAGGACGTTATGACGATCAGCTTTACGTTGTCGTCGGTCTTCCTGACTGACTGTGTCCTTGACGGGACGAAATCACTTCCGTTTCAGGGGAAATATCATCTCCTATCTTTCGAGGAGTGTTTTCGAGGGATCTCCGTCGTAAAAACGGGACCACATATAGCCATACAGGCGTTCGTTGTAAGTTTTTCTTTCAAAACCCATGTTTTCGATGTTTTTCTTAGTTTGACATATTCATTGTGACAGATGTTTCGGTCTTTGCTCGTTCGATACGCGAAGACAGAGAAGTCGTCGGACCAGAAGTTAATCGTCGAAAGCGTCTTATTCCTTCCTCCAACCTTAACATTAATCTTAAGAGCCACATTCTCAAAATACTGCGGGCTTTTCTTCATAACATGTCATGGCATAAAGTGTTGGGAAAACGGCCCTGTCATACTCGTTTGATCCTTGCATAAGCTCCTTTACGTGACGAGGATTCGAAGGTCGAGACTCTGGGCAGAATATGCTATCGACACTCTTCCCTAGTTTTAGGATAAACTTTGGTTCTATGAACTATGTCTTTCATATTCGGTCGTTGGTGATCGGGTTGTCTAATGTAAATATGTTTAAGTATGAATGAAGTTTCGTGGGATTTTTCATTATATATTGCAAGAAATTGTCGAAAGTAATGTTCAATCATATAAACACTCTTATAAATTGAATACAACCGTAGGTACGTGCGACCGAGGCTTTTCATTATGAGATAACGATGATAACATTAGTCGTGTAAAGACAAGTATACATGCGTCTAGAGCATTTGTTCAGAATATGAAGCCTTTTTAAGTCGACATATTCAGATTGTGAGCCGATTGCATAATCGAATCGCGTGATGATTTTAAATCGCATATCGAGTCGTGTATTAGATTTACGTTATGCGATCTTGGGAAGCCGTATGATTAACTTGTGTCGTGCGATTCTGCGAATAATACTGTCAGAGTTTGGTCGTTGGATAACCAACGACCCTCCGATGCTTAAGTTAGTTACCGTTGAGGTAAAAATAAAAAATCATATGAAAAAGGATTTAAAAGAAATACCTCTTTAGATGTGTTGCATTCCAGCTGCGTGGAATCTCTTGGTTGTCGAGGGTTTGGAGTCGATAGGCTCCTTTACCCACGACTTTAGATATGCGATAAGGACCTTCCCACTTGATAGAAAGTTTACCTGCCTTGATCTCCTGAGTATTTTGGAATACTCGACGGAGGACGTAGTCGCCTTCTTGAAAGACTTTGATTTTGATGTTTTTATTGAAATGTCGCTCTACCGCTTGCTTTTGTGACGCCATTCTAATCAAGGCTGATTCTCTAAGTTCTTCGAGGGCGTTGAGGTCGTATCCTAAATAGACCAAGTTATGGTCGCCGGATGTATGCCTCGAGGTTGGGAGCTGGACTTCGACCGGCAAAACTGCTTCGCAACCGTAGACGAGAGAGAAAGAGGTTTGTCCTGTAGACGTGCGGGGCGTCGTGCGATTTGCCCACAGGACCAAAGGGAGTTCTTCGACCCACTTTCCCTTTGCAGCTTTTAGCCTTTTCTTGATTGAAGCAATAATGGTCTTATTAATTGATTCAGCAAGTTCGTTCGCCTGAGGGTATCTGGGAGTCGAGGTTGTCAACTTGATGCTCCTGTCATCGCAGAATTGTTGGGTCCTGTCACATATGAATTAGGATCCGTTGTCACAGACGATTTCGGATGGAATCCCGAATCTGCATATGAAGTTAGTCTGGATAAAAGAGATGACTTCCTTGTCCCTTATTTGGGAAAAAGCAGCCTCCTCAACCCACTTGGAAAAATAATCGGTAAGTACGAGGAGGAATACCTTTTGCCCCGGGGCCGGGGGTAGCTTGCCGACAATATCCATTCCCCACCTCATGAAGGGCCATGGGATAAGTGTCGAGTGCAAGGATTCAGAGGGTTTATGTGACATACCTGCATGTCGCTGACAAGGGTCACAGTTCTGGACGTACTTGACGGCGTCTTATCGCAGTGTTGGCCAAAAATACCCTTGTCGAGAGATACGATTAGCCAAACTGCGACCCCCTGAATGATTGCCACATTCACCGTCGTGCATCTCTTGAAGGATTTTCTGTACCTGGCTCTTGCTAATGACGCATCTTAAGTTTAGTGAAGAGGATCAAAAGAGAAGAGAAGAAATGATAAAGCGATTCGAGGATCAGCGAATCATTCTAAGGCGTGATCAACTGCCTTCAGTTCCTCCTAAGTTCAGAATTTCAAAAGCTGAATATCAGGAACACCTCAGAGCTGAACGCCTCATTGCTGAAAGGAAGGAAGCTGAAGAAAAAGACAGAGAATACGCCATCAAGCTCACTCAAGAATCTGTCAAAGACCCCAAGCTGAAGCGTGTTCCCATTCAAATCCAACGAAAGCTGTGGGAAGAAGCCCAGAAGATCGTGGAAAAGAAAACTGAAGTTTCTCAGACCACCCTGATCTGGTGTAAAGAGAAAATTCACTTTAGATATCGTCCAACGAAGATCAACAAGGTATTCATCTCTGGAAGAACCTCTATCAGAGTACCTATTGTTGACATCAAACTGTTCATAGAAGATGGCAAATCTGAAACCTTTCGCGCTGACACTGTAAAAAGGTATGGTCTCTCTGAATGGCTGGAGATGAGGTTAGCTATCCAATCGTCACAATCTAAGTACAAGGATCATTTAGAAAAGCTGATAAACAGACAGATCGACTTGATATCTTCTTGTGTGGATATTCCTCCTGTTCCTGATCTAAAGCTGAAAAGAAAAAGGGGCTCTCCAAAGAAGAAACGTCAAGATTCAAACTCAGGTCCTGTCATACGAAATGAAACTGGAGTTGGTTTCTCTCGCGCTGAAGTACTTGGTCCTGATCCTGATCTATCTGCCCTTGACATCTCTTTGCCACCATGTGAACTTTTCGTCCCTGGTAAAGTCATCAGTAATCCTTATGGAATATTCTTTCTTGACTACGACGGACGTAAATGCTTTCAACGGATCGCTGAGCTACCAATCACTCCAATCGAACATCTCAGAGATCTCATCTACTGGTGTGACTTCAGAAAGGACATTCAGGCACGACACCTAAAACCCTTGATCTTTCAAGAAGCGCTGAACAAAAGAAAACGAGGTGTAACGGTTCCTGACTGGATGATCCCCACTGAAAAGACGACCCTTGATGAACTTCTCATTAAGGAAGAACCTTTTGAAAACTGATATAATCTCCTTTTTCTCTATTGTATCAGTTATCCTTCTGTACTTGTAATTTATTTCGCTTGTACTTGTAATCTTTCTGTTCTTCATTGTAACCTGATTCAAAGATTTAAAGAAAGATTTCAGCGAATGTACTTTACTCCATCAGTACTGAAAAGATCCCAGAAAACAGTAAAAGGGACAAATATTTTATGAGTTCTTTTTATCCTTATGTTTTCATTAAATAGCAATTTTCTTTGTTGCTATGTCATAATCAAATAGGGGGAGATTGTTGATCCAAACCCTCAGTGATTTGATAATGACCCTCTCTTATACTTAGTGAAAATTGTAAGTAAACAATATGTATCAGAGTTTCACTATCGCTGATAAGTACTAAGATCTTCCAGTACCGCTGATAGGAACTCTCGCTTTTTTAGATTAAACATTCAGCGAACACTGTTCACCATTAATGCTCTGAGTCTGTTCAATCATTATGGTGATCGCTGATAAGTTAGTTGTTTACTTATGATCCCTGAAGACAAGTTTCACGTCAACAAAGGTTCTACGCTGAAGTCGAAGATCAAGCTCAAGAACCAGCGACAAGTCTCCTAATGAACTGATGCGGATCAGCGAAGACTCAGATTTGTCCACTCAACGTGAAGTATCAAGTACAAGACTTCAGCTATCGCTGAACTTTATCATCTGCTGAATAGTAAATGATAATCGCTGAATCAACGAAAGCTGATCATGAAGTCCTCCGTACAAAGTACTTTTGTCTTAACCACCCTTGCACGCCACCGTACGAAATGTCAGAAAAGAACCTCCGAATATCTAAAATCGTACAACCACTCTGATACTACACTGTTCATCCTTACGGCTACTAAGGTTGTCAAACAAGGTCAATGACATGCAACCAACCAGCTGATGACACGTGTAAAGTGTATACTGACTTGCATTAAATGCATGCAGTATATAAAGAGATGAACTCACTTCTTTTGAAGTAACTTGCTAACTCTGGACAAGTTCAAATCTCTCTCAAGATAGGATTTTATTAGTAATCTCCTTATCTTTCTTAGTGCAAGAAATCTTAGTGTTCCAACTTGTTTAGATTTAGGTTTATCCTTAATCTTGTTTCCGCAACAAGCTGTAAATTGTTAATGATTTATCAATAAACAATTTAGAAAAGTAAAATCTGTGTGTTTGTATTCACCCCCCCCCCTTCTACAAACTTGTATAGGCCTTCGGGACCAACAAGTGGTATCAGAGCAGATTTGTTTAATCTCATAAACAAGATCTAATCTAAGATATTTCTCTTCCTTGCTATTATCTGAAAATGGCCTCCCACACAAACACAAATTATATAGACAATGGTTCTCTTGCAAAACCCCCTAGATTTTCCAGAGACAACTTCAACTTGTAGAAAAATAGGATGACACTCTTCTTAGAAGGTGTAGACCCTACTATACCTTACTATCTTGAGAACGGCCCACACATCCCTGTAACAATTGATCCTTTAGTTCCAGCCACTGCAACTAGAGCTGCTATTCCAGAGAGGCTGATTCCTAAAGAAATCCATCAGTGGACCGACGAAGATAAGAAGAAAGTGGCTATAGATACAAAAGCCAGATCCATACTATCCATGGCCCTTCCTGACGAAGTCTACCATTCCGTCATGAACCTGAAATCATCAAAAGCCATGTGGGACACAATATGTGTTCAGTATGAAGGAACGTCTGAAGTCCAGGACTCAAGAAAGATCAACCTGGTAAGACAATACGAAAGCTTCATTTCTGGTAAAAATGAAACTCTCTCTGAAGTTCACCAACGTTTTAATTGTTTAATTATAGATCTGAAAACTGTTGGTAAAGAATATTCTAACTTTGAAGTACTGACAAAGTTTCTAGAATGTTTACCTGAAAGCTGGGACAATTATTCCATGTGTCTCAAGCTGTCAAAGGATCTAAGATCAATGACCCTTGCTACCTTATATGGTACATTGCTGAATCATGAGCAATCTAGCCATCTTAAGAAGAATCTTGTAAAAGATTCCAAAAGCACCCCTGTTGCTTTAATCTCAGAGGAACCTTCTACTCAGCGACCCTCGGTCACTATCACTGAGTTAGAGAGTAACTCTGAAAGGTCATCAGACTCTGATTCTTCAGATGATGATGAATCCTTGGCTCTCCTAACTAAAAAGTTCAGGAGATTCGCCAAGAAGAAAATGTTTAGAAAGAACAAAACTCTTTCCATAGCTGACAAGCATAAGTCATCAGCTTTTGTTGATAAGGCTACTACTACTTGTTTCAACTGCGAAAAGACAGGTCATTTCGCTAACGAGTGCAGGTCAAAGAAAATCATGAGACCTTCAACTTTTACAAAGAAATCCTTTGTTCCAAGGAATAAAGATGACAAATACTCAAAGCTGAAGGAGAAGTATGCAAAGCTGAAAAGCTTTAAAAAGAAAGGAAAAGGCCTGATGGCTGACTATGATTGGGCTGCTTCTGATGAAGAAGCCTCATCATCTGATTCTGAAGATGATGAAGCAAATCAATGTCTCATGGCCAAGATTGAATAAGAGGAAGAAAGTTCAGACATTCCCTCCACTTCAACATCTGCCATTCAGGTATCACCTTCTTTCTTTACCAATATTGCAAATATTGATGAAGCTGATAGTCTCCGTAAAATCGATCTATTGACTAGAAGTTTATACGAAGCCATGAACGGCAAAGCTGTGGTTGAAAACCAAAATCTTGATCTCGCTGAAAAGCTTAAAAACTGCCACCTTCAAATAGAAAAGCTTTCTAAAATTGAAGATGATTTTAAAGATCAAGTCTATTTAAATCAGCTAGTCAAAATCGAACGAGCAGAAGCTATCGCTGCATTAAAAGCTGAACAAGCTACTGTTGAAGGATGGTGTAATTCTTCAACAAAGATCACTGAGATAATTAAGGCTCAGATTCCTCTGAGTGATAAACGTGGTCTGGGTTATAAATATGATACTCCAAAACCAACCACTGAACGTTCAATGCTTAAATTTGGAACATTCGTATCCTCAGTCGCTGACACTTCATCATCTCAGTGCTCCTCGTCCATTACACCAATCCCTGAGGAAACTCCTACCTCCTCAAAAGGTAAGGAGAAAATGGTTCATTCAAAACCTACCTCTGTCTCTAAAGACAAAGGTAAAGGAATTGTTATTTACCAAAATCCTCAGAAGGGTACCATAGTACCAAAGCTGAATGCTTCTAAAGCCTCAGTGACCTACCCCTCTGGATCTAGAAAGCTGATCTCTGGATCTATTCAGCGATCTACTCCTAGACTTAGAGTGGATATCCTTGGTAAGAAATCTGAAGAACTGAATGTTCGTCCCATTTCTAAAGCCAATAGTTTACTTGGTGCTGGCACTTCTAATTCAAAATTAAAAGCTCAGCATACAAGTGGTCCTAGAACTACTTTTAGTTATAGGAAATGTTATCACTGTGGACTTACCGATCATATTGCTAGTAAGTGCCCCACAACCACCAAAGCTGAAAAGATAGCTAAGGTGAAGATTGCCCCCAAGGCAAAGAAGACCAACCCTGGTGAAAATCAGGTCAAGGTGACTCCTACCACTGAGGTTAAGAAATTAACCAAAGTGAAGAAAGACAAAGCTGAATCTTCAAATGCTGCGAAGACCGCTGAACCTTCCATTCCAACTATTTCCACTGACAAACGTGTATACATGGTTAAGTGGGTACCCAAGCAAAACTAATCTTCCTTTGTAAATGCAGGTTAAGAAGGGTATCTGGTATCTCGATTGCGGATGCTCTAGACACATGTCTGGAAAGAAAAGCCTGCTCGCTGAATACAAGGAAGAGAAGGGTCCCTCTGTGACTTTCGGTGGAAATGGAAAAGGACACACCCGAGGGTATGGTGTACTTTCAAATGGTACAACCTCCTTCAGAAGAGTCGCACATGTTGAAGGGCTGAAGCATAATCTTCTGAGCATCAGTCAGCTTTGCGACATGGATAACAAAGTGATTTTCACTAAGGAATCCTGCTTTGTCTCTGACAAAAAGGAGAAGATAACTCTCAGCGGTTATCGTTTGGAAAATGTTTATGTAATAAACATGGACTCAACAACCACTGAGAACTCCTGTTTCTTCTCAAAGGCATCTTCTGATGTCAACTGGTTATGGCACAAGAGGCTCTCACATCTAAATTTCAAGACACTGAATACTCTTTCCTCCAAAGAGTTAGTCACTGGTCTACCTCAGCATTCATACGCCAAAGAGTCTTTATGTTCAGCGTGTGAAAAAGGGAAGCAGACCAAGGCAAGCTTCAAGTCAAAGCAAGTCTCCTCAGTGTCATCTCCTCTACAACTACTCCATATGGATTTGTTTGGCCCCGTTAACAAACAATCCATCGCTGGAAAGAAATATACGCTGGTCATAGTTGATGAATTCTCTCGTTACACATGGGTAATGTTTCTCCGTTCTAAGAGTGACACCCCTGAAGAACTCATCACTTTTGTTCGGAAGATGGAAACTCTGAACAATATGACTGTTCGCTCAATAAGGAGTGATCATGGAACTGAATTCAAAAACAGTTCTCTTGATTCCTTCCTTGAGAGTAAGGGTATTTCTCACAACGTTTCGTCAGTGAGAACACCACAACAAAATGGAGTCGCTGAAAGAAGAAATAGAACAGTTATTGAAGCTGCACGTTCAATGCTCAGCGATTCTCACCTACCTACTCAGTTTTGGGCAGAAGCTGTCAACACTGCTTGTTTTACGCAAAACAGGTCGCTGATAGTTAAAAGATTCAAAAAGACAGCCTATGAACTTTTTCATGGGAGAAAGCCTTCAATCAGCTTTCTTCACATCTTTGGATGTCAGTGTTTTATACTGAACAACAGAGATGCACTTGGAAAGTTTGATCCTAAGGCTGATGATGGAATATTTCTTGGATACTCCTCAGTCTCCAAAGCCTTCAGAGTCTTCAACCGTAGAAGACATACTGTAGAAGAAACTATTCACGTCACGTTTGACGAATCCCGTTCAGCGAACTCTAAACCGAACGCTGATACTAAAGAACTGAATCAATGGATGTTTTCTCATCTTGGTGATTCAGAAGAAGTTCCCACTCCTCATGCTCATCCAGTAGAAGATGATAGTCCCACTATCATTCCAAACATGCAGAACAGTGAAGCTGAAACATCATGGGTCTCAGCTGTTCCTATAAACACTATACCTGCAGTTGATCCAAATGTCTCAGAAATTCCGTCTATTTCTCAGCAATCAGTGAATGAAGTGACAAATGCAAACATTCCTCTCTTAGCTGATAATCCAGAAGTAGCTGAAGCCTCATCTTCAGTTTTTCCAGTTCAGACTGAGTCAGCGACGAATGCTCCGGCTCAGCGATGGACTGTAAATCACCCAATCGATCAAATTCTTGGTGATCCCAACGCTGGTATTCAGACTCGTAGAAGTGCAGGTAATATTTGTTTATTTGTTAACTTTATTTCTCTAACTGAACCAAAGAAAATAGATGATGCCCTCAGAGATCCAAACTGGGTCAGCGCTATGCAAGAAGAGCTGACTGAATTCGAAAGAAACAAAGTTTGGAAACTTGTTCGGAGACCAACTGACAAAACGGTGATAGGCACTAAATGGGTCTATCGAAACAAGTTGGACGAACATGGTACTGTAACTCGCAACAAAGCTCGTCTTGTTGCTCATGGATACATACAAGAGGAAGGCATAGATTATGACGAAACTTTTGCTACAGTAGCAAGACTTGAATCTATTCGTATTTTCTTAGCATATGCTGTACACAAAAACTTCACTGTACATAAGATGGATGTTAAGTCAGCGTTTCTAAATGGAAAGCTGAATGAAGAAGTGTATGTGGAACAACCTCCAGGATTCTCAGATCCTAAGCGTCCAGGTTACGTTTATAAACTGGACAAGGCACTTTATGGCTTAAAGCAAGCTCCTCGTGCATGGTATGATACTCTCTCTACTTATCTCCATATTGAAAAATTTGAGAGAGGAAAGATTGACAAAACTTTATTTTTTAGAAAAGTGAAAGGTCATATCATTTTAGTTCAAATATATGTTGATGACATTATATTTGGTTCTACTAACCCTGAGCTTTGTACTCGTTTCGCTGATAGAATGAAAGATGAGTATAAAATGAGCATGATGGGTGAACTAACATATTTCCTTGGTCTTCAGATTAAGCAAACTGAAAAAGGAACTTTTATAAATCAGGGAAAATATGTTAAAGATATGCTGAAGAAATTCGACTTAACTGAAAGTTCAGCTATGAAAACCCCTATGGCACCACCGCTGACACTTGACAAGGACACAAAGGGTGTTCCTGTCAATGTCACGCTGTACCGTGGGATGATCGGCTCACTATTGTATCTTACAGCTAGCCGACCCGATATTATGTTTGCAACATGTCTGTGCGCACGATATCAAGCTGAACCTAAGACATCCCATATGAAAGCTGTAAAGCGAATCTTTCGATATCTTAAGGGTACAACGAATCTAGGTCTTTGGTATCCCAAAGACTCAGGATTCGATCTAACCGCCTATTCAGACAGTGATTTTGCAGGTTGCAAAATGGATAGGAAAAGAACCACAGGAGGATGTCAGCTCCTGGGTGGAAAGCTGGTAAGTTGGACAAGTAAGAAGCAAAACTCAGTGTCCACTTCCACAGCTGAAGCTGAATATGTAGCCGCTGGAAGCTGTTGTTCTCAGGTCTTGTGGATGAGAAATCAGCTACTAGACTATGATCTTCAGCTCTCCAAAATTCCAATCTATTGCGACAGCACAAGTGCCATCGCTATAGCAAACAATCCAGTGCTACACTCAAAGACAAAACACATAGAAATCAGATATCATTTTATCAGAGATCATGTGATGAATGGTGATATAGAACTTCATTTTATCCCAACTGATTATCAGTTAGCTGATTTGTTTACCAAACCTCTTGATGAGACAAGATTCAACTTTCTCATCAGCGAGCTTGGAATGCTGAACTTTGAAGGGTAAAATCTTCAGCGGTTCACATTTGATCAGCGATACGTTTATACATTCTTGTATAACCTTCGGGATAAAATCAACTTGTATAATCCATTTCATCATCTTCTCTCTGAATAAACTTGGTTAAACTGATATCCAGGTATGTTTTCTCTCTCTGACAATCGCATGTAAATGCAAGATTTCAAAATAAATTGCATCGCTGAATATCTCTTCCTTAACAGCGATATTTTGAAAGTTCTTTAAACCTTCACTGATATTTTCTATTCAGTGCTTCATGTTTTTCAAAAGAGTCCCTGAGCTTTCAAAACCTCAGAGACATCCTAAAAGAATGTGAAAGGACAGTTGTGACGTCATTGCAACGGATAACACCAGGCACGATTTCTTTCTGACACACGTTTGCACGTTTCGTTCAAACTTCCAATCAAATGCAAACATGTGTCCGTGTCATGATGAAAACCTTTTCCCGCTTAAGGTTTTCTCTCTCTAAAAATCCCTATATAAACAACTCTTGGTTTATATTTGTCTTTTACGCGAACAATCTTTCTCCGCAAGAAAAGAATCCTCTGTTGCATTTGTGCTCTCAAAAACCTCAAGAACTGTTCATCATCTTCTTCATCAAAACTTCAAGGTTAATATGTTCTTATCTTTTATCAAATGCGTATAACTTGTTTTCGATCTTCTCATTGTTTTAACAAGATCAAACAAAAGAACTTTGTAAAATAAAATCATTTCTTTCATGGTTTTATGAACACAACCATTTCATGGTTGTTCTTCAAGTTTTAAATCTAAATCTTAAACTTGTTCTTCATTCGTATCCAGTTTTCTTTTAGAAACTGGAATACAAGACTTTATGGGTTTTACATTTCATTTCAAAAATCAAGAAAAACCCTAATCTTCATTAAGACATTTTTGTCTGAATGAAATGGACAAAATTCGAAAAATCTTAATGGAAAATTATTTCCACATTAAGATAATTCTTATTTGTTAACATCTTTGGTTGAACTGATAATACAGAGAAATGGCATCTTCAAAAATCAATGTCACCGCTGAGTCCATCTCCACTGACTCTGAGGAAGTGGACATCGTCAAAGCCCCTCAGGTTAAGTTCGAGCTGGATCAACTAGATTGGACCAAGGCCAACAATCTCTCAGCTCTTCTCGAGTTTCCTCCTCGGAAGCAAGTATCACATCTGGACGATGCTGTGAGTTTTCTGAAGAACAGCCCCATCTACACAGCCCTGACCATAACACCTCCTGCCAGTCAGCGGCTCTTATCCCAGTTCTGGTACTCTGCCAGACACACTGAGCTACCCTCTGCCAAAGATGCATCCAAAACCATAGACTGCATACTCAGCGATTCTGAGTATGGCACCATCAAGATAACCCCTGCCATAATCCGAAAAGCCCTGAACTTCCCAAATGCTACCAAAGAAAAACCCTTCGTTCCATTCCCTGACCACAAGAGGCACGCTGACAAAGAAGAAATCATTGCCTTCCTGGACGCAATGGGTTATATCTGGGATATTGGAAGGGACAAGAAGCCTGAGAAGAAACTGACGCTGATAAAGAAATCCAAGATGCCCAGCGAGATGAACTTCATCTTCGCACACCTGATCAGCTGCATGACAGCGAAGTCCGGCTCTTCTGATCAAGCCGCCCAACCTCAACAGTCCATGGGATACGCACTGCTGAAAGGTCTAAACATTGACTGGGCCTCCATTATTTATGATGACCTGATTCAACGTGTCGATTCTGCCGCTGACAGACCAGCATGGGTTCCTTACCCACGATTCATCAGCGCCATTTTTCAATATGGCCTAAAGGACAGCTATCCTGAAGAGGGTGATCTGAAACTTTCTCAGATTGGCCCTAAAGTTCTCGACTTCAAGCCTGTCGCCAATGAGGTACGTCTCTCTACTCTTCTCACTCTTCTAAATTCTCCGCTTTCTGTGGCTCCTTCAGTGACAATACCCATCGTTGATACCCCGGCCACAAAATCCTCTCCTTCTAAGAAAAGGAAACCCTCTCACACCCAACTTGATTCCAAAAGGATCAAGAAAACCAAGGAGCAACCCCAGCAATTCCATGCTAAAGACTCCTCAGCTCATTCTAAAGAGCTGAAGGAAAGTTCCGTGGTACGCTCTGCCACACCCGTGCAAGCCATCCCTCCAATCCAGACTTCAGCGTCTCTAAACGCTGAGGTTAGAAACTTGGAAACTACCCAACCTCCATCAGTCTCTCAAAAGACTGATGAAGTGATTGTCAGCGATTCCAACGCTGAACTCAGAACCCGAACCCCAATCTTATCCTTCGCTCCTCCCTCCACTTCTTTGGACACTCCTCCAGCTAACACTGGAGATGCCATCATTCCAGAGGCCACCGCTGATGCTTCTCAACAAATGATGAAGAAAGGACCTGCAGAGATCACCATACCTCACCGTACTTTCGAAGAGGATATGGAACATTATTCAGGAACTTGCAACTTTGACGAGTTCATCAATCCTCCTGCAGGTACAAATCCCACCTTAAACACTGTAACTATACCTAAAACTTCTGAGCTTTCCTTTGTTCACAAGTACTTATATATTACAGGTCCTAATTTGGGAGACATCAACGCTTCTCTGAAGTCCGTGGAAACAAAGTTGACCAGTCTCACCACCACACTCTCCAACAACTCAACAGCTGTAACAAACGCTGGAGAGAATTTGACAAAGCTGACAACGGTGGTGGAGAAGAAAGCTTCCACTGAAGACATCAAGGGACTTGATAAGACTCTCGCCGATTTTGCCAAGGTGCTCTCTGACATCTACACTGACTACACCAGCCTCAAAAGCTCAGTTTCGACCGTGTCCAGCGAAGTAACAACGCTGAAGACATCGGTTGGAAAACTCGAGGGTGATATGACAGCAGTCAAGACTGACTTAGGCTCTGTAAAGACCGACGTTAGTTCTATGAAGACGATGATCGAGACGCTGGTCATCAAGGAAAATAATCCAGCTCCTGCCCCTATTTTGGAATCTTTCACAGCGGCAGATCGCACAGAGCTGAAGAAGATCACGCCTGCTATTTCTGGCCTAGAAGACAGAATAGCAAAGCTTGAAGGTTGTGTAAAAATCTCTGGCCCAGAAGACAGAGATAACACCAATGCTGAGTCTACTCATTCCTCCCCCAATCATGAGAAAGAGGGGGAGAAGAGCGCTGAAGATCTAAACAAAAGCGCTGAAGACCTTTCCCATGATGAATCTATCAGGGGAGAGAGGAATGAAGATCTAACCGCTGGACCTCAGGGAGATGAAAACCCTGAGGGAACCGAGAAGCTCGCCTCTGTATCTGAGGGGGAGCAACTCGAAGAAGATGCTGAGGAATCCGAAGCAGAAGAAGATGAAGACATCGACATCCCTGAAGATGAACCATCCTTCTCTCCAAGAAAGGATGATGATGATGATGATGAAGATGACGATGATCTCTTTATCGTCAAACCTGCCCCAAGGATCAAAGCTCTTAAGGGAATCTCAATAAAAGAACCTTCAGGGGAGAAGACAAAGACAAAGCCCTCAGCCTCTGGCGCTGAGAAAAGCAAAGGCAAAGGCCTCGCTGAATTTGAAAATCTGGCGATCTTGCTTGAAAAGCCGGTTTGTCAGGTACACTAAACTTTACTTATATTCCTTCCCTGAACATCTCAATACACAATCAGTTCTCTACTCAATAACCTCTCTACGCATCCACAATCTTTTTCTATCTTTTCTACCCATGTTCTTCTACCCAGTTCTTATTTGTAAGATCGCTGCGTTTCAGCTAGTCCTCTCCCCTGTTTGAGGATGTCGCTGAAGGCTCTACTATTGCGACTTCACAAATAATTCCAGCTGCCGCTGAAGAAATAATCTCAGTCTTGGATTTAATCTCTGAGACTGATGAACCAGAAGAACAACCTCTCTCGCACAGAAACAGACCTTCCTCAGCTCCTCAAAAGCTGAGTGAAGAGGATCAAAAGAGAAGAGAAGAAATGATAAAGCGATTCGAGGATCAGCGAATCATTCTAAGGCGTGATCAACTGCCTTCAGTTCCTCCTAAGTTCAGAATTTCAAAAGCTGAATATCAGGAAGACCTCAGAGCTGAACGCCTCATTGCTGAAAGGAAGGAAGCTGAAGAAAAAGACAGAGAATACGCCATCAAGCTCACTCAAGAATCTGTCAAAGACCCCAAGCTGAAGCGTGTTCCCATTCAAATCCAACGAAAGCTGTAGGAAGAAGCCCAGAAGATCGTGGAAAAGAAAACTGAAGTTTCTCAGACCACCCTGATCTGGTGTAAAGAGAAAATTCACTTTAGATATCGTCCAGCGAAGATCAACAAGGTATTCATCTCTGGAAGAACCTCTATCGGAGTACCTATTGTTGACATCAAACTGTTCAGAGAAGATGGCAAATCTGAAACCTTTCGCGCTGACACTGTAAAAAGGTATGGTCTCTCTGAATGGCTGGAGATGAGGTTAGCTATCCAATCGTCACAATCTAAGTACAAGGATCATTTAGAAAAGCTGATAAACAGACAGATCGACTTGATATCTTCTTGTGTGGATATTCCTCCTGTTCCTGATCTAAAGCTGAAAAGAAAAAGGGGCTCTCCAAAGAAGAAACTTCAAGATTCAAACTCAGGTCCTGTCATACGAAATGAAACTGGAATTGGTTTCTCTCGCGCTGAAGTACTTGGTCCTGATCCTGATCTATCTGCCCTTGACATCTCTTTGCCACCATGTGAACTTTTCGTCCCTGGTAAAGTCATCAGTAATCCTTATGGAATATTCTTTCTTGACTACGACGGACGTAAATGCTTTCAACGGATCGCTGAGCTTCCAATCACTCCAATCGAACAGCTCAGAGATCTCATCTACTGGTGTGACTTCAGAAAGGACATTCAGGCACGACACCTAAAACCCTTGATCTTTCAAGAAGCGCTGAACAAAAGAAAACGAGGTGTAACGGTTCCTGACTGGATGATCCCCACTGAAAAGACGACCCTTGATGAACTTCTCATTAAGGAAGAACCTTTTGAAAACTGATATAATCTCCTTTTTCTCTATTGTATCAGTTATCCTTCTGTACTTGTAATTTATTTCGCTTGTACTTGTAATCTTTCTGTTCTTCATTGTAACCTGATTCAAAGATTTAAAGAAAGATTTCAGCGAATGTACTTTACTCCATCAGTACTGAAAAGATCCCAGAAAACAGTAAAAGGGACAAATATTTTATGAGTTCTTTTTATCCTTATGTTTTCATTAAATAGCAATTTTCTTTGTTGCTATGTCATAATCAAATAGGGGGAGATTGTTGATCCAAACCCTCAGTGATTTGATAATGACCCTCTCTTATACTTAGTGAAAATTGTAAGTAAACAATATGTATCAGAGTTTCACTATCGCTGATAAGTACTAAGATCTTCCAGTACCGCTGATAGGAACTCTCGCTTTTTTAGATTAAACATTCAGCGAACACTGTTCACCATTAATGCTCTGAGTCTGTTCAATCATTATGGTGATCGCTGATAAGTTAGTTGTTTACTTATGATCCCTGAAGACAAGTTTCACGTCAACAAAGGTTCTACGCTGAAGTCGAAGATCAAGCTCAAGAACCAGCGACAAGTCTCCTAATGAACTGATGCGGATCAGCGAAGACTCAGATTTGTCCACTCAACGTGAAGTATCAAGTACAAGACTTCAGCTATCGCTGAACTTTATCATCTGCTGAATAGTAAATGATAATCGCTGAATCAACGAAAGCTGATCATGAAGTCCTCCGTACAAAGTACTTTTGTCTTAACCACCCTTGCACGCCACCGTACGAAATGTCAGAAAAGAACCTCCGAATATCTAAAATCGTACAACCACTCTGATACTACACTGTTCATCCTTACGGCTACTAAGGTTGTCAAACAAGGTCAATGACATGCAACCAACCAGCTGATGACACGTGTAAAGTGTATACTGACTTGCATTAAATGCATGCAGTATATAAAGAGATGAACTCACTTCTTTTGAAGTAACTTGCTAACTCTGGACAAGTTCAAATCTATCTCAAGATAGGATTTTATTAGTAATCTCCTTATCTTTCTTAGTGCAAGAAATCTTAGTGTTCCAACTTGTTTAGATTTAGGTTTATCCTTAATCTTGTTTCCGCAACAAGCTGTAAATTGTTAATGATTTATCAATAAACAATTTAGAAAAGTAAAATCTGTGTGTTTGTATTCAACCCCCCCCCCCTTCTACAAACTTGTATAGGCCTTCGGGACCAAGTCTTATCGCAGTGTTGGCCAAAAATACCCTTGTCGAGAGATACGATTAGCCAAACTGCGACCCCCTGAATGATTGCCACATTCACCGTCGTGCATCTCTTGAAGGATTTTCTGTACCTGGCTCTTGCTAATGACGCATCTTAAGTTTAAACCTGTTGATGATCGTCGATAGAGCTTATCCCCAATCATGACATATTTAGATGCCTTGAATCTGGTCTTGCGGGCTTCCATTTTGTCTTCTGGGAGTTGGTCGTGCACGAGGAAATTTCGGATGTCGCACGACCAATCATCTTCTTCTTCTTCGATCTGGACGACATCAATGTTCTCGATGGATGATGTCGCCAGATGTATCATGGAAATGGCGTCGAATATAGGTTCGACCAGAGCAGACCCGAGATTTGCCAAAGCGTCGGCCTGAGTATTCTGGTCTCTCGGGATTTTGTCGATAGAAAATGTTTTGAATTTTTCGGCCTTTTCTTTTGCTACCTTCAGGTATGCTATCATTTTTGAATCTTTAGCCGCGAACTCCCCATTGATCTGGTTCACTACCAGGAGAGAGTCGCTTTTGACATGTAACGCAGTTGCCTCTGAGTCGTAGGCCATATTCATTCCTATGTTCAGGGCTTCATATTCAGCGTCGTTGTTGGTGGTTTTGAAATCGCATCAGACCGAGTATACCATCTTGCCCCCCTGTGGCGACTTTAAGATGATGCCTAGTCCTGAACCTCTAACATTGGATGAACCGTCGACATATAAGATCCAAGGCACGACGTTGTGATTCGCCACAGTTGATACTTCGAGTTTTGCTTGTTTCTCCAATTCAGAGCTGAAATCAGCAATGAAGTCTGCCAAGGCTTGCGATTTGATCGCGGTCCTGGGCTTGAAATCGATGTCGTAACTGCTGAGATATATACTCTATTTTGCCAGGCGACATAGTAGATCGGTAGTTGCTGCTTTTCATCTTCCCGTGTTAGGACGGCGCTTACCGCGTTTGGACTAACAGCCAGGTATAGTTTCAAGACTTCATGATCGCGAGGTTTCTACAATAGGGGAGGCGACGTCATGTATTCTTTAAGCTTTTGCAATGCCTGCTCATGGCTGTCGGTCCAGTCGAAGCCTCTATTTTTCCTGAGGACATTGTAAAACAGATGGCATTTATCTGAGGATCGAGAGATAAACCTGTTCAGTGCAGCTACTCGACCAGTGAGCTTCTGGACTTCTTTGAAATTTCTAGGAGATTTAATTTCGATAATCGCTTTGATCTGGTCTGGATTAGCCTCGATTCCTCGATGAGTGACCATGTATCCCAGGAATTTCCCAGCACTGACACCGAAGGAACATTTCGTCGGGTTAAGCTTCATGTTGTATTCCCGAAGGATGTCGAACGATTGTTTCAAATGCTCGACGTGGTCGATAGCTTGCTTCGACTTGACCAACATATCGTCGATGTACACTTCCATCGTGTCGCCAAGACGATCTTTGAACATCTTGTTCACCAGGCACTGGTAAGTAGATCCTTGTTAGGGTCAATTTATGTTGATTTAAAGTTCAGGGTTTAAACTGTAATTCTTTATTTTGAGACTTATTAGTGAATGGGCCGTGAGCTTGTTAACCACGGGCCCGCCATATAAATAGATAGCTTAGCCTTAGAAAACAGGCTAGTTGTCTCATTTGCTTTCCTACTCGTATTGTAATTCTCTCTACATTGAAAGCATAATACAGGGATGACCAGTTGAAATCATTATACACTATTGCTTATCTGTTTGATTTCATAATCGTTGCATGGATCTGGAACTAACAATTGGTATCAGAGCAGACGGACTACATCGATTCAAAGTGCAAAATTCGATTTCTAGTAAGTTTCTTGAAAAATACGGTTGTGTTCTTACTTGAATCTCAAAATTTTGATTCTGGTAAAATTGATCGATTTCGCTTATTGGGTATTGTTAGCATCACTACTCTTAGTGATTCTGCAAATTTTCATGCTCTAATTCGATCGTTTGAGTGTGTTTTTAAGCAAATTAAGATCAAAAGTTTTGAGTGTGTTCTTGAGAAAAATCATATTTTTAATCATCAAAACTTGTTGTTTTTGCTTCAAAATCGATTTGGGTAGTGTTATTTTTGTGTTTGGTCGAGTTCGTAACCTTTCAGGAACGATTTTAAGCAACCCTAATCGATTCCCAATCGAGTTTATCACTCCAGCCGCCGTTTCCGGATAACTGCAGACCTTTCCGGACAATCGCATTCAAATCTATCCGGGTACGTCAAAACTTTCCGGGTAAGTCTTCGAATTCCATACTCTCCGGGTATATTTGTTCCGGAAACCCAAAGTTCCCGGTAAAATAGTTTGTACGGATAACTAACGTTTCCGGTAACCTATTTTGTCCGGATAACCCGAAGTTTCCGGTTATATTGATTTTACCCGGAAACCCATTGCATCCGGAAAGAATCGCAGGAGGGGGTCATTTAAGTATCCTTGATATAGTTCTACTTTGAATCGAACCATAGTCCGACGATCACTCCAGTGCAACTGAAGATGTCTCCAGCTGAAGAAGAAAAGGCAACGACAAGCCAGGTATGTGATTCTATCCAACAAGATTTCATGAATCAAATGCAATCACTTACTGATCAGGAAAATTCCTTTAAGGCCACCACTAAAGAACAAAAGCTTGAGATTAGATCACTAACCGAAAAGCTAGATGTTCAAACGCGAATAACAGAAAAATACAAGTCTGAAAATGCTATTTTAAAGGAGAAATGCAAAAATCTTTCAATAGCACCTAAAGACTTAAGGGCCAAATTATCTGATCTTCAGTCTCAGTTTGATCAGTGCATGAATGAGAAAGAAGAAATTGTTTATCAATGTTCCTCTCTTCAGATTCAGCACAAGGAGTTTGTTGCTAAAATTCTTGATCTTGATCTTGAAACCAAACTCCCTGTTGTTTCGGATAAAACCGGTCGCGCTAAACAAGAAAAACCAAAGTGGCTAAAGAAGGAACCTGTCAAGGATGCTGCATCAAAGCCTTTCCCTCCTGTCTTTAATTCTAGGATAAACAAAGACAATTATGCTTGGAATCTTTGGAATCATTTTGAAGTTTCTTTTCCAATTAAACTTAATTCTCTTAATCAATTGATTCAGTTATCGCGTGATTGTTTATGTTGTTCTAATTGTGGTTGGAATGATTTTGATGATATTCATAATAATGATTGGTTTGGGTCGTATCACATGTGTAATTTATTTCCCAAACGCAAACCCCGTAATAACCAACAAAGACTCTATAAAAAACGGGGTTACCAATCAGCGGTTAAACCACAGTGGGAGTCCAAACCCATTCTTAAACGGGTTGCTCCTACTGAGGTTAAACCATTCCCCACCTCATGAAGGGCCATGGGATAAGTGTCGAGTGCAAGGGTTCAGAGGTTTTATGTGACATACCTGCATGTCGCTGACAAGGGTCACAGTACTGGACGTACTTGACGGCGTCTTATCGCAGTGTTGGCAAAAAATACCCTTGTCGAGAGATACGATTATCCAAACCGCGACCCCCTGAATGATTGCCACATTCACCGTCGTGCATCTCTTGAAGGATTTTCTGTACCTGGCTCTTGCTAATGACGCATCTTAAGTTTAAACCTGTTGATGATCGTCGATAGCGCTTATCCCCAATCATGACATATTTAGATGCCTTGAATCTGGTCTTGCGGGCTTCCATTTTGTCTTCTGGGAGTTGGTCGTGCACGAGGAAATTTCGGATGTCGCACGACCAATCATCTTATTCTTCTTCGATCTGGACGATGTTTGGGTAAAAAATCACACCCTCGACCGACTTGGGAAATTCCCTCGACATAACCCATGGACATTGATTACCCCCGACCGACAATGATAATACCCATTATTATCATATCCCCGACATACTTTAAATAACCACGATAATTGACATCTTACGTCAACAGTCTCCTGTCATCGGTGTTATATCGCTCTGGTCCTACGACAACATCGTCCTGACATCCTGGTCCTACGACCAAATGGTCTTATATTTTGCCGATAGTCGTATGTTCCATAAGACCTACATCTGAGACTTAAGACGGTCGTACGATTATACTAACCGTTAACAGTCAAACATCCGTTTCTTTTGTTTATTAATGCAGGTCTTGACCACGAACAGAAAAGGTAAGACACTCGTTATGAACCATATATTGTATTAAGATAAGGTCCCGACAAAGACCCAGAAAACATATGTCGTCCCTCTCGAAAGGTAAGTCGAGAGTTCATCGCGACACTCGACCTCGACGTCGCCCGCTCAGCACGACCGTCGCATAAGATCATGCGACCTCGGCTGACTGACATATAACATTACTGTTACATTTGTTTGATCTTTAATACAGGAGTCAACACTCATAATGAACAACGGCTATAACCGACGAAGTCATTAACAACCATTAACAGCATTAAAGAAGACGGCGACCGTTACAACAAGCCATTAAAGCCTTTAATTAGCTAATTAAAGCTCCCAAAGACTATAAATATGAAGCTAAATCTTCATTCCAGGGGACGGAACACAAAAGAATCACAAGACACACACCAATGTATCACTAAACTCTGAAATCATACGGCGAACTCAAGAACACCCGAAGTGAAGAACTTTCTCCCGAAGAAGTCACTCTCGGCGCACGACAACAGCCCTCGACCAGCAGTTTACACTTTGTATTCACACACGACAAACGCTTGTACTTTACATTTCGAAGCATTTCCTTCATTTGTATTGTAACCTTTGTACGATCGACACCAGTATCGAAGGACATCGCCCATGATTGGCGACCATAGTGCAGCGACGACATCCCTTGTCGTCCGCAGGTTTTTTCCTCGATTGAGGTTTTTCCTGCATCATCAAATCCCTTGTTTCTTTATTTTATTTATCGTCGCACGTCTCGTCGAAAGATTCTTTCTTTAGTTGTTTAAGTCCACATCGACCTTAAGTTGTCCCTTTGGTGCGATTTTTGGCATTAACAGTTTGGTGCCATCTGTGGGACTTCATCTAGAGAAAATCTTCGACGAACGTGCGTTTTACTAACGGTTTCTTGTAGTTTCCCCTAAGCTCTGTTCCAGGGAAATGGCAGATAAAGGAAATCCGGAACCAACCGCTATCCCGGTACATGTGGAGCCTGAAAATGTGCAAGATCTCCCAGCAGTAGTCGATGATGATCACTTAGAGGAAATCGTTCTGGATCAGAGCAATCCTGACCAAAAAATTCTTGTGGGGTCGTCCCTCGATCCTTGCATCAAAGAAAAACTCATATCTTTTTTGCAGGAACAAGCTGATTGTTTCGCCTGGTCGCATGAAGACATGGTCGGGATCGACCCTAGCGTCATTTCCCATAAGCTTAACGTCAATCCGTCATTCAAGCCCGTCAAACAAAAGCGACGTATATGGCGAATTATCAAGATCCCCTGATTCAACTCCAATCGGAATTGAATGCGGCTCGAAGCCAGATTCAAGCCCTAATAAAAAAATGCTCCGTCAAAGTATCGCATGTATCGCATCATCCAAAGGACTCGGGGGCTCGATATACCCTTCGCAAGCTGAAAAAAATACCACATTCGATTTCAAAAGTCCTCGAAAAAGGCGCTTATCGATTCCATGGTACGGTAATTGTGACGTCCCACTTAGAACAACTCTATATATATACTCTAAGTATATTTTCCTCGTTTAATTATTTTTGACCCGATATATGATCGTTGATTCAAGCATCGAAAGATCAATGGTCAAAACCAACGACCACCCCCGATTTTACATTGCAGGTTCGCAAGTGTAACACCCTAAAATTTGGAACGAGCAACTAACATCAACATTCAGTATATAAACCATAATAGATAAAATCCTTTCTACAATTCCTTCATCAAAATACCTCGGAATTTAAAACATTACAATATCCACAATGAAACTACTTAAACGGTGCTACTTAACATAACACAATTTACTAGTTCCAAATAAGTGTGGAAGTCTTCAATACTCAAGTCACCTCTCGTGCACCTTACAAGCTCTCACCACTTCACAATGTAGCTAGAGCTACCCCAACCTGAGCCTGTTGCACATGCCGACAAAATAAAAGGAATAAAAAGGGTTAGGCTTACGCCTAGTGAGTTCAAGCATTTTATCATGACTATATAAAAACATAAATCGGAAGTTAGTAAACATAGTCATGATTCCAAAAGAGTTTACTTTAATTGCAAATCATCCGTTTTCCAACTCACACGTTTCCATGGAAAAGTTCCCAAAAAGTATATTACATTTTCCAAAATGAATTACATTTCCGACTCACTCAAAATACGTAAGTATTCAAGTTTAGGCAAAAGCCTCCAAACACGGTTAACATCAAAATACTCCACCCATGAATCATGGAAACTAACCATAATACAACACTTTATTAAAACATAATACGAAGCAATACACACGCGACCGTGAAATGTAATAAAGTTAAAATACCATAAACGGGGGAGACCCGTATCCGTTGAAGGTGGAGGTAACACATAAGTATACCACCCATACAACGTTCATCGTATAACTGGAAGTAGAGATTACAAGATCACGTTATGCCTATCTCTGTCCTCCCAACGAAATCTGGAATACAACATACGTATTGCCTATTCCACAATTCTGCTCTACGAATCCGAGTTACACCATACTGAGGATACACCTTGACGTCTACCCACTTGGTAACGCCCAAAGGCCTGGCACGCTTAGGATCACCCCCGAGGCACCCTCTATAAGCGGCGTGGATCTCTACACATACCCCTAAGGTATCGTGCCCAAGACTATACCCTCCTAGTGCCTACTCGTAAAGTTCAGGTCATAAAACATGAGTTCCGAGGTTCGTCCTCAAGATACCCAATTGACCTTTACCAACGACGGACTAACCTGCCTATCCCGGAATGACTCACTCATCCAAGCATGTAAATAATTATAACGTGCAATAAATGCAACCCATCAACAAGACTCCACATCGAACCATTAAACTCGAACAATTGTCCCATGACACTAAAAGTGCATTTCCTCAAATGGTTTACAAAAATCATTTACACATATATGCTTAAACCATTAATTAAACATCATTTTGAGCAATTAATCTTTTAAAACCAAATTATGGTTTCTACCCATCCAAATATCCCAAATGTCCCAATTATGGGTGTTTTACACATTTATAATGATAACCACTTCAAAAGAGTTAATTTATCCAAACAACCCAACTGTATACGTTTTCAAGTAAAACACACACAATTTGTAAAATAATCATTTTGGCATGTACAACGTTTTCGCAAAGTAACTTGAACTCACCTTAGCTAGTTTTAGCTAAATCTAGAGTTCTCCAAACGTAAGCTCCTTTGAACCAACATGCATCTTCAAGTCAAAATCTCCAAAACCTAATTCCATAATTCCAACCATCAATACTAAAATCTAACCACAAGGATTCATCATCCAACCACATGCAATCATCCTTCAACCATAAAACCATAAAATCCCCAACTCACCAAACCCTAGTTCTTAGATATGATGAACATAAGATTTCTTTGACTAACAACCACCAAAATCGACCCACAACACTACAATGAAGGAAGAAAGTGAAATATAACAATAATCTAACTAGGAATTACCTCAATCACTTGAACTCGTCAAAAGGTAGCTCCTAAACTTCCAAAAGCTCCAGCATGCTCATCAATGGTGGAATGGGTTCGTTTAAGTGGGGAAGATGAAGAGGAGAGGAGAGGGTTTGTGGTTGATTTGGGGAAAGAAACCGATTTGGTGAGAGGGAGAAGAAGAGAATCGAGAGGGAGAATGAAATGGGGAGATAGAAGAGAGAAATGGGTTAAAAATCTAATTTATTTCGTCCAGGGGCTCCGCGCCAGTCTCCGCCCCAGTCCATCGGCGCCACAACTGGCGCCAGCTTCTGTTTGTTTGGTTTCTTCTTACACACTGTTTTGGCCATAACTTATTCGTTATAGCTCCGTTTTCGCTCCGGAAAGAACCGTTGGACTCGTATTCGAATTCCTCATCCAACTAGACCATAAAATCTAAGATTTAAACCAAAATCCTATTTTCCATATTTTTCTTAAAGGATCGAATCCACACCGATTCGAAGTTGTACATCCGAAAATTACGGGTGTTACAATTCTCCCAACCTTAAAACGATTTCGTCCTCGAAATCTATATCTTTTACAACCCAAAGTCAACCGACTCACTGTCGACCATAATTCATCAATTCCTAACGGGAATCTAAATTCCATCCACACGGTCTATATAGACAATTCCTCGAACAATTGTTTATCAACAAAGTCCCCTACACATACGCTGTACTTATGTACGGATAAACGTTCCAACCATAGGGAAACTCCCAACCATACGACTTCAGTCTTCTCCCAACCTTTAAATGTTCTATACATCTTGATTTCAGTTTCAAACTCTAAATCAATTTAAGGCTCAATTAATACTGAGACCAACCGAATCTCTAATTTCAATTGTCCCTATCGTTAACGGCCATCCACATCCAATGAGCTCTAATAGACTCCAAAATCCATCTAAATAATTAATCATCAAACGGACAGGTTCATTAACCATACACAAAGGTTAGTTCACTAAAACCACTCATCACAAATGAGTATCTTAAGGTTACTACTACCATCACCATCATTCTTTTTAAAATCGGCTACAATCCCCCGATTACACTAAAGGTGCTTGGCCTTAAGCCCAAAAGTTGACACCTAATTATCACCAACCTTTGCACTCTAACCAAACCCACACATGAGTTCCATTTACCGAGGTTTTCCGCAAAACTAAAGTCGTCAACAAAACGGCTATACCAACATCAAAATGTATTAACGCAAGTTTAACCCTCCAATTACCACAAACCCAATTACCTTGCTACCGATATCATCCGGCCCATAATACCAACACGCATGGAATACTCAACCTTCCACCGTCGAATCGTTATACGCACTTACCCTTAACTGGGTTACTTATTCTTTCTAAGGCCCTAACGAGTTCAAGGTTTTCAAGTGCGTTATTCAATAAATATGCCAATTAATCAAAACCATTCACAAAATATTTTCAACACTAAGGTTTTCATATCAAATAACCATACGCACAAAACTACTACTATCAGTTCGGTAGTTACGTAAAACTGGACACGCTTATCCCCCATATGAAAATCATGTTGAAAACCATTTCATTGCAGTTTAGTTTACCCACAAAACGCAAAAGCGTAAGGAATAGTTTTTCTAAAAGGAACCGCCACAGTTCTAATATGGATTGACTCATGACATGCGTGTAATGTGACTGCTCGACCTTAAACGGGGTGCAACACAAAGTGTGCACGTATTTCAAAAGCGATCCAAATGACATTTGACTCCAACATTTCCTTGCCAACCATAAAACGGCATGGGGCAAGGTTCACCAACAAAATTTTGCGTGCGTCAATTTATTACACAAAACGATGGAACGATTTACCAATACTCACAAATGACTTGTGCAAATTCCTTAGTTAATACAAAAACCCATACGTTTCCATCACTCGAAAATATCGACTAAAACATTATACGACTTCACATTGGGGTAGACATGCAAGCTTGTAACCTTACCATTAGAAATTTTCTTGAAACGAAAAGACATGCATCAAACGGTTCGCGACTAAATTTCCTAAAAAGGAAACTCTTTAATTCAATTTCTCAAAATTTCTCATCCGTTCCTATAATGACATTTGAATAAGACGTCTTTGGCAAACTTGCACACAACAATGTGTTATTTCAAAACATAGGAGGAAATAAATGTTAATAATTAGTTGACATCAAAAGGTTTCAAACTTATTTTCAAATCTTAAATTGCACCAACGGTGCGCATCAATGTCCAAAACATAAGAAATCCCGCGTACTATAATTTTATACAAAAAATTTCTAAAATCTTCCTCACGAAGCGTTTTTCCTCAAAGTTTCGTACTTGGGATATAAAACGTCAAGAACGTCAATGCTTAAGATGTATTTGTCAAAATACTTCCAATAAACATTTCTCCAAGAACCAAAAAGGTTTTGAATTCTCCCAAAATAATCAGCACATCAAGGTTGACCAAATGTCAATGACTAACACATTTTTATTTTCAAAATGTAAAGCATTGCGAACTATGCATGATTTCTACAACACCAAAACACCCCTTTGACCGAATGGCCATCATTTAAGCAAGAATCTATAAAAGATTTTCATGTACGAATCGATTATCCAAGTATCGAGAAACAATGGTTACCAACTTATGCATACCCCTAAGTCGATATAACGCCTTTACATGAAATAGTACTAATACATTTAACTGTCCAAAAGCGCACCAAACAATTTTGTTATGAAATATTACCAAAATATCTTTTCATGCATCACTTAGGCCACGTATAAATCAATCCATACACCGAACTATTTGCAATGAAATACTTAGTAACACAAACTCTTGAAAGAAAAGTTACGCGACACTAAAGTTCCAACTCACTTTTTCTTAGTCGCCTTATGGCATAAAATTAACCTTTCTCAATAAAACTCATGTGGGACCAAATCCCCAACTTAACTCATAAACTTTTCACATAAACAAACAGAGTATGCATATTGTAACAATGTACCCACAAGACACAAAACGTCGTACAACAAACTCCATAAATTCCAATGAATTCAATGACTCCAAGTCAACAAAGTAGCACCAAACATTGTGCTCCCAATGTCAAATTGCTAAAAGCAAAATCATGAACGAGACGTCAAAACTCCAAAAATCCTCTTATAGGACGATGCCACATAAACAACACCGTTTAACAAACTCATATTAAACAGGTTCCCAAAATAGCTTCATATAGACACAACGGTAGCTAACTTTCCGTCCAAACTTTAACATATGTGGAGGAGATCCGATGTTTAAAGTTATGAGCCGTAGTTACTTGTCTACTATCTTGGACAACATAAAACACGGACATCACTATACCCGAAAGAAATGTTGGACAACAATAACAAGAAACAAATTCTGACGGAGTTTGCAACCCCCGACATAAGATAGTTCATGTATGTCCAAAACCAAAATTCAAAATATTGTGCGTGCTATACATTTTCAAAAATTCGTAACACAATCCTCATAAGGATTTGAACACACACAAAATATTTAATGCAATTTATTCCCAAAATAAACTTGGTGCAAAACCTAGTCGGCAGTCAACATTTCAGCTCATACTCCTCCAAGTCTCTCCGGTCCACTATTGTCATCCGAATGTTTTCACCTCTTAAAGAAATTACCTCAATTAACCTTACGGTTTTTCTTCGAATCAACGTCGGCTCAATAAGCCTATGGTTCTAGTCCAACCATCAATCTTGACCCAAAACGGTCTACTTAAAGCAAACCTCATACTTATCGTCACTCCAAGTGACTAATACTAGAATCGTGCATCTATTCCAACGACTACTAGCTTAAACCTCCTTTACTACCCCAACGATCATCACATGAAAGCAATTCAAGTATGCTCATGTACTAGTAGGTTCACCATGACACTGGCCAGGTGTCACTATAAACGAACCGTACCTGATTATCCTTGCTACTCTCGACGTGATTCTCGTTTCTAACAGCATCCATTGATCCCAAAACATCCTATCTTAAAGTGCCTAAGGGTGAATTTCACTCTCATTTACTTAAACAAACGATAGTTTGAGTCTAGGTATCCAAAGTCAACACCTAAATCTCTCAAACTTATGCTCTGATACCAACTTGTAACACCCTCAAATTTGGAACGAGCAACTAACATCAACATTCAGTATATAAACCATAATAGATAAAATCCTTTCTACAATTCCTTCATCAAAATACCTCGGAATTTAAAACATTACAATATCCACAATGAAACTACTTAAACGGTGCTACTTAACATAACACAATTTACTAGTTCCAAATAAGTGCGGAAGTCTTCAATACTCAAGTCACCTCTCGTGCACCTTACAAGCTCTCACCACTTCACAATGTAGCTAGAGCTACCCCAACCTGAGCCTGTTGCACATGCCGACAAAATAAAAGGAATAAAAAGGGTTAGGCTTACGCCTAGTGAGTTCAAGCATTTTATCATGACTATATAAAAACATAAATCGGAAGTTAGTAAACATAGTCATGATTCCAAAAGAGTTTACTTTAATTGCAAATCATCCGTTTTCCAACTCACACGTTTCCATGGAAAAGTTCCCAAAAAGTATATTACATTTTCCAAAATGAATTACATTTCCGACTCACTCAAAATACGTAAGTATTCAAGTTTAGGCAAAAGCCTCTGTTGGGAACTGAAGATTTGCTAAGTATGGTTAGTACTGCCAGAACAATGTTAGTACTGCCAGAACAACGTTAATACTGCCAGAACAACTTTAGTACTGTCAGAACAACAATACTACTGCCAGAGCAAGGTTAGTACTGCTAGTAAAAGTTAATGCTGCTGGAACAATGTTAGTACTGCTTGTGCATAACGATGTTAATACTGCTGGTGATCATAATTTTGGAATGCGAGAAGGTTGGAGATAAAGATGGAATGAATGAAGATAAGCATGAAAGAATATTCTGAAGATCAATTTTGTTTTGATAGTTATCTTGTAATTATTTAGTATAAATAGATGTTGATAGATAGCTATTCAGTACGAGAGATTTCAGAATTCGTTTTTGTTTTAGAGAGAATTAACCTCAAGGTTTAGAACCCTATTTCTAGAGAAGTAGAAGTCGTCTTGTTGAGCCTGTTCAACAAGATTGAGGGTTGGTTGTAAACTTGTGAGTTGAAGCATTGAATACAAACAGATTGTGTTTTCTGATTAGTTGTTCATTGAGTGTATTTGAATTAAAGTTCTATTCCGCAAGATTCTTTAATTCTAATTTCTAAGTATAGTTATTCTTGTTTGGAATCGATCCTGACAAGTGGTATCAGAGCTTGGTTTCTTAGAAATCTACAATCATTATGGACAACTCAGTTGAATCAAACAGTACTCTTGTTTCAAAGGTTCCCATGCTCAGGCCTAATGAGTTTGACATGTGGAAAATTAGAATCAAGCAGTATATTTTGCTTACTGATTATTCCATCTGGGATATTATAGAGAATGGTCCATGTGCTGAAGGAAAAGTTGGACCAGATGGCAAACGACCCCCTCTAAAGACTGATGCAGAAAGAAAGGTTACAAACAGAGATGAAAGCCTTAAGCACTCTGCTTTTGGCTATTCCCAATGAGTATCAGCACCAATTTCATCACTGCACTGATGCTCAGATCTTATGGAATGCATTGGAAAAGAGATTCACTGGTACCAAGAGCACCAAGAGGAACCAGAAGGCAATTCTTAAGCAACAATATGAAAATTTTACTTCTACAAAGAATGAGTCTATGACTCAAACTTTTGATAGATTTAATAAGTTGATTGGAGAATTGGCTACAGTTGGAGTTCATATGGAAGCTGATGATGTAAACAGGAAGTTTCTAAGATCATTAGGTGAGGAATGGACAATGTATACTGTGTCTTTCAGACAGAATGACCAGTTAGAAGATAAAGAGCTTGATGATCTTTACAATGATCTTAGGGTATTTGAAGCAGAGGTTGAAGCCAAGAAGAAGCCCTCAAGATATGTGTATAATGCTGCACTCCTATCAGCATCAACTGATTCTACTGCTAACCTTGAATCAGTTAGTACTGCTGGTGGAGTCAATCAGGAGAAGGCCAATGATTCTGTACTAGAAGCTTTCTTTTCTAGTCATGTTAACTCCTCATTAATTAATGATGACTTAGAACAAATTAATGCTGATGATCTTGAAGAGATGGATATCAAGTGGCAGATGGCTATGCTTTCTATGAGGGTGAAGAAGTTTATAAAGAGGACTGTGAGAAACAACTTTTCCCAAAGAAGAGAAGATGGTGCTGGGTTTGACAAGTCTAAGGTGGAATGCTACAAGTGTCATAAGATGGGACACTTTGCCAGAGAATGCAGAGGAGGAGTATCTCAAAACAACCATCAACAAGCTCAGACTAGAAGCTTCAACCAGAACAGAAACTCTGTTCAAGCCCTTGTTTCTCAACAAGGAATGGGATTTGATTGGAGTGATCAAGCAGAAGAGGCAATTCAGAATCATGCACTCATGGCAGAAGTCTCAGATCTTCCTACTGAGGTAAAATCTAATCTTTGTTCTCAAGCTTGTATAGACACTGTGAAAAGGTATAGAGATCACAACCAGGGAATGTGTGATGACCTTAAGAGATTAGAAAAGGATAGAAGAGATTATGTAGTGATTGTTGAGAGGTTTGAAGAACAAATTAAGGCTTTTCAAGCCAATGAACTTCAACACTCATATGATACAAACTACTGGAAGTGGGAAAAGAATGGTCTGGAGTTCCAACTGAAAGAGTCTAGGGAGGAATGTGAGAAATTAAAAGGAGAACTTGAGAAAGTAAAACTTGATGTTGAAAAGTTTTCATGTGCTTCTAAAGTCATGGACACCATAAGAAATGCTCAAATCCACAGCAAGATGAAACCAGGCATAGGGTACAATGCCACACCCCCACCCTACAACAACACATACATCCCTCCTAGGTCAGACCTGTTAGAAACCATGGATAGGAAAGACTTACCTGAAGGAGCTACTAAAGTAGATCCATTAGATGAAGTTGTTGTTGAGGATAAAACTGAAAAAGAAGAGTCTAAGAAAAGGAACAAGAATGTCAGTGGTGAGATCCCCTTAGAGAATTACATCAAGACTAATGAGGAAGGTGGAAGTCCCTGGGATAAGAACAATGAGATGAAAAGATCTGAAAAAGGAAAGGGAGTTCATTATACACAGACCACTGTTGTGAACTCCAATACTTGTGAACATTGTTCTTGCAAGAATTCTCAAAAGAATGAGCCCCAAAAACATGATAAAAAGAGGGGAAATCAAAGAAACTGGAATAATCAGTGGGCTAAAAAACAAGGAGTTGATCTGCAAAGGATTAACAGACCAAAACCTTGTTTTATCTGTGGCAAACTGAATCACCTTGCCAAACACTGTTATTTCAATCCTATTAACCAAAGGATAAATTTTCAAAGAACTTTTCAAAAATCAAATGGTTATAGGAAGCCTGTAAGGAACCATGTGGCTAAGAAACAATCTAAATCCAAAAGCCACATGAGGAAAAAGACTGAAAAAGAATGTGTCACAATGTGGGTTCCTAAAAGCACTAGTGTTAGTACTGCTGCCTCTGATAGTACTGCTGCCTCAGATAGTACTACTGCTAGCAGTATTAACACTGTTAGTACTTCTGCTAGCAGTATTAACACTGTTAGTACTTCTGCTAGCAGTATTAACACTGTTAGTACTTCTTCTAGAAGCAATACTGCTGCTAGCAGTGTTAGTACTGCTAACACAGTTAGTACTTCTTCTAAAGATAATACTGCTTCTAGTGATTGTGCTGCTAGACCAATCATCTTAACAAAGTACTCCAGTACTGAAGTTCCTCAGGTTGAAAAACTTATCCAAACTGAATGTAAGTACTTTGATGAGCAAGGGAGACCCAAGACCACTTTGGCTTGGGTTCCCAATAAAAACTAATTGATTTATCTTATGTGCAGGGCAACCAACAGCTCAAGGGGAAGAGCATCTGGCATGTTGATAGTGGTTGCTCCAGGCACATGACAGGTAACATGGCCTGCCTCAAGAATTTCAAAAGAATTGATGGAGGACATGTTGCTTTTGGGAATAATCCTGCAGGAGGTAAGATAAGTGGTAAAGGTGATGTATCAAAAGGTAAGATGACATTTGAGGATGTTTACTATGTTGAGCAATTGAGATACAACCTGTTAAGTGTATCACAGGTCTGTGACAAGAAACATAGTATATTATTTACTGATTCTGAATGCATTATTCTTGCTCCTGGATTCAAAGTAGTTGATGAAAACATGATACTATTGAGAACTCCTAGAAAGGATAATGTATATTGTTTAGATTTAGAAAGTGTTTCATCTGATTCATCCCTAAACTGTTTGGTATCAAAAGCTTCAATGGATGAATCATCACTTTGGCACAGAAGGATGTGTCACATGAATTTTAAAACAATGAATAAACTTGTTAAACATAATCTTGTTAGGGGTTTACCATCAAAAGTTTATTCATGTGATGATCATTGTGTTGCTTGTCTCAAAGGCAAACAACACAAAACTTCTCATAAGTCCAAAGAGATAAACACTATCTCAAATCCTCTTCAGTTGTTGCATATGGATCTGTTTGGCCCTACAAATGTCATGAGCATTGGCAAGAAGTCATACTGTTTAGTTATTATTGATGATTACTCTAGATTTACTTGGGTATATTTTCTGAGAACTAAAGATGAGACAAGTGGACTGATCAAATCTTTTATTCTTAGAATTGAAAACCAATCAAATCAAAAAGTGAAAGTCATTAGATCAGATAATGGGACTGAATTTAAAAACCTTGATCTAAACACCTTTTGTGAGGAAAAAGGAATTGAGAGACAATACAGTGCTCCTAGGACTCCACAACAGAATGGTGTTGCTGAGAGAAGGAATAGGACACTGATTGAGGCTGCTAGATCTCTGTTAGCTGATTCAAAATTACCCACTACTTTTTGGGCAGAAGCAGTTAATACTGCTTGTTATGTTCAAAACATAGTTTTAGTAATAAAGCCTAAAAACAAGACACCTTATGAGCTTTTTCAGAAAAAGAAACCATTTATTGGATTTTTCAAACCATTTGGGTGTCCTTGTACAATTCTCAATACCAAATCTCACTTAGGTAAGTTTGATAGCAAAGCAGATGATGGTTTTCTTGTTGGTTACTCATCTCAGAGTAAGGCTTACAGAGTGTTTAATACCTCTTCTAGAATAATTGAAGAAAGTGACAATGTCAAATGCAATGAGAACACACCAAATCCTATTGGTTCAGGTCCTGATTGGCTATTTGACATTGATTCACTCACTAATTCTTTGGGTATCAGTAGTGATGTAAATGCAGGACAAAGGGATGCACCACCATCAGTTCACAGAATTCAGTCTGTGATATTTCCACTCCCTACCATTGATCCTGTTGACTTATGTGAAAAAGAAAAGGAAGCTGAACCCATTCAGAATGAAGAAGAGAGAAGAATAGAGGAAAATCAGCCTTCAAGTCCAAATTCCAGAGAGTCTGAAGTGACTGAAGAAGCTGAAGAAAATCCAGACTTAAATGAGTCAAATCTGGATGTGATCTTACAAGAGGAATCTGGTCATCCATCAAGAACTCAGAAAAATCATCCTCCTGAGTTGGTAATTGGAGACATTGCTTCTCCCATGATGACTAGGAATCAAAGCAGACTTCAAGAGCTACAAGATCAGCAAATTACAGTTAATACTGTACTCACTTGCTTTCTATCCCAAATTGAGCCAAAAAAGGCTTATGATGCTATGAAATATCCAAGTTGGATAGAAGCAATGCAAGAGGAGCTGCTACAGTTCAAGCTACAGAATGTTTGGAACTTGGTGGACCTTCCAAAAGGTCATAGGGCAATTGGCACCAAGTAGATTTTCAGGAATAAGAAGGATGAGAGAGGAATTGTGATCAAGAACAAAGCCAGGCTGGTTGCACAAGGGTATACTCAGGAAGAGGGTATAGACTATGAGGAAGTCTTTGCTCCAGTTGCAAGGATTGAGGCAATTAGGTTGTTTCTAGCCTATGCCTCATATATGAAGTTCAAGGTCTACCAGATGGATGTAAAAAGTGCTTTTCTATATGGGACTATAGATGAAGAAGTGTATGTCTGTCAACCCCCTGGATTTGAGAATCCATTGTATCCTGACAGAGTGTACAAGTTAAAGAAGGCACTTTATGGTCTACATCAAGCCCCAAGAGCATGGTATGACACCCTGTCTACCTATCTCCTGAAAAATGAATTTGAAAGAGGAATCATTGATAAGACCTTATTCATCAAAAGGAAAAAGAAGGACACCCAACTTGTTCAGATCTATGTGGATGACATTATCTTTGGATCCACAAATGATAACATGTGTAAAGACTTTGAGGAGTTAATTCACAAGAGCTTCAAGATGAGTTCCATGGGTGAACTTACTTTCTTCCTTGGGCTTCAGGTGAAACAGAAGAAGGATGGGATTTTCATATGCCAATCCAAATATGTGAAAGACATCCTGGATAAGTTTGGATTATCAGACTCAAAGCCAGCAAGCACACCAATGGAGACACACAAACAGATCAATGCTGATCTTGAGGGGGAGGATGTGGATGTCCATCATTACAGATCAATGATTGGATCACTCATGTATCTCACAGCCTCTAGACCAGATATTATGTTTCCAGTATGTGTATGTGCCAGATTTCAAGTTACTCCAAAGCAATCACATCTTCATGCAGTCAAGAGGATATTTAGATACCTAAGAGGGCAACCTAGATTAGGTCTCTGGTATCCTTATGAATCATCCTTTGATCTACTTGCATACTCAGATAGTGACTTGGGTGGAGCTAACATGGATAGGAAGTCTACTTCAGGTGGATGTCAGTTTTTGGGTGCAAGACTAGTATCCTGGCAGTGTAAGAAACAAACCACAGTGTCCTTATATACAACATAAGCTGAGTATATAGCTGCTGCAAGCTGCTGCTCTCAGGTTCTATGGATACAAAATCAGATGTTGGACTATGGGGTAACATTTCTTCACACTCCAATCTTCATTGACAACAACACTGCTATTAGCATTGTTAACAATCCTGTCAAACACTCAAAAACAAAGCACATAGAGATCAGGTATCACTTTATTCGAGATTGTAATGAAAATAAATTAATTCAAGTTGCTAAAGTTCATACCAATGACCAGTTTGTTGATCTATTCACAAAAGCTTTTGATGTGGGTAGATTCACTTTCTTGGTAACAAGTGTGGGCATGATCAACCTTGAATAAAGTCATGATTCTCAGTTTTTATACCTGTATTTCCTTCTATATTTGGTACTACTAACTCTTTTTCTCAGGATCTTCTGTATGACTCAGATTAACAAGTGCTGAAAAGTGCAAGTATATTTACTACTGCCAGTGGATAGTTACTACTGCTAGTGCATAGTTACTACTGCCAGTGGATAGTTACTACTGCTAGTGCATAGTTACTACTGCCAGTGGATAGTTACTACTGCTAGTGCATAGTTACTACTGCCAGTGGATAGTTACTACTGCCAGTGCATAGTTACTACTGCCAGTGCATAGTTACTACTGCTAGTGCATAGTTACTACTGCTAGTACATAGTTAATACTGCTTCGTACTTAATACTGCATGTGTCGTTAATACTGCTTTAAAAGAAAATTAGGGCTACTGCTGCTATAAATACCTCTTTCAGCCCGCCAAAGTTCATAACGTCTCTTTGAATTCTATTCATCTCTCTCTCTTTCTAACTATTCTCTCCCAAGAATCCCTGTTTTCTGTCAAGAATCCTCAGGTACAATGGAGTTTATCGACGAACACAACGAGATTGCCATGCTCCAGAAGCCAAAACAGTCCGCAGGTTTTCACGACATTGTGGATTTCCTCAAATCCACGCATATATCATATGCCCTAACGGTGACCCCGACTATCTACATCGAGCATCAGAAGCAGTTCTGGGAAAATGCCACCGTGGTGTCTGAAGATGGGCAGAAAATCATCAAAACAAGGGTGTGTGACAAACCCTTGAATGTTACAGAGGAGCTTATTCGCATCACTCTTCGATTGGATGATGCCTCAGGTATGACGTCTATTCCTAATGACGATCTATACTCAAATTTAACGAGAACGGGGTATGAAGGTCCCATTGGAATCTTTAAGTTTTTCAAATCTAAATTTTCTACACAATGGCGATTCTTTGTTCATACCTTAATGCATTGCATTTCAAAGAAAACTACTGGATGGAGTGAGTTTAGCAGTACCATTGCTTATGCCCTGGTCTGCTTGGCCACTGCCAGGAAGTTTAATTTTTCACAAATGATTTTCAATGATCTTGTGTCAAACCTGGAATCCAAAAAGAGTTTTTATATGTACCCAAGGTTTGTCCAAGCAGTGATTACTCAGGAATTGACGGATCTGCCTCAATTTACTGAGGTATATGTACCTAAACCCCCTAAAGGAAAGGTCTTCTCAAATATGAGAAGAACTTCCAGGGACTCGGAAGGAGTTGACACTCCATTGTTCTCTACAATGATGGGTGTGTCCCACACACAAGAAGGTATGGCATCAGGGTCAAGGCCCTCATTAGACCAACCCACTGATAGCCTAACCCCACCTTCAATCACCAAAGTAATTCCTCAGTCCATTCTTCAAAGACCCACTCCTCAAATAACCAAAACGTTTACAAGAAGAATGGTACACAAGGCTCCTTCCCTTGATGTACCTCCTACAAGCCCAAATCCTTTAAGACCTCTATTGGAGCATTCTCCAACAGAGAATATCGAAAGGGAAACCACTGGGGTGTCTCCCAACCCCAAGAAGGTGCTCACTAAGGAGAAGGTTGAGCATGTGAGTAGCAAGGCTGCCACTACTTCTGCTAGCACAGAGAAGGACAGTGGTAACATAACTAAGACCTTCCTCACGGCAACTCAGAATGAGAAATCATTCAGAGGTCCCAGGTGCCAAGAAACCACGGTGGTAGGCAGTGCTTTTGCTAGGCAAAAGACTCCTACTAAAATTTCCAGTGATCCTTTAAAGGAAGTAAAAACTCCTAAACAAGGTGAGGATAGATATACATATGAGGAATTGATGGAAACCATTGCCAATATAAACACAGATGTTGTAAGTCAGCAAAAGGAGATAGATGGACTCAAGAAAGTGGTCCTATATCAACAAACACAGCTTGAGAAGCATAAGAAGCTGATTACAAAGTTGATGCACAGGAAGAAGAAAGCTCAGTATGTTCTTAAAAGAAGAAGCCCCAACAATGATGCTCCCAAAAAGGGGGAGTCAGAAGCTGAAGTCAACATGGAGAGTGCACAAGAAAAGGGGGAGAATGAGTGTGCTGAAGAAATTGCAAAAGAAGCAGAAACTGAACCAGCAGCAGAAAAGGTTAATGCTGCTGAAATTCATAAAGAAGCAGAAACTGAACCAGCAGCAGAAAAGGTTAATGCTGCTGAAATTCATAAAGAAGCAGAAACTGAACCAGCAGCAGAAAAAGTTAATGCTGCTGAAATGGCAAAAGAAGCAGAAACTGATCATGCAGCAGAAAAGGTTAATGCTGCTGAAATTCCAGAGGCAGCAGAAACAAAAGAAGCAGCAGAAACCATGCAAGAAGCAGTATCTACAAAGGAAGAAGCAGCAGAAACAAAGGAAGCAACAGAAACTAAAAAGCCTACTTTGGAAGAAGTTGAAGTTGCAGAGGCTTTGATTAAAGCCAAACATGACACTCCTAAAAAGCAAGAAGAAACTCTGGGTGAAAAGCTGGTGTCACTGAAAAGAGCAAGAACCAAGTCTATAGCTACCAAGAGGAAAGTTGTCAAGAAACCTAGGGTAGAACCAGTGGTAGAAGAAGAAAAAGAAGAGGATGTTCCAGAAAAGAAAGATGATACAAAGGTTGCTGAAGAAGAAGTAGCAACTCCATCAGGTCAACCAAGTAATGCTCAATGTAATATGTATATCACTGTGGTTGATACTGATCCAATCAAAGCTGACCCATTATCTTCCATGCCTCCTGAGATCATCTTCTGGGATACCTTGGTAGATCAGAGAAAGGAGTACATTAGAGTCAAAAGAGCAGATGGGAAGTTTGAGGTCTGTTCTACATGGGGAAGACTTATCAGAATGTGCTCTAGATCTGACGTAGAGGAGATGTACAAGGTTGGAATGAAGCTGTATGGAAATATGCTGAATGAAAAAGGGATGTCTATTACCAAAATGGTTCTTGAATACCTGTGCCTAATGTTCAAACCAGAAGCAGTTCAGTATATGATAGAAAGAAACTTTCAAGCCATTACCAACTGGATGCTCATTGAAAAATGCGGAGTGTATGTCATCACACTTGACCATACATATCATGAGTATTATTTGGTGGATGTTGCATACAAGCACAGCATGAAAAGGTTGAATGGAATGCTACATGCTAAGTTGGCTTGCAACAAGGATTCTGAAATGGGAAGATACTTGGTGAGAAGGATTATCAATCAAAGTCTGGGTTTGAATCCCGATTTATGTGTTCATGATTAGGTTTTGGAAGCATCATCTGAAGAACTTGACTTCTCAATCTAAAAAGTCAAGTTAGGGGGAGATTGTTGGGAACTGAAGATTTGCTAAGTATGGTTAGTACTGCCAGAACAATGTTAGTACTGCCAGAACAACGTTAATACTGCCAGAACAACTTTAGTACTGTCAGAACAACAATACTACTGCCAGAGCAAGGTTAGTACTGCTAGTAAAAGTTAATGCTGCTGGAACAATGTTAGTACTGCTTGTGCATAACGATGTTAATACTGCTGGTGATCATAATTTTGGAATGCGAGAAGGTTGGAGATAAAGATGGAATGAATGAAGATAAGCATGAAAGAATATTCTGAAGATCAATTTTGTTTTGATAGTTATCTTGTAATTATTTAGTATAAATAGATGTTGATAGATAGCTATTCGGTACGAGAGATTTCAGAATTCGTTTTTGTTTTAGAGAGAATTAACCTCAAGGTTTAGAACCCTATTTCTAGAGAAGTAGTAGTCGTCTTGTTGAGCCTGTTCAACAAGATTGAGGTTTGGTTGTAAACTTGTGAGTTGAAGCATTGAATACAAACAGATTGTGTTTTCTGATTAGTTGTTCATTGAGTGTATTTGAATTAAAGTTCTATTCCGCAAGATTCTTTAATTCTGATTTCTAAGTATAGTTATTCTTGTTTGGAATCGATCCTGACAGCCTCCAAACACGGTTAACAGCAAAATACTCCACCCATGAATCATGGAAACTAACCATAATACAACACTTTATTAAAACATAATACGAAGCAATACACACGCGACCGTGAAATGTAATAAAGTTAAAATACCATAAACGGGGGAGACCCGTATCCGTTGAAGGTGGAGGTAACACATAAGTATACCACCCATACAACGTTCATCGTATAACTGGAAGTAGAGATTACAAGATCACGTTATGCCTATCTCTGTCCTCCCAACGAAATCTGGAATACAACATACGTATTGCCTATTCCACAATTCTGCTCTACGAATCCGAGTTACACCATACTGAGGATACACCTTGACGTCTACCCACTTGGTAACGCCCAAAGGCCTGGCACGCTTAGGATCACCCCCGAGGCACCCTCTATAAGCGGCGTGGATCTCTACACATACCCCTAAGGTATCGTGCCCAAGACTATACCCTCCTAGTGCCTACTCGTAAAGTTCAGGTCATAAAACATGAGTTCCGAGGTTCGTCCTCAAGATACCCAATTGACCGTTACCAACGACGGACTAACCTGCCTATCCCGGAATGACTCACTCATCCAAGCATGTAAATAATTATAACGTGCAATAAATGCAACCCATCAACAAGACTCCACATCGAACCATTAAACTCGGACAATTGTCCCATGACACTAAAAGTGCATTTCCTCAAATGGTTTACAAAAATCATTTACACATATATGCTTAAACCATCAATTAAACATCATTTTGAGCAATTAATCTTTTAAAACCAAATTATGGTTTCTACCCATCCAAATATCCCAAATGTCCCAATTATGGGTGTTTTACACATTTATAATGATAACCACTTCAAAAGAGTTAATTTATCCAAACAACCCAACTGTATACGTTTTCAAGTAAAACACACACAATTTGTAAAATAATCATTTTGGCATGTACAACGTTTTCGCAAAGTAACTTGAACTCACCTTAGCTAGATTTCGCTAAATCTAGAGTTCTCCAAACGTAAGCTCCTTTGAACCAACATGCATCTTCAAGTCAAAATCTCCAAAACCTAATTCCATAATTCCAACCATCAATACTAAAATCTAACCACAAGGATTCATCATCCAACCACATGCAATCATCCTTCAACCATAAAACCATAAAATCCCCAACTCACCAAACCCAAGTTCTTAGATATGATAAACACAAGATTTCTTTGACTAACAACCACCAAAATCGACCCACAACACTACAATGAAGGAAGAAAGTGAAATATAACAATAATCTAACTAGGAATTACCTCAATCACTTGAACTCGTCAAAAGGTAGCTCCTAAACTTCTAAAAGCTCCAACATGCTCATCAATGGTGGAATGGGTTCGTTTAAGTGGGGAAGATGAAGAGGAGAGGAGAGGGTTTGTGGTTGATTTGGGGAAAGAAACCGATTTGGTGAGAGGGAGAAGAAGAGAATCGAGAGGGAGAATGAAATGGGGAGATAGAAGAGAGAAATGGGTTAAAAATCTAATTTATTTCGTCCAGGGGCTCCGCGCCAGTCTCCGCGCCAGTCCATCGGCGCCACAACTGGCGCCAGCTTCTGTTTGTTTGGTTTCTTCTTACACACTGTTTTGGCCATAACTTCTTCGTTATAGCTCCTTTTTCGCTCCGGAAAGAACCGTTGGACTCGTATTCGAATTCCTCATCCAACTAGACCATAAAATCTAAGATTTAAACCAAAATCCTATTTTCCATATTTTTCTTAAAGGATCGAATCCACACCGATTCGAAGTTGTACATCCGAAAATTACGGGTGTTACAGCAAGATCATATGAATATAGGTCTTACGATTTACATCGTGAGAAACCAAAGTCTCTTCGACTTAAAAAAGCACAGGTCGTATGATTTATAGTCGTCAATAAGAGACGACTCACATTTTTTTATGATCGCCAGTGATGGCAAACGCATGTTGCAATTTATAGTCGTCAATAAAAGACGACCCACACTTTTTGCGATCGCCGATCACGAAAAACACAGGTAAAAATTCTTGGTCGCCCATAGAAGCGACTCGCATAATCGCTAGTCATGACACATGCCAAAGTGTATTGTCGTCAATAAAGACAACTTGTACATTGAATCTCATAATCACCAATCATGGTAAGATGCATGTCAAAACACAAAAGTCGCCAATAAGAAATCCGAAATAATTGGTCGTGCGACATCCGAAATTGTCTGCGACAATGGATCCTAGTTCGTAAGCAACATGACTCGACAGTTCTGTGAAGACCGCGACATCAAGCTGACAACCTCGCCACCCAGGGGTAAGCGGTCAAGCGACACTTCAGCAAGAACATCAAAACTAAAGTCTTTCAAAAAGGCGACTACGTCCTCCGACGAGTGTTTCAAAGCACTCAAAAGCTTAATGCAAGTAAACTTTTCTCTAAGTGGAAAGGTCCTTATCGTATCTTAGAAGTTGTGGGTAAAGGTGCCTATCGGCTCCAAACCCTCGACGGTCGAGATATCCCAAGCAGCTGGAATGCAACGCATCTGAAAAGGTATTTCCTCTAAGTCCTTTTCCTTTTTTCATACGTTTTTTTTATCACGACGATTACTCACTTAAGCATCGGAGGGTCGATGGCTAGCCAACGACCAACCTCTGACATTGTTTTATCGCAGGATCGCACGACATAAGTTACTAAGTCTATCATACGACTTCAGTAAAATCGCACGATATAAACAATCAGTTCTATTAGACGACTCGATTGTATAACTACAGGAACACATGATCCAAGTTCATCGTATGATCAAATCACACGATCGTAAGGTCTAGCGACCCCCCAATCTAAGTTCTTTAACTTAGAAAAAATTCGTGTTCTGAATGAATGCTTTGATCGCATGCGCTTATGTTTGCTTATACGATTCAGAAATATGAAAATCTTATGACTTACGTTCTAATCGTTGTATTACAATGGATGCCCAAGTCGCACGACTCTTTGTACTTAAAGAATTTTTTACAGACGACATTACATCTGTCCATGACGTGTAGGAGTCGAAATAATACTTAGGGAGGTAAAACTTTTTACCGATTATCGCTAAAGCAAAACTCACACAACGTAACATAGGGTTCTAACGACCATATTGGCTGTAAGCGCCAATCCAAAGGTCTATAACGACTGTATCGGCTTGGAACGCCAGAACATATGTCTCTAACGACCATATCGGCTGTGAACGCCAGATCACAGGACCACGTCGACTAGGAACACCAACCTGACGACATGGACCCCTGTCTCCTCGATAGGAAAACGCTCCCTGAAAGACGGGATCAAATATTTCCTCAGAAGAGGAAACAACGTCGTCCCGTCTAGGACACCAACAACGTCGTCCCGTCTAGGACACCAACAACGTCGTCCCGTCCAGGACACCATCGGCCGATAACCCGTCCCCCTTGTCGGCAGACGCTGGGGACAACACCTTGGACACTAGCTTCGTCACTGTCGCCGGAAGCGCCGAACTTGCTGGTGTCGCGTCCATCGCACCAGAATGGCTGGATGACGCCCTCGCCTCCTTAGGCGTGACAACTCTCGGCGAAACATCAGCCCTCGAAGACGGTTCCTTCAGGACTACCGTCCTTGTCTTCTTCAAGATTCCCGACCCAGCTGTCGGGGCATTCTTTCCCGGCCTCGAAGGGCAAGTGCAACTTGCGTCGCCTTCTTTGGCTGACCAAGTCAGTTTTTCTTCTGATGATCTTAGCAAAGTAACACGTCTCCGTAGCAACGCATTAGTGCGAGATCTGAAATTCCAATGGCTTTGAAATTCAGATCTCGGGGGGCTAACTGTTTGGGTAAAAAATCACACCCTCGACCGACTTGGGAAATTCCCTCGACATAACCCATGGATTACCCCCGACCGACAATGATAATACCCATTATTATCATATCCCCGACATACTTTAAATAACCACGATAATTGACATCTTACGTCAACAGTCTCCTGTCATCGGTGTTATATCGCTCTGGTCCTACGACAACATCGTTCTGACATCCTGGTCCTACGACCAAATGGTCTTATATTTTGGCGATAGTCGTATGTTCCATAAGACCGACATCTGAAACTTAAGACGGTCGTACGATTATACTAACCGTTAACAGTCAAACATCCGTTTCTTTTGTTTATTAATGCAGGTCTTGACCACGAACAGAAAAGGTAAGACACTCGTTATGAACCATATATTGTATTAAGATAAGGTCCCGACAAAGACCCAGAAAACATCTGTCATCCATCCCGAAAGGTAAGTCGAGAGTTCATCGCGACACTCGACCTCGACGTCGCCCGCTCCGCACGACCGTCGCATAAGATCATGCGACCTCGGCTGACTGACATATAACATTACTGTTACATTTGTTTGATCTTTAATGCAGGAGTCAACACTCATAATGAACAACGGCTATAACCGACGAAGTCATTAACAGCCACTAACAGCATTAAAGAAGACGACGACCGTTACAACAAGCCATTAAAGCCTTTAATGAGCTAATTAAAGCTCCCAAAGACTATAAATATGAAGCTAAATCTTCATTCCAGGGGACGGAACACAAAAGAATCACAAGAAACACACCAATGTATCACTAAACTCTGAAATCATACGACGAACTCAAGAACACCCGAAATGAAGAACTTTCTCCCGAAGAAGTCACTCTCGGCGCACGACAACAGCCCTCGACCAGTAGTTTACACTTTGTATTCACACACGACAAACACTTGTACTTTACATTTCGAAGCATTTCCTTCATTTGTATTGTAACCTTTTTACGATCGACACCAGTATCGAAGGACATCGCCCCTGATTGGCGACCAGAGTGCAGCGACGACATCCCTTGTCGTCCGCAGGTTTTTTCCTCGATTGAGGTTTTTCCTGCGTCATCAGATCCCTTGTTTCTTTATTTTATTTATCGTCGCACATCTCGTCGAAAGATTCTTTCTTTAGTTGTTTAAGTCCACATCGACCTTAAGTTGTCCCTTTGGTGCGATTTTTGGCATTAACAGACGACATTAATGTTCTCGATGAATGATGTCGCCAGATGTATCATGGGAATGGCGTCGAATATAGGTTCGACCAGAGCAGACCCGAGATTTTCCAAAGCGTCGGCCTGAGTATTCTGGTCTCTCGGGATTTGTTCGATAGAAAATGTTTTGAATTTTTCGGCCTTTTCTTTTGCTACCTTCAGGTATGCTATCATTTTTGAATCTTTGGCCGCGAACTCCCCATTGATCTGGTTCACTACCAGGAGAGAGTCGCTTTTGACATGTAACGCAGTTGCCTCTGAGTCGTAGGCCATATTCATTCCTATGATCAGGGCTTCATATTCAGCTTCGTTGTTGGTGGTTTTGAAATCGCATCAGACCGAGTATACCATCTTGCCCCCCTGTGGCGACTTTAAGACGATGCCTAGTCCTGAACCTCTAACGTTGGATGAACCGTCGACATATAAGATCCAAGGCACGTCGTCGTGAGTCGCCACAGTTGATACTTCGAGTTCTGCTTGTTTCTCCAATTCAGGGCTGAAATCAGCAATGAAGTCTGCCAAGGCTTGCGATTTGATCGCGGTCCTGGGCTTGAAATCGATGTCGTAACTGCTGAGATATATACTCCATTTTGCCAGGCGACATAGTAGATCGGTAGTTGCTGCTTTTTATCTTCTCGTGTTAGGACGGCGCTTACCGCGTTTGGACTAACAACCAGGTATAGTTTCAAGACTTCATGATCGCGAGGTTTCGACAATAGGGGAGGCGACGTCATGTATTCTTTAAGCTTTTGCAATGCCTGCTCATGGCTGTCGGTCCAGTCGAAGCCTCTATTTTTCCTGAGGACATTGTAAAACAAATGGCATTTATCTAAGGATCGAGAGATAAACCTGTTCAGTGCAGCTACTCGACCAATGAGCTTTTGGACTTCTTTGAAATTTCTAGGAGATTTAATTTCGATAATCGCTTTGATCTAGTCTGGATTAGCCTCGATTCCTCGACGAGTGACCATGTATCCCAGGAATTTCCCAGCACTGAAACCGAAGGAACATTTCGTTGGGTTAAGCTTCATGCTGTATTCCCGAAGGATGTCGAACGATTGTTTCAAATGCTCGACGTGGTCGATAGCTTGCTTCGACTTGACCAACATATCGTCGATGTACACTTCCATCGTGTCGTCAAGACGATCTTTGAACATCTTGTTCACCAGGGGCGCTGGTAAGTAGATCCTTGTTAGGGTCAATTTATGTTGATTTAAAGTTCAGGGTTTAAACTGTAATTCTTTATTTTGAGCCTTATTAGTGAACGGGCCGTGGGCTTGTTAACCACGGGCCCGCCATATAAATAGATAGCTTAGCCTTAGAAAACAGGCTAGTTGTCTCATTTGCTTTCCTACTCGTATTGTAATTCTCTCTACATTGAAAGCATAATACAGGGATGACCAGTTGAAATCATTATACACTATTGCTTATCTGTTTGATTTCATAATCGTTGCACGGATCTGGAACTAACAATTGGTATCAGAGCAGACGGACTACATCGATTCAAAGTGCAAAGTTTGATTTCTGGTAAGTTTCTTGAAAAATACGGCTGTGTTCTTACTTGAATCTCAAAATTTTGATTCTGGTAAAATTGATCGATTTCGCTTATTGGATATTGTTAGCATCCTTACCCTTAGTGATTCTGCAATTTTTCGTACTCTAATTCGATCGTTTGAGTGTGTTTTTAAGCAAATTAAGATCAAAAGTTTTGAGTGTGTTCTTGAGAAAAATCACATTTTTAATCATCAAAACTTGTTGTTTTTGCTTCAAAATCGATTTGGGTAGTGTTATTTTTGTGTTTGGTCGAGTTCCTAACATTTCAGGAACGATTTTAAGCAACCCTAATTGATTCCCAATCGATTTTATCACTCCAGCCGCCGTTTCCGGATAACTGCAGACCTTTCCGGACAATCGCATTCAAATCTATCCGGGTACGTGAAAACTTTCCGGGTAAGTCTTCGAATTCCATACTCTCCGGGTATATTTGTTCCGGAAACCCAAAGTTCCCGGTAAAATAGTTTGTCTGGATAACTAACGTTTCCGGTAACCTATTTTGTCCGGATAACCCGAAGTTTCCGGTTATATTGATTTTACCCGAAAACCCATTGCATCCGGAAAGAATCGCAGGAGGGGGACATTTAAGTATCCTTGATACAATTCCACTTTGAATCGAACCATCGTCCGACGATCACTCCAGTGCAACTGAAGATGTCTCCAGCTGACGAAGAAAAGGCAACGACAAGCCAGGTATGTGATTCTATCCAACAAGATTTCATGAATCAAATGCAATCACTTACTGATCAGGCAAATTCCTTTAAGGCCACCACTAAAGAACAAAAGCTTGTGATTAGATCACTAACCGAAAAGCTAGATGTTCAAACGCAAATAACAGAAAAATACAAGTCTGAAAATGCTATTTTAAAGGAGAAATGCAAAAATCTTTCAATAGCACCTAAAGACTTAAGGGCCAAATTATCTGATCTTCAGTCTCAGTTTGATCAGTGCATGAATGAGAAAGAAGAAATTGTTTATCAATGTTCCTCTCTTCAGATTCAGCACAAGGAGTTTGTTGCTAAAATTCTTGATCTTGAAACCAAACTCCACAAAAGGGGTCAAACTGATCAAACCATCTTTCTGAATAAACCCAAAGAGTTCACGTACTTTAACAAAGAATGGGGTATCGGATATGATAACCCACATTATTTGAAAAAGGGAAGATGGTTTACACCAACTTTGTATGATTTTGCTTGTCTTGGTTTAGATAAAAAGTATCCGGAATATGCAGTTCAATGGACTGGTCCTCTTGAACCTGAAAAGGAAGAGGAAACCAAGGAATATAAGCGCACACACAAACGAGGAATACAACTTCCGTTTTGTTATGAACCTTTAAATTATTCCTATCAAAAGAACAAAAAGTATCTCTCAAATGGCTACTTCGACCCTTACAAGGTTGCTACGCCCAAGGATTCCTCCAAAAAGGATGAGGTCCAAGCAACCGCAACCAAGACCGAGACGGACGAGTTTAAACTCTATGTTCCCCCTCTCATCTTGGAAGCAAAGATTGTCGAGTTGGAGGAGTCGTTCGAGAAAGAAAGGTCAGTTTTTCAAATGGAAAAGCAAGCTTTAATTAAAAAACTTGAGAATCTTAAATCGGTCAAAACCGAAACTGTGTCGGATGAGGGACAGGAGATCCTTCGGTTTGAAATCAATCGACTCACATCACAATTGTCCGCTTTGGCCACAGAAGTTATGCAAGAGAAAGTGAGCAAAGGTCAACTCCAAGATCAGTTTGACCAACTCCAATCTGAAAAGAAGATTTCACCCGAACTTTCCTCTAGCTCATCGGACATGTCTTCGTGTAAAGCTTTCTTAGGAAAAACTTTTTCAGCACAAGACGATCAAGATTCTCAAGACGAGAGTGTTTTAAGGAATTTGAACTCTGATTTTTTATTAGCTTCCGCACCAAATTCCCCAAAGCACACAAGCATAAAGTGTTCCTCGGCTTCCTCACCTACACCAAGTCCTGAAATTCCGGAGATAGATTTTTCAGAATACATGAACTCCAAAGGTAATTCTGAAGGAGAGTTTGAGTCGTTCCCCTTCGACAAACCTCTTCTGATTCATACTGATTTTCTATCACCAGTGGTGAATCGATCGGTCAATTTTCTAAAGGGTGATAGTTCTCAATCTAAGACTCCGACTGTGATTAAGATTTCCAAAAAATGCTTCAAATTCTCAAAAACAATCACAGCCGAAGCAAAAGATCGGTCAACCACCTGCTAAGATTCCTGTTTCCTCAAAAGTCACTGACCGCACTGTCCCTGTTGTTTCGGATAAAACCGGTCGCGCTAAACAAGAAAAACCATAGTGGCTAAAGAAGGAACCTGTCAAGGATGCTGCATCAAAGCCTTTCCCTCCTGTCTTTAATTCTAGGATAAACAAAGACAATTATGCTTGGAATCATTGGAATCATTTTGAAGTTTCTTTTCCAATTAAACTTAATTCTCTTAATCAATTGATTCAGTTACCGCGTGATTGTTTATGTTGTTCTAATTGTGGTTGGAATGATTTTGATGATATTCAGAATAACGATTGGTTTGGGTCGTATCACATGTGTAATTTATTTCCCAAACGCAAACCCCGTAATAACCAGCAAAGACACTATCAAAAACGGGGTTACCAATCCGCGGTTAAACCACAGTGGGAGTCCAAACCCATTCCTAAACGGGTTGCTCCTACTGAGGTTAAACCAGCACCCAAGAGGCAACATGCTACAAAAACTGTTCCTCCCAAAGGTGTGAATTCTACGCCTAAGAGACAACATGTGCCAAAAACAGTTCCCACAAACGGTGTAAAACCTACACCTAAGGGGAAAGCTGTGTCAAAGCAAGTTCCTCAAAGAGGTGCCAAACCTAACCCTCCCGGACCCAGGCAAATCTGGGTACCGAAGGTCCACTAAACTTGTTTTGCAGGACGGTCATGTGTGGTACTTAGACTCTGGATGCTCCACACACATGACCGGAAGGAGGGAGCTGCTCACGATCTACAAGGAATCATATTGCGAAGACGTGAGGTTTGTCTATACCTGTGCTTTAACAAGCTGCTCATTTGTTTAGGGGGAACATGATCAGCTATCAGGTAAGTTTACTGTATTGTTGAGGGGGAGAGTCACACACAATTTTATAACTGATGAAAAGTTTTTTTTTGTGTGTGTGTGGATACTCCCGTGTGCACTTCACACTATGCGCACATTCTGAGGGGGAGCATATATCCTAATGATCATCATTTGAGGGAGAGCGACACAAGTTTTTTCTTCAACTGCCTAAAAGTTTTTGTGTGTCGGACTCTCCATTGCACAATGTTTGCAATATTCGAGGGGGAGCAAAGCCATCCCCATGCTCAGCTTGAGGGGGAGCGAGAGAAAGTTTTTCCCAATTCCTAAGGTAATTTTGTTATTGTCAAAGTGTCCGGAATCCTCTGTCAACCGGAAACATAGTTGTCCGGTTTGCCCATTCTGTCCGGAAACTCCTTTTGTCCGGAAAGCTTTGTTGTCCGAACACTCTTTGTCCGGATACATATGGTTGTCCGGAAAGTTTTGTTATTTCATTATGTCCGGACACCTCTGTTTTGACAGTTCAGTACCTATTTTGTTACTGCCAGTCCTCAATCCGTCTCAGATTGAGCCACTTATTGCAAAGGTACGCGCCGGAACTTGTTCATCCATCTTGTCTACTAACTTTGGGTCTTTTACAGATATTCCATGGTGGATAAAGAGAAACATCATTATGATCATCACTTGAGGGGGAGCGTCACACTGTTTTCTCAAAAGTCTAAATGTTTTTTCCTTGTGTTGATGTCTCCCAAGTAAATCACACTCTCACTCCGAGGGGGAGCAAGTCAATCCCCATGTATGTCTTGAGGGGGAGCAGGATAATATCCGTGCTATGCATATGCCTAATGCCCTACCTATGATAGCATATAGACGAGAGTTAGGGAATCCCATGCTCCAGCCAGCGCCGGAGGGACCTTCCCCGGGACATAGAACATGTGAGAAGGAGGGAGTTAAGGTCGAAAGCGAACCAGGAAAGATTGAGCCGTAAAGATAACGAGGCTCCAGAGCGAACCCAACCGAGCGATATCCGGGTTGCCACATCTACTATCCCATCTCATTTGTTGGGATGGGGTATTGAAGAAGCCTCCGTGGACCCAGCGGAGCAATTGCACAACCCCCTCATCCACTCATCCGTCTCTCAAAAGACGGATGTTTCAGTTTCTCACGGGGATATAGCACAACTTCCACTAGTCTCTCACTCGGAGGGTACTGATATTGAAACAAGAGACCAGCAACCCCCGGTCTTGACTTCTTTCAGTGCACAGTTGAGTCTAGAGCCAATTGATATGATACATTCTTCGGCTAGGACACAACAAGAGGAACAACACCAAATCGACATTCTTCGTGACTCGATCGGAACGTCTGTAGTGTCTCCGTCTGGCGGAACACGAGGATCGGACGGAAATCTTACCACAGCTACCACTATGCCAACTGTGAACGTAGGTGGCTCTGCCTATGCGGCAGATGCCTCAACGGGTAACCTAAGTGGTCCCGGGGTTATGTTACACGACTTTGTGTCACCAGGGTCCCTGGACAGCACCCTTAAGGCTGTCCGCGAGGCGATGGAGCAGTATGTCGCCGCCGAGATCGACACCGTCAAACGCATAATCAAAGGTAAAGGGCATATCGTTGACACTGAAACCGCACCCATACCTCCACCGGCCCCTACTCAGCCTACCTATTCGGTGGACACCCTCAAAACGATGCTTTTAGCCCAACTGCTCCAAGAATCCGAAACCAACGCCTCTACCAAAGCAGACCTGATATCCGTTCTGAAATCCCAGGTCACTGCTCCTTCATCATCCATTACCACTCGTTTAGACGCCATTGACTCGACTCTCAAGGACTACAACCAAGCGCTCACAACGCTGTCCGAGAGAGTCCGCTCACTCGAAGATACCTGCAAGAGTCAAGCAGGCGGTCTGAAGCGGAAACACGATGACCAGGATGATCCTGATCACCGTGAGGGGGAGAAAAGACTACGCCCTACCGAGACCGCCCCTATCCTCGCCGAAACAACAACCGTGGTTCATCTGGAACCAGCAAATGCGGCAACAACAACCGACGCCGAACCTGAAGCCGAGTTCCATTAGCCGAGATGGTAATCGACATGGAAATTTCAGATGATGAAGGCCCGACGGTTGAAAAGCCCGAGGGTTCAACACAGGAATTGTTCGACTTTGATTCATCAGACAGACCGTTATTGGACATGATAGATCCAGACTGCGAAACCAACCCGGAGACCGAAGATGCATGGTATGAAAAAGCCGCCAGTGCCGTAAATCTCCAGGTAAATTTGGTTTTCCCTACTGATGAAGACGACAACATCGACTATGATCAGTTCCTGCTCCAGAATTTTTATGGTACTTCTCCCGTTCACTATGCTCAACCCACTGGAACTTCAACAAGACCTGAAACTACTACTGCCAATATTCCGACAACTCCTCTGCAAACGACAGCTTCTGATCTTCCTTCCCCTCCTCAGCAACAAATCCGTTGGGAGAAGATCATGGTACTTATCCCTCATCTGGAGGAATCTTTGAAGAAGTTGTTCGTCCACAAACTTCGCCCGATCGAGCTGACCTTTTGCTTTGGTATTTACAACCTCAACCCCGAATACCAACGGCGTTATATCAGCACAATGCAGCGGTGTCTTCCAGTCAGCCAAGTCAGAACCAAGCATCAGATCACAGAGGTACTTAACATCCATTCAAGACGCATCATGAAAATCGTCTACCCAGTATTCACTGTCCGACGTGAAGATGGGAATGAATGGAAATTCTCTGAAGTCGACTTCCAGCACCTCCGACCGTTCGAATTCCTGGCTATTCTGAAAGACCTTCGTACAAGAACCATCCGACCGCTTGAAGTTACAAAGGTGCTCGAAGCTGTTCGTCGATACCTGGTCCGTACCATTATGATGTCATATCTAACGGATTTTCAAATGGCTGTTGAGAACAGGGCGAAGAAGGTAAATCTGATAAAGCCGAATCTGCAAGCTCCTGAGTTGAATATGTATCCCGAGAACGCTATGCTTCTAGAACCAGAATTTAGGATCGTCTTCATCAATGAACAGAAAGAGAAAAGATTTCTGCGGTTCAGTCAGGTAGAAAGATTCTGCGACGGCACGCTTTACAAAGTTCGAGATGCTCTTCGAAAGATCATTCAACACGAGTCTGAAAATCCAAGGGTTTCGTATGTTCCTAATCCGAATGAAATAAATGCTCAGAATGCCTTGGAATTGGTTGAAGATCGCATCGACTACCGCCGTGCTATCAGATGGTTCGAGATTCACTTTGCGCTTCGCAAAAGATACGTCTACAACTGGCGAGAGCTAGAGCGCGAACTCGAACTTCAAATCAAAGGGGGAGATTGTTAGGGTCAATTTATGTTGATTTAAAGTTCAGGGTTTAAACTGTAATTCTTTATTTTAAGCCTTATTAGTGAACGGGCCGTGGGCTTGTTAACCACGGGCCCGCCATATAAATAGATAGCTTAGCCTTAGAAAACAGGCTAGTTGTCTCATTTGCTTTCCTACTCGTATTGTAATTCTCTCTACATTGAAAGCATAATACAGGGATGACCAGTTGAAATCATTATACACTATTGCTTATCTGTTTGATTTCATAATCATTGCACGGATCTGAAACTAACAATCCTGCATTTTTTAGTCCGAAAGGCATAACCTTATAACAATAAATACCACGATCCGTCATAAATGCGGTTTTTTCTTGGTCCTCGACGTGCATTAAGATTTGATTGTATCCGGAATAGGCATCCATGAACGTCAGTAGTTCGTGCCTCGCTGTCGCGTCGACCATGGCGTCGATGTGAGGTAATGGAAAAGGATCTTTTGGACAAGCTTTATTGAGGTCTGTGAAGTCGATACAGACCCTCCACTTTCTATTCTTCTTTGCTACAACCACGACGTTAGCAAGCCAATCGGGGTATTTTACCTCTCGAATCTTCCCTGTCTTGAGAAGGTTGTCGACTTCGTCATTTATCACCTTATTCCTTTCAGGAGCAAATTTCCGTCGCTTCTGCTTGATAGGTTTGAACGACGGGTCGAAGTTGAGCTTGTGGGAGATGACGTCAGGATCTATGCCGACCATATCTTCATGCGACCAGACGAAACAATCATCATGTTCCTGTAAAAAAGATATTAACTTTTCCCTGGGTAAGGATTGAGAGACGACCCGATAAAGACTTTTTGGTCAGGCTTGCTTAGATCTAGAACGACTTCCTCCAGGCGATAATCGTTGACTGCTTCAAGTGCACCTTGTGCATTTTCAAGCCCCTCATGTGCTGGGACAGCGGCTTGTTCGAAGTTTCCATTATTCACCATTTTCCTGAAACAGAGAATAGAAGAAACTGCAAGAAAATGTCAGTAGGACGCACGTTTGTCGAAGATTTTCTCTAGATGGGGTCCCACGGATGGCGCCAAACTGTTAATGCCAAAAATCGCACCAAAGGGACAACTTAAGGTCGATGTGGACTTTAACAACTAAAGAAAGGAATCGTTCGACAAAGGCGTGCGACCAAGACAAAAATATAAACGAGACAGAGAATTTGATGGTGCAGGAAAAACCTCAACGAGGAAAAAACCTACGGACGACAGTGGATGTCGTCGCTGCACTATGGTCGCCAAACAGGGGCGATGTCCTTGGTGTTCCAGGTGTCGATCGTACAGAGATTACAATACAAATGAAGGAAAGACTTCGAAATGTAAAGTTACAAGTGTTTTCTAATGTAAAACAGTGTGCGTCGTGTGTTTAAACTGTGTGTCGAGTGCTGATGTCGTGCGTCGAGAACGATTCTTCTGTGAGCGATTTCTGTGCTTCAAGTGTTCTTCGGAGTTCAAGTGCTTGCGTCTGATGCTCTGCGTTGTATCTGTGTTCCTCTCTGTGTTATTCGATGTCCCTTGAACTGAGGATTGAGCTTGGAATTTATAGTCTTTGGGCACTTTTAATTGGATCATTAAGGACTTTGATAGCTGTCGTAACGGTTGCTGTTTGGGCAAAATTTCATAGGTCTCGACCACGACCAGAGAAGGTAAAACGCATGTCATGAGCTATACCTTGTAATAAGATAAGGTCCCAACGAAGACCCAAAGAACCTCCGTCATCCCTCCTAAAAGGTAAGTCGAGAGTTCCTCACGACACTCGACCTCGACGTCGCCCGTTCCGCACGACCGTCGCATAAAACCGTACGACCTCGACCGACTAACGCGTTATACAACTGTTATATTTGTTTAAGTGTTTAATGCAGGAGTCAAAGTCATTTATGGACAAACGGCTATAACCGACGAAATCAGTTATGAGCATCTAAACTCACATTGAAGACGACGACCGTTACAACAATCATCAAAGATCTTAATGATTCAATTAAAGTCATCCGAAGACTATAAAATCCCAGCTCAATCATCAGTTCAGGACACCTGATTAACACCGAATAACACAGAGAGAGAGATAGAACAAGAGCATCGAACAACATAAGCAAACACAAACACTCGAAGAATATTCATTCGAAGCAAAGAGATCATTCATAGAAGATCACTCTCGACGCAAGACTTTCGCTCTCGACCAACAGTTTATACATAGTTTTCACACACGACGCACACTGTTTTTACATTCCAAACACTTGTACTTTACATTTCGATGTCTTTCCTTCATTTGTATTGTAATATCTGTACGATCGACACCCGGAACACCAAGGACATCGCCCCTGATTGGCGACCATAGTGCAGCGACGACATCCACTGTCGTCCGCAGGTTTTTTCCTCGTTGAGGTTTTTCCTGCGTCATCAAATCCTTTGTCTCATTTACATTTTTGTCTTTGTCGCACGCCTTTGTCGAAAGATTCCTTTCTTTAGTTGTTAAAGTCCACATCGACCTTAACTTGTCCCTTTGGTGCAATTTTTGGCATTAATAGTTTGGCGCCATCCGTGGGGCCCCATCTAGAGAAAATCTTCGACAAACGTGCGTCTTGCTAACGGTTTCTTGGAGTTTTCTTTGTTCTTTGTTGCAGGAAAATGGCAGCCCCTGGAGATCAGCAGCATGTCATTGCTTAGATGTACCAGGAGCTTGATGTCGCCCGAAATCAAATCAACGCCATGGCAGAGAAAAGCCGTAGAGCAGCTGAAGAGATCACACGGTTAAGGAATCCCTTTGGACCTCAGAGTGGTCCTAGGCCATTCGTTCAGAATCCAGGCCAAAGATCGTTCGGTCAGAATGGTCCTTGACCATTGGCGCATAATCCAGGTCCAGGATCAGGTCCGTTCGCTCAGAATTAGCATCCAGGTCCGACCATGCAAAACCAGCAGCCGGGAACGTTCAATCCAAATCCCCAGTTCGGGACGGTCCCTCCTCAGCATATAAGGCCACCACCCATGCAGAATGGATCGCAGCCATTTCAGAATGGGTCACAGCCATTTCAGAATGGGTCGCAACCGTATTTTGCTCCTTTCAACGGAGATGCCAATGGTTCGTCGCATGTCAATGGAACCAACTCAGAAATTAATCCGCAAGCAGGGGAAAATCTCAACCCCAATGACCCCGTCGCCCAGCGATTGAAAATGCTAGAAGATCAGAATGAGTGCGTCCTATCTTTGCTCGTCAAGCTGCCTGGGGCAGCCGTGCCCGTAGACGTCGAGCCCCGATCAGGATTTCAGGCGTCACCATTCATCGATGAGATCGTGACTGTCGAGGTCCCGAAGAAGTACAATGTCCTATCCTTCACGCCCAAGAACTCGGGAGTGACCGATCCGACAGAGCACGTCGCGCAATATAAGCAGCTCATGTGGACGACCTCAATCCCACACATGTATCAGGAAGTCTGTATGTGCAAAAGCTTCGGTGCAACTCTCACTGGTCCTGCTCTCCAATGGTTGATCAATCTCAAACCCAAGTCCATCGGGTCGTTCGCTGAATTGGTCAATCAATTCTCCCAGCAATTCGCCAGCAGTCGCAAGATGGAGAAGCAGACCAGTGACTTGTATTACGTCGTGCAGAAGACCAGTGAGTCTATCCGCAGTTATTTCAATCGATTCAATGCAGAGATGATCAGCATTCGCAATTGTGACATCAAGACCGCGATCGAAGCCTATAAGCGTGGTCTGGATGACAGTTCAGGTTTACACACTGACCTGACTAAGTATCCTCCGGAGAATTTCGAAGACGTCCGAGCTCGAACCCTAGCGTATATGAGAGTAGAGGACGACGCTGCCTTTCGTCGCAAGCATACCGACGACAAGAGGTCGTTAGGCGTAAAGAAGCCAGAGTTCAAGACGAAAGCGATTTCCAAAATGGAGCCCGCCCGCCAGATCTCGAACGTCCGATTCAAAACAAAAGCATAGGCTAAGACCGCGACCAAATTTCCTCAATACCCCAAGATATCCTCTTACGGATTCAAAGGGTCCACTAAAGATTTGGTCGAAGCTCTGAAGACCGCCCAGGCGACTATTCGATGGCCAACGAAGTCCGGTCAGGACGACGCTAAGAAAGATAAATCTAAGTGGTGCGACTTTCACGTCGACCATGGTCACGCGACAGATGATTGCATAGCTATCAAAAAGGAACTGGCGTATCACGTCCCAAAGGGCAATCTCAAAGACATCATCGACGACGTCATTACCCCAACTAACGATGTTCGACCGTCAACCCCCGAGCATGCGAAAGTCATCAATTGTATCACTGGTGGTTCCGACGTATGCGGTCTAACGTATTCCGCAGCCAAACGTCACGCCAGTCAAGCGCCTGACGATCGGCCTATCCCGCGTTCATCAAGGCCTAAAAGAGATTTGGAATTGGAAGCCATGAAAATCGTATTCGACCAAGACGACATCGGCGACTCGTACCAGAAACACCACGACGGGTTGATCATTCAACTCACGGTTGGTAATTGTTTAACTCGACGAGTCTTGGTCGATGGGGGAAGTTCAGCGAACGTCATCTTCCTTGACACCATAAAGGCCATGGGAATCGATCGTTCGGAAATCACCCGACGTTCGACAACTTTGATCGGTTTCAATGGAGAAGCGACGAGCACATATGGAGATATCATCTTGCCAGTCTACGCCGGAGGAATCAACAAGCAGACCAAGTTCAGCGTCATCGACTGTGCGTCAGCCTATAACATCATCTTAGGTCGACCATGGATCCACGAAATGAAAGCCGTTCCCTCGACGTATCATCAGATCCTGAAGTTCCCTACGCCGTGGGGCATCCAGGAAATAAAAAAGGAACCGAAAGTCGCTCGTGACTGCTATAAATCCACTCTGAAACCGCGAAAGTAAATCGCTTAGCAGATGCGGCACGACAGGTTCGTCCTTCTATCCTTAGAAACAAACACTTATGCTTCGTCTACAGGAATAAAACGACCGTGTGGCCCTGTCGCGCGAAAACACAGTCAATGCACACCTAGATGGCATTTCCCAAGATCTCTGTGTCGATCCGTCATTTAAAACCTATCCTCTCCTAGAAAGAATAGGATATTAAATGATGGGGGCAAATACTCCGTTAGTTAAAGAGGAATCTAAGAAGGTACGTTTCCTAATTTCTTTTTCTTCTTTCATACGATTTTTTCATGACGACGATTACTGACTTAAGCATCGGAGGGTCGTTGGTTAGCCAACGACCAACCTCTGACATTGTTTATTCCGCAGAATCGCACGACAATAATCAAACGACTCTAGTTTCGCCAGGTTGCACGACATAAACGACCAAGTCTATGACTTGATCATCCTTTACAGGGACACACGATTCAAATTCATCGCACGACTCAGTCGTACGATTGCAAAGTCTAACGATCTCATGACCTAAGTCTCTTGACTTAGAAAAACTTTATACTCTGAATATATGCTTTAGTCGCATGTGCTTATGTTTATACACACGATTTAAAAGTCTTATGGCTTACGTTCCAGTTATTGTGTTACAATAGATGCCTAAGTCGCATGATTCCTTGTACTTTATAGAATTTAACAGTCGATGTGATGTTTGTTTGCCAAATATATAAATCGCAAATTCAAAAGCAGACCGAATTTCATTCATAAAAAAACTGTCAATTACAACGGTCGATCAATAAAAACAAAAAACTTTAAACTTGAGGAGGAGCATCAGTCGCATCCTTGCCTGAGGTCCCGCCCTGAAGACCTCCATCCACCACCTCTTCCTCGATCTCCTTCTCATCGTCCGAATCAAGGTCTCTCACCGACCCGACACCCTTCAAGTAAATGTCGAGCTCTTCCGACGCCGAAACAAGAGGGTCCTTCCCCGCTAGATGTCGCCTCATAATCGCTGCCCTAGCAGTCAGATGAGCTATGGCAAAAACAGACTTACCCTCGTCCTTAGCAGCTTGTACATCTCTCTCCAGACCCTCTACCTTGGATTTGGAATCCTCAGCTTCCTTTGTAGCTGCAGCCAAAGATCCTTTAATCCTCTCTATCTCCTCCCTCTGGTCGGCAATCATGGATAAGGACTGCACTAAGCGATGACTGACATCATCCTTCGCACGACCGACGTCCTCTAAATGGTTTCGAGCGTCATCCAGACGTTTTAACAGAGCCTCTTCGCGCTCTGCGGCGACCTTCGCCCTATCTAACGCCGCGTTCTCCCTCTCTTGCACAGCAGACGTTAGATCCTTTATCTTCATCGTCTCACCCCGCAAAGCCAGGGAATCCTGGAACGCCTACAAAATCATAAAACAAACATTGTTAGTATACATACGACAACGAACAACGACAACGACAACGAAACAACGACAAAACTAAGTCTTGAAAGAGAGACTTACCATGAATGCCAGCCCGGCGACATGAGCCCCCGTCTCCTCGATAGGAAATCCCACGAAACGCTCCTTGAAAGAAGGGAGCAGATATTTCCCCAGATGAGAAAATAAATTCGTCCCGTCTAGGACACTACTGACCATAAAGTCCGACGGCAATGTGAAATTGACCGTCATGACCTTGGCCCCTCCCGTCGTCTGATCCTTGCCCTTGCCGGCCGACGAAGGATCCGACGTGGCTGACGGGGACTTCGCTGCTTTCGCCAGAGGCGCATAACTAATTGGTATGGCAGCAATCGCATCAGAAGTCGATTTCTTGGGCGATACGACCTTCGCCTTCTCAGGCGTAACGACTCTAGACGAGTCATGAACCCTCGAAGACGGTTCCATCGGGATCGTCGTCCTCGTCTTCTTCGGAACCTCTAAACCAGCGGATAAGCTCTTTAACCTCTTTTCCCTACCCTTGCGGGCAAGCTCAAGCTGAACCGCCCTTTTAGCAGAGACGGTCAGCACCTTGGGTTGTGATTCTCCTGGAAACCAGGAAAGAATGAGGTATAAAATAAGAAAGTTCAGGATTAGCGGCAGAAGTCAAGAGGGTACACTTACCAGTCATCTCTCTTTCTTCTCTTTCCTCACGACTTTTCCCCTGATTTTCTCCTAAGAATACCAAATCTTCGTCGTCTGCCAATTGTCGTACGACAAACGACCGTTCCTCAGTGCTGAACTCTAAGAACGCGTCGATCTTTGCCTGGGAATTAGCGTAAGGCTTCACGTCCTCGAACTTTATGGTTGTCGACAAATAAAAAAAAAGTTAAAAACCAAAAAACACAGATGACAGACAACAAAAAAGTACGAAGCTCACCCGATGTATTCCAGCTGGCCCTAATCCACTCACTCTCAGAGTCAAGGGTCGACTTACGCACAAATGCGTATCGAGTCTTCCACCCGCGATCGTTTACAGCGGTCTTGAGGACCAGAGCACGATCACCTTTAAGTCTAGAGTATAGACTACAGCGATGACATCCGTCCTTCTTGGCTTGATAAGCCAAAAGGAGGTCGCGCACATTCATGGGAGACTCCCAACTTTTAGTGACACGCTCGATCACTTGCACCACTCGCCAAAACTGGGGCATTAATTGACCCGGTGCTATGTCAAATTCTAGCATAAAAGCCTTAGCTAGAGGTGAGTAGGGCCATTCAAAACCTATCTTAAAGGGATATTCGTACATCACGATATACCCCTCAGGACATTTGTTCGATCGAATTTGATCTGGGCTGATCAATTCAACCCACGCAGGGAGCTTAGATAACCTCCTAAAGTCATCAAGATCCGACTGATCTTGAATATTGCTCTCAGGGTCCATCGACATCTCTAAACAGATTGGAGGGATCAAGGAAGTCGTACCTTATAAGCGCTCTAAGACCTCGAAAAACCTAACTGAGTCGCAGATTCTCGCAGGATTTGTGAATAAGCAGGTAAAGAGCAGCAAGAAGATCAAAGGGAAATCTTTGCTCAAAGACGCTTCGAAATCGTAAACCAGAATAGACCCATTAAGGTCTCTATTTATGCAAACGATCGAATACCTTAGATGATCGCCACGTGCCCTCATCCCTTCGTATGACCGCAAGGATCGTCGACACCTGTCAAAGACAGCTGGTAAACACAATCGTACGTCAGTATGACGTCATGACCTCGTTTTCTCTTCGACTTCTCGTTCGGTTAGAATTAAACCAATTCGGTTCCGAAACAACCAAGGTATTTTTAACGCAGAACACCCGACGAGCAAAATTTAAAATTCGAATTTGCCATCCTACTTTCAAATTTTGGGGGTAAACTGTTTGGGCAAAATTTCACAGGTCTCGACCACGACCAGAGAAGGTAAAACGCATGTCATGAGCTATACCTTGTATTAAGATAAGGTCCCGACGAAGACCCAAAGAACCTCCGTCATCCCTCCTAAAAGGTAAGTCGAGAGTTCCTCACGACACTCGACCTCGACGTCGCCCGTTCCGCACGACCGTCGCATAAAACTGTACGACCTCGACCGACTAACGCGTTATACAACTGTTATATTTGTTTAAGTATTTAATGCAGGAGTCAAAGTCATTTATGAACAAACGGCTATAACCGACGAAATCAGTTATGAGCATCTAAACTCACATTGAAGACGACGACTGTTACAACAATCATCAAAGATCTTAATGATTCAATTAAAGTCATCCGAAAACTATAAAATCCCAGCTCAATCATCAGTTCAGGACACCTGATCAACACCGAATAACACAGAGAGAGAGATAGAACAAGGGCATCGAACAACAAAAGCAAACACAAACACTCGAAGAATATTCATTCGAAGCAAAAAGATCATTCATAGAAGATCACTCTCGACGCAAGACTTTCGCTCTCAACCAACAGTTTATACATAGTTTTCACACACGACGCACACTGTTTTTACATTCCAAACACTTGTACTTTACATTTCGAAGTCTTTCCTTCATTTGTATTGTAATATCTATACGATCGACACCCGGAACACCAAGGACATCGCCCCTGATTGGCGACCATAGTGCAGCGACGACATCCACTGTCGTCCGCAGGTTTTTTCCTCGTTGAGGTTTTTCCTGCGTCATCAAATCCTTTGTCTCATTTACATTTTTGTCTTTGTCGCACGCCTTTGTCGAAAGATTCCTTTCTTTAGTTGTTAAAGTCCACATCGACCTTAAGTTGTCCCTTTGGTGCGATTTTTGGCATTAATAGTTGCCATCTTTTAATGCGGGTTTAGATGTTCATAACTGACTTCGTCGGTTATAGCCGTTGTCCATTAATGGCGTTGATTCCTGCATTAAACACTAAACAAAACATAACAGTTGTTAATGCCAAAAATCGCACCAAAGGGACAACTTAAGGTCGATGTGGACTTTAACAACTAAAGAAAGGAATCGTTCGACAAAGACGTGCGACAAAGACAAAAATGTAAATGAGACAGAGGATTTGATGACGCAGGAAAAACCTCAACGAGGAAAAAACATGCGGACGACAGTGGATGTCGTCGCTGCACTATGGTCGCCAATCAGGGGCGATGTCCTTGGTGTTCCGGGTGTCGATCGTACAGAGATTACAATACAAATGAAAGGAAAGACTTCGAAATGTAAAGTACAAGTGTTTGAAATGTAAAAACAGTGTGCGTCGTGTGTGAAAACAATGTGTAAACTGTTGGTCGAGAGTGAAAGTCGTGCGTCGGGTGCGATCTTCTATAAATGATCTCTTTGCTTCGAATGAATATTCTTCGAGTGTTTGCGTTTGCTTCTCTTGTTCGATGTTCGGTCTTTGGAACTGAAGTTTAACTTGATCTTTTATAACCTTCGGGTGCTTTGATTAGCTCATTGATTGCTTTGATAACAGCCATAACGGTCGCCAGTTGTAACTCTTCATAATTGCTCTTCGTCGGTTATGACCGTTGCCCATTAATGACTTTGACTCCTGTATTTATCATTGAACAAACGTAACAGTCGTATATTCAGTTAGTCAAGGTCGTACGGTCTTGTGCGGCGGTCGTGCGGAACGGGCGACGTCGAGGTCGAGTGTCGTGAGGAACTCTCGACTTACCTTTTAGGAGGGACGATGGAGGTTTTTTGGGTCTTTGTCGGGGCCTTATCTTAATACAAGATATAGTTCATAACATGTGTCTTACCTTTTCTGGTCATGGTCGAGACCTGTGAAATTATGCCCAAACAGTTTGCCCCCAAAATTTGAAAGTAGGATGGCAAATTCGAATTTTAAATTTTGCTTGTCGGGTGTTCAGGGTCTTGCGTTGAAAATTACCTTGGTTGTCTCGGAACTGGATTGGTTCAATTCTAACTGAACGAGAAGTCGAAGAGAAAACGAGGTCGTGACGTCATATTGACGCACGATTGTGCTTACCAGCTGTCTTTGACAGGTGTCGACGATCCATGTGGTCATACGAAGGGATGAGGGCACGCGGTGATCATCAAGGGACTCGACCTGACATGATCAACTGCATAAATAAAGATTACGATGGATCTTTTCTTGTTTACGACTTCAGAGGGTTTTGAGCGAAGATTTCTTTAGGGGTTTTCTTGTCGATTATCGTTCGATTATTTCTAAATCTGCAAGAATCTTTGACCTAATTAGGATTTTCTGAGATCATATAAGATACGACCCTTCAGTTTGCGTATGCGTCGCAAGTCTGTTACTAGAAAGCCTAGGAAAAACTGGGATATCTGGGGCCTTTCAGAAGTGCAAATCAATTTAACGGGGTTAGCAATGTCGACAGAGCCTAGAAGCACCGTTAAAAACGAAGAAGATCTCGACGACTTTAGAAGTCTAGCGAGGATTCCCATGGGGATCACCGTAAGCAAGGTTGGCAAGGTTCGACCGAAAATGTGCCCCTAGGGGTACGTCATTATATACGAATACCCGTTCAAGATAGGCTTTCATTGGCCATATTCGCCTCTGGTCAAAGAGTTCATGTGTGAATTCGATCTTTCACAGGGGCAACTGATGCCCCAGTTCTGGCGAGTTATCCTGATCATCGAACGACTTACCTCCAACTGGAATCCACCGATTAATGTGAGGGACCTACTGACGGCGTATAAGGTCAAAAGTGATCGGTACCATCGCTATAGTTTGTTTTCAAGGCACAAGGGTAATCGTACCTTGGTTTTAAATACTGCGGTCAACGACCGTGGGTGGAAGAAGAGGTATGTATTTGTGCGGGTGTCGACGCTGGACACTGATAGTGACTAGATTAGGGAGGGTTGGAATATGATGGGTGAGCCTTTGATTGTATGTTTTTATGTTATTCTGTTGCTCGGTTGTTTTTTCGACTGATCTTCTTTTTTTATGTGTAGATATTGATTTCGACAAGGTAGAGCCAGACGATGCTTCCCGGGCTAAGGTCGAAAAGTTCCTGGAGTTTAGTATTGAAGACCGGTCGTACGTCACGCGTCATTTGGTAGATGAGGATGATGACACCGTTTTCTTGAGCGACAGAGTGAGGATGGGTCGAGAGGAGAAAGAAGAAGATGAGAGAGAGGATTCTGAGGCGACCGAGGAGAGAGAGGAGGAGGAAGTAGAGATAACTGGTAAGTATCTCTTTGCTTCTGCTCGTCCTAATCTATCTTTGTTCTCAATCATCTAATACTTTCTTTTACCATACAGGAGAATCTTGGGTGAAGTTGACGCCTGCAGCCGTCGAGAAAATGGCTCAAGTCGAGCTAACTCGCAAGGCGAGTATAGACAGGGGGAAGGATACCTCGATAGCTGGATCGGGGGTCTTAAAGAGAAAAGAAGTCCCGACATCTGGGTCGGGTCTCCCCAAGAGGACGAGGATGTCCGTTTTGAGTGAACCATCGTCAAGGACGGGTGGCTCGTCGAAAGTCGTCCTACCTGAGAGGGCGAAGGTATCGACCGTATCTATCGAGAGGGTTTCTGACACGAGGTCCGTTGATACGGAGTAACCGGCGACGATGTCTCCTCTTGCCGCATCAGGCCCTTCCTCCGCCGACAAGTGCAAGGGCGCGCATACGGGCTTTGAAACGACGGTGAACTTTACGTTGCCGTCGGATTTTTTGGATGATAATGTCCTAGACGGGACGAAACTGTTCCCTCACTTGGGAAAGTATCAGCTCTCTTCTTTCAGAGAGTGTTTTGACGGAGTTTCTCTTGAGGATACTGAGGCCCATGTTGCTGGACTAGCATTCATGGTAAGTCTATCTTTCAAGACTTTTGCTTATCTGTTGTCGACGTCGTATTCTTTGCTAATATGTTTTCATATGTCTTCAGATGTTTCAGTCGTCTTTGACGTTGTAAGTTAAATCGACAGAGGTAGAAGGCTTAGTGGCTTCTGCCATCGAGAAAGAAGATGCGGCGTTAGAAAGGGAAAGGTCCACTTTAGAAGGCAAAGAGGCGGCATCGGTGAAACTCGACGATGTCTTGAACGAGCTATAGTATCTTGACCACGCAAGGGATGATATGAACTCGCGTCTAAAGGAGTCCCGGTCTGTGATGCACAATCAAAGGGAGAAACTGGAGGGGATGAAAGAATCCCTGGTTATGAAGGGGAAAGAAGTTAAGGATTCTCAATCTAAAGCCGTGGATTTAGAGAAGGAGTTAGAGAAGTCGAAGGATGAGAATTGTTTGGGAAAAATTTCACAGGTCTCGACTACGACCAGAAAAGGTAAGACACATGTTATGAGCTATATCTTGTATTAAGATAAGGTCCCGACAAAGACCCAAAAAACCTCCGTCGTCCCTCCTAAAAGGTAAGTCGAGAGTTCCTCACGACACTCGACCTCAACGTCGCCCGTTCCTCACGACCGTCGCACAAAACCGTACGACCTTGACTAACTCGATATACGACTGTTACGTTTGTTCAATGATTAATGCAGGAGTCATAGTCATTAATGGGCAAAGGTCATATCGACGAAGAGAAATTATGAAGAGTTACAACGGACGACCGTTATGGCTGTTATCAAAGCAATCAATGAGCTAATCAAAGCACCCGAAGGCTATAAAAGATCAAGTTAAACCTCAGTTCCAGGGACCGAACATCGAACAAGAGAAGCAAACGCAAACACACGAAGAATATTCATTCGAAGCAAAGAGATCATTTATAGAAGATCGCTCCCGACGCACGACTTTCACTGTCGACCAACAGTTTACACATTGTTTTCACACACGACGAACGCTGTTTTTACATTTCAAACACTTGTACTTTACATTTCGAAGTCTTTCCCTTCATTTGTATTGTAATCTCTGTACGATCGACACCCGAAACACCAAGGACATCGCCCCTGATTGGAGACCATAGTGCAGCGACGACATCCACTGTCGTCCGCAGGTTTTTTTCCTCGTTGAGGTTTTTCCTACTGTTTGGGCAAAAAATCACGTCGTACGACCACGACCGGAGCAGATAAGACGCACGTCATAATCCAAATCTTGTATTAAGATAAGGTCTCGACGAGAACCCAGAAAACATCCGTCATCGCCCGTAAAAGGTAAGTCGTACGTTCCCCACGACGCTCGACCATAACGTCGCCCGTCCCGTACGACCATCGCGTAAGATCATTGTACCTTCGACCGAAGCTAACGTTAACCTTGACCGTTACGTTTGTTAAGTGTTTAATGCATGATTCAAAGTCATTAAAGAGCAACGGAAATAACCGACGCAACCATCAACGATCGATAGCCGTAACGGACGAAGACCATCATGGATAATCACTCCGGCGACCGTTTCCAGCCGTTGTAGCCGTTGATTGAATCATTAATGGAGTTAATTAATGAAACGAAGGCTATAAAAGACAAGCTAAAGCTTCATTTTAAGACACATCAGTTAACATCCAATATACATTGGTTAACATCCAATACACTTCAGCGAACATCATCATACAGCAGAGAAAATCATCCAAACTCATAGCAAAGAACATTCAGACTCTGGAGATTAAGTATTGAAAGCCAGAATCTTACAGCGAACTCAAGAACACTCGAAGGAAAGCTCAAGTATCGCTCTCGACGCACGACAACAACCCTCGACCAGAAGTTCACACTTTGTATTCACACACGACAAACACCTGTTTTCACATTTAAACACTTGTACTTTACATTTAGAAGTATTTCTTTCATTTGTATTGTAATCATTGTACGATCGACACCCGGAACACCAAGGACATCGCCCCTGTTTGGCGATCATAGTGCAGCGACGACACCCACTGTCGTCCGCAGGTTTTTTCCTCGTTTGAGGTTTTTCCTGCGTCATCAAATTCCTTGTCTCGTTTATTTTTTCTCTCGTCGCACGTCTCGTCGAAAGATCCTTTCTTTAGTTGATTAAGTCCACATCGACCTTAAGTTGTCCCTTTGGTGCGATTTTTGGCATTAACAGTTTGGCACCATCCGTGGGACCTCATCTAGAGAAAATCCTCGACGAACGTGCACCCTACTAATAGTTTCTTGGAGTTTTCTTCTATTTTCTGTTACAAGAAAATGGCAGCCTCTGGAAATCCGCAGCAGGTCGTCTCTCAGATGTATCAGGAGCTCGAAGTCGCCAGGAATCAGCTCAATGCAATGGCGGAGCAGAATCGCAGAGCAGCTGAGGAGATCGCACGGTTAAGAAATCCTCTTGAGCCTCAAAATGGTCCTAGGTCGTTCGTGCAGAACCCAGTTCCAAGATCATTCGACCAAAATGGCCCTAGACCATTTGTCCCGAATCCAGGTTCATTCGCGCAGAATCAGCATCCAGGCCCGTTCATGCAGAATCAACAGCCAGGGTCGTTCAACCCAAATCCTCAGTTTGGGACAGTTCCTCCTCAGCACATAAGGCCACCACCCGTGAATAATGGGTCGCAGCCTTTCCAGCAAGGGTCGCAACCACTTCAGCAACCATTTCAGAATGGACCTCAAGGTGGATCGCAACCTTCCTCGCAAGGATCACAGCCGTTTCAGAATGGACCGCAGCAATTCCACTATGGGTCGCAGCCATATTTTGTCCCGTTCAACGGGGACACCAATGGTTCGTCGCATGGTAATGGCACTAGCCCAGGGGCCAATCCCTCGACAGGGGCAAATCCCGATCTTAACGATCCCGTCGCTCAGGGACCAAAATGAGCGTGTCCTGTCCTTGCTCGCTAAGTTGCCTGGGGCAGCCGTGCCTGTCGACGTCAAGCCTCGCTCGGGGTATCAGGCGTCGCCCTTCATCGACGAGATCGCCACCGTCGAGGTCCCAAAGAAATATAACATTCCTGCCTTCACTCTTAAGTATTCGGGTGTGACCGATCCGACTGAGCACGTCGCGCAATATAAGCAGCTCATGTGGACGATCTCGATCCCATTTATGTACCAGGAAGTATGCATGTGTAAGAGTTTTGGAGCAACTCTCACTGGTCCAGCTCTCCAATGGTTAATCAATCTCAATCCCAAATCAATCGGGTTGTTTGCTGAGTTGGTTAATCAATTCTCCCAGCAATTCGCCAGCAGTCGTAAGATGGAGAAGCAGACCAGCGACCTATATTACATCGTGCAGAAAGCTAATGAGTCTATTCGAAGTTATTTTAATAGATTCAATGCCGAAATGATCAGCATCCGCAATTGCGACGTAAAATCCGCAATCGAAGCCTATAAGCGTGGTCTGGACGATAATTCGGGTTTATACACTGACCTGACCAAATATCCCCCGGAGAATTTCGAAGACGTCCGAGCTCGGACCTTAGCATATATGAGGGTCGAAGACGATGCAGCCTTTCGTCGCAAGCACACTGACGACAAGAAGTCGCTAGGCGTCAGAAAGCCCGAGTTCAAGACAAAGGTTGTTTCCCGAGTAGAGCCAGCGCGCCAAATTTCAAATGTTCGTTTCAAGACAAAAGCAGAGGCCAAGACCGCGGCTAAGTTCACTCAGTACCCCAAGATATCTTCTTACGGATTCAAAGGATCCACAAAGGACCTAGTCGAAGCTCTGAAAAGTTCCCAAGCTACCATTCGATGGCCAAAGAAGTCCGACCTGGACGATGCTAAGAAAGACAAATCAAAGTGGTGCGACTTCCATGCCGATCATGGTCATGCGACAAACGACTGTATCACATTGAAGAAGGAACTAGCATATCATTTTCCGAAAGGAAATCTCAAAGATATCATCGACAATGTCGCTGTTCCAGCTAATAGCCATCGACCGTCGACCCCCGAGCACGCGAAAGTCGTCAATTGCATCACCGGTGGTTCAGATGTGTGCGGTCTGACGTATTCAGCGGCCAAGCGTCATGCCAGCCAGGCGCCCGATGATCGGCCTATTCCTCGCTCGTCTAGACCCAAAGGAGATTTGGAACTAGAAGCTATGAAGATTGTGTTCGACCACGTCGACCTGGGCGATTCATATCAGAAGCATCATGATGGGCTAATCATTCAGCTCGCAGTCGGTAACTGCCTAACGCGTCGAGTCTTGATCGACGGGGGCAGCTCAGCAAATGTCATTTTTCTCAACACAATCAAAGCCATGGGAATTGATCGCTCAAAAATCACCCGACGTTCGACAACTTTGGTCGGTTTCAATGGAGAAGCGACAAGCACCTTTGGAGAGATAATCTTGCCCGTCTACGCCGGAGGAGTCAACAAGCAGACCAAGTTCAGTGTCATCGATTGTGCATCGGCCTATAACATCATCTTAGGGCGACCGTGGATACATGATATGAAAGTTGTTCCTTCGACATATCATCAAATGTTGAAATTCCCGACGCCATGGGGAATCCAGGAGATCAAGAGTGAGCCAAAAGTCGCTTGTGAGTGCTACAAGTCTACCTTGAAGCCGCAAAAATAAACTAAAGTCACAAGATCAGGCTCTCGACAGGTTTATTTCTTCTATCCCTAAATTAATATCTTTTCCACAGGGATAAATCTACTATGGTACCCTCGTCGCACGACAACATAGTCGATCGCAAGACAATATTTCTCCGTGTTATTCTGTCATTTAAAACCTGTCTTTTCCTCCTAAAAAGAGTACGGTAATAAATGACAGGGGGCAAATAGAGAGAGTCTGAAATGGTACGTTCTCTAACTCTTTCTCATACGATTTTTTTTCGCAAAACATTTACTGACTTAAGCATCGGAGGGTCGTTGGCTAGCCAACGACCAACCCCCGACATCGTTCTATCGCAGAATCGCACGACAGATTATCGCAGAGTCGCACGACAGTAATTATTAAGTCTACTATATGATTTTAATATCGCAAGGTCGAACAACATAAACGATCAGGTCTCTAACTTGATCATTTCTCCACAGGGGCATACAACACAAACTCACCGTACGATCCGGTCGTACGATCGCAGAGTCTAAACGATTTTACCCCTAAGTCTATCAACTTAGAAAATGCTTTAATCGCGTGTTTTTATATTTGTTTTACGTTCTTGTCATCGTATTACAATGAATGCCTTAGTCGTATGATTTCATATGTATCTTATGTTTCAAACGTGATTCGAATAAAGCATAAGCAAAAGATATATATTCATAAACCACTGTATACATACTCAACCCCCGATAGGTCAAGTGGAAAAAACAAACAACGAAAGAAAAAATTCTAGACGATAGGAGGAACATTGGTCGTATCCTCCTGAGGGCCTCCATCTGCCACTCCTACCGCACGAATCTCCTGCAATTCATATTGAGCATCGAAAAGTTGGACAACCAGCTCATCGGTACGCGCCATGGCCAACTTCTCCCTATCTAAAGCCGCTCTCTCTCTCTTTCCAACGCTGCAGCTTATCTCTTAAGAGCAGACGCCATCAGATCTTCAACTCTTGACGTCTCAGCATGTAACGCCAAGGAAGACTGGAACGTCTGTGAAAAATAAAAGGTGCGTTCAAAAACATTCGACAAAGATTACACAAGTCATGAAAGATTGACACTCACCGTGAACGCCAGACTGGCAACTCGAGATCTCATCTCTCCGACCGGAACTCCGTGAAAACGCTCCCCGAAAGACGGGAGCAAATACTTCCCTAGATGAGGGAACGACGCCGTCCCGTCTAGGACACCATCCGCCATAAAGTCAGACGACAATGTAAAATTGACCGTCATAACTTCGGCCGACGATCCCTCGCCCCTGTCGGCAGGTATTGGGATCGACACTTGAGACACCGGTTTCGTCACCGTCGCCGGAGGCGCAGAATTTGCTGGTGTCGCGTCCATCACGTCAGGACGGCTAGATGACGCCTTCGCCTTCTTAGGCAGAACAACTCTCGATGAGTCATCAACCCTCGACAACGGTTCCCTCGGGACCGTACTCCTGGTTCTCTTCTGGCTCGACCCAGCTGTCGAGACATCTCCTCCTCGAAGGGCACGCATGATTTGCTTCCCTCTCGACCTAGAAACCGATTTCCTTTCAGTTGGCACTGATCAGGAAAAATGCGAAGCGTCAGACAGAAATAAGAAATAAATGGTAAAAGACAGGAAACCATAATACACCCACCTGTCGACTCCTGTCGTCCACTTTCCTCTTCACCTACTCCTTCTTCCTCCTCCACAGCGTCCACCACCACGTCCTCGTCCTCGGTCGCCGGTTGCCATGTGGCGAAAGATCGGTCCTTGACGCTGTAATTAAGGAATCTGTCAATCTTGGCACGAGAACCTTCATTCAGGTGCGGAACGCCAAACTTTATATCTGAAGACAACAAAAGGAGAAGAATAAATAAGAGGTTATAAAAACCATACTATGATGTAAATCAAAAAAAGAGCATACCTCCCATATTCCAGTCGGGACGGATCCACTTGCTGGCGGCGTCCAGCGAATCAACACGTACGAACACATACCTGGACCCCCACCCCCGATCGTTCACTCTAGTATTCAAAACTAAGGCACGATCGCCTTTATATCTGGAATACGGGCTATAACGCCCACGCTTATCTCCCTTAACTTGGTACGCTGCCAAGAAATCATTCAAAGACATAGGGGGGTCCCAATCCGCAGACAAACGCTCAATAACCAAAAGAACCCGCCAGAGTTGAGGCATCAACTGCCCCGTCGACAAACCAAAGCATCGCATCAAATTCTTAGTCAAAGTCGAAAACGGCCATTCGAAGCCAATCTCGAAAGGATATTCGTATATCACGAAATACCCCTCGGGGCAATCCTTAGGACGAACAGTCCCCGGACTTGTTAGCTCTACTTCTAAAGGAATCTTCGCTAGACGCCTAAAGTCGTCCAAATCTTCCTGGCTAACGATGGAACTCTCTGGGTCAGTCGACATTTCTTACCAGGGGAAAGAAGGCAGTGAAAGCTGAAAGGAAGAAGCAATGCGTTATATAAACGCCCTAAATCCCAAACAATCTCCGCTAAATCAAAGGGATTCGGAAGAAGAATGAAAAGAAGAGCAAAGCGGAATTTCTTTCCAAAATAAACTCAGCGTAAGAAAAGAAAGGATTCATCGTAATCTTTATTTATGCAGTCGATCATGTCAGGTCGAATCCCTGGATAACCGCTGCGCGTCCCCGTCCTTTCGTATGACCGCAGGGATCATCGACACCTGTCCTCGACAGCTGGTAAGCATAATCGTGTGTCAGTATGACGTCACGACCCCGTTCCCTTTTCAACTTCTCGTTCAGTTAGAAACGAACCAGTCTAGCTCCAAGGAGATTGAGGTAATTTCTAACTCTTGTCTTATTTCCTATGCGTCTGATTGACAAAATTTAAAACTTAAATTCGACATTCAATTTTCAAAATTTTGGGGGCAAACTGTTTGGGCAAAAAATCACGTCGTACGACCACGACCGGAGCAGATAAGACGCACGTCATAATCCAAATCTTGTATTAAGATAAGGTCTCGACGAGAACCCATAAAACATCCGTCATCGCCCGTAAAAGGTAAGTCGTACGTTCCCCACGACGCTCGACCATAACGTCGCCCGTCCCGTACGACCATCGCGTAAGATCATTGTACCTTCGACCGAAGCTAACGTTAACCTTGACCGTTACGTTTGTTAAGTGTTTAATGCAGGAGTCAAAGTCATTAAAGAGCAACGGATATAACTGACGCAACCATCAACGATCGATAGCCGTAACGGACGAAGACCATCATGGATAATCACTCCGACGACCGTTTCCAGCCGTTGATTGAATCATTAATGGAGTTAATTAATGACGCGAAGGCTATAAAAGACAAACTAAAGCTTCATTTTAAGACACATCAGTTAACATCCAATATACATCGGTTAACATCCAATACACTTCAGCGAACATCATCATACAACAGAGAAAATCATCCAAACTCATAGCAAATAACATTCAGACTCTGGAGATTAAGTATTGAAAGCCAGAATCTTACAGCGAACTCAAGAACACTCGAAGGAAAGCTCAAGTATCGCTCTCGACGCACGACAACAACCCTCGACCAGAAGTTCACACTTTGTATTCACACACGACAAACACCTGTTTTCTCATTTAAACACTTGTACTTTACATTTCGAAGTATTTCCTTCATTTGTACTGTAATCATTGTACGATCGACACCCGGAACACCAAGGACATCGCCCCTGTTTGGCGACCATAGTGCAGCGACGACACCCACTGTCGTCCGCAGGTTTTTTCCTCGTTGAGGTTTTTCCTGCGTCATCAAATTCCTTGTCTCGTTTATTTTTTCTCTCGTCGCACGTCTCGTCGAAAGATCCTTTCTTTAGTTGATTAAGTCCACATCGACCTTAAGTTGTCCCTTTGGTGCGATTTTTGGCATTAACACCCGCGTCATCAAATCCTCTGTTTCATTTACATTTTCGTCTTTGTCGCACGTCTTTGTCGAATGATTCCTTTCTTTAGTTGTTAAAGTCCACATCGACCTTAAGTTGTCCCTTTGGTGCGATTTTTGGCATTAACAGTTTGGCGCCATCCGTGGGACCCCATCTAGAGAAAATCTTCGACAAACGTGCGTCTTGCTAACGGTTTCTTGGAGTTTTCTTTGTTCTGTGTTTCAGGAAAATGGCAGCCCCTGGAAATCAGCAGCATGTCATTGCCCAGATGTACCAGGAGCTCGAAGTTGCTCGAAATCAAATCAACGCCATGGCGGAGCAAAGCCGTAGAGCAGCTGAGGAGATCGCACGACTAAGAAATCCCTTTGGACCTCAGAATGGTCCTAGGCCATTCGTTCAGAATCCAGGCCAAGGATCGTTCGGTTAGAATGGTCCTCGACCATTCGCGCATAATTCAGGTCCAGGATCAAGTCCATTCGCTCAGAATCAGCATCCAGGTCCGTTCATGCAGAACCAGCAGCCGGTACCGTTCAATCCAAATCCCCAGTTCGGGACGGTTCCTCCTCAGCACATAAGGCCACCACCCATGCAAAATGGGTCGCAACCATTTCAGAATGGGTCGCAGCCATTTCAGAATGGATCGCAGCCATTTCAGAATGGGTGGCAGCCGTTTCATAATGGGTCGCAGCCGTATTTTGTTCCTTTCAACGGAGACGCCAATGGCTCGTCGCATGGCAATGGCACCAGTTCAGGAATCAATCTGCAAGCAGGGGAAAATCTCGACCCCAATTACCCCGTCGCCCAGCGATTGAAAATGCTAGAAGATCAGAACGAGCGCGTCCTATCTTTGCTCGCCAAGCTACCTGGGGCAGCCGTGCCCGTTGATGTCAAACCTCGATCAGGATATCAAGCGTCGCCCTTCGTTGATGAGATCACGACTGTCGAGGTCCTGAAGAAATACAACGTCCCCGCCTTTATGCCCAAGTATTCGGGAGTGACCGATCCAACAGAGCACGTCGCACAGTATAAGCAGCTCATGTGGATGATCTCGATCCCACACATGTATCAGGAGGTCTGTATGTGCAAAAGCTTCGATGCGACTCTCACCGGTCCTGCTCTCCAATGGTTGATCAATCTCAAACCCAAGTCCACCTGGTTATTTGCTGAATTGGTCAACCAATTCTCCCAGCAATTCTCCAGCAGTCGCAAGATGGAGAAGCAGACCAGTGACCTGTATTACGTCGTGCAGAAGATCAGCGAGTCTATCCGCAGTTATTTCAATCGATTCAATGCGGAGATGATCAGCATTCGCAATTGTGATGTCAAGACTGCAATTGAAGCCTATAAACGTGGTCTGGACGACAGCTCAGGTTTATACACTGACATGACCAAGTATCCTTCGGAGAATTTTGAAGACGTCCGAGCTCGAACCCTAGCGTACATGAGAGTAGAGGACGACGCTGCCTTTCGTCTCAAACATACCGACGACAAGAGGTCGTTAGGTGTGAAAAAGCCCGAGTTCAAGACGAAAGCAATTTCCAAAATAGATCCCGCGCGCCAGATCTCGAACGTCCGATTCAAGACGAAAGCGGAAGCCAAGACCGCGACCAAGTTTTCTCAGTACCCCAAGATATCCTCTTATGGACTCAAAGGATCCACTAAAGATTTGGTCGAAGCTCTGAAAACCGCCCAGGCAACTATTCGATGGCCAAAGAAGTCCGATCAGGACGACGCTAAGAAAGACAAATCTAAATGGTGTGACTTTCATGTCGACCATGGTCACGCGACGGATGATTGCATAGCTCTCAAAAAGGAACTAGCGTATCATGTCCCGAAAGGAAATCTCAAAGATATCATCGATGACGTCGTTACTCCAACTAGCGACCATCGACCGTCAACCCCCGAGCATGCGAAAGTCGTCAATTGTATCACCGGTGGTTCCGACGTATTCCGTGGCCAAACGTCACGCCAGTCAAACGCCTGACGATCGGCCTATTCCGCGTTCATCAAGGTCTAAAGGAGATCTGGAGTTGGAAGCTATGAAGATCGTATTCGACCAAGACGACCTCGGTGACTCGTACCAGAAACATCATGACGGGTTGATCATTCAACTCACGATTGGTAATTGTTTAACCCGACGAGTCTTGATCGATAGGGGCAGTTCACCGAACGTCGTCTTCTTTGACACTATCAAGGCCATGGGAATCGATCGTTCGGAAATCACCCGACGTTCAACAACTTTGGTCGGTTTCAATGGAGAAGCGACGAGCACCTATGGAGATATCATCTTGCCCGTTTATGTCGGAGGAATCAACAAGCAGACCAAGTTCAGTGTTATCGACTGTGCGTCGACCTATAACATCATCTTAGGTCGACCATGGATCCATGAAATGAAATCCGTTCCCTCGACGTATCATCAGACTCTGAAGTTCCCTGCGCCGTGGGGAATCCAGGAGATAAAGAGTGAGCCGAAAGTCGCTCGTGATTGCTATAAAACCAATCTGAAGCCGCGAAAATAGACCTTCTATTGTGGCGACTCACGACGACATTTAGTGTATCGTCTTAAAATCGCAACAAGGGGGCAGGATGGTAGCAATAATCAAGACGTCCCACGTAGTTGGGCACGACGCGTCAGAAAAGGTACGACTTCTAAACCCTTTTCTATTTTTTCATACGATTTTTAACAACGACGATTACTAACTTAAGCATCGGAGGGTCGTTGGTTATCCAACGACCAACCTCTGACAATGTTTTATCGCATAATCGCACGACATAAGTCACTGAGACTGTCGCATGACACCAGCACGATTTCGCAAGGTCGCACGACATAAACAATCAGGTCTATGACTTGATCATCCTTCTACAGGGGCGCACGATTCAAATTAATCGCACGACTTAGTCGTACGATCGCAAAGACTAACGATCTCATGATCTAAGTTTCTTAACTTAGAAAAATTTCATACTCCGAATGTATGCTTTAGTCGCATGTGCTTATGTTTGTATATACGATTTAAAAGTCTTATGGCTTACGTTCCAGTTATTGTGTTGCAATGATGCCTAAGTCACACGATTCTTTGTATATTTTATACTTTATGAATTTGACAGTCGATGCGATATTTGTTTGCCAAATATATAAGACGCAAGTTCAACAAAAATCTAAGTTTCATTCATAAACTGTCGATTTACAATCCAAAGGAAAGTGGTTCGACCACTAATAGTCAACAAAAGCAAGGAAAGGTTAAAAGTTTCCTAAAGCTTAGGAGAATCGCCCGCCTCTTTCACGCGACTAACAGCCTTTAGCTCGTGCAAAGCGTCGTAGAGTTGAATGGTCAACTCGTCGGCGCGCGCCAAGGCCGACTTCACCCTGTCCAAAGCCACCCTCTCCCTTTCTAGCGCCGCATCCTCTCTTTCAAGAGCAGACGCCACCAGATCTTCGACTCTCGACATCTCAGCATATAACGCCAAAGAAGACTGAAATGTCTATAAAAAGTAGGAAGTTCGTTAAATATCCAACGACAACAGCGACAAATGAACCAAGTCTTGAAAGAAAGACTTACCGAGAACGCCAAACCGGCAACCTGAGATCCCGCTTCCCTGATCGGAGCTCTCTGAAAACGTTCCTTAAAAGATGGGAGCAAATATTTCCCCAAATGAGGAAACAACGTCGTCCCATCTAGGACACTATCCGCCATAAAGTTGGACGGTAACGTAAAGTTAACCGTCATAACTTCGGCCGACGACCCCTCGCTCTTGTCGGCAGACGATGGGGTCGACACCTTAGACACCGGTTTCGTCACTGTCGCCGAAGGCGCCGAACTTGCCGGTGTCGCGTCCATCGCACCGCGAAGGATGGATGACGCCTTTGCCTTCTTAGGCGTGACAACTCTCGATGAGTCATCAGCCCTCGTAGACGGTTCCCTCATGACTTTCTTCCTGGTTTTCTTTGGAATCCTCGACCCAGCTGTCGAGACATTCTCTCTTTTGCCTCGAAGGGCAAGCATAATCTGCACCCCTCTCTTCCTGGATACCGATTTCCTCTCAGTCGGCACTAGTAAGGAAACACACAAAGCATCAGACAGACAAAATAAACGCAGAAAATAAAAAACTACGGTACGCTTACCAGTCGCCTCTTCCTGCTCATCTTCTTCTTCAGAATCTCTCGTGTCTCCCACCACGTCCTCGTCCTCGACCGCCGATTGACGCACGACGAAAGATCGATCATCGACGCTGTGATTCATGAATCTGTCGATCTTGGCTTGGGAATCTTCGTTCGGCTTCACGGCATCGAACTGGATCTCTGAAGGCGACAAAAGAAGAAGATTAAATAAAAAGCATAAATCAAATAATGGCATACATTAAAAACAAAAGAAAAGTATATACCCGTCATATTCCAATCGAGACGAATCCAATTGCTGTGGAGATCAAGTGAATCAATACGTACGAATACGTATCTAGACTTCCACCCACGATCGTTAACCCCGGTTTTCAAAACCAGGGTACGATCGCCCTTGTACTTGGAATAAGGGCTATAACGCCAGTTCTTGTCTCTCTTGACTTGATAAGCCAACAAGAAATCATTCATGATCATAGGCGACTCCCACTCTGCGGACAATCGCTCAATGACTAGGAAAACTCGCCAGAGTTGGGGCATTAGCTGCCCTGGCAACAGACCGAAATCTCGCATGAAAGCCTTGGATAAAGCCTAATACGGCCATTCAAACCCTATTTTGAAGGGATACTCATATATTACAAAGTATCCTTCAGGACAACTCCCAGGACGTGTACTCCCTGGACATATCAGTTCTATCTCTACAGGTATTTTCGCTAAACACCTAAAGGTATTTAAGTCCTCCTGATTCGTGATAGAACTCTTTGGTTCAGACGACATTATTTGTCAGAAAAAAGAGAGGGGCAATGGAGATGAAGGTGAGAAAGTAATGCCTTATATAGGCACTTTAAGCCTTGAATCGCTATAGTCTCTCGCAAATTTGGAAGGGATTCGAAGAAGAACATCAAGAATATCAAGATGAGATCTTTGCTTAAAACCCTCTGAAGTCGTAAACAAGAAAAGATCCATCGTAATCTTTATTTATGCAGTCGATCATGTCACGTCGAATCCCTTGATGATCGCCACACGTCCCCGTCTTTTCGTATGACCATACAGATCGTCGACACCTGTCATCGACAGCTGGTATGCACCATCGTGCGTCGGCATGACGTCACGACTCCATCCTCTCTTCGATTTCCCTCTCTAGTTTGAATTGAACCGATTCAGTTCCAAAACAACCAAGGTATTTTTCAACACAAGACCCTGAACACCCGACAAGCAAAATTTAAAATTCGAATTTGCCATCCTACTTTCAAATTTTGGGGGCAAACTGTTTGGGCAAAATTTCACAGGTCTCGACTACGACCAGAAAAGGTAAGACACATGTTATGAGCTATATCTTGTATTAAGATAAGGTCCCGACAAAGACCCAAAAAACCTCCGTCGTCCCTCCTAAAAGGTAAGTCGAGAGTTCCTCACGACACTCGACCTCGACGTCGCCCGTTCCTCACGACCGTCGCACAAAACCATACGACCTTGACTAACTCGATATACGACTGTTACGTTTGTTCAATGATTAATGCAGGAGTCAAAGTCATTAATGGGCAACGGTCATAACCGACTAAGAGCAATTATAAAGAGTTACAACCGACGACCGTTATGGCTGTTATCGAAGCAATCAATGAGCTAATCAAAGCACCCGAAGGCTATAAAAGATCAAGTTAAACCTCAGTTCCAGGGAACGAACATCGAACAAGAGAAGCAAACGCAAACACTCGAAGAATATTCATTCGATGCAAAGAGATCATTTATAGAAGATCGCTCCCGACGCACAACTTTCACTCTCGACCAACAATTTACACATTGTTTTCACACACGACGCACACTGTTTTTACATTTCAAATACTTGTACTTTACATTTCGAAGTCTTTCCCTTCATTTGTATTGTAATCTCTGTACGATCGACACCCGAAAACCAAGGACATCGCCCCTGATTGGCGACCATAGTGCAGCGACGACATCCACTGTCGTCCGCAGGTTTTTTTCCTCGTTGAGGTTTTTCCTGCGTCATCAAATCCTCTGTTTCATTTACATTTTCGTCTTTGTCGAATGATTCCTTTTTTTAGTTTTTAAAGTCCACATCGACCTTAAGTTGTCCCTTTGGTGCGATTTTTGGCATTAACAAGAATAAGTCCATCTTCTCCTTCGCTCGACTCACTGCTCGAGCGGCTATCATGCGAAATCATTTGCTAGGCAAGAATCCTGTGGCCTCAGCGTCGGACGAGTTGGCTCTGTTCTTCAAGGAGGTCGGGACCGACAGAGAGCTCGACTCAGATGATGAGAAGGAGGTCGAGGAGGAGGAGGAGGAGGGTTTCCAGGGCGACGTGTCGGGCAAAGATGCGACCGACGTCCCTCCCCAACCTTAGAAAGATATCTTCGTTTATTTCTGTTTCTTTGTTGCTCGATCGTTGGTGGTCGAGCTTTTTGTAAATGATAGTTTATTCGATGAATGGAACTTGGGCTTCTTTTTAACTTGCGCTTTATAAAATATCACATCGACTGTCAAATTCATAAAAAAATATACAAGGAATCATGCGACTTAGGCATTTATTGTAACATAATAACTGGAACGTAAGCCAATAGACTTTTAAATCGTGTATATAAATATAAGCACATGCGACTAAAGCATACATTCGGAGTATGAAAATTGTTTATAAGTCAAGAAACTTAGATCATGAGATCGCTAGACCTCGCGATCGTACGACTAAGTCGTGCGATTAATTCGAATCGTGTGCCCCTGTAGAAGGATGATCAAATCATAGACCTGATCGTTTATGTCGTGCGACCTTGCGAAACTAGAGTCGTTTGATTATTGTCGTGCGATTCTTTTCTGACGCGTCGTGCCCAACTACGTGGGACGTCTTGATTATTGCTACCATCTTGCCCCCTTGTGCCGATTTTAAGACGATACACTAAATGTCGTCGTTAATCGCCACAATAGAAGGTATATTTTCGCGGCTTCAGGGTGGTTTTATAGCAATCACAAGCGACTTTCGGCTCACTTTTTATCTCCTGGATTCCCCACGGCGTAGGGAACTTCAGAGTCTGATGATACGTCGAGGGAACGGCCTTCATCTCATGGATCCATGGTCGGCCTAAGATGATGTTATAGGCCGACGCACAGTCGATGACGTTGAACTTGGTCTGCTTGTTGATTCCTTCGGCGTAGACTGGCAAGATGATATCTTCATAGGTGCTCGCCGCTTCTCCATTGAAACCGACCAGAGTTGTCGAACGTCGGGTGATTTCCGAACGATCGATTCCCATGGCCTTGATGGTGTCAAGGAAGATGACGTTCGCTGAACTGCCCCTATCGATCAAGACTCGTCGGGTTAAACAATTACCAATCGTGAGTTGAATGATCAACCCGTCATGATGTTTCTGATATGAATCACCGAGGTCGTCTTGGTCGAATACGATCTCCATAGCTTCCAACTCCAAATCTCCTTTAGGCCTTGATGAACGCGGAATACGCCGATCGTCAGGCGCTTGACTGGCGTGACGTTTGGCCGCAGAATACGTCAGACCACATACGTCGGAACCACCGGTGATACAATTGACGACTTTCGCATGCTCGGGGGTTGACGGTCGATGGTTGCTAGTTGGAGTAACGACGTCATCGATGATATCTTTGAGATTTCCTTTCGGGACATGATACGCTAGTTCCTTTTTGAGAGCTATGCAATCATCCGTCACATGACTATGGTCGACATGAAAGTCACACCATTTAGATTTGTCTTTCTTAGCGTCGTCCTGATCGGACTTCTTTGGCCATCGAATAGTTGCCTGGGCGGTGTTCAGAGCTTCGACCAAATCTTTAGTGGATCCTTTGAATCCATAAGAGGATATCTTGGGGTACTGAGAAAACTTGGTCGCGGTCTTGGCTTCTGCTTTCGTCTTGAATCGTACGTTCGAGATATGACGCGCGGGCTCTATTTTGGAAATTGCTTTCGTCTTGAACTCGGGCTTCCTTACACCTAACGACCTCTTGTCGTCGGTATGTTTGCGACGAAAGGCAGCGTCGTCCTCTACTCTCATGTACGCTAGGGTTCGAGCTCGGACGTCTTCAAAATTCTCTAGAGGATACTTGGTCAGGTCAGTGTATAAACCTGAGCTGTCGTCCAGACCACGCTTATAGGCTTCAATTGCAGTCTTGACGTCACAGTTGCGAATGCTAATCATCTCCGCATTGAATCGATTTAAATAACTGCGGATAGACTCACTGGTCTTCTGCACGACGTAATACAGGTCACTGGTCTGCTTCTCCATCTTGCGACTGCTGGCGAATTGCTGGGAGAATTGGTTGACCAATTCAGCGAACGACCCGATGGACTTCGGTTTGAGTTTGATCAACCATTGGAGAGCAGGATCGGTGAGAGTCGCACCGAAGCTTTTGCACATACATACCTCCTGATACATGTGTGGGATCGAGATCGTTCACATGAGCTGCTTATACTGCACGACGTGCTCTGTTGGATCGGTCACTCCCGAATACTTGGACGTGAAGGCGGGGACGTTGTATTTCTTCAGGACCTCAATGGTCGCGATCTCATCGATAAAGGGTGATGCATGAAATCCTGATCGAGGTTCGACATCAACGGGCACGGCTTCCCCAGGTAGCTTGGCGAGAAAAGATAGGACGCGCTCGTTCTGATCTTCTAGCATTTTCAATCGCTGGGCGACGGGGTCATTGGGGTCGAGATTTGCCCCTGCTTGCGGATTGATTCCTGAACTGGTGCCATTTCCATGCGACGAGCCATTGGCGTCTCCGTTGAAAGGAACAAAATACGGCTGCGACCCATTCTGAAATGGATGCGATCCATTCTGAAACGGCTGCGACCCATTCTGTAACGGCTGCGATCCATTCTGAAACGGCTGCGATCCATTCTGCATGGGTGGTGGCCTTATATGCTGAGGAGGAACCGTCCCGAACTGGGGATTTGGATTGAACGGTCCCGGCTGCTGGTTCTGCATGAACGGACCTGGATGCTGATTATGAGCGAACGGACCTGATCCTGGACCTGGATTATGCGCGAATGGTCGAGGACCATTCTGACCGAACAATCCTTGGCCTGGATTCTGAACGAATGGCCTAGGACCATTCTGAGGTCCAGAGGGATTCCTTAGTCGTGCGATCTCCTCAGCTGCTCTACGGCTTTGCTCCGCCATGGCGTTGATTTGATTTCGAGCGACTTCAAGCTCCTAGTATATCTAGGCAATGACATGCTGCTGATTTCCAGGGGCTGCCATTTTCCTGAAACAGAGAACAAAGAAAACTCCAAGAAACCGTTAGTAAAACGCACGTTTGTCGAAGATTTTCTCTAGATGAGGTCCCACGGATGGCGCCAAACTGTTAATGCCAAAAATCGCACCAAAGGGACAACTTAAGGTCGATGTGGACTTTAACAACTAAAGAAAGGAATCATTCGACAAAGACGTGCGACTAAGACGAAAATGTAAATAAGACAGAGGATTTGATGACGCGGGAAAAACCTCAACGAGGAAAAAACCTGCAGACCACAGTGGATGTCGTCGCTGCACTATGGTCGCCAATCAGGGGCGATGTCCTTGGTGTTCCGGGTGTCGATCGTACAGAGATTACAATACAAATGAAGGGAAAGACTTCGAAATGTAAAGTACAAGTGTTTGAAATGTAAAAACAGTGTGCGTCGTGTGTGAAAACAATGTTTAAAGTGTTGGTTGAGAGTGAAAGTCGTGCGTCGGGAGCGATCTTCTATAAATGATCTCTTTGCTTCGAATGAGTATTCTTCGAGTGTTTGCGTTTGCTTCTCTTGTTCGATGTTCGGTCCTTGGAACTGAAGTTTAACTTGATCTTTTATAACATTCGGGTGCTTTGATTAGCTCATTGATTGCTTTGATAACAGCCATAACGGTCGCCAGTTGTAACTCTTCATAATTGCTCTTCGTCGGTTATGACCGTTGCCCATTAATGACTTTGACTCCTGCATTAATCATTGAACAAACGTAACAGTCGTATATTGAGTTAGTCAAGGTCGTACGGTCTTGTGCGACGGTCGTGCGGAACGGGCGACGTCGAGGTCGAGTGTCGTGAGGAACTCTCGACTTACCTTTTAGGAGGGACGACGGAGGTTTTTTGGGTCTTTGTCGGGGCCTTATCTTAATACAAGATATAGTTCATAACATGTGTCTTACCTTTTCTGGTCGTGGTCGAGACCTGTGAAATTTTGCCCAAACAACAGTCGTATAGCGCGTTAGTCGGTCGAGGTCGCATGGTTTTATGTGACGGTCGTGTGAGCTAGGCGACGTCGAGGTCGAGTGTCGTGAGGAACTCTCGACTTACCTTTTAGGGGGGACGACGGAGGTTTTTTTTTGGGTCTTTGTCGGGGCCTTATCTTAATACAAGGTATAGTTCATAACATGTGTCTTACCTTTCTTGGTCGTGGCCTAGACTGGTGATGTTTTGCCCAAACACCGACTTGACCAAGTATTCCCCGGAAAACTTCGAAGACGTCCGAGCCAGAACCCTTGCCTATATGAGGGTAGAAGATGATGCTGCCTTTCGTCATAAGCACACCGATGACAAGAGGTTGCTTAGTGTTAAGAAGCCAGAATTTAAAATAAAGGCAACATCCAAGTCAGAGCCTGTGCGACAAATCTCGAACGTCCGGTTCAAGACGAAGGCTGAGTTCAAAATCGCAAACTCTACCAAGTTCCCTCAATACCTTAAGATATCCTCTTATGGATTCAAATGAACTACTAAGGACCTGGTCGAGGCCTTGAAGACCGTACAGACGACCATCCGATGGCCGAAGACGCCCGACCAGGACGACAACAAGAAGGACAAATCAAAGTGGTGCGACTTTCATATCGATCACGGTCACTTGGCGGACGATTGTATAGCTCTCAAAAAGGAGCTGGCATACCACATCCCGAAAGGCAATCTCAAGAGTATCATCGACGACGTCGTTACTCCAGCTAACGACGCTCGACCCCCAACTCCCGATCACACGAAGGTCGTCAATTGCATAACTGGTGGGTCTGACGTATGTGATCTGACGTACTCCGCAGCCAAACGTCATGCCAGCCAGGAACCTGACGACCGATCCATCCCACGCTCATCAAGACCCAAAAGAGATCTAGAGTTAGAAGCCCTGAAGATCACGTTCGACCAAGACGATCTCGGTGACTCGTATCAGAAGCATCATGACGGGTTGATTATTCAACTCACGATTAGTAAGTGTTTAACCCAACGAGTCTTGGTCGATGGAGGCAGTTCAGCGAACGTCATCTTCCTTGATACCATCAAGGCCATGGGAATCGATCGATCGGAAATCACACGACATTCGACAACCTTGGTCAGTTTCAATGGAGACGCGACGAGCACCTTTGGAGAGATCATTTTGCCCGTCTATGCAGGAGGAATCAACAAGCTGACCAAGTTCAGCGTCATCGACTGTGCGTCGGCCTATAACATCATCTTAGGTCGACCATGGATCCATGAAATGAAAGCCGTTCCCTCGACGTATCATCAGACGATGAAGTTCCCTACGCCGTGGGGAATCCAAGAAATCAAAAGTGAGCCGAAAGTCGCCCGTGATTGCTATAAAACCACTCTGAAGCCTCGAAAATAGGCCGTCTACCAGTCACGGGTCGAAGAAGTCATCCTGGATCAAAGCAAGCATGATCATAAGGTCTTGGCAGGTTCGTCTTTCTATAACTACCTTAGAAACAAACTAACGTCTTTCTTGTAGGGACGTACCTACTGTTTTGCCTAGTCACACAAAAACATAGTCGACATAGACCTTGGCGTCAGAAACTCAGTGTCGACCCATCATTTAAACCTATCTCCCTGCAAGGAATAAGATGATAAATGACGAGGGGCAAATACACCCCTTAAAATAAGAGAAATCTGAAAAGGTATTTTTTCTAAGTCCTTTTCCTTCTTTCATACGATTTATTAACAACGACGATTACTGACTTAAGCATCGGAGGGTCGTTGGCTAGCCAACGACCAACCTCTGACATTGTTTAATTGCAGATCGCACGACATCAGCTATTAAGTCTACTATACGACTTTAGTTTCGCAGGATCGCACGACACAAATGATCAAATCTATGACTTGATTATACTATCACAGGGACATACAATCCAGGTTCATCGTATGATCCATTTATATGATCGTAAAGTCTAACGACCCTCGATCTAAAGTTCTTGACTTAAAAGAGTCTTCTGTTTTGAATAAATGCTTTGATCGCACGCGTTTATAGTTGCCAACACGATTTAAAAGTCTTATGACGTATGTATTACGATGAGTGCCTAAGTCGCACGATTTCTTGTTCTACACTCAGTAAATTTCACAATTGATGTTGTATGTATTCACAAAGCATATAAGACACAAGTTCGAGAGAAATTTAAAGTTTCATTCATTGAACAAACTGGCATTTACATCCTAAATAAACTCGACCACCAACGACCGAGCAGCAGGAAACAAAAATAAACAAAGATATTGTCTAAGGCTGGGGAGGAGCGTCGGTCGCGTCAGTCGCATCTTTGCCAGATACCTCACCTTGAAGACCTTCATCCTCCTCGATCTCCTTCTCATCGTTCGAATCGAGATCTCTCTCAGTCCCGACTTCCTTGTAGAAGAGGTCCAGCTCGTCCGACGCCGAAGCCAAGGGATCCTTACCCGCAAGGTGACGTCGAATAATCGCCGCCCGCTCAGTGAGTCGACCCAAGGCAAAAATGGACTTAACCTCGTCCTTAAGCTCCCCGACTTCTTTCTCCAAGCTCGCCACCTTAGACTTGGATTCCTCGATTTCTTTCTCTTTCATGTCCAAGAACGCCTGCCTCTTGTCCAGCTCCTTTCTTTGGTTGGCAATCACAGAGAAGGACTACTTCAGGCGAGAGTTCACGTCATTCCTCGCATGGACGACGGCTTCCAGCTCGTCCAGGGCATCGTCGAGTTTTTTCGACATGCCCTCGACACGTGCTAGGGCGGACTTCTCCCTTTCCAACGCCGCGTCCTCTCTCTTAAAAGCGCAGGACACGAGATCTTCGACCTTCGACGTCTCGTTGTGCAAGGCCAAGGAAGACTGGAACGTCTGAAAAAACACAAGATACATGTTAGCGAACATTTGACCAAGTTAAACAACGGTAAAATAATCTGAGTCTTGGAAGAGAGACTTACCATGAACGCCAGTCCAGTAACGTGCGCACTCGTATCCTCGACAGAAACCCCCCTAAAATGCTCCTTGAAATACGGGAGCTGAAACTTCCCCAGATTGGGAAACAATTTCGTCCCGTCTAGGACGTTGTCAGCTAAGAAGTCCGACGGCAATGTAAAATTGATCGTCGTGACTTCTTTCTCCGCGGCCGTATGACCCTCGCCCTTGTCGGCTGATGTATGGGTCGACGTCACGGACGCAGACACCCTCTTTGTCACCTGGAGCGCCGGGCTGAATGGCGTCGCGTCAACCGCATCAGAAGGCACCTTCGTCTTCTCGGGAGTCACGGTCGCCGCCTTCGCCTTCTCAGGACTAATGACTCTTGACGAGCCACCTGCCTTCGAAGACGGTTCCCTCAGGACCGTTGTCCTTGTCCTCTTCAGGACACCTGACCCAGCAGTCGGGGCCTCTTTTCTCTTTAGGACTCCCGATCCAGTTGTCGGGACCTCCATCCTCTTTTCACTCGCCTTGCGAGCCAGTTCGGCCTGAGCCGCCTTCATAGACATCGCAGACGACACCCTCGGTTGGGATTCTCCTATAGAACAAGAAAGGAAGACGATCAAATAACTGAAGTAGTAGAAAGAGTAAAACAAGCGGAGTAGGGTACATTTACCAATTATCTCTACCTCCTCCTCTTTCTCCTCTTCCTCCTCGTCCTCTTCTTCCTCCTCTGTCTCCTCTTCCTCCTCCTCGTCCCCTCGACCGCCTTGAAGTCTCTCGCTCAGGAAGACTAAGTCGTCGCCTTCTGATAATGTCGTTTTCCGACATTATTTTGATCCCGAAGTCGTTCTGTTTGTTGTAAGTTCCCGAGTAAAAATAGTAGAATTTAATGGTTTCTATGAGAAAGTACAGGTTTTTACGAATAATTGATGTTGGAAGAGTTTTGGAGCAATCAGAGCAAGTCTACAACAGTCCAGTGCAAAAAGGAGAAAAATCAGATTTTTGGACCAAACAGTGCTCTGCGCGCCTTTGAGCGCGCCTCCAAACGCTCCCACAAACGCGCATGCTTATTTTTTGTAAAACATTCCAGTGCGCTGCGCGCCTCCAAACGCGCCTCCAAACGCGCCCACAAACGCGCCAAAGCCCTGATACGTTTTTTAAAGCCTTTTTCTGCTAGGGTTGAGGGGGAATCAATCAGTTACGGTTTGGGACTCTTCCTGGGCGATTTTGGGAGCACGAGGGCGATTTTTGAAGGCGAATAGAAGGCAAGAAACATCAATTAACAAGGATCGGAAGGCGAATCGAGTACGTTTATCGGCGGCTTAGACTTTTTCAGGGAGTTCTTGGATTTCATTTCTTAGTTAAAAACATGTTTACTTTCATTTTCATCTTTTCATTTCAGAGTTTTGAAACCCCCAATATGAACTAACCCGTTCATGTTGGGGGGTTGGTTTGAATCATGGTTGGATGATTATTTAGCTTTACAGTAGATACGATCGATTTGATTTTTATGGATGAAACATGTGGGTTTGTTCTTAATGCTTGTAATAGTCCGATCAACTATTATTTGATTTAATGAATCTTTTAACGTTTGAGAAAAGTTTTGAGGTTTTTCTAATCCTTCATGTCTTAGTCGAATTTGAGATAGAAATATGATAATTCGTGCTTTGTGGGTTGTTAATCACTGTTGTTCAATTACCTTTGTTGAGATCGAATGATGATACAAAATGTTGAATGAATGTTACTATAGCTTGATTGAGTATAGTGATGGATTGTGATTATACCTGTCATCCTGGAGTTATGTCAATCGTGTCAAATCTGTGAGTTAAGTAATTATTTACCTGAGGAACCCAGCCCTCCAACTCCTTCTCTTAGTTAAATTAATTAAAGTTTTAATCGTGTTTCGATATTCAACAACCCAAATCAATTTGCGTTAGTCTAATTAATAGTCTATACAGTCATTGTGGTACTTTACACCTGGTTCCTTTGGTTCGATACTCGCACTGTTTAAGTACTATTACTTGATTCGACCCGTACACTTGCGGTAGATTTAGGGGGGTGTAAACCCGCCTATCAAGTTTTTGGCGCCGTTGCCGGGGAACCTGTTTTGTGTTAATATCACTACTAGCTGAAGAAATTATTACATTAGACACCCTGTTTTTATTTTATTATAATCTGCTTTGAAGGTTCATATATTTTTGGGTTTTGAGATTCTATATTCTCTGTTTCAGGTTACCTCTTGGTTTATGCCAAGAAGAAGACTGTTTCAGGAATTACTACCGATTGACCCGGAAATAGAACGGACCACCAGAGATCTAAGAAGACAAGCACGGAACAGAATGGCCGACAACAACATCAATGTTGGGGAAGATTGGGGAGAAGGGTTGCCCCTGGGTAATGGTCAACCAATTCCAAATGCGAACAACGTCAACCATAACGCCAACAATAATGTCAACCACGGTGTTGGCAATAACAACAATGTTAATCATGGCGTCAACAATGGTAACAATCACAATGTCAATCAACCACCACCGCCACCACAAAGGGTACCAATGAGGAATTTCTCCAACCCGAACATGGGCGCTGCACAACGTGGATATGCACCTCCGATAGCTGCTAATAATTTTGAAATCAAGCTTGGTACCATTCAATTGGTGCAATCGAACATGTTTGGAGGTGTAGCGACTGAAGAACCCCATGCACACTTGCGCGCGTTTGAAAAGATATGCAATACTTTCAAGGTAAATGGGGCGGATCAAGATTCAATCAAGATACGGGTATTCCCATTCTCATTGAGGGACCGAGCCACTACTTAGGAAGAGAATTTACCACCGGGGTCGATTCGAACATGGAACGATATGGTGACGGCTTTTCTCAACAAGTTCTTTCCACCGGGGCGAACGGCTCAACTGTTATCCGATATCACCCATTTCGCCTAATGGATCAAGAGTCGTTGTACGAAGCATGGGAAAGATATAAAGCAATGCTCAAGAAGTGTCCACATCATGGGTTACAAGAGTGGATGGTTATACAAACATTCTGTGTGGGATTGAACCCTCAATTTAAGAATGACCTCACAGCTGCTGCAGGTGGAGCCTTAATGAACAAATCCTATGAAGAAGCGGTTGAGTTGATAGAAAATTTGGCAGAACATAGCTATTCCACTCCAAGATCCGCTGTTAGAAAAGTTGCAAGCGTGCAAGAAACAGAAGAGTTGAAGGCTATAAAGGCACAGTTGACTGCGTTGACTAATCAAATGAGAGGAGCGACTATGCAACCGAATGTTCAGAATTCTCAAGACTATCAATCGCCGGAACAAGTCCAGTTCGTTCAGAATCAAAATAATCGGCCGAGGAATGACCCATTCTCTAACACCTATAACGAGGGATGGAAGCGACATCCTAACTTTTCTTGGAGTCAACCTCAACAAGGCCCAGCTAAAGAAACAATGGGACAGCAGCAACAGCAGCAACAGTATGGTAACCATTCTAACTCTTTGAATTCTTTTTCGGCTAACAATGTTTATCGTCCCCCATGTTACAATCAGAAGAAATTTGATGAGGGGCAATCTTCAGAAAAGAAGCCGGGGTTAGAAGACATGATGATGAAATTCATGTCAAAGATGGAAGGTGCGGTTGAAGGATTGACAAGTACAGTGGGTAATGTGAAGGCGACAACTGACCAAAATACTGCCTCAATCAGAATGCTAGAAAGACAAGTCGGACAAATAGCTGAAGCACTACAGTCCCGGACTCAAGGTCAATTCCCTTGTCAGACTGAACGAATACCAAGAGAGGAGTGCAAGGCTATTTATCTGAGAAGTGGAAAGAAGTTGATTATAGACCCTACCCGAGAACCTTTAACTGATGACACTAAAGCTAAAGGTACTGAAATGGGTCCCATCAAGGTAGACGAGGAGATAGAGAGTGAAATGTCAAAGAATAGAGATAAGGGGAAGGAAGCCGGTGAAGAAGGTATGACGAAGGAAAACCCGGAGGATGGAGAAAAGAAGAAGAAGCAACCACCAGTCACCCCGTATGTGCCACCGCTACCATTTCCGAATCGGCTGAAGGCACATAAGGATGAGGAACAATTCCAGAAATTTCTTGACATTTTCAAGAAATTACACATCAATATTCCATTTGCGGAGGCACTGGCAAAAATGCCAAGTTATCTCAAGTTCATGAAAGATATCTTGTCCAAGAAGAGAAAGATCGAGGAGCATGCCACGGTTGCACTTACTGAAGAGTGCAGTGCTATCATTCAGCACAAGCTTCCCCCGAAGCTTAAGGATCCAGGGAGCTTTACTATCCCTGTTCAAATAGAAAAATCTAATTTCAGTATGTCATTATGTGATCTTGGTGCAAGTGTTAATTTAATGCCTTTATCCATTTTCAGGAAACTTGGCTTGAGGGAAGTGAAGCCAACGAACATGACACTTCAACATGCAGATAGATCGGTGAAGTACCCTTATGGAATCGTGGAAGACGTTTTGGTAAAGGTTGGAAGATTTTATTTTCCAGTTGATTTTGTAGTTCTAGATGTGGAGGAAGATGTTGAGATACCGTTAATCTTGGGAAGACCATTCTTAGCCACAAGCAATGCTTTGATCAACATGGAGGAAGGCGAGATGACTTTGAGAGTTGGTGGTGAGAGGGAAGTGTTCAAGATGTTCGAGAAGATAAGAGATAGAGGCGAAGGGAAATTTGGTGAGCAAGAAAGGCCGAAGGAGTGATCGGAAAGAAAGTCGTGCCACGACATAAAATACGGCGCTGGGTGGGAGGCAACCCACCATAGGTTAAATCTTAATTTTTATTTTGGTCAGTTTCTTATTTTTTTTGTGCTTTCTTTTGTTTTGTGTGTTGTTTTGTGTTTTGTGTGTTCGTGTTTAGTTTTTGATCCCTGATAGCAATCCCGATATGACCAAGAGCAAGGCAGGAGAAGGAAGGGCAGAAATATGTGAACAGTGATCCGCGCGTGCATCCTAAAGGGTATCTACACAACACCTCTTTGCAAACCTCGGTTTCACCAAGGTTTGGGGTCCCTGTTTTCACTTGAACTTTATCGTTTTATGATTCCTTGTGAGAAAACAAACCTAATCTAGAGATTAGGTTTGGGGTGGTATAATTACTGTTAGTTGTACTGTATCGCTATTTCGTGATTTTATTTCGTGTGCTATTTGTTTCCATTGGGGACAATGGTGATTTCTGGTTTGGGGTGATTTGTCGAGTCTATCATTGGTAGATCTCAATGGATTGAATAATCACCTGTTTATAGTGAGGAATGGGCGACCAGTTGAGCATGATTTAGTGTGAGAGTTCGAAGACACTGATTTTGGGGAAAGGATTTAGAAGGGATAATATAGCACGAGGGTGGATCTAGGCGACTGCACACATTAGAGACATTAGTGGAGACCACCCGTGAGTTTGTTGAGCCATACATGTGCTAACTTCGATTCTGAGAGACTACACACTACTCGATACACTTTTCATTAGTCCTTTGATCGTTGTTGTAGCTGATCTCGCTATAACTTGCATCCATTATCAAAGACATCCATAGGAATAAAAGTGAAGCTTCTGCCTATCTTTGTGAACAAACCATGTGAGAACTCATCAAGCTTATTGGTTGCTACTAATTCCACTGTTTTTCACTACTCAAGATTCTCAAATAAAAACCCGTTGTAACCCCCTCAGTTAAAAAAAAACCGCAAACCCAGTAAATCAGTCATAAAGGGTTTTGCCAAAAAAAAAGAGCTAAATAAAACTGAGGGGTCAGTTTAAAGAATTTGAGTGAAGTGTTAGGAAGCCCGAACGAAAGAAAGAAGGGAGGATCATCAAATAGCATCATAAATCCTTTGACCTCCACCCATAAGCAGCAACCATACCCAATTAAATATCTGAATTCAGCATGGAGAGTTTGTAAGGAGTGGCGAAGCAACGTTTCTATGTCCTAATCTTGATAATGGATTCCTTCTGAGATCAATTTGTGTACAACTGTGCGTTATTGTTTAATTGTTGTTCATGAATGCTTTGTGAATTCTTGTACCCAACTTCTGAAAGCATGACAACATTTGTGAAACCTAGGGCTCAAGCGAAGAGAGAGAACCGTGAGGTAGGGTCAAAGCGAAATCCTCTCTGTGTGTGTTTAGTCTAGGTGCACTTAAGTGTAGTGTGGTCCCTGATAAACCCAGTTCCCAAGGTTTTGCTGTTTAGATTCCATAGCTAGGTCTGCTCACTGTTCGTCCATCTCACAGGTAATTCATGGTGGTTGTTGAGTTGACTAGAGATCGCAATTGATATTCTCGACAACACAAAATTGCGATTGTTTGGATTGTGGTTGAATGCTTATTTGTGTCGCTATTTTGCTTGGGGACAAGCAACGCTCGGTTTGGGGTTGTTGATAATGTCGTTTTCCGACATTATTTTGATCCCGAAGTCGTTCTGTTTGTTGTAAGTTCCCGAGTAAAAATAGTAGAATTTAATGGTTTCTATGAGAAAGTACAGGTTTTTACGAATAATTGATGTTGGAAGAGTTTTGGAGCAATCAGAGCAAGTCTACAACAGTCCAGTGCAAAAAGGAGAAAAATCAGATTTTTGGACCAAACAGTGCTCTGCGCGCCTCTGAGCGCGCCTCCAAACGCTCCCACAAACGCGCAGGCTTATTTTTTGTAAAACATTCCAGTGCGCTGCGTGCCTCCAAACGCGCCCACAAACGCGCCAAAGCCCTGATACGTTTTTTAAAGCCTTTTTCTGCTAGGGTTGAGGGGGAATCAATCAGTTACGGTTTGGGACTCTTCCTGGGCGATTTTGGGAGCACGAGGGCGATTTTTGAAGGCGAATAGAAGGCAAGAAACATCAATTAACAAGGATCGGAAGGCGAATCGAGTACGTTCATCGGCGGCTTGACCTTTTCAGGGAGTTCTTGGATTTCATTTCTTAGTTAAAAGCATGTTTACTTTCATTTTCATCTTTTCATTTCAGAGTTTTGAAACCCCCAATATGAACTAACCCGTTCATGTTGGGGGGTTGGTTTGAATCATGGTTGGATGATTATTTAGCTTTACAGTAGATACGATCGCTTTGATTTTTATGGATGAAACATGTGGGTTTGTTCTTAATGCTTGTAATAGTCCGATCAACTATTATTTGATTTAATGAATCTTTTAACGTTTGAGAAAAGTTTTGAGGTTTTTCTAATCCTTCATGTCTTAGTCGAATTTGAGATAGAAATATGATAATTCGTGCTTTGTGGGTTGTTAATCACTGTTGTTCAATTACCTTTGTTGAGATCGAATGATGATACAAAATGTTGTCAAGATCGATTCTTAACAAGAATTAAACTTCTTAGAAACAGAATTTAGAGAATCTTGCGGAATAGAACTCTAAATCAATTAAAGAACAATCAATAGAATTCAACACACTGTATATATCAAACTGTATTACTCACAAGCTTTACACCAAACCTCAATCTTGATGAACAGATCTCACCAAGACGACTTCTACTTCTCTAGAAATAGGGTTCTTACACCTTGAGGTTAATTCTCTATCGAATTCTATTTCACACGTATATTAGCTTGTCTATCGTGTATCGTGTATATTGTTTCTCGTATGTTCTAATAGCTATCTATCAATACTATTTATACAAAAGTAATTACAAGATAACTATCAAAAGTAAATTGATCTTCTGAATCTTCGTTAAACATATCTTGATCAATTCCTTCTTTGTCTCCAAAAGTATCGCATACCAAACTTATCAAGTCAGCAGTATTAACAACCTTCAGCAGTATTAACCTTCACAGTCTTCTAGCAGTAGTATCTCAGCTCAGCAGTACTAACCATGTCTTGCAGTAGTAATTTGGTCTAGCAGTACTAACCGTGTCTAGCAGTAGTAACTTCGTCTAGCAGTAGTAACCTTGACTAGCAGTAGTAACCTTGTCTAGCAGTAGTAACGAAGAACTGGCAGTAGTAACATTGTCTTGGCAGTACTAACCATACTTAGCATATCTTCAGTTCCCAACAAATGTTGAATGAATGTTACTATAGCTTGATTGAGTATAGTGATGGATTGTGATTATACCTGTCATCCTGGAGTTATGTCAATCGTGTCAAATCTGTGAGTTAAGTAATTATTTACCTGAGGAACCCAACCCTCTAACTCCTTCTCTTAGTTAAATTAATTAAAGTTTTAATCGTGTTTCGATATTCAACAACCCAAATCAATTTGCGTTAGTCTAATTAATAGTCTATACAGTCATTGTGGTACTTTACACCTGGTTCCTTTGGTTCGATACTCGTACTGTTTAAGTACTATTACTTGATTCGACCCGTACACTTGCGGTAGATTTAGGGGGTGTAAACCCGCCTATCACCTTCGTCCACCAGATGACGAATGACGAAAGATCGATCGTCAGCATTAATCTCAAGGAACTTCTCGATCTTGGCCCTGGAGTCATCATTAGGCTTCACCTTGATGAAGTTAATGTCTGAGAACATAAAAGAAAGAGGGTTAGTCGGAGTACAAAGCAAAACAGATAATAAAAACGCTCGACCAAAGCAGGAGACTCACCCGTCATGTTCCAACCATACCTGATCCAATCTCTTTTGGTGTCCAGCGTCGCCACCCTCACGAATACATACCTAATCTTCCATTTTCGAGCGTTGACTGAGGTTTTCAAAACCAATGTACGATCACCCTTGTGTTTGGAGAACAGGCTATAGCGGCGATACGTATCTTTCTTGACCTGATAAGCCGTAAGCAGGTCGCGTACATTCATCGGCGACTCCCAATGTGAAGTAAGTCGCTCGATTACCTGAATTACGCGCCAGAATTGGGGCATCAATTGCCCTGGCGGCAAGTCAAATTCGCACATAAATGCCTTGGCCAGAGGCGAATATGGCCAGTGGAGGCCTATCTTAAACGGGTACTCATATATCACGACGTACCCATCAGGGCACATCTCCGGTCGAATCTTACCAGCCTTGCTCAAAGTAATCCCCGCTGGGATTTTGGCTAATCTCCTAAAGTCGTCAAGATCATCTTGATCTTTGATGGTGCTCCGAGGCTCTGTCGACATTGCTAATCCCGTTAACCAAATTTGACGTTCGGAAAAACCCCAAATGTCCCAGTTTTTCCTAGGTTTCCTTGCGATGGACTTACGACGCATACAAAAAAAAGATGTCGTACCTTTTTTATAAGCGCTCTAAACCTTCAAAAATTCTAAACCTAACCGAAATCTTGCAGGTTTGGAAGTGAATCGCTAAGAGAATCTCTCTCTAAAAAATCTCTGAAATCGTAAAAAGAAAAGGATCCGTCAAGGGTCGCTATTTATGTAAACGATCATGTCAGGTCGAGCCCTATGATGATCGACACGTGCCCTTGCCTTTTTGTATGACCGCACGGATCGACGACACCTGGCAAGGACAGCTGCTAAGCATAATCGTGCGTCAGCATAACGTCATGACCTTATCCCCTTTTCGACTTCCTCTCTAGTTGAAATTGGACCGAACTAGTTCTAAGGTAACTTTCGACACGTGTCACAACCCTAGTCATCCAACTGACAAAATTTAAAAATTCGAATTTGCCACTCTGTTTTTCAAATTTTGGGGGCAAACTGTTTGGGTAAAAATTCACCAGTCTCGACCACGACCAAGGTAAGGAAAGCATTTATTACACTTTTCCATGGCAAGTTAAATTCATAGTACTTTATCCACTGATCAAAGGTAAAATCGAAAGTTATTCACCTCACGACACTCGACCATGACGTCGTGTAGAATCTTGCGACCTCGACCGACTAACGTTCAATATTACTGTTACGTTTTTCCAGTGTTTAATCCAGGAATCAATGTCAATTATGATCAACGGCTATAACCGACAAAGGTCATTAACAACAATAAAGACGACGTCCGTTACAGCGGTTACCAGAAGTATTCAAGAAGACAATCAATGCACCCGAAGACTATAAAAGCAAAGGCTCAATCAATACTTCAGGGAATCGCAGAACAACACATTGCATCACACAAACATTTGAACTCAAAAGAACATACGAAGCAAGGAATTATGTCTCGAAGAATCGCTCTCGACGCACGACATTCGCATACGACACACAGTTTTTACACACGACGCACACTGTTTTTACATTCAAAACACTTGTTACTTTACATTTAAAGTATTTCCTTTCATCTGTATTGTAATCTCTATACGATCGACACCCGAAACATATGGACATCGCCCCTGTTTGGCGACCATAGTGCAGCGACGACTTCCACAGTCGTCCGCGGGTTTTTTCCACGTTGAGGTTTTTCCCGCGTCACCAAATCTCTGTCTCATTTACGTTTTTCGCCTTTGTCGTACGCTTTGTCGAGAGATTCCTTTCTTTAGTTTTTAAATTCCACAATCAACCTTAAGTTATCCTTTTGGACGATTTTTGGCATTAACAGTTTTCGAGATTCCATGGTCTTCAATTTCTAAGCTTGTTCGATTTCTAAGCTTGTTCGATTTCGATTTTCATAGTTTATGATTTCATACTTGTTTCATGGAAATATCTGCTACGGTTTTGGTTTACGATTTCAGAATCGATTTTAGACTTGTTTCTTGCTTGCATCTATTGCTTTGGTTCTCGGTTTTAAACTGTTTTGGTTCTTGATTTTCTTCACATTTGTTACTGTTTTGCATCCGTTACTGTTTTTATTTTGTATATGTTTTGCATCTGAGATTGTTTTTTTAGTTTGATGCTCCTATGAAATTGGTTTCTATTTGATTATTGAATATATGATGCTACTATGAATTTTGATTTTTTTTCTGTTGATCCAAACCCTTAGTGATTTGATAATGACCCTCTCTTATACTTAGTGAAAATTGTAAGTAAACAATATGTATCAGAGTTTCACTATCGCTGATAAGTACTAAGATCTTCCAGTACCGTTGATAGGAACTCTCGCTTTTTAAGTTAAACATTCAGCGAAGCTGTTCACCATAAATGCTCTGAGTCTGTTCAGTCATTATGATGATCGCTGATAAGTTAGTTGTTTACTTATGATTTTTGAAGACAAGTTTCACGTCAACAAAGGTTCTACGCTGAAGTCGAAGATCAAGCTCAAGAACCAGCGACAAGTCTCCTAATGAACTGATGCGGATCAGCGAAGACTCAGATTTGTCCACTCAACGTGAAGTATCAAGTACAAGACTTCAGCTATCGCTGAACTCTATCATTCGCTGATATGAAATGATAGATCGCTGAATCAACGAAAGCTGATCATGAATTCCTCCGTACAAAGTACTTTTGTCTTAACCCCCCTTGCACGACTCCGTACGAAATGTCAGAAAAGAACCTCCGAATATCTGAAATCGTACAACCACTCTGATACTACACTGTTCATCCATGCGGCTACTAAGGTTGTCAACCAAGGTCAATGACATACAACCAACCAGTTGATGACACGTGTTCCAACTTGTTTAGATTTAGGTTTATCCTTAATCTTGTTTCCGCAACAAGCTGTAAATTGTTAATGATTTATCATCAAACAATTTAGAAAAGTAAAATCTGTGTGTTTGTATTCAACCCCCCCCCCCCCCCCCCTTCTACAAACTTGTATAGGCCTTCGGGACCAACAAGTGGTATCAGAGCGGATTTGTTTAATCTCATAAACAAGATCTAATCTAAGATATTTCTCTTCCTTGCTATTATCTGAAAATGGCCACCAACACAAACACAAATTATATAGACAATGGTTCTCTTGCAAAACCCCCTAGATTTTCCAGAGACAACTTCAACTTATGGAAAAATAGGATGACACTCTTCTTAGAAGGTGTAGACCCTACTATGCCTTACTATCTTGAAAACGGCCCATACATCCCTGTAACAATTGATCCTTCAGTTCCAGCCACTGCAAATAGACCTACTATTCCATAAAGGCTGATTCCTAAGGAAATACACACGTGGACCGACGAAGATAAGAAGAAAGTGGCTATAGATACAAAAGCCAGATCCATACTATCCGTGGCCCTTCCTGACGAAGTCTACCATTCCGTCATGAATCTGAAAACATCTAAAGCCATGTGGGACACAATATGTGTTCAGTATGAAGGAACGTCTGAAGTCCAGGACTCAAGAAAGATCAACCTGGTAAGACAATACGAAAGCTTCATTTCTGGTAAGAATGAAACTCTCTCTGAAGTTCACCAACGTTTTAATTGTTTAATTATAGATCTGAAAACTGTTGGTAAGGAATATTCTAACTTTGAGGTGCTGACAAAGTTTCTAGAATGTTTACCTGAAAGCTGGGACAATTATTCTATGTGTCTCAATCTGTCAAAGGATCTAAAATCAATGACCCTTGCTACCTTATATGGCACGTTGCTGAATCATGAGCAATCAAGACATCTTAAGAAGAATCTTGTAAAAGATTCCAAAAGCACCCATGTTGCTTTAATCTCAGAGGAACCTTCTACTCAGCGACCCTCGGTCACTGTCACTGAGTTAGAAAGTAACTCTGAAAGTTCATCAGATTCTGATTTTTCAGATGATGAATCTGTGGCTCTCCTAACTAAGAAGTTCAGGAGATTTGCCAAGAAGAAAATGTTTAGAAATAACAAACCTCTTTCCATAACTGACAAGCCTAAATCATCAGTTTTTGTTGATAAGGCTACTGCTACTTGTTTTAACTGCGAAAAAATAGGACATTTTGCTAACGAGTGCAGGTCTAAGAAAGTTTCTAGACCCTCAGCTTTTACAAAGAAATCCTTTGTTCCAAGGAATAAAGATGACAAATACTCAAAGCTGAAAGAAAAATATGCGAAGCTGAAAAGCTTTAAGAAGAAAGGCAAAGGCCTGATGGCTGACTATGATTGGGCTGCTTCTGATGAAGAAGCATCATCATCTGACTCTGAAGATGATGAAGCAAATCAATGTCTCATGGCCAAGATTGAAGAAGAGGAAGAAAGTTCAGACATTCCCTCCACTTCAACATCTGCTATTCAGGTATCACCTTCTTTCTTTACCAATATTGCAAATATTATTGAAGCTGATAGTCTCCGTAAGATCGATCTCTTGACTAGAAGTTTATACGAAGCCATGAACGGCAAAACTGTGGTTGAAAACCAAAACCTTGATCTTGCTGAAAAGCTTAAAAACTGCCACCTTCAAATAGAAAAGCTTTCTAAAATTGAAGAAGATTTTAAAGATCAAGTATATTTAAATCAGCTAGTCAAAATCGAACGAGCAGAAGCTATCGCTGCATTAAAGGCTGAAAAAGCTACTGTTAAATGATGGTGTAATTCTTCAACAAAGATCACTGAGATAATAAAGTCTCAAATTCCACTGAGTGATAAACGTGGTTTGGGTTACAAATATGAAACTTCAAAACCAACCACTGAGCGTTAAATGCTTAAATTTGGAACGTTCGTATCCTCAGTCGCTGATACTTCATATTCTCAGTGCTCCTCGTCCATTACACCAATCCCTGAGGAAACTCCTACCTCCTCAAAAGGCAAGGAGAAAATGGTTTATTCAAAACCTACCTCTGTCTTTAAAGACAAAGGTAAAGGAATTGTTATTTATCACAATCCTCAGAAGGGTACTTTAGTACCTAAGCTGAATGCTTCTAAAGTTTCAGTGACCCATCCCTCTGGATCAAGGAAGTTGATCTCTGAATCTATTCAGCGATCTACTCCTAGACTCAGAGTGGATGTCCTTGTTAAGAAATCTGAAGAACTAAATGTTCGTCCCATTTCTAAAGCAAATAGCTTACTTGGTGCTGGTACTTCTAATTCTAAATTAAAAGCTCAGCATACAAATGGTCCTAGAACTACTTTTAGCTATAGGAAATGTTATCACTGTGGACTCACTGATCATATTGCTAGTAAGTGCCCCACAGCCACCAAAGCTGAAAAGATAGCTAAGGTGAAGATTGCCCCCAAGGCAAAGAAGACCAACCCTGGTGCAAATCAGGTCAAGGTGAATTCTACCACTGAGGTTAAGAAATTAACCAAAGTGAAGAAAGACAAAGCTGAATCTTCAAATGCTGCGAAGACTGCTGAACCTTCCATTCCAACTACTTCTACTGACAAACGTGTATACATGGTTAAGTGGGTACCCAAGAAAAACTAATCTTCCTTTGTATTGCAGGTTAAGAAGGGTATCTGGTATCTCGATAGCGGATGCTCTAGACACATGACTGGTAAGAAAAGCCTGCTCGCTGAATACAAGGAAGAGAAAGGTCCCTCTGTGACTTTCGGTGGAAATGGAAAAGGACATACCCGAGGGTATGGTGTACTTTCAAATGGTACAACCTCCTTCAGAAGAGTCGCATATGTTGAAGGGCTGAAGCATAATCTTCTAAGCATCAGTCAGCTTTGCGACATGGATAACAAAGTAATCTTTACTAAGGAATCCTGCTTTGTCACTGACAAAAAGGAGAAGATAGCTCTCAGCGGTTATCGTTTGGAAAATGTTTATGTAATAAACATGGACTCAACAACCACTGAGAACTCCTGTTTCTTCTCAAAGGCCTCATCTGATGTCAACTGGCTATGGCATAAGAGGCTCTCTCATTTAAATTTCAAGACACTGAATACTCTTTCTTCAAAAGAGTTAGTCACTGGTCTACCTCAGCATTCATACGTCAAAGAGTCGTTATGTTCAGCGTGTGAAAAAGGGAAGCAGACCAAAGCAAGCTTTAAGTCAAAGCAAGTTTCTTCAGTGTCATCTCCTCTACAACTACTCCATATGGATTTGTTTGGCCCTGTTAACAAACAATCCATCGCTGGAAAGAAATATACGCTGGTCATAGTTGATGAATTCTCTCGCTTCACTTGGGTAATGTTTCTCCGTTCTAAGAGTGACACCCCTGAAGAACTCATCACCTTTGTTCGGAAGATGGAAACCCTGAACAATCTGACCGATCGCTCAATAAGGAGTGATCATGGAACTGAATTCAAAAACAGTTCTCTTGATTCCTTCTTTGAGAGTAAGGGTATTTCTCACAACTTTTCTTCAGTGAGAACACCGCAACAAAATGGAGTCGCTGAAAGAAGAAATAGAACAATTATTGAAGCTGCACGTTCAATGCTCAGCGATTCTCACCTGCCTACTCAGTTTTGGGCAGAAGCTGTCAACACTGCTTGTTTTACGCAAAACAGGTCGCTGATAGTCAAAAGATTCAATAAAACAGCCTATGAACTTTTTCATGGGAGAAAGCCCTCAATCAGCTTTCTTCACATCTTTGGATGTCAGTGTTTCATACTGAACAATAGAGATGCTCTTGGAAAGTTCGATCCTAAGGCTGATGATGGAATCTTTCTTGGATACTCCTCAGTTTCCAAAGCCTTCAGAGTCTTCAATCGAAGAAGACAAACTGTAGAAGAAACTATTCACGTCACGTTTGACGAATCCCGTTCAGCGAACTCTAAACTGAACGCTGATACAGAAGAACTGAATCAATGGATGCTTTCTCATCTTGGTGATTCAGAAGATTTTCCCACTCCTCATGCTCATCCAGTAGAAGATGATAGTCCCACTATCATTCCAAACATGCAGAATAGTGAAGCTGAAACATCATGGGTCTCAGCTGTTCCTATAAAGACTATACCTGCAGTTGATCCAAATGTTTCAGACATTCCATCTACTTCTCAGCAATCAGTGAATATAATGACAACTGCATCAATTCCTCTCTTGGCTGATACTCCCGACGTCGCTGAAGCTTCATTTTTAGCTCCTCAAGTTCAAGTTGAGTCAGCGTCTCACGCTCCGGCTCAGCGATGGACTATAAATCACCCAATTGATCAAATTCTTGGTGATCCAAACGCTGGGATTCAGACTCGACGAAGTACATGTAATATTTGTTTATTTGTAAATTTTATTTCACTAACTGAACCAAAGAAAGTAGATGATGCCCTCAAAGATCCAAACTGGGTCAGTGCCATGCAAGAAGAGCTGACTGAATTTGAAAGAAACAAAGTTTGGAAACTTGTTCGGAGACCAACTGATAAAACAGTAATAGGCACTAAATGGGTCTATCGAAACAAGTTGGACGAACATGGTACTGTAACCCGCAACAAAGCTCGACTTGTTGCTCAGGGATACAGACAAGAGGAAGGTATAGATTACGACGAAACATTTGCTCCAGTAGCAAGACTTGAATCTATTCGTCTATTCATAGCATATGCTGTATACAAAAACTTCAAAGTACACTAGATGGATGTCAAGTCAGCGTTTCTAAATGGAAAGCTGAATGAAGAAGTGTATGTAGAACAACCTCCAGGATTCTCAGATCCTAAGCGTCCATATTATGTTTATAAACTAGATAAGGCACTTTATGGCTTGAAGCAAGCTCCACGTGCATGGTATGACTCTCTTTCCACTTATCTCCATATTGAAAAATTTGAGCGAGGTAAGATTGACAAAACGCTATTTTTTAGAAAAGTGAAAGGTCATATCATTCTAGTTCAAATATATGTTGATGACATTATATTTGGTTCTACTAACCCTGAGCTTTGTACTCGTTTCGCTGATAGAATGAAAGATGAGTATAAAATGAGCATGATGGGTGAACTAACATATTTCCTTGGTCTTCAGATTAAGCAAACTGAGAAAGGAACTTTCATTAATCAGGGAAAGTATGTTAAAGATATGTTGAAGAAATTCGACTTAACTGAAAGTTCAGCTATGAAAACCCCTATGGCACCACCGCTGACACTTGATAAGGACACAAAGGGAGTTCCTGTCAATGTCACGATGTACCGTGGGATGATCGGCTCACTATTGTATCTTACAGCTAGCCGACCCGATATTATGTTTGCAACATGCTTGTGTGCACGATATCAAGCTGAACCTAAGATATCTCATATGAAAGTCGTAAAGCGAATCTTTCGATATCTTAAGGGTACAGCGAATCTAGGTCTTTGGTATCCCAAAGACTCAGGATTCGATCTAACTGCATATTCAGATAGTGATTTTGCAGGTTGCAAAATGGATAGGAAAAGCACCACAGGAGGATGTCAGCTCCTGGGTGGAAAGCTGGTAAGTTGGACAAGTAAAAAGCAAAATTCAGTGTCCACTTCCACAGCTGAAGCTGAATATGTAGCCGCTGGAAGCTGCTGCTCTCAGGTCTTGTGGATGAGAAATCAGCTACTAGACTATGATCTTCAGCTCTCTAAAATTCCAATCTATTGCGACAGCACAAGTGCCATCACTATAGCAAACAATCCAGTACTACATTCAAAGACCAAACATATAGAAATCAGATATCATTTTATCAGAGATCATGTGATGAATGGTGATATAGAACTTCATTTTATCCCAACTGATTATCAGTTAGCTGACTTATTTACCAAACCTCTTGATGAGACAAGATTCAACTTTCTCATCAGCGAGCTTGGAATGCTGAACTTTGAAGGATAAAATCTTCAGCGGTTCACATTAATCAGCGAAAGGATAAAATCAACTTGTATAACCCATTCTATCATCTTCTCTCTGAATAAACTTGATTCACTGAAATCAAGGTATGTTCTCTCTTTGACAATCGCATGAAAATGCAAGATTTCAAAACAAAATGCATCGCTGAATATCTCTTCCTTAACAGCGATATTTTTGAAATTTCTTAAAACCTTCACTGAATATTTTCATTCAGTACTTCATGTTTTCAAAAGTATCTCTGAGTTTTTCAAAACCTCAGAGACAACCAAGAATATGAAAGGACAGTTGTGACGTCATGGCAACGGATAAACCCCGGCACGTTTTCTCTTCCTGACACACGTTTGCACGTCTCGTTCATACTTCCAATCAAATGCAAACACGTGTCCGTGTCATGATGAAAATCTTTTCCCGCTCAAGATTTTCTATTTCTAAAATCTCTATATAAACAAACTCTTTGTTTATATTTTTTCTTTTACGCGATCAATCTTCCTCCGCAAGAAAGAATTCAATGTTGCATTTGTGCTTTCAAACTTCAAGAACTGTTCATCATCTTCTTCATCAAACATCAAGGTTAATATGTTCTTATTTATTACCTAATGCAAAATAACTTGTTTGTGATCTACTCTTTGTTCTTAACAAGATCAAAACAAAAGAACTTCTTAAAAATAAAATCATTTTCTTTCATGGTTTTATGAACACAACCATTTCATGGTTGTTCTTCAAGTTTAAATGCAAAAATCTTAAACTTGTTCTTCACATTCGTTTTTCCAGTATCTCAATCTTCAAAGAAAACTGGAAAACAAGATTTTTTTTGGGTTTGAAATTTTCGTTTTCAAAAACATGAAAAACCCTAATCTTCATTAAGACATTTGTGTCTGAATGAAATGGATAAAATTCGAAACATCTTATTGGAAATTTCTTTCCACAATAAGATTATTCTTATTTGTTAACATCTTTGGTTGAACTGTTAATACAGAGAAATGGCGTCGTCTGACGTTCCTGCTAACGCTGAGAACATCTCCGCTGACTCTGAGGAAGTGGAAATCCTCAAGGCTCCACAAGTCAAGTTTGAACTTGACAAACTGTATTGGACTAAGGTGAACAACCTCTCTGCGCTTCTCGAGTTTCCTCCTCGAAAGCAAGTCACACATCTAGATGATGCTGTGAAATTTCTGAAGAATTGCTGCATCTCCACAGCCCTGACCATAACACCTCCTGCACATCAGCTTTTGCTCTCACAATTCTGGTACTCAGCGAGACACACTCAATTACCTTCAGCCAAAGACCCCTCCAAAATAATAGATTGCATCCTCTGCGATATCGAATATGGCACCATAAAGATCATCCCAGCCATTATTCGCAAAGCTCTCAGCCTTCCCATCGCCACCAAGGAAAAACCTTTTGTTCCCCTCCCTGACCCCAAGAAAAACTCAGACAGGGAAGCCATCATTGAATTCTTCGATGCAATGGGCTATGTATGGGAGATAGGCAGAGACATGAATCCCGAGAAGAAGCTGACGATCATCAAGAAATCGAAAATGCCCAGCGAGATGAATTTCATCTTCGCTCATCTGATAAGCTGCATGACTGCAAAGAGTGGCTCCTCCGACCAAGCCGCTAAACCTCAGCAAGCAATGGGTTATGCACTGCTGAAAGGTCTCAACATAGACTAGGCATCGATCATCTATGATGACCTGGTTCTACGAGTGGACACCGTCGCTGACAGACCTCCATGGGTTCCTTACCCACGGTTCATCAGCGCCATCTTCCAATGTGGCCTGAAGGAAACCTACCCAACTGATGGTGACCTGAAACTTTCTCAGGTCGGTCCAAAGATACTCGACTTTAAACCAACCGTAAATGAGGTACGTCTTTCCACACTCTTAACTCTTCTTAACCCTCATACTTCTTCTACTTCTGCAGCTCCTTCAGCGGGCAAACCCACCGCTGATACCCCAGCTGCCACTTCCATTCCTCTTAAAAGGAAACACTCTCACACCCCACTTGATTCTAAAAGGATCAAGAAAACAAAGGAGCAACCCCAGCAATCTCATGCTGAAGACTCCTCAGCTCTTTCTGCAGAGCTGAAGGAACGTTCAGTGGTACGCTCTGCCACACCTGAACAAGCCATCCCTTCAATCCCAATCTCAGCGTCTCCAAACGTTGAGATTACAGACTTGGAAACTTCCCAACCTCCCTTAGTCTCTCAAAAGACTGATGAAGTGATTCTCAACGATTCCAACGCTGAACTTAGAACCCAACCTCCAATCTTAACCTTTGCTTCTCCCTCCACTCATTTGGTCTCTCCTCCAGTTATCACTGGAGATGCCATCATTTCTACGGAAGCGAAAGCTTATAATCCAGAAATGATAAAGACAGGACCTGCAGGACAATCCACGGGCACGTTCGAAGACGACATGGAACTTTACTCAGGCACCCGTGACTTTGATGAGTTCACTAATCCTCCGGCAGGTAATCAACAACCCATAAACACTGTGACTAAACCCCAAACTTCTGAGCTTTCCTTTGTTCACAAGTTCTTATCTGTTACAGGTCCTAACTTGGGAGACATCAACGTCTCTCTGAAATCCGTGGAAACAAAGCTGACAGGTCTCACCACCACTCTCTCCAACAACTCTTCAGCTCTAACAAACACTGGAGAGAATCTTCAAAAGCTAACAACGGTGGTAGAGAAGAAGGCTTCCACAGATGACATGAAGCAGCTTGACAAGACTCTCAGCGACTTCGCCAAGGTGCTCGCTGATATCTACACAGACTACACCTCTCTCAAAAGCTCAGTTTCGTCCATGTCCAGCGAATTTACAACGCTGAAGACATCGGTTGGAACACTAGAGGGAGATATGTCTGCTGTGAAGACAAATGTCAACACTCTGACGACTGACTTAAGCTCTGTAAAGACTGATGTTGGTTCGATGAAGACTATGATCGAACAGCTGCTGCACAAGGCAAATGCTCCTGCCCCTAACCCCGTCCCTGAAATTGAAAACTTCACAGCGGCGGATCGAAAATAGCTTGGAAAGATCAATCCTGCTATTTCTGGCCTTGAAGACAGATTAGCAAAGATTGAAGTTTGTGTAGGTCTCTCTGGCCAAAAAGACAGAGAACCTACCAACGCTGCTGAATCTACCCATTCCTCCCCCAGTCATCATGAAAAAGAGGGGGAGAAGAGCGCTGAAAACCCTTCCAAGAGCGCTGAAGACCTTTCCCATGATGAATCTATCAGGGGAGAGAAGAACGAAGACCTCACCTTTACTGAAGAGGGTGAGAAGACTATTGAAGCTGAAGCAGCCGCTGGACCTCAGGGAGATGAACACCCTGAGGGAACCGAGAAGCTCACCTCTGTATCTGAGGGGGAGCAACTCGAAGAAGACGATGAAGAATCCGAAGCAGAATATGATGAAGCCGTCGACATCCCTGATAATGAACCATCTTCTTCTCCAAAGAATGATGATGATGATGACGAAGATGACGATGACTTCTTTATCGTCAAACCTGCTCCAAAGATCAAAGCTCTTAAGGGAATCTCGATAAATGAACCTTCAGGGGAGCGGACAAAGACAAAGCCCTCAGCCTCTGGAGCTGAGAAAGGCAAAGGCAAAAGCGTCGCTGAAAATGACAATCTGACGATCTTGCTTGAAAAGCCGGTTTGTCAGGTACACTAAACATCTCTTACTCCATCCCTCCTCTATCATACACTATCAGTTCCTCTACCCAAGCCTATACACTTGAACATTTTTCTCTCTATCTGATTCTACACAAGTTCTTACTTGTAAGATCGCTGTGTTTCAGCTAGTCCTCTCCCCTGTTTGAGGATATCGCTGAAGGCTCCACAACTGCGACTTCACCAATAATACCAGCTGCCGCTGAAGAAATAATCCCAGTCTTGGATTTGATCTCTGAGACTGATGAACCTGAAGAACAGACTCTCTCACACAGACACGGGCCTTCCTTAGCTCCTCAAAAGCTAAGAGAAGAAGAACAGAATAAAAGAGAGGAAATAATAAAACGATTCGAGGATCAGCGAATCATTCTAAGGCGTGATCAACTGCCTTCAGTTCCTCCAAAGTTCAGAATTTCAAAAGCTGAATACAAGGAACACCTCAGAGCTGAACGCCTCATCGCTGAAAGAAAGGAAGCTGAAGAAAAAGACAGAGAATACGCCATCAAGCTTACTCAAGAATCTGTCAAAGACCCCAAGCTGAAACGTGTTCCCATTCAAGTCCAACGAAAGCTTTGGGAAGAAGCCCAGAAGATCGTGGAAAAGAAAACTGAAGTTTCTCAGACCACCCTGATATGGTGTAAAGAGAAAATGCACTTCAGATATCATCCAGCGAAGATCAACAAGGTATTCATCTCTGGAAGAACCTCTATCGGAGTACCTATTGTTGACATCAAACTTTTCAGAGAAGATGGCCAATCTGAAACCTTTCGCGCTGACACTGTAAAAAGGTATGGTCTCTCTGAATGGTTGGAGATGAGGTTAGCTATCCAAAAATCACAATCTAAGTACAAGGATCATTTCGAAAAGATGATAAACAGACAGATCGATTTGATATCTTCTTGTGTGGACATTCCTCCTCTTCCTGATCTTGAGCTGAAAAGAAAAAGGGCCTCTCCTAAGAAGAAACGTCAAGATTCAAACTCAGGTCCTGTCATACGAAATGAAACTGGAATTGGTTTCTCACGCGCTGAAGTGCTTGGTCCTGACCCTGATATATCTGCCCTTGACATTTCTTTGCCACCATGTGAACTTTTCGTCCCTGGTAAAGTCATCAGTAATCCTTATGGAATATTCTTTCTCGACTACGACGGACGTAAATGTTTTCAACGGATCGCTGAGCTTCCAATCACTCCAATCGAACAGCTCAGAGATCTCATCTACTGGTGTGACTTCAGAAAAGACATTCAGGCACGACACCTAAAACCCTTGATTTTTTAAGAAGCGCTGAACAAAAGAAAACGAGGTGTAACGGTTCCTAACTGGATGATCCCCACTGAAAAGACCCTTGATGAACTTCTCATTAAGGAAGAACCTCTGTAAGCTGATAGGATCGCCTCTTTCATATATTTTATCAGTTATCCTCTGATTCAATATTTTAAAGAAAGATTTCAGCGAATGTACTTTACTCCATCAGTACTGAAAAGATCTCAGAAAACAGTAAAAGGGACAAATATTTTATGAGTTCTTTTTATCCTTATGTTTTCATTAAATAGCAATTTTCTCTGTTGCTATGTCATAATCAAATAGGGGGAGATTGTTGATCCAAACCCTCAGTGATTTGATAATGACTCTCTCTTATACTTAGTGAAAATTGTAAGTAAACAATATGTATCAGAGTTTCACTATCGCTGATAAGTACTAAGATCTTCCAGTACCGCTGATAGGAACTCTCGCTTTTTAAGTTAAACATTCAGCGAAGCTGTTCACCATAAATGCTCTGAGTCTGTTCAGTCATTATGATGATCGCAGATAAGTTAGTTGTTTACTTATGATTTCTGAAGACAAGTTTCACGTCAACAAAGGTTCTACGCTGAAGTCGAAGATCAAGCTCAAGAACCAGCGACAAGTCTCCTAATGAACTGATGCGGATCAGCGAAGACTCAGATTTGTCCACTCAACGTGAAGTATCAAGTACAAGACTTCAGCTATCGCTGAACTCTATCATTCGCTGATATGAAATGATAGATCGCTGAATCAACGAAAGCTGATCATGAATTCCTCCGTACAAAGTACTTTTGTCTTAACCCCCCTTGCACGACTCCGTACGAAATGTCAGAAAAGAACCTCCGAATATCTGAAATCGTACAACCACTCTGATACTACACTGTTCATCCATGCGGCTACTAAGGTTGTCAACCAAGGTCAATGACATACAACCAACTAGTTGATGACACGTGTAAAGTATATACTGACTTGCATTAAATGCATGCAGTATATAAAGAGATGAACTCACTTCATTTGAAGTAACTTGCTAACTCTGGACAAGTTCAAATCTCTTATCTCAAGATAGGTTATTATTAGTAATTTCCTTATCTCTCTTAGTGCAAGAAACCTTAGTGTTCCAACTTGTTTAGATTTAGGTTTATCCTTAATCTTGTTTCCGCAACAAGCTGTAAATTGTTAATGATTTATCAATAAACAATTTAGAAAAGTAAAATCTGTGTGTTTGTATTCAACCCCCCCCCCCCTTCTACAAACTTGTATAGGCCTTCGGGACCAACATTTTCTTTTTGGTGAAATTTGAATTTTTTCTCTTTGGTGAATTTTGTAGTGATGGAACGGATCACTTGGTTGTACTCGTTAACTTATGGAATATTTACATTCAAATGCATGTGAGTTTGCTTTCCGTTACTAATAAGGAGGAATACTTTAATATGAAGCACTCAAATGCTAGAAATATTATCGAGAGGTGTTTTAGCATCATGAAGATATGCCTATCGGGGAAGATCACTCTTTATCGTCTAAGTTCATTAATGTTGTTGAGGCAAGTGTTGAGTTGTCTCATTGGAGAGATGATATAACCGAGTTCATTAATGTTGTTGAGACAAGTATTTTCCATTCAGTAAGATGTATAAATCTTTTTATTAAAATAAGATGTTTACATGTTCTGAAAATAGTATAAAAATAATTTCTAAAATGTTATAGATAAAATTTGTCATGAAAATATTATAGATATTAATTATATATATATATATATATATATATATATATTGATTGATTTGTATCATTTACAACTATTATATGATATAAAATAACATTAATCAACATTTAAGGGTAATCTGATCATTTTTACAATTTTGTCCTACCTTGTCCAGCTTACCAAACTCAAGACAAGCAATTAATCTAGTTTTATCCTAGTCGCACCATACGCTGTTGGTCCCGAAAGGCCTATACAAGTTTGTAGAAGGGGGGGGGGGGTTGAATACAAAGACACTATTTTACTTTTTTAAATTGTTTATTGATAAATCATTAACAATTTACAGCTTGTTGCGAAAACAAGATTAAGGATAAACCTAAATCTAAACAAGTTGGAACACTAAGGTTTCTTGCACTAAGAAAGATAAGGAGATTACTAATAAAATCCTATCTTAAGAGAGATTTGAACTTGTCCAGAGTTAGCAAGTTACTTCAAATGAAGTGAGTTCATCTCTTTATATACTGCATGCATTTAATGCAATTCAGTATACACTTTACACGTGTCATCAGCAGATTGGTTGCATGTCATTGACCTTTGTTGACAACCTTAGTAGCCGCATGAATGAACAGTGTAGTATCAGAGTGGTTGTACGATTTCAGATTTTCGTAGGTTCTTTCCTGGCATTTCGTACGGTGGCGTGCAAGGGAGGTTAAGACAAAAGTACTTTGTACGGAGGACTTCATGATCAGCTTTCGTTGATTCAGCGATTATCATTTATTATTCAGCGAATGATAAAGTTCAGCGATAGCTGAAGTCTTGTACTTGATACTTCACGTTGAGTGGACAAATCTGAGTCTTCGCTGATCCGCATCAGTTCATTAGGAGACTTGTCGCTGGTTCTTGAGCTTAATCTTCGACTTCAGCGTAGAACCTTTGTTGACGTGAATCTTGTCTTCAGGAATCATAAGTAAACAACTAACTTATCAGCGATCACCATAAGGACTGAACAGACTCAGCGATATGGTGAACAGTGTTCGCTGAATGTTTAATCTAAAAGAGCGAGAGTTCCTATCAGCAGTACTGTAAGATCTTAGTACTTATCAGCGATAGTGAAACTCTGATACATATTGTTTACTTACAATTTTCACTAAGTATTTAAGATAGGGTCATTATCAAATCACTGAGGGTTTGGATCAACAATTTCCCCCTATTTGATTATGACATAGCAACAAAGAAAATTGCTATTTAATGAAAACATAAGGATAAAAAGAACTCATAAAATATTTGTCCCTTTTACTGTTTTCTGGGATCTTTTCAGTACTGATGGAGTAAAGTACATTCGCTGAAATCTTTCTTTAAATCTTTGAATCAGGTTACAATTTGAATAAGAAAGATTACAAGTACAAGCGAAATAAATTACAAGTACTGAAGGATGACTGATAAAATAGAGAATGAGGTGATTGTTGTCAGCCTTCAAAGGGTTCTTCCTTAATGAGAAGTTCATCAAGGGTTGTCTTTTCAGTTGGAATCATCCAGTCAGGAACCTTTTCTCCTTTATTCTTTAGCTTCAGAGCAGCTTCAAAAATCAAGGGTTTTAGGTGTCGTGCCTGAATGTCTTTTCTGAAGTCGCACCAGTAGATGAGATCTCTGAGCTGTTCGATTGGAGTGATTGGAAGCTCAGCGATCCGTTGAAAGCATTTACGTCCGTCGTAGTCAAGAAAAAATATTCCATAAGGATTACTGATGACTTTACCAGGGACGAAAAGTTCACATGGTGGCAAAGAGATGTCAAGGGCAGATAGATCAGGATCAGGACCAAGTACTTCAGCGCGAGAGAAACCAATTCCAGTTTCATTTCGTATGACAGGACCTGAGTTTGAATCTTGACGTTTCTTCTTTGGTGAGCCCCTTTTTCTTTTCGGCTTTAGATCAGGAACAGGAGGAATATCCACACAAGAAGATATCAAATCGATCTGTCTGTTTATCAGCTTTTCGAAATGATCCTTGTACTTAGATTGTGATGGTTGGATAGCTAACCTCATCTCCAGCCATTCAGAGAGACCATATCTTTTTACAGTGTCAGCGCGAAAGGTTTCAGATGTGCCATCTTCTCTGAACAGTTTGATGTCAACAATAGGTACTCCGATGGAGGTTCTTCCAGAGATGAATACCTTGTTGATCTTCGCTGGACGATATCTGAAGTGGATTTTCTCTTTACACCAGATCAGGGTGGTCTGAGAAACTTCAGCTTTCTTTTCCACGATCTTCTGGGCTTGTTCCCAAAGCTTTCGTTGGATTTGAATGGGAATACGCTTCAGCTTGGGGTCTTTGACAGATTCTTGAGTGAGCTTGATGGCGTATTCTCTGTCTTTATCTTCAGCTTCCTTCCTTTCAGCGATGAGGCGTTCAGCTCTGAGATGTTCCTGGTATTCAGCTTTTGAAATTCTGAACTTAGGAGGAACTGAAGGCAGTTGATCGCGCCTTAGAATGATTCGCTGATCCTCGAATCGCTTTAACATTTCTTCTCTCCTCTTTTGATCTTCTTCACTCAGCCTTTGAGGAACTGAGGAAGGTCTGTTTCTGTGCGAGAGAGGTTGTTCTTCTGGTTCATCAGTCTCAGAGATTAAATCTAAGACTGGGATTATGTCTTCAGCGGTAGCTGGAATTATTGGTGAAGTCGCAATAGTAGAGCCTTCAGCGATATCCTCAAACAGGGGAGAGGACTAGCTGAAACGCAGCGATCTTACAAATAAGAACTGGGTAGAAGAACTTGGGTAGAAAAAATAGAAAAAAAATGTGGATGTGTATGGTGTTTGTGGAATGGATAACTGATTGTTCAGAGATGATCAGGGAAGGAAAAATAAGTTTAGTGTACCTGACAAATCGGCTTTGCAAGCAAGATCGCCAGATTATCATCTTCAGCGATGCCTTTGTCTTTGCTTTTCTCAGCGCCAGAGGCTGAGTGCTTTGTCTTTGTTTTTGTCTTCTCCCCTGTGGATTCGGTTATCACGATCCCTTTAAGAGCTTTTCGAGGAGCAGGTTTGACGACAAAGAATTCGTCATCTTCATCATCATCATCATCATCGTTCCTTGGAGAGGAGGATGGTTCAGCTTCAGGGATGTCGATGTCTTCGTCTTCTTCTGCTTCGGATTCCTCAGCATCTTCTTCGAGTTGCTCCCCCTCAGATACAGAGGCGAGGTTCTCGGTTCCCTCAGGGTTTTCATCTCCCTGAGGTCAGTAACCAGATCTTCATTACCCTCTCCCCTGATAGATTCATCATGGGAAAGGTCTTCAGCGCTCTTCTCTTGTTCAGCGCTCTTCTCCTGTTCAGCGCTCTTCTCCCCCTCTTTCTCATGATGGGCGGGGGAGGAATGGGTAGACTCAGCATTGGTGTTATCTCTGTCTTCTGGGCCAGAGATTTTCACACAACCTTCAAGCTTAGCTATTCTGTCTTCTAGGCCAGAAATAGCAGGCGTGATTTTCTTCAGCTCTTGGCGATCCTCTGCGGTGAATGAGTCCAAAATAGGTGCAGGGGCCGGAGCAGGAGCTGTATTGTTTGCTTTGTTCACCAACGTCTCGATCATTGTCTTGACAGAACCAAGGTCGGTCTTCACTGAGCCCAAGTCGGTCTTGACCACTGACATATCACCTTCGAGTGTACCAACCGATTTCTTCAGCGTTGTAACCTCGCTGGAAACGGTGGAAACTGACGATTTGAGGTTGGTGTAGTCAGTGTAGATGTCGGAGAGCACTTTGGCAAAGTCGGCGAGAGTTTTATCAAGGCCTTTGATGTCATCAGAGGAGGCCTTCTTTTCCACCACAGTAGTCAGCTTCGTCAGATTCTCTCCAGCGTTTGTTACAGCTGTAGAGTTATTTGATAGACCGGTGGTGAGATCTGTAAGTTTCATCTCCATGGACTTCAGAGACTGGTTGATGTCTCCCAAATAAGGACCTGTAACATATAAGTACTTGTGAACAAAGGAAAGCTCAGAAGTTTCAGGTTTAGTTACAGTGTTTAAGGTGGGATCTGTACCTGCAGGAGCGTTGACGAACTCATCAAAGTTTCGAGTCCCTCCATAGTGTTCCATATCTCCCTCAAAAGTTCCGTGAGTGATGGAGATCTCTGCAGGTCCTTTCTTCGTTATTCGCTGAGAAGCTTCAACGGCTTCTTGAATGATGGCATCTCCAGTTTTAGCTGTAGGAGTGTCCAAAGAAATAGAGGGAGGATCGTAGGATAAGAATTGGGGTTGGGTTTCAAGTTCAACGTTGGATTCGCTGAGAAGTACTTCATTAGTCTTTTGAGAGACTGAAGAAGGTTGGGTAGATTCCAAAGTTCTAACCTCAGCGTTTAAGGACGCTGAAGTAGGTTTAGAAGGGATGGCTTGAATTGGTGTGGCAGAGCGTACCACGGAACTTTCCTTCAGCTCTTCAGAATAAGCTGAGGAGTCTTCAGCATGGAATTGCTGGGGTTGCTCCTTGGTTTTCTTGATCCTTTTGGAATCAAGAGGGGTAAGAGATTGTTTCCTTTTCTTAGAAGGAATGGATTTTGTGGCCTGGGAATCAGCGAGGGGTATTGTCGCTGAAGGAGCCACAGAAAGCGGAGAATTAAGTAGAGTGATAAGGGTAGAGAGACGTACCTCGTTGGCGACAGGATTGAAGTCGAGAACTTTAGGGCCAATCTGAGAAAGTTTCAGATCACCCTCTTCAGGATAGCTGTCCTTCAGGCCATATTGAAAGATGGCGCTGATGAATCGTAGGTAAGGAACCCATGCTGGTCGGTCAGCGGCAGAATCAACACGTTGAATGAGGTCTTCATAGATGATGGAGGCCCAGTCAATGTTGAGACCTTTCAGCAGTGCGTAACCCATGGCCTGCTGAGGTTGAGCGGCTTGATCAGAAGATCCGGATTTCGCTGTCATGCAGCTGATCATGTGAGCGAAGATGAAGTTCATCTCGCTGGGCATCTTGGATTTCTTTATCAGCGTCAGCTTCTTCTCAGGTAGCTTGTCTCTTCCAGTCTCCCAGATGTAACCCATTGCATCAAGGAAAGCAATGATTTCTTCCCTGTCAGCGTGCTTCTTGTGGTCAGGTAATGGAATGAAAGGATTTTCTGAGGTAGCGTTGGGGAATTTCAGGGCTTTGCGGATTATTGCGGGGGTTATCTTGATGGTGCCATACTCAGTATCGCTGAGTATGCAGTCGATGGTTTTAGATGGATCTTTGGCGGAGGGTAGGTCGGTGTGTCTGGCAGAGTACCAGAATTGGGATAAGAGACGCTGACTGGCAGGAGGTGTGATTGTCAGTGCTGTGTAGATGGGGCTATTCTTCAAAAGATTTACAGCGTCGTCTAGATGGGATACCTGCTTCCGAGGAGGAAACTCGAGAAGCGCTGAGAGGTTGTTTGCCTTTGTCCAGTCTAGTTGATCCAGCTCAAACTTAACCTGAGGAGCTTTAGTGATTTCCAGTTCCTCAGAATCAGCGGAGATGGACTCAGCGGTAACATTCAGCTTTGAAGTTGCCATTTCACTGTATTATCAGTTCAACCAAAGATGTTAACAAATAAGAATTATCTTAATGTGGAAAGAAAATTTCCATTAAGATTTTTTGAATTTTGTCCATTTCATTCAGACAAAAAAGTCTTAATGAAGATTAGGGTTTTTCTTGTTTTAAAAAAAACGAATATAACACCCATAAGCCTTGTATTTCAGTTTCTTAAAAAAATGGATACGAAAGAAGAACAAGTTTAAGATTTTAGATTTAAAACTTGAAGAACAACCATGAAATGGTTGTGTTTATAAAACCATGAAAGAAAATGATTTTATTTTTGAGTTCTTTTGTTTGATCTTGTGTAAAACAATGATAAGATCGAAAACAAGTTATTCGCATTTGATAATAGATAAGAACATATTAACCTTGAGTTTGATGAAGAAGATGATGAATTGTTCTTGAAGATTGAGAGCACAAAATGCAACAGTGTTCTTTTCTTGCGGAGAAAGATTGATTCGCGTAAAAGACAAATATAAACTTTGAGAGTGTTTATATAGGAAGAGAGTAGAGAGAGAAAAACTTGAGCGGGAAAGTTTTTCATCATGACACGGACACGTGTTTGCATTTGATTGGATAGACAACGAAACGTGCAAACGTGTGTCAGAAAAAGAGCGTGCCTGGTGTTATCCGTTGCAGTGACGTCACAACTGTCCTTTCACATTCTTTCGTTGTCTCTGAGGTTTTGAAAGAAAAACTCAAGGACTCTTTGGAAAATATGAAGCACTGAATAGAAATATCAGTGAGGGTTTTAAGAAATTTCAAAATATCGCTGTTAAGGAAGAGATATTCAGCGATGTAAGAATTTGAAATCTTGCATTTTCATGCGTTTTGTCAGAGAGAGAAAACATACCTTGATATCAGTTTAACCAAATTTATTCAGAGAGAAGATGATGAAATGGATTGTACAAGTTTATTTTATCCGAGAGCCTATACAAGAATGTATAAACGTATCGCTGATTAAATGTGAACCGCTGAAGATTTTATCCTTCAAAGTTCAGCATTCCAAGCTCGCTGATGAGAAAGTTGAATCTTGTCTCATCAAGAGGTTTGGTAAACAAATCAGCTAACTGATAATCAGTTGGGATAAAATGAAGTTCTATATCACCATTCATCACATGATCTCTGATAAAATGATATCTGATTTCTATGTGTTTTGTCTTTGAGTGTAGCACTGGATTGTTTGCTATAGCGATGGCACTTGTGCTGTCGCAATAGATTGGAATTTTGGAGAGCTGAAGATCATAGTCTAGTAGTTGATTTCTCATCCACAAGACTTGAGAACAGCAGCTTCCAGCGGCTACATACTCAGCTTCAGCTTTCCACCCAGGAGCTGACATCCTCCTGTGGTGCTTTTCCTATCCATTTTGCAACCTGCAAAATCACTGTCTGAATAGGCGGTTAGATCGAATTCTGAATATTTGGGATACCAAAGACCTAGATTCGCTGTACCCTTAAGATATCGAAAGATTCGCTTTACAGCTTTCATATGGGATATCTTAGGTTCAGCTTGATATTGTGCGCACAGACATGTTGCAAACATAATATCGGGTCGGCTAGCTGTAAGATACAGTAGTGAGCCGATCATCCCACGGTACAGCGTGACATTGACAGGAACACCCTTTGTGTCCTTATCAAGTATCAGCGGTGGTGCCATAGGGGTTTTCATAGCTGAACATTCAGTTAAGTCGAATTTCTTCAGCATATCTTTAACATACTTTCCCTGATTTATAAAAGTTCCTTTTTCAGTTTGCTTAATCTGAAGACCAAGGAAATATGTTAGTTCACCCATCATACTCATTTTATACTCATCTTTCATTCTATCAGCGAAACGAGTACAAAGCTCAGGGTTAGTAGAACCAAATATAATGTCATCAACATATATTTGAACTAAAATGATATGACCTTTTATTTTTCTAAAAAACAAAGTTTTGTCAATCTTACCTCTCTCAAATTTTTCAAGGTGGAGATAAGTAGAAAGAGTGTCATACCATGCACGAGGAGCTTGCTTCAAGCCATAAAGTGCCTTATCCAGCTTATAAACATAACCTGGACGCTTAGGATCTGAGAATCCTGGAGGTTGTTCCACATAAACTTCTTCATTCAGCTTTCCATTTAGAAACGCTGACTTAACATCCATTTGATGTACAGTGAAGTTTTTGTGTACAGCATATGCTAAGAAAAGACGAATAGATTCAAGTCTTGCTACTGGAGCAAAGGTTTCGTCATAATCTATGCCTTCCTCTTGTCTGTATCCCTGAGCAACAAGACGAGCTTTGTTGCGAGTTACAGTACCATGTTCGTCCAACTTGTTTCGATAGACCCACTTAGTGCCTATCACTGTTTTGTCAGTTGGTCTCCGAACAAGTTTCCAAACTTTGTTTCTTTCGAATTCAGTCAGCTCTTCTTGCATAGCGCTGACCCAGTTTGGATCTCTGAGGGCATCATCTATTTTCTTTGGTTCAGTTAGAGAAATAAAGTTAACAAATAAACAAATATTACCTGCACTTCTACGAGTCTGAATACCAGCGTTGGGATCACCAAGAATTTGATCGATTGGGTGATTTACAGTCCATCGCTGAGCCGGAGCATGCGTCGCTGACTCAGTTTGAATTGGAGAAACTGAAGATGAGGCTTCAGCTACTTCTGGATTATCAGCTAAGAGAGGAATGCTTGCATTTGTCACTTCATTCACTGATTGCTGAGAAATAGATGGAATTTCTGAGACATTTGGATCAACTGCGGGTATAGTGTTTATAGGAACAGCTGAGACCCAAGATGTTTCAGCTTCACTATTCTGCATATTGGGAATGATAGTAGGACCATCATTTTCAGTTGTATGAGCATGAGTAGTGGGAACATCTTCTGAATCACCAAGATGAGAAAACATCCATTTATTCAGTTCTTCTGTATCAGCGTTCGGTTTAGAGTTCGCTGAACGGGATTCGTCAAACGTGACGTGAATAGTTTCTTCTACAGTTTGTCTTCTTCGGTTGAAGACTCTGAAGGCTTTGGAAACTGAGGAGTATCCAAGAAAGATTCCATCATCAGCCGTAGGATCAAACTTTCCAAGGGCATCTCTGTTGTTCAGTATGAAACACTGACAACCAAAGATGTGAAGAAAGCTGATTGAAGGCTTTCTCCCATGAAAAAGTTCATAGGCTGTCTTTTTGAATCTTTTGACTATCAGCGACCTGTTTTGCGTAAAACAAGCCGTGTTGACAGCTTCTGCCCAAAACTGAGTAGGCAGGTGAGAATCGCTGAGCATTGAACGTGCAACTTCAATAATTGTTCTATTTCTTCTTTCAGCGACTCCGTTTTGTTGTGGTGTTCTCACTGACGAAAAGTTGTGAGAAATACCCTTGCTCTCAAGGAAGGAATCAAGAGAACTGTTTTTGAATTCAGTTCCATGATCACTCCTTATTGAGCGAACAGTCATATTGTTCAGAGTTTCCATCTTCCGAACAAAGGTGATGAGTTCTTCAGGGGTGTCACTCTTAGAACGGAGAAACATTACCCATGTGTAACGAGAGAATTCATCAACTATGACCAGCGTATATTTCTTTCCAGCGATGGATTGTTTGTTAACGGGGCCAAACAAATCCATATGGAGTAGTTGAAGAGGAGATGACACTGAGGAAACTTGCTTTGACTTAAAGCTTGCCTTGGTCTGCTTCCCTTTTTCACACGTTGAACATAAGGATTCTTTGGCGTATGAATGTTGAGGTAGACCAGTGACTAACTCTTTGGATGAAAGAGTATTCAGTGTCTTGAAGTTGAGATGTGAGAGCCTCTTGTGCCATAGCCAGTTGACATCAGAAGATTTGAGAAGAAACAGGAGTTCTCAGTGGTTGTTGAGTCCATGTTTATAACGTAAACATTTTCCAAACGATAACCGTTGAGAGCTATCTTCTCCTTTTTGTCAGAGACAAAGCAGGATTCCTTAGTGAAAATCACTTTGTTATCCATGTCGCAAAGCTGACTGATGCTCAGAAGATTATGCTTCAGCCCTTCAACATATGCGACTCTTCTGAAGGATGTTGTACCATTTGAAAGTACACCATACCCTCGGGTGTGTCCTTTTCCATTTCCACCTAAAGTCACAGAGGGACCCTTCTCTTCCTTGTATTCAGCGAGCAGGCTTTTCTTTCCAGTCATGTGTCTAGAGCATCCGCTATCGAGATACCAGATACCCTTCTTAACCTGCAATACAAAGGAAGATTAGTTTTGCTTGGGTACCCACTTTGCCATGTATACGCGTTTGTCAGTGGAAGTGGTTGGAATGGGTTCAGCAGTCTTCGCAGCATTTGAAGATTCAGCTTTGTCTTTCTTCACTTTGGTCAATTTCTTGACCTCAGAGGTAGGAGTCACCTTGACCTGAATTGCAACTGGTTTGGTCTTCTTGGGTGCTATCTTCACCTTAGCTATCTTATCAGCTTTGGTGGCTGTGGGACACTTACTTGCAATATGATCGGTAAGTCCACAGTGATAACATTTCCTATAACTAAAATTAGTTCTAGGACCACTTGAGTGCTGAGCTTTTAATTTGGAATTAGAAGTGCCAGCACCAAGTACACTATTGGTTTTTGAAATAGGACGAACATTCAGTTCTTCAGATTTCTTACCAAGGACATCTACTCTGAGTCTAGGAGTAGGTCGCTGAACTGATCCAGAGGTCTGATTTCTAGAACCAGATGAATGAATCACTAAGGCTTTGGAAGCATTCAGCTTAGGTACTAAGGTACCCTTCTGAGGATTTTGATAAATAACAATTCCTTTACCTTTGTCTTTAGAGACAGAGGTAGGTTTTGAATAAACCATTTTCTCCTTACCTTTTGAGGAGGTAGGAGTTTCCTCAGGGATTGGTGTAACCGACGAGGAGTACTGAGATGAAGAAGTGTCAGCTACTGAGGATACGAACGTTCAAAATTTAAGCATTGAACGTTCAGTGGTTGGTATTGGAGTATCATATTTATAACCCAGACCACGTTTATCACTCAGAGGAATCTGAGCCTTAATTATCTCAGTGATCTTTGTTGAAGAATTACACCATCCTTCAACAGTAGCTTGTTCAGCTTTTAATGCAGCGATAGCTTCCGCTCATTCGATTTTGACTAGCTGATTTAAATGGACTTGATCTTTAAAATCTTCTTCAAATTTAGAAAGCTTTTCTATTTGAAGGTGGCAGTTTTTAAGCTTTTCAGCGAGATCAAGATTTTGGTTTTCAACCACAGCTTTGCCGTTCATGGCTTCGTATAAACTTCTAGTCAGCAGTTCGATTTTACGGAGACTATCAGCTTCATCAATATTTACAATATTGGTAAAGAAGGAAGGTGATACCTGAATGGCAGATGTTGAAGTGGAGGGAATGTCTGAACTTTCTTCCTCTTCTTCAATCTTGGCCATGAGACATTGATTTGCTTCATCATCTTCAGAATCAGATGATGAGGCTTCTTCATCAGAAGCAGCCCAATCATAGTCAGCCATCAGGCCTTTTCCTTTCTTCTTAAAGCTTTTCAGCTTTGCATACTTCTCCTTCAGCTTTGAGTATTTGTCGTCTTTATTCCTTGGAACAAAGGATTTCTTTGTAAAAGCTGAAGGTCTCATGATTTTCTTTGACCTGCACTCGTTAGCGAAATGACCTGTCTTTTCGCAGTTGAAACAAGTAGCAGTAGCCTTATCAACAAAAGCTGATGACTTAGGCTTGTCAGCTATAGAAAGAGTTTTGTTCTTTCTAAACATTTTCTTCTTGGCGAATCTCCTGAACTTTTTAGTTAGGAGAGCCAAGGATTCATCATCATCTGAAGAATCAGAATCTGATGACCTTTCAGAGTTACTTTCTAACTCAGTGATAGTGACCACGGGTCGCTGAGTAGAAGGTTCCTCTGAGATTAAAGCAACAGGGGTGCTTTTGGAATTTTTTACAAGATTCTTCTTAAGATGGCGAGATTGCTCATGATTCAGCAATGTGCCATATAAGGTAGCAAGTGTCATTGATCTTAGATCTTTTGACAGCTTGAGACACATGGAATAATTGTCCCAGCTTTCAGGTAAACATTCTAAAAACTTTGTCAGCACTTCAAAGTTAGAATATTCCTTACCAACCGTTTTTAGATCTATAATTAAGCAATTAAAACGTTGATGAACTTCAGAGAGAGTTTCATTCTTACCAGAAATGAAGCTTTCGTATTGTCTTACCAGGTTGATCTTTCTTGAATCCTGGACTTCAGACGTTCCTTCATACTGAACACATATTGTGTCCCACATGGCTTTTGAGGATTTCAGGTTCATGACGGAATGGTAGACTTCGTCAGGAAGGGCCATGGATAGTATGGATCTGGCTTTTGTATCTATAGCCACTTTCTTCTTGTCTTCATCGGTCCAATGATGGATTTCCTTTGGAATCAGCCTTTCTGGAATAGCAGCTCTAGTTGCAGTGGCTGGAACTGCAGGATCAATTGTTACAGGGGTGTGTGGGCCGTTTTCAAGATAGTAAGGTATAGTAGGGTCTACACCTTCTAAGAAGAGTGTCATCCTATTTTTCCACAAGTTGAAGTTATCTCTGGAAAATCTAGGGGGTTTTGCAAGAGAACCATTGTCTATATAGTGAGTGTTTGTGTTTGTGTTGGCCATTTTCAGATAATAGCTAGGAAAAGAAATATCTTAGATTAGATCTTGTTTATGAGATTAAACAAATCTGCTCTGATACCACTTGTTGGTCCCGAAAGGCCTATACAAGTTTGTAGAAGGGGGGGGGGGGGTTGAATACAAACACACTATTTTACTTTTCTAAATTGTTTATTGATAAATCATTAACAATTTACAGCTTGTTGCGGAAACAAGATTAAGGATAAACCTAAATCTAAACAAGTTGGAACACTAAGGTTTCTTGCACTAAGAAAGATAAGGAGATTACTAATAAAATCCTATCTTAAGAGAGATTTGAACTTGTCCAGAGTTAGCAAGTTACTTCAAATGAAGTGAGTTCATCTCTTTATATACTGCATGCATTTAATGCAATTCAGTATACACTTTACACGTGTCATCAGCAGATTGGTTGCATGTCATTGACCTTTGTTGACAACCTTAGTAGCCGCATGAATGAACAGTGTAGTATCAGAGTGGTTGTACGATTTCAGATTTTCGGAGGTTCTTTTCTGACATTTCGTACGGTGGCGTGCAAGGGAGGTTAAGACAAAAGTACTTTGTACGGAGGACTTCATGATCAGCTTTCGTTGATTCAGCGATTATCATTTACTATTCAGCGAATGATAAAGTTCAGCGATAGCTGAAGTCTTGTACTTGATACTTCACGTTGAGTGGACAAATCTGAGTCTTCGCTGATCCGCATCAATTCATTAGGAGACTTGTCGCTGGTTCTTGAGCTTAATCTTCGACTTCAGCGTAGAACCTTTGTTGACGTGAATCTTGTCTTCAGGAATCATAAGTAAACAACTAACTTATCAGCGATCACCATAAGGACTGAACAGACTCAGCGATATGGTGAACAGTGTTCGCTGAATGTTTAATCTAAAAGAGCGAGAGTTCCTATCAGCAGTACTGTAAGATCTTAGTACTTATCAGCGATAGTGAAACTCTGATACATATTGTTTACTTACAATTTTCACTAAGTATTTAAGATAGGGTCATTATCAAATCACTGAGGGTTTGGATCAACATACGCGAGACATAAAATTAATCCAATCATTTCCATTCTTTTCTCGTCCCATCCAGCATGTGTATCAAACACTACCTGTGTATCAAAAAGACGGTTTGGTCTGATCGATTTAGACGGTTTAGACCTATTATGGACTTTAAATTAAAAAGCATAACATCTATCTCCAAAATAAAAATTCCACAAATATAACAATACTAAAAAATACTATACCAAGTTATAAAAGAAATACATATCTCCAAAATTAAAAAATATTTTGTGCAAAATGAAAAAAGTTTAAACAAGTCTACCAACAATAGTTGGAATTTTGGACAAACATTAAGCAAGTCGAAGAACGATTTGGAAATTTGGATTTAGATTTTTGACGGATTTCGGAATTTTGCTGATTTAGGGAACGTGGACAATTAATACATGATAACTAAATATAAATAATACACGTGTATTTTGGCGATCGGTTTTGTCCAAACCGGTAAAGGAAACGTTCAAACAACATATCGGATCGGATCGGATCACCAAACTGCTCAAACCGTAAGTCGGTCCACTTTAACTTGGTTCGACCAGTTTAAGCGGTCCAAATGTTTTTTTCCCTCTAAATCCCCTATTCGGATGCTAGATTTGTTTGTTTTGACTTTTAGATTTTGATCCCACATTCAATAAGTCTTAGGGCTGTTTGTTTTTTGAAAATCAGAACTTAATAGCCACCTATCACTTTTTCGGTCAGATGTATTTCTATTAAGACTGTTTGTTTCTTTTAAATATTAAGAGCCTCTTATCACTAAAATTTGTCTGGAAGAAAAAATGATAAGGTTATCACTTTTACGCCTCTTATTTTTCATCACATTGTTCCTCTCCCTCAACCCAATACGATTTCCAAATCCACTCGATTCTCGCCTCCAGATCCAGTCCTCCAAATCGATCACTCAAGATGTTCGATCTCTAAATCAATCCACACACTCTCGATCTCCAAGGCATGTCCATCTCCCTCTTGATTTTTGTGTTGATCAAGTTTCGAACCTTGTGGTTCGAGCCCTGTGGTTCGTCCCTGTTTTTTATTGAGCCCTGTGATTCGTCCCTGTTTGAGACGACGATTGGGAATAAGAATTTTAAGAGTGAATGAAAATCACCCAAACAGGAACCCTATGGTTCGTCCCTGTGGTTCGTCTTGATTCGAGTTCATTTGTAGGTTTATGTTTATGATAAGGTTTATGATAAGGTTTATGTATTTCAGATACATGGTTTACTTGATTAGTGGTTATATATGCACTTTTGTTGTTTGATGCTTGAGGATTATGGGGATATATGGAGGTCTTTGTTCTGGCCTTCTACAATATGATTGGATTATTTGAACAATGTGTGATAATCTGGTAGTTTTGGTTGTTAATTTGAACACATAAAGGTGTAAAAAGAAGGTTATCAGATTGTTTGTTTTTGTTGGTTTTCAAAGTTGAAAACTTGATCATTTTGTTTTCCTCATGGAGTTGGTTTTCAGACTTCAGACGTTTATCAGTTTACAAAAACAAACAGTCATATTGATTCAGATTTCTGGCTTCAACACCACCTCTTAATTAGAAGACTTCAAACTTCAGAACCTCTTAAAAAACAAACGCCATCTTACCTTTTCAAATCCGACATTGCTCACCCGATCTTAAGACATCGCGATTAACCTCCCTTATAATTGTTGTAAGCCCAATATAGTGAAGGTGCTCTGCTAGATAGCACAACCCTTTTTTTCAACAATAATGTGAAATTTGAAGCCAAAATTGCATATTGATGTATGTCTAAGGATGATGGTGCAATTAAGAATCTTTTATGTGTGTGCAATCTAAAATATCTTATCTTTTCATTTAAAATTATTAAATATCATAATAAAATAAACATGCACCAACTAAGAAAACCCTTAAAATACTATTACTAACACTTTCGGTTTGTTATGATAAATTTTGATTAAATGTAATGACAGATTAAATCAAACATTAAATATATTTTGAGTGGTTTTCATTCTTAAAAGCTTCATTTTATTTGAAATATGTTGGACGGGTTGAATAAAATAATTATTTCTCTCTTCTATTTAAAGAATTATAGAGAGTTCTTTATATTTAAAGATTTTTTCATAAATCTCTATTTTAGCAAATAAGATAGCAATGATTTTGTAGAAGAATAACAAACAAAAACCAATTTTCTCTATTTTAGCAATGTTGTTGGAGATGCTCTTATAATTTTCGTTTAAAAAATTATTATGATTTTATAAACAAAGAATTATAAACTTTTATTTTTTTTGTTTAAAATATCTTATTATAGATATTGAAATTGACATTTTAAAAGTAGAACAAAATATGTTCGCTTTTTTGATAAAATTTACCTAAATTTAAATCATATTTTATTTCCTTGATTTTTTTATGAGTCGTTATCATATTATTAAATAAACTCATGTGTTAAAATATCTATAATTGAACATATAGGATATTTATATGCTAGTTTCTCCTTTTATTCTTTGTTCTTGTTCAACATAAAATGAAGGATTTTTTTTTAATCTCAAATTCTCAATAAAAAACATTAAAGTCGATATTTAAATTGAATTTTTTATGATCAATCGATACGATAACACAAAATATATAAGTTTATGAAACAAACATAATGGAAATCAAGTAGAACAAGAATCGATGTACCTTTTCGATGTTGAAGATCACGAATTGAATGATGATTAACGAATAGAGGCCTGCGTTTTGTAGTGTCCTAAGTCGAAAGCCGTCCCTAATCGTGCTTGGTTCCGAACGTCCTGAAGAGGATACAACTACCCGATTGGATTGTTGCACGTCAATTCATCCCATCGAATTGATAATGTGGAAGGCGTAGCGTAATGCTATCAGGAATTCCTGCTAAGACCTAAAAAGTCTTAACATCATTGTCGTCCTTGATGGTAGGGGTGCTCACGGGTTGGATTGACCGGGTTGAAGGCATTTTAACAACCCAACCCAATCATTGCGGTTTGAAATATCTCAACCCAACCCAACCCAATCGAAAGTGCAACTCAACCCAACTCAAACCGTTCGGGTTGGGTCGGGTTGGTTGAGTTGAAACTTTTATCGATCATTTCACAATTTAACTAAGTTATCGTGTCTAAACAAATTACTAAATGTTTCTAAATATTTAAATGTTCAACAGATTACTAAATTGTCTTATAAAAGATTGTTTATAAATGTTATGTTTATAAATGTGGCATCAACAATCAATAACAAGATTACTAAAGTAACAAGTGGCCAACAATTGTGTGTTTATAAATGTTCAATAGTAACAAGATTGCTTTGACAATAACAAAAATGACAATAACAAGAATTTAAAATTAGATTTAAATGTTTTTCACGGGTTGTCGGGTTGGGTCGGTTTGTTTTGGGCCTAACCCGTTATCAACCCAATATATACGGGTTGGTCAAAAATAGTATCAATTATACATCGGGTTGACTCGATTTAAGTTTTTTTCCTCGAGTTGGGTTGGGTTGGTCGGGTTGGTCGGAAATTTAAGCATCCCTACTTGATGGTACTCAAAGGGTCTAACATCTCTCAAAATTATGGCACGTTAAACTCAGCTCTGTATAGGCTAAAATCCTCCCAATGTTTCTTAGGCTTTTTGGCATGAGTTTTTAAACACATACCAAGAAAAGGGGTAAGGATCGTACCTTATATATCCTAAACCTCGAAGAAGAAATGGCAAAGATTTGCGGGTATAAGGAAAGGATTATGGGAAGTTTCTCTCTCTAAGAACTCTAAAGCATGAAAAAAGAAAAGATTTGAAGAAGATCGCCTTTTATATGATCCCATGTGTCAGGTCGCTCATCCGATACTTGTCCATCGTCTTTTTGCATCCCTTGTCAGATGAGTGACAAGTGTCCATGACAGCTCACCTTACCAGCATGACGTCCCTACGACGTCACAATCTTATCACCGATTCAATTACCAAAGAAACCGATTCGGTTCCAAAGAAACCGATTTAGTTTCTCTTGTGACACGTGTCATTAAATGCCTTATTTGAAGCGAAATTCAAAATTGGCTATATCATTCCAAATTTCGGGAGTAAACTGTTTTGGTAAAAAAAACTCAAAACCTCGACCGACGCCATAAAACCCTCGACTAGTCAAACCTACAGCTCAGATATCGACGGCCAAAGCATTCGCGACCTACGATCATCGTTAACATCGTTGGTCGTAAGTAATTGTTGGGTCATCAAAGATTTGAAGATGACCTGATCTCCTTACATACTTTAAAACCCATGTTTTATACTTAGAGAAATTTTAGATGGTTCTTTGTAATATCTTAGTCATACTGTCAAAGTTCGGTGAAGTCAAAGATCAGCCGAAATCAAGAAGAAGGAAATCTACCAATGCGGATTGAAGATGGACTTCTCAACTCAAACTAAGTTGTCTCACTGATTGTCTCCATGAAAATCGGTAAGATCCTCAAACAGGAGAATCCTTCCTTATCTCCTTGCTAAGAAGATCTTCATCATAAGAGGTAACTTTGGCTATCCCACCGATTGTCCCCATGAAAATCGGTGGGATCCTCAAAATTAGAGGATCCTCTCATAACATCCTTCCTAAGAAGACTCTCGCCTACTTTGTCCATGACAAATCGATGGGATCGTCAAATAGGAGGATCCTCCCTTGTGTCTTTGCTAAAAGGTTTTCTCATCAAAGAAGGAATGTCTGAGTATGGAAGAAAAGGGTGCATTTGTCCTTTTTCCCATTCTTATATATTGTCACCATCAAACCTTTCTAGCATCATAGGAAAAGACACATCAACTTTTGATAGTCAAACCTAACCTTCAAATGACAAAGTGACAAGTATCCCATGAATCAAATGCTCATGGCACTATATAAAGATGAAGACTTCTCCATGTAGAATCACAACTCTTGAAGATTACTCTGTGCTCAAGACACTCTGCTCCTTTCTCTCCTTGAACTTTATAGCTTTCAATTTTTGTGTTTTAAAATTTGTTTAGTTTTCAGTATTACTTTGTGAAGATTGTTAGAATAGATTTTATCTGTTCTTTCCGCAACAATCTAATTGTTCTATGTGTTCTATGTGTTCTATGTGTTCTATGTGTTCTATGTGTAATTCTTGATTTGAATATTTTCAATAAAAGATTAATTAAAGTAAAAAATTGTGTATTGTATTCAACCCCCCCCCCCCCCTTCTACAATACATGTTCTTGTTCTTATTAGCCATCTGGGACTAACAGTAATTATTGACACATGATCAATCAACTAACGACAAAACATTTATCTTTAACTAACTAACTATGACGAACGTTATGTTTGGTTATTTAATGAAGAATTCGATTCATTAAAGCGAAGATTGTAAATGCTGGCAAATATTCAAGACCATTCAATGTTGAGACCATTGCTGTAATTAAAGACCATAAAGGCGAGCGTTACAAACGAACATCTATATAAACCAAAGTTCTAAATGGCGTGAGATGTGGCGGCGAGTTCAAGCCTCAAGCCTTACGAGTTATGGTGAGGCCATGGCGTTTTTCAAGGTGTGGTTTAAGCAAAAAACATGTATATATAATCATATACATTATAATGATTTACAAATTAAAGTCATATGAAACGACAAACAAAATAAGAAGTTAAGAACTATGCATTAATATTTGATCAAATATTCAAATATAGTTATATAGATGCTTACAAAATGATATCAAGACATCATAACATAAAGAATGTAATAGTTCTATAATCCATATATCTCTAATCTAAAACTCTAATATCATATACAAAAAACGTTTTAGGTTAGATTAGATTAGATTAGGTGTATCATACTATCATATAAAGAAACTACTCTTCCATGTAATCAATAATCTTCTTCATTTATATCCAAAAATCTATCATCATCGAAATTGAATTCAAACTCTTACTTGATTTCAACTTGTGTTTCTTCATCGGACTCAAAGTCATCCTCATGTAGTTCTCCAGCCTCTTGGTCTCTAGCCTCCGAACTACCACTTTCCTCCATTTCCTCATCCTCGTCATTAATAGCAATTATCCATGATTGTTTACTAGCGTCAAGAGAATGTAGAACATCCATGTTTTATTTTTCACTCTCGCCCACTTGTTGAAGAGTTTTGCATTAAATTGAACGAATACAAGATCATTCAATCTTTGACTATCAAGCCTATTCCTTTTCTTTGTGTGTATCTAAATAACAAAAGTTAAATATAACATTAGCTACAAATATGTATAAGTATTAAATTGTTAGTAGCTATTATTTGATATTTATTAAAATTTTAAAACACATAATCACTTACCCCTTCAAAAGCACTCCAATTTCATTAACATCCTGAAGATCTAGTGGTCAATGAAAGAATCCTTATGGCCATCTTTTGCAAAGTTGGTGTTGCATTCCCGTAAGTCATCCACCAAGTAACTATTCAAATATAAAAGCACATATAAGAAGTTAAATAGCTTTAGATATAACATATCTAAAGTCTAAACAAGAGATAGATGTATACCTGGATCATAAGTGCTATTATTTTCGAAACACCCCTTTGTGGCCAACATCTTTTAAAATTTCAACCACAAGGGTTGTGGCGTAGTGGTTAAGGCCTGGGGATGTGGTGGAATATCCCATCTGCCCAGGGTTCGAATCTGCGTACACAAAAATTGTGGCCACTGAGGTTTAATCAGAGCTGATGTCTTACAGTCATAATTTGCCAATGGATTAGTCTAGGCGTAGCCTAGGACACCCTTCCAAAAAAACATCCTTTAAAATTTCCTTCTTTTCTTTTGTACTTTGGAAGCTCCACATTTATCACTAGATCTTGCTTCTCAAATTAAAAAACTTCTCTACACACGCGAAAACCGCATCTGAGATCATAAGATAATCTTTTATGGTTGGATCTTTGAAGAAGTAATAAGGATTCAATAGGTATCTCGCCATATGCAACAGACCATCAAGTCGACCTTTTGCTTTTGTTTCCATGATGTCTAAAATAGGACGGTAGTTAATCTCCACATTGTTATAAGCCATTTTGATATCTTCTTTTGCATGCATAAGCTCTACATACAAGAAACCCATTGATGGCTTCCGATCTCCATCAACAAGCCGAAGGACTTTTACTAAAGGATAAATAACCTTCAAGCTTCAAGCATAAGCTAATCCCATTCCAAATGATACACTCGTTACAATCACATATGCTCTTTTTCCTTTGTTAGTTTTGGCCCATTTGGATTGTGTCCAATCATCACTAGTAAACATAAGCCTTAACTTTTCTTTTTTCTACATCAAAGTTAGAAATGAGTTAGCAAATCTAGTAACCCCCGGCTTCACAATGTCTCTAGACTTTGTGAACCTTCTCATCATCGTCAACGTCCTATGATGTGCATAAATGTAAATAAATAAAGTCTCTACCTTAGAAATCAAACCTTTAAATTTAGCCTTTTTACCAATTGCTTCAAGCATAAGGTCGATGGTATGTGCAGCACAAGAAGTCCAAAACATATTCGGCCTATTCTCTATCAACAATTGTGCGACCGTAATATCATTAGAAGCATTGTCCGTAACAACTTGTATGACATTTTGTGGCCCAACTTTTCAATACAGTTGTCAACATAATCAAAGATGTATGTCCCAGTATGTTCATCTTTGGAACATTCAACTGAAGAAAGAAAAGATGTACCTACTATCGAGTTTATACATAAATCCACTATGCTAATTCGTTTTTGATCCGTCCAACCATCCATCATAACCGAACAACCATTTTGTGTCCACTCTTCTTCTTGATTCTTGAGATGTCCTTTAGTCCTCTAAACTTCTACCTTCAATAATGGTTCCCTAAGTTGATATTGGCTTGGAGTTGGAGGACGATAACGTGGACCGTATTGACAAACTACTTCAAATAACTTTTTAAATCCATCATTATCGATGGCATGAAAACGAATGTGTGATTCATAAACCCGTCGTGCACAATATTGATGCACTTGATGTATTCTTTCTTTGCAAATCGCGACTACAATATTTGTTGACGCGTAGCTAGAGCATCAAGACTGATAGGATTAGCAAACTTATCGATGGGCCGTAAAAATGATACTTTCTTTCTTTTTGAACCCACGATCACCTCATCTTCTCCGTTTTCTATTTCAACTTCTACCCTAATTTATTTTTACCGGGTTCTATTCTCTTTTTTCTTCTCTCTTGGCTTCTCCAGTAATGTTGCACACACATCTTTATCTTCTTTGCTAACTTTCTTACATATGGCAACACCCTTCCCTTTTATTCCCGCAACGTAGTACTTTAACCTTGTCATTCCAGCTTTACATATAAACCCGCATAAAGTTACATTTGACCGCATGTTTACTTATTGGATCACACAAAGTACCATAGTTCCGTCCCGCGTCATCCGAATTTCGTTTCAAGAATGTCTATGTACAAGAACATGCTTCAGTTGTTGCGGTCAGTTTGGAACCCCCAATACCACTAGCCATTATCCAACCTATATTGGCATTTGCAAAATCTGTACAAAATCAAACTAGAATAGATGAAAAGAATATAAAACATATTCACATTAACAGAAATCACTCATTCACAGCAAAACACATAATCATAGATTCACTCATTCACATCAAAACACATAATCACAGCAAAACACATTCACATTGACAGAAATCAGAATCACAACTTCGAAGTGCAAATGAAAATTCAAACCTGCTCTATAAAAAGAAACAAATGAAAATTCAAACTTGCTGACCAACGAAAGCATATAATTTGGAAAACCATTTGGAGTAATCAATCTCACAAACGAAAGCAGAACGCATACACATTGATGAATGAATGAAAACATAACACCTACACACTGATGAACGAACGAAAACATAACACATACACATTGATGAACGAACGAAAGCAAAATTGAAGTACTTGTTGTCATTCACAGAATCACACATGAACGAAAGCAAAACACATTCACACAGTACTGAGTAGAGAGTAAATCAAAGTACCTACCACCTGCTATCGTTCTAAAGCAAAAGACCAACTCTAATCTTGCCATTCTAGACTTCGAAGAAACCTGAAACCTTGAGGCTAAATTTCGAAGAAACCTTGAAGCAATCGAAGAACTTCGAAGAAACCTTGAAGCAACAACTGTTGTTACTAAGGACGGTGTCCTTGTTTGACATCCATAATGCATCGACGATACTTGTATTCGTCCGTGTTTTTTTACCCTCGACGGGGTTTTTCCACGTTACCAATTTTTGTTGTCTTGTTTACTTTTTCCCAATTGTCGTGTTTATCTCAAAGAAGTCTATCTTTAGTTGTAAAAGATTCACAAACCAACCTCAATTTATTTAAAGTATAAGTTTTGGCATAAACACTTCTCCCTAGTGAACTCAAACAACTATTGAATAAAATTATATAAGATTTAAACCGGAAAAAGTAGGTGTGACATTCCCCCTTCCCCATATATTATTACACGTACATATCCCAACTTTCATCCAAGTCCATACCATGAACATATATATCTCATATTATCTTAAACACTGTTTAGGAATCATTGTCATCAATTTTCTTTTATAAGATGATAGAATTGTACATCTGAGATATATTCCAAAACATTATATTATATTCTATACAATATTTATTGAGTAAATTATATTTTTGGTTTTTTGTAGTTGTTACTCATTAGTATTAAGTTTGTTTCATTTTTTAACTAATTACAATTTTAGTCATTAAGGTTGCCATTTTGTTTTATTTTTTTATCTTTCTTATTAGCCTTAGTTAAAAAAAATTAGTTAATTTTTTGTCTTTTCCTTTTTTTTGATTTATTAGTTTAAAGAGTAAATTACGATTTTTGTCCCTATGGTTTATTGGGGAAATAGGGTAAAAGGAATCAATCAAGTAACCGAATTTCTTGAGAATCGTGTGAGTTCACTTTCCGAATTGATATTTCAACCCTATGCCTGGGTTTCACGAAATTCAATTTAGGATAAGACTCAAGAACACTTTCGTATTTAGGCATAAACCCGAAAACAATTTTTTGGAGAGTATTTGAAGGCTTGCTCAAAATTGTGTGTTTTAAAACGCAAGTATGTATCGTATATATATTAGTTCCATTCGTAAAAGAAAAAAAACTGAAATGACAATCATGGCTAATTATTAGCAATAATGGGTCAGTTACAATCGTTATAGCTAAAATCATGGGCTAAAATAACTGCACAATAAATGCAGGTTCAGAGCTCTGATCATACGAGACATAGAGATAAGACTTAGCCTGATCAAAGCATGACCACTCAGAGGTAGTCTGATCAGAGCAAGACCACTCAGAGGTAGTCGTTCAGAGCATGACCACTCAGAGGTAGTCTGATCAGACCAAGACCACTCAGAGGTACTGGTACTACTTTCAGAATTAAGTCTGAAATCACACTTTCTTGCTCTTAAATACCAAACTGATCATAACTGAAGTTTTCTTCATTCTGATCGAGTTTTTCACTGCATTCCAAGACCCCTGCCATTTCGTCGTTACCGGTATCAAACTCGTCTTATAACAGGTGTGCACTCCGCACTGCCTAAGTTGTATTAGATCACAATTTTAAAACCCCATTGGCACATGTGTTAAATTCAATTACACTTTAATGACCTGGTGACACTAAAATCAAAAACAATCCCCCCTCATTTTAGTGTAACCCATGAAATAACACCTTAAGTTGAACAAAACCAAACTTGCACATAAATGATATTAAAATATCAAAACGATTGAATTTCCACATTAGTATTTTACACGTTCCAAATATTCGAGAATCAAGGTGTCCTAAGGATTGAACCCATCAACTCATTTGAATACATGAAGATAAAATACATACAAGTTTCCATACCCGTCTAGTAAAATAAACATGACACAATTATAACGTCGTGTGTCCTAATCCTCTCATGATTGTATAAAGGCCAAGTCCTCAACCTTTTGAAATGTGGCTCCACTTCACAATCACATAGGTAATTCATTTACATCGTGTACCTACAAATACACTTTCTCAAAGAAATTATTAAGAATATAAACTTCAACCTACCCACTACAGGATCGAATACATACTTGGGATGATGCAACTGTTCCGATTTATAAGTGTGAGCTTTCCACATTGAATTCAGCTTATAATGTCATATTTGAAGGGAATTGGGTGTCTCACCATTATAAATTCATATGGACTTTAATCCCATCCCAATCGCAGACTTGTGCACTAAGCCTCTTGTCAGACCTTTAGTCAAATGGTCTGCCATATTCTGTTGCGTTCTAACAAACTCAACAGAGATTACACCATTCATGATTAATTCTCTAATCATGCTATGTCTAACACCCCAAGTGTCTAGACTTGCCATTGTAAACTTAGCTATAAGACTTAGCTAAAGTGGCCGCACTATCACAACGGATAGAAATAGGTGCAATCGGCTTTGGCCATAATCAAATCTCGTAAATTAGATTATTTAGCCATTCCGCCTCTTTATTGGCGGCGGCTAGTGCAACAAAATCATATTCCATTGTTGAGTTTGTAATGCAAGTTTGCTTCTTGGATGCCCAAGAAATGGCACCTCCCCCAAGCAAAAATACCCAACCACTCGTTGAGGAGTGATCCTCCATGTTGGATATCCAACTTGCTTCCGAATAACCTTCTAAAACCGAAGGATATCCCAAAATAACTCAAGCCATAATCCATGGTTCCTTTAAGATATTTAAATACTCTTTAAGCCACTTGCCATTGTTGAGAGTACTAGGATTACTAGTATACCGGCTCAATCGTCCCACAACATAAGCTATATCGGGCCTGGTGTTTGTCATGGCGTACATCAAACTACCAATGGCCTTAGAGTATTCAAGTTGTGAAATAGCATTGCCCATATTTGGCCTCAGTTTCACACTAGGATGATAGGATCCATGGGAGTGCTTATGGGAGAACAATCACCGTAATTAAACTTATTGAGAATTTTCTGAGTATAATGCGATTGTGTCATTACAGTCCCTTTGTTAACCTTTTTAATCCTTATTCCAAGGATTATATCTGCCTTTCCCATGTCTTTCATGGAAAAATTAGATGACAACAGTTCTTAGTTTCATCTACCTGATTTCGGCCAGTCCCGAAAATCAGCATGTCATCTACATACAAGCAGATGATCACACCAACACCATTACTATCAAATCTGCTATAAACACATTTGTCACATTGGTTTAAAGCAAAACCACATGACAAAATTACTTCATCAAACTTTTTGATGCCATTGCGTAGGTGCTTGTTTCAGCCCATACAGAGATTTCACAAGTTTACATATCTTATGCTTGTTTCCGAACTTAACGAAACCTTCTGGTTGTTTCATGTAAACTTCTTCTTGAAGATCACCATTCAAGAAGGCTGTTTTAACATCCATTTAATGGATAACCAGATTGTGTATTGCCGCCAAAGCAATTGACAATCTAATAGTTGAAATATGTGTTACTAGAGCATATGTATCGAAATAGTCAATACTGGGTTTTTGTCGAAACCCTTGAATGACTAACCGGGCCTTGAATTTATCAGTCATCCCATCAACTTTCATCTTCTCTTTAAAAATCCATTTACATCCAAGTGTTTTAGAACCTGGAGGCAAATTTGATAACAAGTGTTATTTTCAAGAATTGATGACATTTCGTCATCAATTGCTTTCTTCCAAAACGCGAAATCTCTAGGTTCCATAGCTTCTTTGAAAGTCTTTGGTTCATCCTCAATACTATTACAATAAGAGTATTGAAACCCAAGCTCATCCCTTGAACCTTCTACAAATACAGTTGGAAATCGGGACCGAAACTCTTGGCAATTCAGCCTTGTTTGCTTCTCTAGACTTGCTGTGTTTCTAGACTAGAAACACCATCCATACTTTCTGGATTTTGCTTCTTATTAGTGCTTGGAATCAGATCCTTAGGCCTTTGCATTGACGAAAATCGCATCCCATCAAAAATCGCATCATGCGACTCGATTACGGTGTTAATCGACACCGAATCGTTAGGTTCTATCACGTAAAACCTATAGGCCTTGGAATTTTCTGCATATCCAATAAATATGCAATCAATTTCTCGTTCACCCAAAGTTTTTCTTTTGGGTTTGGGTAGTTTTACAACAGCCCGACAACCCCAAATTCGAAAATAATTCAAATTCGGAGTTTTCTTGAACCAAAGCTCATAAGAGGTTTTTTGTTCCGTTTATTTGGAACTCTATTCAAAACATAACATGCCGTTAGCATGACCTCTCCCCAAAAACTGTAACAACCCAATCTAAATAAAGCATACTTAGCATTAATATTAAACAATTACAAAACTGGGTCCATAAAATTCCATTACATCTGACTAAATAACTTAGGTTGGCGGAAACAACCTATACACAACTGAGAACAACTATCACTAAAAGTATGAGTGGCACTGTCTCTATCTGCATCTGTACTCTATTCTGCGCCTGCTTACTTACCGGAGCCTCCTACTATCTGTTTACCTGAAAAGGTTTAGTTTGGAAAAATACGAGGGTTAGACCATGAGGTCTAGTGAGTCCCTCTTAACAGTTATCAAAGCATTTGAAACAGTTTATCATTTTCAGCATAAATCATCCATAAAACTATTCGTATAAAATCATTCACGGCATAAAGGTCCGCCCCTCGTAAATTGGCACCCTGAAGTCACCCTAAGTTGACAACGAGTCAGTCTCATGCTGCCTTACAAGGTCACACCTCCCTTGGCATAAACGGGACACACCCCCCGGCACGAGCTGGCGGGCCACACCCCCTACTTAGCCAATTTACATCTCAATCAATGTATGCATACATCCCACATATATTTTTAAACAACGTTCATGCAATTAAAGATATAAGTATAAAACATGGCATTTCTCATCATGTACTCGCTTTAGAAAACACATTAAAAGTCACACATTTTAGTTAGAAAACTCACCTGGCTTGCTTGCTCCAAAACTTCTCACTTACACCTCTGATCCGTCCTTATACCTAAAGCATAACGTGACAATTTAAATCAGCGTCTACTGCCTTATGCTCTTAGGCCTTCCCTCATTCCGACCTTAAATATATAAGTAGTCTATCAATTACGTACTAGGCCTTTATTATATAATTATAGACTCTATTAATAAACTAAGCCCAAATTTAATAACTAAGCCCAAAAGGACTTAATAATTCTTTTGGCCCAAAACTCAATTCGGCCCAACTTAAATTACGGGTCAACTTTCGGGGCATACCGATTTCCGGTACACACGGTTCCGGAAGACCGGTGATTACGAACAAAACCCACATTCTTCGCCATTATTCTAATTCTACACAATTTTAATAACTTCTTCCTTTATTAAATGATACAAATTATTCCCTAACCAAGAACCCACAACAACATTTGATTTAACTTTGACAATATGAATTTGAATCAAAATTCCATATTAATACTCTTATTTGATTTCTCCGCTTACATAGCAACTAGAAACCTAACAATTCTAACATCACTTGCAATCAGAGAAAACACAAGGAAATGGTTTCTTACCCGAATAATACCTCACGAAACGGGAAACGTTGCCCAACCGTTCTTCTTCTTCTTCCTTGTTTACCTCAGCCGCCACCGCCGGCGACCACCACCGGCAGCCGACTGTCGGCGCTCCTCCCTTGTCGTCTCGCTCCCTCTCTCTCTCGCAGCTCTCTCTCTCTCTCTCTCTCGCTGCTCTCTCTCTCTCGCAGCTCCCTCTCCTCTCGCTGCTCTCTCTCCCGCAACTCTCTCTGCGCACACACCAAACACACACACACTACACCATTGTTTCTTTCTCTCGGTTTTCTCCTCACAAAAATACACAGGGTTCCATGTCATCTTCTTTCTCTTCTCTTCTCTCTCTCGATGTGTACCAGGTTACACCTACCTCACCAAAACCCTAAAACAAAAGAAATGTTTTTTTTTCTATTCTATTAACAGATGCGGCGCACAAAAGGGAAGGGAATTAATTTCCCAATTTCCTTTTTCAACCTCCTAAGTTTACACAATATACACTTATAGCCCTTAACTTTCATTTAAACACATTACTTATTTTGGGTTATTATAATCTCCCCTCCTTAATGGAATTCCGTCCCGGAATTCACTCCAAATATAACCGGTGAAAATGATCATCAAAGCTTAAATCTCAACTCTCGGAATAAATCTTTCTAGTAACAAGACTATAACAACATACTTTCTCGCCTTTGCTGCGCAACTCTGATTAAACTCACAGTCTCTGCTTATAACCATAACACCACGAACTCGGGCTCTATAATTCTTTTGATCAACTACAATGACCATAAATCAAGTAGCTATATGTAACATCCCAGACCAACCGTACCAGATATTGTCCGCTTTGTCCGCACACCTGGACTCACGGTTTTAAAACGCGTCTGATAGGGAGGTATCAAGTCCCTCTTATAAGGCAACCTTAGTTCTCATCCCCAACTAATGTGGGATCTTACACTATATATAAGTCATCCTAGCTTTCTTACTTAGGTTTACTTTAAATAATTCTTTAACGATCAGTGTTAATCTCAATAATACTTCCCCAATAATTCTCGTAATCCATCTTATAAATCATAATATGTGAACAAAGATTGTAAGCATCTCAATGCTTACCACCCCCTAATTACTTTATCTGATTCACGACCACATTATCAGTTTCCGAACTCAACTGCCTTACTCGGCTAGTGCAAGATAACCACTGATCCTTACCGCACAAAACAATACAATTCTTCTCTTTATCACAAGCAACTTTAACTTGACCAACTCATTTCAATTATAATTATCAACTTAATTCAAAAGATAAACTCCAATTGAGATGCAATTCATATCTTTCTATCCACCATAAATTATCATACATAATAACCTAGCATCAACATCTCGTTATGCTGGTATTCACAAAATCCATCAGTCAAAACGGATTTCTTAACTAACAACTCCACTGAGTAACCCAACCCTTCACAATCTACAAAATAATATGAAAAAAATTTACTTATTCCATCATACTATCATTAACTTCTCACTTTAACATATCGACTATTCCTTATCAATTCTTAGTAAGAATCTCGGTAGGATTGTAACACAACCTGTAATAACAAATAAATGTCATTACTTAACAAATTTATAAAAGTTTAATCAACCAATCAAAAGCTTATACATCTATCATGACGTTTCAAAACAACTAATGATCATACTACCACTCCGACTCATAATCATCATCATATCATTCTTTAAACATAACCAAAATTTCCAACTGTTTCCTTCTAGGATCATTCCCTCGTACATAAGAAACAATTCATGCTCTTTAGAGATTTAGTATTTACTATAACACAATTTGACTAACACACTCTTCATCCTCTTTAAATTTCCAACAATCCCAACATATACCTACTTAGCGACTCTTACAACCAAAAACACTTGGTTTCTCTTTTGGGTAATCTCCCACCACTACTCCGTCCTTTTATCCCAAACATAATCACACCATAAAGCCAACTTACACGCTATGTGCTCCAACAATCTGGTTAATAGATCGTACCTCTCATTCAAAACCCCCAAAAGCTTCTATCTGATGTTTTCTCTCCCTCTAACATCACACCACTACGACACTAGCGGTATATTAAACTTGACCATTGCCGTCACTACCCATCCGTATACTCCTTGCCCATAACATCACACTGCAGACCAAATCTCTCATGGCCATTCTTACACAATTCATACTTGCCTTCACGCTTTCTCGCATACACAATCGAGTCTAACTCTCTACTTAGTCCTTTCTCACTCTAGCTGAACTATAACTCCCCAGTTCCCAATTAGCTCGAGTGTAATCGTTCTTGCTCGCTCTTCACGATCCGAGCCCTTACATAAGCCGGACACAGTCCCTCACCGGACGATAAAATCTACACACTCGCTTCGCTCGAGTTACATACCTCATCATTCTACGAACCCTCCCTACTTCGTAAATAGAACGCTTATTCGACATGATCCCTTCCCATCCTCTTAACACCCCTACAAAGGTGTTCTATAAATTTCAACCTTCTGTTTCACGTCTTCGGCCTCGGCCATCTTACACAGCTATCGACTTCTACAACAACCGACAACCTGTAACTATTTTCTTAACTTATTCTTAAACATGGGTTCCCTTACGGAACCTAGTCCTACCATCATATCATAATCACTTCATAATACGTCTCCCTCTTTTCTGAACTCACTCCTGTAACATCAATATTACAAGTTCACCTCAAAACTCATACCCAACACCGTGGGCATTTCGTTTCTTCTTCACAATACTACTTAGAACGAGTTGCTAATACTAACACCTCGATGACTTCTACTCTTTCCCTTGGACCCAACCATCCCTCGACAACCGTACTTCCAGTTACCGAACAAGGGTACCAACCCTCATACAATCGACATTATAATCCACTCATAATGTTCCACTATTCAACTCTCTTCTTAAATACATACCACATTATAAACGTTTCCCCCCTGATTTGACCAACGCCTCTCCACTCTCGGAGTTCTTCCTTAGCTTAAAATGTAATATTCTATGACCTAGTGAGTTCATAGCCTTCATGCATGACGACGCGGTAAATAAATCATTTCGTACATTTTATCCTTTTCAAATAAATAGCATTTGGAAACAACTTGGGTACATATGACTCCATTACTTATTATAACTTCAATGTCCTGCACAACGATTCGAGAATCTCTTGCATGTATCTTCCCGTGAACCTCATTCTTGCTCAATTCGAACGATGTTATTACGACGATAATATATTATTGCATGAAAATCTTTGCATCTGACACAATTCTGAAAGAATTACCGACACAAAGTAAATCAGTCGGTTCTCACACTCATTTGTATGATATCAATAGGTCAATAAGCATTTGATTGTAAAAGTTTGGCTAACAAACATTTTTCCGACCTTTTTGTAACAATTTATCTTATCATTAAAAATGTGGAATACTTTGCAAATCGTTAAGCTCAAAATTTCAATGTGCAATGTGAACGAAATCACCTTTTCTTTAAACACACGCGTGTACATTCTGACTTATTTTCGATCAAAATTTATATTTACACATTTAACTTCAATCGTGAAAATTTTATGTTACATAAAATAACACCATGCATGAGACTCTTCTTACAATTGAAGGCTACTCACTCTAATAAGGTCAACAGTTTTACTCACACAGCTTACCCTTGACACTTTACCTACGACCAATGGTCGTCCTCTCGGTCCTGCAACAACTTATTGTACATACGTTCTACATCTCCCTTACTCAACCATTTCCTACTACTTTCATTCTGATCAGCTATCTCATTTTCTACTTCTACATGCTTTCATTTCACTAAAGGTATCTTATTTCATTTACCCTGCCATTGAAAAGCTCGATTAAGAAGTCAGAGCTCCATTGACACTTTAAGATTTCAACACCGTCCTTTCTTACCGTCTCAACTAACCTATCCCATGATTTCTAGAACTGGGACTTTCCAGAAACAGGAGTCTTACTCAAAATCAATCATTTTATCTCTTCGAGTCCACGAAGATCTATCTCTAGACGACTCGTAACATTCTAAACAACATTTCTTCTCTACGATGTATACATACATCGCCTCATGAACGCTCACTCATGATACTTTCCCAATAATGGGTCTCAATCTACCCCTCAGGGATCTTGCTAACACTCCAGAGTACTGGATCTCGACACCTGACATAGCTTCAGACTACAACTTCGGAATAATAAGGCAGGTCAAGCACATACATGTACCTGTAAATTCACAATTACACTGGCCAGGTGTAATTCCAAACTTACCTTACATGACCGTCCTCGGTACCCTATTAGTCCTATTTTCACTATAGTGTCCTTCTAACGCATTTCTTATATCAATAATAGTGCCTTCCTAACGCATTTCCTGATTCTCAGTTGTGATCTCTACTCCAAAGTTTAAGTTTAGGCTCGTCCGGTCACCTAAATCCCTTAAACTATGGCTCTGTGATAACGCCAATTTTGGACGTTATTTTCAGTCCATAAACCAACGAGATTGGCTTGTATTTAAGCAAAAAGGTGAGATTTTACGGTCTATCTAGTGAATTATGCAGGTTATCCGAAATAAGACGAGCATCAAGAAAAGGAGCGAAAAAGAACCAAAAGAGAGCCCAGAACGAAGCCCAATGGAAAGCCCAAGAACCAAGCCCAAGATCCGCGAACTAAACCCGACCCAGAACCTGACCTGAACCTCTCAGAAACCCGGGCGGCTTTCCACGCGGTTTGTAAACCGCGAGACAAGCCGCGTAACCCCCTGGATCAGTACTATAGCTTGGCGTTTTCCGGAATTAGGTCATTATCACGACACGTGCGACGGGAGGCAGCGAGAGGGCGATTTTCAGAGTATTTTCACGTACTTTGGAGCCAGGAGAGAGGACGGATTGAAGACAGTTCACCACGCGAAGTGAATCCGAGCCGAGAGAGAAGGGATTTCATCATTATTTACAGTTACCACGACAACCATGATTTCACACACCACTTTCTACATTAATTCTCGTGTTTTTGTTCACCCCAACATCAACTAATCTTTCGATGTTGGGGGTTGGAGGAACTATGGATTTATGATGGATGACGTGTAAACGAACAATTATGTTTACCCGATTTGATCTATGAAGTATTTGAATTCAGCTTTCATTATCAATTGTAGTCTGATCACCTCCAATTGACTTTCATGGTTTTTGATTAAGTTTGAGAAAATTTATTAAGAACTAGATCAAGTAATAAAATACCGGAAAAGATGATTTGGACAGAGATAGCCGAATCACTTTCCGCTCAGAATAGTTTGACTTAATGTATTTTAAAACCCTAGGTGTAGATCGAGAAATAACACCTACAGTCTTGAAATAAGATCTGTTATTGCTTGAAAAAGAATAACAGTGACTTTTACAAACTAGGGTTCATAGAAAAATAGTCGGTAAGAATTATTGTTCGGGTACTCGTTCATCAGTAGTATAACCATAGGGAATCCAACCCTCAACCTTTTCTCTATCAAAAGTTCTTCCAAAACCTTCTGTCAAGCGATTCTAGTAGTATTTAATTCTTATTTAGTTTTTTAAATCAAGTTATAAACCACAACTCAAAATATCGATCGTTCAGTTAATAGCAATTGTAGTCATTGTGATACTTAGTTCCTAGTTCCCTGTGTTCGATACTCGTACTTTCAGTACTATTACTTGAATTCGACTCGTACACTTGCGGTTAGATTTAGGGGGGGTGTTAACCCGCCTATCAAGTTTTTGACGCCGTTGCCGGGGAACTAGTTGCAACTGATAGCACTACCAGCTATAAGCGCTATTACATTGAACATTTTTTTTATTATTTTATTTCCATCACTTTCAGTTTTTGGGTTGCTAATTTTTTTGTTTTTCGTTTCAGGTACTAATTGGTTTATGCCAAAGAAAACCCGAGGAGAGAAACTCGAACCGATCGATCCAGAAAAGAATCAAAAGCCAAAAAAGATATCAAGATCGAGATGGCCGACGAAGCACCTCCTCGCAACAATCCTCCACCACCTCCGGAGAGGGTGCCTATGCGGTCATTTGCCAATCCAAATGTGGCAGCCGCACGTATAGGGATCCAACCACCCACCACTGCGGCAAATTACTTCGAGATCAAGCCGAGCACCATCGTAATGGTGCAACAAAATCAGTTCGGGGGAGCACCAACTGAAGACCCTCATGCACATCTTCGTGCATTTGAACGGATCTGCAACACGTTCAAGATTAATGGGATGGAGGAGAACGCGATAAAACTGAATCTATTCAGCTTTTCCTTAAAGGGTAGAGCTGAAATTTGGATAGAGGGCCTACCAGCAGATCTCATCACTACATGGGAAGACCTGAAAGCTGCGTTTCTCCATAAATTCTTCCCACCGGGAAGAACCGCTCAATTAATGGCTGACATTACTCATTTCGCGTAATGGGATCAAGAGACCTTGTACGAGGCATGGGAGCGATATAAAGACATGTTGAAGAAGTGTCCACATCACGGGTTGCACGGATGGGTGATCATCCAAACTTTCTTTGGAGGTCTTCACACGCAGTTCAAGAACGAAATCACTACTGCCGCGGGTGGAGCTTTAATGAACAAAACGTATGAAGAAGTTGTCGAGTTGATCGAGAATTTAGCCGAGCATAGCTACGCCACGCCACATCCTTTATCAGACGGGTAGCAAGTGTTCAAGAAAATGACGAGCTGAAAGCCATAAAGGCTCAACTGAACGCACTCACGAGTCAGATGAAGGGGTCTTCTCTTCAATCCACATTCATGATGGATGAGGGTATGCTAGATATGGCACCACCCATGAGCGAACCGGAGCAAGTTCACTTTATGAAAAATCGGAACAATCGGCCAAGGAATGATCCGTTTTCGAATACATACAATGAGGGTTGGAAAAAGCACCCAAATTTTTCATGGAATCAACCGCAAGGGCAACCCGGTCAACAACAAGGTAATCATTCTAACTTTGCCAATTCTTCTAATACTAACAATGTTTATCGTCCTTCAGGTTACAACCAACGGAATTTCAATGAGGGACAGTCCGGAGAGAAGAAGTCGGGGCTAGAGGACATGATGATGAAATTCATGTCTAAAATGGACAGCACGGTTGAAGGATTAGCCGGTACGGTCAACACAGTCAAGGCTGCCACTGATCAGAATACAGCATCTATAAAGATGCTTGAAAGGCAAATGGGGCAGATTTCTGAAGCCCTACAAAACCGAGCTCCCAGGAAATTTCCGAGCCAAACCGAAAGGACAAACCGGGAAGATTGCAAGGCCATTCATCTGAGGAGTGGCAAGGAGCTGAATGGGAAACTGACACGAGAGCCAGCATCAAAGGAAACCGAGTCCAAAGGGGAAGATTAAGAGATGGTAGATATAGATGAGTTAGAGGCTGACGAAGAGGTTATAATTGAAGAGAACTCAAAGAGTGAAGAGAAGAAGCAAGAGCAGCCAAACATTCCAAAGCAAACACCGGTCAAGCCGGCAATTCCGAAAGTGCCATATCCAAATAGGCTTAAAGCCCACAGGGAAGATCTTAACTATTCTAAATTTCTTGAAGTTTTTAAGAAATTGCATATTAACATCCCTTTTGCAGATGCTTTGGCACAAATGCCCTCATATGTGAAGTTTTTAAAAGATATTCTATCTAACAAAAGGAAGATCGAGGAGCATGCGACAGTTGCACTTACTGAGGAGTGCAGCGCGATTATCCAACATAAGCTTCCCCCGAAGCTTAAGGATCCAGGGAGTTTCACTATCCCTGTTAATATAGGAAATTCGGAATTTAGTAAAGCTTTGTGTGATCTTGGAGCAAGTATTAATTTGATGCCCTTGTCTATTTTCAGGAAACTCGGACTTGGAGAAGTGCAACCGACCAGCGTGACGTTACAGCTTGCTGACAGATCCATCAAGTACCCGTATGGGGTAATTAAAGATGTGCTTGTCAAGGTGGACAAGTTTTATCTCCCAGTGGACTTCGTGATCCTCGACATGGATGAGGATAAAGAGATACCGCTTATACTGGGCCGACCATTCTTGGCCACGGGAGGAGCATTGATCAACGTGAAGGGGGAAAGCTCACCTTGAGAGTGGGTGACGAAGAAGCAATCTTCAATGTTTTCCGGGCAGCAAAGCAAAGCATGGGACCAAATGAATGTTACCGGGTAGATGTGATAGATTCGTTGATTAAAGAAACGTGTGGCATTCAAGTTTCCGATGACCAATTGAACAATGCCTTGATGGGTACCGATACTGATCCGGAAAGCGAGAGTGTGATGCAATTAAATGCATCATCATCATACAAAGGCCCGAGAAGACCGGTCATTGAAGATTTGGGAGAACCAATTCCCAAGTCCGAACCTTCGTCGAAGACACCACCAAAGCTTGAGCTCAAACCGCTGCCCGATCATCTCGAGTACGCTTACTTGGGAGATAAGGAAACGCTTCCGGTAATCATCTAGTCTAAGCTGAGTTCCAAAAATAAAGAGAAGTTACTAAGAGTTTTGAGAGAGCACCAAGCCGCTATTGGATGGATGATAGCTGATCTGAAAGGTTTAAGCCCGACATTTTGCTCGCACCGCATCAATCTTGAAGAAGGGCATCGACCGGTAGTTCAAAATCAACGTCGGCTCAACCCAATTATGAAAGAAGTGGTCCAGAAGGAGGTTCTAAAACTCCTTGATGCTGGAATTATATATCTGATTCCGGATAGTCCATGGGTGAGCCCGGTTCAAGTAGTGCCAAAGAAGGGGGTATAACAGTTGTTCGAAACAACAACAACAACGAGCTGATCACATCCCGAACAGTTACCGGGTGGAGGGTGTGTATTGACTACCGAAAGCTGAACGATGCTACAAAGAAAGATCAATCCCCTCTTCCATTCATTGATCAGATGTTGGAGCGACTATCCGGGCACGAGTACTACTGTTTTCTAGACGGTTATTCCGGGTATAATCAGATACCAATAGCACCCGAGGATCAAGATAAGACGACATTCACATGTCCGTATGGTACGTTTGCTTACCGGAGGATGCCATTCGGTTTATGTAACGCTCCAGCAACCTTTCAGAGGTGTATGATGGCGATCTTCTCAGACATGGTGGAGCGAACGATTGAGATTTTTATGGACGATTTTTCCGTGTTCGGGCCTTCATTCGATACATGTTTGGAACACTTGAGAGCTGTCCTACAAAGATGTGAAGAGATGAGTTTGGTACTGAACTGGGAGAAGTGTCACTTCATGGTGACCGAGGGAATAGTGCTGGGTCACAAAGTGTCAAAAGCAGGGATTGAAGTGGATAAGGCAAAGGTGGCGGTGATCGAGAATCTTCCTTACCCGAACTCCGTCAAGGGAGTTCGAAGCTTCTTGGGGCATGCCGGGTTTTACCGGCGGTTTATACAGGATTTTTCTAAAATTACTAAGCCTTTATGTTCTTTATTGCTTAAAGATGCTAAATTCGAGTTCACTGATGATTGTATTTCTGCTTTTGACAGGTTAAAGAAGGAGTTGATATCCGCATCGATTCTCACGGCTCCTGATTGGAGTTTGCCATTTACGTTGATGTGCGATGCGAGTGACACCGCTGTTGGAGCGGTATTGGGTCAAAAGAAGGATAAGCGAATGCATGTGATTTACTATGCGAGTAAGACCTTGGATGATGCTCAACTCAATTATGCTACTACCGAGAAGGAACTGTTAGCGGTCGTCTATGCTTGCGAGAAGTTCCGGTCATATCTAGTGGGGGCCAAGGTAATTGTCTACACCGATAACTCCGCTTTAAAGCATCTAATGGCCAAGAAGGATGCTAAACCGAGACTCATCCGTTGGGTACTTCTACTCCAAGAGTTCGATTTGGAAATTCTGGATAAGAAGGGTTCCGAGAACACGGTGGCGGATCACCTCTCGAGACTTGAGGGAGGTGAGGAGCAAAGGAAAGATAAGACCATCATTAACGACTCGTTTCCTGATGAACAGCTTTTCAAGGTTAGTCATTCTGAGCCCTGGTTCGCGGACATGGTAAATTACTTGGTGGGAGGAGTAGTGCCTTATCAGATGAACTCCCACCAAAAGAAGAGATTTCTCTTTGAGGCCAAGAGGTACTATTGGGACGAGCCTTATCTCTATAAGTCATGCGCCGACGGAATGATCCGGAGATGTGTCTCGGAGGAAGAAAAGGCCAATATCTTCAACCATTGCCACACCTTGGAATGTGGGGGCCATTTTAGCACCGATAGAATAGTGGCAAAGATTCTTCAATCAGGTTTCTTTTGGCCGTCTATGTTCAAAGAAACTCGCGAATTCATCTCTAAGTGTGATCGGTGCCAAACAACGGGGAACATGACCAAGAGGGATGAAATGCCAATGCAGATTTTCATGGAAGTCGAACTCTTCGACGTGTGGGGCATAGACTTTATGGGACCATTCCCGAACTCGTACCGGAATGAGTACATCTTGGTAGCAGTGGATTACGTATCTAAGTGGGTGGAGGCAATCGCGACTCCTACAAACGATTCTAAAGTAGTGATTAATTTCCTACGGAATAATATTTTTGCGAGGTTTGGAGTCCCGAGAGTACTGATCAGCGATGGTGGGAGTCACTTCTGTAATCGTTATCTAGAAGCAGTTTTAAAGAAGTACTCGGTGAAGCATAAAGTCACTACACCATACCACCCACAAGCCAACGTCCTAGCAGAAGTTTCCAATAGAGAGTTGAAGCAGATTTTGGAAAAGACAGTGAACTCATCACGGAAGGATTGGTCGTTGAAGTTAGACGACGCATTGTGGGCATATCGGACGGCATACAAGACCCCGATTGGCACCACACCATACCGACTTGTGTTTGGGAAATCATGCCATCTACCAGTGGAACTCGAGTGTAGAGCATTCTGGGCGATCAAGAAACTGAACATGGAGTTAGATGCAGCCGGGAAGAAGAGATTATTGCAACTATGTGAATTAGAGGAACTCCGGCTGGATGCATTCGAGAATGCGGCCATTTACAAAGAGCGGACCAAGAAATTCCATGACCAGCGAATTCGTGAAAAGGTACTTGTTCCAGGTATGAGTGTTTTATTATTCAACTCACGTCTTCGTTTATTTCCAGGAAAGTTGAAGTCTAAGTGGTCTGGACCGTTCACCGTCAAGGAGGTATACCCGTATGGAACAGTTGAGCTACAAGGAAAAGACGGGGTGACCTTCAAAGTGAACGGCCAGCGAGTGAAGCCGTATTATGGAGGAGAGACGAGGGCATCCGAAGCCATGTATCTGGATGAACCGAAGGAGTAATCGGAAGGAAGGTCGAACCACGACCGAAACCAAGGCGCTGGGTGGGAGGCAACCCACCGAGGTTTGTTTTCTTTTTAGTTTCGTTTTAGTGTGTTTTTATTTACAAAAAAAATAGTTGAACAGTGGGTTACGCGGCTTATCACGCGGTTTCCAAACCGGGTAACAAGCCGCGAGGCTCTCTGGAAGGGTATGGAACAGTGGGATACGCGGTTTATCCCGCGGTTTACAAACCGGATAACAAACCGCGGGGCCCTCTGAAATGTTTTCGAAACAGAGAGTTACGCGGTTTATCCCGCGGCTTGCAAGCCGCGTGGAAAACCGCCCGGGTCCACTGACAGACTAGGGTTTCGATTTGTTTTCTTGTGCAGTCCCTTTCCACTTTATGTCATTTCCCTTTCATTTCTTCTTCTCTCTTCTTCAATTTTGCTGCAACCTCTCTCTCTCTCTACTCACGATTTTCTCTCAATCTCTCTCTAACTCCATCGATTTTCAAGAGCTTTCTCCACCAATTTTTCAGTGTTTGTGCTCTCCTTTCTTCAAGACCAAGGTATGTAACTGCTACTTATTTTGTTTTTCGTCTTCTTTGGTGATGATATGGTGTAAGTATGTGGTTAATCCTTCATTTCTTGCTTCCAAGTTTTGATAGGCTTAGTTCTCCTTTGTTCTGATTTCTCACAAATGTGTATGTTTTTATAGATGTTTTATGCTTAGACTTTACTTACATGCTCAGTGTATGTTCATATGATGATTTTATTACTTCTATGCAACTGGGTATGTGATTTTTGTGAGGATATATGCTTAAAATCTGGGATGGGAACTTTTTGGGAAGTAAAATGGGGATAACTATGGTAGGATCTGTGGGTTTTGTGGAATAACCCCATGTCTGTGCATAAATAGTAAAATGGGGATTTCTTGGTAACATGAAGTCCCTACTGTATATTTGGGGGTTTTGTCCTTTAGTGCAAGCATAGCCAAACCTAAGTTTCACTTAGGTTTGGGGTCGTCATGTTATCTTTCACTAGTGCAAATCAGTGAAAAATTTTAGATGTATGCACTAGGACGTATGTGGTGACTGGGTTCAATCTGCATGAGCTAAACAGTATTTATTAGTAATCTGCATGCATGGGATTTGTGAGTTTTTATCGGTACGTACACGTAAAGACAGGAGATGCAACAAACCTAAGTTTCCCTTAGGTTTGGGGTGCCTTACTTTTCAACATTCACACACCCACATTAGACCCTTTGCAAACCTCGGTTTTACCGAGGTTTGGGGTGGCTATGAACGAGATAACTCATTCAAGTTTATTCTTTTATTGTGCATATATGAGGACCCACCTGAGTACCCACCTAGCCTTCCCGGACTACGAGCGGATCCATCCAACCCATCGGAGGCGAATGTTCGACCGAGAAAACCCTGATAAGGACGAGCGAATAGAGAAGATGAGGCTGAACGAATGCTACCCTTTCGGGGAGCGCGGTGTCAAGATCACGGACTTGCCGGCTGGTTCCAGAGTGCCGGAGATCATAGAGCAGCAGTCTTGGGATGGATTCATCTGAACCCCCCACATGTATTGCAACGCAACGGTTATAAATTTTTATGCATGCATGATCCCAGCGGTTTACCACGACCGATGCGTGGTCAATATGGGCGATAGGGAAGTCTGGATCTCTCCGGCAGACATCGATGCATACTTCCACGCCCCCCGCCGGCCCGAGCTTAGTGCCACTTATGGCTTATCTCCCCACCCGGCATTCCATGAGCAGTTGAGTCCGATTATCGCCGCCTCTCTAAGGCGGAATGGACATACTGGGTGGAACAACACGCACCAGAGTATCATGAAAAGTGAGATGTACTATGACATCGCCTTTCTCATGCTGTTTATCAAGGCTTCTCTAAAGCCTTCGACTCACAACACCACCGCCGACAGCCAAGTGGCGGAAATCCTTTATTCACTGCACAACAATTTGCCGATGGACATCGGCCACATCATCTGGATGGAAATATTAGACGTCGGTATGACCCTTGACGGTATTTTACCGTTTCCCTGTTTGATAACTCATTTTTGTAATGAAGCCGGTGTCTCGATCGGACAACTCACTGCATCCAAAAAGGATTTCTGCAAGACTCAGTATAGACACCAAATCACGGCGGCGGGGAAGCTAGAGGAGAGACGAAGAAGGGATCCTGATCACCAGAGGCGGATGCTTGCCATGCCAGTCCAGGACTCGTCCGAGAGTGCCTCGGACAGTGATCCAGATTTTGACCCGGCGGCACCAGCGGAGGAAGCGGACGAGCACACCGGAGACACGCCTCCCTATATGCGCCGATTTATGGACCAGATGCAGACACAGGTTAGCGGGATATATGAGCATGTGGATCTTGGGTTCCGAAACTTGAACCTACGCATGGATGGCTACGACGCGCGCCTCACCCAAGCTGGCTTCCCACCAGCACCACAAGCACCGGCGCAACCCGAAGGAAGGAGGAGAGTGAGAGGACGGCGAGACGGGGGTGCTTCATCATCATCCCGCCGGTAGATGGGTTTGTTTTCATGATCTCTTTTGACTTGTTATGTTCTTGATGCTTTTGTACTGTTTTTTATTTGTTTCTGTCGGATGAATGTAATAATAACACACAACAATATTATCGCACTATGTATCACTTATCGGCACATTGGGGACAATGTGTGGGTAAGGTTTGGGGTTGCCAATCGGGCCCCCGTTAATGCACGTTGATGTCCCATACTTAAGAATGGTTAGATCATGGTAGCCAATACGTTCTTGTTTTGAATGATTAAGACCAACCATTGTGGGGAGAACTTTGTGACTGAAACGTGACCATTAGGGAAGGACCGGGAAAGGCATGACTAGGGACATTATTGGAGACCACCCAAGAGCGAGATTTAAGCCTAAAAGACGTCTTTCATTTCGAGGGATTTAAACACGAAATTCACATACACTTTTCGAGTTCCTTGTCGTGAATATAGAATGATCTCGCTATATTATTGCATTGAGTAGGAAAGACGACCATCGGGATATTGGGTAAGGGTATAGTAGACCATATCGTGTGGACCTTGAGAGATGATTCTAGGCATTGTGTGTTTGTTTTAACCTGTGTTTAGCTATCGCACCGTTTTACCCATTTGTGTGTTTCCATAACCCAGTTTGCAGCCAAACACTCACCTTTTTCGTTTCTAAACCCACCAAGAAACCCTAGCCAAAAGCCTTAGCCAACCCTTATCCGAAAGTGTGTCAACCAGAAGCAGTAATGAACAGCAAAAGATAGAGCATAGAAGAAAAAGTACAGGCCAGTCACGAGAATAAATTGGGTGCAGTTTAACCCAAAAGTTAGAAAAAGAGGGCCAATGATGCCCCAGTCAATTAAAGAGGACCAATGAAGTCCCAAAAAAAATTGCAGTTATTTAGATAGCCTTACAGCAGCTAAATAAGTGAGTCAAAGCGACTCCAGTAGTGATAAAGAGGGCCAAAACATAGGAAGTGAAGTTAGAAAAGTTCCGAACTGCTAATGATTGACACGCCAAGGATTTTTGACCCTTTTACCCTTCGTTTCTTAACCAAAACCCTAGCTCCGTTACAACCCTTGAAAAGACCTGGATGATCTTCTGGAAAATGTGATTAGGGTATACGACCACCTTTGCTGATATTCCCTGTCTTGCTACTTGATTCCTTTCTGAGATCTACTTTTTGGACACCTGTGCGTCTTTCATTAGAGTTGTCATGTAATATTCGAGTATTCTTGTACATAAATTCCTTAGACATGACAACATGTGCGACAACCTAGGTTCGAGTGAAATGAGAGTATCCCGTGAGGTAGGGTCGAGGCGAAATGTCTTCCCTAGTGTGTTTTGACCTAGTACGACCTTAGTGTAATCGGAGCAGTCACGAGTTCAACTCACAATGGAAGGCCATAGATCAGACGAAATAAGGATGAGGCTAGGATGAGATAAGCATTCACGAGTTTGGGAAATCACCAGTGCATTACGTGGTACCGATTGAGAGTTGTGTTGTTATTATTTCACTGATATATGCTTTCACTCTTTTTATCGCTGATTTGCTTGAGGACAAGCAATGCTCGGTTTGGGTTGTTGATAACGCCAATTTTGGGCGTTATTTTCAGTCCATAAACCAACGAGATTGGCTTGTATTTAAGCAAAAAGGCGAGATTTTACGGTCTATCTAGTGAATTATGCAGGTTATCCGAAATAAGACGAGCATCGAGAAAAGGAGCGAAAAAGAACCAAAAGAGAGCCCATAACGAAGCCCAATGGAAAGCCCAAGAACCAAGCCCAAGATCCGCGAACTAAACCCGACCCAGAACCTGACCTGAACCTCTCAGAAAACCGGGCGGCTTTCCACGCGGTTTGTAAACCGCGGGAAAAGCCGCGTAACCCCCTGGATCAGTACTATAGCTTGGCGTTTTCCGGAATTAGGTCATTATCACGACACGTGCGACGGGAGGCAGCGAGAGGGCGATTTTCAGAGTATTTTCACGTACTTTGGAGCCAGGAGAGAGGACGGATTGAAGACAGTTCACCACGCGAAGTGAATCCGAGACGAGAGAGGAGGGATTTCATCATTATTTACAGTTACCACGACAACCATGATTTCACACATATATTTTTAAACAACGTTCATGCAATTAAAGACATAGGTATAAAATATGGCATTTCTCATCATGTACTCGCTTTAGAAAACACATTAAAAGTCACACATTTTAGTTAGAAAACTCACCTGGCTTGCTTGCTCCAAAACTTCTCACTTACACCTCTGATCCGTCCTTATACCTAAAGCATAACGTTACAATTTAAATCAGCGTCTACTGACTTATGCTCTTAGGCCTTCCCTCATTCTGACCTTAAATATATAAGTAGTCTATCAATTACGTACTAGGCCTTTATTATATAATTATAGACTCTATTAATAAACTAAGCCCAAATTTAATAACTAAGCCCAAAAGGACTTAATAATTCTTTTGGCCCAAAACTCAATTCGGCCCAACTTAAATTACAGGTCAACTTTCGGGGCATACCGATTTCCGGTACACACAGTTCCGGAAGACCGGTGATTACGAACAAAACCCACATTCTTCGCCATTATTCTAATTCTACACAATTTTAACAACTTCTTCCTTTATTAAATGATACAAATTATTCCCTAACCAAGAACCCACAACAACATTTGATTTAACTTTGACAATATGAATTTGAATCAAAATTCCATATTAATACTCTTATTTGATTTCTCCGCTTACATAGCAACTAGAAACCTAACAATTCTAACATCACTTGCAATCAGAGAAAACACAAGGAAATGGTTTCTTACCCGAATAATACCTCACGAAACGAGAAACGTTGCCCAACCTTTCTTCTTCTTCTTCCTTGTTTACCTCAGCCGCCACCGCCGGCGACCACCACCGGCAGCCGACTGTCGGCGCTCCTCCCTTGTCGTCTCGCTCCCTCTCTCTCGCAGCTCTCTCTCTCTCTCTCGCTGCTCTCTCTCTCTCCCGCAGCTCTCTCTCTCTCTCTCTCCCTCTCTCTCTCTCTCTCTCTCTCTCTCTCTCGCAGCTCCATCTCCCTCTCGCTGCTCTCTCTCCCGCAGCTCTCTCTGCGCACACACCAAACACACACACACACTACACCATTGTTTCTTTCTCTCGGTTTTCTCCTCACAAAAATACACAGGGTTCCATGGCATCTTCTTTCTCTTCTCTTCTCTCTCTCGATGTGTACCAGGTTACACCTACCTCACCAAAACCCTAAAACAAAAGAAATGTTTTTTTTCTATTCTATTAACAGATGCGGCGCACAAAAGGGAAGGGAATTAATTTCCCAATTTCCTTTTTCAACCTCCTAAGTTTACACAATATACACTTATAGCCCTTAACTTTCATTTAAACACGTTACTTATTTTGGGTTATTATAAAAACCCTCACTTAAACCCGAGTAAAAAAGCATCGAGTTTACCATTTCCTTTAAAACTCGATTTTTACGTTAGGAAACCCCATTTTGTTGAGGTGTGTAAGGTGCAGTTGTCTCATGGACAATACCAACTGATTAGAAGTATTGGGGATCCGTATATTCCCCTCCCGATCAGCTCTAAAACATTTTATCGATTTACCCAATTGTAATTCGACTTCGGTTTTGTAATTTTAAACTTATCTAAAGCTTCATCTTTGGCATGCAAAAGATATACATAACAAAGCCGAGTATTATCGTCAATAAATGTAACGACATACTTCTTATTTCCTAATGAAGGAGTGAAATGGAAATCACACAGATCACTGTGTACAAGTTCCAAAACAACCGTATTTCGATTAACATTAGGAAAAGACTCTTTGGTGACTTTTGTAAGCATGCAGGTTTTTCATTTTTCTGCGTTGATGTCAAAGGCTGGATCTAATCCATCTTTTGACATTTCATGCGTTCTTCTAAAGTTTACATGACCCAATCTAGCATGCCAAACCATGGAATCATCAATTTTAGAAGTAGACGATGACGATAAAAACGCATAATTATTATAACATAAAATTTTATTCAACACATTTAAACGAAACATGCGATTACATAAGTATCCAAAACCGATAAAACTACCACCTCGAGATAGGATAAACTTGTCCGATTCAAACACTTGTTTACAACCAAGATTATTCAAACAACTACACTCACTAAGTCTTATGGATTCTAGGCACAAACAAAACATCATAAAGTTTAACAAAATTTCCAAAAGAAATTTCTAAGTTAACAACTCCAACTCCAACTCCACAAATTGGTGCACTCGACTCGTTTCCCATATTGAGCACTGAACCGTCTTCAACTAGTGTCAATTTCTCGAACCATCGACGATCCTTGAAAATATGGCTCGTTGCTCCCGAGTCGATCCACCATGCATAGTCATCATTCTGCACATAAAAAGACTCAGGTATAAGTGAAACATAATTCTAGACAGAATTATCAAAGTTAGTCAAAAACTGACCTCCTTTAACTTGATCGTTATCCTTCGATTCTGATCCACTTCCACTTGTACCAACACCATTATTGTTCAACTTCATCGGTCGATCACGTTTACAATGGCCCACTTTGTTGCATCTCCAACACACCAAATCCTTTCTCTTTTTAGAGGATTTATTGGGTCCATCAAACTTATGTTTCTTGCCTTTTCCGGTGTTGTTTGAGTTGGATTTCTTCTCCTCAACCATGTGAACAGAGGGTTGTCCAGATTCAACTTTCCCCTTGGTTTTGTCATTTTCTTGCACTCGAATGGACTCTTCAATGCGCAAGTGACTCCCAAGTTGAACCAAAGACAGTTCATCTTTTTGATGTTTCATGTTATGCTTAAAATCCTTCCAAGACGGTGGAAGTTTGTCAATTACACTCGACACAACAATAGGGTAAATTATATTTTTGGTTTTTGTAGTTGTTACTCATTCGTATTAAGCTTGGTTCATTTTTTAAACTAATTACAATTTTGGTCATTAAGGTTGCCATTTCGTTTTATTTTTTATCTCTCTTATTAATTGTAGTTAAATAAAAGTTAGTTATTTTTTTTGTCTTTTCCTTGTTTTGTTTTATTAGTTTATAGAGTAAACTACGATTTTTGTCCTTATAGTTTGTTGGGGAAATAGGGTAAAAGGAATCGATCAGGTAACCGGATTTCTCGTGAATCATGTGAGTTCACTTTTCGAATTGATATTTCGACCCTATGCCTGAGTTTCACGAAATTAAATCTAGGATAAGACTCAAGAACACTTTCGTATTTAGGCAAAAAACTGAAAACAAGTTTTCTGGAGAGTATTTGAAGGCTTGCTCAAAATTGTGTGTTTTAAAACGTAAGTATATATGGTATATACACTAGTTCCATTAGTAAAAGAAGGAAAAAACTGAAATGATAATCATGGCTAATTATTAGCAATAATGAGTCGGTTACAACCATTATCGCTAAAATCATGGGTTGAAAATAACTACACAATAAATGCAGGTTGAGAACTCTGATCATACGAGACCTAGAGATAGGACTTAGCCTGATCAGAGCATGACAACTCAGAGGTAGTGTTAGATATAAATAAAATAATAGGTTTATTTATTATTTGTAAAAGCCTTATTTATTTTTATGAGGGACCAAATTTGTAATTTATTCTTTACTCTATGATCTAATAAAAAAAGGGGGGGGAAGACAAAAAAAAGTTAACTAAAATATTTAAGTAGATGTAGTCAAGGACTAAAAGTGAAACAAAATTTGACCAAATTATAATTAGTTTTAAAAAGAGATCAAGCTTGATAATGAATAATAACCACAAGGACAAAAATGTAATTTACTCTTATTTATTTATTTATTAAACTTAGAGACATGAAAAATATTGCCTTTTAAAGATATCTAGATATTTTTTGTTGGGAACTACCGTTTTATTTTCCGAAAATGAGGGTGGGATCCATTTTTCCGTGCTTAAATTAATGGGTTTCTGTTTTACCGGTACTAAGTTTTTGTTTTTTATTACGTCATCTAAATCAAATACTTGCATTTTAAAATATTTCGTTTATCTTAGGGTCCGTTTACCAAACATTTATCCGGGTAAACGTTTACCAAATCACATTACTTACTGGATGCAAGGACCAAAAATCTTAATCGGTAAGAGCGAATGCAAGGACCGAGAGTCTTACCCCGGTAAGTTAGGGCGACGACTTTTACTATGGTTAGCGTTTACCGGATGAATTGTTGCATACGAAACCGATTTAGTGAACTAAAATCTTACCCGGTAAGTAAGTTATAGTGTAAATTTGATTGGTAAGTGCTTACCCGAGTAAGGGTTTGATAACCGACCCCTTACAAAAATATATTTTAATCTCTTGTCGGTACATAGCTACTATAATTTTCAACAAATATTTAGGAGGTGTTTGGGAGTGCTTATATTTTTGACTTATTTGCTTATAGCTTCTCCCCACCGCAAATAAGCTATTTGGAGTATTTGGATAGAAAAAATCAAAAATGGTTATTTGCTTCTCCTCACCACAAATAAGTTGTTTTTGATAAGTCATTCCATACCTACTTATTTACTTCTCCTTATTTCCTTATCTATCCAAATTATCTTTTTACCCTCAATTTTTAACAAACACTTTTTAAAAACTGTTTTTCCTCGCCACATAAGCAAATAAGCATAAGTTAAAAATATAAGCACTCCCAAACACCCCCTAGTCTTTAATGATGAATCCACTCACATCCCAAACTTACTAATATAATTAATAATTAATAATTAAACATTATAAGTTATTTATTTTATAAGAGATGTTGACGTTAAAATTTTATTTATTTTTTATTGATAAAAAATGATGTTAAAGTCTGAACTTTGAATTAATAAAATTGTTTGTTTTTGTAAACTAACAAACGTATGAATTTAATTATTTTTGAAAGGAAAAAAAACGTACTAGAAGACTATTTGTTTTTGAAAGAAAAAAACTTTTGAAATCTGAATCAACAAGATTATTTGTTTATAAATGAAAAAAAAACATCTTAGATGTCCATGTTTTTATACAAGGCTTTGAATTTATATTTGTATTTTATTTTGTTATAAAATAAGTGTTTATATTTATATTTAAGTTTGTTTTAAATAAATATCATTTTAAAGGTAAGTATCTATTTTCATTCTGTTTTTCATTACGAGACAAAAATGTTATGTCTCTACCTATAAAGGTAAAATCGTGTTTCATTCTTATTATGAATATTTATTTTCGATCAAGGAGAATACTGAATTTTGGTTTAGTTAATTGAATAATTTTTTTTTCAAGATTTTAAGAAAAAAATCAGAGTTGCTTTCTTTTTATGTGCAAACATATTTGTTTTCAATAATTGTATGATTTTTTGGAGTATTTATTTTTGTTTCTCACATCATATATTTTGGTTTAAATTAATTATGATTAAGACATACCTTTAAAAGAGTTAAAACAATGTAGTTAGTGATCGACACAATGTTCAAGACATAATTGGCTGCAATAGTGTTCGCTTTTTGAGTTGGAATTTTTAACATATAGTATATATGGGTATGAACTGGATCTAGTAAGTGACTTAATGAAATTGGTCCAAAAGAAACACGACTTAGTCGAAAGTTTTATTTTTTGGTACATCTCTAACAATAAGCTCCAGAAGATCACAGAAGAGTTAGACGTGGAGTCTAACAGGACAAATCTTGAGTAGGACAAAGTTGTGATTCTTATTATCTTAAATAAACGTTCAAATAAAAATACTACAAGGTGAACCGAAAATAAACACAATAAACCCCACAAGTGCACATATCTCGTCATCTCTTATACAATTTGACAACTGCAATCACCACAACTTCTACAGCTCTGTTAAAACATGTTGCACAAAGAATATGCAATAAAATAGGACATATTGCATGAAAATGTGATCTGATTTATATTTGGTGTAATATAATTTCAAAACCTTTATTTTATAGATATATATATATCAAACATTTAGACCAAAGCACGATACATTTGACCAAAATAGAAACCAAAACACTATACATTTAGTGCTCATAAGTTACATAGTTACAATTAATCCTCAGAAATAAACCGGGTAATTTAATATTTGAGATATCACATCTCAAAATACCAAAAATAAAAATTTTAAAAGTATATTATATAAAATAAGAATTACATCAAAAATACATTGCAATTTTCATTGGATCTCCGTTGTTCTTTAACAACGATGACTATTCATTTAAGTCTTCGGGTAGCACCACTAGACCTTCAACAAGGTGGAAATTCTCGTATTCCTTATTTTCATGCAAGATACCCCTACTCATAATCTATGAGATTTACATTAATAGGTTGATTTTATCAAATAATGATTTGATTTAATTTAAAATAATTATATAACTTTACATCTACCCTTAAAATTCATTTTTTTCTTAACATCCTCTATCTCCTCTCTTGTTTATCTAATCTTGTTCTTTTGACATTAAAATTCAAAATCGGTTATCTCTACAAAGATTAATTGTAATTAGAGTAAACTACAATTTGTATATGTGGTTTGATGTTTATAACGATTTTCGTCATTACTGCTTTTTTTTCTTGTCTCTGTGGTATCCATTTTGCTTCCATTTTCGTTCCTCCATCCAAATCTATTAAAATAAGATGTTAACTCATCCAAAAAATTACACATTTGGTCCTTATGGTATACCAGTTCTTACATTTTATCCTTAAATTACATAGTTTACATTTTACTTTTCTTTCTTTATTATACTTTATCAAAGACATTTATTTTTCAATTATTCATATTGTATATTTTTAAAATTATTTTAACTTTAATTATAAAAATATTCAAATAATATCATTAAAATTATTGTTAAGACATGATATTTTATTAAATGCACTTTACTCCCACCATTCCATATTTTTTTTAAAACTTTATCTTTTATTAATTCATCAAATTTGTTTAATATTTAAATTAAACACAAACACACACACAACCACTATTATCTTTTATTAATTAGCCTAAATTTGTTGATTTAAAATATTAAACAAAAAAGTGTGTATTAAATTACATAGTTTACACACTTTTCGTTTAATTACTTGAAAAATAAATGTCTTGACACACACACACACACACACACATTTTATCAAAATAGCGGTTGTGTGTGTTTTGTGTGTTTGTTTAATTTAAATATTAAACAAACTTGATTAATTAATAAAAGATAAAGTTTAAATAACAATATGGAATAGTGGGAGTAAAGTGCATTTAATAAAAACAACAATCAGTTATTATAAAATAAAACTAAGTTTTTTCTTGAATTTTATTAAACATCTTCCAATGGTAATTTAAAATAAATAAAAGGCTTTAAATAAATCAAAAAATAAAAAAAATTAACTTTAAGACATTTAACTTAAAACTTTGAAAAAAATATCATGTATTTATCAAAAAATTTAATGAAATTATTTGATTATTTTGATTATTTAAGCTATAATAATTTTGAAATTATATAATATAATTAATTGAAAAATATGTCTTTGATAGAACATAATAAAGAAATAACAAATAAATGTAAAAAATGTAAACTATGTAATTGAAAGATTAAAAATGTAAAAATTGGGGTATCATAAGGAACAAATATGTAATTTTTTGGATGAGTTAACACCTTATTTTAATAGAGTTGGATGGATAGACGAAAATAAAAGTAAAACAAAAACTACATGGATGAAAAAATCAGTTTTTAAAGACCAAGTACGACGTTATAAGCATCAAACCACAGAGATGAAAATCATAGTGTACTCTTGCAATTATAACTTTTACATGTCCAAACACACCATAAACCAACGCTGACAAGCATACGTGGAAAAAATAAATAGGTCAAGAAACAAATCAAAACGATAATTTAGATCTACATTTTAATTGTATCTTGCTCCTTTATTGCATCTCAATAACAAATCAAAACGATAAATTTGATGTATGTAAATTCTTTGTGCACGTAAATTTTCGATCATATAATATGTCGAATTTCATCGAACGGTCATATCAAAGTTCGGTCTCAAAGCTCTAAATTGACATTCAGGACAATATTTTCTATAAGTCGCATGCATTGATTTACCTTTTGAAAAAATTCTTCGTAACATAACTCTAAATTTAGTTAGTACGCGTTTACAAGTTTCTAAACCGTCTTGAACGGCCAAATTGATAATGTGGACAACACAACGTGTATGAAATATTTGACCATTCAGCATAGGGGTTAAAACACACTTTACTTTTTCCACACATGCATTATTATTACTAGCGTTATCAAATGAAATGCTAACGATTTGATTTGTTAAATTATAAAAGATAAGTGTTTTTTAATAATTGAAAATTGACGTTCACCTGAACGTGACGCACCAAACGTTTCAAACGTGATTATACGTTTGACTAATTGTCACGACTCCATCTAATGTGTCGTTATACATATATAAGAATTTGACAATCCGTGTGGTGGGCTCCACACATCACAAGTTAAAGAAACGTTGTTAGGCATTTGTTCAAACATGTTTCATATTTCCTTTTTAGCATTTTCCCACATTTCTAGTGCCTTACGTCTGACGGCTTATCGGAGTGTAGCGAGGTTGTAGACATTTTTGGATCATCTTCGTCATGTAAGGATTGTGGAAATGTCCAAACGGCAACCCCATTTGAATGACACATTTAGTTGTCACTTCCTGGGTCAACATCGCATCGTACGACCATATTTGACCTTGTTTGTCAAGTATGGGTTGACTTGAATCACCTTCGGACTTCAACGCCTTGCAAGTGTTATCGGTGTGCCGCTTTAACGTCGAGTTTCCCATGGTCGTAAGGAGAGCTCCACACATTTTGCATTGTGCCTTTTTGTCCTTGTTCATGAGAACCACCATATTATAACCATTCCAAACTTCGGACTCGTCCGTACTCGGCAAGAACTTCTCTAATTTGTTCGTTTAATGTGTAACAACCCAAACTAAATAAAGCATACTTAGCATTTATATTTAAATAATTACAAAACTGGGTCCACAAAAGTTTCATTTCATCTGTCTAAATAACTTAGGTTGGCGGAAACAACCTATACACAACTGAAAAAACTAATAACTAGAGTGCCACTATGCTTCTTGACTCTTCTTGCTAAGCTCAGCCTATTTGCCCGAGCTCCTGGAAACCTGCTTACCTGAAAAGGTTTTAATTTGAAAATGCGAGGGTTAGACCATAAGGTCTAGTGAGTCCCTCCTAACAGTTATCAAAGCATTTAAAAACAGTTTATCTCTTCAGCTTCAAACATTCATACTCAACACGTCAAAATCATAAACGGACTAAAGTCCGCCTCCTCGTAATCTGACACCCTGAAGCCACCCGTAGGTGACAACGAGTCAGCCTCATGTTGCCTTGCGGAGCCTCGCTCCTGGCATATAGGTACCTCCCTTCCCGCACGAGAGCTGGCGGAACTACTCTCCCGTCTTTGCCAGTTTACGTCTCCTCGATGTATGCATACATTCTACATAAAACTTTAAACAACTTTCATGCAATTAAAGCATAATAATAAAGCATGGAAATTCTCAACATTCATAACACATTTTGAAAACACTTTAAAAGCCACACATTTTAGTTTAGAAAACTCACCTGAGGCTCTTACTTCTCGTTCCTAAACTGTTCCAAACTTCCAAATCGACTTCCCTGAATAAACGGGCATAAAACAACAACTCATCAAAAGTATCCGGACAACTCAGGTTTTCCGGACAACCCTACTTTTCCGGACGCTAAAGAGTTCGGACACCCACACTAATCCGGACGACAACTAATCCGGACAACACTCATTTTCCGGACATCACGCTCTCCGGACAACACATCCTATCCGGACGACTCCTATCCGGACACACACACATCCGGACAACTCCTATCCGGACACTTACCCAGAAACATTCATCTGATCGAAGTGTCCGGACGGCGCTGGACGAGTTTGGAGGCTGTAATCTCACGAAAATCCTCCAAATTAACACGATAGAGCGATAAAAGGTAACATGAACATTACCTAACCAACTCTTATCAAATTCTTACTATCCAAACACTATTAGATGATTTAATCTCTCTTTCAAGACCAAAAAGCACTTTCTTACAAAAACTCCCAATAAACAATCAAACACTATCAAATCAGCAGAGAGTTTGTAAGAAGGATTACCTGACCAAATTACTAGCAGAAACGAATTCCAACACCACCTTCTCTTCTGAATCCACAGATTGGTGCCTCTCTTCTTCAAATGCCAAGAATAGCAAAAACCCTTTCTCTCCTCTTTTCTTTTCAATAGCCGCCAACCACAACAAAATCAGGAGAAATATGACTCTCCTAGGGTTTTTGTGCCCATTTTATACCTTACCCCCTAATAACAAAATACTCCCCTCAACTTCCATTTTATTAACTTTCCACCACAAGACTTGGAACCCTTCCTTTTTGGACACGGTTACTACAACACTCCCTCCTCAAAAGAATTATGTCCCCGGAATTCCATTCTCGAAAAGATGAGGGTACCTGGACATCATATCTGATTCCACTTCCCACGTAGCTTCTCGTCCCTTATGATATCTCCATTGGGCTTTAACCAGTCTGACCCCCCTATTCCTTGTTTTCCGAACTTTACTGTCTACGATCTCAATCGGCTCTTCCTCAAACATCAATTTCTCATCAATGCTGACATCTTCTAACGGAATGGCTACATCGGTCCCGGCCAACATTTTCTTCAGATTGACACATGAAATGTTGGATGAACTCCTCTTACTTCTTCCGGCAAGTCCTACTTGTATGCCGCTGCTCTAACTTGCTCATTAAAGACGAAAGTCAACTCCTTATCGCCTGTAATTCTTGCAAGGTCGATCTCACTACAGCTACCCTCATCTGTTCCTCATAACAGAGACGCACATCACCCTACGAATCCTTCCAAAATTTCATCTAGTATCTCAAGATCACGCGCTAACTAATCAACTTTCATAACTCCGACGGATCCACAGACGTAGTCCACTTTACACATCCCTCAATTCTTCGAGGTTCCACGGTCTTATGCTTTCAATCCATCCACTCAGTTCTATTCGGCTGCCCCAAATCGTTCAGATGGGGAAATGTAACTGCACTCCCTGCGTGAAACCGTCTTCGGTGAGTCATCACTTGCTAAAACGTGCCATCCTGCACTATTTACTTGTACCCTCTTCGATCACTACACTTGCTTAAAACTATCTGATAAAACCAAGGCCAATCGTGCCTCCGTCCACACCTCGGGACTCACGGTTTTAATCACGTCTAGTTAAAGTCTCTCTTACATTTATACTTCCTTAAGAAAAAGAACTTGGCAGAAATTTCCCGCCACAACAACGAGAATCTTCTGCCAGGAAAACTCGCTCACTGACAACTTGGCACCAGGCCAACCTTGTACATCCCGACAAGCTCACACCCTTGAGCCTCTCCTTGGCATACCTGAAATTCTAGATTACTTCTCCGAACCGACATTCGTCTATGCAGATCATACTCCTTTCCCGAATCCCATTGGCTACAACTTGTCAACTAATTCGTACGTTCTCACCACTTCATCATTTCACACTTAACGTGTCTAATAGAAGGAAACCTCTATAATTCCTTATTGGGGTACTCACCTATCTGAAATGAACTTATCCTGAAGGCTCATCAATTTCTCACTGCTTGCTACAAGCGTCCAGTCATATAACATAACTTCGGTTACTCCCACTCAACTAGGTGGGGTAACCACGATCACACCCTATTGTTCTCAATAGCTTACACTGAACGATCAGTTCGCTTGAACGTTTCTCACAAAATCACTAACTTAACTCATTCAGTTGTCTTATCCACTTCTTTCCTGCACAAGCTCATACACAATTTACTTCCTCAATACTTCCTCCAAAAGTTAGCACACTTATCAAGGACAATCTACACAACACTGCGCCTATCGGCATTACTGCCAAGTTTACTACTTCCGATTTACTTACTTATTCCGACATACTGTCTTCACCTCCCCACGCTAGCGTGGAGTACTGCCCACCAACATTACTCGCCCCTCTCTTCCGACAATTCTTAAGCTGCAAATGTTGTCTCATTACTATACATAACCAAACGGTTGCACTAGAATTCTAACTTAAGGCTTTCGACTAAATCACCTCGAACGTCACCAGAGTTCGACGTCACTGTACATTCTTTAAACTCCAACTTTTACTTTCTCAGACAATTCGTTCACACATAAGCAACACTCACATTCTTTAAGGATTTCACATCTATTCCACCACATTTTGACTAATACATCCACCATCTTCTTTAAACTTCCAATGATCCCAAATATGCTTACTTAGCGACTCTTACAACTACAAACACTTGGTTCTCCTTTGGGTAACTACCCGCCACCACTCCGTGATGCTATCCCGAACATAAACATATCACCACGTCAACTTACACCCACGTGCTCCAACAACCTGGTTAACACTCGAACACCTCATCCGAAACTCCCAAAAAGGCTTCTATCTGATGTTTCATCTTTCTCTAACATCACATCACTGCGACGCTAGCTGGCACTTTTAACTTGGCAATTATTGCCACTACATAACTATACATTCCTCACTCATACATCACACTGCAGACCAAAACTCTCATGGCCATTCATACACAACTCAAGCTTATCTTCAAGACCTCACACATAAATAACCGAGTCTATCTCGCTACATCGTCTCTCCCCAGCTCTAGTTGAACCACAACACCCGAGTTTCTGATTAATTCTAACATACTCGTTTCTTGCTAGCTCTTTGCAATACCAAGCCATCATATCGACAGGGTACATTTCCTCACAGATCGACATAATCTATACCCTCACTTCGTTTGTGCTAAATACTTCATTCTTTACGAACCATCCATCTCGCTAGTAAAACGCTTATCTAAAACAGCAGCCTTTCCCTATCTTAACACCCCTACAAAGTGGTCCTTCAACTTTCAACCTTCTGATTCAAGTCTTCTGTCTCATGCAGCTTACACAACTACTGACTTTAACGTCAATAGTTGACCTGTTGATACTTCCTTAGCCTATTATTCAACAAGGGTCCCTTACTGAACCTAATCCTTCAAACATACCATAATCAAATTCACATCCCGTCGTCCTCATTTCAAACTCACTCGCGTAACTACAGCATTACAAGCTCACCTCGAAGCTCATATTCCCACGCCATAGGCATTTCATTCTTCCTCCCACACTTCTCATAACGAGTTGCTAAAACCGTCACCTTGAAGGCTTCAAGTCCTTCCTCCAGACACATTTGTCTCTCAACAACCGTACTTTCCGTTACCGTACAAGGGTGTAAACCCTCATACAACCCACACTATATTCCACTTCCGACTCTACCACTGTTCACCTTTCCTCTTGAGCACAAATACTAAGGCTACAACATTCCTTCCTGATTTGCCCGACACCTTTCCACTCTTGAAGTTCTTCCTTAGCTTAACACACTATATCCTATGACCTAGTGAGTTCATAGCCTTCATGCATGACAACGCAATAGATAAAATCATTTACACGGTTTATCATTTTAAATAAACAGCATTTGAAACTGTCTTGGGTTTACTCGACCCCATCGCTCTTATAACTTCAATGCCCTGCACGACGATTCGAGAATCGCTTGCATGCATTTCGACCTTACTCTTACTCAATCAGAACGATGTTATTACGACAGTGATGTATTGAATGAAAATCTTTTCATATGACATAATTCTGCAAGAACTACCGACACAAGGTAAACCAGTATAAAACGTTTATAAAAGATTCATCGTAAATCCTAACATAACCTCCAGCATGGTACTGCACTGTGCTTTGGATCACATAAGCATTCCGCGGTCGGGGCCCAAGCAGACTCCCCTCTCGCCTCTTTCGAAACCTACGCAAACTCCCTTCTACTCGAAATAGGAGGAAACGAGTTCCAACCTACCAGTCCGTCATACATATCCAATGGATCATCAGGTCCCGAGGATCACTCTCTGATCCCACAGTGCAGCCCGACTCCACAAAGCACATCATTCATTTCGTAAAATATGCACTTTTAAATCCTTCAAATCATCACAGGCTTTCTTAAGTAAAACACGTAGTTCATGGAAAACATGCATGACAGTTACAAACAGTTTATGCTCGGGAAAGAAATCATAATTAATTTAAAACATTTAACACTCTGTGTTGTAAAAGGTGTTGGGAACTCATACTCAATTATATAACTTCATCATGTCAACTCTCATTTGGTTATAAAAGTTTTGCATTCAAACGTTTTCTTGACTTATCATGGAAAGAGTGGAATATTTTGCAAATCGCAAACCTCAAGACTTCATTGTACGATATAAATGGATTTGCATTTTTCTTTTAACATACGCTTGCACACTCCGACTCATATTCGATCAAATTTGATATTTACACATTTACTTTACTTATGAAAAATCTCATGTACCCATACACGAACTCAATGCATGAAACTCTACTTGCAATTGAAGGCTACTCACTCAAACAAGGTCGATCGCTTTACTCACACGACTTATCCTTGACACTCTACCTTTGACCAGTGGTCGCCCTCTCGGCTTTGCAACAACTTGCTATACATACATTCAACGATCCACTTACTCAACCATTTCATACTACCTTCATCTCGATCAAATCATCTCATATTATACCTCTACACGTTTTCAGTCCTCTACAGAAATCTCTCTTCACAGATCCTGCCACTGAACGACTCGACTAAAGGGTCAGAGCTCTAATGCTCTGCTCGCTCTTGAATTGACACCTCCAAGATCTCGACATTGTCCTTCCTTATCCTTGCAACGGATCTACCCCACGCTCTCTAGAACTAGGACTCTCCAGAAACAGGAGTCTTACTCAAAATCAGTCATTCAACCTCTTCGAATCCACGAAGATCTACCGCTAGACGACTCATAACATTCTATACATCATTTCTTCTCTATGACGTATACATACATCACCTCATAAATGATTTCTCACGATACTTCCCCTACAATGGGTCTCACCCTACCCCTCAGGGATCTTACTGATATTCTAAAGTACTGGAACACGACATAAACACTAGCTTCTAACTACCACTTCGGAATAATAAGGCAGGTTAAGCACATACATGTACCTGTAAGTTCGCAATTACACTGGCCAGGTGGAATCTCAAACTTACCTTACATGACAGTCCTCAGTACCCTATTAGTCATATCTCTATAATAGTGTCCTCCTAACGCATTTCCTGATTCTCAGTTGTGATTTCTACTCCCAAGTTTAAGTTTAGGCCCGTCCGGTCACCTAAATCCCTTAAACTATGGCTCTGATACCAATTGTAACAACCCAAACTAAATAAAGCATACTTAGCATTTATATTTAAATAATTACAAAACTGGGTCCACAAAAGTTTCATTTCATCTGTCTAAATAACTTAGGTTGGCGGAAACAACTTATACACAACTGAGAAAAACTAATAACTAGAGTGCCACTATGCTTCTTGACTCTTCTTGCTAAGCTCAGCCTATTTGCCCGAGCTCCTGGAAACCTGCTTACCTGAAAAAGTTTTAATTTGAAAATGCGAGGGTTAGATCATGAGGTCTAGTGAGTCCCTCCTAACAGTTATCAAAGCATTTAAAAACAGTTTATCTCTTCAGCTTCAAACATTCAAACTCAACACGTCAAAATCATATACGGACTAAAGTCCGCCTCCTCGTAATCTGACACCCTGAAGCCACCCGTAGGTGACAACGAGTCAGCCTCATGCTGCCTTGCGGAGCCTCGCTCCTGGCATATAGGTACCTCCCTTCCCGCACGAGAGCTGGCGGAACTACTCTCCCGTCTTTGCCAGTTTACGTCTCCTCGATGTATGCATACATTCTACATAAACCTTTAAACAACTTTCATGCAATTAAAGCATAATAATAAAGCATGGCAATTCTCAAAGATCATAACACATTTTGAAAACACTTTAAAAGCCACACATTTTAGTTTAGAAAACTCACATGAGGATCTTACTTCTCGTTCCTAAACCATTCCAAACTTCCAAATCGACTTCCCTGAATAAACGGGCATAAAACAACAACTCAGCAAAAGTATCCGGACAACTCAGGTTTTCCGGACAACCCAACTTTTCCGGACGCTAAAGAGTCCGGACACCCACACTAATCCGGACAACACTCCTTTTCCGGACATCACGCTCTCCGGACAACACATCCTATCCGGACAACTCCTATCCGGACACACACACATCCGGACAACTCCTATCCGGACACTTACCCAGAAACATTCATCTGATCGAAGTGTCCGGACGGCGCTGGACGAGTTTGGAGGCTGTAATCTCACGAAAATCCTCCAAATTAACACGATAGAGCGATAAAAGGTAACATGAACATTACCTAACCAACTCTTATCAAATTCTAACTATCCAAACACTAATAGATGATTTAATCTCTCTTTCAAGACCAAAAAGCACTTTCTTACAAAAACTTCCAATAAACAATCAAACACTATCAAATCAGCAGAGAGTTTGTAAGAAGGATTACCTGACCAAATTACTAGCAGAAACGAATTCCAACACCACCTTCTCTTCTGAATCCACAGATTGGTGCTTCTCTTCTTCAAATGCCAAGAATAGCAAAAACCCTTTCTCTCCTCTTTTCTTTTCAATAGCCGCCAACCACAACAAAATCAGGAGAAATATGACTCTCCTAGGGTTTTTGTGCCCATTTTATACCTTACCCCCTAATAACAAAATACTCCCCTCAACTTCCATTTTATTAACTTTCCACCACAAGACTTGGAACCCTTCCTTTTTGGACACGGTTACTACATAATGCATCACCGTCGACCATTTTGAGTGCAAGATGGAAGAACTGAGAGATTGAGAAGTTGCGAAAAACGAACACGATATAGCGAGAAATCGAGAATTGTGAGCGGGAGTTGCGTTTTGTAACTTGGTATCTAACCCCATACACCAAGTATCTTATTTATAGTGTTTAGGAACCATTAAAATCACAAAAAACGGTCAAAAACGCATCCAAACGGTCATATTACCGTTATAAAACGCTCACATTAAAAAAAAGGGTCGGGTCGGCAAAACATCCATATAGTCGGCCTGGTTATAACCGACGGGCTGAGGTCCAGGCTTGGAGCGGTCCGGGCCTAGCTAGGCTTAGAGCCTCTGACGGGCCGGACCGGTTTGGCCATCTCTACTTATATATTTAATTCAACTGAAAGTTTAGGCCGGGTCAAAAATCAAAATAGGTAGGATTGATCCGTCAACAATTCTTGATTTTTGTTGTACGGAATTTCATTAATAGTTAAAAACATTTAATATAAATAAAACTATTATTTATTAATATCTAATTATTTTAATAAGACAATTTAGTTTTTTTTCATTATAAATAAGTGGGTTTTTGGTGGTCGTTCGAATAAATCGAGCCCCCACCTGCAAGGCCCATGATCCAGTTTAGCCTTAGTTGATCCACACACCATTCCGGGCCTAAGCCCAATGGGCTCTTATGGCTTCATTATAGTTGGAGCAATTTGTAAGACTTTTAGTTCTTGCAACTCTAGTTCCTACATGCTTACAAATTTAACATTGAAATAAATATTTATTTTTAAAATCACGATGAAAATTTCGGTTCGTATCACATTTGATACCGTTACCTCCGGGATTTGATGTAGTCTTTAAAAAACGGATTTGATTACGATCGTCAAACTTGAAAAAACTGCGTTATCATAGTAGTGGACATAAGTAAAAAAGAGAATAAATGAGAGATGAAGTTTTTTTTGGAGATATAGAGAACAACTTTTTAAGTTTGTATGGATAAAAATATCCATATGTATTAATCTATCTATATAGATTGGGAAGATTTTTGTTTGGGAGAGTTTTTTCATAAATGAGAAGAGTGCTCTTTAATTGGAAGGGACAAGTTAAGAAAAACATGACTTTCCACATAAAGCTCACCCCTAGAAGCTTACCGAATAAGCCACTACCAAAAGTCATGTATAACAAACGAAATAAGTTATAACTCTCATTAACCTCATTAAGCATTTAACAAACACGCCCTTAAAGATTGTTGTAAATTAACTCAAAGATTCTTGAAAGGAAGGTTAAAATAATCGCAAGAGCAACTATCAATATCAACTAATTTTTTTGAATTAATAGAAATAACGATTTAACTTGGATATCTGTCGTTTTCCTCCTATATCTTTTGTAGGAAACACGCTTTTTTGTGTGCTAATGAAATCGGTTGACCCCAAACTAAAAAGTAATTCGTATTGCAAGACATAAGAATAGTGAAAAGGAGAACATTTTACCCACGTTTTAGTAAAACTTTGTAATAAATGCCAAATTTGTCATGTTTGCCTGACTCCGCAGGTGCCATATAAAAAGACCGATCACAACTTCGAAATCATTTTCTTAGATGGCATCCAGGGAGCCAGGCAAATCATTCAACTTTTCAAGCTTCATTGCAATCTTGTTGGTCCTAATGCAACCCCATCATCAGTAACCTCCGCACCTACAAACAACGTACAATGATTTTATCAATATACAAATAATGTACTATGAAAATATAATATTTAACACCTTTTCAAACCACATTACATATTCATTTTGCGCTTGCAATGAACCACAAGTAACGTTTAGATTCTTGAATAATGAATATCTGTTAAAACAGTGCAAATACGGTATCTAATGGAGGTTTGTATGAGCTTAGAAATGATCATGGGATGATGGGTATTTAAGGATTGGTGGGAAGTTATAGACAAACAATAATCCAACCACAAGTGTCAAGAGGGGTGGTCTTAGGCGGCAGAAAGGCTTCATTGTGCGAATTTATGGGATCAAATACAAAATTCCCATTTGTTTGGTAACTAATATTTTTGAGTTTATATATTTTAATTTATAAAATCCTAAATAATTTCATGGAAAAATCCAAATCGGTTGATAATTATGCAAAAATTGTAACGTATTTGACGGGATATCACGATTTGCCCGATGAAAGTCCAACCCACAACACCTTAATGGGTTATCGTTTTGATATGATTTTTAACATTTAAAGTAGTGAACAAGTATCGGTAATTTACGATTAAGAATGTATTAGAAACTAATAGCTTTTACTCACAACTGATTTATGGCCATCATTATTTGTTTTCTAGAATCAACTTGAGATAGTCGTCTCTATCTCATCGTTATAGTTTTTATTTTCACGTTCACTTCAACCTTAAACCTTAAAGGACAGGGACATCAGTGTGGCTTGGAAGACTGTTTCATATTGCTTAATTGAATTGCCACTTCACATGCAATAGCCATAACTACAACAAAATTTTGTTTTTAGGATGTCAAGAAATGACGCATGAATAAGGTTAATAGAACGTTTTACAAACCGACTCATTATAATGTATTTCAATGATTTTTTAGGAAAAAAATTAATGATGGAATGGAAGCTCCTTTTTATCAGTTTTGGTTTAAGACCGATACCGAACAACCAACTATGGCTGAGCGAATAAGCTATATGGGCTATACAGCCCATTAAGCCACAACCAAACAGCCCCTTAGTCTTTATTTTTCCACTTACGTTTTTAAGTGTTTGCATTTTTATTGACTTTAAAATGTTACTATACATGTTGGAGTAAGAGCATCTCCAAAATTCTTTAAAAACGGACAATATCTGGTCCAATGACTTCGAATCCAACTTAAAACCATGATGACAGTTAATTGTAGCCCACAACTTGAGTCTTATAAGAAGCTCACAAGTCCCAATTTATATCCATGTGGGATGAGTTGTTACAGTTGGTCAACTACCAGTCAAACAACTATTCATCTCGACATAATCTAGGATAATAAACTTTCGGTAAATAAAGTAGAAGTATATTGTTAGGAGTAATCAATCATACAATTGATTTTGTATATAAATAACAAAGAAATGGGTAGAAATTTGTATTAAACAAATCTTTTACAATAAAATTTCAATTCCAAAACAACAATAATTGTAAACCTTACTTGAATTTCGTATACCGTTCTTGAAATTACACCGATTGAGGCCTGCACGGAAGCAGTGTCCTAAGACAAAAATTCGCCGGTGGTATTGGCGTTTATCCCGAGGATACAACAATCGTATTCAAGTCTTGTACTTGAATCTAGCGAATCATATCATGTTTGAAGATGTAGAAAGATGAGAGAGAACCCATAATTTGTGTATTTTTCGTGTGAAAAATCGTCTTCTAACGAAGAGAAGAGGGTGTGGCTTTTATAGTTTTTCGTTACCAACCGACAGAAACTGCCAGGCGGTCTGCGCGAGTGGCGGCGCTAGTGAACCCGTGCGGGGAGTCGCGCCGAGTTCTGTGTGTCGAACTCTCCAGTGCTTCGCGCGCATCGCCCCGCGACTCTAGCCGCATCGTCATCCGCGCCGGGCTCTGTTCCAGAGTCTCGCGCGCTTTCCCAAGCGCTGTTAGCCTACACCACATTGATCCTCAATCTTAAATCTCGACCCCATCGAGACCCAAGGCCCAAGGCCCAATCTTTGACATTAAATATTTATATTTATGTCAAGGAAAGCCCACAAGAACACTACACTCAAAGCCCAAGCAATTAAATGGTTCATTTAATGCTCTCTAGTTTGGGTTTATTAAGTGTTCTAAAGATTGCCTTGGCTCCTATGTGGGACTAGGTTTCTCACATCTATACTAAGTTCCAACATATATTACTCCATCCATCCCAAAATAAGGTCTACGTTACTATATTAGTTTGTCCCAAAAACAAGTGTCAACATTCAAAAGTATGGTAATGTTTGGTACGCAGACATGACAGGACAACATTGGACATGACATGACTGAACTGGACAAGACAAGTGTTTGTCTTGTGTTTGGTATGACTAGGACTAGATAGGACAGTACTGGACAATTTTCCCTAAAAGTTGTTTGATGATTTTATATATCATATAATAGTTATAAATTGACATAAATAAGTATATATTTAAATAATTTAATCAATTTTTTTTAGTTTTTTACACAATTTTCAAACACATAAATACGTACAAAAAGCAATTTAAGTTTGTTATAGTGGAGGAATAGGTAGAGGTGGCCGACGGTGGTTGGCGATGGCGGCGACAATGGGTAGTGGTGACCCTTAAAACTAACACCATATTAGGATTATATATCAGATGATTAGTAATTTTTTAGTTTATGTCTCACTTTTGTCTCATGTTCTTCCACCTATTTTGGTGGAACAAGAAAAGACATTTTTTTGTCTCATCTTGTCCCACTCTTTCCAGTCCTTGTCCCTATCCCACGTCGCGTCAAACATGGGACAGTGAAGTTTTGTCGTGTCCCATGCAATGTTCTAAAAAACTCGCCACGCAGCCGCCATGGCACCAAGGCTTGTGTCTCACGCCATGTTAAGCCCGCGGCGCGCCATGGCCTAATGCACAATTTTCATAATGCGATATTTGATTTTTCTTTACGTTTTTATGTCTTATTTGCATGTTTTTTAATATATAATCTAATTTAACTTGCTTACTACTACTAGCTAATTGAGTAACACTACAAAACATATATTTTTTTATATAATATTATAAATGAATTAAAAATTGAACGCCATAAGTCACGCCTTGAAAACGCTATAGCTTCGCCATGGCTTCGCCATGGCTTCTAAGGCTTGAGGCTTGACCTCGCCGCCACGTCACGCCTCACGTCATTTAGAACCTTGGTCCCATGTCACCCCAAACGTGGGACAATGAGTTTTCTCTCGTCCTGTCTGGTCCCATGTACCAAGTGCATGCAAAAAATCTATTTTCTCATTCTACCCTTAATTATGAGATTGAGAAAATTTCTCTCTCTCGCTCTCTTAATTATTAAGGGTAATTATCCTTTTGTTAATTAAAAAGTGTAATAATTACACATTTCTAAAACTATGTGAATTTCTAATTGTTAACATTTATTTTGGTACGGTGGTACCATATTTTTTCATACCGTAATCGCAGTGTATTTCATCTTTTTACCAACGTTCAATATCGTCTGATGTGTTTTTAGCCAAATTTCGGCGTTTCGAGAGATTTTTAACGCTTTTTGCTTGATTTCGGGGGATTTTAAGTTTTTTTATCGATTTCGAGAGATTTTTTCGGTATTTTTTGTTGATTTCAAAAGTTTTTTTGGTTGAATGGGTATAAGAGTTAGGCATTTTTTTCAGTTTAGGTGCACCTCTTGTAGTTTCCAAAACAATATGGTAGCACCTCCTAAATCGATACGGTGACACCTTTACGGAAACGAAAAATTTTACCCTTCGCCGGAGAATTAATACGGTGGCACGTGCCACCACCTGCCCACCTACAGGTCCGTCCCTAGTTAGAAAGAAGGGTATTTATGTCTTTTTACCCTTTTTATTATACAAAATTAAGTTTAATCAAATTGTATTTAGATATATTTATATATATATATATATATATATATATATATATATATATAGAGAGAGAGAGAGAGAGAGAGAGAAAGGTTCAAACGAGAACGCTAACTATTTACAAGAAACGCGAGGACGGCCGCCCATGTACAAAATCACATGTGATTCACATACAAAATCATGTGTGATTAAAATTCTAAAGCGCGCGGTTTGGCCCGCGGTTTGCAAGTAGCGTGGCAAAAGGCGCGGATCACATGTGATTTTGTACATGGGCGGCCGTCCTCGCGTTTCTCGTAAATAGTTAGCGTCCTCGTTTGAACCCACCTATATATATATATATATATATATATATATATATATAGAGAGAGAGAGAGAGAGGTTCAAGGGAAAACCTCAAAAAAAGGAAAACTGAAGAACACCCTAGGAGCCCATCATCTGGACGGTATGCACTTGTGCATACAGGTAAATAGTTGACTTTTTGGTTTTATGCACAAGTGCATTATGTATTTGTGCATTTATGCACAATTACAAATAACCTGTATGCACAAGTGCATACCGTCCAGATGAAGAGCTCCTAAGGTTTTCTTCAATTTTCCGTTTTTTTAGGTTTTCCCTTGAAACTGACCCTATATATATATAGGGGCAGGTTCAAACGAGAAGCTAAACCTTATGCGAAAATAGGTTACATTGGTAATACATAGACGTTTAATCATATATGATTAAACACACTCACATGCAGTGTAATCATATATATGATTAAACACTTCTCACATTCTCGCATGATCCTTCCTCTCTCTCTATATATATATTAGTTATAAAATTATTTACTTATTAACTTTATCCCACCAACCCTCCCCCCCCCCCCCAAAAAAAAACAAACAAACATGCAACTACCTTCACCTCCCTTCCACCCACCCCCCCCCCCCCAAAAAAAACCGACAATTTCCACAACCTTTCTCCAACCCATCAAATATACAAAACCCTGTTTCTTTTTCTTTTTCTCTTTTTGTAAAAGCACAGTCCCCATTCCTATCTTTTGCAACCCCACACCCGTAGGGGGCGTTTGGTTCACTGGAAAGTGATGGAATCTGGTGGAATTGGAATGTGACATTCCATTGACCAGATTCCATTCCAGTGTTTGGTTCAATCTTTTGTAGCATGGAATCTTAAAACTTTCCATTGAATTCCAATTTTTATGTATTTGACATTCCATCACATATTGCTGGGATTTCAATGGAATGGAATGTGTTCTTTTTTTTATTCCAAAAATACCCCTTGCCAAATCAAACAACCCAACAACATCTAACCTAGACAGAAATCGAACAGAAATCGAACCAGTAGAAATCGAAGCAGTAGCAACATACAGAAAACAAATCGAAGCAGTAGCAACCATGGAGAAATTAGAGCGCCGGACGCCGGAGGTTGTGGAGGGGGGCGGCTGCCGGAGGTTGTGGAGACGGTGGATTAGAGCGCCGGCCGCCGGAGGTCGTAGTCTCGTGGAGGCGTGTTGAAGAAGAAGAAGTGAAGAACTCAAGAACCCTAGGCTTGTTGAAGAAGAAGAAGTGAAGAACCCTAGCGTGTATCTGATTTTTGGAATTGGGGGAACCATAGTCTGATTGGTATTGATATTAATATTATTAGTGTAAATTTATATTTATATTATTATATGTATATATATATATATATATATATATATAGAAACCGGGTAAAATCATTTTTTTTGTTTAAAAAAATTAAAATCAACAAAAGGGTATTTTAGTCATTTATTCAAATTTCATTCCAATTCCAAAACTGCATTATGTGAACCAAACAGACAGATTCCAATTCCTTTAACATATTCCATTCCAATTCTGTCAACCAAACAGCTGGTCAAACCTGACAACATTCCATTCCATTCCAATTCCTCCAAAGTCAAATTCATTTGACAGATTCCATTCCATCTAAAAACATTCTGCGAACCAAACGCCCCCTTAGTTGTTATATTAGATACACTAGTGGCATTGGAAAATGGTAAGTGAACTTACTCATGCTCTCTTACAAAACAATGATCACATGGTGTATACTTGAATGAATTAAACAAAGGCTTCTAAAAACTGATGATAGCGTGCTTACATGGATTTCAGTTTTTCATTGGGTACCCTACTCGAAACAGAAAATGACCATTCAAAACTGGATTTATGTTCGCTTTGTTCACAGATTCGGTCCATGTCGTTTGTACACAGATGGAAATGAGATCAAACGTATGAGATCAAACTTGTAAGCCATCGACCCTCCTGAAGATGAATGATAAAATGAGGAGCCAGGAGGTTGTCGTCGGAAGTAAATTATGTGTGGATATTTGGTATTGTCTCTATGTGCTTCAAAGTAAAGTAATGTAATATTATAATAAATAAATCATATAATGTTAATGCATTTTTTAAAATCTTAAAGGAAAATCAAGTAAAAAAGGAAAAGAAAAAATACCCTTTATTTAATGGACATTTTTTAACGGAGTTAGCGATCAGGGACTATTTTCAAAGCAAAATACAAACAACAAGGACAATTTCTAGACTTATCAAAGTTCAAGTCCCACTTTCAAAGTTTTTACTAAATCTCAAGGACCAAAATTAGAGTTTACTCTAAAATCTTTTGAATTTTGATTGAAGCTGAACAAAAAGGATTTAGGGGGTGTTTGGGAGTGCTTATATTTTTGACTTATTTGCTTATAGCTTCTTCCCACCGCAAATAAGCTATTTGGAGTGTTTGGATAGAAAAAATCAAAAGTGCTTATTTGCTTCTCCTCACCACAAATAAGTTGTTTTTGATAAGTCATTCCATACCTACTTATTTACTTCTCCTTATTTCCTTATCTATCCAAATTACCTTTTTACCCTCAATTCTTAACAAACACTTTTTAAAAACTGCTTTTCCTCACCACATAAGCAAATAAGTATAAGTTAAAAATATAAGCACTCCCAAACACCCCCTTAGTAGATAAGTTGTAACATAAGTATGTGACTCGTAAATCTAGGGGTGAGCAGAACCCGCCCAACCCGAAAAAACCGACCGAACCCGAACCACCCGAACTTGAGCCACCCGATGAACCGAACCCGATGCTACCCGAACCCGATAATTTATCTCGGTTATTACGGTTCGGTTTGGGTTGGGTTTTTTCAAACCCGAACCCGTCCGTACCCGTCCGAAGTTTTTAACATATATTTTTTTTAAATAAATTATAAATAGTAAATATATATCTAATAATTACTATTTACTAATTAGCTTTTCTCCACTCCAGTACGAATACAATTTCAGTTCACGACTTGTTTACTTCACCCTCAATGCTCAAACCCTAATTTTGCGATTCCATATTTGAGCATTGAGGGTGAAGTCGACAAGTCGTGAACTGAAATCGTATTCGTACTGGAGTGGAGAAAAGCTAATTAGTAAATAGTAATTATTAGATATATATTTACTATTTATAATTTATTTAAAAAAATATATGTTAAAAACTTCGGACGGGTACGGACGGGTTTGGGTTTGGGAAAACCCAACCCAAACCGAAACGTAATAACCGAGATAAATTATCGGGTTCGGGTAGCACCGGGTTCGGTTCATCGGGTGGCTCAAGTTCGGGTGGTTCGGGTTTGGTCGATTTTTTCGGGTTGGGCGGGTTCTGCTCACCCCTAGTCAAAAGTTCTTGAAAACTCAATGATAATTTCATTTATCTTGTTGCATATACTCGTGTAATTCCTGACGATGATTTTTTTTTAATTATTTTTTTTATAAAGATATTGTAGCCAGTGACGGATCCAGAGAATTTTATGTTTTTTAAAAAACTGAATAATTAATATAGACCAAAACGGTTTTGGGTTTTTGTTTTAGGCTTAAACGGTTCGGTTAGTGAATAAAGATAACTTATTCAGTTCAGTTTTAGTTGATTTTTTTACTGTAAACAGATAATTTAACGAGTAGTAGATTTTTCGAGTTGGGCTCAAAAAAATTATACTAGGCTCAAGCTCGACTCGAGCTCGAATAATTTTTTCATATAAGGCTCAAGCTCGAATATTTTTTGATTTACCAAGTTTGGTGTTCGTTTACGGGCTAGTACTCACGATAATTAACTCGTTTATTGGCTCGAGATTTATAATTTTTATATTTTATATTTCGAACGAGTTGAGTCGAGGATTGTGGCCTTTTTTCTTCTTGTTAGGGGCCCAATAAAAAGATTTAGTAAAAAAATTATATTTTATAGTTTAATTACAAACATTTTGGTGGGTTTGTTGGGGGCCTAGGACCCTGCCCTCAAAGGGTGGATCCGCCCCTAATTGTAGCCTTAAATTTCATGATTCTGATTATATATATATATATATATATATATATATATATATAAAAGAGCTTAATCAAATGATAACTAGTTAGTTTATGGTAACTATGAGATCCAATGTGAGCCAATTACTTTATTATATTAATTTTATTTATTTATTTAATTATATAGAAGAGAGGATATTTTACAATACCTAAAATGCTCCTTAATTAAAATCTAAAGTCAAAATACCAAAATTAATAATTTCCTAATTTATAGGTTGATTGGTGGTTGAGAATGTATCTCACGGTTACCACAAACTAACTAGTTCTCCCTTGAATGACCCCCTATATATATATATAGAGAGGGGGCTTCAAATGTGAACAATTTCAAGATGTAAACTTTGTAAACTTTTATAAATGGTAACAACAGTCAAGGGCATTATAGTCAATTGCATAAAATTCCAGCGTAAATCAAATATGGCATGTATATCATTTTGCTGATTTTTAGGAATTTTATTTTGTTAATTCAATATACAATACGTTTTCAAAGAATATCTTCAACTATTCAAAATTATCGTTATCCTTGGAAAAATCTGAATCGAAGCAATGGAAAATCAAGAACAGTTCGATGAATCAGATGAAGAACACAGATATTCAGACTTTTACAGAGATTATATGTTTGACCCAGATGTTTCAGATTATTGCGAGGATGTCGATGAGCATGATAACGACAATAACAAAATTGATGTTTCAGAGGATTGCGAGGATGTCGATGAGCATGATAACGAAAATAACAAAATTGATATATATCAATCATGTGTTGGCAGCAATGAAGAAATTGTAGATATTCGTGATGAAGCAGACAATGTACCGATACAGTTATATCAATCCCCAAATGTTAGTCGGCGTGAAGGTGATGCCCGCTACTTATTGTTCAATGTTAATTTAGATTTCCATGTTTTTGATTGATTGTAAATTCCATGAACAGTAGGTATGAAACTATAGTATTTCACATTATATGGGTCCATTACTGTACAGGAACAGTAGTTATGAAACTAGTGTATTTCACATTATTCGGATCAATTACTAGTAGATATGAAATCATAGCAGGAACTTTATGCTAAGCTTCGTATTTATTAAGAAAACTAAGAAATCAACTATATAAAAAATGTATGAAAAATAGAAAAACAACGTGCTGGTTCTAATTAGTTTAATCAGTATATATGAAACAGAATAATTGCTTTAAATATCTGAAATTTTAACTATATGAAACTTTGTATATGAAATATGTATACCGCAAGATAGTTTTAAATAGTAACAAGCGTTGTTCACAAGATGTGAAACATTAGTATACGCAGTTTGGAGATATGTTTTCCATTGCAATGAAGTACAATCAACGTTATATAACGGGGTCTCATTTTTTTTATTTGTATAATTATTATATAGAAAGTGGTGTTTAGTTGTAAAAATTTACTCAGTTTCATAATTGTTGTGTTATAAAATAGTTGCGTACTTATTATATACTTTAATTATATTGAATTTGTTTTCAGAACAACACGAGACGTTTGTTTCTCCTGGTGGTACCAAATACTGGATACCTAAGGTTAATGAGAAAGTAAGGATTGGAGTGGGATCTTCGTTCCCCGATGTTGAAGCCGTTGATGTTGCGTATCGGAAATACGCAGGAGAAGCTGGATTTGATGTTAGGCAGTCAACTAAGAGGAGAAATAAGGATGGGGACGTGCAGAATCGTTATCTTTTGTGTAGTAAGCAAGGTTTCCCCGATAAAAAGGAGTATCAGTCTCTTCAGGATGTGTCTGGTAATCGTAAGTCGAGGAATTCAAACTACAAGAGGTCTGGATGCAAAGCGTGTATTAAGTTTCGATATTCTAAAGTTGATAACCTATACGTTGTTTACAAGTTTGAGGAAAGGCACAACCATTCCTTATTAAATTATCATGAAAAGAAACTATCACGTGCCAATAGGAAGCTGCAATACATGGACTATAGGAATGTGTATAACTCTTCATCATCATCGATTGGTGGGGCTAAGTCGCATATGATTCAGGCTGGTTTGAAGGGCGGTTATGAGTATGTTGGTGCTACTGCTGTTGATTATGAAAATGCTAGAAGGGATATGTCTGCTTTTGTTGGGAATAAAGATGCACAGATGCTTGTTAATCTTCTATCGAAGCGAAGGAGGGCTGTCCCTGAGTTTTTCTATGATTTCTTGGTCATTGAGGGTGAGTTGCAAGCTATTTTTTGGGTTGATGAAATAGGTAGACTAAACTATAAAGAGTTCGGAGACACTATTTCATTTGATGCGACGTATCGCACCAACAGGTATTGTAGTTATATTTATTTTGTTATTACCATATTTTTTATGTTTTTATTACATTGTTTATCTAAAATTTTACAATAATTGTTCGAATGCTCATATTTGTAGGCATGCTATGAATTTTGTCCCGTTCATTGCTATTGACAACCACAAGAGGTCTGTAGTCGTTGGTGCTGCGTTATTAAGCCATGAAAACATTGATAATTTCAAGTGGGTACTTCGTGCTTTCTTGAAAGCACATGGAAAGCAGCCGACTTTCGTCATAACTGACCAATGTGCGGCTACGAAACAAGCGATTCCCGCTGTATTTACAGAGTCAATTCATCGGCTATGTATGTGGCATATTATGAAGAAGCTACCTGGGAAGGTTAGATTCATTATACATTATTTATTTAAGTATAATACTAGTTCGTCTCAGTTATATTCATTTATTTGATGAACTAATTTAACATTGCGAAACTGATATTGCATATTATTGTCGTATTAATGTTTTTTCCAGATAACTGCCGATCTTGACAACAACACAACATTCAAAAGACGATTCAATAAGTTGGTTTGGAGCACCCATATGAAACCAGAAGAATTTGAGTTGGAGTGGTCCAATATTATTGATGAATATAAATTACATCGTAATGATTGGCTTAGTGATATGTATCAGATCAGACATTCGTGGATCCCAGCTTACTATAAAGACGTACCCATGTCTGGGTTGATGCGGACGACTTCTAGGTCAGAGAGTTCTCATGCATTTTTTAGAATATATGCACATAACCGTAATGATTTGGTTAAGTTTTTGCATGCATTCGATGGTGCAATTGAGAGGCAAAGGAACAAGCATCGAACACTGGAGTTTGTTACGAAAAACACTTTCCCTCGCGTTGCTACTCCTTTGTTGATTGAAAGACATGCAGTTGACGTTTACACTCGTACTGTGTTTTTTCAAGTGCGTAAGGAGATTAAGAAAGCTGTCCTATATTGTGGAATAGTTTTGATTGGTCAAGACGGTGATGTTTATACGTATCGTGTTTTACATAAGAACACAAAATCTGTTACGAAAAGATGCTACAAGGTAGTTACAGTTTATGAATCGTTCCGTTGTGAATTTGTTTCATAGTTATTGCATTTTAATTTACATTATACGGATTGTCTTAACAGTATGATTTTTTACAGGTTATTCATTGTTCATCATCTAATACGATGCAATGCGAATGCAATTTCTTTGTTCGTAACGGTTTCATGTGTAGGCACATGTTTAAAGTTCTTTTAAACGACGATTGTGTAGCCATCCCGGATAGTTACATTTCTCGTCGATGGACTAGGTCATTGGTACCTGTTGAAGTTCAAGCTGCTCGTGCTAGATATGGTGAATATGATGTTGAGAAAGAGCGTTTGATTAATCGTTTGTATTCGAAAATGGATATGCTTGTCAGTCGTATTAGGAATGACACCGGCAGACTTAACCTACTTGGTGACATTCTCGACAACGCGACCGATGAGTTTGATGTTGTTAATATATTGACTTGTCCTGCTGATGATAGAGCTGATGCGCTGAGGGATTGTTATGGAGTAGATGTTCCTGAGAATGTTGAAATTTTACCCCCTGCCGGTATACGAAACAAGGGGTGTGGAACCGGCAAACGTTTGATTGGTACTTTGGAGAAAGCCAAGACGAAGATTAAAAGAAACAAGCGCATGTGCAAGAATTGTCATACCCTGGCTAACCATGATTCAAGGAATTGTCCACTGCGTAATAGTCGTGGATAAGTGTGTTATTTTTTGCTTTATTCATAAGCTTCCTAGACAATGTTTATGGATAAGTCGTAATATTATTTTGGTTTCAATAAATCATTGTTCAAGACAAGTTGTGTTTTGTTAATGTTTATGGAACATTTTTGTTATCTTATGTTTTATATACTTCAAACATAGTAATTAACGTTGCGTTTCATATTTAATTTTAATGTAAAAAACGCACCCGTTGAAGCGACTGTCAATGGGTATTCATCGCTCAACGTATATGTTTCATATACGTATTCAATTTGTACAATCTATACCATGCGTACCATGTTATTGTTTCATATTATTTTTTACGTTATGAACTGTACATTTCAATCTTTTTTTCTTATTATTAATGTTACGTTTCACAACAATTTCATGCATAATATCAAATTATGGAAATGTCAAACATGAAACAGGTTAATCTTCAATTAATGACACATCCCCATAATTATTTTGTGTATTTCCTTTATTTATCCTTAAATCCATGTAAACCTTTTATGATATGTGTTGTGTAGTTACTTATACATTACCGCTAGCACTTGTGAAGTTTACTGGTTTTCATAAAGTTGCATAAGATTTACAAAAGTTCATACGTTCATAATAACGAAACACATTTATGACTAACCATAATGTAACGTAGCGTATGTTAAAAAAGTTCGACATATGAAAGACACTAATATTCAAATCTTATTAAATTGTGTTAGTAGGGTTACTACTCATAAATCATACCTTTTTTAAAGTTTCACAACTTTAATATTCCATGCTGTTTTCAATAATCACCATTTGAAACCATAGCAGTACTTTTAGGCCATGTAATTATATAGATTTACTTCAAATTAAAATACTATCCGATACCAAAATGCATGCCAAAAACATGCCCATAATGCAAATTCCAGTACTAATCTAAAACGCTAACAGAAAAGTTATCATGCTAAGTAATGTCTACTAAACATAACATCATAGACCTACTTAAAAAGATTAGTCTTCAACCAACAAAATCAAACGATCAAGGTTATCAATCTAATACTTGCTAATTCGACCATTGCGTGTTGCATCAGCCATTTCTCTAATTTGTGCTCTCGACTCCTTGCCCATATCATATAACCTCGCTATATCCCCTTGTATGAACTCCCTACGTGTGTTATTCTCCGACAATAAGATTTTTGCCGTATACTTTTTTCTCAGCATGTCCAGTTGCCTATCTTGAACATAACCCTCCTTTGTAAACCCCGTGAACCAAAGCCGGGTACTCCCTCCCATGTACGTCTCCATTGATCTCATTACCGTTAGGAATGTAAGCGGTCCATGATAGAAGCTAGAGAATGTATCCCGTTTCCAGTTTCGTTTGCTTCTCCGTACGCAATCGCATATGTATCGGCACCAATTGATTTTTCCGATCATATCGATGTTACCAATTTTTGTCAGGAAGTTGTTACTACAACGACCATCTGGACTGCATTCAGCCATAGAGTTCACAAAAAGAACTATGAAGTTAAGCGCAAACAACTCACCCGCATCAGCTGAACTCAATATCATGCTACTTACATCACTTGGCCTCACCTTATCCTTACTGTATTGTTTTTTCCACCTGGATATCATAGGTCTACTTTTATCATCTACATTCACTTGGTCTAGGTTTATCCCTCTATTTGGCACACCAAGTATCTTACTTACAACCTCCTCGTTTATCTTCATTGTTGTACCAATTAAGTACACTTCCATGCCATCTGGGTCTAGGTTGTCTACTACATAATACCCCAGTTTGGAGGGAATGCCATCGATCCTCATATTCAGTAGTGAACCAAGACCCATTCTATTTACAACAACTTGTTGTTCCTTGTTTAACTTGCACACTGTTTCTTGCAGAGTCATTGGCGAAGTACGCGTTCGAAAACCAGAAACGTTTGTAGGTTTCTTCAATTCCCTATGTTTGATAAACTTATCAAACCGTTTCTTATCTTGTAGATTGCTTGTCTTCAGTCTTCTCAAATCTGTAATGTACATCAAACAAGTTACATATACATTACACTTTAAGTGAGCACATATGAAACAATACATCAAACAGATGCAATAAAATATATACTTGTACTCGCGACTCCCACAACCTGATTTGCTCAACCTTTAACATATTATTCTGTACACTGCAAATGGGTCTGTTTACAATACCTGCTTTGGTTAAGGTTGCTTTAACCACAAAGTCATCATCGTCATCCTCAACCCCTACTTTTTGTTTTCCTTTCCCTGTCGATCTCGATGCACTACCACCTGCTGTCATTGTAGCTTTCGTCCTAACTGAACACTTTTTTGCCGCCCTTTTCTTCCTTCGTTTCGCTCCAACCACCAAATCAGCACATATTTTGTCGTTTTCAACTATTTTGTAATATCATACAACATTTTTATTAATATCACACAAATGTCATTCAAGAAATTAAACCAAACTGGAAACGGGATACATTCAAGAAATTAAACCAAACTTTACTTCTGAAATTCAACTATATCATACGAAATGCAATAACTTATATACGTCGAACAAATTTCATCCGATTAATGTACCTTCTTTCGCTTTGTCCGCATTATCTTTATTAACAACTTCAACACTATCTCGATGTTTCCGTTTACTCCCACTCTGCACATCTGGAAGAGAAATTCATGTCACACATATTACCCGTCACATTACAACCAATATCAAGAACTTTTGAATATAATCATTAAAATTGTTGATATTTTTAAAAAATATCTCTAATTTTTGTTATAAGAAATCATATAGATCATTTCATATATATTAACATCTACAAGACGGTAAGGTTTTATATGATAAGCGTACCTTCCTTGGATTTCTTCGCTTTATCATCACTTACACCTTTAACACTATCTGGTGTTTTCCTTTGACTTCCACTTTGTCCCACTTTAATACACATTAATGTATCAAACATCAGAATTCACCTTACAAACATGCATTCTTGTTTCACAATAATACTTTGTTTTTCCATATATACATCTATCATGATATCGATAATGTAACAACATAGATAATATACAAGCAAATTGTATATATCATGAATTTCATATGTAAAACTAAGTGTCAAATTATGATTTGCACACGACATTATTAAACAAATGTACGTAATATGTGTTTAATTTATCTTAACACACATACTATAACGCAAAGTTCCATATATTAGTACACAATCTGCAATGATACATTAATTCTAACTCATATATTCTAACAAACGTATGTAATATTTTGTTCGTATACCGTAACACAATATGTAAGTTGTTTCATATATCATAACACAATCATCAACATTTTTCATATGTTATAAAACAATATGCTATAATACATGAGTACTAACACCTACATACTACCAAACTATGGTATTACTTAAAAAATTTCATAATTTACTATGAATTACGTCATCACCAATGAAACTTAAAGTAAACATATTTTTATATTCAGAAAAGCTAATTGTTTCATATGTTGTTAAGTACCCAACAAAACAGTTAGTTTAAAATCCGGGCCCCATATATGCATTTGTGGTTTCATATATTCAACACTAACGTCGTTATCACTAACACTTTTATCACAACATATGAAAAGGGTTTCATATTTTATTGTTTACCCAACAATGATTTTAGCACTAAATCCGAAACCTTTTCTCTTGCAAAGTTTTTTGTTCATATCCTGTAATGACGAACCTAATATCCACCTTTATTTACCACTTTTTTAATCATACATTGGTCATAAAACGTATGAAACTCTTATTTTTATAAAAAATATGTTTCATATATTGGTTTTTTTCAACGAACGAGATCATCTATCCACCTTTTCAAAATTTTTAAAAAAATTGGGTTTCGGACTTTGATTGTCACCCAACCCTAATTTAAGTAAAAAATACGAAACCCTAGTTTATGGTGTATTGTTTCATACGATTTTGAATACGACCCCCATAATCGATAACCCTGTTTCACTTTACTATTATACAATGCAAACAAAATTTATGTTTCATACCTTCCCCTTCATCGACCTGGTTCATCGCAGCCAATTCCATCTCCAAATCAACCGGATTATCCTTTGTATTAGTGAACTTTGAAAATGTCTTCATTAATCGTATTCTTTCACTTCTTTGTCGCCCTATGAAACAACAAATACAAGTTAAGCGCATCTCCTCTTATAGTATTCGAAAAAATTAGGTTAACAATCTTACGTCTCATTATTTCGCGCCTTTCTTTCTTCAACCTCTGATGAATCCTCGCTCCAGATTCCGTCAAAAATGGAAGAGATTACTTCAATTTTTTTGACCTGTGTTGATATCTTTTGCGTGTTATGCGGGATCACGATGATGGTAGATAGTTTCCTTATTTCTGCAGAAATGGTTAATACCCCATTTGCCCTCAAGTAGTCTGACCGGATTCCCCCAATGCCACCGCTTTTTTTAATAATTACAAAATTGCCACCTTGTTGATCTTAACCACACAATTATCAAACGTATGGCCCAGATCAGTTTACATTGTTTACACAAAAATAATTGTTCACATATGAAGGAGCCTCTACATATATATATATATATATATATATATATATATATATATATATATATATATATATATATGGGCTTAATCAAATGAGAACCGATTAGTTTGTGATAACCGTGAGATCCAATATAGACCACTCATTTAAGAAATTTACTTTTATTTTTAATTAAACACTAAAGGGTAATTTAGTAATTTAAAAGTTTTGACAACTCATGAATATCTCTCAATATCTTTCCATATCTCACGCCCCTTTTATTAATCAACCCTAAAAACTAGTTTCTCTCTTTTCTTCTCCCTCAATCTCACAACCGCCACCACCACCGTACCACCAAAACCCACCATCAATTAAAGCCATCGCCGCCACACACTTCGATGAGCCAACATCGTCGCCGCGACACACTCCAATACCATGGCCAAGAAGAAGCCGACATTGTCACCGTCGCACCCCGCCGGTGTTCTCAAACCAGTAACGTCGTCGAAAAACCCATATCTTCTTCTCCATCGAAACAAGGTACGAAAACTCCATATCTCTATCCCCATCGAAGCCGTCGACCGTTCTTGAGTCTCCATCTCCATCAAACCCGGTTCTGAAAACCCAAGATCTCCCTCTCCATTGAAACCAGTTCTGTAAACTCGAGATCTCAACCTCCATCGAAGCCGACAAACGGTGTTGAGACTCCATCTCCATCGTAACTAGAACATAAAACCATATATCTCCATTAAACCTCGATTCAAATCTTGATGGGGTATCACAGTTGGTATCGTTGTGGGTTTGATTTTGATTTTTAGGTTTGGGTGTATCACATAAGTATCACCAATATCACAGTGATATCACACTGAGGATAAAGGTCTGTATTTTGTATGTATTTTTGGGTATCACATTGGTATCACAATAGGTATCAAAGTGGCTTCACAAAAGTTTTCTTGGGTATCACAATAGTAACGAACGTGATTATGAAATGGATGGTAGTATGCATCACAATGGGTATCACAGTGGTATCACAAAAGTTCTTGGTGTTCGCCGAAATAAGTTTGCCGGAGACCGGAGAGGAGAGAGGAGAGAGGAGAAAGGATATTTTGCAATACCTAAAATGCCCCTTAATTAAAATCTAAAGTCAAAAATACCAAAATATTTTTAATAATTTCCTAATTTATAGGTTGATTTATGGTTGAGATTGAATCTCACGGTTACTACAAACTAACTAGTTCTCCTTTGAATGACCCCCTATATATATATATATATATATATATATATATATATGGGAGGTTTCTTTTACAAACCAATGCATTTGTAGAAACTATAGAAACCACTTCTTAACCAATCATTTCATTTAATTTAATTAAAATTAATTATTAATTAATATGATCATGGAGGGGTATGGAAGTAATTTACTAAATTCAGTTCTTTTAAATTATTATTTTCTGAATCGTGTAATCAAGGAAGTTTCCTAATTTATTGCGATTTGTTGATATCCAATTTAAAATAACCGTAATCTTAATATTAAGGTTTTGTTTTTTTAAACTCTATCGTGTTCTTAATCTGCAGATGCTATCAATATTCTTAATCTGTTTTCGTGTTCTTCATCATGAAACCCAGGAACAAATCACGATTCACCAAATCATGAATGCAACATCATGTAAGACTCATAATCATAAACATGAAATCTGGGAACACATTAATCATGAACTATATGTTGGCATAATCATGAATACCAAAAATCAAGTTGTATAAACCCTAAAATCATGAACACCAATATCATTGAATCCAAAATCATGAATACAAATATCATGAACACAAAATCATGAATCCAAAAATCAGAGAAACCCAAAATCATGAATCCAAAAATCGTTAACCTTACTCCATGAAACCCAAAATCAGAGAAACCCAAAATCATTGAAACCAAAATCAGAGAAACCCAAATGCATTTCGATGATGAAGACAGAGATGCAACAGAAGGTTCACGACGGCGATGCAACAGAAGGTTCACAAAAACAATTAACTACAAAAACCCATGATTACTGAAACCCAAAATCAGATAAACCCCCTTTTTTGAATTTTTGGAGAAACCCAAATGCATTTCGATGATGAAGACGGAGATGCAACAGAAGGTTCACAAAAACAATTAACTACAAAAACCCATGATTACTGAAACCCAAAATCAGAGAAACCCAAAATCATTGAAACCAAAATCAGAGAAACCCAAAATCAGAAGAAAGTCATTTGCCTTCGAGACTCGGACCATGACGGCGTCGTATTCCTCCGGTGGAAGGCGCTTTGTCGTTGCTGCAATAAAATCCGGCGAAAGGATGCTGCCGTGAAGAACATCCTCTGGTTGAAGCAGAAACCGGAGGTTTGGTAGAGAAGAGAGAGAAAGGGATCCCGTGATTTATGGGTGAATGAGAAATGAAAGTGGTTTGACCAATATACCCTTATACACGGGTGTTTGTTATGAAATTAATTCATCAATGACCATTTATTACCATAATTGCCACTGGATTAATGTAGACCCTTGATCAAATTAATGGATGGCGATTAAGGTAGTTCTATAGTTTCTAACAATTGGGTGGTAGAGAGAGAGGAAAGTTCAAATGTGAATTAAAATTCAATTGTGAACGTGAGGACAAATCTTGGCCCTTCCATCTCTATTGATCTAATAACTCATATTAAATAGAGTTTTTAATTGAAATTATTAATTAAGGTGATTAGGGTAAAAAGGGAAGATAATTTAAACCCACGTCTGTAATACCCCGGGTAAGTTCGTTAGTTAAAAATATATTTCCGTTAAGTTTAGTTAACTTTAAAGTTGATATTTAGGGTGAGTTAGGTGAATTTATAAGTTTAGAGGTGTTTGGATTAATTAATAAGTTAAAAAGGTATTTTGGTCATTTATGGATAGTATAGGGACTAAAGTGGTAAGTTGAGTTGGATATTATCTCATTTAGAAATCAGATATTTCAAAAAGCAGCAAATATCCAGAATCTGTGTTGTGTGTGTGTGTTGAGAGGTGAAGAAGGAGAAAGAAGGGTTTTTGTGGTTAAGGCTCCATTTGGAAGTGTTGGAAGTGAAATAAAGGTGTGTTCCTTTACAAATTATGTTTATAGTTGCTATTAGAGTGTTTCTATCGGTTTAGAATTAGCAGAATCGAACTAGTATAAATTTCAGTCGGATTCTGGGTAAATTTTGGGATGAACAGCAGTGGTGTCCGGACAAATTGAATGTGTCCGGATACTTTTGTCGGTAGAGTCCGGGTAGCTCTGATGATGGTGTCCGGATGATTCAAGTATCCGGGTAAGTTCCTCCTTTCTTATGTTTTCCGGATGAAATGAGATACCGGATAATGTCCGGGTTACTTTGGTATCCGGATGTTGTCCGGATGGTTGTGGTGTCCGGAAAAGTTAAGTTGTCCGGATTCTTTGTGTTGTCCGGAAGGTTGTCCGGATACTTTGAGGTTTCCGGATAACTTGGCTGTTTGGGTAATTTTGAGGATAAGAGTTATGTAGATGTATCTAGAGTCCATAACCTGCTAGTAAGTCTTATACATAAGTTGGTAAGGAGATATTTGTATGTAAATGGTTTCAGATTCTGAGAATTTTGGATAAATGATCGGATAGCTCGGAGAAAGGTTTGGAAGCATATTGTAAGCATTCAGGTGAGTTTTGCTTTAAAACGTTTTTGAACTGGGATACATATATATGTGTATATATATATATATATATGAGATGATTATGTGGTAGGAATATGATTATGTGTATATAAATGACAATATGATGTAATGAGATATATATTGTATTTATATAAGCTTTGCACTACACGAGTGCACTTGTTGCCGGGTTCCGGTGTGCGGACCGGTGTGTAGCCGGGTTCCGGTGTGCGGACCGGTGAGTAGTCGGGTTCCGGTGTGCGGACCGACGGGTAGCCGGGTTCCGGTGAGCGGACCGGTTGTTGATTTATTAGTTGGCTTGCTACCAACTAATATGGCCATTTGTGGAGGAATAAGGTGAATGAGATGTACACGATGCACGAGTCTGGATTGGTATTTAAATACGTGTGGTATGTTTATATTTTACGAAAGAATTACCAAAGGTTTATCTAAACTATTTTGATACAAAGGATTTACAAAAAAGGTTTTATAATGATTTTGGAAAGGACCGAGATTAACTTACTAGACCCGTTTGGTCTAACCCTCATTTTCTTTTCAAAAATATGTTTTCCAGGTTAAGGATCGGCAGGAGAGGATGAAGTGTAGGAAGCTTTTGATGGATGTTGATTAGGAAGCTTTTATATATTTTGTAATGTCAAGACTAATGAGACCGTACTTGGTTTGTTATGTAACTTTTGTTGTAAATCAATGATATGTATGAATGTTATGTATTATGATGTATGTTATGGGATTTGGGTCGTTACAACGTCTACCATATTTGACTTTTTATTTTCTTTTTTAATTAAAAACTTTTACCCCCCTTAAAGTTTAAAATAAATTATCTTAAAAATTACTAATATTTTAATCAAACAAATTACATAAAAAAACGAGAATTTCGTGATCTCGATATAGTTTTGTTGTTGTTTTAACCGTTTTTACGTGAAATGGCATATATGTGTTATATTCATTATGAATATTTATGTACGTTCAAGTGTTTACAACATATCGACACTGTAAGTCCGTAACTCGACATCACCTTCTACAACACCTTTTTAAACGTCCTAAGGCATCGTGTTCTTCATTACCGTAACCCAACACCCATCGAGATGAATCGGGAACCTATCGAGTTCGATTGTGAACCGAGGAACGAAAGAGTGCGTGTCACGTCTCCACACCTTCACGAGTCACTCATGTATTATTCTTCGTGAATAATGTATCATTCAGTATGAATAATACATCATTCAGGATGAATAATACACGATTCATATTGTATTATTCATCCTGAATATTGTATTATTCATCATGAATAGTGAATAAACGTTCACATTTGTTATTCATACTGAATGTGGACACCTAGAGATGTGCATACATATTCATAAAGAATCAAACCAAGTCTCGGTTGTGAATCGAAAAACAAAAGAGAGTGCGTCATGTGTTCACACCTTCACGGGCCATTCATATATTATTCATCATGAATAATGTATCATTCAGGATGAATAATACAACATTCAAGGTGAATAATACATGATTCATGTTTAATAATACATGAATCAGGAATTCGTGTATTATTCATCCTGAATGTTGTATTATTCATTTTGAATACTGTGTTATTCAACATGAATAGTGAATGAACGTTCTCCTTTGTTATTAATACTGAATATGGACAGCAGGAAACGTGCATACATATTCATACTGAATATAACACATGCACGTAAAAACGGTTAAAATGAAGAAAAAACTACATCAAGATGGATGTCATATCGAAGAGCACAAAATTCTCGTTTTTTTGATGTAATTTGTTTGATTAAAATATTATTAATTTTAAGATAATTTATTTTAAACTTTAAGGGGGTAAAAGTTTTTTAATTAAAAAAGAAAATAAAAAGTCAAAGATGGTAGGCGCTGATTCAAATTTCCATATTTGTCCCTAATCACTTCTCAATTGATTTCATTAAGTTTTACAATTGATTAGTTTTCTAAATCTTGATCAATGGTTGTGACTTGTCCTCATGTTAACAATTAAATTTGAGTTCACATTTGAACCCACCCCTATATATAGAGAGAGAGAGGGAGAGAGAGAAAGAAAGAGAGAGAGAGAGAGAGAGAGAGAGAGACTTGAGATCATGTGAGACCAGACTAATTTCGTGAGACCGTAAGACTACAAAAATAACACTAAATCTTCATAGCAAAAGACTGTGAAGGTATATTAATTTATGGATTTAGTTTATTATTAATAATAAGTTCTATTAATAATTTATAATGACTAAATTTGATTGGGTTTTAAAAATTAACTAAGTTAGGTAGATTATTATTGTTGGGCCATGAAGAAAAAATAATTAGAGTAAATTGCAATTTTGGTGATCGGAAGAAGTTGAAGGTTGAGAAAGAAGGATCAGATGTGTATGAACAGAATGAACCCAGATAGAGAAAGCGTACCAAGGGGAGATTCCCCTTTCGATTGGAGTTCTACGTTGGGAAAACTCACACGAGTTCTTCTATTAGAGGTTCCCCTTGAGGTGGGGCGTACATAAGAGCGAACGCGGAGCACCGACTCGATCTAGCTATCCAGTTTCAGATTGGACGGGGATGAAGTTAATCTTAAAAATGACATGGATGGACTTTCTTCTCGCTCAGCGAGTTGCTCACCTTCCGGGGACAGAGGGGAGAGAAAATGCAAAGGTTCCCCTCTCAAGTTTAGGTTGTGAATAAAGCAAGCCCTAAAAGAGCGCTGAAACTATACCTTCCATGTCCCTCTGGACCTATTCACCTCACTAACCCCCCTGTTGTTGGATATTTAGAGTTAGTTGGATCAGAACCAGTAACAAATCCTACTATTAGTTTATGGTCTTTGCCTTTCTTTACTACGGAAAGGGAACTAGCACCCTAAAGACAGCTACTCTCGCTTTCTAACAATAAACTAAACTGCCTTTCGGTTGCCTCACCAACGCCTTCTCTCCCTATCGGTCGAACTTTTCCATCCTCTCCCGTTGGGAAAGGGGACCGATTACCTTCTTAGCTAAGAGAAAGTCACCGTCATCGCTCTCTCCTTGAATCGCTCGGAAATCGTACCTAGCCTCCTTTTTATTTAAAAAGGCAAAGTCCTTACTTTGACTTACCCGAACCAAGTCAAGGCGATGAAGCAGGCTCAACGCCCATTTTCTTATAGAGTTCTCTCTCTCTCTCTCTCTCTCTCTCTCTCTCTCTCTCCGGGAATCATAACCTAGTATCGTACCCCAGAAAGGGAATCCACTTCCCTATGGTTTGTTGTTTTTCTCATTTTTGATCTCTACAAAAATTTTATTGCAAGAAAAACCATGTGGTATGCAAAAGTGCTCGATTTTGGTCCCCGAGGAGTAACACCGTTAAATTGCCTCCGTTAAAACCCCCATGTGACTTGCACATGAGGGCATATTTGTCTTTTACAAACACCAAACCACAGGGACCAAAATTGCAATATTTAATAAATAAATATCACATGATTTAAAAATAACATATTTAATAATAAATATCACATAATTTAAAAATAACATATTTAATAAAGTGATAAAATTTTAATTAATTATTAATTTATTTATGTTTCACCAACAAAAACTAATAAATTTGTTACTCTAAAACAATTAATTAATAATATGTTTACTCTATAAATTAATTAATAATTTATTTACTCTCAAGTAATATTAATTAATTACTTAACTGCAAATTTATTCTAAAATAATTTATATTTTTGTTTTTACTAGATTTCATTTTTAATATAAATAAAGTATCCAGTAAAAATATTATAAAGACATGAAGTTTTTTATAAAAATTCTATTAGAAATACTTGAGAGAGAGAATCAACCAAAAAAACACAAAAATAGGTTGGTGATCCCCTATATAATAATTTTTATTATATAATTAATATTGTAATCTCAAAAAAATAAAAAACTGTTGAATTTAAATGTGTTTTGAATCTTGATTCTTCACCTTTTTTTTTGAATAATTTGTTGGAGTTGCTTCAAAAGTTTTTGGTCGCTCCTCCGTTTTCAAACATCCCTAACAAAATCCACATGCTTTAATTTATTTAAAAAATCTAAAAGAAACTTGAGTTCAATAAAATGTCAATTTAGTTATAATTACTCTTTTTAAAGGTAATTTTATAAACTGTCTTAATATACGTTAGGTTTTTTATATTATATTATATTATATATGTTATATGTTATATTTTATATAAATAATCAAAAACTACATGCCTTTAATTTGTTTTTATTGAATAATTTAAGTTTTTATTAAAATTAAAATTTAGTAAAAACAAAAATATAAATTATTTTATTATAGTTTTAGTCAACGAAACATAAATAACTAATTTGTCATTTTATTAAATAAGTTATATTTCAGACCAAGTGATAATTATTTATTTATTAATTATATAATATAATTTTTATGTTTTAAATAAATGGTATAATTATAAAAGAGTAAGTTGTAATTTTGGTCCTTGTGGTTTTTTGTTTGTAAAAGGACCAATATGCGCTCATGTGCAAGTCACATGAGGGGTTTTAATGGACGCAACCTAACGGTGTTACACCCCAAGAACTAAACCGGGCACTTTTGTATACCACAAGGTTTTTCTTGCAATAAATAATTTGTAGGGACCAAAAGTGAGAAAAACAATAAACCACAGGGACCCAAATTGCAATTTACTCAAATAATTAATACTCTAATCAAGATGTGGGCCTTGAAATCAAAATACAAAATTTGGATATATGGTGCTTGGGCCTGACGTTCCAAAAAGAATAGAATTAATTCAAAAAGAATGGGATGAAAACTTGCTGGATGCGAGTGACATTTGGCTTAGGGGCTGTTTGTTTATCTCTTAATGGTTTCATTAAGAGGCAATCTTTGAATTGTTAAGAGATAAATCTTGTTTGGCAAAAAAAAAAGGTCTGCCTCTTAATGGTTCTAAAACCCTCTGAATGATTTAGCATCCTGGGTCTTCCTTAACCATTCAACACTCTGATTTCATTCTAAACAATTACCAAACAACTATATTTCATTTTGCACTATATCATAAAAGCCTTTTAATCATTCTGACCACTTAATCATTTTGCACTAAACCATTCAGCAACTGCCAAACAGCCCCTAAGACTATTGAGTTTAAATCTGATTTTTCAGCTTTTCTTTCTTATTAACTCTCATTTTTACCTTCAACACTCTTCATTAAAATCGTAGGAGAGCATCTAAGACCCATAGCTCGATTTCTTGAAGACATTTACAAGCTTCCAAGTTTGAATATTCCAGGTCCTTCACCAAGATTCAACTTCATCTTCTCCACTTTTCTAGGGTTTTGACATTTTTAGGTTTTTCTCCAAAAAAACCTACAATGTGAGTTTTAAAAGCTTTGTAAAACTAGATACATGTCTAAATGTGTTCACCTACCTTCATTATATGTTCTATTTTAATTATTCTCTTTTCATTGGATGATTTGTTCATATTTGCACATTTAGATGAGATACTTGATATTTTGGGCATTTTAGCTTGAACCCTTGTATTGGTGACTTGATGAACATAACTTTTATACTTAGAGTATATTTGGATGATAACTTTGTTCATATTTTGGGCATATTTATACACATTCCCATTTTTTGGGTTTATTGACCTAATTTGTGGATTTTGTCTATATATGCTATTCTCAAGCTTATATTTACTTGTTTATAGTCTTGTACCTTTATTCCATGATATTTGGTTTTATATCTTGAAAATGACCTATATGGTGTCATAGGTTTATTTGACCGAATTGGAGGTCCTTGAGTATTTTGGGAAATCTCATAATATAGCTTAAATATGGTGGTTGAACCACTAGCTTATCCATATTAATTACATGTATATCTTACTTGGAGTAAATATGTATAATTGTACATATGAAATTTATGGATGAATCTTTCAAGTAGGCACTATGAGGATTCAGTCTTATGGTACCACCTTGGAGGTATGCGCTAGGATTCCCGCCATTTGGGGTAATGCCTTGAAAGTAGTCCTCAATGTGCCGGCCTTGTGGTGTTACTCATGGGAGTAGGCACTAAGGTAAATCATCTCTTGAGGTGAAGCTTGATAGGTGATATGGGTCTCCCATGTTGATTCCAAATAATTGATTATTATGGTTTAATAAGTGACTTTAGTTGTTATTCGATGGTATATATTGTTTGTTCAAACTCATTAGGCTTTTTGGCCTAACACTTGTTTGGTGTCGACATGTATCTAAGGTTCTAGTAGTGCTGTCAACATGTATCTCGAGCTCTAGTAGTGCAGTCGCTAAGAAGAGTTAGTCGGTCTTTAGACGTGAGCTTGGGGAGACACTTTTTGGGATGCCATTTTTGAAGGACATTGTTTTGGATTGTAGATAACACCCTTTTTGTATACAGGAATTAGATTAATAGGTTGTTATCTTTACCGTTGAATTACAAACTTATAATTAAACAGACGTGTATTATTTCCTCTTTTTGGGAAGGCTCGTGTTTTGACATATATATACCACATTTTCATTTTTGGGAATTTTTGTTTGTCCCAAAAAAAAAATTAGGGTGTTACATAGAGTTCGAAAAGGTCAAATCTTTGATTATTCCATCATCTATGATTGAGTTGCGAAAACTTCTGGATCTATGCTTATTTTCAACTCCCCGAAGCATTAGTCATGATTTTTTCCATGAATTTGTCTATTCATCAAATAAATAGCAGTTATGTCCATCAATATGTATGGTCTTGGATTATCAATAATGATTTGATCACTGCAACAATAATGTAACACCCTCCCTAGACCACAAAAGGCGTTACGGTAAAAGACTGATAAAATAACGAACTTTAAAATTTTACTCATTACATTTAACAATCTATTACAGCGGAAGACTTACGAACGGAATAGAAATTCTAAACGAACTAGTTATTACAACATAAGGTATGAAAAAGAAATAATATACGACGATCTAATCCAAATCCTGCTCCTTGTTCAATCATGTGTGCACGCCACCTGAGATATACGACAACGGTTAGCTTATAAAGCTAAGTGAGTTCATGGTTAGTTTCATAAACACTTAAAACAAACAATTCAATAACTGATATTGAATAAAGTTGAGAGCTTAAACAATTACTTAAACTACTTCAACACACAACAGTGTTTTTCATTCTTGGCGACTTGGTACATTTTGATGCACTACTCAACTGAAGCCTCAAATTGAATCCCGACTAATGGAAAATTTGTCTTGACATATACTTACTATTAAACTGTCGTTCTTAGACAAGCATAAACTTAACTGGAAATGAAAACAACAATTACTAATCATGGTCATCTTATAGGAACGTCATCCGACCATACGAACTACTAAAGCTAATCACGAAAATTTCTTAATCGATTGCCACCAACTAAATAAGCTATCATTAATCACTCTGCAACTAGTGCATAATAAGTTACTATACGGATAACAGACAAGTGATTCATGACAACGAGGTCAAATGACCTAAACAAGTAAAAGCTACAACCGATTTTTAGGGCATTCTGATGCACCTATTGTACTAGACTTCTCAAGGTTGGTTTTCTACAACGTAACTAGTGCTAATAACAGTTACTATATACTATTTGAGATACGGGTTCAAACGTACACGTACTAAACTAAAGCTACTAACATCAAGTGGATAATATAACACAATTTATAATTCACAATGTAAGCTTCTCAAATAAATAATCCAAAACATGTAATGTAAAATACATCATAGAAACACGTGTAACAAAAATCATGCAATTTACTGTATAACTGAATCACGTATTAAATACTGCATAACTGAAACATACTAGTCATATATCCTCCCTTTGGGGAAACGGGTCATGAAAACTCACCTGGATTGCCGAGTGACAAAGCTCTGGTTTATTTTCACGTGTTTGCTACGAACCAAACACCTAGACCATCAATTTAGGGGTTTCAAGGTTAAGCCTATATATATGTAGACTAAATCTAAACGTGAAAGTCTCAACGAGCTAACTTTCTAATCTACCAGAAAATACCTATAACTTAAATTCGTTAATTACGAATAATTAATTAATTCACTTCTCTCCATGCAACCATGAACTCACATTAACTAATAAGCCTTTTTAATATTGTTAACTTCTATACCACCATTAACTCTACATATGAACTCACATACGTAAATCCTTAACATAACCATATGTACCAAGATTTAAGGTGGGATATTTAGCCATTCTTTATAGTTGCTAATCAGAACTAAAACCAACGTAGATCATCATTTCAATGACTCTTTGGCATAATTTTGGCTTGAGTTGCTACTTGCTAACCAAAGGTTGATACCGGCAACCCCAACCGGCCCACAATCGGCTGTCTATCCATAATGTGGGGGGCATACCTGACTCACTCAGCGGTTGTGGCTACGGGGTGTCTTGGATTCGAACCCGAGACCTTCTGCATTTTGTACAAAGATGCTCTCACCCATTACCAACTGACTTTCTGCTAACCAAAGGTTTGTCACTAAGCAATGCATTAACTCATTGGAGATACGACCATATTGGTCTGTTTGCCACTTTTCCGCTAAATATATCCTTAAAAAAATCTAAAACCGCTTTCTTTGTTTTTAACCAGATCCTCACACCAACTACCTTCGATGCTTAGACCATGCCGATTGTTTTTAGAATGTCTCGTTTTTACAGTTGAATGAAAGAACTTTGCCTTCGCATGATACGAAATTTCTAACTCACCAACCATTATATATTTTAGTTGACTCATATCTTTTAATCTTGATTTTTTTTTTTCTAATTAGTTATTTCAAAATATCATGGATATTGGTATAGCCAAAAAGTAAAGTATGTAAGCATGGTCAAAATTTATAAATTGATTATAATTTTAATAAGAATGAAAAATATTTAATTTAAAATATTATATTAAATTTTTTAAACATTCCTACTAATTACAAAAATCAAAAGGCGGTGATTGCCTTCACTTTGTTTTCACATTCGCTCGATTTAATGGAAAGGCTAATGACACCTTATACATTGCTACTCTCACCTCTATATAATGAATTCCTTTTCACACATATCAAAATCAAAGTTCACCTTTTACATTTCCAATGCATGATATGACCCGGCTCTGACATCAAAGGTGATGCCAATAGCATTGCCCGATTTAATATAGACTCTTCTTAATACACTGTAGCTCGACCTAATAGATGAGATAGTTTGAAAATCTTCACAAAAAACATACTCGACAAAAACAAATTTAATTTAAAGCCCCATAAATATACGTTCGGGAAATTAATTGAAATGCCCTTAGTTGACTTCAGTTTCATCCAAATGCCCTATCTTTCTCTCAAATAACAAAAATACCCTGAAAATCCGTGGGCTAAGCCGTGGCCCACGGATTATGTTTCAAAAATCCCACATTCAACCCTCATGATCCGTGGGCCTTGTAACTTAATCCGTGACCCTTGTAATTTAATCCGTGGCACACACAATTGTGACTTTTGAATTGAATTTTACACTTTCAACCCCTATACTTATTTACTTATTTTACTTTATAACTTTTACTTTTCTAATTTTAATTTTACATTTAACACATATAATCGTTTATTAACTAAAATACGTTAAAAAAATACGTTTTAATTTTAACAAGTTACACCATTATAATTGTCTCTTCGATACGTTCGAAATGATCCCAATCTTGAATATTTTTGGATTTATTTATTTTATTATATATCATATATACTACATAAAAATATTTTTAATATTTACAATTCATACCCTTATAGTTAATTATTTAATTTATGGTACATCTTTTATTTTTTTCAATTTTGTTTTACACTCCTATCGCATTAATATAATAATCATATATTAACTAATTGATTAAATCGTTTTATATTATTATTATTTGTATGTGTTTATAGATATCGTGAATGGCAATAGGACAAGGTTTCACGAGAAGAATATGAAATAGGGTTTTGACAAGTTGGTATCACTGGACTTATTTAAGATTTGTGAAAATGGGTATTTGGCGAATGATGATTCATGTGTGTTTGGAGCTGAAGTATTTGCAGTTACAGAGTATGCACAAAAGGATCGATGTCTGTCCATCACAAAGCCTCCGCCAATTTTTAATACTTACACTTGGACCATCGATAATAAAATAAATAAAACGTATTTTAACTATAAGAGTACCATTTGGTCAAAAAAAAAAACTATAAGAGTATCATAAATTAAATAATTAACTATAAGGGTATGAATTGTAAATATTAAAAATATTTTTATGTAGTATATATGATATATAATAAAATAAATAAATCCAAAAATATTCAAGATTGGGCTCATTTCGAACGTATCGAATAGACGATTATAATGGTGTAACTTGTTAAAATTAAAACGTATTTTAGTTAATAAACGATTATATGTGTTAAATGTAAAATTAAAATTAAAAAAATAAAAGTTATAAAGTAAAGTAAGTAAATAAGTATAGGAGTTGAAAGTGTAAAATTCAATTCAAAAGTCACAATTGTGTGTGCCACGGATTAAATTACAAGGGCCACGGATTAAATTACAAGGCCCACGGATCATGAGGGTTGAATGTGGGCTTTTTGAAACATAGTCCGTGGACCACGGCTTAACCCACGGATTTTCAGGGTATTTTTGTTATTTGAGAGAGAGATAGGGCATTTGAGTGAAACGTCAGTCAACTAAGGGCATTTCAATTAATTTCCCTATACGTTCACTTTGTTTTCATATTTGCTTTTGTAACAAGATGTTTACTACATGCTTATTATAAGAGGCGCTTACTCACTTAGATATATTGATGTTTACAAACCATTCTTACTAGTCCATGATGTTGACTGAGATGCCGACCTAGTGAGCTAAGAGAGTCAGAGAGATACTCTAAATTGATCGGTGCTTACCTAGACCGAACATTTTAACTATCAGCATACATCCCTCACTAACCCACACTTTTTCACTGCCACATCAGCGCCACATCATTTTTTCCTTCTAACCCATTCTAACCCACAAACCCCCACATCCATCCCACACCACCATCCCATCTTTTATTTATTTTTATTTTTATTTTTGTTACAAGTATATTAATTTAAATAATTTAAATTTTATAAATAATTTATAATTTAATATAAGATAAAATATTTCATAAATTGAAACTATAATTTTAACCTTACATAACCAAATTAAAAACATAAAAAAATACATAATTTCAAATTAAAAAACTACAAATTTCACCAACCATATAGTTGTCGAAGCAACTCTTTGTGGGCTAAAACCGCATTTAACTCGCTACCCGTGAGATGATCATGTGGTTTGATATAAAACTTGAGATCTTTCCGCATTTCTCTTTGTTTCAAAGCTTTCGCTTTTGTCTTTGCCGCCTCGGCTTTGTCCCTCGCGGTTTTCAACCTTTCCTCCTCCACGGTTAGTATTTTGTTATTTGCAACGTTGAACTTCTCGACATACTCCATAAGATCCTTCAACACCTCGTCCTTTTCCGCCGTCTTTGTGGAGGATGACGTGGCACGTTTACCTTTATCTCTCCCCGTCGGTCGTGTCGGTTCTTGTACGAGGACATCCTCCTCCTCATGGCTTTCTTCGTTAAGGTTGAACCGAACACGTGCGTCAGAAGACATCGTGTTTGGGTTTGAATCCGACGTGGACTTGCTCCGTTTTGAGGGCCTCGGGTTATCGTGCATGGAATGTACGATCTTCCACTTAGGGTGGTCTTTCACAATTCTCCAAACCGCCTCGTGGGAGAAAGACTTTTGTTTATTATCTGTCCGATACATCGTGTGTGCCCTCTCCATGAAGTCCGCGTCACCCCATCCGGATTTATATTGGGCCCTTAGATTATTGTAGATCCCGTTAAACTTCATCATTTTTTGTTCATGTCACCCCATTTGGAGTTTACTTGGTCTTTATTGCGATGATGTTGGCGACTTGAGTTGAAATAATCGAGTACTTTTCCCAAAAAATATCCTACAAATATATATATATATATATATATATATATATATATATATATATATATATATATATATATGAATACGTATATATAATAAAGATAAACACATTAATAAATTTATATCAATACGTATATATAATAAAGATAAACACATTAATAAATTTATATGAATACGTATATATAATAAAGATAAATACATTAATAAATATATATACCCAATTTTTGTGCGTTTCCAACGATGCTATCTTCGGAGACGTAAAGCCATGTATTTGCCAACAAAACCTCTTCTTCGGAAGTCTACGAAACCGCTTTCGTTCTATTTGCAAATTTCTTTTTTCCTTGTGTCGTGGTTCCCGTATCGAGTTGTGTTTCGGGAACCAAATCGGGTGGGGTTTCGGGAACCGTATCTTCGACCTCAACGTCCTCCGAATATGTTTCTTGTTGTAGTAGTTGTTGTAATTGCCCACCTTGATTATATTGTGGAAAGCCACCTTGCATAAATGGTTGAAAGGCGCATTGATTAAATTGTTGAAATCCACCCGAATTAAATTGTTGGAACCCAACTGCGATGGTGTTGGGTGAATACATAGGGTATTGTTGTATGCTTCCATGGTAGGTTGATGGTGGTGTTGAAAGATTGAAAATATTTTCCGTCGGGGACGGTTGCGAGCTCGTGCCTCGCGATTTGGAACCTCGTCGTGGTGTTGTGAACTCTTGTGTTTCTTTATCCATTATGAATTTTTTGAAGAAAGAAATAATATTGAGAGAGTAGAATGAAGTGGGGAAGATGGGAGAGATTGAGAGTAAATTTGTTTGTGTGAAAAAATAAGTGGGTTAAGATTAGTATTTATAGGATAGAAATAATAAAAAAAATAAAAAAATTTGAATCCCTGTGGTTTGCAACGTCTATATTTCAAAAAAGAAAAAAAAATAATTGCCAAACCCGAGCTGGTTCCATCCGGCGCCAACCCACACGGGTGCGATGGTGTTCCATCCCATCCAGCGCCAACCAGCCCGAGCCCGAGGCCCCGATGCGCATAGTCTTAAATAGAAATACATATACCTTGAAAAATCAGATTGATTTTCTAACATGTCTTGAGATCATATTAAACTTGATTGAATTGGATTTGACCACACTCGAATTATTCAATGGAAGTTTGACTTGTTTACATCTATAACAAACACAATAATACTTTGATTTAAAATATAAAAGTAATTATTTTAATTTTATAATCAAGTTTGGGAATCTTGCTAACTTCTAATAAAGTTTTGTTTAACGGTAATAATTTTCCAAAAAAGGATAGGCGATAAATACATGCAAAGAGACGAAGACCATATTAATTATGATGCTTTTGACGGATTTTCTTATGACTTTTTAACATATGAACTCTTAGGTGCCGTTTGGTTCACAGAAATTGATGGAATCTGATGGAATTGAAATGTTAGATTCCTTTGACCAGATTCCATTCCAGTGTTTGGTTCATTCTTTTGTATAAATGGAATCTTTAAAATTCCATTGAATTCCATGAAGTAGCCATTTTTCATTCCATCACTTAACCAAGGTATTCTGAAGGAATGGAATTGAACATTTTATTATTTCCAAAATTACCCTTGCCCTAATTTAGCTTTTATCACCCGCCATCTTCACAAATCAGTAGACAAACCTCTCTCTCGTTTTCTCTCCATCGTCGCAAAGCTCCTTCCTCGACTGATCTGGTAAGATTTCGATTTATCTTTCTTGCTTGCTTTCGATTCTTGCTTGGATTCGATTTCTGGTTGTCTTTCTGCTGATTTCGAATTATGTTTCTGCTTGGTTTCGATTTATCTTCCTCGTGACTGATGTTGATTTTTGCTTGGTTTCGATTTATCTTCCGGCTGTTTCGATTTATCATTATGTTTGCTTTCGATTTTTACTTTGGTTCAATTTTATTTCTCTTGTCGTCTGCTTGCTTTCGATTTCTGACAGATTTCATTTTGTCTGTGGATTTACAATCTGTTTGCAATTTGTGATTTTACAATCTGTTTGCAATTTGTTTTAGTGATTTTACAATCTGTTTTTGCAATCTGTGATTTTACAATCTGTTTGCTACTGATTTTGTGAATTTACAATCTGTTTCATGTGTGATTTATGTCTCTGTTGCTACTGATTTTGTGAATTTACAATCTGTTTGCTACTGCTTTCTGTTACATCTAGTTCTGTGAATTAACAAAAGGGTATTTTGGTCATTTACCCAATTTTCATTCCAATTCCAAAACTACATTCTGTGAACCAAACAGACAGATTCCAATTTCTTTAACAGATTTCATTCCAATTCTGTCAACCAAACAGCTGGTCAAACCTGACAACATTCCATTCCAATTCCTTCAAAGTCAAATTCCTTTGACAGATTCCATTCCATCCAAAAACATTTTGCTAACCAAACGCCCCCTTAGAGCATCTTCAACAGATTCTGTGAAAATTTTCTAAAATGGAGAATCAAAAGTTAAAAACCTTAAAAAAAGTTACATTCACCTCCAACAGATTTCTATTTTGAAAAAAAACAAACATTGATTATAATATTAAAATATTTCATTTATCTATTAAAATATTATTTTTCTTTCTAAATATATATTTTCAAAGTTTTCTATTGGTGCTCTCATTTAATAATCATTTTTGGGTTATCTTCATATTTGGAGAAAAACTCGTTCTCTTTCTTACTTTATCCATTTTGAAGATAGTTTTGAGGAAGCTCTTGGAGCAAAATTATAGTTTAAAATCCTTATATTCTTCATTTTCTCCAAAATAGAGAATTTGTTGGAGATGCTCCTAAAATTCATTTTTTTATGTGCAAAGCATTATTTGTCAATTATTGTTAATAAAAAGCAAATTAATATATAATTTTTATTTGCATTATTAATTTGCATTCATCCTTTTTATTTTAATTTAAAGAAAATAAATATTATAATAAACATGATAACATATAAATAAGAGTAATCTTTTATTTTTCTAAATGTTTTTTCTCTCTAAATTATGGTTGATTAATTGTCATATCTATTTTTTGTAGATGAGAATGAACTATAAGACCATTCGTACCCGTTTGCAAATATCCCAAAAGCCCACAGCACCACATCAGCGCCACATCAGCTTTTCTATAAAACCACTCCAAACCCAAAAGTGAAGTACCCGTTTGCAAAAAGCCCAAAAGCCCTAAATGTCACCTCATTTTTTTTAATTCTTTTATTTATACATTTAATTATTTAACAAAATAAAAATATTTATATATTTTTTAATAAATAAAAATAAGATAAATAATAAAAATTAAAATTCATATCATTCATTAAAAAATTAAAAATTACAAAATACAAAAATCTAAAAAATTAAAAATTAAAAAATACAAAATTACCCAAAATTATGATATTTTCTAATTCTCTCTTTCTTCGCCAAAGTTGCCTTCAAAACGTCTCCCGTAAGGTGATCATGCGGGGTTATGAAAAACTCGAAGTCTTTCTCAAATCGATTTTCTCGTTCGAGATCCAACTTCTCTCGTTCGAGTTGCAACTTTTCTCGTTCTATGGAATTTTCGAGTTCGAGTTTTTTCATTTTATACTCCATCGTATCATCCGCATGAACGTTGAACGCGTTTAAGGTTGTCAACCATTTTGAAACATTTTCGTCCGATATCGACCCGACCGTACTACTCGTTGACGTTTTTTTCGCCTTATTTCTTCCGATGGGTCGTTGAAGTTGCTCGACCTCGACCTCGTTGACATCTTCATCGTCATCATCGGAAGGTTTCGTACGTTTCGAACCCCGCGATGAATTTGTCGTCATGGTTGGAACGGTTGCCCATTTTGGACTTTTTTGAGGACTTCCCAAGCGGCTTCGTTAGTGAAAGGAAGCCCATTATCGTTTCGGTACCGTTCGTATGCCGTTCGCAAAATGTCGGCATCACTTATTCCACTTGATCTATTATTGACCAAGTTGTTGTAGATGCCGGCAAATAGCGATATTTTTCTATTGAGGTCTTTGAATTTGGTGTAGAGTTGATCCTTTGTTCTATAATTTCCTTGATCCATGGAAGTAAAGAACACTTGGGCGATGCGTGTCAGGATCGATTCTTAACAAGAATTAAACTTCTTAGAAACAGAATTTAGAGAATCTTGCGGAATAGAACTCTAAATCAATTAAAGAACAATCAATAGAAATTCAATAAACTGTATATATATCAAACAGTTATAACTCACAAGTTTTACACCAAACCTCAATCTTGTTGAACAGGCTCCACAAGACGATTTCTACTTCTCTAGAAATAGGATCTATGATCTTGAGGTTAATTCACTCTTGAATATCGAATTCTGTATACTATCTATCTTCTGTTTTTGTATTTTCTAATAGCTATCTATCAATACTATTTATACAAAAGTAATTACAAGATAACCATAAAAAGTAAATTGATCTTCTGAATCTTCGTTAAACATATCTTGATCAATTCCTTCTTTGTCTCCATAAGTATCGCATACCAAACTTATCAACTCAGCAGTATTAATGATGATTTGGCTCAGCAGCATTAACAACCTTCAGCAGTATTAATGATGATTTGGCTCAGCAGCATTAACAACCTTCACAGTCTTCAAGCAGTAGTAACTCAGCTCAGCAGTACTAACCATGTCTAGCAGTAGTAAATTGGTCTAGCAGCACTAACTTCGTCTAGCAGTATTAACTTCATCTAGCAGCATTAACTTCATCTAGCAGTATTAACTTCATCTAGCAGCATTAACTTCATCTAGCAGTATTAACTTCATCTAGCAGCAGTAACCTTGCCCAGCAGTAGTAACGAAGAACTGGCAGTAGTAATGAAGACTTAGCAGTACTAACCATACTTAGCATATCTTCAGTTCCCAACAATCTCCCCCTAACTTGACTTTTAGGAAAAGAAGTCAAGTTCTTCAGATGATGCTTCCAAAACTTAGTCATCATGTACACACAGATTAGGACTTAGACCTAGACTTTGATTTAGAATCCTCTTTACCAAGAATCTACCCATTGCTGAATCCTTGTTGCAGGTCAGCTTAGTGTGTAACATTCCTTGCAGCCTCTTCATGCTGTGATTGTATATTTCATCTACCAGATAGTATTCTTGAGTTGCAGAGTCAAGGGAGATGACATATACTCCACAGTTTTCATAGAGCATCCAGTTGGTAATGGCTTGAAACTGTGTGTTTAACCTATGCTGAACTGCTTCAGGTTTGAACATTTGGCACAAGAATTCAAGTACCATTTTAGAAATTGACATCCCTGGCTCAGTCAGCATGTTTCCATATATCTTCATCCCAACTTTGAACATCTCTTCTAAGTCTGATCTTGAGCAAGTTCTGACAATTTTTCCCCAAGTAGAAAAGACTTCAAATTTTCCATCTGCTCTTTTTATCCTAATGAACTCCTTTCTACCATCTTTCAAAGTGTCCCAAAAGATGATTTCAGGAGCCTTAGATGATATTGGTTCAGCCTGAAGTGGAATTGGGTTAGAGTCAACACTAGTAATGTACAAATCACATTGGGCATCCGTTTGTGATTTCACATTGCCTGATTGCCCTGATGGAGTTGCCACTTCTTCTTCAGCAACTTTTCCATCAGATTTTTCTTTCACTGTTTCCTCCTGTGCCTCTTCTGCAGATGACTCCACCCTTGGCTTCTTTTCATTTTTCTTCTTTGAAGTTATGGGCTGGGTTCTTGGTCTTTTCTTTGACATCATCTTGGTTCTTTTAAGAGTTTTGACAGCCTCAGGAGTTGGTTCAGCTGCTTTAAGTTTTTCAGCAGCAATAACCATTTCTGCTGCTATGGCTGTTACTGCTTCTCTTAGTACATGTAGTGATGCTGCTTCAATACTGTTCTTTACAATCCAGTAAATTTCTTCATCTATTTCAGCTTGAGTTGTAGTTACTGCTTCCTGCTCAGTTTCTGCTGCTTTGACTGTTTGGCCTTCAGCAACATTAACTGTTTCTGCTGCTTGTTCAAACTCAGCAGCATTAACAGTTTCTGCTGCTGTGGTTTCTGCTGCTGTGGTTTCTGCTGCTTTAACACACTCTTCCCCCTTTTCTGTCTCACTGGACTCCCCCTTAAACTGTGCATAGTCCATTTCCATCTCAGTCTCTATGTGAACAGTCTCCCCCTCAATTTGTGGACCCTTCAGTTTCAGTTCTGCTTCTGACTCTGACTCCCCCTTTTTGGGAGCATCATCAGTTGAGGTTCTCCTTCTTAGCACAAATCTTGCCTTTTTCTTTTTGTTCAGCAACTTTGTGACCATCTTTTTGAGCTTCTCAATTTGAGACTGTTGGTAGGTGACCACAGTCTTAAGTTGCTCAATCTCTTTCTTTTGTGCCATGACATCCAAGTTGATATTCCCTAAGGTTTCCATCAATTCCTCATAGTTATATCTATCCTCACCTTGTTTAGAAGTATTTACCTTCTTTAAAGGATCCTTGGAAGTTTCAGCAGAAGCCTTCTGCCTAGCAGAAGCACTACCTGCCCCCTTGGTTTCTTGGCACCTGGGTCCTCCTAATGATTTCTCATTTAGAGTTGCCATGGGGAAGGTCTTATTTATGTTACCACTGTCCTTCTCTGTGCTAGCAGAAGTAGTGGCAGCCTTAGCACCCATATGGTCATCCTTCTCCTTAGAGACCACCTTCTTGGGGTTGGGAGACACCCCTGTGGTTTCCCTGTTGATATTCTCAATTGGAGAATGCTCCAATTGAGGGCTTAAAGGCTTAGGGCTTTGAGTAGGTACATCAAGGGAAGGAGCCTTGTGCACCTTTCTTCTTTGAAACCTTTTGGTGATTGTGGGAGTGGGCTGTTCAAGAATGGACTGAGGGATGTCTTTTGAGATGGAAGGTTGGGATTGGTCATCCGTGGGTTGATCTAATGAGGGCCTTGATCCTGATGCCATACCTTCAGAGGGGTGGGACACAACCATCATTGTAGAGAACAATGGTGTGTCAACTCCTTCCGAGTCCCTAGGAAGTCTTTTCATATTTGAAAAAACCTTCCCTTTAGGGGATTTGGGTACATATACCTCAGTGAACTGAGGTAAGTCCATCAACTCCTTGTTAAGAACTTCTTGCACAAACCTTGGATACATGAAAAAGGTCTTTTTGGATTCCAAGTTTGATACAAGATCATTAAAGATCATTGCTGAGAAATTGTACTTTCTGGCAGTGGATAAGCAGACCAAGGCATATGCAATGGGACTGCTGAACTCACTCCATCCAGTAGTTTTCTTGGAAATACAGTGCATCAGGGTATGAACAAGAAATCTCCATTGGTTAAAAAATTTTGACTTGTAGAATTTAAAAACACCAATGGGACCTTCATACCCCATTCTTTGTAAAGTAGAAAAGAGTTCTTCATTAGGAATAGAAGATATACCTGAAGCATCATTCAACTGAAGGGAGATGCGAATAACCTCTTCAGTGACTTTCAAGGGTTTATCACAAACCCTTGTTCGAATGGTTTTCTGCCCTTCTTCAACACTAACAGTGGCATTCTCCCAAAATTGTTTCTGATGTTCGATATAGATTGTTGGGCTCACCGTGAGTGCATAGGAGATGTGCGAGGATTTGAGAAAATCGACTATATCGTGGAATCCCGCAGCTTGTTTCGGCTTCTGAAGCATGGCTATTTCATTGTGCTCATCCACAAACTCCATGATGCCTAAGGATTCTTGAAAGAAAAGCACAGAGATTCTGGGGAGGCTAGGTTAGAACGAGAGAGAAGAAGTAAATGCGAAGAGTCGTTATGAACATGGGCGGGCAAACAGGGGTATTTATATGCCCTAGATTATCAGAAGCAGTATTAACTACCTCGCAGTATTAACTACCGAGCAGTATTAACTGCCAAGCAGTATTAACTACCTAGCAGTATTAACGACCAAGCAGTAGTAACTACACTAGCAGTATTAACTGCACTAGCAGTATTAACTACCGAGCAGTATTAACTACTGAGCAGTATTAACTACCAAGCAGTATTAACTACCTAGCAGTATTAACTACCTAGCAGTATTAACTGTACTAGCAGTATTAACTGCACTAGCAGTATTAACTACTGAGCAGTATTAACTACCAAGCAGTATTAACTACTGAGCAGTATTAACTACAGAGCAGTATTAACTGCCAAGCAGTATTAACTACCTAGCAGTATTAACGACCAAGCAGTAGTAACTACACTAGCAGTATTAACTGCACTAGCAGTATTAACTATCAGTATTAACTACTAGAACACAGGCAGTAGAAACTCTGCACTGTGCATCACTTGTCAACACCTCAAATGTCATCTTACACATCACTTTTACCACTTCTTTTACCTTCTGCAGAATTATTTTCAAGAGTAACATGTCCTCCATCAATTCATTTGGAATATTGAAGGCAGGCCATGTTACCTGTCATGTGCCTAGAGCAACCACTGTCAACATGCCAAATGCTTCTTCCCTTAAGCTGTTGGCTGCCCTGCACATCTGAGAAATCAATTAGTTTTTGTTGGGGACCCAAGCCATAGTGGTCTTGGGTCTCCCTTGATCATCAAAATACTTACATTCTGTTTTGATGAGCTTGTCAAAGTGAGGAACATCAGTGCTTGAGTACTTTGTTTTGATGATAGGTCTAGAAGCAGTACTAACTGATGTAGAAGTGCTAACTTTGGCAGCACTAACATTGCTTCCAGAAGTACTAGCCTTCTCAGCAGTATTAACTAACTTAGCAGTACTAACACTAGAAGCAGTATTAATTGTAGAAGAAGTACTAACTGTGTTAGCAGTACTAACACTGCTAGTGACATTATTGCTTCCTGCAGTACTAACATTGTTAGCAGTACTAACTGAGTTGGCAGCATTATCATTGGTACCTTTAGGCATCCATACTCTAACACTTTCTGTTTCTGCCTTTTTCATTTGGTTTATGGTTTTAACTTGTTTCTTTTCCACAACTTTCCTCACAGACTTTTTATATCCCCCACTCTTTCTGTAACCAGCAGGTTTTTGAAAATATCTTTGAGCATTAAACCTTTGGTTAACTGGATTGAAATAACAGTGTTTGGCTAAGTGATTTAGCTTACCACAGATGAAGCAAGGTTTTGGCCTGTTGATTCTGTTCAGGTCAACTCCTTGTCTCATAGCCCACTGGTTATTCCAGTTCCTTTGATTTCCCCTCTGATTATCATGTTTTTGGGGCTTGAGCTCTTGAGATTTCTTACAGGAACAATGTTTACAGGTATTGGGAGCCACAACTGTGGTCTGTTTGTAATGGACTCCCTTTTTCTCTTCATTCCTTTTGATCTCAGTGTTCTTGACACATGGACTCTCACATTCCTCATCAGAGTCTACTTTGTCAGTCTCATCCTCAACAACTATTTCTTTTTCACAAGGATCTAGATTAATCTTTAATTCAGGTTCCTTTCTATCCTTGGTCTCTAACAAATCAGACTTAGGAGGTATGTAGTTGTTATTGTAGGGTGGAGGTGTGGCATTGTACCCTATCCCTACTTTCATCTTGTCATGGATTTGAGCCTTAATGATGGTGTCCATGGTTTTAGAAGCACAGGTAAACTTTTCAACATCAAGTTTAACCTTCTCAAGCTCTTCTTTTAATTTCTCATTCTCCTCCCCAGACACTTTCAGCTTAATCTCATACTCATTCTTCTCCCACTTCCAATAGTTAGTATCATAGTGGTGTTGAAGTTCATTAGCTTGAAAAGCTCTAATCTGTTCCTCAAACCTTTCTACAATCCTAACATAATCTTTCACATCTTTCTCTAGCCTCTTAAGGTCATCACACATACCCTGATTGTGATCCCTATATCTTTTAACAGCATCAATGCAAGCTTGAGAACAGAGTTTAGATTGTACCTCAGTGGGAATATCAGATACTTCTGCCATAAGAGCTTGATTCTGACAGGCTTCCTCAGCTTGATCACTCCAATCAAATCCCATTCCTTGTTGAGAAACATGGGCTTGAGAGGAGCTTCTGTTTTGATTTCCATTTGGAGCCTGTTGATGTGATCCTCCATAACACTCAACCTTGGATTGGTCAAAGCCTTCACCATCTTCTCCAATCTTTCCTTCATTACATGGGCCATTTTCTATGATGTCCCATATTGCATAATTAGTAAGAAGAATGTACTGCTTGATTCTCAGTTTCCACATGTTCAATTTATTGGATTTGAGCATGGGAACTTTTGAAACAGGAGTACTGTGAGTATCCATTGAATTGTCCATAGCTTCTAAGATACCAATGCTCTGATACCACTTGTCAGGATCGATTCTTAACAAGAATTAAACTTCTTAGAAACAGAATTTAGAGAATCTTGCGGAATAGAACTCTAAATCAATTAAAGAACAATCAATAGAAATTCAATAAACTGTATATATATCAAACAGTTATAACTCACAAGTTTTACACCAAACCTCAATCTTGTTGAACAGGCTCAACAAGACGATTTCTACTTCTCTAGAAATAGGATCTATGATCTTGAGGTTAATTCACTCTTGAATATCGAATTCTGTATACTATCTATCTTCTGTTTTTGTATTTTCTAATAGCTATCTATCAATACTATTTATACAAAAGTAATTACAAGATAACCATAAAAAGTAAATTGATCTTCTGAATCTTCGTTAAACATATCTTGATCAATTCCTTCTTTGTCTCCATAAGTATCGCATACCAAACTTATCAACTCAGCAGTATTAATGATGATTTGGCTCAGCAGCATTAACAACCTTCAGCAGTATTAATGATGATTTGGCTCGGCAGCATTAACAACCTTCACAGTCTTCAAGCAGTAGTAACTCAGCTCAGCAGTACTAACCATGTCTAGCAGTAGTAAATTGGTCTAGCAGCACTAACTTCGTCTAGCAGTATTAACTTCATCTAGCAGCATTAACTTCATCTAGCAGTATTAACTTCATCTAGCAGCATTAACTTCATCTAGCAGTATTAACTTCATCTAGCAGCAGTAACCTTGCCCAGCAGTAGTAACGAAGAACTGGCAGTAGTAATGAAGACTTAGCAGTACTAACCATACTTAGCATATCTTCAGTTCCCAACAATGCGGTTCCAAAAACCATCTACATTTATGTAAATAATAATATTAATAACATTAATAATAATAATAATAATAATATTAACAATAATAATAATAATAACAATAAAAATATTACCACGCGTTTGTGCGTTGCCGATAACGGGGTCCTCCGAAACGTCAACCCACGCCGACACTAACGCGAGTTCCTCCGGTTTAGTCCACTTTTGTTTGGCGGATCTATTTTCATATTTTTTGGCCTTTCCTTTTCTCGTTGTGTTCGGGTTTGATTCTTCCGGGATAGATTGTTGTGTGGACATGGATTGTGGTGTGTGCGGGTTAGAAGGTTGGGTTTCCAGAACGATGTCGTCGGCGTCGAGATCAATCGGCGGTGAAGGAAGTGGGGAAAATTGTGCCGGAGTAAAACCTTGTTCAATCAAACCGGGACGTGTAAGTTGGTAAGGAATTGGTTGCGGATGGCCTAATGAGTTGTAAAATTGTTGCGGATATTGTGGCGGATATTGTTGCGGATATTGTGGCGGATATTGTGCAAACGCTTGAAAACCAAGCTCCGGGTCTTCTTGCGGTTGCGGTGTATCCGGTCGGTTACGACGGGATGTAGGTGTTTTGTTTGGATTCATGATGAAATTTGAGAGAGTTTGAGAGAGTTTGAGAGAATTTGAGAGAGTTTGAGAGAATTTGAGAGAGTTTGAGAGAGTTTGAGAGATGTGAAAAATATAAGGGTTGAGGGTTAATATATATAGTGTGATTAAATTGAAAAAAAAAATAAAAAACCCAAAATAGCCGTTTCCAAACTGTTGGAATTCAAATTTTTGAAAAAAAAATGAAAAAAATAAATAAATGGGAAAGCTCGAGCGGGTTTGGGAACCCGAGTGGGGAAGCCCGCACCCAAGCCCGGCCCCCCGTACCGGTTGTGCAAGAAGCCCGCAGCAAGCCCGAGCAAAAAGCCCGAGCCGCTACGGGTGGCCTAATGAGGTTAAATTTATAGAAACGTAACTTTTTTTAAGTTTTTTAATACATTGTCTCATAATTTTTTTTATCTAAAAATGTTGCAATAGATTTATAATACATTTTTGTGTGTTTCAACGAGTTCTTAAAACATTTCAAATAAAACATTGTATAAGCTATTTTATAGGATTATTTTTTGGCGACCTCCCTCCAATTCCGACGAGTTTATGATTTTTTATTTATTTATTGACAATATGAAATTTGCATCTTCCATAAACAGTTTTTTCAAAAAATTCAATTTTATAAACAGTTTGTTCTAGTTTCATAAACTGTTTCTTCGAAATTTTCAAGATTTTTAAGTCTCCTAAACAGTTTTTTCGAAACTTTCAAGTTTCATAAATGGTTTCATGATGTGTTTGTTGGATTTTTAATTTTCAAGTTTCATAAATGGTTTTATATATTCTCCCATATGAATAATCATATTTTTTCTTTCAAAAAATCATATATTTTGAAGTTTCATACATTTTTATCCCATAAGAATATTCATATTTTTCGAAATTTTCAAGATTTTTAAGTTTCGTATTTTTTCCCATATTAATAATCAGACTTCACAGTTGCAAAACTATGAAACAAAGTCGTATCTCGGTTCGCCGGAGTGAGAGAAGGTCGCCGGAGTGAGAGGAGGTCGCCGGAACTGGATGGTGATGGTGTATCGCGCGCGAGAGAGAGAGAGATGGAGATAATTGTAAAAAATATGTAGATAATTCAAATTAATTATTATGGAAGTTAGTTGTTCTTAAAAATACGAATTTTATAAAAAGACAGAAATACCTGATATATATTGTTTGTAACATTTAAAAAGTTTGTAAGGCCATGTTTGTTTTTGGAATTTCAGCTCTTAATGATCACTTATCACTTATTCGGTCAGACATTCCTCAATTCAGACTGTTTGTTTTTTCAATTTTTTCAGACCCACTTATCACTTAAAATCATCTTTAGGAAAAGTGGTAGCCTAACCACTTATTCTCACTTATTTTGGGAAGGTTTTTGTTTTGCTTTAATGAGTATTAGATTTGAGATTTTGGAATGATAATATCTTCAAAGTTTGAAATGATAAAATTTTGAGGGACAAAATAGACAATTATACATATTCAAACGTTTGTCAGATTACAAAAAAAGAAACAGTCTTGTTGATTCAGATTTCAGACTTCAGCACCACCACTTAAAAATCAGAAGTGAAATCAGATTTCAGACTTCAACACCTCTTAAAAAACAACGCCACCTAAATGAAGGAGACTCTCTCTTCTTTATATATATATATATATATATATAGACTTGAGACAATGTTCTAAAAAACTCGCCGCACAGCCGCCATGGCACCAAGGCGTGTGTCTCACGCCACGTTAAGACCGTGGCACGCCTTGGCCTAATGCGCAGTTTTCGTAATGCGAAATTTGATTTTTCTTTACGATTTGATGTTTTATTTGAATTTTTTTAATACATATCTTAATTTAACTTGCTTATCAGTATTGACTCATTGAGTAACACTACAAAACATATGTTTTTATATATAATATTATATATGAATTAGAAATTTGACGTCACAAGTCACGCTTTGAAAACGCCATGGTTTCGCCGTGCTTCTAAGGCTTGGGGTTTGGCCTCGCCGCCACGCCACGCCTCACGCCATTTAGAACCTTGACTTGAGATCATGTGAGACCAACATGTTTTCGTGAGACCGGTAAGACCAAGTTTTTACACTTGAAACTTCACAGCAAAACACTGTGAAGGTAACCTTCACAGTGTTTTTGCTGTGAAGGTTCGGATCTTTTTTAACCTTCACAATGTTTTGCTGTGAAGTTTCAAGTGTAAAAACTTGGTCTCACCGGTCTCATGAAAACAGGTTGGTCTCACGTGAACCTAACCCTATATATATATATATAGTTTGAAAGAAGTAAATTAAGTTTCACGCACCATGTCAACCTTAGGCAGTAAAATAAACATTTAAAAAAAAATCAAATTGTAATAAAAATTATAATTCATCACATATACATTGTATTTTTCAAAATAAAAATATGTTTTTCCATAGTATTTACCTATATACAAACTGTCCCAAAAAATTATGGCATTGATGTAGCATACCTTTTTCCCATTATGCAAAGTGTAGCAACTCATCATGTCTTTGTCCTAACTTTATTGGCATGCCAATTTAGTATGTTTTGCTCCTCCTCTTCCATTTCAGGTTTATATATATATATATATATATATATATATATATATATATATATATATATATAGGATTGGGTTTCGGTGTAAAAAGAAGTTATAGCGAGAAGCGTGAGAAGGGATTTGGACCCTTGAATCAATTCTAATTGAAGATTAACATGTATCGAGATGAACCAGATCAATTCCTGTGAGATGCACAATTCATGGGTGGGTGTTGATCACTTCTTATGTTTCTCACTTGTCAGGATCGAATCTTAACAATACAATAAACACTTAGAATTCAGAATTAAAGAATCTGCGGAAAAGAACTTTAATTCTCACAATCAAGAACAATGTAACAGAAAATTCACCACTTTTTGTATTCACTGTTTCGAATCACAATATTAACAACCAAACCTCAATCTTGTTGAACAGGCTCAACAAGACGACTTCTACTTCTCTAGAAATAGGGTTCTAAAACCTTGAGGTTAAATCTCTCTGAAAACAATATCGAATTCTATTTCACACGTATATTCTGTATATTCTCATCTATCATGTATATCCTAATAGTTATCTATCAATACTATTTATACAAAAGTAATTACAAGATAACTATCAAAAATAACTTGATCTTCTAAATCTTCGTTAAACATATCTTGATCAATTCCTTCTTTGTCTCCAAAAGTATCGCATACCAATCTTAACAAACTCAGCAGTATTAATCTTCATTCTTCATGAGCAGTACTAACAATTTTCAGCAGTAGTAATATACCAGCAGTATTAACTTTGTTCAGCAGCATTAATGATGTACCAGCAGTAGTAACTTTGACAAGCAGTACTAACCTCACATAAGCAGTATTAATATCTCAGCAGTACTAACCTTGAACTAGCAGTAGTATCTTTGTTCTGGCAGCACTAACATTGATATGGCAGTACTAACTTGATCTGGCAGTAGTAACTTGATCTGGCAGTAGTAATGTTGTTCTGGCAGTACTAACCATACTTAGCATATCTTCAGTTCCCAACAATCTCCCCCTAACTTGACTTTTCAGGATGAGAAGTTAAGTTCTTCAGATGATGCTTCCAAAACCTAGTCATCAACGCATAAATTTGGATCCAATCCCAGACTTTGATTGAGGATCCTTTTTACAAGGTATCTTGCCATCTTAGAGTCTTTGTTACTCACTAACTTAGCATGCAGCATTCCATTCAATTTTTTCATGCTGTGCTTGTATACAACATCCACCAAATAATATTCATGAAATGTATTGTCAAGAGAGATGACATACACTCCACAATTCTCAATGAGCATCCAGTTGGTGATGATTTGAAAATTCCTTGCCATCAAATGCTGAACTGCTTCTGGTTTGAACATTAAGCACAAGTATTCAAGAACCATCTTTGTGATAGACATACCTTGCTCTGTCAGCATGTTTCCATATAGCCTCATTCCCACCTTGAACATCTCTTCCAGGTCAGATCTAGAGCATGTTCTGATAAGTTTTCCCCAAGTAGGACAAACTTCAAACTTTCCATCTGCCCTTTTGATTCTGATCAGCTCCTTTCTTCCATCTTTCAATGTGTCCCAGAAGATGATCTCAGGAAGCATGGAAGACAATGGTGTAGTCTTGATTGGATTAGTATCAACCACAGTAATATACAAATCACTTTGAGCATTTGATTGTGATTGTACATTGCTTGGTTGACCTGATGAAGTTGCCACTTCTTCTTCAGCAACTTTTGGATTAGATTTCTCTTTAACTGCTTCCTCCTGTGCTTCTTCTACAGTTGGATCCACCCTTGGCTTCTTTATATCTTTCTTCTTTGAGGCTATTGACTTTGTTCTTGGCCTCTTTGTTCTTTTGAAGGATATAACAGCTTCAGGAGTGGTTTCAGCTGTTTCTTCTTTGTGGCTCTTAGCAGCACTAACAGTTTCTGCTGCCTTTTGTTTTTCAGCAGTAGTATCTGTTTCTACTTCTTTTGCAACCTCAGCAGCAGTAACCGTTTCTGCTGCTGGTTCTGTTTCTGCTTCCTTTGTAAAATCAGCAGCAGTAACGGTTTCTGCTGCTGTTTCTGTTTCTGCTTCCTTTGTAATATCAGCAGCAGTAACGGTTTCTGCTGCTGTTTCTGTATCTGCAGCCTCCTCAGTCTCCCCCTCAACCTTATACTCCCCCTCAATGTTTGCATCCTCCATGTTTAGATCTGAGTCTGACTCCCCCTTTTTGGAAGCATCATTGGTAGGGTTTCTTCTCCTAAGGACAAACTGAGCTCTCTTCTTTCTGTGCATCAACTTAGTGATCATCTTCCTTTGCTTCTCAAGCTGGGAGTTTTGAAAGAGGACCACTTTCTTGAGTTCATCAATTTCCTTTTTCTGATCCATGACCTCAATGTTGATATTTGAAATAGTTTCCATCAATTCCTCGTACGTATATCTATCCTCACCCTGTTTAGGAGTTTTTACCTCCCTTAAAGGATCATTGGAAGTTTTAGCAGATGTCTCTTGCCTAGCAAAAGCACTATCTACCCCCTTGGTTTCTTGGCACCTGGGACCTCTGGATGATTTCTCACCCTGAGTTGCCGTGAGGAAGGGCTTAGTTATTTTACCACTGGCCTTCTCTTTGCTAGCAGAAGTAGTGGCAGCCTTGCGACTCACATGCTCAACCTTCTCCTTAGTGAGCACCTTCTTGGGGTTGGGAGACACCCCTGTGGTTTCCCTTTCGATATTCTCCATTGGAGAATGTTCCAACAGAGGGCTTAAAGGCTTCGGGCTCTTAGGAGATACATCAAGGGAAGGAACCTTGTGTACCTTTCTTCTTTCAAACCTTTTGGTTATTGTGGGAGTGGGTCTTTCAAGAATGGACTGAGGGATGTCTTTTGTGATGGAAGGTTGGGATTGATCATCAGTGGGTGTGTCTAATGAAGGCCTTGACCCTGATGCCATACCTTCAAATGTGTGGGACACAACCATCATTGTAGAGAACAATGGTGTGTCAACTCCTTCCGAGTCCCTAGGAAGTCTTCTCATATTTGAGAAAACCTTCCCTTTAGGGGATTTTGGTACATATACCTCATCAAATTGAGGCATATCCGTCAATTCCTTGGTAATTACTTCCTGAACAAACCTTGGATACATATAGAAACGCTTTTTGGATTCCAGGTTTGCTACAAGATCATTGAAAAGCATTTGAGAAAAATTAAACTTCCTGTTAGTGGCTAAGCAGACTAGAGCATAAGCAATAGTACTGCTAAACTCACTCCATCCAGTAGTTTTCTTTGAAATACAATGCATTAGGGTATGAACAAAGAATCTCCATTGAGTAAAAAACTTTGACTTGTAGAATTTAAAAACTCCAATGGGACCTTCATACCCCATTCTTTGTAAAGTTGAGTATAGTTCTTCATTGGAAATAGAAGTTATACCTGAGGCATCATCCAATCGAAGAGTGATGCGAAGAAGTTCTTCTGAAACTTTCAAGGGTTTGTCACATACCCTTGTTTGAATGACTTTCTTCCCATCTTCGGATTCCACGGTGGCATTGGCCCAGAATTGCGTCTGATGCTCGATGTAGATAGTCGGATTCACCGTTAGGGCATACGAAATATGAGTGGATTTGAGAAAATCCACAATTTCATGAAATCCTTCAGCCTGCTTGGTCACTCCAGTCAAATCCCATTCCTTGTTGAGAAACAAGAGCTTGAATGGAGCTTCTGTTTTGATTGGAACTTCCAGCCTGAGTTTGTTGATGGCTGTTGTAAGATGTTCCTCCTCTGCATTCCCTGGCAAAGTGTCCCATCTTGTGACACTTGTAGCATTCAACTTTGGATTTTGTTGGACAACCAAGGGGGGGGGGGGGGGGTTAGGTTGTATTATAAAAAATCTTACTTTCAAAAATTCTTTTGTAAATAAATACAGAGTAAATATAGTACAATACAGAAGAGTATAAATACAAACAGATACACAGAGATTGTATAAATAAATATAAATGCAAAGCAGTTTATATAAACAGATATAATAAAGCACAGCGGAAAAAAATAAAGAGATAAAGGAAAGAGAATACTTGACACCGAAATTTTAAAGTGGTTCACCAATCACGCGGTTGGCTAGTCCACCTCGAGAAAACACTTCTCGGAGATCCAATAAGAAAACGTGTTCTTTACGGTAGAACACAAACCTTAGTACAACAAACGCGAATCACTCTTCTTTGAGAGAATTATGTGGATCACTCACTCTATTCAAACACTTACAAGAGGGTATAATTTTAATATGAATAATCACTCTTGTATAAGGTTTATCACTTGGATATTTTTAGAGAGTTTGATCACTTGAGTTGTGTTGCTGATTCAACTAATCGAGAGATTTTAATCTGCTATCAACTCAAGATTTCTTACTCAAAAACGTGTTTTATAATTTTAACAGTTTAATTATCAAGAGAAGAGGCTGCAGAGTCTTTATCAAATGCAGAGAGGAGTTATTGTTAATTTGTAGCTTTGAATGCTGGTAGGTTGCATATATATACTGGATGAGCAACAGTCCACGGACTTTCGCGGTATACCGGCAATCCTTCGCGGTATACCGTGCAGAAGAAAAGTACATGCAGAAGAGAAGGTCAACCCTGCAAAACAAAACGTAAACTTGTACCAGCGGTATACCGGCTATTCTTCGCGGTATGCCGTGCAGACAAAGGGAGCTTCCAACCAATCAGAGATATACACCATGCCTGTCGCGGTATACCGCCTGTACCTTCGCGGTATGCCGCCCAGAAAATTGTTGCAGGAAGTAGTACGCATGCGCAGATTCTTCTAGAAACAAATCTTTCATATTAAATGATCCAGCAAGATGATAAGATGTTGAGGAGAGCTGACTTGGTTTATTTAAAAAGACAGTATTAGAAAAATCCAAGTGGTATATTATTTTAGGGTGATTTATCATTTTAAAATTAAAACGACGAAAATCTTCAGTCTTGGATTCTTTAGATAAAATTATCGAGATTATTTAAAAGCTGCACACTCAGATAAAATATTAGATAACAAAGAATGCGGTGTGTTTTGTAATCATCAAAAAAAATATGGAGATGTGATTTTATGTGTACCAAAAATATATCTTAATATTAAAGCTGGGTACACTTGCACCAACAATCTCCCCCTTTTTGATGATGACAAACACACGCTAAACAGGAGAGCATACTCGGTTTCTCTCCCCCTTTTGTCAAAGCAAAAAGGGTTAGGAAAGACGCTATGCTCCCCCTTGAAAGATGCTCCCCCTCAAGATATGAAATATTTGAGAGTTAGCATTTTCTCAAGGGTTGTACTCAAGCATGCCTAAACCAAGTCTTAGTTTAAAAAACGCAGTTTTGTTTAGGGCTTTAGTAAAAATATCGGCCAAATTATCTTCCGAATCAACCTTTTCAAGCACGATTTGGCCTTTTTGAACATTATCTCGTAAAAAGTGATGTCTCAATTCAATATGTTTTGTACGAGAATGTAAAACAGGATTTTTACTTAAGTTTATAGCACTTGAGTTATCACACATAATAGGAATTTTGGTTAGATGTACCTCAAAATCGGTAAGGGTGTGTTTCATCCAAAGGACTTGAGCACACGCTCTTGCGGCGGCTCCATATTCCGCTTCGGTAGTAGACAACGCTACGGATTGTTGTTTCTTGGAGAACCAAGACACAAGTGAGAGACCTATAAAGGCACATACCCCACTAGTACTTTTTCGGTCAACAATAGATCCACCAAGATCGGAATCGGTGAAACACGTTACTTCTAACTCGGGTTTCTTTGCATACCATAAGCCAAGATTAGTAGTACCTCGTAAATATCGAAAAATACGCTTGACAGCTTCATAGTGAGTTTGTTTAGGTGAAGATTGAAAACGAGCACATAAACATACACTAAACATAATATCAGGTCTACTAGCAGTTAAATATAATAAACTACCAATCATACCACGATAAATCTTTTCATTAAAATCGTTTCCCTCCTCGTCACGAGATAATTGTAAGTTTGTGGTCATTGGAGTTTCAACGGGTTTGACATTTTCAAAGTTAAACTTTTTCAACATATCTTTACAATATTTAGATTGACTAATAAAAATACCAGTTTCACATTGTTTGATTTGCAATCCTAAGAAGTATTTTAACTCTCCCATCATGCTCATTTCAAACTCGCTTGTCATTTTCGCAGAAAATTCATTACACAGTTTTTCATTAGTGGAACCAAAAATAATATCATCAACATATACTTGCACAACTACAATATCATTTTGATCATATTTCACAAATAAAGTATTATCTATTTTACCCATAATATAACCACTAACAATTAGAAAGGTTTTTAATCTATCATACCACGCACGCGGAGCTTGCTTTAAACCATAAAGCGCCTTTTTCAATTTATAAACATGTGTCGGATTTTCAAAATTTTCAAAACCGGGAGGTTGAGAAACGTATACCTCCTCATTTATAATACCATTTAAGAAAGCACTTTTAACATCCATTTGAAATAATTTAAAATCTTTAGCATTTGCAAAAGCGAGAAGTATTCGAATAGACTCCAACCTTGCAACCGGTGCAAAGGTTTCATCGTAATCTATACCTTCTTGTTGATTGTACCCCTTGGCAACTAAACGTGCCTTGTTTCGTGTGACTCCACCGTTCTCGTCTATCTTGTTACGGAAGACCCATCTTGTGCCAATAATGGTTTGACTACTAGGGCAAGGAACTAAGTCCCACACATCATTCCTAGTAAATTGGTTTAACTCTTCTTGCATGGCCATTATCCAATCCTCATCACCTAAAGCTTCATCTATGGTTTTAGGTTCTATGGTTGAGATAAAGGCATGGAAAGCACAATGGGTATGGATTTGTGAACTAGTTGTCCTTTGGTTTAGGTCACCTATAATTTGATCTACGGGATGGCCTCGAGCGGTTCTAAGGTTAGGATCATCTATACCTTGTGGAATAAAGCAAGGAGGGGCATTACTAGATTCAATATTATTTGTGGAAGGTTGGGTACCTAAATCCAAGTTGCTAAGTTGTTGTGCTAAGACGTCTCCCTCACGGATATTGTCATTTGCTAAGGGTGCACTCGGTTTGGGAGGACTCTCGTCAAAGCTAACATTTAGGGATTCTTCTACAACCATGGTCTCCTTATTTAGAATTCTATAGGCTTTGCTATTCCAAGAGTAACCTAGGAACACTCCCTCATAGGCTTTGGCATCGAATTTGGTTAAGTAGGATTTGGTGTTTAAAATGAAGCATTTACAACCAAAAACTTTCAGGTGAGCTAAGGAAGGTTTTCTACCACGGTAAAGTTCATAGGGTGTCTTATTTAGGATATTTCTAACTAGGACACGGTTTAGCACATAGGTTGCGGTAGCAACGGCATCACACCAAAACTTTTGGGGAACTTGATGTTCGTTTAGCATGGTTCTACTCATTTCTTGCAACGTTCGATTTTTCCTTTCAACAACCCCATTTGACTGAGGAGTTCGAGGAGCCGAAAAGTTATGAGTTATACCATGTTTATCACAGAAGGCACCAAATTGGATATCATTATCGAATTCTCGTCCATGGTCCGTACGTATGGAAACAATCGTACAACCTTGTTGGTTTTGAATTCGTTTTCCCAAAATTTTAAACTTTTCAAAAGCCTCATTTTTATGTCTCAAAAATAAAGTCCAAGTATAACGGGAATAATCATCCACAATAACCAAAGTGTAAAAATTTCCTCCAAAACTTTGAATCGCCATAGGGCCAAAAAGATCCATATGTAAAAGTTCTAAAACTCTTTGAGTAGAAATAACATTTTTAGATTTATGAGAAACGTGATGTTGTTTGCCGACACGACAAACATCACAAAAATGATTATCAAACTTTAATTTTGGAAGGTCACTCACAAGCTCCTTATTTTTTAAGTTTTGCATTAATCTTAGATTAGCGTGACCTAAACGTCTATGCCATAAAGTAGAAACATCATAAATAGAAGATAAGCATACATTTTCAGATACAACAGTTTTGCAAATATATAAATTTCCTTTCACAGAACCAGTTAAAAGAACTTTGCCATTTTTCAAGATTTTGCACGAGTCTTCTTCGAAGACGACAGTTATACCATTTTTACACAATTGGCGAACACTCAACAGATTAAAATGCAAATTATCAACATGATTCACATCAAGAAATTTAACATTATTGCAAGAAACTGTACCTCTCCCAATTATATTTCCTTTGGAGTTTCCTCCAAAAATTACCTGTCCACCATCACATGACTTATATGATGAAAAAAGATTGCTGTTTTCGGTCATGTGACGTGTGCAACCACTATCGAGTATCCAGTCCATATCAAGGTTTATCTACAATAATAAAGATGTAACTTTTATGGTCCCCATTTCTCGTGGGTCCTTGTAAATTAGTTTCAAGATAACAACCAACATATATATAAAGTTAAGCAAAATATATATATATAATAGATCAAAAAGAATATATATATATGTAGTACGTATGTATATATATATATATATAAACAAAAGTACATATAACAATATATTACTTATATATACAAGAAAATATATCATATTTAAACTATATATATATATATATATATATATATATATATAATATGTAACACATTTAAAACCATAAACGCATACCACCGGGATTATCATTACTAAACATTCCTTTTGGAATCCATTTATTTATCATTTTAATTTTGCGATTGTATTTATCATACACATAAAAACAAGCATTTATATTCGCATTATTTTTAGGTTTAGAATACTTATCGTTATACATGCGAGCATACGGTTTTCTCGTATTATAATTTACATTATGCATTTTAGGTACATACGGAGGTTTTTGCATATACGGCTTTCGTGTATTAAACTTAGGTGGTTCATAACATCTTTTAATAGGCATGCAATTACATTTTTCAACACATGTATTTGAACCTATACCTTTTCTACAATTTATACGGTTCGACATATTAAGCATGTTAAGAACTTTTTCATTACTACTTTCAAAAGCTTTAGCTAACATGTTATCTTTTTCATATGAAGCACATTTACCCTTTAAACATGCAATTTCATTTTCAAGAATATCACATTTTGTACAAATAATATTTTCATGTGACTTTTTATTTAAGCATGCAATTTCTTTCTTTAGAGCATCACAAGATTTACAAAAATCCTTTTCTCCTAATTTAGTTTCTAATTTAGCAATTATATTCATATCATTTGCAGATTTTTGATTAACATTATTTATTTCCTTTTTACATGCATTTACAGTTTCTTTTAACATAGCAATTTCGTCTTTATAATTATTTGCAAGATTAGCCATTTTATGAAACGATTCATGCAATAATTCAAGATTGTTTTCGCTATCGCTATCATAATCACTATCGTAATTTGAATAAGAAGTGTTTACCTCGTTGTCGCTTTCAGCCATAAGACAAATGGCTTGATAGTCATCTTCTTCTTCACTCGCGCTCCACGCGCCTCCAATGAAGGCTTTATCCTTCTTGTTTTGGTACTTGTTCTTTTTCGGACATTCATTGGCGTAATGATCTTTGTCGCCACACGAGTAGCAAAATCCTCTCTTTGGCTTAGCTTTATCGTCACCACTTGAGTCGTCATTTTTCTTTACTTTTTCGTCTCGTTTATGGAACTTACGACTTCGGTTTTCACCACCACGACGGTAGTTGCCGTTTCTTTGAAATCTGCCATTGTTAGAAAATTTATTATTATTAAAAAACTTGGAAAAGTTTCTTACCAACATGGCGACTTCATCGAGAGTTTCGGAAGGATCTTTTGAGGAGCTAGCTTTCTCCTTTTTCTTCTCGACTTTTGGTGTTGAGACATTGAGAGCGATTGACTTCTTTTTAACTTGCTCCCTTTCTTTATTTCTTTTAAGTGCAATTTCGTGCACCTTGAGATTTCCGATTAAGTCATCTATCTTCATTAGGGAAAGGTCACGGGAGTCTTCCAAAGATGTTATCTTTTGCATCCACTCCGAAGGAAGGGCTCGTAGGATTTTCCTTATATAGTCCTCGTTAGGATAAGTGCGATCCAAACCTTTCAAAGTAGTCATAATAAGGTTAAATCTTTTAAACATTGAGTCAATTGACTCATCTTGTTTCATTTCGAATAGTTCATAATCGTGAACTAGAATATTTACTTTACTTGATTTAACTTCCGTGTTTCCACGATGAGTATTATTTAAACTTTCCCATATTTGATTAGCGGTTTTATATGTATATACTCTTTCAATTTCATCAGTTGTTAAAGCAGCATATAATATATTTTTAGCTTCAAAGTTTAAACAAAAATGAGATTCATCAGCAGTAGTCCATTCATCTAAAGGTTTATCAATTAAAACATCATCTTTAACAATTTTGGGTTTAAAGTTCCCATTTTCAATTATGTCCCAAATCTTTTGATTTTTGCCACGCACGTGACATTCAAATAGCTCGGCCCAAATGCCAAACTTTTCAGTATCTATCAAAGGAGGTTTTGAAAACACAATATTAGTTTATTGAGTCATTTTAGAAAAAAAAATTTAAGCAGAAAAATTTTGAAAGCCCTGCTCTGATACCAATTGTTGGACAACCAAGGGGGGGGGTTAGGTTGTATTATAAAAAATCTTACTTTCAAAAATTCTTTTGTAAATAAATACAGAGTAAATATAGTACAATACAGAAGAGTATAAATACAAACAGATACACAGAGATTGTATAAATAAATATAAATGCAAAGCAGTTTATATAAACAGATATAATAAAGCACAGCGGAAAAAAATAAAGAGATAAAGGAAAGAGAATACTTGACACCGAAATTTTAAAGTGGTTCACCAATCACGCGGTTGGCTAGTCCACCTCGAGAAAACACTTCTCGGAGATCCAATAAGAAAACGTGTTCTTTACGGTAGAACACAAACCTTAGTACAACAAACGCGAATCACTCTTCTTTGAGAGAATTATGTGGATCACTCACTCTATTCAAACACTTACAAGAGGGTATAATTTTAATATGAATAATCACTCTTGTATAAGGTTTATCACTTGGATATTTTTAGAGAGTTTGATCACTTGAGTTGTGTTGCTGATTCAACTAATCGAGAGATTTTAATCTGCTATCAACTCAAGATTTCTTACTCAAAAACGTGTTTTATAATTTTAACAGTTTAATTATCAAGAGAAGAGGCTGCAGAGTCTTTATCAAATGCAGAGAGGAGTTATTGTTAATTTGTAGCTTTGAATGCTGGTAGGTTGCATATATATACTGGATGAGCAACAGTCCACGGACTTTCGCGGTATACCGGCAATCCTTCGCGGTATACCGTGCAGAAGAAAAGTACATGCAGAAGAGAAGGTCAACCCTGCAAAACAAAACGTAAACTTGTACCAGCGGTATACCGGCTATTCTTCGCGGTATGCCGTGCAGACAAAGAGAGCTTCCAACCAATCAGAGATATACACCATGCCTGCCGCGGTATACCGCCTGTACCTTCGCGGTATGCCGCCCAGAAAATTGTTGCAGGAAGTAGTACGCATGCGCAGATTCTTCTAGAAACAAATCTTTCATATTAAATGATCCAGCAAGATGATAAGATGTTGAGGAGAGCTGACTTGGTTTATTTAAAAAGACAGTATTAGAAAAATCCAAGTGGTATATTATTTTAGGGTGATTTATCATTTTAAAATTAAAACGACGAAAATCTTCAGTCTTGGATTCTTTAGATAAAATTATCGAGATTATTTAAAAGCTGCACACTCAGATAAAATATTAGATAACAAAGAATGCGGTGTGTTTTGTAATCATCAAAATAAATATGGAGATGTGATTTTATGTGTACCAAAAATATATCTTAATATTAAAGCTGGGTACACTTGCACCAACAGATTTGTCAAATCCAGCACCATCCTCTCTTCTTTGGGAAAAATTGTTTCTCCCTGTCCTCTTAATGAATCTCTTCACTCTCATAGACAGCATAGCCATCTGCCACTTTATATCCATCTCTTCAAGATCATCAGCATTAACCTGTTCTAAATCATCATTAATCAAAGAGGAATTTATATGACTGGAAAAGAAAGCTTCTAGTACTGTATCTTTGGACTTTTCCTGATTGACTGAACCAGCAGCACTAACTGAACCAGCAGTACTAACTGATTCATGGTTAGCAGTAGAATCAGGTGATGCTGAAAGAAGTGCAGCATTATGAACATATCCAGAGGGCTTCTTTTTGGCTTCAACCTCTGATTCAAATACTCTAAGATCATTGTACAGATCATCAAGTTCCTTATCTTCCAGTTGGTCATTCTGTCTAAAGGACACAGTGTACATTGTCCATTCTTCACCCAATGATCTTAAGAACTTCCTGTTGACATCATCAGCCTCCATCTTGACTCCTACAGTGGCTAATTCTCCAATCAGCTTATTAAATCTATCAAACGTTTGAGTCATGGACTCATTCTTGGTAGAAGTAAAGTTTTCATACTGCTGCTTGAGAATTGCCTTTTGATTTCTCTTTGTGCTTTTGGTGCCAGTAAATCTTTTCTCCAAAGCATTCCATAGAATCTGAGCATCAGTGCAGTGATGGAATTGATGCTGATACTCATTGGGAATAGCCAAAAGCAGGGTGCTTAAGGCCTTCATCTCTGTTTGTCTTACTTTCCTCTCTGCATCAGTCTTTGGAGGAGGTCTTTTGCCATCTGGTCCAGTTCTTCCTTCAGCACATGGACCATTCTCAATGATATCCCAGATGGAATAATCAGTAAGCAGAATGTACTGCTTGATTCTAATTTTCCACATGTCAAATTCATTGGGTCTGAGCATGGGAACTTTAGATACAAGAGTACTGTTTGATTCAAAAGAATTTTCCATAATGACTGTAGAATTCTAAGAAACACAAGCTCTGATACCACTTGTCAGGATCGAATCATAACAAGACAATAAACACTTAGAATTCAGAATTAAAGAATCTGCGGAAAAGAACTTTAATTCTCACAATCAAGAACAATGTAACAGAAAATTCACCACTTTTTGTATTCACTGTTTCGAATCACAATATTAACAACCAAACCTCAATCTTGTTGAACAGGCTCAACAAGACGACTTCTACTTCTCTAGAAATAGGGTTCTAAAACCTTGAGGTTAAATCTCTCTGAAAACAATATCGAATTCTATTTCACACGTATATTCTGTATATTCTCATCTATCATGTATATCCTAATAGTTATCTATCAATACTATTTATACAAAAGTAATTACAAGATAACTATCAAAAGTAACTTGATCTTCTAAATCTTCGTTAAACATATCTTGATCAATTCCTTCTTTGTCTCCAAAAGTATCGCATACCAATCTTAACAAACTCAGCAGTATTAATCTTCATTCTTCATGAGCAGTACTAACAATTTTCAGCAGTAGTAATATACCAGCAGTATTAACTTTGTTCAGCAGCATTAATGATGTACCAGCAGTAGTAACTTTGACAAGCAGTACTAACCTCACATAAGCAGTATTAATAATGTTCCAGCAGTATTAATATCTCAGCAGTACTAACCTTGAACTAGCAGTAGTATCTTTGTTCTGGCAGCACTAACATTGATCTGGCAGTACTAACTTGATCTGGCAGTAGTAACTTGATCTGGCAGTAGTAATGTTGTTCTGGCAGTACTAACCATACTTAGCATATCTTCAGTTCCCAACATCACTTTAACTTTTTTTTTCTCACATCATCTCTCTCTCTCTCTCTTCATTGGGGGGGGGGGGGGGTCTAACGAAACATGAAAACAATCAAAACACGTGCAAAATCACATGTCATTTTACACCAACGGTCAAGCAAGGGTGTGGGGGCGACATGAACCGCGACCTCAGATCGCAGCCAAAGTCACATGAATCACATGTTATTTAACCGTTTTCTTATTCTCTTATTTGCTTACTATTCTCGTATGAACCCGACTCTCTCTCTCTCTCTCTATATATATATATATATATATATATTATATACACGAAAACCATGTGAAAAAAAGAGTTAAGCTGAGAAGGTAAGAACGGATCTGGATCATTGGTCACTTTTAATCTCAAACTCACCATGATTTGTACTTTGATACGGGGATTGATCTGGTGCATCTCGGTGCATCATATCTTAATGTGCATCCAAGAGTAGAGATCACTTTTTACCCTTCTCACAATAAATTTCATTCTCACCGGAACATAACCTTATATATAGATATAGATATATTATATAGGGCGAGTTCGATTACAAAACAATTTTAGGTTGTGAATCAGAGGACAAAGGAGAGTGCCACATGTCTATATGTTTTCGGTCATTCGTCATTAATATTATATCATTCATAATGATTAATTAATGAATATGACCTTCATTGCTCATGATTAATGTGGATTACTCAAAAACAATCCTCCTTTGTCCTCAAATTTACAATCAAAAATATCTTACAATTATAAATACACGTGGAGCTAAATTAGGTTTTTTCGGTGTTCAGGCATCCGCCCCAGATAAACTACTCACTTCGCCCCCCCCCCCAATGATCGGTGCAGCGATTAGGCATCCTTAGACGAAAGAGTGGTCTTTCAGGATTGATCGTTGTATGATTTAAAAACAGACGTTGTAAATCACAGGGCATGTTGAATCACATTAAACCGAATTTTAGATATGACCTTTTTAGGTATTTAAAATAACATTGTTGGATTTTAGTTTTTTGTATAATAAATATATTGAAGTGGAAGATGTGGCGGAATAAAGTGTAGAACACAGTGTTGGCCATCTTGCTTTTATGTTTGACATTCGTCCACTCAACGGTCAATGTCAATAACTTTTTACTAAAAACCGTTTTCTTTCCCATTTTTATAATTAAATTCATTTATAATGATATTATTATTTATACTATATTATAAAATATTTGAAAAAAAATTAAAACCAAATTTTTATATATTAAGTACTGTTTATTAATGTATATTACATAAAACTCAAGATTACAAATATGTAATCCATAGATACAACTTTTTAAAGCTACATGTTTGAATTTATAACTAACTGATAAAAATAAACGAATACAGAATTATGATAAACATCTCATTTTAAATATAAATTCTTTTAAAATATAATCAAGATAATTATTGAACTCTAACATAATACTTAATTATTATTTTATAAAAATACTATATTATTAAATCTAAAATAAGTTACATCATTAATAAACCTAAATTAAATAAAAATAAAAACTAAATTAAACGAATTTATAGAAAAATGATCGTTTTTTCAGAACCATACAAAACCGTATTATAAAATCAAAAAAAAAACGAAACACTAAAATTGAGATGTATCGCGCTGCATTGCGCGAGTAGACTTATAGTATCAATAAATTAGCTGACTTTATCTTTCATGATTTTTTTTTCCGGTTAGATGACAAATCAATCTACGTTAGTGACTATGAGAGGGTATTGATTAAAAATGATCAACGAATCAAATTCACCTTTCGTGCGTCTCACATTAACCTTAAATTCTCACACGTTCCTTCGACTATATATATATATAGAGTAAGACTAATTTGAAACCCATGAAAAGGTTGAAACCAATGCAACCCTCATCTCAACCGTTGATTGATAACGCCACTTTTTGGCGTTATTTTCGGTTCTCAAACCAATGAGATTGGCTTGTGTTCAAGTAAAAAAGGCGAGTATTTTATGGTTTATCGAGTGGAATGTGCAGGTAATCTAAAAGGCGGCAATCATCGAGAAAAGAAGCTAAAAAGAGTCCAAAACGAGTCCCAAACGAAGCCAACGGAAGCCCGAGATCCAATTCCAAAACCGCGGCACACAGTTTTCCAAACCGCGGCACACAGTTTTCCAAACCGCGGCACACAGTTTCCAAACCGCGGCCCATGCCGCGGCACACACTGTTCCACGCCACCGCGCGGTTTGGCGCGCGGTTTGCAAACCGCGGCACAAACCGCGACACGGACTGTTTTGCGATTTTCAGCCTTTTATTCCAACTTTTAGGTCATTATTCGAGATACAACTTTTACACGACGGCCAGGGGCGATTTTGGGGCGATTTCCGGTGACTTTTCGGAGCTTTCGGAGTCACGTTAGAGGGCCGATCACGGAGACAATCATCACGGAACGTAGATACAAGCACGATTGAAGGGAGTTCATCACGTTATTTTTCATGTTTTTAATCTTTCGCGTTACCATGTTTACATACGTAGTTTCATCTTTCTCTCTTGTGTTTGAATCCACCACCGACATGAACTAACCGGTTCGTGTTGGGGGTTGGAATGAATTCGGTTTATAAAGCATGTAACCAGATGATTTGAACTTTTATTGGTTTTTCCTTGATTAATGAAGCATGTGATTTTGTGTTTAATGCCTTTGAAAGTCTAGCTAGCTTTTAATTGATTTATTATTTTCAGTTGAGTTCGAGAGAATTAACTGTTAAATAGAATTAGGAATTGCATGCCTAAGACGATAAATCAGTGATAGAGATATACTGAATAAGTCTTAGTCCCAATTAAACCGTTAGGTTGATATCGAGAGATAAAATCTAGCCAATTTAACATGAATCGAGTACTTAATGTGTTTTGGAATCCATAAGTGAGATCGAGAGATTAAACCTATCCGTTTCAAAATAAAACCCGTTGTGGCTTGAAAGAGAACAACGGTGACTTTAAAAGATTTGGGAATCATTAAGGGGATAAACTAGTAATTGTTTGAGTTGTTTGTGTGCATGTGTAGAATCGAAGGATTTCCAACCCTCAACGTTTCTCTCTATCGAAGTTCTTAATTTGTTCTTTGTTCCGTTTACGTTTACGTTTAATTTGCTTCTCCAATCGGCGAAATCAAGGTATTCTCCCTCCTTCTTCCTTTCTTATTTTGCCGCTACTTTCTTCTCTCCTTCTTGCGGTTGATTCTCCAGAATCGGTCTCGCTCTGATACCACTGTTGGGTGGGAATCAGACTTGCTTTCACAGGTATATGGTTGAATCTAAAGATATGTATTTGATAAAACATTCAACTGATTTACAAAGTGTACATTCATTCTATTTATACAAAACGAAACGGTGCTATTCAACCGTTGCATCCTTTCTAATAGAACCGACACCTATGAAGCAACATGATGCTTCAATTGTTCCTTCTAATTTAACAGACACCTATAGCATCGTTTGATGCCTAACCGACACACCCTTAATTGGGTTTTTCCTAATTACATTTCTAAGACAAACTAATTTAGTTTATACTTCCAACAGAACTCACCCTAAACACTGCTGAAACAGTGCCTAAAGCAGGTTGCGTGCGACTTGGCCATCGGGAACTAACTGTTTTCTCATTTGGGCTTTTGCGTGCGACTTGGCCATCGGGAACTAACTGTTTTCTCATTAGGGATGTATATAGTTTTATCTTGTTAGTAATAGTTCCTAACCCGACGATTAACTAAAATCCAACAATGTTATTTTGAAATTGTAGAAACCTTGGATTTTGAATATGTAGATCAAATTCTGAGGAGCGGGAAAGGGACCTAACTTGATGTACTACTACTTCACAAAGTTTAAGTAGAAGAACTTTAGAGATACAGACTACAAAGAAAGATATGAAGCAAGATTCTTACCTAAAAAAAACAAATCGATGCACAATTCTATTCCTTCATACTCATCAAAACCCTATAACTGGACAAAAAAAAACATAAACACAAGTCAATCTGTGAATCACACATAATTACCTCAAACAAATCTATGAAATTCCAAATACTCATCAACCAAAAACCACTAAAAATTGCAGAATAAAAGTGAGATGCACTGCATATATAAAAGTGTTGCAAGCTCCTTGAAAACAACATCCATTTCATCTTGTGAATAATACTTGCCACAACCCACAAGTGATCACCTGAAGAATCAGAATGACATTAAAACAAATAGAACTCAAAAACCTGCACCATAATTGAATTTTAAATAGCGATTAGAATGCATCAAGAGAAGATAAACACACCAAGATGATAAAATATTGATAGAAAGAACTACTTACCAAAAACCCATTGAAAGGTAAAAGCTGGAAGAACAAAGTTACATAAACCCATTCAAAGGCCAATAAAGGAAGCTGGAAGAACAAAGCTACAAAAACCCACCTAAAAACCTCATCCCTCCTGAAATCGAGTTCCAAAGGCCAAAGCTGGAAGAAATCGAATCCAAAGGCTGAAGTTGTTGACAGTTGCCTGTCGTAGAAAAAAAATAGGAACGAGACTTCGTAAACAACAAAAACAGAAATCAAACCTGTTGTTGTTTAGCAAGATCAGAAATCGAATTCCATAGACGAAATCGAACTCGAAATCTGTGGCAGTTCGTGCCTTCGTGGTTGCCGGTGGACGGTGGCTCATGGTCGAACTATGGCAGAAAGTCGAATGGGGACGATAGGGTTGGGGATGGGATGGGGGCACAGGTTTGATTTCTGCAGAGAAAGAGACAGAAGGAGAGAGAAGCGGGATTTTTAAAACAAATTCGGGGAAGAGAAGCGGGAGTTAGTTTGAAACAAATTTGAGGAAAGGGTGTAAGCATTGTTGACTTGTACATTATGCATTATAAATTGTCTTTAAGAGTTTTTTGAATTTCCTGCATAAAATGGTGGTACTCCATGCTTGATGACTTGTCTTTAAGACATTAGGTGTATATGCTTATATATGTAGTATAGATATATATAGAGTAAGACTAATTTGAAACCCATGAAAAGGTTGAAACCCATGCAACCCTCATCTCAACCGTTGATCTAACCAAATCATCTCCTAAATTTAAGCTTAGTGGATCCAGAATTTTTTTCAAACGGTGGCACCATTTGACTCTAAGAAACAGATATAGAGATATTTTTCATAAAATCAACATTGGTCTAGTGGTTAGCTCCTTGCTTTTCAAATGTGAGGTCTCATGATCGAGTCTTGTTATTGCAATTTTTTTTAGAAAAAATAAATATAAAATTAAAAGCTAAAAACTGAGAAAATGACTCTAACGAGACTTGAACCCGAGTTTTGAACTACAAAGTGGAAGAAAAACATTGCAAACCAACTCTACCAAGGAAAACTTGTGTTCTTGTTGTAGTTTCAAAATATCTATGATAGCACACAACAAATTCATACGGTTACACTTTTCACAAACCTAAATTTTTGTACCCTTCCACCGAAGAATAATATGGTGGCACGTGCCACCGTATCCAACACTGTAGGTCCGCCCATGTATATGTGTGTGTGTGTGTGTGAGAGAGAGAGAGAGAGAGAGAGACCCAACCATGCATGCCGTAAAAGTGGAAAGGAATATGGTACTAAGGCCATCCGTACCCCAGCGGGTTGGGGGTGCGGGTAAGGCCACCCGGCCAGTGGGTTCGGCGGCTACCGGGTACGGGGGCAGCGGGCTCGACATGCGGGTTCCCCACCCCGCTGCTACCCGAAGAGAAAATCAGATTTTTTTTTAAATTCCAACGGTAACATAATCAACGGCTCTTTTGAATTAAATTTTTTTTTTCAATTTAAACACTATAAATCAACCTCAAATCTCATCCATTTTTCACACCAATTCTCTCAATCCTCTAAATTCTCTCAATTCATTTTTCACTCTCAATCCTCTAAATTTTCTCATCATGAATTCAAACACCCCACCCACACCCCGTGGTAACCGATCGACGAGGTCGGATTCACCGCAAGAAACCCCGAACGTTGGTTTCTCACAATCTATTCATCCATTTTCTCGTGAAGGCTTGATCCTACAAGGTTTTGCGCCCCCAAATTTCCAACTTTCTCCACCCGCTTTCAACACCGGAATCGATCTTGAAGAGATTGTTCCGGAAACACCACAAACGATCTCCACACAACAATCATCCCCGGATCGACAACCAAGCCCAACACCAAACCCGTCACCAACGCAAAACCAAAACAAGAAAAAATTTCAAAAAAGAGCCGCCCGACAACCGTGGACTAGAGCGGAGGAAGTGGCTTTAGCGTCGGCGTGGATCGACGTTTCGGAGGACCCCCTTGTCGGTAACGCACAAAACGGAGGTACTATTATTATTATTATTATTATTATTATTATTATCATAATTATTATTATTGTTATATAAATATAGATAGCTTCTGGGGTCGCATCGAGAAGGTGTTTTATACGTTGATGTGTCGTGAAAAATATAGAACACATCATCAACTAAGCACCAAATATAAAGATTTAAACAAAAAGGTACAACAATTCGCCAGCATCTACAACAACTTGTATAATAGTAGATCAAGCGGATCGAGTGAAGCCGGTATTTTAAAAGCGGCACACGTCCGGTACGAAAATGAATACCAAACTGCCTTCACCCATGAACAAGCTTGGGATATCCTCAAATTATCTCCAAAATGGAATACGGTTCCAACTATGACAAATACATCCCGGGGTTCAAAACGTACCCACACTTCCGATGAAGACGCTGAAAATGTTCAACGACCCATCGGGAGAAACACGGCAAAAAAGGCAGCAACGAGTAGTACGGACGACAACCGCCTTTACTCCGAAATGAGTGACTTGAGAAGTAAAATTGATGATTCGGTTGATTACAAAATGAAAAAACTTGAAGTCGAACAACAAAAGTGCCAAGTCGAACAACAAAAGTGGCAAGTCGAACAACAAAAGTGTGAAATCGAGTTGAAAAGGCTATATGAAAAAGACTTCGAGTTGGAAAGGCTATATGAAAAAGACTTCGAGTTTTTCATTGCCCCGCACGATCACCTTACGGGAGCTGCTTTGAATGCTACTTTGGCGAGAAAAGAGAGAATTCGACAAAAACATAATTGGAATTTTTAATTTTATTTTGTAATTTTATTTTTATTTTTATGAATGTTATGATTTTTTATTAAAAAATTAGATGAGTGGCATGTGGGTTCAAGAGGTTCAAAAGGTTGGGGTACGGGATTTGTGGGTTCAAAAAGGTTCAAGAGGGTTCAAAGTGGAAAGCTGATGTGGCGCTGATGTGGCGCAGAGGGTTCAAAAGGTTTGTACGGATGGCCTAAAACTTGGATTGAAAGCCCCCCAATCTCTTGTCATTCCCGCAATCAAGATTTGACATCCAATAGTAATTTATTAACGTTTGTAAACCACCATAAATACAATAAATATTCCTTAAAAATTAGGTTACTTGTTTAACACATGATTAAATAAAATTGTTTATTAACATTTTTTTATAAACTTTATATGTCCCTTACATGAGCACAATTATGTTATTATACCGTTTGCTTCTTAAAATATACCATCATATCGATTTTACTTTATTTTTAACAAGGAACGAGGTTTCATTTCACACTTCAAATAAGACGCTTAAAGTTAATTTTTTTTCTCTAATCCACATATGGGGTTTTGTTCGTTTTATATGTTGGAGGTTAGGGGTTCTTAATGGTACTTAACGGGAACAATATGGAAGGATTTAGGCTATGTTTGGCAAACTAGCTGATAAGCTAGCTTATGACTTATAAGCTAGCTGATGAAAAAGTCACGTTTAACAAAAAATAGCTTATAAGCATTTAAATGACCAAAAAGGACATACTAAAAAAATAGTTAATAAATAATAATTAATATTAATGAGGGCATAATTGGAATATTTACAAAAAGCTACTCATAAGCTACTCCAAGTAGCTTTTCAAAAAGCTAGCTTATAAGCTAGCTTGTGGTCATCCAAACATGTATCAAACTAGTTTTTTTTGCCAAACAATGCCTTAGAACCATAGAAAAAACCCAAATTAAAAACGTCATCTCAAGGTTTTTGTACAGTAAAAAAAATTAATTGTAGGGACGAAAACAAAACAAAACCGTAAAGCTAGTTATTAATGATAAAAACAAAAACAAAAACAAAAACAAAAACAGAAACAAAAACAAAAACCAAAAAAATTAATTGTAGAGACAAAAACAAAAAATTAATCTTCTAAAACCCATTTTCATTTTTGGTAGTTATTAATGATAATCTTAATCATCTAAAACCCATTTTCAAACATAATCTTCATCTTCACGTTTCAGATATTCTTTTCACGTTTTTTGCATATATGCACGATTTAAAATTGTATATATGCACATCATAGAATTGCATATCTTGGTGCATATATGCACATGAATTTGCATATGAGCTCTTGTGCATATATAGATATATTATATAGGGCGAGTTCGATTACAAAACAATTTTAGGTTGTGAATCAGAGGACAAAGAAGAGTGCCACATGTCTATATGTTTTCGGTCATTGGTCATTAATATTATATCATTCATAATGATTAATTAATGAATATGACCTTCATTGCTCATGATTAATGTGGATTACTCAAAAAAAAATGTTGTGTCCTCCTTTGTCCTCAAATTTACAATCAAAAATATCTTACAATTATAAATACACGTGGAGCTAAATTAGGTTTTTTCGGTGTTCAGGCATTCGCCCCAGATAAACTACTCACTTCGCCCCCCCCCCAATGATCGGTGCAGCGATTAGGCATCCTTAGACGAAAGAGTGGTCTTTCAGGATTGATCGTTGTATGATTTAAAAACCGACGTTGTAAATCACAGGGCATGTTGAATCACATTAAACCGAATTTTAGATATGACCTTTTTAGGTATTTAAAATAACATTGTTGGATTTTAGTTTTTTGTATGATAAATATATTGAAGTGGAAGATGTGGCGGAATAAAGTGTAGAACACAGTGTTGGCCATCTTGCTTTTATGTTTGACATTCGTCCACTCAACGGTCAATGTCAATAACTTTTTACTAAAAACCGTTTTCTTTCCCATTTTTATAATTAAATTCATTTATAATCATATTATTATTTATACTATATTATAAAATATTTGAAAAAAAATTAAAACCAAATTTTTATATATTAAGTACTGTTTATTAATGTATATTACATAAAACTCAAGATTACAAATATGTAATCCATAGATACAACTTTTTAAAGCTACATGTTTGAATTTATAACTAACTGATAAAAATAAACGAATACAGAATTATGATAAACATCTCATTTTAAATATAAATTCTTTTAAAATATAATCAAGATAATTATTGAACTCTAACATAATACTTAATTATTATTTTATAAAAATACTATATTATTAAATCTAAAATAAGTTACATCATTAATAAACCTAAATTAAATAAAAATAAAAACTAAATTAAACGAATTTATAGAAAAATGATCGTTTTTTCAGAACCATACAAAACCGTATTATAAAATCAAAAAAAAAACGAAACACTAAAATTGAGATGTATCGCGCTGCATTGCGCGAGTAGACTTATAGTATCAATAAATTAGCTGACTTTATCTTTCATGATTTTTTTTTCCGGTTAGATGACAAATCAATCTACGTTAGTGACTATGAGAGGGTATTGATTAAAAATGATCAACGAATCAAATTCACCTTTCGTGCGTCTCACATTAACCTTAAATTCTCACACGTTCCTTCGACTATATATATATATAGAGTAAGACTAATTTGAAACCCATGAAAAGGTTGAAACCAATGCAACCCTCATCTCAACCGTTGATTGATAACGCCACTTTTTGGCGTTATTTTCGGTTCTTAAACCAATGAGATTGGCTTGTGTTCAAGTAAAAAAGGCGAGTATTTTATGGTTTATCGAGTGGAATGTGCAGGTAATCTAAAAGGCGGCAATCATCGAGAAAAGAAGCTAAAAAGAGTCCAAAACGAGTCCCAAACGAAGCCAACGGAAGCCCGAGATCCAAGTCCAAAACCGCGGCACACAGTTTTCCAAACCGCGGCACACAGTTTTCCAAACCGCGGCACACAGTTTCCAAACCGCGGCCCATGCCGCGGCACACACTGTTCCACGCCACCGCGCGGTTTGGCGCGCGGTTTGCAAACCGCGGCACGGACTGTTTTGCGATTTTCAGCCTTTTATTCCAACTTTTAGGTCATTATTCGAGATACAACTTTTACACGACGGCCAGGGGCGATTTTGGGGCGATTTCCGGCGACTTTTCGGAGCTTTCGGAGTCACGTTAGAGGGCCGATCACGGAGACAATCATCACGGAACGTAGATACAAGCACGATTGAAGGGAGTTCATCACGTTATTTTTCATGTTTTTAATCTTTCGCGTTACCATGTTTACATACGTAGTTTCATCTTTCTCTCTTGTGTTTGAATCCACCACCGACATGAACTAACCGGTTCGTGTTGGGGGTTGGAATGAATTCGGTTTATAAAGCATGTAACCAGATGATTTGAACTTTTATTGGTTTTTCCTTGATTAATGAAGCATGTGATTTTGTGTTTAATGCCTTTGAAAGTCTAGCTAGCTTTTAATTGATTTATTATTTTCAGTTGAGTTCGAGAGAATTAACTGTTAAATAGAATTAGGAATTGCATGCCTAAGACGATAAATCAGTGATAGAGATATACTGAATAAGTCTTAGTCCCAATTAAACCGTTAGGTTGATATCGAGAGATAAAATCTAGCCAATTTAACATGAATCGAGTACTTAATGTGTTTTGGAATCCATAAGTGAGATCGAGAGATTAAACTTATCCGTTTCAAAATAAAACCCGTTGTGGCTTGAAAGAGAACAACGGTGACTTTAAAAGATTTGGGAATCATTAAGGGGATAAACTAGTAATTGTTTGAGTTGTTTGTGTGCATGTGTAGAATCGAAGGATTTCCAACCCTCAACTTTTCTCTCTATCGAAGTTCTTAATTTGTTCTTTGTTCCGTTTACGTTTAAGTTGTGATTTGCTAGTAATTAGTTTTAAAACCCATCTTCCAATTTCGACAGTCCAGTTAATAGAACCTATAGTAATTGTGATACTTATTTCCTAGTTCCCCGTGATTCGATACTCGTACTTCTGAAGTACTATTACTTGACTTCGACCCGTACACTTGCGGTAAGATTCTCGGGGTGTGAAAACTCCGTGTCAAGTTTTTGGCGCCGTTGCCGGGGAACTAGTTGTAATTAATAGCACTACCATCTATAAGAGCTGTTAGATTGGACATTTTTTATTTCGTTATTTCACTCCATCACTTTCAGTTTTTGGATTATTGACGTTGCTTTCTCCTTTTCAGGTACCACTTGGTTTATGCCAAGGACAACCCGAGGAAAAGAGATCGAACAATTTGATCCGGAGATCGAAAGAACCGCTCGTCGGCTGCGTAAGGAAGCGAAAGCCAAAAGAAATCTGTAAATACGAGATGTCCGACGACGAGAGACCACCTCGCCGCAACAATCCACCACCACCTCCGGAAAGGGTGCCTATGCGGTCGTTTGCCGACCCGAATGTGGCAGCGGCCCGCATAGGTATTCAGCCGCCTACCACTGCGGCTAACTACTTTGAGATAAAGCCGAGTACCATAGTAATGGTACAACAGAATCAGTTCGGGGGAGCACCAACTGAAGACCCCCACGCGCATCTACGAGCCTTTGAACGCATTTGCAGCACCTTCAAGATCAACGGGATGGAGGAGAACGCAATCAAACTGAGGTTATTCAGTTTTTCATTAAAAGGTCGAGCTGAAATATGGATCGAGGGCCTACCATCAGACCTTATCACCACTTGGGCACAACTGAAGGCAGCTTTCCTCCAGAAATTCTTCCCACCGGGAAGAACCGCGCAGTTAATGGCCGATATTACACATTTCGCGCAATGGGACCAAGAGACACTTTACGAGGCATGGGAGAGATATAAGGACATGTTGAAGAAGTGTCCACATCACGGTCTTCACGGGTGGGTCATAATCCAAACGTTCTTTGGAGGCCTTCACCCGCAATTCAAGAATGAAATTACGGCTGCAGCGGGGGGAGCGCTCATGAACAAGACCTATGAAGAAGCGGTCGAGCTGATCGAGAACCTTGCCGAACATAGCTACTCCACTCCACGATCATCCATTGCACGAGTAGCAAGTGTTCGAGAATCGGATGAGCTTAAGGAGATCAAAACCCAATTAGCAGCGATTACGAGCCATTTGCAAGCCGGCAACCTTCAAGAACCTGATCAAGTCTATTTTGTGTCAAACCGGAGCCAACCGAGAAACGATCCTTTCTCTAACACTTATAACGAGGGGTGGAAAAGACATCCCAACCTTTCATGGAATCAGCCCGGTCAACCACAATCAGGTAATTTTTCTAACTCTTCTAATTTTTCTCAAACTAATAATGTGTACCGTCCTCCAGGTTTTCAGCAAAGGAGCGAAGGACCATCCGGAGAAAAGAAACCGGGGCTGGAAGAGATGATGATGATGTTCATGTTGAAAATGGACAGCACGGTCGGAGAGCTAGCGAGCACGGTGAATACGGTAAAAGCTGCAACTGAGCAGAACACCGCCTCCATTAAAATCCTCGAGAGGCAAGTGGGGCAAATCTCTGAAGCCCTACAAAACCGACCTCCCGGTACTTTCCCAAGTCAACCCGAAAAGAGGAACCAAGAACATTGCAATGCCATCTATCTGAGAAATGGCAAAGAACTGAATGGGAAGCCAGCAAGGGAAGTCGAGCCTAAGGAAAAAGAGGTTGAGAAGGTGAAGGAAGTTGAAGCTGAAGAAAGCGAGGAAAGTGAACCGAAGAAGAAAGAAGTGACACCACCAGTCAAGCATGCAGCACCAAGAGTACCCTACCCGAGCAGATTGAAAGCGCAAAAGGATGATGTCAATTTTTCAAAATTTCTTGATGTTTTCAAAAAGCTAACTATCAACATCCCTTTTGCAGATGCGCTTACACAAATGCCCTCTTACGCTAAGTTCATGAAGGAGATTATATCGAAGAAGAGGACACTTGATCACCAGGCCACCGTTGCACTCACTGAAGAGTGCAGCGCGATTTTTCAGAATAAGCCTCCCTTGAAGCTTAAAGATCCAGGGAGTTTTTCTATCCCTATTCAGATTGGGGAGTTTACTTTTAATAAGGTTTTATGTGATTTAGGGGCTAGGATTAATCTGATGCCTCTTTCTATTTTCAGGAAACTTGGCCTGGGTGAGGTAAGCCCGACATACATGACTCTGAAGCTCGCGGATAGATCAATCCGATACCCGTATGGAGTGGTCGAGGACGTGCTCATCAAAGTAGGTAAGTTCTATTTTCCCGTCGACTTCGTAGTCATAGATATAGACGAAGACGAAGAGGTCCCATTAATTCTGGGGAGATCCTTCCTGGCTACGAGCCGAGCTGTGATTGACATGGAAGAAGGCGAGATAACCTTCCGAGTCGGCGGCCAAAGAGAAATCTTCAAGATGTTCGAGAAGGTAAGAGTTGGAAGAGATGAAGGATCTGAAGCTGGTCATGGAGGGCCAAAAGTAAAAGAGTCCGCGAAGAACCGTATGTGTGGGCGATCAAATTCCGCGGATACTAAACCGAGCTGAAACCACATAGTCGCGCCACGACTTTAAATACGGCGCTGGGTGGGAGGCAACCCACCAAGGTTTGTTTTCCTTGTTATTTGCGTGCTTAGTTTTATTTTTATTTTTATTTTTGAGTGTGTTTAAATTATGAAATAGCCATAAAAATCGAAAAATCGAAAAAGTCAAAAATAGCTGAAACAGGGACATACGCGACTTGTCACGCGGTTTGCATACCGCGCAGCAAGTCGCGGGGTCCTCTGTTGGTTTTCTGAAACAGAGGGTTACGCGGTTTGCCACGCGACTTGCAAGTCGCGGGCTAAACCGCGGGAGTCCCATTTGCCTCGTTTTTCGTTTTTCGTGCAGTTTTTATTCCTTTCTTGCTTTGTGTGTTTCTGTTTTCTTGTTTTTCTTTCGTCGTTTGTTTGTTTCTTTTGTGTGTGCGTGCTCTCCCCTCCTTCGCCAAATGCTCAATCTTTCAAGAATCTCGTCTGGCCGGGCAAAACAGGTATGTTCTAATCATTTCTCTGCTAAAAGAGTGGTGTTTGATGTGTTGTTCTATTTTAATTGCACGAGATGCAACAAACCTAAGTTTCACTTAAGTTTGGGGTGCCTCATTTTTAAACCATCTACACCCTCACATTAGACCCTGTGCAAACCTCGGTTTTACCGAGGTTTGGGGTTGGCTTTTATTTGGCAAACCTAGGCCACGGCCTAGGCTTGGGGTGCCTATTTTTGGAAACTTTGGGTAGTCTTTTTATGCTATGCTATATGATGCCTTGCCTGCTCTTCTTAATAACTGCACAATGACTGCGTCGCATCGCCTGCGATTTTACTTGCACATTGGGGACAATGTGTGGGTAAGGTTTGGGGTTGCCCAATCAGGCCCAAGTTATGCACGTAGAATTCCTACACTTCTGAGTGTCTAGATCAAAGTAGCTAAATTTTTTGTTTTGAATGATTGAGACCGACCATTGTGGGAAGAATCTTGTGATAGTGACGTGACCGTTAGGGAAAGACCGGGAAAGGACATGACTAGGGACATTAGTGGAGACCACCCAATAGTGAGTTTTGAGCCTTGAAAAGACGTTTTTCATTTCGAGGGATTCATACACTAAATTCATATACACTTTTTCGAATTCCTTGTCGTGAATGTAGAATGATCTCGCTACATTATTGCATTGAGTAGCAAAGACGAACGTCGGGATATTAGGCAAGGGTATAGTAGACCATATCGTGTGGACCTTAAGATATGATTCCAGACATTGTGTGTTTTATTTAACCTGTTTTTAGCTATCGTACCTTTTACCCTTCTGCGTGTACTCTTAGCCCCTTTGCAGCCAACCACTCACCTTTTCGTTTCTAAACCCATCATTAAACCCTTAGCCATAAGCCTTAGCCAACCCAATCCGAAAGTGTGTCAATCGGAAGAAGTAATGAACTTAGAGAGATAGAGTGGAAAAGAAAGAAATCGGGCCAGTCAAGAAATAGAAAAGAGGGCCAATGATGCCCCAATCAAATAAGAAGGACCAATGAAGTCCAAAAAAAAAAATATACCGTTAGTTAGATAGTCTCTAGTAGAGCTGCATAATAAGTGAGTCAAAGCGACTCCAATAGTGACGAGAAAGGACCAAGTGAGCTAATGTGAGGCAACGAGAGTTCAGAATTGCAAATGATTGACACGCCGAGGATTTTTGATCCTTTTACCCTTCGTTTCTTAGCCTTAACCTTAACCCCGTTACAACCGTTATAAAGACCTGGATGATCTTCTGGAAAACGTGATTAGAGTCTATAACCACCTTTACCGATATTCCTTGTCTTGTTATTTGATTCCTTCTGAGATCAAAAGTTTGGACATTTGTGCGTCTTTCTTTAGAGTTGTCATGTAATATTTCGAGTATTTTTGTACATAACTTCCATAAACATGACAACACGAGCGATAACCTAGGTTCGAGCGAAATGAGAGTATCCCGTGAGGTAGGGTCGAGGCGAAATGTTTTCCCTAGTATGTTCGGACTTAGTCTAACCTTAATGTAATCGGAACAGTCACGAGTTCAACTCCCAATGGAAGGTCATAGATCAGACGAAATAAGAATAAGGCGAGAGTGAGATAGACATTCATGGGTATGGGAAATCACCGTTGCATCACTTGGTACCGATTGAGAATTGTGCAGTTATTATTTCACCGAGATGTGCTTTTATTCTATTTTGTCGCTAATTTGCTTGGGGACAAGCAACGCTCGGTTTGGGGTTGTTGATAACGCCACTTTTTGGCGTTATTTTCGGTTCTCAAACCAATGAGATTGGCTTGTGTTCAAGTAAAAAAGGCGAGTATTTTATGGTTTATCGAGTGGAATGTGCAGGTAATCTAAAAGGCGGCAATCATCGAGAAAAGAAGCTAAAAAGAGTCCAAAACGAGTCCCAAACGAAGCCAACGGAAGCCCGAGATCCAAGTCCAAAACCGCGGCACACAGTTTTCCAAACCGCGGCACACAGTTTCCAAACCGCGGCCCATGCCGCGGCACACACTGTTCCACGCCACCGCGCGGTTTGGCGCGCGGTTTGCAAACCGCGGCACGGGCTGTTTTGCGATTTTCAGCCTTTTATTCCAACTTTTAGGTCATTATTCGAGATACAACTTTTACACGACGGCTAGGGGCGATTTTGGGGCGATTTCCAGCGACTTTTCGGAGCTTTCGGAGTCACGTTAGAGGGCCGATCACGGAGACAATCATCACGGAACGTAGATACAAGCACGATTGAAGGGAGTTCATCACGTTATTTTTCATGTTTTTAATCTATGCCGTGGTTTGGAAACTGTTCCACGCCACCGCGCGGTTTGGCGCGCGGTTTGCAAACCACGGCACAAACCGCGGCACGGGATGTTTTGCGATTTTCAGCCTTTTATTCCAACTTTTAGGTCATTATTCGATATACAACTTTCACACGACGGCCAGGGGCGATTTTGGGGCGATTTCCGGCGACTTTTCGGAGCTTTCGGAGTCACGTTAGAGGGCCGATCACGGAGACAATCATCACGGAACGTAGATACAAGCACGATTGAAGGGAGTTCATCACGTTATTTTTAATGTTTTTAATCTTTCGCGTTACCATGTTTACATACGTAGTTTCATCTTTCTCTCTTGTGTTTGAATCCACCACCGACATGAACTAACCGGTTCGTGTTGGGGGTTGGAATGAATTCGGTTTATAAAGCATGTAACCAGATGATTTGAACTTTTATTGGTTTTTCCTTGATTAATGAAGCATGTGATTTTGTGTTTAATGCATTTGAAAGTCTAGCTAGCTTTTAATTGATTTATTATTTTCAGTTGAGTTCGAGAGAATTAACTGTTAAATAGAACTAGGAATTGCATGCCTAAGACGATAAATCAGTGATAGAGATATACTGAATAAGTCTTAGTCCCAATTAAACCGTTAGGTTGATATCGAGAGATAAAATCTAGCCAATTTAACATGAATCGAGTACTTAATGTGTTTTGGAATCCATAAGTGAGATCGAGAGATTAAACTTATCCGTTTCAAAATAAAACCCGTTGTGGCTTGAAAGAGAACAACGGTGACTTTAAAAGATTTGGGAATCATTAAGGGGATAAACTGGTAATTGTTTGAGTTGTTTGTGTGCATGTGTAGAATCGGAGGATTTCCAACCCTCAACTTTTCTCTCTATCGAAGTTCTTAATTTGTTCTTTGTTCCGTTTACGTTTAAGTTGTGATTTGCTAGTAATTAGTTTTAAAACCCATCTTCCAATTTCGACAGTCCAGTTAATAGAACCTATAGTAATCGTGATACTTAGTTCCTAGTTCCCCGTGATTCGATACTCGTACTTCTGAAGTACTATTACTTGATTTCGACCCGTACACTTGCGGTAAGATTCTCGGGGTGTGAAAACCCCGTGTAAAGTTTTCGTTGATCTAACCAAATCATCTCCTAAAATTAAGCTTAGTGGATCCAGATTTTTTTTCAAACGGTGGCACCATTTGACTATAAGAAAACAGATATAGAGATATTTTTCATAAAATCAACATTGGTCTAGTGGTTAGCTCCTTGCTTTTCAAATGTGAGGTCTCATGATCAAGTCTTGTTATTGCAAATTTTTTTAGAAAAAATAAATCTGAAATTAAAAGCTAAAAACTGAGAAAATGACTCTAACGAAACTTGAACCCGAGTTTTGAACTATAAAGTGGAAGAAAAACATTGCAAACCAACTCTACCAAGGAAAACTTGTGTTCTTGTTGTAGTTTCAAAATATATATGATAGCACACAACAAATTCATACGGTTACACCTTTCACAAACCTAAATTTTTGTACCCTTCCACCGAAGAATAATATGGTGGCACGTGCCACCGTATCCAACACTGTAGGTCCGCCCATGTATATGTGTGTGTGTGTGAGAGAGAGAGACCCAAGCATGCATGCCGTAAAAGTGGAAAGGAATATGGTACTAAAACTTGGATTGAAAGCCCCCCAATCTCTTGTCATTCCCGCAATCAAGATATGACATCCAATAGTAATTTATTAACGTTTGTAAACCACCATAAATACAATAAATATTCCTTAAAAATTAGGTTACTTGTTTAACACATGATTAAATAAAATTGTTTATTAACATTTTTTATAAACTTTATATGTCCCTTACATGAGCACAATTAGAGGTGGCCAAACTGACCCGACCCGACCCGACGGGCTGACCCGAACCGAAACCGGCCAAGAACCGGTTCTGGCCCGACCCGGTCAAGAACCGGTTTCAAGCCCGAGAGCCGGGACCGGTTCGCGTATATAGGAATTTCCTCGGCCCGACCCGGGACCGGTTCGTGACCCGGTTCGTGGCCCGACCCGGCCCGACCCGATTTTTTTCAAAAACCAATATGACCGTTATAGAGCCGTTTGGAACCCCTTGTGACCGTTTTTTGCCTCAAAAAACACCCTCCAAACCCCTTATAAATACTAGGGGTGTTATGGAGGTCATCACCACCTTACATTGCTTACAAAACGCAAAAAACGCTTACAATTCTCATTTCTCGGCTCTCGTTATATTTGTTTCTCGCAAAAAACGCATACAATTCTCATTTCTCGGCTCTCGCTATATTCGTTTCTCGCAAAAAAACGCATACAATTCTCTAGTCTCTACTCTCTACTCTCTACTCTCTAGTCTCTACTATCAAAAAAATGGCCGAACAAAATTACATCGTTGTTGCCGACCATTCACGAAAAGCAGCGGTTTGGGAGAATTTCAACTTGGTAAAATTTCCCGACGGTACAAAAAAAGCGCAATGCAAACGGTGTGGAGATTTCCTAAAACCCGAATCAAATAGCACGTTAAAGCGCCACTTCGAGGAAAGATGCAAGAGGTTGAAATCGGGTGACGATCCAACTCAACCCATAATTGACAATTCCGGTCAAGTATGGTCGTATGATAATGATCTCGCCCGAGAAATGCAAATGAAATGTGTCATTCAAATGGCGTTGCCGTTCGGACATTTCGACAATCCTCACATTACAAACATGATCAAAAATGGGTTCCAACCACGCTACAATGGTTCGGTAAGTCGTCAAACTCTTAAACGTGATGCTTTAAAATATTGGAATAAGGTTCAAAAAATTATGCGAGAAATGTTTTTAAACTTACCCAACAAAGTTTCTTTAACTTGTGATGTATGGAGCGCACCATGCGGATTGCCAGATTCTTATATATGCATAACGGCACATTGGATTGTGCCGGGATCGTGTGGATTATGCAAACGTGTAATCACGTTTGAGCTCTTTGGTTCGCCACATTCGGGTGAGCGTCAGTTTTCTATAATTATGAGATGTCTTCAATATTATAATTTAAAAAATAAAGTTATTAGTATTTCGTTTGATAATGCTAGTAATAATACGGCATGCGTAGACCGATTACGTTTGGCTTTATCCCCTATTTTAGAGGGAAAATTATTTCATACACGTTGTTGCGCACACATAATAAACTTAGCCGTTCAAGACGGCTTAAGTAAACTTAATGAGCCTTTAACTAAGTTTAGGCTTATGTTACGCCGAATTTTCACAAGAAATAAAAAAATGCAAAACTTATATAAAGATTATTGCAAACAAGTCGGTTTTAGAGCTTTGGGACCGGCGCACGATATGCCGGTTCGATGGAATTCGACTTGGAAAATGATGGATAATTTATTAAGACAACAACAATATATTCAAGCATTTTATAACATTCATTACCCGGATAACACGATAACTCAGGATGATTGGACAATGATTCATCGCTTTCACGATATTTTGGGCGATTTCAAAACTGCAACAACTTTGTTATCCGGTGTTTATTATCCAACGAGCCCTTTACTTTTAAATCAACTTTATATTTTGGCAAGTAAAATTGCTCAATACGAACAGGATTTGCACTTTCACGACGTGGTGAAACCAATGAAAGAAAAATTGGTAAAATATTTTAAAAAGATCCCCTTCACTTTTCTTTGTGCCGCGGCATTAAACCCGTTTTTAAATGTTACGGGTGTCGAAGTTTTAATAGCAGTCGTGGCCGAAACCGAGAAGACTTAATGCAAACTTTAATGCAATCGGTTGTCATGGAATCTTCTAAAAAAGCTAGATATGATGGGGATAATTTGGGTGAATTCAATCAATACGTACGTACTAATTTTATAACGACATCCTTCACAAACGTCGTAGATGTTGAATCCCTAGATTTATTAGAATGGTGGAAAAGTAAACAATCAAGTTTCCCAATTATGGCCACTATTGCACTTGATATACTAACTAGGGGTGCTCACGGGTTGGGTTGGCCGGGTTGAAGGCACTTTGACAACCCAACCCAATCATTGCGGTTTGAAAAATCTCAACCCAACCCAACCCAATCAAAAGTGCAACCCAACCCAACCCAAACCGTTCGGGTTGGGTTGGGTTGGTCGGGTTGAAACTTTTATCGATCATTTCACCATTTTACTAAGTTATCGTGTCTAAACAAATTACTATATGTTTCTAAATATTTAAATGTTCAACCGATTTCTAAATCGTCTAATAAAAGATTTCTTATAAATATTATGTATATAAATGTGACATCAAGAATCAATAACAAGATTACTAAAGTAACAAGTGTCCAACAATTGTCTATTTATAAATTTTCAATAGTAACAAGATTTCTTTGACAGTAACAAAATGATGGTAACAAGAATTCAAAATAGATTTAAATGTTTTTCACGGGTTGGCGGGTTGGGTCGGTTTGGTTTGGGGCTAACCCGTTATCAACCCAATATATGCGGGTTGGTGAAAAATAGTATCGATTATACATCGGGTTCGCTCGGTTTGAGTTTTTTTGCCTCGGGTTGGGTTGGGTTGGCCGGGTTGGTCGGGTTGGTCGGAAATTTGAGCACCCCTAATACTAACAATCCAAGCTAGTACTGTAGCTTCGGAGTCGGCCTTTTCTCTTAGTGACAGGATCATATCGGAGCGTCGGACAAAATTAACCCCAAAATCGGTGGAGTGTTGCGTATGTCTGAAGGATTACTTGGATGGAGAAGACCGCATTCAAAATTGAACGAACCTGGAGGATGATATAGAAGGCGTGGAAGAAAACTTATTCGAAAACGACACAGATGAACTACTAAGTACGCCGTCCGTAACCGATACTTCTGATGTTGGTAGTCTCGTAGATGACGAAGATGTAGACACCGACCGCCTTAACGATCAAACGGCTATTACACGACTGATGCAGTACAATACTCTTGAAGACTACAATCCAGATCAGAATCCATACTACGCTTCATACAATCCATTCAACTATAATCCATTCAATTACTATCCGGGACCGGGTGATGGGAGTGGAAGTTCGGGAGCGGGACCTTCGAATATTTAGAATTTATGTATTGTAACTTGTAAGTTTGTAACTTAAAATTATATATAAATTATAAAACGTAAAAGTGTATTTTAGTGATATATATTATAAATAAAACGTATTTTTAAAGTGTATTTTACTTATCCAATTATTCCAATCCAATTTTTTTTTGTTAAAGTTTAGTAATTAATTATTATACAAAGAAAGTAGTTTAAAAACATAAAAACCGCAGGCCCGATTTGAAAACCGGTTCTCGGCCCGACCCGGCCCGGTTTTCATAAAACCGGGTTTATATTTACTTAAACGGGTCAGATGTTTTCGGTTTAAACCCGGCCCGACCCGGTTCTCACCTGACCCGGTTCTTCTTGTTACTGTTTGGAACCGGGTTGTCCCCCGACCCGGCCCGAACCCGATTTTTGGCCATCTCTAAGCACAATTATGTTATTATACCGTTTGCTTCTTAAAATATACCATCATATCGATTTTACTTTATTTTTAACAAGGAACGAGGTTTCATTTCACACTTCAAATAAGACGCTTAAAGTTAATTTTTTTTCTCTAATCCACATATGGGGTTTTGTTCGTTTTATATGTTGGAGGTTAGGGGTTCTTAATGGTACTTAACGGGAACAATATGGAAGGATTTAGGCTATGTTTGGCAAACTAGCTGATAAGCTAGCTTATGACTTATAAGCTATCTGGTAGCTGATAAGCTAGCTGTTGACTGATAAGCTAGCTGGTAGCTGATAAGCTAGCTGATGAAAAAGTCACGTTTGGCAAAAAATAGCTTATAAGCATTTAAATGACCAAAAAAGACATACTAAAAAAACAGTTAATAAATAATAATTAATAATTAATATTAATGAGGGCATAATTAGAATATTTACAAAAAGCTACTCATAAGCTACTCCAAGTAGCTTTTCAAAAAGCTAGCTTATAAGCTAGCTTGTGGTCATCCAAACATGTACCACAAAAATAAGCTAGTTTTTTTTTGCCAAACAATGCCTTAGAACCATAGAAAAAACCCAAATTAAAAACGTCATCTCAAGGTTTTTGTACAGTAAAAAAAAATTAATTGTAGGGACGAAAACAAAAACAAAACCGTAAAGCGCATAAATAAAATCCCTAATTTACTCAAAACAAAAAAAGTAGAATTTTTAATGAACTGAATGTAACCATCTCATTTACACGATACCGTTTCATCAGATATAGTCCTCACAATGAAAATATACAGTATTATATATATATATATATATATATAAAGAGAGAGAGAGAGTCTCCTTCTTTTGTTAACCGTCCATTTAGTATAAACCATGTTAATTTTTTTGGACCAATAGGAATTAAGATAAGTTACTGGTTTGGTAGGGGTAGTTTAGGAATTTCAGAATTTTAATTATTTAATGGTTATTTACTTTCTTACTTTTCATGCACACGATAATTTTGGTAGTTATTAATGATAATCTTAATCTTCTAAAACCCATTTTCATTTTTGGTAGTTATTAATGATAATTTTAATCATCTAAAACCCATTTTCAAACATAATTTTCATCTTCACGTTTCAGATATTCTTTTCACGTTTTTTTGCATATATGCACGATTTAAAACTGTATATATGCACATCATAGAATTGCATATCTTGGTGCATATATGCACATGAATTTGCATATGAGCTCTTGTACATATATGCATACACACAAGTCTAGATATACGAATATCTTGGTGCATATATGCATATGAATTTGCATATGAGCTCTTTTGTATATATGCATACACACAAGTCTGGATATATGAATATATTGGTGCATATATGCACATGAATTTGCATATATGCGCATGAAGATGCTACTCGTGGGGCTATCGTGGGCGAACAACAGAGGATCTTGAGGCGAAGAAGTTGGCACGGTCGTGTCCGTTGGATACTGTGCAGTTGGGATTGTTCTGAAGCCAAATGTCGATACAGTGCAAATGGAAACCATGGTTGCAACTCGGAAGAACGCGTAACATATCCAAATCTTGAAACTCGTTCAAGCAAACAACGCATTTATACAATCTTCGATTCTCACAATCCCTTTTGCTATATTGACAAACGGGTATCTCGTGGATTAACGATTCGTCAAGTCCAGTGATTTGCCAAGCGGGAGTCAAGTAGACCGACGGTGGTTCTTCGGCGGTGGTGGTTCGTGCCATCAAAAACCGGCTTAAAGGGTAGCAACATTTGGTGATCAAGAAGTAGGTAATTAGCAAAAGCGTTGTGGCGGTGATACATGCTATCGCGATGGCTAGTAGTGGGAATCCGGTGGCGGTTGCTGCCGAAAAAGCGGGTGGTTGGTAGGTTGAGTTATGGTGGTTCTTGATCGAACGGTGGTTGGGGTCGTAAACTTGTTTGTGTACATAACTAGAACTGAAATCCATTTATGGATGGATTTCGATTAAGAAACTTTGAGATTCTTTGCCTGATATTTAGGGGATTCCAATTTTAAGTTTTGTTGTTTTGGACAAAATGTCCCTCTGCACTTATGCACAAACATAAACCCTCTTTTTTTTAATTTTGAATAATATTATAATTCTTTATTTAATTATAACCGTTAATCTGAATAATCTATGGTTGAAATTGGTTAACATGGTTAACACTAAATGGGTGGTTAACAAAGAAGGGCTCTCTCTCTCTCTATATATATATATATATATATATATATATATAGGTGGCTTCTTCTGCAACCACCATAATAGCATGAAACCATGCAACTTAATCCTGACCATTAGATCTCTAATTACATACTAATCCCGCTAAAGGGTATTTTAGACATTTTTCATAGTTTTTTGAATCCGATTTTTTTTAATTAATTTAATTATGCAGTTAATTATGGATAGATTCGGTTTCCCGAATTTTAGGCAATCATGGTTAGTTTTGTTTCAAAAAAATATGAAATCGTTTTTGGTTTTGATTGTTCCCACATTTGTTTAGTTGTATTGTTTTGTTTTCTAAACTCAAAAGATGGACGATGATCCTACGAATTTAGCCATTGATGATGATACAATAGCTTCGTCTGTTTTCTCACAATTCATAGTCGATGATGTTGGCACCGAAGAAACGTAGAATGATTTTGAAGATGATTGTTCTAAAGAAAACAATGTCGATACTGCTGTGGACGATGACATATCCGTAAGTGGCGAGAAGGACGATGGTAAGTAGTATTTTTTCACGGTACATTATCGTATCCGTATGGTAAGTAGTATTCATTTTTTTAGTATGGATTAGGTTTAAGATATGAATCATATAAATTTTGTCGTGTACAATCGTCTGAAGAGCTTATGATTTTGTGAACAACTGTGTTTATTTGTCGTGGGTGTATGAAAATTTGTAGCAAGAATTATTACTGTTGTGTTAGTTAGTTTCATAATATTCAGCGGGTTTCATAGATATTTATTTATTATTTTCATGATGAACGAAAAATGTTAAAAACATATGATCTATGTGAATTAGTTTGTTGTTGCTTTTAATCTATATTAGTAACAAATTTTGATTTTCATATGAATTTCATTATAATTATAGACGTGGTTGATATATTTGTTACTCCGGGGGGGACAAAATACTGGATCCCGCGTGTTGATGATGAAATTAAGCTACCTGTGGGGCACGAGTATCCGTGTATTGAAGAGGCGGAGGTGGCGTATATGAGATATGCACAAGTAGCAGGTTTTGATGTTAGGAGATCGAATAAAAAGAAGAATAGGAATGGTACTGTATTGTCTAGGTACCTTTTATGTAGCCGCGAAGGATTTCCTGAGAAAAAAAAGGTAGAATATGATAGCAGTGGCTGTGATCGCAAAGTGCGAAATTCAAATTTCAGGAGATCCGGTTGTAAGGCTTGTGTCAAATTTCGATTGAAGAAAGAAAACAATACGTTTGTTGTTTACAAATTTGAAGAAAGGCATAATCACGCTTTATACAATGTTCACGATAAGTTGCTTTGCAAATCAAGAAGGCAGTTGCAGTATACTGATTATAGGAATCTGTATAATCAGTCATCTGCAAGCATAGGTGGTTCTAAGGCCCATACAATAAACGCGGCTATAAAAGGAGGGTATGAGTATGTTGGTCCCACACCTGTGGATTATGAGAATGCTAGAAGGGATATGGGGACAGCTGTTGGTATGAAAGATGCGCAGATGCTCATCAATCTACTTGCGAAACGTAGGTGTAACGTCCCTGAATATTTTTTGATTATTTAGTTGATGATCGCGAAGTCCAAGCTATTTTTTGGGCTGATGAGATTGCCAAGTTAAATTTCAAAGAATTTGGAGATACAGTGTCATTTGATGCCACATACCGGACTAACAAGTAAGATGTTTTTTTTTTATTTCATACAACTTTATACTTGTTCACATACAGTTTACTATTTTATATATACCATTTTTTTAACCTGTCTAATAGGCAAGGTGTTTTTTGATGTCACATATGAATTTTTATTTTCCTAAAATGTGTTGCAATTTTTTTCTTTTTTTCATGATAGGCACGCTATGAATTTTGTTCCATTTATAGCAATAGACAACCATAAGCGGTCCGTTGTAGTTGCAGCTGCGTTGATTAGTCACGAGAATGTTGTTAACTTCAAATGGGTATTGAATGCTTTTATTCAAGCGCATGGGAAACAACCTTTGTTTGTTATAACGGACCAATGTGCTGCTATGAAACAAGCAATCCCTGAGGTTTTCACCGAGGCGAAGCATCGGTTGTGCATGTGGCACATTACGAAGAAGGTCGCTAATAAGGTATGGTTTACTCGTGTTACATTCCTTAATCAAATTTTAGTCAGACTGTAATCAGAATTTCATACTGTTTATGTTCATAGGTTTCGTTACCTGCTGATCAAAACGACGGGTTCACTAGGAGATTCAACAAGTTGGTTTGGAATTACAACACGTCGGTCGATGGATTTGAATCTGGTTGGAATGAAATCATTGAGGATTTTGCGCTTCACCGTAACGAGTGGTTGAAGTACATGTACGAAATCAGAAATTCTTGGATTCCCGCGTACCTTGCATAGCGTTGACTTGCTCTACATCCGCTAAGGCCATTGTACTAAATCCCCTATCTAGTTTTTGCAATATGCTTGTCAAATCTAGAATTATTATTAAATCAATAGTTCAATGCAACTAACGTTTCATACACTTTTAATTAATTGTAAGCACATCTTACCTTTATCTGCTTGTTTCACATGTGGTGAAACCTTGGTTGCTTGTCCGGTACTGCTTCCCACTGTGGGTTGTTTCATACGTCAAATTAACAAAAGTTTAAGTTCATTCAAACAATTGATGATTTCATACACAAATTGTTCTATTTGTAACTTGTTGTTTTTCACAAACGTATATCATCAAATCAATCATATGAAACTTTACATAAATAATGGTTTTGCTTTGTTTTTTCGAAGTCAAAATTATGAACTTTACACGCTATATGAAACTATGTATCCAATCACCGATTTCACTCACATACTGTTTAATTTCATACACAATTATTCCATACTACATGTGTAGCATTTGTAACTGACTTTGTTTCACATACCCTTTTCACCAAATAAAACGTATGAAACTTTACACACAGTATGCTTTTTAAAATTTTCGCAGACAAAATACTCAATTTCCATGGTATATGAAACCTTTTAAATACAAACATAAAACAAATACTTTCATACCTTCAATAATCGAACCCTCATGCATGGCGTTAACCACTTCCATTGGAGTTTCTGCATCCCCGTAGTAAACAACTCCATTATTTGTCTCCATTATAGTGTTCACACTTTCCCCCACTTCAAAAAGATGGAAAAAAATTAAAAAACAACATTATGAAATTTCTTACAAAACATTAATCTTTAGACAACTATAAACAGTACAATTACCTTCTTTCGTATCTGATCCTGCTCCGTCAAGGCAAACCTGATTGTCTACTGTGTTCGTAAAGTTTGAAAAGGATGTCTTCAGTCTTATTCTTTCACTTGGCCTGCGAACTGGTTGTGTTTCACAAAATCAATGGTGCTACATTTCATCGTTTTGTTATGGCTGTATATATTGTGCAAAAATATTTCAAATCATTACCTCTTCTTGGTGGATCTTGGTTGTCCGCCATATTTGTTTCGTAGTTTTTCCCAAATTCTTATCTTTCGACACAGTATTGTTCGTATCCAAACGTAATTTCACCAATCCGACGATAAAATCAGTTTATTTCGTAGATAGTATCCCGTCGATATCGGGGTTGATTTCACCGGAAAACAATCAAGCCCTAATTTAGCGCGATGGCGATTCTTTCCTAAACCGATTCCATTTGTTAATTGACTATTCTACCCTTTCATATTTCTTAGTTGGACGATCGTGCCATTACTTTCCTAGTTATTTACCATTTATGCCACCACGTGTTTATTAGCCTTTGATCTAAATCATCAAGGGTCCAGATTGGGTTTCATGAGTTTCATTGTTTTAAGTGGTTTCATAATAAAGGGACTCTATATATATATATATATATATATATATATATATATATATATATATTGTTAATGCCAAAAATCGCCCAAAAGAACAACTTAAGGTTGATGTGGACCTGTAACAACTATAGAAATGTATCTCAAGACCAAGCAACACAATCGCAAGGAAAAAGTAAGCAAGACAAGAGATTTGATGACGCGGAAAACCCCAAAACGAGGGAAAAAACCGCGGTCGACTTGTGAGAGTCGACGGTGCATTATAGTCGCCAAACAGAGGCGAAAGTCCTTTTGTAACAGGTGTTTTGTGTACAACATATTACAAATGAATGTAAAAATAAACTTAGTCGTGTGTAAATGACGTGTGTCGTGTGTTAATCGTGCAAAAAAGTATGCTATCGTGCGGTTCGAACTGCTAACGTGCGAAGTTGCTTCAGCGATATTCGTTCGAATGCTTTGTAAATCACTGTGTTTCCGGTGTGTAATTGCTTAGAAAGTAGATGGAGCAGATGTAGATCAGATTAAATCAGATTAACTCAGATTAACTTTCTCGGTTGCAGCATAGGCCTTTATATAGCTTTCGCTGGTCATTAAAGGTGTCTTTATGGCGCGCTTCGTAACCGCTGTCGGGCTTTAAATGTCATTGATGACTTGTCCTTTACTGGCCGTTTGCACCATGAATGCTTGTAGACCTGCATTAATGAACAAAAGAAACGGTTGTTGACTGTTAACGGTTAGTATAATCGTATGACCGTATTAAGTCTCATACGTCGGTCGTACGGAACGTACGACCAGCACAAAAATATACGACCGAGTATACGTCTGTGAACAACTTGTAAGACCGTATCTAAAAACAAGAGTGGTCTTATGAAAGTGTTATTCGAGTTTTCTAGCGTCGGTCGTGTGGTGTGATTTTTTACCCAAACATATATATATATATATATATATATATATATATATATATATATATATATATATATATATATAGAGAGAGAGAGAGAGAGAGAGAGAGAGTCAGGTTCAAGGGAAACAACATGCATAAAAACCAAGAAACAACTTTAGTTACTTCTATACATATGTACAACTTTAGCTACTTGTATACAAACACATAGATAGAGATATTATATATATATATATATATATATATAGGGGTGGGTTCAAATGAAAACTCAAATTCAATTGTGAACGTGAGGACAAACCACATCCGTTGATTAAAAAAACGCTGAAAAGATCAATGTATCAAAAATGCGGTGGCAATTTTGTAAATAAGTTGAAAACTATGTCCATGGCTTACTGAATATTTAGCACGTAGGGATAAAATTGGAAAACATTAAAGACGGTTCAAAATCAAATATATCCATAATCATAATGGAGACAGGCTATTCATCATTTTTCGCCGATTTTCTCTCTCACTAAAACTTCCATTGTTGAATACTGAAGAAGAAGAAGACGATTTACAGAGAAAACTTAAAATCATCAACAAAAATGACAGATACATCTGAAAATACTAGAGATAACGTTCCAATAGGTCAACTTATGAAAAAAGGTAAGTTTAAATGTTTGAAAATCGTCGATACTAAATACTTAGGGTTTTTATTTAACGTTTACAGATTAAGAAACAAAAATCTGATTCGAAAAACCCTAAAACGGAAAAAATGAAGAAAACAATATATCTGATGAATAAATGCTTCAAATGACGAGTAAAACGAAGATATATTGTTATATTTTATTTTATTTTTGTGAGTAGTTATATTCATACTGAATATTCTTTGTGAGATGTTATTTTTGTAACTAGTTATGTTCATACTGATTATATTTGTTAGTAGTTATATTCATACTGGATACTTTGGGTTTTTATTTAACTTTTACAGATTAAGAAACAAAAACCTGATTCGAAAAACCCTAAAACTGAAAAAATGAAGAAAACAATAGATCTCATGAATAAATGCTTCAAATGACGAGTAAAACGAAGATATATTGTTAGATTTTATTTTATTTTTGTGATAGTTATATTCATACTGATTATTCTTTGTCAGAGGTTATTTTTGTAACTAGTTATGTTCATAGTGATTATATTTGTTAGTAGTTAATTCATACTGAATATTTACCTTCATTCAGACTGAATAAAACCTTTTAACTAAAACCTTTTAGTTATTCATACTGAATATTTTTGTCATAGGTTATTTTTGTAACTAGTTATGTTCATAGTGATTATATTTGTTAGTAGTTAATTCATACTGAATATTTACCTTCATTCAGACTGAATAAAACCTTTTAACTAAAAACTTTTAGTTATATTCATACTGAATAATATAAAATAAAATTTGTGATTGATTATAATTGCTGAAACGTTGTTAAGATGTTTATGAGCAGTGATATTTATACTAAATATATAGTGTTGGTGCAAGTGTACCCCGCTTTAATATTGTGATATATTTTTGGTACACATAAAATCACATCTCCATATTTATTTTGATGATTACAAACACACCGTATTATTGTTTATCTAACAATCCTATCCAAGTGTACAGTTCTTGAAGAACACGAAGTTTTTATCTGAAGAATTCAAGACGGAAGTTTCTACGTCGTCATTATTGTTTATAACTAATAATGATAAACACCCTAAAATAATATACCACTTGGATATTTATAAAACCCTAAACTGTTTTTAAAGATATTTAAAATTATTTAAAACTAAAGTTTTATTAATTTTTATTAAAATATCAAAAATCAGTTTCCTATGCATTTTACTGTTGCACTTTTTTTTTGAAGGAGTGTTAAGCCGAAAGCAATCCAACGTGCAGCCTGCCCATTGTATTTTTTCTGACCGCGGTATACCGCGGTGTGCAGGCGGTATACCGCCACCTCTTATAGCCGTTGTTTTGTCAGTATCTGCGCGGTATACCGCAGTGTGCAGGCGGTATACCGCCACCTCATATATCCGTTGGAGCTTCCTTGGTATTTATATGCATGCTGGTGAAGAACAGCAAACAACAACAAAAGTAACAAGCAACAACAAACAGCACCTCTCAGCTCTCTCATCTATTTATAATATATATTTTATAAAACATTTTTATAAAATATCCAAGTGTGAGATATTATACAAGAGTGATTACCCATTGTGAGTTATACTCCTCTTGTAAGTATTTGAATAACGGGTGTGTGATCCTGTACATCTCATAGCAGAAGCTTGAGAATCAATTACGTTACCTTTGTACTTGGTTTGTATTTCTACCGTAAAGAATACATTTATTGGATCGTGTCGGGAAGTGTCTCGGCTGCTGGTTTATCACAGTTGGTGGTAAATCAGTAAATCTCCGTGTCAAGTATCTCTTACCTTTATCTCTTTATTTATTCCGCTGTGCTTTATTATATTTGTTTATATAAACTGCTTTGCATTTATATTTATTTATATAATCTCTGTGTATTTGTTTATATTTACACTCTTCGTTATTATTTGTATACTCTGATTTATTTATACTGTTTCTGTACTGTATTTATTTGTAAAAGAATTTTTGAAAGTAAAAGATTTTAAATACAACCTTACCCCCCCCCCTAGGTTGTCCAACATTTGGTATCAGAGCAGGGCTTTCAAAAATTATATGTTTAATTTTTTAAAGTTATTTCTTTAATTCTTTTAAATGGCTCAACAAAATGCTTGGTTTTCTAAATCTCTTCTTATTGATTTCGAAAATTTTGATCTTTGGGCAAATTCTTTTGAACGTTATGTTCGTGGGATAAATCAAAAAATTTGGGATATTATTATTAAAGGAAATTTCAAACCCACAAAATTTCAAAACAACAAAGTTGTTGAAAAACCTAGCTCGGAATGGTCCGACGAAGATGAGGCTAATTATTGTTTAAATTATGAAGCCAAAAATTTTCTCTTTTCGGTTCTTACTAACGATGATATTGAGCGTGTTTATCTCTTTGAAACTGCTCGTGATATTTGGGAGAACTTGATCATCACCTATGGTGAAAACTCAAAAGAAAAGAGAGACGAAACCCGAGATCAAAGCAATGAAGAAACATGTCTCATGGCCGACCATGATAATGAGGTATCTTCATCATATTCTTCTAAAAATAATTGTGATAGTAATTATAGTGATAATTATTATAGTGACAATGAAAATAATCTTGACGAATTATATAAATCATTTCATGATATGGCTGCTCTCGCAAATAAATATAAAGATGAAATTTCTAATTTAAAAGAAACCGTATCTATATATAAAAAGGAAATAGATGACGGTAAACAAAAATCTGCTCATGATTTAGATGTTATCACTAAATTAGAAAATAAATTAAGTGAAAAAGATATTTGTAAATCTTGTGTTATTTTAAATGATAAAATTACATGTTTAGAGAAAAGAACATGTGAAAATATTTTATGTACAAAATGCGATATACTTGAAAATGATAATGCATGTTTAAAAGCTAAATGCGATTTATATGAAAAAGATAATCTGTTAGCTAATGCATTTCAAAATAGCAATGATAAAGTGTTAAAAATGCTAAATATGTCTAATCGCATTAATTGCCGAAAAGGCATTGGTTCAAATACGTGTATTGAAAAATGTGATTGTATGCCAATTAAAAAGGTTTTTGAAAAACCTAAATTTGTTGTTAAAAATAAAACGCAAAAACCCCCATATATGTCAAAAATGAAAAATGTGAATTATGGGAGGAAACCGTATGCTCGCATGTATAATAGTAATTTTTCTAGACCTAATGCGAATATAAATGCTTCATTTTATGTGTATGATAAATACAATCGTAAAATTAAAATGGTTAGAAAATGGATTCCGAAAGGAATGTTTAATGTTGACAATCCCGGTGGGATGCGTTTGTGGTTTTAAACCATTTTTATGGTTTTATATGTTGTCGTATTTTGTTTTATGTCGACAACATATTTTTTTTTGCAGTTTATGTTGTATACTAACTGTTAAAAGGACCCATATGAAAAGGGTACCAAGAAAATTTTCTTTACCTTTTGTACGTGTTTCCTGGCGAGGATATAATACGTTGTTTCCTGGCGAGGATATAATACGTTGTTTCCTGGCGAGGATATAATACGTTGTTTCCTGGCGAGGATATAATACGTGTTACCTGCCGAGGTTATAATACGTGGTTACCTGCCGAGGTTATAATACGTGGTTACCTGCCGAGGTTATAATACGTGGTTACCTGCCGAGGTTATAATACGTGGTTACCTGCCGAGGTTATAATACGTGGTTACCTGACGAGGTCATAATACGCGGTGATTTTTTTTTATCACATAAAATTAACCGAATATTGAAGCCTTAAGATCCGTTTTGGTGCAAGTGTTTCGTATTGGTTTTTTTTTTGCTCACATAAAATTAAAAAAATAAAATTTTTTTTAAAATCGGTTGTGTGTAAATTTGGTTAAAGGAAACATTGAAAGCCGAATGCTGTCAGTCAACTTACTGTCGCGGTATACCGTGACCCTAAGGCGGTATACCGCGTTCTGTTCTCCTCCACCAGCTGTCACTCTGTGATTCACCGGCAGAACCTGCTAAAACTGACCCCGGTATACCGCGCTCCCGAGGCGGTATACCGCACCGCTGTTTTCCATCTGACACGCGTGTTTAAAGATGACATGTCTCTTCAACCTTTTTCTGACTCGGTATACCGCGTGCTCCTAGGCGGTATACCGCCGGGCCTTCGACGGATTTAAATCCAATTCAGGTAAGTTTTTTTTTCCCTTCTTTTTATCCAAAGGTTTCTGCTCTCTCTCTCTCACTCCTCTTGCCGCCGACCGCCGCCTACGACGTCCGCCGTCATCAACCGAAATTTTTTTTTTCGGCCACCGGAACTCCAACCTTTCGTCAACAGTTTACTCTCCTTCCTTCAAATGGCTCCAAAAAGGGCTCGTACCTCTCGGGGAGCTTCCAGCTCTCAAAACCAATCTGACCCTCCTCAAAACCGTCATGCTCAAAGACGACATATTTTTGAATCCCGACCTTGTAACCCAGGTCGACCTGTCGATTTAGTGGGTCTAGAACATCTTGGTACCTTTGAAGCCTCTCCTCTATTGACTGGGAACCTTTTCTTTCTTTTCAAGGAGATATACCTTTTACAAGTATGGTCGATTTTTATGCTGGGTATGACTTTAACGAGACCACCCATCGTGTCTCTCTTCAAATTTACAACCACTCTTTTAACTGGAGTTTAGAAGATTTTTCTCGTGTACTGGGTCTAACCCATTCCAATCTAAATGTGTTTTCAAATAATACTGCCTTTACTTCCCTGCTTACCCAGGTTCAAGAAACTCAGGAAACCATTCTCCAATCTATTTTAGCTCCTGCTTTTCGAAATAATTTTCCCGCAATTTTAACTGATCAACATCTTCCGGAAAATCTTCGTTTTTGGAATAAAATTATCCTTTTTAACGTTTTGGGACGCGCTGGAAATTTTGACAGATTGGGTGCACTTCAGTGCTATATCCTTTACTGTCTCCGGCATGGCATCCGTATTAATGCCACCTACATTATTGCTCACCGTATGGTGATTTCCGAGTCTGGTAACCAGTCTCTTCCGTTTGGTTACTTAATTCGAAACCTTTTTACAAACCTTCAAATTCCTATCATTGGTAGGATGTTAGCTCCTACTCCTTCTCTCAATGCACTGACTGTTAGTCGAATGAGTGCTCCACCGGGACGGGCTCTTCATCGCCCTCAAGATCCGGCTCCCGAGGAAGACGATCCATACGCAATCCCGGCGGGTGCAATCTCAAATCGTCAAATATACTCCGCGATCATTGACTTGCGCCGGAGTTACGATGCCGATCAACGTGTGGTGCAAGACCGCTTGGAAGACATTGACGAGCAGTTGTGGACTTTAACTAATCAACTGAACGAAATTGAATTTATAGATAGCGATTAATTTTTTTTAAAATTTTATATAATTAACATTATTATTGCTCTATTGTAATGTTTTTTCTCCTGCTTCGTTATTATTATTAAATTTTTTTTGAGAGCTTATTTTATCTAACCCTTGAGAAAATGCTAACTCTCAAATACTTCATATTTTAAGGGGGAGCATTTTTCAAGGGGGAGCATAGCGTCTTTCCTAACCCTTTTTGCTTCGACAAAAGGGGGAGAGAAACCGAGTATGCTCTCGTGTTTAGCGTTGTGTTTGTCATCATCAAAAAGGGGGAGATTGTTGGTGCAAGTGTACCCCGCTTTAATATTGTGATATATTTTTGGTACACATAAAATCACATCTCCATATTTATTTTGATGATTACAAACACACCGTATTATTGTTTATCTAACAATCCTATCCAAGTGTACAGTTCTTGAAGAACACGAAGTTTTTATCTGAAGAATTCAAGACGGAAGTTTCTACGTCGTCATTATTGTTTATAACTAATAATGATAAACACCCTAAAATAATATACCACTTGGATATTTATAAAACCCTAAACTGTTTTTAAAGATATTTAAAATTATTTAAAACTAAAGTTTTATTAATTTTTATTAAAATATCAAAAATCAGTTTCCTATGCATTTTACTGTTGCACTTTTTTTTTTGAAGGAGTGTTAAGCCGAAAGCAATCCAACGTGCAGCCTGCCCATTGTATTTTTTCTGACCGCGGTATACCGCGGTGTGCAGGCGGTATACCGCCACCTCTTATAGCCGTTGTTTTGTCAGTATCTGCGCGGTATACCGCAGTGTGCAGGCGGTATACCGCCACCTCATATATCCGTTGGAGCTTCCTTGGTATTTATATGCATGCTGGTGAAGAACAGCAAACAACAACAAAAGTAACAAGCAACAACAAACAGCACCTCTCAGCTCTCTCATCTATTTATAATATATATTTTATAAAACATTTTTATAAAATATCCAAGTGTGAGATATTATACAAGAGTGATTACCCATTGTGAGTTATACTCCTCTTGTAAGTATTTGAATAACGGGTGTGTGATCCTGTACATCTCATAGCAGAAGCTTGAGAATCAATTACGTTACCTTTGTACTTGGTTTGTATTTCTACCGTAAAGAATACATTTATTGGATCGTGTCGGGAAGTGTCTCGGCTGCTGGTTTATCACAGTTGGTGGTAAATCAGTAAATCTCCGTGTCAAGTATCTCTTACCTTTATCTCTTTATTTATTCCGCTGTGCTTTATTATATTTGTTTATATAAACTGCTTTGCATTTATATTTATTTATATAATCTCTGTGTATTTGTTTATATTTACACTCTTCGTTATTATTTGTATACTCTGATTTATTTATACTGTTTCTGTACTGTATTTATTTGTAAAAGAATTTTTGAAAGTAAAAGATTTTAAATACAACCTTACCCCCCCCCCTAGGTTGTCCAACATATAGTTTTATTCAGTCTGAATACACGCACATAAAACGAGGTTCATTACTAAACCTACAACGTTGTTAACATTTTTTGTGAGTAGTTATATTCATTTTGAATATATACTTTATTCAGATTGAATAAACATTTTAGCTAAAACCTTTTAGTTATATTCGTTTTGAATATATGCCTTTATTCAGTCTGAATAAAATTAGATATCCAAGATGAATATAACTTAAATATTTATTCTAAACTTTTTATTCAATCCGAATAAATCATATATTTACTAATCGTTTGAATATAAATAAATTATGTACAAAAAGAAAAGCTGAAGATGAGATATCTTCATCTAAAAAAAGAGTTCAAGAAGAAAAGAAAGGTATTATCATTATTCATTTTTTAAAATATTTATATAAATTTAACAAAATGTATATTTTAATCATTTTGTTGTGAATATCAAATATGTTTATAGGTAAGAAGAAGAAGGATGTTAAGGAAAAGAATAAAGAAGAAGCAAGTGGTAGTAAAAAACAAAAAAAAGAAAGAAATAGAGAAAGATGTTACAAAGGAAAAAAAAAACATGAAGAAGGAAAGCAAAAGAAGCTGAAGAATATACAACACATATCTCTATCAATACGGTCAACTCCCAAAAACTTAATGCTAGTGACTAGAAAGATGAGAACGCCCCAAATCAATTGCATAAAGCAGATGGGATTTGCAACCATTCTAGATATGAACATCGACTCCATACCATCTAAGCTAGCACACTACATTGTCGACAACTTTGATCCTGTTGATATGGTTATAAGAACAAGAAAGGACCTATTCACGGTACAACTCAGACTGTTAGTGATATGCTAGGATTAAAAGATGAAGGTGTTAGAGCATTGTTGTATTCAAGATTTACTGTAAAGTCAATGTACTGTATGAGTCTATACAGTATTGTGAATGCCTTTATACCTTGTATGTCATGGGTATAAATAGGCTTGTCTAGTTCATTTGTTAAAAAAGCTTTTGTAATCTTTTAGAAACCTTTTGTAATCCTTTGAGATCAATACATGGATGACATATTTGCTCTCTAGATTCTCTCTCACTACATTCATATCTTATTGCTAGAGATCTGGGATTTCACAATTGGTATCAGAGCTAAACAGAAGATTCAAGCAGATCGAAGACCAAATTGAAGAATTTTTACACTAAAGCTGAAGAATTCGGATTGGGTGTTCATCACTATTCATCTGATTTTTTTTAAATTTTGATCTTTTGAATCAATTTCTTGCATCACTGAACTCGGAATTGATTACTGATCATCTTTAATTCTTGGATCAACATCAAAAACTGCACAGAATTGACAGATCTGATCGATTCTTGATTTTTTTTCGAAAACTTCAAGATCACTGTTTTGATCTTAATCTGTTCAAATTGATCGAATTGTGAATTGCAATCAACAGAAAAAGTGTGCGGATTTCAATTACGAACAATTTGATATAAGATTCATCACAATTGATCAAGAATTGAAGAAGTTATGGCAGATTAAGTGTTTTTGAAGTTCGAAGTGCAGAATTCGGATCATTCTTGGTGAATTCGGATCATTCAAAGAGAATTCGGAACATTCATAGAGAATTCGGATTGTTCTTGGCATCATAAGTGTAGAATTCGACTCAAGAAGAATTCGAATCCTATTAGATTCGAATTGTAGAGAATTCGAACCCTTGCGGATTCGAATTGGATGAATTCGAACCCTTATGGATTCGAATTGGATGAATTCGAACCCTTATGGATTCGAATTGGTTGAATTCGAACCTAAGTACATTCGAATTGAGTGAATTCGAACCAAGTTAAGTCCGAATTGAGTGAATTCGAACCTAAGTACATTCGAATTGAGTGAATTCGAATCTAAGTACATCCGAATTGAGTGAATTCGAACCCAGTTACATCCGAATTGAGTGAATTCGAATCCTTCTTCATCCGAATTCATTGAGTTCGAACCCTTATTCATCCGAATTCATTGAATTCGAATCCTTCTTCATCCGAATTCATTGAATTCGAACCCTTATTCATCCGAATTCATTGAATTCGAACCCTTATTCATCCGAATTCATTGAATTCGAATCCTTATACATCCGAATTCATTGAATTCGAACCCTTATACATTCGAATTCATTGTTTTAAAAAAAAAAGAGTTTTTTTTAAAAAAAGTTTATCCCGAAATTTTTCCTATAGTGTATTTCATACACTGTAAGAGCTTTTCAAGAAAAATTTTATATAATTTTTTTTGTGTATTTTCATACACTGTCTGCTTGATCTTCTGAACGATCAATTTCTAGCAATATTCAAAATGGTTTTACAACAAGTTATTGTTAAAAGCAGTGGTGAAGATTTGAAGCAAACTCTGAAAAAGGAGATTCCTCCAATTGCAAAAGTTTTTGTTAAACCAAATGTAAAGTTGCAACAAGTCATTATAACAGAAACATCTGTTAATTCACATGTATCTGTTAAACCAAATAATGAAGTGTTGCAACAAGTCATAATAACAAAAACACCTCCAAAGCCACTTGAAAAAGCTAAGGCAAATAATGGAATTTTGCAACAAGTTATTTTATCAGAAACATCTCCTATATCGGAAACTCCTGTTAAAGATAATGCTTCAAATTCTTCAACTCCTATTTTAAATAAAGCATTGGAAGAAGAAAATGTTGATCTGAAAAGACAAATTTTAGACATTTCTTCTTCAAATGCTAAACTTACTAAAAGAATAACTGATCTTGAAGTTTATATTGCAGGTCTTGAAACAAAGAAAGACAAAGACAACTCAAGTCTGCACGATCAAATCGAGAAACTTCAAGAGAAAGTAACAACTCTTAAAAAGGAAAATGCTGATCTGAAGAGCATTGAAGACAGGAGAGAGAAGATTCTTAAAGAAAAGGAAATAATTGAACTTAATTGTATAAAACTTTCAAAACAAGTTTCTGACTTTGAGAAAGTTTTATTTTTAGAAAAAGACAAGCTCGAAAAAGAAAGAGCTAAATTTGAAACTGAACGAAATTTTTTTGAGATTAAAAGTTCTGAACTTTCCATGAAAATCTCTGAATTAGAAAATCTTTTGGAAAAGGAAAGAAAAGATTTCACGGAAAAGAAAAATCTCTTTGAAAAGGAAAGTAAAACCCTTAAAAAGAAAAATATGGAAATTTTCAAAGAGATTACAGATAAAAGAAGGTTTTTGGAAAAAGATTTTGAATCGGAACGTGTATATTTTGAAGATGTGATTCTTAATCTTACCAAAAGATTATCTGGTTTATCAGCTGATATTATGAAGGATCAGTTGATCAAATCTGATCTCCAAAAGAAATTTGATCTAATTTCTAAAGAGAAAAATGTTTTAATAAACAAAGTCAAAGAACTTGAAGACGTCATTTTTAAATTTGATGTCTCAAAGCAGACCGGTCATAATTCTATCTTTCAGACTCCATTTGTTGATTCAAATGATTCTGAATGCTCTTTTAAAACTGCTTCAAGTTCAAGTTTTAAAAACATTTCTTCTAAACAATTTAATAGATCAACAGATTTCTCAAAAGGTCGGATTCGTTCAACAAATCTCTTCTATAATCCTCTGTATGATAAATCAGATAACAAAACAAAAGTGCCTAAAATTAATACTTCCAAATCTGAAGAAGTTCCAGTCTTCAAGAGGGTGAAGATGGAATGGAGAATCAAAGGCACAACAATTCCAAAGAAAGATGTGCCAAAATCATCTGTATTCACATCAAATGCCAAGAAGAACAATGCGCCAAAAGGTAAATCTTCTGCTAAACTTAATCCTATTCATTCTGTAAATCATCTGATTAGGTTGGCACATAAGAAAATCTGTTGTTCTTACTGTGGATCAAATGATTTTGTGCATAAAGATTATACTTCTTATTGGTATGGTTCTTACAGTATTCCTTGTAAGAAATCTACACCTAACCCACTAGGACCCAAGTGCCATTGGGTACCAAAATCTGCTTAATCTGTTTTGCAGGTTCATCATGTGTTGTACTGATTTGTAAATACATACCACACACATGTCTGAAAACAGAAGAGAAGCGGTGGATTTGTTTTTTTAAAGAATATTTGTACCATTAAGGGGGAGACAAAGAAATATGGCTTTTGAACATATCAGTTCAAAACCCGTGCTTCAACGACATTGGCTTTTGAACATATCAGTTCAAAACCCGTGCTTCAACGACTATGGCTTCTGAACAATTCAGTTCAGGACCCGTACTTCAACGACTAAGACTTCTAAACAAATCAGTTTAGAACTCACACTTCTCAGGTGATATCCTTAACTGTTACATCTTTCTGTTTCAAGGAACGTGGTAAAAGGTAACATTGGATTATATTTTGTTTCTACCACTTTGAAAACTTGAATCTTTACAAATTTACTTCAACGAGATGAAATTTTCAATTTTCATTCAATGAATTAAATGTGTGCTAAAAGATGATTTTACAAGTAATTTTGTATTATCTGAGTTAGATTTGTTTCAACTTTCACTTCTAAAATAAATCGAAAGGTCAGCAAAACATGAATGGAATTATGCTGAATGCTCAAAGTTATGTGAATCTGGATATATATAGAATATAATGCTCAAAAAACCTATATGTCAGAATGATGGATGGAAATGAAAATATGGGCAAAGCACTATGTTTTAGAACCAAGTGATTGAGATAAAATTATTGCACTATCATTTAGTTTGAAAGTTTGTGCCTGTGGCCTTTCTGGTTTGGGAGAGTAAGTCCTAAGGGGTGCTCGACACCTAGTCCCTAAGATCAACTGGTCTGGGATCGGCTGACCCAAATCCTGCAATAGAACCAGATAGAAAGCCATGTTCTACTGGTACAAATGGGTTTAAGATATATCGATGTGGCCTTTCTGGTTTGGGAAATTAAGTTCTAAGGGGTGCTCGTCACCTAGCACCTAAGGCCAACTGGTCTGGGATCTGCTGACCCAAATCCTGCTATAGAACCAGATAGAAAGTCATGTTTAACGGTGTATCTTATTCTTACTAAACTTTTTGATCAAAAGATGCCAATGAGCACAAAATCAAAAGATGCCAATGTGCACAAATCAAAAGATGCCAATGAGCACAAAAGAAAAGATGCCAATGAGCACACATCTCTTGAAACTTGGGAAAATACAAAGTCGCGATAAACCCGTAAATTTGTGAAAATTCTGATTTTGGACAAATAGTGTGAGTAGAGCAAAGTATTCTTATATGTTTTAGAATTGCATATGCTTGAAGCTAATCATATTTCGCATGTTAGCACACCAAATAGATTTAATAAAGGGGTTGAAACTGAACATTTTTAACTTGATATGCGATGACTTGTATTTGATTCCAAACACATGCATTTGATTTCATTTGATTGAAATATCTGTTAATTTTAATTAAGTTGAATTTCTTTTGTAAAGTTTTTCAAATGATCAAATGTCTGCAGTTATAAAATGAAATTCAATGAATTTTATTTTCCTTGTGTAAATTTGTTTTAAAATTTGTGCTACAATTTCAAATACTGTACGTTATTGAAATATATGCATACTTTCAGGGGGAGAAAATAAATTGCTCCAGAATTCTTATTTTGAGGGGGAGCAAGGTTATTCTGTAAGGAGGAGATTGTTAGCAATACTCAAAGACACGACTGAAATTGAAAATGGTTTTCGTTGATTATGATGCTCACCATCATCGAAAAAGAGGGAGAAAAGTTTAATTTCAATTTCATCTCAAAGAGCTTTCAAATCAAAGATATTTCAAGTCAAGATTCGTGAACAAAGACTGAAGATCAGGGGAAGAAGGATCATGTGAAGTCCAAATGTTACTGAATTTGGTTATCTTAGTTCTGAGTGATTCTCGGAATGCGCTTACACCTAAAAGTTCAACAATGTGGATGGTTTCACATCCTTCTGATCCAAACTCTAATCGTTTCTGATTCATCTTGTTCCGAATTGATGGTTTTATACAAAGATCGGAATTTCATGTTCAAGACTTGAAGACAATCTGTTGAAGATTTTATCGAAGAAGATTGACTTTTCAAAGCAAAAGACAATGACTTTTCATGTTTGTCTGAAGATTCTTCAAAGCTGAGTTCTTAAAGAGTGTCAAAGCATATAGTTCGCCGTGAACTAGTGGAGATAAAGCTATTTGAAGATGGTTTGATAGAGTGTCTGTTTGAGAAGATTGACTTTACAAAGAGCTGAAGACTGCTGTCATATTTTTTTAATCTTGAATCCAAAGGGGGAGATTGTTAGAGCATTGTTGTATTCAAGATTTACTGTAAAGTCAATGTACTGTATGAGTCTATACATTATTGTGAATGCCTTTATACCTTGTATGTCATGGGTATAAATAGGCTTGTCTAGTTCATTTGTTAAAAAAGCTTTTGTAATCTTTTAGAAACCTTTTGTAATCCTTTGAGATCAATACATGGATGACATATTTGCTCTCTAGATTCTCTCTCACTACATTCATATCTTATTGCTAGAGATTTGGGATTTAACAGAAGGGATTGATATTGATAAAATTCAGACAGATGTGGAATGGGATGGGATCTTTGAAGACTGGAGAGCACAGTTTGATAAAAGTTTGATTAGACCAAAGGATGTTGTGAAGATGTTAAACGAATCAAACAGTACAGATTGGAATTTCAAGATAGGTTTCGTTGTTTTATTTGTGAATACAATGGCTGTTTCGATGAATTTAGAGTCAAAAATGTGAACTGATGTAAATATATAATAGATTGTGTGAAGGAAAGCAAGAGAGGATGAAACAGGGAGTCGGATGCCAACTTCTACACCGACCCGATAACTTTTCTGACGGTATGTAATCAACTTTAATATCTCTTTTTATTCAAGACTAATATGCTAGTTAGAATTGTCTTAAGTAAGCAGTACATTCATAATTCAACATGAATAACTATGATAAACATGTTAATTAAATAAATAATGGATTGGCTTAAGCAAGAAATACATATCATTATTCATTATGGATTACTATAATATGAATTGGATTAAGCATGGATATCTACATTATCTAAACTATATGTTAAGGCATCATTATAAGTTTTATTCATTTTGAATATTTGTCTTCATTCAGACTGAATAAAGGAAGATATTCAAAATGAATAATTAAAGTATTCAGTCTGAATACTTTATTCAGTCTGAATAATGTACTGAATATGGAATAGTTTAATAATTAATAACCAAATTAATCAGTTAAACATTCACAAATGATAATATAAGTTTTATGTAATTAACATATTTGCATTATACAAAAATATAGCTTCTTTATCTGGATTCAACAAAATGCGATGGATTTGAACACAAGAAGACAAGCCCTGCTATAAAGGGATGGAATACAGAGAAGATGAAGACAAGAGAGAAGTTGGAGTTAAAGATTGGAGGATTTGGCAGAGGAGAATTCAGCGAAAAGTATGTTGAACTAGAACAAACAGAAAAAGCTTCAACAAAGAAAAAGACAGCAAAGGTACAAACATATATTTACATTTGCATTATAGTACTTACTTTGTGTAACAACCGGGTTTTCCTTTAGGGATTTGAAGTTTAGTGGCCAAAGTCTAATAAAGAAAAGTTTTGGAAAGGTGCCTTTTTGCAATTTTTTGGAAGATACATAAAGGGTGCAAATCCCTAGGATTCTCATTCATTTCTTTTACTGTTCCATTGGTGTGACGGCTAAGAGAAGAAGCTGGAAGGCGAAAGAAATTGTTTGGCATCGATTCTTGTAGGAGAGAACTTCAAATTGGTAAGCAATTGATCTCTTCTATCTCATTTCTTGCTTAGTTGTTAGATTGGTAATCACTTCCTGTAATACCCCGGGTAAGTCCGTTAGTTAAATCCCCTTTCCGTTAAGTTTAGTTAACTTTAAAGTTAGACGTTTATGGTATGTTTGGGTAAATTATGAGTTTAAGGGTGTGTGGGTCATTGATGAATAGTTCAAGGTCTAAATTGTAAAATGGGTTTGATATTACCTCTTTAGGAGTTCAGATATTTCACAACTTAGAAATATCCAGAAATTCAGTTTAGTGTGTGTGTGTGTGTGTTGAGAGAAAGCAAGAAGAAGAAAGAAAGGTTGTGGCTAAGAGACTCAATTTGGAGTACTTGGAAGACGAATTAAGGTATGTTCCTTTGTATTTTGTGTTTGTAATTGCTTTTAGAAGGTTTCTATCGGATTAGAATAGTCGAATACACATCTGGGGTTGATTCAGTCGGTTTTCTGGGTAAAAAGGACCAAACCGACAGAGGTTTCCGAACACAGTATGAATGTGTCCGGGTAGTTTCTTTAGTGGTGTCCGGATAGTTTTGTTGATAGTGTCCGGACGATTCGTGGTTGGTTTCCGGATGATTTAGATTCCGGATGGCATCCGGATTACTTTGGTGTCCGGATTCCTTATGTTGTCCGGATTAGTCTGTGTTGTCCGAATACTTTTGTGGTTTCCGGATATTTTGGCTGTTTGGTCATTTTTGAGGATAAGAGTTATATAGATGTATCTAGAGTCCTTAGCCTTCTAGTAAGTCTTATACATAAGTTGGTAAGGAGATATTTGTATGTAAATGGTTTCAGATTCTGAGAATTTTGGATAAAGGATCGGACAGCTCGGAGAAAGGCTTGGAAGTGTATTTTTAAGCATTCAAGGTGAGTTTACTTTTTAAAACGTTTTCAACTGGGATACATATATATGTGATATATATATATGAGATGGATATGTACGGATTGAGATTATGATACATGATGTGATTATGTGTTTATATTGAGACGTATATGTGGTTGGAATGTGGTAACGTTTTTATAAAAGAAAATGTGATATATATGGTTGGAATGTGATGAAAGGTTTTATAAATGACAATATGATATATTGGTACATATATATATTGTATTTATATGTGCATTACACTACACGAGAGCACTTGCCGAACTATGCCGGCGGATGTTTGCTGTAGTTGTTGTATAGCGGTGCTGTAGTTGTTGTACAGCGGTGTTGTTGGCTCGCAACCAACTAATATGGCCATGGGGAATGAGGATGAGGAGTTGTGCACGATATACGAGTCTTATTTGGTATTTAATTATTTGTGGTATACGTGTATTTTATAAAAAGGACTTCTAAACTGACAGGGATTATCTCACTAGACCGTTTGGTCTAACCCTCATTTTCCTTTCAAAAATATGTATTCCAGGTCAAGGATTCTTTTGTTAGCAAAGGGAAGAATAAAGCATAGGAGGCGATTGCTAGCTGACGAAAATTAGGATATGTTTATATTTCTGTATTGTATAGTTTTGAAACTTTGGGACCGAATGTGAATTATCATGTATTTTGTTATGAAAGTAACGACGTTGTGTATGAAATGTTAATTGATATATATTATGTATGTTATGGGATACCGGGTCGTTACACTTCCTGAGTTTTCCTTATTTTTGAGTTGTGCATTCAATGTGAGAACAAAAATAAAGTTTAACTCTAAACCGGTATGCTAAGTGGTTAAATTAGATGTTTGTATGAATGTATGAGGTTAGGGAGTAGCACTTATTAATTATGGAAGAGGATGTGATGGCTAAATCTTTTAGTATTAGACTAATTAAAGGAAATTGTGGCTATTCTGGTTCGATAACCCGAGTCCCGGAATTGAAGGTATTTCGGATCCCATCGGGGACTTCCGAAAATGTAACACCGGATCCCATCGGGGACTTCCGAAAATGTTACACCGGATCCCATGGGAACTTCCGGAAACGTAATACCGGATCCCAAGGGGGATTCCGGGAGTGTAATACCGGATCCCAAGGGGGATTCCGGGAGTGTAATACCGGATCCCAAAGGGGATTTCCGGAACCGTAATACCGGATCAAGGGGGATACCGGAACTGTGATTTCCGAAACTAGTAGGAAGATTTCGGAAGCTCACGACTGAAGTATGGGTTCAGATTAAGAGAAGGATCTAGGGTCAATAGTTGGATTGCCACTAATTAAATATATGACATGATTTAGGTGTAAGATCAGTTCGGGACGAGACGCTTGGTTAGGAAAGTCACCACGATCAGGTGAGTTCTCTAACCCCTTTTTACACGAAATAAGATGCTAAATATTTTACTGATTATGGTTCATTTATGAGCATGAATTATTTACCAACTGTTACGTATGCTTTCCCATGAAAAGTATGTTTTATTTAAAAGACTATTTAGCAAGATGAAATGATTTATAAAGATTTCACGTTTCATGATTTATGATGAGCTATGTGTATGCTTTGTGGAGTCGGTCTGCACAGTGGGATCAGAGTACCTCGGGATCCGATGATCCCTTGGGCATTTGTGATAAGGCGGAAGGTTGGAATTCGTTTCCTTCCTACTCGGATAGAGGGGAGTCTGCTTGGGCCCCGATATGAGGCGAGAGGGGAGTCTGCTTGGGCCCCGATCGTGGTTAGCTTGTACGATCCATAAACACTGTGCCGTACCATGATTGATGCTTTATGTGGAGACTGTTAATGATTTATAAAATGATTTCTATACTGTTGTTATATGCTTTTTTCAGAGGGAATTCACTAGATCTTTTGGTCTAACCCTCGCTTTCCAAAACTAAACAATTTCCAGGTAAGCGAAGCACTAGTTCTTCCGGTAAGGACTAAGAGAAGGATTGAGGATTGTGATGGAGCTTAGAGAGAGACTCCATAGTTTTGGCTAGTATGATTATAGATAGAAGCTCTCGGCTGTGGACTTGAAGTTTCCGCTGTCCAAGTTTATGTTTAGTTTTAGACCTATGATTGATTAAAGACAAGTTTCATTATGTAATTTGGATGTTAATCTATGTTATTGCATGTTATGTTTTGGGACGTTACAAATGGTATCAGAGCCTTAGTTTAAGGGATTTAGGTGACCGGACGGGCCTAAACTTAAACTGTGATTAGAAGGACACAGCCGAGATATAAGATGCCTTTAAGAAAGACCACTCTAGGTGCATTAGAAAAAAATAGGGTAATGAGGACTGTCGTGTAAGGTAAATTTACATTACACCTAGCCAGTGTAATTGCGAATTTACAGGTACATGAACGTGCTCGAATTGCCTTATGTTGCGAAGTTGAGTTTGAGTGGTGACCGTAAGCGGTTGTTCTAGTTCTTGTACTATATGGTAGGTTGTTATGGTTGAGGCAGTCCTTGGACGAAGGAGGAATGTAACGGTGATGGTAACATGGTTTTGTTATGATGGGTACGACTTTGTTATTATGCGTAAGGTCGTTCATAGTGAGATTTGTTGGCACTTTCTAGAAGGAGGGTGGTTCGAAGCGGTAATAAACCGATCAAGGGTGGAAATTCTGGGTCCAAGAAGGGAATGAATGACGAAATAGGGGTGAACTCCTAGCTTGTAGTGTGTCCCCATTTCTTGATTCGATGGGTTGATCCGTTGGGATTAGAACTGTGACGGAAATCTTGAAAGCGTCAATTGTAAGCGGGTGAAGAAAACGAGTCCTTGACTGTTAGTCAAGCGGGGTAGTGGTCAGAACGGTGAAGAAAAGATGTTAATGTTGGGTCGAAACATGTGTGTGAGTAGGACACGAGTTAACCGGTCGTTATTCGACCTTAAGGATTATATTTTGAAATCGCATGGTTGCGGATCTTTGGTCTAAACGAAATTTGAAGGGTTGTGAAGCAACTGTACCCCATAGTGGAGATGTGTAACGCCCCAAATTCCGGGCTAATTTGAACCTCAAATTTCCACAAGTTATGATAATATAAACTTCAAACTTACATAAATAGCTAGTGAATTAATCATCAAAAGTACCTTTACAGATACAGGATTCTACAAATAACCTATTAATCTAATTATGTCACTATAATCAGATTAGCTAAGTTATCTAAGCAATCCCTCAAAATCTCCTTCTGTTAATTGACTTCCTTGCTATTCCAAAACGCTCGTCCCACAACCCTTTATTTTCCCGAGCTGGTACCTGGTAAGAAAACATCATTTGAAACGATTAGGCCAACGCCTAGTGAGAACATTCGTTTCCACAATAATATTTGCAAAATCAATGTAAACAAGTTATATCAAACCTGATTACCCTTTTTCTTACCATACGTGTAACTCTATTCCGTTAACACGATTTTCATCCAATCTCATGAATATGACTGACACACATTCCATCATCATATCATGTCTTAGAGCCACACTACGAATCTTCACTGATTCTAGGTTAATACTCTTATTCCAGAAATCGCAATATACACATGCCCATTTCCATTCATATCCTATTCCAGAGCCGCACTACGAATCTTTCTCAGATTCTAGATTAATGCTCCCACCTAAGAAATCGCAATATGCACATGCCCATTTCTTAGAAAAGGGAGTAGAGATCACAATTACGTATGTCAATCCCTCTTCTTCCTTAGAAACCGGGAATTACGTTTATTCCAGGGTTTCTCACACACATCAGAATAATGACTAACCTTCATCTATTCCACGTGTACATAACCATTAGTACTACACACATCAGAATAATGACTAACCTTCATCTATTCCACGTGTACATAACCATTAGTACTACACACATTAGAATAATGACTAACCTTCATCTATTCCACGTGTACATAACCATTAGTACTACACATATCAGAATAATGACTAACCTTCATCTATTCCACGTGTACATAACCATTAGTACTACACACATCAGAATAATGACTAACCTTCATCTATTCCACGTGTACATAACCATTAGTTCCTATGGATCCATTACACTTAATACACTCCTGCCTAGCATCAAACTAGCATAGTCTATAAGCCTTACATACTACTATTCAGTTGTACGTATGTCCAAGCTATATAAAGTATATCTTAAATCCTAAATCGCACATTTCCACGATTAATAGAACTACATTTTCCAAATCACCCAGAAGTTTCCGGACAACATGGTTTCCTGACACACTCAAACTATCCGGACAACAGAGTTTTCCGGACAACTACAACTTACCGGGTATCACACTCTTTCCGGATACTTACCTAATTCGGACAACACCCGAAGACTAAACTAGTTCGGATAATATCCGGTAACTAAATTTCATCCGGAAACTTCAATAAAAAGAACACTTACCGGATACATCGATACGTCCGGATACATTCATCACAGCGGTTTCCGGATACGATTTTTATCTGGAAACTTCGGTTCTGCAGCCCAAAATTCAACCTAATTCGATGTCTGTTCTATTCAGCTCATTTCAGACCATTCCATACAGTTTATAACCAATTTATACAACTATTTCAAGGTTCAATTTAACATGAAAACACTGATTTAAGCAAACAACAAATGAACTCACCTTCTTGAAGAAAACTCACTTTCTTGCACAATTTGATTCCAATCTGCTGTAAACAATTTTGAAAACCTAAACAATACACAGATTCGTTTACAAACATACATCTACAACAAGATTTATCATAAGCCCTGCTCAAATCCTTACCAATTTGAAGACCCAATCCTTGTTTTTTTTCCTTTCTTTCTTTTTTCTCCTTTTTCTCTCTTTCTCTCTGCCTTTTGACCGACCCAACCACAAAGAATCAGATAAATATCTGATTTCAGCTATTTTATTCATACATACATTCCAAAATGATCAATTACACCTCCAAGTTTCATTAATTCCAAAAGTAACATCAAACTTTGGTTAATTATCTTTTAACCCCATTGAATTATAAACTTTCCATATAATTTCAAGGTTTAACCCAAAATACAAATAAATCCGGTAGGAGTAAGGTTGGACCGGGTTAGAGTGAATAGCCTTAATCGCAAAGTTAGTTTCATGCATGGTATCTTTCTTAAATGAATTACATGGATTCTTATTGTGTTAAAGAATGTTTACAATCATAACGAACTCCTGGTTTTATTTTTTTGGAAAATGAGTCGACACGCGTGAGCGTGTGTTTAAAGAAAAGATAAACCTTTTTTCAAACATACGATGATATTTGAGCATGGTGAGTGTAACTTATTTTACTTTTTCAATGTAAGGGTAAACCCTGTAGTGAAAGTCACGAAAACGTTTACCGCAAAAGTTTTATAACCAAAATGAGTATTAGTACTTTGAACATACACAGAGTGTGGGAGCCGATTAACTCGCTCTGTATGATGGATTTCGTTCCGAGGTTTTAAATCGTGTTAGAAATGTTTTATTAAACGCGTTTGATGTGGGTCAATATTGGTCCGTTTGACTAAATTGCGAATTATCTTGGGTGGCATGTGAGTGACCTTAGGGTCATTTTGTCTACGTTTCGGCGTGGCCAGCGAGGTGTTATGTTTATGTCAATTTGTTTTCATTATAGTACCTATCAAAATTTTCAAGTGTTTAAAATGACTTAAAATCGTTGTGTCGTCATGCATGAAAGCTATGAACTCTGTAGGTCGTAGTGGACGACAAAGTTAAGAACAAGGAAGGGTTCAAATGGAAACTGTTCAATTGATTTGATTGCGGTCGGGTTACGACCTTAGTGTTTAAGTTAGATGAAAGCGGGAAACCGTGGAAGTCCCGGATATTGAGCAGGCTAACGTTGGATAATGGGTGATGTGATTTCCTATGGAGCGGGCATACGCATGTTGAAGCCGAAGGCTATTGAGAAACTCTTAGTATTAGCATGTTAATAAGTAGATAATGTGCCCTGATGAAATGCTTTCAGATATGAGCCAGAGTGGTGAATGGTACTGTAATTCGACTACGCACCGTACGAGTCTTATTCCTTAGCTAGGACGGACCGTAGGGCGTAAGTTAGTTGCGATGTGTTGGAAATGGTAGGTTCCATTGGGAATATTTGTGTTTTGGTGAGGTGGTGGAAACTTCACCGTGCTAGCTATGGATGCTGAAGGGGATGGCTGTTAAAAGTGTCTAGTTTGAGATCATCTTGGGGAGACGGAGATGAGTGAAGAAATTATGATTGCGGTTATTTCACGGGATTTACCTAAGGAGATGAAGGGTTGTCGGGAGAGATGTATACGCGGTGAGCGGTTAGGCCACTTCGTGTAGGTGTGCCGAATGTGAAGCAGCTGTTGTAGCTAGGTGTGCTCTAAAGGGATTTGATGACATGTATAGGAAGAAGGTAGTCAGCACAGCCAAAGCTGGTGCTTGGAGAATCAACTTGTATGAGATGGTGCCTTGTCGTTGGGATGACTTTCGTGGAGCTCGCAATGGGCTGTTGAGGGACGTATATTTAAGCAAGCACAGGAAATCGCGAGTTGTGGTTCGTCTAAATTCAGAGACAGGCAGGTCGTGAGATAGGCTTGATTAATCATGAACTAAGTGAAAATGAAAGCAAGAACGGTTATGTGTGCAAATGGTCGGAAGCACCTGGTCGGTGGTGTGATGTTGTGGATGAGAGTACAAAGTATTAAGCATGTAGTTGTGATGCATGGGTGGTAAGCTGAGTGTTATGATATGTCTATTGCCAGAAACCGGTGGTTGGTGGTTACCTAAGAGAAGAATCAGGTGTTTTAGTGGCATGAGTCACTAAGCGAGTTCATGTGGGATCGATAAAAGACCGACGAAGAAATTCTGGTAAGGAGGTCGACTCTACTTGGGAAATGAGAGACGTTGAATGTTAATACATGAGGACTTGGTTGATTATCTCAAATTAGAACGGTGGTGAAACCGTTGGTGGGGCTTGGTAGCACAAGGGTGGTTGTCATGTTTGGAATGATTGGGAATGAAGAGGATGCTGATAGGCGAGCAATGCCCATGCTAGCAAGAGGGGGTTAGGACGATTTGTTCAAGCAAGTGGAAGAACTTAAAGGGAGAAGAGTGGTATTGACACCATATGGGTGGAGAAATGTTTAAAGCGATGCTACTGACGGGTGTTGGAACTACTCGTGTAGATATGAGAGGAGGACATTTTGGTGTATGTCTTGGTCTAAGTGTGGGGAGACTCGTATGAGTCAATGAATCTTTTCTTGAAGGAATGTGATCTATACCTTCGAAAAGGCATGGCATAAGTGGTTGTACGGGACACTCAAAGAGTAAGACCGTCAGATTTGAATAAGTATTGGGATGTTAACTATTCCGATGTGAGCGTAGGGTTCAACAATGTGTTACTTGGAATAATTTGGAGTAGGCGTGGTCGCTCCTTTTAGTTAGACGTCTGTTGGATGTAGTGAAAAGGCGAATGTAAAATCTTTAAGGTGGTTTATTCCTTACCTCGGATGACGGGTTGGTGGTATACGAGTATGGAAAGAGGACGTAGTAGAAGCGTATGTATCGGGATATAGTGTTGACTTGGGGTCAACGTGTTTTGAAGGAAAGAACTACTTTGGTGTTAGGCGCTTGACGTAATAGGAAGGTGGATTGGAAAGTTCTAGTTTGACCTGGTGCTAAGAGTGGCAGACTGGGTGGTTGCCGATGTTAGTAAAGGGTTCATGTCATTGTTGCAAAACTCGGTGAAATTTCTTCTTTAAGGAAGTGAAACAGTATGTAGAAATCGTGATGAGACGTGTTTTAAGAGCCTTGAGTCCGGACTTGTGGACAAGCAAACTCTAACTAGTGGGGTTGGCCGGGGTTTGGCCTGAGGTGTTACTCTTATATCTGGTATGAATGGTCGAAAGGGCTGCAAGTACATGATGAGAGTATTTCTAACCTAAGGAAGTCGTGGTCTTATTCAAATGTGCTTGGAAGATCAGTTGGAACCAAGTTGTTATATTCGGTTGTGCGGATCGCGAAACCTAAGTCGGGGTTCGTTTGATGCCAAAGGTTTGGTTGAGTTAGGATGTCGAAATGGGGCATGGCGAAAGGAAGGAGGATTGAGCCACGTTTTAGTGAGCCGGTTATGATACTCCGATTGAAGAATCGGTTTCTAGAATGAGTATGTTTTATGGATATGTGGGATACGTGGGGTGCTTCATGACTCTATTATGAGAGTGTGGGTTGAAAGGTCGGTGTGGTTGTGTCATTACAAGTTGCGCGAGTAAACGAAAAACTAAGTTTCGTGGAAGAGCCCGAAGCCATTTCGGATTGGAAGGTGAAGAAGTTGAGAAACAAGGAGATCAACCTGGTAAAAGTTCAGTGGAGTTTTCACAAAGGCCAGGAAGCCACCTAGGAGTGGAATCGGAGATGAGAGCGAAGTACCCGCATCTTTTCCAATAAGGAATTCCGGGGACGGAATTCTTTTAAGGAGGGAGTGTTGTAACAACCGGGTTTTCCTTTAGGGATTTGAAGTTTAGTGGCCAAAGTCTAATAAAGAAAAGTTTTGGAAAAGGGCCTTTTTGCAATTTTTTGGAAGATACATAAAGGGTGCCAATCCCTAGGGTTCTCATTCATTTCTTTTACTGTTCCATTGGTGCGACGGCTAAGAGAAGAAGCCAGAAGGAGAAAGAAATTGTTTGGCATCGATTCTTGTAGGAGAGAACTTCAAATTGGTAAGCAATTGATCTCTTCTATCTCATTTCTTGCTTAGTTATTAGATTGGTAATCACTTCCTGAGTTTTCCTTATTTTTGAGCTGTGCATTCAATGTGAGAACAAAAATAAAGTTTAACTCTAAACCGGTATGCTAAGTGGTTAAATTAGATGTTTGTATGAATGTATGAGGTTGGGGAGTAGCACTTATTAATTATGGAAGAGGATGTGATGGCTAAATCTTTTAGTATTAGACTAATTAAAGGAAATTGTGGCTATTCTGGTTCGATAACCCGAGTCCCGGAATTGGAGGTATTCCGGATCCCATCGGGGACTTCCGAAAATATAACATCGGATCCCATCGGGGACTTCCGGAAATGTTACACCGGATCCCATGGGGACTTCCGGAAACGTAATACCGGATCCCAAGGGGGATTCCGGGAGTGTAATACCGGATCCCAAGGGGGGATTCTGGGAGTGTCATACCGGATCCCAAAGGGGATTTCCGGAACCGTAATACCGGATCAAGGGGGATACCGGAACTGTTATTTTCGGAACTAGTAGGAAGATTCCCGAAGCTCACGACTGAAGTATGGGTTCAGATTAAGAGAAGGATCTATGGTCAATAGTTGGATTGCCACTAATTAAATATATGACATGATTTAGGTGTAAGATCAGTTCGGGACGAGACGCTTGGTTAGGAAAGTCACCACGATCAGGTGAGTTCTCTAACCCCTTTTTACACGAAATAAGATGCTAAATATTTTACTGATTATGGTTCATTTATGAGCATGAATTATTTACCAACTGTTACGTATGCTTTCCCATGAAAAGTATGTTTTATTTAAAAGACTATTTAGCAAGATAGAATGATTTATAAAAATTTCACGTTTCATGATTTATGATGAGCTATGTGTATGCTTTGTGGAGTCGGTCTGCACAGTGGGATCAGAGTACCTCGGGATCTGATGATCCCTTGGGCATTTGTGATGAGGCGGTAGGTTGGAATTCGTTTCCTTCCTACTCGGATAAAGGGGAGTCCGCTTGGGCCCCGATATGAGGCGAGAGGGGAGTCTGCTTGGGCCTCGATCGTGGTTAGCTTGTATGATCCATAAACACTGTGCCGTACCATGATTGATGCTTTATGTGGAGACTGTTAATGATTTATAAAATGATTTCTATATTGTTGTTATATGCTGTTTTCAGAGGGAATTCACTAGACCTTTTGGTCTAACCCTCGCTTTCCAAAACTAAACCATTTTTAGGTAAGCGAAGCACTAGTTCTTCCGGTAAGGACTAAGAGAAGGCTTGAGGATTGTGATGGGGCTTAGAGAGAGACTCCATAGTTTTGGCTAGTATGATTATAGATAGAAGCTCTCGGTTGTGGACTTGAAGTTTCCGCTGTCCAAGTTTATGTTTAGTTTTAGACCTATGATTGATTAAAGACAAGTTTAATTATGTAATTTAGATGTTTAATCTATGTTATTGCATGTTATGTTTTGGGACGTTACACTTTGATAACTAAAATGTGTATATCAAATAAAAAAACAGGAATACATGAAGATGCTTGATGATAGTTTGGAGGAACTATTTGCAAACAAAGCCGAAATTGAATACAACTTGAATAAAGCAATCATGTTGTATCCAGAAGATAGTTCTTTCACTGAATGGAAAGCAAGTTACAAGAGATCATTTTTCATCAAATCAGAAGTTATTGTTGAGGAGGAGCAGAGAATTGAAAAGAATGTGGTATCGATGGAAGAAGGGACAAAAGAAGCAACTGTTTCTGAAGATAAAGAAAAAGAAGATAACAAGATTTGTGAAGGAGAGAAAAAAGATGAGACAGAAATAGAGAAGAAAGATGATGATGTTTCAAAGGAAACATCAAAAAATGATGATAAAGAAATGAAGCAAATAGTATGGCCTGATGGTACACAGTATTGGGATGGCTTGGCAGATTCAGAAGATATTAATAATGCTTTCAAGGATGCTAATGAAAAAACCCAAGAAGCAATTGAAGAACAAATTCATGTTGAAGCTACAGTATTGTTAGAGGATGTTCTTGCAGACATTGATATGGAAATGAAGGATAAGAAGATAAAGAAGACAGAAGAGGAAGAGAAGAAGGAAGAGAAGAAAGATGAAGATAACAATGATGAACAGAATGAAAGAGAGAAGAATGATGAAGAGAGGGAAGGAGAGAAGAATGAAGACAAGAATGAAGATGAGATGCAGGTAAGAGATGAGAAGAAGAAAGAGAAAAGGGAAGATCACACGGAGGCAGGAGTTGAGAAGAGCAAAGAGGAGAAAAATGAAGAAGGGAAGACTGAAGAGGAAAAGAATGAAGAAGAAAAGGAAGAAGAGAAGAAGAATGAGGAAGAAGAGAAGAAATCAGAAGAGAAGAATGGTGAGGAAGAAAAGAAGAAAGCAGAAGAGAAGAAGGATGAGGAGGAGAATATAGAAAAAAGTGAGACCCAAGTTTCAAATCCAACCTATTCTCTGGGGATGTCACAGTTACATACCCAAAAAAAAACTTTTGAGGATGAAGAGGTTGTCAGCAAGAAAGGGCCACTTGTTATCAGAATAAAACAAACAAAAGTGTATGACCTTGAGAAGAAGTTAAAAAAAATAGAAAAAATAGGTGAACAACTAAAATCACCTTACCTTCAAAGGAGAGTGGATCCAACCAAGAATCTAACAACAACAGAAAACAATGTTGGCAATTGGATATTTTCTTTACAAGGAGATAAACTGTAAGTTTTAAAATTAATACATATTATACATTATTAACTTTTATTAATTTAGCATTATCACTTTATATTCACTTTGAATATAGCTTCTATTCAGTCTGAATAAAACTATATATTCAAAGTGAAAATCACTTTATATTTATCTTGAATATAAGTTCTATTCAGTCTGAATAAAACTAAATATTCAAACTGAATAAATAGTAAATATTCAAATACTAAAACAGAAAAATGAACAATCTGACAAAAATACCCGCAAAGCCGGATTTCAGGAACGACTTCAATTTGGCTGCGATCAACGGATAGGATCTGTCCTCATGTTCACAATTGAATTTGTAATGTCCCACTTTCCATAAAAGTCAAAGTCAAGAGATTAACAATTTAAATGACATAAATGTGCTTGTCCTTACATCAATGCTAAAACATACTTAACAAAAACTTTAACGTTAACATTAATCATAAACAGCGGAAGTCTTTCTAAGCCACAGCCGAGCACTATCTAGACATATAAAGATCCAAAACTGGGAGCCTCACGAGCTCCGTCGCCTCCATGCCGTCTCTAGTTCTACTTAGAAGAACTCGCTACACGCTTACCTGAAAATGGTTTAGTTTTGAAAGCGAGGGTTAGACCAAAAGGTCTAGTGAATTCCCTCCGAAAATAGCATATAAAAACATTTGGAAAACATTTATCAATGCCCATAAATATCATCAAACATGGTACTGCACTGTGTAATGGACCACATAAACATATTGCGATCAGGGCCCCAGCAGACTCCCTTCTCGCCGCTTTGGAATCCCCACGGACTCCCCTCTACCGGATAGGAGGGAAACGGATTCCAACCCACCGGTCTATCATACATAACCAAGAGTCCTAAGACCCCGAGAACCTCTCTTTGATCCCACAGTGCAGACCGACTCCACATAGTGTACACATACGTTCGTGCAAACATGTAAACATGCCAACTATGCTCTTTATAAACCATGTCTTTCATATAGTCATGCTTAAACATTTCTTTGAATAAAGTAAGTGCATTCGTGGGAAACATGCAAATCAGTTCGTAAACGTTTCATGCTCATTAAGAACCATAATCAGTTAAAACATGTATCACTTTGCGTTATAAAAAGGATTTAGGAAACTCACCTTGATTGACGTACAATGCACTTCCTAAACACCTTCAAGCTATACCCACAGAACACCTAAGGCAATAGATCCACATCAGATAAATAGTTCAGACCTACTGTCCGGATACCCCTTTCCGGACACAACACCCTTTTCCGGACACAACACCCTCTCCGGATACCACACTTTTCCGGACACAGCATTGTCCGGACACATCAATCCGGACGCTAGACTTATCCGGGCAGAACTACCCGGACACTACGATTATCCGGAGACTTCAGTTACCCGGATACTAAGAAACACCCGGACACCCTCATGGGGCACTTACCCGGACACCTGCAACCTATCCGGACACCACCGAATATTGGTATCCGAAAAACCCGGTTGTTCGAACTTTACGATTTTAAAACTGACTTAAACTCCGATTTTTGCCATTAAGTCGATTAGATATATATACAAGGGTTCATCCATCAACCTCAAATACTCACTTAATACATTTATAAACTCCTAGATCGGTTTAACAAGACAAAAACCCTTAAAACCCATTATTAAGAAGATATGGTGAAAACTCAAGAATCACTAACATCTGCCTTACGAAATTCACAACAATAAGAAGGATAAGCACCACACTAATCAGAAGAACGAATTAGGAAGTATTACCTTGCAGATTCTAGCTTGATTTCTCTTTTCTCTTGATTTCTTCTCAAACCCTTCTTTCTCTCTTTCTTTCTTTTGCTCCCTCTCTTAGCCTCCAAACACCAACACCAAAATACTGAATTAGTGAAATGGAGGCTGCCCTAGGGATTTGTGCCCTAGCCCTCTTTCTCCAAATGACAACTTAGTCCCTTAAGTTAACTTTCAAAGATGACACAAATAGCCCCTTGATTTATCTTTGCATTTCTTGCTAAAAGGACACTAAGCTTCCATTCTTTACAAGAGAAAGCCCGGTTGTTACAGAATTTGAGTTTTTATTTGAACTTTGCTATATATATATATATATATAGAGAGAGAGAGAGAGACGTATATTGTATATATTCAAACCATGCGAATCTAGAAAAAACTTTCGAGTGACAAAAATAATTAGCATTATGTAAAAGAAAACAAAGGTTAATTATAAAAAGTATCTTCTAACTGAAAATGACAAACAAATGGTTTTCTATAACATGCAAAGTGAGACTTTTTTTCTTTACTTTTTGTTGTTACCAAAAATTTAAAAGAGAAGCAAATAGATGTTGGGGAATCTGAGTTTATGGTTGTAATCACTTGGATAGTTTCTGGATCATGTATGGAAATGACTTTCCAAAACTATATTTCAATCTTTATATGCCTTAGGTTGCACAAATTTAGTAGTGAGATAATCCATAAAATTCACTCTCGTTTTAAGACAAAAACAAGAGTAATTATATGCTAGATCGATCAACCATTGTAACTTATAGAACATATGACGAAATTTATAATCATCTTACAAGAACATATGACAGAAATTTTGTGTTGGTGTAGATCTTTGTAAGTGAGTCACATGTATATGGAATACATCTAACAACATATGTTTTTATTCATTTATCATTTTGAGCAACATATATTCAAATAAACACGTTTAATTTAATGGTATATTTTAAAAAATACATATATTAATTTATACACCCATAGTTTGAAAAAGGTCTAGTATTGGAAACATATTTTCAAAATATATCCCTAGATTGACATATTTCCCCCAAACTATAGACATGTATACATATATTCTCAATAATGACAACAAAATGAAAGTATCTTATTTATAGATCCAATTTTCCCTTTAACTTCATAAAAAATGGCTTCTTTTGTCCAACATATTGTGAGCCATATATTAACAAAATGATCAAAACACCGACTCTGAAATTATCACCCGATCTTTGAGCTATACATGACACGTTGACTGTGAAAATATATTTGTATAGAGAAGTGAATTTACAAGAAGAATTACAAAGCTATTTATACAAGTGTGAAACCCTCAATCTATGCAACACTATCTATCCAATTAATGTAATATTGTAACTCCCATATCATTTGATCCAATCTTGATGGGATCTCTCTAAATGCCCCCACAAGATGGACACTCTGTTAGTGAGTCCAATAATGGAAAATAACGTCTGAAACCATATGCGAGCTGAAGGTTTCGTTAAGGCATATGCTAATTTATCGGTTCCTGAAATGTAGGAGACGCGGATGCAACCATCTTGAACATATTTACGGACAACGTGATAGTCTAGAGCAAGATGTTTCATTTTGGAGTGAAACTTTGGATTCACGTGTAATACCCCGGGTAAATCCGTTAGTTAAAAATCTAATTCCGTTAAATTTAGTTAACTTTAAAGTTACTATTTTGGGTAAGTTGAGATGATTTAGTAAGTTAAGGGTGCTTTGGTTATTATGGAATAGTTTAGGGTCTAAAATGGTAATTAGAGTGGATAATATCTGAATTGAGAGTACAGATGTATTCATTATAGCAAAACTCAGCTGAAGGTGTATGTGTGTGTTTTGGGAAGAAAAGAAGAAAAAGAAGGGTTCTTGTGGTTAAGACTTCATTTGGTGTATTTGGAAGAGAAATTGAGGTATGTTGCTTTACATTTTATGTCTATAATTGCTAGTAAGTAGTTCCTATCGGAGTAGAAACATCCCAAACACTTCTGTTAATGATTCAGTCGATTTCTGGGTGAAAATGGGATAAACAGTCAGAGGTGTCCGGATAATATGAAGGTATCTGGGTAGTTTCTTGGGTGGTGTCCGGGTAGTTTATTGATAGTATCCGGATGATTTGTTTGAGGGTTTCCGGGTGATTTAGAGTCCGGATGGCATCCGGATTCCTTGTGTTGTCCGGATAAATCGGGTTGTCCGGATTAGTCTTGCTGTCCGGATTACTGAGGTTGTCCGGAAAAGTCATGTTGTCCGGGTTGTTTGGGTTGTCCGGATACTTTAGCTGTTTTGGTCACTTTTGAGGATTTGAGTTATCTAGAGTCCTTGGTCTTCTAGTATGTTTTATGTGATCGGTTAGTAAGGGGATATTTGTATTTAATCTATTTGCAGACTCTGTGGATTGGGATTGATAGACTGAATCTTTGGAAAAGGCTTGGAAGCGTATTTTAAGAATTCGAGGTGAGTTTTACTTTAAAAGTATTTTCAACTGGAATACATACGTATGGTTTGGGAATGTGATCATTAGTGATTAATGTGCCTATATGTATGGTGTACGTGATTGATAATATATTGAGATATATGTTGTGTTTATATTGCACGAAACGAGTATAGGTGAGCCGAATTATTGTTCGGCGGAGCTATATGGAAATACAGCGGGGCTGCATGAAATTGCAGTGGAGCTGTAGGTAATTGCAGCGGGGCTGTATGTAATTACAGTGGAGTCGACTGTATTGTACAGTGACGATGATTAGTTGGCTTGCTACCGACTAATGTGGCCAGGGGAAAAAAGATGAGATGAGGAGAGATACACGGTGCACGAGTCCTAATGTGGTATTTATATACGTGTGGTATATGCGTGCTTATACGAAAGATTTTATGTAAACTATTCCGATACAAAGTATTATGTGAAAAGAGTTTTATATTGATTTTGGAAAAGACCGGGATTAACTCACTAGACCCGTTTGGTCTAACCCTCATTTTGTTTTCAAAAATATGTTTTCCAGGTTAAGGATCGGCAGGAGAGGATGAAGTGTAGGAAGCTTTTGATGAATGTTGATTAGGAAGCTTTTATATATTTTGTAATGTCAAGACTTTTGAGACCGTACTTGGTTTGTGATGTATCTTTTATTATGAATGTAATGAAGTTATGCAATGTATGTTATTTGTTGTATGTTTGGGAAACCGGGTCGTTACAAATGGTATCAGAGCCCTAGTTTAAGAGATTTAGGTATTTGGATTTATACCTAGACTTAAACTGCATGTGAAGTAGGATGTCCTTATTATTTTAGAACCTTGGGATGTTAAGTATAAAAAGGTAGAAGGAGCATCATGTAAGGTATGTTCAAATTACACCTGGCCAGTGTAAGCGTGAACTTACAAGTACACGTTGAACCGGAATATCTTGTTATATTGGGTATGTGCTTACGTGTATATTAACCTTGTTGAAATCAACAGAGTGGCAAGTCGGACTCGATGTATGGATAGAGGCGAAGACAGGTATATTTCTATACACTCTATACGTGCTAAAGTGTATTATATGACTTCGGTGTAAAATGATTATTGGTACTTTCGTGCTTTTGTTGCTTAGCAGTGTTAGAGATATAGGTAGAGGCGGAGCGTCTATTCAATTAGTTCCTATGGTTTTGATGCAGTTTGAAGCAGTAGTGATAAGTATTCGTTGCCTTTTTGCTTAACCGAATTCCGGGACGGAATTCTTTTAAGGGGAGATAATGTAATACCCCGGGTAAATCCGTTAGTTAAAAATCTAATTCCGTTAAATTTAGTTAACTTTAAAGTTACTATTTTGGGTAAATTGAGATGATTTAGTAAGTTAAGGGTGCTTTGGTTATTATGGAATAGTTTAGGGTCTAAAATGGTAATTAGAGTGGATAATATCTGAATTGAGAGTACAGATGTATTCATTATAGCAAAACTCAGCTGAAGGTGTATGTGTGTGTTTTGGGAAGAAAAGAAGAAAAAGAAGGGTTCTTGTGGTTAAGACTTCATTTGGTGTATTTGGAAGAGAAATTGAGGTATGTTGCTTTACATTTTATGTCTATAATTGCTAGTAAGTAGTTCCTATCGGAGTAGAAACATCCCAAACACTTCTGTTAATGATTCAGTCGATTTCTGGGTGAAAATGGGATAAACAGTCAGAGGTGTCCGGATAATATGAAGGTATCCGGGTAGTTTCTTGGGTGGTGTCCGGGTAGTTTATTGATAGTATCCGGATGATTTGTTTGAAGGTTTCCGGGTGATTTAGAGTCCGGATGGCATCCGGATTCCTTGTGTTGTCCGGATAAATCGTGTTGTCCGGATTAGTCTTGCTGTCCGGATTACTGAGGTTGTCCGGAAAAGTCATGTTGTCCGGGTTGTTTGGGTTGTCCGGATACTTTAGCTGTTTTGGTCACTTTTGAGGATTTGAGTTATCTAGAGTCCTTGGTCTTCTAGTATGTTTTATGTGATCAGTTAGTAAGGGGATATTTGTATTTAATCTATTTGCAGACTCTGTGGATTGGGATTGATAGACTGAATCTTTGGAAAAGGCTTGGAAGCGTATTTTAAGAATTCGATGTGAGTTTTACTTTAAAAGTATTTTCAACTGGAATACATACGTATGGTTTGGGAATGTGATAATTAGTGATTAATGTGCCTATATGTATGGTGTACGTGATTGATAATATATTGAGATATATGTTGTGTTTATATTGCACGAAACGAGTATAGGTGAGCCGAATTATTGTTCGGCGGAGCTGTATGGAAATACAGCGGGGCTGCATGAAATTGCAGTGGAGCTGTAGGTAATTGTAGCGGGGCTGTATGTAATTACAGTGGAGTCGACTGTATTGTACAGTGACGATGATTAGTTGGCTTGCTACCGACTAATGTGGCCAGGGGAAAGAAGATGAGATGAGGAGAGATACACGGTGCACGAGTCCTAATGTGGTATTTATATACGTGTGGTATATGCGTGCTTATACGAAAGATTTTATGTAAACTATTTTGATACAAAGTATTATGTGAAAAGAGTTTTATATTGATTTTGGAAAAGACCGAGATTAACTCACTAGACCCGTTTGGTCTAACCCTCATTTTGTTTTCAAAAATATGTTTTCCAGGTTAAGGATCGGCAGGAGAGGATGAAGTGTAGGAAGCTTTTGATGAATGTTGATTAGGAAGCTTTTATATATTTTGTAATGTCAAGACTTTTGAGACCGTACTTGGTTTGTGATGTATCTTTTGTTATGAATGTAATGAAGTTATGCAATGTATGTTATTTGTTGTATGTTTGGGAAACCGGGTCGTTACAAAGGCAACATGAGTAGCACCTTTATCATCACAATGTATAGTTGGAGGAGCGGTAAGTTTAAAACCAAGTTCATCAAGAAGATTAAGAAACCATATACCTCATCCGACGTGTTGGCAATGACTCGATATTCAACTTCGGATGTTGATCGAGCATGCGTTCGTTATTGGCAAGAACTCCATGAAATCGGGGTCCTACCAAGATACACAATATACCCTGTCATGGAGATGTAGCCATATTTTTTGCCAACCTAATCAACACCGGTAAAGACGTGTAAAGAATTAGGGGAGTTGCAGTGTAAAAGGATACCATTATTGGTGGTACCTGCAAGATATATCGGTGTACAACATAAATTTTCGATCTATTGTCTATTAAAATCATTTAAAATCTACAGTTATCATACTCCTTACAATCTTAATTGAACGAGCCCACTTATTTACCCACCTCTAAGCTACAATTAGTGACAAATTTATACGTATTGATGATTGCAATTTGAAAATGTTTTGTTTTTTTGGGTATTATGTAGTGACGGATTTTGATCCATGATCATTTAGGTATCATTAAGTAAACATGAATCCGAATACCATAATCTAAGTGTTGGATACTTTTTTATGTGTTTGTTTTTCCACGAGTTGTCACAATTCCAAATCATAAACACAACGTTAAAAAAAGGCACTAGAGCATAATAATAGCATCCTTATAGGGAAATTGACTCAAATAGCCAAAGCCAAGACCAGAAATGACAAAATAGCCAAAAACTCTCTCGGTTTACAAAAATAGCCAAAGTGCGAATGCGGAGCTGACACGTGTTCAACTTTTATGGGTTAAATGTATCCCAGAAGCAGTTAACCAAGTGCGGTCCGCACCGGGTCGGGTCGGATCGAGTGCGGACCAACCCATTTCAGTGTCTTTTTTTGTCTCGTAGTGATGTCATTGCGGTCCGCACTCACCGGGTCGGGTCAGAGTGCGGACCCTTTGGCTATTTTTGTAAACCGGGAGAGTTTTTGGCTATTTTGTCACTCCTGGTCTTGGCTTTGGCTATTTGAGTCAATTTTCCTAATTTATAAGTATTGCCTGACACATTCTTTAAATATCATATAATTAAACTACGTTTTTTATGTTTTCGATTTTGTTTTTGATATGGGTTGAGTTCCGGTGAAAATAAAAGTTATGGTGAAAATGGTAAGAAATGTCTCCACTCTTGGATCAATCCTAATTAGGGATGTTAAAAAAAAACGTTGGATCGTTCAAACCGGTCAAACCAAGTCAAAGCGAACGGCTTTTTGCGGTTTGAGTGCTCTGGTGGTTCGATCCGATTTGAAAAATAGTCAAACCGCTATGTCCGCTATGGCCTACGGTTTGAACATTTCTTTGAGCGGTCTGGACTAAACCGACCGTCATAAATACACATGTATTAATTGTATTTATTTTTCATATTTAGGCTTTATTTTTATGTTCCAGTTAAAAAAAGTTCGTCAAAGACATTATGTTGTTTTCATTTCTAAATTGGCAAAGACATAAAATTTAAGCGAGCTTTTGAACGAGTGAAGTCGAACATTGATTTATGGAGCTCGACTTACTAAGTTAGATGAACATTGATGTCATGTTGCTCGACTTATTAAGCTAGATGAACATTGATGTCATGGAGCTTTTGAATGTTGGTAAAAAATTGTTTTGATGTTGGTAGATTTGCTTAAGTATTTTTTTCTTCAATTTTAGAGTTAGACGCTTTTTTTTAATTTGGTATTTAATTTTTTAATAGTGCTATATTGATAGAAATTTCATTTTATAGATGTCATGTTTTTTTTTAGTTTAACGCCAATAATAGGGGCAAACCGTCGAAACCGGCTAGACAAGACCACCTTTTTGTGATCCAATTTGACCAGTTTGGTCACTTGCTACCAAACCGTTAGGTCTAGAAATCTTCTAAACCGTCATAGTGGTTTGGTTTGTGGTTTGAGGGGTTAAATCGCCCAAACCGGACCATAAACACCCTTAATCCTAATTGAAGATCAACACTAATGAGATGCACTAGATCAATTATCTTCTAAAGCGCAATTCATGGGTTGTTTTGAGATTAAAATGATCAAAGGGTCCAAAAACTATATTACGTTTCTCATCTTAACTCTTTTTCTCACATGATCATTCGTCATATATATATATATATGTGTGTGTGTGTGTGTGTGTGTGTGTATAGGAGAGTTCAAATGAGAAGTATAAATATTTTGAGAATGAGAGAAGCAATCTCAACCGTTAGATTAGATATTTCATTTGCCAATATCTTAAGAGCAAAATATTTAAATATATTCAATACTTACGGGTTGTTCGGTTCGTTTTCTATCAACACATGTATGGATAAAAGTTGTCTGTATTTATAATAGGGAAAAGTACACTAAACCCCAACGGACTTTCACAATAGGAATGATTAAGTCCTTGGACAATTTTTTGGAACAAAGAAACCATTGCACATTTAAAAACATACTAAATATATCCTTACACTTTTAAAAACATATCAAATACATCCTAATGGTAACCTGCAACCTACAAAACAGGTAAATTAGAAATTTATTTTAAAAAAACCCTAAATTACACTGACCCTAAAAAAACCTTCATTTTTTCTCATCCAAATCCACGACCCCCCTGCATACCACACCCCACCGGCGCCGTACACCCTGTCGGCGCACACCCCGCCGGCGTACACCCCTCCGGCTGCACACCACTCCGCACACCACTCGCCGTCTCCCCTGCTGCATATCACTGCCGCCCCTGCTGCACATCCCACCGGCGCACACCAACCCCCGCTGCACATCCCACCGGCGCACACCACTCATTCGCTGCACATCCCACCGTTTGTTCCTTTGATTCGTATGTTCATTCTCCAGTTTTGAAATTAGGTTATACTTATACATGTATATTACATAGAATTGCACTAGCTATTTATGTGCATTTAATCATTGATTGAGTATAGCAGATTGAAAAGTTATAGAACTTTGCTCTTTTTTTCTGCCCTAAAAAACAGTGTAGGTTGATGAAAGTTGTGCCTCAGGTTTTATTGAAGAGTAGGTTGATGAACATTCGTCTTGAAGAATCTAGCTTTGGTATATTAATTGGATGGTTTTAAACCTGATGTCATCTGTTACACCATGGTTTTAGATGGGGTGATTTCTAAAGGGGACTACAAAACTGCAGACCAACTGTTTGATGAAATGCTTGTACTGGGTTTGATTCCTGATATCAATACTTACAATGTGTACATTAATGGGTTATGTAAACAAAACAAATTCGACGATGGAATTATGATGCTTTCAAGTATAGAGGAAATTGGTTGCAAACCTAATATGATAACTTATAATACACTATTGAGTGCAATCTATGAGAGTGGAGAACTTGGAAAAGCAAATGAATTTCTAAAAAATGTGCGAGCAAAGGGCGTTCTACTGCATTCACAAACGCATCAGATAATGATCAATAGAATGATTGTGACAGATGATATCTCAGGAGCTTTAGATCTTTTGGAGGAAATGGTGCAAAAAAGCTTAATGGTTCAGCCTTCAACATTTGATGAAATTCTTTGCAGGTTGTGCGAGAATGGGTTAGTTTCTAAAGCGCTGAACTTGCTGACTGAAATGGTCGGAAAAAACGTGATTCCTGGGTGTCGATCATGGGAAGCGTTGATAGTTGGATTTCATCAAATGTGCATTCCATAGCTCATGCCACGACCTTAATATAGATTAGACATTACTTTTTAATATTTTAGCGCAACGTTTGGTAAATTTGGTGCAACTTTTGGCATTTTTTGTGCAACATTCAGTATAAGGACTTAATAGTATAATTTGGTTGTTTTTTCGTATTTTTATCATACTAACCAATTTTATAAGTCATAAGGATGTATGTAACAGGTTTTAGAAAGTCCAATGGTTTATTTAACAGGTTCTGAAAAGTGCAATGGTTTATTAGTTCCAAAAAATTGTCCAAGGACTTAATCATTCATAATGTGAAAGTCTGTTGGGTTTTAGTGTACTTTTCCCTTTATAATATTATCTATATGATAACAAATAAGTTGTTGTTCGATTGTTGTGTAGAATAAACGACCCGAATGATATTTATGACAATTTTACCATTTGGTTTACAATAAACAATAGTAGATCAAATTTTACAGCAAAGAACATTTGTAGATCAATCTTGTTACATTAAACAGCCAAATCATGAACGGCAAATAAATCGAAAGAAATTAGGTGTTTAATTAAATGAAATCCCAAATCAAAGAAACTATCAACTCGATGAACCCTAATTAAAAAAGATGTTTAGGGAGAGAATATATATCAAAGGGCTTAGAACAGAAGATCCGCAACAGATGGTTTAAAACCCTAAATCGACGAAACCTCAAGTCTTGATGGTGACGTTTTTAACTTCAACTAATTTATTTTAAACAGGTTTTTACGTTTTCTAGATGAGTTGTACAAAACTAAATTTGATTAATTTTGACCTATATGGATATACTTTGTTCTTTTGGGTTTTGACTTGTGGAACGCGTTCAAATAAATAACCGATACACTCGTCCTTACCAAATGAATTATTAATTTTGTCACATTGTACACGAAAAGAGGATGAATAATACAACAATGGTACCACAAAGACAAAAACAAAGTGCATGTGCATGTGCATGAACATTTTTTTTTGGATTCTTTATTTCTTTTACGTGTAGAAAAACATGACCAAAATTACTTAAAAATAGCACATATATGTTACAAGAACATTGACAATAATATATATATATAGAGAGAGAGAGAGAGAGAGAGAGTATTTTGTAAACTTTTTTTTCGTGTAAACTTTGGATTTCATAGGTTTTTTTGATGAAATTGTTTCATGAAACTGTTTATTTTGATGAAATTGTTTCATATCATTCATTTCTTGACGAAATTATTTCATATATTTGTGTTTTTTTGTAGTTTCATATATTTTTTTCATTTCTATGAAACTGTTTCTTATATTTTCTCAGTTTGATGAAACTTTTTCGTTTTTACATAAAAAAACACAAATATATGAAACAATTTCATCAAGAAATGAATGATATGAAACAATTTCATCAAAATAAACAATTTCATCAAGAAATGAATGATATATGAAACAATTTCATCAAAATGAACAATTTCATGAAACACTTTCATCAAGAAAACCTATGAAATCCAAAGTTTACACACATTTAGAGGTTTACAAATTAGTATCCATCTATATATATATATATAAGAGGGAGGTTCAAGATAAAACCTAAAAAAACGAAAAATTAAAGAACACTCTGATGGCCATTTATCTGGACGGTATGCACTTGTGCATACAGGTAAATAGTTGACCTTTTGGTTTTATGCACAAGTGCATTATGCATTTGTGCATGTTGGTCCCAACTATGGAGTAGCAAAGATAAACACGTATTGTAGAAGGGGGGTTGAATACAATACACAAATTTTCACTTAGTTTAATTCTTTTATTGATTTATAAAATCAAGAATTACACACAGAAAACTTTTGATTGTTGCGGAAGAGAACAGATAAATCCGTTCAAACAATCTTACACACAGACACAAAGAGAATGAAGAACAATTGAAAATACACTTAGATAAACAATGAACTTCTTTGAGAGAGAAGAGAAAATGCCAGCACTTGGAATCTTGAGGATCTTGTAAACTAGTTATCTTTGCAAGGTTGAAGATGATCTCTTTATATAGTTGCCTCATGCATTTAATGCATGGACACTTGTCAAGCAGAGGTAGGAAGGTAGGTCTTCTGAAAAGTACGGAGATGTACCTTTTGTCTTGAAGCGTTGACCTACAGTGTGTTGAAGTAGACCTTTCTTGAAAGAGATAAGGAAGCCAAACAACCTTTTTCTGATCTTCGGATGATGTCTCCATCAGTGCAAGATATCCTAAATATATTTTGCAGATAAGGTATGATATACCTGCTGAAAACTCTTGGCCGAAGAAGTCTTCAAAAGATGTCTTCAAAATTTCCTTGTTGAATCTTCAAGTGATCTTTCCTAACATGTCATCTTGCCTAAGATGTCTTCAAGTAGTGCTGGCCGAAGACTTGGGATGTCTTCAAGTAGCAGCTTAACCTTTGACTGAGAAGTCCATCTTCAATCCGCTTTGAAGATACACTTCTACTTTGTTTCTTCGGTTGATCTTCGATTTCACCGAACATTTTGTGTTACATAATTAAGCCGCTTGTAAAGAACCTAAAAAGTATTCTAAGTATGAAATGTGTAAAATGAAAGACTGGAGGTCATCTTCAAATCCTAAGTGACCCAACAATCTCCCCCTATTTGAGGATGACATTCATACTTAGAAACTGAAGAGTAAATACTGAATAATTCATTTTGACCCTTGTTTACTCTTTTGGGTTCTTTTCACATAGTCCATTCTTTTTTTGTTCTTTTTGGAATTTTTAATTGTATCTGACGTTTACAAGTAAAATAAAATAAAAGGTATAGTTGTACAAACGAATGAAAGAAAAAGGAATGGAGTATAGACAATATGACCAAAACAAAATGTACTTGCATCTTTGGAGGGGCGAGTTGAAACTTGTGTCTGGCTTGAGGATTCTTCATTTTGATCAGCAGCGTGTTGATGTGTTGGAGAACTTTATCTTTCAGGCACTTTTTCTTTTCTTCAGATGTTCCAAATCTTCAAGTCATTCACTTACTCCAGAAGATTTCAGCCAAATGAGTATGTGGTTTTTGGTAGGAGACAAACCCATTATGGTGACAATCTTTGAGGGAGGGTTGAGTTTGAGTGAATCAGCCTCAGGATGCTTCTGCCCATCTCTTGCATCTTCTTTCTTTCTCTTGGCATCTTCAGCTTTTCCTGTTCAGCATCATCATCCTTTGTCTTTGTTTTGCTCCCCCTCAGTTAGATCAGCCGGTCTTTGTGTTCCTCCCCCTCACTTAGATCCGCCCGGACTGATGTGCTCCCCCTTGGCCGGTCTGCCATTTTTTCGAGTTGGACGTTGGATATGAGTACCGAGGGTTGATGTTGCTCCCCCTCAGCGGCCGACGTAGAAAAACACTTTTGATCTGCAAGTCATATTCAAGGCTGAGGATGACAATCTTCAAATCTTCAAGAGTAGATCTTCAAGACCAGGAGGTTGTTTCACATAGACCTCCTTCAAATTTAGAGAGTTCTTCTTGCATTGCATTACAGTGACCCAACATGGATCGGCTAAGCCTTCTTCAATTTTCTTTGGGTTTTATTAAAGAGAAGAGGGCAAATCGGTAGGAAAGGAGAGGAATAGGTAGGCAAAATTGGTAGGCAAGAAGGGGATGATATTATGGGTAATAGGGTGTATGTATTGAGAAAGTGATGGGAGAGGTTGAGTGTTTAGGGAAGAGAGAAATTTACGGGGAAGGGGGAAAAAGGAAGAGAGAGAGTGAATATGAAAAAATAGAACAAAAAAAAAATTGGCCGTAGGAAATAGGAAAAATCGTCACTTAAAAAATTGGGTGTAAGAATTAGGAATTTCCTAATAAAAAATCGGCAAGAAGAAAAAGGGGGGATGGGGGTGTTATCGGCAAGAAAGAAAAGAAAGGGGGGGGGTATTTCGGCACGGAAAGAAAAGAAAGGGGGGTGTCTAGGCAAACTTTTCGGCAAAGGCGGGGGGGGGGGGGGGGGGGGAGGTAAATCGACGGCATGAAAAGAAAAGGGAGGGGGATTTAGTATAATATATATATATATTTGAATTTTTTTTGTTTTTTTTTGTTTGAATTTTCTTTTCTCTTTTTTTTTTGATTTTTTGATTTTTTTACATCTAAATTTGACACCAAAAATGATGTTATCCACATAGATTTGAACAAGATTAAGATTACATGAGGTTTGCTTGATGAAAAAAGTGTTGTAATTTTACCCCGAGTATACTTGAAAAAGCCTGCTAAAGTGTCATACCAGGCACGAGGAGCTGGTTTAAGGCCATAGAGAGCCTTATCCAATCTGTACACATAGTCAGGATGAGAGGGATCTTCAAATCCAGGAGGTTGTGTTGAAGGAGGAATTGAGGATAGACTTAGGAAGTATAGATTTAGGAAAGATAAACTTAAGAAATGAGGGTGAGAGGTAAGGTAAAAAGGTGAGAGGGTTAGAGTGTAGGTTAGATTATAGGGAGTGTTTGTTTGAATGGAAAAAGGAAGGGTGGGGATTAGAAGTAGAGACATCTTTGGTAGAGTACTGTCAATTCTGTGAAGAGGAGAATAAGCACTTAGCTGATACAAGAGCAGTTGAGAGGGTGTGACCTTCTGGTTCATCCATATCGTTTATCTGGGCCATGAAGCACACATTTGAAATGTCCTCCTCGCTTTCAGATGTGGGTTCATCTGCCAAATCATGAGTTTTAGCAGGCAGACCCTTTCCCTTTCTGGCTAGCCTTTCATTTCTTTCCTTCTCTCTCTTGTATTTTTCTTTGTATCTTTCATCCCAGTCAAAATCTCTTGTATTAAAAGAATCATATTTGGATCTTCCCGATTTTGAAGAAAATCGGCCTGAGGAAGAAGTTATGGGTTTTTCAAAACGTTTACTTCTGCACTCAGAGGAAAAATGACCCTTTTTACCACAGTTAAAACATTCTTCATTTGATTTGTTCGAAGAAGAGTGTCTGGAGAGAGAGAAGAGGAGGGTTGTTGACTAAACTTAGATTTTGCAGAAGAAAAGTGAGATTTGGATTTAGAATACCCATCCATCCTGGCCATTTCATCTGATAATTTGTCAACTGAAGTTTCCTCACATTTATCACCAGCATCACTAAGATATGCTTCTGAATGCTCATTGGGATCCTTTTAACTATCATGGTCAGAGTCAGATGGGTAGGTGATTCTTGGAGTACATATAGTTCTTTTGGAAGAGTCACTTAAGAGAGCTATAGAAGAGCCCTTTATATCTGTGATGACAGACTTCCTTTGCATCTTAGTCTGCTCATAGTTGAAGAGAGTTCCATAAAGAGTAGTGAAAGGCATGTGATCAAGATTCTTGGTTGTCTTTATACAAGTACAGATGTTTTCCCAAAAACCAGGAAGACAATCCATAAACTTGCACAAGACTTCCTCATTATCATACATGCGACCCAACAGTTTAAGATCATTGAGAAGACTGTTAAAGAGATCATAGTAGTTTGAAAGAGATTCTCCTTTCTCATGAGAGAAGAGTTCATATTTTCTAACAAGAGCAATTTTTCTGCTCTTTTTCACTTCAGACGTACCTTCATAGAGAACACACAGAGTGGACCACATTTCTTTAGCAGTAGAAAAGTTTACAAGAGAATGATAAACCTCATCAGGCAAAAAGAGGGCAATGATGGCTCTGACTTTAGTGTCAAGAGCTACAAGACGCTTATCTTTATCATTGTACTTACTGGGGTCCTTTACAATGTATCTCCCTAGCAGGTGTTCGTTCTTCCTCATCAGAAGAAGACTCATCACCATCCTCATGTTTATTTTTGGCATTATAACGATCCCAAACTCTAGGGACAAGAGGTCCTTCATGGAGTATGGTAGGATATCTGCTGTCAACTCCTTCTAGGAAGAGCATCATACGACTTTTCCACAAAGAGAAGTTATTAGGGTTAAACTTTGGTGGTTTGGCTATGGAGCTATTGTCGTATGATCCGGCATTAGAGTTTTGAGAAGAAACATTGTTTAAGGAAGAAGATGAAGCCATTGTAGATCAAGTTTATTAGATTAAACTGACCTGCTCTGATACCACTTGTTGGTCCCAACTATGGAGTAGCAAAGATAAACAAGTATTGTAGGAGGGAGGGTTGAATACAATACACAAAATTTTCACTTAATTTAATTCTTTTATTGATTTATAAAACCAAGAATTACACACATAAAACTTTTGATTGTTGCGGAAGAGAACAGATAAATCCGTTCAAACAATCTTACACACAGACACAAAGAGAATGAAGAACAATTGAAAATACACTTAGATAATGTAACATCCTGAATTTTCAATAATAGTATTTTAATGAGAATTAGGATCTAATTGTATTTTGGTTTAAAACCTTGAATTATGTTGTATTTTTTTATAATTCAAAAGGTTAAAATGCAAGGATTAAGGTTTGGTGTCAATTGTTGGAAAATTGAAACTTGGGGGTGTAATTGGTCAATTTTGGAAAGTGTGTATGGATAAATCAGATGAAAAGGAGAAAATATCTCATTTGGTTCCTTGGGGTCGGTTTAGAAGGCAGAGAGAAAGAGAGAAAGGAGAAAAGGAAGAAATAAAGCTATAATCATCAAATTGGTAAGAAAATTGGTCATAATTTCTGGTAAGATTGTTGTTGTTGATAGATTATGAACGAATATGTGTTTTGGATTGAATTACAGAATCAGTAACAACAGATTTGGAGTAGCAGATTGTGCAGGAAGTGGGTTTTGCAAACATAAGGTGAGTTCATTTGTTCCTTGCTTAAATCAGTGTTTTCATGTTAAATTGAACCTTGAAATAGTTGTATAAATTGGTTATGAACTGTATGGAATGGTCTGGAATGAGCTGAATAGAACAAACATCGAATTAAGTTGAATTTTGGGCTGCAGAACCGAAGTTTCCGGATAAAAATCGTATCCGGAAAACCGCTGTGATGAATGTGTCCGGACGTATCGAAGTATCCGGTAAGTGTTCTTTTTACTGAAGTTTCCGGATGAAATTTAGTTATCGGATATTATCCGGACTAGTTTAGTCTCCGGGTGTTATCCGGATTAGGTAAGTATCCGGAAAGAATGTAATACCCGGTAAGTTGTAGTTGTCCGGGAAACTCTGTTGTCCGGATAATTCGAGTGTGTCCTGAAACCCTGTTGTCCGGATACTTCTGGGTGATTTGGAAAATGTAGTTCTGTTACTCATGGAAAGGTGCAATTTAGGATTTAAGATATACTTTATATAACTTGGACATACGTACAACTGAATAGTAGTATGTTGGGCTTATAGACTGTACTAGTTTGATGCTAGGCAGGAAGGTATTAAGTGTAATGGATCCATAGGCACTAGTGTTTGGTAATCATATGGAATAGGCGTGTGGTAATAATCGTTATTCCAGTGTGTGTGTTTGGTAATCACATGGAATAGGCGTGTGGTAATAATCGTTATTCCAGTGTGTGTGGGAAATTGTGGAATAGGCGTGTGGTAATAATCGTTATTTCCAATTTCTAAGGAAGAAAATGGGATTGACATAAGTGCTTGTAATCTCTACTTCCTTTCTAATAAATGGGCATGTGTAATTGCGATTTATTGGATAAGAGCATTAATCTAGAATCATTGAAGATTCGTAGAGTGGATCTGAGGCATGATATGCTGATAAAATTATTATAAGTCTTATTCATAGTATTGGATGAAATAGTATAATGGAATAGAGTTACACGTACGGTAAGAAAAGGAGAAATCAGGTTTGTTGTAACTTGTTTACATTGATTTTGCAAATGTTATTATTGAAACGAATGTTCTCACTAGGCGTTGGCCTAATCGTTTCATATGATGTTTTCTTACCAGGTACCAGCTCAGGGAAGTAAAGGGTTGTGGGACGAGCGTTTTGGAATAGCAGTGGTGTCAATTAACAGGAGGAATTTTGAAGGATTGCTTAGATAACTTAGTTAATCTGATTATAGTGGCATAATTAGATTAATAGGTTATTTGGAGAATCATGTTCTTGTAAATATACTCCTAGTGGTTAATTCACTTGCTATGTATATATATGAAAGTTGAAGTTTATTTTATCATAACTTGTGGAAATTTGAGGTTTAATTTAGCCCTGATTTTAGGCTGTTACAGATAAACAATGAACTTCTTTGAGAGAGAAGAGAAAATGTCAGCACTTGGAATCTTGAGGATCTTGTAAACTAGTTATCTTTGCAAGGTTGAAGATGATCTCTTTATATAGTGCCTCATGCATTTAATGCATGGACACTTGTCAAGCAGAGGTAGAAAGGCAGGTCTTCTGAAAAGTACTGAGATGTACTTTTTGTCTTGAAGCGTTGACTTGCAGTGTGTTGAAGTAGACCTTTCTTGAAAGAGATAAGGAAGCCAAACAACCTTTTTCTGATCTTCGGATGATGTCTCCATCAGTGCAAGATATCCTAAATATATTTTGCAGATAAGGTATGATATACCTGCTGAAAACTCTTGGCCGAAGAAGTCTTCAAAAGATGTCTTCAAAATTTCCTTGTTGAATCTTCAAGTGATCTTGCCTAACATGTCATCTTGCCTAACATGTCTTCAAGTAGTGTTGGCCGAAGACTTGGGATGTCTTCAAGTAGCAGCTTAACCTTTGGCTGAGAAGTCCATCTTCAATCCGCTTTGAAGATACACTTCTACTTTGTTTCTTCGGTTGATCTTCGACTTCACTGAACATTTTGTGTTACATAATTAAGCTGCTTGTAAAGAACCTAAAAAGTATTCTAAGTTTGAAATGTGTAAAATGAAAGACTGGAGGTCATCTTCAAATCCTAGGTGACCCAACAGTGCATATATGCACAAATGCATGTTACAAATAACCTGTATGCACAAGTACATACCGTCCAGATGAAGGGTGTAACACCCTCGAATTGGGAAAGAGCAACTAATTAAAAATTTCAATAATACATCCGAAATAATAGGATTTTTTCCTATGATTCAATAGGTGAAACACCTCAAATTAGAATCTATATTTAATCTCAACATTTAATAATTCAAATCTTATTACAAAGACTAAACTCACTTCGGATATTACTTAACCCAAATGAGAAATGCTATTCCCAAGGGCAACTGCGGAAAACATCACTTAAGCTATTCACCTCTCGAGCACTTTACTAGCACACGACCTTTCACACGTGTCACTAGAACTACTCCCAACCTGAGACCCGTTGCACATGCCGACAAATAAAAAGGGTTAGGCTAACGCCTAGTGAGTTCAAGAGTTTATAGCATGATTGAAATAAATCTTTAAATGAAAGTTTGCAATATAGTTTATGGTTTCTAAAGAGTTTACAAAAGGATATAAATGACTCATTTTCCAACGCACCCAAAATCCATGAGGAATATTCCCAAAAGGTAATAAGCGTTTTTCCAAAATGAATACCAATCCAAAACTCACTCAATACGTGAATAAATCCTTATTATGCAAAACCTTTAAAGAGAGTTGACAACAATTAAACTCAACCTGTAAAATCATGGAAAACCATCCATTTAATTATAACCCTTCATTTAAAACATAATACGAAGCAATACTCACGCAACCGTAAAATGTAATGAAGTCCAAATACCATAAATATGGAAGTGACCTGCTTCATTTAAACTTCAATATACATGGAGGGAAATCCAATATTGAAGTCATCCAATCGCAGTCAAATGTAAAAGACCAACAATAATAAAACCGGGACAATATACAATCCCAAATAGGTTGGCCAACGACGGGGGATACCCGTATCTATTGAGAGTGGATGAACACAAAAGTACGCCACTCTAACAATGTTAATCGTACGACACTTCACTGCATAAAAGCCAAAGTGTCCCATACGACGCCTTTCAAGTTACGACCAAAAGACAGGTGACCTTAGCGAAGTATCATCAAGAATACCGCCAAAGGCTCGGCTCAAGGGGGATACAACCATGGCATTGCCCTAACATGGCGGAGGTCATATTCGCCCAACGTGCTCGTCCATGACTCAGCCCTCCTATCGTACCCTTGAAAGTAAAGGTCTTTTAGCATGGGGCCCGGACAAATCCCGCAACACCCAGCAGACCATCAAATAAAGACTGACTCACGTGCCTATGGATCCAATGCAACACAGTCTATGATAATAAGCCCATCCTGGAATGACTAACGCACCCAGGCATTTAAATAATAATAATGCGCAATAAATGCAATATGGTGCAATAAAAGCAAACCATAAATAAGACTCTACATCGAGCAATTAAAATCGGACAAATGTCCCCAAGACTATCTCAAAGTCAAAACCGAGCAAAATGCTCAAATACTCATTAGACCCATATACAACGGTCATCAAATAGCATAAAAATGCATTTAAACATCAATTGGGTAAACAAGTACTGTTTGGGCAAAAAAATCACGTCGCTCGACCGCGACCAGAACAGGTAAGACGTATGATTAAGAAACTATATCTTGTGTTAAGATAAGGTCTCGACAAAGACCCAGAACACCATCGTCGTCCCTCATAAAAGGTAAGTCGAGAGTTCCTCACGACGCTCGACCATAGCGTCGCCCGATCCGCACGACTATTATATAAAGACGCGCGACCTCGACCAAAGCTAACATTAACCATGACTGTTTGTTAAGTGTTTAATGCAGCAGTAAAAAGTTATTAAGGAGCAACGACTATAACCGACACAATCATTAAACAGCCGGCGACCGTAACAGACGAAGATCATTACTCCGGCGACCGTTTCCAACCGTTAAGGCCATTAAAGGAGCATTCATGGAGCTAATTAAGGATGCGAAGACTATAAATATCAAGCTCAATCAACATTTTAAGACATCGAAGATCCGGCGATTAACAACCGAAGCAATATTCAAGAACACCTGAAGTGAAGAACCATTATTCTAAGTATCGCTCTCGACGCACGACAACAGCCCTCGACCAGCAGTTCACACTTTGTTTCGTACACGACAAACACTTGTTTTTACGTTCAAACACTTGTACTTTATATTTTGAAGCATTTTCTTCATTTGTATTGTAATCACTGTACGATCGACACCAGTATCCAAGGACATCGCCCCTGATTGGCGACCATAGTGCAACGACGATACCCACTGTTGTCCGCAGGTTTTTTCCTCGATTGAGGTTTTTCCTGCGTCATCAAATCCCTTGTCTCTTTATTTTATTTATCGTCGCACGTCTCGTCGAAAGATTCTTTCTTTAGTTGTTTAAGTCCACATCGACCTTAAGTTGTCCCTTTGGTGCGATTTTTGGCATTAACAGTTTGGCGCCATCCGTGGGACTACATCTAGAGAAAATCCTCGACGAACGTGCATTCTACTAATAGTTTCTTGGAGTTTCTTCTATTTTCTGTTGCAGGAAAATGGCAGCCCCTGGAAATCCGCAGCAAGCCGTCGCTCAGATGTATCAGGAGCTCGAGGTTACCAGGAATCAACTCAACGCAATGGCAGAGCAGAATCGCAGAGCAGCTGAAGAGATCGCGCGGCTAAGGAATCCTTTTGGACCCCAGAATGGTCCTAGACCATTCACCCAGAATCCAGGTCCGGGACCAGGCCCGTCCGCACAGAATCATCATCCAGGTCTATTCATGCAGAATCAGCAGCCGGGTCCATTCATTCCGAATCCCCAGTCTGGGCAGATTCCCCCTCAGCACATCCGACCACCACCCTTGAACAATGGATCCCAACCATTGCAAGGTGGCGCCCAGCCGTTTCAGAATGGATTTCAGCCGTTTTCCCAGCCGTTCCAAAGTGGTCCGCAACCTTTCCAGCAAGGATCGCAACCTTTCCAGCAAGGATCGCAATCTTTCCAGCAGAGATCGCAGCCATTTCAGCATGGGCCGCAATCGTTTCAGAATAGACCGCAGCAATTCCACTATGGGTCGCAGCCATATTTTGTTCCGTTCAACGGGGACACCAATGGTTCGTCGCATGGTAATGGCACTAGTCCAGGGACCAATCCCTCGACAGGGGCAAATCCTGATCTTAACGATCCCGTCGCCCAACGTTTGAAGATTTAGAAGACCAAAATGAGCGCGTCCTGTCCTTGCTCGTCAAGTTGCCTGGGGCAGCCGTGCCTGTCGACGTCAAGCCTCGCTCGGGGTATCAGGCGTCGCCCTTCATCGACGAGATCGCCACCATCGAGGTCCCAAAGAAGTATAACATTCCTACCTTCACTCCCAAGTATTCGGGTGTGACCGATCCAACCGAGCATGTCGCTCAGTATAAGCAGCTCATGTGGACAATCTCGATTCCACACATGTACCAGGAAGTATGCATATGCAAGAGTTTCGGGGCGACTCTCACTGGTCCAGCTCTCTAGTGGTTGATCAATCTCAAACCCAAATTGTAACACCCTAAAAACAGGGCCAATTTAAACCTTAAAAATTACTTCAAGTTATGATCATAAAACTTCAAACTTCTATAACCTGAGGATCAAATGTGAAGGTTTTATATACAACACAACTAATTCAAATAACCTATTAATCTAATCATACATCACAATCAGATTAATTAAGTTATCTAATCCTTTGTCCCAAAAAGCCTCAAAAGTAATGCTAGATCCTCCGTTATCTCTAAGTTTGAGTCTTCCCAAAAGTTCTCTTCTCTTATTCCCGCTTACTTCCCGGAGCTTGTACCTGGTAAGAAAATTCAACTTGAAATATTAGGCTTTCGCCTAGTGAGAATATTCAAATCAAATTAAAGTTTAATAATTAAAATCTCAACAGATAAAACAAACCTATTCTCGCCCATCTTACCGTACCACAACTCCTTTCAAAACTGGGAATCTACCCCACTCCCATGCTATTCGTCTAGCCATAATATCACTTATCAAGAGTTTACTATAAATCATCCCAGATTCAAAGTCATTACTCTTATCTAAGAAATTACAAGTCAAAACCTGCCTATTTCTTAATCCGGAAGTAGAGATTACAAATTACTTTATGCCTATCTCTAATCTTCCTTTCACCACGGGAAATCTCCGATCTTCCCTAAAAATGGAAGTCTCCGATCTTCCATTCGAAATGGGAATTACAAATCAAAATCTGCCTATTCCACATTTCACGTCCTCACCATCTCAGAATCACTGACCCCAATGGGATTAATATATCGCGATACACAACCGGGGCCCTCACGATGATTCAAGATACGCTCATTCACTAGAAATTACATCCTTTGGTCAAATGGCAAGTATTTCGGTTCCCATTAGACCGTACCCAGGTGCCCTACTATGACCGGATGCCTATTTCTAGCAATCGCCACACAATACAAAAGTATTATTACCCTTACTATTATATGTGCATAACATACAATATATTCATCTCCAAAACATATTCTATATATATAAACATTTATAAAGAATATTAATAGTTTTGACACCTCGACTTCTTAACTATCCCCTCATTGCCATTTAGCACGGGGATCAACATGTCATAACTTTTAGCCATCTATTTGGACTCATTATTGATTAAGACGAGTACTTTATTAACATGCTAAGACATACATAATACATATCTATTTCAATATTAATTGCTGAATTTTAAAGAGAGTTGAATAAACTCACCTGATATGAAATCACACTTCTTTTATTTCTTTTAAAGACGTGGGAACTTCTGTCTTCACCACCACAGTTTACTGTAATTTCCAATATACAAATATACTGATATTAAATTACAGAACAGAACTCTCTAAAACTAAGAATCCTTATCATCTAAAAATCTTCGTCTTAAGTCGCAACCAACTAATATTAAAATCTCTTGTCGCAATGCACAGTGCAAGTCGCAATCAACTACTGCGACATGGTCACCATGTCGCAACCTTCTATTGCGATTTCAACCCCAAGTCGCAACCTTCTATTGCGACTTCAACACCAAGTCGCAACCTTCTATTGCGACTTCAACACCAAGTCGCAACCTTCTATTGCGACTTCACCACCAAGTCGCAACCTTCTATTGCGACTTCACTTCCTTGTCGTTCTTAAGGCTGCGACATTCATGAATGTCGCAATGCACTGTTGCGACATGCTTGAATGTCTCAACCCACTGAAATTATCTAAAACCCAGATTTTATACTTTTAAGCTATGTTTGATTCTGTAAATATGCAGATATGTTTAATACCCCTAACATAACATATCTATAAATTTAGATTCTCATAATCATCCAAAATTTACCAAAACCCATCTAAAAGTGCATAGAAACTTTTAACTTAAAAGATGAAAGATTATGGAGATGTTTACCTTTGTTTGATTCTTTCTTCCCAACTGAATTAAAACAGATTTCCTTCTTCTTTTCTTGCTTGTTCTTCCTCGGTTTCCCTCTCTTCTCTTCACCGAAGTTTACACACACATATACAAGACACACCAAATGAAGAAATATCTTCATTTCTCTTTTCTAGCAAAAGAGGCGGTGAGTGGTAAGGTTTCATCACCTTCACCAAACTAGCCCCTCAACTTTCCTTACTTAACATAATTTACCCTCCAACTTAACAATTAAAATTAAAGTTTACCCCTTAACTTATCTTTTCAATAAAACACATAACGTAACTTAATCGGGGTTAGACTCGAAAATTGATTTATCAAATAAATCATAACTTATCAAGTAATTATACTCAATTAATTAATAAAACCCGACATCAATATTTATGAAAATTCGAGATGTTACAATACTCCCCAACTTGAAAATGATTTCGTCCCCGAAATCAAATCTAAACAAACAAATGGGGATATCTAACCTTCATATCTTCCTCGGATTCTAAAGTTACATTAGCACCTCGATGATGCTTCCATTGAACTTTCAACATTACCATCTTTTTACCACTTCGTAACCTCTTAACTGACCTTTCCAAGATTGCCTCCGGTTCCTCTACACAACGGCTCCCTTCATCCACCCTAACGTCAGTAAGTGGAATCACATCCTGTTCTTCGGCTAAGCATTTCCGAAGATAACACACATGAAATGTATTATGGATTCCTTCCAACTCAGGTGGAAGATCCAATTGATACGCTTGAAGACCAACTCTTTTGGTAATAGTGAATGGTCCTAGAAAACGAGGACTCAACTTCCCACGCTTTCCAAATCGTATCACACCTTTCCATGGGGATACTTTAAGCATGACACGCTCCCCAACTTGAAATTCTTTTGGTCTTCTTTTCAGATCAGCATAACTTTTCTGTTTATCTTGAGCCGCTTTCATATGCTGCCGAATTTCCTTCACTTTGTCCACGGTTTGTTGCACAAGTTCTGGACCAACAAACTGTTTCTCTCCGGCTTCTAACCAACACACCGGAGTTCTGCACTTCCTACCATATAAGGCCTCGAAAGGTGCTCTTCCAATACTGGAATGGTAACTGTTATTGTAAGCAAATTCTACTAATGGCAAATGAGAATCCCAGTTACCTCCAAAATCTAGTACACAAGACCTGAGCATGTCTTCCAAAGTATGTATGGTTCTTTCACTTTGGCCGTCAGTCTGTGGGTGATAGGCAGTACTTAGATTAACCCTCGTACCCAACTCTTCTTGAAGCGACTGCCAAAACCTGGAAGTAAACCGACTGTCACGATCGGACACAATAGACACTAGGGGTGTCAAAAATAACCGAAACCGAATAACCCACCCGAACCGAATGAAATTTGGGTTAAACGGTTTCGGGTTATTCGGTTTTCGGGTTAAACGGTTCGGTTAACCGAATAAGAATCCTTATTCGGTTCGGTTTTCGGTTAATTTTTTCTTAATTCGGTTAAACCGAATAACCCGAATAATACATTCTACTAATATTTTATATATTTCATGGTCATAAAATATAAACCAAATACATGCTATACTATTATTATTGTATATATTTTATTGCTAAATAATATTTTTTATTGATGGTAGATAAGGTTTTTTTATTAGATTACGTTTTTTCTTTGATTTACAATGGCACATTGAAAAAAATATTGTCATTTGGTAGATATTTGTTGATAGATGGTGTTTTTTACTTAATACAAGTCAATTGTTGAGTATTCTTGTATGACACAATTACATATTAAAAGTAACAAACAATTAATTTGAGAAAATTATTTGAACAAGTGTCCAACGAAAAAATATAAATCCTTATTCGGTTTAACCGGTTACCGAACCGAATAACCCAAAACCGAATAAACCGAAACCGATTAAACCGAACCTTATTTGGTTTGGTTATCGGTTAATTTTATAAACACTTGAAAACCGATTTAACCGAACCGAATAAACCGAAAACCGATTTAACCGACCGAATAACACCCCTAATAGACACCGGTATACCGTGCCGTGACACCACTTCATCAATATATAGCTTCGCCAATTTATCTATTGGTGATGCTTCTTTCATAGCTAAGAAATGAGCACTTTTCGTCAGTCGGTCGACAATTACCCAAATGGTATCGTTACCTCTTTGCGTCTTTGGTAACTTTGTCACAAAATCCATGGTAATCTTATCCCATTTCTACTCCGGAATTTCCAAAGATTGAAAACTTCCGTATGGTCTTTGGTGTTCTGCTTTTACTAACGAACAAGTTCCGCATTTCTCTACTAATCGTGCCACATCCACTTTCATAGTCGGCCACCAATAATGCAACTTCAAATCTCTATACATCTTGGTACTCCCCGGATGTATAGAATACTTAGATCTATGCGCATCTTCGAGAATCAACTCCCGATTTCCACCTATCTTTGGTACCCAAACACGGCCTTGGAACAATTTAATCCCTCGGCTATCTTCAGTCAGCTGAAGATGTTGCTTGCTCATCACTTCTTCTTTCAAGTTGCTTTATAACAAAGCCTCCATTTGAGCAGCTTTTATTCTTTCAATCAGACTTGACATTACATCAATTCTGCCGTTTGTCGTTTTCAAGCACCCATTATACTCTTTTCTACTCAAAGCATCGGCTACAACATTTGCTTTACCTGGGTGGTAATGCAATTCACAATCGTAGTCCTTCAACAATTCAAGCCATCGCCTTTTCCTCATATTCAACTCCTTCTGATCAAAAACATGTTGTAAACTTTTATGATCAGTGAAGAGTGTACACTTCGTTCCATAGAGATAATGACGCCACACCTTTAAAGCAAACACAACGACTGCTAATTCTAAATCGTGGGTAGGATAGTTCTTTTCGTGTTCTTTCAACTGTCTTGACGCATAGGCAATTACCTTACCTCGTTGCATCAACACACATCCCAAACCCATTTTCGATGCGTCACTATAGACTACCAAATCTTCAGTCCCTTCTGGCAGTGCAAGAATAGGAGCTTCACACAACTTCTGCCGTAAGGTTCTGAAAGCTAATACCTGCTTTTCGGTCCAAACATACTTCATATTCTTACGAGTCAACATCGTCAGAGTAGAAGCAATCTTTGAGAAGTCTTTAATAAATCTCCGGTAATAACCTGCTAACCCCAAGAAACTTCTTATTTCAGATGCGCTTTTCGGAGTCTCCCAATTCATCATTGCTTCTATCTTTGCTGGATCTACTTTCACGCCTTCCACAGAAATCACGTGTCCCAGAAATTGTACTTCTTTCAACCAAAATTCACATTTAGAGAATTTTGCGTACAATTTCTCTTTTCGTAACACTTCTAAAACTTCCCGAAGATGGCGTTCATGGTCGTTCTCATTCTTCGAATAAACAAGTATGTCATCAATGAAAACGATAACAGACTTGTCTAAAAACGGTCGACATACTCTATTAATCAAATCCATGAATATAGCTGGAGCGTTAGTCAACCCAAACGGCATCACAAGAAATTCATAATGCCCGTATCTCGTTCTAAACGCCGTCTTTGGAACGCCTTCCTCTCTTACCCGCACTTGGTGATACCCCGACCTTAGATCAATTTTGGAAAAGCATCCCGCACCGTGGAGTTGATCAAACAGATCATCAATCCTTGGAAGCGGATACTTATTCTTTATCGTCACCTTATTCAGCTCCCGATAATCTATGCACATTCTCATAGTGCCATCTTTCTTCTTAACAAACAATACCGGAGCTCCCCAAGGTGAAGAACTCGGTCTAACAAAACCCTTGTCTAACAGCTCTTGCAATTGAGACATCATTTCTGTCATCTCAGCTGGCGCTATGCGGTAAGGTGCACGAGCTATCGGTGCTGCTCCAGGAATAAGATCGATGCGAAACTCTACTTGTCTTTCAGCTGGCAGACCTGGAAGATCATCCGGGAATACATCCGGAAATTCTCGCACCACCTTAATATCTTGAGCTTGTTTCTTTTCTAACTTCGTATCTACAACGTAAGCTAGATAGGACCAACATCCCTTCGATAAACATTTACACGCCTTTGCCACTGAAATTAACGGGATATCTCCTTTCTGCTTTTCTCCAAATACAAATACGTCGTCTTTGTCGGTCATCGGAATTCGAATCAACTTCTTTGCACACATTATTTCTGCCTGGTTATTGCTCAACCAGTCCATCCCCATAATAATATCAAATCCCCCAATTTCCATTAACAATAAGTCAATCGGAAATTCTGTTCCCTCTATCAAAATCTTACAATCGACCAAACTTTCGCTAACCAAAGTTCGAACCCCATTAGCTATCTCAACTACTAAGGCATCTCCTAACGTAGTGACAGGCATAGCTAGCTTACGGTAGAACAACTTGGATACAAAAGAATAGTTTGCGCCACTATCAAATAACACATGTGCAAGAATGGAGTTTATGAGGAATGTACCCGAGACAACATCTTTCAATCCTTTCGCTTCTTCAGCAGTCATTTGGAAAGCACGTCCAGTTGGTTTAGGGATAACCAACTTCCTTCTCTGATCTCCCTCCTTCTTTAGCTTCGGACAATCTTTCCGAAAGTGGCCCGGTTGCTTACATTCAAAACACACTGACCCCGGCATTGTGCAGTTCACCGCTATATGCCCCGCCTTACCGCACTTGTAACATTCATTTCCACCCACTCGACACAAACCAAAATGTTTGCTTCTACATTTAGAACACCAGCTTGGTTCCCTACGAGAGTCATAACGGATATTCTTGCCAAACAATCTGGTTTTCTGAGAAGATTCTGAACGACCTTCCCACTTTCTTTTTTCTCCCACATGTGCTTTCTCTTCTTTGTCTTTGGCGTACATCTCTTCTATCACTTTTGCTTCCTCGATCGTTTCCCTTAAAGTAGTAGCTTTTGAACTTCGGACCCTTGTCATCATATCCGCCGGTAAACCCTTCAGATAAGCTTTAATTTTGTCTTTCTCAGCTGGAGCCACATGCCCCACCAGGTTCAGCTTCTCCATAAAGGATTCGGTATACTTTCTCACTGTCATGTTGCCTTTCTTGAGATTCCTGAACTCTTCCTCGATTCGGTCCATTTCCGTTTCGTTACAGTACTCTTCCAAAATCTTTGCTTTGAACTGTTCCCAAGTCACGGCATTCAGAACTGCCTCCGTCACAGAAGATGACAGTACGTTCCACCAGGATAGCGCGTTACCGCGTAACATTTGTGACCCAAATCTAACTTTAGACTTTTCATCATAACACTCACAAGCCCGAAAGGCTTGTTCTATTTCTCTTATCCAGTTCATGCAAGCCACTGGACTATCATCTCCTTTGAATTCCGGCGGTTTACAGCTCAGGAAGGTTTTGTAGGAGTAGTTTCTTTCAACCCTTCTTTCCGTCTCCGACCCTGGGTTACCAGTTGGATTTATCACACTAGTATCAACTACTGTTCGTCTTGGTTCCGTACTTCGATCATTTAACATTTTCATAAACATTTCTGCTTGTCTTCCCATATTGATGTTCATCATTTCAGCTTGCCTTTCCATTGATGCATTCATCAATCTGGTTACATTATCCATTATGCGGCCTTCCATACTTGAATCCGATGGTGTTTGATCGGCAGTACTGGCACCCCCTCGATGTACCCGATTCCGCATTCCTCCTAAAGAAAGAAAATCTGGTGGCGTCTCCTGAATTCCGCTTACTCCAGTTTGCCTTTCTCCCGTATCGTCTAACCAATTCCTATTCATAGAAGAATTTGGAGACCTCGGAGGTGTATTCACCATTGATCTGATATGAGCACAACAGAATACTCATCGGTAATGGTTTATACAACTAGACATACAATACGTACTTTACCGCTAATCAGTCACTGTAACAATTTAGAAACAAGTATGCTTATGTAATAATATATTCATAATAACAGTAGCTAATTGAAATTGCGAACATATCACACATGAGAATTCTCATTACCATTGTTACAGTACTAACTTTGCGTATTTCTGTCGACTCTAAGACTACCCAGTCTTAGTACTTCTACCCATAACTCACGGATCATAACTTAATTCATCACAGCTTAAGTCTAGGTATCTCAAAATCATATCTAGTTCGCTTAAACTACAGCTCTGATACCATATTGTAACACCCTAAAAACAGGGCCAATTTAAACCTTAAAAATTACTACAAGTTATGATCATAAAACTTCAAACTTCTATAACCTGAGGATCAAATGTGAAGGTTTTATATACAACACAACTAATTCATATAACCTATTAATCTAATCATACATCACAATCAGATTAATTAAGTTATCTAATCCTTTGTCCCAAAAAGCCTCAAAAGTAATGCTAGATCCTCCGTTATCTCTAAGTTTGAGTCTTCCCAAAATTTCTCTTCTCTTATTCCCGCTTACTTCCCGGAGCTTGTACCTGGTAAGAAAATTCAACTTGAAACATTAGGCTTTCGCTTAGTGAGAATATTCAAATCAAATTAAAGTTTAACAATTAAAATCTCAACAGATAAAACAAACCTGTTCTCGCCCATCTTACCGTACCACAACTCCTTTTAAAACTGGGAATCTACCCCACTCCCATGCTATTCGTCTATCCATAATATCACTTATCAAGAGTTTACTATAAATCATCCCAGATTCAAAGTCATTACTCTTATCTAAGAAATTACAAGTCAAAACCTGCCTATTTCTTAATCCGGAAGTAGATATTACAAATTACTTTATGCCTATCTCTAATCTTCCTTTCACCACGGGAAATCTCCGATCTTCCCTAAAAATGGAAGTCTCCGATCTTCCATTCGAAATGGGAATTACAAATCAAAATCTGCCATTTCCACATTTCACCTCCTCACCATCTCAGAATCACTGACCCCAATGGGATTAATATATCTCGATACACAACCGGGGCCCTCACGATGATTCAAGATACGCTCGTTCACTAGAAATTACATCCCTTGGTCAAATGGCAAGTATTTCGGTTCCCATTAGACCGTACCCAGGTGCCCTACTATGACCAGATGCCTATTTCTAGCAATCGCCACACAATACATAAGTATTATTACCCTTACTATTATATGTGCATAACATACAATATATTCATCTCCAAAACATATTCTATATATATAAACATTTATAAAGAATATTAATAGTTTTGACACCTCGACTTCTTAACTATCCCCTCATTGCCATTTAGCACGGGGATCAACATGTCATAACTTTTAGCCATCTATTTGGACTCATTATTGATTAAGACGAGTACTTTATTAACATGCTAAGACATACATAATACATATCTATTTCAATATTAATTGCTGAATTTTAAAGAGAGTTGAATAAACTCACCTGATATGAAATCACACTTCTTTTATTTCTTTTAAAGACGTGGGAACTTCTGTCTTCACCACCACAGTTTACTGTAATTTCCAATATACAAATATACTGATATTAAATTACAGAACAGAACTCTCTAAAACTAAGAATCCTTATCATCTAAAAATCTTCGTCTTAAGTCGCAACCAACTAATATTAAAATCTCTTGTCGCAATGCACAGTGCAAGTCGCAATCAACTACTGCGACATGGTCACCATGTCGCAACCTTCTATTGCGATTTCAACCCCAAGTCGCAACCTTCTATTGCGACTTCAACACCAAGTCGCAACCTTCTATTGCGACTTCAACACCAAGTCGCAACCTTCTATTGCGACTTCACCACCAAGTCGCAACCTTCTATTGCGACTTCACTTCCTTGTCGTTCTTAAGGCTGCGACATTCATGAATGTCGCAATGCACTGTTGCGACATGCTTGAATGTCTCAACCCACTGAAATTATCTAAAACCCAGATTTTATACTTTTAAGCTATGTTTGATTCTGTAAATATGCAGATATGTTTAATACCCCTAACATAACATATCTATAAATTTAGATTCTCATAATCATCCAAAATTTACCAAAACCCGTCTAAAACTCCATAGAAACTTCTAACTTAAAAGATGAAAGATTATGGAGATGTTTACCTTTGTTTGATTCTTGCTTCCCAACTGAATTAAAACAGATTTCCTTCTTATTTTCTTGCTTGTTCTTCCTCGGTTTCCCTCTCTTCTCTTCACCGAAGTTTACACACACATATACAAGACACACCAAATGAAGAAATATCTTCATTTCTCTTTTCTAGCAAAAGAGGCGGTGAGTGGTAAGGTTTCATCACCTTCACCAAACTAGCCCCTCAACTTTCCTTACTTAACATAATTTACCCTCCAACTTAACAATTAAAATTAAAGTTTACCCCTTAACTTATCTTTTCAATAAAACACATAACGTAACTTAATCGGGGTTAAACTCTAAAATTGATTTATCAAATAAATCATAACTTATCAAGTAATTATACTCAATTAATTAATAAAACCCGACATCAATATTTATGAAAATTCGAGATGTTACACAAATCTATCGGGTCGATTCGCCGAATTGGTCAACCAATTCTCCCGGCAATTCGCCAGCAGTCGTAAGATGGAAAAGCAGACTAGTGATCTGTACTATGTCGTGCAGAAGACCAATGAGTCTATTCGAAGTTATTTCAATAGATTCAATGCCGAAATGATCAGTATCCGCAATTGTGACATCAAAACTGCGATCAAAGCTTATAAGCGTGGTCTAGACGATAGTTCAGGTCTATATATCGATCTGACCAAGTATCCCCCAGAGACTTTCGAAGACGTCCGAGCTCGAACCTTAGCATATATGAGGGTCGAAGACGACGCAACCTTTCGTCACAAACACACTGACGACAAGAAGCCGTTAGGTGTCAAGAAGCCAGAATTCAAGCCGAAAGCCATATCCAGAATAGAGCCAGCGCGTCAGATTTCAAACGTTCGTTTCAAGACGAAGGCAGAAGCTAAAACCGCGACTAAATTCCTCGTGTACCCCAAGATCTCCTCTTATGGGTTCATAGGGTCAGCTAAAGACTTAGTCGAAGCTCTGAAGACCACCCAAGCAACCATCCGGTGGCCGAAGAAGTATGACTTGGACGATGCTAAGAAGGATAAATCAAAGTGGTGCGACTTCCACGTCGACCATGGTCATGCGACAGATGATTGTATCGCACTCAAGAAGGAATTGGCATATCATGTTCCACAAGGTAATCTCAAAGATATTATTGATGATGTCGTTCTTCCAGCTAATAGCCACCGATCGTCAGTGCCCAAGCTTGCAAAGATCATCAATTGCATTACTGGTGGTTCGGACGTGTGTGGTCTGACGTACTCCGCAGCTAAGCGTCATGCCAGTCAAGCTCCCGACGACCGTCCTATTCCTCGTTCATCCAGACCCAAAGGAGATTTAGAACCAGAAGCCATGAAGATCGTGTTCAACCAAGTCGACCTCGGCGACTCGTACCAAAAGCATCACGACGGGTTGATCAGTCAACTCACGGTCGGTAACTGTTTGACGCGTCGAGTATTGGTAGACGGGGGCAGTTCAGCAAACGTCATTTTTCTCAACATAATCAAAGCAATGGGAATTGATCGCTTAGAAATCACCCAACTTTGGTCGGTTTCAATGGAGAAGCGACGAGCACTTTTGGAGAGAATATCCTGCCTGTCTACGCCAGAGGAATCAACAAGCAGACCAAGTTCAGCGTCATCGACTGTGCGTCGGCCTATAACATCATTTTAGGTCGACCATGGATTCATGATATGAAAGTCGTCCCTTCGACATATCATCAAATGTTGAAATTCCCTACGCCATGGGGAATCCAAGAAATCAAGAGTGAGTCGAAAGTCGCTCATGAATGCCATAAGTCCACCTTGAAGCCGCGAAAATAGACTGTCAAGCAGTTGCAAGAGACATAACTGCAAAATCTCGACAGGTTCATCCCTCTATCCCTGACTTCTTAGATAAATTGATATCTTTTCCGCAAGTCGACTATCTTGCCCTGTCGCACGAAAGCACGGGCGAAGCAGACATGGACGATATTCTTCAAGATCTCTGTGTCGATCTGTCATTTAAAACCCACTTTCTCCCGAGAAGAATGGGATATTAAATGACAGGGGGAAAATACCCCACTAAAAACAGAATCTGAAAAGGTATGTTCCCTATCTCTTTTGCATTCCTTTCATACGATTTTTTTTATCACAAACGACTACTGACTTAAACATCGATGGGTCGTTGGTTAGCCAACGACCAACCTGTTTGGGCAAAAAATCATGTCGTACGACCACGACCAGAGCAGGTAAGACACACGTTATAATCCAAGTCTTGTATTAAGATAAGGTCTCGACAAGAACCCAGAAAACATCCGTCGTCTCCCTTAAAAGGTAAGTCGTACGTCTCCCATGACGCTCGACCATAGCATCGCCCGTCCCGTACGACCATCGCGTAAGATCATTGCACCTACGACCAAAGCTAACGTTAACCTTGTCTGTTACGTTTGTTAAGTATTTAATGCAGGAGTCAAAGCCATTAACAGCAAGTAGTCGTAACGGACGAAGAGCATTATGGATAATCACTTCGGCAACCGTTTCCGACCATTGTAGCCGTTAATCAAAGCATTCAAGGAGCTAATTAATGGCACGAAGACTATAAAAGCCAAGCTAAAGCCTCATTCCAAGGATCCATCGGTTAACATCCAACACACATCAGCGATCATCAACGAATATTACCGAACAACATAGAAAAGCATCCAAGTTCACAAAGAAGAATAATCAAACTCTGGAAATCAAGTACTGACATCAAGAACTCTACAGCAAATTCAAGTGAAGCATTCTCTCTCGAAGAACTCACTCTCGACGCACGACGACAGCTTTCGACCAACAGTTATTTACACTTTGTATTCACACACAACAAGCACTTGTACTTTACATTTCGAAATATTTCCTTCATTTGTATTGTAATCATCGTACGACCGACGCCAGTACCAAGGACGTCGCCCCTGATTGGCGACCATAGTGCAGCGACGACACCCACTGTCGTCCGTAGGTTTTTTCCTCGTTTGAGGTTTTTCCTGCGTCATCAAATCCCTTGTCTCGTTTATTTTTTCCCTCGTCGCACGTCTCGTCGAAAGATTCTTTCTTTAGTTGATTAAGTCCACATCGACCTTAAGTTGTCCCTTTGGTGCGATTTTTGGCATTAACACAACCCATGACATTGTTTTATCGCAGAATCGCACGACAGTAGTCACCAAGTCTACTATATGATTTTAATTTCGCATGGTCGCACGACGTAAATAATCAAGTCCATGACTTGATCATTCTCCTGCAGGAACACATGATTCAAGTTCATCGTATGATCAAATCATACGATCGTGAGGTCTAACGACCCCACAATCTAAGTTCTTCAACTTAGAAAAATTTAATGTTCTGAATGAATGCTTTGATCGCATGCGCTTATGTTTGCTTATACGTTATAGAAATATGAAAGTCTTATGACTTACGTTCTAATCGTTGTATTACAATGGATGCCCAAGTCGCACGACTCTTTGTACCTAATGAATCTTTACAGTCGATATTACATATGTCCATGACATGTATGAGTCAAAATAATACTCAGGTTCAATAGAAAGGTAAACTTTTTTACCTTTCATCGCTAAAGCAAAACCTACACAACGTAACATAGGTCTCTAACGATCGTATCGGCTGTGAACGCCAGATCACAGGACCACGTCGACCGAGAACATCACCCCGGCGACATGGATCCCTGTCTCCTCGATAGGAAAACGTTCCCTGAAAGACGAGAGAAAATATTTTTCCAGATGAGGAAACAACGGCGTCCCGTCTAGGACACCATCGGCCAATGACCCGTCCCCCTTGTCGGCAGACGCTGGGGACAACACCTTGGACACTAGCTTCGTCACTGTCGCCGGAAGCGCCGAACTTGCTGGTGTGGCGTCCATCGCGCCTGGACGGCTGGATGACGCCTTCGCCTCTTTAGGCGTGACAATTCTCGATGAAATGTCAGCCCTCGAAGACTGTTCCTTCAGAACTTCGTCTTCTTCAAAGATTCCCGACCCAGCTGTCGGGGCATTCTTTATCCTTTCCCAGCCTCGAAGGGCAGGCACAACTTGCGTCACCTTCTTTGATGATCGACACACGTCTATGTCCTCTCGTATATCCGCCCGGATCTTCGACACTTGTCTTCGACAGCTGGTAAGCATCATCGCACGTCAGTATGACGTCACAACTTTTCAACTTCTCGTTCAGTTAAAGGCGAACCGTTCTAGTTCCACGACAACCAGGTAAGTCCCTCAACCCAGGTCACAAGTCTTCGACAAGCAAAATTTAAAACTTAAACTTGACATTCAATTTTCAAATTTTGGGGGCAAACTGTTTGGGCAAAAAATCACGTCGCTCGACCGCGACCAGAACAGGTAAGACGTATGATTAAGAAACTATATCTTGTATTAAGATAAGGTCTCGACAAAGACCCAGAACACCATCGTCATCCCTCATAAAAGGTAAGTCGAGAGTTCCTCACGACGCTCGACCATAGCGTCGCCCGATCCGCACGACTATTATATAAAGACGCGCGACCTCGACCAAAGCTAACGTTAACCATGACTGTTTGTTAAGTGTTTAATGCAGGAGTAAAAGTCATTAAGGAGCAACGACTATAACCAACGCAATCATTAAACAGTCGGCGACCGTAACGGACGAAGATCATTACTCCGGCGACCGTTTCCAACCGTTAAGGCCATTAAAGGAGCATTCATGGAGCTAATTAAGGATGCGAAGACTATAAATATCAAGCTCAATCAACATTTCAAGACATCGAAGATCCGGCGATTAACAACCGAAGCAATATTCAAGAACACCTGAAGTGAAGAACCATTATTCTAAGTATCGCTCTCGACGCACGACAACAGCCCTCGACCAGCAGTTCACACTTTGTTTCGTACACGACAAACACTTGTTTTTACGTTCAAACACTTGTACTTTACATTTCGAAGCATTTTCTTCATTTGTATTGTAATCACTGTACGATCGACACCAGTATCCAAGGACATCGCCCCTGATTGGCGACCATAGTGCAACGACGACACCCACTGTCGTCCGCAGGTTTTTTCCTCGATTGACGTTTTTTCTTTATCTCATCAAATCCCTTGTTTCTTTATTTTATTTATCGTCGCACGTCTCGTCGAAAGATTCTTTCTTTAGTTGTTTAAGTCCACATCGACCTTAAGTTGTCCCTTTGGTGCGATTTTTGGAATTAACAAGTACCACAAGATCATTATTAACCCAAAACTCAACACGGGTTAAACAAAAGGGCTTTCCCAAAGGACTCACACCCTTATAATTCTCAAAATGTTTATTGACACTAAAACGTGCATTCTCCCCAAATGGTTTATAAAATCATTTAATACAAATATGATAAAACCATCAAATAACTTCATTTTGAGCAATAAATCTTTTAAGGATATAATTATGATTTCCACATATCAAATATCCAAAAATCCCCAAATATGGGTGTTTTACAACATTATGAAGATAAATACTTCAAAAGGGTTAAAATAACCAGATACCCCAACAATTGATATTTTCAAGTAAAACACACAAACATTTGGAAAATACTATTTTTGGCATGTACAAAGTTTTCACAAAGCAACTTGAACTCACCTTGCTAGATTTAAGCTAAATCTAGTATTTCTCCAAACGTAAGCTCCTTTGAAGAAGTTTGCATCTTCAAGCCAAAGTCTCCAAAACCTAGATCCATAAGTTTCCAACCATCAATACCAAGATCTAACCATGTAGAATCACTCCCAAACATAAAACATCAAGACCCCCAACTTATATCAAAACCCTAGTTCTTATAGAAGAAGAAGACAAGGTTTCTTTAACAAATCATCACCAAAATCGTCCCACAACATCACAAGATAGAAAGAAGATGAAATCAACAACAATAACACTCTTGGGTAGGGAGAGATTACCTTTTCCACTTGAATCCTCCAAAATATAGCTCCTAGGCTCCCAAAAAGCTCCAAGCTCTCAAATGTTCAACAATGGTGGAAGTGGGTATAGTTTGGGTGGAGAGGATGATGAAGAAGAAGAAGGGGGATTTAGGGTTTCATAGAGGGAGAATTCGTATTTTAGAGAGAGAGAGTTGAGAAATGAGAAGGGGGGAAAATGAGAGGAAAGAGAGAGGGAATGGCTTAAGAGGAAAACAATTTATTCCATCAGATGCTTGATAACGCCACTTTTTGGCATTATTTTCGGTCCACAAACCAATGAGATTGGCTTGTGTTTAAGCAAAAAGGCGGAACTTTATGGTTTATCTAGTGAATTGTGCAGTTTATCCGAAAGAAGGCAATCATCGAGAAAAGAAGCAGAAAAGATCCAAAAGAGAGTCCATATCGAAGCCCAACGGAAGCCCGAGATCCAAGCCCACGACCCGTACCCAGATCCACGAACCAGAACCTGACCTGGACAACTTTCAGAAACCGCGCGGTTTATCCCGCGGTTTACAAACCGCGGGTGTCACTGTTTCATGCCTATACCTTTGTGTTTTCCGGAATTAGGTCATTATAACGACACGTGCGACGGTAGGCAGCGAGAGGGCGATTTTCAGAGCACTTTCACGTATTTTGGAGCCACGATAGAGCATTGATTGAAGACAGTTCACCACGCGAAGTGGATTAGAGCCGAGCGAGAAGGGATTCATCGTACATTCTTACCGTTTACGATCACTATGATTTCACACACCACTTTATACCCTTTTTCTAGTGTTTTTATCCACCCCAACATGAACTCATCTTTATATGTTGGGGGTTGGAACAACTATGGATTTTACGATGGATGACGTGTAACCGAATGATTGTTTTGACCTGATTTGATTTATGAAGCATTTGAATTCAGTTTTAATTATCAATTGCCGTCTGATCACCTTCAATTGACTTTCATGGTTTTTGATTAAGTTTGAGAAAATTAATTAAGAACTAGATCAAGTAATCAAGTGCCGGAAAGGAGATTCGGGTAGAGATAGCCGAATCACTTTATGCTCGAAATAGTTTGACCTAATGAATTTTAAACCTTAGGTGTTGATCGAGAGATAAAACCTACGTGTCTTGAAATAAAATCTGTTATTGCTTGAGAGAGAATAACAGTGACTTTTACAAACTAGGGTTCATAAAGACAATCAATAATAATCATTGTTCGAGTATTCGTTTATCAATAGTATAGCCATAGGAAGTCCAACCCTCAACCTTTTCTCTATCAAAGTTCTTCCAAAACCTTCCGTTAAGCGATTCTAGTATTATTTTAGTTCTAATTAGTTTTTAAGCAATTTTCAAACCATCCTCCAATTGCGACAGTTCAGTTAATAGATCTTATAGTCATTGTGATACTTAGTTCCTAGTTCCCTGTGTTCGATACTCGTACTTTTTGTACTATTACTTGACTTCGATCCGTACACTTGCGGTTAGATTTAGGGGGGTGTAAACCCGCTTATCAAGTTTTTGGCGCCGTTGCCGGGGAACTAGTTGCAACTGATAGCACTACCAGCTATAAGCGCTATTACATTGAACAATTTTTCTTTTCTGTTATTTTTGTTTCATCACTTTCAGTTTTTGGATTACTAATTTTGTTTATTTCTCCGTTTCAGGTACTAATTGGTTTATGCCAAGGAAAACCCGAGGGGAGAAAATCGAACCGATCGATCCGGAGATTGAAAGAACCGCCCGCCGATTACGAAAAGAAACAAAAGCAAAAAAACATATCAAGATCGAGATGGGTGACGAAGCTCCTCCTGAGAGACGCCCTATGCGATCGTTTTCCGATCCAAACGTAGCAGCCGCACGCATAGGCATTCAAGCGCCCACTACTGGGGCGAAATACTTTGAGATCAAACTGAGTACCATCTTGATGGTACAGCAGAACCAGTTTGGAGGAGCGCCAACTGAAGACCCCCATGCACATCTTCGTGCATTTGAACGGATTTGCAACACGTTCAAAATCAATGGGGTGAACGAGGATGCCATAAAGCTGAGACTGTTCATCTTTTCACTCAAAGGCAGAGCCATAACTTGGACTGAAAGTATCCAACCAGACTCGATCACCACTTGGGCACAACTGAAAGCTGCTTTTCTCCAGAAATTCTTTCCACCGAGCAGAATTGCCCAACTCATGGCTGAAATCACCCATTTCGCTCAATGGGATCAAGAGACGTTGTTTGAAGCTTGGGAGAGGTACAAGGAGATGATCAAGAAATGCCCTCATCATGGGTTACAAGGTTGGGTCATCATCCAAACCTTCTTCAGTGGACTTCACCCGCAGTTCAAAAACGACATCACAGCTGCGGCGGGTGGAGCCCTAATGGATAAGTCCTATGAGGACGCATGTGAGCTGATCGATAATCTGGCCGAGCACAGTTTTTCTACTCCGAGATCAGCAGTTAGAAGAGTTGCGAGCGTGCAAAAGAATGACGAGCTGAAAGCCATAAAGGCTCAATTAAACGTACTCACAAGTCATATGAAAGGTTCTTCTCTTCAATCCGCATTTATGATGGACGAGGGTATGCCGGATATGGAACCACCCATGAATGAGCCGGAGCAAGTTCAATTTCTGCAAAATCGGAACAATCGGCCAAGGAACGATCCATTCTCAAACACGTACAACGAGGGTTGGAAGAAGCACCCGAATTTATCATGGATTCAACCGCAAGGGCAACAAACCATGGCCCAACAACAGCAGCAGCAATACGGTAATAACTTCAACTTTTCTAATTCCTCTAATACTAACAATGTTTATCGTCCTCTAGGTTACAACCAACGGAAATACGATGAAGGACAATCCGGAGAGAAGAAGTCGGGGCTAGAGGACATGATGATGAAGTTCATGTCTAAAATGGACAGCACGGTTGAGGGATTAGCCGGTACGGTCAACACAGTCAAGGCGGCTAATGATCAGAACACAGCATCTATAAAGCTTCTTGAAAGGCAAGTAGGGCAAATTTCTGAAGCCCAACAAAATCGAGCTCCCGGAAGCTTTCCGAGTCAAACCGAAAGGAAAAACTGGGAAGATTGCAAGGCCATTTATCTGAGGAGTGGCAAGGATCTGATTGGACACCCGACCCGAGAATCATCAAAGGAAACCGAGCCAAAAAGGCAAGAGGTTGAGATTATAGACATGGATGAGTTGGAGGCCGATGAAGAGGTCGTGATTGAAGAGAACTCGAAGAGTGAGAAGAAGAAGCAAGAGCAGCCTACCATTCCAAAGCAACCACCGGTCAAGCCGGCAGCAGCAAAAGTGCCATATCCAAATAGGCTTAAAGCCCACAGGGAGGATCTTAACTTTTCTAAAATTTTGAAGTTTTTAAGAAATTGCATATTAACATCCCTTTTGCAGATGCCTTGGCACAAATGCCCTCATATGTGAAATTTTTGAAGGATATTCTTTCTAACAAAAGAAAGATTGAGGAGCATGCGACAGTTGCACTTACTGAGGAGTGCAGCGCAATCATCCAGCATAAGCTTCCCCCGAAGCTTAAGGATCCAGGGAGTTTTACTATCCCTGTTAATATAGGCAATTCTGAATTTAGTAAGGCTTTGTGTGATCTTGGAGCGAGTATTAATTTAATGCCTTTGTCTATTTTCAGGAAACTCGAACTTGGAGAGGTGCAACCGACCAATGTGACATTGCAGCTTGCCGACAGATCCATCAAGTACCCGTATGGTGTCATTGAAGATGTCCTGGTCAAGGTGGACAAGTTTTATCTCCCAGCCGACTTCGTGATCCTTGACATGGATGAGGATAAAGAGATACCATTGATTATGGGTCGACCGTTTTTAGCCACGGGAGGAGCACTTATTGACGTGAAAGGGGGAAAGCTCACCTTGAGAGTGGGTGACGAAGAAGCTGTCTTCAATGTTTTCTGGGAAGCCAAGCAAGGCATGGGACCAAATGAATGTTATCGGGTAGATGTGATGGACTCATTGATTAAAGAAACGTGTGGCATGCAAGATTCCGAGGACCAATTGAACAATGTCTTGATGGGTACCGATACTGATCCGGAAAGTAAGATTGTGATGCAATTAAATGCATCGCCATCATACAAAGGCCCGAGAAGACCGGTCATTGAAGATTTGGGAGAACCGATTCCCAAGTCTGAACCTTCATCGAAGACACCACCAAAGCTCGAGCTCAAACTGTTACCCAATCATCTCGAGTATGCATACTTGGGAGAAAAAGACACGCTTCCGGTAATCATATCGTCTAAACTGAATTATGAGAATAAAGAGAAGCTACTAAGAGTTTTGAGAGAGCATCAAACTACTATTGGTTGGACGATAGCTGATCTGAAGGGCTTAAGCCAAACATTTTGCTCGCACCGCATCAATCTTGAAGAAGGGCATCGACCGGTAGTTCAACATCAACGTCGGCTCAACCCGAATATGAAATAAGTGGTCCGAAAGGAGGTTCTAAAACTCCTTGATGCTGGAATTATCTATCCGGTTCCGGATAGTCCATGGGTGAGCCCGGTCCAAGTAGCGCCAAAGAAGGGTGGTATAACCGTTGTTCGGAACAACAATAATGAGCTGATCCCTTCCCGAACAGTTACCGGTTGGAGAGTGTGTATTGACTACCGAAAGCTGAACGATGTGACAAAGAAAGATCACTTCCCTCTCCCATTCATTGATCAGATGTTGGAGCGGTTATCCGAGAACGAATACTACTGTTTTCTAGATGGTTATTCCGGGTACAACCAGATTCCTATTGCGCCCGAGGACCAAGAAAAGACAACCTTCACTTGTCCGTACGGAACATTTGCATACCGTCGGATGCCATTCGGTTTGTGCAATGCTCCAGCCACTTTCCAACGATGCATGATGGCAATATTTTCAGATATGGTGGAGCGGACCATAGAGATTTTCATGCATGACTTCTCGGTGTTCGGACCTTCTTTTAACACATGTTTGGAACACCTAGAAGCCGTATTACAGAGATGCAAAGAGACAAGTCTTGTTTTGAATTGGGAGAAGTGTCACTTCATGGTGACCGAAGGGATCGTACTTGGTCATAAGGTGTCAAAGGCTGGGATTGAAGTGGATAAGGCAAAAGTAGCAGTGATTGAGAATCTTCCTTACCCGAACTCCGTCAAGGGAGTCCGAAGCTTCTTGGGGCATGTCGGGTTCTACCGGCGGTTTATTAAGGATTTTTCTAAAATTACTAAACCTTTGTGTTCATTATTGCTCAAAGATTCTAAATACGATTTCACTGATGATTGTATATCTGCTTTTGACAGGTTAAAGAAGGAGTTGATATCCGCACCGATTCTCACGGCTCTCGATTGGAGTTTGCCATTTATTTTGATGTTCGATGCGAGTGACACCGCGGTTGGAGCGGTATTGGGTCAAAAGAAAGATAAGCGGATGCATGTGATCTACTACGCGAGAAAGACCTTGGATGATGCTCAGCTCAACTACGCGACCACCGAGAAGGAACTGTTAGCGGTAGTCTATGCTTGCGAGAAGTTCCGGTCATATCTAGTGGGGTCCAAGGTAATCATCTACACCGACCACTCCGCTTTAAAGCACCTAATGGCCAAGAAGGATGCTAAACCAAGACTCATCCGTTGGGTACTTTTGCTCCAAGAGTTCGACATGGAAATTCTGGATAAGAAGGGATCGGAGAACACTATGGCGGATCACCTCTCGAGACTTGAGGGATGTGAAGAGCAAAGGAAGGATTAGACCATCATCAATGATTCGTTTCCGGATGAGCAGCTTTTCAAGGTTAGTCATTCTGAGCCTTGGTTCGCGGACATGGTAAATTACTTGGTGGGAGGAGTAGTGCCTTATCAGATGAACTCCCACCAAAAGAAGAGATTTCTCTTTGAGGCCAAGAGGCACTATTGGGACGAGCCTTATCTCTATAAGTCATGTGCCGACGGTATGATCCGGAGATGTGTCCCGGAGGAAGAGAAGGCCGATATTTTGAACCATTGTCACACATTGGAATGTGGGGGCCACTTTAGCACTGATAGAACAGTGGCAAAGATTCTTCAGTCGGGTTTCTTCTGGCCGTCTATGTTCAAAGAGACTCGAGATTTCATAGCTAAGTGTGATCGGTGCCAAAGAACGGGGAACATATCCAAGCGGGATGAGATGCCGATGCAGATTTTCATGGAAGTTGAACTCTTCTGTGGGGCATAGATTTCATGGGTCCATTCCCGAACTCGTACCGAAATGAGTATATCTTAGTAGCGGTGGATTACGTGTCCAAGTGGGTGGAAGCGATCGCGACTCCTACGAACGATTCTAAAGTAGTGATTAATTTCCTACGGAAGAATATATTTGCGAGGTTTGGAGTTCCGAGAGCACTGATCAGTGATGGTGGAAGTCACTTTTGTAATCGGTATTTGGAAGCGCTGTTAAAGAAATACTCGGTGAAGCACAAGGTCACGACACCATATCACCCACAAGCCAACGGCCTAGCGGAAGTTTCCAATAGAGAGCTGAAACAGATATTGGAAAAGACAGTGAACTCATCCCGGAAGGATTGGTCTTTGAAGTTAGATGACGCATTGTGGGCGTACCGAACGGCGTTCAAAACCCCTCTTGGTACCACTCCCTACCGGTTGGTGTTTGGGAAATCATGCCATCTACCAGTGGAACTCGAGTGTAGAGCGTTCTGGGCGATAAAGAAGCTAAACATGGAGCTGGATGCAGCCGGAAAGAGGAGATTGTTACAGCTGTGTGAATTAGAGGAAATCCGGCTAGACGCATTCGAGAACGCGTTAATCTACAAGGAACGGACCAAAAGATTCCATGACCAGCGACTCCATGAGAAGGTAATTATTCCTGGAATTCAAGTTCTTTTATTTAACTCACGTTTGCGTTTATTTCCAGGAAAGCTGAAATCCAAGTGGTCTGGTCCGTTCACCGTCAAGGAGGTATACCCGTATGGAACAGTTGAGCTACATGGAAAAGACGGGATGACCTTCAAAGTGAACGGCCAGCGAGTGAAGCCATATTATGGAGGAGAGACAATGGCATATGAAGCCATGTACTTGGATGATTCGAAGGAGTAATCGAAAGGAAGGTCGAGCCACGACCGAAACCAAGGCGCTGGGTTGGAGGCAACCCACCGAGGTTTGTTTTCGTTTTAATTTACGTTTTTTTAGAGTGTTTTTATTTACAAAAAAAGAATTGAAAAGTGTCCAGAGACATACGCGGTTTTACCCGCGGTTTCTAAGCCACGCAACAAACCGCGCAAGCCTCTGGTAGGATTTGCAAACAGAGACATACGCGGGTTTACCCGCGGGTTCTAAATCATGCAACAAACCGCGGGCCTCTCTGAGGTGTTTTGCAAACAGAGACTTACGCGGGATTACCCGCGGTTTACATACCGCGCAACATACCGCGCGTGTCCACTGGTCGATTAGGGTTTGTGCTTTGTTTTGTGTGCAGTTTGTCTTTCCTTTATGTCTTTTCTTGCTTTATTCCTTCTTTTCTTCTTCCTTTTTTCTTCATTTTTCTGCAATCCTCTCTCTCTCATCTCGAATTCTCTCTTTGTCTCCACCGATTTCAAGAGCTTTCTTCTCCAATTTCAGTATTTGCTTCTCCATCCTTCAAGACCAAGGTATGTACTCTCAATCTGATTTCTTTTGGGTTTTCATTTGTGATTAAGTGGTGTAGGTAAGTTCTTATTTCTCTCATTTCTTGCTTCCAAGTATTGTATGGTACTATCCCATTGTCTAGATTTCTCACAAAAATGTTTGTTGATGATGTTTATGGTTAGATTGTGACTACATGCTCGTTGTATGCTCAGATTTTGATATTCAATACCTTTATGTCCTGAGTATGTAACTTTTGTGGGATTATGTTCTTAATATTTCTGATGGGAAAATTTGTGGGAAGCAAAATGGGGGTTAAATGTTGGGATCTGTGATTTTGTGGAATACTCCCACTTTTTTGCATAATGTTACGTACGAGATTTCTTGGCAACATGAAGTCCCTACGTTAATTTTGTGGGTTTTGTCTTTTAGTGCAAACATAGCCAAACCTAAGTTTCACTTAGGTTTGGGGTTCGATTTATTGTCCAATGGTGAAAACTGTTGATGGATTTTAGATGTACGCACTAGGGAATTTTGTGGTGACTGTGGTCAAAATGCATGAGCTAAACAGTATTTTATTGGTATTATGCATGCATGGGATTTGTCAGTTTTAGCTGTATGTACACGTAAGGAAAATGAGATGCAACAAACCTAAGTTTCACTTAAGTTTGGGGTGCCTTCTTTTCCCACATTCACACACTCACGTTTAACCCTTTGCAAACCTCGGTTTTACCGAGGTTTGGGGTGGCTATAAGCGCGATAACTCAGTTGAGTTTATTCTTTATTGTGCAGATATGAGGCACCATCCGAGCACGCACATCTCTTTCCCTCAATATAACCGCATCCACCCAAACCAAAGACACGAGATGTTCGACCAGGAAAACCCGGATAGAGATGAGCGCCATGATCAGATGAGAGATAATGTATGCAATCCATTCGGAGAACGAGGCATCAAGATTGCGACCCTTCCGACCGGTTCAAGGGTGCCGGAGATCATACAACAACAGTCTTGGGAGAGGTTCATCCGAACCCCTCCCATGTACTGCATTGCAACCGTCAGAAATTTTTATGCGTGTATGATCCCTGATGTATACCACGACCGCGGTGTGGTCAAAATGGGCGACAAGGAAGTCCGGATCTCTCCGGAAGACATAGATGCATATTTCCACGCCCCCCGTCGGGCCGAGCTTAGTGCCACATATGGGTTATCTCCCCACCCGGCATTCCGAGAGCAGTTGAGTCCAGTCATCGCCGCCTCTCTAAGGCGGAATGGACACACGGGGTGGGACACAATGGATCAACAGATTTTGAAGAGCGAGATGCATACTGATATAGCCTTCCTCATGCTCTTCGTCAAGGCCTCTCTAAAGCCTTCGTCTCACAATACCACCGCCGACAGCCAAGTGGCGGAGGTCCTCTATTCATTGCACAACAATCTTCTGATGGACATCGGACACATCATCTGGATGGAGATATTGGACGCATGTATGACCCTCGACGGTGTTTTACCATTCCCGTGCTTGATAACTCACTTTTGTAGGGAAGCCGGTGTCCCAATCGGACACCTTACTGCATCGAAGAAATACTTCACGAAGACACAATATAAGCACCAGATTACGGCGGCGGGAAAGTTAGAGGAGAGGAGGAGAGTAGATCCAGATCACCAAAGGAGGCGTCTTGCCGAACCGGTCCATATGTCGTCCGAGAGTGCCTCAGACAGTGATCCCGACTTCGACCCGGAGGCACCACCAGCAGAGACAGCGGTGCACGGCGGCGATACACCTCCTTATATGCGCCGATTTATGGATCAGATGACGACCGAGAGGAGGCGATTGGATGAGCGGATGGATCGTCACTTCCAAAACATGACATTACGCATGGATGGGTTTGACGCGCGTCTCACCCAAGCCGGCTTTCCAGCTCCACCAGCACCACAGGCACCGCCGGCGCAACCCGAAGGAAGGAGGAGAGTGAGAGGACGGCGAGACGGGGGTGCTTCATCATCATCCCGCCGGTAGATGGGTTTGTTTTCATGCTCTCTTGTTTGATTGTTCTTGATGATGTACTGTACTATTTTATTTGTTTCTGTTGGATGACTGTAATAACAACACACAATATGATCCTGCACTTTGTACCACTTGCCTGAACATTGGGGACAATGTGTGGGTAAGGTTTGGGGTTGCCAATCGGGCCCCCGTGTATGCACGTTGACGTCCCACGCTTATGAATGGTTAGATTATTGTAGCCAATATTTGTTGTTTTGGATTATTGAGACCGACCATTGTGGGGAGAACCTTGTGATAGTAACGTGACCGTTAGGGAAGGACCGTTAAAAGACATGACTAGGGACATTAGTGGAGACCACCCAATAGCGAGATTGAGCCTAAAAGACGTTTTTCATTTCGAGGGATTTAAACACGAAATTCATATACACTTTTTCAAATTCCTTGTCGTGATTATAGAGTGATCTCGCTATAATATCGCATTGAGTAGCAAAGACAGCCATCAGGATATTGGGTAAGGGTATAGTAGACCATATCGTGTAGACCTTAAGAGATGATTCCAGGCAATGTGTGTATGTTTAACAGTTTTTAGCTATCGTTCCTTTCGACCCATTATGTGTGTAACCATAACCCATCTTTGCAGCCAAACACTCACCTTGTTCGTTTCTAAACCCACCATGAAACCCTAGCCAAAACCCTTAGCCAACCCTTATCCGAAAGTGTGTCGATCAGAAGCAGTAATGAACAGCAGAAGATAGAGCAGAAAAGAAAATTACAGGCCATCCATGAAAATAGATTGGGTCAGTATAACCCAAGAGCTAGAAAAGAGGGTCAATACAGCCCTAATTAAATAAAGAGGGCCAATGCAGCCCCAATTAAATAAAGAGGGTCAATGACGCCCCACAAAAAAACTAAAAAAAAAGAATAAATACAGTTAGTTAGATAGTAATTACAACAGCTGAATAAGAGAGTCGAAGTGACTCCAATAGTGACAAAGAGGGCCAAATGATTGAATTTGAAGCTAGAGAAGTTCAGAGCTGTTGAAGATTGACACGCCGAGGATTTTTGATCCTTTTTACCCTTCATTTCTTAGCCATAACCCCAGCCCCGTTACAACCCGTGTAAAGACCTGGATGATCTTTTGGAAAATGTGATTAGGGTATACGACAACCTTTACCGATAGTCCCTGTCTTGCTACTTGATTCCCTTCTGAGATCAACCTTTTGGACATTTGTGCGTCTTTCATTACAGTTGTCATGTAATTATTGAGTATTCTTGTGCATAAATTCCTTAGACATGACAACATGTGCGACAACCTAGGTTCGAGTGAAATGAGAGTATCCCGTGAGGTAGGGTCGAGGCGAAATGTTTTCCCTAGTATGTTTGGACCTAGTACAACCTTAATGTAATCGGAGCAGTCATGAGTTCAACTCACAATGGAAGGCCATAGATCAAACAGAATAAGGATGAGGCCAGGATGAGATAAGCATTCACGAGTATGGGAAATCACCAGTGCATAACTTGGTACCGATTGAGAGTTGTGTTGTTATTATTTTACTGATATATGCTTTTATTCTATTTTATCGCTAATTTGCTTGAGGACAAGCAACGCTCGGTTTGGGGTTGTTGATAACGCCACTTTTTGGCGTTATTTTCGGTCCACAAACCAATGAGATTGGCTTGTGTTTAAGCAAAAAAGCAGAATTTTATGGTTTATCTAGTGAATTGTGTAGTTTATCCGAAAGAAGGCAATCATCGAGAAAAGAAGCAGAAAATATCCAAAAGAGAGTCCATATCGAAGCCCAACGGAAGCCCGAGATCTAAGCCCACGACCCGTACCCAGATCCGCGAACCAGAACCTGACCCGGACAACTTTCAGAAACCGCGCGGTTTATCCCGCGGTTTACAAACCGCGGGTGTCACTGTTTCATGCCTATACCTTTGTGTTTTCCGGAATTAGGTCATTATCACGACACGTGCGACGGTAGGCAGCGAAAGGGCGATTTTCAGAGCACTTTCACGTATTTTCGAGCCACGATAGAGCATTGATTGAAGACAGTTCACCACACGAAGTGGATTAGAGCCGAGAGAGAAGGGATTCATGTACATTCTTACCGTTTACGATCATTATGATTTCACACACCACTTTCTACCCTTTTTCTAGTGTTTTTATCCACCCCAACATGAACTAATCTTTATATGTTGGGGGTTGGAACAACTACGGATTTTACGATGGATGACGTGTAACCGAATGATTGTTTTGACCTGATTTGATTTATGAAGCATTTGAATTCAGTTTTAATTATCAATTGTCGTCTGATCACCTTCAATTGACTTTCATGGTTTTTGATTAAGTTTGAGAAAATTAATTAATAACTAGATCAAGTAATCAAGTGCCGGAAAGGAGATTCGGGTAGAGATAGCCGAATCACTTTATGCTCGAAATAGTTTGACCTAATGAATTTTAAACCTTAGGTGTTGATCGAGAGATAAAACCTACGTGTCTTGAAATAAAATATGTTATTGCTTGAGAGAGAATAACAGTGACTTTTACAAACTAGGGTTCATAAAGACAATCAATAATAATCATTGTTCGGGTATTCGTTTATCAATAGTATAGCCATAGGAAGTCCAACCCTCAACCTTTTCTCTATCAAAGTTCTTCCAAAACCTTCCGTTAAGCGATTCTAGTATTATTTTAGTTCTAATTAGTTTTTAAGCAATTTTCAAACCATCCTCCAATTGTGACAGTTCAGTTAATAGATCTTATAGTCATTGTGATACTTAGTTCCTAGTTCCCTGTGTTCGATACTCGTACTTTTTGTACTATTACTTGACTTCGATCCGTACACTTGCGCTTAGATTTAGGGGGTGTAAGTCCGCGGACGTCCGGAAGGACACCTCGCGGACGTCCGGCCCGCAATGACCGAATTCCCCCAAAATCTCTCTGTTGCTTTCGCGGCTCATCCGCGGACATCCGCACACCGCGGACGTCCGGCCCTTGGCCTCGCGGACGTCCGTGAATCCCCAAACCTTGCAATTCGATTTTCGGGGTGTTACAATCCTCCCAACCTTAAAATGATTTCGTCCCCGAAATCTACATCCTTTACAACCCAAAGCTAACCGACTTAACGCCAACCATAATTCATCAGTTCCTAACTGGAATCCATATCCCCCCACACAGTCTATAAAGGCAAATCCTCGAATAATTTCTTACCATCAAAACCCCTTCAAGTACACTGTACTTATGTCCGGATAAACGTTCCAACCATTGGGGAACTCCCAACCAGACGACTTCGGTTGTCTCCCAACCTTAGAATGTTCCATACTTCCCGATTACGGTCCAGACTCTAAGTCAATTCAAAGCCTAATTAATACTGAGACCAACCGAATCTCTAATTTCAATTGTCCCTATCGTTAACTGCCATCCACATCCAACGAGTTCTAATATACTCCAAGAAGCCATCCCAACATCAATCATTAAACCGACAAATTCTTTAACCATACACGAAGGTTATTCCACCAAAAGCACTCATTACAATTAAGCATCTTAAGGTTACTACAATCGTTACCATTCTTTCATTTACAATCGGACTAAACCCTCCAAACACGCTAACGGTCTCCGACCTCAAACCCACAAGGTTGACACCTAGTTATACCACCAAGCTTTGAACTCTAACGGGACTCCACACACGAGTTCCGTTTACCGAGCATTTTCACAAAACTAAGGTTATCAATACGGTGTCTAAAGGGTCCTCCATGCGATAATTGTCCAAGGCCTAAAAACCGGGTTACTGACAAAATGGTTATACCAGCCTCAAAATATGTTACCGCAATTTAACCCTCCAATTACCACAAGTACATCGACTTTGCTACCGATATCATCCGGCCTATAGTCATATCCCGTGTCTAAACGCCCAACTTTTCATAGTCAAGGTTTTATACAACTTACCTTTAACCGGGGTTACTTAACCTTTCCAAGGTCCTAATGAGTTCAAGATTTTCAAGTGAATTATTCAACAAATATGTCAATCAAAACTTTTATATAAGTGTTTAACACAAAAAATTCATACCACATTAACTGTACGCATAAAAACTACTACTATTAATTCGGTAGTTGCGCAAAAATGGACACGCTCGTCCCACGTATGAAAATCATATTGAACACTATTTCATGGCAGTTTAGATTATCAACAACACGCAAAAATGTAATAAACAACTCCTTTAAAATGAACCACTACGGTCCCCGTATGGATTGACTCATGACATGCACGTAAAGTAACTGCCCACTTTAAAAGGGGGTGCAACAAAAGTTTCACACGTGCTTCAAAAGAAGTCCAAACGGCACTTGGCTCAAAATTCCTTTTTTACCATAAAATGGCATGGAATAAGGTTCACCAACAAATTTGCGCGCGTCAGTTTATTTTACAAAAATGATGAAACGATTCATAAATACACTTTGGTCAAAACTTAACATGACTTGTGTAAGTTTCAAATTTAAAGACAAAATCAATACGCTTTCATCATTTAGAGGTATTGACTAAGACAATATGAGGGAAATCACAAGTCGGGGTAGGCATGCACGCTTATAACACTTTCTTAGCAATTTTCTTGAATTGAAATAACATGCATCAAATGGTTCATGACAAAATTTCAAAATATGAAATTCTTGAAATCCATTTCTAAAAATTTTCTCACTCGGTCATATGATGACACATGAGTAAAACATTTCTGACAAGGTTCGCACTCATCAATGTGTTTTCCAAAACTTAGGAGAAAATAAGTGTTTATAAATTGTTGACACCAAAAGGGTTCAAATCAACTTTCGACCTTGAATCATACAAATAGTGCGCATTAATATTCAAAACATAAACGGTTCCACACACTCTAGGTTTAAGCAATTGATTTTCCAAAATCTCCGTTACGGAGCATTTACATCAAAAGTTTCTCATTCGAAATATAAAACGTTAAAACGTTAACGCCTAGAAGCTTATTTGTTACAATATACTTAATATACACATTTTCTCCAAAACCAAAAAGGTTTACAATTTTTTTTTCCAAAGTGTTCCTCGAACTAAAGTTGACCAAATGTCAACGATTCACACATTTGTGTTTTCAACATGTAACGAGTTGAATCCAGATCCGTGCAACAAATATGAAATCGAAATAATAAACAATAAGAACAATGATTTCAACTGGTCATCCCTGTATTATGCTTTCAATCAGAGTGTTTACAATACGAGTAGGAAAGCAAATGAGATGATTAACCTATTTTTCTAGGCTAATACAACATTATATACCTCGGGCCCGTGGTTAACAAGCCCACGACCCGTTCACTATGGACTAAGATTAAACAATTACAAAATAAACCCTTGAACTTAAAATCAACATAAATTCTACCCTAACAATCCCCCCCTTTGATTTTGAGTTCGAGTTCGCGCTCTATCTCTTGCCAGTTAAATGCGTAGCGTTTGCGAAGAGCGAAATGAACCTCGAAGAATCTGATGGCGCGGCGGTAGTCGAGACGTTCTTCAATCATATCCAAAGCAGTCTAAGCAGTTCTTTTATTCAGATTGGGTACATAGGATACCTTTGGATTTTCGGATTCGTGCTTGATGATCTTCCGAAGAGCGTCTTGAACTTTGAGCAGTGTGCCGTCGCAAAATCGATCTACCTGACTGAACCTCATAAACTTCTTTTCTTTCTGAGCGTTGAGGAAGACGATCCCAAATTCCGGTTGAAGCAGCATTGCGTTCTCGGGATACATCGACAGTTCAGGAGATTTCAGATTCGGTTTGAGCAGATTTACCTTCTTCACTCGGTTCTCGATTGCCATTTGAAAGTCCGTAAGATAAGAGATCATAATAGAACGGACGAGGAATCGACGAACCGCTTCGAGCGCCTTTGTTACAGCAAGCGGTCGGATGGTTCTGGTGCGAAGATCTCTCAGAATAACCAGGAGGTCGAACGGATGGAGATGCTTAAAGTCAGCTTCAGAAAAAATCCATTCTTTTCCTTCTTCACGTCGAACAGTGAACACGGGAAAGACGATCTTCATAATTCGGTTTGACTGAATCTTTAGCACCTCTGAAATTTTATGTTTGGTTCGAACCTGGTCTCTCGGGAGACACCGCTTCATGGCTTCTACGTATCGGAGTTGGCGTGCTGGATCAGGACTGTAGATGCCAAGACAGAAGGTCGGCTCGATCGGGCGAATTCGGTGAACAAACAGCTTCTTCATAGATTCCTCCAGATGAGGAATGAGGACCTTGATCTTCTCCCAACGGTTTTGTTGCAGAGAAGGGGGAGGAAGATCAAGAGCTGTCGTTTACTGAGGAGATGTCGGGATTTCTGCATTTGAGCTTTCGGGTTGATCTGAAGTCGTAGCGGGTTGAGTCGAGTAAACGGGAGTCGTACCATAGAAATTCTGAAGCAGAAACTGGTCGTAATCAACGTTGTCGTCTTCATCAGTGGGAAACACAAAGTTTACCTCGAAGTTTACGGCTCTGGCAGCTTTTTCGTACCATGCGTCTTCGATTTCAGGGTTGGTTTCACATGCATGATCAATCAAAGTGAGCGTCGGCATGTCTGATGGTTCTTGTGCGACCAATTCCTGTGTTGTGCCCTCAGGCTTTTCAACCGTTGGGGCTTCGTCATCTGAAATATCCATGTCGATGACCATCTGTGCTAATGGCAACTCGGCTTCGGGTGTTGCTGTTGAAGTTGCCGCAGTTGGGGGTTCCTGTTGAACCACTGTTGTAGTTTCGGCAGTCACGATCTGGACGATCTCGGTTTGGCGTAGACGCTTCTCCCCCTCACGGTGATCAGGATCATCCTGGTCATCGTGCTTGCGTTTGAGACCGCCGACTTGACTCTTACAAGTGTCTTCTAGTGAGCTGACCCTCTCAGATAGCGTAGCAAGCGCTATGTTGTAGTCGTTGAGGGTCGAGTCAATGGCGTCAAGGCGTGACGTGATGGACGAAGATGGAGCAGTAACCTGTGATCGGAGAACGGAGATCAGGTCTGCTTTGGCAGATGCGGTTGTGTCGGATTCCTGGAGCAGTTGGGCTAAGAGCATCGTCTTCAGGGTGTCCACCGAATAAGTAGGTTGCGGTTGAGGCGGTGGAGGCACAGAGGCGGTTTCAGTGTCGACGAGGTGGCCCTTTTCTTTGATAGCACGCATCGCTTTGGCAAGTTCAGCGGCTACAAGTTCCTGCATTTGTTGCTCCATAACCTGTCGGACAGCCTCAAGGGTGCTGTCCAGAGACCCTTTTGACACAAAGTCGGGTAAAATAATGTCGGGCTCACTTAGAGTACCCATTGAGGCATCTACCGTAGAGGTAGAGCCACATACGTTCACAGTTGGCGTGATGTTAGCTGTGGTAGGATTTCCCTCCGATCCTTGTGCTCCACCTGGAGGTGAAGTCACTACGGTGGTTCCGGTCGAGTCACGAAGATTCTCGACTTGGTGTTGTACCTCTTCAAGTGTCCTAGCCAAAGATTCATCTATTTCAAGTGGCTCTAGACTCGATTGTGCACGAAATGAAGTCGAGACCGGGGGCTGCTGGTCTCTTATTTCAACACCAACACTCTCCGAATGAGAGGCCGGTGGAAGTTGTGCTTGTTCCCCGTGTAATATTGAAACATCCGTCTGTCGTGAGACGGATGAGTGGATGAGGGGGTCGTGCAATTGCTCCACTGGGTCCACGGAGGCTTCTTCAATACCCCGTCCCAACAAATGAGACGGGATAGCAGATGTGGCAACCCGGATATGACGTGGCTGGTTTCGCTCAGGAGCCTCGTTATCTTTACGGCTCAATCTTTCTTGGTTCGCTTTCGACCTTAACTCCCTCCTTCTCACATGTTCTATGTCCCGGGGAAGGTCCCTCCAGCTCTGGCTGGACCATGGGATTCCCTAACTCTCGTCTATATGCATAGCACCGATATTATCCTGCTCCCCCTCAAAACATACATGGGGATTGACTTGCTCCCCCTCGGAGTGAGAGTGATATCAACACAAGAAAAAATATTTAGACTTTGTAAGAAAACAGTGTGATTCTTCCCTTCTGATTGAGGTTGTTGATCCGCCATGGAATATCTGTAAAAAGACCCAAAGTTAGAAACTGAGGCGGATAAACAAGTTCCGGTGCGTACCTTTGCATTATGTGGCTCAATCTGATACAGATTGAGGACAGGTAGTGATGAAACAGGTACTGGACTGACAAACACAGAGGTGTCCGGACAACATATTGGAAAACAATAGTTTCCGGACAAACCATTGTATCCGGACAAAAGGTGTCCGGACAGCAACAGTTTCCGGATGGCAGGATAGATTCCGGATAATGTTGAGGATTCCGGACAAATAGGACTGTCCGGATACTCTGGGATGTTCACAAACATTGCGCTGGTCTTGTAGAGTTTGCCAAAATAGGACTGTTTGGATAAAAATGACCCTTCTCTCGCTCCCCCTCAGACTGAGCATGGGGATGGCTTTGCTCCCCCTCAGAATGTGCGCGTAGAGTGAAGTGCACACGGGAGTATCCACACACACAAAAAAAAACTTTTAAACATATTTAAGAAAAATGGTGTGTGACGCTCCCCCTTAACAGTAGAGTAACATACCTGATAGCTGATCATGCTCCCCCTAAACACATGAGCAGCTTGTTAAAGCACAGGTATAGACAAACCTCACGCCTTCTTAATATTGTTCCTTGTAGATCGTGAGCAGCTCCCTCCTTGCGGTCATGTGTGTGGAGCATCCAGTGTCTAAGGACCACACATGACCGTCCTGCAAAATAAATTTAGCGGACCTTCGATACCCAGATTTGCCTGGGTCCGGGAGGGTTAGGTTTGGCACCTCTTTGAGGAACTTGCTTTGACACAGCTTTCCCCTTAGGTGTAGGTTTTACACCGTTTGTGGGAACTGATTTAGGCACATGTTGCCTCCTAGGTGTAGATTTTACACCGTTTGGAGGAACAGGTTTGGCAGCAGGTTTCCTCTTTGGTGCCGGTTTAACCTCAGTAGGAGCAACCCATCTAGGAGCAGGTTTGGTCTCCCGCTGTGGTTTAACCGCTGATTGGTAACCCCGTTTTTGATAGTGTCTTTGCTGGTTATGACGGGGTTTGCGTTTGGCTGTATGATTAAACCTTTGATATGACCCAAACCAATCATTGTTATGGATATCATCAAAGTCATTCCAACCACAACTAGAACAACACAAACGATCGTGTGATAATTGAATCAATTGCTGAATGGAATAAATTTTCATCGGAAAATTAACATCTCTATTAACAAAATTATTCCTATGATTCCAGGCACAATCGTTTTTGTTCATCCTAGGATGAAAGACAGTATTGAACGACTTTGATGCATCATCCTTGACAGATTCCTTGGCTGGCCACTTTGGTTTTATTTGTTTAGCTCGACCGGTTTTATCCGAAACAATAGGGACAGTACGGTCAGTGACTTTTGAGGAAACAGGAATCTTAGTGGTCTGTCGTTCGGTCTTTTGCTTCGGCTGTGATTGTTTTTGAGAATTTGAAGCATTTTTAAGAATCTTGATCACAGCCGGAGTCTTGGATTGAGAACAGTCGCCCTTTTGAAAATTGACCGGACGATTAACCACTGGAGACAAAAAGTCAGAATGACTTGGAAGAGGTTTGTCGAAAGGGAACGACTCAAACTCTCTATCAGAATTACCTTCGGAGTTCATGTATTCTGAAAAATCTATCTCCGGAATTTCAGGACTTGGATCGGTCGAGGAAGGCGAGCAACACTTTGTGCTCGTGTGTGTCGGGGAACTTGGTGCGGAAGCTAGGAAAAAAATCAGAGTTCAAGTTCCGTGAAACACTCTTATCTTGGGAATCTAAATCGTCTTGTGTTGAAAAAGTTTTGCTAATAAAAGCTTTGCACGAAGACGTGTCAGATGAACTTGAGGAAAGTTCGGGTGAAATCTGCTTTTCAGTTTGGAGTTGGTCAATCTGCTCTTGAAGCTGACCATTACTCACTTTCTCTTGCATCACTTCTGTTACCAAAGCAGACAATTGTGATGTGAGTCGATTGATTTCAGACCGAAGAATCTCCTGTCCTTCATCAGACATAACTTCGGTTTTGACCGGTTGTTGATTCTCAAGTTTTTCAAGTAAAGCTTGCTTTTCCATTTGAAAATTGGACCTTTCTTTCTCTAATGACTCCTCCAACTCGACAATCTTTGCTTCCAAGATGAGAGGGGGAACATAGAGTTTGAACTCGTCCGTCTCATTCTTGGTTGCTGGTGCTTGGTCCTCATCCTTTTGGGAGGAATCCTTGGGCTTAGCAACCTTGTAGGGGTCGAAGTAGTCATTCGAGAGGTACTTCTTTGGATTTTTCTGATAAGAATAATTTAAAGGCTCATAACAAAATGGAAGTTGTATTCCTCGTTTGTGTGTGCGCTTATATTCCTCGGTTTCCTCTTCCTTTTCAGGTTCAAGAGGACCAGTCCATTGGATTGCATATTCCGGATACTTTTTATCTAACCCAAAGCAAGCAAAATCATACAAAGTTGGTGTAAACCATCTTCCCTTTTTCAAATAATGTGGGTTATCATATCTGATTCCCCATTCTTTGTTGAAATAGGTGAACTCTTTGGGTTTATTCAGAAAGATGGTTTGATCAGTTTGACCCCTTTTGTGGAGTTTCGTTTCAAGATCAAGAATTTTCGCAACAAACTCCTTGTGCTGAATTTGAAGAGCAGAGCATTGATAAACAATTTCTGCTTTTTCATTCAAGCACTGATCAAACTGTGACTGAAGTTCAGATAATTTGGCCCGTAGGTCTTTAGGTGCTATAGAAAGATTTTTGCATTTCTCCTTTAAAATAGCATTTTCAGACTTATATTTTTCAGTTATTTTCTTTTGAACATCTAGCTTTTCGGTTAGAGACCTAATCTCAAGCAGTTGTTCTTTAGAAGTGGCCTTAAAGGTACCTACCCGTTCAGAAAGAGGTTTCACTCGGTCATAAAGTTCTGAAAAGATAGGTTCACATACCTGACACGGCCTTTTCATGTCTTCTTCAGCAGGAGACATCTTCAGTTGCACTGGAGTGATCGTCAGACGTGTAGATTGATTCAAAGTGTAAACCTAACGCAAGGCACTAAGAGTGGAATCCTAACGCAGGTTCTATGACTGGTATTTACTAAGAGTGATCTTACTGGATAGGAATCCAAGTAAGGGTCTGACCGGGAAGTGTCCGAATCAGATCAATTAAGAACAGTTCAATAAATCACAAAGTGTCCGGGTAAAACAAAGAATCTGGATGGCACAGATTCACGAATACTTAAAACCAGGATGGTAAAACCAGGAATCCGGATGATATAGTCCGGATAGGTGAGGGAATCCGGATGTACTAAGTTTCCGGATAACAATGAAGTTTCCGGGTACAATGGATTGTCCGGATAAGATATGTCCGGAAACACTGGGTTTCCGGATACAAATGTTACCCGGATAGTATAAGGAATAGTGACTTACCCGGATTGCAGAACTTACCCGGAAAAATGACTTACCCGAAAAAACTTGATTGTCCGGAAAAACTGGAAGAATCCGGATGGAAACACAAATGTCCGGACACTATCAACTTGTCCGGAAAACGCGACTGTTTTATCCGGACTCTGCGGCTGTTTTATCAGTTCGATCGATTTCTCAACTAGGGTTACTCAAGATTGTTCCTGAAAGATTAGAAACAATACCAAGCACAAAAACAAAACTAATCCAATCGATTTTAGAGCAAAACAACACCTTTTGATGTCAAAAATCCGATTTTTAAATAAGAACACAACTAAAAGTTTCTGAACTTATTATGCGAAATTGACCAATCAAACGAACGAATTTGGATGTGAAAGTTTGCAGAAACACTTATAATTATGATGCTAACACAACCCAACAAGCAAAATTGAACAATTTACGCAGAATCACAGATTTGAAAAATCAAGAAAAGTCAGACGTGAAAAAGTCAAACTAACCAGAAATCAACGATTGAGACTTTGAATCGAATCCGTCCGTCTGCTCTGATACCAATTGTTGAATCCAGATCCGTGCAACAAATATGAAATCGAAATAATAAACAATAAGAACAATGATTTCAATTGGTCATCCCTGTATTATGCTTTCAATCAGAGTGTTTACAATACGAGTAGGAAAGCAAATGCGATGATTAACCTATTTTTCTAGGCTAATACAACATTATATACCTCGGGCCCGTGGTTAACAAGCCCACGGCCCGTTCACTATGGACTAAGATTAAACAATTACAAAATAAACCCTTGAACTTAAAATCAACATAAATTCTACCCTAACATAACGTATTGTGAACTATGCATGATCTCCATGACACTAACGTATACTTTGACCAAAAAGGCCTTTATTTATACAATGGGTTAACAAAACGTTTTCATGCACGACTCGTTTATCAAAGTGTTGAGAAACAATGGTTACCAAGCTATGCATACACCTAGTCGATATAGTGCATTTACATGAAAATGATAATAAAACAATCAACTGACCAAAAGCGCATTAAGTAAATTGTTATGAAACACTATCAAAGTGTTCTTTCGTGCATTACTTACGTCATGTATAAATCAATCCACAAACTGAACAGGTTGCAACAAATTATGCTAACACAAATCTTTGAAATAGAAAATTACGTGACACTAAAGTTCCCAAAACTTATCTCTTTGGTCGCCTTATAGTCATTCAAATAAATATTTCTCAACAAAGCTCGAGTGGGACAAAATGTCCAACTTAACTCATAAATTTCACATAATTAAATGGAGTATGCACATTGTGAAATTACGTTCACATGACTCAATACGTCGTAAAATAAAACTCCATGAAATTTAATGAGCTTAATGACCTCAAGTCAATAAAATGACACCAAACATTGTGCTTCCAAAAGTCAAATTGCAATAAGCAAAATCATGACTAAAACGCCAAAATGCCAAACTTCCATTCTTGTTGTAATACTATACAAACAATATTGATCACAAATTTGTATAAAACAAAGTCCTCAAAATAGCTTTACGTAGACATAATGGAAGATAACTTTCCGTCCAAACTTTAACATATGTGGAGGAGATCCAATGTTAAGGTCATAAGCCGTAGTCACTTGCCCAACATCTTAAACATCGTAAAAATTATGGATGTCACTATATCCGAAAGTAATGTTGAAAAATAATGAAATAAAGCAAAACAAATCCCGGCGGAGTTTGCAACTCCCGCAATAAAATAATTTCATGTAGGTTTAAAAACCCATAATTTGGAATCTTGTGTGTGTGCTAAACATTTTCCAAAATTTGTAACACAATCCATATAAGGATTTGAAACACAAGAAATAATCGGTGCAACTTATTTTTCAAAATAAATCTTGTGCATAACTTAGTCGGCACTCAACGTCTCAACCCATACTCCTCCAAATCCCTCTGGTCCACTATTGTCATCCGGATAGTCAAACCTCTTAAGGTAAGTTGGGAAATACATCAATTAACCTTACGGTTTCTCCTCGAATCAAAGTCGGTTCAATAATTCTATGGTTCTGATCCAACCATCAATCTCGACCCGAAACGGTCTACTTAAAGCAAATGTCATGCTTATCGTCACCCTTAGTGACTAATGCTAGAATCGTCCATCTATTCCAACGACTACTAGCTTAGAAATTTCTTCACTACCCCATGATCGTCACGTTAAAGTAGTTCAAGTACGCACATGTGGCTAGTAGATTCACCATGACACTGGCCAGGTGTCATTATGAACGTACCGTACATGGTTATCCTTGCTACTCTAGACGTGCTTCTCGTTTCTAGAAACTCCATCGACCTCGAAACCACCTATCTTAGAGTGCCAAATGGTGAATTTCACTCTCATTTACTTAAAAGAACGCTATTTTGAGTCTAGGTATCCACAATTAACACCTAATTCTCTCAAACTTATGCTCTGATACCAACTTGTAACACCCTCGAATTGGGAAAGAGCAACTAATTAAAATTTTCAATAATACATCCGAAATAATAGGATTTCTTCCTATGATTCAATAGGTGAAACACCTCAAATTAGAATCTATATTTAATCTCAACATTTAATAATTCAAATCTTATTACAAAGACTAAACTCACTTCGGATATTACTTAACCTAAATGAGAAATGCTATTCCCAAGGGCAACTGCGGAAAACATCACTTAAGCTATTCACCTCTCGAGCACTTTACTAGCACAAGACCTTTCACACGTGTCACTAGAACTACTCCCAACCTGAGACCTGGTGCACATGCCGACAAATAAAAAGGGTTAGGCTAACGCCTAGTGAGTTCAAGAGTTTATAGCATGATTGAAATAAATCTTTAAATGAAAGTTTGCAATATAGTTTATGATTTCCAAAGAGTTTACAAAAGGATATAAATGACTCATTTTCCAACGCACCCAAAATCCATGAGGAATATTCCTAAAAGGTAATAAGCGTTTTTCCAAAATGAATACCAATCCAAAACTCACTTAATACGTGAATAAATCCTTATTATGCAAAACCTTTAAAGACAGTTGACAACAAATAAACTCAACCCGTAAAATCATGGAAAGCCATCCATTTAATTATAACCCTTCATTTAAAACATAATACGAAGCAATACTCACGCAACCGTAAAATGTAATGAAGTCCAAATACCATAAATATGGAAGTGACCTGCTTCATTTAAACTTCAATATACATGGAGGGAAATCCAATATTGAAGTCATCCAATCGCAGTCAAATGTATAAGACCAACAATAATAAAACCGGGACAATATACAATCCCAAATAGGTTGGCCAACGACGGGGGAGACCCGTATCCATTTAGAGTGGATGAACACAAAAGTACGCCACTCTAACAATGTTAATCGTACGACCAAAAGACAGGTGACCTTAGCGAAGTATCGTCAAGAATACCGCCAAAGGCTCGGCTCAAGGGGGATACAACCATGGCATTGCCCCAACATGGCGGAGGTTATATTCGCCCAACGTGCTCGTCCATGACTCAGCCCTCCTATCGTACCCTTGAAAGTAAAGGTCTTTTAGCATGGGGCCCGGACAAATCCCACAACACCCAGCAGACCATCAAATAAAGACTGACTCACGTGCCTATGAATCCAATGCAACACAGTCTATGATAATAAGTCCATCCTGGAATGACTAACGCACCCAGTCATTTAAATAATAATAATGCGCAATAAATGCAATATGGTGCAATAAAAGCAAAGCATAAATATGACTCTACATCGAGCCATTAAAATCGGACAAATGTCCCCAAGACTATCTCAAAGTCAAAACCGAGCAAAATGCTCAAATACTCATTAGACCCATATACATTGGTCATCAAATAGCATAAAAATGCATTTAAACATCAATTGGGTAAACAAGTACCACAAGATCATTATTAACCTAAAACTCAACACGGGTTAAACAAAAGGGCTTTCCCAAAGAACTCACACCCTTATAATTCTCAAAATGTTTATTGACACTAAAACGTGCATTCTCCCCAAATGGTTTATAAAATCATTTAATACAAATATGATAAAACCATCAAATAACTTCATTTTGAGCAATAAATCTTTTAAGGATATAATTATGATTTCCACATGTCAAATATCCAAAAATCCCCAAATATGGGTGTTTTACAACATTATGAAGATAATACTTCAAAAGGGTTAAAATAACCAGATACCCCAACAATTGATATTTTCAAGTAAAACACACAAACATTTGGAAAATACTATTTTTGGCATGTACAAAGTTTTCACAAAGCAACTTGAACTCACCTTGCTAGATTTAAGCTAAATCTAGTATTTCTCCAAACGTAAGCTCCTTTGAAGAAGTTTGCATCTTCAAGCCAAAGTCTCCAAAACCTAGATCCATAAGTTTCCAACCATCAATACCAAGACTAACCATGTAGAATCACTCCCCAAACATAAAACATCAAGACCCCCAACTTATATCAAAACCCTAGTTCTTATAGATGAAGAAGACAAGGTTTCTTTAACAAATCATCACCAAAATCGTCCCACAACATCACAAGATAGAAAGAAGATGAAATCAACAACAATAACACTCTTGGGTAGGGAGATGTTACCTTTTCCACTTGAATCCTCCAAAAGATAGCTCCTAGACTCCCAAAAAGCTCCAAGCTCTCAAATGTTCAACAATGGTGGAAGTGGGTATAGTTTGGGTAGAGAGGATGAAGAAGAAGAAGAGGGATTTAGGGTTTCATAGAAGGAGAATTCGTATTTTAGAGAGAGAGAGTTGAGAAATGAGAAGGGGGGAAATGAGAGGAAAGAGAGAGGGAATGGCTTAAGAGGAAAACAATTTATTCCATCAGATGGTCCGCGGACGTCCGGAAGGACACCTCGTGGACGTCCGACCCGCAATGACCGAATTCCCCCAATATCTCTCAGTTGCTTCCGCGGCTCATCCGCGGACATCCGCACACGGCGGACGTCCGGCCCTTGGCCTCGCGGACGTCCGTGAATCCCCAAACCTTGCAATTCGATTTTCGGGGTGTTACAAAGGGCTCCTAGGGTGTTCTTCAGTTTTCCGTTTTTTTAGGTTTTCCCTTGAACCTGGCCCTATATATATATATATATATATATATATAAGGAGTTTGTTCAAGAGAGAACATGGTTGTTTGTGATAACTGTGAGATCCGATCACAATCATATGTATTAATAATCAATGACTATTATTAAAAATATTAGTTTTGATGATTGTCCGTTATATTTTTAAAAAAATATGGATAATATTTAGGGGTAAATTGGTCTTTTTGTAAATCTCTCTCTCCACTCTCCGGCAAACCTTACTTCAGTCAAACTTATTCTGGCGTACACCCCTGTAATACCCAATAACTTTTAAGCAATAAGATACAAACCGTCTGTGATACCCACTGTGATAACAAATAACTTCTAAACAGTAAGACACAAACTGTCTGTGATACCCAATAAATGCACAAACCGATTGAGATACCCACTTTGATACCCAAAAATTGAATGTGATATCCACTGTGATACCTTTCTATATGGGTTGAGACCATATATGATCTGAATTTTTAGAACACACATACCAATTGTGATACCCACTATGACATCAAGATTTGAAGAAAAAAAGAAAAAAAACATCAACTGAAATGGTACAACAGTAGCCGTCAACGGAATATATGGCGGTGTTCTTCCTCCTCCTCCACCTTAAACTCAACCTAAGCAAACCAACGACGACGAGGGTTGCTCATCATGCCAAGCAAGATCGGAAGGATTCTTCCCTTTGTTCGTCGTTCTGTATTGTCCTTGTCCAAAAACTTCAAACTATAGCTTCTTTTTTCCAATTGCTATTCAACTCATCAATAACATATTCCAAATCTTAGCTAAAAATAATAAATACTGTTAGGGCAGGTTTTATAGTTGATTTAAAGTTCAAGGGTTAAATTGTATTTGTTTAAATTAGAGCTTATTAGTGAACGGGCCGTGGGCTTGTTAACTATTGGCCCGATGTATTTAATGTGTGATTAGCTTGGAAAAACAAGCTAATCATCTCTTTAGCTTTCCAACTCTTATTGTAAAATTCTCTCTGAAAGTTAATGAAAGGGATGACAGTTGGAAATCATAATTCTTATTGCTTATCATATTCGATTTCATATTAGTTGCACGGATCTGGATTTAACAATTGGTATCAGAGCAGACAGACGGATTCGATTCAAAGCCTCTCTAGTAATTTCTGGTAAGATTTTGACTTTTCCCGTATGTGTTCATCTTGAATTTTCGAAATCGTGATTCTGGCTAAATTGTTCAGTTCTGTTTATTGGGTTGTGTTAGCATTATACTTGTGAGTAATTCTGCAAATTTTTGCATTCCAATTCGATCGTTTGAGTGATTAATTTAGCAATTTAAGATCAAAAGTTTTTGGTAGTGTTCTTGATAAAAGATTGGATTTTTAACCATCAAAACTTGTTGTTTTTGCATTGAAATCGATTGGATTAGTGTTATTTTTGTGTTTTGCATTGTTACTAATCTTCCAGGATCGATTTTGGGCAACCCTAATCGAAAAGTCGATCGTTTTAAGCAAACAGCCGCAAAGTCCGGATAAACCAGTCGCGGTTTCCGGACAAGTTGATAGTTCCCGGACGTTTGTGTGAATTCCATCCGGACACTTCCAATTCCATCCGGACTCCTCATTTTTCCGGGTAAGTTCTGCAATCCGGGTAAGTCATTTTTCCTTACACAATCCGGGTAACATTTGTATCCGGAAACCCAGTGTTTCCGGACATATCTTATCCGGACACTCCATTGTACCCGGAAACTTCAGTGTATCCGGAATCATTTCACATCCGGTAACCTCAGTTATCCGGAAAGTGTATGGTATCTGTTATCCGGAAAACTTACTCTGTCCGAATTCTTTCTGATATCCGGACTCTTTCAGTTATCCGGACAATTCAAGTATCCGGTATCTTCATCTTATCCGGATACTTCTGTTTTTGTTTATTGATCCATTTGCATCAAATCTGATCCGGACACTTCCAGATCAGATCACTTATTTGGATTCCTATCCAGTAAGTTCAGGTTAGTCAAATCACTCGTAGACCCTGCGTTAAGGTCATCACTCTTAGTACCTTGCGTTAGGTTTACACTCTGAATCGATCAACCCGTCTGACGATCACTCCGTTGCAACCAAAGATGTCTACCTCTCGTGATGCTCTCGCAATTGGAACTGACACCAAGCCACCGTGTCTCTATCCGAACGAGTACAGCCAATGGCGAGATAGGTTCATGATCTTCATAGAGTCCAAGGACAACTATGGGTACATCAAGAGAGCTCTGGATAATGGCCCAATTCCCAAGCCAATGAAGGACATAGCTGCAACTTCAACTGCAGTAGCTCGACGTGAGGACAAGACTCTTGCTGAAATGACAGAATTTGAAAGAGGCATGATTGAAGGTGAAAAGCATGCAAAGAGATATCTGATTCAAGCTCTTCCTAATTCCATCTACACTGCCATAGATAGCTACAAAGAGACGGCTAAGGGCATGTGGGACCAAGTAGCCAGAATGATGCGTGGGAGCGTTGTAGGAAATCAGCTGAAGATAAATAGCGCGATAACCAAGTTCGATGGGTTCAAGCAGTGCAACGGTGAATCTCTCACCCAGACCTATGAACGATTCTGTCTACTCCTCATTGAACTGAACAAGAATAAAATTGTTCGTTCCAATACTGAGAACGCTCTAAAGTTCCTCAACAACTTGCTACCTGAATGGAAAGTGTATGCTTCTCATGTCAAGCACAACAACTTGATAGAGAACATCAACATCAATGAACTGTATGAGACACTTCTCCAAGACGAGGATGAAGTGAATGAGCTTCTGGGAGAAAAGAAGAATGAGCCAAAACCATCTGCTGATCCTATTGCCCTCATGACTTCCAAACTAGGGAAATCTTCGAGCAGCAAATCCAGACGCGGTCCACAGCAAAGCTCCTCCGAGTCAGAACCTGAAGATGAGAAAGACGGTGATGCTGATGGTGAAGTATCATACTTAATGAAAGCTATTGCCCTTCTGACGAAATCCTTTCAACAACAACAGTTCTACAATAAGCCATCTTCCAATAGTCAACGCTACTCCACTTCCTCCAATAAGCGTCATGACTATAAGGATCGGTATGAAGGAAAGAAGAAGGTAGAAGAGCAAGATCAATCTGAGAAGAAGGAGAAGACAGAGAAAGGTGACCGGAAGAAGAGAGATGAACCTGTGAAATGCTACAACTGCGGGAAACACGGTCACTTCGCTAAAGACTGCCGTCAGCCTACAGTGAAGAACTCTCACTACCATGAGGCCAAGCTTGCACTGGCCAGACAGAAGGAGGCTGGGGAGGCAATGTTCGTTGAAAATGAGTACTGGCTAGGAAGATCTGATGATGAGGACGATCATGAAGGTGCTGATGCCTTCATGGGATATCAATCGTCTACGGATGAAGAAAAGGCAACAACAAATCAGGTATGTGATTCTTGCCTACAAAACTTCATACTTCAACTGCAAACTATCACCGAAAAGGCAAACTCCCTCAAGGCCACAAATGAAGAACAAAAGCTTGAAATCAGTTCAATAACTGAAAAGCTTAATGTTCAAAGGAAATTAACTGAGAAGTATAAGTCTGAAAATGCTAACTTGACCATTAAATGCAAAAATCTGTCATTAGCACCTAAAGACTTAAGGGCCAAATTATCTGATCTCCAACGTCAGTTTGATCAGTGCTTGAATGAGAAAGAAGACATTACTTATCAATGTTCTTCTCTTCAAATTCAACACAAGGAGTATGTGGCCAAAATTCTTGATCTTGAAACCAAACTCCACCAAAGGGGTCAAACTGATCAAACCATTTTTTTGAACAAACCCAAAGAGTTCACGTACTTCAACAAAGAGTGGGGAATCGGATATGATAACCCACACTACTTAAAAAAGGGAAGATATCAAGTTCCAACCCTGTATGATTTTGCTTGCTTTGGGTTAGATAAAAAGTACCCAGAGTACGCAATTCAATGGACTGGTCCTCTTGAAACAGAAAAGGAGGAGGAAACCGAGGAACATAAACGCACACAAAAACGAGGAATTCAACTTCCATTTTGTTATGAACCTTTAAACTACTCGTATCAAAAGGACAAAAAGTACCTTTCCAATGACTACTTCGACCCCTACAAGGTAGCTAGTCCCAAGGATTCCTCCACAAAGGATGAGGACCTAGCACCTGCAACCAAGACTGAGACGGATGAGTTTAAACTCTATATTCCCCCTCTCATCTTGGAAGCAAAGATAGTCGAGTTGGAGGAGTCCATTGAGAAAGAAAGATCAAGGTTTCAAATGGAAAGACAAGTATTACTTACAAAACTTGAGAATCTACAACCGGTCAAAACCGAAGTTGTGTCTGGTGAAGGACAGGAAATCCTTCGGAGTGAAATCAATTGACTCACATCACAACTGTCTGCCTTGGCAACAGAAAAGATGAAAGAGTACACGAGAAATGGTCAGCTTCAAGAGCAAATTGACCAACTGCAATCTGAAAAGCAGAATTCACCCGACCTTTCCTCAAATTCATCTGACACGTCTTCGTGCAAAGCTTTCTTAGGCAAGATTTCTAGTTCACAAGACGGTCAAGATTCTCAAGACGAGAGTGTTTTAAGGAATTTGAACTCTGATTTTTTCTTAGCTTCCGCACCAAATTCCCCAAAGCACACAAGCACAAAGAGTTCCTCGCCTTCCTCACCTGATCCTAGTCCAGTACTTCCCAATATAGATTTTTCAGCGTACATGAACTCCGAAGGTAACTGTGATGAAGAGTTTGAGTCATTCCCCTTTGACAAACCTCTTCCAAGTCACACTGATTTTTTATCTCCTGTGGTGAATTATACGGTCGATTTTCAAAAAGGTCAATGTTCTAACACAAAGGCCCCAGTTGTGATCAAGATTTCTCAATCAAAACCAACTTCTAAACCAGTTTCTAAAAGGCAATCACAGCCGAGGCAAGAGACCGGATCTTTGCCAACCAATAATCAAAATGGTTCCAATGATTCCAAGCATAATTGTCTTTGTCTATTCTAGAATTAAAAACAGGTGGGGAAGACTTTGACGCATCCTTCTTGACAGATTCCCTCTTTAGCCACTTTGGTGTTTCTTTATTAGCGCGACCATTTTTATCTGAACAACTCAGATCAGAACCCGGTTTAACTGGAGTGCTAGCTTCCGGACCTTCGAGTTCGGGATCTGCACAAGCCACAGTAAATCCGAATCATGCATCTTCACCGAATGCCGACTCTTCTGATTTAGATTTATTGTTTCAATATTTCTATGATGACATACTTAACTCTTCTGCTCCTGTCTCAGCGCAACCGCGACTTGAAGCTGCTCACAATGAGGATTCGGCCGCTTTATCTGGTCCGCCTCCTTCTACGAGCATGCCATCAACAACAATAGAGACAGCTCAACCGTCATCTTCAGATACGCATGCACCTGGTACTGTAACCCTCCCCCGAAGGAACCTATAATATCGGAGATCGCTCCTACTGCTTCGTCATCTGCAACAACCGATACTCAACCTCTGAACTCCTCGAAACCAGAAGTTTTTCAACCATCGACGAATCCTACCCCACTTCCTCCAAGAAACAAGACTGCTACTCTTGAAGCGGTTCAAGACCTTCCATCTGGTTCGTATGTGGATCCGGACGCATCTCACTCTACCCAGCAGCCGCTTCCGCACTCCACCAAATGGACGAAGGCCCATCCCCTACATCAGATCATCGGTGATCCCTCGACTCCTGTTCGTACACGAGGCGCTTCCGCCAACTTCTGTCTATTTTCCGGCTTCTTGAGCAAGATTGAGCCGACGAACGTACGCGAAGCGCTCGAAGATCCAGACTGGATCATAGCCATGCAAGAAGAGCTAAATCAATTCGAAGCTCTAAAGGTATGGCGACTGGTTCCACGTCCTAAGCACAAGACGGTAATCGGCACCAAATGGATCTTCAAAAATAAAAAGGACGAAGACGACATCGTTGTTCGCAACAAGGCGCGTCTTGTGGCCAAAGGGTACCGACAACAAGAGGGGATCGACTATGATGAGACCTATGCTCCGGTCGCACGCATTGAGGCAATCCGTATGTTTCTCGCTTATGCAGCGCACAAGAACTTCACAGTCTTCCAAATGGATGTGAAGACAGCCTTTCTTTACGGCGACCTCCAAGAAGAAGTTTACATGTCGCAACCTGACGGATTTGTGGATGACTCGAAGCCTGATCACGTCTACATCTTAGACAAGGCACTATACGGCTTAAAGCAAGCTCCGCGAGCATGGTACAACACACTGTCAAAGTTCTTGTTAGAAGCCGAGTTCACTCGAGGTACCATTGATTCTACTCTGTTTATCAAGAACGAAAAGGGTCACATAATTCTAGTCCAGATATATATCGATGACATCATTTTTGGTTCTACTAGTCCTTTATATGCAAAGAACTTTGCCACTCTCATGGGAAAAAAATTTAAAATGAGTATGCTTTATGAGATGAACTTTTTCCTTGGTCTTCAAGTTAAACAACTGTCGACAAGAATTTTCATAAACCAGTCCAAATACATTCGGGATATTCTTCGGAAATTCCAATTGGACCAGTCCTCACCAATGAAAACTCCCATGGCAACCAATACAAAGCTTGACGCCGATGCTAATGGCAAGGTTGTCAACGCCAAATTGTATCGGGGAATGATCGGTTCTTTAATGTACCTAACTGCCAGTAGACCGGACATCATGTTTTCGACATTTCTTTGCGCCCGTTATCAGTCAAACCCTAAAGAGTCTCATTACAATGCTGTTAAACGAATTTTTCGTTATTTACGTGGTACTGCTGATCTTGGCCTTTGGTACCCGAAAGAGACAGGTTTTGGCCTATCCGCTTACTCTGACGCGGATCACGCGGGATGCATGTTGGACCGCAAGAGCACCTCGGGACACATTCTGTTTTGGGAGATAGCCTGGTAAGTTGGGCTTCGAAGAAACAACAATGCGTTTCAACATCAACTGCTGAGGCGGAGTATGTAGCCGCCGCAAGCTGCTGTTCCCAAGTAATCTGGATGAGGACACAACTCAAAGACTATGGATTCACGTATGTCAAAGTCCCGATCTACTGTGACTCAAAGAGCGCAATTGCCATATCAAGCAACCCGGTCCAACACACCAAGACGAAGCACATCGACGTTCGGTATCATTTTATTAAGGATCACGTCGAAAGAGGTACAGTCGAACTCTACTTCGTAAATACTGAGCATCAGTTAGCAGACCTGCTTACTAAATCCTTGGACGAAAAACGTTTCAAATTTCTTGTGTTCAAGCTGGGTATGCTAAATCTGAAGACTTAATCCGAATGTGTGCCCGTTACAAGTTCCATACATCTACGCGTAACTGTCTACTCTTCATGAGTATACACTTCCTCGCACCTGTATTCTACTTGTCTCAGTTACACAGTTAGATTTTAGTCTCTGTATTTATTAGGTAGATCTCGTTTGTTTTCTCTCTTTCTTCGTGTGTTTCTCTTATTTCATACTGTCGTCTGTATTTTCGTTCACTATCTCTGTGCTTTCACCATATGTTCTTGTGTTCAGGGGGAGCACCTTGCGGTATCAGGTAATATTCCTCATACTTTGAGGGGGAGCGTCACACACATTTTTTTTCTTAAACATCAAAAGTTTTTGTGTGTGTGGGCACTCCTGCGTGTGTGTTATAGTCATCATCCGAGGGGGAGCGGCACAAGTTTCTTTACAAAAGATTTCACAATTATTTTTGTGTGCCGGACCCCTCCACTGCACTCTACTACACTTTCCGAGGGGGAGCAAGGGTATACCCATGCTCAGCTTGAGGGGGAGCGAGAGACAATACTCTTCCAGTCCAACATCCTGCAAAATTCTAACGCAAAACAGGATTTTTCTAAGTTTTCCGGACAGTATCCGGAAAACTCTTGGTTTTCGGACAGAATCTGGACCGGATAGTTCTCCGGGTCGGATAAGTCCCGGATCCCACCCAGGTATATATTGGTATCCGGACTTCTCATACTTCACTTATCCGGATATCGCAAAACCCTAAACCCTTTTCTCTCTCTCTCTCGCACACAGACTCCTCTCGGATCGAAGTTTTACAGTGTTTTTCGTTCCCAAAAATCAGGTATGTTCCTCGATTGTCACTGCTATTCATATATCTTCGCGTTTCACACACTTTGCACCGCAAACCGACCTCTGATTGGGTTGATCCAACAGTGACCGAAACCCTCAAGGTTTTTTTTTCGTCGGTTTAGCTTCAATGGATGCGATTCAAGGGTTGTCAATACTCCATTACGCTAATATTTGCTTCTGGACAACCCTTACGCACCTACCACTTGATTGGGATCTCCTGTTTGCCAATATGAAGATTGAGTCTTCGTCCGGACACATTCGTCGTGTCCGGACACCTTCAACATCATGATGATCCATCCGGACACTACCATCGCCCGGAGACCTAGTTGTCCGGAAACCTTAGGGTTTCCAGTAAGTTCAACTACCGGGTAGTTTGGTGTCCGGACCCTAATGTTATCCGGAAAAATAGTGTACCCGGGAACCTCTGTCCGGATTAATCATCTTTATCCGGACTCTCTCATTACCTGGACTCCTCTAACACCCGGACTCCCTTGTCCGGAGTCCCAACTTTATCCGGGCACCCCCATTCTCATCCGGTAACCTCGTTCTGTCCGGAAAACTTGGCATTCCCATGTTTGTCCGGACACCCCTGTTGGCAATTTCAGTACCTGTTTTGTTCCTACCAGTCCTCGATCTGTCTCAGATTGAGCCAATCACAGCAAAGGTACGCGCCGATAATTGTTCATCAATCTCAGTAACTAACTGTGCGTTTCTTTTACAGATATTGCAATGGCATATCAACAAAATCCACAACAACCTCCGGAAGAGCATATACCTCAAGAAGAGGAAATCATAAACGACGAAGCAGATGCTGCCTTGGTTGACCCTGACCATGGCACCGAGATGGAGGCGAACAATCACTACCTGGATCCGGCGCTCTTCAGACCCAACCCTAACCACCAGGTTATACCGGATATCCTCATGGTCCATCCTATTCGTGAGGCCCTCAACCACACTACCAACGTCCCGTTGATCTACGTTCTTCAAGTGTGGTTCACGGCACAGGTCCGCACGGCCGGTACTTCACAGACGATAACGGCAATGATAGACAACCAACCGTTCACCCTGACGCCTGACTCCTTTCGCCGACTCCTTTCTCTTCCGGCTGCTGACGCCGTAGGACATGAACGGTACGATCCTACCGTAAATGACGGCACACTATGCGCACAAATCCGTGCGCTCGTCTACAACCATGATCTTCCCAGACCTTCAGCGTTCAACCAGAAATACCTAGCCCCCATATGGTACACCTTGTTTACGATTCTGAACAGGTGTCTATCCTCTAGATGGAAAGGTATAGATCAGTGCACCGGTGACTTTCTACGCCTAGTTCACGCCGTCTGCTACAACCGCCATGTCGACTTCGCCATGATCATCTGGCATGAACTTGTAACCACCATCCGACACATCGGAGGAACGAAATAGAAGAAGTTCCTCCCATACCCGCGTTTCCTATCGCTAACAGTGCGTCAACACATGGACGCTAATCCAGCGATACCCAGACGTGCTGCACATCCGGTATGCCCCATCCGCCATCTTTTTTTTTGAAGGGTATCCGAGGACATTGCCCCGACTAATCCCGACAAGGTGAGGCAATTGCCCCAGCTGCTAAAGCGTGCAGCCCTGAGTTTATCCCCAGTGGCCACAAGTTGGAAGCGCCTGGCTTCGAACTTGGGGTAGATGGGTTACTAGCCACATCCCCCACAAGCCTTAACCAGTACGCCACAAGCCTTGTGGTAATCCGCAATCCATCCAATGCGGTAGCTATGCCCATCCTTGAAGCCCTATTGGCCATCGCAGATCCCAATGCACCAGGGGTAGTTGCTTATAGGGGAGAGTTAGGTAATCCCATGGTCCCGCCAGAGCCGGAGGGACCTGCCCAGGGAGATAGACCCGAGGGACGTGAGGGTTCGAGAATGAGAGGTGGCAGGGCCCGACAAGCAGGTGCTGTCGGGCGGGGTGTGTTAGTTATGAGAGGAAGGGGAGCGAGTGTAGGCGGTGCAGCGGGATCACGACCCGGTTCCAGCCAACCCCAATCTAGGCCCGCACTTCATCGTTCGACCGAACCATCTGTTACTGAACCCCCTTCCCCACCTCACCATGTTGAAGACGTGGTATCTGACTCCACGGACTCCGATACCGACCGTACCATACGCCTGATACAAATACCTCACGGTATCGGACCTAACCCAGATTTCACTGTTGGAATTCCTCTTGACTCACCTCCTCATACTGGAACCGGACCTATTATTAGGACATCTGAGGGAGAACAAGTAGAGGAGTTAGATCATGCGAGGCGGAGAGAACTGCGTTCAAAGTTGAACCAGGAAAGAACGAGCCGTAAAGAAAAAGAGGCTCCTGAGCGAACCGAACCAAGCGATATTCGGGTAGCCACATCTGCTATCCCGTCTCATTTGTTGGGACGGGGTATTGAAGAAGCCTCCGTGGACCCAGCGGAGCAAATGCACGACCCCCTCAGCCACTCATTCGTCTCTCAAAAGACGGATGTTTCAGTCTCACACGGGGAAATAGCACAACTTCCACCGATCTCTCACTCGGAGAGTACTGGTGTTGAAACAAGAGACCAGCAACCCCCGGTCTCGACTTCTTTCAGTGCACCATCGAGTCTAGATCCACTTGTTATTGACGATTCTTTGACTAGGGCACTTGATGCGGAACAACACCAAGTCGCGGCTCTTTGTGACCCGACCGGAACGTCTGTAGTGTCTCCATCTGCCGAAACACGAGGATCGGACGGAAATCCTACCACAACTATTATCACGCCAACTGTGAACGTAGGTGGCTCTACCCCCACGGTAGATGCCTCAACGGGTAACCTAAGTGGTCCCGGAGTTAGTAACCCAGACTTTGTGTCACCAGGGTCCCTGGACAGCACCCTTAAGGCTGTCCGCCAGGATATGGAGCAACATATGCAGCAACATGTAGCCGCTGAACTTGCCAAAGCGAATGCGCGCTATCAAAGGTAAAAGCCACCTCGTCGAAACTGAAACCGCCTCTGTACCTCCACCGATTCAACCGCAACCTATCTATTCGGTGGACACCCTGAAGACGATGCTCTTGGCCCAATTGCTCCAGGAATCCGACACAACCGCATCTGCCGAAGCAGACCTGATCTCAGTTCTCCGATCACAGGTCACTGCTCCATCTTCATCTATTACCATTCGCTTAGACGCCATTGACTCGACTCTCAAGGACTACAACCTAGCGCTCACAACGCTGTCCGAGAGGGTCCGCTCACTCGAAGACACATGTAAGAGTCAAGTCGGCGGTCTGAAACATAAGCACGATGACCAGGATGATCCTGATCACCGTGAGGGGGAGAAGCGACAACGCCAAACCGAAACCGCCCAGATCCTGACTGCTGAAACTACAACAGTGGTTCATCAGGAACCCCCAACTGCGGCAGCTACAACAGAAGCACCAGAAGTCGAGTTGTCTTTAGTAGACATGGTTATAGACATGGAGATATCAGATGAAGAAGACCCGACGGTTGAAAAGCCTGAGGGTTCAACACAGGAACTGATTGATTTTGACTCATCAGACATACCGATTCTGGACATGATAGATCTAGATTGTGAAGCCAACCCGGAGACCGAAGATGCATGGTACGAAAAAGCCGCCAGTGCCGTAAATCTCTAGGTAAATTTGGTCTTCCCCACTAATGAGGACGACAACATTGATTATGATCAGTTCCTGCTCCAAAATTTGTATGGAACATCCCCCATTCACTATGCTCAACACGCCGGAACATCATCAACAAGACCCGAGTCTACTACTTCCGATCTTCTGACAACTGATCCTCCCACGACAGCTTCTGATCTTCCTCCCTCTCCTCAACAGCAACAAATCCGTTGGGAGAAGATCATGGTACTTATCCCTCATCTGGAGGAATCTTTGAAAAAGCTGTTCGTCCACAAGCTTCGCCCAATCGAGCCGACCTTCTGTCTGGGTATTTACAACCTTAACCCAGAATTTCAACGTCGATATATCAGCACAATGCAGCGGTGTCTTCCAGTCAACCAGGTCAGAACCAAACTTCGGATCACAGAGGTAATCAGCATCTATTCAAGACGAATTATGAGAATCGTCTACCCAGTTTTCATTGTTCGACGTGAAGATGGGAACGAATGGAAATTTTCAGAAGCTGACTTCAAGAACCTCCGACCGCTCGACTTTCTGGTTATTCTGAAAGACTTACGTACAAGAACCATCCGACCGCTAGAGATTACAAAGGCGCTCGAAGCTGTTCGTCGATACTTGATCCGCACCATCATGATGTCTTATCTAACGGAGTTCCAAATGGCTATCGAGAACAAGGCAAAAAAGGTAAATCTGATCAAGCCGAATCTGAAAGCACCTTAGTTAAACATGTATCCCGAGAACGCTATGCTTCTGGAACCAGAATTCGGGATTGTTTACCTCAATGAGCAAAAGGAGAAGAATTCATGCGCTTCAGTCAGGTGGAAAGATTCTGCGACGGCACGCTTCTAAAGGTCAGAGATGCTCTTCGAAAGATTATTCAGCACGAGTCTGAGAATCCAAGGTATTCTTATGTTCCGAATCAGAATGAAACTATTGCTCGGAATGCCTTGGTAATGATTGAAGATCGCATCGACTATCGCCGCGCCATCAGATTATTTGAGGTTCACTTTGCGTTGCGCAAACGATACGTGTTCAACTGGCGAGAGCTAGAGCGCGAACTCGAACTTCAAATCAAAGGGGGAGATTGTTAGGGCAGGTTTTATAGTTGATTTAAAGTTCAAGGGTTAAATTGTATTTGTTTAAATTAGAGCTTATTAGTGAACAGGCCGTGGGCTTGTTAACTACGGGGCCGATGTATTTAATGTGTGATTAGCTTGGAAAAACAAGCTAATCATCTCTTTAGCTTTCCAACTCTTATTGTAAAATTCTCTCTGAAAGTTAATGAAAGGGATGACAGTTGGAAATCATAATTCTTATTGCTTATCATATTCGATTTCATATTAGTTGCACGGATCTGGATTTAACAAATAGAATAGTCGATAATATCAAAAATCGATTTCGTTGAGATAATTAAGGAAACTGAATCCTTAATTGATAACTGATAAGGCAAATATTGATAACTACTAAAAAGTAATATTTAAATTACAATTAATCAAATTACTAATACATCTTTTAACAATTAAACTAAATAATAAAATTATTTTTGTAATTTAATTGACTCTTATAGGATCTCAATTATCAAAAAAAACAAGTTTTCATTTAATTAATCCCATATTTTATATATATATATATATATATATATATATAGAGAGAGAGAGAGAGAGAGAGAGAGAGAGAGAGAGAGAGACTCACTAAATTGTAAACCATGAAATTGGTGTAAACTATGAAACTTAATCTTGATCATTGATTATTTCAATCAATGATCCAGATCCTAGCGGTGTCAGGATTATAATATTCTATGAAATCGGTGGCAAAATGGTCCAACTTTATTTATGAAAAGGGCAAAAACGGTAATCAAATTAAGAAACACAATTGGAAACAAATAAAGTACCGTGAAATTAGCAATCCACGTCAATCCATTCCATGTTCCACGGCCACAAGAATCCAAAATCAAATCAAGATCCTATGAAACCGTATTCGACTAACTATACACCACGGTTTCATAACAACTTTGTCATATCAATTTTCACATGTGACAAAAGTAGTATATATGTGAAACAAATATTTTCATGGGAAATACATCATCAAACAAGTTAAATAAACATGAAATCATACTAAATAGAAAAAACGTAGACATAATACCTATGAAAAAATTAAACTAATAATTCTAATACATATGAAAACGTAACAGTTTCATATAATACATATGAAAACTTAACAGTTTCATTAATACGTATGAAAACTTAAAAGTTTCATAAAATCCGCAAGAACATCGTCAACCACCATGTCCTCATGTATGGTTTGTACTACGTTTTTTTTTCTTCCATGTTATTCGCCATGATGACGGCAAGTAGAAACAAAAAGTAAAATATTGGTATGAAAATTTGGAACAAAAAACAGTTATGGGGATGAAGATGGTTTTTCAAAACCATCCATTGAACCGTCATCGCTTTCTTCGTCAGAATCGTCTGCAATAATAAAATCCGCCAGAACATCGCCAACCACCATATCTTCATAAATGGTTTGATCTTCGTTTTTTTTCTTCTTCGATGTTGGTCGACATGAGAACGGCAAGTGCAAAAAAAGGAAAAAGGTACAAATTGGTACAAATTGGTACGAAAATATGGAATTGAAAAACAGTTCTGGGGATGAAGATGAATTTTGAAAACCGTTTGATGGAGATGATGATGATGCAATATCGAATTTGTTCAAAGAAAATAAAAAAAAAATTCCTAAAATAAAGGATAGTTATCCTTAATTATGTAATTTCCGAAAATAAAAAAAGGTGTGAAAGACTAATTTACCCTTAATGACACTTTAATCTAGATTAAAAATCAATGGCTAGAATGAGTTTACATAGTTTACACACATTTAAAGCTTTACATTTTATTCTCTCTCTCTCTATATATATATATATATATATATATATAATTATAAAGTTGGTTTTCTTACGCAATTTCAAGTTCATGAAGCATACTTATCAAAATCAGTAATATCCATAAACACAAATATTGGTACCCAGATGTCCGTCTTGACTAGAAAATGGGTACTAAAACGATAAAAAAAATCGAGTTCTTAACAACACAATATTGATTTGCATGATAATCTAATTGATCACTTTAATCAAATACCCTCCGAGGAATTGCGTATTTGAAGAGAATTGATCTGGTGTATCTTATCTCGGTGCATCTCATCCTAATGTACATCCATTTCTCATCTAACGATTGATAATCACATCTCATGCTTTTCACGCAACCTCAACTTCTTATCGAAACCTAACCCTATGTGTGTGTGTGTGTGTTATTATATAATAGAGGTGGACATTTAGGTCTGAAAACCGAGTAGGACTTCAAATTCAAATCAACACCGGTTTTAATTGACCAGTCTCTCAAATACAATTATTTAAATTATCAGTCAAATATTTTTAATACAACATGTGTTTCTTGTCTATTGGGTACCGGTCAAAAGACCAATTATATGAGTCCATAATGGTTACACATTTTTATTTAAATATTAGTTTAAAGATTGAAAACTTATACCATCACTTAGTTTGGTGTGACACATTTTGACCATGATCAATTATAAGACTAGTCATAATCAATTTTTTCTCTATCTATCATGTTGATAAAGTTATAACATCACTAGTACTTATAGAATAACCTAAACATTAAAAGTATTATGAACCATATCATAAATAATTAGAAATAAGAATACAATGATTAAAAAGTTCCATGACATCATCTATTTTCTTTCCTTTTCAGAAATTTGAGTTTCTATGCTTATTTTATTTCACTATTTTAAAATCTATGCAATATGTTTAATTCCCATCGATATCAAAAAAGTATTTGGGGTACATTAAATATATTTAAATGGTGTTAGATTGTGTTATAAGATCTCGATAATCTTAGGTGGTGTTTGTTTTTTCAAAATAAGCTCTTAATTGTCACTTATGTCTGATTCCGTCAGACATAAGACAATTCAGACTGTTTGTTTTTTCAGAGCCTCTTAACCCTTAATGTCATCTGAATAATTAAGTGATAACCCAGCCACTTAATTACCCCTTATTTCTGTCCAACATCATTCTTTCAATTTCAACGTCAGTTTTAGCCCAGGTGCACCCTGAATTTGCAAAAATGCAAAAGACGAATGTTGTAGATTTGTGTGTTGGTTTTCCAAACATCTTGAATCGCTTAAACTGGCGTTTCGGTGTTTGAGATATGATTAAAACTCCACAACCTCGCAAATCTGTCAGAATCCATCTTTTGACTTTTTTTCGGTTCCGTCCTTCGATCATCGATGCTCACTTCAATTGACGTATTTAAGTTGAATTTTTTAGGGAAAACTTAGACAATTATATATATTCAGACGTTTGTCAGTTTACAAAAACAAACAATCTCTTTTATTCAGATTTCTGACTTCAACACCACCTCTTAAAAATCAGAAGTGAAATCAGGATTCAGACTTCAGCACCTCTTAAAAAACAAACGTCATCTTAATTTAAAGTGATGGCGGTGCTCAACAATTTATCGTCGATATACTTCAAACTTGTTTTCATATAGGACTATAGGAGTGAGGAAAATTATCTAAGTTGAATTTTTTTCAACCTAAAAAGCTTCAACAAACATTCTTATATAGGGGATCAAAAAACTACCTAATATTTGCAATTTCATCTATAAAATGAGACAAATATACAAATAAAATGCAAGTTCCATGATACTGAATACAGATTACACTATTCTTGTCCGAAGAATTTCAAATCTGTATCGAGATATAAAAATAATACATAGCAAATTGCGTTTTTTGTGCTTGGGAGTAGGCATGGCAACGGGGCGGGTATGGGGCGGGTTTTACAATACCCGGTCCCGGCCCCGGTTTATGGTAAAGGCCCCTGGCCTCAGCCTGGTCCCCGACGGGTACGGGGATTCACATCCCATTCCCGGTTTGTTATGCGGTCAAAACCCGGCTCCGTTCCCCGTCCCTGGTTCGTACCCGTTCCCCGACCCGGTTATCTGCCTTGTTTTCTGCCACTTTTGAAGCCATTTGTGTTGAAATCTTAACCTTTGTTTTGGTATGGAGTTCTTGATCACTTTAGATCTGCTTCATGTTTGGGCATATATTGTTCTGGGTTCATTGGTATTCAAATGAATATGATGAAGATGAGACTCGAATTTGTAATTTTTTGGGCCACAAATATTTAAAAAGATTTTAAGTTGTTCTTTTTTGAGGAAAAAAAATTAATGAGTTTAAAAATCTTGATAATTAAAAATCACAATCTTATTAAAATCAATTGGGAAATAATATATATTAGTAAATAATAAGAATTAAATATTATTATATAAATATACCGGGTACGGGCGGGTCGAGGGTGTGTTACTTGGCCCCGGTTTCAATCACACGGGGATACCCGGCCCAGTACCCGGTTTAGCAGGGAATCCTCGGCCTCGATCGGGTCAGGGCAAATCACCATCACTACTTGGGAGGCAGGGGCGGACCTAGTAAGGCCCTTAAGGTGGCCCAAAACACCGTCATATTCATTCATTTTAATGAAGAAAATAGTTCAGTCCTTAAATATGAAAGCGTTACGTTTTCATTATGTATCCTTATATTTTCTTAAAAAATAAGCTTTTAATAATAAGTAAGTTGTTCTATAGTGTGTGCTTAAAGTTTCTTCTCTGAAAGATGCAAGTTTGAATCCGGTTCATAGCAAATTTATTGATTTTAACTTTTAATTTCCGAATTTTATCTCATTTTTTTAAACTTAGAGGGAAGTTGCTATATATAGGGATTCAATGCACGAATGCAACAACCCGACCAAAAGATCTATTATGACGTTGTGAAAAAAATTCTTTATCTTTTATTCCTTTGATAAAATGGTATCATCATTTGAAAAGATTTCTTTATTTTGTGGTACTACATATCTATTTTATTTGTTGGATCATCATAGTAGATTGCAGTAGTACAACTGTAGAAGCAAAGGATTTCAATTACTCATGCTCTTTGTCATTTCAATTTCAATTTCAATTTCAATTTCAATTTTATCTACAACTATCTAGCTAAATTATTGGAGATTTTTGTGTGTGGTTGTCTTAGGTTTGGTAGGGAGAAAAAATGGAAATGAAAAGAAAGAGTGAGAGTGAGAGAGGGGTATTTTTGTAATTAAAAAATTAAACATTTTTTAATATTTAAACATTGAAATATAAGGATAGATTGAGGGGAAATTGACTCAAATGGCCAAAGCCATTAAGCAACTTCAGAAAATAGTCATTTTCTCTCCCACCTTACGAAAATAGCCATGGGTCTGCACTCGGACTTGACCCGGTCCAGTGCGGACCGCACTCTCCTACTAAACGACAAAAAAATAAGATTTTTTTATTAAAAACCATTTTTCTCGGACCCAGCACCGCAAGTGCGGACCCGAGGCTGATTAAGCCACAAACAGACAGCACTTAAGCTAGCTTATCAGCCGAACGATAAGTTTTGTGGTGGAGTGCGGTCCGTACTGGACCGGGTGAGGTCAGAGTGCGGACCCATGGCTATTTTGGTAAAATGGGAGAGGCTTTGGCTATTTTCTCAAAAATGAAGTTGGATTTGGCTATTTTGGTCAAAATAATTTCTTAATGACATCATTAAAATAAAATTATAGTTTTATGATTTTTTAAAGCAAAATAATAATACTAAAACCTTTTGCCTTTTTTTCTTTCTATATTATTGACTTAGGGCATCTCCAATCTAATTCTCTATTTTACTCTCTATTATATAATAAAAAATAAAGGATACGTTATCTCTTCTTCAATATTACTTTATTTTCATTCTTTAAAAGAGAATATTTCAAATATATTTTATTTTCTACTCTAGAAAAAATAAAGATTATGAATAATAACTCTCTATATTTAAAGAGTTACGGTTCATTTCTCTATTACGAAGAGTAAAATAAAGAGTTCATTGGAGATGTTTTAGAGAGTAAAATAGATGGTTCATTGAAGATGGTCTTATCTATATTATATTATAAAACATTTATTAAAAACTCATAAAACAACCCCTAAAGCTTCATGTACCGTTATTTAATGTTAATTACTTAAAATCTCTTAAAAACAACTAATGAAACTTTATGTACCGCTTTTAATGTTAAATACTTGATTAACACTTATCTCTAACAACCTTCAACTCTTTAAATTGTGGACTCTTATTAATTAATCTTTACCTCTAACCACTTTCAAATCCTCAAATCATAAACTCCTCAAAACCATACATTAAAATAAATTAGAACATTAAAATCAAGATATATCACGCTGCATTGCACGAGTAGACTTGTGGTAAAACTCAAATGAATCTTTATTTGTATATATAAAACTTTTAAAAATGTATTTTTAAGAAAAAGAAATCAACTTTTCCAAATGCTGTATATCTTTGACGATAAGGTTTTGGATCTTCGTTGACTTTCAAATTATATGTGAAACCTGAATCGGATATGGGCAGCAATTTTCAAGATGACGATGCGTGTATCTTCATCACCACAAATCAGTAGTTTATGGGTTTTATTTATTTTAATTTCTTATTTACGCTTTGCAGTTCTTGATTAGCCATGAAGATATAGATTTAAACCGCATACTACGTCATGTTGTCCTAAGCAAGAAGAAGACTTGCGTCCTTGTTGCCTTTTCTTTACATTGCGCCACTCATAGTAATGCTTCGACCCTTGGACCACCACTTTGTTTTTCTTTTCTTACTGTTTGTTCATATACTCTCTTTATGCACACCAACTGTTTGTTAAAATGCCTGATTGAATTCAACTCTTGTTTTTATATGCAGTTAATCCCACAAATCAAGCCATATGTGCTTGTTTTTTTCTGCCATGCATAATATATGCAAATCTTACGTGGGTTTTAGTGTTTATTATATTAACTTTGATTACGATTGGTGAAGTCAATGAATCTATTTTTTATTTTCAGATAATGTGTAGCACTTTGGAGCAAACAGATTAGAGTAGTACTGTAGGACATTAATATCTCATTAAAGGAAGATGCTTTTTAACACATGCCTTTTATTTCTTAATTCATGAATCACTGAATAGCATTGCTCTGTTAGCATTTTAAGAGGCTACCAAATGAAAACAAAATCCTTCCCCACACACCATAGGTATCTTTTTTAACACTATTCATCCGGTCAGATGCCTAAAAGGCTGTTTCCCCCTCTTTTTTAAAGGCTATAAGAGCATCTACAAATGCATAAGTTTTCCAAATGATTTCTTATAGGTTTTTACTGTTATAAAAAGTTTTCCAAATGATTTTTATGCATTGGAGTGAATTTTTTTTTGATAAAAGGGTTGGTAGTTGGTACACCAACTTGTTATTGCAATAGCTATTTGGTAAAAAAGAGTGAGTGGAAATCTATGTGGCGAAACTATAAAGTTATTAATGGTGCGTTTGGTACGCATACATGATAGAACAGGACGGTACAAGACAGTTGTTCATCGTTTGGTAGACAGAGCTGAACAGAACAAATAACATTAGATAAAATACAATAATTAAATTTAAAGAATGACTAAAATATAAAATAAAACGTGTATTTGATGTTTTAGAAGAGAATTAGATTTTATTTTGAGGTTATATTGGTAAAACATAAGTCTGTTCCAGCTTGTTCCATGGGGTGGGGTGGAACATGCCTATTCCACTTTGATCCTGTCTGTTCCACATAAAAGTCCTGTCAAACGTGAAGCAGTGATCTCTATTCTGTTTTGTTCTATGTTGTACAGTGTACCAACGCACCTTAAATGGCTTATGCATTATAGATGCTCTAAAATGTTCATACGGTTAAAAGGGATTATGTTGGTTGTAGTGGACTAGTGGAGCATTGTGCTATCTCCAACAAATTCTGTAAAATGAAAAATTAAAACTTAAAATCTCCCCAAACTATTGCATTCATCTCTAACAATTCTATATTTTGTATACTAAAACATTAATCATATTATTAAATAATTTATGTTTATGTGCGACAACTTCTTCATTTTGAATATTACAATATAAATTATATTACAAAAATATTCAATACCTTTCATTAAATATTATTTCTTCTTCTACACATTTAATTTCAAGGATTTTCATTGGTAGGAAGAATAAAAAATATTTTTTTCATAGGTAATCATTTTGGAGAGTTCTCCAAATATGAAAACATTCTTATTTTCTCTCATAATTTATCCATTTTAGAGATAGTTATGAGAAATCGAGTAAAAATCTCAAAATTTTCATTTTGGAGAATCTGTTGAAGATGTCAGTCATGTTTTGTCCATTTTGGAGAAAACTTTGGAGAACGCATTGGACCAAAAATACGTTCAAAATCTCGACTTTCTCCATTTTGAAAAATCTGTCGCAGCCTAGAGATGCTTTAACCTTTTTTAAGTTATGAAATATTTTATTTTTTTTAGTCCATCGAGAATATCTTAAACACATTCTTTAAAATAGAGATTTTGAAGTTTTTTACTCTAACAGATTCTCTAAAATGAAAATCACAGAAGAGAAAAAACGCTCTTCAAAAATGATTACTTAGAAAAGAGAAATGACTTTTTGTTCTTTCAACCAAAGAGAATTATTGAAATTAATGTTTAGAAGACAGAAATAATAATAAATATTTTCATAGTTAAATTATCTATACATATAATAAATAAGTAACTAGCATGCCACATGTCGTCTTCTGGTGAGCCGAATTCAGTATTTTTCCGCCTAAACATGTATCTGGACGCAGTTTACATTATAAGTTCAGTTAGCACACCTACATTCACTCCTCCTTAAATCTCTCCTTAATTCAATTTTTTAATTTATACGTTACATTTACTACCCTTATAATTAGGTATGTAGTTTACTTTTAATCTCTTACTTTTTTATTTTTCATTTTATACTCTTATCATATTAACATAAATAATATATATGAACTAAAATGCATTAAAAAAACATTTCAATTTTTTTACAAATTATATCATTGTAATCGCTTAGTCAATATCTTCGAAATGAGCCCAATAGTGAATATTTTTGGATTTAATTATATTATTAAATATCATAAATATATACGAATTAATGTGTCGTGATTTTCTTTTTGCAATTTCATATCAATTTTTACTTCAAAGTCGAATTCCTTCGACGAATTACAATTCTATTAAATTCCATTCTGTCAACAAAACACCCTTAGAATTATCATAAGAGATTTAATTACTAGGAAAAAAAATATCACTTATCAACTGACTTTTGGATTATGAGTTCGAACCTTTTTAAAAATATAAATATGCAAATATTTTAGTATAGTATATTTAATTATTTATACTTTCTTAATCATGATTATATTATTTCCTCTAATTTTAATTGAACTACATAATATCAGTTATCAACAGATGGTTAGTTAATGATATTTTTAAAGTCAAATTGCTATCGTTCTCGTCAATTCACTTTAAATTAATCTTTCATAATAGTTGATAAGTTTTCTGGCATAATTTAATTTTTTTCAATTACCCCGTGTAATACACGGCTCGAACCTAGTATTGTAATATATGAAGATATTTTTTCTTTGGAAAATTTGTATTTTTCTCCATTTTTAATGGAGAATCTTTGGATTGGAGATGCTCTGAAGTTGGACTAGAACAGAAGTCCTTAAATAGAAACCGGGTTTGAGCAAAAGGGATGTTCATGTGCTCATAATTTATTCTGTGAAAGAAGAGGAGGGTAGCAGAGAGAGGGGTCAAGCATTACTGGAGCTGGAGATAAAGAGCAATGAGAGCCAATAGTGCTACTTCTACTCCTCTTTATCTTCTCCTCTCCTTTCTTCTTTTCTCATCACTGTTTCATAGACCCACCTTTGCCACTAAAAGGGTAAGCATCCATTATTGCCTTTCTTTCTTTCCAATAACTTACCAATTCCTGCTTATGCTTTTGAATTAACTTTGAATTTTTTTCATTATAATCTTCTTTCTCTCTATTTTCATTCAGTCATATGTAGTCTATCTGGGAACTCATTGGCATAGTTTTGAAGTTTCAACCACTGATTTAGATCAAGTAAAAGACTCCCACTATGAATTTCTTGGCTCCTGTTTGGGAAGGTAATGCATTTGCTCACCTGTGGTCCTTTATTTTCCATTTCTTGCTTTTAGTTTATTATTCAATATCATTTTTCTTTCTTTTTCTTGAATATACTTAATATTTACAGTAAAGATAAGGCCAAAGATGCAATCTTTTACTCATACACAAGGCATATCAATGGTTTTGCTGCCATACTTGAAGATGAGGAAGCTGCCCAGATAGCCAGTAAGTAGTTGATAGTGATGTCAATCTTCTATATATGGTTTCATAGAATGATATTCTTAGAATTGTGTGAATAATTATCCAATGCAGAGCATCCCAAGGTAGTTTCGGTGTTCTTGAACAGAGGTAGAAAATTACACACAACAAGATCATGGGATTTCATGGGGCTTGAAGATAATGGTGTAATTCCTTCAGGGTCAATCTGGAAGAAGGCAAGATTTGGTGAAAACACAATTATTGGAAATCTTGATACAGGTCAGCTCAGAATTTGATCTTCATCTGGTTATTTACCTCAGGGAACATATATTTATAATAAAGTTTCTATATAAATGTTGATTGGTCCAAAATGTACTAAAAGTTAAGGGCATTGGCAACTAAACACAAATCTGATCTTTTTACCTTTTTTCTTATTTGTTTATTTTTTGCTCATTAATTCTCCCACATTTATGTTGAAGATTGTGTTATGGATTTACTCATTGTAGACAACTTGCTATTACTTATATTCTTCCAAGAAAGTTGCCTTTTTAACTTCTTTCATTTGGGATCGTTGACTTTTGATCAATTTTTTTGGTTACTAGTGGCTTAGTTGTGCATTAGCATCCGAAAAACTTAATACATTCATATTTTGTTTGGGGAACTGAAGAGACACCTTGTTCTTATATGGCATTGGCAATTTGATTATGTTGTGGGGATCACTAAGCAATAATTGATTGAAAAAGAATAGCAAACTTATTCGGTCAAGATTGTCTAAGCACTTGGTCTTTTATACTGCAAAACTCTCATATGTTGGCCACTATCATGGGGGCACATGGTTTGTGTACTGGCATTTGAATTGGTTTCAGCATCAAAAGCTAGTTGATTGGGAGTTTTTGAGACTGGAGCCGAACGTGTTATTCTGTGTTTTCTTAACAAAAAAAACCCCACCTATTGGTCTATAGTGGAACCACTAGAAAGCATATTTTCAGATCTGTTGGAAAAAACGGATTGGGTTTTTGCGAGAAATCACACAGATAAGAATCTGAGATCGCTTAAGAGATAGCTTTTCTTAAGCAATATTTCGACCCTATACTGCATGGGTTGCACGAAATTTGTTCGACGATAATCTCAATTCACTCGATTGTGTAGCAGAAATTGAGAGCTTTAAACACACAGAAGTTATAACGTATTTAATTTGTACATTAAAATCGAGAATCAATGCACCATTAAAAGGTAATGATGATCACTAGAAGTTTTTGTGCAATTAATGGGTGGTTAGAAAATGGGAACTGCACTAAAGTCCAGAAGGTGACTTACCTTCTAGAATGAATGCCTTCTGAAGTCAAGTTAGAAGATGATTTACCTTATAAATCCATGTCTACCTTCTGAAGGCTCTTGTCCTCTGAAGTGAATCAGTCGAGTGCTCAAACTTAGGGCCGTTTACTAAACGCTTACCGGGTAAGCGCTTACCAATATCATATTATCATATACCTTATTGATTGAGTATAGAAAGGACTGAGACTCTTACCCGGTAAGCGCTTACCGGGTTTATGACGCTTATCAACAATCCATTTTCATGGCCAAGGATGTTACACGATAAGGTAAATGAAGGTGAATCTCTTGCTGGTAAGCGCTTACCCGGTAAGAATTTGGTAAACGGCCACTTATTCTTGGTCCTTGTCATTCCCACCCACTAAGGCAAGTGCGCTTGCCCGGTAAGTGTTTGATAACCGGCCCCTTAGTGATTTCAAAAAGCATATAACTTTCTGAACCAGACTCAAATTTAGGATTTTCAGATAACACATAGGTTTCTGAACCAGGCTCAGACTTGGGGTTTTCAGAAAGCACATAGCTTTCTAAACCAGGCTCAGGCTTAGCATTTTCAGAAAACACGTAGCTTTCTGAACCTTGCTTCTGAATACCACTTGGTGTATACGGTTTAGGTTTCGGGAGCCCCGCGATGGTGGCCTCCTCGAGCCACCGTTTAGAGTTTGGGATCACCGCCAAGGGCACGGTCCCCTTGACGCACGCCATATGGCATTATCCGGCAATCCCAGGTTCTAGCTAACTTATACAGGTGTGCACTCCTCGCTTCCTAACCCGTATTATACCTTAACTAACAACCCTTTCGTTCTCTTGTGAATCAAACTACCCAAAACAGTCTGATGATTCACTAACATCACCAACAAGATCTACCATGAAGTCTTACCATCATAACAGTTCGCGGTCAACCAAATTATTTCCAAATAACCACTGCTTTGAATTAGCTGTTAAGCTGCCATTTAAGTCTCATAAAATTCAATGGTAAACTAGCACTCAAAAGTACCATTAATATAGTTATTCATTCTCAAAATTCAACAAAATGCATAATACACATTGCTATCTTTGATTCTGATCATACTAAACTCTCTATAGCCTCATATTCTTTGTTCAATCTTTTTTCCAGGTGTTTGGCCAGAGTCAAAGAGCTTTAGTGATGGAGGAATGGGACCAATTCCATCAAAGTGGAAAGGAGTCTGTCAAAATGGTGCAGATGCCAGCTTCCGCTGTAATCGGTCAGGTTCTTATAACCACAATTCTCCCATAATTTTTACCCAAACAAAGTTTTTCTGTAGATGTTAGATTTTTTAAAAGGTTTTGCTTGCGGAACTCAAAATTTATCACTCATGCTTTGTTTTCCTATATGAAGGAAGCTGGTAGGAGCAAGATACTTCAACAAAGGTTATGCTGCTGTTGTGGGACCTCTGAATTCCTCGTTTCATTCACCACGTGATCACGAAGGCCATGGGTCCCACACCTTATCAACGGCCGGTGGTAACTTTGTATCAGATGCCAGTGTATTTGGGTATGGGAATGGAACAGCGAAAGGCGGGTCACCACATGCCAGGGTTGCTGCTTATAAAGTTTGTTTCCCACCCGTAAGTGGAAACGAGTGCTTTGATGCAGATATATTGGCAGCGTTCGATATGGCCATTCAAGATGGAGTAGATGTGTTGTCTGTATCTCTTGGTGGGGATGCTGTTCCCTTTTTCAACGATAGCGTTGCCATTGGCTCGTTTCATGCTGTTAAGCATGGCATCGCTGTGGTTTGCTCGGCTGGAAATTCTGGACCTGATGATGCCACGGTATCCAACGTTGCAGCCTGGCAAATCACGGTTGGAGCTAGCACCATGGATCGGCAGTTCCCTAGTTATGCTGTTCTCGGCAATAAGATGCGCTTCCAGGTCAGTTCTATTCCTTTCTCAGGATCCTAATGCTGTTTGTTAGCAGCTTAATGGGACTCACAACTTATTTGGTCATCTATACATGTGATGCAGCGGTAATTCATATAATAGATTAAAACACGTTGATTCTCTAGGAATATCCGTGGCTAATCTAGGACTCATTGATTCGAAGAATACCGAACCTAGGCTTCAAATTCGAGTTCACAGAACTCAGAAAAAGGCCAAACATAAAAAGGCCCACAAAAATGCCAAAAAGGGAGTAAAAACACGAAAAGGTCTAAAAACAATATTTAGGTTCAAAACTCGGCTATGAGACCTAGCCACGGCATGCGTCTCGTTCCAGGCTTCGAATGGACTGGTCGTGGGCCTGAAACGGAGCCCCGTAGCCCAAGTTACGGCCGTTTAAGCACAACCCTCTTTGGTAGCCTGATCATAGGATTCCCAAAATAATAAGGCCCACTACTCCACGCTAAGGCCCACATCAACATGACTATTTGGTACTGGCTTAATGATATAGAAAGTGGCTTATTCAGTAAGCTTCCTAGGGAGAGGCTTTATGCAGACAACCAATTTTTTCCAAGCCTGCCCTTCCCAATTAAACAAATTGCTTTTTCCATCTATGAAAAAACCCTCCCAAACAAGAATCTTCTCAATCTATACAAACGGATTAATCCACACAGACATCTTTATCCATGCATGACTTAATGGAAAACCAACCAAACAGCCGCGTACCGAGTATATCTGATTAAATATGTTAAATCTCACTTTCAGGGTGAAAGTCTTTCGGCAAAAGCATTGCCAACAAACAAGTTATTTCCAATTATAAGCTCTCTAGAAGCCAAAGCAGCCAAAGCAGATGCCAAAGACGCGTAAGGAATACAAGTTAGTTAGTCATGGTTTATAAGATGCATACCTCAGTGACTAAACTTTAGCTTTTCTCTTTGGTTACTTGTTCTTAATGCAGGCAGCTTTGTAAGGCTGGATCACTGGATCCCAAAAAAGCCAAAGGGAAAATATTGGTCTGTCTTCGTGGAGATAATGCAAGGGTTGATAAAGGCCAAGAAGCTGCTTTGGCTGGTGCCGTTGGAATGGTTCTTGCCAACAATGATCTTTCCGGCAATGAGATTATTGCAGACCCTCATGTCTTCCCTGCTACACACATAACTTACACCAATGGTCTTGCTGTTTATCGCTATCTTAATTCGACCAAGTAATGTACACATCCCAACTCTTATTTTCACACTTGCCTCCAAATATAAGAAATCGCTTATTGGGCTTTCTTTCCATGTCCCCAATAGCATAAATATTGTATTATTGCCAATGACCTTTTGGTAGAAAGGCCAAAATTTCAAGGCTTTCTTATAGAACTTAACATTTAACCGTTACAAATTCGAACAGGACTCCAATGGCTTACATTACGCATCCGTCAACTCAATTGGACACAAAGCCAGCTCCATTCATGGCAGCGTTCTCATCCAAGGGACCTAACATCATCACCCCAGAGATTCTTAAGGTTATTTATATAAGCATTTATTATCTTCACGATTTGGCTTACGTTACGTGTTTGGATTATATCTTGATGTTTGTGTTTCTTGATTATCTTCAGCCGGATATAACTGCACCTGGTGTGAGTATAATAGCCGCTTACACAGAATCACAAGGACCAACGAATCAAGATTTTGATACACGAAGAGTTCAATATAATTGTGTATCCGGAACTTCCATGTCATGCCCTCATGTTGCCGGTATTGTTGGGCTACTGAAAACCCTGCATCCAGATTGGAGTCCAGCAGTCATTAGATCAGCCATCATGACCACCGGTGAGATTACCTCTGACTGGGTCAGTGGGATATATTGGGCTCGTTGGTTTGGTGGTATTTTCGAATTGGGTGACATTCAGAAACTTATTCAGTTTTTTTTTATCATGTAGCAAGAACACGCGACAATGCAGTAGAACCAATTACAAATGCATCCCACACCAAAGCGACGCCATTTAGCTATGGAGCAGGGCATGTGCAGCCCAACCGAGCCATGGACCCTGGTCTGGTTTATGAGCTGACCACCACCAATTACTTGGACCTCTTGTGTGCACTTGGCTACGCCAAGTCTCAAATTGAGAAGTTCTCAGAAACACCCTATTCATGCCCAACCAAGAACATTAGTCTCACAGACTTCAACTATCCATCAATCACCGTGCCTAACCTTAATGGCTCGATCACAGTGACTAGAACCGTTAGGAATGTGGGTTCACCGGCCACTTACAAGGTTCGAGTCTTTACGCCAGCTGGCATATTGGTTCAGGTTCAGCCAAAGAGGTTGAAGTTTAAAAAGAGTGGTGAAGAGAAAAGGTTCAAGGTTAGTTTGAAGTTGAAGAAGGGCAGGGGTGGTGGGAACTATGTTTTTGGGCAACTAGTATGGTCAGATGGAAAGCATTATGTGAGGAGTCCCATTGTGGTTAAGACCACATGATTTGAGTGGGAAAAATATGTCTCTATTTTTACTATTAAGTAAAATAATTTTTTAATGTTATTATTGATATTTATTTATTTTCTGGGTACATGTTTGGATGACCATAAGCTAGTTTATAAGCTAGTTTTTTGAAACGCTACTTGGAGTAGCTTTTCAGTAGTTTTTTGTGAATATTCCAATATTACTTTTCTTAATATCAATTGTTATTTATTAACTATTATTATAAATAAATATTAATTTTTTAAATTTAATTATTATTAACTGAAAATTATTAAATTAAATTTTAATTATCCATTAATATTAATTTTTATTTATTTAGAGTTGTTAATCATATAAATATTTTTTTAATATCAAACAGTATATTTTAATTATCAATTACTATTTATCTTTTCAACTATTATTTGATTATTTTTTTTATGTAGCGGTTATTTAAAATCATAAATTAATAAAAAAAAAATCCAAAACTTGTTTTAACAAATTCAAAATTTATAGTAAATATATAGTAATAAATTTTAAATTCTTTTAATTAACATGTTATGTTATTTAATTTTTTTACTAAATTGGTTGTATTATATTGCAATAAATTTATTTTATAATTAAATATTGTAATTGAAGATGTCATTTTTGGTCATTTTACATATTTATAAGCTAGTTCTTAATAGATATTCTTTCTCTTATGAAATAAATTTGGGAGATTTCTTCGAATATTCAATTCTATTTTATCTAAGACACTTTAATTATGATGAAAATTATAATTAATAAAGAAATCCAAAAGAAGAAAACAACGCTACATTAGACATAAAGATTCAGAGCATATAATAAAAAAGGTAATCTTTGTGGATTATTATATTCTCTCAAGAAATGGATAATTTCCAATATATATATATAATGAGTTTGATTCAAAGGGCAAAATAGTCCACATCTAATACTAAACCTCTCTGGAACTCTACATATGGGTATGCAATGGGTTGATCATCATCTTCTATTCTCCATCTGCAACACCACCAATATTGCCAAATTACCAAATTACCCTCTGATTTTATACTACACAAATATCATATTTATACATACATACAAATATAGATATAGATGTATAAAAAGATAAACGAGGATAATCACCTGTAATTTTGTACAAGATGGTGGAGGAAGAATGCAACCTCTACCCTAGCTAGTTCGGACCCCGGACAACATCTTGATCCACCACCAAACGGAGTAAATTTCTTGCCCGTTTGATCTTGCCTCTGCGTCTACATTCAAGATATATATATATAACATCATTAACAAAATCGGGATAGTTATGTTTTTATGATTTCATCAAGTTTATATATTGCTCTCTTTAGCGGTTTATACGGTTGTCTGTGTATGTATGTATATAAACATACTGATGTTAAAAATTAATTAATGCAATTAAAATGAGTTAATAGATTGAGTTATTACCTCCCATCTCCAAGGATGAAACTCCAAGGGACTTGAATAAATAGAAGGGTCCAAATGAACTGTACTTAGAACTGGTAGGACCTTCCAACCTGCTGGTATCAAATAATCTGGCCATAAAATACAAAAATTATTTATCTTTTTCAGTATTTCATAACAATTATAATATTCATTAATTATATCAAAAGACCCACAAAATTATCAACAATATAACATATAAAAATATAAAGTGGCATGGCTCATGCATGCATGAATCATATCATTATTATGGAAGAATCTTTAATTTTTGACCTTCATGATTATAATTTTAGATGGATTTTTATTACTAATTTATGACGTATATATTATGAATTATTCTGAGTACAATGTAAAAACAGTATAATTTAATACTAATTAATTACCTTTGAATTTGATATCAGTGAGAGCCTTTCTGTGCAAAAACTTGACAACGTTGCCATATCTAAGAGCTTCATTTATGACCTAATTAGTTCACAAAAAGTAAAGTAAGTACATCATCATTAAATTAATATTAATTAATTAATATATCTTCAAATTAAAAGAAAATCAATCATATTATATATTAAGTTAAATGAAAAATCAAAGATTTCTGCATGTGTATCATGTTTTTTCCAAAGAACATATTAATGGTATGTTATAAATAAAAAAGAAAAGTTGATGATTATGATTATTTTTTTATAGAAATTGCTAATTTTTATTTTTCAAAATAGAATTAAAAAAATATTATTGAAATTCCATAAACCTCATAATAATTGAGTAGAAATATACATACATTTTGAGTGAATCCCATCATTTTGTAGTCTTCCCAATTCAAAGGCTCGTCTTTCTTCTTCTTCTTGCTCCTGATGTTTTCATGCTCAACCTATGATTAACACATAATGACACAGAATTAAAAAAAAAAAACTTTTTATGTCTGACTTTCATAAGTCAACAAAACTACTTTTTAACTTCAAAATTGACATGGATTTTTCGAGTTTCAGATCAAAAAAGAGTTACTCATCATCGAACCGACATAAACCAAATATTCGTTGTTTGGTAGTTGCAGAATGGTTTAGTGCAAAATGATTAAGTGGTCAGAATGATTAAGAGTCTTTTATGATATAGTGCAAAATGAAATATGATTATTTGGTAATTGTTTAGAATGAAACCAGGGTGCTGAATGGTTAAGGGAGGCCCAGATGCTAAGTTATTCAGAGGGTTTTAGAACCATTAAGAAGCAGACATTTTTTTTTGGCAAACATGATTTATCTCTTAGCGATTCGTAATGGTAATCAAAATCCATATCAACTTTGAATTTAACAACTCCTAGCGTTGACTTTAAAAAAGTCAAACACCAAAAAACTGTTAAATAATGAATATATGCCATATATTTATATAATATTATATACCTTCAATTGTTCAAGTGCAGATGGGGATTTGGCAAGAAAATGAACCACCATGGCCATTAAATTAGAAGTAGTTTCATAGCCACCCAATAGAGCATCAAGAACAAAGCTAACTTTTTCATCTTCAGATAAGGTATCAACACCTAGGAGTATCTCCAAGAAATCACTCCCCCTTTTTTGATCTTCATTTTTATTAATAATAACAATATTATTATAATTATTATTATTTCTTCTTCTCTCCTTTATAATTTGCTTGACACTTGATGATATTCTGATTCTAGCCTGTAAAGTTGACACCAACACAAAGTTCATCATCACATGTACATGCCTCTTCTTCCTTTTACAAAACCAAGATGATGATAATTAATAATGATGTAAACAGTAATAATTATGTTTTCTAAAATTCTTTTTTTTATGTATATTGAGATGTATAAATCTACCCAACTTACAAGTTTACATTTCAATTTACACAACAAAAAGGAAAACAAAAAAGAAGTTGTGAAATTTGATTTTGATGTCAAATGGCTTTGCATTCAAAAATTGTTGGAATTTTTTTGATCAAAAAATTTGATAATTAATTAAGTGAAACTAGCTATATGAAAAATACCGTATTAATTTTAAAAAATTAAAATTAAAGAAAAGTGTTTTTAGAGTAGTTTTTTTTTTGAAAACCCAATGATCATAAGCATGATTATATATTTAAATAGAAAACTGAATTGGTGAATTGCATACCTTAACTGCATTTGCATAAGGAGTTCCAGGGATGTACAGAGGAAAAGAAATTAAACCTCTCATAAAAGTGCGAAAATCTTCAAGAATTCTTGCAGTCTGTGGCTCTTCTGGCGTTAACCCTAGCACTTGCTTTACTATTACATTGAATGTAAACTGTGAAAAAATAAGGTTTTACTATAAGTTATAAGTTAATTAATTATTAAAGAAACATAAACCATATGGGTATATATATAGGGTCAGATTCAACGGAAAATCTCAAAAAAATGGAAAATTTCTGGACGTATGCACTTGTGCATACAAACAATTTGTAACATGCACAAGTGTATAAAAACCAAAAAACAACTTATTTTTACCTGTATGCACAAGTGCATATTGTCCGGATGAAAAGTCATCAGGGTGATCCTTAATTTTTCCGTTTTTTTAGGTTTTTCCCCGAACCTCTCTCTATACATATATATATATATATATGGTAATTAATTACCTTTCTAGCTTCTTGACAGAAGATAATTTGTTTCTTGTCCTTCCAAGAATCCAAAATCTGGAGAGTTGTTTTTTCAATGTAGGAAAGAAAATCAGGTTTAGATTTGGTGGTGGAGACGAGAGAAAGGGCGACATTTCTAAGCCTCTTGTGTGTGTCACCAACAACCGCAAGCATCGATATCTTCCCAAGAACACCATGAATGGGCTTTGGATAGCTACATTCAAACAGCTTGTCTTCATTTTGTAGTATGAAGTAGTTGAGTTCTTGATCACAAGAAACTATTGTGGGTGAGAAGAATAAATGGGATTTGAACACTTTCCCATACCTGAAAAAACAAAATTAATTAATATCATCTTTATATACATGGGGTTTCAAACATATTTTATTGCTATAAATGTGTGTTTCTCATGTATCACTTTCATCAACATGGAATTGTATATGTACAATCAAGAATCTTTCTTTTTATAGCAAGTTTAGAAATTGATTTGATAAAGATTATGAAATGAGTTTACCTAGAACAATGGTCTTGAAGAAAAGAGCCAATGGTGGTGGAAGGATGAGGGTTAAGAAAAGCTAGGGTTTCACCAAGAAGAGGCAAGTATCCAAAAGACCCTCTAGGTAGTTTCTTGTCTTTCAACAACAACAAAGGCAAGAAATGGTTCAAGATTAAACCAAACACAAATCCCACAAAACCCACCAAGATTGCCATCCAAAAAACACCCATTTTGATTATGAGACCAAGGATTGGATTTACAACTTGATCAACTTAATGGGTGTGATTCTTGATAGTTATGTGTGTATATATATATATATATATCTATAGAGAGAGAGAGAGTAGGATACACACACAGTGAAGGTTGTGTGTGTGTGTGTGTGTGTGTGTGTTTTTGTAGGGTTTAGCAAGACTAGGAAGAACTAAAAGCTAAAAGTAGCAGGCTTTTTTTGGGTACAGTCGGTGAAAATTTGACTTTAATCAGAGGCATAGGAAAAGAAATAAACATAGCTAAGCAAGCAGCCTAGCTAAAGGATCTAGACAAAACTCTAGGGATCAACTTTGACATTTTCACAAACTAATGTCCTTGTCACCAACAATTTACATTCTCGCAACATATTTTCCAAAATAAAGAGACAAACATTTTGGATACTCTTTTGCTTTAATAAGGTAGACTTTACAACCTTAACTAAAAATAAGAAGAAAAATGTAAATAATACCATACCGTACCAATATATATATATATATATAGTGTATCTTAGGGTGTCAAATTTGTACCATGACAAACCAATCAATTTATTATCAACCGTACCAATTCATTGGTACCAATTAAATTGATTGGTAGTATCGTACCACCTTCACAAACTTGGTTGGTACGTGATATTTAAAATCGTCTACCACGGTAATACCATACCGTACCGACTTATATATATTGCTTTTAATTTTTTTTTTTTGAACGGCAATTTAAAAGCAACCCGCAACTAGCAAGACACTAGCCCGGGCGCAAGAAAAAAATTACAACGACCTCGGGTTGCAAACCCAGTCCTGCCATCTAAGGGATTTACCCCGACTACTCCTATTACAAACCCAAGAGTACACCATCGATTGGATTTCGTTGGCAATAACAAGAGAATTAAAGCTCCTACCGTTAAAAACAACATCGTTTTTAACGAAATGAAATGAATTAAAGCCCCGCTTTTAATTATTTATTAACTAAAAATCAATGAAATGAAATATATTTGATTACTAAGACCATGAGTACCGCTTCCTATCATACCCTCTGAACCCTGATGCCACCTCAGCGTCACAACAACTTTTCTCTTTCCTACCCTCCTTACCCTAAAGTGGAGTACCGTTTCCTATCATACCCTCTGAACCCTGATGTCACCTCAGCGCCACATTTATAGAAATTAAAGTATAAGAATAATAATAAAAATAAAAAATAGCCGTTTAGCAACGGTTATATTTAAAAAAAATAAAAATAAAATAAAATTAGGCGGGTTCCCGAACCCACCCTTTACCCGCGACCCACCTACCCGCCCTACCCGTACCGTCTACCCGTGGTACCCGCGCCCTACCCGATGTGAACCCGCCGTGGTACCCGAAGGTGGTACGCACGGCCTAAGAGCATCCACAACAATGAAATTTCATCCCAATTGTAAATGGGTCACATCAGCGTCACATTAGCTTTGCAATTATCTTGAAATTATCCCCCACAACAATGAAATTTCACCCAATTTCTAAAGTGACACATCATCATAAAAAATTATATTTTAATCAAATAACAACAAAACTAAATTAAATACTTTTTACTATAATTTAATATGAAATATTTTATTAATTAAATAACTATAATAAAATAAAATAAACTAATTAAATAAAATATTTAATTTATAAAACATTAAACGTAAGATGGTCAAAGAGGAATAAAAATACAGAAGATGGTTAATACACTTCATCATCTTCAAATGCGAATACGTCAATTCCTGAGGAGGTGTAACTCCTTCTTCCCGCCCGTTGGGAAAGAAAGCCTCGAAGGATAAAGGTAAAAAGGTCATTTTTCATTAAGTTCTACCGAAAACGAACAAGTGACAATGTTAGAACGCCTGAATATTGAAAAAGAAAAAATTCAGGTGATGAGAGAACTTCACACATCATTTGTGGAAACAGAAAAACGTAAGAACAAACGGGAAAATCGGAAAATGATCATGAAGTTGATGGAAATGGATCCCACAATAATGAGCGAACCACAACGAAGATTGTACGAACATCAACTTGAAGAACTTCTAAAAGAACAATGATGTATTTTTATGTGTTAAGTTTGTATTTTTTTTTAATATGTAATTTTTTTATTGTACTTTAATATAAATTATATTTTGCATTTTTTAATATTTGCCTTTCAAAAAAAATTAATATTTTTATTAACAAATAAAATTATTCATACATGTTTTCATAAACATTCTCTACAAAACATCACAAAACATGATTTGACATAAAACAATTTCTAATTTAGAAATTATTCCCTACAATTTCTTATACTGTTCACTGCCACATCAGCAAAAAGTACTGATTTGACATTTGCAAATTACCAAAACCAATTTCTAATTTTGCAATCCTACTCACAACCACTACAATTTCTAATTTTGCATTCCTACGTATCACTTTTGCAATCCAAATGAAATTGTGCATATTTATGTATACGATGATGAGATCACTTGATTGTTTTTAAAGAAAGTTAACTATTTAGTAAATTAACATTTTATTGTTTTACAATCTAAAGTAAAAGACTGGAAGGTTTACTCGCCTCAAACTCAAAGAACTCAAACTTAGTAATTTTATTGTTTTACAACTAAAAAGGTTTTACGGACAACAGGTTTTAGAAAAAACATGTTTGTAAACTTGTAAACTTTTGAGATGTTGATACCAAACTGTACCAACACGTACCAACCGAAAAAAGTTGGTACCAATTATAGTTGATTGGTACACGGTATAAATTTTTACGTACCAATTATAATTGGTTGGTACACAGTATTGAGAAAAAAAAACACGGTACCGTATCATATTCACCCCTAGTGTATCCTTATATCAATATTTATTTGTTTTATTTTTAATGTATAAACTGACTTAAATTTGACATTAGAGGGTGTAATTAGCATCGTCTAATGTAACACCCGTGATTTTCGGTAAGTATAAGTTACCCCGGGCGTTTTTTTGTGATTCCAAAGTTGCGGGTTTGAGTTAGGAGTTTATTGATGTTAGCCCCAAGAGAATCGAGTGTATTTTGGGTGAGAAAAGTGGGTTTTCGGAGTCCGGTACGCGTGGGGCGAGAATGTCAGGCGACTATGACAGGGTCATTGTCGCTAGGGCATAGTTGTAGTGAATAAACAACCCCCTGTACCTTTGAGGCTACATTTGTAACACCCGTGTCCTCAGGATAACCCCTTTCCTTTTGTATTCCGTTTTATAGTTGCATCATTAATCGTATGGAGTCTTTAGCGTTGAGACTTGTAGAGGCTTTATGTGTATTACGGGTGCCTTTATGTGGTATTTATATGTTATTTGATATCTTAGAATTGACTTAGAAACATGCTAGGTTCCCATACTTGAAAAATGGAAGTTTTGGATTTTTGACTTGGGTTCGGACGTCCGCATGGACCTGAGTTCGGACGTCCGCATGCAAGCGAAAGTCCGCAGGTCATCCGCGGAAGCAACAAAGAGTTTTGGGAGTCTGGACATTATTTGAGTCCGGACGTCCGCATGATGCACATTGCGGACGTCCGCGAGATGCCTGACAAAAATTTTACTTTTCTTCCAACTTTCCTACCTCTCTCTCTTACTTTACCAAAACACTTCCAAAGTCGATCCTCTCCTCCTTGAGTGCTATTTTGGTTCTAACTTCCCCCAAACCTTCCCTTTTCTCTCCCCACATTAATTCCTTGCAAGATTGTTGGTTGGGGGCCATTAAAGACTTAACCTAGACCTCCATTAAAACACCAAGTGAAGAGTAGATCAAGTCCCAAGCTTTACCTCCTTCTCCAAAGCTAGGGTTTCTCTATTTTCTAGGTTTTTCCCTCACTTATGTTTAATCATTTAATGTTTTAATTGTATTTATTTATGTGTACTTACTAAACTTCCTTGATTTTGTGAGTAATGACCTAACTTTCCATTTATGGAAGGTTTAGGGCTTGAACTTGTCAAAGATGATGACAATTGATGAATCTTCACTTTGTGATTATGAGGATATGTTTCTTGAATACTATTAACATGTTCTATGGTTTATAAAATTAATGGGTTCGAGTTAAATTTAGGGTTTTGATGTAAATGGTAATTTTGGAAGAGATGATGCTTGTTAATGCCTTTATATGTTGGTAACTCCTCATATTGATTGATTAGTAAATATGGAGTCATGTAAATTGTGAAACTTTGTGATTGGGTCAAACTATGTGTACTTCCCTAATTGATGGTTAATGAATATGATGGATTCTTTACTCTTGAGGAAAGATGGTCTAAAGATCTAGTTTGGATTGATGTCGCCGACTAAAGATCCGGTTTGGATTGATGTCGTGTAGACTAAAGATCCGGTTTGGATTGATGTCGTTTAGACTAAAGATCCGGTTTGGATTGATGTCTTCGTGGACTAGAGATCCAGCGTGGATTGATGTCACTCGACTAAAGACCTAGTTTGGGTTGACGTCTTTGAGGGCTAGAGACTCGGTTTGGGTTGATGTCGAATGGGACTAGAGACCTAGTGTGGGTTGATGTCTTGCATAAATACGATGATGAAATGAACGACGAATCGGTATTGGATAGAACGACTTTTATTCAATGCGTATTCTATTCTTATTATACAAATGCTATTCTTGTTAGGCTTTAGGCTAACACTTCTTCTTATTGCATGTTGTATTTAGCACGCCTTCCTAGCGGTGGGACTTCCCGGGGTTGAGGGAAGTGTGATGAAAGGAGATAGCATTTTTTGGGAATAGACGAGATAGCGGCATTTGACGGCCTTAGCCGAGCGTTTTGTAAATGAGATAGCGACACCCGATGTTAATCTAAACAGTCTTAAGTTAGATTAGTAGGTTGTCGTTGATGTATCTCTTTATTTTTGGTTGTAAACGCTTTTCCGCCAAACTCATGATCGACTATTGATCTTTATTTAATAGTTTATTTCGCATGAAATTTTGGCTTAAATTTACCCCGTTTTTAGGGTGTTACAAGTTGGTATCGGAGCAATGGTTTAAGCGAACTAGGTATTGACGTGAGATGCCTAGACTTAAACTAGATCGATTTTTGCGGAGAACGGTGAGATAGGTAGAACTTTTAAGATAAGATGGACTTAGAGTTGATGGTGTTGCACTAGTCGAAAAACTGTGATTGTGGTAACGAAGATCCTTATGTGTAACATGTTCATAATGTCAATTAGCTACTGCTATTATGAATTTGTTGTTACGTGAGCATGCTTAGATTGATATAATTATGATGATTGATGAGAGTGTTGGTACGATCATTTATATGAATCTTTTACCATGTTACTTACCTCCATTTTCGAATGTGTGGCAGACGAGCTATGATAGGCGGGTTTACACCCCCTAAATCTAACCGCAAATGTACGGGTCGAATCAAGTAATAGTACTGAAAGTACGAGTATCGAACACAGGGAACTAGGAACTAAGTATCACAATGACTATAAGATCTATTAACTGAACGGTCGCAAATTGAGTGGTTGATATGAACTTAATTAATTGCAAATAATTAAATCACAAACGGGACAGTAAACAACTTAGGAACTTTTGATAGAGAAAACAATTGAGGGATGGAAATCCTAAGGTTTTCACGTACAAACAATTGACTCAAGACAATTACCAGCTAATCCCCTTAATGAATACCCAATCTCGAAAATCACCGTTGTTCTTTCTCAAGCAACAACGGGTTTTATTTTGGACGCACAAGTTTTATCTCTCGATCTCAACCTATGAAACTCAAAACGCATTAAACTCAAGATTTAAATGAGACTAAGGCTTACTTGGTATATCTCTATCCAATTTCTCACCTTAGGCATGCAAATTATAGTTCTAGCTAACAATTAATTCTCTCGAACTTAATTGTTCACAACAAATCAGATGTAAATTGGCCAAATTCACAAAAGCATTAAAAACTAAATCACATGCTTCATTAAAATAGGGAAAACTAATAAAAATATCAAGTCACATGTTCATATGCTTAAACCAAATTCATTCCAACCCCCAACATCTATAGATTAGTTCATGTTCGTGGTGGACTCAAACATAAGAAAAGGGGATGAAAAAGTGTGTGCAAACATAGTGATCGTGAACGTGTTAGATGTAATGGTGAACTCCCTTCTCTCGGCTCTAATCCGCTTCGCGTGATGAATGTCTCCTCAATCGATCCTCTATCGTGGCTCTAAAATACGTGAAAGTGCTCTGAAAATCGCCCCCCAGCTGCCTCCCGTCGCGCGTGTCGAGATGATTCAATGATTACCTAAAATCCGGAAAAACGCCAAAATATAAAAGCTGGAACAGGGACACCCGCGGTTTATGCCGCTGGTTGTAAACCGCGCAGGAAACCACGCGGTTTCCTGAGGAGCTTCGGGTCAGGTTCGGTTCAAGGTTCGGGCACAGGTCTTGGGCTTGGATCTCGGGCTTCCGTTGGCTTCGTTTTGTACTCGTTTTGGGCTCTTTTCCGCTTCTTTTCTCGATGATTGCCGCCTTTTAGATTACCTGCACATTTCACTCGATAAAACATAAAATTCCGTCTTTTTGCTTAAACACAAGCCAATCTCATTGGTTTGAGGACCGAAAATAACGCCAAAAAGTGGCGTTATCAACAACCCCAAACCGAGCGTCGCTTGTCTTCAAGCAAATTAGCGATAAAAATAGAATAAAAGCATATATCAGTGAAATAATAACTGCACACTCCCAATCGGTACCACGTAATGCAATGGTGATTTCCTATACCCGTGAATGCCTATCTCACTCTCGCCTCATCCTTATTCTGTTTGATCTATGGCCTTCCATTGTGAGTTGAACTCGTGACTGCTCCGATTACATTAAGGTTGTACTAGGTCCAAACATACTGGGGAAAACATTTCGCCTCGACCCTACCTCACGGAATACTCTCATTTCACTCGAACCTAGGTTGTCGCACATGTTGTCATGTATAAGGAAGTTATGTACAAGAATACGCAAAAATCACATGACAACTCTAATGAAAGACGCACAAACATCCAAAAAGTCGATCCTAGAAAGGAATTAAGTAGCAAGACAGGGAATATTGGTAAAGGTGGTCGTATACTCTAATCACATTTTCCAAAAGATCATCCAGGTCTTTACAAGGGTTGTAACGGGGCTAGGCTTATGGCTGAGAAACGAAGGGTAAGCGGATCAAAAATCCTCGGTGTGTCAACCATTAGCAGTTCTGAACTTCTTGACTTCACTTTCTACTATTTGGCCCTCTTTGTCACTGCTGGAGTCGCTTTGACTCTCTTATTTTATGCGGTAAAGCTATCTAAACAACTGTATTTATTTTCTTTTTGTATTTTCTTTTTATTTTCTTTTATTTTTTTAATTTTTTTAAGTTGGGACTTCATTGGTCCTGTTTATTTGATTGGGGCTGCATTGGCCCTCTTTTCTATCTATTTTCATGACACACTTTCGGATAAGGGTTGGCTAAGGCTTTTGGCTCGGGTTTAATGGTGGGTCTGAATGAACAAGTGGTAAGTGTTTGGCTACAAAGGGGGTTACGGGTACACACATCATGGTTCAAAAGGTACGTTAGACAAAAACGGGTTAAACATACACACAATGCCTGGAATCATCTCTTAAGGTCCACACGATATGGTCTATTACACCCTTACCCAATATCCCGATGGTTGTCTTTGCTACTCAATGCGATATTATAGCGAGACCACTCTATAATCACGACAAGAAATTCGAAAAAGTGTATACGAATTTCGTATTTAAATCCCTCGAAATGAAGTACGTCTTTTAGGCTCAAATCTCGCTATTGGGTGGTCTCCACTAATGTCCCTAGTCATGTCTTTTTCCGGTCCTTTCCTAATGGTCACGTTACTATCACAAGATTCTTCCCACAATGGTCGGTCTCAATCATCCAAAACAAAAATTTGACTACTATGATCTAAACATTCAGAAGTGCAGGAGATCTACGTGCATAAATGTGGGCCCGATTGGGCAACCCCAAACCTTACCCACACATTGTCCCCAATGTGTAAGTGTCAGTGTAGGCGATGTGACACAAATCATTGTGTTAGATCTGAAGTTTTGTCAATAAACCAAGTGTTGAAGATCTGATAAGAAGGTTCAGAAGTTCTGAGAAGAAGAGTCAGAAGTTCTGAGAAGAAGAGTCAGAGATCTGAGAAAGAGAAGTCAGAAGTTCTGAGAAGCGTGATCAGAAGAATGTTCAGAAGTTCTGAACTACCTGTTCAGAACTTATGACGAGTTTCGTTATTTAGTAATGTGTAAACTAATTAGGACACGTGTTATGTTCTTATTAGTCTTTCTTATTTGTACTGTAGCTTTAAGATGTTTGTTGCAGTATAAATAGAGTGGTTAGCACTACGTTGCTAACTGATTGATTTTCCATATTACTTGTATTCTTTCCTTGTAATCTTTGAGGTGATCTCTCTCTTAGATCTGTAATTCTGTGCATCATTGAATACAATTGGGCTTGATCATACAATTTCTCAATTACTTCTTTCTATATTGATTGTAAGAATAGATCCTGCACTTTCACATTGTGCAGTTATTACAGTCATCAAAAAGGACGGCCAAAGCATTAACACAACATAACTAAAAGCGAACCCAGAGTTGTTCATAAATGGCCACCCCAAACCTAGGTCGTGGCCTAGGTTTGCCAACTAAAGTCAACCCCAAACCTCGGTAAAACCAAGGTTTGCACAGGATAAAAGGTGAGTGTGTAGATGTTGAAAGGTGAGGCACCCCAAACCTAAGTGAAACTTAGGTTTGTTGCATCTCGTTAAACTAATAGGGAATACAACATCATACACCACCCGTTAACATACAGAGTTAGAACATACCTGGTTGATCGGACGGAGGAGATTCTCATGAAAGATTTGAGCGTTCAGTTGGGAGAATTCCGAAAAGATGGAAGGGAGAACACAGAAAAAAAACAAAGAAATCAAAGTAAAAGACGAAAAACGCAAAGAAAATGAAACACAAAGCAAGAAAGGAACAAAAACTGCACGAAAACAACTAAAAGCATCAGGGGGACCCCCCCGCGGTTTAGGCCGCGGGATGGAAGTCGCGGGGTAAACCGCGTATCGTTCTGTTTCGAAAACCAACCAGGAAGTCCCGCGGTTTTGGCCGCGTTTTACAAACCGCGGGGTAAACCGCGTAAGTCCCTGTTCCCCATTTTTCTTTTTTTTCTTTTTTTTTGTAAAAAAATCACTCGCAAACATAAATTAAACGGAATCAAACCTCGGTGGGTTGCCTCCCACCCAGCGCCTTGGTTTCGGTCGTGGCTCGACCTTCCTTCTGATCACTCCATCGGCTTTTCATGATTGTCCGGCTCCTCTTCAACTTGACCTCGTACCTTCTCGAACATTTTGAACATTACCTTTTCGCCGCTGACCCTTAAAGTCATCTCTCCTTCCTCCATATCTATCAGCGCTTTGCTCGTGGCCAGAAAGGGTCTTCCCAATATCAACGGGACTTCTTCATCTTCATCTATGTCGATCACCACGAAGTCCACCGGAAAGTAGAACTTGTCGACTTTAATCAGCACATCCTCTACCACTCCATACGGATACATTATTGATCTGTATGCGAGTCGGAGTGTCATGTACGTTGGCTTTACTTCCCCCAAGCCAAGTTTCCTGAAAACAGATAAAGGCATTAGATTAATACTTGATCCTAAATCGCATAACACCTTATCAAAACAAAGATTCCCAATTTGAATAGGGATCGAAAAACTCCCTGGATCCTTAAGCTTCGGGGGAAGCTTGTTCTGAATGATCACAGTTCACTCTTCAGTAAGTGCAATAGTAGACTGGTGTTCGATTGCCCTCTTCTTGGATAAGATCTCTTTCATGAACTTGAGATATGTTGGCATTTGGGCTAGCGCTTCTGCGAAGGGATGTTGATGTGTATCTTGTTGAAGATGTCAAGGAATTTCTTGAACTGTTCCTCATCTTTATGTGCCTTCACCCGATTCGGAAATGGTAGCGGTGGTACAAACGGTTTGACTACCGGCTTCGATGGAGGTGTCACCTCTTTTTCCTTCGGCTTCTCCCGATCAATCATATCACTAGAACGCTCATCCTTCAGCCCAACATTCGCCTCCTTGATTATCTCTTTGCCACTTCTCAGATGAATGGCATTACATTCTTCTCTTGGTTTCCTTTCAGTCTGACTCGGAAACGTTCCTGGGGCTCGGTTTTGTAAGACTTCAGAAATTTGCCCCACTTGTCTTTCAAGGATCTTGATGGATGCGGTGTTCTGATCAGTTGTAGCTTTCACTGTACTCACCGTGCTTGCCAAACCTTCAACCGTGCTATCCATCTTTGTCATAAACTTCATCATCATATCTTCTAGCCCCGGTTTCTTCTCTACGGATGGTCCTTCATCGAATTTCCTTTGGTTGAAACCTGGAGGACGGTAAACATTGTTAGCATTAGAAGACTTAGAAAAGTTGGGATGATTACCTTGTTGTTGTTGGCCGGGTTGACTCCATGAAAAGTTAGGGTGTTTCTTCCACCCTTCGTTATATGTGTTCGAAAAAGGGTCGTTCCTCGGCTGGTTGTTCCGGTTTTGTAAAAACTGAACTTGCTCGGGTTCTTGCGAAGTAGGGAACACGTCCGGACTACCTCCCTTCAAGTGGTTGGTGATAGCGGCTAGCTGAGCTTTTATTACCTTCAGTTCATCCGATTCTTGAACACTCGCTACTGGTCTGATAGAAGATCGTGGAGTGGCATAGCTATGTTCGGCTAGATTCTCGATCAAATCGACTGCTTCTTCATAAGTCTTATTCATGAGAGCTCCACCAGCTGCAGCAGTGATGTCATTCTTGAACTGCGGGTGAAGTCCTCCAAAGAACGTCTGAATAATGACCCAACCATGTAACCCATGATGAGGGCATTTCTTCAACATATCTTTATACCTTTCCCAAGCCTCATATAGTGTCTCTTGGTCCCATTGAGCGAAATGGGTAATGTCGGCCATCAGTTGAGCGGTTCTTCCCGGTGGAAAGAATTTCTGGAGGAAGGCAGCTTTCAGGTCTGCCCATGTAGTGATCTGATCCGATGGTAGGCCCTCTATCCAAATTTCAGCTCTACCCTTTAGGGAAAAGCTGAATAGCCTCAGCTTGATCGCGCCCTCGTTCACCCCATTGATCTTGAAAGTGTTGCATATCCTCTCGAATGCACGGAGATGTGCATGAGGATCTTCTGTTGGGGCCCCTCCGAATTGATTCTGTTGTACCATCACGATGGTACTCGGTTTGATCTCGAAGTAATTCGCCGCAGTAGTGGGTGCTTGGACTCCTATGCGTGCGGCTGCCACATTTGGATCGGCAAACGACCGCATAGGACGTCTCTCGGGAGGAGGCGGAGGGTTGTTGACAGGTATCTCGTTGACAGGCCTCTCGTCGCCCATCTTTAATTGCCTTTTAACTTTTGATTCTTTGAGTAATCGAAGGGCGGATCTTTCGATTTCCGGATCGAGTGGTTCGATTCCTTCCCCTCGGGTTTTCCTTGGCATAAACCATTTAGTACCTGAAACGGAAAGTAAACAAAATTAGCAATCCAGAAACTGAAAGTGATGAAATAAAATAACAAAAAAAAATGTTCAATATAATAGCGTTTATAGCTGGTAGTGCTATCAGTTGCAACTAGTTCCCCGGCAACAGCGCCAAAAACTTGATAGGCGTGTTTACACCCCCTAAATCTAACCGCAAGTGTACGGGTCGAATCAAGTAATAGTACTGAAAGTACGAGTATCGAACACAGGGAACTAGGAACTAAGTATCACAATGACTATAAGATCTATTAACTGAACGGTCGCAAATTGAGTGGTTGATATGAACTTAATTAATTGCAAATAATTTAATCACAAACGGGACAGTAAACAACTTAGGAACTTCTGATAGAGAAAACAGTTGAGGGTTGGAAATCCTAAGGTTTTCACGTACAAACAATTGACTCGAGACAATTACCAGCTAATCCCCTTAATGAATACCCAATCTCGAAAATCGCCGTTGTTCTTTCTCAAGCAACAACGGGTTTTATTTTGGACGCACAAGTTTTATCTCTCGATCTCAACCTATGAAACTCAAAATGCATTAAACTCAAGATTTAAATGAGACTAAGACTTACTTGGTATATCTCTATCCAATTTCTCACCTTAGGCATGCAAATTCTAGTTCTAGCTAACAATTAATTCTCTCGAACTTAATTGTTCACAACAAATCAGATGTAAATTGGCCAAATTCACAAAAGCATTAAAAACTAAATCACATGCTTCATTAAAATAGGGAAAACTGATAAAAGTATCAAGTCACATGTTCATAAGCTTAAACCAAATTCATTCCAACCCCCAACATCTATAGATTAGTTTATGTTGGTGGTGGACTCAAACATAAGAAAAGGGGATGAAAAAGTGTGTGCAAACATAGTGATCGTGAACGTGTTAGATGTAATGGTGAATGATAGGGCGGGTATCACCCCCCTAAATCTAACCGCAAGTGTACGGGTCGAATCAAGTAATAATGTACTGTAAGTACGAGTATCAAACACAGGGAACTAGGAACTAAGTATCACACTGACTACAATTGCTATTAACTGAACTATCGAAATTGGAGTGGTTGGTATTAAACTACGAATTGCAGAAACTAAATCAAACACAAGACAGGAAACAGCTTTGGAAACTTCAGATAGAGAAAACAGTTGAGGGTTGGAGATCCTTAGGTTTTCACATACAAACATCAGACTTAAAACAATTACCAGTTAATCCCCTTAATGAATACCTAATCTTGAAAGTCACCGTTATTCTCTTTCGAGCAACAACGGGTTTTATTTTGAAAATGACAAGTTTTATCTTTCGATCTCAACTTATGGATTCCAAAACACATTAAGCGCAAGATTTATTATGAACGTATAGATTTTATCTTTCGATCTCAACCTAATTGATTCAATCAGGACTAAGGCTTACTCGGTATATCTCTATCACCTTTCTCACCTTAGGCATGCAATTCCTAGTTCTAGTTAACAGTTAATTCTCTCGAACTCAACTGGAAACAACAAATCAAATGTAAATTGGCCAAATTCACACAAGCATTAAAAACTAAATTGCATACTTCATTAAACAAGGAAAAACTGATAAATGTCTCAAATCATCTGTTCATATGCTTACAAACCAAATTCATTCCAACCCCCAACATGAACAGATTAGTTCATGTCGGTGGTGGATTCAAACACAAAAGAAAGAATGGTGAAAGTGTATGTAAACATGATAAATGTAAACGTGATAAATATGATTATGAACTCCCTTCTCTCGTGATTGTATCTACTTCGCGTGTTGAACGTCTCCTTGATCGAATCTCTATCGTGGCTCCAAAAGCTCCGAAAAGGCTCTGAAAATCGCCCCTGGACTGCCCACCGTCGTCGTGTGAAAGTTGCGTTTTAGGTCATGACATAAAACCCAGAAAATAAAGCTGAAGTTCGACAAACAGAGGGATACGCGACTTTCCACGCGACCTGCAAGTCGCGTGGAAAACCGCGCACCTTTCAGAAGGTGCATGGGTCGGTTTCTGGCTCGTGGATCGGGTCCTGGTTCGGGCGCGGGTCTTGGGCTTGGCTTTTGGACTTCCGTTGGGCTTCGTTTTTACTCGTTTTGGGCTCTTATTCGCTTCTTTTCTCGAGGATTGCCGCCTTTTAGAATACCTGCACATTCCACTCGATAAACCATAAAATACTCGCCTTTTTACTTGAACACAAGCCAATCTCATTGGTTTGAGAACCGAAAATATCGCCAAAAAGTGGCGTTATCAGTGAACTCCCTTCTCTCGGCTCTAATCCGCTTCGCGTGATGAATGTCTCCTCAATCGATCCTCTATCGTGGCTCCAAAATACGTGAAAGTGCTCTGAACATCGCCTCCCAGCTGCCTCCCGTTGCGTGTGTCGAGATGATTCAATGATTACCTAAAATCCGGAAAAACGCCAAAATATAAAAGCTGGAACAGGGACACCTACAGTTTATGCCGCGGTTTGTAAACCGCGCAGGAAACCGCGCGGTTTCCTGAGGAGCTTCGGGTCAGGTTCGGTTCAAGGTTCGGGCACGGGTCTTGGGCTTGGATCTCGGGCTTCCGTTGGCTTCGTTTTGGGCTCTTTTCCGCTTCTTTTCTCGATGATTGCTGCCTTTTAGATTACCTGCACATTTCACTCGATAAAACATAAAATTCCGCCTTTTTGCTTAAACACAAGCCAATCTCATTGGTTTGAGGACCGAAAATAACGCCAAAAAGTGGCGTTATCAGTTAACACTCGTAGCAGGCCAGATGGCCTTGATGCTACAGTATCCACGGCTGACCAGCCAAGAGTAACGGCGACGAAGGGACCCCCACTTAACACTAACTTGTTGGGTGGCGGGCCGGAGCATGTGCCCCGACAGAACTTGGAAACGTCTGACCCTATCTTAGAGGAGGCAACGACCGAGACCAGAATGATGGACCGAATGATGGCGGCCATGAACCGAGCCATGACACAACAGCAGGAACAGTTTCTGAAACTATTGGAAGACCGGGACACTAATAACCGTAGGCATGAGATGGTTGCCGAGAATGTGATAGTGGTTGGATCTGGGGGTACCGGAAATGAGATCCCTACTGATGGCCTGGGCACCAGTGACCTGAGACAAGAAGGAAAGGTGTGTTCTTTCAAGACCTTCCTTAGCTGCCGACCGCCTGAATTCAAGGGCACCGATGATCCGGTTGTATGCATGATCTGGATAAGAGAAATGGAACAAGCTTTTCGCACTAGTGAGTGCGGGGAAAATCAAAAGGTTTTTCTAGGTTTTCTGTAACACCCCAAACAATTTTAAACATGCATATCATATAAAATAAACATCCCAAAACCGTGTCCCAAAATTTCTTACATAGCATCCAAAATTTGGTTGGCGGAACAACCTACACAACTGAGAATAATACTATACTGAACTATAGTGTCGCTACACTATCGAGCTTCCTCGCTAACCGTCATGCTCACTTTCCAGAGCCTTTCATTACCTGTTTCCCTGAAACGGTTTTAATTTGAAAATGCGAGGGTTAGACCATGAGGTCTAGTGAGTCCCTCTTAACAGTTATCAAAGCACTTAAAAACAGTTTACAATTTTCAACATAAACCATTCACGGATAAAGGTCCTCCCCTCGTATTGGCACCCTGAAGTCACCTTAGGGTGACAACGAGTCAGTCTCATGCTGCCGTATAGGGTCACACCTCCCTGGCATAAACGGGTCACACCTCCCGGAACGAGCTGGCGGGCCACACCCCCCGACTTAGCCAATTTACATCTCAATCAATGTATGCATACATCCCATATAAAACTTTAACAACTTTCGTGCAATTAAAAGCATAAGAATAAAACATGGCATTTCTCATCATGTACTCGCTTTAGAAAACACATCAAAAGTCACGCATTTTAGTTAGAAAACTCACCTGATGCTCTTACTTCTCTTTTCTAATCTGTTCCCGACTCCCAATCCATTTTCCTGGATGAATGGACAAAACATAAGCTTATTACCCAACTTTCCGGACACAACCCCTTTCCGGACAACCACACTTTCCGGACGACACAACATTCTGGACAACACTAAGTCCTGGGTACTTTCTACTTACCGGACACTAGACTCACCGGACACTCATACTTACCGGACAAACACTTACCGGATACCCTTCTCATCCGGAAACCTTCAAATGGTTCAACGTGTCCGGACGTCCACAGGACTTTCCGGACGCCGACCTGACTCCTATTTGGACCGAGAAATCACAGATACGAACGAAATCTCACGGATTAAAGATTAGCAACAATATTAAGATCACTAAGCTCAACTAATACTGAAACTTAGCTGCAAAAACACGATTTGACGCCTAATCTCTCCCATTTAGCTTCAAACTCAACCTTTAACAAAACCCCCAAAAGATATCCACCTTAACAACATCCCACAGATTAGAGATGAAAAGAGGAGATTACCTGCTTGGATGAGAATGAAGAACACCTTCTTTTCTTCTCCAAGAATCTGGAATTTCTTTCTTCTTACTTGCTTTATCTCTCTTTCTTCTTTCTTCTCTTTCTCCTTCTTGTTCTTTCTACTTCAGCCGACAACAAGCAAATGGGGTGCCCTCCTAGGGTTTGTGCCCCCAATCATTAGGTTATCACACCCTAACCCTTATTTACAACTTACACCCTCAACTTTCAGTTTTATTACAACTTTCCACAAACATTAAAACTCCTCCACTTTTAAAGAAACATGACACAAGACTTTGAAATCTTTCCCAAAACTAGTCCTGGTTGTTACAACACTCCCCCCTCAAAAGAATTCTGTCCCCGGAATTCCGTTTTCAAAAGGTGAGGGTATCTGGACTTCATATCGGATTCTACTTCCCACGTTGCTTCTCGTCCCTTATGATACCTCCACTGAACTTTTACTAGTCAAACTTCTATGTTCCTCATTTAGCAAACCTTACCGCTCACAATTTCTATCGGTTCTTCTACGTAAGTCAACCTCTCATCTATACTGATGTCCCCTCAAAGGAACAACCACATCGACTTCTGACAAACACTTCTTAAGTCCGAGACATGAAATGTCGGGTGAACACCCCCTTTTTAATCCTTTGGCCAGTCTTACTTGTAAGCTATTGCTCTCATTCGCTCAAAAATGGCGAAAGTTAACTCCCTATCGCCTGTAATTCTTGCAAGGTCGCCATCACTACAGTTTCCTTCATCTGCTCCCCATAACAGAGGCGCACATCACACTACGAATTCCTCCAAAATTTCATCGAGTACCTCAAGATCGCGCACTATCTAATCAACTTTCATAACTCCGACGGACCCACAGACATAGTCCACTTTACCTATCTCTCAATTCTCGAGGTTCAACAGTCTTACGTTTTCAATCCAACCACTCAGTTCTATTCGGCTACCCCGAATCGTTCAGATGGGAAACATAACCGCACCCTATACATGAAACCGCCCTCGGCGAGTCATCACTTGCTATATCGTGCCATTTTGCACTATTTACTTGTACCCTCTTCGATCACTATACTCGCTTAAAACTACCTGTTAAATCCAAGGCCAACCGCGTCTCCATTTGCTCGCCTTCGTCCACACATCGGGACTCACGGTTTTAAACACGTCTAAATAAGGTCTCTCATACATTTATACTTCCTTAAGAGAAAGAACTTGGCAGAAATTTCCCGCCACAACAACGAGAATCTTCTACCAGGAAAACTCACTCACTAACAACTTGGCACAAGGCCAACCTTGTACATCCCGACAAGCTCCCACCCAGGAGTCCTCTCCTCGGTATACCTGAAATTTCTAAATTACTTCTTCCAACCGACATTCGTTTATGCAGATCATACTCCTTTCCCGAATCACATCGGCTACAACTCGTCAACTAATTCGTACGTTCTCACCACTTCATCCTTTCACACTTAACGTGTCTAATAGTAGGAAACCTCTATAATTCCTTATTGGAGTATTCACCTATCCGAATTGATCTTATCCTGAAGGCTCATCAATATCTCACTGCTTGCCACAAGCGTCCAGCCATATAACATAACTTCGGTTACTCCCACTCAACTAGGAGGGGTAACCACGACCACACCCTACTGTTCTCAATAGCTTACACTGAACGATCAGTTCGTTTGAACGTTTCTCACAAAGTCACTAACTTAACTCATTCAGTTGTCTTATCCACTTCTTTCCTGCACAAAATCATACACAATTTCCTTCCTCAATAAGCATGGTTGTCCGGATGAGAAGGGTATCCGGTAAGTGTTTGTCCGGTAAGTATGAGTGTCCGGTGAGTCTAGTGTCCGGTAAGTAGGAAGTACCCGTGACTTAGTATTGTCCGGAATGTTGTGTCTTCCGGAAAGTGTGGTTGTCCGGAAAGGGGTTGTGTCCGGAAAGTTGGGTAATAAGCTTATGTTTTGTCCATTCATCTAGGAAAATCGATTGGGAGTCGGGAACAGATTAGAAAAGAGAAGTAAGAGCATCAGGTGAGTTTTCTAACTAAAGGCATTGTTTGGCAAAAAAAAAAAAAACTAGCTTATTTTTTGGGTACATGTTTGGATGACCATAAGCTAGCTTATAAGCTAGCTTTTTGAAAAGCTACTTGGAGTAGTTTATGAGTAGCTTTTTGTAAATATTCCAATTATGCCCTCATTAATATTAATTATTATTTATTAACTATTTTTTTAATATGTCCTTTTTGGTCATTTAAATGCTTATAAGCTACTTTTTGCCAAACGTGACTTTTTCATCAGCTAGCTTATCAGCTACCAGCTAGCTTATCAGTCAACAGCTAGCTTATAAGTCATAAGCTAGCTTATCAGCTAGTTTTCCAAACATAGCCTAAAATGTGTGCCTTTTGATGTGTTTTCTAAAGCGAGTACATGATGAGAAATGCCATGTTTTATTCTTATGCTTTTAATTGCACGAAAGTTGTTAAAGTTTTATATGGGATGTATGCCTACATTGATTGAGATGTAAATTGGCTAAGTCGGGGGGTGTGGCCCGCCAGCTCGTGCCGGGAGGTGTGACACGTTTATGCCAGGGAAGTGTGACCCTATACGGCAGCATGAGACTGACTCGTTGTCACCCTAGGGTGACTTCAGGGTGCCAATTTACTAGGGGCGGACCTTTATCCGTGAATGGTTTATATAAACAGATTTATGAATGATTTATGTTGAAAATTGTAAATTGTTTTTAAGTGCTTTGATAACTGTTAAGAGGGACTCACTAGACCTCATGGTCTAACCCTCGCATTTTCAAATTAAAACCGTTTCAGGGAAACAGGTAATGAAAGGCTCTGGCAAGTGAGCAGGGCGATTAGCGAGGAAGCTCGATAGTGTAGCGACACTATAGTTCAGTATAGTATTATTCTCAGTTGTGTAGGTTGTTCCGCCAACCAAATTTTGGATGCTATGTAAGAAATTTTGGGACACGATTTTGGGATGTTTATTTTATATGATATGCATGTTTAAAATTGTTTGGGGTGTTACAATTGGTATCAGAGCCATAGTTTAAGGGATTTAGGTGACCGGACGGGCCTAAACTTAAACTTTGGAGTAGAAATCACAACTGCGAATTAGGAAATGCGTTAGGAGGGCACTATTGTAGATACAGGAAATGCGTTAGGAGGACACTATTATAGAGATAGGACTAATAGGGTACTGAGGATTGTCATGTAAGGTAAGTTTGAGATTCCACCTGGCCAGTGTAATTGCGAACTTACAGGTACATGTATGTGCTTAACCTGCCTTATTATTCCGAAGTAGTAGTCAGAAGCTAGTGTCTATGTCGTGTTCCAGTACTTTAGAATGTCAGCAAGATCCTTGAGGGGTAGACTGAGACCCCTTGTTGGGGGAGTTTCATGAGAAGTCAGGGTGATGTGATGTACATGTACATCGTAGAGAATAAATGTTGTATAGAGTGTTACGAGTCGTCTAGAGGTAGCTCTTCGTGGATTCGGAGAGGAAGAATGATTGATTTTTTAGTTAGACTCCTGCTTCTAGAGGGTCTCGGTTCTAGAAATCGGGGGATAGATCAGTTCAGATGGTAAGGAAAGACAGTGTCAAAACCTTGAAGGTATCGATGGAGCCTGGCTTCTTGGTCGAGCTTTCCATTAGCGGGATAAATGAAATAAGATACCTATAGTGAAATGAAACCATGTAGAAGTGGAAAGTGAGATAGTTGATCAAAACGAAATGGTATAAAATGGTTGAGTAAGTGGACCGTTGGATGTATGTATAGCAAGTCGTTGCAAGGCCGAGAGGGCGACCACTGGTCGAAAGTAGAGTGTCAATGATAAGTTGCGTGAGTAAAGCGATTGACCTTGTTTGAGTGAGTAGCCTTCAATTGCAAGTAGAGTTTCATGCATTGAGTTCATATATGTGTATATCAGATTTTTTCATAATTAAAGTAAATGTGTAAGTATCAAATTTGATCGGATATGAGTCGGCGTGTGCAAGCGTATGTTTAAAGAAAAATACAAATCCATTTACATCGTACAATGAAGTCTTGAGGTTTACGATTTGCAAAATATTCCACTATTTTCATGATAAGTCAAGAAAACGTTTGAATGCACAACTTTTATAACCAAAATGAGTATTGACATGTCGAAGTTATATAAATGAGTGTGAGGACCGACTGGTTTACTTCGTGTCGGTAAGTCCTTTCAAATTTTGTCGTATGGAAAGATTTTCATCCAATATTTATTTCTGTCGTAACAACATATTTTTGGTTGAGTAAGATTAAGTTTTACGGAAAGATTGCATGCAAACGATCCTCAAGATCGTTGTGCAGGGCATTGGAGTTATGAGAATGTTGGGGTCGTATGTACCCAAGTTGTTTTCAAGTGTTGTTTCTTTAAAATGATCAAAAGTGTGAAAGGATCCATTTATCGCGTTGTCAGGCATGAAGGCTATGAACTCAATAGGTCGTAGAGTATTACATTTTAAGATAAGGAAGAACTCCTAGAGTGGAGAGGTGTTGGAAAAATCAGGGGAGAATGTTTGTAGCTTTGGTATTTGTGTTCTAGAGGAAAGGTGAGCAGTGGAAGAGTCGGATGTGGATTTTAGTGTCGGTTGTATGAGGGTTTGTACCCTTGTGCGGTGACTGGAAATACAGTTGTCGAGGGACGGTTGTGTTCAAGGGAAGGATTAGAAGTCATCAAGGTGTTGGTATTAGCAACTCGTTATGAGTAGTGTGGTGAAGTAGGAATGAAATATCCTCGACATCAAATAAGAGTTTTAAGGAGATCTTGTGTTACTGACGATGCACGAGTGTGTTTGAAATGAGGACGGCGGGGTGTGAATTTGATTAGGATATGTTGGAAGGATTAGGTTCAGTAAGGGACCCTTGTTGAAGAATAAGTTAAGGAAGTATCAACAGTTCAACTATTGACGTTGAAGTCGGCAGTTGTGTAAAGTGTATGAGGCCGAAGACTTGAATCATAAGGTTGAAAGTTGAAGGACCACCTTGTAGGGGTGTTAAGTTAGTGAAAGACTGTTGTTTTAGATAATCGTTTTACTTACGAGGTGGATAGTTCGTTAAGAATGAAGTATTTAGCACAAACGAATTGAGGGTATAGATTATGTCGATCTGTGAGGAAATGTGCCCTGTCGATGTAATAGTTTGGTATTGCATAGAGCTAGCAAGAAACGAGTATGTTAGAATTAATCAGAAACTCGGGTGTTGTGGTTCAACTAGAGCTGGGGAGAGACAATGTAGCGAGATAGACTCGGTTATTTATGCGTGAGGTCTTGAAGATAAGTTTGAGTTGTGTATGAATGGCCATGAGAGTTTTGGTCTGCAGTGTGATGTTATGAGTGATGAATGTACAGTTATGTAGTGGCAATAATTGCCAAGTTAAATGTGCCAGCTAACGTCGTAGTGATGTGATGTCAGAGAAAGAGGAAGCATCAGATAGAAGCCTTTTTGGGGGTTTCGGATGAGGTGTTCGAGTTGTTAACCAGGTTGTTGGAGCACGTAGGGTGTAAGTTGACGTTGTGATATGATTATGTTCGGGATAGCATCACGGAGTGGTGGTGGGTAGTTACCCAAAGGAGAAACCAAGTGTTTTTAGTTGTAAGAGTCGCTAAGTAAGCATATTTTGGAATCATTGGAGGTTTAAAGAAGATGATGGATGTATTAGGCAAAATGTGGTGGAATAGATGTGAAATCCTTAAAGAATGTGAGACGTTGCTTATGTGTGAACGAATTGTCTGAGAAAGTAAAAGTTGGAGTTTAAAGAATGTATAGCGACATCGAACTCTGGTGTCAGTTCGAGGTGTTTTGGTCGAAAGCCTTAAGTTAGAATTTTAGTGCAACCGTTTGGTTATGTATAGTAATGAGAAAACATTTGCAGCTTGGGAATTGTCGGAAGAGAGGGGCGAGTAATGTTGGTGGGCAGTGCTCCACGCTAACGCGGGGAGGTGAAGACAGTATGTCGGAATAAGTAAGTAAATCGAAAGTAGTAAACTTGACAGTAATGCCGATAGGTGCAGTGTTGTGTAGGTTGTTCCGCCAACCAAAATTTGGATGCTATGTAAGAAATTTTGGGACACGATTTTGGGATGTTTTTTTTATATGATATGCATGTTTAAAATTGTTTGGGGTGTTACATTTTCATCAAAACCTAAGTGGTGAGTCCATCCTCCTTGTTTCTAAACTTTCATATGAGTTATAAATGCTCTATTGAAGACTTCCTAGTGTTTATGTTCTCAAATTTCGGTTTTGATGATTTTGGGGAAGTTAGGTCAAAATTGGGGTTTTGGTCAAAATGAAAATTTTGGTAAGTTGTGTTTGAAGGATAATTCTAAGCACTTGGATTTGTTTGTTTTGTGTTGGGAGTTTGTGGATCTAGGTTTCTTTGGAAGGTTGCTTATGGATTCAAGTTCTTCAAGGAAGCAAATGAGGTAAAATCTAGATTTAGCCTAAATCTAGCAAGGTGAGTTCATATGATTTGTGAAAATGTTGTACATGCCAAAAATGTTTATTTAAAATGTTTATGCGTGTTTACATGAAATTATCAATTTTTGAGTTACTTGGTGGGTTTTGATTATTTGAAGTGTTGATCTTTACAAATCTTGTGAAACACTCACATTTGGGATTTTTGGGTAACTTGTTAAATAAATCATAAATGATAGTGTTTTGATGAGTTATTGTATAAATGAGGGTTATTTGATAAAAATGCACTTTTAGTGTTTGTTGAAAATATGTAAAGTTCAAGTTATGGGACGTTTTGAAAATATGTATGAGTGGGTCTTATAATGAGTTTGCATATTAGTACGTCTCATTCTTATAAAACTCATGAGATGTCCATCGTTGGGGTTTTGGACACTTTGGTAAATAAATTTTTAGAGTGTGCCCTTTTGGGTGCTCTATCTCATAAATGAATATCAATTTGACATTTATGCACTCTTAATGCTTTTGGTTTTATAACCCATTATGAGAAATATACGTTATCGAGTTATAGAGTATTTTGGTATATAAAAGGCGTGATTTCATTTAGAAAATGTCAATGAAGGGGTTTTGAGTTAGTCATGCCTTTGGATCATGTATTTGCATATGTTGACTTTTAACAAATAGTACTAGTAACACTGTGAAAAGATGAGTGCTAGTTGTGTACTCGAGAGTGAATAGTTTGGTGAAGTCTTCCGCATATTGAGAATATCAATTTTGTACTTGGGTTGAGTAACACCCAACCTTATGTAGTCTTGGCGTATGACATAAGTTAATGTATGTTGGAGTTAATTATATGTTTTTCAGTCAAGTTATTTCCAATGATGGTTTTTGTAGAAAGGATTTTATCCGCCATTTGGTAGTAACACTTTCTATATTTTTTACTAATTATTTACATAAATGAATCAAAACATAGAAACAATGTAAAAACAATATTTTGAGAAAAATAAAGTAAAAGTTTAAAAAACATGAAATACAATAAATAAAATTTAAAGAATGAATAAAATATAAAATATAAGGCTTATTTGATGTTTTAGAAAAAATTAGATTTATTTTGAGGTTATATTGGTAAAAATAAGTCTATTTCACTTTGTTCCAATTTGTTCCATGGGGTGGGGTTGGAACTGGTAATCTGGTATGTTCCACTATGTTCTTGTTTGTTCCACATAGAAGTTCTGCAAAACATGTGACAATGATCCTTGTTCTGTTATGTCATGTCATGTCCAATATACCAAACACTCCCATGTTGATTGCAGGTGAATTGAAATATTTTATTTATTTATTTTCACTAGTAAGATTAAATTATTATTATCTTATATAATGTCTTTTATAAAAATATATTAAGACGATAAAGTTATATAATTTTTAAATAATTTAATTAATTAAATAGAATTTATTAAAATGAAATGTATTTTTATTTAAAGATTCTGGTTTATTTATCTATACTACTATATAAAAAGAATATAACTGTTATTTTTTAACATTCGGTTATTTTCTAACATTCGGTTAACACGTACAATAAAAGAAGCATCATGTACAACCTTAGAAGCTAACTCTCCCACGTTTCTCTAAAAAATCAAACAATTTTCAATTTCTAAGTTACACTTTAATCCCTTAGAATTAGTTATTCAATTTACTTTTAATTCCTTATTTTTTCATTTTTTATTTTACACCCTTATCGTATTAACATAAATAATTGTATACGAACTATAATGCATTAAAAAATACATTCTTTTTTTACAAATTATACTATTGTAATCGTCCCGTGAATACCTTCGAAATGAGTCTAATATTGAATAATTTTGGATTTAATTAACTAATTTTTTCTTAAATATTTTGTTTTTAAATTTAAAAACTTTATATTAAAAGCCAAACAATTTTCAATTTCTAAGTTACACTTTATACCCTTAGAATTAGTTATTCAATTTACTTTTAATCCATTATTTTTTCATTTTTTATTTTACACCCTTATCGTATTAACATAAATAATTGTATATAGGGGGTGAGCATCAGAAATGGGTACCCACCTTTGGAACCGGAACCGCTCCGAAACTACCGGTTCCGGAACCGGAACCGATGTAATTGGTTTCGGTTCCTAAAATACGAAACCGATTAGGACTGGTTTCGGTTCTGGTTCTCATTTTTTTAGAACCATTACCCGCTGGGTACCCACCGGGACCGGGTACCCAGACCCGCTGGGTACCTAGAACCGGAATCGGCGGGTACCCACTATTTTTTAATAAAAAGTATTTATATATTTATTATATTTAAATATTTAATGATGTGTTATTGGTTTTGTTAGGTGTTTTACTCGTTTTGATCCAAATGTTTTATTTGTTAGGTCTTGACGTAAGGACGTTTATGTGTTATGTAAGTCGTTTCGTTGATGTCAAGACTCAAAACGCCGGAGTTTTCAATTTTTATTTATGTAATAATTAGTTTTTATCTAATTATTTTTCACCATTTGTTGTGTTTATTTCTTAAGTTGGCATTTCGTAGTTTGCAATAGACTTAAAACTACATTTTTATTGTATGAAATGTTAAAAAAAATGATAGCGGGTCGGAACCACCGGTTCCGGGACCGGTTCTAAAATATAGAGAACCAATGTAAGTGGTTCCGGTTCCGGTTCCATGAAATTTAGCCGGATACCCGGTTATGCTCACCCCTAATTGTATATCAACTATAATGCATTAAAAAAATACATTCTTTTTTACAAGTTATACCATTGTACTCGTCTCGTCAATACCTTCGAAATGAGCCCCCAATATTGAATACTTTTGGATTTAATTAACTAATTTTTTTAATATATTTTTTTAAAAAATTTAAAAACTTTTACGTAATTATCTATACTACTATATTAAAAGCCTATTAGGGTTATTTTTCTCTATTTTTTCCGTCATTAGAAGCTTTAGCATTTAATGGGTTCTTTCTGGTTTCTATTTTTGGCATGTTGTATTCAAGTATGCTAAAAGATAGATACATCATTTTTCAAGCTTTTAGCCTGATGCAACACTTTTGATCAGGAAACTCCAAACCACTTATCCTGTAACCCCTATCCTACTTTATAAAGAAAGTGGGTTCATTCACAGAAATCATCATCGTCGTGATCTAATATTGTTTGTTTATCGTGATGCTGTGAGTAGGTTTTCTTTCTCACAAATGGAGGGTCTGAAAATATACGGATATCAGAAGAATTCGTTAGATGAAGCAATGAAGTTGTGTTTAGTGGGCGGCTTAAATGGAATAGTTTCTGAAGTGAGAGTCATCTTAAGATACCCAGGATTATTTAGGAGAATTGAAGACTCTAAAGTCTAAACTTTCTCTAATAAGCTATGGCAGTTAAAGCAAGATCTATTTTCTTGCAAAACATAAGGACAATTCAAGCATGTATTATTCTATACTTAAGGTTTAAGGACCATTTTTCAAATAATTGTTTGAAAAGTTGGATATTATGATAATTTTGATGTTCGTATATGATCGTTGATTTTTGAAAGGACATTTTACTATTTGTATTCAATTAATATGAAGTTGTAAAAAACAAAGTTCTCAAATTCTATTGAGGTTTAATAGATGGACCATTTCTTCAAATAAACTATATAAAATGATTGATTTTTATAAGCTTCAACCTTCGTATATTTCATTTGGTTTTTATGATAACATTTTACTTATAAACAACCACATAATTTAGAGGGTAGAGAACATTTCTATAAATAACGGTATTAATTTTTCATTCACAATTTACAAAAAAGTTTAACACCCACGCTGCATCGCATGCGGATACATATCTAGTCTATTTAAATATTAAAGATACTCTTATAAATTAAAAATTATACGAAAGTAGTTGAAAATTAAACCAAAAAAATTACTTTTCAAAACTGACAGTTTTAGCATGGTTGACCAAAAACCAGTAATAGATTTGAATGGATTTTATAAGACCATGAGTACCGCATACCCACGAACCCACTGAACCAGAATGTCACATTAGCGTCACATCAACTTTTCTCTTTCCTACCCTCCTTACCCTAAAGTGGAGTACCGCTTACCCACCGAACCCACTCCTTAAAATTCACCCGCTACCCACTCCTTAAAACCCCCTACCCGAGAGAGAGGAGTCCGGGTTCGTGAACCCTACCCTACCCGATCCCCTCTACCCGCCCCCTACCCGATCCCCTCGTACCGCCCTACCCGCTAACCCACCCTACCCGCTGAACGAACCCGACAGTGGTACCCGATGGCGGTACGCACGGCCTAATTAACAATTCACAGCGATCCTAACCTTATGATGATTGGTATCTTAATTTTCTTATAAATTATTTAATTGTTATACTTTAAAATAAATTTCTACTTTAATTTTAAAAAGTGTCTATTTTAGGGGCGTTTGGTTGGGGGTATTAACGGATAAGAAATGAGAATGATAATAAAAATTGTTGTTTGGTTTGATATAATATAATGAACTCGTTACTCCAAATACATTAATTTTCATTCTTGACCAAATTGGTGGGAATGAAAATTTTATTCCCGCTTAGTCATTTTTTTCTCATACGTTCCTTCATTTCTCGATGTTGAATGAAAATATTTTTTATTTTCACGTTGGACATCACATATTTGTATTAAAAAATTTATATAAAATATTTTTCTATTAATTATATTGGTTGAACCAAACAGCATCAATGAAATGCTCATTCATATTCCCATTCTTCTGCATTCTCATTTTCATTCCAATTCCTTAAAATGAACCAAACGGTCCCTAAGTTTTGAAAAAAAAACTGATGATGCAAAGTGTCTATATTATTATTTTATATTATTCAAAACTAAATGATTATTTTTTAAAATAAATTTCCGTTTTTGGTTTTACTTTAATTATAAGATGGAAAAAAAAATCTATATTGTCAATGTAAAAATTTTGCTTAGTTATTTACAAATTGAAATAATTGCAATTCCTAAAATTGGCCGTTATTTTTATTGTAAATATTTATTTTATGACGGAGGAGTAGTTGCTACAATGTAGAGGTGTTAATTTTGTATCAAGATAAACCAACCAATTCACATAACAATCGTACCAATTTAATTGGTTGGTAGTATCATACCAACTATCTAAATTTGGTTGGTACATGGTATTAGAAGTCGTGTACCACGGTTACCGTGCCATACCGACTTATATTTTTCAATTATTCATTTGTTAAAATATAATCAATAATAGAACATATTTTGATTTATAAATTATCTTGTTTTACATTTTGCTAAATTGTAATATGAATTGATGTAAAGAACTTGATTGAATTCATTCGCTTATCCTTAACAACTTTAGTAACTAGTGTACACCTCAACAGTCCATTGTCGCTCCTTAAATGCCACTTGTATAAAATTATTAGTGAATGTTTGTGTTATATGAAGATTATTTAAATAATTGTACATATAGTGATAAATGGTACAACACATATCAACATGCTATTAATGCCCGACGTTTTAGTGCATCAAGATCTAGTTGGTAAATTTTAATTAATTTGTACTTCAATTTTTGCAATGTTGGTACAAAACCGTTTCTAGCAATATGTCATATTTAGTCTCCTTATTTTAATTGATTTGTTGGATGTTACACAATTTCTTTTATCCAGGTGGATACTCAATCACTGAGAGTTCAAGATCGGTCGGAAGATGATGAAAGATATTCACAACTTAAAATGTTTAGGCCATTGGAGGTTTTCAAGGTAATTTTTCTACACTAGCCTTTGCTGTCATTACCAATAGGCAGATTATAGTAAAATTTGTTTTCTTGTTTATATATTTAGGGGCATTTTTTGGATTTCACCCCGAGCATTAGAAATCTCAAGATCGGACCTGATTATAAATTTAAAGAGGGTTGAATGAGTTGATTTCCAAACATAAATAGTTTAGGTTTTAATTACTTTAGCTTTTTTTAAAATAAATTTGGAACAAGAGGAAAATATGCAAGAATCGAATCTAGACTTTGTTCATGAAAACTTGTAAGAGCATCTCCAACAGGTATGCTAAAATGAAAAAAATGGATTTTAACATTTTGTTGCTCCAATAGCTATGTTATCATCTATGTTAAAATAAAGAAAATATGAGAGAGATTGTAAAAATCTCTAAATTTAGAGAAATCTCTATTTAGATAGTTTTCTTCCAAAACTAATCATTAGTCATATAAAGCAAACATTTTTTCTCTCAACTTTTCATATATTGAATATTTTAATAATATAATTCAATAAATTGAATATTTTAATAAAATAATTAATAATAGAGTTGCTAAAATAACATAGTTGTTGGAGTTGGATATAATATAATTTTTTTTAGAGATTTTGAATTTTTTTAATCTATTTTAGAAAAACTTTAGCATAGCTGTTGGAGATGCTCTAACTAACCAACTAAGTCATTTTAATTTTATAACAATATATATAGGGGCTTAATCAAATGAAAATTGTATAGTTTGTGATAACCGTGAGATCCAATATAGACCACACGTTTAATATAATTAATTTTACTTTTTAACTAATATCAAAGGGTAATTTGGTAATATCCTATTTTTGACAACTCGGAGAATCTTTAAATGGACCATTTTAAATGTTTTCCTAAAAATAAGTTGCCAATTTGATTTATTCTATATTTATGTAAATATATTATTATTTACAATGAATTTGCAAACACTGTTTAAAACCCTAAAATCAATGCTGGGAGAGGAGAGTGGCCGGTGAAAACCACCTTCAAGCAGTTTTCCGTGCATCAGATCGAAGAAACCACCATCGCCACCGATGATTTTTTATATCTCCGCCACAAGTACTCCGATGCACAGGTCCGTTCTCAATCACATATTGCATCGTCTCATCATCAACAATGTAGCGGAATCCATCAGCCTTTAACAAACAGTACATCTATAGTTTATATATATATATATATGTTTTCTTTTATGGTCAAATAATAACAATGTTTAAATAAATTTCTACCCCTATTTTTTTGTAACCAGATCGTATCCATCCAATAAGAAAAAAAAATGTCTGATTCCACTATGAGAGACGTTTTATATAAACAACATGAACTAGGAGATCAAATAACATGGCTTAAAAGCATTATAATTTGAAAAAACAAACACAAATACAAATGAAATATGTGGTCCACTCAGTCTATAGTGTTTATAAGAAAAACCAATGTGCTTTGCACGTGCATAGGCTGCAATTGTTCTCTCCACAATTGTAAAGGGACTCAAAGTGAACATTTCAGAATTTGAGGGGTCTAAAACTTGAATGATAGCATCTATCATGCCATACTTTTCTATTTCATTCAAGGTTAATTTGGTAATTTAGAGCATCTCCAACAGCTATACTAAAATAGAAAAAAGTAGGATTTTAACATTCTTGTTGCTCCAACAGTATGTTATTCTATATGCTAAAATAGAGAAAAGATGAGTAAGATAGTAAAATTCTTTAAATTTATAGAAATCTCTAAATAGATGGTTTCTTCCCAAAACTAATCATTACCCCCAAAAGCTAACTTTTTTCCTCCTAACTTTTCATAGATTGAATATTTTAATAATATAATTAAATAACTTGAATATTTTAATAAGATAATTAATACTAGAGTTGTTAAAATATCATAGTTTTGGAGTTGGATGCAAATCTTTTTAAAGATTTTGAATTTTTTTACTTTATTTTTTAAAAAAAGTTAGCAAAGCTGTTGGAGAGTTCTTACTTCTTAATCAATTTATGTTACCAAGAAAAGAAAAGGATCGTTAAGAGCATCTTCAACAGATTTTCTAAATTTTTTCTAAAATATAGACTCAAAAGTCAAAATCTTTAAAAAGAATTACATTTAACTCCAACATATTCTCTATTTTAGAGATTTTAACATTCATTATATTATTAAAATAATCTAGAAATTTATGCTTCCAAAACACTTTTTAAAAAGATTTTTTTGTAAAGTAATATTAACTCAACCTTGTTAGTAAGAATGAATAAAATACTAATTTCTCTCTTCACATCCAAAGTTTTAGAGAATTCTCTAAACTTAGAGTTTTTGTTAGTTTTCTTTATTTTAAAAAACCATATAGAGAAGCTGTTAGAGCAATATAGAGAACAAAACTCTAATTATCTCTATTTTAGAGAAGCTGTTGAAGATACTCTAAGTTTTAAGTATATTTTATTCAAAGTGAGGAACTAAAACTATTTTTTTTGTAAAAAAAAGATAGTAGGACTTAAATAATATTTACACAAATAGCCCTGGAACTTCATTAGAAGGTCTAAAATAAACGTAATTTGTAGTAAACCAACCCAAAAAGGGAGGGCATTATAGTATTCATATAAAGGTTACTTAACAATCAAGAATCCTAAAATTACCCATAATTATTTTGTGACTTAAGAAAATATAAAATATTGTCACTCTTCTACTTTGTTCAATGAAAGGGTGATTGTATTTTACTGACAAATATGTAATAAACCAGTGGTTATTTATTAAAGCATGTAACTAAAAGAATCAAAACCGGTCAATTCTAAAACCGAAAGTTATACCATGTCATTTGTAATATATTTTTGGGAATTTTATTGTTTAAGTGATATATATATATATATATTGCGAAGGATGGTGTAAGAAGTTGATGTTGACCCTCTACGAGTGTACAAACTATCAAACAACGATTTGTCAGCAGAAAATCCAGGGGAACGATATCAAACATCTCTCGAAGGAGTCTCGACGTCGTGGCCGGAGGGGGAACAACGAGATGGGTTGAGTTTTGGAGTGACACCGTCGTGGACCGTCGGAAAAGAAACTCCAATTCCTTCTCATCTTCCCCACGCATGTACTTTGAAATCCCAAGATCCGGGATCCCGAAATGGTTCGATACATACGTGCAACATATCTGGTCGGTTTGAAAGAAGGCGGTGGGTTGATTCCGACGTGTCGGAAATCGAGGATGTCTCCTCCTATGGCTTCTTCGATGAGATGGTGTTACTAGACAACCAAGTCGTTCTCGACGCTCTTTTTCTGAAAGTTGTTCAGTTATCGGAATCCATCGAGAAATCCGGGGTGGATATATGAAGAGGTTTCAGATGCTTTCGGTTTTGATTTCAGACATGGTAAACATGTCTAACCGGTGAAGAAAATATCACCGAAGTTGCTGGAGAAGATCGGAAAACTTGTTGAATATATATTCGTTGCAGGTCTAATTTGTGGGTATCACAGTGGGTACAATGGGTATCACAATGGATATCACAGCGGGTATCAATGTGGGTATCACATTTGGTATCACAGTTAGTTTCACTTTGGAATCACAGTCGTATCACAATGTGTAACACAATCCATCTTGTATGTATTTTGGGTATCACACTAAATATCGATTGTATATATCTTTTTTTTAACATTGTCCCCTTTTTAGAGTATATCACAATGTAACACAATGTATTTTGGTATCACAATCATGATCGTTGTATGTACTTTTAACATTGTCCCCTGTTTTAGGTATCACATTGTGTATCTGTCAGAATAAAGTTAACCGGAAGTCGATTGACGGAGGCTGGAGAGATGAGAGATGAGAGGAGAGAAGTGATAAAAAAAAGTTAAAATACATAAAATACCCTTTAAATTAAATTTCAGTCAAAGTTACCAAAATTAAAAATTTATTAATTTATCTTTTAATATGTATCTCACATTGGATCTCACGTTATCACAAACAATCAAGTTCTCGTTTGAATGACCCCCTATATATATAGGGTTGGGTTTCGGTGAGAAGTTGAGGTCAACGTGAAAAACATGAGAAATGATTATCGCATCCTAACTTGCCTCTAGTAGTGGAGATCCTTTCTAACTCTTCTCACTATAACTTTCATTCTCACCGGAAGTCAACCATGTATATTATATATATATATAGAGAAAGAGAGAGAGAGAGAGAGGAGGATCAAACGAAAACAATAACTATTTAAAAGAACAAAATCATTAGTGATTTTACATTAACGTGCAAAAAAGCCACGCAAACATGAAGCCGCGGCCAAAGTCCCTTTTTCGTGCGTTAATGTAAAATCACTAATGATTTTGTTCGTTCTCGTGTTCTTTTAAGTATTGTTCTCGTTTGAACCCAACTATACATATTATGGTTTGGGTTCCGATGAGAAGTGTCAAATTTGGTGAAAAGCGTGAGAAGTGGTTATCAACCGGTGGATGAGAAATGGATAAACATTTGGATGATATGCACCGGATCAATTCCGTTTTAAGCCGTAATTCATAGGAAGATATTTGATTAAAAGTGATCAACAGTTTAAAAATACTTTTTACACTTCTCATAAAAAATAACACTTGTCACATGATTTCATGCATATTATATTATATATATAAATCATTGTGAATTCTATTTAAAAAAAAATTAAGCAGACATTTTTTTTTCAGATTTAAAGTCAGAAAAATGGCATATGCAAAAACAAAGGAGATCATTTTTCAGGAAAACAAATTTTGCCAGTAATTTTGTGTCCATTAAACGAGACCATTAGTTTAATTAATAATTAGTAGGTTTTGATATCATGGATGATGTAACACCTTTTAATGTATATTCAATATAATAACATCATAAAGATATTAAGATAATAAAACTCTAAAGATGAAGCACATGAAAGCCTTTACAACTTGAACGATGTCTAACACGATTATTTTGTTCCGGTCGCTGTTTGTTTTTCTAAAAAAAATCTCTTGATACTTGAAGTTTGAATCGGTCAGACGTTTTTACGTTTAGATTTTTTTTTTCAGATTTCAGAGGCTCTTAAGTCTGAAATTCGTCTAAAATCAGAAGAGGTAACCTAATATCTTATAACCTTTTATAGCCTCCATCAGTTCATCACTCCATGATGATACTCTTCTTGTGTGAGTTGGAAAACCAAGTAATTTGATTATGAAATGTAATTAAAACTAAAAACTAATATGACAACAATTTTTACTATTTTGTAATTTATAAAAGAGTAAATTACGGATTTGGTCCCTGTGGTACTTTGAAATTTTGGATTTGGTTCCTCTAACGAATTAATTACATATAACATCATCGTGGTTTGATTTTGTTGCGGATCAAGTCCCTCCATCTAACCCTCTTTAACTGTGAGCCGTTAAACCCCTCACATGCCTCCCACGTGAGGGGTATTTCTGTCCTTTAATTTTTTTTAAATTCCTTTTAACTTATCTGTTTAAGTCCGAGATACGAGAAATCCTTCCATTATCATGCATTCCTCTGGTTTTGGCCCTTCATTTGCTTCATCTTCATCTTCCATTATAAACATTGGAGAGAAAACGAGTATCTACCATCGCCAAAATCCTTGATTTCCATGTATCACCGAAAAGATCGGGTTCAAAATAATCACCGTCCAATGTTTGGATAACATACTCGTGTATGTCTCCAGCAGATAAGTCAACTTGGTGGTCAAGATTATCCAGACCATGGTAGAAGATATCCTATGCGCTTGAATATTTACATGAGGAGCCAACCACCGTGCCAGTAGGTTCGATGAGTAGTCCGAGTCTAACTCAGCCGAAACCCACTCCAGACAGACTCACTGGACTCGGAGGTTTTCCGGTAACATTAACCTAAGTTTATTTGGTGAAAACTTTTTGGATTCCGGGTCAAATCTTAATTTTTTTGGTTGGTCAAATTAGAAACATCAAAAGGGGTCGAATCTGAACTGTTGGTGGTGCTGAAATTCTTTAGACCTTTAACAAGATTACCATCAAACTTGATAAGAAAATCTTTGTGGAAATCACTAAGATCGACACCATCAATGCCCCAGAAGATCATCAATCCAAGAACAACAGCCAACACCAAAACCCTAAAAGACCAGTGAATCGGAAAACCCATGATGCATTAACAGATTTCTACAGAATAGAAGAAATCTAACCCAAAACAGAGTTGGGTTGATGGAAGAGTATGATGGTGACAGAAGATGAATTTGTACTCGTCTCCCTCCATCGAACACAGGTATCTTCTTCATTCTTTTGGTCATTCACTTCTCCACAGGGGCTGTCAAAGAAGCCATTCAAGATTTATTGATTCCTATTTTTGGTCGTTCACTTCTCCCTACTGTTTTGTTAAATCATAAATTAGGGTTTTAATTTGGGTCAATTTTAGTTTTGGTTTGGATTCAGACTAGAGTTTGGTGATTCAAAATAGTCTTGATTTTGGGTTTGTAGTATTTCATCTTTATCTTCATATGTATTTTCTGGTCTTATGGGTTTTCTTCATATGATTTTGGGTTTGTAGGATTTACACATGCCATTGACACCGACTAGATAGACCCATCAAACCAGAGGAATGCATAACAATGGAGGGATTTCGGTCTCTGGACTTAAACAAATAAGAGCAGCCATTTAAAAGGAATTACGGAATAACAAAAAAGGTTTTTTAAAAGGACATAAATACCCCTCACGTGGGGCGCATGTGAGGGGTTTAACGACTCACAGTTAAAGAGGTTTAGATGGAGGGACTTGATCCGCAACAAAATCAAAACCACGGTGATGTCATATGTAATTAATTCGTTAGAGGGACCCAATCCAAAATTTCAAAGTACCACGAGGACCAAATCCGTAATTTACTCTTTATAAAATTAAAAAAGTTGTTGATTTAGATTCATATTTCATATTTCATACGTTACAAAAACAAACAATCCTACTGATTTAGATTTCAGACTTCAATACCATCTCTTATAATCTTATTAATTAGAAGTGAAACAAGACTTCAGACTTTTTAAAAAACAAACGTCACCTAAGAATTAAAAATAGCCAAAACCGTTTTATGCATTTTTGGTGTGAGAAAGAAGTGATCGCTCCTTTCTTGTTTCGTTGTACGCGAGTTTGCCTCATGGGTATGAGTACATATCCTGCTTTATAGGGCTCTACGGCCTTGTATGTGAGCCTTCCACCTCGCCCCTTTTCTCTACTTTATGAGATTGTATGCAAGGTCCACGAGCTTGCCCGTGGTCTCACTTACAATGTCCAATGGTTGTTCTTCGAGAGCAACTTTTGTTCCAACCTCACCAATCTTCATCTATTTCCCTTCTTTTCGTGCACACATGCTAACTACACTCGTATATGACTATTACAATATTTACATGCGTTATACATATCATTATACACGAAGATCAAACGTTTATGCATCTTTATGCAAACACCTCCTCCATTATTTAACAATTCAATTGCCTTAAGCCTCAAAATCAATGCAAGATTGATTCTAAACACTCTTAACCCATTATATCACTGATCAAATACAAAATTAATGTTCTCTAAATTTCGTAATCCCTCGCTCACGATGATTGAAATGTGGGTTTTTATGCTTCAAATCATTGATTTCCATGCTTAACCCATCAAATTATTCTCCGGTATAAATGAAATGTAAAATTGACTTCAAAACATTTTTGTCCTTTATATTTATGGATTAAATTTCTTCATTTTCATAAATTGGTCAACTAGTGAATTATTTTTTAAAACTTGACACTATTGGTCCCTCGTAAGGTTTATTATAATCACCCTCTATTTTGGGGGAAAATATTGTTTGTCCAAAAAAAGAAACTTGCACCCGCTATAAACGCCCTGACTAAACCTATTGATGGTAGAGGTCTTCCCGTAGCTAGGATTTCCAGAAGAAGATGTCATTCGAACCAACATTAAATCTTGAAACATCAGTTAATCAGTCGTATCCTGTCATCATAGTAAAAGCACGATCTTTCCTTCTAGGCTGGAGGGATAAAGAGAACATTGTTTTCTTAATTTTCGATTTTGTGAGGGTCACATAGAAATCAAGATATGCACACGTATAGTTTGGAAGGGAACAAAATTGTAGCCTTTTATAATGAAAAATAATAAAAATTAATTTGCAATCCATTAACAATCATTTTTTTTTAACTTTATGGATCGGGCTCGACGATATGCACGTTTGATTGTAATTGAGATGTGCATATTAAGGACATAACTTAGTGTATTCAGGCTCTAATCAACAAAATCTCGTTCATCAACCAAAAGAACAAGTATATCAACAAAAAAGCTAACACAACCATGTAACCTGTCTAAAACTTCTAACAATCCATCACACATAAAGTCGCCAATAACACGCGATCTTTTAGCTTTTTCCACATCTTTATCTATAACGAAAATGACATAAATTAAGCTCAAAACTAATTTTCAGTTTTGTATTTTTATACATTGTAACAACCCAAACTAAAATAAAGCATAGCATTCAATAAATATTAGAATATCCCAAAATCGGTCTCAAAATTTCAAAACATCTGTATCAAAATCTAGGCTAGCGGAAACAACCTATACACATTTGAGAATAATACTACATTCTAAAATAAAAGTGTAGCACTGTCTCTAGTAGTGTCCGTACTCTAAACCTGCTCTCTTCCCTTAGCGGAGCTTCCTACTACCTACTTACCTGAAAATGTTTAGTTTGGAAAATGCGAGGGTTAGACCATGAGGTTTAGTGAGCTCCCTCAATATAATAGTTCTCAAAACATGGTTAAAACAGTTCATAACTTTTCAAGCAACTTTAAATAAAACTTTCAAAAAATCTCACACTCGTAAATGGCACACTGAAGTCACTCGGAAGTGACAACGTGTCAGTCTCACACTGTCTTACTGGGTCACTCCTCCCATGGCATAAACGGGTCACTCCTCCCGGTATGAGCACTGGCGGGCCACACCCCCCGACTTAGTCAATTTACGTCTAATCACAATGTATGCATACATCTCAATTTAACTTTCATACAAGCATAATCATAAAATAAAACATGGCATTTCTGTTCTTAAACTTACTTCGAAAAACATGTTATAAAACACACATTTTGGTTTAGAAAAACTCACCTGGCGCTTTAGCAATTTTCTCTCACAAAACTTCATATTTTAAGGGGAACACCTATGATATTAAAATGATAAGAATAGTGAGTCTTGAGTTAATCTTAATCCACCCTGAACAGTTTTCTACATAACTTGACTCCCAACAAACCCTGGAATCCGAACCCAGTGTCCCGGACTCCACTTCCTGCAACTCGGTCTCAAATCCGGATTCGGCCCACTCCGGGACTTAACACGAATTCCGGATCCAAGTGGATTCCGGATCCCCAGTGGATTCCGGATCCATTACCGACGCAGCCCCCACTTCCGGGACCACATTACCGGAATCCTAATACCGGAACCCAATACCGGAAGCACCATACCGGAAGCATTCCGGGTTTCCTATACCGGAACTATTCCGGATCTAGGCCCTATACCGGATCTAAGTTCCGAACTCCGGATCCTAAAACAATTCCGGTTCTAAACATCCGGTTCCGGTTCCGATTCCTGACCAAACTTTCGATTTTGCGGTCTCAGAGTGGCCCAATCTCGATTCTAATCGATGTATAATGATCGAAATTATGGAGAATGATTGCAAGAATCCCTAATACACTTCTAACTAACTTAATCATAATTTTTCACATCTTACACGTCGATTTGATCCTTGAATACACTAAAAACTCATCAAAACTAACAAATCCAACTAATCTGACTCCCTCAAAATAAACCAAGAATAAGGATTAGAAGATGAGATTACCTGGAAGAATCAGTGTAGAATTAGGCTCAATCTCCCACTTCTTCTTTCAATTTGAAAAGTTGAAATTGTTTCCTCTTCTTCTCTGCTCTATCGCTCTAGCCGCACAAAACAAGAGAATTGAATACACCTAGGGTTTTGTGCAAAAACCTTGAGGGTTTTTATACCTTCCAATAATTTACACTAAGGCCCCTCGAAACTTTAGACTTCACATTTCTTCCACCCATCTTATATTTCTTTAGCAAAAGAGAAGATAAAAACTTGGTTATTACATACATGTTCAATATTTTTATACCCAACATATCATGTAACGTCTTTCACAAAACCTTAACTGAATTATCGATTCAAACGTCAGAACTAAACGAAAGAATATCAATATCATCATTTACATTCGATAGACTTTTAATGTAAATATAATAGTAAAAAAAAACACAAATGAAAAACAACGTTATTTGATACTTATGATTTAAATAAATTGGTAGAAAAATTATGAAAATAAATAAATTCTAGAGGGTTTTTTTTGATGAAAAGATAATATAATTTAATATTAAATACAAAACAACTCCATTAACTATTTGACATTCTTCCCATATTTTAAAAATAAAAATTAATTTAATGAGGAAAAAGAAAGGGAAATTAATTAAAATACCCCAAGTTTGACCAACTGTTACCGAAATACCCTAAATTTTTTCAGTTTTGCAAAAATACTCTAAATACCCGCGATGGATCCCGCGATCGCGGGATCCAGCTGACGTGGCACGTGCTTTGGGTACAAATGCCCCGCGAAGCCCCTCAACTTTGGTCGCGGTGCACTTTAGGTCCCTGCCCGCGATCGCAGCCCGCGATGGCCCGCGATGGGCCAAAATTTACAGTTTTGGTCCCTGAAAATTTACACTTTCAGCCCCTGAACTTAGACGAATCTTGCATGCTTTTACTGTTTTTTTCACAATTATTGTACTTTGAAGACCGATTTGTGGTTGAAATTCATTGGCATGTTTTCATCAATGTTAAATCAGTGTTTTTGGAATACCAGTTTGTGGATGAAATGAGAGATTGGTTGTCATCAATGTTGGTTGTTTCATTGATAAATAGATGTAAAATGCAATCCATAATCCACACCCCGATTTCATACTTCTTTCTTGATTTCTTTCTGCAATATTTTGTGTTTGAGATACTACTGAAAAAATGAGTTCATCTGTTGCAAAAGCTAAGCTATATTTCTGTTTTGATGGTGAATGGGAGCAAGATAACAATGAGTGGAATTTTGCTTATAAATCTAAGCATGGTGTAAAAGTGCCAGTAAACTATACTTATCAGAAATTTCTTGCATACGCTATGCAAAAATGTGGAATCAACTCTTCTGATGTTTGCAAGTTAGTGTTTAAAAATGGCGATGGGTCATTTGTGGATTTATCCAACGATGGGGATATCTCTACTTTTCTGCACCTTGCAGTCGATTCAGAAAGGCCCCCATTACTTTTTGTGTATCCCAGCGTATCCGACGGTGACGACGACGAAGACCTCCAAATAGAGCAGCCTGATTCTCAACAACAGCAACCACCACAACCACGCGAAGGGCGTACTGCTGGAGTTGCTGATGACGAAACCCACGTTTTCAGAACGGGTAATTCTGAAATAGACAGATCAGACACCGATAATGATGATCACGAAGAATATACCCCTAGTAGAAAATCATGTAGTCAGATAAATGACTTTTTTGATATGCCCCCTATTCTTCCAGACTCCCATACCCAGACACAAACCTACGAACCTACACCTTATATTCGCAGTGAAAGGTTAAAAGCAGGTCAGATATTCGATTCGAAGGATCTCTTGGCAAGTCAGATCGGACTCAGATCGGACTCAAGTTCTTGGAAGAGGGTTTCCAAAGTCACGTGCGGTCATCTGACAAAAGCAGATATGTAGTTGAATGTGCCAGAGAAAAGTGTGAGTGGAGGTTGTACGCGATTCACACGGGTCCCAAAGGAGGGGCGATAATGATTAAAAAGTTGCACGACGTACACACTTGTACGAGGACGCAACTTAATCCCCACCACAAACAAGCCGGCAAAAAGACTTTGGGTGCGATCCTGAAAAATAAATTTCTTGATGTTAGCAGGTCATTGCGTCCAAAGGACATTGTCCACGACGTTCACCGGCAGTTCGGCGTCACGATTGATTACCACCAAGCGTGGCGTGCACGATGCCATGCACTGTTTATGGTGAGAGGCACGTTCGAGGAGTCGTATGAACGACTCCCGACATATTTATATAATTTGCAGCTGCAGAACCCTGGTACTATCACACAGCTACGGACCGATTCACGTGGACGGTTTGAGATGTGCTTCGTGGCCCTTGGACCCGCGGTACGTATTTTAACACGTCATATGTTTACACATTATAAACTATAACATTTACAAATGAAAACCACCTATGTTTTTGCAGATCCGCACATTTCTGGCAAATCTACGTCGTGTCCTGATAATAGACGCAGCCCATTTAAAGGGCCGTTACTTGGGTATGATGTTCCTGGCGGTTGCCATGGACGGGGATAACTCCATCGTTCCAGTAGCTTTCGGCGTAGGCAAGTCTGAAACCGGGGACGAGTGGACTTGGTTTATGTCCATGTTGAGACAAGCTATCGGAGACCCGCAAGGGTTGGTGTTTATGTCTGACAGGGCTCCTTCCATAAGAGCCGCAATCTCTGTCATGTACCCAAACACCCCTCACGCCATATGCTGTCGACATTTGGAGATGAACGCCAAATCCAAGGACAAACGTATTACCACCTACAAGGATGTCTATTGGGCGGCATGCAGAGCATATACGGATCGGGAGTTTAACAAGTACATGAATATGCTACGATAAAGTGCCGACGAAGCAGCCAAAGTCTTTGACGATGCTGGACCGGAGAGGTGGTCCGCGGCCCATTTTCCTGGACAACGGTATGACATTCTGACCTCGAATAGTGCAGATTCTGTGAATGCACTCTCCTGTTTTGCGCGTAGATGTCCGATTGTTAATCTTATGGACTACTTTCGGGCCTTTCAACAAGAGTGGTACCAAATTCGACACCTAAAAGGAGCTGAGATACAAAATGCACTCACACCAACGGCGGAGAATATCGTTCAATACAGGGCGCGTCGTGCGGCGACATGGCCGGTAAGAGCAATCGGGTATGGGAAGTACGAGGTGCATGATGACTATATTCACGCGATTGTGAATATGGAAGACCACCTTTGTTCGTGTCGCGAATGGGATAAATCTGGGTTACCGTGCGGCCATGCCATCGCTGCAGCAACATATATGGGTCGTACAGATTGCAGCGACTTGGCTGTACCTTTCTTCACGTCCGAATATTACCGGAAAACATACGTGGAGGTAATAAACCCAGCTGGACCCCCTGCAGCATGGGTGTATCCACCCGACCCGCTTCCACCATGCTATCCACCTTTAATGGATAAGAACAGGGCCGGGAGACCGAGAAAGAACGACCGGCGTCCATCACGTGGTGAAAGTTCTATACAACGAAGATGTACTCGGTGCCAATGCGTAGGACACACTCGTGGAGAGTGTCCAAATCCCGCCCCTTCAACCGTGCCAAGGATACATTCTGTCAGTCACACCCCGGGCCCGTCACAGCTTGAACCATATGGAACAAACACATATGATACTGTTGATCTAAACGCTGATTTGTAAATGATATATATACACACATACATATGCTTCTAAATGAACATTGATAACACAGCTAGTTTGTAAATGATAAATATATTCATATTAGATATATACACACATACATATGCTTTTAAATGAACATTGATAACACAGCTAGTTTGTATTCCATCCAACATGTTCTTCATCTTCAATCTTTCTACTTTTGCAACCACGTATGGCCATTGTGTACCACAACCCGCACACACTTTAGCAAATGAGTTGAGGGTTGTCATATATTCTACAAGAGGAGTAGGCCCACGTGGATAGAGTACGGCTACCAAAATCTAGCATCATTAACAAACAAAACCCCATGTTTGTTTATCCGAATGAGGTAACCTCTGACTTGACCTTGCATGATGTATCCAATCTAACCGTGGTTCAGCGGCTTAAAAACTACTTTTCAGAGAAATTAACAACAACAAAAAAATACAAACAACAACACAGTAAAAAAATACAAAAAAAATACAAACAACACAGTAAAACAATACAAAACAACAACACAGTAAAAAAATACAAAAAACAAAAAAATACAAACAACAACACAGTAAAAAAATACAAAACAACAAAGTACTAAAGCAACACCCGTACCACCACCTACTGAAAAATTGCTTTAGTTTGATCAATCCAACTTTGCTTGTCGCTTATCTTCGCTTGAAGAATTGCGAAGTCTTGCGTATAATGGTGAATTTCTTCTTTTTCTCAACGAATACGAGCCTCCCTATCTTTTATATCCCCTTTCATCCTTTTGATCTCCTTTTCTTCCACTTCGATCCTTGTCAAGTGGACTTTCTTCCTGGCGATAATCTGTTTCCACTCTTCTGTCAGTTGGTCTATCTCCTTTTCCTTTGCTGCTATCGCCTTCTGGAGTCTAGGTGGCATTCCTTCATGTGTAGACGATGGGTTAGATGACGATGCCATTTGGTTACTGATGAAAGAAAGCAAGTGAAAGAAAGCAAGAAAGAAGGATGGAATGGTGTGAATTATGAATTGGATTTTACTGATATTTATGGATGAAATCTCAAACATGCCAGTGAATTTGAACCACAAATTGGTCTTCAAAGTACAATAATTATGGGAAAAACAGTAAAAGCATGAAAGATTCGTCTAAGTACAGGGGCTGAAAGTGTAAATTTTCAGGGACCAAAAGTGTAAAGTTTCAGGGACCAAAACTGTAAATTTTGGTCCATCGCGGGCTGCGATCGCGGGCAGAGACCAAAAGTGCACCGCGGCCAAAGTTGAGGGGCTCCGCGGGGCATTTGTGGCCAAAATACGTGTCACGTCAGCCCTAGCCCGCGATCGCGGGATCCATCGCGGGTATTTAGGGTATTTTTGCAAAATGAAAAAAACTTAGGGCATTTTACTAACTCAATGTTTGACTTAGGGTATTTTAATTAATTTTCCAAAAAGAAATGGATTTATCATTTATGTGATCCCAGAGGACCAAGACCAGGATAGCTGCTAACATACGCACGTGCTCATACCCCACTATCCAACAAATATTCTTTCAATTTATTTTATGTTGTTTTCAATGGTTTTTTAAATTTTATTTCTTTATATTTTCTATATATATGTTTTAATAATCAAAAACCGATTTAAAATATTTGTACAAATCCTAGACCTCTATTTTACCTTTTTTATGTTAATAAAATGGATTTATAATTGTTATTTATTATAAAAGACTGATATTTCCTAATCACTAAAACTCAGTTTATAATTTATCTTATTTTTTTAAAAAAACAGGTATTTTTCAGATACCGGAGGTTATTTGTATCCTTTTTACGTTAGAATCAAGTTAATTTATTTAGTTGTCTGGTGTTTAGTAATTGGTCCGGCTAAGATAAAATTAAACAAGTTGTATGTATAGTATTTGGTACGACTGGTAAGTTGGATTAAATATTTAAATATGACAAAAGTGTTAAAAAGACGAGATTGTCCTTAAATCATGTTTTATGCTTATATATATATATATATATTATAAAATAGATATAAATTACACAAATTAAGTAAACAATTAAAATCTTTAATTGATGAACATTTTATTATAATTTTCATATATTATAATACAAGGGTGTTCTTATTTGAACATCCGTCTATATTTATAATAATACCAAACTTGAATGAGAAATTTGATATGATTAATGATAATTTGAATGAACCAACGATAACGAAGGTTGCGGCAACGACGATTGTGGTGGTGGCGGTGGTTATAACAACCCAAACAAAATAAACATGTCAAATCATAAATATTAGATTATCCCAAAACGGGTCCCAAAATTTCTTGCATCAATTCAAAATCTGGTTGGCGGAATCAATCTACACAACTGAGAAATAACTAAATGACTACAGTGTTACTATGAGGTCAAGCCTTCCTGCTACGCCCTGCTCACTTGCCAGAGCCTTTCACTACTTGCTTTCCTGAAAGGTTTTTAATTTAAAAGAAAGTGAGGGTTAGACCATGAGGTCTAGTGAGTCCCTCAAACAGTTATCAAAGCATTTAAACAGAATACCATTTCAGTATAAATCGTTCATAAAAAGTTTAGATTAAATCGTTTCAGATATAAATCCGCCCCTCATAAATTGACACCCTGAAGTCACCCTAAGGTGACAACGAGTCAGTCTCATGCTGCCTTGCAGGCTCACACCGCCCTTGGCATAAACGGGAACACCCTCCCGGCACGAGCTGGCGGGCCACTTCCCGACTTAGTCAATTTACATCAAAATCAATGTATGCATACATCCCACATAAATTTTCAAACATCAATTCATGCAATTAAAGCATAAGCATAAAGCATGACATTTCTCATCATATATCCGCTTTAGAAAAACATATTAAAAACCACACGTTTTAGTTTAGAAAACTCACCTGAGGCTCTTACTTCTCGTTCCTAAACAGTTCCAAACTTCCAAATCGACTTCCCTGAATAAACGGGCATAAAACAACAACTCAGCAAAAGTATCCGGACAACTCAGGTTTTCCGGACAACCCTACTTTTCCGGACGCTAAAGAGTCCGGACACCCACACTAACCGGACGACAACCTAGTCCGGACAACACCCTTATCCGGGTAACTACTATTCTCCGGACGATACCCCTTTCTGGGTACCGAACTTACCGGACACAATACTTTACCGGACATAACTCCTACCCGGAAAACTTCCTATCCGGACAACTTCCTATCCGGACAAACCACACGTTCGGAGACCTCCTAGTCATGAATGAATCCGGACGCCCGAGAAGGTGTCCGGACGTCGACCTGGTCCGTTTTTGGGCTGAAATCCATAGGCTAAACTCGATTCTCTCGAACTAAAGATTAACAATAGCAACAACAACTATAAAGTTAGCAATTAACGGGTTCTTAGCAAGAATATCACAATAAGAGGCTCGATTTCTCCCTCCCACCTTCAAACTCTACTTTTTAACCAAAACTCAAAAAGGATAAACATTCTATAACCCAACCACAGATTCGAGATTAAAGGAGGTTTACCTGGTTGATTGAATGATGAAGGACCTCTTCTTCCCTCTCCAAATCCGAAATCCTTTCATCCTTTCTTGCTTTGTCTCCTTTTCTTGCTTCTTCCTTTGTTTTCTATTCTTTCCTCCTCTTTCTTTCTTTTGATCTTCCAGCCGTCAACAACAACCAAAATCAGTAATAGCATGACTCACCTAGGGTTTTGTGCCCTTTAAGTACCTCCTCTCTTGTTTACCAAATAGCCCTTCGACTTTCTTTAATATTAACTTTTAACCCAAAACGTAACTTCCTTCCATTTTGGTCCGGGTCGTTACAACACTTCCCCCTCAAAAGAATTCCGTCCCCAGAATTTCGTTTACAAAAAGGTGAGGGTATCAGGTCTGCATAACTGATCCGACTTCCACGATGCCTCTCGTCTCTTAAGATACCTCCACTGAAACTTCACTCAGCGTACTTCTTTGTGTCTCGGCTTTCGTACTTTACTACTCACAACTTCAATCGGTCCTCCTACGTAAGTCAAACTCTCATCAATACTGATGTCCCCTCTAAGAATCAACCACATCGACTTCTGACAAACACTACTTTAGATTCGAGACATGAAATGTCGGATGGACACCCATTCACTTCTCTAGCCAGTCTTACACGTATACCGCTCCTCTAACTCGTTCACTAATGGCGAAAGTCAACTTCTTATCGCCTGTATTTCTCGCAAGATCGCTATCATCTCACTTCCCACATCGGCTCTTCCACAAAAGAGACGTGTAACACACTAAAGATTTCTTCTCCAAATCTCACCGAGTACCTCAAGATCGCGCACCATTTATTCAACTTTCCTAACTTCGATGGCTCCACAGACTTAGTCCATCTTACCTATCTCTCAAACTTCAAGGCTCAAAAGCCTTATGTTCCTCAATCCAACCAGCTCAATCCTGCTCAGTCCCCCAAACCATTCTGATGGGGAACATAACCGCACCCCATACTCAAAAAACCGCCCTCGGCGAGTCACCACTTTACTAAAACGTGTCATCTTGCATTATTTACTTGCAACCTCTCCGAATACTATACTCGCTTAAACACCACTAGAAGAATCCAAGGCCACCCGCGCCTCCATTTGCTCGCTTCCGCCTCCACGTCGGAACTCACGGTTATTCAACACGTCTACTTACGGTCTCTCATACCCCCTTTACTCCCTTAAAAGAAGGAACTTGGCGGAAATTCCCCGCCACTACAACGAGACTCTAAGACCAGGAATCATCACTCTCCTGACCACTTGGCGCAAGGCCACCCTTGCACCTCTTGACGAACTCACACCTAAGAGTTCTCTCCTCGAGTTACCTGTAATTCTAGTCCACTTCTTCCAACCGATATGCGCCTAAGCAGACCGTATTCCCTTCCCGAATCACATCGGCTACCGCTCGACAACTAACTCGCACGTTCTCACCACATCATCATTTCACATTTAATCGTGGCCAAAAAAATGGGAAACTCTAAAATTCTTTATTGTAGTGCTCACCTGTTCGAATTGAACTTATCCCGAAGGCTCATCAACTTCTTACTGACTGCCACAAACGTCCAGTCTCATAACATAACTTCGGTTATCCTCGCTCAACTTGGAAGAGTAACCTAGGTCGCGCTCTACTGTTCTCAATAGCTTACACCGAACGATCAGTTCGTTTGACCGCTTCTTACAATATCGCCAACTCGACTCGAAACATTCGACTATCTTATCCGCTTCTTTCCTGCACCAGACGTACAAAATCCCCTTCCTCAAAACTCTTTCTAGAAGTTCACACACTTACCGGCAAGCTATTCACGCTACTCCACCTATTGGTGTTACTGACCAGCTTACTACTTCTAACCTTCTCTTCTATCCCAACGTACTATCTTCACCTCCCCACAATAACGTGAAGCATCACCTCTCAAACATTACCTGCCTCTTTCTTCCAACCTTTTCACTTGCTGAAACGTTTACTCGTTTCTAAACATACCCAAACGGTGGCATCAAAGTTCTAACTTAAGGAATTCAAACAAGTCATCTCGAAATGACATCTGTGTTCGAAGTCATTGCACATCTTTGGATCTCTCACTAATACATCCTCTAATCATTCCTCCATACATAAGAAACAACTCACATTCTTCAAAGATTTCGCATCTACTACCCCACATCTTTGACTAACCCATCCATCGCCTTCTCTAAAATTTCCAAAGGTTTCAACCACATACCTACTTATCGACTCACACAATAAAAAACACTTGGTTTCTTATTTGGGTAATCACTCACTCCCGCTCCGACATTTCCTTCCGAACATAATCATATCACAATGTCACTTACACCTACGTGCTCCAACAATTTGGTTAACAAATCGTATATCTCGTACGAAACCCCCAAAAGGCTTCTATCTGAAGCTTCCTTTCTTTCTAACATCACATCACTATGATACTAGCTGGTACATTTAACTCGGAAATTAATGCCATTACCTATCTGTACATTCCTCACTCATCACATCATACTGCAGACCAAATCTCTCATGGCCAGTCTTACACCATTTATACTTGCCTTCACATCTTCACGCAAACACAACCGAGTCTATCTCGCTACTTAGTCCTCTCCCGGCTTGTCGAACTATAACTCACGAGTTCTCAATTAACTCAAACACAAACATTCTAGCTAGCTCTTCACGATATGAGCCCTTACATAAGCTGGGCACAATCCCTTACTGGACAATAAAATCTACATACTAACTTCGCTCGGGTTCATACCTCGTCATTCTACGATCTCTCCATACTTCATAAATAAAACGCTTAATCAAAATCATAACTTCTCATCCTCTTAGCACCCCTACAAGGTGTTCTATCAACTTTCACCCTTCTGGTTCAGGTCGTCGGCCTCGGCCATCATACACAACTGTCGACTTTTACATCGATTGACAACCTGAAACTACTTTCTTAACTTAGTCTTTAACAAGGGTTCCTCACGGAACCCAACTCTTCCAACATATCATAAACAGCTTCATGATCTGTCTCCCTCTTTTCGAAACCTACTCATGTAACATCAACATTACAAGCTCACCTCGAAACTCATACTTCTATGCTATAGGCATTTCATTCTTCCTTACTACACTACCCATAACGAGTTGCAAAACCAACACCTTGAAGGCTTCAAATCCTTCCTCCGGACACAACCGCCCTTCAGCAACGGTATTTCCGGTCATCTATCTAGGGTACAGGCCCTCATACAACCGACACTAAAGTCCACTTCCGACTCTTCTACTGTTCACCTCTCCTCTTGAACACAATTACCAAAGCTACAAACATTCTCCCCTGATTTGTCCAACACCTCTCCACTCTAGGAGTTCTCCCTTAGCTTAAAATGTAATACTCTACGACCTATTGAGTTCATAGCTTCATGCCTGACAACGCGATAACTGAATCATTTCACACTTTTGATCATTTTAAAGAAACCACACTTGAAAACAACTTGGGTACACACGACCCCAACATTCTCATAACTCCAACGCCCTGCACAACGATCTTTGAGGATCGTTTGCATGCAATCTTTCCGTAAAACTTAATAATACTCAACCAAAAATACGTTGTTATGACAGAAATAAATATTGGATGAAAATCTTCCCATACGACAAAAAATTTAAAAGAAATTTACCGACACGAAGTAAACCAGTCGGTCCTCACACTCATTTATATAACTTCGACATGTCAATACTCATTTTGGTTATAAAAGTTGTGCATTCAAACGTTTTCTTGGCTTATCATGAAAAGAGTGGAATATTTTGCAATTCGTAAACCTCAAGACTTCATTGTACGATGTAAATGGATTTGTATTTTTTTTAAACCTACGCTTGCACACGCCGACTCATATCCGATCAAATTTGATATTTACACGTTTACTTTTCTTATAAAAATCTCATGTATACATATACGAACTCAATGCATGAAACTCTACTTGCAATTGAAGGCTACTCACTCAAACAAGGTCAATCGCTTTACTCACGCAACTTATCATTGACACTCTACTTTCGACCAGTGGTCGCCCTCTCGGCCTTGCAACGATTTGCTATACATACATTCAACGGTCCACTTACTCAACCATTTCATACTATTTCGTTTTGATCAACTATCTCACCTTCCACTTCTACGTGGTTTCATTTCACTTATTTCATTTATCCTGCAAATGGAAACTCGACCGAGAACCCAGGGCACCATTGATACCCTCAAGGTTTTGACACTGTCAATCCTTACCATCCTGACTGATCTATCCCATGATTTCTAGAGTTGGGACTCTCCCGAAATAGGAGTCTTACTCAAGCTCAAGCATTCTTCCTCTCCGAATCCACGAAGAGCTACCTCTAGAAGACTCGTAATACTCTATAAAATATTTCTTCTCTACGATGTATACTTGCATCACATCACTATGACTTCTCATGAAACTTCCCTGCCAAGGGGTCTCAGTCTATCCCTCAGGGATCTTGCTGACATTCTAAAGTACTGGAACACAACATAAACACTAGCTTCTGACTACCACTTCGGAATAATAAGGCAGGTTAAGCACATACATGTACCTTTAAGTTTGCAATTACACTGGCCAGGTGGAATCTCAAACTTACCTTACATGACAGTCCTAAGTACCCTATTAGTCCTATCTCTATAATAGTGTCATCCTAACGCATTTCCTGTATCTACAATAGTGCCCTCCTAACGCATTTCCTGATTCTCAGTTGTGATTTCTACTCCCAAGTTTAAGTTTAGGCCCATCCGGTCACCTAAATCCCTTAAACTATGGCTCTGATACCAACTATAACAACCCAAACAAAATAAACATGTCAAATCATAAATATTAGATTATCCCAAAACGGGTCCCAAAATTTCTTACATCAATTCAAAATCTGGTTGGCGGAATCAACCTACACAACTGAGAAATAACTAAATGACTACAGTGTTACTATGAGGTCAAGCCTTCCTGCTACGCCCTGCTCACTTGCCAGAGCCTTTCACTACCTGCTTTCCTGAAAGGTTTTTAATTTAAAAGAAAGCGAGGGTTAGACCATGAGGTATAGTGAGTCCCTCAAACAGTTATCAAAGCATTTAAACAGAATACCATTTCAGTATAAATCGTTCATAAACCAGTTTAGATTAAATCGTTTCAGATATAAATCCGCCCCTCATAAATTGACACCCTGAAGTCACCCTAAGGTGACAACGAGTCAGTCTCATGCTGCCTTGCAGGGTCACACCGCCCTTGGCATAAACGGGAACACCCTCCCGGCACGAGCTGGCGGGCCACTTCCCGACTTAGTCAATTTACATCAAAATCAATGTATGCATACATCCCACATAAATTTTCAAACATCAATTCATGCAATTAAAGCATAAGCATAAAGCATGGCATTTCTCATCATATATCCGCTTTAGAAAAACATATTAAAAACCACACGTTTTAGTTTAGAAAACTCACCTGAGGCTCTTACTTCTCGTTCCTAAACAGTTCCAAACTTCCAAATTGACTTCCCTGAATAAACGGGCATAAAACAACAACTCAGCAAAAGTATCCGGACAACTCAGGTTTTCCGGACAACCCTACTTTTCCGGACGCTAAAGAGTCCGGACACCCACACTAACCGGACGACAACCTAGTCCGGACAACACCCTTATCCGGGTAACTACTATTCTCCGGACGATACCCCTTTCCGGGTACCGAACTTACCGGACACAATACTTTACCGGACATAACTCCTACCCGGACAACTTCCTATCCGGACAACTTCCTATCCGGACAAACCACACGTCCGGAGACCTCCTAGTCATGAACGAATCCGGACGCCCGAGAAGGTGTCCGGACGTCGACCTGGTCCGTTTTTGGGCTGAAATCCATAGGCTAAACTCGATTCTCTCGAACTAAAGATTAACAATAGCAACAACAACTATAAACTTAGCAATTAACGGGTTCTTAGCAACAATATCACAATAAGAGGCTCGATTTCTCCCTCCCACCTTCAAACTCTACTTTTTAACCAAAACTCAAAAAGGATAAACATTCTATAACCCAACCACAGATTCGAGATTAAAGGAGGTTTACCTGGTTGATTGAATGATGAAGGACCTCTTCTTCCCTCTCCAAATCCGAAATCCTTTCATCCTTTCTTGCTTTGTCTCCTTTTCTTCCTTCTTCCTTTGTTTTCTATTCTTTCCTTCTCTTTCTCTCTTTTGATCTTCCAGCCGTCAACAACAACCAAAATCAGTAATAGCATGACTCACCTAGGGTTTTGTGCCCTTTAAGTACATCCTCTCTTATTTACCAAATAGCCCTTCGACTTTCTTTAATATTAACTTTTAACCCAAAACGTAACTTCCTTCCATTTTGGTCCGGGTCGTTACAGTGGTAGCTGGCGGATGTGGAAGTGGGGGTAGTCAACGGTGATGGTGGAGGTTGTTATGGAGGTGGGGGTGGCTGGTGGAGTAGTGGCTGTTAGACCTTAGATACACGAATTGAAATTCGTAACACACAATATTGAATCAAATGGAAATACTGAATTATTTATATGTATATATATATATATCCAAAATTTACATATCAATGAAAATACATAATCAAAAGTTTAAGATAAAATACTAACTCGACTTTCTTGATCACGAAGTTGAAGAAGAACGTTTGTTGGATTGAGGCCTGCAAAGTAGTGTCCTTAGACAGAAATTCGTCCCTCGTACCGTATCGATTGGACGTCTATCTAAAGGATACAACAACCCGTTCAAGAATCGAACTCTCGAACCCGACGAATCAAACTATGCTTCCATGATGAAGAACAATGAAGAACTTTGAGAGAATTTAAGAGAATATGTGTTTTTCGTCTATGTTTTTGTCTATCTTAATCTGTTACATATGCTTCCTATTTATACTAGATCAACCGGTGCCAATGAACCATTGTAACTGTTTGGTTATGGCGGTTGGAAGATGAAAAGTCACACCTTTTCATATGAAAGGTCACACCTTTTCATCTTTGCCCTATTTACATATCTAGTACTTGAGGTATGATTGAGATTATCCTAACAATACCCCACATTTTCTATTCAAACTCTAACAATACCCCACATTTGAATAGAAAATAAGATATTCTCAAAGTATTTATTGTTCTTATTCAGGAAATAAACATGAAATGCATCAGAAAAAGGTGTCTAGGTGACTTGAAGTGTTCTTAGTGAGTATTCATCGGACCTACTTTGTGGGTAGTGACGAAGAGTCTTGAACTAACCACGTTTTGTAGTAAGTCAAGGCAATGAATATCACACATATCATGTTTATGCATAGTTGACTCTTACCGTTGTGTTCATTTCGGTCGTGAACAATCCTTTCTTCATGAGAGTTTTAGAAGACGTAGCCATATCTGTAACACCCTCAAATTTGGAACGAGCAACTAACTTTAAAATTCAATAATCAACCAAAATAGATAAATTCATTTCTACAATTTATTCCTCAAAATACCTTGGAATTAAAAACATTATAATTCTCCAACTAAAACAACCTAAACGGGTGTCACTTAACACAACACAAGTTGCTAGTCCAAACAAGTGCGGAAGACTTCACTAAACACTTCACCTCTCGTGCACACTACTAGCACCCGCCACTTCATAATGTAGCTAGAGTTATCCCAACCTGAGCCTGTTGCACATGCCGACAAATAAAAAGGGTTAGGCTTACGCCTAGTGAGTTCAAGCATTTTATCATGACTATATAAAATCATAAATCAAAAGGTAGTAGTTTAGTCATGATTTCGAAAGAGTTTACTTTAATTGCAAATCATCCATTTTCCAACTCACACATTTCCATGGGAAGGTTCCCGAAGGGTAAATACGTTTTTCCAAAATGAATTACGTTTCCAACTCACTCAAATACGTGAATAAGTCTAGTTTAGGCAAACCTTCAAATACGGTTGACGATACATATTCGACCCGTAAAACATGGAAACCATCCATTAGATATAACACTTTATTAAAACGTAATACGAAGCAAATGTAGCATAAACCCGTCCATCAACCATGGAAAACAATCCATATGCATAAATATAACCTCCAAAAATGCGAATAAATAACATTACCCGAAATCAACACCCTTCGGTGACGGGGGAGACCCGATCTCATCGAATGTGGCAACACATAAATTAAACCACGATTAAATAAATGTAGGTAAGCTTCTTGGATGTGGAAAACGGATGACATCAACCATACTAGGTCTTTAGTCAATCCTTGGCATCAATCATACTAGATCTTTAGCCATCTTAGACATCAACCATACTAGGTCTTTAGTCCATCTCAGACATCAACCATACTAGGTCTTTAGTCCGTCTTCGGCATCAACCATACTAGGTCTTTAGCCCCTCTTAGACATCAACCATACTAGGTCTTTAGTCCAAGCCCTCAAGTTCAACCATACTAGGTCTTTACCTTGGAAAAACCCACCATCCAAAATAAGCTTACTTAACTTAAAAATTCATACATGACTCAAAAGAATAACTAATGCATTCAAATCATGTAAACACCAAATATGATGAAACTCATGCAATGCAAACCCCAAGCCCACGTCGAGGTTATTAAAACCGGGCGAATGCCCTCAAGACTCAATCGAGTCCAAAACTGAGCCCTCTGCTCAAAGATCTAATGATCATTAACCAACGTCAAATCATGCAAATGAAATGCAAATTAAGAATATAACACATCCTAGACTCCACCCCGAGCATGTAAATGTCAACAACGTGCAATGATATGCAACACGGTGCAATAAAAGCAACCCGTAAATAAGACTACACATCGAGCCATTTAAACCGAACAAATGTCCCAAGACTATCTCAAAGTCAAAACCGAGCAAAGTGCTCCAAACTTGCTAGACCCATAATGTCGGTCATCATCGTATAAACGCGTTTAAACATTGTTTAAGAAAACACGTATCCCAAAATCACCATTAACCCCAAAACTCAACACTGGTTAAACAAAAGGGTTTTCCTAAAGGACTCACACCCTTAATATTCTCAAAATGACTCATAACACTAAAAGTGCATTTTCCCAAATGGTTTATTAAAATCATTTACACTAACATGATTAAACCATCAAACAAACCTCATTTTGAGCAATTAATCTTTTAAAGACAATTTATGGTTTCTAACCATCCAAATATTCAAAAGCCCCAAATATGGTGTTTTACACATTTATGAAGATCAACACTTCAAGAGAGTTAAACTATCCAAATAACTCAACCATATACATTTTCAAGTAAAACACACAAATATTTGTAAAATACTCATTTTGGCATGTACAAGGTTTTCGCAAAGTAACTTGAACTCACCTTGCTAGCTTTAAGCTAAATCTAGGGTTTCTCCAACGTATGCTCCTTTGATGAGGTTTACATCTTCAAGCCAAATCTTCCAAAAACCTAGATCCATGAAATCCCAACCATCAATATCACGATCCAACCATAAGGAATTGTCATCCAACCCAAACACACCAAAACCCCCAATTTATCAAACCCTAGTTCCAAACATAAAGGGGATAATGATTCCCCCAACCGATCGCCACCAAATTCAACCCACAACATCACAAAACGGAAGGGAGGTGAACTATAACAACAATCTTAAAGGAATTACCTTAATCACTTGAATCCGTCAAGGAAGAGCTCCAAAACTCCCAAAAGCTTCAAACTCCTAAAACGATCATCAATAGTGGTAAAGGGTTCGATTTCGTGAAGAAATGAGGAAGGAGAGGGGAGGGGATGGTGTTTCTTGAGAGAAATCGGCTGAGAGAGGGTGAGGGAAGTGAAGAAAATCGAGAGAGGGATGAGGGAATGAAAAAGAAAGGGAGAAAAGGGGTTAAAACCCGAATTTATTTCGTCCAGGTGCTCGGCGCCGATCAATCGGCGCCAAGATCGGCGCCAGCTTCTGTTTGGTTCCCTTCTAAAACGCGGTTTTGGCCATAACTTCTTCGTTATAGCTCCGTTTTCGCTCCGGAAAGGAACGTTGGACTCGTATTCGAATTCCCCATCCAACAAGACAATAAAAACTAGGATTTAATTCCAAATCCTATTTTCCATAATTTCCTTACAAGATCGATTCCTCCTGAATCAAAGTCGTACTTACCCGAAAATCACGGGTGTTACAATATCCGTCCTCAAAGATGCGACCCCACATCAATCTCACATAGGTAATACTGATCAAGAATACTCCGTTGTATTCCACCATAATAGCTATCAGCATTATTAAGAATGTAACATTCAACCCTATATCATCAACGGAAAACAAAGGAAAACATCATAGGAATAGGCATACCTTTGTTTAATTGCTTCTTGAGTTGTCCTCGACTAGTTTGCCTATTGAACCTAGACCATGGGATCTCCAATTTCGCTAGGTTAGGTTGCCGCCGAGGAAACTCATTGTGTTGGCTTTAAGCCCATTCCCCTCGATGTGAATGATACTTGCTCTCTACTTGGGCCCTTTGTCAAAGGATCGACAATGTTCTTCTTTGACTTTACATAGTCAATGGAAATGATTCCATTTTTCAGCAAGTCCTTTATAGTGTTGTGGCGCCTTCGTATGTGTCGGGACTTTCCATTGTAGATCTGATTCTTCGCTCTTTTGAGAGCGGCCATACTATCACAATGGATACCAATAGCAGTCACCGGTTTTGGCCACAACGGAATACCGTCTAGGAAGCTTTTTAGCCATTCGGCTTCTTCAGCGGCTTTTTCTAATGCGACAAATTCTGCTTCCATAGTTGATCTGGTATTCACAGTTTGTTTGGAAGATTTCCAAGATATCGCTGCTCCACCAAGTGTGAATACATATCCACTTGTGGACTTACTCTCCGAATGGTTGGAAATCCAATTAGCATCACAATACCCTTCTAGAACGGGAGGGTATTTTGTATAATGTAACCCATAACCTATTGTGTATTTCAAATATCAAAGCACCCTTACTAGTGCATACCAATGGTCTTTTCCCGGGTTATGTGAGTACCGACTAAGTCTACTTACACAATACGCTATATCCGGTCGTGTACAGTTCATGATATACATCAAGATTCCAAGAACTTGAGTGTATTCCAACTGAGCAACACTATCTCCTAGATTCTTCTTCAATTGACTTGAATGATCGAATGGAGTCACAACCGGTTTGTCATCATAATGACCAAACTTTCGCAACACCTTCTCAACATAGTGAGATTGGGTAAGGATGTAACCATTTGGATCCTTTTTAATCTTTATACCAAGGATAACATCAACAACTCCCATATCTTTCATATCAAATGCGGAGTTTAACATCTTCTTGGTTTGGTTTATTACATCCAAGTTTGATCCCATGATGAGCATATCATCAACATACATAAGCATCTTTGTATTGTTTCACATCAACACACTTATCACATTCATTTATGTGATAACCATTTGACAACATAGTGTTATCAAACTTCTCATGCCACTGCTTTGGTGTTTGTTTAAGTCCATAAAAGACTTAATCAACTTACAGACTTTGTTCTCTTGGCCTTTTACAACAAAACCTTCCGGTTGTTTCATATATATATATCTCTTCTTCTAATTCACCATTCAAGAACGCGGTTTTCACATCCATTTGATGTATCTCTAAGTTATGTATAGCCGCTATCGCAATCAGCGTCCGTATAGACGTGATCCTAGTAACCGATGAATAGGTGTCGAAGAAGTCTTGACCTTCCTTTTGTCGGTACCCCTTGGCAACTAGTCGAGCTTTGTACTTCTCTATAGTGCCATCGGGTCTCAATTTCCGCTTGAAGATCCGTTTATGACCAATTACCTTGTGACCCTGTGGTAAATCTACCAATCTCCATGTGTTATTTTGAACAATGGAGTCTATCTCACCTTGAATAGCCTCTTTCCAATAAGGTGCCTCCGATGAATCCATGGCGGCTTTATAGGATTGAGGTTCTTCATCGACAACAAATGTCATGAAGTCGGGTCCAAAGTCTTTAGCAATCTTTCCCCTTTTACTTCTTCTAGGCTCTAGGTTTTTTTCTTGAGCCTTTGATGTACCTTCTTCATTTGGTTTCTCAACACTATCGGTGTTCTCTACTTCACATACTCTCTTCCTTGGATTAGAGATTTCTTTCCCTTTATCCTTGTAAGGAAATATGTGTTCAAAGAATTCAGCCTCAATTGATTCCATAATTGTGTTGTTGTGGACCACCATGGTTTCTCCTATGGCGGCAATCCTTCGCTCGTTGCCCCGGCTTTCCGCATACCCAGCAACTCATCACACGTTTCTTTAAAGGCTTTCGTTGTACGGATAGTGGGTTTGAAGCATTGAGATTTTGCTTGAAACCCATCGCCTTTCCCTTTCCTTTTTGGAACTTTGACTTTGATGAGTTTCCGGTAACCATGTTTGCATTTGGTTCCAACGAGATTGCATCCGCCTTCTCGTTCATCCGGTTGTCCTCCTCCACCCGCAATTTGAGTATCAATTGCTCAAAACTCATATCCTCGGACAAATGTTTAAGATAGAGTTTAAAATTTTTCCAGGATGGAGGTAACTTGTCAATAATTGAACCAATAACAAAGTTAGAGTTGATGCCCATACCTTCGACTTCCAATTCAGGGACCAAGATTTGCATTTCTTCTACCTGTTTCACGACCGGTTTGGAATCCGTCATCTTATAGTTTAGGAATTTGCCCACGATAAATCGTTTGGAACAAACGACTTCCGTCTTGTACTTTGATTCCAACGACTCCCAAAATTCTCTTGCCGTATTGAAGGATGAATAAATGTCATAAAGACCATCATCCAAACCATTAAGGATAAAATTCCGGCAATTATATTCGTTTGCGTTCCAAATATCCAAGGATCGTAGGAACATAGCCAATTAAATTTAGGATGGGGCATTTTCTCCCTCTCCAACCGGTGGTGTCGGTGCTTGATCGGTAAGCACGTTAGACACTTTCAATGTCGTCAAGTAGAAGAGCATCTTTTGTTGCCATCTTCTAAAATCGGAACCCTTAAATTTTTCGGGTTTCTCCACATTTGATTTCAACAAAGAAGAGTTTTCCATCGTCAATGGAATTTCTGTCTAAGATTGTTAGACCTTAGATACACGAATTGAAATTCGTAACACACAATATTGAATCAAATGGAAATACTGAATTATTTATATGTATATATATATATATATCCAAAATTTACATATCAATGAAAATACATAATCAAAAGTTCAAGATAAAATACTAACTCGACTTTCTTGATCACGAAGTTGAAGAAGAACGTTTGTTGGATTGAGGCCTGCAAAGCAGTGTCCTTAGACAGAAATTCGTCTCTCGTACCGTATCGATTGGACGTCTATCTAGAGGATACAACAACCCGTTCAAGAATCGAACTCTCGAACCCGACGAATCAAACTATGCTTCCATGATGAAGAACAATGAAGAACTTTGAGAGAATTTAAGAGAATATGTGTTTTTCGTCTATGTTTTTGTCTATCTTAATCTGTTACATATGCTTCCTGTTTATACTAGATCAACCGGTGCCAATGAACCATTGTAACTGTTCGGTTATGGCGGTTGGAAGATGAAAAGTCACACTCCCTATTTACATATCTAGTACTTGAGGTATGATTGAGATTATCCCAACAGTGGCAATGCTGGTGATAGTTGTTCTGGAGACGGTAGGTAGTGGCCATGCCAACAATGTTTAAGGGTCGGGTAAGCGCTTACCTAGTTACATTACCTTACCGGATGAATATGACAAGGACCAAGAATCTTACTCAGTAAGAGCTAAGACAAGGATCAAGAATCTTACCCGGTAAGTGATGATGAATACTCTTACCACATCATTTTGGTAGACTAAAATCTTACCTGGTAAGTAAGCATAGTGTTGAATTTTACCGGTAAGCGTTTACCCGACTAAACGTTTGGTAAAATCCGTTAAGTGTCATAATAGACCAACTTACAGGAGTTACATTTATACGACCAAACAATATAGCGTCATATCAAAGGCATTGTATATGATGCTTTTAGGCGTTTAACAAATTATTTAAGAGACAACTTATAATAAAACGTCGTATTGGCTATTTAATATAACAATTTTAAGATTGTTCTATTATAAGACATTTTTTCAAACAATGTTCAATAAATATCTAATATGACGTTCTATCAGGAAAAATGTCCTAAAAACTTGTTAAAACGCTAAAAAAACGTTCTATAAACTAATTGCAACACTTTTAGTTAAAACGTTTTGTCTATAAAATAGTCTATCGAGACACATGAACATTTTTGACCCTTTATAAACTTAATAATGTTGTATTTTGGTGGAATAAAAAAAAGTCTTTTTATCCTCGTATATTTTAATCATATTCAATCCAGTTGGATAAAAAAAGTCTTTTTATCCTCGTATACTTGAACATTTTTATCATGTCCTATTCAATCCCAGTTGGAATAAAAAGACTTTTTTATCCAAGTATATTCTATTTTATTTTGATTACATATATTTTCAATAATACCCTTTATATTTATTAAATTTATAAATTGCATCCTTATATTTTTTATTTTCACAATACCCTAATATTTATTAACTTTATCATATTATTTAACAACGTATATAATTCATATTTAATTTCGCATTAAATTATCAAAAACCAAATTTCATTAAATAAAAATGTTACATTTTCAACACACATCTAAAATTAAAATACATAACAACTATCGCATTTAACCAGAATTAGAAAATATTTCCCATAAATGATCAAGTAACGCATCCCGAAATGCAAAATGAGCTTCTTTATCCTTAATTTGTCTATATCGAGCAACATATTGTTGGAATGTATCATTATCATTTGTCATCATTTCGACCTTTATTGGTGGTACTTCTCTCATAACTTCAATCGGCGCATCGAGATCACATTCGCCGTCGATTATCATATTATGTAAAATAATACATGTAGCCAGTATGTCATGCATCTACGCCATGGACGGACCTCACTTGGGGCACGTGGTGGCACGTGCCACCGTTAGAATTTTCCGGCAAAGTGTAATTTTGTTGTTGTTGTGAAGGTGCTACCGTAACGATTTAAGAGGTGCTACCGTATTCATTTGGAAACTACAAGGGGTGCACCTAAACTAAAAAAGACCAAAATCTTATACTCATTCAACCAAAAAAACCGAAAAAATCTCTTGAAATCAACAAAAAATACCGAAAAATCTCTCGAAATTGATAAAAAAAACTTAAAATTCCTCCGAAATCAAGCAAAAACGTTAAAAATCTCTCAAAACGCCAAAATTTGGCTAAAAACACATCAGACGATATTGAACGTTGATAGAAAGATGAAAGACACTTCGATAAAAACCGTATGAAAAAATATGGTGCCACCGTATGAAAATCTGTCTAGGTCCGTCCCTGATCTACGCCGTTTGGAGAATATTTTAATGATCTTGGAGGATTTGGATTCGTTTTACCCGACTATTAAATTAGTATCAATGTTATTCAAAAACCGTTTTCCGCTTACGTATGCTTTTATTACGGTCGTCGTTATGTATTTTTATCTTTATCATTTGTAATTCTTTTATGTTAAAATATGTGTTAATGGCGTGTTTTAACTAAATATGTTATGTTGTAAATTGTTAAAGGTTATTAGTTTTTAAAATTAGTTGGATAAATTTAAATTAATTTAAAACTTAAAGATAAATATAATTCTAGTTTATTAAAATTGGTATTAAACAACAAATAAAATAAAAAATGCAAGAATCTAAAAAATAGAAGTGAATAGTAACTCTCTATATATAGAGAGTTACTATTCATTTCTCCATTTTAAGTAAAATAGGGAGTTTATTGAAGATGATATAGAGAGTCGAATAGAGTTAGAGAGTAAAATAAAGAGTTCATTGTACATTTATGTGACATCGGGGTTTGAAATGTCTACAAGGTTTTTAGCTGACTCTCAGAGTCAAACCACCTTGGTTTCCTCAACATTATTATCACTTACTTTCTCTTTCCTTTTCAATCTCATGCATTCCCAATATGTACCCTATGCATCATAACTTGTACAGGGTATTATATAGTTGGATGGTATAGTTAGGGATGAATGTATTATGTATGTATGTATTAATGATAAAAAAATTTAAAAAAAAAAGAAGAAAAGAAAATGGGAAAATTGCAGAAATCGAGAGGGCACGAGAGGCATTGTCAGTTTGGAGGAAAGCATTGCAGGTATTTGACTCCATTCTTGTCTATTTCCACGTCTGAATGGGTCAGTATTCCACCATTTGGCCTTTCCCATTCAAACTTCCATAAAGTCCCTTTAACCCTTTGCCCCTTCCTTCCACCAACTATTTTTCATGCAATGCAATTCAACTCTTTCTTTTCTTCCTTCCTACTAGTCTACTACTATCAAAACTTTATATAAATTCAAAATCTAATATATATATGGATTGTGTGAAAATAAAAGTTAAAATGAAAGTTGTAAGAATAAAATTTGACTCCGGAATCATTTTTAATTAGGCTATGTTTGGCACACTAGCTGATAAGTTAGCTGTTAGCTGATAAGCTACCTAGTAGCTGATAAGTTAGCTGATGAAGAAATCACGTTTGGCAAAAACTAGCTTATAACATGCAAAATGATCAAAAAGAACATTTTCAAAAAATTGTCAATTACAATATTTAATTATATAATTAAAACAAATTTATAGCAATATAATATGTTAATTAATACAACCAATGTAGTAAATAAAAATTTAATAATATAACATGTTAAATAAAAAAATTTAAAATTTATTATAACGTATATACTATATGTTTTGAATTTGTTAAAACAAGTTTTAGAAAAAATATATATTAACTTATGATTCTAAATAATCGTTACACATAATATGAAAAAAAAATCAAAAAATAATTAAAACGATAATAATAATTGATAATTAAAATATTAATATTAAAAAATATATAAAAATAATTTATATGATTAATAATAACTCTAAATAATTAAAAATTAATATCAATGTATAATTAAAATTTAACTTAATAAGTTTTAGTTAATATTAATTAATATTTACTAATTAATAATAATTAAATTTTAAAAATTAATATTTGTTTATATTAATAGTTAATAAATAATTGGGACAATATTGGAATATTCACAAAAAGCTATTGAAAAGCTATTTCAAGTATTGTTTCAAAAAGCTAGCTTATGGTCATCCAAACATGTGTATAGAAAAGAAAATAGGGATGCCTTAGGCATTGTTTGGCAAAAAAAACTAGCTTATATGTTAGGTACATGTTTGGATGACCATAAACTAACTTATAAGGTAGCTTTTCAAAACGCTAGTGAGAGTAGCGTTTCATGAGCTTATGAAGCTTTTGATTTTTTTTTTCTTCCAAAAATACCCTCATTAATATTAATTATTATTTATTTACTATTTTTTAATATGTCCTTTTTGGTAATTTAAATATTTATAAGCTACTTTTTGTAATGACCCAGACCTTTTTCGAAGTGTTTTGCGTTTGGTGTGGAGTTTTAAGCAGAAGTAGAAGTTGAGGGGCTAGTTGGTAAATAGGAGTTGGGGTATAAAAAGGCACAAAACCCTAGAGGACATGCCATTTTCCTGATTTGTGTATGTTTGTTGGCGGCTGATTCTAGAGAGAAAGGGAGGAGAAAAAGGGTTTTGGTGAAGGTTTTGTGCATTGGATTGAGAGGAGCATCAAGCATTGAAACTGGAAGAAGGATTCAAGATTTGGATTTCGTTCTGCAATCAATCAAACCAGGTAATTCGAAGCCCAGATTCCTACCTTGTTGCTATGTTTTGATTGTTAGAATGTTAGTGAGTTCTTGCTAAAAGTCATTCAAGACTCCTAAAGAAGGTTAAGGATCATTAAAACAAGTTTAATCAGTAAAGTTTGTGGAGAAATGGTTATAGATGCTTAAGTAAGTGATTCGTCGCATTATATTACTGATTTCAGAGTGTTTAGTAAGATTTCGAACCAATTAGTTCACCCAGCAGTCGTTCGGAAACCTTCAAGTATGAAGGTGTCCGGGTGAGTGTCCGGGAAGTTCTTGACCGTAGTGTAGAAGGTGTCCGGACATAGAGTTGTCCGGAAAATCTATGTCGTCCGGATAAGAGTCGTTGTCCGGGTACTATTCGGTATCCGGAAAAGTGAGGTTATCCGGTAACCTGTCCGGAAAAGTGTGGTTATCCGGAAATCAGAGGTGTCCGGACATTTTAGTGTCCGGTAAGTAGAAACGTCCGGAAAGTGAGAGTGTCCGGTAAGTAGAAACGTCCGGAAAGTGAGAGTGTCCGGTAAGTGGTATCCGAACAGTTTGGTTAGTCAGCTTATGTGTTTATCCTTTAACCCAGGTAGATCGTTTGGGGAGTACAGAGCAAAGTAGGAGGGAAGTAAGCACATCAGGTGAGTTTTCTAAACTAAAACGCGTGGATTTTAACATGTTTTCTAAAGCAAGTACATGATGAGAAATGCCATGTTTTATTCTTATGCTTTAAATTGCATGAAAGTTGTTTACAGTTTTAAATAAGATTTGTGTATGATTTATGGGGCGGGCCTATCCCGTGTATGATTTATGGGGCGGACCTATTCCGTGAATGCTTTTATGTGAAAGTTTTATGTGAGATGTATGCATACATTGTGTAGACGTAAATTGGCTAAGTCGGGGGGAGGTTCCGTTTATGCCATGGGAATGAGTCCCAGTAAGGCAGCGTGATACTGACTCGTTGTCACCCTCGGGTGACTTCAGGGTGCCATTTACGGGAGCGGATTTATCCGTGAAAGATTTTTACTGTTCAGCTTTGTGAAAGTTTATTATTGAAAGTCTTGTATACATTTGAAAGTTATGAGAAAGTTTTATGCAAAGATATTTGAAAGTTAGAAACTGTTTTTTTTTATAAAGTTTTGAGGACTGTCAGGAGGGACTCACTAGACCTCATGGTCTAACCCTCGCATTTTCCAAACTAAACCTTTTCAGGCAAACAGATTGCATGAGGCTCAGGTAGTCGAGCAAGAGCAGGATAGAGCACGGATGCAGATAGAGATATCGTCACTCATATTCTAGTAATAGTTATTCTCAGTTGTGTATAGGTTGTTTCCGCCAACCTAAGTTGTTTAGTCAGATGTAAAGAAATTTTATGGATCCGGTTTTGTAATTGTTTAATATTAATGCTAGTTATGCTTAATTTAGACTGGGTTGTTACACTTTTTGCCAAACGTGACTTTTTCAGCAGCTAGCTTATCAGCTACCAGCTAGCTTATAAGTCAACAGCTAGTTTATCAGCTATCAGCTACCAACTAGCTTATAAGTCATAAGCTAGCTTATCAGCTAGTTTGCCAAACATAGCCTTAGTACTATTATCTACCTATTCAGATTAACTCTTAAAATAGTCCACGAATCAACTTAGAAGAATATTTTCAATTGATTATTCAATTATAGTTGATCCGAGGTTAAAAAAAGTTCTGACTATTTTCATGATAACTATTTTCAATTATACATGAAATGTCACTTTTATTATAAATCATTTATTTATAAAAACGTTCATAATCTAACTTTTAATAACTCAATCAAATCTTACGCCTGCCTAATTTACTGAAAGTGGAAAATGATTTTTGCCTGCCTTCATTCATCACAACATATCAATTATATAGATTACAAAAATTGACCTATCCTATAATTACGGACTAATCACACATTAATTTCTCTATTTTCCATAAATACAATATATGCTATTGATATGCTATTACACCCCCGCAGTCGAAACGGGAGGTTCACGGACGTTGAGACTGGATCGAAAGTCATCAAAAAGTATCCGAGGTAGTCCTTTCGTGAAGATATCGGCTATTTGATAACGTGAAGGCACATGCAATACCCGAACTTGGCCGCGAGCAACCTTTTCCCGAACGAAATGAATATCGATTTCGATATGTTTTGTTCTTTGATGTTGAATTGGATTGGTAGATAAGTACACCGCGCTTACATTGTCGCAATACACTAATGTGGCTTTAGATGGAGGATGAAACAACTCACATAGTAAGTTTCGTAGCCAACACGTCTCGGACACAACGTTTGCGACAGCCCGGTATTCTGCTTCGGCGCTCGATCGAGAAATTGTTGGTTGACGTTTCGAGGACCAAGATAGTAGATTATCACCCAAATAAATGCAATACCCAGAAGTGGACCGACGAGTATCCGGGCACCCGGCCCAATCGGCATCCGTATAGGCAACTAGAGAGTTAGTACTCGAGCTGTGAAATGTGAGTCCATAGGTAATGGTTCCACGAACATAGCGAAGGATGCGTTTCAACGCGTTCATATGAGAAGTTCGCGGGGCATGCATATGCATGCAAACTTGCTGAACTGCATAACTTATGTCGGGACGGGTGATGGTTAAGTACTGCAAAGCTCCCACAAGTTGTCGATATTCAGTGGGGTTGTCCAGAAGTGTACCATCGTTCGAGCTCAGTTTCGAATTTGTGTCAACCGGAGTGGCAACCGGATGACACGATGCTAGTCCTGCTCGTTGTAACACTTCAAGAGCGTATTTGGATTGCGATAGAAATAAGGAGTCCGAGGATGAACGGGTCACCGCGATGCCGAGAAAAAAACTGAGAGGTCCGAGATCTTTCATTGCGAACTCGGAAGCAAGTAAAGTCATAATTCTGTGACGTAAGGAATCTGAGGAGGTGACTAGAACTATGTCATCGACATATAAAAGAATGTAGGCGGTGTCCAGACCCTGATGATAAATGAATAACGAATGGTCACACTTGTTGTGGGTGAAGCCGATTTTGGTAACATAAGTGGCAAACCGTTCGTACCACGCTCTAGGGGCTTGCTTCAAACCGTATAAGGACCGTTTCAATAAACACACATGATCCGGGAAAGTTGGATGACGAAAACCAACTGGTTGATGCATGTAGACCGTCTCATGCAATGTCCCGTGAAGAAACGCATTTTTCACGTCAAGTTGGTGTATGGACCATCGATGAGAAATAGCTAATGTAAGGACGGTGCGAATCGTGGCCGGCTTAACCACGGGACTAAATGTATCCCCACAGTCAATCCCAACTTGTTGAGAGCGTCCATCACAAACCAAACGAGCCTTGTACCGCTCCAATGTCCCATCAGATTTTGTTTTGTGTCGAAATACCCACATGCTACGTACTATGTTCATTCCCGAATGTCGAGGTACCAAAACCCACGTCTTATTATCGATAAAGGCACGAAACTCATCGGCCATGGCGCGTTTCCAATCCGGATTATTAAGGGCATCGATAGGGTTACGAGGTAAGGGGGAGAGAGAGGTGGTGTTGTGTAGGTTAAAGAGTTGTTTGGGTTTGGTGATTCCGGACATACTTCGGGTATGTATTGTGCGGGTGGGTGGGAGTGGCGGGTTCGAGCTCGCTGATGGGGGGGAAGAGTTAGAGGTGAGCGGGCTAAGTGGGGTAGTTGTAGGATTAGAAGTTGGGGAATTTGTGGAGGATGGGTAGGGATCTGGCATAACAGAAGGGGTGGGGGAAGAATGGGGGGTGGGGGTAGGTGGTGCTTGATTTGTGTATTTAGTTGCATGGGACCACAAGGATGGATGAGGGTCAGAAATAAAGGTTTCATAGGAGGGATTGGACGTATGCATGGTGGTGAATGGGAAGGATGTCTCATCGAAGATAACGTGACGGGAGACGATGAGACGATTTGAGGAAAGTTCGTAGCAAAGGTAGCCACGATGATTTTGAGGATGACCGAGAAAGACGCATGGGGTGGATCGGGGTTGTAGTTTATGGATTTTGGATGAGGGAATGAGAGGAAAGCAGAGACAGCCGAATACGCGAAGAGTTGAATATGATGGATGTTGATTGTAAAGACGGTATGTAGGGGTTGAGAATTGTAGAGATTTAGTAGGGAGAATATTGTGGAGGTATGTGGCATGGGCCAAAGCATGGTGCCAAAAATTCAATGGAACCGATGAGTGAGATAAGATGGTGCGAATAAGATTATTTATGGACCGTATTTTTCGTTCCGATTTTCCGTTTTGGGAGGAGGTATATGGGCAAGAGAAACGGAAAGTCATACCGTGATTATTGGAAAATTGTCGAAATGCATCGTTGTCATATTCGCGACCATTATCACATTGAAGATTTTTGATTGATTTTGAAAATTGAGTTTTAATGAGATTATAGAAGGTAAGAAAGGTATGAAATACTTGACTTTTATTAGCGAGAGGAAAAGTCCACAAAAAATTAGTGTAGTCATCTAAAAATAGAAGATAATATCTATGGCCACCCGTAGATAAAACCGGAGAAGTCCATAGATCGCTATGTATAATGTCAAAAGATGAGGAGGTTGTAGACATAGAAGTATTAAACGGTAATCGGATGTGTTTGCCCATAACACACGGGGGGCAAACTTTATTATTAATAGATTTTATTACATTACGAAAAGGAAGAGACGCAGTCTTATGCAAATGAAACAAAATATTGGAGCCGGGGTGGCCTAAACGTGAGTGCCATAGATCTTGAGTGACAGCAACAAAAGTAGAAGGACTTGTGACTTGAGTAGCGGAGTTGAGTGTGAGGGGGTAAAGATCGCCAACACTGTTACATCGAAGGAGCGGTGTCCGTGTCTGGAAATCCTTCACAATAAATCCATAAGGATCAAATTCTATGGATAAATTGTTATCGGTTGTCAACTTTCTAACCGATAATAAGTTTTTGACAATAGTAGGAACGTAAAGAACATTATTAAGGGAGAAAGGAGGAAACGGGTGAGAAAGAGTTTGATTACCGGTGCCCTGGATTGGAATTTGCGCGCCATTACCTACAATTATGTTCCGAAAATTACCATTATTGACATAAGAGGAGTAATTACCTGGATTGTTAGTCATATGGGACGTGGCACCGCTATCTACGTACCAGTTGGGGTCCTGTTGGTTTAAAGACATTGTAGCAAAAGCTTGGTCTATGTCTGTGGGGGTATATTGTACCTCAGAGGCGGTGTAAGCTTGATGTGGCTGAGCAGTGGGTCGTGGTCCAAGTAAACCAGGGGCAGTGGATCGGGCTGGAGTGAACTGGGCCGCAGTAGGATAGGGACATGGTGGTTGCGAAACCCAAGTTGAAGGGACGGGCTGCTGTTGGTTCCATGCGTGGGCTGGGGGCTGTTGGGGTTGCCACTGTTGTGGGGTAGGAGTCCAAGGTAGTGGATTTTGCCATTGTGGACGAGATCCAAAATGACCAGAGAAGGTGTTGGAATTTCCACCCCCCTTTGAGAAGCGGTTGCCCCTGCCACGACCACGGCCGCGACCACGGTTTTGTCCGCGATATGAGCCGTAATCATACGATGGGGCTGAGTTGTGGCGAGACTGATCTGGACCACGGGACTGTTGCACATTGAGAGCCGCTCCGGCAGACGCGGCGGCGGCGGAGGATTGATTTTGTTTTCGGGTCTCCTCCAAAATTAGTTTAGATCTAGCTTCATAAAAGGTAGGAAGAGGGTTGGATTGTTGTATCATCATGGCAATGCCTTCGTATGCTTCGGGGAGACCGGCTATGAGTTGTAAGACAAGGCGTTGATTTGAGATTTCCGCCCCGACATTAGCCAACTGGTCCGAGATCATTTTGAGAGCCTGACAGTAGGCGGAACAATTGGGAAAATTAGAAAGCCTTGTGGTGACGAGTTGGTGTTCCAAATAGATGGCTCGTTGGTTGCGGTTATCTTGGAAAATACTCGCCAATGAGGACCAGGCCTGTGTGGCAGTAGCATCAGCCTTCAAAATAGTGTTGAGTAGATCGTTGGATATGGTGCTATATATCCATTGGATGACAATCGCATCCAAACGATCCCAAAGTTCTTGTTCAGCAGTGGTGCGGGCGATAGAAGAAGAAGTTTTGGGAGGGATGATGTGATCGAGGACCTGGAAGGCACGACAGTGAATTTTAAACAATTCCGCCCACGAAGTATATTGACCGCTATCCATTTCGAGAGTGACCGGAACGAAATTCTTGATGTTGGTCACGGTGATTGCCGGATGAAGGGGAGTGGGGGGAGTAGGGGTGGCTCCGGTCATGATGGAGAAGAAAAGAAACGGCCGGCTGTGTAGGGGAGGGTGGCTAGGGTGAGACCTGGGCTCTTGATACCATGAAAGTGGAAAATGATTTTTGCCTGCCTTCATTCATCACAACATATCAATTATATAGATTACAAAAATTGACCTATCCTATAATTACGGACTAATCACACATTAATTTCTCTATTTTCCATAAATACAATATATGCTATTGATATGCTATTATTTACTATTAGGCCATTTTGGTAATATCCTTTAGGTCACTTGACAATGTTGTTTTTTATATCGAGTAAGTTTTTTTTGTAAGAAAACATACACGTCGATATGTCCTTGCCACGACTAGACGTAAACCACCATAATTTCTTAATTGTAACAAATTGACATCTTATCGTTGTTTTAGTTAATGGACAATCATTGAACAAATCTAATAAATAAAAAAGTAAATGAATGGTTTTTGGCATACTCAAAGAAAAAAAACAACTTTTTGTGTTCGAAATGTTCTTGTAGTTTTCCCTTTTGTTATCAAAAATTTTTAAAACAAAAATTAATAAATAAAACCTTAAAAAAACATTTTATTCCAACAAAATATTAATTATATTATTAAAATATTTAATAGATTTAAAGAAAATCTGAACATTCCTTACGAGAGTGACAATATTCAGTGGATTTTGTGTTAAAATTTAAAACGTAAAAGACAAATTTGTAATTAACAAAAAATAAGGACAAATATCAAATTTACGTTAAAATCATGGATGTAAAAGAGTACAATTAATAATTATGTCCTACGTGAGAAGGCGAAATAGTGACAGACGAGTTGCATCCCCCTTTGTAGAAACATGTTTCACATTCATTATGTACTTGTGTTGTCTTGAAACGAATTCTGATTGGTTCAATGATAGATAAACCGATAAAAACGTTTATGTAAACTTTATATTTTTTCAAATTATATTATCCGATATTGATACATCGGAAAAGTGAAAAAGAATCTATAAGGGTCTATTTTTATTTTATTGTTTTAAATGAGAATTACGAAATATAAGAGCATCTACAATTGAGGAGGTTCTTACAAGAACTCTTTTTTTGCACTTTTTGGTGCCACTTCATTTCTAACTCATTAAATTGAAAGTTTATATAAAAATCCACAATGATAGTTTTTATAAGAACCTCATTTTTGTGGGTCCAAGAACTCAACAATGGTAAGAACCAAGGTTCTTGTTTAAGAACCTAGAGAAGGTTGAGTTCTTACAAGTCACTACACTTTTTGCTTGTAAGAACCTTGCATTGAAGATGCTCTAAAACTTAAAACTCAAAAAAATACTCTCTAAAAATATAAACCTTGTTAAAGAGAAAGCGAATAGTAGAGAATGAACCGTGTAATTCTCATTAATCATAAGCCCTTTATATATGGAGGTTTACATAGAGATCGTGATAATCATGGAAGGAGATTTACTCCATAAATAACTCTAATAATCTATATCTATCTCCATATTCATCTATATTGTTAAAAGGTGAGTTTACGTTTTACCAATCTTGACATATTTATAACTTAGTTTGGTTATTTTGTATTTCTTAGGAAATTAAAGGATTAAAGTTGACAAGAAAGGGTTGATAAAGATAGCAGGGGTCGTGCCTCACATCTGTGGAATCTAAAAGGGTAGCGGAGCTATTAACATAAAGATGGAGGGCTGAAGTGCAATTACTTGGAGGAATATATAAACACTTGTTTAACCCTAATCTGATATTTTTTCACTTTCATTTTGTTATCTTTACGTCTCAGTTTTCTCTCTAGATTCATTCTAGAGTTTCTTGTATATTAGGGTTTCTTACATAAGAAATCATCTTTAAATCTCTTAAAGATGATTCTTCTAGTTTAGGTTTGTTTTTCAGTGTAATGATTTTGTATTGTAATCTTTAGTATTCATTTTAATATACATGTTATACATTTTTACATGGTATCAGAGCGAAGGCTTCGAATCCATCGAGTTCTTCGCCAATGAAGTGCTTCATCGTTGACATCAGAATGGTATGATGTTCTTCTTGATTTATCATTACTGAATCGACGCCTTGAGTTGTTTCTCACTCATCGAGTTCCTGTTTTTTTTTGCTCCTCTTTTTCAAACAAACGACTCTGTGAGTTGTTCTTTTACCATTGTTAAATTTCTACTTCATTCTTTGTTATATTAACAAATCTCTTTGGAACTCGATGATTTCTGTTGGTTTCAAATATCATGAATCATTATGCAAAATGGCTGTCTAGGTATGATCCATGTGGATCTGGTCTATGCTCCCACACTTGCTATATTCTGTAGATCTAGTGTGTTGTACGATCTGATGTTGATTCTCTACACCGTCTGTACATCTTTTTCAAAATCACTGGACAAATCGTTTAGGTTTGTTGTTCTTCTATCAATTCAATACCAAAACCAGATCTATTTTGTTTTTTGTGTGCATGGTTCTGTTTCGACTCCAATTTTTTTTCAAAATCAGATCTGAGTAGAACAGCTATTGTTGGTTGCTGAAACAAAATCTCGTATAGACTTTCCTCAGAACTGTGTTTAAAAGGTTGTTTCATACCGCAGTGTTGTGGATTTAATCTTATATAGATCTGGTCCACATCTACTGTTCATCCTTCATCATCGTGTTCCAGAATCTGGTATGGATCCTATACTTGCATCCAAAACTGACGTGTGCATTCGTTTTATGCACTGCTCGTGAGGATTGTGGTTCTATCACCATAGTTCTCTGAGTTTGTTTATCTTTCTAGTTTAATGTTCATATCTGAAGTGGTTGTTTCTTCTTGTTTCTGCACTACTCGCAAGGATCTTGGTCTTATAACTACTGGCCTGTGAGTGTGTTACTCATATTTCACCTCTTTGAGGCTTCATGTGTTATGTTCGTTTATTACTTCAGTTCTTTGAACATTATATCTTCATCTTACACTACCCGCAAGGATCTTGGTCTTATAACCACTGGTCCGTGAGTGTGTTACTCATATTTCACCTCTTTGAGGCTTCATGTGTTCTGTTCGTTTACTACTTCAGTTTGTGAACATTATATCTTCATCTTACACAACTCAAGTGGATCTAAGTTTTTTACCTTTGTCACTTGAGGTTTGTGTTTTGTTTCAAATCTGAGCGTTTCACCCTGTTTTTTCTACACATGTACCTGAGGATCTTTTGAAATCGTTCGTTTAGACTCTTTCCTTAACCTCAGCTTATTGTGTTTAAGAAACTGTGACTCGATCTTCTTAGATCCAGTTGCATTTCTTGTTGTTTCTTTACCAGATCTGTTGTTGTGATTAAAGAAATTTGACTCGATCTTCCTAGATCCGGTTACATAGCTTGTTGTTTCATTACCAGATCTGTTGTTTGTGGTTAGATTTTATATCATTAGTAACTTGTAGATCTTGTTGCTTATCACTTAGATCCACATAATGCAATCTGCTACTCTTATTAAAGAACATGAAGGCTGTCTACCATATCCTTTTTCCTCTCTAGTTCTCTGGTAATTGTAATTCAGTCACTGAGAAACTGTAGGGGCCCGTAAGCTAGTGTCTATTGCTTTCACATAGTTGTATGTAGTTGGTACTGGCTGCTCTCAAATTTATTCCTTCAAATGTTTATATTCACACACTAAGAAATATCAGTATTATGTGGAGGCTGAAAACGTCTAATAGCAGAGTCAATAATGCTAAACTGACAACAACTTTGCTGGATCTACATATATGTTTTGGAAAATTGACCAATCATCAAAATCTCCTAGTGTATTTGATGTAATAGAAGAGTAGTTGAGTCGGCCCGTGTACCATAAATCAGGGAAATGCAACCATGTATAACTGGCAATTGTCACATGATTTATTATATAGGCTTCTGGTACTTGCTATTTAAAAGCCTCATATTTAATCATATGCAGATTGCAGAATGATGTTCGCTCCCTGCAGCTTGTTGCATTGCGTATGAAAGTTAATTTCGCTTAACGTGAAAATCTGTCCATATAGTCACTTATGTTGGATAAATATGGATCCATATACACTTGCTTTTAATGAATATTAATTTCATGTACCGATGTACGAACTTGCCTGCTTCTAACTATTGTTTTTTAAAATTTCACTAATGCCTGGTCTAATAATTGACAATACAGATCTGAAAAGAATAAGAATCGGGTCAGTTCCCCTTCCTGATGCATGTAGATTTTAAAATGCTTTTAACTGTTCTCTCTGTTGCCGTTGGTTTCGTTATTAGTCTACAGATGTTATTAGTCTAAAATCTTCTTTGGCCTTTTGAGTCTAGATTTGTGTTTGTACAAGAAGAGTGATTCTAATGAAGTAAACTCAGATCAGGACATTTACTCCTGGTCTCTAAAACTCGTGTTCACAAAAGAATCCCTCTCTCTTCTCTGTCAAGTGCATCTTATTCTCATTTTTTTGTGTAGTCCATCTCCTTGAAGTGATCAGTGACGTCAGCCTCAGATTTTAGTCTTTTTTGACTCTTCTGTTTATGCTCACTAGAGATCTTCCTACTTCTGGTTGTGGCCTCTTTGTTATATCCCTGAGCTGTTCTCAGTTGACCTTGTTTTCGAATAAATCTTGTTCATAGCTTGTGGTTGAATCGCATTATATCTAGTTCAATGCTTGTGAATTTGAGCTGAATTATTGTTTGATCCAATTATCTTTTGTAGCAATATCTTGAGATTTATGTTCAGGTATTTCATCTTGAACCTGTGTGTATTCTTATGTTGGATCTCCGTCCTTGAGATTCCAGACCTGCTCTCTGGATCTTCCGATGTGCTCGATACAACAGGTGGTAATTACTCTCTGGTAAGTCAGTTCTTTGTCATATTGGTGTAGATTTTTCTTCACTGTAAGTCTTCTTCTCTCTCCTGTGTGCTCGTTGTTTGGGTGTCTGAGTAGTGAACCTGACCTAGCACCTGTTGAGTGGCAAGGAATTCTGTTCTTAAGCTATTCAGATTTTTTACCCGTGTGTGTGCTTGCTTCTCTTTTGTGTGCTTTCTTCTCTTTATTTTCTCCTGGTTGGTCACTATGACGGGGGAAGCATCTCCAAAGGATTCAGAACCGCAATCCTTGATTGCCAACCTTTGGCGACCTCTGTTCCTCCATCCTAATGACACTTTAGGAGTGTCGATTCTGAACTTGAAACAAAAAATAAATTTGGATTTGTTGATAGTTCTGTGATTGGATCTAATGACAATGAAGTGTTAGGTAGACAGTGGGACAAATGTAATTCTGTTGTTCTGTCCTCCTTTTTAAACTCTATATCTGAAAATTTCTTTGTTAGTCAAGTTCTTTTCAAGGTTGTTTATGAGGTATGGCTTGAACTTAAAGAAACATATGATAAGATCGATGGCTCGGTAACATTTAACTTGCATCAAAGAATTAACTTTTAAGCCACCTTCAAGCAATGCTTGTTCCACAAATCCACCTAGTCGTGTTCAAAACATGACTCCTTTTCTCACTGAGGATCAATTAAACAAGTTGTTCTCCTTGGTCGATCAAAAACAGAATGAAAGCATCTCTGTTAATAGGACAAGTATGTTTTCTGTTAACATGGCCATTGTTTCTAAGTTTGTGTTTAGTTCTCCTCGCCCTGGGTGGATAATAGACTCTTGGGCAAATCAACATATGACATCATATGTATCTCAACTCGAAAATGTTTTAGATATTTCTGACCTTGGTCTTAGGGTAACACAACCTAATGGTGATCAAGCTAAAATCAATCAAATTGGGAATTTTAGACTCAATGATAAAGTAGTCTTATTTGATGTACTTGTGATTCCTGGTTTTCATGTCAATCTTTTATTTGATCGGTTATCTAAAAGCGAGTCTGTTGTTTCAAAATTTTCTAATAATCAATCAAATCAGTCCAACATGCTTATTTTATCGTATCTCTTTCACCGACTATGGCATAGTCGGCTTGGTCATCCAGCCGACCAAGTCCTTGGGATTCTTAAACACCCCCTTGGACTTGGAAAGGATTATGTCTATTCCCCTTGTGATATATGTCATCAAGCCAAGCAGAAAAGAGACACATTCACTCCTAGTAACCATATATCTACTGTTCTTGGTGAACTAGTGCTTTTAGACCTTTGGGGTCCTCTTCTGAAGGTGATGGTTCTAATCAAAGTTGTTTCCCCTGTCAACCTTTCTGCTTGTTTGGTTGATCATGGTTTTGTTCAGGGTTCTTGCACTAAGTTTTCTGGTAATGTTTTTATCGTTCTGCTTGTGTATGTTGATGATGTTGTTATTACTGGATATTGTCTATTTCTTGGTAATTGGATGGTTTCTTGGAGGAGTAAGAAACAACCCACTGTTTCTCGCTCCTCTGCAGAATCTGAGTATAGGGCCATGACCTCGGCTCTTTGTGGATTCATATGGGTTTTTTGGTATTCTCACGAATTTAAAATAGAAAGTTTATTACCAGTTGATTTGAACTGTGATAATAAATTTGCTATATAAATTACTATTAACCCTGTGTTTCATGAAGAACCAAACACATTGAGATAGATGTGCATCAAATAAGAAATAAAATTCAGTCTGGAATGATGAAGCTGTTAAAGTTGCTTCTTCAGAAATTCCAGCTGATATTTTTACAGAGTCACTTGGTGTGAATCTGCATAACTATCTCATTTCTAAGTTACACCTGTTGAACATGTTTCAATGTCAAGATTGAGGGCGGGTGTTAAAAGGTGAGTTTACGTTTTACCAATCTTGACATATTTATAACTTAGTTTGGTTATTTTGTATTTCTTAGGAAATTAAAGGATTAAAGTTGACAAGAAAGGGTTGATAAAGATAGCAGGGGTCGTGCCTCACATCTGTGGAATCTAAAAGGGTAGCGGAGCTATTAACATAAAGATGGAGGGCTGAAGTGCAATTACTTGGAGGAATATATAAACACTTGTTTAACCCTAATCTGATATTTTTTCACTTTCATTTTGTTATCTTTACGTCTCAGTTTTCTCTCTAGATTCATTCTAGAGTTTCTTGTATATTAGGGTTTCTTACATAAGAAATCATCTTTAAATCTCTTAAAGATGATTCTTCTAGTTTAGGTTTGTTTTTCAGTGTAATGATTTTGTATTGTAATCTTCAGTATTCATTTTAATATACATGTTATACATTTTTACATATATCGTCATATCCTTTAGACGATAGCACATTTATCCTACAACACTCCCCCTTGTGCCGAGTCAAAGGAGTGAAGGTGCACAATTGTTGTCTCGTTAAAACCTTACGCCAAAATAAAAACCCAGTGGGAAAAAATAAAAATATGACGAAGGAAAGAATACAACGCACTAGTTTCTTTGCAACACATAGACTTTTACTTTAGTCTAATTTTCTCTTAGATTCGTACATTAATCATGAGAGTTAAGAAAACATGATGGTATATAAACCGTTGCCTCACTAAAACCTTACACCAAGGAACAAAACCCAATGGGAAAAATAAAACCTTGGTTGAAGAAAAGAGCACAACATACCAATATTACATATATAGTAGACTCCCCCTTTTGTCTACTACTCCCAATCAAGTATTCATTCAGGCGGGTATACCATATCCACATAGATTGCTTTAATCTATAAAGTGAGTGTTTCAATTTTATTGTAAACGCATTTCATGGTTTAGAGTTACTTGATATTGGTATAATGCCATCAAGAACTTTTATATATCTCTGAATTTAGATCCCCATAGAGATATGTAGTAACTACATCATTGAGCTGCAATTTCCAGTCCTTCGGAAACTACTTGGCTAATTAATTAGCAGAACGTTCTCCATCACGAGAGAGTAAGTCTTATTGTGGTCAATCCAGTGCGTTGTGAGAAACCTTGCGCTAAAGGAGAGCCTTATATATTATGACTTAATTATTCTCACTACGCTTCCCTGACAAATGATTTATCTATGTCCTACAGGCTTTACACTTGGTCGGTTAGCACTACCGAACCAAATACCTGTTCATTTGTCAAATAATTATCCTGGATTGCTTCTTTTCATTTAGGTCAATTTGCTCTTTGTTGACATTCTTCAACTGAGCATGGTTCGATGACATCGTGCTCTATTATCTCATCAGCAACGTTATACGCAAATATATCATCATTTAGTATTTATGATCTATCCATCGACTCATATTCATTTGAGATTTCTTTTATCTCTGGAATCAGTATTAACTTCGGAGCGTCCTCCAGTAATGATTCATAGACATAGATTTAATCAGAGATAATCTCATGTATTGATGATATATAGTTGTGCCTTACTCTTCTCTTCCTTTAGATGAGTATCTATCGAACCAAGTAGCTTCCCCCATTTCCTTTTGGGAGCTACGACCTCAACCACACCTCCACCATGAGTGATTGCAACGTACTTCCAGCGACGTTGTGCCCTTGTTTGGGGACTTTTGACCTTGCAGCTCGTATATGTGATCTTGTCACTCTAGATAATATTAAACATATCAGGTATCGAGTCTGATTCGTTTGACTTCAACTTTACATTGTGAAGTTTTTAGGGATCAAAATGAGACACAATTGAAATATTCAATGGCACTTCATGTCGTTCCCATGGAAAATCCTTTTTCCTATCTCCCCCTAACGACAGGAAGGTTGTCTCATCAAAGTGACAACCAGCAAATCTAGCGGTAAATGGATCACTCGTCAAAGGTTATAATTAGCGGATAATTGTTGGGAATTCATATCCAACATTTGATGAATCGTCTTTAAGACCCATTGTGGTACGCTGTGGGGGCGTAATTGGCACATATACAACACAACCAAACATACGTAAATGTAAAACATCAGGCTTATATCCAGTTACCAACTGGTACACATAAGATTGGTTGGTTGGTTGTGGGTCTAAACACGAATAATTAAAGTTGCATGTAATATTGCATAACCCCATGTAGATCTGGATAAATTGGTGCGCATAACTAATGCCCTAGCTACCATCTATATTCTTTTGATGACAACTTTTATCACTCTACGAGACCGTTTTATATATACACAAGGGGTATATGAAACTCTACATTAACCTCTATACATATGCAATAATCATCAAATCCTTATGATGTAAATTCTCCAGCATTCTAAGTCATGCAGACTTGATGAGAAAATCATGGTGGTTAGTCCTTAAACGTATAACTAGTGCTAGGAGTGCAACATTTCATGTAGACAATAATACGACACGTGTTCATCGTGTCAAAACCAGAACCATAAGTACTTTAATGGTCCGCATTCTGGATTTTTATGTCCATAAATATCACCTTGTATTCGTTGTAAGAATGAAATATTTTTATATTATGTCCTTATCTTTAGGATGGTCTCATTCCTGTCTTGGCTAAGAATCAGGGTATACAAAAGTTCGAGGTATTGGAGAGGGTATATTATGATGGTGGTGTTGCTTCTTGTGCAGTAGAAGTCAACAGTTGTAATTTGGTTAATTCCCTCGTTTTGTCTTTCACTCGAAAGAGAATGTTGTTGATCCAAACCCTCAGTGATTTGATAATGACCCTCTCTTATATACTTAGTGAAAATTGTAAGTAAACAACAAACTTACCAGCGATCATCATAATGACTGAACAGACTCAGAGCATTTATGACGAACAGTTTCGCTGAATGTTTAATTTAAAGAGCGAGAGTTCCTATCAGCGGTACTGTAAGATCTTAGTACTTATCAGCGATAGTGAAACTCTGATACATATTGTTTACTTTCAATTTTCACTAAGTGTATAAGAGAGGTGATAACGCCATTTTTTGGCGTTATTTTCAATCCATAAACCAATGAGATTGGCTTGGAATTAAGCAAAAAGGTGGAATTTTATGGGTTATCTAGTGAAATGTGCAGGCTATTCAAAAGAAGACAGACATCGAGAAACGGAGCGAAACAGAGCCAAAAGAGAGCCCATTTCGAAGCCCAACGGAAGCCCAAGACCCATGACCAAACCAGGACCCGAACCGCGATCCAGAAAATGACCCACGCGGCCAAAAGGACACGCGCGGCTTACCACGCGACTTGCAAGTCGCGTGGCAAACCGCGTAAGCCACTGTTTGTCGAATTTCAGCTTTATTAATCGGGTTTTACGTCATTATTCGGTATCCAGTTTTCGAGACACGACGGTAGGCAGTCCAGGGGCGATTTTCAAAGCACTTGTACGTATTTTGGAGCAGCGAGAGAGGATTGATTGAGGAGAGTTCACTACACAACGTGGATTAGAGCCGAGTGAGAAGGGATTCATCATACCTTTGTTACGATTACCGTCACCATGAATTCACACACCACTTTATTCCTTGTTGCTTATGTTTTTATCCATCCCAACATGAACTAATCTTTAGATGTTGGGGGTTGGATTGACTATGGATTTTACGATGGATGACGTGTAACCGAATGATTAACGTTACTTGATTAGATCTATGAAGTACTTGATTTCCGTTTTTATTATCAGTTGTAGTTTGATCACCTTCAATTGAATATCATTGTTTTTAATTAAGTTTGGGAAAAGTAATTAGAAACTAGATCAAGAAAGCAAGTACCGGAAAGGAGATTCGGGCTGAGATAGCCGAATCACTTTCCGCTCTGAATAGTTGACTTAAAATATTTTCAAACCCTAGGTTTGGTTCGAGAGATAAAACCTACAAGTTTCGAAATAAAAGCTGTCTTGCTTGAAAGAGAATAACAGTGATTGTCAACTAGGGTTTGTAGGGATAATCAGTAATCAACATCGTTCGGGTATTCGTCCCTCAGTAGTATAGCCATAGAAAGTCAAACCCTCAACCTTTTCTCTATCAAAGTTTTCCAAAAACCTCCCGTAAGTCGATTTTAGTCTTATTTTAGTTTTACTAAGTTTTTAAAACAATTCTCAACCAACATCCGATTTTGACAGTTCAGTTAATAGGGTTGATAGTCATTGTGATACTTAGTTCCTAGTTTCCTTGGTTCGATACTCGTACTTCCGTACTATTACTTGATTTCGACACCGTACACTTGTGGTTAGATTTAGGGGGGTGTAAACCCGCCTATCAAGTTTTTGGCGCCATTGCCGGGGAACTAGTTGCAACTAATAGCACTACCAGCTATACGCGCTATTAGATTGAGCATTTTCTTTTCTTGTTATTTCATTTTGTCACGTTCAATTTTTGGGTTGCTGATTTTGTTCCTTTTTCATTTCAGGTACTAATTGGTTTATGCCAAGGAAGACCCGAGGGGAAGAGCTCGAGAAATTTGATCCGGAAATTGAACGAACCGCCCGTTGTCTACGTAAAGAAGCGAAAGCTAGAAAAAATCTGAAAGTCGAGATGTCTGACGACGAGAGACCTCCACGTAATGATCCGCCTCGCAACAACCCACCACCACCTCCTGCGAGACGTCCTATGCGGTCGTTTGCCGATCCGAATGTGGCGGCGACACGCATAGGCATTCAGCCACCCAGAACTGCGGCTAATTATTTCGAAATCAAGCCGAGTACCATTGTCATGGTACAACAGAATCAGTTCGGAGGAGCGCCAACTGAAGACCCCCATGCACATCTTCGTGCATTTGAACGAATCTGCAATACGTTCAAAATCAATGGGGTGGAGGAGGATGCAATCAAGCTGAGGCTGTTCAGCTTCTCTCTCAAAGGCCGAGCCGAGACTTGGACGGAAAGTATCCAACCAGATTCGATCACCACCTGGGCGCAGTTGAAAGCTGCATTTCTTCAAAAGTTTTTCCCACCTAGCAGAACTGCTCAACTCATGGCTGAAATCACCCATTTCGCTCAATGGGATCAAGAAACGCTGTATGAAGCTTGGGAGCGGTATAAAGACATGCTAAAGAAGTGCCCTCATCATGGATTACACGGCTGGGTCATCATCCAGACGTTCTTCAGTGGTCTCCACCCGCAGTTTAAAAATGATATTACAGCTGCAGCGGGTGGAGCTCTAATGGACAAATCTTATGAAGAAGCATGCGAACTGATTGAGAACCTGGCCGAGCACAGTTTTTCTACTCCAAGATCAGCCGTAAGAAGGGTTGCAAATGTGCAAGATAATGACGAGCTAAAGGCCATAAAAGCTCAGTTAGCCGCACTCACTAATAAGATGAATGGAGCTTCTATGCAATCAGCATTCATGATGGACGAAGGTATGCCGGATATAGCTCCACCCGTGATTGAGCCGGAGCAAGTTCAATTTTTGCAAAATCGGAACAACTGACCAAGGAACGATCCGTTTTCAAATACATACAATGAGGGTTGGAAAAAGCACCCTAATTTGTCTTGGAGCCAACCGCAAGGGCAACCCGGCCAACAACAAGGTAACCATCCTAATTTTTCTAATTCTGCTAACACTAACAATGTTTATCGTCCTCCAGGTTACAACCAGCGGAAGTTTGATGAAGGACAATCCGGAGAGAGGAATCCAGGATTAGAGGACATGATGATGAAGTTCATGTCTAAGATGGACAGCACGGTCGAGGAAAAGCGGCTACCGATCAAAAACACGGCATCCATAAAAATCCTTGAAAGGCAAATGGGGCAGCTCTCTGACGCCCTACAAAACCGAGCCCCCGGGAAATTTCCAAGTCAACCCGAAAGGACTAACCGGGAAGATTGCAAGGCCATTCATCTGAGGAGTGGTAAGGAGCTGATTAAGGACCCAACTCGAGAACCGGAACCAAAGGGAACTGAATCCAAAGGGGAGGATTTCGAGATGGTAGATATGGAGGAGTTAGAGGCCGAGGAAGAGGTTGTGACTGAGGAAAGCACGAAGAATACCGAGAAGAAACGAGAGCAGCCAATGCAAGTACCGGTCAAGCCGGGTAACGCCTAAAGTGCCATATCCGAACAGGCTTAAGGCCCACAGGGAGGATCTTAACTATTCTAAATTTCTTGAAGTTTTTAAGAAATTACATATTAACATCCCTTTTGCAGATGCTTTAGCACAGATGCCCTCGTACGTGAAATTCTTGAAAGACATCCTTTCTAACAAAAGGAAGATCGAGGAGCACGCAACGGTTGCACTCACTGAGGAGTGCAGCGCTATCATCCAACATAAGCTTCCCCCGAAGCTTAAGGATCCAGGGAGTTTCACTATCCCTGTTAATATAAGAAATTCTGAATTTAGTAAGGCTCTATGCGATCTTGTTGCAAGTATTAACCTAATGCCATTGTCTATTTTCAGGAAACTCGGGCTTGGAGAGGTACAACCAACCAGTGTCACTTTGCAGCTAGCTGACAGATCCATTAAGTACCCGTATGGGGTAATTGAAGACGTGCTGGTCAAAGTAGACAAATTCTATCTTCCAGTTGACTTTGTGATCCTCGACATGGATGAGGACAAGGAGATACCGCTGATACTTGGCCGACCATTTTTGGCCACGGGAGGAGCACTGATTGATGTTAAAGGAGGAAAGCTCACTTTGAGAGTGGGTGACGAAGAAGCGGTCTTCGATGTTTTCCGAGCAGCCAAGCAAAGCATGGGATCAAACGAATGTTATCGGGTAGATGTAATGGACGCATTAATTGAAGAAACAAGTGTTGTACAAGTTTCCGGAGACCAATTGAATAATGCATTGACGGGTATCGACGATGATCCGGAAAGCGTTAGTGTGATGCAATTGAATGCATCATCGTCATACCGAGGGTCTCGACGACCCGTGATTGAGGATTTGGGGGAGCCGATCCCTAAATCTCAACCATCTTCGCATACACCACCAAAGCTTGAGCTCAAACCGCTACCCGATCATCTCGAGTATGCATACTTGGGAGAAAAAGACACGCTTCCGGTTATCATATCGTCTAAGTTGAGTGCCGAGAATAAAGAGAAGCTACTCCGGGTTCTTAGAGAACATCAAGCAGCAATTGGATGGACAATAGCTGACCTAAAAGGATTGGGCCCTACATTTTGCTCACATAGAATCAACCTCGAAGAAGGGCATAGACCGGTTGTCCAACACCAACGCCGGCTCAACCCGAATATGAAAGAAGTGGTCCGGAAGGAGGTTCTAAAACTCCTTGATGCTGGAATTATTTACCCGGTTCCGGATAGTCCATGGGTGAGCCCGGTCCAAGTGGTGCCAAATAAGGGTGGTATGACAGTTGTTCGAAACAATATAAATGAGCTGATTCCGTCCTGAACAGTTACTGGTTGGAGGGTGTGTATTGACTATCGAAAGCTGAATGACGCGACAAAGAAAGATCATTTCCCTCTTCCCTTCATTGATCAGATGTTAGAGCGGTTATCGGGGCATGAGTATTATTGCTTCTTGGACGGGTATTCGGGGTATAATCAGATACCAATAGCCCCCGAAGACCAAGACAAGACAACATTCACATGTCCTTATGGTACGTTTGCTTACCGGAGGATGCCTTTTGGTTTATGCAACGCTCCAGCTACCTTTCAGAGATGTATGACGGCGATCTTCTCAGACATGGTAGAGCGAACGATTGAGATTTTTATGGACGACTTTTCCGTGTTCGGGCCTTCATTTGATACATGTTTGGAACACTAGAGAGCTGTCTTGCAAAGATGTGAAGAGACAAGTCTGGTACTGAACTGGGAGAAATGTCACTTCATGGTGACTGGAGGGATCGTACTCGGCCACAAAGTATCAAAAGCTGGAATTAAAGTGGACAAGGCAAAGGTGGCGGTGATCGAGAATCTTCCTTACCCGAACTCCGTCAAGGGAGTCCGAAGCTTCTTGGGGCATGCCGGGTTCTACCGGCGGTTTATACAGGATTTTTCTAAAATCACTAAACCCTTATGTTCATTATTGCTTAAAGATGCTAAATTCGAGTTCACTAACGATTGTATTTCTGCTTTTGACAGGTTAAAGACAGAGTTGATATCCGCACCGATTCCCACAGCTCCCGATTGGAGTTTACCTTTTATTTTGATGTGTGATGCGAGTGACACCGCTGTTGGAGCGGTATTGGGCCAAAAGAAAGATAAGCGGATGCATGTGATCTACTATGCGAGTAAGACTCTGGATGATGCCCAACTCAATTACGCAACTACCGAGAAGGAACTGTTGGCGGTTGTCTATGTTTGCGAGAAGTTCCGGTCATATCTAGTGGGGTCTAAGGTAATTGTCTACACCGACCACTCCGCTTTAAAGCATCTCATGGCCAAGAAGGATGCTAAACCGAGACTCATTCGATGGGTATTACTACTCCAAGAATTTGACTTGGAAATCTTGGATAAGAAGGGTTCAGAGAATACGGTAGCGGATCACCTCTCGAGACTTGAGGGAGGTGAGGATCAAAGCAAAGATAAGACCGTCATTATCGACTCGTTTCCGGACGAACAACTTTTCAAGGTTAGCCACACCGATCCCTGGTTTGCGGACATGGTCAACTACTTGGTGGGAGGAGTAATTCCGTATCAGATGAACTCCCACCAAAAGAAGAAATTTCTATTTGAGGCCAAAAGGTACTATTGGGACGAGCCTTATTTGTACAAATCATGTGATGATGGGATGATCCGGAGATGTGTTCCGGAGGAAGAAAAGGCCGAGATTTTGAACCATTGCCACGCCTTGGGATGCGGAGGCCATTTTAGCACCGATAGAACAGTGGCAAAGATCCTTCAGTCGGGCTTCTTTTGGCCATCCATGTTTAAAGAGACTCGTGAATTCATCACTAAGTGCGACCGATGCCAAAGAACGGGGAACATGACCAAGAGGGATGAGATGCCAATGCAGATCTTCATGGAAGTCGAACTCTTCGACGTATGGGGCATCGATTTCATGGGACCGTTCCCAAACTCACACCGAAATGAGTATATCTTGGTCGCGGTGGACTACGTGTCCAAGTGGGTAGAGGCAATCGCGACTCCGACAAATGATTCTAAAGTAGTGATTAATTTCCAACGGAAGAATATCTTCGCGAGATTTGGAGTCCCTATAGCACTGATCAGTGATGGCGGTAGCCACTTTTGTAATCGGTATCTGGATGCTGTACTAAAAAAGTACTCGGTAAAGCACAAGGTCACGACACCATATCACCCACAAGCAAATGGTCTAGCGGAAGTGTCCAATCGAGAACTCAAGCAGATCCTAGAGAAGACAGTGAATTCATCCCGGAAGGATTGGTCATTGAAGTTAGACGACGCACTGTGGGCATACCGGACGACATTCAAAACCCCTCTTGGTACCACTCCCTATCGGTTAGTATTTGTCAAGTCGTGCCATTTACCGGTGGAACTCGAATGTAGAGCGTTCTGGGCGATAAAGAAGCTGAACATGGAACTGGATACAGCCGGAAGGAAGAGATTACTGCAACTGTGTGAATTAGAAGAACTCCGACTGGATGCATTCGAGAACGCGGCTATCTACAAGGAGAGAACGAAGAGATTCCACGATCAGCGACTCCGCGAAAAGGTACTCACTCCTGGAATGAATGTTTTGTTATTTAACTCTCGTTTACGTCTTTTTCCAGGTAAACTAAAATCCAAGTGGTGTGGACTGTTCACCGTCAAGGAGGTATACCCGCATGGAGCAGTGGAGCTACAAGGAAAAGACGGGGCGACCTTCAAAGTGAACGGTCAGCGAGTCAAACCATATTATGGAGGAGAGACGAGGGCATCTGAAGCCATGTACCTGGATGAGCCGAAGGAGTGATCGGAAGGAAGGTCGAGCCACGACCGAAACCAAGGCGCTGGGTGGAATAAAAGGGACCAGCACATCTTGAAAAGTGAAATGCATACTGATATTGCATTTCTCATGCTCTTCCTCAAGGCCTCCTTGAAGCCGTCGACTCACAACACTACCGCCGATAGTCAAGTAGCCGAAGTCCTCTATTCTCTCCACAACAATCTTCCGATGGATATCGGACATATCATTTGGATGGAGATCTTGGACGCAGGTATGACCCTAGACGGTGTTCTACCGTTCCCAAACTTAATTACTCATTTTTGTAGGGAAGCGGGTGTCCCAATCGGACAACTCAAGGCGTCAAAAGGGGACTTCACGGTAACGCAGTATAGGCACCAAATCACAGCGGCGAACAAATTGGAGGCGCGGAGAAGGGTGGATCCCAACTACCAGGTGCGAGAGCTTGCGGAACCCGCCCACGAATCATCCGAGAGTGCCTCGGAGAGTGACCCAGACTTTGACCCGGAGGCACCAGCGGCGGAGGAGGACGTTCACGGCGGCGACACACCACCCTATATGCGCCGATTTATGACGCGTATGACGACGCAGGTTAGCGGGATAAACGCGCATGTCGATCTTGGGTTCCGCAACTTGAATCTGCGAATGGACGGCTATGGCAACCGGTTGGATGACTTTGACTACCGCCTCGCGCAAGCTGGATTTCCACCACAACAAGCCCCACCAGCAGCACCTCTAGGTCGTCGGAGAGTGAGAGGACGGCAAGATGAGGACGCTCTATCTTCCTCCCGCCGGTAGTGGGTTTGTTTTTCATACTCTCTTATTTGTTGTTTCGATGATGTTCTGTACTATTTGGTTCCTTGCTTACTTCGGATGACTGTAATAACAACACACACTATGTCTGTATTTTCCGTACCACTTGCTTACACATTGGGGACAATGTGTGGGTAAGGTTTGGGGTTGCCATCGGGCCCCGTTTATGCACGTTGCCGTCCCACGCTCATGAATAGTTGATCATTGTAGCCAATAATTTTTGTTTTGGATGATTGAGACTGACCACTGTGGGGAGAATCTTGTGATAGTGACGTGACCATTAGGGGAGAACCGGGAAAGGGCATAACTAGGGACATTAGTGGAGACCACCTAAAAGCGAGAATTGAGCCTAAAGAAGCTTTTCATTTCGAGGGACTTTAAACACGAAATTCATATACACTTTTTCGAATTCCTCGTCGTGATTATAGAGTGATCTCGCTATAATATTGCATTGAGTAGCAAAGACGGCCATCGGGATATTGGGTAAGGGTCTAGTAAACCGTATCATGTGGACCTCAAGATATGATTCCAGGCAATGTGTTTTAACCCAATTTTAGCTATCGTCCCCTTTTACCCGTAGTGTACATCCATAAACCACTTTGAAGCCAAACACTCACCACATTCTTGTCAAACCCATCATTAAACCCATTAGCTAACAGCCTCAGCCAACCCTATCCGAAAGTGTATCAATCGGAAGCAGTAATGAACTACTAGAGATAGAGCAGAAAAGAAAGAATTCCGGCCAGTCATAAGAATAAAATGGTTCAATGTAACCCGAGAAATAGAAAAGAGGGCCAATGATGCCCCAAACAAATAAAGAGGACCAATGAAGTCCCAACTGGAAAAAAAAACAGTTTGTTAGTGTTTACAGCAGCTGAATAAGAGAGTCAAGCGACTCCAATAAGCGACAAAGAGGGCCAAATGATAGAGGTTGAAGTAGAAAAGTTCAGAACTGCCAATGATTGACACGCCGAGGATCTTTGATCTTTTTTACCCTTCATTTCTCAGCCATAACCCTAGCCCCGTTACAACCTGTGTAAAGACCTGGATGATCTTCTGGAAGATGTGATTAGGTTTACGACCACCCTCACTGATATTCCCTGTCTTGCTACTTGATTCTTCCTGAGATCAAATCTTTGGACATTTGTGCGTCTTTCTTTCAAGTTGTCATGTAATAATTTGAGTATTATTGTGCATAACTTCCTTAAACATGACAACATGTGCGACAGCCTAGGTTCGAGTGAAATGAGCGCATCCCGTGAGGTAGGGTCGAGGCGAAATGTTTTCCCTAGTATGTCTGGACCTAGTACGACCTTAATGTAATCGGAGCAGTCATGAGTTCAACTCACAAGGGAAGGTCTTAGATCAAACAGAATAAGGATGAGGTTAGGATGAGATAAGTATTCGCGAGTATGGGAAGTCACCAGTGCATAACGTGGTACCGATTGAGAGACGTGTGTTATTATTTCACTGATATATGTTTTATTCCTATTTTGCCGCTAATTTGCTTGAGGACAAGCAACGCTCGGTTTGGGTTTGTTGATAACGCCATTTTTTGGCGTTATTTTCAATCCATAAACCAATGAGATTGGCTTGGAATTAAGAAAAAAGGTGGAATTTTATGGGTTATCTAGTGAAATGTGCAGGATATTCAAAAGAAGATAGACATCGAGAAACGGAGCGAAACAGAGCCAAAAGAGAGCCCATTTCGAAGCCCAACGGAAGCCCAAGACCCATGACCGAACTAGGACCCGAACCGCGATCCAGAAAACGACCCACGCGGCCAAAAGGACACGCGCGGCTTACCACGCGACTTGCAAGTCGCGTGGCAAACCGCGTAAGCCACTGTTTGTCGAATTCCAACTTTATTAATCGGGTTTTAGGTCATTATTCGGTATCCAGTTTTCGAGACACGACGGTAGGCAGTCCAGGGGCGATTTTCAAAGCACTTGTACGTATTTTGGAGCAGCGAGAGAGGATTGATTGAGGAGAGTTCACTACACAACGTGGATTAGAGCCGAGTGAGAAGGGATTCATCATACCTTTGTTACGATTACCGTCACCATGAATTCACACACCACTTTATTCCTTGTTGCTTATGTTTTTATCCATCCCAACATGAACTAATCTTTAGATGTTGGGGGTTGGATTGACTATGGATTTTACGATGGATGACGTGTAACCGAATTATTAACGTTACTTGATTAGATCTATGAAGTACTTGATTTCCGTTTTTATTATCAGTTGTAGTTTGATCACCTTCAATTGAATATCATTGTTTTTAATTAAGTTTGGGAAAAGTAATTAGAAACTAGATCAAGAAAGCAAGTGCCGGAAAAGAGATTCGGGCTGAGATAGCCGAATCACTTTCCGCTCTGAATAGTTGACCTAAAATATTTTCAAACCCTAGGTTTGGTTCGAGAGATAAAACCTACAAGTTTCGAAATAAAAGCTGTCTTGCTTGAAAGAGAATAACAGTGATTGTCAACTAGGGTTCGTAGGGATAATCAGTAATCAACATCGTTCGGGTATTCGTCCCTCAGTAGTATAGCCATAGAAAGTCCAACCCTCAACCTTTTCTCTATCAAAGTTTTCCAAAAACCTCCCGTAAGTCGATTTTAGTCTTATTTTAGTTTTACTAAGTTTTTAAAACAATTCTCAACCAACATCCGATTTCGACAGTTCAGTTAATAGGGTTGATAGTCATTGTGATACTTAGTTCCTAGTTTCCTTGGTTCGATACTCGTACTTCCGTACTATTACTTGATTTCGACACCGTACACTTGCGGTTAGATTTAGGGGGGTGTAAACCCGCCTATCAAATTTTTGATAAGAGAGGGTCATTATCAAATCACTGAGGGTTTGGATCAACAATCTCCCCCTATTTGATTATGACATAGCAACAAAGAAAATTGCTATTTAATGAAAACATAAGGATAAAAAGAACTCATAAAATATTTGTCCCTTTTACTGTTTTCTGGGATCTTTTTAGTACTGATGGAGTAAAGTACATTCGCTGAAATCTTTCTTTAAAACTTTGAATCAGGATACAAAGAGAAATGAAAATATTACAAGTACGAGCGAAATAAATTACAAGTACAGAAGAATAACTGGTACAATAGAGAAAAGGGCGATCATATCAGTTTATAAAGGTTCTTCCTTGATGAGAAGTTCATCAAGGGTCTTTGATGTGGGGATCATCCAGTCAGGGACATCTTCTCCTTGATTCTTTTTCTTCAGAGCTGCTTCAAAAATCAAGGGCTTCAGGTGTCTAGCTTTGATGTTGCGTCTGACTTCACACCAGTATACGAGATCTCTGAGTTGTTCGATAGGAGCGATGTCTAGCTCAGAGATACGTTGAAAGTGATGATTTCCATAGTAGTCTAAAAAGAATATACCATAGGGATCACTTACAACTGTGCCAGGAATGAATGTTTCTCCAGGAGGTAGAGAGGTGTCAAGCATTGAGAGATCGGCATCAGGGCCAACAATTTCAGCATGGGAGAAACCAATGCCCGTTTCATTCCGAATATGAGGACCTGAATCAGAGGCTTTCTTTTTCTTATCAGGGTCTTTTCTTGGTTGAGGAAGAGTAGGAGGAATATCCACAGCAGATGAAAGCAGGTCGATCTGTTTGTTTAAGATCTTCTCGACATGGCTTTTGAACTTTGAGCGCGATCCCTGAATGGCTAATTTTGTTTCTAACCATTCAGAGAGACCAAACTTTTCTAAGGTAGTAGCATAGAAAGTTTGCTTGGTTTCGTCATCTCTGTAGACGTCTACTTCAACAACAGGAACTTCAGCGTACAGTCTTCCTCTGATGTTTGCCTTGACGATTTTGGATGGTCTAGATCGATAGGTCAGCATTTGTTTAGCCCATTCCAAAGTCGTATCAGAGACCTTGGTCTTTTCTCTAACGATCTCTTGAGCATCATCCCATAGATGACGTTGAACATCAATGGGAACTCTTTTCAGCTTGGGGTCTTTTATTGATCGTTGAGTAAGTTTGATGGCGTATTCTCTGTCTTTTTCTTCAGCTTCCTTTCTTTCAGCGAGTAGGCGTTCAGCTCTGAGGTGTTCCTGGTATTCAGCTTTAGAAATTCTGAACTTTGGAGGAACTGAAGGAAGTTGATCACGCCTCAGAATGATTCGCTGATCCTCGAAGCGCTTTATTATCTCCTCTCTTCTTTTCTGATCCTCTTCACTTAGCTTTTGAGGAGCTAAGGAAGGTCTGCCTCTGTGCGAGAGTAGCTGACTCTGAAGATGATGAAGCAAATCTATGTCTAATGGCCAAGATTGAAGAAGAGGAAGAAAGTTCAGACATTCCCTCCACTTCAACATCTGCTATTCAGGTATCACCTTATTTCTTTACCAATATTGCAAATATTGATGAAGCTGATAGTCTCCGTAAGATCGATCTCTTGACTAGAAGTTTATACGAAGCCATGAACGGCAAAACTGTGGTTGAAAACCAAAATCTTGATCTCGCTGAAAAGCTTAAAAACTGCCACCTTCAAATAGAAAAGCTTTCTAAAATTGAAGAAGATTTTAAAGATCAAGTATATTTAAATCAGCTAGTCAAAATCGAACGAGCAGAAGCTATCGCTGCATTAAAGGCTGAAAAAGCTACTGTTGAAGGATGGTGTAATTCTTCAACAAAGATCACTGAGATAATAAAGTCTCAGATTCCCCTGAGTGATAAACGTGGTTTGGGTTACAAAGATGAAACTCCAAAAACAACCACTGAGCGTTCAATGCTTAAATTTGGAACGTTCGTATCCTCAGTCGCTGATACTTCATCTTCTCAGTGCTCCTCGTCCGTTACACCAATCCCTGAGGAAACTCCTACCTCCTCAAAAGGCAAGGAGAAAATGGTTTATTCAAAACCTACCTCTGTCTTTAAAGACAAAGGTAAAGGAATTGTTATTTACCAGAATCCTCAGAAGGGTACCTTAGTACCAAAACTGAATGCTTCTAAAGCTTCAGTGGCTCATCCCTCTGGATCAAGGAAGCAGATATATGGATTTATTCAGCGATCTACTCCTAGACTCAGATTGGATGTCCTTGGTAAGAAATCTGAAGAACTGAATGTTCGTCCCATTTCTAAAGCCAATAGTTTACTTGGTGCTGGCACTTCTAATTTGAAATTAAAAGCTTAGCATTCAAATGGTCCTAGAACTACTTTTAGATATAGGAAATGTTATCACTGTGGACTTACCGATCATATTGCTAGTAAGTGCCCCACAGCCACCAAAGCTGAAAAGATAGCTAAGGTGAAGATTGCCCCCAAGGCAAAGAAGACCAACCCTGGTGAAAATCAGGTCAAGGTGAATTCTACCACTGAGGTTAAGAAATTAACCAAAGTGAAGAAAGACAAAGCTGAATCTTCAAATGCTGCGAAGACTGCTGAACCTTCCATTCCAACTACTTCCACTGACAAACGTGTATACATGGTTAAGTCGGTACCCAAGAAAAACTAATCTTCCTTTGTATTGCAGGTTAAGAAGGGTATCTGGTATCTTGATAGCGGATGCTCTAGACACATGACTGGAAAGAAAAGCCTGCTCGCTGAATACAAAGAAGAGAAGGGTCCCTCTGTGACTTTCGGTGGAAATGGAAAAGGACATACCCGAGGGTATGGTGTACTTTCAAATGGTACAACCTCCTTCAGAAGAGTCGCATATGTTGAAGGGCTGAAGCATAATCTTCTAAGCATCAGTCAGCTTTGCCACATGGATAACAAAGTAATCTTTACAAAGGAATCCTGCTTTGTCTCTGACAAAAAGGAGAAGATAGCTCTCAGCGGTTATCGTTTGGAAAATGTTTATGTAATAAACATGGACTCAACAACCACTGAGAACTCCTGTTTCTTCTCAAAGGCCTCATCTGATGTCAACTGGCTATGGCATAAGAGGCTATCTCATCTAAATTTCAAGACACTGAACACTCTTTCTTCAAAAGAGTTAGTCACTGGTGTACCTCAGCATTCATACTCCAAAGAGTCGTTATGTTCAGCGTGTGAAAAAGGGAAGCAGACCAAAGCAAGCTTTAAATCAAAGCAAGTTTCTTCAGTGTCATCTCCTCTACAACTACTCCATATGGATTTGTTTGGCCCTGTTAACAAACAATCCATCGCTGGAAAGAAATATACGCTGGTCATAGTTGATGAATTCTCTCGCTTCACTTGGGTAATGTTTCTCCGTTCTAAGAGTGACACCCCTGAAGAACTCATCAATTTTGTTCGGAAGATGGAAACCCTGAACAATCTGACCGTTCGCTCAATAAGGAGTGATCATGGGACTGAATTCAAAAATAGTTCTCTTGATTCCTTCCTTGAGAGTAAGGGTATTTCTCACAACTTTTCTTCAGTAAGAACACCGCAACAAAATGGAGTCGCTGAAAGAAGAAATAGAACAATTATTGAAGCTGCACGTTCAATGCTCAGCGATTCTCACCTGCCTACTCAGTTTTGGGCAGAAGCTGTCAACACTGCTTGTTTTACGCAAAACAGGTCGCTGATAGTTAAAAGATTCAAAAAGACAGCCTATGAACTCTTTCATGGGAGAAAGCCTTCAATCAGCTTTCTTCACATCTTTGGATGTCAGTGTTTTATACTGAACAACAGAGATGCACTTGGAAAGTTTGATCCTAAGGCTGATGATGGAATCTTTCTTGGATACTCCTCAGTTTCCAAAGCCTTCAGAGTCTTCAATCGTAGAAGACAAATTGTTGAAGAAACTATTCACGTCACGTTTGACGAATCCAGTTCAGCGAACTCTAGACCGTCCGCTGGTACTGAAGAACTGAATCAATGTATGTTTTCTCATCTTGGTGATTCAGAAGATATTCCCACTAATGCTCATCCAGTAGAAGATGATAGTCCTATCATTCCAAATATGCAGAACAGTGAAGCTGAAACTTCTTGGGTCTCAGCTGTTCCTATAAACACTATACCTAACGCTGAACCAAATGTCTCAGACATTCCATCTACTTCTCAGCAATCAGTGAATATAATGACAACTGCATCCATTCCTCTCTTGGCTGATACTCCTGACGTCGCTGAAGCTTCATCTTCAGCTCCTCAAGTTCAAGTTGAGTCAGCGTCTCACGCTCCGGCTCAGCGATGGACTATAAATCATCCAATTGATCAAATTCTTGGTGATCCAAACGCTGGGATTCAGACTCGACGAAGTGCAGGTAATATTTGTTTATTTGTAAATTTTATTTCACTAACTGAACCAAAGAAAGTAGATGATGCCCTCAAAGATCCAAACTGGGTCAGCGCCATGCAAGAAGAGCTGACTGAATTCGAAAGAAACAAAGTTTGGAAACTTGTTCGGAGACCAACTGATAAAACAGTAATAGGCACTAAATGGGTCTATCGAAATAAGTTGGACGAACATGGTACTGTAACCCGCAACAAAGCTCGACTTGTTGCTCAGGGATACAGACAAGAGGAAGGTATAGATTATGACGAAACATTTGCTCCTGTAGCAAGACTTGAATCTATTCGTCTATTCTTAGCATATGATGTACACAAAAACTTCAAAGTACATCAGATGGATGTTAAGTCAGCGTTTCTGAATGGAAAGCTGAATGAAGAAGTGTATGTGGAACAACCTCCAGGATTCTCAGATTCTAAGCGTCCAGGTTATGTTTATAAACTGGATAAGACACTTTATGGCTTGAAGCAAGCTCCACGTGCATGGTATGACACTCTTTCCACTTATCTCCATATTGAAAATTTTGAGCGAGGTAAGATTGACAAAACTCTATTTTTTAGAAAAGTGAAAGGTCATATCATTCTAGTTTAAATATATGTTGATGACATTATATTTGGTTCTACTAACCCTGAGCTTTGTACTCGTTTCGCTGATAGAATGAAAGATGAGTATAAAATGAGCATGATGGGTGAACTAACATATTTCCTTGGTCTTCAGATTAAGCAAACTGAGAAAGAAACTTTCATAAATCAGGGAAAATATGTTAAAGATATGCTGAAGAAATTTGACTTAACTGAAAGTTCAGCTATGAAAACCCCTATGGCACCACCGCTGACACTTGATAAGGACACTAAGGGTGTTCCTGTCAATGTCACGCTGTACCGTGGGATGATCGGCTCACTATTGTATCTTACAGCTAGCCGACCCGATATTATGTTTGCAACATGCTTGTGTGCACGATATCAAGCTGAACCTAAGATATCTCATATGAAAGCTGTAAAGCGAATCTTTCGATATCTTAAGGGTACATCGAATCTAGGTCTTTGGTATCCCAAAGATTCAGGATTTGATCTAACCGCCTATTCAGATAGTGATTTTGCAGGTTGCAAAATGGATAGGAAAAACACCACAGGAGGATGTCAGCTCCTGGGTGGAAAGCTGGTAAGTTGGACAAGTAAAAAGCAAAATTCAGTGTCCACTTCCACAGCTGAAGCTGAATATGTAGCTGCTGGAAGCTGTTGTTCTCAAGTCTTGTGGATGAGAAATCAGCTACTAGACTATGATCTTCAGCTCTCCAAAATTCCAATCTATTGCGACAGCACAAGTGCCATCGCTATAGCAAACAATCCAGTACTACATTCAAAGACCAAACATATAGAAATCAGATATCATTTTATCAGAGATCATGTGATGAATGGTGATATAGAACTTCATTTTATCCCAACTGATTATCAGTTAGCTGACTTATTTACCAAACCTCTTGATGAGACAAGATTCAACTTTCTCATCAGCGAGCTTGGAATGCTGAACTTTGAAGGATAAAATCTTCAGCGGTTCACATTAATCAGCGAAAGGATAAAATCAACTTGTATAACCCATTCTATCATCTTCTCTCTGAATAAACTTGATTCACTGATATCAAGGTATGTTCTCTCTCTGACAATCGCATGAAAATGCAAGATTTCAAAACAAAATGCATCGCTGAATATCTCTTCCTTAACAGCGATATTTTTGAAATTTCTTAAAACCTTCACTGAATATTTTCATTCAGTACTTCAAGTTTTCAATAGTATCTCTGAGTTTTTCAAAACCTCAGAGACAACCAAGAATATGAAAGGACAATTGTGACGTCATTGCAACGGATAAACCCCGGCACGTTTTCTCTTCCTGACACACGTTTGCACATCTCGTTCATACTTCCAATCAAATGCAAACACGTGTCCGTGTCATGATGAAAATATTTTCCCGCTCAAGATTTTCTCTTTCTAAAATCTCTATATAAACAAATTCTTTGTTTATATTTTTCTTTTACGCGATCAATCTTCCTCCGCAAGAAAGAATTCACTGTTGCATTTGTGATTTCAAAAACTTCAAGAACTGTTCATCATCTTCTTCATCAAACATCAAGGTTAATATGTTCTTATTTATTACCGAATGCGTATAACTTGTTTCCGATCTTCTCATTGTTTTAACAAGATCAAACAAAAGAACTTCGTAAAATGAAGTCATTTTCTTTCGTGGTTTTATGAACACAACCATTTCATGGTTGTTCTTCAAGTTTAAATGCAAAATCTTAAACTTGTTCTTCATTCGTTTCCAGAATCTATTTCTTCATAGAAAACTGGAAAACAAGAAAATGGGTTTTACATTTCGTTTCAAAATCAAGAAAAACCCTAATCTTCATTAAGACATTTTGTCTGAATGAAATGGATAAAATTCGAAACATCTTATTGGAAATTCTTTCCACGTTAAGATTATTCTTATTTGTTAACATCTTTGGTTGAACTGTTAATACAGAGAAATGGCCTCGTCTGACATTCCTGCTACCGCTGAGAACATCTCCGCCGACTCTGAGGAAGTGGAAATCCTCAAGGCACCACAAGTCAAGTTCAAACTTGATCAACTAGACTGGACTAAGATAAACAACCTTTCTGCGCTTCTCGAGTTTCCTCCTCGAAAGCAAGTCACACATCTGACTGATGCTGTGAATTTCCTGAAGAATTGATGCATTTCAACAGCCCTGACCATTTCACCCCCTGCAAGTCAGCTGCTACTATCTCAGTTCTGGTACTCTGCCAGACACTCTCAGCTACCATCCGCCAAAGATCCCTCCAAAACAGTTGATTGTATCCTCTGCGATACTGAATATGGAACGATAAAGATCACACCCGCCATCATTCGCAAAGCTCTGAATTTTCCCATCGCTACAAAGGAAAAACCTTTTGTTCCTTTCCCTGACCATAAGAAGATCGCTGACAAAGAAGCTCTTATTGCATTTTTTTTATGCAATGGGCTATGTATGGGAAATGGGCAGAGACAAGAAGCCTGAGAAGAAGCTAACACTGCTGAAGAAATCGAAAATGCCCAGCGAGATGAACTTCATCTTCGCTCACCTTATCAGCTGCATGACTGCCAAGACCGGCTCTTCTGATCAAGCCGCTCAACCTCAGTAAGCTATGGGATACGCTCTGCTGAAAGGTCTACACATTGACTGGGCATCTCTCATCTATGATGACTTGCTGCAAAGAGTAGACTCTGCCGCTGACAGGCCTGCTTGGGTTCCCTACCCCCGATTCATCAGCGCTATCTTTCAATATGGCCTGAAGGACAGCTACCCGCAAGAGGGCGATCTAAAACTCTCTCAGATTGGCCCTAAGGTACTCGACTTCAAACCTGTTGAAAATGAGGTACGTCTTTCTACCCTCTTAACTCTTCTCAACCCTTCTTCTTCTACTTCTGTGGCTCCTTCAGCGACAATACCCATCGCTGATACCCTGGCCACAAAATCCTCTCCTTCTAAGAAAAGGAAACATTCATCTACCCCACTTGATTCTAAAAGGATCAAGAAAACAAAGGAGCAACCCCAGCAATCTCATGCTGAAGACTCCTCAGCTCTTTCTGCAGAGCTGAAGGAACGTTCAGTGGTACGCTCTGCCACACCTGAACAAGCCATCCCTTTTATCCAAACTTCAGCGTCTCTAAACGCTGAGGTTACAAACTTGGAACCGACCCAACCTCCTTCAGTCTCTCAAAAGACTGATGAAGTGATTGTCAGCGAATCCAACACTGAACTCATAACCCAACCCCCATTCTTATCCTTCGCTCCTCCCTCCACTCATTTGGTCTCTACTCCAGATCTAACTGGAGCTGCCATCATTTCCTCGGAACATAAAGCTGATTCTCCAGGAATGATGAAGACAGGACCTGCAGAAAAATCCATGGGCACTTTTGAAGATGACATGGAACTTTACTCAGGAACCCGTGATTTCGATGAATTCACCAATCCTCCTGCAGGTAAACAACAACCCATAAACACTGTGACTAAACCCCAAACTTCTGAGCTTTCCTCTGTTCACAAGTTTTTATATGTTACAGGTCCTAATTTGGGAGATATCAACGCCTCTCTGAAGTCCGTGGAGACAAAGCTGACAGGTCTCACCACTACTCTCTTCAATAACTCTACAGCTGTAACAAACGCTGGAGAGAATCTGAACAAGCTGACAACAGTGGTAGAGAAGAAGGCTTCCACAGATGACATGAAGCAACTTGATAAGACTCTCAGCGACTTCGCCAAGGTGTTAGCTGATATCTACACAGACTACACCTCTCTCAAAAATTCAGTTTCATCCATGTCCAGCGAGGTAACAACGCTGAAGACATCGGTTGGAACACTAGAGGGAGATATGTCTGCTGTGAAGACAAATGTCAACACTCTGACGACTGACTTAAGCTCTGTAAAGACTGACGTTGGTTCGATGAAGACTATGATCGAACAGCTGTTGCACAAGGCAAATGCTCCTGCTCCTGCCCCTGTCCCTGAATCTGAACATTTTACAGCGGCAGATCGCATTGAGCTCGGGAAGATCAATCCTGCTATTTCTGGCCTTGAAGACAGATTAGCAAAGATTGAAGTTTGTGTAGGTCTCTCTGGCCAAGAAGACAGAGAACCTACCAACGCTGCTGAATCAAGCCATTCCTCCCCCAGTCATCATGAAAAAGAGGGGGAGAAGAGCGCTGAAGATCTCGCCAAGAGTGCTGACCTTTCCCATGATGAATCTATCAGGGGAGAGAAGACGGATGCTGAAGAAACCACCGCTGGACCTCAGGGAGATGAAAACCCCGAGGAAACCGAGAAGCTCGCCTCTGTATCTGAGGGGGAGCAACTCGAAGAAGAAGCTGAGAAAACTGAATCTGAAGCAGAAGATGATGAAGCCGTCGACATCCCTGATGATGAACCATCTTCTTCTCCAAAGAATGATGATGATGATGACGAAGATGACGATGACTTCTTTATCGTCAAACCTGCTCAAAAGATCAAAGCTCTTAAGGGAATCTCGATAAATGAACCTTCAGGGGAGCGGACAAAGACAAAGCCCTCAGCCTCTGGAGCTGAGAAAGGCAAAGGCAAAAGCGTCGCTGAAGATGACAATCTGATGATCTTGCTTGAAAAGCCGGTTTGTCAGGTATGCTAAACATCTCACTCCATCCCTCCTCTATCATACCTATCAGTTCTTCTACCCAAGCCTATACACTTGAACCAATTCTCTCTATCTGATTCTACCCAAGTTCTTACTCGTAAGATCGCTGTGTTTCAGCTAGTCCTCTCCCCTGTTTGAGGATATCGCTGAAGGCTCCATAACTGCGACTTCAATAATACCAGCTGCTGCTGAAGAAATAATCCCAGTCTTAGATTTAATCTCTGAGACTGATGAACCAGAAGAACAGCTACTCTCTCACAGAGGCAGACCTTCCTTAGCTCCTCAAAAGCTAAGTGAAGAGGATCAGAAAAGAAGAGAGGAGATAATAAAGCGCTTCAAGGATCAGCGAATCATTCTGAGGCGTGATCAACTTCCTTCAGTTCCTCCAAAGTTCAGAATTTCTAAAGCTGAATACCAGGAACACCTCAGAGCTGAACGCCTACTCGCTGAAAGAAAGGAAGCTGAAGAAAAAGACAGAGAATACGCCATCAAACTTACTCAACGATCAATAAAAGACCCCAAGCTGAAAAGAGTTCCCATTGATGTTCAACGTCAGCTATGGGATGATGCTCAAGAGATCGTTAGAGAAAAGACCAAGGTCTCTGATACGACTTTGGAATGGGCTAAACAAATGTTGACCTATCGATCTAGACCATCCAAAATCGTCAAGGCAAACATCAGAGGAAGACTGTACGCTGAAGTTCCTGTTGTTGAAGTAGACGTCTACAGAGATGAAGAAACCAAGCAAACTTTCTATGCTACTACCTTAGAAAGGTTTGGTCTCTCTGAATGGTTAGAAACAAAATTAGCCATTCAGGGATCGCGCTCAAAGTTCAAAAGCCATGTCGAGAAGATCTTAAACAAACAGATCGACCTGCTTTCATCTGCTGTGGATATTCCTCCTACTCTTCCTCAACCAAGAAAAGTCCCTGATAAGAAAAAGAAAGCCTCTGATTCAGGTCCTCATATTCGGAATGAAACGGGCATTGGTTTCTCTCGTGCTGAAATTGTTGGCCCTGATGCCGATCTCTCAATGCTTGACACCTCTCTACCTCCTGGAGAAACATTCATTCCTGGCACAGTTGTAAGTGATCCCTATGGTATATTCTTTTTAGACTACTATGGAAATCATCACTTTCAACGTATCTCTGAGCTAGACATCGCTCCCATCGAACAACTCAGAGATCTCTTATACTGGTGTAAAGTCAGACGCAACATCAAAGCTAGACACCTGAAGCCCTTGATTTTTGAAGCAGCTCTGAAGAAAAAGAATCAAGGAGAAGATGTCCCTGACTGGATGATCCCCACATCAAAGACCCTTGATGAACTTCTCATCAAGGAAGAACCTTTATAAACTGATATGATCTCCCTTTTCTCTATTGTATCAGTTATTCTTCTGTACTTGTAATTTATTTCGCTCGTACTTGTAATCTTTTCATTTCTCTTTGTATCCTGATTCAAAGTTTTAAAGAAAGATTTCAGCGAATGTACTTTACTCCATCAGTACTAAAAAGATCCCAGAAAACAGTAAAAGGGACAAATATTTTATGAGTTCTTTTTATCCTTATGTTTTCATTAAATAGCAATTTTCTTTGTTGCTATGTCATAATCAAATAGGGAGAGATTGTTGATCCAAACCCTCAGTGATTTGATAATGACCCTCTCTTATATACTTAGTGAAAATTGTAAGTAAACAATATGTATCAGAGTTTCACTATCGCTGATAAGTACTAAGATCTTACAGTACCGCTGATAGGAACTCTCGCTCTTTAAATTAAACATTCAGCGAAATTGTTCGTCATAAATGCTCTGAGTCTGTTCAGTCATTATGATGATCGATGATAAGTTAGTTGTTTACTTATGATCCCTGAAGACAAGTTTCACGTCAACAAAGGTTCTACGCTGAAGTCGAAGATCAAGCTCAAGAACCAGCGACAAGTCTCCTAATGAACTGATGCGGATCAACGAAGACTCAGATTTGTCCAATCAACGTGAAGTATCAAGTACAAGACTTCAGCTATCGCTGAAATCTATCATTCGCTGATATGAAATGATAGATCGCTGAATCAACGAAAGCTGATCATGAAGTCCTCCGTATAAAGTACTTTTGTCTTAACCACCCTTGCACGACTCCGTACGAAATGTCAGAAAAGAACCTCCGACTGTCTGAAATCGTACAACCACTCTGATACTACACTGTTCATCCATGCGGCTACTAAGGTTGTCAACCAAGGTCAATGACATGCAACCAACCAGCTGATGACACGTGTAAAGTGTATACTGACTTGCATTAAATGCATGCAGTATATAAAGAGATGAACCCACTTCATTTGAAGTAACTTGCTAACTCTGGACAAGTTCAATCTCTTATCTCAAGATAGGTTATTATTAGTAATTTCCTTATCTCTCTTAGTGCAAGAAACCTTAGTGTTCCAACTTGTTTAGATTTAGGTTTATCCTTAATCTTGTTTCCGCAACAAGCTGTAAATTGTTAATGATTTATCAATAAACAATTTAGAAAAGTAAAATCTGTGTGTTTGTATTCAACCCCCCCCCCTTCTACAAACTTGTATAGGCCTTCGGGACCAACAAATGTGTCTATGTGTTTTTTCCAATACATAGATCACTATGTCATGACCATGGTGTCCCACGTGGTCATGCCGGAACATATATGTGTCATTGTCCCAAAGTTCTTTATTGGTGACAAAATGTGATTAGATAATCCATTAATTTGATTAATTTCTCTAATGTAAGTTGCTTTCATATCATTAGAGTTGATGTACATATACCCATTTCCATTCTTATAAGATGATTTCTCATTGGTACGAATATCTTAACAAGGATCCTATTAATATAGTGCTTTAGCAACAAATGACAGTCCATCGTCTAAGTGTTTAGAGGAATTAAAAATTATTAATTCAATGAATAACAATCTATATGATTGTATGATATGTCACAAAAACAATCAAGTTCTCCTCGATACATTCCTACATGGAACGAAGAACATTGAGAGTTTTGCATTTGTTCTTTTATGTGTTCATTTACATCTCTAATGGTTATAAACGCATGTGTATATACGCAAATGCGATTAATTTGATAGTTAAAGTGTATTCAAATAAACTTATACTTAATCAATCTTATATATGACATAGTTAATTTGTTCCATTTTCTATTAGGAGTTCGTTCCCGACTCTTTCCATTAATTTGACCCTTTCCACAACCTTGTCCATATGGTACATATTTAGCATATGTGATAGACGGGTTTACACCCCCCCTAAATCTAACCGCAAGTGTACGGTGTCGAATCAAGTAATAACGTACGGTAAGTACGAGTATCGAATCCACGGGAACTAGGAACTAAATATCACAATTACTATAAACTCTATTAACTGAACTATCGATAATTGAAAGGTTGGTATTAAACTACTTAATTGCGAGAATTAAATCAAACACAAGACAAAACAGTAAACAGCTTTGGAAAATCAGATAGAGAAAACAGTTGAGGGTTGGAAATCCAATGGTTCTCGCATACAAACGTCTGACTCAATTCAAATACCAGTTATTCCTATCAATGAATACCCAATCTTTATCTAATCGTTGTTCTTTCTCAAGCTACAACGATTTTATGTGCAAAGCATGGTTCGTTTTCAAGCAACCGTGATTTCTATTTTGAAAACATAAGTTTTATCTTTCGATCTCAACATATAGGATTCAAAACGCATTAAGCTTAAGATTCAAACGGGACTAAGATTTACTCGGTATATCTCTATCCTTTCTTAACTTAGACATGCAATTCCTAATTCTACTTCTCAATTACTTCTCTCGAACATAAATTGAAAGCAATAAAACAATTGTAAGGTAGCTAATCTCACAAAAGCATTAAACACCAAATTGCATTCATTCATTAAAATAGGAAAACTGATAAAGGTCTCAGGTCATCTGTTTACAAGCTTAAACCACATTCATTCCAACCCCCAACATGAACCGGTTAGTTCATGTCGGTGGTGGATTCAAACACAATAGAAAAAGATGGAAACAAGTATGTAAACATGATAATCGTGGCAACTGTAAATGGAATGGTTACTCCCTTCTATCGTGCTCGTCTCTACTTCGCGTGATGAACGTGTATCTGATCCTCCCTCTATCGTGGCTCCAACGGGTGTCACTCGGCTCTAAAAATCGCCCCCAGAACTGCTCTGGCCGTCGTGTGAAAGTTGCGTCCCCAATAATGACCTAAAACCCGATTAATAAAGCTGAGATTCGCGAAACAGTGGGTTACGCCACTTGCCACGCGACTTGCAAGTCGCGTGGTAAGTCGCGCGTATCCTTTTTGCCGCGTGGGTCGTCGTCTGGTTCGCGGTTCGGGTCCTGGTTCGGTCGTGGGTCTTGGGCTTGGCTCTTGGTCTTTCGTTGGCTTCGTTTTGGACTCGATTTGGGCTCTTTTTAGCTTCTTTTCTCGATGATTGCCGCCTCTTAGATAACCTGTATAATTCACTAGATAAACCGTAAAATACACTCCTTTTTACTTGAACACAAGCCAATCTCATTGGTTTGAGAACCGAAAATAACGCCAAAAAGTGGCGTTATCAACAACCCCAAACCGAGCGTTGCTTGTCCCCAAGCAAATTAGCGATAAAAACAGCATAAAATCATATATCTGTGAAAAAATAATGACTGCACAATTCCCAATCGGTACCAAGGGATGCATCGGTGATTTCCCATACCCGTGAATATCTATCTCACTCTCGCCTCATCCTTATTTTGTCCGATCTATGACCTTCTATTGAGAGTTGAACTCGTGATTGTTCCGGTTACGTTAGGGTTGTACTAGGTCCAGACATACTAGGGAAAACATTTCGCCTCGACCCTACCTCACGGGATACTCTCTTTGCACTCGAACCTAGGTTATCGCACATGTTGTCATGTATTGGAGGTTATGTACAAGAATACGCAATAATTTCATGACAACTAACATGAAAGACGCACAAGTGTCTAAAAGATTTATCTCAGAAGGAATCAAGTAGCAAGACAGGGAATATCAGTAGAGGTATTCGTAGACTCTAATCACGTTTTCCAAAAGATCATCCAGGTCTTTACAAGGGTTATAACGGGGCTAAGGTTAAGGCTTAGAAACGAAGGGTAAAAGGATCAAAGGTCCTCGATGTGTCAATCATTGGCAGTTATGAACTTTCTCCTCCACTTTCTATCACTTGGCCCTATTTGTCACTCTTGGAGTCACTTTGACTCACTTATTATGCAGCTCTAAGTGCTATCTAAATATTGTATTTATTCTCTTCTTTTTTTTTGGGACTTCATTGGTCCTCTTTTCTATTTCTTGGGTTACATTGACCCAATTTCGTTCTCATGACTGGCCGGAATTCTTTCTTTTCTGCTCTATCTCTCGCTGTTCATTACCGCTTCCGATCGACACACTTTCGGATAAGGTTGGCTAAGGCTTATGGCTGAAGGTTTAATGATGGGTTTAGAAACGAAGAGGGTGAGTGTTTGGCTTCAAAGCAGTTTACGGATACACACAAAAGGGGTAAAAGGAAACGATAGTTAAAAACAGGTTAAACAAAACACACAATGCCTGGAATCATGTCTTAAGGTCCATACGATATGGTCTACTATACCCTTACCCAATATCCCGAGGTTCGTCTTTTCTACTCAATGCAATAATGTAGCGAGATCATTCTACATTCACGATAAGGAATTCAAAAAAGTGTATAAGAATTAGGTGTATGAATCCCTCGAAATGAAAAACGTCTTTTAGGCTCAAAACTCACTATCGGGTGGTCTCCACTAATGTCCCTAGTCATGCCCTTTCCCGGTCCTTCCCTAACGGTCACGTCACTCTCACAAGGTTCTTCCCACAATGGTTGGTCTCAATCATTCAAAACAAAAAATTTAGCTATTATGATCTAGACACTCAGAAGTGCAGGAAATCTACGTGCATAACTTGGGCCCGATTGGGCAACCCCAAACCTTACCCACACATTGTCCCCAATGTGCAAGTAAAGTCGTAGGTGATGCGACTCGGATCATTGTGCAGTTATTACAGTTATCAAAAGGACGGGAAAGGCATTACATAGCAAGCAAAAGAAAACCCAAAATTTCTAAAATGGGCACCCCAAACCTAGGCCGTGGCCTAGGTTTGCCAATAAAAGCCAACCCCAAACCTCGGTGAAACCGAGGTTTGCACAGGGATAAAAGCTGAGTGTGTAGATGATGAAAAATAAGGCACCCCAAACCTAATTGAAACTTAGGTTTGTGGCATCTCGCCTAACTAATAAAGACTAAAACATCATACACCACTCGTTTAGCAGAAAGAGTTAGAACATACCTGTTTGCCCGGTTGAAGGAGGATTCTTGAAAGGTTGAGCATCAATCGGAGGAGATAGGGAGAACATGCAAAACAACGGAAATCAAAGCACAAGACAAAATGCAGGAAGATGAAACACACAAAGCAAGAAAGGAATAAAAACTGCACGAAAAACAAAACAGGGCACAAGGGACTCCCGTGGTTTAGCCCGCGACTTGCAGGTCGCGTGGCAAACCGCGTAACCTACTGTTTCAGACAACAAACAGAGGGCCCCGCGGTATGCAAACCACGTGTAAAGCCGCGTATGTCCCTGTTTCAAAATATTTTTGGCTTTTTCGATTTTTCGATTTTTATGGTTTTTTTCGGAAATAACAACACACTCAAACTATAAATAATAAAAGGAAACAAACCTTGGTGGGTTGCCTCCCACCCAGCGCCTTATTTAAAGTCGTGGCACGACTGTGCGGTTTTCAACTTGGCTCCGTATCCGCAGGGTCAAATCGCCCACACTTGCGATTCTTCTATCTTCGGTCTTCCATGACCAGCTCCAGATCCTTCTTCTCTTCCAACTCGCACTTTCTCAAACATTTTGAACATCACCTTCTCGCCACCAACTCTGAAGGTAATCTCTCCTTCCTCCATGTCTATCAGTGCTCTACTCGTAGCCAGGAAGGACCTCCCCAAAATCAGCGGGACTTCTACATCTTCGTCTATATCCAGCACCACAAAGTCCACCGGGAAATAGAACTTTCCGACCTTGATCAGCACATCCTCCACCACTCCATACGGGTACACAATCGATCGATCTGCGAGCTTCGGCGTCATATAAGTCGGGCTCACCTCACCCAATCCGAGTTTCCTGAATATAGAAAGGGGCATCAGGTTAATACTTGCCCCTAAATCACATAAAACATTATTAAAAGTAAAATCCCCAATTTGAATAGGGATTGAAAAACTCCCTGGATCTTTAAGTTTCTGGGGAAGCTTATTCTGAATAATCGCGATGCACTCCTCAGTAAGTGCTATGGTCGACTGATGATCGATTGCCCTCTTCTTGGATAGTATGTCTTTCATGAACTTCGCATAAAAGGGCATTTGTGCCAAGGCATCTGCAAAAGGGATGTTAATCGTTAACTTTTTAAATACATCTAGAAACTTGGAAAAATGAACATCATCCTTATGAGATTTAAGCCTGCTCGGGTAGGGCACTTTCGGTGTCACCGGCTTGACCGGTGATTGTTTGGGTTTAGTCTCGTCAATCTTCTTGTTCTCTTCCTCCCTCGGGATCTCTTTCCTTATACGCTCTTCATCAGCCTCCAATGCATCCATGTCAATGATCTCCACATCATTCTCGGCTTCCTTTGGTAACGGCTCTCGTGTAGAGTCTCTAGTCAGCTCCTTACCACTTCTCAGGTATATGGCATTACACTCCTCTCTCGGTTTCCTTTCAACCATACTCGGGAATGCTCCGGGAGGTCGGTTTTGTAGGGCTTCAGAAATCTGCCCCACTTGCCTCTCGAGAATCTTGATTGAGGCTGTATTTTGATCAGTTGCGGCTTTCACCGTGTTGATCGTGCTTGCTAATCCCTCGACCGTGCTGTCCATTTTCGACATGAACTTCATCATCATGTCTTCGAGTCCCTGCTTCTTCTCTCCGGATGATCCTTCGTTTCTTTGATTAAAACCTGGAGGACGGTACACATTATTAGTATGAGAAAAATTAGAAGAGTTAGACAAATTACCTTGTTGTGGTTGACCGGGCTGATTCCATGAAAGATTGGGATGCTTTTTCCACCCCTCGTTATAAGTATTCGAGAAAGGGTCGTTTCTCGGTTGGTTCCGGTTTTGCACAACTTGAACCTGATCAGGTTCTTGAGGATTTCCTCCATTAAGCCGATTTGTGATAAAGGCTAGTTGAGCTTTCAATTCATTCAACTCATTACTTTCTTGCACACTTGTAACTCTTCTTACCGCTGATCTCAGAGTGGAAAAACTATGTTCGGCCAGATTTTCGATCAGCTCGCACGCTTCCTCATATGATTTATCCATCAGTGCTCCACCCGCGGCAGCAGTGATGTCATTTTTAAACTGCGGGTGAAGTCCACTGAAGAAGGTCTGAATAATCACCCAACCTTGCAACCCGTGATGAGGACACTTCTTGATCATGTCCTTATAGCGCTCCCAAGCCTCATATAGCGTTTCTTGATCCCATTGCGCGAAATGTGTGATTTCGGCCATTAGTTGGGCGGTTCGACTTGGCGGGAAGAATTTTTGAAGGAAAGCTGCCTTTAGTTGTGCCCATGTAGTGACTGAATCTGGCTGGATACTCTTTGTCCATGTCTCGGCTCGGCCCTTGAGTGAAAATCCAAATAATCTCAGCTTGATCGCGTCCTCGTTCATGCCATTAATCTTGAATGTATTGCATATCCGTTCAAATGCCCGAAGGTCTGCATGAGGATCTTCTGTCGGCGTCCCTCCGTATTGGTTTTGCTGTACCATCACGATGGTACTTGGCTTAAGCTCAAAGTAATTCTCCCTAGTTGCGGGCGCTTGAATGCCTATGCGTGCCGCCGCCACGTTAGGATCGGCGAACGACCGCATAGGTACCCTTTCCGGAGGTGGTGGTGGATTGTTATTGCGTGGAGGTGGAGGATCGTTGCGCGGTGGTCTCTCGTTGACAGGTCTCTCGTCACCCATTTGTAATTGTCGCTTAGCTTTGGTCTCTTGACGCAGGCGACGAGCGGTTCTTTCAATCTCCGGATCGAATTCTTCAATCTCTTTCCCTCGGGTCGTCCTTGGCATAAACCAAGTGGTACCTGAAACGAAAGAAAGCAAAGTCAGTAATCCAAAAACTGAAAGTGATAAGGTAAAATAAAAAACATAAAAAATGCTCAATCTAATAGCGCGTATAGCTGGTAGTGCTATTAGTTACAACTAGTTCCCCGGCAACGGCGCCAAAAACTTGATAGACGGGTTTACACCCCCCTAAATCTAACCGCAAGTGTACGGTGTCGAATCAAGTAATAACGTACGGTAAGTACGAGTATCGAATCCACGGGAACTAGGAACTAAATATCACAATTACTATAAACTCTATTAACTGAACTATCGATAATTGAAAGGTTGGTATTAAACTACTTAATTGCGAGAATTAAATCAAACACAAGACAAAACAGTAAACAGCTTTGGAAAATCAGATAGAGAAAACAGTTGAGGGTTGGAAATCCAATGGTTCTCGCATACAAACGTCTGACTCAATTCAAATACCAGTTATTCCTATCAATGAATACCCAATCTTTATCTAATCATTGTTCTTTCTCAAGCTACAACGATTTTATGTGCAAAGCATGGTTCGTTTTCAAGCAACCGTGATTTCTATTTTGAAAACATAAGTTTTATCTTTCGATATCAACATATAGGATTCAAAACGCATTAAGCTTAAGATTCAAACGGGACTAAGATTTACTCGGTATATCTCTATCCTTTCTTAACTTAGACATGCAATTCCTAATTCTACTTCTCAATTACTTCTCTCAAACATAAATTGAAAGCAATAAAACAATTGTAAGGTAGCTAATCTCACAAAAGCATTAAACACCAAATTGCATTCATTCATTAAAATAGGAAAACTGATAAAGGTCTCAGGTCATCTGTTTACAAGCTTAAACAACATTCATTCCAACCCCCAACATGAACCGGTTAGTTCATGTCGGTAGTGGATTCAAACACAATAGAAAAGGATGGAAACAAGTATGTAAACATGATAATCGTGGCAACTGTAAATGGAATGGTTACTCCCTTCTATCGTGCTCGTCTCTACTTCGCGTGATGAACGTGTATCTGATCCTCCCTCTATCGTGGCTCCAACGGGTGTCACTCGGCTCTGAAAATCGCCCCCGGAACTGCTCTGGCCGTCGTGTGAAAGTTGCGTCCCCAATAATGACCTAAAACCCGATTAATAAAGCTGAGATTCGCGAAACAGTGGGTTACGCCACTTGCCACACGACTTGCAAGTCGCGTGGTAAGTCGTGCGTATCCTTTTTGCCGCGTAGGTCGTCGTCTGGTTCGCGGTTCGGGTCCTGGTTCGGTCGTGGGTCTTGGGCTTGGCTCTTGGGCTTTTGTTGGCTTCGTTTTGGACTCGATTTGGGCTCTTTTTAGCTTCTTTTCTCGATGATTGCCGCCTCTTAGATAACCTGTATAATTCACTAGATAAGCCGTAAAATACACGCCTTTTTACTTGAACACAAGCCAATCTCATTGGTTTGAGAACCGAAAATAACGCCAAAAAGTGGCGTTATCAATATGTGTGTGGATTAATATGTTCAACTCACTATCCTTTGGAGTTCTTTCCACCTCCAATGCTTGCCTTATTAACCCCAAGAATTTTCTTTATCCGGGTATGTCTAGCATTGTTAAAAAAACATTGCTACAACTCTTAACCACTTGCATTAAGTTAATGAGTTTGTTAAAGGTTATATTTCAGCTTATACTGTTTCATTAGTATTTATAGGAAAGATGAAAAGATGTTATGATTCGCATAATCTTTTGTGAGTTCCTTGCCATAAAGATTGAGATGCATTTTGAGACATGACATTTCTTTGTCAAAATCAGTTACCTTCTTGTAATCAAGTAAGTAGGTTTATTTCCACTGTATGATTAGTTTGAGAAGTTTATGGTACTGAATATTCCCGAGTTTCCTTTTTGGGACTACCCACGGTTCTTGGGGTTTCTAGTTATTCTCTCTGAAGGTTGTGACTGATCTATCGTCTCAAAAGTTTAAAATATTATCTTAACATCTAGTGTTTTTTTCTTTAGGGTCAAAATAGTTCGATGACTTTTGCGTATTTTCTTGTGTTTTTCCGAACCTATCTTATGGTAATCAAGTACTTTTGTTTCAAAGATGTCGTAGAGAATGAAGAACATATTATTTTCTAAAATAGTGAATTATGGTTTATACTTATTATGTCATGCATGAAATTTCATTATAATAATATTGAATTTTTGTATGCTTACATTTTGTTGATAATACTTCATCAATATTTCAATTTGCGAATAAAAACCACTCAATCTATTGGATCTCCAGGTAGTAGGGGGATCACGTGGATTTCTTAAGTCCCTACAAACCTTAGGGTTATTTACACCCGTTTGACAAAATCCAAATCGATATCTTGCGATTTAATTTGAAAATAACATTGTTAATTTTAGAGCTTTCGACAGGAGGCCGAAAAGAATATGGGTTTGGCATATGAAGCCAATTTAATGTTTTAAAACCATAATAATATTTTAAGAGATTTTGTCATTAGACAAATAAATATTGGTTTTGACATAAAGTCAAATTCAAACCTTTAACATCTTAATAGTATTTTGAGAGCTTTTGGTAAAAGACCAAATATTTGGGGGTTGAAAGTGTAACTTTCAAAAATGAATGAAGATTGAAAATAATGAGTAGGAACTCATAATCAAGATAAATATTTTAATAAAATAAAACATTTGAAAATAAATAACACTGATAAGCCTTGGAAAAAATACAACTTTGTTTCAAATATAACTAAATAAGTATTAACAAAGCATTTTAACGAATATAACCCCCAAACTACAATTATAGTAGGTAAATTACCGGAAGGATAGCAATGTTAATATTACAAATGCATTTATATAATATTCACGTTAAAGACTTAAAGCAAAAACTAATTTTGCCTTTTATTTTATTTTAAACAAGCCCAGATCATTGCAATAGTGGACCTGAAGTGATTAAGTCAGTATTGGAGCATACGTCAAATTAATTTACAACATAGTATATATATATATATATATATATTGATAAGTAAAATTGTATATTTAATAAATGAATAATCAAACCAATAAATAGTATTAAAAAAACAAAATGATGAGGCTAGATTTAAATAAAAAAATTAAATATCGACCACATAAACAATAGGAAAAAAAACTTATCAAATAGCAACGTGGTTTTCTTGATGACCATAAAAAGTCAAAAGAACCCTAAATATTTTATCTCTTGTTACCCACCGGCGCTCAATTTCAGCGGCGACAAACCAAGAATGAAAAAAAGAAGAAAAAAAACTCTCCGGCTAAACACCGATTAACTGATACAAATGTGTATCATTTTCTTTTCTCTTCGGGTTTTCTCTCCTGATTTAATATTGGGGGTAGATCTTCCATTAAAATAAAATATACCTTTTTTTTAACAAGTTAAAAATTTAAATGCATATTCTAGTGGTGATTCAAGAGTTCACAAGTTGTTTTTATCCTTAAAGACACGATTATTCACTAATAAAATAGAACAGAATTAATGGTAACATATATCAACTATTGATGCAGTAGTTTCATGTGGTAGACAAAGATATAAGCAAATCGAGGAGCGGAGATTAACAATTAGAATATAGAGATACTTGCTTGAATTGCAGTATTAGGAAACAAACTTATCAGTGGCGACGGATCGGGTGAGTTTAATTTCTGAGCGTACGTGCTGATAACGTGTTAAAGAGAAAGCGAATAGAACATAACAATAGAATGTAGAGAATGAACCGTGTAATTCTCATTAATCATAAGCCCTTTATATAGGGAGGTTTACATAGAGATCGTGATAATCATGGAAGGAGATTTACTCCATAAATAACTCTAATAATCTATATCTATCTCCATATTCATCTATATCGTCATATCCTTTAGACGATGACACATTTATTCTACAACAAACTTTTAATAATTGATAAATTTAATAACAATGAATAGAAAACTCATATTTATAATCTATCTAGGCTAGAGAGATAACTATAGAATTTAAATCTAATCCTAAATTAACTAGAAAATCAAATAATATAATAAGTAAAGGTAAATCCTAAACTAAAAGGAAACCAAATAATAATAATTTTAATCTAATTATAAAGATGATAAATAAGAACTAAAACTAATTAATTATCATAAACTAATTAAGAAACAAAATAAACAAAATAAACAAATCATAACAATTTGTGTAGGTATCGTCGGGACACGCACGCGATCCTGGTCGTGGAAAAAGTCGGGTAATCGACTCGTTTCCAGCTTTTGATGCCAAATTCTGGGCTTCTTTCAAGCTTGTTTTTTCTTTTTCCAAATATTAGCAAAAGACCCGAATAACTCTTTGATCCTCTATGTATTAGATACAATCATGTCGTTTGTCTATATGTTGTTTTGATATATCACAAAAAGGTAATGCATAAATATAAACATTTATAAACGAACCCCAAGCATTATGCGTAGTGGTTGAGGTCTAGGGGGGGTTTTGTGGCATATCCCATTTGTCCCGTGTTTGATTTCAGGAGTCCACAACAATTGTGACCGCTCAGTTTATCAAACTGATGTCTTAGAGTTGCAATTTGTCGGGATTAGTCTGTACATAGCCTGAGACACTTCCAAAAAACCAATTGAAAAACGACCATCAAATTATAGGGTCGTTTACTAAATGATAACCGAGTAAAGCACTTATCGAGTAATCTACCTTACAGGGTGAGCATGCAAGGACCGATAATATACCCAGTAAGAGGTAAGTCAAAACCGAGAATCTTATCCGGTATATGAGAGTGGTGACTCTTTCTCGATTAGTGCTTGTTGGGGTATAAAGATGCATACCAACAATCTTTGTATGTCATTTTTATTTACTCAGTAAGGTAAAAAGAATGATAACTCTTACCCTATAAACACTTACCAAGTCAGTGTTGATAAAAGATCCCTAAAACATCAATGAGGAACGACAAAACAACCATAATGCCCCTAAAATCTTAATTTGCCTAATTTGTTATTCTTTTAAAAAAATGGTCAAATTCAAGAGGTGAGTCAAGGTCGAAGGTGACAAATGACTATAATACCCATCACACTCTATCTAGTAACACTAGGTTTAACAAGACAAAGAAGATGAAGATGAGAAGTAATAGAAAGTTGAGGGTGGCAAATGTACAAGTGTCAATGCACTAAGTTTGAGTATATATATATATATATATATATATAATCTATGTCTTTTGATTAATCAAACTGTTTTAAAACTATATGTATATTTTAACTGAAATTTATAAACTCAATAAATAGTCTAAAGTTATAAAATAATACATATAAAAATGCAATCTTATAAAGTGTTGTTTCATATGTGAAACGTGTAAGATTACTTTGTATAGGAAAACAATCATTAACGCTTCATATATGAAACAACATCATATAAACACTGCATTTTCACATGTTATGATACAATACATAAAAACTAAGGATGTTTTTTGTTTGATGAAATGATTTTGAGAGATTTGGATTTTATGAAAGGACTTGGAATAAAAAGTGTTGGGTCACTTAAGATTTGAAGATGACCTCAGTCTTTCATTTTTACACAGTTCATACTTAGAATAATTTTTAGGTTCTTTACAAGCAGTTTAATTGTATAAAAATGTTCGGTGAAGTCGAAGATCAACTGAAGAAACAAAGTAGAAGTATATCTTCAAAGCGGATTGAAGATAGGCTTCTCAACCAAAGATTAAGCTGCTACTTGAGACCTCCTAAGGTCTTAGGCCAGTACACTTGAAGAGCAAGGATAATCTTGAAGACATGATCGGCAGGATCTCTTGAAGATGTTGAAGACATGATCAGGATCTCTTGGAGATGTTGAAGACTTGATCGGAAGGATCTCTTGAAGATGTTGAAGACATGATCAGGATCTCTTGGATATGTTGAAGACTTGATCGATAGGATCTCTTGAAGATGTTGAAGACATGATCAGGATCTCTTGGAGATGTTGAAGACTTGATCGGCAGGATCTCTTGAAGATGTTGAAGACATGATCGGCAGGATCTCTTGAAGATGTTGAAGACATGATCAGGATCTCTTGGAGATGTTGAAGACATGATCGGCAGAGAATTCCTTAAGAAAGAATTCTTGAAGATATATTTGAAGAGATCCTAGGCCAACAGTTTACAACAGGTATATTCCACTTTATCTGCAAAATATATTTGGGATATCTTGCAATGACAGAGACATAATCCGAGGATCAGAAAAAGGTTCTTTGGATTTCTTATCTCTTTCAAGAAAGTTCAACTTCAACCTACAGGTCAACGCTTCAAGACAAATGTGCAAAGACAAAAGTACATCCCAGTACTTTTCAGAAGACCTGCTTCCATCCTGCCTTCCAAGCTCTGCTTGACAAGTGTCCATGCATTTAATGCATGAGGCACTATATAAAGAGATCATCTTCAACCTTGCAACCTAACCAGATTACAGACTCTCCAAGCTCTCAAGTTCTGGCATTTCTCTCCTCTCTCAAAAGTTCATTGTTTGTACTAAGTGTTTTACAATTGTTCTTATTCTTTGTGTGTCTATGTGTAAGATTGTTTGAACTGATTTATCTGTTCTGTTCCGCAACAATCAATAGTTTCTGTGTGTAATTCTTATTTGATGTTTTTCAATAAAAGAATTAAATTAAGTGAAAACATTTGTGTATTGTATTCAACCCCCCTTCTACATTACTTGTTTACCATTGCTAATCCATAGCTGGGACCAACAAGTGGTATCAGAGTTGGTCAGTTTAATCTAATAAACTTGATCTGCAATGGCTTCATCTTCTTCCTTAAACAATGCTTCTTCTCAAAACTCTAATGCTGGATCATACGACAATGGCTCCATAGCCAAACCACCAAAGTTTAATCCAAATAACTTCTCTCTGTGGAAAAGTCGTATGATGCTCTTCTTAGAAGGAGTTGACAGCAAATATCCCACCATACTCCATGAAGGACCTCTTGTCCCTAGAGTTTGGAATCGTTATAATGCCAAAAATAAACATGAGGATGGTGATGAGTCTTCTTCTGAGGAAGAACGAACACATGCTACTGGGAGATACATTGTAAAGGACCCCAGTAAGTACAATGATAAAGATAAGCGTCTTGTAGCTCTTGACACTAAAGTCAGAGCCATCATTGCCCTCTCTTTGCCTGATGAGGTTTATCATTCTCTTGTAAACTTTTCTACTGCTAAGGAAATGTGGTCCACTCTGTGTGTTCTTTATGAAGGTACGTCTGAAGTGAAAAAGAGCAGAAAGATTGCTCTTGTTAGAAAATATGAACTCTTCTCTTATGAGAAAGGAGAATATCTTTCAGACTACTATAATCGCTTTAACAGTCTTCTTAATGATCTTAAACTGTTGGGTCGCATGTATGATAATGAGGAAGTCCTGTGCAAGTTTATGGATTGTCTTCCTGATTTTTGGGAAAACATCTGTACTTGTATAAAGACAACCAAGGATCTTGATCGCATGCCTCTCACTGCTCTTTATGGAACTCTCTTCAACTATGAGCAGACTAAGCTGCAAAGGAAGTCTATCATCACAGATATAAAGAGCTCTTCTCTAGCTCTCTTAAGTGACTCTTCCAAAAGAACTATGTGTACTCCAAGAATCACCTACCCATCTGACTCTGACCATGATAGTCAAGGAGATCCCAATGAGCATTCAGAAGCATATCTTAGTGATGTTGATGATGAATGTGAGGAAACTTCAGTTGACAAATTATCAGATGGAACGGCCATGATGGATGGGTATTCTAAATCCAAATCTCACTTTTCTTCTGAAAAATCTAAGTTTAGTCGAAAACCCTCCTATTCTCTCTCCAAACACTCCTCGTCAGACAAATCAAATGAGGAATGTTTTAACTGTGGTAAAAAGGGTCATTTTTCCTCTGAGTGCAGGAGTAAACGTTTTGAAAAACCCAGAACTTCTTCCTCAGGCCGATATTCTTCAAAACCGGGAAGATCCAAATATGATTCTGACCGGGCTGAAAGATACAAAGAAAAATACAAGAGAGAAAAGGAAAGAAACGAAAGGCTAGTCAGAAAGGGAAAGGGTCTGCCTGCTAAAACTCATGATTTGGCAGATGAACCCACATCTGAAAGCGAGAATGACACTTCAAATGTTTGCTTCATGTCCCAGATAAATGACATGGATAATCCAGAAGGTCACTCCCTCTCAACTACTCTTGTATCAGCTAAATGCTTCTCCTCCTCTTCACAGAATTGACTGGTACTCTACCAAAGATGTCTTTACTTCTAATACTCACCCTTCTTTCCTATCACTACCCCTCTTAACTATACACTCTAACCCTCTCACCTTTTTACCTTACCTCTCACCCTCATTTCCTAAGTCTATCTTTTCTTCATATATTTTACCTCTCCACAAGTCCTAACTGAGCATCAAAGCTCTTTTGATGATGATTCATCTTCAAGTCTACCACCTTCTGGAGATCCTATCATTGACAGACTGCCATCATCCCCTCCTACATCTTTCAGGTATCTTCCTCATCCTAACTCCTTGCCTACCTATTTCCCATACCTTTTACCAACTTCCCTAACCTCCCATCACTCTCATTCTTCCCTACAATCTACTACCCATCATACCTCTTACCTTACCTCTCTCCTCCATCCTACTATAAATATTCACCCTCACCTCATTTACTTACCATTTTACCTTATCCTATCTTCTTCAACACCAATTTCATCAACACCATTCCCAATCTTTATGACAATACTTTCTCCAGTACTCATATTCACACTCACCAAATATTCCTTCCTTCTCCACTCTTATCGATTTGCCCTCTTCCACTCCTGAAGATTTTCTTATGTCTCTCAACCTTAACCTTCTCTTCCTTTAGCACCACATCCTGGATTTGAATATCCCTCTCTTCATGACTATGTGTGGAGCTTGAAGATTACTCTTGAAGATTGAAGATACCTTGAAGACCTACACTAGAAGATCACACAATCTTTAAAATAAAAAAATAAAAAAAATTATCAAAATTTTCGGCTGCCGACATTCCTACCCATCGGCTGCTGATTTTGGAAGCTTTTAGTAAAATAAAAAAAATCAAAATTTTCGGCTGCCGACGTCCCTACCCATCGGCTGCCGATTTTAGCAAAAAAAAAAACTTGTAGTCTTATGTTATGGCCGATTTTTCTATGTTTCTTAGTGTTTTTTAAGTCGGCCGCTGAGGGGGAGAATTCATCTGAGGGGGAGCAACATCAACCCTCAGTACTCATATTCAACGTCCAACTCAAAAAAAATGAAGAAATCGGCGGACCGGTCAAGGGGGAGCACATCAGTCCGACAGATCAAACTGAGGGGGAGTAACACAAAGACCGACTGATCTAACTGAGGGGGAGCAAAACAAAGACAAAGGATGATGATGCTGAAGAGATGCCAAGAGAAAGAAAGAAGATGCAAGAGATGGGCAGAAGCATCCTGAGCCTGATTCACCTAACCTCAATTCTCCCTCAAAGATCGTCACCATTATGGGTTTGTCTCCTTCCAAAAACCACAGACTCATTTGGGGTAAGTGAATGGCTTGAAGATTTGGAACATCTGGCCTGAAAGATAAAGGTCTTCAACACATCAACAACTGCTGATCAAAATGAAGAATCCTCAAGCCAGACACAAGTTTCAACTTGCCCCTCCAAAGATGCAAGTAATTTTTGTTCTGTTCATATTGTCTATACTTCTTTCCTTTTTCTTTCATTTGTTTGTACAACTATACCTTTTATTTTATTTACTTGTAAATGTCGGATGCGAAAAAAAAATTCCAAAAGGAACAAAAAAATGGACTATGTGAAAAGAATCCAAAAAGAGTAAACACTGGTCAAAACGAATTATTCAGTATTTACTCCTTAGATTCTAAGTATGGATGTCATCCTCAAATAGGGGGAGATTGTTGGGTCACTTAAGATTTGAAAATGACCTCAGTCTTTCATTTTTACACAGTTCATACTTAGAATAATTTTTAGGTTCTTTACAAGCAGTTTAATTGTATAAAAATGTTCGGTGAAGTCGAAGATCAACTGAAGAAACAAAGTAGAAGTATATCTTCAAAGCGGATTGAAGATAGACTTCTCAACCAAAGATTAAGCTGCTACTTGAGACCTCCTAAGGTCTTAGGCCAGTACACTTGAAGAGCAAGGATAATCTTGAAGACTTGATCGGCAGGATCTCTTGAAGATGTTGAAGACATGATCAGGATCTCTTGGAGATGTTGAAGACTTGATCGGTAGGATCTCTTGAAGATGTTGAAGACATGATCAGGATCTCTTGGAGATGTTGAAGACTTGATCGGTAGGATCTCTTGAAGATGTTGAAGACATGATCAGGATCTCTTGGAGATGTTGAAGACTTGATCGGCAGGATCTCTTGAAGATGTTGAAGACATAATCGGCAGAGAATTCCTTAAGAAAGAATTCTTGAAGATATCTTTGAAGAGATCCTAGGCCAACAGTTTACAACAGGCATATTCCACTTTATCTGCAAAATATATTTGGGATATCTTGCAATGACAGAGACATAATCCGAGGATCAGAAAAAGGTTATTTGGATTTCTTATCTCTTTCAAGAAAGTTCAACTTCAACCTACAGGTCAACGCTTCAAGACAAATGTGCAAAGACAAAAGTACATCCTAGTACTTTTCAGAAGACCTGCTTCCATCCTGGCTTCCAAGCTCTGCTTGACAAGTGTCCATGCATTTAATGCATGAGGCACTATATAAAGAGATCATCTTCAACCTTGCAACCTAACCAGATTACAGACTCTCCAAGCTCTCAAGTGCTGGCATTTCTCTCCTCTCTCAAAAGTTCCTTGCTTGTACTAAGTGTTTTACAATTGTTCTTATTCTCTGTGTGTCTATGTGTAAGATTAATTTGAACTGATTTATCTGTTCTGTTCTGCAATAATCAATAGTTTCTGTGTGTAATTCTTATTTGAAGTTTTTCAATAAAAGAATTAAATTAAGTGAAAAATTTTGTGTATTGTATTCAACCCCCTTCTACAATACTTGTTTACCATTGCTAATCCATAACTGGGACCAACAAAAAGGTTTTGGATTTAGAAGGATTGTAATATTTGGTGTGTTTGGTTTGTAAGATTTTACAATGGAGTTGAATTTCATTTTTCTAAAAACAAATTATAAAAAATTAAATTTTTTTATTAATTGATTAGTATGAAACAAATGTTTCAGCATATTTTAAAACATTATTGGAGCATTTTCAACAGTTTCTTCGAAATGGAGATTTTGGAGATTTTTTCTCCAACAGATTCCCCAAATCTTTTCTAAAATGGAGAAAATATGAGAAAGAGAATGAAAATCATCATATTTGGAGATTTCTCCAAAATAATTACTTATCATGAGAGAAATGATTTTTTTATTCATTCTATCAATAAAATTGTTTTAAATTAAATGTTTAGAAAAGAGAATAATATTTATCAGGTGTATTGAATATTTTAATGATACAATTAATTGTGTAGTCTCTAAAATAGAGAATCTGTTGGAGATAAAGATGATTTTATTTGAAGATTTTGAATTTTTACTTCTCCATTTTAGAAAATTAATTGAAAATACCAATAACCCCCATTAAAATTCCAAATCTCGTGTTGGTAGAATTTCAATAAATTTACAAGATTTTAAATCCAAACAATACTTCAGTCTAGACATAAAATTAGAATGAAATTGAATTTAAAATCACTCCAAATCATATTCAAACCTACAAACTAAATAACTAAATGGACATATCCTGGTTTTAATTTATTGTTTTCATCATATTTAGTATATATAAATCACCATGATTGAATTTTTTTTGATGACCTCTTTTAAAAATATTTATATTGGTTTTTTAATTGAAATTCTGTAAGGTTTATTCTAGGGAAATTAATTAAAATACCCTAAGTTTGACCATCTTTTACTGAAATACCCAAAATCTCTCCCATTTTGCAAAAATGCCCTAAAAATCCGCGATGGAGCCCGCGATCGCGGGCTCCAGGCCACGTGTCACCAATGTTTACCCACTTTGCCCGCGTTGGTCTCTCAAGAATGCCCGCGGTCCAGCTTTTCCCCCTCAAGAATGCCCGCGTGTGCAGTTTTGGTCCCTGCCCGCGTTTGACTCATTGACCCCCGCGATCGCGGGCTACACGTGTCACCAAAGTTTGCCCACTTTTCCCGCGTTGGTCCCTCAAGAATACCCGCGGTACAGCTTTCCCCCCTCAAGAATGCCCGCGTGTGCATTTTTGGTCCCTGCCCGCGATTGACTTTCTTTGACCTCCCGCGATCGCGGGCTCCTGTGCCACGTGTCGGCACAGGGTTAACCCTAAAATCCCTTTGACGAACCCTAAACCCTAATTGTTTCTTCGGTCGCACTATATAAGGGGGGGGGGGGGGGACCAAGACACGACCACTCTCAATTTTTTTAATCACTCTCTCAATTTTTAATCAAACTCTCTCAATTTTCTCCCACTCTCTCAATTTTGTCGTGTGGAATACGCGTTCGGGTTTTGTGAAGATGTCTCGTATTACCTCTTTGGTATGTTTTCCTTATGTTATTTGTTATTTTTTGTATGTTATTTTAAGTTAAGATATATGATTTGTAGGTTGTTATAGTGTTTATAACTTATGTTTGAATATGTTCTATGTTTAACATGATATGTATGGTTTTATGTTTGAATGTGATATTTGTATGTTATAATGTGTATGTTGTTATAATGTGTTTTTTCATATAAAAATTGTTAAGAGTGTTTTTTTATAAAAAAATTGTTAAGAGTGTGTTTTTATAAAAAAAAATTGTTAACAATGTGTTTTTTTATATAAAAACACACTCTTAACAATTTTTTTATAAAAACACACCCTTAACAATTTTTTATAAAAACAGTTTTTTTATAAAAAATGTTTAATAGTGTGTTTTTATAAAAAAAATGTTATAGTTTTATGGTTTTTATAATGTGTTTTTTATAAAAAAATGTTTAATTTTTTTTTATAAAAACAGTTTTTATAAAAAAAATGTTAAAAATGTGTTTTTTTATAAAAAATTGTTAAGAGTGTGTTTTTATAAAAATTGTTAAAAATGTGTTTTTTCATATAAAAATTGTTAACAATGTGTTTTTTCATATAAAAATTGTTAAAAATGTGTTTTTTTATAAAAAAATTGTTAAGAGTGTGTTTTTATAAAAAAAATTGTTAACAATGTTTTTTTATAAAAACACACTCTTAACAATTTTTTTATAAAAACACACCCTTAACAATTTTTTATAAAAACAGGTTTTTTTATAAAAAAAAATTGTTAAGAGTGTGTTTTTATAAAAAATTGTTAAGGATGTGTTTTTATAAAAAAAAACACATTTTTAACAATTTTTATATGAAAAAACACACTATAACAACATACACATTATAACATACAAATATCACATTCAAACATAAAACCATAAAACTATAACAATTTTTTTATAAAAACACACTCTTAACAATTTTTTATAAAAAAACACATTTTATAAAAAAATTGTTAAATATGTGTTTTTTATAAAAAAATGTTAAGAATGACAACTTAGGTCCCTACGGTTTTAAGAATGACAACTTAGGTCCCTAAACTTTTAAGAATGCCAATTAGGTCCTAAACTTTTAAGAATGACAACTAGGGTCCCTAAACCGCACTTTATCTCTATATAACAATATGATACGTTGAAATAAAATAAACCGCACTTTATCTATATATAACACTATTATACGTTGAAATAAAATAAACCGCACTTTATCTATATATAACACTATTATACGTTGAAATAAAATAAACCGCACTTTATCTATGCATAACACTATTATACGTTGAAATAAAATACAACCTCACTTTATCTTTATATAACACTATTATACGTTGAAATAAAATACAACCGCACTTTATCTATATATAACAATATGATACGTTGAAATAAAATAAACCGCACTTTATCTATATATAACACTATTATACGTTGAAATAAAATAAACCGCACTTTATCTATATATAACACTATTATACGTTGAAATAAAATAAACCGCACTTTATCTATGTATAACACTATTATACGTTGAAATAAAATACAACCGCACTTTATCTTTATATAACACTATTATACGTTGAAATAAAATAAACCGCACTTTATCTATATATAACACTATTATACGTTGAAATAAAATAAACCGCATTTTATCTATATATAACACTATTATACGTTGAAATAAAATACAACCGCACTTTATCTATGTATAACACTATTATACGTTGAAATAAAATACAACCGCACTTTATCTATATATAACACTATTATACGTTGAAATAAAATACAACCGCACTTTATCTATGTATAACACTATTATACGTTGAAATAAAATACAACCGCACTTTATCTATGTATAACACTATTATACGTTGAAATAAAATACAACCGCACTTTATCTATATATAACACTATTATACGTTGAAATAAAATACAACCGCACTTTATCTTTATATAACACTATTATACGTTGAAATAAAATAAAACGCACTTTATCTATATATAACACTATTATACGTTGAAATAAAATAAACCGCACTTTATCTATATATAACACTATTATACGTTGAAATAAAATACAACCGCACTTTATCTATGTATAACACTATTATACGTTGAAATAAAATACAACCGCACTTTATCTTTATATAACACTATTATACGTTGAAATAAAATAAACCGCACTTTATCTATATATAACACTATTATACGTTGAAATAAAATACAACCGCACTTTATCTATGTATAACACTATTATACGTTGAAATAAAATAAACCGCACTTTATCTATATATAACACTATTATACGTTGAAATAAAATAAACCGCACTTTATCTATATATAACAATATGATACGTTGAAATAAAATAAACCGCACTTTATCTATATATAACACTATTATACGTTGAAATAAAATACCACCGCACTTTATCTATATATAACAATATGATAAGTTGAAATAAAATACCACCGCACTTTATCTATATATAACAATATGATACGTTGAAATAAAATACAACCGCACTTTATCTATGTATAACACTATTATACGTTGAAATAAAATACAACCGCACTTTATCTATATATAACACTATTATACGTTGAAATAAAATAAACCGCACTTTATCTATATATAACAATATGATACGTTGAAATAAAATAAACCGCACTTTATCTATATATAACACTATTATACGTTGAAATAAAATACCACCGCACTTTATCTATATATAACAATATGATAAGTTGAAATAAAATACCACCGCACTTTATCTATATATAACAATATGATACGTTGAAATAAAATAAACCGCACTTTATCTATATATAACACTATTATACGTTGAAATAAAATACCACCACACTTTATCTATATATAACACTATTATACGTTGAAATAAAATACCACCGCACTTTATCTATATATAACAATATGATACGTTGAAATAAAATAAACCGCACTTTATCTATATATAACACTATTATACGTTGAAATAAAATAAACCGCAACATCTATATAAAATAAAATAAACTGCAGCATCTATATATAACACTAACTATAACATCTGTGAATGACTATGTAGAAGGATTTCTTTAACATCGACTTGACGGTAAGGTGCAAAGTTTCATACATCGAGGAATTAGGAGCGCTGTTTAGGGGATTAGGTGATCGCGCAGATACCCTTGAGACCATCTATAGAGGGACACCGTTCGGGCCATGGATGGATGTGTCTTACTCTGGTGGCGACCCTACGCTAGTACACATGTTTCTACAGTTGGAGGTCGAGGACGCCAACGCTGAGCCGGAGGAGATGCATTTTGATTTCTTCGGCTCTCAATTGCATTTTGGGCGTCGGGAGTTCTGTCTAATTACAGGACTACGTTTTGGAGAGGCTCCCCCCCTTCCTCCCTTAGAAGACTGCTCCTTCGTTCCTAGGGTTTTCGGCATTTCAGCATCTCGTTTGAAGCTGAAGGCAGCCCGGGAAAAGATGAAAGAGGGCCTTAGTGCCCTAACCGACGACGATGCTGTCCGTGTATGCTTGGTGGTGATCGTGGGTATGGGCTTCCTGGGCTGTGAGTATAGCCAGCATGCTTCATCGACGGTCCTTAGGGTCGTCGAGGACCTTAAGCTGTTTAACAGCTACCCGTGGGGTAGCCATATCTGGACACATTGCTACTCTAATCTGCACCGAGCCATAGGCAGACGTGCCGATCGACATGCAAAGATGAATCTTTGTGGTTTTACATACGCCTTCAAGGTTAGATACGTAGTATAACAATTGTTAATAATACATACAAACTGTTTGGCTTTTCTTTTTACGTACTTGCTCTTCTTGTCTAATTCCAGATATGGATCTTGGAGGTGTTTCCCGCATCAATCCGATATTTCGTCAAGCGCGACGATCGAGTACTTAGGGGAACCCGTTGGGACAAGCGTGTTACCCTAAGTAGGTCGCTTTGGATTGAGTTCTTCAAAGCGTCTAGAAATGTAAGTTCTTTTACTATGTTTACAATTTGCATACGTTAGTCCCGCTTATTAATTTCTTTTATGTTTTATCATATATTTAGCAGCCACTCTTGCCCGCCGATCGCCTTGTGCCTACTGTCGACGAGATGGGCACAGATTGGTACAGAGACAACGTGGCCTTTATTGACGCAGAGGCGGAAAGGGCTCGACGTCCCCCTACTTCCACATCTGACGAAGATGAGGAAGACGACGACATGCCCCCTTCCGGTGGATACCAGCTGCCCCGTTCCTCCTCCTACCAGCCGCCCCGTTCCTCCTCCTACCAAGCGCCCCGTTCCTCCTCCTACCAGGCGCCCCCTTCCTCCTCCTACCAGGCGCCCCCTTCCTCCTCCTACAATCCATATCAGGCGGCCCCTTCCTACGAGCCACAGCGTGGCTCACATGAAGTCCTGTGGGACTACGTCCACGGGCCGCTAGAGACACGTGTACACTATCTGGAGGAAGTCTACAGACAGTTTAGCGCTGTCAATGTTAGTGTTTAACTTAATTTATTGGCCACGTTTATTTAGTTTGTATATTAATATTACGTTCTAAATTTGTTTTAGCTGTCGAGTACGACACCGATCCCCGCTCCGTTCGGACAGGGGGCACAGGCGACGTTTGCCACCACATCCCATCCGTCATTCCCTGAAAATGTAAGTGACATTGAGTAACCATTATAGTTATATGTTTGTGTAACGCCCCATAATTTCAAGAAAATTTAAAAAAAATTTAAACGCGCATATTTAATAATAAGTCTCCATTTATTAAACCCAAAATAATAATTGCAATCACGAGCGTTATTAAAACATAAGTCAACAGCGGAAATTAAATTGTTTATTCAATAACGGGAAAATGTTTAATAAGCAAATCCTTCGACTCATCCATCTTGCGCGTCAGTGTGTGCCAGTCATGCCTTCGTACCACTTGTACCTGCAGCCACTGTAAATTGGGAGGGGTAAGCACGAAGCTTAGTGAATTCAAACACAACAATTAACAATGGTTATCTCATATTACCCCTAAGGCAAAAAGGATCACACCACCACATACAAGTCTACGAACAAATCATAAACAAGTATAATAACCACCACATAAAAAAATCCCCGGGCGGATGTCGGGTCTACGGCCCCGCCGCACGTTTCCGCCTACTGCGGGAAACACCCGTTTTACGCCTACTGCGTGTGACATCCTTTTTACGCCTACTGCGTAAACGCCCCTTTTACGCCTACTGCGTAAAACACCTCCGTCCCCGTCGGGACTCGGCCCCGCCGAATAATGTAGCACATAATGTTAACTAGACGTCCCACTATCTAGCCCCCAACAATCCCGCATACAATTTTCACACACGTGCTACAGTAATAATAAACAACTATTAATTAATTGTAGTGAGAGAACTCACCTCGGGTGCGCGCCTAGCTAAAAATAGTAAGTAGCTCCACACAACGACGATCACTTTCCGGCACCTAAACGTACGATAAAATACGTCAATACGAGACCCGGACCCCACGACGCGACACATCCCAAAACTGTCACTAAAACTAACTTTCGGTCACACCGAACAGGTCTGTTCGGGACCTGATTTGACCACTAAAACTCCAGAAAAACTCAGATTTATTACACGGTTGAAAAGTGCCCTGAAATACCTTTCCGAGGATATATTACACGCCTCCTAACGATTTTTCTATAATTAACTATGAATTAAATACGAACGGTTACCCGAAACTGCCAGTTTCGGTCCAGCTGCAAAAACGGTCCAAAACAGCCTAGCTACGGTTTAAATCAGACTTTCGGCAAAACACGAAAAACCTTCCCGACTCGAATAGGGAACTATGGCCACCAAAATCACCTCAAAACGAGTTACGAGTAAAAAGTTACGGTCCACGCAAAACAGTGTCAGATTCCAGGAACATCACATAAAATGACGAACCGCAGAACTTGCGACCACTTTTTCTCCCAACTCGAGGCCGAATCAGTTCTCCGCCAAAACACAGAAAACGTACTCGGTCCCGAGCTCGAAGCGTGGGCGCCAGTTTCGGCTCAATCGGAGTTACGACGGAGGAGTTATTACCGTCACAAAACAGTGACAGAATAGGGTTTCACATAAAATGACGATTTTGAAACGGTTAAAGTTTTCGCGATTGGGGTTACGGTTTAGGCTACTACGGCTGAACAACACAACCACCACCCACTGCCACCTCCGGCAGTGGTGGTTGGCGGCGGCGGCCACCACCCACGGTGGTGGTGGTTCGGCAAACGAAAACCAATAAAAGGAAAAGGAAAGAAGAGGGTATTACCTCTCGGCGACGAACCAACGGCACCCCAACTCTCTTTCCGGCAGATTCCCGGCGGCGATGGCGGCGGCCGGCGGTCTCTCTTCTCCTTTGCTGCACTCTCTACACCGACGACTTTCTCTCCCTCTCGGTTACTCTCTCTCTCTCGGCCACTCTCTCTCTCTCGGCCACTCTCTCTCTCTCGGCGATGGCAGCCGCAAGGAAGGAAGGGGGGGGAGAAAATAGGGTTTTGGGGGTTGTGGTGTGTTTCGCAAGAAAGAAAACGAGAAGAAGGGAGGGGGGGGGGGTCGGTCCTTAAGCCGATCCCCATGCACTATTCCACTTAAATGACACTTTTGGTCCCTTGACTTTCCACTACCTTGCCAATTTGATTAAAATTTTCCCATCGATATCCTAATTAGTCTTTCTCGTTAAACCCCCTAACAAAGCTCGTTTTAAACAAAAAAAATAATAAATAAATAAATACGCAAAAATAAATCATACCGGGACACGGGCTTTACAACTCTCCCCCGCTTGGACTAGACTTCGTCCCCGAAGTCCACGCCTGCAAACAGCTCCGGGTAATTCTCCCGCATCTCGGCTTCTGGTTCCCACGTCCATTCCGAACCTTTCCGGTGCTGCCACTGGACCTTCACCAATCCAATGACTTTGTTGCGTAGAGTCTTCGTCTTCCTCTCGACGATGGCTACCGGCTTCTCTACATAGTTGAGTCGCTCGTCAATCTGAATATCCTCAAGGGGAACCACTGCAGACTCATCCAACACACACTTTCGCAACTGGGAGACATGGAACGTGTTGTGGATCAGGCTCAACTCCTCAGGTAGCTCTAATCGGTAAGCTACTTTCCCCACACGCGCGATGACCTTGTATGGTCCGATATATCGGGGACCCAACTTTCCCCGCTTGCGAAAACGGATTACCCCCTTCCAGGGTGACACTTTCAAAAGAACGTAATCTCCGACTTGGAATTCCAAGTCCGATCGTCTCTTATCGGCGTAACTCTTTTGTCGGCTCTGAGCAGTGACTAACCGATCCCGCACCATCTGAATCATTTCCGTCGTCTTTAGCACAATATCGGTGCTCCCCAGCACTCTGTGACCAACCTCGCCCCAGCAAATGGGCGTCCGACACTTCCTGCCATACAACACTTCGTACGGCGCTCTACCGATGCTAGCGTGGTAGCTGTTATTGTAGGAGAACTCAGCTAGTGGAAGATTCTGATCCCAACTACCACCAAAGTCAATCACACATGCTCGCAGCATGCCCTCAAGTGTCTGAATAGTACGCTCACTCTGTCCGTCCGTCTGAGGATGAAATGCTGTACTGAAATGCAACCGCGTACCCATCTCATTCTGAAACTTCTCCCAAAACCGGGAGGTGAAACGAGTATCCCGATCCGAGACAATTGAGACTGGCACCCCGTGCCGAGTTACAATTTCTCGAATGAAAACCTCCGCAAGCTTATCCGCCGAAAAGCTCTCTTTAATCGCCAAGAAGTGAGCGCTCTTCGTCAGACGATCCACGATCACCCAGATAGTATCATTCCCTCGCTGAGTCTTGGGAAGCTTAGTGATGAAATCCATCGCGATTTGCTCCCACTTCCACACCGGAATCTCCAACGGCTGCAATTTCCCATGCGGTCGTTGGTGTTCCGCTTTGACCTTCCGACAGGTCAAACATACTTCCACACATTTGGCTACATCCCGCTTCATGCCGGGCCACCAATAGTCTTCACGCAGGTCCCTGTACATCTTGGTAGCTCCGGGATGAATCGAAAACTTGGACTTATGCGCCTCGTCCAATAGTGTCTGGCGATTCCCACCAGTGTATGGAACCCAAACTCTACCATAACGGGTTAACAGTCCCCGACTATCCCGTACTAACTTCGGAATTTCTCCCGAAACTCTCTCTCGTTTAGCATTTTCCTCCAGCACGGCCACCTCTTGAGCGATACCGATTGACTCCAAGAGTGGTGCAACTACCGTTAATCGCTGACAAAAACCCGTCAAAGATCCCCCGACCGGATGTCGGCTAAGTGCATCCGCGACTACATTCGCCTTACCGGGGTGGTAAAGTATCTCGCAGTCGTAATCCTTGACCACATCAAGCCACCTCCGCTGACGCATATTAAGATTTTGCTGGTCCATCAGGTATCTAAGGCTCTTGTGATCGGTATAGATCGTGCACTTGACACCATAAAGATAGTGTCTCCATATTTTTAAAGCAAACACCACCGCTCCCAGCTCCAAATCATGAGTCGGGTAGTTCGCCTCATGAGGCTTCAACTGCCTCGACGCGTAAGCGATGACCTTGCCGCGTTGCATAAGCACGGCACCCAACCCTTGGTACGAAGCATCACAGTAAACCACCAAATCTTCCATGCCCTCAGGCAAGGTTAACACCGGAGCCTCGCACAACCGCCTGCGTAGCTCCTCGAAAGCCTTCTGTTGCTCCTCACCCCAACTGAAAGCTGCAGATTTCTTTGTTAGTTTAGTCATAGGCAAGGCGATTTTGGAGAAATCTTGGATAAATCTCCGATAATACCCTGCTAAACCGAGAAAACTTCGCACCTCGGTAGGAGTTTTCGGCACCTCCCACCGCATAACTGCCGAAATCTTGGCCGGATCGACCATGATACCATTCTGATTCACGACATGTCCCAAGAATTGGACCTCTCGTAACCAGAATTCACACTTGGAGAACTTAGCATAAAGCTTCTCCCGTCTCAAAACTTCTAGCACTTCCCGCAAATGCACCTCGTGCTCTTCCTTCGTCTTGGAATATACAAGAATGTCGTCGATGAACACGATCACCGAACGATCCAACATCGGGCTACACACCCTGTTCATGAGGTCCATGAACGCTGCGGGTGCATTGGTGAGCCCGAAAGGCATCACCACGAACTCGTAATGGCCGTACCGCGTCCGGAAGGCCGTCTTCTCCGTATCTTCGCTACGCACCCGCATCTGATGGTACCCGGATCTCAAGTCAATCTTAGAGAACCACGAGGCTCCCTGCAACTGATCAAACAAATCATCAATCCTTGGCAAAGGATAACGATTCTTCACCGTAAGCTTATTCAGCTCCCGGTAGTCAATGCACATCCGCTGAGATCCATCTTTCTTTTTCACGAACAAAATCGGAGCTCCCCACGGTGAACAACTCGGTTTGATGAACTCCTTCTCCAGAAGCTCCTGCAGCTGCTCATAAAGCTCCTTCATTTCCGGTGGAGCCAAGCGATAGGGTGCCTTGGCCACCGGAGCAGCACCCGGAACCAGATCGATTCGAAATTCCACCTGTCGTTCGGGAGGTATCCCCGGTAACTCGTCGGGAAATACATCGGCAAACTCCCTCACGACTGGCACATCCACGGCAGTCTTCTTCGTCTCATCAAGGCGCGTATCTATCATATACGCCAAATACCCCTGACCACTATGCTGAAGGTGTCTCCGAGCCCTCGCCGCTGAACATATTGCCGTAGACCGTCTGGGCGAGTCTCCCTGAATCAACAGCTCTCCCCCGCTTGGGGTTCGAACCCGCACTTGTTTGTGGCGACAAACAATTTCCGCATCAAACGCGTCCATCCAATCCATGCCCACAATCACACAAAGCTCTCGCATAGTTATCGGAATCAAATCTATGGGAAACCTCACACCCGAGATTTCCAACGTGCATCCCCGATACACATCCGTAACCGTCAAGGTCCTATCATCGGCAACCTCGACTACCATAGGACATCCTAACCGTCCCACCACTCGGCCCAAACTCTCGCTAAAAGTGCGAGACACAAATGAATGAGTAGCCCCGCTATCAAACATTACAACCGCAGGCACCGAGTTAACTAGAAACGTACCTAACATACAGATAACAACATATATAAACAACAACAAAGAGAACAAGGCATGAAAAGGAAGGACGAAAAGAAAGAGGGTGATAAAGCATACCTGTCACCACCTTAGGCGTCGCCTGCGCCTCTTCCACCTTCAGCTGGTGGACTCTACCTCGGGCTGCCTCTGTCCCTGGCTAACCCGTACGGCCGTCGGTGATGCGCAGCGGGGCATTCGCAGGAGCCCTCTGTGCTACACCCCCATCAGTTGCCCTAGCATTCGGGCAGTTGGCCTTCACATGGCCAGCCTGTTTACAGCCGAAACATAACATCAGTGGCGACCTGCAATCTCTACTGAGATGGCCAGGCTGCCCACACTTGTAACATGCATCAGATCTTCTACCACTCGCATCCCGGGCCTTAGAACCGCTACTCTTCGTGTGCCCACGAGAATCAACAAACTTCGATTTCTTTGGCACTGCAGAGATAGGCGTCACCGCCTGTGCCGCCTTCCTCTTCTTCGCTTGGGTCTCCAACTCTAACTCTCTTCTCCGCGCTGCATCCATCATAGCCGACAGCGAAGGATGTTGCACTGCGCTCACAATTTCCCGGATCTCGGTCCGAAGCATGTCCTTGTACCTCGCCATCTTCATTTCTTCTGAGGCCGCATATTGGGGACAGAATAGCGCCATTTCGGTAAACTTCTTGTTCATCTCCTTTATGGTCTCCGTAGTCTGGTTCAGCTCCAAGAACTCCCTCGCTATTCTTTCCATCTCTATCGGCGGCACGTACTCAGCACGGAAACGAACAACGAACTCGTCCCAAGTAAGAGTGGTACGCTCGGCCAGAGTCAATGCCGTGGCGCACCAGTCTTTCGCTCCCTCGCGAAGTAGATTCACTGCAAATCGAACCTTCAAGTTATCCGGACAGCCGCTTGTCAGAAAAGCGCACTCCATGTCGGATATCCAGCGCATGCTAACGATAGGGTTAGAGTCACCCTTGAATTCTGGTGGAGAGCAGGCAGAAAGGTCCCGATACTGGAAGTCTCGGGCACGGGGCTGTCCCCCAACAGGCGGCGGCATCGCTGCAAACCGCTCCTCCACTAGAGTCACCAGTTGATTCTGAATCGCGGTGATAATCTCGGGAATTGCATCCCCAACAGCTCGTGCAACCTCATTTGCAATCATCTCTTGGATCCGCTCCTCAGTGATCCCGGCTTCAGCCCTCGGCTCAGCCTCACCGCGTCTCCTAGTGTTGACCATTCTATAAGAAGGAGAAATTCAAAGAGTTATTATCAGCTAATAACTCACACTATCAACACATACGCTCAACTCCTTGAATTCCTCGTGACTTTCCCGACCCGAGCACTGATCCTGTGCTTCCGGTAGTAGGAGCTCTACTACTACCTTCCGCACCTATCATTACCCGTTTCGTGTCCCATCCCGAGGGTCCAAGTAGTTCTCGCCGCAACTCAACACATATGCCCGCACCGGCATATGCACTCACCCTTCCTAGCTCCCTAGGAATTATATTCCACCCACTACCCTCGCTACTATAAAAACCCTGTTAATCATAATGAGTGGCCGCGCAAATACCCAATCATATGCAGTGCAAGACAAATAGCCATTCGAATACTAGATTCTATCCTAGAACGGTTGGACTCAAACAAGAGCTGCGCAATAGAACTATATCGAATATTCTAAGGCTATTAGCCTCTTACCGCATACGATTTAAAGGGCACCTACTTAGAAACCTACTATAATTAGCAAGAAAATCATAATAGCAAGTAATCCAACGTATCGCATAGTGTCAACCTCAGGCAATCTAGCATGCATACCCTATGATCTAGAAAGCGATAAGATGAGAAAACACTAAGCATTGTACCTTTCCCTTGGCTCCGGCTGACTGTACACACTGCGCCCTCGACCACCGTTCCTCGAACGGGTTTTTACTTTTCCTTTTATTTCTAAAAAGATTTAATAAAGTATTTGAAAATTTCCCAGCCGCAACTTGAGACCCAACACACCGAGGTGCGTTTGATTCACTCAAGCTGTGCTCTGATACCAATTTGTAACGCCCCATAATTTCAAGAAAATTTAAAAAAATTTTAAACGCGCATATTTAATAATAAGTCTCCATTTATTAAACCCAAAATAATAATTGCAATCGCGAGCGTTATTAAAACATAAGTCAACAGCGGAAATTAAATTGTTTATTCAATAACGGGAAAATGTTTAATAAGCAAATCCTTCGACTCATCCATCTTGCGCGTCAGTGTGTGCCAGTCTTGCCTTCGTACCACTTGTACCTGCAGCCACTGTAAATTGGGAGGGGTAAGCACGAAGCTTAGTGAATTCAAACACAACAATTAACAATGGTTATCTCATATTACCCCTAAGGCAAAAAGGATCACACCACCACATACAAGTCTACGAACAAATCATAAACAAGTATAATAACCACCACATAAAAAAATCCCCGGGCGGATGTCGGGTCTACGGCCCCCGCCGCACGTTTCCGCCTACTGCGGGAAACACCCGTTTTACGCCTACTGCGTGTGACATCCTTTTTACGCCTACTGCGTAAACGCCCCTTTTACGCCTACTGCGTAAAACACCTCCGTCCCCGTCGGGACTCGGCCCCGCCGAATAATGTAGCACATAATGTTAACTAGACGTCCCACTATCTAGCCCCCAACAATCCCGCATACAATTTTCACACACGTGCTACAGTAATAATAAACAACTATTAATTAATTGTAGTGAGAGAACTCACCTCGGGTGCGCGCCTAGCTAAAAATAGTAAGTAGCTCCACACAACGACGATCACTTTCCGGCACCTAAACGTACGATAAAATACGTCAATACGAGACCCGGACCCCACGACGCGACACATCCCAAAACTGTCACTAAAACTAACTTTCGGTCACACCGAACAGGTCTGTTCGGGACCTGATTTGACCACTAAAACTCCAGAAAAACTCAGATTTATTACACGGTTGAAAAGTGCCCTGAAATACCTTTCCGAGGATATATTACACGCCTCCTAACGATTTTTCTATAATTAACTATGAATTAAATACGAACGGTTACCCGAAACTGCCAGTTTCGGTCCAGCTGCAAAAACGGTCCAAAACAGCCTAGCTACGGTTTAAATCAGACTTTCGGCAAAACACGAAAAACCTTCCCGACTCGAATAGGGAACTATGGCCACCAAAATCACCTCAAAACGAGTTACGAGTAAAAAGTTACGGTCCACGCAAAACAGTGGCAGATTCCAGGAACATCACATAAAATGACGAACCGCAGAACTTGCGACCACTTTTTCTCCCAACTCGAGGCCGAATCAGTTCTCCGCCAAAACACAGAAAACGTACTCGGTCCCGAGCTCGAAGCGTGGGCGCCAGTTTCGGCTCAATCGGAGTTACGACGGAGGAGTTATTACCGTCACAAAACAGTGACAGAATAGGGTTTCACATAAAATGACGATTTTGAAACGGTTAAAGTTTTCGCGATTGGGGTTACGGTTTAGGCTACTACGGCTGAACAACACAACCACCACCCACTGCCACCTCCGGCAGTGGTGGTTGGCGGCGGCGGCCACCACCCACGGTGGTGGTGGTTCGGCAAACGAAAACCAATAAAAGGAAAAGGAAAGAAGAGGGTATTACCTCTCGGCGACGAACCAACGGCACCCCAACTCTCTTTCCGGCAGATTCCCGGCGGCGATGGCGGCGGCCGGCGGTCTCTCTTCTCCTTTGCTGCACTCTCTACACCGACGACTTTCTCTCCCTCTCGGTTACTCTCTCTCTCTCGGCCACTCTCTCTCTCTCTCGGCCACTCTCTCTCTCTCGGCGATGGCAGCCGCAAGGAAGGAAGGGGGGGGGAGAAAATAGGGTTTTGGGGGTTGTGGTGTGTTTCGCAAGAAAGAAAACGAGAAGAAGGGAGGGGGGGGGGTCGGTCCTTAAGCCGATCCCCATGCACTATTCCACTTAAATGACACTTTTGGTCCCTTGACTTTCCACTACCTTGCCAATTTGATTAAAATTTTCCCATCGATATCCTAATTAGTCTTTCTCGTTAAACCCCCTAACAAAGCTCGTTTTAAACAAAAAAAATAATAAATAAATAAATACGCAAAAATAAATCATACCGGGACACGGGCTTTACAGTTTGTTCCTAAGTTTGTAACTCTTATAATGATCAATGTCACGCAGGCCGGGATGTCGGGGGCCGGGATGTCCCAAACGCCGTTCGCCACCACATCCTATTCTACTATCCCGGAGAGTGTAAGGGAGGAAAGAAAAAGGGAAAGGTCCCTTCACCGGAGCCTCAACCGGCATCGGAAATATTGAGGATGTGTCGGACTGGTCACCTCTCCCCCATGATATTCGTCCCTTACTTGAGCCTGGAAATCACCCCCCGCTTTTTTCAAGTATTGCTGGCGGATGACCCTTTGGAGTCTGAGTTACAGGATGTGGTTAGTATGAAGTTTAACTATAGTCATATAATCAAATATGTTTATATTACATGTCTAACCATCTATTTTTTATGTATTGCACATCGATTGTTGGGTCTCGTTGTTGCAAAGACATCGTGGAACAGACACCAGGTGGACCATAATGTATAGTATTTTCTTTGCCTACCTGGTGCTCCCCCATCAAGGTCCCGCCTCCGTGGCCAACTCATGCAACGGCGTGGAAGGGGTTTCTTGGGCTCTCCTCGATGTGGTATGTAAATCGTTTTACTCTTATTTTATTTAAGTTGTTTTGTTGCTAACTAAGTTGTCTAATATTGTAATATTTCAGGTGTACATCCCAATATGCATTAATCCCAAACATTGGCTGCTTGGAGTGTTTGAGCTTGACGCTATGACCATGACCATATATGACAGCGATAGTGCCAATCTCTTCAGAGACCAATTGGAAGACCAGATGAGAAGGTTTAAAGATGTGCTATTTGACTTCTTTTGTCGGGTCAAGGACACGAGGCGTCGCGATAGGTCAGAGCTCTTTCGCCATAAGTTCGCCAAGAATACACCCCAGCAGGCCGGGATGAATGCGGATTGCGGTGTCTGGGTATGTCGTAATGCCAGCATCTTGATAAATAACGATGTGGTATTTGTACACCCTGACCAGACCGAGGCCGAGGCCAAGGCATTTCGCATACATATGGCGGAGTCCATTTATGCCCATTGTCAAATAAATCAAAGTTAGGTTGTTTATGTAACATTAAATAATTGTTATTTTTAGTATTAACTTATTTTGTTAAAGTATTGTGATTGACTTACTGTTTACTTCATTTGGTTTTTGCTAATTTCATCCATTTACTCAACTTTGAGTATCGATATCTCTTTCACACATACTCTATTTTGGACGCATTATATATCATTTCGAAGATCTCATATAGAAGAACATAAACCTACTAAAAGTTAGTTATATAAAACACATATATATAAATTTAAATGCGTCCAAAGTTTAGTAAAACCCATATTTCCAACACCTAGTAAGTAGGTTTATGAAACTTGCGATAATCCTAATACAGAGATTATTGGATGAACAAGCATTTATTTCTTGATTATTGGGGTATTGGTTCTTGTTGTCTGGAAGTGATTCATATGATGCAAAAATTGGTATCATGTAATGTAGAACAGTATCTATATTATAGAAACTTGCATTTGATAGTACCATATAAATCTGATCTAAATTCTCATTAATTAGCTATGTTTGACTACTTAAAGACTAATTTTCTGCCTAATGAAAGACCTTTATTCAAGAGCAGACGAATATTGCAGTTACTTTTTCAGTGGAATCATGCAGGCAACTTTTTCAGACGAAATCTATAAACACATTCAAATAATAATAATTTAAAACGATTTAATGAATTAGTTAATATATGATTATTATGTTAATGCGATAGGAGTGTAAAACAAAATTGAAAAAAAAATAAGAGATGTACCATAAATTAAATAATTAACTATAAGAGTATAAATTTTAAATATAAAAAATATTTTTTTTATGTAGTGTATAACTGTATATGATATATATTAAAATATATAAATCTAAAAAAATTCAAAATTGGGCTCATTTCGAACATATCGAAGAGACGATTATAATGGTGTAATTTGTTAAAATTAAAACGTATTTTTTTAACGTATTTTAGTTAATAAACGATTATATGTGTTAAATGTAAAATTAAAATAATGAAAGTAAAAGGTATAAAGTAAATTTAGTAAATAAGTATAAGTGTTGAAAGTGTAACATTTCATTTTAAATTCGTAAAAATGGACCGAAATGGGTGAACAGTGCCAAAATATCAAAATTTTCATAAATGGTCCCTGGAATTTTTCAAAAATGGTCCCTTGCAATTGAAAAGTCACAAAAATAACCCCATCGCGGGATGAGCCCGCGATCGCGGGATGAGCCCGCGATCGCGGGATGAGCCCGCGATCGCGGGATTCCATTTTTCAAAAATGGTCCCTGCAAGTTTAAAAAAGTGTCAGAAAAGGTCTCTGGCCCGCGATCGCGGGCTCCCATCGCGGATTTTTGGGGTATTTTTGCAAAGTGAGAGAGATTTTAAGTATTTCAGTAAAAGATGGTTTGACTTAGGGTATTTTAATTAATTTCCCTTTATTCTATATGAAAAATGTTTTATTTAAATAAATGCCGTAAATTGATCGAACTAAATGATGATTGATTTTGATATATTATATATTAAATATTATATTATTTGAAAACAATAATATAAAGGGAATTAAACTTTACAGATGGTACGGCCATTGCCACTCTAGAACGGCCGGGGTGCATTTTAAGACGTTGGTGTATGCACGTGCGGTCATGTGGTCCCATCCCCACCATCACCATTCACCACTCCTACCTCCCCCTCCTCACCTTTTTATTATTTTTATTTTAAACTTTTCCTTAATTTTTGTAAAATCCAATCTTACGAAATATTGAATAGGGTTGGGGTCACGTCTGTTTTCGTGAGGCCGATGAGATCAGGTTTTTACACTTGAAACTTCACAATAAAACATTATGAAGGTAAAAAAAAGATACAAATCTTCACAGTAAAACACTTGCTATGAAGTTTCAAGTGTAAATATTTGGTCTTACCGTTATCATGAAAACATACGGGTCTCACATGATCCCAAGTCATATTGAATAATTCAAAAATAGTTAGTATCATTAATCATAAGAACAATTTCAAATTTTGATGAAATGTCAAATATAATATTGGTTTTTAAGTCCTATAAGAAAACGAATGAATATAAATACAATGATACATTCTTGTTATAAATATGAAATATGAAAACCCTGATTTTTCCCAGTTTTAATCATCAAAGAACGTTTAGACTCAATTTCGTCTTCAAAACGAGAGGCATCATTCAGAACTTCAAATGCTCGTGTTTTTGGTCATCCGATCGATTATCTAATATCATAATTTAACGTAATGTTTTCTAATAACGAGTCATTTTTTCTTTATTTAAAATTCACGAAAAGTATTTAAGGTGTTAAATAATATTTTTAAGAGTAAATTACGGATTTGGTCCCTGTGGTTTAAAAAAATAACAAAAATGGTCTCTACAATTTTTTTATTCCAAATTAGGCCCTGTGGTTCGTGTTTTCGTAACGATTTGGTCCCTGGTGCTAACGGGCGTTAACTCCCAGCCGTTAAGTGATGGGCATTTTAGTCCTTTCGATATGTTCACCTTTTTCAGTTAAATTATAAAACCACAGGGGCCAACTTGTAATTTACTTTATTATTATATAATTAATTATATTTCTTTTTTTTTGAACATTCATCTTCCACTACGTCATGTATGTCCTTTCGTTATGTTCACCTTTTTTCAGTTAAACAAGTGTGTTCTTGGTAGAAGATGAATGTTCAAGAAAAATGAAATAATATTAATTGTATAACAATAAAGTAAATTACAAGTGAGGCCCCTGTGCTTTTATAATTTAACTAAAAAAAGGTGGACATAACGAAAGGACTAAAATGGCCTTCACTTAATGGCTGGGAGTTAACGCTCGTTAGCGCCAGGGACCAAATCGTCACGAAAACACGAACCACAGGGCCTAATTTGGAATAAAAAAATTGTAGGGACCATTTTCGTTATACTTTTGAAACCACAGGGACCAAATCCGTAATTTACTCCATTTTTAAAAGGATAACATACCTTTACAATTTTTGTTGTTTATACAGATTTTTGGAGTGTGCCAACAAAGCCCAAGGTGATAGTAAGAGAAAGAGGATGAACTTGAGAAAGGAGTAGGGCAGGTTAATCACATGGCGCCCAACTCAAGTATGTGGGCCTATGGGCCCAAATACACCATGGTTTTATTTTTGTTAATGGACTATCTTTTATTTTATATATTTTAATAAAAAAAATCATTATGTCATGATCATCGTGGTCGTCATTATCGTCTTTCACAGTATAGTCGTATTAATCGCATCCGACTTGATTGCCTTTGAATATCGAAAGAAACTTAAGATATTGTTTTTTGAAACATGGTAAAGCAATCAAACATGCACCACAACGAGTATTTGGACTTTTAACTCTTACATGTGTTACGAATTGATCATATTTGAATAGCGTCAGATGCATTGAATCTTTATTGAAAACATAGTAAAAGTTAGATACTTTTTTTAATGTTGACACTTTACATTCCTTTTGTATATGTTTACATAAAAACATATGTAACCAATTATTGAGACCAATATCCCGTTAGAAATTAACGTTGGTGCGATTTGTCATTTCTCGGCATGAAATTGTAGTTCTTGTAGATTTTGACGTTGAATTCCCTTGCAGGCACTCATAGCTGGAACAATATACAACACGATTCAAGATGAAGTTTTTGACGTATCAAACGAGACAAGCCAAATTATTATAACATTCATAGTTTAAAGTGTTGTTTGGCAAACATACTCTCGCTTATAAACTAACTTATTTTTTGAGTACACATTTGAATGGGCATAAGCAGGACGGATAATTAGAAAAAGAAAAAAGAGAATTTTTCAGGTCAAAAACATAATTTTATTGACTTGCTAGCTTAGTACCCCCGGTAATTTTTCGTCTGGGCCCCATCAATAAAAAAAGTCTCAAAATCAACCAAAAAAACACTTGAAATCGACAAAAAACTTAAAACCCCTTTGAAATCAACCAAAACAAACTTTAAAAAGCTCTTAAAACGGTGGATTTAGGCTAAAAATACATTGGACAACTTTGCGGGCATTTGATCTACCATAAAGATGTCCCTACTAGGAAAAAATTTTTGGATCCGCCAAATAAGTTGGCTTATTAGAAGTTTTTTTGTCATTTTTTCCAATTATAATCCTGTTTAATATTAATTAGTATTTATTACTATTAGTTATAAATAAATAAAAATCAAATATAACAATTCTAAGTTTGTTTATGTAAGTTACATAGAAGTTAGAGTTATATACTTATTTTGTTTCATAGATAATTAAACTGTAAAGCAATTTTAATAAAAAATTATATTGTTTTAAAAATTATTAATTAATTAGGATATATGAGGTTGATCAATTTTATTTTTATTCATATTATATGTAATGGTTATTTAAAATCATAAATTAATATAGATTTTTGAAAATTGTTTTAACAAATTCAAAATTTATAGTATATATATAATAATCAATTTTAATTTCTTTTAACTAACAATTTATATTATTTAATTTTATTTACTGTATTGTTTGTATTAATTAACATATTATATTATTAGAAATTTGTTTTAATTATATTATAAAATATCGTAATTGACTATTTTTTTTCAAGATGTTTTTTTGGTCATTTATATGTTTATCAACATAATTTGTTTATCGCTAGCTTATCAGCTACCAGCTAACTTACCAACCATCAACTAATTTTCCATTAATCGGCTACCTTATTTGCCAAACATAGCCTAAGAGTTATTTGGCAAATACTATAGAGCCATTCATATTCAGTTATTCATAAAATAAATTGCAACGGTCATGTAATTAAGAAAGTTATTAAAGTACAATACCATTTTGATATGATTTTCTTTTTGTAAGCGGATTAGAAGTAGAAAAAATAAACGATTTAAAAAGTCAAATTTTATTTAAATATTGATAGCTGAAATGACATAACGACATATTTCATCGGCTTATTGAACCAAGAATCCAAGATCAAGGTCCACCAAAAGCATGGTGCTATACAATTACCCTATCATTATTAACCGATAAAATCTTAAAATTGTTTATCTGATTGTTAACTTAAAATCCCATGAAATTAATCGAATTATATACATATATGAACAATACAAGAATTATTAAAAAAAAACATGAACAAAGTTTATTCTTACAAAATAAATATAACTAATATTTTTGTTATTCTCAAAAAAAAATCCCATGTATATAATAAGGGTGCGTTTGTTTCGCAGAATGATTTATGAAGGAATGAAATCTGTCAAAAGAATTGGAATCTGCAAGGAATTGGAATGGAATGTTGTCAGGTTTGACCACCTGTTTGGTTGACAGAATTGGAATGAAATCTATCAAAGGAATTGGAATATGTCTGTTTGGTTCACATAATTTAGCTTTGAAATTGAAAAGAATTTTCGACAAATGACCAAAATACCTTTTTTATAAAATAATTATTAAATACTTTAATGTGTAAAAAATATAATATACACAACCCAAAAATAAAAAATAAAATAAAAATAAAAACTAAATGTATTAAATTATATTAATAAAAATTAAAAATTAAAATTAAAATAAAAAACTAAAGTATTAAATTAAATGAGGGTATTTTTGTCATTTAGACAAATTTGGATGGAATGGAATTCAATTCCATCCATTTTGTATAGGAATGGTGAATTCTTTATTTGGGTGGAATTCATGGAATTCAATGTAACAACCCAATTTTTATAAAATAACATTAAACAATATTACAACCATAAACGGTTCCGACACAAGAAATTTACATAAGTTCTACTCTAAACTCGCAGTGGAAACACCTTCACAACCGAGATACTACAGGAAGCCCGACGATAATCTACAAGTCTTCACTAGCCTCTAGCCCTTCTACCTTGACACGACCTTCCATCATCATCAGATGAAACTCCATACACGACTAACAACTGAAAATGGTTTTAGTTTTTGAAAAGCGAGGGTTAGACCATGAGGCCTAGTGAATTCCCTCTTTAAAACAATTTCACACGCATAGCAGTATAAAACATTTAACCATTAAAGGTGATCGGAAACCCAGTTTAAATACTCGACTCCACATAAGGGGATAGCATAGTGGTCGCAACTTTCATTCACCTTACAAAGACAGGTACGACATTCACCTTACAAAGCCAGGCACGGCATTCACCTTACAAAGTCAGGCACGACATTCACCTTACAAAGCCAGGCACGACATTCGGGCATCAATAATAGTTTCCCACTGTGCAACCCGACTCTCCACGTAACAACATCATCACAAGCATATGCAATCAACATTTACGTATAAATGAACGTATAAACAACTTGCATGCAATTGTAAACATTTCCCTGTCATGTACAATAAAACCTTTCAAAAAGTTTAATCATGTCATCATGCTCGTAACCATAATCAGTTATGAAAACCTTTCGCAAAACATTTCATTCACACAAAGAAGGTAAGGGAACTCACCTTAGCCTTAGCACATCGACACACGCTCCGGAACACACTTTTAGCTCAAACCGAACACCTGAATTAGACGTCATAAGAATGGTGTTAACCATCTAATTACATCCCAAAACATCCCTACTAAGCCCCTAAGACAAACCCCCAAACGCTGCCTCGATTCTAGACCCGAAACACGAAGCGAACCGAAGGATGTTCACAAAACAGGGACTTACGCCACTTGTCCCGTGGTTTGCAAACCGCAGGACAAACCGTGTAACTCCCTGTTCGTCTTCCCCAAGTCTGCACAACCAAAATCAGTCCTAAATCTCAACTCTAATACCCCCAAAATGCTCCCAAATCGATTTTTAAGCATCCAAAACAAGATAAAGGATGTTCTAGACCTTTCCCCACAATTACCAAACAACAAAACATCATTTAATCTAATAAAATCTAACCAAAACCCAACTAATGATTCATCACTTTTACCCCAAACTCAAAACTCCATTAAAACCCAAAACCTTGCTAGAATCAACTTCCACCATTGAAATGGTGAAGGATTCTCAAAGGAGGTAATAAAATCCATAATCCAACTCTAGAACTCCCAATACATTAAACCCATGGATTTCCAAATTCAAAACATTAAAACACTAGAAAAATCTTACACCACACTCAACCAATTCATCCTTTCAAATGAAGAAAACAAGAGAGGGAAAGATTACCTTGAAGAAGATGAAGAAAAATCCACATTCAAGCATGAAGACTTTACCTTTCAACTTCTTCTACCCCCACCAAAGTATGCGAGGTTAAATTCTTCAATCTCCATCGTATCTGCCAAAATCTTACATTTAGACACCAACATCGATGTTTAAATATCCACTTCAATGATGAAAAGAATATCAATAATATCAGTGTTTTGTATTTAATCACAATCGGCAAATAAGTAACCACAGATTGAAATATTTCCCAAAAAAAAACTTGTAATTTTTATTATTGTGGTTGGAGTGAAACTTCTGAGAATTTTAAAGCATGAAGAATAAAATGTTTTAACTTTTAACCAATCAACCTATATATCTAGACGAAAGGATTGTGAGAATAGGAGTTAAGGTGACAAGTGTAAGAAGAGATTTGAACCCTTGATCACTTTTAATTAGTGTTGATATAATAGTTCAGATCAAGTCCCAAAATAACCCATGAATTAGCTTAGAAGAGGATTTTCAATTGATCTTCAATTATGATTGATTCAAGGGTGGAGATCCCTTCTTACCCTTCTCACGATAACCACTATTCTTACCGCAAACCAACTACATATACATCCTTTATCTTGTTTCTCATGACAGGACAATAAAACTATGGACCAGCAAAAATGCTGAAAAGGAGAAGTCAATGGTCTTATTTGTTTGGATGTTGAAACTAGATGGTATTAACCTTTTTGATCCGCTGAGAGCAATACCGATTTCTGGTTTATATGGTTATTTCATAGTTCAGTTTAAGCACCGAAGGTTGTGTTCTTTATTCATTCTATACTTCTCCAACTCGTAAAATCTCTTATCTTGTACAAAGAACTACTAGGCACTTCATAACATCACAAAAGGGGGCGTTTTTGTATCATGGTATGATTTATTCCAATTATTTAACTTTATAAATTAATCTTGTTTCGTCTGTCTGTCTTTTATATGCGCGATACAAAAAGTAGATTTACCCTTTAATAAATCTACATTGGGTATATTTTCGTATATATAATATCAATATTTAATTATATATAATATCAATATATATAATTATATATAATATCAATATTAGGAGAAAAGCTGATGTGGCGTTGATGTGGCATTGATGGCTTGAGGGCTTGCGGTACTGATGGCCTTATAAGCTACTTTTGCCAAACGTGACTTTTTTATCAGCTACCAGCTAGCTTATCAGCTAGTTTGCCATAGCCTTAACCGAACTGAAAACCAAATGTCTAAAAATACCTAGTTTATCTCATACCAAACTAAGACAATAACTGAAATATGCAATTGACCCAACTACTAACTGGTTAAGAACCGCCAAGCCATAGCCGGTCCCTACCAGACCGGGTCCCGGTCATCCACAGTTGGACCAGACTCATTTGACCATCTCTAGATCGACCGCTGGAATTGACATATAGTCGCACACAATTACAATTGTCCATGGACACAGCCATACAATCACAAGGATTTCATTTTCTTTTCAACTAAAATTCACAATATAAACTAGTCATTTGTTTCATGCTGAAATAAGCATCTATACGTTGTCACTTGTTAATGCAACATGTGTTTAATCAATATATAAATTAATATCGCTCTCCCTTTTTTTGGATTTAATTCGGTTCCAATTAAAAATTTGTTATTTACCATGAAGAAGTCCACGAGATCTAACAAGTTAAGTCGAGATTTGAATACGAAGTCGTGTTTGTTCAATTGATTCCTTATTTAATTATGTATATATGCAGGCACAATTATTGATCGTTTATTCATATAAAAATTAACATGGCCGAAATTCAATTAAAATGCAACTACAATACAAATATTTTGACGAGTATAATGAATAATTGTAGAAGAGAAGTAGAACTGACCGTGGGAAGTTGGATTTATAGTTTGATTTGTAACGAATAATCATATAAAGAACATAGGAATGAAATCTGTCAAAAGAATTGGAATCTGGAAGGAATTGGAATGGAATGTTGTCAGGTTTGACCACCTGTTTGGTTGACAGAATTGGAATGAAATCTATCAAAGGAATTGGAATATGTCTGTTTGGTTCACATAATTTAGCTTTGAAATTGGAAAGAATTTTCGACAAATGACCAAAATACCTTTTTTATAAAATAATTATTAAATACTTTAATGTGTAAAAAATATAATATACACAACCCAAAAATAAAAAATAAAATAAAAATAAAAACTAAATGTATTAAATTATATTAATAAAAATTAAAATTTAAAATTAAAATAAAAAACTAAAGTATTAAATTAAATGAGGGTATTTTTGTCATTTAGACAAATTTGGATGGAATGGAATTCAATTCCATCCATTTTGTATAGGAATGGTGAATTCTTTATTTGGGTGGAATTCATGGAATTCAATGTAACAACCCAATTTTTATAAAATAACATTAAACAATATTACAACCATAAACGGTTCCGACACAAGAAATTTACATAAGTTCTACTCTAAACTCGCAGTGGAAACACCTTCACAACCGAGATACTACAGGAAGCCCGACGGTAATCTACAAGTCTTCACTAGCCTCTAGCCCTTCTACCTTGACACGACCTTCCATCATCATCAGATGAAACTCCATACACGACTAACAACTGAAAATGGTTTTAGTTTTTGAAAAGCGAGGGTTAGACCATGAGGCCTAGTGAATTCCCTCTTTAAAACAATTTCACACGCATAGCAGTATAAAACATTTAACCATTAAAGGTGATCGGAAACCCAGTTTAAATACTCGACTCCACATAAGGGGATAGCATAGTGGTCGCAACTTTCATTCACCTTACAAAGACAGGTACGACATTCACCTTACAAAGCCAGGCACGGCATTCACCTTACAAAGTCAGGCACGACATTCACCTTACAAAGCCAGGCACGACATTCGGGCATCAATAATAGTTTCCCACTGTGCAACCCGACTCTCCACGTAACAACATCATCACAAGCATATGCAATCAACATTTACGTATAAATGAACGTATAAACAACTTGCATGCAATTGTAAACATTTCCCTGTCATGTACAATAAAACCTTTCAAAAAGTTTAATCATGTCATCATGCTCGTAACCATAATCAGTTATGAAAACCTTTCGCAAAACATTTCATTCACACAAAGAAGGTAAGGGAACTCACCTTAGCCTTAGCACATCGACACACGCTCCGGAACACACTTTTAGCTCAAACCGAACACCTGAATTAGACGTCATAAGAATGGTGTTAACCATCTAATTACATCCCAAAACATCCCTACTAAGCCCCTAAGACAAACCCCCAAACGCTGCCTCGATTCTAGACCCGAAACACGAAGCGAACCGAAGGATGTTCACAAAACAGGGACTTACGCCACTTGTCCCGTGGTTTGCAAACCGCAGGACAAACCGTGTAACTCCCTGTTCGTCTTCCCCAAGTCTGCACAACCAAAATCAGTCCGAAATCTCAACTCCAATACCCCCAAAATGCTCCCAAATCGATTTTTAAGCATCCAAAACAAGATAAAGGATGTTCTAGACCTTTCCCCACAATTACCAAACAACAAAACATCATTTAATCTAATAAAATCTAACCAAAACCCAACTAATGATTCATCACTTTTACCCCAAACTCAAAACTCCATTAAAACCCAAAACCTTGCTAGAATCAACTTCCACCATTGAAATGGTGAAGGATTCTCAAAGGAGGTAATAAAATCCATAATCCAACTCTAGAACTCCCAATACATTAAACCCATGGATTTCCAAATTCAAAACATTAAAACACTAGAAAAATCTTACACCACACTCAACCAATTCATCCTTTCAAATGAAGAAAACAAGAGAGGGAAAGATTACCTTGAAGAAGATGAAGAAAAATCCACATTCAAGCATGAAGACTTTACCTTTCAACTTCTTCTACCCCCACCAAAGTATGCGAGGTTAAATTCTTCAATCTCCATCGTATCTGCCAAAATCTTACATTTAGACACCAACATCGATGTTTAAATATCCACTTCAATGATGAAAAGAATATCAATAATATCAGTGTTTTGTATTTAATCACAATCGGCAAATAAGTAACCACAGATTGAAATATTTCCCAAAAAAAAACTTGTAATTTTTATTATTGTGGTTGGAGTGAAACTTCTGAGAATTTTAAAGCATGAAGAATAAAATGTTTTAACTTTTAACCAATCAACCTATATATCTAGACGAAAGGATTGTGAGAATAGGAGTTAAGGTGACAAGTGTAAGAAGAGATTTGAACCCTTGATCACTTTTAATTAGTGTTGATATAATAGTTCAGATCAAGTCCCAAAATAACCCATGAATTAGCTTAGAAGAGGATTTTCAATTGATCTTCAATTATGATTGATTCAAGGGTGGAGATCCCTTCTTACCCTTCTCACGATAACCACTATTCTTACCGCAAACCAACTACATATACATCCTTTATCTTGTTTCTCATGACAGGACAATAAAACTATGGACCAGCAAAAATGCTGAAAAGGAGAAGTCAATGGTCTTATTTGTTTGGATGTTGAAACTAGATGGTATTAACCTTTTTGATCCGCTGAGAGCAATACCGATTTCTGGTTTATATGGTTATTTCATAGTTCAGTTTAAGCACCGAAGGTTGTGTTCTTTATTCATTCTATACTTCTCCAACTCGTAAAATCTCTTATCTTGTACAAAGAACTACTAGGCACTTCATAACATCACAAAAGGGGGCGTTTTTGTATCATGGTATGATTTATTCCAATTATTTAACTTTATAAATTAATCTTGTTTCGTCTGTCTGTCTTTTATATGCGCGATACAAAAAGTAGATTTACCCTTTAATAAATCTACATTGGGTATATTTTCGTATATATAATATCAATATTTAATTATATATAATATCAATATATATAATTATATATAATATCAATATTAGGAGAAAAGCTGATGTGGCGCTGATGTGGCATTGATGGCTTGAGGGCTTGCGGTACTGATGGCCTTATAAGCTACTTTTGCCAAACGTGACTTTTTTATCAGCTACCAGCTAGCTTATCAGCTAGTTTGCCATAGCCTTAACCGAACTGAAAACCAAATGTCTAAAAATACCTAGTTCATCTCATACCAAACTAAGACAATAACTGAAATATGCAATTGACCCAACTACTAACTGGTTAAGAACCGCCAAGCCATAGCCGGTCCCTACCAGACCGGGTCCCGGTCATCCACAGTTGGACCAGACTCATTTGACCATCTCTAGATCGACCGCTGGAATTGACATATAGTCGCACACAATTACAATTGTCCATGGACACAGCCATACAATCACAAGGATTTCATTTTCTTTTCAACTAAAATTCACAATATAAACTAGTCATTTGTTTCATGCTGAAATAAGCATCTATACGTTGTCACTTGTTAATGCAACATGTGTTTAATCAATATATAAATTAATATCGCTCTCCCTTTTTTTGGATTTAATTCGGTTCCAATTAAAAATTTGTTATTTACCATGAAGAAGTCCACGAGATCTAACAAGTTAAGTCGAGATTTGAATACGAAGTCGTGTTTGTTCAATTGATTCCTTATTTAATTATGTATATATGCAGGCACAATTATTGATCGTTTATTCATATAAAAATTAACATGGCCGAAATTCAATTAAAATGCAACTACAATACAAATATTTTGACGAGTATAATGAATAATTGTAGAAGAGAAGTAGAACTGACCGTGGGAAGTTGGATTTATAGTTTGATTTGTAACGAATAATCATATAAAGAACATAGGAATGAAATCTGTCAAAAGAATTGGAATCTGGAAGGAATTGGAATGGAATGTTGTCAGGTTTGACCACCTGTTTGGTTGACAGAATTGGAATGAAATCTATCAAAGGAATTGGAATATGTCTGTTTGGTTCACATAATTTAGCTTTGAAATTGGAAAGAATTTTCGACAAATGACCAAAATACCTTTTTTATAAAATAATTATTAAATACTTTAATGTGTAAAAAATATAATATACACAACCCAAAAATAAAAAATAAAATAAAAATAAAAACTAAATGTATTAAATTATATTAATAAAAATTAAAAACTAAAATTAAAATAAAAAACTAAAGTATTAAATTAAATGAGGGTATTTTTGTCATTTAGACAAATTTGGATGGAATGGAATTCAATTCCATCCATTTTGTATAGGAATGGTGAATTCTTTATTTGGGTGGAATTCATGGAATTCAATGTAACAACCCAATTTTTATAAAATAACATTAAACAATATTACAACCATAAACGGTTCCGACACAAGAAATTTACATAAGTTCTACTCTAAACTCGCAGTGGAAACACCTTCACAACCGAGATACTACAGGAAGCCCGACGGTAATCTACAAGTCTTCACTAGCCTCTAGCCCTTCTACCTTGACACGACCTTCCATCATCATCAGATGAAACTCCATACACGACTAACAACTGAAAATGGTTTTAGTTTTTGAAAAGCGAGGGTTAGACCATGAGGCCTAGTGAATTCCCTCTTTAAAACAATTTCACACGCATAGCAGTATAAAACATTTAACCATTAAAGGTGATCGGAAACCCAGTTTAAATACTCGACTCCACATAAGGGGATAGCATAGTGGTCGCAACTTTCATTCACCTTACAAAGACAGGTACGACATTCACCTTACAAAGCCAGGCACGGCATTCACCTTACAAAGTCAGGCACGACATTCACCTTACAAAGCCAGGCACGACATTCGGGCATCAATAATAGTTTCCCACTGTGCAACCCGACTCTCCACGTAACAACATCATCACAAGCATATGCAATCAACATTTACGTATAAATGAACGTATAAACAACTTGCATGCAATTGTAAACATTTCCCTGTCATGTACAATAAAACCTTTCAAAAAGTTTAATCATGTCATCATGCTCGTAACCATAATCAGTTATGAAAACCTTTCGCAAAACATTTCATTCACACAAAGAAGGTAAGGGAACTCACCTTAGCCTTAGCACATCGACACACGCTCCGGAACACACTTTTAGCTCAAACCGAACACCTGAATTAGACGTCATAAGAATGGTGTTAACCATCTAATTACATCCCAAAACATCCCTACTAAGCCCCTAAGACAAACCCCCAAACGCTGCCTCGATTCTAGACCCGAAACACGAAGCGAACCGAAGGATGTTCACAAAACAGGGACTTACGCCACTTGTCCCGTGGTTTGCAAACCGCAGGACAAACCGTGTAACTCCCTGTTCGTCTTCCCCAAGTCTGCACAACCAAAATCAGTCCGAAATCTCAACTCTAATACCCCCAAAATGCTCCCAAATCGATTTTTAAGCATCCAAAACAAGATAAAGGATGTTCTAGACCTTTCCCCACAATTACCAAACAACAAAACATCATTTAATCTAATAAAATCTAACCAAAACCCAACTAATGATTCATCACTTTTACCCCAAACTCAAAACTCCATTAAAACCCAAAACCTTGCTAGAATCAACTTCCACCATTGAAATGGTGAAGGATTCTCAAAGGAGGTAATAAAATCCATAATCCAACTCTAGAACTCCCAATACATTAAACCCATGGATTTCCAAATTCAAAACATTAAAACACTAGAAAAATCTTACACCACACTCAACCAATTCATCCTTTCAAATGAAGAAAACAAGAGAGGGAAAGATTACCTTGAAGAAGATGAAGAAAAATCCACATTCAAGCATGAAGACTTTACCTTTCAACTTCTTCTACCCCCACCAAAGTATGCGAGGTTAAATTCTTCAATCTCCATCGTATCTGCCAAAATCTTACATTTAGACACCAACATCGATGTTTAAATATCCACTTCAATGATGAAAAGAATATCAATAATATCAGTGTTTTGTATTTAATCACAATCGGCAAATAAGTAACCACAGATTGAAATATTTCCCAAAAAAAAACTTGTAATTTTTATTATTGTGGTTGGAGTGAAACTTCTGAGAATTTTAAAGCATGAAGAATAAAATGTTTTAACTTTTAACCAATCAACCTATATATCTAGACGAAAGGATTGTGAGAATAGGAGTTAAGGTGACAAGTGTAAGAAGAGATTTGAACCCTTGATCACTTTTAATTAGTGTTGATATAATAGTTCAGATCAAGTCCCAAAATAACCCATGAATTAGCTTAGAAGAGGATTTTCAATTGATCTTCAATTATGATTGATTCAAGGGTGGAGATCCCTTCTTACCCTTCTCACGATAACCACTATTCTTACCGCAAACCAACTACATATACATCCTTTATCTTGTTTCTCATGACAGGACAATAAAACTATGGACCAGCAAAAATGCTGAAAAGGAGAAGTCAATGGTCTTATTTGTTTGGATGTTGAAACTAGATGGTATTAACCTTTTTGATCCGCTGAGAGCAATACCGATTTCTGGTTTATATGGTTATTTCATAGTTCAGTTTAAGCACCGAAGGTTGTGTTCTTTATTCATTCTATACTTCTCCAACTCGTAAAATCTCTTATCTTGTACAAAGAACTACTAGGCACTTCATAACATCACAAAAGGGGGCGTTTTTGTATCATGGTATGATTTATTCCAATTATTTAACTTTATAAATTAATCTTGTTTCGTCTGTCTGTCTTTTATATGCGCGATACAAAAAGTAGATTTACCCTTTAATAAATCTACATTGGGTATATTTTCGTATATATAATATCAATATTTAATTATATATAATATCAATATATATAATTATATATAATATCAATATTAGGAGAAAAGCTGATGTGGCGCTGATGTGGCATTGATGGCTTGAGGGCTTGCGGTACTGATGGCCTTATAAGCTACTTTTGCCAAACGTGACTTTTTTATCAGCTACCAGCTAGCTTATCAGCTAGTTTGCCATAGCCTTAACCGAACTGAAAACCAAATGTCTAAAAATACCTAGTTCATCTCATACCAAACTAAGACAATAACTGAAATATGCAATTGACCCAACTACTAACTGGTTAAGAACCGCCAAGCCATAGCCGGTCCCTACCAGACCGGGTCCCGGTCATCCACAGTTGGACCAGACTCATTTGACCATCTCTAGATCGACCGCTGGAATTGACATATAGTCGCACACAATTACAATTGTCCATGGACACAGCCATACAATCACAAGGATTTCATTTTCTTTTCAACTAAAATTCACAATATAAACTAGTCATTTGTTTCATGCTGAAATAAGCATCTATACGTTGTCACTTGTTAATGCAACATGTGTTTAATCAATATATAAATTAATATCGCTCTCCCTTTTTTTGGATTTAATTCGGTTCCAATTAAAAATTTGTTATTTACCATGAAGAAGTCCACGAGATCTAACAAGTTAAGTCGAGATTTGAATACGAAGTCGTGTTTGTTCAATTGATTCCTTATTTAATTATGTATATATGCAGGCACAATTATTGATCGTTTATTCATATAAAAATTAACATGGCCGAAATTCAATTAAAATGCAACTACAATACAAATATTTTGACGAGTATAATGAATAATTGTAGAAGAGAAGTAGAACTGACCGTGGGAAGTTGGATTTATAGTTTGATTTGTAACGAATAATCATATAAAGAACATAGGAATGAAATCTGTCAAAAGAATTGGAATCTGGAAGGAATTGGAATGAAATGTTGTCAGGTTTGACCACCTGTTTGGTTGACAGAATTGGAATGAAATCTATCAAAGGAATTGGAATATGTCTGTTTGGTTCACATAATTTAGCTTTGAAATTGGAAAGAATTTTCGACAAATGACCAAAATACCTTTTTTATAAAATAATTATTAAATACTTTAATGTGTAAAAAATATAATATACACAACCCAAAAATAAAAAATAAAATAAAAATAAAAACTAAATGTATTAAATTATATTAATAAAAATTAAAAACTAAAATTAAAATAAAAAACTAAAGTATTAAATTAAATGAGGGTATTTTTGTCATTTAGACAAATTTGGATGGAATGGAATTCAATTCCATCCATTTTGTATAGGAATGGTGAATTCTTTATTTGGGTGGAATTCATGGAATTCAATGTAACAACCCAATTTTTATAAAATAACATTAAACAATATTACAACCATAAACGGTTCCGACACAAGAAATTTACATAAGTTCTACTCTAAACTCGCAGTGGAAACACCTTCACAACCGAGATACTACAGGAAGCCCGACGGTAATCTACAAGTCTTCACTAGCCTCTAGCCTTTCTACCTTGACACGACCTTCCATCATCATCAGATGAAACTCCATACACGACTAACAACTGAAAATGGTTTTAGTTTTTGAAAAGCGAGGGTTAGACCATGAGGCCTAGTGAATTCCCTCTTTAAAACAATTTCACACGCATAGCAGTATAAAACATTTAACCATTAAAGGTGATCGGAAACCCAGTTTAAATACTCGACTCCACATAAGGGGATAGCATAGTGGTCGCAACTTTCATTCACCTTACAAAGACAGGTACGACATTCACCTTACAAATCCAGGCACGGCATTCACCTTACAAAGTCATGCACGACATTCACCTTACAAAGCCAGGCACGACATTCGGGCATCAATAATAGTTTCCCACTGTGCAACCCGACTCTCCACGTAACAACATCATCACAAGCATATGCAATCAACATTTACGTATAAATGAACGTATAAACAACTTGCATGCAATTGTAAACATTTCCCTGTCATGTACAATAAAACCTTTCAAAAAGTTTAATCATGTCATCATGCTCGTAACCATAATCAGTTATGAAAACCTTTCGCAAAACATTTCATTCACACAAAGAAGGTAAGGGAACTCACCTTAGCCTTAGCACATCGACACACGCTCCGGAACACACTTTTAGCTCAAACCGAACACCTGAATTAGACGTCATAAGAATGGTGTTAACCATCTAATTACATCCCAAAACATCCCTACTAAGCCCCTAAGACAAACCCCCAAACGCTGCCTCGATTCTAGACCCGAAACACAAAGCGAACCGAAGGATGTTCACAAAACAGGGACTTACGCCACTTGTCCCGTGGTTTGCAAACCGCAGGACAAACCGTGTAACTCCCTGTTCGTCTTCCCCAAGTCTGCACAACCAAAATCAGTCCGAAATCTCAACTCCAATACCCCCAAAATGCTCCTAAATCGATTTTTAAGCATCCAAAACAAGATAAAGGATGTTCTAGACCTTTCCCCACAATTACCAAACAACAAAACATCATTTAATCTAATAAAATCTAACCAAAACCCAACTAATGATTCATCACTTTTACCCCAAACTCAAAACTCCATTAAAACCCAAAACCTTGCTAGAATCAACTTCCACCATTGAAATGGTGAAGGATTCTCAAAGGAGGTAATAAAATCCATAATCCAACTCTAGAACTCCCAATACATTAAACCCATGGATTTCCAAATTCAAAACATTAAAACACTAGAAAAATCTTACACCACACTCAACCAATTCATCATTTCAAATGAAGAAAACAAGAGAGGGAAAGATTACCTTGAAGAAGATGAAGAAAAATCCACATTCAGCTCCAAATCCAAACTCTCTCTTTAAGAGCCTTCAAACTCCTCCAAGTCTTCCTCTAGCCACCCACAATACGTTTGAACAACCAAAAATGAAGATACTTAGGGTTTTACCCCTTTCTATACCAATTCACATTTTCTGATTTGCAACCAAGCCCCCAAAGTTGTACACTTCACACATTAGCCCCAAAATCTATATTTACTCTAACCTTTGCAAGAAGAATAAAAATATGGGGTGTTACATCACCTCCTCCTTATTAGAATTCCGTCCTCGGAATTCCATTGTCGGGCCCATGCTGCGATAGGAGTTAACTTCTGACTTCCAATGCTTATACTGCCCCAAAAATTTCTTAAGGAGTTGCAACAACATCTCTACAAGATCAGTCTCTTTGCCTTTCAAATTCTCGACCATCCAGCCCCAAAGATTGTTCCTGACGATATGACAAAATCTGACTCCTCAAATATACACATTGCTAGCGATGATACACTATACTGCTTTCCAACCCATACTCGCTATAAAGGTTAAAACACACCAAAACGTTCCAGATTTTCACCGAGTGCAATTAACTCATCCATTAACTCTCCAAATCTCTCTATAACCGCCATAATGCATTACAATGTGGCCCAACTCAACATCTTCTTGGAACACACTACTCCAATCCTTAGGAAAGGTTTTCCTGCCTTGAGATCGAAATTACTCATACTTTCCGATCCAATCCTCTTAGTCCCAATCACTTATCCATCCCTCTTTGATCAGAACTGACAACGTACGACATTCCTTGAAATCGTTCCTCAGCCGGCTACAACGCTCTTTGGTCGGTATCATGCCAACCATACAAACTTGCAATTTCTTCGATCAAACATACTACTCACACCAAAATACCCTCTTGAGAGAAAACGACTCTACTCGAGTCAACGCCGCAATAACCCGAATCTCTAAACGGACACTGATCACTCTCTTCATCGACATTACACAAGATTACCCTGATATCGTTACCTGTAACGTCCCAAAAATTACAAGCAATTTTAAATTTTTAAATAAACAATTCATTTATAACAACTCATTAAATGAATCCCAACGTTTCGTTTGCTAACTCATAATTATTATCTTTATAATAAGAACCAGCGGAATAAACGTTTAATTAATAAAACCATAAAACAACCAGCTCTCCTCGCGCGCCAGTGTGTACTTGTCACGCCTTGGAGCCGCTCGGACCTGAAACCACAGTTTATTGGGAAAGGGTAAGCACGAAGCTTAGTGAATTCCAACACATGCGCAGATAGGAATTATATACACATCACCCCTATCCGCACATAAGCAACAACATCACAGTTACATAAAACGAGTAAACGCCTACAAGTAATTATGTATCCAACACCTCAGTACCATCGAGGCCTCGGTCCCACCGAATTGTAATGTATCCAACACCTCAGTACCATCGAGGCCTCGGTCCCACCGAATTGTAATGTATCCAACACCTCAGTACCATCGAGGCCTCGGTCCCACCGAATTGTAATGTAACCAACACCTCAGTACCATCGAGGCCTCGGTCCCACCGAATTGTAATGTAACCAACACCTCAGTACCATCGAGGCCCCGGTCCCACCGAATTGTAATGTAACCAACACCTCAGTACCATCGAGGCCTCGGTCCCACCGAATTGTAATGTAACACATTTATACCAAGCATTCAAACCAATCAAATATTACACACCACAAACAACTAGTTCACACCACAAAGACAGTAGTACATACAAACTATTATGACATGCATACAACCCCTAACTACACAGTGAGAGAACTCACCTCGAATGCGCGCCCGGCTTAATAACACAATTCAAGCTTCACAATTACGGTCACTTCCCAGCACCTAAATGCATGTTAAAACGTGTCAATACGAGACCCGGACTCTATGACACGACACACGCTTAAACCGTCACTAAAACTAAATTCCGCTCACCCAAAACAGGTCTGTTCGGGACCTGTTTCGACCCCTTTAAACCCAGAAAATTCCCAATATTATTTCATGACCAGAAAGTACTCTGAGTTAGGGTTCCAAGGACATATTATCCACCTCCTAACGATTTTTCTACATTTAATTACGGATTTTATAAGATCAGCCCGCAGAACAGCGAAAAAGCAGCACTTATCAGTATAAAACGACGATTTGGCCTAAGCTACGTTCCGAACTGGATTTTGCACAAAACACAGAAAAGTTTAGAGACTCAAAAAGGGAACTTTTGGCACCGAAATCACCCCAATCCGAGTTACGAGGAAAAAGTTATGGCTTACGCAAGACAGAGGCAGATTACTGAATTGTTTTACATGAAATGACTAACTGCTGTAAAAACGACCACTTTTTCACCTAGCTAGAGGCCGAACCAGATCTCCGCTAAAACACGGAAACTGTGCCCGACCCAGAACGTGAACCGTGGGCACCAGTTTCGGCTCAATCCGAGTTACAACGGGAAAGTTGTGATCAAACGAAAACTGGACAGCACACTTAGAATCTACATAAAATCACGATTTATAAAAACGGTATAAACGATTCGGGTTTGCAACTCGGTTTCACCCGATCAGGGTCTTAGGTATCGAGGGCTGGGCAAGACCATGCACCACCCACTGCCACTTCCACACCACCACCGCCGGTGGTGGTCTCCGGCAGCCACCGCCTGCAGCGGCCAAGGCCGCATGCGGCGGCAGCGGCGGTGGCGTTGGGTTATCGGCGACTAGGACAAGAAGAAACGAAACGAGGGTTACGGATTACCTTGCGACGATGCCACGTAACCGCACTCGATCCCCCCTCTCTCGAAACTCCGGCGAACAGCAGGTAGCGGCGGCGGGAACCTCCGGCAACGGCGACTTCCAACCTGTCTTCCCTCTCTCTCTCTCTCTTGCGATCTCTCTTACTCTCTTCTCGGCGGCAATACAAGGAACAAGGAAGAAATAGATCGTAGGGTTTTTGGTTTGTTGTTTAGTCGTGAAACAAGAAAGAAAAAAAAAAAAACGGCGGGGCCAAACCAATTTCACCCACTTGCCACTTTTGGTCCATGGGTTTTTAGGGTATGACCATTCTTCTCCAAATTAGCAAGGATTTAACAATTAGTCCCTAAGTGTCAAGATTAAAACGTTTTAGGTCTTAGGCGTTTAACCCCGTTAACAAAAAAAACGTTTATAGGTAACACAATTTAAATAAATAATTTAGCAAAATAAAACGTACCGGGATACGGGCTTTACAATTCTCCCCCACTTGAATCAGACTTCGTCCCCGAAGTCTATGCCCGTGAATAGTTCTGGATAGCTCTCCCTCATCTCAACCTCAGGTTTCCAAGCCCACGCGGAACCCATTCTGAGTTGCCACTGGACTTTCACTAACTGGAACCTAATTCCTCACGCCGTCTAAGAATTTCCCGATTACTTCCTTACTAACAACACTCCTCCAAGAACACTGAAAATTATGATTGGAAGAACACTCCAACAACTGGATTCATTCCTAGTCAAACGACTTCAGTTACCTCCCAACCTTAGATGTTCCATACATCCCGATTCAACTTCCGAGTTCTAATCATTCTAAAGATGCTCACCAATATATCCTACAGGATACTCGAATCCGATCATTCCTACCATTAATTGCCGATTAACTTCTACGGGTTCTACTAGACTCCCAAAATTCACAATGAACCACATTAACAAACATCGGCCCCCAGCCGGACATCGGTCCAACCGAATAAGTACAACCATCGGCCCAGCCGAATATCGGTCCAACCGAATAAATACAAACATCGGCCACCCGCCGAACATCGGTCCAACCGATTACAATAACAAACATCGGCCACCCGCCGAACATCGGTCCAACCGATTATCATGAATCACATAAGCATGGTATTATCCTAGACACTAACACAAATAGATATCCCCCACAACCAAATCAACTAACACACACGTAGGTCATTCCACCATAACCATCCATCACAAGTGATCATTTCAGGGTTACTACTACCGTCACCATGATTATCTTAAAATCGGCTACAACTCTCCGATTATACTAAAGGTGTTTGGCCTCAAGCCCAAAAGTCGACACCTAAATATACCACCTACCTCAAAATGGTTGATGCGCATTTATTCTCTAAATAATAAAGTCATCAATCCCTTAACCGATACTATTCGGCCTACAGTACTAACGCGCGTGGAATATCTACCTTCCACCGTCGACGTATCATCCACACTTGCTCTACGAAGCCAAGTCACACTGTATCAAAGATACACCTTAACGTCTACCTCCCAGGTAACGCCTCAAGACCCAGCACACCAGAACTACCTCCCAGGTAAGTGCCCACAACTATATCCTCCTAGTACCTACTGGAAGGTCTAGGTTAAAACACATGAATATCGGGGTCCCACCCCGAGATACCCAACCGACCATTACCAACGACTGACTAACGTGTCTAAGGATCCAAAGCAAACAGCCTACCAACAACATGCCTATTCCGGATTGACTCACTCACCCAAACATGTAAACACTCAACGTGCAAAGAATGCCAAACGGTGCGACAAAAACAACTCATCAACTAGACTCCACATCGAGCCATTAAAACCGGGCAATTGGCCCATGACTAACTCCAAGTCAAAACCGAGCAAAATGCTCCACGCTTGCTAGACCCATAGGTCAGAAAATGCGTTTAAACAAAGTTTAAGCAAGCAATACTCTGAAATCAACCTTAGTCCCAGACTCAACACGGGTTAAACAAAAGAGTTTTCCAAAAGGACTCACACCCTTAAAATTCTCGAAATGACACATGACACTTAAAAGCACATTTCCCCAAATGGTTTACAAAATCATTTACAAAATATTTTCAACATCAGGATTTTCATCTCAAAAAGATCGTATGTAATAAAACTACTATTACCAGATCGATAGTTACGCAAAACTGGACACGCTCGTCCCACATAGGAAAATCATGTTGAAAATCGTTCCATTGCAGTTCGGTTTACTCACACAAAAGCAAAGCGTAATAAATAATTTCTTTAAAATGAAGCGCCTCGATTCCAGTATGGATTGACTCATGACGTGCACTTAAAGTAACCGCTTGACCTTAAACAGGGTGCGACAAAGGTGTGCACATAATTCAAAATAAGTTTCACGACATTTGATTCAAAATTTCTTCTTTTTAATCACAAAAATGACGTGGCACAGGGTTCGCCACAAATTTTTCGCGCGTCAGCTAATCACACAAAACGATGACACGGTTTACAAATATATTTTTGTTAAAACACAACTGTCTCGTGTAAGTTTCAAACTTGAAGACAGAAACCAGTCCACTTCTATTAATTAGAAATATCGACTAAAACCTCATAAAATCTCAAACTGGGGGCAGGCATGCAAGCTTGTAACACTTCCTCAAGTTTCGTACTTGGGACATATAACGTCAAAACATTATAGTTTAAAAATGTATTTATCGAAAATGCTCAAAATATTCGTTTCCTCCAAAGCAAAAGTTTTTAATTTCCCCAAAAAAATGATCGGTAATTCTAAATTAACTGAATGTCAAAAATCTACGCATTTATATTTCCAAAATATAACACATTGTAATCGTATGCATGATGTTCACAACATTAAAACACTCCTTGGATCAAATGGTCTTTCATTTCGACAAAAAGGAACTAAAACATTTTCATGCACGACTCGTTCATCAAAATGTCGAGAACAAAGGTTACCCCAGTATGCATACCCCCAAGTCGATAAATCGCATTTTCATGGAAATGTCAATAAAACCTTTAGCTGACTAAAAAGCGCACTAAACAACTTCTTATGAAATGTTACCAAAATTCCTCCATGCATCAGCTATGTCACGCATGAATCAATCCACACACTGAACTATTTGCAATAAAACACTTAGTAACACAAACTCTCGAAAAAAAGTTAAGCGACACTAGAATTCCAAACTCATTTTAAACAAATCACCGACAAAGTTTGTAACTCTCGTTATAAAAAGGTTTCATGCACTTTCAAAACCATAATTCGACATCTTGTGTGTGTGCTAAACATTTCCCAAAATTCCAAAACACAATCCATATAAGGATTGGAAACACAAAAATTAGTTAATGCAATCCTATTTTCAAAATAAACTCTGTGCATGACTCAGTCGGCATTCAACGTCTCGACTCATACTCCTCCATACCTCTCCAAACCACTATCGTCCTCCGGACAATTAAACCTCTTAGGGAAAGATGGGAAATTACGTCAAATAATCCCTACGATTTTTCCTCAAATCAAAGTCGACTCTATAAGCCTATGACTCTAGCGCAATCTTCCATCTTGGCCCGAAATGACCTACTTACAACAAACATCGTCGACATCGTCACTCAAAGTGACTAATACTAGAATCGTCCTTCTATTCCAACGACTACTGGATTAGATCCTTCACCACTACCCTCAACGATCATTACATCTAAGCAAGTCAAGTACACACATGTACCAGTGGATCTACTATAGTTGTCTCTCCTCGTGACGGCTATTCTGGGTAGACAATACAACGCGTTATTAGCACATAATAACTCATACTAACAACACTCACGCTCAACTCCTTGGATTCCTCGTGACTTCCCCGACTCGAGCATTGATCCTGTGCTTCCGGTAGTAGGAGCTCTACTACTACCTTCCACACCTATCATCACTCGTTCCGAGTCCCATCCCAAGGATCCAAGTAGTTTCTCGCCGAAACTATACACATAATACAATTAATCCACACATGCCAGTTCGAGAACATATCCTAAACAGGCAAACTCATACAACTACTGTATATATAAAACCATCGGTCTCCCCGATCAGACAACCACAATTGTATACATAATAAACCATCGGTCACCCCGATCATACAACAACAATTAAATATATAAATAACCATATGCATGCACCAGCATATATATACATCCACCCTTCCCAGCTCCCTAGGAATTTCCTCTTATCCCACTACCCTTGCTACTACCGAATCCCTACTAATTATGACGAGTGACCTTGCGAATACCCGATTATATGCAGTGCGAAATAAATAGACAGTCGAATACAAGACTCTATCCTAGAACGGTTGGACTCAAACAAGAGCTGCGCAATAGAACTAAATCGAATATTCTAAGGCTATAAATCTCTTACTGCATACAACCTAGAGGGCATCCACTTAGTAACCTATCATAATTCGCATAAATTCCTAATAGCAAGCAGTTCAACATACCGCATAGTGTCAACAACATGCAATCTAGCATGCATACTCTATGATCTAGAAAGCAATAAAACACTAAGTACTGTACCTTTTCCCTTGGCTCCGGCTGACTGTACACACTGCGCCATCGATCACCGTTTCTCAAACGCGTTTTCCTTTCTTTTATTTTCCAAAAAGATTTAATAAAGAATTTGAAAATTTCCCAGCCGCAACTTGAGACCAAACACACCGAGGTGCGTTTGATTCACTCAAGTTGTGCTCTGATACCAAGTTGTAACGTCCCAAAAATTACAAGCAATTTTAAATTTTTAAATAAACAATTCATTTATAACAACTCATTAAATGAATCCCAACGTTTCGTTTGCTAACTCATAATTATTATCTTTATAATAAGAACCAGCGGAATAAACGTTTAATTAATAAAACCATAAAACAACCAGCTCTCCTCGCGCGCCAGTGTGTACTTGTCACGCCTTGGAGCCGCTCGGACCTGAAACCACAGTTTATTAGGAAAGGGTAAGCACGAAGCTTAGTGAATTCCAACACATGCGCAGATAGGAATTATATACACATCACCCCTATCCGCACATAAGAAACAACATCACAGTTACATAAAACGAGTAAACGCCTACAAGTAATTATGTATCCAACACCTCAGTACCATCGAGGCCTCGGTCCCACCGAATTGTAATGTATCCAACACCTCAGTACCATCGAGGCCTCGGTCCCACCGAATTGTAATGTATCCAACACCTCAGTACCATCGAGGCCTCAGTCCCACCGAATTGTAATGTAACCAACACCTCAGTACCATCGAGGCCTCGGTCCTACCGAATTGTAATGTAACCAACACCTCAGTACCATCGAGGCCCCGGTCCCACCGAATTGTAATGTAACCAACACCTCAGTACCATCGAGGCCTCGGTCCCACCGAATTGTAATGTAACACATTTATACCAAGCATTCAAACCAATCAAATATTACACACCACAAACAACTAGTTCACACCACAAAGACAGTAGTACATACAAACTATTATGACATCCATACAACCCCTAACTACACAGTGAGAGAACTCACCTCGAATGCGTGCCCAGCTTAATAACACAATTCAAGCTTCACAATTACGGTCACTTCCCAGCACCTAAATGCATGTTAAAATGTGTCAATACGAGACCCGGACTCTATGACACGACACACGCTTAAACCGTCACTAAAACTAAATTCCGCTCACCCAAAACAGGTCTGTTCGGGACCTGTTTCGACCCCTTTAAACCCAGAAAATTCCCAATATTATTTCATGACCAGAAAGTACTCTGAGTTAGGGTTCCAAGGACATATTATCCACCTCCTAACGATTTTTCTACATTTAATTACGGATTTTATAAGATCAGCCCGCAGAACAGCGAAAAAGCAGCACTTATCAGTATAAAACGACGATTTGGCCTACGCTACGTTCCGAACTGGATTTTGCACAAAACACAGAAAAGTTTAGAGACTCAAAAAGGGAACTTTTGGCACCGAAATCACCCCAATCCGAGTTACGAGGAAAAAGTTATGGCTTACGCAAGACAGAGGCAGATTACTGAATTGTTTTACATGAAATGACTAACTGCTGTAAAAACGACCACTTTTTCACCTAGCTAGAGGCCGAACCAGATCTCCGCTAAAACACGGAAACTGTGCCCGACCCAGAACGTGAACCGTGGGCACCAGTTTCGGCTCAATCCGAGTTACAACGGGAAAGTTGTGATCAAACGAAAACTGGACAGCACACTTAGAATCTACATAAAATCACGATTTATAAAAACGGTATAAACGATTCGGGTTTGCAACTCAGTTTCACCCGATCAGGGTCTTAGGTATCGAGGGCTGGGCAAGACCATGCACCACCCACTGCCACTTCCACACCACCACCGCCGGTGGTGGTCTCCGGCAGCCACCGCCTGCAGCGGCCAAGGCCGCATGCGGCGGCAGCGGCGGTGGCGTTGGGTTATCGGCGACTAGGACAAGAAGAAACGAAACGAGGGTTACGGATTACCTTGCGACGATGCCACGTAACCGCACTCGATCCTCCCTCTCTCGAAACTCCGGCGAACAGCAGGTAGCGGCGGCGGGAACCTCCGGCAACGGCGACTTCCAACCGGTCTTCCCTCTCTCTCTCTCTCTCTTGCGATCTCTCTTACTCTCTTCTCGGCGGCAATACAAGGAACAAGGAAGAAATAGATCGTAGGGTTTTTGGTTTGTTGTTTAGTCGTGAAACAAGAAAGAAAAAAAAAGTAAACGGCGGGGCCAAACCAATTTCACCCACTTGCCACTTTTGGTCCATGGGTTTTTAGGGTATGACCATTCTTCTCCAAATTAGCAAGGATTTAACAATTAGTCCCTAAGTGTCAAGATTAAAACGTTTTAGGTCTTAGGGTTTAACCCCGTTAACAAAAAAAAACGTTTATAGGTAACACAATTTAAATAAATAATTTAGCAAAATAAAACGTACCGGGATACGGGCTTTACATTACCGCATTCTCACAACTGTATAACATTCTTATCAAAAGGAAGAACACCATCCCACCAATACAGTTTTCACCTGGTACTATTTACGTTTCCTCAAAATCACACCGATCACACGTGCCACAATAGTTACCAATCAACGGTCCAAATTCACAACAATTACTAAGCCATAACTCGTTCCTATACACAATTATATTCCTCGCCAAATCCACCGAATGGTTCCACTAAATAGGATTTACCACCAAAATTCACTTGCCCTCCCACAAAGAGGAGTGACCAAGCTCACTCAAACGATCTCAATGAATCGAGTACCGAACGACACGCTCACGAGGAGCATTCTCCCCGACAATACCGAATCTAATCCAAAGGTCTCTCAACCAGGGCACTCCATCCGACCACTTGTTTCCATTCTAACTTAATACTCTAAAGATACCATTTGTAACAACTCAATTTCTATAAAATAACATTAAACAATATTACAACCAAAAACGGTCCCGACACAAGAAATTTACATAAGTTCTACTCTAAACTCGCAGTGGAAACACCTTCACAACCGAGATACTACAGGAAGCCCGACGGTAATCTACAAGTCTTCACTAGCCTCTAGCCCTTCTACCTTGACACGACCTTCCATCATCATCAGATGAAACTCCATACACGACTAACACCTGAAAATGGTTTTAGTTTTTGAAAAGCGAGGGTTAGACCATGAGGCCTAGTGAATTCCCTCTTTAAAACAATTTCACACGCATAGCAGTATAAAACATTTAACCATTAAAGGTGATCGGAAACCCAGTTTAAATACTCGACTCCACATAAGGGGATAGCACAGTGGTCGCAACTTTCATTCACCTTACAAAGCCAGGTACGACATTCACCTTACAAAGCCAGGCACGACATTCACCTTACAAAGCAGGCACGACATTCACCTTACAAAGCCAGGCACGGCATTCGGACATCAATAATAGTTTCTCACTGTGCAACCCGACTCTCCACGTAACAACATCATCACAAGCATATGCAATCAACATTTACGTTTAAATGAACGTATAAACAACTTGCATGCAATTGTAAACATTTCCCTGTCATGTACAATAAAACCTTTCAAAAAGTTTAATCATGTCATCATGCTCGTAACCATAATCAGTTATGAAAACCTTTCGCAAAACATTTCATTCACACAAAGAAGGTAAGGGAACTCACCTTAGCCTTAGCACATCGACACACGCCCCGGAACACACTTTTAGCTCAAACCGAACACCTGAATTAGACGTCATAAGAATGGTGTTAACCATCTAATTACATCCCAAAACATCCCTACTAAGCCCCTAAGACAAACCCCCAAACGATGCCTCGATTCTAGACCCGAAACACGAAGCGAACCGAAGGATGTTCACAAAACAGGGACTTACGCCACTTGTCCCGTGGTTTGCAAACCGCGGGACAAACCGCGTAACTCCCTGTTCGTCTTCCCCAAGTCTGCACAACCAAAATCAGTCCGAAATCTCATCTCCAATACCCCCAAAATGCTCCCAAATCGATTTTTAAGCATCCAAAACAAGATAAAGGATGTTCTAGACCTTTCCCCACAATTACCAAACAACAAAACATCATTTAATCTAATAAAATCTAACCAAAACCCAACTAATGATTCATCACTTTTACCCCAAACTCAAAACTCCATTAAAACCCAAAACCTTGCTAGAATCAACTTCCACCATTGAAATGGTGAAGGATTCTCAAAGGAGGTAATAAAATCCATAATCCAACTCTAGAACTCCCAATACATTAAACCCATGGATTTCCAAATTCAAAACATTAAAACACTAGAAAAATCTTACACCACACTCAACCAATTCATCCTTTCAAATGAAGAAAACAAGAGAGGGAAAGATTACCTTGAAGAAGATGAAGAAAAATCCACATTCAGCTCCAAATCCAAACTCTCTCTTCAAGAGCCTTCAAACTCCTCCAAGTCTTCCTCTAGCCACCCACAATACGTTTGAACAACCAAAAATGAAGATACTTAGGGTTTGACCCCTTTCTATACCAATTCACATTTTCTGATTTGCAACCAAGCCCCCAAAGTTGTACACTTCACACATTAGAGCATCTCTATCAAATATGTTGAAATAAAAAAAAAACAAGATCTTAACAAAATTTTATTTTATTTGGGAAAAAAGTTGATTACCGACAACTCTAACCGGTCCTACACGGAACCTGCCTCCAAGGACATCAATGTGAGGGAGCATTTTTTTGGCTCACTCAGCTGTTGAGGCTAGTGAAGGGGCCAATGATCGAACCCAGAACATATTATGTATTTGGACAAAATCACCTAATCTCTTTGCCAACTAAGCTACACGCCAGAGGCAACAAAATTTTATTTTATTAACTATGCTATTTTAAAGATTTTAACTTTTAGCTTTCCATTTAGAAAAAATATAACATAACTTAGCTTTTACTTTAAGGAACCACAACATCAACAGCAACGTGCAAACAACAATTCAATGCTAAAAAAAAGGAAGTTAAAGAAATCCTCATTTTTCTATTTCATCTTTGATCCGATGGAGAAAGGCTGTTTAATTTCCCTAAAATTAATGTGTGTTTACCCAAAATCGTTGACTTCAATGAAACCTAAAATGAAGTACTTTCCTGGAACTTTCCCCTCTTTTTATAGTATGCAAGTTTTTTGAGAAACCCATGTGAACCCTCTGATTATTATTCTTAACCAAGTTTTACTTGCCCACCAAGTGTTTGTTGTATTGTCTTCGTTGATAGTCTGTATTCGAGTTGATTTTGCATAGTGATTTTTGGTGGGTGTTAACTGGTTTTGGTTGGATTTCAATCGAGCAGCTATACTCATGCTGATTACTGAGTGAAGTTCGATGCATTAAGTTACAATTTCTTTTGGATCAATCAAAAAATGGGTAATGCCGATAATCTGCAGATCTTAGGATCCAATTCTCAAGCCGAAGTGAGTCTTTCTACTTTTCCCTCTTTTTGGCCATAATCATATGCACCATTTCTTTCTGTGACACAAGATTTCTAACAGATGGGATCTTTAGAGAGGAAGTCAATCATCGAGCCACAAGATCATGAGAGTCAATCCAGTTGGGTATCAACCAAAAGAAATATGCTTTCTTTAAAAGGCATCTCAAACAGAAAATATATATGGAGTATAGTTATAACCAGCATAAAGATTGCATTTTTCTCTGATAAGATCAATTTACTCATACCCTTTGGTCCCTTGGCAATGCTGGTTTATAAATTAACGAATCATCATGTGAGTTATTTTTTTTGAAAGGCATCATGTGAGTTATTGCCATTGTTAATCAATCAATTTCAGTAGCACTTTTGATCATACCTATTAATTTGATTCTTTCTGATACTTACTAGGGTTGGGTCTTCTTCCTGAGCTTATTGGGCATCATACCTTTGGCTGAACGTTTGGGTTGGGCTACCGAGTAATTATCTTTCACATTTTCTTTAAATCTTCGGTATAAACATGCGTTACGTTGTTTGTGAAGGATCCTATTTAGACCTGTTCTTAATTTGATATAATTAAGCTTAGAGATGTATATTAGTTGTGTTATGACTGCATCCCATATGTCCGTTTGTGCATTTGACTGATTTTGATCAATGCAGTAAGTAGTCATCTAAGATGTTTTGGCTTCTTTTTATGCAGGCAGCTGGCTTTCTACACCGGACCTACAGGTACTGTTCATTCTTAATCCGAATCAATAGTTTGACATTGTTGTAAACTTGGAATTAATTATATATATATATATATATAGGGTCAGGGGAAACCTAAAAAGAACGGAAAACTAAGGAACACCCTTCATGTGGACGATACGCACTTGTGCATACACGTAATTTGTAACATGCATACGTGCATATGCACAAATGCATAATGCACACGTGCATAAAAATTAAAAAAACAACTTAATTTACTTGTATACACACGTGCATACCGTCCGGATGAAGGGCTACTCCTCAGTTTTCCATTTTTTGAGGCTTTCTCCTGAACCTCTCTCTCTCTCTCTCTCTCTATATATATATATATATATATATATATATTACTGGTGAATAGAACTCTAACCGGCCACATAACGGTTTCATGGCAAATAAGTTAATGAATATTAGAGGAAGTGATTTTGGAAGTAATGATAACTGGTTTTATATATGAATTATGCTTTGATATTTAATACATTTGGATTGGACAATCTGAATTGCAGTTGGGGGTCTTCTGAATGCTACTTTTGGCAATGCAACGGAGTTGATAATATCAATGTACGCAATGAAACATGGTATGCTACGTGTTGTACAACAATCGTTGCTGGGTTCGATTTTGTCCAACATGTTGCTTGTGCTCGGATGTGCGTTTTTCTGTGGAGGAATCGTTCATCCTAATAAGGAACAGGTGTTTAACAAGGTTAGTTAGTTAAGTAACCAACTTTTCTTCTATCCTTTTAACATGGAAATTTAAGATTTATTTAAATGTATACGAACTTGTTGACAGTCAAATGCAGTGATGAGCTCCGGATTGCTATTAATGGCGGTCATGGGTCTGTTGTTCCCAGCTGTTCTTCACTTCACACATACAGAATTGCATTTTGGGAAGTCAGAATTAGCCCTTTCGAGATTTAGCAGTTGCATAATGCTTATAGCATATGGTGCTTATCTCTTTTTCCAGTTAACTAGCCACAAGAATTCGTATTCTCCAATCACTGAGGTTGGTCTTTAAGAAAATGATTTTTCGTATATTGGGAGTTAATTAATAAGCACATTCTACTTTTTCTAAAATTGAGTTAGATATATCAGGAAGGTAGTGTGGATGATGGGAGTTCAGATAATGATGAAGAATCTCCTGCTATTTCAAAGTGCGAATCAATTATCTGGCTCAGCATCTTGACACTTATCATTTCGGTTCTTTCAGAATATCTGGTCAACACCATCGAGGTATATATCCGAATTGTGTTGAACGAACTAATCTGAAGTTCACTAGCTGTTTCTAGAACCTTCTTAATGTAGACATGGTTTCATCTTTCAGGGGGCTTCTCTGGCATTGAATATCCCGATAGCATTTATTAGTGTTATCCTGCTTCCTATTGTCGGAAATGCAGCCGAGCATGCCAGTGCCATCATGTTTGCAGTGAAAGATAAGCTTGTAAGTGCTTGCTTTCTAGTTTTTAGTCATCATAGGGACTATCAAATATATTTTAATATTTGGTTAACATCTGCGCAGGATATCTCTTTAGGAGTGGCAATTGGCTCCTCAACGCAAATATCCATGTTCGGGGTATGAATATGACTTTCATATGGATTTGTTACTAATTTTCATTTTATCATCATCTAAGTTTATTATTTGTTTGGTGAGACTGCAGATTCCGTTTTGTGTGGTTGTTGCGTGGATCATTGGACAACCACTGGACCTAAATTTTCAACTTTTTGAGACAGCAACTCTTTTTATGACAGTTCTAGTAGTGGCCTTCATGTTGCAGGTTCACCCCGTAAACTTTATGCAAATTTCTTCAGTCCCCTGACTGTCTAAATCAAATTTAGACCTAAACTCCGCTCTATATTTGGTTGCAGGAGGGAACATCCAACTACTTCAAAGGACTAATGCTCCTGTTTTGCTATTTGATAGTTGGTGCAAGTTTCTTTGTACATTTAGATCCTGAATCTATACGTAAGTTGTACAACTTTCTGCTTGTATGATTATATTTATTTTCTGTGCGCCATGTTGTTGATGAAAACTGATTCTTTGTCTCTGGTTTTGCAGAAGATAAACCTTAAAAACTGCGTACTAGTGTTGATCAAACCCTCCATCGGAATACAACAGATATGCAAATTCTAAAGAAGGGCGTGATTTGAATCCACCAGGCAACAAACAGAATCATGAGTTGAATTTGGCAGATCTCTCAACTCATCTGTATATTCCAGTGTAACTTCATAGTTACTATTGCACATTACTATGTAACCGTTGTTGGTAAACACAAATGGTTGTAGATTTCAGGCTTTATTACTTGAAGTAGAAGATAGATATCCAATTTTAAATATTGATACCATTCTTACATGTTTTTACCTCTCCAGTTAGATAACTATGATGTTGAAATTGATAGTTTACAGCCAGCTAGGCATCCATAGATTCGATAATTAAACTAGAAATTTCATCCCTTCACAGGTTCAGTTCAACAAAAATGAACACTGGCACCTAGTAATAATCTAGAAAAAGAACACGTGTGATCGATTATTATTCATATAAGTAATATTTTTTTACAAAAGAATAGGCATATAGCGTATTAAGGAACAAATGATATTTTACAGTAGTTAGTAGTATGTCACTTCCTACTAAAAATACAAGTATGTGGAAGTGTCTGCTGCATTTGTAGTATCCCTGCAAAGAATGGACCGAGCTTCAATGATTGAGCGCGGTGGTTCAAGATCTTTCTCTTTTAAGGCATTTCCTTCCAATCTCTGCATCTGGGATGCAAATGTATCATCCAGAATCTACAAAACCAAAAGGGAAATATACATGCATTCAATTCAATACATATATGTTGCTAAGAAATAATATGATAGATCTAATGCAAACATACAACTTACCCCAAGAGCATAATAAGATCCATTGTACCAGACCCGGTTTTCTTTTCTGCCCTCCAGGAACTTGAGTACAATCTACAAGTCATACATACATTCCAAAGCATCAGAACACGTTCTTTTGTAAAAGCAACCGAAGATCTAGAAAACTTAAGTAAGATAGATCTCACCTGTCCCATTTTGTCCCATAAACCACGACAACTAGCAATGAATATCTGGTTTGTGAACACCTCATGCAAGTTCGATACAGACTCCACAACCTGTGAACACAAAACTTGCATCCTCTCACGCACTTCACCCTCTCCATCTGCTTCCTTTGTTTCCTCCAAGATTCTTTGAAGTCGCGTGTTGCGACTTGCTTGCATCTGTATATCATTCATGACACGTTACCTTTATAGAAAGAAAAAAACATTTCAATTGACAGTTAAATACGTATGGTTATTTACTTACATTACTGGCAAGCTTAACCACTACAGCCTGCATGTAGTTTTTATACTTTGTTCTCAGTAAGACAGTAACCGCATTCATTTGGTCTCCATAAGTTGACTTCTTGTCCCCATTGACTGGAAGATACGATGCCCATGACTTCAATTTATCCTCAATTCTACCATGCAGAACATCAAGAATTCTCTTGATGGTGTTAAGAAAAGTACCCAACTGCCATAGAAAACAGAAAAGTGTAAGCTTTTTGACATGGGGTACGAAAATTGTCTTTAAAACCCTAAACCCTAAGTAGAACTCTCACCTGGTTAGGGATGGAATATGGGGCGGTTGATTGTCTTCTTGTTAATTTCTGAACTTGAATGCCAAGTCTCTTCGGAATGCTATCTTTAAGAGGTGTCAAAATATCTGCATACTGCCTTTCCAGTGCTTTCATGATCGCTCTTTCCACATTTGCAACAGCCTTTTGGGTTTGAAAAGTAAACATTTAAATATATGGTTCAAATAGCGTATAAACCGTGTTTTGACTTGAAGCATAGATCATTATTATAACTTACATTCTCCAAGATCAATGTGTACTGGGGCCATCGATTAATTATAACTTCATACTCACTCAGCATGTCTTTGATTTTATCGTATAAATCCTCAGCAAATGGTGAAGTAGAATAGTTTGTAATTACCCCAGCCCATGGTACCTGCAAGAAGGTAGTGTAGCTTATGGTTTCGAATACTATCTTGCATGGGTTTTTTTTCCGTTCATAAAAATATTCAAATGAGGTACCTTTTCAGCCTTGCATAAGTCAAGTAAGCAAAGTTGCATATCTTGGACCCAAACCATGATGTAATTATGGTACAAGTTTCTCGAGTCTACACCACCTTGAGCTACACTGAAAAGCGTAAACATAATAACGTTTTTTCAGCGATTTGCTCTATGATTTTCCATTGAACATGGGGAAATGAAGTTTCGTTTTAACAAACCTGATGTTCCATGACTCAAGATTCCTCTCAAAGTCAGCAGTTGCTATAAGAAGTTCGTTGACATGAGGCTGAGGGCTCGAAGGTGGCCATGCAGCAAGAAATCCTTTAAGCCGTTTGCATAACTCGCTGCTGTAAACCTCAGCTGTGATGCTTGAGAGATCAATAGAGCTGAAAAAACAACAAAAAGATGCCCAAATCAGAACGATGGAATGAAGGGTTTTTTTGGTTGGTTTTCCATTAAGTCCTGTATGGATAAAGTTGTCAGTGTGGATTAATCTGTCTGTATAGACTAGGAAGATTTTGTTTGGGAGAGTTCTTTCATAGATGAAAGGAGCGTGTTTGGAAAAAAAACTTGACCTCCTGCATAAAGCTCCCCCCTATAAGCTTACTGAATAAGCCACTTTCTATATCTTTAAGCTACAACTAAACAGCCATGTATAGCTGACTGGATAAGCTGATAGTCCCATTAAGCTCATTAAGCTGCTAACAAATAGGCGTTTTTCTGTACCTTGGTAGTATGTGCTGGTTATGTATCTTGATATCCGTCTTAATTTCATCGCTTAAGATTAAGCACAAGTTCTTCATTTTCAAGTATGCTGTAGTAATTGCAATAGAGTCCATAAGAAAACCCTCGGTGTTGATTGCAACAAACTCATCTGTGTCCACCATGTGCTTCCTGCACCTCTTTCGTGCTGCTGCCTGTAAAAAGATACAAACTTTTTAAACGATCATAACTTATTTATATCAGAACTAATCTACTAACGCGAAACTATATAATTATATACCTGTAAATAGTTGGTCAATAAAGCCTGTCCATCTGGCGAAAGTATATCATGAATAAGGGTATATAGTTGAACAGCTGGAGCTAATGCTGGTGCAGCAGCCTCCGGAATTGGACTCAGTATGTCTGCTAAACCTGTAGAAGAGTTTTCGTCTAATGACTTGTAATTTTGGAAAGCAAGTGCAAGTAGACCCTCCATTTGTGTTTCACAGTCCAGTAACAAACTTTTCTGCAATACAAAATATATTGGTGTGTAGTTCAGGAATCGAGTCTATGCCACTACAACAAAATTGGCTTTATAGAACGTTAAATATGTCTAAATGTCCTAACAGACTGTTTTACAAGAATTGGGGGCTGTTTACTTTTTTTACATTAAGTCTTATACGGGCTAAGTTGTCTGGATAAATTTTGTATGTCTGAGAGAATGTGACCAATGGGTTTAAGGGATGCAAAGAGGGAGGGTTGGATTATTTCTGGGCATTTATGGTAATAATTTGTTTGGGATGGCTTAACGGGGACAAGTGAAGGGTCCTGGCTTATTCTATATAGCCATTTTAGCTTAATGGCTTAATGATTAAGCCATAAAGAAACACTCATGTATGGCTGAGCGAATAAACCCACCAGCTCATTAAGTTGTAAGTAACTAGCCCCATAAGTTTATAGAACCAAACAATTATGCATCTTATGTACAGGTATTACAATAAGCTGTTGGGTCTATAAACTTAAGTCTTATAAGGCCGTCTATTAAGACATCTTTGGCATCCTATAAAGCTAGCTGATTTTGTTATAGTGAAGGTCTACTACCTCTTGTCTTGTTAGTCTTCTTTCCGTTCTAGCCTTGATAACAGGTACAAGTAATTCGTAAATGAGGCCAAAGCAATCTTTTGTAGGTGCCGCGACGTTCATCACATGTGAAAGATGCCTGAGTTTAGTGTATGATTCTGAAACTCCGTAATAATCAGAAAACTCTGTGAGCAGCCATTTCCATGGTTCAACTACCCACAAGTTTCGTGCATGGAAACATTGGGCACGCATGGCAGCCTCCAACAGTAAGTCATATGCGAGTGTTTCAACAACGGGTCCACACTGTCAAATTTAGAAAAGGATACGAATTATAAGACAGAATTAGAAGAACACACGATCACATCCGTTAGCAAGAAAGATCTTGACAAACCTTGAGGTGCGTAGTTTCATCAGATGTAATTGTACTGCTGATGGAAAGCTGGGCCTTCCCGATGCACTCATTGTCATCATGATAGATTGGCCACCATTTGATTCTATCATTCTGCATAGGATGAATTATGTTGATACATAAGGTAATGAGTAATAATAAGAAGGCATTTTATCAGAGGTGAACCATAAATATTTTGAGAACAATTGATACATATACACTATCAAAACATGTATCTGTCAAGTTCACGGGAAAACCACAAAAAAATTAAAAACCTAGGAACAGCCTAATAACCATTCATCTGTACGGTATGCACATGTGCATAAACGTAATTTGTCCGGTATACAAATGTGCATAGAAATGAGGAAACATTTCAAGTACTTTTATGCACATGTGCATTCCGAACATATGGATGGTTTATCAGGGTGTTCCTCAGTTGTCCATTTTTCGTGGTTTTCCCTTGAACCCGAGTCTATGCAAGTATATATATACTCACTGAAATTCATATACTGTATATGCACAAATGAATATACAAAATCTCACTGTTCCAAAATATTTATGGTCCATTTAAACCTTCCCCTATTGACATATGTACTTAAACACTTACAGGATTATCATGTAGAGATGAGACTGGAATAATCGCTCGACCCTGAATAATCCTCCTCTCACCCCGCACTTCTAGCAGAAGGGCATCTCCTTGGTTCTCAGGGAAACTAATGCCACATACAAGATGATCAACTTTAGAATATCATTTTTTTTAAAAATTTACGCAAGAACTTGATAGGTTTTACATCATATGAACTTACAAATCATGGGCATCACCACTTCCAGGCCTCAAGCAAATGCCTAAAGCTGATTCAGTTTCCTTATGTTCTTCAGAACTTCTAAGGTGCAATAAGCATGACACTGGTTCTGCAACATCATAACATCGTTAACACTCAACATTCTATTGTTGATTAGCAATTGTATACGAGATTATGGGGACCAAAAGGTACAAACCTTCACACGGAAGCGAAAATGAAGAGATTCCTAAAGCATTGATCTTGCTTTTCACAAGTGAAGAAACATGTCGAATGTACTCAACTCCTGCTTGCACATAGATAGCACTTTGCTGAGAGTACGTGTCCTTAAGTTTTCGTTGTGGGATGATTCTTATCTTTCTCACTGCCAAAAAACCACACACAAATGAACATCGATGGGAAGGGCATTGTTGGAATTTACAAGTTAAAAAACCATACCTTCAACCCTTATCTTTCCAATCACTTTCTTTACTTTCAATGGGCATGCTTTATCTGTATTCTCAATACCACTACTTGTCACTGGTTTGAAACCCCGAGGTTGCAACAATAACTTGTGTAGTCTACAAAAAAAGAACCCTTTTAAGGCTTGCAATATACGAAAAAAGAAACAAAAGAGAGAAAATTTATAAGGTAATGTACCCAAAGGCATTGCGTAGAAGCCGGCATTCATCATTTAGGAACACGGGTGCTTCTGGACAGCCTCTTGCCCATGCGTTTAGGCATAAGCGAAAGCATGCATCGTAAGTTATTAGTGTTTGCCATGGATTTTGACCACTGCCCATGAAAAAATTGAATCATGATTACAAGAAGAAAACATATTAATTACTTAGTAATGGTAAATCACTGAAAAGAAAATGGCTTAACTACCTGTTATAATAAGGTAAATGATCTAGTGATTTTGTTTCTTCTGTTCTTTCAGGGATGGCTTCATTTTCCCTGCATAAAAGGATTATCTCAACATATTCTGAAAAATGAAGTAAATGATGAACATAAACAAGAACCAGAACAAAATTGGCTTTATAGGCCGCAAAATATGTTTTCTAGTAGACTGCTTTAAATGACTTTAAGTTTATAGTACCAAACAACTGTCTGTCCTATGTAAAAATGTAAAATATAAACTTAAGTACTATAAAATAGTCTATTAGGATATTTGGATATATTTAGCATCCTATAAAACTACTTTTGTTGTACATATTCGAATATCTGACCTGTCACTAACAGAAGTCTCGAGGTTGCCATCATGACCAAATTCATCACCGACGAGTTTTTCTGGCATATTTACTTCAATTCCCGAAAACCCTGAAGATTCTTTACTTGATTTACCTTGAATCTCAGGAACAGGCTCTGCTCCTCCTTCGTAAATAGGAGGTGCACTTGGAGTTCCCAAATCAGCTATCGGGGTACCCTACATTCATCACTATCGTCAATAAAAATGAACTTTTATAAACTATATGACATCAATGAGCTTAAAACTTACATAAGCACTACTAGGTTGCACCATATCACGCAGGCGACTCTGCGCGCTGGCCCCGCCAAACCCTCCATTTCCAGTTAGTTTTCTGTTTTTTTGAGGAACTTCAACACAAAGATTCTTATTTATTAAGCCTCTATTCAAAGTAGACTTGTTAGGTCCAATTGGTCCAGGTAAACTAACTGGATTAACATTATATATTTCTTCATCAAACCCTTCTCCATCAGAATAAGTGCAATCCATATCATCTGAAGCAGATCCCACACTCTCATTATCATTATCATAATCATCATCATCATCATCATCTTCATAATCATTGAAATTGTTTGTCTCAAGATTATGAGATCCAAGAAGACCCGAATGGAATTTAAGGGGTGGCAATACATTAAAGGACTTATAAGTTGTGGGATTAAACGAAAGAGGAGATTTAGGAACCGGGTATTCGTGATCAATAATGGTCTCACTTAGAGGCGAACGAGGCCGATCTTGTACTTTCTCTGACCCCTGTTAGTAACCATAAGATTGTTATGAACAAAAGATTAAAGATTCAGTTTTTTCAATGAAAAAAGACAAGAAAAGAAGCATACTTTCAGTAACCTTTACAAACTTTCAGAAAATTATATGGGTTTATGATTAAGAATCTGAAAAATAAATAAAGGTCTTTCTTTTTCTGATTCTTGCTGGTATCATATGCTTGTTATGAACATAATATTCAAGAATCAATTTTTTCACAACATACCAACAAAAGCAAACTATTGGGTATATCATATATGATCAAGAATCACAAAAAAAGATTAGGTCATTATGCAAACAAACCATGTGGGTATATTAAAGAATCAGCCTTTCTAAACAAAAGCATCAGGATATGATGCATACTATCAATAAACTTGCACAAGAACTAGTGGGTATATGATCAAGAATCTAAAAAAACCAAATAATAATGCATACTCTTTATTTCTCTGCTCCCTGCTACATAACATTCAAGAAACACACTTTTTTCTGAAAATACCAAGGATTTGAATTTGGGCATATGTTTAATTATACCTTTTTATTTCTTGATTGTGTGTGATTTCACAGAAATTTGAAAATGGAGAGTTGAAGTACCTGCTTAACCCAGTTCAGTGCAGTTTCATCTAACCCTTCTGTGAACATTTTTACAAAGAAAGGAGAGAGATTTTGAAGAAAAAATGATAATTGGAGAATAGATTTTGTTGTGGATTTGAGCAGAAGGATGTGTGAGATTCTTCTTGATGGTTGATGAAAGAGAAAGACAGAGGGGAGAGCGTTTCAGCTTTGTAACGGCTAGTTTGAAAACCTCGCTTCATTAAATAGCTGTTTAAAGGCATAATTTCATTTTTCACCCCTACGTTTTTTAACAAGTTACACCATTAAAATCGTATCGTCGATACCTTCGAAATGAGCTCAATATAGAATATTTTTTTATTTAATTGATTAAATCGTCAAATTATTTGGATTATACGTCTCGCTGCATTGCAGCGGGTAAAATCGTTTGATTCTATAAATTTAAGATGCAAATCATTTGATCTTAAATAAGTCCTATAAAACAATCTATTAAAAAATTACTTTTAATTTTAACAAGTTACACCATTATAATCGTATCGTCGATACCTTCGAAATGAGCTCAATATAGAATATTTTTTGATTTAATTGATTAAATCGTCAAATTATTTGGATTATACGTCTCGCTGCATTGCAGCGGGTAAATAACTAGTATATATATATATATATAGGGCGAGTTTCTTTTGCAAACCAAGCAATTCATAGAAACTATACAAACCAATCTTAGCCGTTCATCAAGTCTAATAAATATCTGATTTTATTATGTTTCCTAATATAAAGCCATGATCATAATTAATGAACTTAATCATTTTCCATATATAATTATTATCATTATTAATGAATGATAATAATTACCATAAATATATATGTTGTTGCCTAATATAGTGGTTTGCAAAGTTTGTACAAATTGTTTGGTTTGTAAAAGAAACTCACCCTATATATATATATATATCAAACTTCTTAACATATTTTAACGTAATTATGTATGTTAATGTGATATGTTAAAACGTATTTTTTTTAACATAATTAAATCCAAAAACATTCAATATTTGGCTCATTTCGAAGGTATCGAAGAGACAAGTACAATGATGTAACTTGTTAAAATTAAAACGTATTTTTTTAACGTATTTTAGTTAATATACGATTATATGTGTTAATATGATGAAGGTGTAAAATTAAAATTAGAAAAGTAAAAGGTATAAAGTAAACTAAGTAAATAATTACAAGGGTATGAAATGTAACTTTGAAATCAAAATATAACAAATTGAGGAAAAATGGTACCATCGCGGACAAATATGTTCCATACGCGACCTCCCAATCGATAGCTAATTGGCCGGGTCCGCGATCGCGGGCCCAATCACCGAAAAACGAGGCATATTTGCAAAACCAAAGAGATTTAGGGCATTTTGGTAACTTAATTTTGAACTTGAGCCATTTTAATAAATTTTCGAGTAAATTGCATTTTTGGTACCTGTGGTTATATGATTTCTTTGAAAGGAGTCCCTATAACCATATGGACGAAACTACCCCTAGCACTAACGGAGCAAATAAACGTTGTTAGTGTTGGGGTCCTGATTTTGGAGCAAAATTGGAAGCTGAGGGACCACTTCTTGAGATATTGAAGTTTATGTCCCTCTTTCAAAGAAATACTATAACCACAGGGACCAAAAATGCAATTCACTCTTAATTATATAAACATGATGTTTGACGATTATTTATGTGTTTTTTATTAAATCTTGTAAACTACATTTTATAGATTATAAACATATCTTGATAATATTATGATTACTAAAAAAGAAAATACGTAATAAACATGAAATGTTAAAGTTTCTTCTATATTTGTCATTATACTCTTATTTTTTTTAATTAAGAATACGTTTTTAAATTATTTTTTATTAAGACATTGTAGTTCAAAAAATTTACTTATTATTTGTAAATTTTTTTATTTGAATTAAGATGACATGGTACATATTACAGGTTTCCATGTCACGACATCATCTACATGGGGTGGTGTCCATATATTACGTGATATTTCTTATTATAATCTTATAATTTCAAAAAATTAATTTTATATATTATTTAATTTATTGACATTTTAATAAAATATTTAAAAGAATGTACTTCTTAATAGGGTTGTAAACGAACCGAACATTCAGCGAACCGTTCGACGGGAAGTTCGTTTATGTTCGTTTATTTAATAGACGAATGAACATGAACACATTTTATTGTTCGTTTAGTTAAATGAACAAACATGAACAATAGTCTCGTTCGTTCATTTATGTTCGTTAATGTTCGTTCATTTATGTTCGTTAATGTTTATTCGTTTATGTTCATTTATATTTGTTTATATATATAAACATGTTTATATAGTATGACATTAATTTGTAAATTCATCAAGTAAATTAATTTTTAAGAATTCCTTTTTATACCTCCTAAGTTAACCCGTTTTTTCATCTTGATATGATATTTTTTACAAACGAAATGATGAGTGACAATGGTTAGTTTTTTGTTCATTTGGGTTCATTCATTTATGTTCATTTAGATTCGTTCGTTTACGTTCATTTATGTTCATTTAGATTCGTTCGTTTACGTTCATTTATGTTCATTTAAGTTTGTTCGTTTAAGTTCATTCGTTTACGTTCATTTAAGTTTAGCTCTTAATGGACGAACATAAACGAACACGAACAAACAAATTTTCTTAACGAACGAACATAAACACAAAAAAATCCGTTCATTTACCGTTCGTGTCCGTTCGTTTTTCGGTTAGGTTAAACGAACGAACACGAACAAACATTTGTTCGTGTTCGTTTGGTTCGTTTACAGCCATACTTCTTAAACAACGAAAACTAGGGGTGAGCATAACCAGGTACCTGCCTAAATTTCATGGAACCGGAACCGGCTTTCCTAGAATGAAGGAAACGGAACCGGAACCGCATACATCAGTTCTCTATATTTTGGAACCGGTCCCGGAACCGTCGGTTCCGGTTCCGGTTCCGTGTACTCAATGTCAACTTTTTTAAAAAGTTTTTTTAATAATTTATACAATAAAAATTATAATTTTAAGTCTTTGCAAACTATAAAGTACCAACATAAAGTTAATACAACAAATGGTGAAAACTAATCCGATAAAAACTAATTATTGCATAAATAAATTAGAAACTCTCGAGTATTGAATCTTGACATCAACAAAACGATTTCCATAACAATTCACGTATTTACGTCAACACCTCAAATAAAACACTTAATAAAGGTACAAAACTAATACCACATCATTAAATATTTAAATATAATAAATATATAAATAATTTTTATTAAAAAATAGCGGGACCGGGTACCCAGCGGGTAACGGTTCCAAAAAAATGAGAACCAGAACCGGAACCAGTCTTAATCGGTTCCGTATTTTAGGAACCGAAACCGAAACCAATCACATCGGTTCCGGTTCTGAAACCGACAGTTCCAAAGTGGTTCTGATTCCAAAGGCGGATACCCAGTTCCAATGTTCACCCCTAATGAAAACAAATAGTGTTACTGAGTCAATATTGGGTCAAAGCACAGAGTCACGGGGCAGGTAAAACCACCACACCGATGCGATTCCGGGGCCTTCTTTTTGTTCTAGCCCAGTCAATTAATTTCACTAGTTACTTTTTTGGAGTAAAAAACATTTTTCGGAATTGGTCCCTTCCATCAACACATCAAGCGTTGTTTGCATTTAAATGCCAATAAGACACTGATATTGTAATGCTTTGAGTATATATTGTTTCATATAATGATACTTTACATGTTAGTTCAGTTCACGTGATACCAAACACAAATTAAATAACAAAAATCGGACACTAAAGTCTCAAGTCTTTCTTATTTCACGTCTGATTAATAAGAGTTGACGCTTTAAGATGTTATAAGACATTAGGTTACCTCTTCTAATTTCAAGCGTATTTCATACTTAAGAGCCTCTGAAGTCTGAGGAAAAAAAACGGTCTGAACGATTCAGACTTCAAAGGTATTATGAGGTTTTAAAGAAAAACAAACAGCCCCAAACTGTTAGATAACAAAATTAAGACCACCATGTAATAACACTCGCACCATGCAAAGTTGAGTACACTGTAAGAACTCATACCTTCCTCTACACCAGATTGTCATAACTTTGTGTTATTGTAGAAACACAATTTTTGGTTTCTTGAAATCCTTGAAAACTCACCACTGGACTGGACCGTTTACAAAAACACTTACCGCGTAACTGTTTACCACTTGCTTTAGCAGATGGATATGGCAAGAATAAGAAATCGTTCCCAGAAAGCGCTTAATGGTTAAAAGACACTTACCAACAATCCATTTTGATGGTCAAGAATGTTACTTGACATTTGACAAGGTAAGTGAGGGTGCTGATTATTGTCGCACCGAAAATCCGAACCGAACCCGAACCGAAAATGAGGTGTTTATGTAAAACCCGAATGCCCCGAAATCCGAAAATCCGAAACCCGTTTTTTTGGGGGATTTTTGGGTTCGGGTTGGGTTTGATTTATCACCACCCGATCCGTCCGAAAACCCGACATGTATATATATTTACATACATATATTATTATATAAATATATTTATTTCTCTAATTATCCGACAAAAATCCTAAATCTTGTCGGTCGTACTATTTTCTAAAGACTAAACCTACGATCAATTTATCAATCATTTCAACCAATTGAGTTTATTGTCAAAAACGATCAAATATTATAGATTTTTTGCATATAATTATACCCAAAACCCGACGAATCCGAACCCGAAGTAATCCGAAACCTAAAGTTTGAGGATTGGTTTTCATATCAGAAACCCGATTGAATTATTGATTTTCCCACCAAAACCTGCCTGACCCGCCCGCCCGATGCTCACCCCTATTGTCGCTAAACGGGGTAAGCGTTTGGTAAAAGGCTCCTAATTCACTGGGACTATCACGAACCGTGCATTGTTGATGATCAAACTACAAATGTTGCTTCATTATATCTTCGGAAAGCAATTTGCTTATTTGCCAAAACCCATAACACAAAAGTATGAAGAAAAACATTTAAATCTGACCCATAACAAAGACCATAATCCTCCAAAATGTTGGACCAAACAAGACCTTGAATTATAACGAGTTATAGAAAAAGATAGAACATAAACTAGATATGTTGCTACCGGAATCTCTAACCTCAATAAGCCACCGGAAAATGTACACCCTTCTATGCTGCTGTCGAATATATATTAGATTTAAACTTGTGTCTGCCTACGTCATGTGGATCCCTAATCGATCTTCACGGACGAAAATAAATAGTGGACAAAGTAGAAAGATGTAATGAAGCCAATGGTTCCAGTAGCCAGCATGATTGCAATTGCAGTGATTAGTGCGTATCCAAGATACAGTATAGCCGACACTGGACCGCTTAAACTCTTAAGGTCGAAAACCAAATACTTCACTGAATACAGAAAAACGTAAAGAGAGACAGACCCCGAAGCATAAAACGCTTTCCACCACCACTGCCAATCCTCGACACAAAGATGCATGTAGGTCAAAACCACGGAAACTTCCGCACAGACAACGACCAATAACAGAAGAACGATGAGAAGAAACCCAAATACGTAGTAGAATCTTCCGAGCCAGATGCTAGAAAGGATGAAAAATAGTTCGATAAAAAGGGTCCCGAATGGAAAGGTTCCAGCACCGATTACAAGTAGCCAGGATGGGTATTTTTGTGCAGGGATTTCTCTAGCGATTTGGTTAGTTCGAACAGGGTACTGAATGGGTTCAGCTCGTGTCCCTAAATACCCTCCCAACAGGGTCAGAGGCACCGAGATGCAAAACAAGAGCGCCAAAAGTATGAAGTATAACGAAATGGGAATAGCACCTGTGCTGTGTCTGCCCCAGAGAATGAAGTTCAAAGCAGTAAGAATGACGAAAACAACCCCAGGGAAGAAAAATGCAATCGACCACGATACTGATCGCCACCCTTCTGAAGTCCCCTTAATTGTTCGCCATAAATATACTCCGGCATAGCCGGCTGCGGTTCCCAAGAAAAAATAAAGGATTATCATTCCAGTCAAAAGCATTCCTCGTGAAGCAGGTGACATGAATCCAAAGGCAGCGAATACAATAGTGACAGCTGTCATTCCGCTGATCTGTACTCCATTTCCTATCATCACACATAGGAGTTTGGAGTTGTTTGGCTCTCGAAACACGTCACCAACAACAAGTTTCCACCCTGAAAGCTCCTCGTTCATCTGCGCTTGAGATTCTTTGTCCAATTCTTCGTATCGTGTGAGATCCCTTCTCACAGTTCTTAAAAAGATAACAAAAACAATACCCGCTAAAAAAAAGATCACCATTAGTGAGTTAAGGATTGAGAACCAGTGGACACGAGCACCTTCCATCTTGAGATAAGCATCCCAACGAGATGGCCATCTCACGTTGCTCTTCACAAACTCAACTTCATAAGTGAAAGAAATTTTTTCTTGTTCCCTTATTATTTGAGACTTTTCCAGCTCTAACGGACAGTTTAAAGATGGCACTTCATCGTATTGATGAAGTTTTGCCATCTTTTCAGGTTCATATTTAACACTACAAGGAAAGACCTCAAAACCGACAATCTCATAGCCAGAAGATTTCTTCTTATCGTCAGCAGCCGAAATTACGCCCATGCCCTCTTCCCCCGTACCAAGTATCTGCACACCTGTGCCTTCATACTCATGAACAAAGACCCTGAACTTGACGTGATTGATAATGTAATCACTATCACTATTGGGGGGTGTAAATCCCACTGGGAACCCTGTCCACTGAATTTTAACTCCATTCTGGTTGGCAAACCGCATTGCAGGCAAGTTATCAAGAATCATATTAACTTGATACAGATCACGTGTTCTCTGTTTCAGAAGCTTTACCTCATGCTCGCTTAATGGATGTGTGGTGCAGAGGAAAACAGATTCATTGATGTTCATTTGGAAACGATATGGAGAGTTGTCGATTTGGTCACCCATAAGTAGTTCTCCTAAATTCTCGGCGCTTTTCTTTATGCCCCCAGGGGGCGAGCAGTATGGTAGACTGTAGTAGCTAAAGGGAAGCTCCGTCTCGATAGATGTCAACGAATTAACTTTGGCAAATATCTCGTCACCAGTTGAGTATGTATGCATGTAGCTTCCAGGCAAATAAAAACCGTTGCAGATATGTCCAAGAAAAACCATGTAAATCAAAAGGACCGAACATGTCCCTCTTGAGATGAATAACATAGCCATTGTCGTAAGGATCTAATTGGAACTCTCAGGCTTCAATCGACCAAAACCACTGATGCTGCGACGTTTTTCACCAAAACCTACAAGATAGAAATTTATTGTTTTAAGTATTTTGCTCTCAATTATACCAAGCAACAGATGTTCTCATGTTGGGGTTTGAATTTTACTATTTAACACATTTCCCCCTGCTTCTTACTTTTATTATGTTTTCAATCTAAAAAATCCTCAAAAGTGATCAATGCAATGTTGGTTGCTAAAAATCGCAAGTAATATTAACAACAAGATAAAATACTAATCGTTTGAACTGACATATTTAGGAGATTCCGCTGCAGAGCACCAGATATGTTCAGATCAGCATAGCAGCTGTATTTTAAGTAAGGTACCATGTATTCTTAATTCTTACATAAAGGAGTTTAAAACTTGAAAAAGGAAGACACAAATTCTTCACATATAAAGACATTTCTCATTCAATTTGAGGATAAAAACAATTGGAAAAAGACAAGAAGAAAATAACATATAGAATTTCAAGCCAAAGAGATACTATATATTATTCTAAATGACACAAGGATTATAGCTTGTGACAACTACAGAGTCAATCCATCGGTGCTCAGAGAGCTATCCATCGTTTTTGGTTCAATCAAGTTGTGTGTACCCTGTCTCTTAGATTCTGAAGGGTTTTACATGCATTGAAGAGTTTATTATATAATATAATGCTTCCAATAGTGCTCACAGTATGGAGTAAATCAACAAACATCTAAAACGAAATGAAATGCAGATATACACAGGTTACAGGATTGAGCGTATATAGAGAAATTCACATAAACAGATCTAATTAATTACGAAAAGGAAAACAAACCTTCAAATCTAGAATCGTGACCGATAGATCGGGTTCAAGTAATAATAATAATAAAAATAAAATAAAAACCCCAACAAAACCTAGTTCAGAATAGTTGAAGAGTGAAGCAGGGTTTAAGAGTGAGAGAGAAACGCAGCACCTGTAGATATGGGAAGTCAGGTAAGAGAATATCGGCGGTCAGACGGAGGTCGTTAGGGTTTCCATGAAGACGACGATTGACCAACAGAAGGAAATGCAAATGCAGAAACCTTGTGAGCGAATGTTTTTGGATTGATATTCCCAGGGATCGGATTCGGATCTATTTTCCCGTCAGTTCATGTCGCGTGTGCGTTACCATTTCTATCTGTTTTCTCTTTTTCGTATTTAAATTAGAGAAATTAATTAAAATGCCACAAGTTTGACCAAAACTTACGAAAATGCCACAAATCTCGCCCATCTTATCGAAATGTCACAAAAAACTGCGGTGGGCCCCGTGATCGCGGGCCCTTGCCCGCGTTGGTCCCTCAAGAATGTCGGCGTCCCAGCTTTCCCCCTCAAGAATGCCCGTGTTGGCAGTTTTGGTCCCTGCCCGCGTTGGGCCTCCGCGATCGCGGGCTAACCCGCCACGCGTCGGCCCAGGGTTTACCCTAAAAATTAATTGAAGACCAAAACCTTAATTCCCTTTTCTTTTCTTTTCTTCGGCCGCACTATATAAGGGGTGGGGGGACCAAAACCGTCCCACTCTCATTATTTTATAACTCTCAAATTTTTTAATATCAACTATCTCTCAATTTTCTCCCACTCTCTCAATTTTGTCGTGTGGAACACGTGTTCGAGTTTTGTGAAGATGTCTCGTATTACCTCTGTGGTATGTTTTTCTTATGTTTTTTGTTATTTTTTGTATGTTATTTTAAGTTAAGATATATGATTTATATGTTGTTAGAGTGTTTATAACTTTTGTTATGTTTGAATATGTTCTATGTTTAACATTTTTAAGATATATGATATGTATGGTTTTATGTTTGAATGTGATATTTGTATGTTATAATGTGTATGTTGTTATAGGAGTATTTTTATAAAAAAATTGTTAAGAGTGTGTTTTTATAAAAAAATTGTCAAGAATGTGTTTTTATAAAAAATTGTTAAAAATGTGTTTTTTTATAAAAATAATTCTTAAAAGTGTGCTTTTATAAAAAAATGTTAACAATGTGTTTTTTTATAAAAAATTTGTTAAGAGTGTGTTTTTATAAAAAAAATTGTTAAGAATGTGTTTTTATAAAAAATTGTTAAAAATGTGTTTTTTTATAAAAATAATTCTTAAAAGTGTGCTTTTATAAAAAAATGTTAACAATGTGTTTTTTATAAAAAAAATTGTTAAGAATGTGTTTTTATAAAAAAATGTTAAAAATGTGTTTTTTTATAAAAATAATTCTTAAAAGTGTGCTTTTATAAAAAAATGTTAACAATGTGTTTTTTTTATAAAAAAATTGTTAAGAGTGTGTTTTTATAAAAAAAATTGTTAAGAATGTGTTTTTATAAAAAAATTTGTTAAGAGTGTGTTTTTATAAAAAAATGTTAAAATGTGTTTTTTTATAAAAATAATTCTTAAAAGTGTGCTTTTATAAAAAAATGTTAAAAATGTGTTTTTTTATAAAAAAAATTGTTAAGAGTGTTTTTATAAAAAAATTGTTAACAATGTGTTTTTATAAAAAAATTGTTAAGAATGTGTTTTTATAAAAAATTGTTAAAAATGTGTTTTTTTATAAAAATAATTCTTAAAAGTGTGCTTTTATAAAAAAATGTTAACAATGTGTTTTTTTATAAAAAAAATTGTTAAGTGTGTGTTTTTATAAAAAAATTGTTAACAATGTGTTTTTATAAAAAAATTGTTAAGAATGACAACTTAGGTCCCTACGGTTTTAAGAATGACAACTTAGGTCCCTACGGTTTTAAGAATGACAACTTAGGTCCCTACGGTTTTAAGAATGACAACTTAGGTCCCTAAACTTTTAAGAATGCCAATTAGGTCCCTACGGTTTTAAGAATGACAACTTAGGTCCCTAAACTTTTAAGAATGACAATTTAGGTCCCTAAACTTTTAAGAATGCCAATTAGGTCCCTAAACTTTTAAGAATGACAACTAGGGTCCCTAAACTTTTAAGAATGCCAATTAGGTCCCTAAACTTCACATGCCACACTTAAATTCATTTTAAGAATCGCAACATCTGTATATAACAATATTATACGTTGAAATAAAATAAACCGCAACATCTATATATAACAATATTATACATTGAAATAAAATAAACCGCAACTATTTGGATTTTGTCAAACGGGTGTAAATAGCCCTAAGGTATGTTGGGATTTAAGCAATCCTTGTGATTCCCCTGCTACCTGGAAGTCCAATAGATTGAGTGGTTTCTTTTCTAAAACTAAAACAAACGAATAATTATCAACACAATAAACCAAACAAGCAAAAGCATCTATATATAACACTAACTATAACATCTGTGAATGACTATGTAGAGGGATTTCTTTTACATCGACTTGACGCTAAAGTGCAAAGTTTCCTACATCGAGGGGTTAGGAGCGTGCTTTAGGGGATTAGGTGGTCGCGCGGATACCCTTGAGGCCATCTTTAGAGGGACATCGTTCGGGCCATGGATGGATGTGTCTTACTCTGCTGGCGACCCTACGCTAGTACACATGTTTCTACAGTTGGAGGTCGAGGACGCCAACGCTGAGCCGGAGGAGATGCATTTTGATTTCTTCGGCGATCGATTGCATTTTGGGCGTCGTGAGTTCTGTCTAATTACAGGACTACGTTTTGGAGAGGCTCCCCCCTTCCTCCCTTAGCAGACTGCGGCTTCGTTCCTAGGGTTTTCGGCATTTCAGCATCTCGTTTGAAGCTGAAGGCAGCCCGAGACATGATGAAAGAGGGCCTTAGTGCCCTAAGCGACGTCGATGATGTCCGTGTATGCTTGGTGGTGATCGTGGATATGGGCTTCATGGGCCGTGAGTATAGCCAGTATGCTTTCTCGACGGTCCTTAGGGCCGTCGAGGACCTTGAGCTGTTTAACAGCTACCCGTGGGGTAGCCATATCTGGACACATTGCTACTCAATCTTGCACCGAGCCATAACCAGACGCGACTCCGATCGACATGGAAAGATGAACCTTTGTGGTTTTACATACGCCTTCAAGGTTAGATACGTAGAATAACAATTGTTAATAATACATACAAACTGTTTGGCTTTTCTTTTTACGTACTTGCTCTTCTTGTCTAATTCCAGATATGGATCTTGGAGATGTTTCCCGCATCAATCCGATATTTCGTCAAGCGCGACGACCGAGTACTTAGGGGAACCCGTTGGGACAAGCGTGTTACCCTAAGTAGGTCGCTTTGGGTTCAGTTCTTCAATAAATCTAGAAATGTAAGTTCTTTTACTATGTTTACAATTTGCATACGTTAGTCCCGCTTATTAATTTTTTTTATGTTTTATCATATATTTAGTTGCCACTCTTGTCTTTCGCTCGCCTTGAGCCTACTGCCGACGAGATGGACACGAATTGGTACAGATACAGCGTGGCCTTTATTGACGCAGAGGCGGCAAGGGCTCGACGTCCCTCTCCTTCCACATCTCACGAAGATGAGGAAGACGACGACAGGCCCCCTTCCGGTGGATATCAGCAGCCCCCTTCCTCCTCCTATCCGCCGCCCCCTTCCTCCTCCTATCCGGCGCCCCTACCTCCTCCTATCTGCGGCCCCCTTACGATCCATATCAGGCGGCCCCTTCCTACGGGCCACATCGTGGCTGTCATGAGTACCTGTGGGACTACGTCCACGGGCCGCTAGAGTCACGTGTAGAGTTTCTGGAGGGAGTCTGGAGACAATTTGGCGCTGTCAATGTTAGTGTTTAACTTAATTTGTTGGCCATGTTTATTTAATTTGTATATTAATATTATGTTCTAAATTTGTTTTAGCTGTCGAGTACGACACCGATCCCCGCTCCGTTCGGACAGGGGGCACATGCGACGTTTTGCACCACATCATTTCCGTCATTCCCGGAGAGTGTAAGTCACACTTATTTATGGCATTATAGTTATATGTTAGTTATAGTTATATGTTAGTTCCTAAGTTTCTAACTATTTTAATGATCAATGTCACGCAGGCCGCGATGTCGGGGGCCAGGATGTCGGGGGCATACACCTCCCAGATGTCGCCGTTTGGCACGGCATCCTATTCTACTATCCTGGAGAGTGTAAGTCACACTGAGTAACCATTATAGTTATATGTTAGTTCCTAATTTTGTAACTCTTATAATGATCAATGTCACACAGGCCGGGATGTCGGGGGCATACACCTCCCAAATGTCGGGGGCCGGGATGTCGGGGGCATTCACGGACATCTTTGGCGCTCCGGCCGGAGAGTATTACCGACCGGAAATGTCGGGGCCGTCGTCGTACCTCACACCGCCAGTGCACAGGCATACTGTAAGTTATTTTGGTTTAATTGTGAACATTTCCTAAATTGTACTTAAAACATCTAATAACTTAATTTTCAGCTGATGGAGTCTTCTATTGTCGAGGAGCACTTCTCGGAGCCGGATCCGGAAGATGACCCGGTGGATGTTGTAGATCCACCACAGGTGACCCCGCTCCCTCAAAAGCGGCCGCACTTCATTTCTCAATTTCTTCGTTTCCCGTTTAGGCAACAAGGATCTACGACACCACCGGCCGCTAAAAAGCAAGCAAAGAAAGTGGGGGGAAAGAAGGGACGAAAGAACAAAAAGGGTAAGGAGCCTTCACCGGAGCCTCTTGAGGGACCATAAATATTGAGGATGTGCAAGACTGGTCGCCTCCCCAACTTGACATTCACCCCTTACGGGGGCTTAGAAATCAACCCCTCGTTTTTTGAAACATTGCTTGCGGATGACCCTGTGAACTCTGACTTAGACGATACGGTTAGTATGAAGTTAAATTATAGTCATATATAATCAAATATATTTATATTACATGTCTAACCATCTATTTTTTATGCATAGCACGTCGATTCTTGGGTTAGCCTGTTGCAAAAACATCGTGGCGTAGACACGAGGTGGACCATCATGCACACTATGTTCTTTCAGTGCATACTGATGGACCATCAAGGTCCCGCCTCCGTGATCGAAATATGCAATGGCTCGGAAGGGACCTCTTGGACTCTCCTCGATAGGGTATGTAAATCGTTTTACTGTTATTTTATTTAATAACATATATGACATATATTGTAATATTTCAGGTGTACATCCCCATATGCTTGCATCCCAGACATTGGTTGCTTGGAGTGTTTGAACTAGACACTATGCTCATGACCCTATATGACAGCGAAAAGGACGGTCTCTGCAAACAACAATTGACAGAGCAGATGCAATCGTTTAAAACAAAACTATATACGTTCTTTTCATTGATAGGGGATCATAGACGTTGCGAAGTGTCAAGTATCTTTCGCACAAAGATGGCCGGCCAAGTACCCCAGCAGACCGGGTTATATGCGGATTGCGGTGTATGGGTATGTCGTAATGTCTAAAAGTTGATAAATAACGAGGAGATATGGGTACCCCCTAATGAAACCGACGATGAGGCAATGAATTTCCGCCGACATATGGCGGAGTCAATTTATGCGCATTGTCTAATTAGTTAGGTTGTTTATGTAACATTAAATAATTGTTATTTTTACTATTAACTTATTTTGTTTAAGTATTGTGATTGACTTACTATTTACTTCATTTGGTTTATGCTAATTTCATCCAATTAATCAACTTTGAGTATCGATATCTCTTTCACACATACTCCAATTTGGACGCATTATGTATCGTTTCGAAGCTCTCATATAGGAGAACATAAACCTACTAAAAGTCAGTTATATATAACACGTATATATATATATATATATATATATATATTTAAAAGCGTCCAAAGTTTAGTAAAACCCATATTTTTACCAAAATTTTCCAACACCTCGTAAGTAGGTTTATGAAACTTGCGATAATCCTAATACAGAGATTATTGGATGAAAAAATTAATGCCTAATGAAAGACCTTTATTCAAGAGTAGACGAATATTGCAGTTACTTTTTCAGTCGAATCTTACAGGCTCTTTTCAAACGAATCTTGCAGTGAACTATTCAGACGAATCATGCAGACAACTTTTTCAGACGAAATCTTTGACCATATCTGATGAAGAACATACATTTTCACGGCTATAAGTAGATGGCATGATGAAGTAGTAATTCACAACTTCCTATCTATCTTTTAGACATTCTCCTCACCGTTTACAAACACACTCTCGCTTTTCTTAACACCATGGCTGGAGGTTCAAGATCAAGGGGGAACAGGTCGGCGAATGTGGCTGGAACTTCACGTTCGGGAGCCTACCAACCACTGAACGATGGAGCTCTTCGGAGTACCTGGAAGGTACCGGAAACAGACGAGGAGTGGAGAAACTGTGGGCGAACTGCGGCTGATTTTCCATTCACGCCTGAGGAGGAAGCAGACTGGGAGATGGCATCCGACAATTACTACTTCGATAATGGCATGAGAACCCCACCAATGTATGATTTTATGCCGACGGGTCTTCGACAAAGTCAACAAATTACTCCCGCAGTGCAAAAAGCCATTCATGGGGCGAACGCCGATATCGAGAAGGTAAAGGGTATGTGGAACCATAACAGGGGGATTCAGCAGGGGAAAATGGAATATCTAGCGGGGAAGAAACGAGAACTGGCCATGGCTAGGGCTCACGTTCGGCAGCTGCAACGAGAGATTAAGGAAGCTGAAGAGGAACTAGAAGAACTCGAATCGGACTACATGGGAATGGAGGACGTGATCAAGGAAAAGGTTAACTTGATCACGGGACTCCAGGACGCCTTCCAGTAATAGATTTCTTTGTTTACATGCACTGTATCCGTTTCGGTTGGGAAGATGATTTGCAATAATTTTTATATGATGTTGTTAATTTATTTCCTTGTTAAATAACTTAAGTGCATTTCTATATTAAAAACATTAAAATGGAAAGGAAACAATACATTAAAAACCACATAAAATGATAACCTAAAAACTATAGGGACCATTAATGTTTTTTAAAGGGAAATTAATTAAAATGCCACAAGTTTGACCCAAACTTACCAAAATGCCACAAATCTCGCCCATCTTACCGAAATGCCACAAAAAACCGCGGTGGGCCCCGCGATCGCGGGCCCCAGGCCCACGTGTCACCCAAGTTTGCCCACTTTGCCCGCGTTGGTCCCTCAAGAATGCCCGTGGCCCGCCTTTCCCCCCTCAAGAATGCCCGTGTTGGCAGTTTTGGTCCCTGCCCGCGTTGGGATCCCGCGATCGCGGGCTAACTCGCTACTTTTCGAATTTACAGCTTGGTCCCTGAAGTTTGTTGCAAATTTAAAAAAACATTAATGGTCCCTATAGTTTTTAGGTTATCATTTTATGTGGTTTTTAATGTATTGTTTCCTTTCCATTTTAATGTTTTTAATATAGAAATTCACTTAAGTTATTTAACAAAGAAATAAATTAACAACATCATATAAAAATTACTGCAAATCATCTTCTCAACCGAAACGGATACAGTGCATGTAAACAAAGAAATCTATTACTGGAAGGCGTCCTGGAGTCCTGTGATCAAGTTAACCTTTTCCTTGATCACGTCCTCCATTCCCATGTAGTCCGATTCGAGTTCTTCTAGTTCCTCTTCAGCTTCCTTAATCTCTCGTTGCAGCTGCCGAACGTGAACCCTAGCCATGGCCAGTTCTCGTTTCTTCCCCGCTAGATATTCCATTTTCCCCTGCTGAATCCCCCTGTTATGGTTCCACATACCCTTTACCTTTTCGATATCGGCGTTCGCCCCATGAATGGCTTTTTGCACTGCGGGAGTAATTTGTTGACTTTGTCGAAGACCCGTCGGCATAAAATCATACATTGGTGGGGTTCTCATGCCATTATCGAAGTAGTAATTGTCGGATGCCATCTCCCAGTCTGCTTCCTCCTCAGGCGTGAATGGAAAATCAGCCGCAGTTCGCCCACAGTTTCTCCACTCCTCGTCTGTTTCCGGTACCTTCCAGGTACTCCGGCGAGCTCCATCGTTCAGTGGTTGGTAGGCTCCCGAACGTGAAGTTCCAGCCACATTCGCCGACCTGTTCCCCCTTGATCTTGAACCTCCAGCCATGGTGTTAAGAAAGAGAGAGTGTGTTTGTAAACGGTGAGGAGAATGTCTAAAAGATAGATAGGAAGTTGTGAATTACTACTTCATCATGCCATCTACTTATAGCCGTGAAAATGTATGTTCTTCATCAGATATGGTCAAAGATTTCGTCTGAAAAAGTTGTCTGCATGATTCGTCTGAATAGTTCACTGCAAGATTCGTTTGAAAAGAGCCTGTAAGATTCGACTGAAAAAGTAACTGCAATATTCGTCTACTCTTGAATAAAGGTGTTGGGAACTGAAGATATGCTAAGTATGGTTAGTACTGCCAAGACAATTTTACTACTGCCAGTTCTTCATTACTATTGCTTATGCAAGGTTACTACTGCTAGACGAAGTTACTACTGCTAGACGAAGTTACTACTGCTAGACGAAGTTACTACTGCTAGACAAGGTTACTACTGCTAGACAAGGTTAGTACTGCTAGACCAAATTACTACTGCAAGACATGGTTTGTACTGCTGAGCTGAGATACTACTGCTAGAAGACTGTGAAGGTTAATGCTGCTAAGTCAAATCATTGTTAATACTGCTGACTTGATAAGTTTGGTATGCGATACTTTTGGAGACAAAGAAGGAATTGATCAAGATATGTTTAACGAAGATTCAGAAGATCAATTTACTTTTGATAGTTATCTTGTAATTACTTTTGTATAAATAGTATTGATAGATAGCTATTAAAGATATACAAACATATACGATACATCAAAGAGTTTGTTTAGCCATTCAGAGAGAATCAACCTCAAGGTGTAAGAACCCTATTTCTAGAGAAGTAGAAGTCGTCTTGTTGAGCCTGTTCAACAAGATTGAGGTTTGGTGTAAAGCTTGTGAGTAATACAGTTTGATATATACAGTGTGTTGAATTCTATTGATTGTTCTTTAATTGATTTAGAGTTCTATTCCGCAAGATTCTCTAAATTGTGTTTCTAAGAAGTTTAATTCTTGTTAAGAATCGATCCTGACAAGTGGTATCAGAGCAAGGTTTTCTTAGAATTCTACAGTCAATATGGAAAATTCTATTGAATCAAACAGTACTTTTGATTGGAGTGATCAAGCAGAGGAAGCCTGTCAGAATCAAGCTCTTATGGCAGAAGTATCTGATATTCCCACTGAGGTACAATCTAAACTCTGTTCTCAAGCTTGCATTGATGCTGTTAAAAGATATAGGGATCACAATCAGAGTATGTGTGATAACCTAAAGAGGCTAGAGAAAGATGTGAAAGATTATGTTAGGATTGTAGAAAGGTTTGAGGAACATATTAGAGCTTTTCAAGCTAATGAACTTCAACACCACTATGATACTAACTATTGGAAGTGGGAGAAGAATGAGTATGAGATTAAGTTGAAAGCGTCTGGGGAGGAGAATGAGAAATTAAAAGAAGAGCTTAAGAAGGTTAAACTTGATGTTGAAAAGTTTACCTGTGCTTCTAAAACCATGGATACCATCATTAAGGCTCAAATCCATGACAAGATGAAAGTAGGGATAGAGTACAATGCCACACCTCCACCCTACAATAACAACTACATACCTCCTAAGTCTGATTTGTTAGAGACCAAGGATAGGAAGGATCCTGAATTAAAGATTAATATAGATCCTTGTGAAGAAACAGTAGTTGTTGAGGATGAGACTGACAAAGTAGACTCTGATGAGGAATCTGAAAGTCCATGTGTTAAGAACACTGAGATCAAAAGGACTGAAAAGGAAAAGGGAGTTCATTCCACACAGCCCAAAGTTGTGAACTCTAATACTTGTAAACAGTGTTCTTGCAGGAAATCTAAAGAGAACAAGCCCCAAAAACATGATAATCAGAGGGGAAATCAAAGGAACTGGAATAACCAGTGGGCTATGAGACAAGGAGTTGATCTGAACAGAATTAACAGGCCAAAACCTTGTTTCATCTGTGGTAAGCTAAATCATTTAGCCAAACACTGTTATTTCAATCCTGTTAACCAAAGGTTTAATGCTCAAAGATCTTTTCAAAAACCTGGTGGTTACAGAAAGAATGGTGGCTATAAAAAGTCTGCAAAGAAAAATGTGGCAAAGAAACAAGATAAACCCAAAAGCCACATAAAGAAAACGACTGAAAAGGAATGTGGTACTATGTGGGTTCCAAAAGGCACTAAAAACAATACTGCTGCTAGCAGTGTTAGTACTGCTAACACTGTTAGTACTGCTTCAAAAGTTGGTGCTGCTAGCAGTGTTAATACTGCTAGTAATCATTCGAAAGTTAGTGCTGCTAGCAGTGTTAATACTGCTAGTAATCAGTCCAATGTTAGTGCTGCTAATACTTTTAGTGCTTCTTCTTCAGATAGTACTGCTGCTAGCAGTATTAACTCTGTTAATACTGCTTCTAGCAGTGTTAACTCTGTTAATACTGCTACCTCTGTTAGTACTGCTGATACTGCTGCTAACAATACTGCTGCTCCCAGTATTAGTACTGCTAGCACTGTTAGTACTTCTGAGGTTAATACTGCTGCTAGTGCTGCTACACCAATAATTTTGACAAAGTACTCCAGTACTGCAGTACCTAAATTTGAAAATCTCATCAAAACCAAGTGCAAGTACTTTGATGAGCAAGGGAGACCCAAGACCACTTCGGCTTGGGTTCCCAACAAAAACTAACTGTTTTATCTAATGTGTAGGGCAACCAACAGCTCAAGGGGAAGAGCATCTGGCATGTTGATAGTGGTTTCTCCAGGCACATGACAGGTAACATGGCCTGCCTCAAGAATTTCAAATGAATTGATGGAGGACATGTTACTTTTGGAAATAATCCTGCAGAAGGTAAGAGAAGTGGTAAAGGTGATGTGTCAGAAGGTAAGATAACATTTGAGGATTTGACTAGTAATGCCAGTGCAGAGTTACTACTGCTAGTGCAGAGTTACTACTGCTAGTGCAGAGTTAATACTGCCCTTGCAGTTAATACTGCTAAGTAGTTAATACTGCCCTTGCAGTTAATACTGCTTTGTAGTTAATACTGCAGGTGTGGTTAATACTGCTTTGTAGTTAATACTGCTAATGCACAGATAATACTGCTTGTGTAGTTAATACTGCTCAGCAGTTAATACTGCTTGTGCAGTTAATACTGCTTGTGTAGATTAATACTGCTCAGCAGTTAATACTGCTTGTGCAGTTAATACTGCTCGGTAGTTAATACTGCTTTGAGTGGTTACTACTGCTTTTGTTAAATCTAGGGCAAATACTGCAATAAATACCCCTGTTTGCCCGCCAAAGTTCATAACGACTCTTCGCATTAACTTCTTCTCTCTCGTTCTAACCTATTCTCCCCAGAATCTTTGGGTTTTTCTTTCAAGAATCCTCAGGAATCATGGAGTTTGTTGATGAGCACAATGAAATAGCCATGCTTCAGAAGCCGAAACAAGCTGCGGGATTCCACGATATCGTCGATTTTCTTAAATCCTCGCACATCTCCTATGCCCTAACGGTAAGCCCAACCATCTATATCGAACATCAGACGCAATTTTGGGAGAATGCTACTGTTAGTTTCGAAGAAGGGCAGAAAACCATTCGAACAAGGGTTTGTGATAAACCCTTGAAAGTCACAGAGGAGGTTATTCGCATCTCTCTTCACTTAGATGATGCCTCAGGTATAACCTCTCTATCTTCTGATGACCTATATTCGACTTTACAAAGAATGGGGTATGAAGGTCCCATTGGTGTTTTTAAATTCTACAAGTCAAAATTCTTCAACCAATGGAGATTTCTTGTTCATACCCTGATGCACTGTATTTCCAAGAAAACTACTGGATGGAGTGAGTTCAGCAGTCCCATTGCATATGCCTTGGTCTGCTTATCCACTGCCAGAAAGTACAATTTTTCAGCTATGATCTTTAATGATCTTGTGTCAAACTTGGAATCCAAAAAGAGCTTTTACATGTATCCAAGGTTTGTGCAAGAAGTTATTAACAAGGAATTGATGGACTTACCTCAGTTTACTGAGGTATATGTACCCAAATCCCCTAAAGGGAAGGTTTTTTCAAATATGAAAAGACTTCCTAGGGACTCGGAAGGAGTTGACACACCATTGTTCTCTACAATGATGGTTGTGTCCCACCCCTCTGAAGGTATGGCATCAGGATCAAGGCCCTCATTAGATCATCCCACTGATGACCAAACCCTATCTTCATTCACTATAAATATCCCTCAGCACATACTTCAAAAGCCCACTCCTGCTTTATCCAACAAGTTTCAAAGAAGAAAGGTGCACAAGGTTCCTTCCCTTGATGTACCTACTCAGAGCCCTAAGCCTTTAAGCCCTCAGTTGGAGCATTCTCCAATTGAGAATATCAACAGGGAAACCACAGGGGTGTCTCCCAACCCCAAGAAGGTGCTCTCTAAGGAGAAGGATGAGCATATGGGTGCTAAGGCTGCCACTACTTCTGCTAGCACAGAGAAGGACAGTGGTAACATAAATAAGACCTTCCCCATGGCAACTCTAAATGAGAAATCATTAGGAGGACCCAGGTGCCAAGAAACCAAGGGGGCAGTTAGTGCTTCTGCTAGGCAGAAGGCTTCTGCTAAAACTTCCAAGGATCCCTTAAAGAAGGTAAAAACTTCTAAAAAGGGTGAGGATAGACATAACAAAGAGGAATTGATGGCTACTTCCAGTGATCCTGTAAAGAAGGTAAACACTTCTAAACAAGGTGAGGATAGATATAACTATGTTGAATTGATGGAAACCATTGGAAATGTCAACTTGGATGTTATGGCACAGAAGAAGGAGATTGAGCAACTGAAGACTGTGGTCACCTACCAACAGTCTCAAATTGAGAAGCTCAAGAAGATGGTCACCAAGTTGTTGCACAGAAAGAAAAAGGCAAGATTTGTGCTGAGAAGAAGAATTCCAACTGATGATGCTCCCAAAAAGGGGGAGTCAGAGTCAGAATCAGAAGCAGAACTGAATATGAAGGGTCTACAAGTTGAGGGGGAGAAAGTTCAGATGGAGACTGAGATGGAAATTGATAATGCACAGTTTAAGGGGGAGTCCAGTGCACAAAATAAGGGGGAGACAGAAAAAGTGGAAGAGCTTGTTAAAGAAGCAGAAACTGTAAAGGCAGCAGTAACTGAAGTTCCAAAAGAAGCAGAAACTACAATAGCAGCAGAAACGACAGCAGCAGAAACTACAGCAGCAGCAGAAACTGTTAATGCTGCTGAGTTTGAACAAGCAGCAGAAACAGTTAATGCTGCTGAAGGCCAAACAGAAAAAGCAGCAGAAACTGAGCAGGAAGCAGTAACTACACCTCAAGCTGAAATTGATGAAGAAGTATACTGGATTGTGAAGAACAGTGTTGAAGCAGCATCATTACATGTTCTAAGAGAAGCAGTAACAGCCATAGCAGCAGAAATGGTTATTGCTGCTGAAAAACTTAAAACAGCTGAACCAACTCCTGAAGTTGTTAAAACTCTTAAAAGAACCAAGATGATGTCAAAGAAAAGACCAAGCACCAAGCCCATAACTTCACAGAAGAAAAATGAAAAGAAGCCAAGGGTGGAGCCAACTGCAGAAGAGGCCCACGAGGAAACAGTGAAAGAAAAATCTGATCCAAAAGTTGCTGAAGAAGAAGTGGCAACTCCATCAGGGCAATCAAGCAATGTACAATCACAAACTGATGCCCAATGTGATTTGTATATTACTGGTGTTGACTCTAACCCAATTCCAATTCAGGCTGAACCAATATCATCTAAGGCTCCTGAAATCATCTTTTGGGACACTTTGAAAGATGGTAGAAAGGAGTTCATTAGGATAAAAAGAGCAGATGGAAAATTTGAAGTCTTTTCAACTTGGGGAAAAATTGTCAGAACTTGCTCAAGATCAGACTTAGAAGAGATGTTCAAAGTTGGGATGAGGCTATATGAAAACATGCTGACTGAGCAAGGGATGTCAATCTCTAAAATGGTACTTGAATTCTTGTGCCAAATGTTCAAACCTGAAGCGGTTCAGCATAGGATAAACACACAGTTTCAAGCCATTACCAACTGGATGCTCTATGAAAACTGTGGAGTATATGTCATCTCCCTTGACTCTGCGACTCAAGAATACTATCTGGTGGATTAAATATACAATCACAGCATGAAGAGGCTGAAAGGAATGCTACATGTTAAGTTGACCTGCAACAAGGATTCAGCAATGGGTAGATTCTTGGTAAAAAGGATTCTCAATCAAAGTTTGGGATTGAATCCTAATCTAGGCATGTATGATTAGGTTTTGGAAGCATCACCTGAAGAACTTGACTTCTTTTCCTAAAAGTCAAGTTAGGGGGAGATTGTTGGGAACTGAAGATATGCTAAGTATGGTTAGTACTGCCAAGACAATTTTACTACTGCCAGTTCTTCATTACTACTGCTTATGCAAGGTTACTACTGCTAGACGAAGTTACTACTGCTAGACGAAGTTACTACTGCTAGACAAGGTTACTACTGCTAGACAAGGTTAGTACTGCTAGACCAAATTACTACTGCAAGACATGGTTTGTACTGCTGAGCTGAGATACTACTGCTAGAAGACTGTGAAGGTTAATGCTGCTAAGTCAAATCATTGTTAATACTGCTGACTTGATAAGTTTGGTATGCGATACTTTTGGAGACAAAGAAGGAATTGATCAAGATATGTTTAACGAAGATTCAGAAGATCAATTTACTTTTGATAGTTATCTTGTAATTACTTTTGTATAAATAGTATTGATAGATAGCTATTAAAGATATACAAACATATATGATACATCAAAGAGTTTGTTTAGCCATTCAGAGAGAATCAACCTCAAGGTGTAAGAACCCTATTTCTAGAGAAGTAGAAGTCGTCTTGTTGAGCCTGTTCAACAAGATTGAGGTTTGGTGTAAAGCTTGTGAGTAATACAGTTTGATATATACAGTGTGTTGAATTCTATTGATTGTTCTTTAATTGATTTAGAGTTCTATTCCGCAAGATTCTCTAAATTGTGTTTCTAAGAAGTTTAATTCTTGTTAAGAATCGATCCTGACAAAAGGTCTTTCATTAGGCATTAATTTTTTCATCCAATAATCTCTGTATTAGGATTATCGCAAGTTTCATAAACCTACTTACGAGGTGTTGGAAAATTTTGGTAAAAATATGGGTTTTACTAAACTTTGGAAACTTTTAAATATATATATACGTGTTATATATAACTGACTTTTAGTAGGTTTATGTTCTCCTATATGAGAGCTTCGAAACGATACATAATGCGTCCAAATTGGAGTGTGTGTGAAAGAGATATCGATACTCAAAGTTGATTAATTGGATGAAATTAGCATAAACCAAATGAAGTAAACAGTAAGTCAACCACAATACTTTAATAAAATAAGTTAATAGTAAAAATAACAATTATTTAATGTTACATAAACAACCTAACTAATTAGACAATGCGCATAAATTGACTCCGCCATATGTCGGCGGAAATTCATTGCCTCATCGTCGGTTTCGTTAGGGGGTACCCATATTTCCTCGTTATTTATCAACTTTTGGACATTACGTCATACCCATACACCGCAATCCGCATATAACCCGGTCTGCTGGGGTACTTGGCCGGCCATCTTTGTGCGAAAGATACTTGACACTTCGCATCGTCTATGATCCCCTATCAATGAAAAGAACGTATATAGTTTTGTTTTAAACGATTGCATCTGCTCTGTCAATTGTTGTTTGCAGAGACCGTCCTTTTCGCTGTCATATAGGGTCATGAGCATAGTGTCTAGTTCAAACACTCCAAGCAGCCAATGTCTGGGATGCAAGCATATGGGGATGTACACCTGAAATATTACAATATATGTCATATATGTTATTAAATAAAATAACAGTAAAACGATTTACATACCCTATCGAGGAGAGTCCAAGAGGTCCCTTCCGAGCCATTGCATATTTCGATCACGGAGGCGGGACCTTGATGGTCCATCAGTATGCACTGAAAGAACATAGTGTGCATGATGGTCCACCTCGTGTCTACGCCACGATGTTTTTGCAACAGGCTAACCCAAGAATCGACGTGCTATGCATAAAAAATAGATGGTTAGACATGTAATATAAATATATTTGATTATATATGACTATAATTTAACTTCATACTAACCGTATCGTCTAAGTCAGAGTTCACAGGGTCATCCGCAAGCAATGTTTCAAAAAACGAGGGGTTGATTTCTAAGCCCCCGTAAGGGGTGAATGTCAAGTTGGGGAGGCGACCAGTCTTGCACATCCTCAATATTTCTGGTCCCTCAAGAGGCTCCTGTGAAGGCTCCTTTCCCTTTTTGTTCTTTCGTCCCTTCTTTCCCCCCGCTTTCTTTGCTTGCTTTTTAGCGGCCGGTGGTGTCGTAGATCCTTGTTGCCCAAACGGGAAACGAAGAAATTGAGAAATGAAGTGCGGCCGTTTTTTAGGGAGCGGGGTCACCTGTGGTGGATCTACAACATCCATCGGGTCATCTTCCGGATCCGGCTCCGAGAAGTGCTCCTCGACAATAGAAGACTCCATCAGCTGAAAATTAAGTTATTAGATGTTTTAAGTACAATTTAGGAAATGTTCACAATTAAACCAAAATAAATTACAGTATGCCTGTGCACTGGCGGTGTGAGGTACGACGACGGCCCCGACATTTCCGGTCGGTAATACTCTCCGGCCGGAGCGCCAAAGATGTCCGTGAATGCCCCCGACATCCCGGCCCCCGACATTTGGGAGGTGTATGCCCCCGACATCCCGGCCTGTGTGACATTGATCATTATAAGAGTTACAAAATTAGGAACTAACATATAATTATAATGGTTACTCAGTGTGACTTACACTCTCCGGGATAGTAGAATAGGATGTCGTGCCAAACGGCGGCATCTGGGAGGTGTATGCCCCCGACATCCCGGCCCCCGACATCCCGGCCCCCGACATCGCGTCCTGCGTGACATTGATCATTAAAATAGTTAGAAACTTAGGAACTAACATATAACTATAACTAACATATAACTATAATGCCATAAATAAGTGTGACTTACACTCTCCGGGAATGACGGAAATGATGTGGTGCCAAACGTCGCATGTGCCCCCTGTCCGAACGGAGCGGGGATCGGTGTCGTACTCGACAGCTAAAACAAATTTAGAACGTAATATTAATATACAAACTAAATAAACGTGGCCAACAAATTAAGTTAAACACTAACATTGACAGCGCCAAATTGTCTCCAGACTCCCTCCAGAAACTCTACACGTGACTCTAGCGGCCCGTGGACGTAGTCCCACAGGTACTCATGACAGCCACGATGTGGCCCGTAGGAAGGGGCCGCCTGATATGGATCGTAAAGGGGCCGCGGATAGGAGGAGGTAGAGGGTCGCAGATAGGAGGAGGAAGGGGGCGGCGGATAGGAGGAGGAAGGGGGCTGCTGATATCCACCGGAAGGGGGCCTGTCGTCGTCTTCCTCATCTTCGTGAGATGTGGAAGGAGAGGGACGTCGAGCCCTTGCCGCCTCTGCGTCAATAAAGGCCACGCTGTCTCTGTACCAATCCCTGTCCATCTCGTCGGCAGTAGGCTCAAGGCGAGCGAAAGGCAAGAGTGGCAGCTAAATATATGATAAAACATAAAAAAAATTAATAAGCGGGACTAACGTATGCAAATTGTAAACATAGTAAAAGAACTTACATTTCTAGATTCATTGAAGAACTGAACCCAAAGCGACCTACTTAGGGTAACACGCTTGTCCCAACGGGTTCCCCTAAGTACTCGGTCGTCGTGCTTGACGAAATATCGGATTGATGCGGGAAACATCTCCAAGATCCATATCTGGAATTAGACAAGAAGAACAAGTACGTAAAAAGAAAAGCCAAACAGTTTGTATGTATTATTAACAATTGTTATTCTACGTATCTAACCTTGAAGGCGTATGTAAAACCACAAAGGTTCATCTTTCCATGTCGATCGGAGTCGCGTCTGGTTATGGCTCGGTGCAAGATTGAGTAGCAATGTGTCCAGATATGGCTACCCCACGGGTAGCTGTTAAACAGCTCAAGGTCCTCGACGGCCCTAAGGACCGTCGAGGAAGCATACTGGCTATACTCACAGCCCATGAAGCCCATATCCACGATCACCACCAAGCATACACGGACAACATTGGCGTCGCTTAGGGCACTAAGGCCCTCTTTCATCATGTCCCGGGCTGCCTTCAGCTTCAAACGAGATGCTGAAATGCCGAAAACCCTAGGAACGAAGCCGCAGTCTGCTAAGGGAGGAAGGGGGAGCCTCTCCAAAACGTAGTCCTGTAATTAGACAGAACTCACGACGCCTAAAATGCAATCGATCGCCGAAGAAATCAAAATGCATCTCCTCCGGCTCAGCGTTGGCGTCCTCGACCTCCAACTGTAGAAACATGTGTACTAGCGTAGGGTCGCCAGCAGAGTAAGACACATCCATCCATGGCCCGAACGATGTCCCTCTAAAGATGGCCTCAAGGGTATCCGCGCGACCACCTAATCCCCTAAAGCACGCTCCTAACCCCTCGATGTAGGAAACTTTGCACTTTAGCGTCAAGTCGATGTAAAAGAAATCCCTCTACATAGTCATTCACAAATGTTATAGTTAGTGTTATATATAGATGCTTTTGCTTGTTTGGTTTATTGTGTTGATAATTATTCGTTTGTTTTAGTTTTAGAAAAGAAACCACTCAATCTATTGGACTTCCAGGTAGCAGGGGAATCACAAGGATTGCTTAAATCCCGACATACCTTAGGGCTATTTACACCCGTTTGACAAAATCCAAATAGATATGTTGCGGTTTATTTTATTTCAACATATAATAGTGTTATAAATAGATAAAGTGCGGTTTATTTTATTTCAACGTATAATATTGTTATATATAGATGTTGCGGTTTATTTTATTTCAACGTATAATATTGTTATATATAGATGTTGCGATTCTTAAAATGAATTTAAGTGTGGCATGTGAAGTTTAGGGACCTAATTGGCATTCTTAAAAGTTTAGGGACCCTAGTTGTCATTCTTAAAAGTTTAGGGACCTAATTGGCATTCTTAAAAGTTTAGGGACCTAAATTGTCATTCTTAAAAGTTTAGGGACCTAAGTTGTCATTCTTAAAACCGTAAGGACCTAATTGGCATTCTTAAAAGTTTAGGGACCTAAGTTGTCATTTTTAAAACCGTAGGGACCTAAGTTGTCATTCTTAAAACCGTAGGGACCTAAGTTGTCATTCTTAACAATTTTTTTATAAAAACACTCTTAACAATTTTTTTATAAAAAAACACATTGTTAACATTTTTTTTTATAAAAGCACACTTTGAAGAATTATTTTTATAAAAAAACACATTTTAAACAATTTTTTATAAAAACACATTCTTAACAATTTTTTTTATAAAAACACATTGTTAACAATTTTTTTATAAAAACACTCTTAACAATTTTTTTATAAAAAACACATTGTTAACATTTTTTTATAAAAGCACACTTTTAAGAATTATTTTTATAAAAAAACACATTTTTAACAATTTTTTATAAAAACACATTCTTAACAATTTTTTTATAAAAACACATTGTTAACAATTTTTTTATAAAAACACTCTTAACAATTCTTTTTATAAAAAAACACATTGTTAACATTTTTTTATAAAAGCACACTTTTAAGAAATATTTTTATAAAAAAACACATTTTTAACTATTTTTTATAAAAACACATTCTTAACAATTTTTTTATAAAAAAACACATTGTTAACATTTTTTTATAAAAGCACACTTTTAAGAATTATTTTTATAAAAAAACACATTTTTAACATTTTTTTATAAAAACACATTTTTAACAATTTTTTTATAAAAACACACTCTTAACAATTTTTTTATAAAAAAACACATTGTTAACATTTTTTTATAAAAGCACACTTTTAAGAATTATTTTTATAAAAAAACACATTTTTAACAATTTTTTATAAAAACACATTCTTAACAATTTTTTTATAAAAACACACTCTTAACAATTTTTTTATAAAAAAAGACATTGTTAACATTTTTTTATAAAAGCACACTTTTAAGAATTATTTTTATAAAAAAACACATTTTTAACAATTTTTTATAAAAACACATTCTTAACAATTTTTTTATAAAAACACACTCTTAACAATTTTTTTATAAAAATACTCATATAACAACATACACATTATAACATACAAATATCACATTCAAATATAAAACCATACATATCATATATCTTAAAAATGTTAAACATAGAACATATTCAAACATAACAAAAGTTATAAACACTCTAACAACATACAAATCATATATCTTAACTTAAAATAACATACAAAAAATAACAAAAAACATAAGGAAAACATACCACAGAGGTAATACGAGACATCTTCACAAAACTCGAACACGTGTTCCACACGACAAAATTGAGAGAGTGGGAGAAAATTGAGAGAGAGTTGATAATAAAAACTTGAGAGTTATAAAATAATGAGAGTGGGACGGTTTTGGTCCCCCCCACCCCTTATATAGTGCGGCCGAAGAAAAGAAAAGAAAAGGGAATTAGGGTTTGGGTCTTCAATTAATTTTTAGGGTAAACCCTGGGCCGACGCGTGGCGGGTTAGCCCGCGATCGCGGGGGCCCAACGCGGGTAGGGACCAAAACTGCCAACACGGGCATTCTTGAGGGGGGAAAGCTGGGCCACGGGCATTCTTGAGGGACCAACGCGGGCAAAGGCCCGCGATCGCGAGGCCCACCGCGGTTTTTTGTGGCATTTCGGTAAGATGGGCGAGATTTGTGGCATTTTGGTAAGTTAGGGTCAAACTTGTGGCATTTTAATTAATTTCCCTTTTTTAAATTTGCAACAAACTTCAGGGACCAAACTGTAAATTCGAAAAGTAGCGGATTAGCCCGCGATCGCGGGATCCCAACGCGGGCAGGGACCAAAACTGCCAACACGGGCATTCTTGAGGGGGGAAAGGTGGGCCGCGGGCATTCTTGAGGGACCAACGCGGGCAAAGTGGGCAAACTTGGGTGACACGTGGGCCTGGGGCCCGCGATCGCGGGGCCCACCACGGTTTTTTGTGGCATTTCGGTAAGATGGGTGAGATTTGTGACATTTTGGTAAGTTTGGGTCAAACTTGTGGCATTTTAATTAATTTCCCTTTAAATTATTTTAAAAATAATTAATCAACTCAAATGAATTTAATAAAATTTAGTTTCGTTTTAAAAAAAAAAAGACTTTTTAGACAAAAATCAATATCATCAAAATTTTATAATGATTGTTAACAAATTAAAAAAACGGCCAACCCATGCTTTTAATCAAGCAGGCGCGTTTTTAAAGTTGTCTAATGTATTTTTAGTCGGATTTCACCGACGGATACTAACAAAAAATTGGTAGACTTTGAGATAAATTTTTAGTTTTTTGGTTGATTTTTAAAAGAATTTTTCGTATTTGTTGTTGATGTCTATTGTATTTTTGAATATCCACCCCTGAAAATTTAACAGATACACTTTTCATGTTTAAGTTTTCTTTTACTTTAAACAATCGGTTAGGTAGATACACGAAAACAATCCGCCCTTACCAAAAGTAGGTTATGAATTAGACTATCATTATTATTTTAAAGGTGTTTGGTGTTTGGTGTTTGGTGTTTGGTGTTTGGAATTTGGACGTAGGTTTTTAAAGTGATTATCAATATTAACGTTCTTTGTGAAAACGAAGGGTTAGAACTTATAGACGGGCTTTTGGGCCTGAAGTCTAGAGGCATTGCCAGCGTTTTTTGGGCATAGTCCATAGAGGTTCATCTGCGATGACTCCAAGTAATTCACGGTCGCCTAAGAGATTAATCGGTACACATAAGTTGACCTGGAAACCCATAGTTATAAAAAGAACTGTTATAAGTTTGTTACTATTTGTATTGGTTAACAAATACAATTCTTAATTAAGGTAAACCAAGTATGTCTAAAAATAATTTAAAGGCTCGACTGACTAGTTGGTTAAAGACTTATTAATCAACTAACTATGATAGATTTTTAATATAATTTTTTTCTATTTTAAGTCCAAATTGCCACAAGGATGCACAATGTTGAAATTGTAAACTAAACTTTTATTAAGAAAATCTGAGAATATTTACAAAGAAACCTCACTACAAATATCACTCAATCACACAAGAACTTCAAAAGGTTTGAAGTTCATCTTAGAATCTAGAAACCCTAAACAACGAGAGAGAGAGAGAGAACTTTGTGTATCTTGAGAGAAAATTAAAACAAAACGAATGAAACCCTAATGAGCTAAAACACGTTTTTATATTCCGTGAATCTTCCGAATTTGCACATTAGGCCTTTACAGCTCAGCCCCTAAATTCCTTCTTATTGCTCCGCTACCCTTCTTTCAATTAGACATTGAAGTGCAGGACAAATGTTTCACCATTCTACATCTTTGGTCCTCATACAATTAAAAACAACACACAAACAGAATAAATTAGAATGTAATGATAAGATTGGTTAATAAGTAGTTTTAACACCCTCCCTCAATCTTGACATTAAAAAAGATCTAACATGTTTAACTTAGAACACAAATAATTGTGTTGATTTACACCAAACGATTTTGTAAAAATATCTGTCGGGTTTTGTAAAGACGGTACTTTAACAGTCTTAAGCATTCCCGAAACGACTTTATTTCTCACTTGATGTATATCTATTTCTATATGCTTTGTTCTTTCATGAAAAACTGGATTGTTTGCTATTTGAATGGCTGACTTATTATCGCAATTTAAATCAACAGGTAAAAGATTTTTTATTTTTAAATCAGTTAAAACATTTAGTACCCAAATAATCTCACATAGGGCAAACGCTATTGCCCTATATTCAGATTCAGCTGAAGAGCGAGAAACAATTGATTGTTTCTTACTTTTCCAAGAAATCATACATTTACCCAAATACAAACAATAACCAGTAACCGAACGTCTAGTAGAAAGGCACTTACCCCAATCTGCATCGACAAAAGCTTTTAAACTAAACTCAGATGACTAAGAAAAATATACACCCTTTCCTGGAGAACACTTCAAATATCGTAAGACTCGGAGAGCCAACTTAAGATGAGACTGCCTAGGAGCGTGCATGAACTGACTCAGACAATGCACCGCAAATGCAATATCAGGCCGTGTAGCCAACAAGTAAATTAATCTACCAATTAATTTCTGATACTCAGAAAAATCTGTCAAAGGTAGATCTTTTAAATCAGGACCAACTGAATCTGTGACTATCAGATTCATGTCCATAGGAGTGCTAACAGGTTTACAACCTAAATACCCAAAATCACTAAGGAGTTCTAGACAATACTTGCGTTGTGACATGCAAATACCCTTTTCAGTTCTTAAAATTTCTATTCCCAAGAAAAATTTCAACTCACCCAAATCTTTGATTTTGAAACTAGATTGCAAATGATGTTTAACTTTATTGGTTTCAGTTAAAGAATTTCCTGTCAAAATGATATCATCCACATATACAAGTAATACTAAATATACAGAATCATTTATTTTTGTAAACATAGAATAATCACAAGTACTTTGAACAAAACCATTATCATATAAACAGGCAGAAAGATTTGCGTACCACTGCCGTGGTGCTTGTTTTAAACCATATAATGATTTATCAAGCTTACACACCCTTTTATCGTTAGCTTATAAATAGCCAAGAGGTAAAGACATATAAACATCCTCATTTAATTCTCCATATAAGAAAGCATTATTCACATCTAATTGACAAAGAGGCCAATTATATTGTACAACTAATGAAATAACACATCTTACCGTAACCATTTTTACAACTGGAGAAAAAGTCTCCTCATAGTCTAAACCTTCACGCTTTGAATATCCCTTCGCTACTAGTCTAGCCTTATATCGCTCTATCTCTCCAGTAGATTTATACTTTATTTTATATATCCATCTACAGCCAATTGGCTTTCGGCCAGTTGGGAGAGTAGTTAAAGTCCATGTGTTATTCCTATATAGAGCCTCCATTTCATTGTTCATTGCAGAAACCCAATTTTGATCCTTACATGCTTCAAAAAAGTTATTGGGTTCTACAGATTTGTTAAGAGTGGTTACAAAACAAAAGTTATTTTTACTTAGAAAAGAGTAATTCACTACTTTTTCTATACCATATCTAACCTTACCCTCTACTATATAGTCAGAAAATTTCCCGGGCAAATTTGAAACTCTATTTGATTTTCTAGTAGAAGGTTCAACAAGACCACCCTCAGGAGGGAAACTCAAATGAACATCATTAACATCTCCGTCAACAGCACTCTGGTCATTAGTAGTCATACTAGGATCACCAGGATTTTCAGATCCGGCATTCCTTCCTTGGAAGTTTATTCCGTTGGTGCCACCAAGCTCGTTGGGAGTGGCAGCACCAGGATGGCTACTAGAATGACTAGGGTTTCTATTATGTTCAGAATTATGATTTAAACTTTCATGTTGTTCATTTTGCGAGTTATCCCTTAAATCATCATAGGGTTTTTCAGAAGAATTATTAGTATTCTGAATCACAATATTATCGAAAAATTTTAAAGAATTAATGCTACTAGAATCATTCAGTTGATCATTTGCTCCCATTTTAAACGGGAAAATAGTTTCATAAAACTTTACGTCACGTGAAACAATGATTTGTTTAGTGTCTAAGCTAAACAGCCGGTAACCTTTTTGAGAATTTGCATATCCAAGAAGAACACATTTTTCAGTACGAGAAGCAAACTTATCAGAAATGTTAAGCCTAATAGCAAAACACAAACAGCCAAAATTTCGCAAATGTGATAACACAGGAGCAAAACCAAATACAACTTCATAAGGACACTTTCCTTTTAACACGGAGGATGGTGTTCTATTTATAAGATACGTGGCAGTTAAGATACACTCATTCCACATGTTTAAAGGAATGCCCCTGTTGGGTCATCAAAGATTTGAAATTGACTCACCGATGTTTTCCCTATAATCCTACTTAGAATATTTTGACAAAGTTCTTTAAATGACTTGTACAAGATAGCAATTGTTCGGTGAAGTCGAAGATCAACCGAAACCAAGCTTGAAGAGATTTTCTGTGCGGAATCAAGAAGACTCTTCCAAGATACATACAAGTCATCACCACCAATTGTGTTCTCACACATCGGTGGACTTCCTCACCACCGATGGTGTCTTCAAGAATCGGTGGATATAATCCCACCGATGTTGTCTTCAGGAATCGGTGGACATAATCCCACCGATGAAGATACTCAAAATCGGTGGACTTCTTCCCACCGACGAGGATACTCAAATCAGTGGGATCTTCGTGTAAATGGATTTTCTTGCAGATGATTTTAAAGACCAATGACAGTTATATCGGTGGAACATCATCGATAAAATTGTCTTGGAAAACACATCAAGAAGATCTTCCAGTTTTGGCAATAATCCAGTGGTTGGTAAAAGTGTCCACTTAGTACTTTGTCCACTTTTAGATTACGTCTAAATCAGCATGGGCATTCTTCCTGGTTCCAAGAAAAAAGGTGATTTGGAAGCATCAACTTTTCAGAGTACTACACCTTCTATCCAATATCCTTATGACAAGTGTCCTGAGCATTTAATGCACAGTACTCGTATCTTCACTATAAAAGGAAGTAGAAGGCTCCATGCAAACTACGCTTTTTGGAAATCTCTCTCAGTGCAAGAAATCTCCATATTGCTTAAAAACTTTATAGCTTTGTTCCAAGTGTTCTTAGTTGTTTTGTTAGTATACTTTGTGTAAGATTGTTAGAATAGTTTATCTGTTCTTTTCCGCAACAGTCTTAAGTTTTCTATGTGTAATTCTTGTTGAAAGATTTTCAATAATAGAATTAAAATTGTGAAAATTTTGAGTATTGTATTCAACCCCCCCCCCCTCTACAATACTTGTTATAGCCATCTGGGACTAACAAGTGGTATCAGAGCGGAAAAGTTTAACTCATAAACTTTGCTGAAAATGGTTCCATTACCAAACCTCCTAAGTTTAACCCTAACAACTTTTCTCTTTGGAGAAGCCGTATGATGCTGTTCATGGAAGGAGTGGATACTAGATATCCAACCATTCTCAAAGAGGGACCCATTATCCCTAGAGTCTGGGCTCGCTATGAAACGCAGAGGTCTGGTAAGGAAACCGCTGAAAAGGAAGTCTCTAGTGACTCCGATGATTCTGAGCCTTCCGACAAAGAGAAAGCTAAAGGTACTGGACGTTATATTCTAAAAAATCCAAAGAAATATACTGATGAAGAAAAATGTCTTGTTACTCTTGATTCAAAGCTTAGAGCAATCATTGCCCTCTCACTTCCTGATGAAGTCTATCATTCTCTAGTTAACTTTGAAACTGCTAAAGAGATGTGGACCACACTATGTGTTCTGTACGAAGGTACAGAGGAAGTGAAGAAATTCAAAAAGATTTCCCTCATAAGAAAGTATGAACTTTTCACTCATGAAAAAGGTGAATCTCTTCCTAGCTATTATAATCGTTTTAACTCTCTTTTGAATGATCTGAAGTTACTAGGCAGAGTCTATGATAATGAGGAAGTTTTAAACAAGTTCATGGATTGTCTTCCTGATTTTTGGAAAAACATGTGCACTTGTATCAAAACTTCCAAGGACCTTGAGTACATGCCTTTAACTGTTTTATATGGAACTCTCTTCAACTTTGAGCAAACCAAGTTACAAAGGAAATCTTTCATCAAAGAAATAAAGGGCACTTCTATTGCCCTTGTCAGTGAAAATTCCAAGAAATCTCAAAGTGTTCCACGTATCACCTATCCTTCATCAGATTCTGACAATGAAACCCAAAGCAACTCTTCTCACCAATCGGAGGCATATCTAAGTGATGCCGATGATGAAGGTGAAAAATCACGGTCAAGCAGTTGTCCGATGAAATTGCCATGTTAGCTGGTTTCAAAAACAGATCTCGTTTTTCGAACAAATCCAAATCTTTCAGAAAACCTTTTTCCTCTACAAAATCTTCCTCAACTGATAAGACAAACGATGAATGTTTTAACTGTGGAAAGAAAGGACACTTTGCAGCTGAGTGCAGAAGTAAGCGTGTGATGAACTCTAGAAATTCATCCTCTGACAAGTTTTCCTCCAAGCATGAAAAACCCACAAATAACACTTTCAAATCAAACCTTGTCAAGAAAGAAACTCAATCCTCAACCAAAGATCATAAAGAAAGGGCTGAGAAGTACAAAGCCAAATACAAGAAAGAAAAGGAGAGAAATGAGGGTCTCCTAAGAAAAGGAAAGGGCCTCATGGCCGAAATTCATGATTGGGAAGAAGAGACCTCTTACAGTGACAACAACTCTTCCAACAAGTGCTTTATGGCCATCTCAGAAGATGTGGAAGATTCTGAAAAAGCTACCTCTCCAATGGCTTTGGTGTCAACTGGGTGCTCGACATCATACTCTCAGGTACATCATTTTAATGATATGACTGATAGTGAAAAGATTGATGCCTATGAATCTTTAACCAAAGACTTTTATTCTGTTAAGGATGGTAAGAAAAGAAAATCTATTCAAGTTAAAGAACTCACATCTAAACTTGAAATTTGCATGTCTAAACTTGAAAAGTTTGAGGAAATCAAAGCTGAGCTTGAGGATCTAAAAATCATAAATCATGTGATCTCAAAAGAGAAAAACAAACTTTTTAAGAAATTAAAAAGAGAACAAGAGACTGTTAAGAAATGGACAAGTTCTTCAAAGAATCTTGAGCAAATCTTTAAAGATCAAATTTCTGTTAACAATAAATTTGGTTTAGGCTATGGAAAGACCATCTCTGACGCCTCTTCTCAAACTCTTGAGCCTACCTCTAGTGTATGGGATGATGCTTCAGACTCAAGTTCTTACGACTCTATTTCTTTAAACTCTTTAGATCTAGGTGAAGCTTTAAAGTTTGGAATGTTCATAAAAGCTAAAGAATCTTCGTCTGTTCAAAACATGGAAAAAGAGGACTCCAATGATTTTTCAAAACCCATCCATGATCTTTTAAAAGATTTAGCGATTGATGAATATGTCCCTCCTTCTGATTTTTTCAAAATCAACGTCTGTCAAAAGAGTTAAATCCAATTCCACCGAAGTGAATTCTCCACCGATATGTAACTCTCCCACCGATTTTCTTCCTAGATCTGTGAGACTTACAAACTCAAAAGAGAAATCGGTGGAGCTTGCGAAAAATCATTTCAAAAATTCTTCAAGAGATCTTTCCAAGTTTGCCTCCACCTCAAGTGATGGGACTTTAAGCTATCCTTCTCACTCCTCATCCTTTGGTCCTAAAAACGTTCAAGTTAATGTCATGAGAAAAGGAAAAGAAGAATTGCAAAAACCCAAAAAGATTTTTGTTTACAGAAAGTGTTATAACTGTGGTGACACTTTTCATCTTGCAAAGGATTGTCCAAAGGAAAGAATTGAAAGAATCAAACCTAAGGACTCTTCCTCTTCTAACCCAAAAGGACCCACCACCAAATGGGTACCTAAGAACTAATATGTGTGTGCATGCAGGCTTTTGAGCACCATCAAATATGGTATCTGGATAGTGGGTGCTCACGCCACATGACGGGGAATAAATCTCTTCTCATCAACTATGTGTCTGGAAAAGGTCCATCTGTAACTTTTGGTGACAACTCTAAAGGTTACACCAAAGGATATGGAACTCTCACTAATGGATCTGTCACTTTCAACAAAGTGGCACTTGTTGAAGGTCTCATGCATAATCTTGTCAGCATTAGCCAACTGTGTGATCTTGGATATAAAGTTATCTTTGAACTTTGTATTTGTACTGTTGTGGACAAGAACTTCAATGTGGTGTTATCTGGAAAAAGGATGGAAAATGTATATATCATTGATATGGGACTAAGTAACAATTCATCCAATGTCTGCTTTGTGTCAGATGACACAACCAAAAGGAACTGCCTGTGGCATAAACGTCTATCTCATTTGAACTTCAAAACACTCCATAAAATCTCAAACAAAGAACTGGTGACTGGCATGCCAAAGTTGAACTTTGTCAAAGAAAAGCTGTGTGATGCATGTGAAAAAGGGAAGCTCACCAAAACATCCTTCAAGACCAAGCAATTCTCTTCCATCACTCTTCCTCTCTAGATGCTACACATGGATCTATGTGGACCAGTCAGCACTTCTAGTCTTGGTGGCAAAAGGTACATTCTTGTTATTGTTGATGAATTTACTAGATATACTTGGGTATCTTTTCTCAGGTATAAAAGTGATGCAACTGAAGATATCATCAACTTTGTCAAGAAAAATGAAGTTCTAAATGGGCAGCTTGTAAGATCGGTGAGAAGTGAATATGGTACTGAATTCAGAAACAGTGCTCTTGAAGACTTCTTTAATGAGAAAGGAATTTCTCAAAATTTCTCTGCTGTCAGAACTCCTCAGCAAAATGGTGTGGTGGAAAGGAAAAACAGAACTCTATGTGAGGCTGCTAGATCTATGCTAAGTGAATCAAATCTTCCCACCTATTTTTGGGCTGAAGCTGTTAATACTGCTTGCTTTACCCAAAATAGGTCTGTGATTTCCAAAAGACATGATAAAACCCCATATGAAGTTTTCCATGGCAGAAAACCAAATATTGGCTTTCTTCATGTTTTTGGTTGTGTGTGCTTTATTCTAAATGATCGTGACAATCTTGGGAAGTTTGATCCCAAAGCTGATGAAGGTATTTTTGTTGGATACTCTTTATCCTCCAAAGCATATCGTGTGTACAATCTCAGTAGAAAATGCATTGATGAGTCTATCCATGTCAAATTTGATGACCTAAGATCATCATCTCTTTCAAATGATGATGATGAATTGCACAGGTGGATTTCCTCATGCATAGGTGATGCTCCCATAGTTAACTCCACCGAAGCATCTTTCATTCCTTTGAACCTATCAAATAACCAAGTTGGGTCATCTTCCATAGTGCATCCTTCCACCGATATTCATTCTCCCACCGACATAAATCCTACTGCCAATATGCACCTTTCCACCGATCCCATACCCTCCACCGATCCTATGCCCTCCACCGATAATACTGCTTTCCACCGATCCTCTGGTCCTACTCCACCGATTTCTTCCACACAAAATGTTCCACTACCTCTACCTCCTGCCACAAAATGGACCAAAGATCACCCCATAGATCATCATTGGTGATCAACAAGTAGGTGTCCAAACTCGCAGAGGAGTTGGAAATATTTGTCTCTATGTGAACTTTCTTTCTCTTATTGAACCCAAGAAGATTGATGAAGCTCTTGCAGATCCTTGTTGGATCACTGCCATGTAAGAAGAGCTTTCTCAATTTGAGAGAAACAAAGTTTGGAGATTGGTTCCTAGACCCCGAAAGAAGACAATCATTGGAACCAAATGGATCTTCAGGAACAAGATGGATGAAGATGGTACAGTTATCAGAAATAAGGCCAGATTGGTTGCTCAAGGATACCGACAGGAAGAAGGCATTGATTATGATGAAACTTTTGCCCCTGTTGCAAGACTTGAAGCCATAAGAATTTTCTTGGCTCATGCTGCCCACCGAAATTTTAGGGTCTTTCAGATGGATGTCAAAAGTGCTTTCCTCAATGGGGAACTTGCAGAGGAAGTCTATGTGAAACAGCCACCTGGTTTTGAATACCCAACTCATCCAGACTATGTGTACAGACTTGATAAGGCTCTTTATGGTCTCAAACAAGCTCCTCGTGCCTGGTATGACACTCTTGCTGTCTTTCTTCTGAAAAATGGATACTCTAGAGGTCAAATTGACAACACTCTCTTTATCAAGAAGACCTCAGGTAATCTCATTCTTGTCCAAATTTATGTTTATGACATCATCTTTGGTGCCACTGATGAATCACTATGCGATGAGTTTGCTTCTCTCATGATGAGTGAATATGAGATGAGCATGATGGGAGAACTTACATTCTTTTTGGGCCTTCAGGTCAAACAATCTTCAGAAGGAATTTTTATAAATCAAAGTAAATATATTCGTGACCTTCTGAAGAAATTCAACTTTTTAGACAGCTCTCCTATGAAAACTCCCATGGCACCACCTTTGAAACTTGATGCTATTTTAAATGGTGAATCTGGGGATGTTACCCATTATCGGGGTATGATTGGTTCTCTCCTTTACTTAACTGCTAGCAGACCGGATATTATGTTTGCTACATGTCTTTGTGCCCGTTATCAAGCCAATCCAAAGAAATATCATTTGGATGCTGTTAAACGGATTTTCAGGTATCTAAAAGGTACCATGCACCTGGGTCTTTGGTATCCCAAAGACTCAGGCTTTGAACTAATTGGGTATTCAGATTCAGATTATGCAGGTTCCAAGATTGATAGAAAAAGTACCACAGGTAGCTGCCTGTAACGCCCCAAAATCCGGGCCAATTTAAAACTTAAGTTACAACAGGTTATGATAACAAAACTTCAACTTATATAAATAACAGGGGATTAACCATCAAGAGTATATTTACAAACAGGATACTTCAAATAACCTATCAATCTAATTATGTAACTATAATCAGATTAATTAAGGTATCTAAGCTATCCATCCAAAAATCTCCTATTTGTTAATTGCCACCACTGCTAATCCAAAAACGCTCGTCCCACAACCCTTTACTTTCCCGAGCCTGAACCTGGTAAGAAAACATCACATGAAACGATTAGGCCAACGCCTAGTGAGAACATTCGTTTCCATAATAACATTTGCAAAAATCAATGTAAACAAGTTATAGCAAACCTGGTTACTCCTTTTCTCACCGCCTAGAGCCACACTACGAATCATTACTGATTCTAGATTAAAGCTCCTTTATCCAATTCCTAGAATATGACTGGCAATATTTCAGCCATCATATCCCGCCTAGAGCCACACTACGAATCATTACTGATTCTAGATTAATGCTCTTAACCTATAAATGGCACTTACACATACGCATTTATTACCACTTGACTATTCCTTGGTTTCCCACACACACTGGGATAATGATTAATACCACACGTCTATCCCATGTGATTACCAAACACTAATGCCTATGGATCCATTACACTCAATATAATCCTGCCTAGCATCACACTAGCGCAGTTTATAAACCTAACATACTATACATGAATGTACGTATGTCCGAACTGCATAAGTTATATGAAAATGCCTAATCGTATCTTTTCACGATTTACCGAACTATAGACTCCAAAACAATCAGGAGTCCAAGACCTCAGAATGTCTTAACTATTACAGTATGCTGCCAACTCCCGGTATCCCCAACTCCGGGTATAAAAGCTAAGACCGGAACTCACCTGTACCGGGACTCCCTGTACCGGGACTCTCAACTACCGGGACCTCTCAATTACCGGGACTATGAGTACCGGGACCTCTCAACTACCAGGACTATGAGTACCGGGACCTCTCAACTACCGGGACTATGAGTACCGGGACCTCTCAACTACCGGGACTATGAGTACCGGGACCTCTCAACTACCGGGACTATGAGTACCGGGACTCTTAAATATCGGGACTATCAAGTACCTGATCGTTCAATTTGCCCAGAATTCCTTCTGATTCATCAAATTAGCTTATTTCAAGCCATTCTATTCAGCCATAGTCAAATTATACAGTTACATCAAGGTTTATAACAACTTAAAAACATTGATTTGTACAAAGAACTGAATGAACTCACCTTATAATTGCAAAACCCTTCTTCATGCGCAGTATGAACTCCAAACTGCTGCTATTGATTCTAGAAATCAATTCCACACACAAAATCGATTTACCAACATGAATCAGCAACAAGATTTACCAGAAACGTGAGTAGAATTCTTACCAAATGAAGAACTGAACTTCTTTCCTTCCTGTTTCTTCCTTTCTCTCTTTTTCTCTACTTTCTTTAGCCGACTTAACACAAGAATGAGATATTTGTTTGATATCTCAGTTCTTTTATCTAAATACACTTTAGCTAATTACACAAAACACACTCAAGTTCCATTATTTCCAAAATAACACCAAATATCAAACCCTTGTATTTTAACCCTATTGAATTATCAATTACAACATAATTCAAGGTTTTAAACCAAAATACAAGTAAATCCCAATTCTCATTAAAATATTAATAACGAAAATTCAGGATGTTACAATACTCCCCAACTTGAAAATGATTTCGTCCTCGAAATCAAGATCAGGTAAACAGATGAGGATACTTATCTTTCATACTCTCTTCCGACTCTAAAGTCACATTGGTACCCCTGTGGTGTTTCCACTGTACTTTCAACATAGCCACTTCCTTGCCACTACGTAGCTTTCTAACCGATCTCTCCAAAATTGCCTCTGGTTCTTCCACATAGCGACTCTTCTCATCTATTCTCACATCAGATAGTGGTATCACATCCTCTTCTTCGGCTAAACACTTCCGAAGATAACAAACATGAAAGGTATTATGAACTGCTTCCAATTCTGGTGGAAGATCCAATTGATATGCTTGTAAACCAATCCTCTGAGTAATGGTAAAAGGTCCTAGAAAACGAGGACTTAACTTTCCACGTTTACCAAACCTTATTACACCTTTCCATGGGGATACCTTAAGCATCACGTGCTCCCCAACTTGGAATTCTTTAGGTCTTCTCTTCGGATCAGCATAACTCTTCTGTCGATCCTGAGCTGCCTTCATATGCTGCCGAATTTCTTTCACTTTATCCGCTGTTTGTTGTACCAATTCCGGTCCAGCAAACTGTTTCTCTCTGGCTTCTAACCAACATACCGGAGTCCTACATTTCCTACCATACAAAGCTTCGAAAGGTGCCCTTCCAATACTCGAATGATAACTGTTGTTATACGCAAATTCTACTAACGGTAGATGCGTATCCCAGTTACCACCGAAATCCAAAACACACTATCTGAGCATATCTTCCAAAGTTTGTATAGTCCTTTCACTCTGCCCATCAGTCTGTGGATGAAAAGCAGTACTCAAATTAACTTTAGTACCCAATTCTTCTTGTAGTGACCGCCAAAACCTCGAGGTAAACCGACTATCACGATCTGACACTATCGACACCGGTATACCATGCCTTGACACCACTTCATCGATATATAGCTTCGCCAATTTCTCAATTGGTGACGCTTCTTTCATAGCCAGAAAATGAGCACTCTTAGTTAATCTGTCCACGATTACCCATATCGTGTCGTTACCCTTTTGTGTCTTTGGTAACTTTGTCACAAAGTCCATGGTAATCTTCTCCCACTTCCATTCCGGAATTTCCAAGGATTGGAAACTTCCGTAAGGTTTCTGATGCTCTGCCTTCACCAACGAACACGTTCTACACGTTTCCACTTTTCGGGCCACGTCTACTTTCATAGCCGGCCACCAATAAATCAACTTCAAATCTCGGTACATCTTCGTACTCCCGGGATGTATGGAATACTTAGATCTATGGGCATCTTCGAGAATCAACTCTCGATTTCCTCCAATTTTAGGCACCCAAACTCTACCTTGGAACAACTTGATCCCACGGCCATCTTCAGTCAACTGAAGATGTTGTTTGCTCATCACTTCTTCTTTCAAATTTTCTTCTCGCAAAGCCACCACTTGTGCTTCTTTTATCTTTTCCATCAAACTTGACGTCACATCAATTCTAGCATTGGTCGTCTTTAAACATCCACTATACTCCTTTCTACTTAAAGCATCGGCTACAACATTTGCTTTACCAGGATGGTAATGCAACTCACAATCGTAATCTTTAAGTAATTCTAACCATCTTCGCTGCCTCATGTTTAACTCTTTCTGATCAAAAATATGTTGCAAACTTTTATGGTCAGTAAAAAGAGTACACTTAGTTCCATACAGATAATGCCTCCACAGTTTCAAGGCAAAAACGACCGCTGCTAACTCCAAATCATGTGTAGGGTAGTTCTTCTCGTGCTCTTTCAGTTGTCTCGACGCATAAGCTATCACCTTGCCTCATTGCATCAAAACACATCTTAACCCCATTTTTGAAGCATCACTGTACACTACCAGATCATCCGTTCCTTCTGGTAAAGCAAGAACCGGAGCCTCACATAACTTTTGACGCAAAGTTCTGAAAGCCGATTCCTGTTTCTCCGTCCAAACAAATTTCACATTCTTATTAGTTAGAACAGTCAAAGCTGATGCAATCTTAGAGAAGTCTTTAATAAATCTTCTGTAATACCCAGCTAATCCCAAGAAATTTCTTATTTCCGACGCACTTCTAGGTGTCTCCCAATTTGCCATAGCTTCTATCTTAGCTGGGTCTACTTTGACTCCTTCTGAAGTGATTACATGACCAAGAAATTGTACTTCTTTCAACCAAAACTCACATTTTGAAAACTTCGCGTACAATTTCTCTTTTCTTAATACTTCTAAGACCTTACGTAAGTGTTGTTCATGATCTGCTTCAGTTTTCGAATACACGAGTATGTCATCGATAAAGACGATAACAAACTTGTCCAAGAAAGGTCGACACACTCTATTCATCAGATCCATGAATACAGTTGGGGCATTCGTCAGACCAAATGGCATTACTAAAAACTCATAATGCCCGTATCTGGTTCTAAAAGCTGTCTTAGGAACATCTTCATCTCCTACCCGAACTTGATGATACCCTGATCTTAAATCAATCTTAGAAAAATATCCTGCCCCTTGAAGTTGATCGAACAAGTCATCAATTCTTGGAAGCGGATATTTGTTTTTAACAGTTACCTTATTCAGCTCTCGGTAATCTATACACATTCTCATGGTACCATCTTTCTTCTTAACAAACAAAACCGGAGCTCCCCAAGGCGAAGAACTCGGTTTGACAAAACCTTTATCTAATAACTCCTGGAGTTGAGTCATCATTTCTTTCATTTCGGCCGGCGCTAAGCGATACGGTGCCCGCGCAATCGGTGCCGAACCTGGAATGAGATCAATTCTAAACTCTACCTGCCGCTCAGTCGGTAGGCCAGGAAGATCATCAGGGAATACGTCAGGAAACTCACGTACCACTTTGATATCTTCCATTTGTTTCTTTTCTGACCTTCCATCTAAGACATAAGCCAAATAGGATACACATCCTTTCATTAAACACTTTCGCGCCTTTACAACAGAAATTAACGGAATTTCCCCTTTTTGCTTCTCTCCGAAGATGAATATATCACCCTTATCGGTCATCGGAATCCTGATTAATTTCTTTGCGCAAAATATCTCTGCCTGATTGGCCGTCAGCCAATCCATACCCACAATTATATCAAACCCACCAATCTCCATCAACAACAAGTTGATCGGAAATTTCGTCTCTTCTATAAGAATAATACAACCATCAAGCCTTTCTCGAACCAAAACTTGACCCCCATTAGCTACCTCTACTACCAAAGCATCCTCCAAAGTAGTAACAGGCGTAACTAATTTATGAAAGAATGACTTGGACACAAATGACAAATTTGCACCACAGTCAAATAATACGCGCGCAGGATAAGAATTAACAAGGAATGTACCCGAAACAACATCCTTTGACTCCTTAGCTTCCTCAGTAGTCATCTGAAAAGCACGGCCCATTGGCTTTGGAATAACTGGTTTTTTTACTTTGATCGCCGCTCTTTTTCAGTCTTGGGCACTCCCGACGAAAGTGACCCGGTTGCTTACACTCAAAACACAGATTTCCCTGTACTGGGCAGTTATTCATAGAGTGCCCACTTTTTCCACATTTGTAACATTCCGAAGCTATCGCCCGACACTGCCCAAAATGTTTGCTTTTGCATTTCGGACACCAATTTGGTTCACGCCGTGAATCATAACGAGCACTTTTATCAACCGCTTTAGATTTCTGTGAAGAGTCCGATCGACTATCCCACTTTCGTTTCTCCCCAACTTGGGTCTTTTCTTCTTTATCTCGCGAGTACACTTCCTCCGTCACTTTCGCTTCTTCAATAGCTTCCCTCAGTGTTGAAACCTTTGCACTCCTTACTCGGGACATCATATCCGCGGGTAGACCTTTCAAATTAGCCTTTATCCTTTCCTTCTCATTAGGAGCCACATGCCCCACCAAATTTAACTTCTCCATGAACAGTTTTGTATACTTCCTTACCGACATTTGTCCTTTCTTGAGATTTCGGAACTCTTCCTCGATTCTATCCATTTCGTTCTCGTTACAGTATTCTTCCAAAACTTTCCTTTTGAACGATTCCCAATTCATAGCAGCTAGCATCGAAGCTGAAATTGCCGCCGTAAACACGTTCCACCAAGTCAGTGCATTCCCTTTCAACATATGGGAAGCAAACCTGACCTTTGACTTATCATCGCATTCACATGCTCGAAATGCTTGCTCCATTTCTCTTAACCAATTCATGCAGACCACTGGATTATCAGCTCCAGCAAACTCCGGTGGTTTACTACTTAAGAACGTTTTGTACGAGCAAACTCTTTCTGTCCTCCTTTCTATTTCTGCTACTGGAGTATGAAGTGGAGGAATTACTCCAGTATCCGTTCCGGTTCGCCTTAAATCTGAGCTTCGATCATTCAAAGCTTTCATAAACATTTCTGTTTGCTGAGCCATAGCAGTAGTCATCATTCGTGTCATGTTTTCCATCATTCGAGTCTCCATAGTTACTTCCGGCGTTTCTTGGCCAGCGGTACTGGTACCCGTTCTATGCACCTGACTTGATGTTCCTCCAAGAGAAAGAAACCCCGGCGGAGTCTCATGAATCCCGCCTCTTCTAGGTTGCCCTTCTTCTGTCCAATCTATCTCAGTTCTATCCATCTCACGAATAGGGGATAAAGGCGGCGTGTTTACCATCGCTCTGATATAACACAAAAGAATAACCATAAGAAATGGTTACACCAATCTAGACATACAAAACGTACTTTACCGATCATTAGTCACTATAACAATTTAGTAACAAGCATGCTTATGTAACAATATATTCATAATAACAGTAGCTAATTGGAATTGTGAACATATCATACAGGAGAATCCTCGTTACCATCATCACAGTACTAAATTCTCGTATTTCCGTTGACTCTAAGACTATCCCGTCTTAGCACTTCTACCCATATCTCACATATCATAACCTAATCCATTACAGCTTAAGTCTAAGTATCTCATCAGCATACTTAGTTCGCTTAAACTATTGCTCTGATACCATTTGTAACACCCCACTTACCACGACACAATATTGTCCGCTTTGCCCCACTGGCTCACGACTTTGTTCTTGGAGACCTGGCAAGGACTTCGCAAGGACTTCCCAGGAGGTCACCCATCCTGGTACTACTCCCACCCAAGCACGCTTAACCACAGAGTTCCCAAGGAACCCGCATGCTTGTGGCCCCAAAACGCGTTGTGTCTGGTAAGGCCAAGGTTTACTAATATACCCAGCATCTCTCCTGCCCTCTAAAGGATGTGGGATATGCCTAAGGTGTTACACACACCCCCCTTAGGGACTCATCATCCTCGATGAGGTTTGCCCCACCATCCCGAACGGCACAGGAGTGGCTCTGATACCATATTGTAACGCCCCAAAATCCGGGCCAATTTAAACCTTAAGTTACAACAGGTTATGATAACAAAACTTCAACTTATATAAATAACAGGGGATTAACCATCAAGAGTATATTTACAAACAGGATACTTCAAATAACCTATCAATCTAATTATGTAACTATAATCAGATTAATTAAGGTATCTAAGCTATCCATCCAAAAATCTCCTCTTTGTTAATTGCCACCACTGCTAATCCAAAAACGCTCGTCCCACAACCCTTTACTTTCCCGAGCCTGAACCTGGTAAGAAAACATCACATGAAACGATTAGGCCAACGCCTAGTGAGAACATTCGTTTCCATAATAACATTTGCAAAAATCAATATAAACAAGTTATAGCAAACCTGGTTACTCCTTTTCTCACCGCCTAGAGCCACACTACGAATCATTACTGATTCTAGATTAAAGCTCCTTTATCCAATTCCTAGAATATGACTGGCAATATTTCAGCCATCATATCCCGCCTAGAGCCACACTACGAATCATTACTGATTCTAGATTAATGCTCTTAACCTATAAATGGCACTTACACATACACATTTATTACCACTTGACTATTCCTTGGTTTCCCACACACACTGGGATAATGATTAATACCACACGTCTATCCCATGTGATTACCAAACACTAATGCCTATGGATCCATTACACTCAATATAATCCTGCCTAGCATCACACTAGCGCAGTTTATAAACCTAACATACTATACATGAATGTACGTATGTCCGAACTGCATAAGTTATATGACAATGCCTAATCGTATCTTTTCACGATTTACCGAACTATAGACTCCAAAACAATCAGGAGTCCAAGACCTCAGAATGTCTTAACTATTACAGTATGCTGCCAACTCCCGGTATCCCCAACTCCCGGTATAAAAGCTAAGACCGGAACTCACCTGTACCGGGACTCCCTGTACCGGGGCTCTCAACTACCGGGACCTCTCAATTACCGGGACTATGAGTACCGGGACCTCTCAACTACCGGGACTATGAGTACCGGGACCTCTCAACTACCGGGACTATGAGTACCGGGACTCTTAAATACCGGGACTATCAAGTACTTGATCGTTCAATTTGCCCAGAATTCCTCCTGATTCATCAAATTAGCTTATTTCAAGCCATTCTATTCAGCCATAGTCAAATTATACAGTTACATCAAGGTTTATAACAACTTAAAAACATTGATTTGTACAAAGAACTGAATGAACTCACCTTATAATTGCAAAACCCTTCTTCATGCGCAATATGAACTCCAAACTGCTGCTATTGATTCTAGAAATCAATTCCACACACAAAATCGATTTACCAACATGAATCAGCAACAAGATTTACCAGAAACGTGAGTAGAATTCTTACCAAATGAAGAACTGAACTTCTTTCCTTCCTGTTTCTTCCTTTCTCTCTTTTTCTCTACTTTCTTTAGCCGACTTAACACAAGAATGAGATATTTGTTTGATATCTCAGTTCTTTTATCCAAATACACTTTAGCTAATTACACAAAACACACTCAAGTTCCATTATTTCCAAAATAACACCAAACATCAAACCCTTGTATTTTAACCTTATTGAATTATCAATTACAACATAATTCAAGGTTTTAAACCAAAATACAAGTAAATCCCAATTCTCATTAAAATACTAATAACGAAAATTCAGGATGTTACACTGCCAACTCCTTGGTGGCAAATTAGTAAGTTGGTCCAGCAAGAAACAAAACTCTGTGTCAACCTCTACTGCTGAGGCTGAATATGTAGCTGCTGGAAGCTGTTGTGCTCGGATCATGTGGATGAAAAATCAATTGAAGGACTACAATCAAAACTACTCCAAAGTTCCCATCCTATGTGATAACTCTAGTGCAATTGCCATTGCAAATAATCCTGTCTTGCACTCAAGATCAAAGCACATAGACATCAGATATCATTTCATCAGGGATCACATTTCCAAAGGTGACATTGAGCTGCACTTCATTCCTACAGATCTTCAGCTTGCAGACTTGTTCACCAAACCCTTGGATGAAGCCAGGTTCAATTTTCTGATAAGTGAACTTGGAATGTGCAACCTTTAGTAGGTGAATCCACCACCTATCAAAAAAAAATAATGGGATTTGCCTTTTCGGTGGTAATGACCTTCGGTGTTAATTGCTTTCGGTGATCAAACTCTTCACCGACAACGACCTTCTAGGTCAATCCTCATCGGTGGCCTTGCTCTTCACCGAAATTCACCTGAATCTTTTCCACCGATGTCACCGATCTTCGTTGCAATTCTCTCTCATCGGTGAGGTTTCTACCAACGACCCCTCTTGGATTTTCCCATCGGTGGCTATGTGTTACACCGATTCTCGAGATCACACCAACATACAAAATCAATTCGGTGGTAACACTTTCGGTGGTCTTTGTATCTCCACAATAGAAGTTACCATTCGGTGGTGATTGGTTTCGGTGATCTTTCTCTACACCGAAATCAACCTTCTAGGTATATACAAGTATAGCATATCTATAACACTTTTAATTGCTTAATTTCAATAAGAATGAATAACTCACCTGGGTATTTTCTGAACACAGTGTTCTTCCAAAACAGTGGCTTAATCAATAGCTTAATCACAATCTGGACAAAATATTACAACTTAAATCTATGGAGATGAATGATAACAACACAGAAAACAAGTTCTTACCACAATAATCACCAAACTGATTTCTCTTCTTTTCTTCTTTTCTTTCTTTCGATTTCTTTCTCTCTCGCTATTTCTCTGTTTCCCTTTTCTTTTCTTTTTAGAATACAAAACAAAATCAGTATTACCAAATACTGATTAATCACTAACGTGACACCTCATGTCATAACATGAGTCATTAATCTATTTTCCACCATAAACCCCAAACTTCCAAATAATCGCAAATCAACCCTCCAAGTTAATTTTTCTCAAAAATAAATTGTACCAAAATACAATTTATCTAATATTAATTTACAACGGAAATTTCGGGGTGTTACAATACTCCCCAACTTGAAAAGGATTTCGTCCCCGAAATCAAACTAAGCAAACAATTGAGGGTATCGTTTCTTCATTTCTTCCTCCGAATCTAAAGTCACGTTACTGCCTCGGTGATGTTTCCATTGTACTTTCAACATAGGCACCTCTTTGCCGTTTCTTAACTTCCGAACCGATCTTTCTAGAATCGCTTCCGGTTCTTCAACACATCGACTCTTCTCGTCCACCTTGACATCAGTTATCGGAATCACATCTTGTTCTTTGGCCAAACACTTCCGAAGATAACACATGTGAAACACATTGTGAATTCCTTCCAATTCTGGTGGAAGATCTAGCTGATAAGCCTGTTGACCAATTCTTTTAGTGATAACGAAAGGTCCTAGAAAACGAGGACTTAACTTACCACGTTTTCCAAAACAAATTACACCTTTCCACGGAGATACTTTTAGCATGACGCGCTCCCCAACTTGGAATTCTACTGATCTTCTTTTTAAATCAGCATAACACTTTTGTCTGTCCTGAGCCGCTTTCATGTGTTGTCGGATTTCTTTTATTTTATCAGCCGTTTGTTGCACCATTTCCGGTCCAGCAAACTGTTTCTCTCCAGCTTCTAGCCAACACACTGGAGTTCTACACTTTCTACCATACAAGGCTTCGAATGGTGCTCTTCCGATACTAGAATGATAACTATTGTTATACGCAAATTCCACTAATGGCAAATGCGTATCCCAGTTGCCTCCAAAATCTAGTATACATGCTCTAAGCATATCTTCCAATGTCTGAATAGTTCTTTCACTCTGACCATCCGTTTGTGGATGATATGCGGTACTCAAATTCAATTTTGTACCCAACTCTTCTTGAAGTGACCGCCAAAACCTTGATGTAAATCGACTATCACGATCTGAAACAATAGACACTGGTATCCCATGTCTTGACACCACTTCATCAATATATAACTTTGCCAACTTTTCTATTGGTGAAGCTTCCTTCATTTCCAAGAAATGAGCACTCTTTGTCAACCTGTCAACTATTACCCATATAGTGTCGTTACCTCTTTGTGTCTTTGGTAACTTCGTCACGAAATCCATGGTAATCTAATCCCATTTCCATTCCGGAATTTCCAAAGATTGAAAACTTCCGTATGGCTTTTGATGTCCAGCTTTAACTAAAGAACAGGTTCCACACTTTTCTACACATCGAGCCACATCTAACTTCATGGTTGGCCACCAATAATGTAGCTTCAGGTCTCTATACATTTTAGTACTTCCGGGGTGAATGGAATACTTAGATTTGTGAGCATCTTCCATAATCAACTCTCTATTCCCACCTGCTCTTGGTACCCAAACACGGCCTCGAAATAACTTCACCCCACGACTATCTTCAGTCAGTTGAAACCGTTGTTTGACCATAACTTCATCTTTTAAGTTTTCTTCCAAGAGAGCTTCCATCTGTGCAGTCTTTATTCGTTCAATCAGACTGGACATCACATCAATCCAAGCATTTGTTGACTTCAGACAGCCACTATACTCCTTTCTGCTTAAAGCGTCAGCCACTACATTTGCTTTACCAGGATGGTAATGCAATTCACAATCGTAGTCTTTAAGTAGTTCCAACCACCTTCTCTGCCTCATATTTAACTCCTTCTGATCAAAGACATGCTTTAAACTCTTATGATCAGTATAGAGAGTACAGTTCGTACCGTACAAATAATGACGCCATAGCTTCAAAGCAAAAACCACCGCTGCTAACTCCAAATCATGGGTAGGATAATTCTTCTCATGCTCTTTCAACTGCCTTGATGCATAAGCAATCACCTTGCCTCTTTGCATCAATACACATCCTAGACCCATCTTTGAAGCATCACTATATACTACAAAATCATCTATACCTTCAGGCAGTGCTAAAATAGGGGCTTCACATAACTTTTGTCTTAAAGTCTTGAAAGCTGATTCTTGCTTTTCAGTCCAAACAAACTTTACATTCTTTCGAGTTAACACTGTCAAAGCAGAAGCAATCTTTGAGAAATCTTGAATAAACCTCCGATAATACCCGGCCAAACCCAAGAAACTTCTTATTTCAGATGCATTCTTTGGAGTTTCCCAATTCATCATTGCTTCTATTTTGGCTGGATCCACTTTCACACCTTCAGCTGAAATTACATGACCCATAAATTGTACTTCTTTTAGCCAAAATTCACATTTCGAGAATTTTGCATACAACTTCTCTTTTCTTAGTACTTCCAAAACTTCCTGAAGATGACCCTCGTGATCATTTTCATTCTTTGAATAGACTAGTATATCATCAATAAACACAATGACAAACTTGTCTAAGAATGACCGGCACACTCTATTCATCAGATCCATGAATATAGCTGGAGCGTTAGTCAAACCAAATGGCATCACAAGAAATTCATAATGCCCATATCTCGTTCTGAAAGCAGTCTTCGGAACATCTTCATCCCTTACTCGTACTTGATGATACCCTGACCTCAGATCAATCTTAGAAAAACATCCTGCACCTTGCAATTGATCAAATAAGTCATCAATTCGTGGCAACGGATACTTGTTCTTGATTGTCACCTTATTCAATTCTCGATAATCTATACACATCCTCATACTTCCATCTTTCTTCTTAACAAACAGCACCGGAGCTCCCCAAGGTGAAGAACTCGATCTGATACAACCTTTGTCTAATAACTCCTGCAATTGTGACATCATTTCTTTCATTTCTGCTGGTGCTAAACGATACGGCGCACGAGCTATTGGTGCTGCTCCCAGAATTAGATCAATACGGAACTCTACTTGCCTTTCCAAAGGTAAACCTGGAAGATCATCCGGGAATACATCTGGAAAATCACGTACCACTTTAATGTCTTGTATCTGCTTCTTTTCTGACTTAGCGTCCAGAACATATGCCAAATATGACAAACATCCTTTTGCTAAACACTTACGTGCCTTTATGACTGAAATCAACTGTACTTCTCCCTTCTGCTTCTCCCTATAAATAATTACATCATCTTGATCAACCATCGGAATTCGGATCAACTTCTTAGCACACATTATTTCGGCTTGGTTATCAGACAACCAATCCATTCCCATAATAACATCAAATCCTCCAATTTCCATTAACAACATGCTAATTGGAAATTTTGTATCTTCTATCTGAATCGTACAACCATCTATCCTTTCACCAACCAAAGCTAGACCCCCATTAGCTATCTCTACTACTAAGGCATCTCCTAACGTAGTGACAGGCATAGCTAATTTTCCATAGAACACTTTGGATACAAACGAATAATTTGCACCACAATCAAATAACACACGAGCAGGTATGGAGTTTATAAAGAATGTACCAGAGACGACATCTTTGGATCCTCTCGCTTCTTCCACTGTCATATTAAACGCTCGTCCTATTGGTTTAGGTATAACTGCCTTCTTTCCCTGTTCTCCCTCCTTTTTCAGCTTTGGACAATCCCGTCGAATATGCCCTGGCTGTTTACATTCAAAGCACACTGCACCGGGTAATAAACAATTAAATGCAAAGTGCCCCGTCTTTCCACATTTAAAACACTCTGGCCCGCTTGTTCGACATGGCCCAAAATGCTTACTCTTACACTTCGGATACCAGTTGGGTTCCTTTCGCGAATCTGAACGTATATTTTTACCAAACAGCCTGAGTTTCTGAGAAGAATCAGAACGACCTTCCCACTTTTTTTATCTCCAACATGAGCTTTCTCTTCCCTATCTCTGGCATACATCTCCTCTATCAACTTGGCCTCTTCAATCGTTTCCCTGAGTGTTTCAGCCTTTGAATTTCGCACTCGGGACATCATCTCGGCCGGCAACCCTTTCAAGTATGCTTTAACTTTATCTTTCTCAGCAGGAGCCACGTGCCCTACCAAGTTCAGTTTCTCCATAAATAATTCTGTATATCTTCTCACCGACATGTTGCCCTTCTTGAGATTTCTAAACTGTTCCTCTATCCGATCCATCTCATGTTCATTACAATATTCTTTCAGTATCTTCTCTTTAAATGTTCCCCAAGTCATAGCATCTAACACAGTTGTCGTCAACGAAGCTGTCAAAACATTCCACCAGTTCAAAGCATTACCTCTTAACATCTGAGAAGCAAATCTGACTTTTGATCCTTCCTGACATTCACAGGCTCGGAAAGCTTGCTCTATCTCCCGCAGCCAATTCATACAAGCAACTGGACTGTCTTCCCCTTTAAATTCAGGCGGCTTGCAGCTTAGAAATGTTTTATAAGAACAAATTCTTTCTACCCTTCGTTCCACCTCTGGCCTTGGATTACCCGTCGGATTTATCACCCCAGTATCAATTACTTGACGTCTTGGTTCTATATTCCTGTCATTGAATAGCTTTGTAAACATTTCGGTTTGTCTTTCCATGGAGGCGTTCATCAATTCAGCTTGTCTTTCTACCGAAGCATTCATCATTCTTGATACGTTCTCCATTATTCTTGCCTCCATATTAGACTCTGCCGTCTGACTTACATTGCTAGTACCCACCCTCTGAGCTGGAGTATGCATACCTCCCAAAGAAAGAAAATCTCTTGGTGCATTATGCATATTACTCACTTCTGCCTCATCGGTTCCAACTCTTTCTCTAGGTGGCGTATTCACCATTGCTCTGATTAAACACAAATAACCATACAAATGGTTAAACAGAATTCTAACATACTAAACGTACTTTATCACTAATTAGCCCTTGTAACAATTGAGAAACAAGCATGCTTATGTAACAATATATCCATAATAACAGTAGCTAATTGAAATTGCGAACATATTATACACGAGAATTCTCATTACCATTGTTACAATACTAATTTAGTGTATTTCCGTCCATCCTAAGACTACCTGGTCTTAGCAATTCTACCCATCTCTCATAGATCATAACTTAATTTCATCACAGCTTAAGTCTAGGCATCTCAAATTCATACCTAGTTCGCTTAAACTAAAGCTCTGATACCATACTGTAACACCCTAAAATTCAGGGCCAATTTAAACCTCAAAATACACGCGTTATGATCATCAAAATATCAGACTTTTATAAACCAAAGGATCATAAGTAAGTTTCCATATATACACAAGGTAGATTAACTTAAATAATCTGATCAATCTAATTATACATCACAATAAGATCAACAAGATTATCTAAGGATTGTCCCAAAAGTCATCAAAAGAATATCCTGATCCTTCGTTATCGCCAAGTCTGATTTCCTCCAACTGAAGTCTCACTTCCCAAACTATTTCCCAGAGCCTGTACCTGGTAAGACAGTTTAATTTGAAACATTAGGCTTTCTCCTAGTGAGATTATCCAAATCAAATTAAAATTTAACAACTAAAAATATTAACAGATATATCAAACCTGTTATCAGCCATCTTACCATACTAATCTCTTATCAACCATTGGAATCCACCTATTCCCTTACTTATGACTAATTCATCTAGTCATCATACTACCAACAAGAATTACTATAAATCCCACCGGATTTATAATTAACTCCAACTCCCAGAAATTACAGTTTCCAAACCTGCTTCTTTCTGAATTAAGACTATAATTTCTCAACAAAGAAGATATCTCATCTTTTCGTTTGAAATGGGAATTACAACTCTAAGTCTGCTATTCCTCATTTCCTTTCCTCCCCACCTTGAATCACTGGTCCCCCTAATGAGATTTTATCGCGATCAACAACCACCAGAGACCCTCACAGATGATTCAAGATTCACTCCAACAACTAGAAATACATCCTAACGGTCCCTGCCTAGTAAACGGTTCTCATTATACCGTACTTTATGCCCACTAGACCAGATGCATATTTCTAGCCCACGCCACACAATAATTGTGCATCATCGCTCTTTCTATTGTATACTAAAGTTATACAATTCATCATATATTCTATATCTCTATGTACGGAATATAAATTTCAACGATTATTCCCCACTTTGCCGTTTAGCATCGGGGATCAACATCTCAACAATTAACTACAACTCCGGACTCATAAACAAGTCCTTAAAATTTAACACAACATGGTTTTTACATCAACAACGGAGTTATAAACGTATAACAAATAGCACATATACCTCAGATTATGTCCCTCATAAAACCATAAAAATGATACTGGAATGGCTCAAAATTCGCAACCCACTGTAGCGAAAAGCTACACTTTTCGCAAGCCAAAGCTGCGAAAAGTTCAGAACTCGCAACCCACTGTTGCGAAAACCTCACTTTTCGCAACCCTCTATTGCGAAAAGTCCAGAACTCGCAACCCTTGGTTGCGAAAACTTTCACTTTTCGCAACCCACTGTAGCTTACCGTTTCTTAATTAAATCATACCATTGATATTATATACAAGTATAGCATATCTATAACACTTTTAATTGCTTAATTTCAATAAGAATGAATAACTCACCTGTGTATTTTCTGAACACAGTGTTCTTCCAAAATAGTGGCTTAATCGACAGCTTAATCACAATCTGGACAAAATATTACAACTTAAATCTATGGAGATGAATGATAACAACACAGAAAACAAGTTCTTACCACAATAATCACCAAACTGATTTCTCTTCTTTTCTTCTTTTCTTTCTTTCGATTTCTTTCTCTCTCGCTATTTCTCTGTTTCCCTTTTCTTTTCTTTTTAGAATACAAAACAAAATCAGTATTACCAAATACTGATTAATCCCTAACGTGACACCTCATGTCATAACATGAGTCATTAATCTATTTTCCACCATAAACCCCAAACTTCCAAATAATCGCAAATCAACCCTCCAAGTTAATTTTTCTAAAAAATAAATTGTACCAAAATACAATTTATCTAATATTAATTTACAACGGAAATTTCGGGGTGTTACACGGCGTTTTGGCCACAACTTCCAATGCCCTCATCCTTATTTTTTTGATGATTTTTATTTTCTATTAACCCTTCTTTCTCATCCACATAACCGTTCCCTCTTCTTTTTGAAATCATAACCCTTAACCCTCCTCATATATATATATATATATATATTCAACCCATTCTTTTATTTCACCTTCTCCATTCATCTCCCTCATTTCAAACCTGCAACTTCACTTCCTTTCTATTCATCTACCATGGCATCCTCCAAGAATGCGATCCCTACATGCTTCGCAGACCTCAAGTTTAACGCCTGTAACCACGTTGCTCGATTCGAACCTGATTCATCTCACCCTGAGTTTTCTACAGTGGCAAAATTTCTCACTCGATCACCTCTCCTTCATGCTTTTACTTGTAACCCCAAGATGAGCAAATTGCTCATTGGGAAATTTTGGTTAACCTGTGTGTACGACCCCTCGAACGACGCTATCCACGCCTCTATCCTCACTGAAGACGAAGGTGATCACGATCTTACCTTTGGGGTCGATGATGTTCGTCAAGCCCTCAAGTTTGACGCCTTCTCCAACTACGATGATATGTATGTGGAAACCATACATGAAGATGTTCTTCAAGCCACTGGCTACTTGATCGACGACTCCTCCAAGAGTTCCAAAGGACCCGGTACTCTTCTCCGTGGCAAAATGGGAGGAGTATGGAACTTCTTCTTTGCCCATGTCATTCACTGTCTCTCTCGCAAAACCAGTGGGCACGATCAATCCCCGTCCTACATCACAGAGCTAGTTCATGCCCTAATTTTCCAAAGACATGTGGACTTTGCGCAATACTTCTTCACTGAACTCACTGAAGTGATTAAGCACCCCAAGAAGTGTTACGTTGCCTACCCGCGCTTCATCTCCATGATTATTCAGCACAAGCTTGGGAAGGCTTTGGAGGTCGACCAAAAATCTCCTTCTCCCCGATTTACCTATGATTGGACTTCTCCAATAGTCGGCGTCAAAACTCTCAATGTTGGACCTCTCGCCACCGATCGCCCTTTGAGACGAGGTATGATCACTTTTGCTCTCTCTCCCGATCTACATTGGGGTGATGCGGAAATCCCTGGATTTCAACACCCGGAAATTCCCGAAATCACTCCAACTGTAGTGGTCCCTTCTCCCCGTTCCCGAGTTAAGTCGGGGGAGGGGGGGGGGGCACGAAAAAGAAATCATCTAGGTCCCCCGACACCTCCGCCACCGTTTCTAGGACTACGCCACCGATAAGACCATCGGTGGCTTCCCCAGTCCGCAAACCTTCCAAGCGGAGGCACTCATCTTCCCCCCCCCCGAAATCTTCTATGAAAAGATCTAGGGCACTTTTGGCTGAACCATCCCATCTTCGGGACTTTTTTAAATCCCCTACCGACTCCTCTGCTGTCTCTCAAAAGACTTCAGTTGTAGATTTGGAGATCCCTATTTTTACCTCTTCACTCACTTCTTCGGGTGATAGAGATGACTTAGAGGACTTTCCCCTTGAAGAAGTTGATTTGTCACTGCACGGCTATTCACCCGATCAGTTTATGATCGATGACGAGGCACAACCCAATCAGGGTTCCCCCCCAAATGAGTTTTTTGATTTTCTTTTGGCGGACACTGGTTCTCCCCGAACCATCCCGTCCACCGAAGAGATCCCCTCCGAGCCTCCCTCACCAAAAATGCAAACCTCACCCCGAAAGTCTCCCTCACCGAATAAGCAACCCTCACCCCGCCGATCTCCCTCACCACCGAGGCAACCTCCACCCCGACGTTCTCCCACACCGATACGTGAGGATTCTCCTCGCCGAAGCCCCCCTCCACCGAGAATTCTCTATCCCGATGTGTTGTCGAGTTATCTCCCCACTATCATTCCCGACGAAGATCGACTACGTCTCCAATTCAGTCTCCCGGAATTCGGTGGTCATGCTTCTACATGTACTGGGCGGCACTATGCCTTTCATGCTGATATTCAGGAATGTGCTCGCCAATGTCGGCTCGTCGGCACTCAGTTTGAATCCTTCAAGGAATCAACTCTTTCCATGACTACACAGGTAAACTCAAGAATCTCCGTGATCGAGTCTCAGTTGCCGCAGATACTCGCCGATGCACTTGCAGCTTCTCTTCAGCCTGTCCATAATACCATTGTTTCCTTATCTTCAAAGGTGAAATCCTTGACAAATTCTCATGGGGATCTTGCTATATCGTTTGGTGCCTTCAAGGCATCCTCTCTAGTCAAGGATACTGAACTCCAGAAACTCATTCAAGAAGCCAAGTCTCATCAAGATCTTAAACAGCGCATAGTCGATTCTCTCAGCATTCTTCACACCAAAACTGACAACATGCAGAAGAAAGCCCAATGGGAAATGGACTTGGGTGATTTTACACTGATCTCCGATGACACTCTCAGAGTATGGCTCATCTTCACTCCAAGTTTGACAGTGTGTTCACTCAGTTGGGTTTTAAGGTTCCGGCTGCTGCTGAGGGGGAGAAGACTGTTGGTCAACCAAAATTGCCCTATATCAAGAGATCTATCAACAACAAGCCTCCACCTTCCACCAATAAATCAGAACAGGCCACCGAAAATCCTGCTATGTCTTCTCCAAAATCCTCTTCACCGAAACATGTAGGTACCACCGATACACCCTCCACGCCGACCAAGTCTCCATCGGTGGTGGAAAGTAAGGCAAGGTCTGAGGGGGAGAAAGTTTCTAAGACCTCCAAAGTCAAAGGCAAGAAAACCCTCACAGCTGAACAGTTGGCCGAAGAAGAAAAGAAAATCAAAGAATTGGCAAAATATGGGACTCGACCTGCCGATGCACAAACCTTGAAGCTAATACCTCCTTCTCAACAATCTCAGGAATCCAACCTCGGTCTTACTCCTCAGGAGATTGAGGAAGCCAGACTTGCACAAAAAGCCATAGATGATTCCAGGGCTCTCTCATTGAAAATGGCAAAAGAAGAGGCCATCAAAGCTAGTCTGCCGATCCCCTCTTCACCCAAAAATTGGTGTCGAGTGCCATTGAAGAAGAAAAGAATGAAGAAATAAGTTGGTACAAAAAGACCATGTACCACCGAATGAGCAGAACCCCGATCTCAAACGTCAAAATTGGTACCTCCAGAACCAACCCGAAGGATATCAGGCTGGTCATCGATAGAGAAGATGGCTCAATAAAAAGTGTGAGAGATGTTCACCTCAAACATTACGGTCTCCCCGAATGGTATGAGATCTCTCAACACTTGGTCAGAAGTGCAAACCCAAAGAAAGACATTTTTGTCAAATGCATTGAAGGATTGATGAAAAAGATGAAGGAGATTAAAAGAAAACACAACATCATCCTTTCCTCCGATGAAAGGGCAAAACTTCAATCGATGAAAGAAGAAATCCGTCTTCCTAAAGTCAAAAATCCTATCGACAAGGTGTTTAAGGAAATGGCAACTGAAGGGAAAATTCCGAACGTCAGCAACCTGAACTTGTCCATCCCTACATCTGTGCCTTATCCTACTACGACTTTAAGCCTCTCACCGATTCCTGGGCTGTTCTTCAATGATGGTTTTGGTCTTCGGGCCTTTTTCAGATTCGCACAAATTCCCATCGCCGATACTTTGTTTCTTCAAGGCATCTCCAACCTATTTCCAAACATCCCCGAAGCTCAACCATTCTACCAAAATCTGTTGGATGAAATCAAGCGCCGACAAACCTCCAAGAAATAATTTCTTTTCCTCAGTGGTACTTGTAAAAGTTTGTTTCTCTTTTTGACAAATGTACGAGAAAACTTATCTAAATACAAGTACCTCTCTATTTGAATTTTATTTTTGTACATAACTTTATTTTTAGTAACTTGTAAATATTGTGTATAGTATACATACTCATACAAAAGAAAAATAGATCAAAATAACAAAAAGAATAGTTTATGTGAAAAGAACCCAAAAAGAGTAAAAAGGGTCAAAATGCATTTTACATTTTATTACTTTTAAATATTCTAAGGATAGAGCTCAAATTCAAATAGGGGGAGATTGTTGGGTCATCAAAGATTTGAAATTGACTCACCGATGTTTTCCCTATAATCCTACTTAGAATATTTTGACAAGGTTCTTTAAATGACTTGTACAAGATAACAATAGTTCGGTGAAGTCGAAGATCAACCGAAACCAAGCTAGAAGAGATTTTCTGTGCGGAATCAAGAAGACTCTTCCAAGATACATACAAGTCATCACCACCAATTGTGTTCTCACACATCGGTGGACTTCCTCACCACCGATGGTGTCTTCAAGAATCGGTGGATATAATCCCACCGATGTTGTCTTCAGGAATCGGTGAATATAATCCCACCGATGAAGATACTCAAAATCGGTGGACTTCTTCCCACCGACGAGGATACTCAAATCAGTGGGATCTTCGTGTAAATGGATTTTCTTGCAGATGATTTTAAAGACCAATGACAGTTATATCGGTGGAACATCATCGATAAAATTGTCTTGGAAAACACATCAAGAAGATCTTCCAGTTTTGGCAATAATCCAGTGGTTGGTAAAAGTGTCCACTTAGTACTTTGTCCACTTTTAGATTACGTCTAAATCAGCATGGGCATTCTTCCTGGTTCCAAGAAAAAAGGTGATTTGGAAACATCAACTTTTCGGAGTACTACACCTTATATCCAATCTCCTTATGACAAGTGTCCTGAGCATTTAATGCACAGTACTCGTATCTTCACTATAAAAGGAAGTAGAAGGCTCCATGCAAACTACGCTTTTTAGAAATCTCTCTCAGTGCAAGAAGTCTCCATATTGCTTAAAAACTTTATAGCTTTGTTCCAAGTGTTCTTAGTTGTTTTGTTAGTATACTTTGTGTAAGATTGTTAGAATAGTTTATCTGTTCTTTTCCGCAACAGTCTTAAGTTTTCTATGTGTAATTCTTGTTGAAAGATTTCCAATAATAGAATTAAAATTGTGAAAATTTTGAGTATTGTATTCAACCCCCCCAGTTTATTTTTAGTTTCCAGAGCCAAAACCATAGCACACGACCATACCTTATAGTTTTCAGTTCCAGTTAACTTTAGATTAAGTATAGCCGCACCTGAAGTATCACTTGAATGAAGGTAAAGAGGATCACCAAAGTCCAGTTTTGCAATCTGAGATTGCGACTCTGGCTCTTTGTGAGCTTCTCCACCAGCCATAATGAACAGAAAGTAACTCGCACACAAGGGAAAAACCTTAGTGACTTAGAAGACAAGATTCCTTGCCACTCTTAAGATGGTAGGTCAAGCCAATCACTAAGGTGCCCGAAAATCAGAAGAGGGTTCACACAAGATGAGAAGGTACTTACAGTGAGTTATCAAACACAGTACGCAGCGGAATCGATAAACCTATGCTATCAGAGGTTTTGAGGCCAGAAAACAAACCTGAATAAATATGTAAATAGGAAGAGAGAAACCGAGTACACACTGTACAGGTCCTCACAAACTCTTCGAGCCAAGCCGACTCAAAGACAATATGCAGATGTCAGTATTGCGTGGCTTTAGAGTGGATCCAAGGATCGGTTCTAACAGTCACACTGATATAAGCAGAGGTGTACAGTGAGTTCTAGGCAACAAGGTGTAAATAGATTTTAAATGATAAACTTGAAAGTCTAACAATCGTACACAATGCAACACATACAACAGGTGTGTGAAGGATAAGTGTGAGATTCATGCTAAGACAAACAGTACTAGAAACAGTTTATGCACTTAAAACGAAACTGTTATGGATCTGAGGCATGCAGCAATTACAATCACTAGATCTAATCGACGAACTCAAGATCTGAATCTTTCCTAGCACCGTACATAGTACGCACATAAGGAGTGAGATCTGAGACACGAAGATCTGTGGTATGCAGGTTTAACAGATACGAAAGAGGTAATGAAAACAGATAACAAAGAGAGGTGAATCAAAACTAATACACTCCGATTTACCAGATCTTATTGATTATGTACGAGTAAAAAAACAGATCAAGACTGTAGAGTCAAGATCTCCAATACTAAAGGAGATAAAAAAACACAGATCTGAAAAATTGTGTTAAAAACACATACCAGATCTTGTTGATGTACAACTACAGGTTAAAACCACGGCTATGAGCCAGGATCTCCAATATATCAAAAGAAAAAACAAATCGACTATATCAGATCAGAGCTACAAAGCCAAGATCAAGAGTAAGTCTATTTGTAAAACATAGATCTGAAACAAAAATGTTTAGAAAAGCACCAGATCTTGTTTTGTTTATGTACAACTACAGGTTCAGACCAAGGCTATAGAGCCAGGATCTCCAATATATCAGAATGAAAAACAAGTCGATTATATCATATCAGATCTACAAAGCCAAGATCAAGAGTAAGTCTATTTGTAAAAAAACACAGATCTGAAACAAAAAATGTGTTTAGAGAAGCATCTGATCTTGTTAATGTACAACTACAGATTCAGACCAAGGCTATAGAGTCAGGATCTCGAATATATCAGAATGAAAAACAAATAGGCTATATCAGATCAAAGCTACAAAGCCAAGATCCAGATAACGTCTATTTGTGACAATATCTCTAATAGTAAAGCAGTTAAAAAACACCGATCTAAACAGAAGAGATCTAAAGTGATGAACGACCGACAATATCAAATCAGAGCTACAAAGCCAAGATCAAGAGAACGTCGGTACAAATAGCAAGCATACCTCAGAGATGATAAGAATTACAGAAACAGAAGTTTACAAAAAAGGTTATACCGAAGTAAATCGAGGAAATCGTCGATTGAGAACCGAGCTCAGGCGAGAATCACACCGTGACGCTCTGATACCATGTTGAAATTGTAAACTAAACTTTTATTAAGAAAATCTGAGAATACTTACAAAGAAACCTCACTACAAATATCACTCAATCACACAAGAACTTCAAAAGGTTTGAAGTTCATCTCAGAATCTAGAAACCCTAAACAACGAGAGAGAGAGAGAGAGAACTCTGTGTATCTTGAGAGAAAATTAAAACAAAACGAATGAAGCCCTAATGAGCTAAAACACGTTTTTTATATTCCATGAATCTTTCGAATTTGCACATTAGTCCTTTACAGCTCAGCCCCTAAATTCCTTCTTATTGCTCCGCTACCCTTCTTTCAATTAGACATTGAAGCGCAGGACAAATGTTTCACCATTCTACATCTTTGGTCCTCATACAATTAAAAACAACACACAAACAGAACAAATTAGAATGTAATGACAAGATAGGTTAATAAGTAGTTTTAACACACAATTAGGACCCCGGTTGAAAATTGGGCCCAAAAGCTCGAAAATGAAAGGGAGCGGTGATAAGTTAAGACCTAGTATTTACGATCAATTGCCATAATTTGACAATACATCAACATAACGTATTAACGTTTATCTGGTAAGTGGTTATTAGGTCACTTTATCTTATCGAATGAATATGATAAGGCTAAAAAATCTTACATGTTGTTTCGATAGAAGCGATGACAAAGACCGAGTGTCTTATCCGATAAGGGAGAATAACCTACTTTTACTCGGTAAGTGCTTAATGGATAAATTGTTGCATACAATATCGTTTTAATGAACTAAAGTCTTACCTAATAAGTTAATTTAAATGTTGACCTATACTGGTAAACGCTTATTGGATAAACGACCCCTAAAAAAGACCTAGGTTGTGTGAAATTTCATGTAATTTAAAATCAAATTTTAAATAAATGGTTGGTTGAATAACAATAATGTTAGTTACATACATATATAGGGTCAGGTTCAGAGGAAAACCTCAAAAAAAAAACTGAGGAACATTCTGGTAGCCCTTCATATACCGTAAACATTTCTTAACCGGATTGTAAATATATCATAGCCATTTTCATAGTGAACTTTGTGAGATCTTAACTCTTTACTCATAATTTCGATCAAAACAATTTTTTTATAAAGTTGCTTATTTTTTCAAGATCTAGAAGTTGGTAAAACTTGAAAATCTAGATCATCATAACACGTTTGTACACTCATCATAAACATTTCGTAACCATTTCTGTAGCGAACTTCGATAAACCGTAACTTTTAAATCGAGTTGAATTTTTATGTATTTGTTTTTTTAAATAACATTTACAAGCTCGTAAAATTTGAGAATCTATAAAACCATTAAATCTAAACAGTTTGGTAATTATTTTTGTAGTAAACTTTGAGGGACCATATCTATTGACTCGTAATTTAGATCGAGATAGAGTTTTTTTTTTTTAATCATATATCTGTCAATTTACGTTTATTTTTCGTAGTCAAAATTTTATTTTCAGTTTTGATAATTATCATACATTTATTTATACACACGAGAAACACAAACTTATACATAAATAAGTCAACTTTATTGATAGCCCGACTCGCCATTTTCATCGTAGCAAGCTGTCATTATTACAAATAAATCAACCATAAAAACGCAAAAATAAAAACATACGGTCTCAAAAAGGTGCCATATAGTACTCCTCGACTCTCGATAAGTAAATAAAAAACCCACATCCAACGTGTCATTGCCTTTAAAACGTAGCGTGTGAGTGTGACGACACTTGAATGAAAATGAAAATTGTAAAGCGATCTCTAGTCTTCGTTGATGGTGGGCAGAACCACCGTGAGCGGCCGCCTGACGACGGTGATGAAGCGTGGCGGAGCAACCTCCATTGCGAACTTTGAGTATGGAATTTTGGATGTTATCATTGGTGGCGTTAAGGGTGAATGGAAGAAAGGGTGGTGGCGAAAGTGGGAATTTATAGGGGAGGAAGAAAAGGTGTGCCGTGGGAAGAAGGTTGTTTACGGTGGATATTGGCCGCGGAAGTTCATGAGCAGTACTGCACACCGTCCTTCGCTTTTTGTATTAATGATACGTCTTCGTCGATTTTAAGGTTGGAAAATGAAAGCACGTTGCATTTTGTTTTTTACTTTTATAATATACTAGTGTATACATCAAATGTTAAACTATAATATAAGAAATATGTTTTGTTGATTAACTAATAAAACATAATATAACACAATAAATGTACTAAAAAAGATTTAGGTATAAAATATTTTTATCGTTGATAAATTTTTACTAAAATATAACTCTATATACAATATTCATAATGATGAAGGGTGTAAGACAAAATTATTACTACTATTGCAACTTATATATAATAATTTGTAAACATTTAAATGTGTGTAAACTTTGTAAATTTTTGATTTCATAAGTTTCTTGATGAAATTGTTTATTTTGATGAAAGTGTTTCATATCATTCATTTCTTGATGGAATTGTTTAATATATTTGTGTTTTTTATGTAAAAACGACAAAGTTTCATCAAATCGAGAAAATATATGAAACAATTTCATAGGAATGAAAAAAATATATGAAACTACATAAAAAACACAAATATATGAAACAATTTCATCAAGAAATGAATGATATGAAACAATTTCATCAAAATAAACAATTTTATAAAACATTTTCATCAAGAAAACCTATGCAATCCAAAGTTTACACCAAAAAAAGTTTACAAAATAGTGGGCCTATATATATATATATATTGACAGGCTTGTGTAGTATGTTGCTTGTGTAATCAAAATAATAACTAACTTAACCAAATATTAAGTATAGACTATATATGTAACATATAATTTAATAAATGTTTTAAAAAATCATACTAAAATGACATAAGTTGAATATATAAATAAAATTGATTCAAATGGTAGAGATTATGGTTTTTGAAAAACCATGTAATGCAACATTTTATCAAGCATGCTGAAATATTGTGATATACCAAAAAACTATAAAGTCATTTCATACTTAGATTTAAATTGGATTAGCATGTTCAGTATCACTCAATGAAATAATAAAACTCAATCACCGAAATAACAGTAACATTAATTGTATGAAGTATTATTGTAAATGACTTAAGAGACAAACACATATAGTTTAAAGAATGATGTTTTTTTTAAGGAAGTTTAAAGAATGATGTTAATTATGGTAACAAAAAAATATGTTGATCAATAAATAATATGTAGAAATATGTAAATTTCTCTTTTGAATATTTTGCCGTAAGTATTTAATAAACGATGGTGAACTAAAAACGACGTCATTCTCATCGTTACCACAAACCCATAGACGGTGAACGAATGGCCAAACCTTTCGCGGTTATAATCATCAAACCATCATCAACGCCGTTCTCATAGTCATCACAAACCCATTGACGGTGAACAAAGAGCCAAACCCTCCGCAATTATAAATGTCTCTCCTCCGATTCAGTGTAGAATCCTGAAATAAAAGAAGACCTACATTAGTAAGAAGGATTTAAAGAGAAATAAGATTTTTTTTTATCATTTTATAGGAATAGGGGTTTGGTGTGCAAAGAGGAATGTGCATGTGTGTATGTGTGTGCGCGTGAGAGAGAGAGAGATAGAGAGAGAGAGAGAGAGAGAGACGGAGTATAGAAACTTACAGGTTCCGTAAGCTGTGATTTATTTCCTTTGATTTGATGGTAGAGACGCCGGTGTTTTTGTGGATGTTTGGGGCGGAAGACGGAACAAAAGAGATGAGGGTGGTAAGGAAGTTGATAGGTTTGAGGTTAATTAACTAGTTAATACAATTAATATTTCATAGATTAAAAGAAATTCAAAAGGCAAGAAAATCAGGAAGAAAGGATTTTGAAATACTTGATTATAGTGATGCCACGGATGTCTAGTATTTTGCTTTTATAGATATACAGATTATTAATTAAATGATTGAATTTTAAGAATGGTTATTAAAGTTGGTATATTTCAAGAATATTATTTTTAGTAATAGGGTTTGAAAGCTGGATGACGTAAGTAACGATTTTTTTTACCAAACGTAAGTAACGATTTTTAAAGTTACATAACTAAGTTTTTTTTAATCATGGTGTCTGTACCAACTTCTGTACACCTTGACTAATCTTAGGAGTCCTGAAGAACAACTAGAAAAATCTCTAGTGGCCTTGTTGGACTCGAACCGGTGACCACTGAGGAGAATCTCCAAAATTAGATAACCAAGTTATAATGAAATATGTCGGAATTGGAATATATCGAAGAAATTGGGGTAAGAAGGAATTGAAATGAAGTTTAATTTTTTTTCGACACTATGTGTTTGGTCGGTAGTGGTGGTGGCGAAGATGGTGGTGTCCATGGCGGCGTGGGAACGGTGATAGTGGTGGTGGGGATGAAGCCGTGAAGGTAACATAGGTGATGGCGGTAGTGGTTGCGACAGCGGTGGTGATGACAACTGTCATGGTGGGATGTAACTGAATTGAATAAATATAAAAGTATAATAGTTTTTCTTTTGACTTGTGATATAAATTATTTAAAATATTCCTTTACTGATCATATGTGGAAAAAAGGTATAAACATTATATTTAGGGAAATTAATTAAAATGCCACAAGTTTGACCAACACTTACCAAAATGCTACAAATCTCTTCCAGTTTGCAAAAATGACATTTTTTCCTGCGATAGGAGCCCGCGATCGCGGGCCCAAGGAGCATTTTTGACAATTTTTCAAACTTGCAGGGACCATTTTTGAAAAAATCCATCCCGCGGTCGCGGGCTCCCATCGCGGGGGTTTTATTTTTGTGACTTTTCAATTGTAAGGGACCATTTTAGAAAAATTTCAGGGACCATTTTTTGAAAAATTGAACCGCGGTCACGGTTGAAAAGTCCCGCGGCACATGTTTTTTTATTGATTTTTAATTGTAATTTACACTTTCAACCCCTATACTTATTTACCTACTTACTTTATACCTTTTACTTTCATAATTTTAATTTTACATTTAACACATATAATCGTTTATTAACTATAATCCGTTAAAAAAATACGTTTTAATTTTAACAAGTTACGCTATTATAATCGTCTCTTCGATACGTTCGAAATGAACCCAATCTTAAATTTTTTTGGATTTATATATTTTAATATATATCATATACACCACATAAAAAATATTTTTTATATTTAAAATTCATACCCTTATAGTTAATTATTTAATTTATGATACATCTCTTATTTTTTTTCCAATTTTGTTTTACATTTCTATCGCATTAACATAATAATCATATATTAACTAATTCATTAAATCGTTTTAAATTATTATTATTTGTATGTGTTTATAGATATCATGAATGGCAATAGGACAAACTTTCACGAGAAGGGTATGAATTTTAAATATAAATATTTTTTATGTAGTGTATATGATATATATTAAAATATATAAATCCAAAAAAAAAAATCAAGATTGAGCTCATTTCGAACGTATCGAATAGACGATTATGAAACACCCTAAAAACAGGGCTAAATTATAATTCACCAAAAATAATACAACGGAAATTCGAGGTGTTACAGATTATAATGGTGTAATTTGTTAAAAGTAAAACGTGTTTTTTAACGTATTTTAGTTAATAAACGATTATATGTGTTAAATGTAAAATTAAATTATGAAAGTAAAAGGTATAAAGTAAAGTTAGTAAATAAGTATAGGGGTTGAAAGTGTAAATATGAAATCAAAATCACAATTTCGAATTGAAATTTACACTTTCAACCCCTATACTTATTTACTTATTTTACTTTATACCTTTTACTTTCATAATTTAAATTTTACATTTAACACATATAATCGTTTATTAACGAAAATACGTTAAAAAATACGTTTTAATTTTAACAAGTTACAGCATTATAATCGTCTCTTCGATACGTTCGAAATGAGCTCAATCTTGAATTTTTTTGGATTTATATATTTTAATATATATCATATACACTACATAAAAAAAATTATATTTAAAATTCATACCCTTATAGTTAATTATTTAATTTATGGTACATCTCTTATTTTTTTTTCAATTTTTTTACACTTCTATCGCATTAACATAATAATCATATATTAACTAATTCATTAAATCGTTTTAAATTATTATTATTTGAATGTGTTTATAAATATCGTGAATGACAATAGGAGAAGGTTTCACGAGAAGAATATGAAATGTGGTTTTAACAAGTTGGTATCACTGGACTCATTTAAAAATTGTGAAAATGGGTATTTGTCGAACGATGGTTCATGTGTGTTTGGAACTGAAGTATTTGCAGTTACAGAGTATGCACAAAAGGATCGATGTCTGTCCATCACAAAGCCTCCGCCAATTTGTAATACTTACACTTGGACCATCGATAATAAAATAAATAAAACGTATTTTAACTATAAGAGTACCATAAATTAAATAATTAACTATAAGGGTATGAATTTTAATTATAAAAAATATTTTTTATGTAGTGTATATGATATATATTAAAATATATAAATCCAAAAAAATTCAAGATTGAGCTCATTTCGAACGTATCGAAGAGACGATTATAATAGCGTAACTTGTTAAAATTAAAACGTATTTTTTAACGTATTATAGTTAATAAACGATTATATGTGTTAAATGTAAAATTAAAATTATGAAAGTAAAAGGTATAAAGTAAAGTAGGTAAATAAGTATAGGGGTTGAAAGTGTAAATTACAATTAAAAATCAATAAAAAGCATGTGCCACGGACTTTTCAACCGTGACCGCGGTTCAATTTTTCAAAATTGGTCCCTGGAATTTTTCAAAAATGATCTCTTGCAATTGAAAAGTCACAAAAATAAAACCCCGCGATGGGAGCCCGCGACTGCGGGATGGAATTTTTCAAAAATGGTCCCTGCAAGTTTCAAAAATGGTTCTTGGGCCCGCGATCGCGGGCTCCCATCACGGGAAAAAATGGCATTTTTACAAACTGGGAGAGATTTGTGGCATTTTGGTAAGTGTTAGTCAAACTTGTGGCATTTTAATTAATTTCTCTTATATTTATAACGAAGTTTTTATGCATTTTTAATACAACCATGTAAAATAGACGTACTTGTTTTTTATTGGTTAAATGCGTTGGTTGAAAGATCTTATGTGATCTTTGGTTTTTGTTGGTATCCTCTAATGATTATTACATTTCCTTTGTTCGTAAATTTTGGTTCACAACACCTTAATCAGATCTATACGGAACTTTGACCTTTCTCTTAATCGGTGATTTGACATCTAATCATCTAGGTCACCTCAAAAAGTGATATGAGAAAGAAAGAAAAATATAATGGGACCTACTTGATTGTTTTAGGTCAAACATATGCATCATTTCGTTTTCTTTCCGGTAGCGTTTGGTACGTAGACTTGATGGGACGGGACAGGACGAAACTGGACGGGAGGAGATAATTTTAATCTAGGTTACGTTGAAAAAAAGGGTATTTTAGTAATCTTATGTTTTAGTCCCATGTTGTTCCACCTATTTTGGTGGAACAAAAAATCTTAAGTTTTGTCTCATGTTGTCTCATCTAATTTTTTTCCCATGACATACCAAACATGGGACTATTTTTTTGTCCCATCCAGTCTGCGTACCAAACGCACCTCATGGATTTAATGCATATAACATGTGTTTAAAGTATTTTTTACATAAACAAATAGAAACACACTTTTACTTTTTGTTTATGTTAGGTGTGTTCTGTCATCGTTTGTTCATAAATCAGAAACGAATTTTAATTTCATTTATTGATAATGATTTGCTGTATTTTTTATTGTGTTGTACGATAATTTAGTAGTTAAATTTGTTGAAAAGCTTTTTATAGTCAGGCGTGGTATAAAATCTTCTCTCCAAAAGAGACAGACCAGAGATGACAGAGGAAGGTATCCGTAAGACCTTTCGTTTAATATGCCTTTTGTTTACGACGAATAGGAATAGGTTCTTTTCATATTTGACATATGAAGCGCCAGTCGCGTAGGGCGACCGGGCCAAGCCGAGTCAGAAAGACGACCCTCTCGAGTTTCCGACTGTTTTCTAGATTGAAGTAGCCTTTCGACTGAAGTTGCCCACCCCGCTCCCGATCAAAAGAGCGTGCGGGACTTCGAAGGGGCATTCAAACTTGAAATGCCATAACTCTTATTTGTATTTTACTTCTTATTTGGGAAATCTGCACAGATAGGATCGCATACTTGGTCACCCGATGCTATGGAGGGTCCCACTCTAGTATCCGCTTTGATTCTTGGAAGGTACCCTCGACCGCCTATGACGGAGGACTTTTTTCCTCTTCTCTGAAATCGTAATAACGAAAAAGGGGGTAAAAACTGATTTTAAAACAAATGAAATCAAAGTGTATTCCTATTTTACACACCAAAAATGTATTACGTAAAGTGAGAATTGCCTTGTAGCACTTTGTTATGTGTTAATGAAATCTTTTTTGCCTTGCAAAAAAAAAGCACTTTGTTATGTGTTATTTAACACTTCTTTAAAATTTAGAACATTGGTTTCAGGTTTAAATCATACAAACTTGGGCTCGTTCTTATCACATATACCTTGTAGCCCTTGTAATTTGCACATATCAAGAAAACTTTGTATAGAGTTTAAATAGGCCATATTTGTTTGAATTTTTTCAAATCATTGTCCAATATTTAGTTACATGTTTCTTATAATCTATAGTTATTGGGTTGAAATATCGTTTTGTCGTAACAACAAGTCACATGATGTATACCAATCAAATATGACAGACAAACTAACCCATGGGTAATACAGAACAAAATGGATCAAAAATATATATAACAAGATAAACAATATGGAAAGCAAGAAATGATACAAGCAATTAGTGTGGTTACAACTTACACGATCTTGCAACTGTGTATGCCCACACATCGAACATGAGATGGTGTATATAAGCAAATAAGTAGCAATTACAACAAATGATTATCAACCGCTACTTCAAATAGAGAGGAGGGAGCACCAAAATGTGTTTACCAAATGTACATTGTGTTCTCCAAACACAAACAAGGCTTAATTATTTAATTCTTGTGTTTGATGTGACATGGTACAACAAGTTGTTGGTTGCAACTCGTCCTGTACCCAAGGTTTTAAATAGCGTGAGGCGTGCCATGGCGTTTATCAAGGCGTGACATATGGCGGCAAATCTCTATATCATATATACTATTATATATAAAAACATATGTTTTTGTACTATTAAGCGATGAGTCAATGACAATAACGAAGTTAAATTAGGTTATATATTAAAAACAGCAAATAAGACATTAAAAACGTAAAAAAAAATCAAATATTGCATTATAAAAGACCGCACATTAGGCCATGGCGTGCCACATGCATAACGTGGCGTGAGACACAAGCCTTAAGTCACGGCGCGCCATGGCGGCTGTCGTGACGAGCCTTTTAGAACAGTGCTTGTACCACATACCACTTGTACATGCGAGCACATCTCACCAAAGACAACTTGTCTAGTTCATCAATTAGCAAGATCCAACTTTAAAATTTGTACCTAGGGTTACCACACTTCACAAGCGAGCACATGGTATCGAACACAAGTCTACCGACTCACATATGCAACTTCTGGTTGCCGAAATCAAGTCGAAATGGGTGTTAAGTACCACAAAGTTCAACAATATATAATGACAATATAAGCAATCAATATTTATTATACAACAGATTAAAATAACGACTATTAAATTTGAATCTATCTTTATGTAATCATATAATCTATTATTATTATAACCTGACCATATTAAAAGTCAAAACAATAATTTCTTTTATTTATATCAATCGTTTGCTTTGCAGGGCCACGCCTAGGGCCCAAATTTTTTTAGTATACTATATAGTAGTAGTTCAAAAAAATTAGTATCTGATATGAACCAAAAAATGTGCATTATATGAAAGGCCCAAACATGTATTAATTAATTACATTGGAAAAGAAAGATTGCAAAAGGTTAATTGTTCTTTCATTTTATAATGTTGCTTATTGTTTTTCTAAGTTTTTTTTATCTAAAACTATATATGTTGCCTAGAAATCTTGATATATACTCCATTATTCATCTTTCACATTCTCTTTTGATTATTCCATCCATATGAATTCTATTTTTTTTCTTAGAATATAGTAGATTTATTGTTATTCACTAATAAAACTCATACCTTTCGAAAAAAAGAATTACCAACTATATAAGACGATCCAACTTATATATCTATATTTAGGATTTCAAAACTATCTTTTTTTCATACGTTATTGACTCCTCATTACCTAATTAATATTGAGTCCATGAATCCTAAGTACTCTCCTATCTCTAAAACAAGAATAAGATCCCAACGTATAGCCAACATGGACTTTTGATTCTAAGATTGATGGTTCTCAAAAAGTTTGTTTTAACCCTAAAAGTTTAAAATTGTGATAAAAAACGTTAACACAAGGTGACATGAAAACTCAACCCAAATGCTTTGTATGTTGTAACACCCTGATTTTATCCCAATTGAAGAAATGTTGAAATGGGGGAAATCCGTAAAGGAAGAACCAATTATGGAGTATGGCTATAGTGTCATGCAGTTGTGACATCTGTCACAATAGCACCAATGGTACTGAAGATATGGTAGTCTCGGCTATAGTGCCATGTGATTGTGACATATGTCACAATAGCAACGACGTTACCGAGTGGTTGGTCGTCCCAACGAATGTGCCATGTAATTATGACACTGGGGTAGCACCCGTAATTTTTGGGTAATCACAATTTCAAGTTAGTGTAGAAATCGATCTTTTAAGAGAGATAGAGAAAATATGATTTTGGGCTTGAATCCTAGATTTGGGTCTTGTTGGATGAAGAATTCAAATACGAGTCCAACGGTTCTTTTCGGAGCAAAAAATGAGCTAAAACGAAGAAGTTATGGCCAAAATAGTGTTCGGTACATTCTGTGATATAGTGCCTGCGATTGTGACTGTAACGTCCCAAAAACATAACAAGACAACCAAAGCATTAAATCATACTCTGTAATAAAACTGGGTCCCAAAATTCAGTTACATCATTCCCAAACTAAGGTTGGCGGAAACAACCTATACACAACTGAGAACAACTACTACTACAAATGGCAACGGCACAGTCTCTAACTGCATCTGTACCCAATCATGCTCTTGCTCACTTACTTGAGCCTCTTACTACTTGCTTACCTGAAAATGGTTTAATTTTGAAAAGCGAGGGTTAGACCAAAAGGTCTAGTGAATTCCCTCCGAAAACAACATATATAAACATTGGGAAAATCGTTTATAAAATTCATCATCAAACTTCACATAACGTAAAACATGGTACTGAACCGTGATGAGGACCGCATATACTAACCACGATCGGGGCCCAAGCAGACTCCCCTTTCGCCGCGATCGGGGCCCAAGCAGACTCCCCTCTCGCCTCGTACCGGGGCCCAAGCAGACTCCCCTCTACCCGAATAGGAGGGAAACAGATTCCAACCTATCGGCTCATCACCCATGTCCAAGGGATCATCAGATCCCAGAGCATACCGATCCCACGGTGCAGACCGACTCCACATAGCATACATCACATGTCATACTTCATACAACTTGGAATCTCGTAAACCATATAATCATTTCATCATGCTAAATATTCTTTGAATAAAGTATGAGCTTTCATGTAAAAACATGCATATCGATTTGGTAAACATTTCGTGCTCAAAGTGAACCATTATCAGTTAAAAGAACAATTAACACATTGCGTCGTAAATAGGTTTAGGGAACTCACCTTGATGACGCTGAACGCACTTCTTGAAATCACCAAGCTAATCCAACCGAACACCTAAGGGTATTGAATTCGAATCAGATAAAATATCTCAGCCCTACTGTCCGGATACCCCTTCCCGGACACAGCACTTATCCGGACACAGCACTTATCCAAACACTACACTTATCCGGACACACCACTTATCCGGACACACCACTTATCCGGACACATCACTTATCCGGACACACCACTTATCCGGACACTACACTTAGCCGGACACACCACTTATCCGGACACTACACTTATCCGGACACACCACTTATCCGGACAAAACTACCCGGACACCTTCACGAGACACTTACCCAGACACATGCAACATATCCGGACACCACCAAACACTGGTGTCCGGAAAACGCTGCTGTTCGAGCTTAGAAATTCTAAAACCGCTTTAAACTCCGATTTAAGCCATTAGTTTGATTAGACAACTATAAGGGTTCATTCACTAACCCCAAACACTCACTTAAACCATTTATAACCTCTAAAATCGTTTCATTAAGACCAAAACCCATAAAACCCACTTTTTAGGGAAAATGGGGAAAGCTTAAGAAATCACTAGTTTCAATCATAGAATCCAAGCTAAAGAAGAAGGGAATGCTAAATCACACAGAATACGAACTTAAGAAGGATTACCTGATTGATTTCTCCTCTCTATTGCCTCCTCCTTCTTCTTCTTCTTCCTTCTTTCCTTGCTTCACGTCACCACACCCACACAAGACCAAAATACTGATTTGCAAATGGGGGCTGCCCTAAAAGTTTGTGCATAAAAATACCTTCAACAAAATACAGAAATGGTCCCTCAACTTAACTTTCATTTATTTCACTTTGGCCACCAAACTCTAAAACCTACTAGAATTTGGGTTGTTACAACACTCCCCCCTTAAAAGAATTCCGTCCCCGGAATTCCTCATTGGAAAAGATGCGGGTATCTTGCCCACATCAAAACCGACACTTCCCAAAGCAAAGCTATAACTGACTCATTCAACCATCTCATCAGACTCGAAACATGGAACCTTGGGTGCATTTCCTTCCGTTCTTACGGTACTCTAACTCGTAGGCTACTGTTCTTACTCGGTCGATCTTGACTACAGAAGATTTACTAAGGCTTCTCATGCACCAACACTTCCTTTAAGGAGGAACTTGGCTAAATCCTCTGCCATAACACGAGATTCATTTACTAAGAGACGGACACACACTTGACCGCTTGACACAAGTCCAAACCTGAACGTCCTGACAACTCACAACCTAGAGTTCCTTCATCGAAAAACAAGCAATCCTAGATTACTTCTCCTAATCAACAATCGACTAAGCGGATAACGTTTCCCTTTCTCGGACCACCACGACCACAGCTCGTCAACCATTTCTTACATCCTCACCACTTCATCACTCCATCCTGGTACGTAACCCAGGGTAGGAACCTTCAAACCTAACGTTGAAGTTTTCACCTACTAGAAATAAACTTATCCTGAAACACATCAAATCCTCGCTGATTACCACGTTCGTTCGGTCATAAAACATAACTCCGGTTACCCTCACCCAACTGGGAGGAATAACCATAGTCACACCATGCTATTCTCACTAGCTTAAACACTATACGACCAAATCGTTTACACATTTCTCATAAGGTCACTAACTTAACTCATTTAGTTGTCTCATCCACTTCTCCCCTGCACAAAAACTTACACAATTTCCTTCCTCAATATTCTTTCCAACGGTTCGCACACTATCAAAGACAATCTACACAATACTGTCAAGTGTACTACTTCCAATTTACTCACTTGATCCGACATACTATCTACACCTTCCCCACGTTAGCGTGGAGCACTGCTCACCACACATTACTTGCCCCTCTCTCCCGGCCTTTCCACATGTTGCTATCGCTTTCTCAGTACTTACATAACCAAACAGTTGCACCAAGATCTTATCTTAAGGCATTCAACCAAGCCGTCTTGAAACAAGACCAGTGTTCGACGTCACTACACATTCTTTAATCTCCAACTTTTACCTTCTCAGACATTTCTCTCACCCATAAGCAACAATTCACAATCTTTCAGGATTTCGCATCAATCTCACCACCTCTTGACTAACACAACCCTCATCCTCTTTAAACTTCCAATGACCCCAAAGTGTTTTTCTTAGTAACGTCTCCTATTCACTCTAATAATCCACCCCCCTTGGAATCCCTATTACCAACGGATCTATTAACTCAGGAACACCCCGAACTCGGGTTCCACAATTCTTTCGATTAACCACCATGATCATAAAATCAGACAGGTATAAATACCGCCATCCCGGCTTTCTTACTTAGATTTACCTTAAATAATTCTTTAACAATGTCTCCTCTACTATACTACAGCTTGACTAATCTATTCATCATCTTCTTTAAACGTACTTCTGCCTTCAAGAATATACTTAACAACATACGTAACCACAAAGCTTGGTCTCACAGATGGGCAATCACCCAATTCTACCCCGACATTCCATTCCGATAACAGTCAAAATACACACCTACTTACAACCCACGTACTTCAACAGTTGGGATTGCAAAACGTACACTCTATCCGAAATCCCAAAAGGACTTCCTTCTAATCCTTCATCTTTCTAACATCGCCTTACTACATCACCGGCTGACACAGCTATCTTGGTAATTGACGCTACTATTCATTCGTACATTCACCACTCCTATTATCACACTACCAACCAAGTCTCTCATGGTCATTCGTACACAATTCACACTTTCCTTCATATTTTCTCGCATACACAATCGAGTCTATCTCGCTACTTTGTCCTTTCTCATTCTAGCTGAACTATAACTTCCTAGTTCCCAATTAGCTCAAATGTAAGCGTTCTTGCTCGCTCTTTAAGATCCGAGGCCTTACATAAGCTGGACACAGTCCCTCACTGGACGATAGAATCTACACACTTGCTTCGCTCGTGTTACATACCTCATCATTCTACGAACCCTCCATACTTCATAAATAGAACGCTTAATGTAACACCCTAAAATTCAGGGCCAATTTCAACCTCAAAATATACACATTATGATCATCAAAATATCAGACTTTTATAAACCAAAGGGTCATAAGTAGGTTTCTATATATACACAAAGTAGATTAACTTAAATAATCTGATCAATCTAATTATACGTCACAACAAGATCAACTAGATTATCTAAGGCTCGTCCCAAAAGTCCTCAAAAGAATATCTTGCTCCTTCGTGATCGCCGAGTCTGATTCCTTTTAACTGAAATCTCACTTCCCAAACTATATTCCAGAGCCAGTACCTGGTAAGACAGTTTAATTTGAAACATTAGGCTTTCGCCCAGTGAGATTATCCAAATCGAATTAAAATTAATCAACAAAATATTAACAGATATACCAAACCTGTTATCAACAATCTTACCATACCAAGCTCTTATCGACCATTGGAATCCACCTATTCCCTTACTCATGACTAATTCATCTAGTCATCATACTATCAACGAGAATTACTATAAATCCCACCGGACTTATAAATAATTCTAACTCCCAGAAATTACAGTTTCCAAACCTGCTTCTTTCTGAATTAGGATGTCGAATCCTCAACAATAAAGATATCTCATCTTTCGCTTGAAATGGGAATTACAACTCCAAGTCTGTCATTCCTCATTTCGTTTCCTCCCCATCTTGAATCACTGGTCTCAAATGAGATTTCCTTCTTATCGCGATCAACAACCACCAGAGACCCTCACAGATGATTCAAGATTCACTCCAACAACTAGAAATACATCCTAACGGTCCCCTGGCTAGTAAACGGTTCTCATTATACCGCACTTTATGCCCACTAGACCAGATGCATATTTCTAGCCAACGCCACACAATAATTGTGTATCATCACTCTTTCTATTGTATACTAAAGCTATACAATTCAACATATATTCTATATTTCTATGTGCAGAATATTAATCTCAACGGTTATCCCTACTTTGTCCTTTAGCATCGGGAATTATCATCTCAATAATTGACCACCGCTCCGGACTCATAAATAAGTCCTTATAATTTCACATAGCATGGTTTTTACATCAACAACATAGTTATAAACATATAACAAATAGCATTTACATATCAGATTGTATGTCACATAACAGCCTCAAAGTACTACTGAAAGTCAACAACTTTTCGCAAGCTACTGTAGCGAAAACTACACTTTTCGCAAGCCAAAACTGCGAAAACTTCCACTTTTCGCAACCCACTATTGCGAAAACCTCACTTCTCGCAACCCTCTATTGCGAAAACCTCAGAACTCGCAACCCTTGGTTGCGAAAACCTCACTTTTCGTAACCCACTGTTGCGAAAAGTCACTGTTCATCGTCTTCTCTATAGATTCAGTTATTTATTTAACTCAATAAGCTTACCAGTTTCATAATTAAACCACACCACTGAGATTATATGCAAGTATAACATATCTCTAACACTTTTAATTGCTTAATTTCAATAAGAATGAATAACTCACCTGGGTAATTTCTGAACACAGTAAACTTCCAATTCAATGGCTTAATCAAATCTGGACAGAATACTATAATTAAAATCTGTGGAGATGAATGATACTAACAGAGAAATTAAATTCTTACCACAAAATCATCAAACGATTTCCTTTCTCAAAATCTATCTCTCTCTCTGCTTCGTTCTATCTCCCTCTCGCTATTCCTCTGATTTTCTTTTCTTTTTCTTTTTAGAATATTAAACAAAGAAATCAGTATTATCCAACATTGATTTCTCCTAATGTGACACCTCACATTAAAAGCATGAGTCATTTCCCATTTTCCAATTTAACCCCAAACTTTCACATTATAACAATTCAACCCTCCAAGAACTTTTCTTACAAATAAATTGTACCAAATTACAATTTATATCTTAATAATTTACAATAGAAATTTCGGGATGTTACAATACTCCACAACTTAAAAGGATTTCGTCCCCGAAATCACTCTAAGGCAACCAATCGAGGGTATCGTTTCATCATTTCATCATTTCTTCCTCCGACTCTAAAAACACATTAACAAATCAAAGACATAATACCGTCATACATATAATCAATCTCTTAAATTGTAATTTATCAAAATATTTCTCTAAGATCGATTCTCGCTTCTTCACATAACAACTTTTCTCATCAATTATGCTTCAATAACTATGACAATCCATCATTGCATCCATGACTTACACATTTCTTTGATACACAATGCTATCACCTTCTCACATTACTATCGCACCACCCAAACACGCTACAACCAAGCACTAAGGGGTTGTATATCAAAGGCGATAACTCCATTGAACTTGTAGTATGATTACATTATTAAGTCCAATCTTTCTATCCTTGCTTCCCCCACGTTAGTATGGAATACTATATCTCAAGTATTATTTGTCTCTTTCTCCCAACTTTCTACATACCAATAGTATTTTCTCATTTCGAAACATAACTAAACAGTTTCACCAAGATTTCTAACTTAAAACACTCAACTAAATTATCTTGAAACGACATTACCATTCGAAATTATTACCATTCTTAAATCTTTAACTATAAATTTCTCGTACATTTCTTTCACATATAAAGAGCAACTTATATTCCTTAACGACCTTACCTCCGTTACACCACATTGACCGACATACTCATCATTTTTATTAAACTTCCAGAGATTCAGAATACAACTTAATTGGCAACTCTTACCATCGAAATTTCCTTTGGATAAACACTCACCACTGCTCCGACATTCTATTCCGATATAAGCCATATTACCACGCCATCTTACAAACCACATGCTCCATCAACTTTATTGACAAATAGTACTTTCCAACCGGAATTCTCGAAACTTCCATTTGGATACTTCTTCTTTCTAACATCACGTCTCATACTAGATGGCACATGTATCTTGGCAATTAATGCTACTACTCGTTCGTACCATTTTCCACCCATAACATTTACCACTGACCATGTCTCTCATAGTCATTCGCACACCAATAATTTTATAATCCTGTTTTCTCGCCCAAATACCCGAGTCTATATCACTAAATATCTCCTCCCCAACTTTAGTTGAACTACCACTCACGATTTTCTATTTAACTTGAACTTATTCGTTCTTACTAACTCTTTGTGGTTCCAATATGTTGCATAGTCAGGGTACAATTCCTCACAGATCAACACAATCTATACACCCCTTTGTTCATCTCTAGTATTTCATCTTTTATAAATCTTCCACATCGAAAGTAAACACTTATCTAAAAGCAACAATTCTTCACTGTTCTAACAATTCCCACAAAGTGATCCTTCAACTTTTAAGCTTCTGATTTAAACTTAACATTCATACATGATCCCAAAAGGATAACCAATGCATTCACTTCATCTAACCTTAAATTTACAATACCGTCCATGCAAGTTCAACCCCAAGCCTACGTCAAGCTTATCAAATCGGGTCAAAGTTCTTAAGATTTAACTGAGTCCAAATCCGAATCATCTACTCAAAGGATCTAAAGATTATTGATCAATATCAACTCACGCAATTTAAATACATCTAACTCACATTATGCAACATACGCTCCGAGGCGTGATAATCTTACGACCCTTTTATCGCCACTTTCTCAATGAAGTCAATTCATTTGCGAGTACACGTAAATGCAACTCTTTTCATACTCCCCAGTATATAATACGCCCAGGTTCATTAGTTCCAAAGATACTAAGAACAAGTAAAATATTAAACAGTCTTCTCACCTAAGACCAACACTTAAACCGTCACTGGTTCAAATACAATGCAGTTAAGCATATAATACATCCAATACTCTATCTCGAGTCATTAAAACTGTCAAACATTCAAAAGACTTCTTTGAATATAAATCAAGCCTTTAAGGCCAAAATATTCGTTTGGTTAAACATGTGCCACTCATACGATTTCATAAACCAAAATACATTGTTACTCAAACTCTTTACCTTTTGATTCCTTTATTGACCATCGGCCCTAAAACAAAGGTTTACACTCAAAACTTTACATGGTCAAATTTGCCAAAATCCCTCAACTCATATGTCCATATTTTAAAATATAATACATCAAAATTATTGTACACTCATAATATATTAAAAGCGCGTTTTGACTACATGTCTTTCACTTGTATATCAATTAATCAAAACTTCTTTCATTAATAATTTATTCGACAATCATCCAAAATCCCCCAATTGTCATACACAATAATATCCACATTGCGCATACCCTCTGCATAACAGCATGCCGGTACCGCTCACAGTTTCGTTCCTACCTGCACAGGCCTACGCGGGATGCATCCAGACCGTACCCAGTGACAGACCAAAAGACCTCATACACCTTACACAACTATCGTTTTCAAAGTCAATACTTGACACGTCGACACTTTCTTAACCTTAAGGTCCTTAACTGAACCTAATTCTTCCTCTGGACACAAACGTCCCTCGTCAACTATATTCCTAGTCAGCGAACAAAGGTACAGATTCTCATGCAACCAACACTAAAGTCCACTTTTGACTCTCATACTGTTCATTTCTCATTTGAATACAATTATCAAAACCACAAACTTTCTCCCAAGGTTTATCCAACACCTCTCCACTCTTGGAGTTCTTTCTTAGCTTATAGCGTAATACTCTACGACCTAGTGAGGTCATAGCCTTCATGCATGACAATATAATAAATAATTCAATCTACTCTTTTCTCGTTTAAATAAACAACATTCGGAACAACGTGGGCACACACGATCCCAATCATTTTCATAACTCCCATGTACTACACAACGATCTCAAAAAATCGTTTGTATATAAATTTTCGTAAAACTCAATCTTTCTCAACCAAAAGATGTTGTTACAACAGTAATACGAAGATCTTTTTATACGACAAAAGTTTTAAAATTTATTGACACAAAGTAAACTAGTCGTTTCTCACACTCATTTATACGATATCATCAAATCAGTACCTTTGTTGGTTATAAAAAGTTTACTGATCAACACTTTCTTGACCTATTTGCTATCATACAACTTCTTATGTAAAGTATGAAGTATTTTGCAAGTTGCTAAGCTCCAAAATTTCGTTAGGCAGCGTAATTGAAATGGCCCTTTTTCTTTAAATACATACTTGCACTACTAATTCATCCTTGAATAAAACTGTTATTTATGCATTTGGTTTGAAATCAAGAAAACTCATGTAACACACACTAAAACACCATGCACAAAACTTACTTGCAATGAAGGCCACTTACTCAAACAAGGTCAATCTTTTTACTTATGTAACTTATCATTGACACTCTACTTCCGACCAGAGGTCGCCCTCTCGGCCTTATAATAATTGCTATACATGCATTCCATGGCCCCCATACTCAACCAAGTCATGCTAATTCCGTCTTAATCAATCATCTCATACTCTATCTTTGCACATATCAAATCACCTATTAAAGGTTGCCTTGGCGGAGTTTCATGAGTCCTACCAATTCCAGGTTGTCCTTCCAACCCCAATCATTTACCGATCTGTCCTCCAAAGGATTTTAGTGGTATAATCACCATCATTCTACTATAACTTAATGGGATAACCATAAGAAATGGTTATGCACATACCCCTATACAAAATGTACTTACCGATCGTTAGTCACTGTAACAATTTAGAAATAAGTATGCTCGCGTAACAATATATTCATAATCACAGTAGCTAATTGGAATTGTGAATATATCATACAGGAGAATCCTCGTTACCATTGTCACCGTACCAACTTCTCATATCTCCGTCAATTCTAAGACTATCCCGTCTTAGTACTTCTACCCATCTCTCACAATCATAACTTAATTTATCTCAGCTTAAGTCTAAGTATCTCATCAGCATACTTAGTTCGCTTAAACTAGAGCTCTGATACCATACTGTAACACCCTAAAATCCAGGGCCAATTTAAACCTCAAAATATACACATTATGATCATCAAAATATCAGACTTTTATAAACCAAAGGGTCATAAGTAGGTTTCTATATATACACAAAGTAGATTAACTTAAATAATCTGATCAATCTAATTATACGTCACAACAAGATCAACTAGATTATCTAAGGCTCGTCCCAAAAGTCCTCAAAAGAATATCTTGCTCCTTCGTGATCGCCGAGTCTGATTCCTTTTAACTGAAATCTCACTTCCCAAACTATATTCCAGAGCCAGTACCTGGTAAGACAGTTTAATTTGAAGCATTAGGCTTTCGCCCAGTGAGATTATCCAAATCGAATTAAAATTAATCAACAAAATATTAACAGATATACCAAACCTGTTATCAGCAATCTTACCATACCAAGCTCTTATCGACCATTGGAATCCACCTATTCCCTTACTCATGACTAATTCATCTAGTCATCATACTATCAACGAGAATTACTATAAATCCCACCGGACTTATAAATAATTCTAACTCCCAGAAATTACAGTTTCCAAACCTGCTTCTTTCTGAATTAGGATGTCGAATCCTCAACAATAAAGATATCTCATCTTTCGCTTGAAATGGGAATTACAACTCCAAGTCTGTCATTCCTCATTTCGTTTCCTCCCCATCTTGAATCACTGGTCTCAAATGAGATTTCCTTCTTATCGCGATCAACAACCACCAGAGACCCTCACAGATGATTCAAGATTCACTCCAACAACTAGAAATACATCCTAACGGTCCCCTGGCTAGTAAACGGTTCTCATTATACCGCACTTTATGCCCACTAGACCAGATGCATATTTCTAGCCAACGCCACACAATAATTGTGTATCATCACTCTTTCTATTGTATACTAAAGCTATACAATTCAACATATATTCTATATTTCTATGTGCAGAATATTAATCTCAACGGTTATCCCTACTTTGTCCTTTAGCATCGGGAATTATCATCTCAATAATTGACCACCGCTCCGGACTCATAAATAAGTCCTTATAATTTCACATAGCATGGTTTTTACATCAACAACAGAGTTATAAACATATAACAAATAGCATTTACATATCAGATTGTATGTCACATAACAGCCTCAAAGTACTACTGAAAGTCAACAACTTTTCGCAACCCACTATTGCGAAAACCTCACTTCTCGCAACCCTCTATTGCGAAAACCTCAGAACTCGCAACCCTTGGTTGCGAAAACCTCACTTTTCGTAACCCACTGTTGCGAAAAGTCAATGTTCATCGTCTTCTCTATAGATTCAGTTCTTTATTTAACTCAATAAGCTTACCAGTTTCATAATTAAACCACACCACTGAGATTATATGCAAGTATAACATATCTCTAACACTTTTAATTGCTTAATTTCAATAAGAATGAATAACTCACCTGGGTAATTTCTGAACACAGTAAACTTCCAATTCAATGGCTTAATCAACAGCTTAATCAAATCTGGACAGAATACTATAATTAAAATCTGTGGAGATGAATGATACTAACAGAGAAATTAAATTCTTACCACAAAATCATCAAACGATTTCCTTTCTCAAAATCTATCTCTCTCTCTGCTTCGTTCTATCTCCCTCTCGCTATTCCTCTGATTTTCTTTTCTTTTTCTTTTTAGAATATTAAACAAAGAAATCAGTATTATCCAACATTGATTTCTCCTAATGTGACACCTCACATTAAAAGCATGAGTCATTTCCCATTTTCCAATTTAACCCCAAACTTTCACATTATAACAATTCAACCCTCCAAGAACTTTTCTTCACAAATAAATTGTACCAAAATACAATTTATATCTTAATAATTTACAATAGAAATTTCGGGATGTTACACTTAATCACAACAATAACTTCTCAACCTCTTAGCACCTCTACAAGGTGTTCTATCAACTTTCAACCTTCTGGTTCAAGTCTTCGGCCTCAACCATCTTACACAACAGCCGACTTCTACATCAACTGACAACCTGTAACTACCTTCTTAACTTATTCTATAACAGGGGTTCCTTACGGAACCTAATCCTTCCACATATCATAATCAACTTCATGATCTGCCTCCCTCTTTTCGAAACCTACTTATGTAACATCAACATTACGAGCTCACCTCAAAACTTATACTCCCACGCTATAGACATTTCATTCTTCCTCATCACACTACTCAAAACGAGTTGCAAAAAAAAATCACCTAGAAGACTTCGAGTCCTTCCTCCGGACACAACCGTCCCTTGACAAACGTACTTCCAGTTACCGAACAATGGTGCAAACCCTCATACAACCGACACTATAATCCACTTCCGACTCTACCCTTGTTCACCTTTCCTCTTGAACACAAATACTAAGGCTACAACATTCTTTCCTGATTTGTCCGACACTTCTTCACTCTTGAAGTTCTTCCTTAGCTTAACATGTAACATCCTACGACCTAGTGAGTTCATAGCCTTCATGCATGACAACGCAAAAGACAAATCATTTCGTACATTTTATCATTTTAAATAAACAACATTTAGAAACAACTCGGGTACTCGTGACCCCATCGCTCTTACAACTTCAAAACTCTGTACAACGATTCGAGAATCATTGGCATGCATCTTCCCGTGAACCCCAATCTTGCTCAATCCGAACAATGTTATTACGAGGGTAATAATTTGCATGAAAATCTTTTCATATGAGACAATTCTGAAAGAGTTACCGACACCAAGTAAACCAGTCGGTTCTCACACTCAATTGTATGATATCAAAAATGTCAATAAGCATTTTGGTTATAAGTGAATTGCAGGTAACCATTTCCTTGGCCATTTTGTAACAATTTAACTTATCATTAAAAGTGTGGAATACTTTGCAAATCGTTTACCTCAAAATTTCAATGTGCGACGTACTGAAATCGCTTTTTCTTTAAACGTGCACTCGTACAAGCTGACTCATTTTGTTCAAAGTTGACATTTACATTCTTATTTTAAATCGTGAAAATTTCATGTTACATAAAAGAACGCCATGCATGAGACTCTATTTGCAATTGAAGGCTACTCACTCTAACAAGGTCAACCGCTTTAATTACGCAACTTATCTTTGACACTCCACCTACGACCAATGGTCGTCCTTTCGGTCACGCAACAACCTGCTGAACACACTTTCCACCTCTCACTTACTCAACCCTTTCATACTATTTCGCTTTGAACAACTATCTCACTTTCCACTCCTATATGCTTTCATTTCACTATAGGTATCTTATTTCATTTACCCTGTCCTTGAAAAGCTCGAATAAGAATTCAAAGCTCCATTGGCACTTTCAAGGCTTCGACATCGCCCTTTCTTACCATCCCGACCGATCTATCCCAAGATTTCTAGAACTGGGGCTCTCCCAAAATAGGAGTCTTACTCAAACTCAACATCCATCCTCTTCGAATCTACGAAGAGTTACCTCTATCCGACTCATAACGTTCTATACAACATTCTTTCTCTACGATGTATACATACATCACATCATAAGTGACCTCTCAAGAAACTTCCCTAACAAGGGGTCTCAGTCTACCCCTCAGGGATCTTGTTGACAATCTAACGTACTGGAACACGACATGAGCACTAGGTAGGTTAATAAGGTAGGTTAAGCACATACATGTACCTGTAAGTTCGCAATTACACTGGCCAGGTGCAATCTCAAACTTACCTTACATGACAGTCCTCGGTACCTTATTAGTCCTATCTCCATAATAGTGTCCTCCTAACGCATTTCCTGTGTCTACATTAGTGCCCTCTTAACGCGTTTCCTGATTCTCAGTTGTGATCTTCTACTCCCAAGTTTAAGTTTAGGCCCGTCCGGTCACCTAAATCCCTTAAACTATGGCTCTGATACCATTTGTAACATCCCAAAAACATAACAAGACAACCAAAGCATTAAATCATACTCTGTAATAAAACTGGGTCCCAAAATTCAGTTACATCATTCCCAAACTAAGGTTGGCGGAAACAACCTATACACAACTGAGAACAACTACTACTACAAGTGGCAACGACACAGTCTCTAGCTGCATCTGTACTCAATCATGCTCTTGCTCACTTACTTGAGCCTCTTACTACTTGCTTACCTGAAAATGGTTTAATTTTGAAAAGCGAGGGTTAGACCAAAAGGTCTAGTGAATTCCCTCCGAAAACAACATATATAAACATTGGGAAAATCGTTTATAAAATTCATCGTCAAACTTCACATAACGTCAAACATGGTACTGCACCGTGATGAGGACCGCATAAACTAACCACGATCGGGGCCCAAGCAGACTCCCCTTTCGCCGCGATCGGGGCCCAAGCAGACTCCCCTCTCACCTCGTACCGGGGCCCAAGCAGACTCCCCTCTACCCGAATAGGAGGGAAACAGATTCCAACCTATCGGCTCATCACCCATGTCCAAGGGATCATCGGATCCCAGAGCATACCGATCCCACGGTGCAGACCGACTCCACATAGCATACATCACATGTCATACTTCATACAACTTGGAATCTCGTAAACCATATAATCATTTCATCATGCTAAATATTCTTTGAATAAAGTATGAGCTTTCATGTAAAAACATGCATATCGATTTGGTAAACATTTCGTGCTCAAAGTGAACCATTATCAGTTAAAAGAACAATTAACACATTGCGTCGTAAATAGGTTTAGGGAACTCACCTTGATGACGCTGAACGCACTTCTTGAAATCACCAAGCTAATCCAACCGAACACCTAAGGGCATTGAATTCGAATCAGATAAAATATCTCAGCCCTACTGTCCGGATACCCCTTCCCGGACACAACACTTATCCGGACACAGCACTTATCCGGACACACCACTTATCCGGACACTACACTTATCCGGACACACCACTTATCCGGACACATCACTTATCCGGACACACCACTTATCCGGACACTACACTTATCCGGACACACCACTTATCCGGACACTACACTTATCCGGACACTACACTTATCCGGACAAAACTACCCGGACACCTTCACAAGACACTTACTCGGACACATGCAACATATCCGGACACCACCAAACACTGGTGTCCGGAAAACGCTGCTGTTCGAGCTTAGAAATTCTAAAACCGCTTTAAACTCCGATTTAAGCCATTAGTTTGATTAGACAACTATAAGGGTTCATTCACTAACCCCAAACACTCACTTAAACCATTTATAACCTCTAAAATCGTTTCATTAAGACCAAAACCCATAAAACCCACTTTTTAGGGAAAATGGGGAAAGCTTAATAAATCACTAGTTTCAATCATAGAATCCAAGCTAAAGAAGAAGGGAATGCTAAATCACACAGAATACGAACTTAAGAAGGATTACCTGATTGATTTCTCCTCTCTATTGCCTTCTTCTTCTTCTTCTTCTTCCTTCTTTCCTTGCTTCACGTCACCACACCCACACAAGACCAAAATACTGATTTGCAAATGGGGGCTGCCCTAAAAGTTTGTGCATAAAAATACCTTCAACAAAATACAGAAATGGTCCCTCAACTTAACTTTCATTTATTTCACTTTGGCCACCAAACTCTAAAACCTACTAGAATTTGGGTTGTTACAGTGACACTGTCACTATAGCATGTCACAATAGTCGGATGCCAAAAACTCTCGGTACGACTTATGCGATTGTGCCAGTGTCACAATCGTATGTCACAATAGCATGAACGTACCAGAGCCTTAAAAATACGATTTTTTAGCCATTTCTCTCATTTCTCACTTCTAATCTCTTCCTTTGTCTCCCAAGTCGACCTACCACCCTTTCATATGAACCCTAACTCGTTTTGGGGGTAAGTTCTTGTAAATCAAAGTGTAACACCCATAATTTTTGGATAAGTACAATTTCGAATCAGTGTAGAATCAATCTTCTTAGATAAATATGAAAAATAGGATTTTGGATTAAATCCTAGATTTTAAGGTCTTGTTGGATGGGGAATTTGAATACAAGTCCAACTGTTCTTTCCGAAGCGAAAACGGAGCTAAAACGAAGAAGTTATGGCCAAAACAGTGTTTAAGAAGAAACCGAGCGCGCTAGTATACCCGCGCGGAGCACCTGATCAGCATAAAATGCGATTTTCAACCCCCAAACTTCATTTATTCATATCTCTCTCATTTCAATTCCGATTTTAGTAATTCAAGTTGCTCTGGTTCCGTTTTTAAGAGCTTTTCAAGGATCTAGAAAGAGTATTGAAGTATATTGGAAGATTCAAGAGCATTTGGTGGTGGTAAGCTTCTCATTTTTCACTCCCAAACTCCATCTCTTCTCTCCCAAATCATTTCCTCTTCTTCCCCCTCAAACCTTAACTGATTTTTGGGCTTTTCATAGAGATTAAAGTGTTCCTTCTCCATCATATGTTAGTGGTTTCATCTATTGATGTAAGAGCAAGTTTTCATCTCCAACACTTGAGACTTTTGGGGTTTTCTAGGTTTTCATCAAAACCTAAGTGGTAAGTTCATTTCCTCCATTTACAAGCTTCATTATGAGTTATAAATGTTCCATTGATGATCTCCTAGTGTTTTGTTTCTCCAATTTCGGTTTGGATGATTTTGAAAAAAGTTAGGTCAAATTGGGGTTTTGGGTATAAATGGAGATTCTGATGGTTGATGTTTGATGAACAATTCTAAATGGTTAAATGTGGTTATTGATGGTTGGAAACTCTTGGATCTAGGTTTTTGGAAGATTTGGGCTTGAAGATTCGTGTTTCTTCAAAGGAGCTTACGTTTGGGGAAAAATCTAGATTTAGCCTAAATCTAGCAAGGCGAGTTCAAGTTGATTTGTGAAAACGTTGTACATGCCAAAATGTCATTTTTAAAGTGATTATGTGTTTACATGAAAATTATTCTTGTGGAGCTATTTGGTAGGTTTCGATTATGAAAGTGTTTAACTTTATAAAATCTTATAAAACACTCACTTTTGGGATTTTGGACACTTTGTTAAGTAAATCATGATTGAGGTGTTTATTTAATTTATTTTCACAAATGGAGGTTGTTGGGTAAATACGTACTTTTAGTGTCGTATTGATTATGCACAAACTATGATACGGTACGTTTTGGAAAATACAAATGTGTGAGTTGTTAAAGTTTGGTCAATCTCAACTTTATGGACATTTGTGAATTGTAAATCTTTTAGATTCGGGCCGAGGGCCAATTGTGTTTATGAGTCAAAGGTTTGAGTAAAGATAAGTTTTGGTTTATATAACCGTATAGGCTCGTGTAGTTAGCCAAATGTTGTTTTGCCTTTTTAGGCTTGAATCATACTCAAATGAGTCTCGGGCCTTTGCCCAGTTTAAATAGCTCGAGATGGAGCTTTGGTTGTGTACGCATTTACTTGCATCTTATTTGGACGTTACATGTTTTGAATGCATTAGTTCATTCATTTTGAGTCATGTAACATTTTAGACTGTAATGCATTGGATCCATAGGCATGTAAGTCAATCATACTTAATAGTGATGAGTCTTGATATTCTCGCTTTGGGGCTTATGCCGAACTAGCTATGTTGAGGTCTCGTTCCTTTTGTGGAGAGGAACCGTTATGGGTTGTTGATAGCAAAATATCCACACGTAAAATGGGCACAATAATGGCGCAAGTATACACCACGTATTGCGTTCGCTCACAAGTAATATAATGGTAAGAACCCAATATCGTATCCACGGGGATTGGACTACCAAGAATCGGAGATTTCTACGAACTTCCGGTGCAAAGTTGAGGTTTTTAATAATTTGTTTGAAGTTGGTTTTGAGCAAATAATTAATTATAAAATTAACGCGATTAATTAAAAAGCGGGTACGGGTGTAAGTTTTCCCTTCGAGAGTATTTATTTAATAACTTAAATGGTTAATAAAATCGGTCACAATTTGTCCCACACGATTTCCTGCTCTCGAAGCTACGTCGTAAAGGTTGTAATAACGATTTTATTATAAAGTTTCTACACAAGCTATCTTTCGGTTTACCAACCTTACTAAGTAGATCTCGAAAATCTTAGTCTTGCCGGATGTAAAGAGATGAGCATATCTCTATGTCACACCTACTCGACCGGCGTTTTGACCTTAGCTCGGTTATGCAACAACCCATATCTCTATGTGATTATTGAAGATTTTCTCAAACCTCCTTGCATCATTCAAGCCGTATTTCGGATCCGCCCCTCTCGAGGTCTAAGATCTAATATTAACACGTACACGTGATCAGCTTGTCCGCGTTGCGTTATGTTCCGACTCGAATGACTAAACCGAAAAAATAACTAAATGTAGTAACACCCAAGTGTTACATTTTTACCCTCTCGGGTTTGGCTTACACCCGCACCCAAAGGGGGGTTTAGCTACTCATAAGAACATAAAACATAATGTAGTAGAAGAAATAAGTAAACTAGAATTGCATTAAACGTAAACGATAACGTACCACTGTGGCCACAAGTGTTCCACAGTGGGTAACAAAAAGTAAATACTTGAAAAGCAAATTACAAGAACTAAAATACTGAAATGTAAATGCTACAACTATTTTCCACTGAGTTTTTGAGAGCTTTGGATGATAAGATGATGTTCAAATGCCAAGCCAAGCTTCCTTTATATAGTGGAGGATAGGAGAAAAAGTTGAAAGGGACTTGAGAGGAGAAAGTGACCTCTCATGGTTGTCTTCTTCCCACCTTTTGGCACCATCTCCCTTGTCCACATTATGTCTCTAAACTTGATAAAACTCAGCATTGACCCCAACATGCAGGTCTGCAACTTGCACAAAAATGCTCTCCAAATCTGCAGAAAATCGGAATTACACAGCACTCGCCACAGTTATTTTGGTGTCTATCTCTTTGTGCACGAGGAGTGGACTATTGGAACGCATGGTTATATGCGGTAGGCCTTTCGGGGCCACTAACGAGTAGGCAATGGGGGATATTGAAGTCCTTGAGGTGTAAATCGTCTAGATTGGATAGGCAATATGGTCCCATAAGTCCTTGAGGTGTAACTCGACGGAGTAGGCAATAAAGGCATGTATATGGTTTGAGGTTGTGATGTCTTTATGGCATGGGAACTAAAACCGGGACTTGAGGTGTAATCCAATAACATCATACGTGACCTAACTTTGTGTGCCCGTCACGTTCGATGGAACCGGGTCTCCCCCGTCATCGAAAGGTGTTGTTTTTGGGTATTTACTTTTATCCATATTTTCGGTGACGTATCTTATTTATGTGAATTGTTTTCCATGGTTTATTGGTGGGGTACTATGCCTCATCCTTATTGGTTGTTTTGTATATTGGAGTTTTATTCACGTTTATATTACTTGGGATATTTAACGTTAAAGCACATTTTGAGTGAGTTGTGGAGTAAGTTTATTTTTGGAAAATGTTTCATATGAGAGCTTCCGGCTCAAGATTTGTGTGTGTTGGGAAAACGAGTTGTTTACATAAGTGTTATAAATTCTTTTGGGAAAATTATGTTTTCAAGCTACATCCTCCTCGTTTATTGATTTACACAATCATGATAAAACTCTTGAACTCACTAGACGTTAGCCTAACATTTTTATTTGTCGGCATGTGCAACAGGTTCAGGTTGGGATTAATTCTAGTGACACTGTGAAGAGATGAGTGCTAATAGTGTGCTCGTGGAGTGAAGTGCTTAGTTAAGTCTTTCGCATTTATTAATGATCTATTAATGACTTCCTAGTGTTTTAATGTCTTAAATTTCGGTTTGCGTGATTTTGAGGAAATTAGGGCAAAATTAGGGTTTTTGGTCAAAATTAGGGCAAAATTAAGGAGTCAAGACCCCAATTCTTGAATGCTAGTAAGTAGGCAATATGGGTCCAATGGAGACTTTGAAGTGCAACTTACTAAAGACTGAACAGGCAATAAGATCGTTTATCCTTGAGGTGTAGCTGGGCACAACTGACAATGGGGGATACGGCGCTGCCACCCATTGTTGGGTGGTGGACTTGAGGTGTAGCTTAGCTAGCAGGCAATAAAGTCCGACTCGAGTTGGAGCTTATTAAAGCAGACAATAGAGTCACGATCTAAGGTGTAGTTCAATAACATTGTTATGTGGCTTAACTTTGTGTTCCGCAACGTATAATGGAAGCGGGTCTCCCCCGTCACCGAAATGTGTTGTTTGGGTATTTATTTTTATCCATATTTTCGGTGACGTACTATATATATATACGGATTGTTGTCCATGATTTATGGGTTGAGTGTTATGCCCCATCAGTGTTTTGGATGTTTCGGGATATAAAGTTTTATCCACGTTTCCATAAATTAGGAGTTCATTTACTATTCACATTTTTGGTGAGTTTTGAGTTGAGTTTACTTTACGAACGAATGTTTTGTATCGGGGCTCTCGTCTTCAAAATTGTGTGTGTTGGGAAACGTCTATTTTGGTGTTCGATCACCTAAAATACATGTTATTGGAAAATGGGTCGTTTTCATATTTAAAGTAAATCATTTTGGAAATCATGATTTAAGTTGTACCCTCTCTTTTAACGATTTATATAATCATGATGAAAACTCTTGAACTCACTAGGCGTTAGCCTAACCTTTTATTTGTCGACATATGCATCAGGTACCGATTGGGAAATGGTACTAGCGACACTGTGGAAAGATGAGTGCTAGTGGTATGCACGAAAAAAGATTAGCTCGGTGAAGTCTTTCGCACTTTGGGAATAGCAACTGGTATTGGGTTTAGTAACACCCGACCTATTTATTTGGTATTTGTATAAGACTTAAAGTGGGTAATTGTTGAGGTTAATTATAGTACTTATTTTGAGGTATTACAAGTATCGAATTGTAGAATGAGGTTTTACCCTTCATTTGATGTAATATTGAAAGTTTTAAATTAGTTGCTCTTTCCAGTTTTGAGGGTGTTACATATGTTGACCTTTATCATTTGCATTGTTCGACATTATTTACCTATGAATACGATTGTGCTCAATATACATGTAGAATTCATAATATGCATGTAGAAAAAGATATGGGGGAATAAAGAACAAATGATGTTTTGGTACAATCTTGGGCTACATATGAATCTTTCCTACTAGTTTTTTTTCCAAATTTGTTTGTTATAACTGTTTGGAAATTTTTTAGTAAAAATATGGTTTTTACTAAACTTTGGACACATTTAAATTTATATATATATGTGGTATATATAATTAACTCTTAGTGGGTGTATGTTCTCCTATATGAGAGCTTCGAAACGATATATAATGCGTTCAAAACGGAGTATGTGTGAATGAGATATCGATGCTCAAAGTTGAGTAATTGGATGAAATTAGCAAAAACCAAGTTGGGTGTGGGAAGGTGTCCCACATAGGAAGAGAGAGTAAACTTTCTTTGGTTTATAACCAAAGAAGTGTAAGGAGTTGACAAGCTCCTTGATTGGTTTTACTCTAACTCCTACCCGCGCGCAGGGGGGGTGCCGATTGACGATTTCGTAAGCTAAAATCGTCGAACTTGTGTGCGAGCGCGACCTGAGGACACAAATGCAGCTCCAAAATCTCGTGAGCTCGGTTTTGCTAAAAATTCGTTTGACCAGTTTGTATTTCTTTTTGAAACTGAAACTGTATTTCGGTTACAGTTTGTATTTCGTAATTAAGATTTTCTGTTTCATAATCAAATTCTTAATTCCGAATTTATAAATGTCGGTTACAGTATTAATTTGCTAATTATGAATTTCAGGTAATCGATTTATTAATTACGAATTTATACTTGCCGGTTTCAAATTCCCATATAAATAAGTGGTCTCGGGTTCATCCAAAAAACACAAAACAGTTCACGTTTTTTAGAACTGAACTCTCTCTCGGTATTCTCTCCATACGAAACTCGAACAGTGGCATACAGTTTTATTTCCGGCGAACTTTTCAGGCAAGTGTCATCTCCGGCAGTTCTACAACTGCTTACGCTGTTGTACCCTGGGAACAGGCGGCAAATCTGTTTAAGGGAATCGTGTCCAACACGAGCCTCAGCGGTTCTCGTTTATAGGAATTTGTTTCCTTTAATTTTCTGGTTCATCTTTCTTCTATAACGAATTTTGAATTAATATTTAATCGATTGTATGATTAAATTATGTTAAAAATACCAACAATCTTAAACAGATTTATTAAACAGAATTGTAAACGAAGTTAATCGAGTTTGTTTCGATTTTCTGTCGTGTCTTAAACGAATTTGGTAAACGAAGTTAATCGAGTCTGTTTCGATTTCCTGTCGTGTCTTAAACGAAAATGGTGAACGAAGTTAATTGAGTCTGTTTCGATTTCCTGTCGTGCCTTAAACAGAATTTGTAAACGAATCGAGTTTGGTTTCGATTTTCTGCCGTGTCTTAAAAAGACTTATTAACGAAATTAATCGAGTTTTGTTTCGATATAATTCGTTTTATGAAAACAGTTTGTTAATCGAATTTTGTTTCGATATAATTCGTTTTATGAAAACAGTTTATTAATCGAGTTTTGTTTCGATATAATTCGTTTTGTGAAAACAGTTTATTAATCGAGTTTGTTTCGATATAATTCGTTTTGTAAAAACTGTTTATTAATCGAGTGTGTTTCGGTTTAATTCGTTTCTGTTATGTGTAAACAGATTAGTGATCGAGTTAGTTTCGATTTAATTATTTTCTGTTGTGTGTAAACGTTTTAATCGATTATGTATCGATTTTCTGTCATTTATAAACAGATTCTTAATCGACTTGAATTCGATTTAATTCTTTGATGTTGTGTGTAAACATTTTAATCGATTATGTTTTGATTTTCTGTCGTTTATAAACAAAATCTAAATCGAGTGTGTTTTGATTTAAATTCTTTTCTATTGTATATAAACAGATTGATATTGCAATTTTGTTCATGTGAAATTTGTTTTCTAAAATAGTGAACGAAGACTTGGTGGCAATGATCATGGATTATTCGGCCATGGAGGTGAACGTGATTGCTGCAAATTCTAGGAAATGGTAGATTGATACCGGAGCTACCCGTCATGTATGTTATGACAAGAGCAACTTCAACACTTTCAAAGATGTTGATGATGTACAAAATCTCTTCATGGGGAATGCCGTCACCGCCGATATCAAGGGTGTTGGGGATGTCATTTTGAAGATGACTTCCGGGAAAGAGTTTAAGCTTAAGGATGTTTTGTATGTCCCGGAGCTTCGTAAGAACCTTGTTTCGGGGTGTTTGTTAAACAAGTTTGGTTTAAACTAGTGTTTGAGTTGGACAAGTTTGTTTTGTCCAAAAGTGGTATGTATGTGGGTAAAGGATATGCCTTGAGTGGCATGTTTAAATTAAATATAATGGAATGTAATGGTTATTAATAAAATGAATAAAAGCAAGTTCTAATTTCGTTTATATACTTGAGTTTTTTCATTTGTTTGACATGACCGTTTAGAACATGTATATATGTAATTCCATTCGACATTTAATTTAATTTGCATACCGATAGTTTTGTTTTTTTGACTCAAATCACAAGTGCCCCACATGTGTAAAAACCAAAACTTATTAGATCGGTTGAAAGAAAAACCGAACCCTTGATTTAATTCATACTAACCGGTTCCTACTAGAGATGGGAACAAATATGTGATCACGTTCATCGATATTGCTACATATATGAAGCAATAGACAAGTTTGTCTTGTATTAGTACGAAATATTGCTACATGTATTTATTTTAAAAATAAAGATGAAGCAATAGACAAGTTTGTCTTGTATTAGCACGAAATATTGCAACATATATTTATTTAAAAATAAAGATGAAGCAATAGACAAGTTTGTCTTGTTTAAAAATAGAGTTGAAATTCAACTTAATATAGACAAAAGAAAGGTCTAGATTATTTTTACACAAGTTTGTCTTGTTTAAAAATGAAGTTGAAAATCAACTTAAGAAAGGATGTGAAAACTGTTTTTCTAAATGGAAATCTATATGGAGCAGCCTGAGGGATTCGTTGCCCCAAGACAAGAGAACAAGGTTTGTAAACTTGTTAAGTCTTTGTATGGCCTAAAGCAAGCTCCAAAGCAATGGCATCAAAAGTTTGATCAAGCCATATTAGAAAGCGGTTATAGAATAAGCGAGTGTGACAAATGTGTTTATATGAAAAACACCACTCATGGTTATGTCATCTTATGTTTATATGTTGATAATATACTTATCATTGGTAGTGATGACAAAAATGATAAGGTCCACGAAGGATATGTTGAAATCCAAGTTTGACATGAAAGACATAGGTTTAGCAGAAGTGATTCTTGGGGTCAAGATCACAAGAACCCATTATGGTCTGATGTTAAGTCAAACACATTACATGGACAAGATCCTTGAGAAAATTAATAAAAGGAGATACTAGTATAACTAGAACTCCGATTGACTCTAATAGATCCACGATGGAATCTGAATTTATCGCCTTGGATAAATATGTTTTTATTCAAATGGCTACGTTAGTTTGTGGAAGATATTCCTGGATGACCTAAGCCGGTAACGGTCATTTGATATACATTGTGATAACCGATCGGAAATTGGTAGAGCTCAAAGTACAATGTATAATGGGAAGTCTAGACATATTAGACGTAGACATAATATGATACGACAATTACTCTCTACTGGAGTTATCACGATTGACTATGTGAAGTCAAAGGATAACATTGCGGATCCGCTTACGAAAGGCCTAAGTAGAGATTTAGTCCAAAAGTCGTCAAGAGGAATGGGACTAAAGCCCATGAATAAATAATTCATGCAAAGGAAACCTTACCCAAAAGACTGGAGATCCCAAGATTTGGGTTCAAAAGGACAACCTAGTTGTATGAATGAAGGAGGTCACTGTGGGGGACTAAACTTCCTAATCAGTGATAGTGAGGCTAAGCGTATGGCTTTTAATGATTATTGAAAATCACCTATGTGAGAGAGAAGTGGGGTCGCTTCGAAGGGAATTGTGGGGGCGCAATTCCTAAATGCTCTCGCTGAACCAGGCTAGTGTTCATGACCATAACGAACACGACTATGAGGATATGACCTTGTTAGGAAGAGTCCTGTGTGAAATACATTGTCGTCTACATAATTGGTAGTTCAGTTCAAACACATCGAGTCTACTGACAACTAGGAGACCAAGTATGTTTCGCAAGGGAAGGTTCAAAGGGTAACACCTACCTATCCTATGCAGGATTCGACTATTGGAAATTTCGTAAGAAAATTTTCGTATGCATAGATCGATCTCCATTCATGTGGGGGATTGTTGGAAATTTTTAGTAAAAATATGGTTTTTACTAAACTTTGGACACATTTAAATATATATATATATATATATGGTATATATAATTAACTCTTAGTGGGTTTATGTTCTCCTATATGAGAGCTTCGAAACGATATATAATGCGTCCAAAACGGAGTATGTGTGAATGAGATATCGATGCTCAAAGTTGAGTAATTGGATGAAATTAGCAAAAACCAAGTTGGGTGTGGGAAGGTGTCCCACATAGGAAGAGAGAGTAAACTTTCTTTGGTTTATAACCAAAGAAGTGTAAGGAGTTGACAAGCTCCTTGATTGGTTTTACTCTAACTCCTACCCGCGCACAGGGGGGGTGCCGATTGACGATTTCGTAAGCTAAAATCGTCGAACTTGTGTGCGAGCGCGACCTGCGGACACGAATGCAGCTCCAAAATCTCGTGAGCTCGGTTTTGCTAAAAATTCGTTTGACCAGTTTGTATTTTTTTTGAAACTGAAACTGTATTTCGGTTACAGTTTGTATTTCGTAATTAAGATTTTCGGTTTCATAATCAAATTCTTAATTCCGAATTTATAAATGTCGGTTACAGTATTAATTTGCTAATTATGAATTTCGGTTTCAGTAATCGATTTATTAATTACGAATTTATACTTGTCGGTTTCAAATTCCCATATAAATAAGTGGTCTCAGGTTCATCCAAAAAACACAAAACAGTTCACGTTTTTCAGAACTGGACTCTCTCTCTGTATTCTCTCCATACGAAACTCGAACAGTGGCATACGGTTTTATTTCCGGCGAACTTTTCAGGCAAGTGTCATCTCCGACAGTTCTACAACTGCTTTCGCTGTTGTACCCTGGGAACAGACGACAAATCTGTTTAAGGGAATCGTTTCCAACACGAGCCTCAACGGTTCTCGTTTATAGGAATTCGTTTCCTTTAATTTTCTGCTTCTTCTTATTTCTGGTTCATCTTTCTTCTATAACGAATTTTGAATTAATATTTAATCGATTGTATGATTAAATTATGTTAAAATACCAACAATCTTAAACAGATTTATTAAACAGAATTGTAAACGACGTTAATCGAGTTTGTTTCGATTTTTTGTCGTGTCTTAAACGAATTTGGTAAACGAAGTTAATCGAGTCTGTTTCGATTTCCTGTCGTGTCTTAAACGAAAATGGTGAACGAAGTTAATCGAGTCTGTTTCGATTTCCTGTCGTGTCTTAAACAGAATTTGTAAACGAATCGAGTTTGGTTTCGACTTTCTGTCGTGTCTTAAAAAGACTTATTAACGAAATTAATCGAGTTTTGTTTCGATATAATTCATTTTATGAAAACAGTTTATTATTCGAATTTTGTTTCGATATAATTCGTTTTATGAAAACAGTTTATTAATCGAGTTTTGTTTCGATATAATTTGTTTTGTGGAAACAGTTTATTAATCGAGTTTGTTTCGATATAATTCGTTTTGTAAAAACTGTTTATTAATCGAGTTTGTTTCGATTATTTGTCGTGTATAAAAAGTATTTTAAATAGAGCGTGTTTCGGTTTAATTCATTTCTGTTATGTGTAAACAGATTAGTGATCGAGTTAGTTTCGGTTTAATTATTTTCTGTTGTGTGTAAACGTTTTAATCGATTATGTATCGATTTTCTGTCATTTATAAACAGATTCTTAATCGACTTGAATTCGATTTAATTCTTTGATGTTGTGTGTAAACATTTTAATCGATTATGTTTTGATTTTCTGTCGTTTATAAACAAAATCTAAATCGAGTGTGTTTTGATTTAAATTCTTTTCTATTGTATATAAACAGATTGATATTGCAATTTTGTTCATGTGAAATTTGTTTTCTAAAATAGTGAACGAAGACTTGGTGGCAATGATCATGGATTATTCGGCCATGGAGGTGAACGTGATTGGTGCAAATTCTAGGAAATGGTAGATTGATACCGGAGCTACCCGTCATGTATGTTATGACAAGGGCAACTTCAACACTTTCAAAGATGTTGATGATGTACAAAAGCTCTTCATGGGGAATGCCATCACCGCCGATATCAAGGGTGTTGGGGATGTCATTTTGAAGATGACTTCCGGGAAAGAGTTTAAGCTTAAGGATGTTTTGTATGTCCCGGAGCTTCGTAAGAACCTCGTTTCGGGGTGTTTGTTAAACAAGTTTGGTTTAAACTAGTGTTTGAGTTGGACAAGTTTGTTTTGTCCAAAAGTGGTATGTATGTGGGTAAAGGATATGCCTTGAGTGGCATGTTTAAATTAAATATAATGGAATGTAATGGTTATTAATAAAATGAATAAAAGCAAGTTCTAATTTCGTTTATATACTTGAGTTTTTTCATTTGTTTGACATGACCGTTTAGAACATGTATATATGTAATTCCATTCGACATTTAATTTAATTTGCATACCGATAGTTTTGTTTTTTGACTCAAATCACAAGTGCCCCACATGTGTAAAAACCAAAACTTATTAGATCGTTTGAAAGAAAAACCGAACCCTTGATTTAATTCATACTAACCGGTTCCTACTAGAGATGGGAACAAATATGTGATCACGTTCATCGATATTGCTACATATATGAAGCAATAGACAAGTTTGTCTTGTATTAGTACGAAATATTGCTACATGTATTTATTTTAAAAATAAAGATGAAGCAATAGACAAGTTTGTCTTGTATTAGCACGAAATATTGCTACATATATTTATTTAAAAATAAAGATGAAGCAATAGACAAGTTTGTCTTGTTTAAAAATAGAGTTGAAATTCAACTTAATATAGACAAAATAAAGGTCTAGATTATTTTTACACAAGTTTGTCTTGTTTAAAAATGAAGTTGAAAATCAACTTAATATAGACAAAAGGAAGGTCTAGATTATTTTTACACAAGTTTGTCTTGTTTAAAAATGAAGTTGAAAATCAACTTAAGAAAGGATGTAAAAAATGTTTTTCTAAATGGAAATCTATATGGAGCAGCCTGAGGGATTCGTTGCCCCAAGACAAGAGAACAAGGTTTGTAAACTTGTTAAGTCTTTGTATGGCCTAAAGCAAGCTCCAAAGCAATGGCATCAAAAGTTTGATCAAGCCATATTAGGAAGCGGTTATAGAATAAGCGAGTGTGACAAATGTGTTTATATGAAAAACACCACTCATGGTTATGTCATCTTATGTTTATATGTTGATAATATACTTATCATTGGTAGTGATGACAAAAATGATAAGGTCCACGAAGGATATGTTGAAATCCAAGTTTGACATGAAAGACATGGGTTTAGCGGAAGTGATTCTTGGGGTCAAGATCACAAGAACCCATTATGGTCTGATGTTAAGTCAAACACATTACATGGACAAGATCCTTGAGAAAATTAATAAAAGGAGATACTAGTATAGCTAGAACTCCGATTGACCCTAATAGATCCACGATGGAATCTGAATTTATCGCCTTGGATAAATATGTTTTTATTCAAATGGCTACGTTAGTTTGTGGAAGATATTCCTGGATGACCTAAGCCGGTAACGGTCATTTGGTATACATTGTGATAACCGATCGGAAATTGGTAGAGCTCAAAGTACAATGTATAACGGGAAGTCTAGACACATTAGACGTAGACATAATATGATACGACAATTACTCTCTATTGGAGTTATCACGATTGACTATGTGCAGTCAAAGGATAACATTGCGGATCCGCTTACGAAAGGCATAAGTAGAGATTTAGTCCAAAAGTCGTCAAGAGGAATGGGACTAAAGCCCATGAATAAATAATTCATGCAAAGGAAACCTTACCCAAAAGACTGGAGATCCCAAGATTTGGGTTCAAAAGGACAACCTAGTTGTATGAATGAAGGAGGTCACTGTGGGGGACTAAACTTCCTAATCAGTGATAGTGAGGCTAAGCGTATGGCTTTTAATGATTATTGAAAATCACCTATGTGAGAGAGAAGTGGGGTCGCTTCGAAGGGAATTGTGGGGGCGCAATTCCTAAATGCTCTCGCTGAACCAGGATAGTGTTCATGACCATAAAGAACACGACTATGAGGATATGACCTTGTTAGGAAGAGTCCTGTGTGAAATACATTGTCGTCTACCTAAATGGTAGTTCAGTTCAAAGACATCGAGTCTACTGACAACTAGGAGACCAAGTATGTTTCACAAGGGAAGGTTCAAAGGGTAACACCTACCTATCCTATGCAGGATTCGACTATTGGAAATTTCGTAAGAAAAATTTCGTATGCATAGATCGATCTCCATTCATGTGGGGGATTGTTGGAAATTTTTAGTAAAAATATGGTTTTTACTAAACTTTGGACACATTTAAATATATATATATATATGTGGTATATATAATTAACTCTTAGTGGGTTTATGTTCTCCTATATGAGAGCTTCGAAACGATATATAATGCATCCAAAACGGAGTATGTGTGAATGAGATATCGATGCTCAAAGTTGAGTAATTGGATGAAATTAGCAAAAACCAAGTTGGGTGTGGGAAGGTGTCCCACATAGGAAGAGAGAGTAAACTTTCTTTGGTTTATAACCAAAGAAGTGTAAGGAGTTGACAAGCTCCTTGATTGGTTTTACTCTAACTCCTACCCGCGCGCAGGGGGGGTGCCGATTGACGATTTCGTAAGCTAAAATCGTCGAACTTGTGTGCGAGCGCGACCTGCGGACACGAATGCAGCTCCAAAATCTCGTGAGCTCGGTTTTGCTAAAAATTCGTTTGACCAGTTTGTATTTTTTTTGAAACTGAAACTGTATTTCGGTTACAGTTTGTATTTCGTAATTAAGATTTTCGGTTTCATAATCAAATTCTTAATTCCGAATTTATAAATGTCGGTTACAGTATTAATTTGCTAATTATGAATTTCGGTTTCAGTAATCGATTTATTAATTACGAATTTATACTTGTCGGTTTCAAATTCCCATATAAATAAGTGGTCTCGGGTTCATCCAAAAAACACAAAACAGTTCACGTTTTTCAGAACTGGACTCTCTCTCGGTATTCTCTCCATACGAAACTCGAACAGTGGCATACGGTTTTATTTTCGGCGAACTTTTCAGGCAAGTGTCATCTCCGACAGTTCTACAACTGCTTACGCTTTTGTACCCTGGGAACAGACGACAAATCTGTTTAAGGGAATCGTGTCCAACACGAGCCTCAGCGGTTCTCGTTTATAGGAATTCGTTTCCTTTAAATTTCTGCTTCTTCTTATTTCTGGTTCATCTTTCTTCTATAACGAATTTTGAATTAATATTTAATCGATTGTATGATTAAATTATGTTAAAATACCAACAATCTTAAACAGATTTATTAAACAGAATTGTAAACGACGTTAATCGAGTTTGTTTCGATTTTTTGTCGTGTCTTAAACGAATTTGGTAAACGAAGTTAATCGAGTCTGTTTCGATTTCCTGTCGTGTCTTAAACGAAAATGGTGAACGAAGTTAATCGAGTCTGTTTCGATTTCCTGTCGTGTCTTAAACAGAATTTGTAAACGAATCGAGTTTGGTTTCGACTTTCTGTCGTGTCTTAAAAAGACTTATTAACGAAATTAATCGAGTTTTGTTTCGATATAATTCATTTTATGAAAACAGTTTATTAATCGAATTTTGTTTCGATATAATTCGTTTTATGAAAACAGTTTATTAATCGAGTTTTGTTTCGATATAATTTGTTTTGTGGAAACAGTTTATTAATCGAGTTTGTTTCGATATAATTCGTTTTGTAAAAACTGTTTATTAATCGAGTTTGTTTCGATTATCTGTCGTGTATAAAAAGTTTTTTAAATAGAGTGTGTTTCGGTTTAATTCGTTTATGTTATGTGTAAACAGATTAGTGATCGAGTTAGTTTCGATTTAATTATTTTCTGTTGTGTGTAAACGTTTTAATCGATTATGTATCGATTTTCTGTCATTTATAAACAGATTCTTAATCGACTTGAATTCGATTTAATTCTTTGATGTTGTGTGTAAACATTTTAATCGATTATGTTTGATTTTCTGTCGTTTATATACAAAATCTAAATCGAGTGAGTTTTGATTTAAATTCTTTTCTGTTGTATATAAACAGATTGATATTGCAATTTTGTTCATGTGAAATTTGTTTTCTAAAATAGTGAACGAAGACTTGGTGGCAATGATCATGGATTATTCGGCCATGGAGGTGAATGTGATTGGTGCAAATTCTAGGAAATGGTAGATTGATACCGGAGCTACCCGTCATGTATGTTATGACAAGAGCAACTTCAACACTTTCAAAGATGTTGATGATGTACAAAAGCTCTTCATGGGGAATGTCGTCACCGCCGATATCAAGGGTGTTGGGGATGTCATTTTGAAGATGACTTCCGGGAAAGAGTTTAAGCTTAAGGATGTTTTGTATGTCCCGGAGCTTCGTAAGAACCTCGTTTCGGGGTGTTTGTTAAACAAGTTTGGTTTAAACTAGTGTTTGAGTTGGACAAGTTTGTTTTGTCCAAAAGTGGTATGTATGTGGGTAAAGGATATGCCTTGAGTGGCATGTTTAAATTAAATATAATGGAATGTAATGGTTATTAATAAAATGAATAAAAGCAAGTTCTAATTTCGTTTATATACTTGAGTTTTTTCATTTGTTTGACATGACCGTTTAGAACATGTATATATGTAATTCCATTCGACATTTAATTTAATTTGCATACCGATAGTTTTGTTTTTTGACTCAAATCACAAGTGCCCCACATGTGTAAAAACCAAAACTTATTAGATCGGTTGAAAGAAAAACCGAACCCTTGATTTAATTCATACTAACCGGTTCCTACTAGAGATGGGAACAAATATGTGATCACGTTCATCGATATTGCTACATATATGAAGCAATAGACAAGTTTGTCTTGTATTAGTACGAAATATTGCTACATGTATTTATTTTAAAAATAAAGATGAAGCAATAGACAAGTTTGTCTTGTATTAGCACGAAATATTGCAACATATATTTATTTAAAAATAAAGATGAAGCAATAGACAAGTTGGTCTTGTTTAAAAATAGAGTTGAAATTCAACTTAATATAGACAAAAGAAAGGTCTAGATTATTTTTACACAAGTTTGTCTTGTTTAAAAATGAAGTTGAAAACCAACTTAATACAGACATAAGGAAGGTCTAGATTATTTTCACACAAATTTGTCTTGTTTAAAAATGAAGTTGAAAATCAACTTAAGAAAGGATGTGAAAACTGTTTTTCTAAATGGAAATCTATATGGAGCAGCCTGAGGGATTCGTTGCCCCAAGACAAGAGAACATGGTTTGTAAACTTGTTAAGTCTTTGTATGGCCTAAAGCAAGCTCCAAAGCAATGGCATCAAAAGTTTTATCAAGCCATATTAGAAAGCGGTTATAGAATAAGCGAGTGTGACAAATGTGTTTATATGAAAAACACCACTCATGGTTATGTCATCTTATGTTTATATGTTGATAATATACTTATCATTGGTAGTGATGACAAAAATGATAAGGTCTACGAAGGATATGTTGAAATCCAATTTTGACATGAAAGACATGGGTTTAGCGGAAGTGATTCTTGGGGTCAAGATCACAAGAACCCATTATGGTATGATGTTAAGTCAAACACATTACATGGACAAGATCCTTGAGAAAATTAATAAAAGGAGATACTAGTATAGCTAGAACTCCGATTGACTCTAATAGATCCACGATGGAATCTGAATTTATCGCCTTGGATAAATATGTTTTTATTCAAATGGCTTCGTTAGTTTGTGGAAGATATTCCTGGATGACCTAAGCCGGTAACGGTCATTTGGTATACATTGTGATAACCGATCGGAAATTGGTAGAGCTCAAAGTACAATGTATAATGGGAAGTCTAGACACATTAGACGTAGACATAATATGATACGACAATTACTCTCTATTGGAGTTATCACGATTGACTATGTGAAGTCAAAGGATAACATTGCGGATCCGCTTATGAAAGGCCTAAGTAGAGATTTAGTCCAAAAGTCGTCAAGAGGAATGAGACTAAAGCCCATGAATAAATAATTCATGCAAAGTAAACCTTACCCAGAAGACTGGAGATCCCAAGATTTGGGTTCAAAAGGACAACCTAGTTGTATGAATGCAGGAGGTCATTGTGGGGGACTAAACTTCCTAATCAGTGATAGTGAGGCTAAGCGTATGGCTTTTAATGATTATTGAAAATCACCTATGTGAGAGAGAAATGGGGTCGCTTCGAAGGGAATTGTGGGGGCGCAATTCCTAAATGCTCTCGCTGAACCAGGCTAGTGTTCATGACCATAACGAACACGACTATGAGGATATGACCTTGTTAGGAAGAGTCCTGTATGAAATACATTGTCGTCTACATAAATGGTAGTTCAGTTCAAAGACATCGAGTCTACTGACAACTAGGAGACCAAGTATGTTTCACAAGGGAAGGTTCAAAGGGTAACACCTACCTATCCTATGCAGGATTCGACTATTGGAAATTTCGTAAGAAAATTTTCGTATGCATAGATCGATCTCCATTCATGTGGGGGATTGTTGGAAATTTTTAGTAAAAATATGGTTTTTACTAAACTTTGGACACATTTAAATATATATATATATATATATATATATATATATATATATATGTGGTATATATAATTAACTCTTAGTGGGTTTATGTTCTCCTATATGAGAGCTTCGAAACGATATATAATGCGTCCAAAACGGAGTATGTGTGAATGAGATATCGATGCTCAAAGTTGAGTAATTGGATGAAATTAGCAAAAACCAAGTTGGGTGTGGGAAGGTGTCCCCCATAGGAAGAGAGGGTAAACTTTCTTTGGTTTATAACCAAAGAAGTGTAAGGAGTTGACAAGCTCCTTGATTGGTTTTACTCTAACTCCTACCCGCGCGCAGGGGGGGTGCCGATTGACGATTTCGTAAGCTAAAATCGTCGAACTTGTGTGCGAGCGCGACCTGCGGACACGAATGCAGCTCCAAAATCTCGTGAGCTCGGTTTTGCTAAAAATTCGTTTGACCAGTTTGTATTTTTTTTGAAACTGAAATTGTATTTCGGTTACAGTTTGTATTTCGTAATTAAGATTTTCGGTTTCATAATCAAATTCTTAATTCCGAATTTATAAATGTCGGTTACAGTATTAATTTGCTAATTATGAATTTCGGTTTCAGTAATCGATTTATTAATTACGAATTTATACTTGTCGGTTTCAAATTCCCATATAAATAAGTGGTCTCGGGTTCATCCAAAAAACACAAAACAATTCACGTTTTTCAGAACTGAACTCTCTCTCGATATTCTCTCCATACGAAACTCGAACAGTGGCATACGGTTTTATTTCCGGCGAACTTTTCAGGAAAGTGTCATCTCCGACAGTTCTACAACTGCTTACGCTGTTGTACCCTGGGAATAGACGCAAATCTGTTTAAGGGAATCGTGTCCAACACGAGCCTCAGCGGTTCTCGTTTATAGGAATTCATTTCCTTTAATTTTCTGCTTCTTCTTATTTCTGGTTCATCTTTCTTCTATAACGAATTTTGAATTAATATTTAATCGATTGTATGATTAAATTATGTTAAAAATACCAACAATAACTTCATATACGAGACAGCCTAATTCAGTATATCTTATATAAAAGTATGTTCAGAATGTAAGGTATTTGAATACCAGATGTTTATCCAAATATGTAGCTTCATATAAATACATAAAAAACATGGGGTATGCCTAATAAGTAGGGGTGTAAATAGGTCACGTTGGGTTGGGTTCGAGTTCAACCCATTTATTAATTGGGTTGAAAACCTCTACCTAACCCAACTTGTTTAAGTAAATAGGTTGAGATTTTCAACCCAACCCAACCTAGTACTTAAATGGGTTGGTAGCGGGTTGACCTGTTTATGATTTTCTCAACCCAACCTGTTCAATAAATGGGTTGAACCTGGATTGACCCATTTAACTTTAAATAAAATAAAAAATGACTAAAATATAATTCCATGACAAATGCACATGTCACAACCACAAAACCAAATAAATTGTTCAACGTTTCAATAAAACACAACCATAAAATGAAATAAATTGTTCAAAGTTTCAATAACACAACCATAAAGTCAAACAAATAAGTTTTTAAATTCTAAGTAACTCGACTTCCACTTTCACCAACTCCAACTTCTCTTTAGTCTTTTGTCATTTAGTGGAATCGTAATATGATTATCATATTTAGTTTTTTTATTATGTTTTTAATTATTAATTATAACTAAATAATGATAATAAATTTAAAACAAGTCATAAATGGGTTAAAAACATGTTGGTAAATGAGTTAAAAACAGGTTGTAAATGGGTTGAAATCAGGTCGAAAATTCAACCCAATCCAACCCATTTATTAATTGGGTTAGACAGGTTGACCCATTTAACTTAAATAGGTTGAAAATCTCAACCCAACCTGCTACTATTAGGTTGGGTTCGGGTTGGATTGGCGGGTTGAGTCACTTTTTGCCACCCCTACTAATAAGGACCGAGCAGGCTCTCATGCTCCCGCTCTCTCGATTATTGTAAGAAAAAAATTTAGGTGTCTGAATGGTGCACCTGCTTAATTTTTTGAATGGCACTTTCAAATATTTTGAAACCAAATTTATAACATATATTTAACTTGGGTGAGATGGTTTAGATGGTTAGATTAATCGTGACTTATGATAGGTTGCAAGTTTGATTCCTACATCTAACGTATGTTTAATTTTTCATCTTCTAAATTTTGGCTCCTAGATTATAGTTACATGGATCAAACTCACAACCTCAAATACAAATATAAACATAACTACCACTACACCACTTTTTGTTTATTTTTCTCCCATTTTGATTTTTATTACTTTTATTCATCATTTGTTTATCTTTTCGTTGCAAATCCATCTTAAAAATCGTCGTTTTTATGTTGGTTATTTTAGTGTTATCAATCTATTTTGGTGTAACTGTAATGCACTTGAGACCGATAAGGTGATAAAACAAACAATGAGAGTTAGGAGGTGAGAAGTGCACACTCACAAATGTTGTATCTATCACCTTAGATCAACATAAGGCGAAGGTCAAGGGGGTTGGCCCCTTGCGATGGTCCCTAAGTGTTGATCAAAGCCTTTGGACTTGAAGCTTCCGATCCTTTTGATCAGAGGTCTAACTCTACACTCAGTAAAGTCGTTATCCATAGTCTCTCTGGTTCTTCAATCCATATCTTATGATCATAGAGTTATTTTCTATGGTTAATGATCAGAGCCTCTAGACCTTTTGCCCAAAGCTTCTATTCATGATATTTCTTCCATGAACGACATTTTTGACTCAGCGCTTCTGATTCAGTTGTAACTATCACTAAATCTTATTTGTTAGCAGTTGTATCTGTTATACAGTTACATATTAATCACCAAACCGCCCGTAACGTTGATCTCATTTATAAATACATAAATGGTTGATTTGATGAATATATATATATATATATATATATAGGGGTGAGTTCTTTTGTTAACCCAATTTTTCGTGTTAACTTTATGAACCAATCATAACCCTTGACCCTTTAAACGAACGGTTAAGATTAGACATTGCATTTTGTTAGTCCCAGATGGCTATAACAAGTATTGTAGAAGGGGGGGGGGGGGGGGGGTTGAATACAATACTCAAAAGTTTCATAATTTTAATTCTATTATTGAAAACCTTCAACAAGAATTACACATAGAAACTAAAGACTGTTGCGGAAAAGAACAGATAAACTATTCTAACAATCTTTCACAAAGTATACTAAACAAAATAACTAAGAACACTTAGAACAAAGCTATGAAGTTTTTAAGCAATATGGAGATATCTTGCACTGAGAGAGATTTCCAGAAAGCGTAGAATATCTTAGAGCACACAGTAATCTTCAAGTCTCTCAAGATATGTTCTGCATGGAGAGGTCTTCATCTTTATATAGTGCCAAGAGTATGTGTAGCATATGACACTTGTCACTTTGTCATTGGAAGGATAGGTTTGACTCTCAAAAGTTGATGTGTCATTTCCTACAATACTAGAAAGGTTTGATGGAGACAATAACTAAGAATGGGAAAAAGGAAAAAAGAACTTTTTTCTTCCATACCCAGACATTCTATCTTTGAAGGAAAAACCTTTTAGCATGGACAAAAGGTAGGATCCTCCTATTTGAAGATCCCACCGACATGTCATGAATATGGTAGGTGAGAATCTTCTTAGGAGTGAAGTTATGAGATGATACTCCAAATTTGAGGATCCCACCGATGTATATTTGACTTGTGACTCCACTTGAAGAAAATCATTCATGAAGACTTCTTGAGATCCCACCTATTTGAGAGCCTTTATAGGTGGGATATTGTTGGCCGACACAGAGAGAGGTCGGTGGAGAGGTGTCCACCGATGTGTGGGAACACCATCGGTGGACAATGACTTGTAATTGTTGATGTGGGATCTCTCACTTCCACAATGAGAGGATCTTCAATCTTGACTTTGGTTGATCTTTGACTTCACCAAACATTTGCTATCTTGTACAAGCCATTACAAAGAACCATCCAAAATTTCTCTAAGTATAAAATGTTTTTCAAAGTATAAAAGGAGATCATGAGGTCATCTTCAAATCTTGATGACCCAACAATCTCCCTCTATTTGATGATGACATCCATACTTAGAAAAACATGAGTAAGACAATGAATAATGCATGTTGGCCCTTTTTACTCTTTTGGGTTCTTTTTCACACAGTCTATTTTTTTTGTAAGTATTTATGATATTTACAAGTACAATAAAATAAAAAGGTATAGCTGTACAAACAATTGAAATAAAAAGGAAAGAAGTATAAACTGTCAGGATCGATTCCAAACAAGAATAATTATACTTAGAAATCAGAATTAAAGAATCTTGCGGAATAGAACTTTAATTCAAACACACTCAATGAACAACCAATCAGAAAACACAATCTGTTTGTATTCAATACTTCAACTCACAAGTTTACAACCAAACCTCAATCTTGTTGAACAGGCTCAACAAGACGACTTCTACTTCTCTAGAAATAGGGTTTTAAACCTTGAGGTTAATTCTCTCTAAAACAAAGACGAATTCTGAAATATATGTTCGAATAGCTATCTATCAAAATCTATTTATACTAAATAATTACAAGATAACTATCAAAACAAAATTGATCTTCAGAATATTCTTTCATGCTTATCTTCAATCATTCCATCTTTATCTCCAACATTCTCGCATTCCATAATTATGATCACAAGCAGTATTAACATCGTTATGCACAAGCAGTACTAACTTTGCTCTGGCAGTAGTATTGTTGTTCTGGCAGTACTAATGTTGTTCTGGCAGTACTAATGTTGTTCTGGCAGTACTAACGTTGTTCTGGCAGTACTAACGTTGTTCTGGCAGTACTAACGTTGTTCTGGCAGTACTAACGTTGTTCTGGCAGTACTAACGTTGTTCTGGCAGTACTAACCATACTTGGCAAATCTTCAGTTCCCAACAATCTCCCCCTAACTTGACTTTTTAGGTTGAGAAGTCAAGTTCTTCAAATGATGCTTCCAAAACCTAATCATGAACACATAAATCAGGATTCAAACCCAGGCTTTGATTGATAATCCTTCTCACCAAGTATCTTCCCATTTCATAATCCTTGTTGCAAGCCAACTTAGCATGTAGCATTCCATTCAACCTTTTTTTGTTGTGCTTGTATGCAACATCCACCAAATAATACTCATGATATGTATGGTCAAGTGTGATGACATACACTCCACATTTTTCAATGAGCATCCAGTTGGTAATGGCTTGAAAATTTATTTCTATCATATACTGAACTGCTTCTGGTTTGAACATTAGACACAGGTATTCAAGAACCAATTTGGTGATAGACATCCCTTTCTCATTCAGCATATTTCCATACAGCTTCATTCCAACCTTGTACATCTCCTCTACGTCAGATCTAGAGCACATTCTGATAAGTTTTCCCCATGTAGAACAGACCTCAAACTTCCCATCTGCTCTTTTGACTCTAATGTACTCCTTTCTCTGATCTACCAAGGTATCCCAGAAGATGATCTCAGGAGGCATGGAAGATAATGGGTCAACTTTGATTGGATCAACCACAGTGATATACATATCACATTGAGCATTACTTGGTTGACCTGATGGAGTTGCTACTTCTTCTTCAGCAACCTTTGTATCATCTTTCTTTTCTTGAACATCCTCTTCTTTTTCTTCTTCTACCACTGGTTCTACCCTAGGTTTCTTGACAACTTTCCTCTTGGTAGCTATAGACTTGGTTCTTGTTCTTTTCAGTGACACCAGCTTTTCAGCCAGGGTTTCTTCTTGCTTTTTAGGAGTGTCATGTTTGGCTTTAATCAAAGCCTCTGCAACTTCAACTTCTTCCAAAGTAGGCTTTTTAGTTTCTGTTGCTTCCTTTGTTTCTGCTGCTTCTTCCTTTGTAGTTACTGCTTCTTGCATGGTTTCTGCTGCTTCTTTTGTTTCTGCTGCTTCTTGAATGGTTTCTGCCGCTTCTGCTTTTTGACTTTTATCAGCATTAACCGTTTCTGCTGTTGGTCCAGTTTCTGCTTCTTTCTGAATTTCAGCAGCATTAACCTTTTCTGCTGCATGATCATTTTCTGCTTCTTTTTGAAGTTCAGCAACATTAACCTTTTCTGCTGCATGATCAGTTTCTGCTTCTTTTTGAATTTCAGCAGCATTAACCTTTTATGCTGCATGATCAGTTTCTGCTTCTTTTGCAATTTCTTCAACACACTCATTCTCCCCCTTTTCCTGTGCACTATCCATGATGAATTCAGCTTCTGACTCCCCCTTTTTGGGAGCATCATTGTTGGGGCTTCTTCTTTTAAGAACATACTGAGCTTTCTTCTTCCTGTGCATCAACTTTGTAATCAGCTTCTTATGCTTCTCAAGCTGTGTTTGTTGATATAGGACCACTTTCTTGAGTCCATCTATCTCCTTTTGCTGACTTACAACATCTGTGTTGATATTGGCAATGGTTTCCATCAATTCCTCATATGTATATCTATCCTCACCTTGTTTAGGAGTTTTTACTTCCTTTAAAGGATCACTGGAAATTTTAGTAGGTGTCTTTTGCCTAGCAAAAGCACTGCCTACCCCCGTGGTTTCTTGGCACCTGGGACCTCTGAATGATTTCTCATTCTGAGTTGCCGTGAGGAAGGTCTTAGCTATGTTACCACTGTCCTTCTCTGTGCTAGCAGAAGTAGTGGCAGCCTTGCTACTCACATGCTCAACCTTCTCCTTAGTGAGCACCTTCTTGGGGTTGGGAGACACCCCTGTGGTTTCCCTTTCGATATTCTCTATTGGAGAATGCTCCAATAGAGGGCTTAAAGGCTTTGGGCTTGTAAGAGGTACATCAAGGGAAGGAGCCTTGTGTACCATTCTTCTTGTAAACTTTTTGGTTATGAGAGGAGTGGGTCTTTGAAGAATGAACTGAGGAATTTCTTTGGTGATTGAAGGTGGGGTTTGGCTATCAGTGGGTTGGTCTAATGAGGGCCTTGACCCTGATGCCATACCTTCTTGTGTGTGGGACACACCCATCATTGTAGAGAACAATGGAGTGTCAACTCCTTCCGAGTCCCTGGAAGTTCTTCTCATATTTGAGAAGACCTTTCCTTTAGGGGGTTTAGGTACATATACCTCAGTAAATTGAGGCAAATCCGTCAATTCCTGAGTAATCACTGCTTGGACAAACCTTGGGTACATATAAAAACTCTTTTTGGAATCCAGGTTTGACACAAGATCATTGAAAATCATTTGTGAAAAATTAAACTTCCTGGAAGTGGCCAAGCAGACCAGGGCATAAGCAATGGTACTGCTAAACTCACTCCATCCAGTAGTTTTCTTTGAAATGCAATGCATTAAGGTATGAACAAAGAATCGCCATTGTGTAGAAAATTTAGACTTGAAAAACTTAAAGATTCCAATGGGACCTTCATACCCTATTCTCGTTAAAGTTGAGTATAGATCGTCATTAGGAATAGACGTCATACCTGAGGCATCATCCAATCGAAGAGTGATGCGAATAAGCTCCTCTGTAACATTCAAGGGTTTGTCACACACCCTTGTTTTGATGATTTTCTGCCCATCTTCAGACACCACGGTGGCATTTTCCCAGAACTGCTTCTGATGCTCGGTGTAGATTGTCGGGGTCACCGTTAGGGCATAGGATATATGCGTGGATTTGAGGAAATCCACAATGTCGTGAAAACCTGCGGACTTTTTTGGCTTCTGGAGCATGTGTCAGGATCGATTCTTAACAAGAATTAAACTTCTTAGAAACAGAATTTAGAGAATCTTGCGGAATAGAACTCTAAATCAATTAAAGAACAATCAACAGAATTCAACACACTGTATAAATCAAACTGTATTACTCACAAGTTTTACACCAAACCTCAATCTTGTTGAACAGGCTCAACAAGACGACTTCTACTTCTCTAGAAATAGGGTTCTTACACCTTGAGGTTAATTCTCTCTGAATAGCTAAACAACTTTTTGAATAATTGTTCTCTCTATCGTGTATCTTCTCTCATTCTAATAGCTATCAATACTATTTATACAAAAGTAATTACAAGATAACTATCAAAAGTAAATTGATCTTCTGAATCTTCGTTAAACATATCTTGATCAATTCCTTCTTTGTCTCCAAAAGTATCGCATACCAAACTTATCAAGTCAGCAGTATTAACAATGATTTGGCTCGGCAGCATTAACGACCTTCAGCAGTATTAACCTTCACAGTCTTCTAGCAGTAGTATCTCAGCTCAGCAGTACTAACCATGTCTAGCAGTAGTAATTTGGTCTAGCAGTACTAACCTTGTCTAGCAGTAGTAACTTCGTCTAGCAGTAGTAACTTCGTCTAGCAGTAGTAACTTGGTCTAGCAGTAGTAACGAAGAACTGGCAGTAGTAAACTTGTCTTGGCAGTACTAACCATACTTAGCATATCTTCAGTTCCCAACAATCTCCCCCTAACTTGACTTTTAGGAAAAGAAGTCAAGTTCTTCAGATGATGCTTCCAAAACCTAATCATACATGCCTAGATTAGGATTCAGTCCCAAACTTTGATTGAGAATCCTTTTTACCAAGAATCTACCCATTGCTGAATCCTTGTTGCAGGTCAACTTAGCATGTAGCATTCCTTTCAGCCTCTTCATGCTGTGATTGTATATTTCATCCACCAGATAGTATTCTTGAGTTGCAGAGTCAAGGGAGATGACATATACTCCACAGTTTTCATAGAGCATCCAGTTGGTAATGGCTTGAAACTGTGTGTTTATCCTATGCTGAACTGCTTCAGGTTTGAACATTTGGCACAAGAATTCAAGTACCATTTTAGAGATTGACATCCCTTGCTCAGTCAGCATGTTTTCATATATCCTCATCCCAACTTTGAACATCTCTTCTAAGTCTGATCTTGAGCAAGTTCTGACAATTTTTCCCCAAGTTGAAAAGACTTCAAATTTTCCATCTGCTCTTTTTATCCTAATGAACTCCTTTCTACCATCTTTCAAAGTGTCCCAAAAGATGATTTCAGGAGCCTTAGATGATATTGGTTCAGCCTGAATTGGAATTGGGTTAGAGTCAACACCAGTAATATACAAATCACATTGGGCATCAGTTTGTGATTGTACATTGCTTGATTGCCCTGATGGAGTTGCCACTTCTTCTTCAGCAACTTTTGGATCAGATTTTTCTTTCACTGTTTCCTCCTGGGCCTCTTCTGCAGTTGGCTCCACCCTTGGCTTCTTTTCATTTTTCTTCTGTGAAGTTATGGGCTTGGTGCTTGGTCTTTTCTTTGACATCATCTTGGTTCTTTTAAGAGTTTTAACAGCTTCAGGAGTTGGTTCAGCTGTTTTAAGTTTTTCAGCAGCAATAACCATTTCTGCTGCTATGGCTGTTACTGCTTCTCTTAGAACATGTAATGATGCTGCTTCAACACTGTTCTTCACAATCCAGTATATTTCTTCATCAATTTCAGCTTGAGATGTAGTTACTGCTTCCTGCTCAGTTTCTGCTGCTTTTTCTGTTTGGCCTTCAGCAGCATTAACTGTTTCTGCTGCTTGTTCAAACTCAACAGCATTAACAGTTTCTGCTGCTGTGGTTTCTGCTGTTGTTGTAGTTTCTGCTTCTTTAACAAGCTCTTCCACCTTTTCTGTCTCCCCCTTATTCTGTGCACTGGACTCCCCCTTAAACTGTGCATTATTAATTTCCATCTCAGTCTCCATCTGAACTGTCTCCCCCTCAACTTGTAGACCCTTCATGTTCAGTTCTGCTTCTGATTCTGATTCTGACTCCCCCTTTTTGGGAGCATCATCAGTTGGAATTCTTTTTCTCAGCACAAATCTTGCCTTTTTCCTTCTGTGCAACAACTTGGTGACCATCTTCTTGAGCTTCTCAATTTGAGACTGTTGGTAGGTGACCACAGTCTTCAGTTGCTCAATCTCCTTCTTTTGTGCCATAACATCCAAGTTGACATTTCCAATTGTTTCCATCAATTCATCATAGTTATATCTATCCTCACCTTGTTTAGAAGTGTTTACCTTCTTTAAAGGATCACTGGAAGTAGCCATCAATTCCTCTTTGTTATGTCTATCCTCACCCTTTTTAGAAGTTTTTACCTTCTGTAAGGGATCCTTGGAAGTTTTAGCAGAAGCCTTCTGCCTAGCAGAAGCACTAACTGCCCCCTTGGTTTCTTGGCACCTGGGTCCTCCTAATGATTTCTCATTTAGATTTGCCATGGGGAAGGTCTTATTTATGTTACCACTGTCCTTCTCTGTGCTAGCAGAAGTAGTGGCAGCCTTAGCACCCATATGCTCATCCTTCTCCTTAGAGAGCACCTTCTTGGGGTTGGGAGACACCCCTGTGGTTTCCCTGTTGATATTCTCAATTGGAGAATGCTCCAACTGAGGGCTTAAAGGCTTAGGGCTCTGAGTAGGTACATCAAGGGAAGGAACCTTGTGCACCTTTCTTCTTTGAAACTTGTTGGATAAAGCAGGAGTGGGCTTTTGAAGTATGTGCTGAGGGATATTTATAGTGAGTGAAGGTGGGGTTTGGTCATCAGTGGGATGATCTAATGAGGGCCTTGATCCTGATGCCATACCTTCAGAGGGGTGGGACACAACCATCATTGTAGAGAACAATGGTGTGTCAACTCCTTCCGAGTCCCTAGGAAGTCTTTTCATATTTGAAAAAACCTTCCCTTTAGGGGATTTGGGTACATATACCTCAGTAAACTGAGGTAAGTCCATCAATTCCTTGTTAATAACTTCTTGCACAAATCTTGGATACATGTAAAAGCTCTTTTTGGATTCCAAGTTTGACACAAGATCATTAAAGATCATAGCTGAAAAATTGTACTTTCTGGCAGTGGATAAGCAGACCAAGGCATATGCAATGGGACTGCTGAACTCACTCCATCCAGTAGTTTTCTTGGAAATACAGTGCATCAGGGTATGAACAAGAAATCTCCATTGGTTGAAAATTTTTGACTTGTAGAATTTAAAAACACCAATGGGACCTTCATACCCCATTCTTTGTAAAGTCGAATATAAGTCATCAGAAGATAGAGAGGTTATACCTGAGGCATCATCCAAGTGAAGAGAGATGCGAATAACCTCCTCTGTGACTTTCAAGGGTTTATCACAAACCCTTGTTCGAATGGTTTTCTGCCCTTCTTCGAAACTAACAGTGGCATTCTTCCAAAATTGCGTCTGATGTTCGATATAGATGGTTGGGCTCACCGTTAGGGCATAGGAGATGTGCGAGGATTTGAGAAAATCGACGATATCGTGGAATCCCGCAGCTTGTTTCGGCTTCTGAAGCATGGCTATTTCATTGTGCTCATCCACAAACTCCATGATTCCTGAGGATTCTTGAAAGAAAAACACAAAGATTCTGGGGAGACTAGGTTAGAACGAGAGAGAAGAAGTAAATGCGAAGAGTCGTTATGAACTTTGGCGGGCAAACAGGTGTATTTATATGCCCTAGATTATCAAAAGCAGTATTAACGACATAAGCAGTATTAACTACTGAGCAGTATTAACTGCAAGGCAGTATTAACTACACAGCAGTATTAACTACCAAGCAGTATTAACTACCTAGCAGTATTAACTACCGAGCAGTATTAACTACCAAGCAGTATTAACTACCAAGCAGTATTAACTACCAAGCAGTATTAACTACCTAGCAGTATTAACTACCTAGCAGTATTAACTACCTAGCAGTATTAACTGCACTAGCAGTATTAACTACTGAGCAGTATTAACTGCAAAGCAGTATTAACTACACAAGCAGTATTAACAGCTGAGCAGTATTAACTACACAAGCAGTATTAACTGCACAAGCAGTATTAACTACTAGAACACAGGCAGTAGTAACTCTGCACTAGCAGTAGTAACGCTGCACGGGCAGTAGTAACTGCACTTACACTTTTCTGCACTTGGTAACCTGAGGGAAACAGAGGATCCTGAGAAAGAAAGTTAGTAGCACCAAATATATGAAGAAATACAGGTATAAAAACAGAAAGTCATAAATTTATTCTAGGTTGATCATGCCCACACTTGTTACCAAAAAGGTGAATCTACCCACATCAAAAGCTTTTGTGAATAGATCAGCAAACTGGTCATTTGTATGAACTTTAGCAACCTGAATTAATTTCTTTTCATTGCAATCTCTTATAAAGTGATACCTTATCTCTATATGCTTTGTTTTTGAGTGTTTGACTGGATTATTAACAATGCTAATAGCACTGTTGTTATCAATGAAGATTGGAGTGTGAAGAAATGTTACCCCATAGTCCAACATCTGATTCTGAATCCATAGAACCTGAGAGCAGCAGCTTGCAGCAGCTATGTACTCAGCCTCTGTGGTAGATAAGGACACTGTGGTTTGTTTCTTACACTGCCAAGATACTAGTCTTGTACCCAAAAACTGACATCCACCTGAAGTAGACTTCCTATCCATGTTGGCTCCACCCAAATCACTATCTGAATATGCAAGAAAGTCAAAAGAGGATTCATGAGGATACCAGAGACCTAATCTAGGTTGCCCTTTTAAGTATCTGAATATTCTCTTGACAGCATGAAGGTGTGATTGCTTAGGAGAAACCTGAAATCTGGCACAAACACAGACTGAAAACATAATGTCAGGTCTAGAGGCTGTGAGATACATGAGAGATCCAATCATTGATCTGTAATGATGGACATCCACATCCTCCCCCTCAAGATCTGCAGTGATCTGTTTATGTGTTTCCATTGGTGTGCTTGCTGGCTTTGAGTCTGATAAACCAAACTTGTCCAGGATGTCTTTCACATACTTGGATTGGCTAATAAAAATCCCATCTTTCCTCTGTTTTACCTGAAGCCCAAGAAAGAATGTAAGTTCTCCCATGGAACTCATCTTGAAGCTTTTGTGCATCAATTCTTCAAACTCTTTACACATTTGATCATTGGTGGATCCAAAGATGATGTCATCCACATAGATCTGAACAAGTAATGTACCTCTCTTTCTCCTCTTGATAAACAGGGTCTTGTCAATTACTCCTCTTTCAAAGTCATTTTTCAAGAGATAGGTAGACAGAGTGTCATACCATGCTCTTGGAGCTTGATGAAAACCATAAAGAGCCTTCTTCAGCTTGTATACTCTGTCAGGGTGCAATGGATTCTCAAATCCAGGGGGTTGACAGACATATACTTCTTCCTCAATACTTCCATACAGAAATGCACTTTTGACATCCATTTGGTACACTTTGAACTTCATGTATGAGGCATAGGCTAGAAATAACCTGATTGCTTCAATCCTTGCCACAGGAGCAAAGACTTCCTCATAATCTATTCCTTCTTCCTGAGTGTACCCTTGTGCAACCAGTCTAGCTTTGTTTCTGATCACAATCCCTCTGTCATCCTTCTTGTTCCTGAAAATCCACTTGGTACCAATTGCTCTATGACCTTTTGGAAGGTCTACCAAGTCCCAAACATCCTGTAATTTGAACTGTAGCAGCTCCTCTTGCATTGCCTCTATCCAGCTTGGGTCTTTCATAGCATCATAAGCCTTTTTGGGCTCAATCTGGGACAGAAAGCAAGTAAGAACAGTATTAACTGTATTTTGCTGCTCTTGCAATTCTTGGAGTCTGCTTTGCTTTCTAGTCATCATGGGAGATGCAATATCTCCAATCACCAACTCAGGAGGATGATTTTTCTGAGTTCTTGTTGGATGACCAGCTTCCTCTTGAATGTTCTCATCCAGATTTGATTCATTTAATTCTGGATTTGTTTCTGCTTCTTCAGTCACCTCAGATTCTCTGGAATTTAGACCTGAAGACTGATTTTCCTCTGCTCTCCTCTCTTCTTCATTCTGAATAGGTTCAGTCTCCTCTTGGTGTTCACAGAATTCAACAGGATCAATGGAAGGGAATGGAAATATCACAGATTGAATTATGTGTGCTGATGTTGGTGTATCCCTTTGTCCTGCATATACATCACTACTGAAACCCAAAGAATTAGTGAGTGAATCAATGTCAAATAGCCAATTAGGACCTGAACCAATAGGATTTGGTGTGTTCTCATTGCATTTGACATTGTCACTTTCTTCAATTATTCTAGAGGAGGTATTAAAAACTCTGTAAGCCTTACTCTGAGATGAATACCCAACAAGAAAACCATCATCTGCTTTGCTATCAAACTTGCCTAAATGAGATTTGGTATTGAGAATAGTACAAGGACATCCAAATGGTTTGAAAAATCCAATATATGGTTTCCTTTTATGGAAAAGCTCATAAGGTGTCTTGTTTTTAAGCTTTACAACTAAAACTCTGTTTTGAACATAGCAGGCAGTATTAACTGCTTCTGCCCAAAAAGTAATTGGTAACTTTGAATCAGCTAACAGAGATCTAGCAGCCTCAATCAGTGTCCTATTCCTTCTCTCAGCAACACCATTTTGTTGTGGAGTCCTAGGAGCACTGTATTGTCTCTCAATTCCTTTTTCTTCACAAAAGGTGTTTAGATCAAAAATTTTAAACTCAGTTCCATTATCTGATCTAATGACTTTTACCCTTTGATTTGATTGGTTTTCAATTTTGAGAATAAAAGATTTGATCAGTCCACTTGTCTCATCTTTAGTTCTCAGAAAATATACCCAAGTAAATCTAGAATAGTCATCAACAATAACTAAGCAGTATGATTTCTTGCCAATACTCATCACATTAGTAGGACCAAACAGATCCATATGTAACAGTTGAAGAGGATTTGAGATAGTGTTTATCTCTTTGGTCTTATGAGAAGTTTTGTGTTGTTTGCCTTTGAGACAAGCAACACAATGATCATCACATGAATAGACTTTGGATGGCAAACCCCTTACAAGGTTATTCTTAACAAATTTATTTATTGTTTTAAAGTTCATGTGACACATCCTTCTGTGCCAAAGTGATGATTCATCCAAAGAAGCTTTTGAAACTAAACAATTTAGGGATGAATCAGATGATACACTTTCCAAATCTAGACAATAAACATTATCCTTCCTAGGAGTTCTCAGAAGTATCATGTTTTCATCAACCACTTTGTATCCAGGAGCAAGGATAATACATTCAGAATCAGTAAACAATATGTTATGCTTTTTGTCACAAACCTGTGATACACTTAACAGGTTGTATCTCAATTGTTCAACATAGTACACATCTTCAAAGGTCATCTTACCCTTTGAAACATCACCCTTACCACTTATCTTTCCACCAGCAGGATTATCCCCAAATGCAACATGTCCTCCATCAATCTTTTTGAAATTTTTGAGGCAGGCCATGTTACCTGTCATGTGCCTGGAGCAACCACTATCAACATGCCAAATGCTCTTCCCCTTGAGCTGTTGGTTGCCCTGCACATCAAGATAAATCAGTTAGTTTTATTGGGAACCCAAGCCGAAGTGGTCTTGGGTCTCCCTTGCTCATCAAAGTACTTGCACTTGGTTTTGATGAGATTTTCAAATTTAGGTACTGCTGTACTGGAGTACTTTGTCAAAATTATTGGTGTAGCAACACTAGCAGTAGTATTAACCTCAGAAGTACTAACAGTGCTAGCAGTACTAATACTGGAAGCAGCAGTACTGTTAGCAGCAGTATCAGCAGTACTAACAGAGGTAGCAGTATTAACAGAGTTAACACTGCTAGAAGCAGTATTAACAGAGTTAACACTGCTAGCAGCAGTATTATCTGAAGAAGAAGCACTAAAAGTATTAGCAGCACTAACATTGGACTGATTACCAGCAGTATTAACACTGCTAGCAGTACTAACTTTGGAATGATTACTAGCAGTATTAACACTGCTAGCAGCACTAACTTTTGAAGCAGTACTAACAGTGTTAGCAGTACTAACACTGCTAGCAGCAGTATTGTTTTTAGTGCCTTTTGGAACCCACATAGTACCACATTCCTTTTCAGTTGTTTTCTTTATGTGGCTTTTGGGTTTATCTTGTTTCTTTGCCACATTTTTCTTTGCAAGCTTTTTATAGCCACCATTCTTTCTGTAACCACCAGGTTTTTGAAAAGATCTTTGAGCATTAAACCTTTGGTTAACAGGATTGAAATAACAGTGTTTGGCTAAATGATTTAGCTTACCACAGGTGAAACAAGGTTTTGGCCTGTTAATTCTGTTCAGATCAACTCCTTGTCTCATAGCCCACTGGTTATTCCAGTTCCTTTGATTTCCCCTCTGATTATCATGTTTTTGAGGCTTGTTCTCTTTAGATTTCCTGCAAGAACACTGTTTACAGATATTGGAGTTCACAACTTTGGGCTGTGTGGAATGAACTCCCTTTTTCTCTTCAGTCCTTTTGATCTCATTGTTCTTGACACATGGACTTTCACATTCCTCATCAGAGTCTACTTTGTCAGTCTCATCCTCAACAACTACTGTTTCTTCACAAGGATCTATATTAATCTTTAATTCAGGATCCTTCCTATCCTTGGTCTCTAACAAATCAGACTTAGGAGGTATGTAGTTGTTATTGTAGGGTGGAGGTGTGGCATTGTACCCTATCCCTACTTTCATCTTGTCATGGATTTGAGCCTTAATGATGGTATCCATGGTTTTAGAAGCACAGGTAAACTTTTCAACATCAAGTTTAACCTTTTTAAGCTCTTCTTTTAATTTCTCATTCTCCTCCCCAGACACTTTCAGCTTAATCTCATACTCATTCTTCTCCCACTTCCAATAGTTACTATCATAGGAGTGTTGAAGTTCATTAGCTTGAAAAGCTCTAATTTGTTCCTCAAACCTTTCTACAATCCTAACATAATCTTTCACATCTTTCTCTAGCCTCTTAAGGTTATCACACATACCCTGATTGTGATCCCTATATCTTTTAACAGCATCAATGCAAGCTTGAGAACAGAGTTTAGATTGTATCTCAGTGGGAATATCAGATACTTCTACCATAAGAGCTTGATTCTAACAGGCTTCCTCAGCTTGATCACTCCAATCAAATCCCATTCCTTGTTGAGAAACAAGGGCTTGAGAGGAGCTTCTGTTTTGGTTTCCATTTGGAGTTTGTTGATTTGATCCTCCACTTCTGCATTCTCTGGCAAAGTGTCCCATCTTGTGACACTTATAACACTCAACCTTGGACTTGTCAAAGCCTGCACCATCTTCTCTTCTCTGGGAAAAGTTGTTTCTCCCAGTCCTTTTGATGAATTTCTTCACCCTCATTGATAGCATAGCCATCTGCCACTTGATGTCCATCTCTTCCAGATCATCAGCATTAATCTGCTCTAAATCATCATTGATTAGAGAAGAGTGAACATGACTAGAAAAGAATGCTTCTAGTACAGAATCTGTAGTCTTCTCTTGATTAGTTCCACCAGCAGCATTAACAGAACCTGCAGTATTAACAGAATCAGGGTTAGCAGCATTATCAGAGGATGAAGATAATAAAGCAGCATTATAAACAAATCCAGATGGCCTTTTCTTGGCTTCAACTTCAGCCTCAAATACTCTCAGATCATTGTAGAGGTCATCTAGCTCTTTGTCCTCCAATTGGTCATTCTGTCTGAATGAGACGGTGTACATGGTCCATTCTTCTCCCAATGATCTAAGGAACTTTCTATTGACATCATCAGCATCCATGTGTACACCCACAGTTGCTAATTCTCCAATCAACTTGTTAAATCTGTCAAAAGTTTGAGTCATAGACTCATTCTTTGCAGACATGAAGTTCTCATATTGTTGCCTGAGAATAGCCTTTTGATTTCTCTTTGTGCTCTTTGTGCCAGTAAATCTTTTCTCCAGAGCATTCCACAACATCTGTGCATCTGTGCAGTGTTGGAATTGATGTTGGTACTCATTAGGAATAGCCAAAAGCAGAGTGCTTAAGGCCTTCATCTCTGTTTGTCTGACTTTCTTTTCAGCATCTATCTTGGGAGGAGGTCTCTTTCCATCTGCTCCAATCTTTCCTTCATTACATGGGCCATTTTCTATGATGTCCCATATTGCATAATCAGTAAGAAGAATGTACTGCTTGATTCTCAGTTTCCACATGTCAAATTCATTGGGTTTGAGCATGGGAACCTTTGAAACAAGAGTACTGTGAGTATCCATTGAATTGTCCATAGCTTCTAAGATACCAATGCTCTAATACCACTTGTCAGGATCGATTCTTAACAAGAATTAAACTTCTTAGAAACAGAATTTAGAGAATCTTGCGGAATAGAACTCTAAATCAATTAAAGAACAATCAACAGAATTCAACACACTGTATAAATCAAACTGTATTACTCACAAGTTTTACACCAAACCTCAATCTTGTTGAACAGGCTCAACAAGACGACTTCTACTTCTCTAGAAATAGGGTTCTTACACCTTGAGGTTAATTCTCTCTGAATAGCTAAACAACTTTTTGAATAACTGTTCTCTCTATCGTGTATCTTCTCTCATTCTAATAGCTATCAATACTATTTATACAAAAGTAATTACAAGATAACTATCAAAAGTAAATTGATCTTCTGAATCTTCGTTAAACATATCTTGATCAATTCCTTCTTTGTCTCCAAAAGTATCGCATACCAAACTTATCAAGTCAGCAGTATTAACAATGATTTGGCTCAGCAGCATTAACGACCTTCAGCAGTATTAACCTTCACAGTCTTCTAGCAGTAGTATCTCAGCTCAGCAGTACTAACCATGTCTAGCAGTAGTAATTTGGTCTAGCAGTACTAACCTTGTCTAGCAGTAGTAACTTCGTCTAGCAGTAGTAACTTCGTCTAGCAGTAGTAACTTGGTCTAGCAGTAGTAACGAAGAACTGGCAGTAGTAAACTTGTCTTGGCAGTACTAACCATACTTAGCATATCTTCAGTTCCCAACAGCATGGCAATCTCGTTGTGTTCGTCGATAAACTCCATTGTACCTGAGGATTCTTGATAGAAAACAGAGATTCTTGGGAGAGAATAGTTAGAAAGAGAGAGAGGTGAATAGAATTCAAAGAGACGTTATGAACTTTGGCGGGCTGAAAGAGGTATTTATAGTAGTAGTAGCCCTAATTTTTCTTTTAAAGCAGTATTAACGACACATGCAGTATTAAGTATGAAGCAGTATTAACTATGTACTGGCAGTAGTAACTATGCACTGGCAGTAGTAACTATGCACTGGCAGTAGTAACTATGCACTGGCAGTAGTAACTATGCACTGGCAGTAGTAACTATGCACTGGCAGTAGTAACTATGCACTGGCAGTAGTAACTATGCACTGCAGTAGTAACTTTTCAGCACTTGTCAATCTGAGTCATACAGAAGATCCTGAGAAGAAGAGTTAGTAGTACCAAATATAGAAGGAAATACAGGTATAAAAACTGAAAATCATGACTTTATTCAAGGTTGATCATGCCCACACTTGTTACCAAGAAAGTGAATCTACCCACATCAAAAGCTTTTGTGATTAGATCAGCAAACTGGTCATTGGTATGAACTTTAGCAACTTGAATTAATTTCTTTTCATTACAATCTCGAATAAAGTGATACCTGATCTCTATGTGCTTTGTTTTTTAGTGTTTGACTGGATTGTTAACAATGCTAATAGCACTGTTGTTGTCAATGAAGATTGGAGTGTGAAGAAATATTACCCCATAGTCCAACATCTGATTCTGTATCCATAGAACCTGAGAGCAGCAGCTTGCAGCAGCTATATACTCAGCTTCTGTTGTAGATAAGGACACTGTGGTTTGTTTCTTACACTGCCAAGATACTAGTCTTGCACCCAAAAACTGACATCCACCTGAAGTAGACTTCCTATCCATGTTAGCTCCACCCAAGTCACTATCTGAGTATGCAAGTAAATCAAAGGATGATTCATAAGGATACCAGAGACCTAATCTAGGTTGCCCTCTTAGGTATCTAAATATCCTCTTGACTGCATGAAGGTGTGATTGCTTTGGTGTAACTTGAAATCTGGCACATATACATACTGGAAACATAATATCTGGTCTAGAGGCTGTGAGATACATGAGTGATCCAATCATTGATCTGTAATGATGGACATCCACATCCTCCCCCTCAAGATCAGTATTGATCTGTTTGTGTGTCTCCATTGGTGTGCTTGCTGGCTTTGAGTCTGATAATCCAAACTTATCCAGGATGTCTTTAACATATTTGGATTGGCATATGAAAATCCCATCCTTCTTCTGTTTCACCTGAAGCCCAAGGAAGAAAGTAAGTTCACCCATGGAACTCATCTTGAAGCTTTTGTGCATTAACTCCTCAAAGTCTTTACACATGTGATCATTTGTGGATCCAAAGATAATGTCATCCACATAGATCTGAACAAGTAGGGTGTCCTTCTTTTTCCTTTTAATGAATAAAGTCTTATCAATGATTCCTCTTTCAAATCCATTTTCCAAGAGATAGGTAGACAGGGTGTCATACCATGCTCTTGGGGCTTGATGTAGACCATAAAGTGCCTTCTTTAACTTGTACACTCTGTCAGGATACAATGGATTCTCAAATCCAGGGGGTTGACAGACATACACTTCTTCATCTATAGTCCCATATAGAAAAGCACTTTTTACATCCATCTGGTAGACCTTGAACTTCATATATGAGGCATAGGATAGAAACAACCTAATTGCCTCAATCCTTGCAACTGGAGCAAAGACTTCCTCATAATCTATACCCTCTTCCTGAGTATACCCTTGTGCAACCAGCCTGGCTTTGTTCTTGATCACAATTCCTCTCTCATCCTTCTTATTTCTGAAAATCCACTTGGTGCCAATTGCCCTATGACCTTTTGGAAGGTCCACCAAGTTCCAAACATTCTGTAGTTTGAACTGTAGCGGCTCCTCCTGCATTGCTTCTATCCAACTTGGATCTTTCATAGCATCATAAGCCTTTTTGGGCTCAATTTGGGATAGAAAGCAAGTGAGTACAGTATTAACTGTATTTTGCTGATCTTGTAGCTCTTGAAGTCTGCTTTGATTTCTAGTCATCATGGGAGAAGCAATGTCTCCAAATACCAACTCAGGAGGATGATTTTTTTGAGTTCTTGATGGATGACCAGATTCCTCTTGTAAGTTCACATCCAGATTTGACTCATTTAAGTCTGGATTTTCTTCAGCTTCTTCAGTCACTTCAGACTCTCTGGAATTTGGACTTGAAGGCTGATTTTCCTCTATTCTTCTCTCTTCTTCATTCTGAATGGGTTCAGCTTCCTTTTCTTGTTCACAAAAGTCAACAGGATCAATGGTAGGGAGTGAAAATATCACAGACTGAATTCTGTGATCTGATGGTGGTGCATCCCTTTGTCCTGCATTTACATCACTACTGATACCCAAAGAATTAGTGAGTAAATCAATGTCAAATAGCCAATCAGGACCTGAACCAATAGGATTTGGTGTGTTCTCATTGCATTTGACATTGTCACTTTCTTCAATTATTCTAGAAGAGGTATTAAAAACTCTGTAAGCCTTACTCTGAGATGAGTAACCAACAAGAAAACCATCATCTGCTTTGCTATCAAACTTACCTAAGTGAGATTTGGTATTGAGAATTGTACAAGGACACCCAAATGGTTTGAAAAATCCAATAAATGGTTTCTTTTTCTGAAAAAGCTCATAAGGTGTCTTGTTTTTAGGCTTTATTACTAAAACTCTGTTTTGGACATAACAAGCAGTATTAACTGCTTCTGCCCAAAAAGTAGTGGGTAATTTTGAATCAGCTAACATAGATCTAGCAGCCTCAATCAGTGTCATATTCCTTCTCTCAGCAACACCATTTTGTTGTGGAGTCCTAGGAGCACTGTATTGTCTCTCGATTCCTTTTTCTTCACAAAAGGTGTTTAGATCAAGGTTTTTAAATTCAGTCCCATTATCTGATCTAATGACTTTCACTTTTTGATTTGATTGGTTTTCAATTCTAAGAATAAAAGATTTGATCAGTCCACTTGTCTCATCTTTAGTTCTCAGAAAATATACCCAAGTAAATCTAGAGTAATCATCAATAATAACTAAACAGTATGACTTCTTGCCAATGCTCATGACATTTGTAGGGCCAAACAGATCCATATGCAACAACTGAAGAGGATTTGGGATAGTGTTTATCTCTTTGGACTTATGAGAAGTTTTGTGTTGTTTGCCTTTGAGACAAGCAACACAATGATCATCACATGAATAAACTTTTGATGGTAAACCCCTAACAAGATTATTTTTAACAAGTTTATTCATTGTTTTAAAATTCATGTGACACATCCTTCTGTGCCAAAGTGATGATTCATCCATTGAAGCTTTTGATACCAAACAGTTTAGGGATGAATCAGATGAAACACTTTCTAAATCTAAACAATACACGTTATCCTTTCTAGGAGTTCTCAATAGTATCATGTTTTCATCAACTACTTTGAATCCAGGAGCAAGAATAATGCATTCAGAATCAGTAAATAATATACTATGTTTCTTGTCACAGACCTGTGATACACTTAACAGGTTGTATCTCAATTGCTCAACATAGTAAACATCCTCAAATGTCATCTTACCTTTTGATACATCACCTTTACCACTTATCTTACCTCCTGCAGGATTATTCCCAAAAGCAACATGTCCTCCATCAATTCTTTTGAAATTCTTGAGGCAGGCCATGTTACCTGTCATGTGCCTGGAGCAACCACTATCAACATGCCAGATGCTCTTCCCCTTAAGCTGTTGGTTGCCCTGCACATAAGATAAATCAATTAGTTTTTATTGGGAACCCAAGCCAAAGTGGTCTTGGGTCTCCCTTGCTCATCAAAGTACTTACATTCAGTTTGGATAAGTTTTTCAACCTGAGGAACTTCAGTACTGGAGTACTTTGTCAAGATGATTGGTCTAGCAGCACAAACACTAGAAGCAGTATTATCTTTAGAAGAAGTACTAACAGTGTTAGCAGTATTATCTTTAGAAGAAGTACTAACAGTGTTAGCAGTACTAACACTGCTAGCAGCAGTATTGCTTCTAGAAGAAGTACTAACAGTGTTAGCAGTATTATCTTTAGAAGAAGTACTAACAGTGTTAGCAGTACTAACACTGCTAGCAGCAGTATTGCTTCTAGAAGAAGTACTAACAGTGTTAGAAGCACTAACATTGCTAGTAGCAGTACTATCTGAGGCAGCAGTACTAACACTATTGCTTTTAGGAACCCACATTGTGACACATTCTTTTTCAGTCTTTTTCCTCATGTGGCTTTTGGATTTAGCTTGTTTCTTAGCCACATGGTTTCTTACAGGCTTCCTATAACCATTTGATTTTTGAAAAGTTCTTTGAAAATTTATCCTTTGGTTAATAGGATTGAAATAACAGTGTTTGGCAAGGTGATTCAATTTGCCACAGATAAAACAAGGTTTTGGTCTGTTAATCCTTTGCAGATCAACTCCTTGTTTTTGAGCCCACTGATTATTCCAGTTTCTTTGATTTCCCCTCTTTTTATCATGTTTTTGGGGTTCATTCTTTTGAGAATTCTTGCAAGAACAATGTTCACAAGTATTGGAATTCACAACAGTGGTCTGTGTATAATGAACTCCCTTTCCTTTTTCAGATCTTTTCATCTCATTGTTCTTATCCCAGGGACTTCCACCTTCCTCATTAGTCTTGATGTAATTCTCTAAGGGGATCTCACCACATACATTCTTGTTCCTTTTCTTAGACTCTTCTTTTTCAGTTTTATCCTCAACAACAACTTCATCTAATGGATCTACTTTAGTAGCTCCTTCAGATAAGTCCTTCCTATCCTTGGTTTCTAACAGGTCTGACCTAGGAGGGATGTATGTGTTGTTGTAGGGTGGGGGTGTGGCATTGTACCCTAGGCCTGGTTTCATCTTACTGTGGATTTGAGCATTTATTATGGTGTCCATGACTTTAGAAGCACATGAAAACTTTTCAACATCAAGTTTTACTTTCTCAAGTTCTCCTTTTAATTTCTCACATTCCTCCCTAGACTCTTTCAGTTGGAACTCCAGACCATTCTTTTCCCACTTCCAGTAGTTTGTATCATATGAGTGTTGAAGTTCATTGGCTTGAAAAGCCTTAATTTGTTCTTCAAACCTCTCAACAATCAATACATAATCTCTTCTATCCTTTTCTAATCTCTTAAGGTCATCACACATTCCCTGGTTGTGATCTCTATACCTTTTCACAGTGTCTATACAGGCTTGAGAACAGAGATTAGATTTTACCTCAGTAGGAAGATCTGAGACTTCTGCCATGAGTGCATGATTCTGAATTGCCTCTTCTGCTTGATCACTCCAATCAAATCCCATTCCTTGTTGAGAAACAAGGGCTTGAACAGAGTTTCTGTTCTGGTTGAAGCTTCCAGTCTGAGCTTGTTGATGGTTGTTTTGAGATACTCCACCTCTGCATTCTCTGGCAAAGTGTCCCATCTTATGACACTTGTAGCATTCCACCTTAGACTTGTCAAACCCAGCACCATCTTCTCTTCTTTGGGAAAAGTTGTTTCTCCCAGTCCTCTTTATAAACTTCTTCACCCTCATAGAAAGCACAGCCATCTGCCACTTGATATCCATCTCCTCAAGATCATCAGCATTAATCTGTTCTAAGTCATCATTAATTAATGAGGAGTTAACATGACTAGAAAAGAAAGCTTCTAGTACAGAATCATTGGCCTTCTCCTGATTGACTCCACCAGCAGTACTAACTGATTCAGGGTTAGCAGTAGAATCAGTTGATGCTGATAGGAGTGCAGCATTATACACATATCCTGAGGGCTTCTTCGTGGCTTCAACCTCTGCTTCAAATACCCTAAGATCATTGTAAAGATCATCAAGCTCTTTATCTTCTAACTGGTCATTTTGTCTGAAGGACACAGTATACATTGTCCATTCCTCACCTAATGATCTTAGAAACTTCCTGTTTACATCATCAGCCTCCATATGAACTCCAACTGTAGCCAATTCACCAATCAACTTATTAAATCTATCAAAAGTTTGAGTCATAGACTCATTCTTTGTAGAAGTAAAATTTTCATATTGTTGCTTAAGAATTGCCTTCTGGTTCCTCTTGGTGCTCTTGGTACCAGTGAATCTCTTTTCCAATGCATTCCATAAAATCTGAGCATCAGTGCAGTGATGAAATTGGTGCTGATACTCATTGGGAATAGCCAAAAGCAGAGTGCTTAAGGCTTTCATCTCTGTTTGTCTAACCTTTCTTTCTGCATCAGTCTTTGGAGGGGGTCGTTTGCCATCTGGTCCAACCTTTCCTTCAGCACATGGACCATTCTCTATAATATCCCAGATGGAATAATCAGTAAGCAAAATATACTGCTTGATTCTAATCTTCCACATGTCAAACTCATTAGGCCTGAGCATGGGAACCTTTGAAACAAGAGTACTGTTTGATTCAACTGTGTTGTCCATAATGATTGTAGATTTCTAAGAAACCAAGCTCTGATACCACTTGTCAGGATCGATTCCAAACAAGAATAATTATACTTAGAAATCAGAATTAAAGAATCTTGCGGAATAGAACTTTAATTCAAACACACTCAATGAACAACCAATCAGAAAACACAATCTGTTTGTATTCAATACTTCAACTCACAAGTTTACAACCAAACCTCAATCTTGTTGAACAAGCTCAACAAGACGACTTCTACTTCTCTAGAAATAGGGTTCTAAACCTTGAGGTTAATTCTCTCTAAAACAAAGACGAATTCTGAAATATATGTTCGAATAGCTATCTATCAAAATCTATTTATACTAAATAATTACAAGATAACTATCAAAACAAAATTGATCTTCAGAATATTCTTTCATGCTTATCTTCAATCATTCCATCTTTATCTCCAACATTCTCGCATTCCATAATTATGATCACAAGCAGTATTAACATCGTTATGCACAAGCAGTACTAACTTTGCTCTGGCAGTAGTATTGTTGTTCTGGCAGTACTAATGTTGTTCTGGCAGTACTAACGTTGTTCTGGCAGTACTAACGTTGTTCTGGCAGTACTAACGTTGTTCTGGCAGTACTAACCATACTTGGCAAATCTTCAGTTCCCAACATAAACAATATGAACAAAACAAATATTACTTGCATCTTTGGAGGGGCGAGTTGAAACTTGTATCTGGCTTGAGAATTCTTCATTTTGATCAGCAGCTCCAAAAGATTTCAGCCAAATGAGTCTGTGTTTAGGAAGGAGACAAACCTATAATGATGACAATCTTTGAGGGAGGTTTGAGGTTAGGTGAATCAGGCTCAGGAAGCTTCTGCCCATCTCTTGTATCTTCTTTCTTTCTTTTGGTATCTTCAACTCTTCCTGTTCAGCATCATCATCCTTTGTCTTTGTTTTGCTCCCCCTCAATTAGATCAGCCGGTCTTTGTGTTTCTCCCCCTCAGTTAGATCCGCCCGGACTGATGTGCTCCCCCTTGACCGGTCCGCCGATTTCCTCATTTTTTTTTCGAGTTAGTCGCTGGATATGAGTACTGAGGGTTGATGTTGCTCCCCCTCAGATGAATTCTCCCCCTCAGCGGCCGACGTAGGAAAACCCAAGAGAAGTTGGAAAATCGGCCATAACCAAGACTATCACACTTTTTTTATAATATATATAGGGTTTAGGGTGTGTGTGGGGGGGGGGGTGCTATCGGCCAAATGAAAATTTGGGGTGTGTGAGTTCGAAAAGGTTGGTAGGCAAAAAGCAAAAACAAAATAATTGGGTGTTGTTTGGTTTGTCGGCAGAGAAAGAGAAAAGATGGTGGTTTGGTAAAAGTGAAAAAGGTAGATTAGAATTCTAGGGGGGTGTCGGCATAAACAAAAAAATCGGGGAAAAGGGAGTGGTTATGTGTGGCAAAGAGAAATGAGGAGGGTTTTGGTGATTTAAGTTTGGCAAAGGGTTTCGGCAGAAGTGTGCAACCGACAAGGGGGTGTTTTGGGTTGGTTTTCGGTAGAAAACAAGGAGAGAAGGGGTATGATCGGCATCAGGTATTGGGGTAGGGGTTGAGGCCAAATGAATAAAGAAGTGGGGTGGGGGGGCTTTCGGCAAAAAGGAAAACAAGGGGGGGTATAACATATATTATTATTATTATTATTATTATTATTATTATTATTATTATTATATATATTAAAACTCCCACCGATGATGACATTTAAAATATATATATATATAATTTTTTTTATATATATAAATCCCACCGATGGCATGCCTTTCCCTTTTTTTTTGATGCTTGATGCCACCGAAATGTAGGAAAGAAATTGATTTTTTTATATAACTTCTCACCGATGGCATGCATAACAAACATAAATTAATTTTTTTTTGAACATTTCTCATACCCACCGAAAATTTGCAAGAGATGGACAAAAATTCGGTGGAATTTCTTGGAGAGATAAGAGGAAATCTTCTAAGGCATCTTCAGAAAATCTGCAAAGTGAAGAAGAGATTGGAATCCCATCTTCCAATTTTTGATGACCCAAAAGGATTGAGTTTGAGGATTTGGGATGACATCTGCAGAAGAGTTTGTAGTAGGTGGGTTTTGTGAAAAGGAGAGTTGGGGTTACTGACCAAGGATGACATATGATGGAAGAAGGGATGGGTTGAGAGGGTGGCACATAGAAAGTTGGTTCTGGTGAGAGGGATGGTGGGAAATGGGGTGTAGGTGATATGAAGAGTGATGGGAGATGTAAGATGTCGGTAGAGAAGAGGTTGACACTAGTGAGTGTGCCAATGGGAAGGATTTTCAATACAAGAGGAGATCCAAAAGTCCACCATTTGACACTTAGTTTTCTTGATGAACTTGATGATTTCTTCAGTTTTGTCACTTTTATGCTGGTCCACATAGATCCATCTGTTTAGCTCAAAAACTGCAATCACAAAGTAATTATTTCCTAGGTACCCATTTGGTGGTGGGTCCTTTTGGGTTAGAAGAAAAAGAGTTGGTGTCACTTAGATCAATTCTTTCTTTCTGACATTCTTTGGCAAAATGAGAAGTATCACCATAGATATAGCATTTTCTATGAGGAAAAATCCTTTTAGAAACTTGACATTTTTCCTTACTTTTGCTCATTTTGGTTATCTTCAAAGACTTTGATTTAAAGATCTGAGGTGCAGGTCCTAAGATTCCTTTTTCAGAAGATGGCAAGACATAAATCTTTTCCTTTGAATTGGACATTTTGAGACACACAGATCGGGAAAGAAAATCGGTAGGAGAAGTCACATAGGTATTTTTAGAAAATTTTGAGGATTCCTTTTTAAGAAAGAAACGGCACCCAGAGTTAGAAAATATTTTGTTAGAAAATATTATGTTTGAGTTGAAAGAGGAGGAGAGGCACTTAGCTGATACAAGAGCAGTTGAGGAGATGTGGCCTTCTGGATCATCCATGTCATTTATCTTTGGCCACGAAACAGACATTTGAGGTGTCATTCGCTTTCAGATGTGGATTCATCTGCCAAATCATGAGTTTTAGCAGGCAGACCCTTTCCTCTTCTGACAAGTCTTTCATTTCTTTCCTTTTCTCTCTTGTATTTTTCCTTGTATCTTTCAGCCCGGTCAGAATTTGCAGAAGAAAGGTGTTGGCTGAACTTTTGGGAATCATATTTGGATCTTCCCGATTTTGAGGAAAATCGGCCTGAGGAAGCAGTTTTGGGTCTTTCAAGGTGTTTACTTCTACACTCAGAAGCAAAATGACCCTTTTTACCACAGTTAAAACATTCATCATTAGATTTGTCCAAAGAAGAATTTTTGGAGAGAGGAGAGGATGATTTTCTACCAAACTTATATTTTTCAGAAGAGGGGTGAGATTTGGATTTAGAATGCCCATCCAACATGGCTATTTCATCAGATAATTTGTCAATTGAAGTTTCCTCACATTCATCCTCATCATCACTAAGATATGCCTCCGAATGGTCATTGGGATCATCTTGACTATCATGGTCAGAGTCGGATGGGTAGGTGATTCTTGGAATACACTTAGTCTTTTTGGAAGAGTCACTTAGGAGAGCTATGGAAGAGCCCTTTATATCTGTGATGACAGACTTCCTTTGCAACTTAGTCTGCTCATAGTTGAAAAGAGTTCCATAAAGAGAAGTGAGAGGCATATGATCAAGATCCTTGGTTGTCTTTATGCAAGTACAGATATTTCCCCAAAAATCAGGAAGACAATCCATAAACTTGCACAGGATTTCCTCATTGTCATACACTCTAACTAACAGCTTTAAATCATTAAGAAGACAGTTAAAACGATTATAGTAGCTAGGAAGAGATTCACCTTTTTCATGAGTGAAAAGCTCATACTTTCTGATGAGAGAGATCTTTTTGCATTTCTTCACTTCCTCTGTACCTTCGTACAGAACACACAGTGTGGTCCACATCTCTTTAGCAGTTTCAAAGTTAACCAGAGAATGATAGACTTCATCAGGAAGTGAGAGAGCAATGATTTCTCTAAGCTTTGAATCAAGAGTAACCAGACGTTTTTCCTCATCAGTGTATTTCTTTGGATTTTGAGAATATAACGTCCAGTACCTTTGGCTTTCTCTTTGTCGAAAGGTTCAGAATCATCGGAGTCACTAGAGTCCTCCTTATCAGCGGTTTCCTTACCAGGCCTCTGCGTTTCATAGCAAGCCCAGACTCTAGGGATAATAGGTCCCTCTTTGAGAATGGTTGGATATCTAGTATCCACTCCTTCCATGAATAGCATCATACGGCTTTTCCAAAGAGAAAAGTTGTTAGGGTTAAACTTAGGAGGTTTGGTAATGGAACCATTTTCAGAAAAGTTGTTTTGAAAAACATTTTCAACAGTTGAAGATGAAGAGGCAGCCATCGCAGATCAAGTTTATGAGTTAAACTTTCTGCTCTGATACCACTTGTTAGTCCCAGATGGCTATAACAAGTATTGTAGAAGGGGGGGTGAATACAATACTCAAAATTTTCACAATTTTAATTATATTATTGAAAACCTTCAACAAAAATTACACATAGAAACTAAAGACTGTTGCGGAAAAGAACATATAAACTATTCTAACAATCTTTCACAAAGTATACTAAACAAAATAACTAAGAACACTTAGAACAAAGCAATGAAGTTTTTAAGCAATATGGAGATATCTTGCACTGTGAGAGATTTTCAGAAAGCGTAGAATATCTTAGAGCACACAGTAATCTTCAAGTCTGTCAAGATATGTTCTGCATGGAGAGGTCTTTATCTTTATATAGTGCCAAGAGTATGCGTAGCATATGACACTTGTCACTTTGTCATTGGAAGGATAGGTTTGACTTGTAACAACCCGGTTTCCAAATACATACAAATAACATATATTTCATAAAATATTCCCATAATCAAAATACATCATATTGCATATTCGGTCCCATAGTCTTTATAACTACAAATAGTAAATTCAGTACAAACTTTTTGCTAATAATTACATGATCATTACTAAACAAAATGGATCATAACACTTCATGGATCTTCAACATAACATGCACCCCCAAAAGAAATTCATAGATATTCCTATCACTTGTCCTTACTTGCTCCATAACCTGGAATACATATTTTGAAACAAAATGAGGGTTAGACCTAATGGTCTAAGTGAGAAAATCCCTGTCATTTTTAAAACCATTTGCACAAATACCATATATATATCACAAAGATAAATACCAACCATAACTCACGCATTGAGTACTTTCCTGTCTCCTTTCCATGGCCATATTAGTTGGTTGCAAGCCAACTAATAAATTAACTCCGTCGTACGACAATTACGGCCAACACCGCTGTACGACTATTACAGCCAACACCATCGGTCCTACACCCGGCCAACACACTTTCTCATAGTGTAATACTTATGTAAATATAATATACATCTCTACATATTATATCTCAAACATAAGCATATAATCACATTGTCTATCACATATCCAATACACACATATATGTGTTCCAGTTTAAAACATTTTTAAGTAACACTCACCTGTTTTGCTTATCACCAAAAATCCTTCCAAGCTATTACCAAGCACTTCGATTCTTTCAGCCCAATTTCCCAGAATCTGTACCACATAAATACAAATATTTCTTTAAAGACTAGAATCTCTAAAATTTCCAAAATCCTCGACTCATATCGCAACCAACTATTGCGATAACCCCATGTCGCAATACACAACCCATATCGCAATCAACTATTGCGACATAGTACTATATCGCAATCAACTACTACGATATCTCTCCATATCGCAACCAACTATTGCGATATCGCCCCATATCGCAACCAACTGCTGCGATATACCTTAAGTCGCAACCCACTGTTGCGATACCAATGAGCGTGTCGTAACCCAAGGTTGCGATACTCATGAATGTCGCAAAACTCAACAATGTCGCAACCCACTACTGCGATATGTATGCATGTATGTCTCAGTCAACTAAGTTCTTCCTAAACCCAGAATTTTAATCTTTTAAGCTATGTATGTTGCTGAGAATATGCAGATATGTTTAAGACTATAAACCACAACTATCCATAAACCCAAAACTCATATATCTTACTAAAAATACCAAAACCCACTTCTAAAACTCATATAGAACCTAATACACATAAAAGAGAGAATTATATAGATTAATACCTTTGTTTTCTTGATGTGAATCCTAAAACCCAGCTGATATAATCAGTTCTCTTCTTTGTTCTTGACCTTCCTTCTTCAAATTCACCCTCTTTTTCTCTCCTTTCTCTTTGCCGAAAGAACACACACACACACACACACATACACACTTTTGGTAATTGCTAAGTGTGTCTAAATGAGGACACCTCCTCCTATTGTAATGAAAGAGGCGGTGGATGAGAATGAGATATTCTCATCTACCAAACAAACCCGAAACTTATCCTATTTGGCAAAACACACCCTTATGCTTCTATATTAAAAATAAAACTTACCCCTTAACTTCTAACTCCATAAAATACATTTAACCAACTTGAACTTATAAAATTTTCCCAAATCTATTTTAACTAAAAAATAATACTATAAAATAAATAAATAACATACCTGGTTATTACAACATCTCCCCCTTAAAAGAATTTCGTCCCGGAATTCAGTTAAGTGAACAGGTGAGGGTATTTGGCTCTCATTTCCGACTCTGATTCCCAAGTAGCATCCTGACCCCTGTGATGTCTCCACTGTACTTTCACTTGTCTGATTTCCTTATTCCGCAAAACTTTGACTTTATGATCAACTATGGCTTCCGGTTCTTCCACATAATTTAGCTTTTCATCCACTTGTATATCTGGTAGAGAGACAGCCTGATCTGGCGTAACTAGACACTTTCCAAAATTTGATACATGAAACGCGTTATGAATCTTGCTCAACTCTGGCGGAAGATCTAATCGGTAAGCTACTTCACCGATCCTTTCTGTAATTGCAAACGGTCCAATATACCTCGGGCTAAGTTTACCTTGATTTCCAAATCGAATGACTCCTTTCCAAGGTGAGACTTTTAACATTACAAAATCTCCAACTTGGAACTCTAACGGTTTCCGACGTCGGTCTGCGTAACTTTTCTGTCTGTCTTGAGCCACTTTCAAACGTTCTCGAATCTGAGTAACCTTATCCGCGGTTAACTGAACTATATCTGGCCCCGCTAACTGTTTCTCTCCCACTTCATTCCAACACAGAGGCGTTCGACATTTTCTACCATACAATACTTCAAATGGTGCCGCTTGAATGCTGGAATGATAACTGTTGTTGTAGGCAAATTCGATCAACGGTAAATGCTTATCCCATGATCCCCCAAAGTCAACAATGCAAGCCCGAAGCATATCTTCTAATGTCTGAATCGTTCGTTCACTCTGACCGTCAGTTTGAGGATGATATGTTGTACTTAACTTTATCTGCGTCCCCATCTCCTTTTGAAAACTTCTCTAGAACCTTGAAGTAAAACGACTATCCCGATCAGAAATAATCGAGATTGGAACTCCATGTCGAGTTACTATTTCGTCAATATACAATTTGGCTAAGCGTTCTATCGAATCAGTTTCCTTTGTCGGTAAAAATGTGAGCAGACTTCGTCAATCTATCAACAATCACCCAAATAGAATCAAATCCCTTCGGAGTCCTTGGTAGCTTTGTGATGAAATCTGTAGTAATCTGATCCCATTTCCACATCGGTATTTCCAATCGTTGTAACTGACCAAACGACTTTTGATGTTCAATCTTTACCTTCTTGCACGTAGTACAACCTTCCACGTGTTGAGCAATGTTTCTCTTTATTCCCGGCCACCAATAGAATTGTTTTAAATCTTTATACATCTTATTTGTACCTGGATGTATAGAAAAACGAGATTGATGAGCTTCTTGTAGTACACGATCACGTAACCCACCCAAACGAGGTACCCAAATTCTGTTCCCCAGACACAACAACCCACGGTCATCTTTTACTAGCAATGCTGATAACCCCACTAACCGTTCTGATTTCAAATGTTCTTCCTGATAGGCTTCTATTTGACACTTCAGCAATTCGTCAAAGATGTTAGGTAGGAGTTCAGCTCGTAGTGAAATAGCTTTTATTGTTCCACTCCTTTCTTGACGACTCAGTGCATCTGCTACCACATTCGCCTTTCCCGGATGATAAAGAATTTCACAGTCGTAATCATTCACCAGTTCTAGCCATCTTCTTTGCCTCATATTTAGTTCCTTCTGGTCGAAGAGGTGTTGGAGACTCTTATGATCGGTATAAATTTGACATTTGGAACCATAAAGATAATGTCTCCAAATCTTCAATGCGAAGACAACTGCTGCAATCTCCATGTCATGCGTAGGGTACTGTCTTTCATGATCTTTTAATTGACGAGAAGCATAAGCAATAACCTTCCCCCGCTGCATAAGTACACAACCCAACCCCAGTTTGGAAGCATCACTGTAAATGACAAAGTCTTCGGAACCTTCAGGTAATGACAAAATCGGCGCGCTGCAAAGTTTCTCTTTCAATATTCGGAATGCTTCATCCTGTTCGGCTTTCCATTGAAACTTCAGATTCTTTCGAGTCAGCTTAGTCAAAGGCGTCGCGATATGAGAGAAGTCCTTTATAAACTTCCGATAGTAGCCGGCTAAACCCAGGAAACTTCGTACTTCCGTTGGCGTTCTCGGCGATTCCCATTTTTCAATTGCTTCCACCTTCATCAGATCAACTTGTATACCTTTCTCGGAAACTACATGCCCCAGAAAATGAACTTCTCGTAGCCAGAATTCACATTTCAAAAATTTAGCATACAACTTTTCCTTCTTCAGTAGTTCCAGAATCAAATGAAGATGTTGCGCGTGCTATTCTTTGGATCGAGAATAGATAAGTATATCATCGATAAATACAATAACAAATTTATCGAGATACGGCTTACATACCCGATTCATTAAATCCATAAAGGCAGCTGGAGCGTTCGTCAAACCAAACGGCATCACTAAGAATTCATAATGACCATACCTTGTTCGAAAAGCAGTCTTCAGAATGTCTTCTTCTTTAACCTTCAACTGGTGATAACCGGATCTTAGATCAATCTTGGAGAAATAACAAGCTCCAACTAACTGATCGAAGAGGTCATCAATTCTGGGTAGCGGATACTTGTTCTTGATCGTACGCTTATTCAGTTCCCGGTAGTCGATACACATTCTCATCGAACCATCCTTCTTTTTCACAAACAAAACTGGTGCTCCCCACAGCGAAGAACTCGGTCTGATGAAACCTTTATCGGATAGGTCTTGCAGTTGTGCCATCATTTCTTTCATCTCTGGAGGTGCCAGACGATACGGTGCATGGGCTACAAGAGCGGCTTCAGGAATCAGATCTATACCAAACTCTACTTGTCTAATGGGCGGAAGACTATTCAAGTCTTCAGGGAACACTTCAGGAAATTCACTAACAATCGGAATATCTTCCAACTTATTCTTTTCTGGCTTAATATCTATCACATAAGCTAAGTAACTCTGGCAACCCTTATTAACACACTTACGGGCTTTTATCATAGATATAAGGCAAGACTGATGATTTCTACGATCACCATAAATCACTACCGGTCCCTTCTCAGGTAATATAACATTAATTATTTTCTTATCACATAAAATGTTAGCCTGATTCTCGGCTAACCAATCCATCCCCACTACCACATCAAATTCGATCAAAGCTATAGGAAATAGTTGTATCGGTACTCCACACCCCTCTATATTTATAACACAGCTATCAAATACTTCTTTAACCGACACTTGGTTATCATTTGCAGTATCTACCATTAAAGCATGTTCTAACACTTTGGGTTTTAAACGCAGATAAGAAGCAAATGCAGGAGATACGAACGATCGGTTTGCACCGGAGTCAAATAACACTTTAGCACGTGTAGAGTTTATGAAAAATGTACCTGTAACCACGTCCGGAGTTTCCTCCGCTTCCTTTGCTGTCATCTGAAATGAACGACCTCTTGTTCTTGGTGGCTCTAGTCTTGGTACTACTGGTCTGACAACCGCTGGTTTCCCTGACGTACCCCCTTGTTGTACTCTTTCTCTCGGGCAATCAGACTGTATATGATTCGGAGAATTACATACGAAACAGAACCGTGTTACTCGACAATCTTTAGCAACATGCCCGGTCTTCCCACACCTATAACAAACCCGTGAATCAACTTGGCAATTTCCTTGATGGATACGGTGGCACTTCGGACAAGGTCTTTCCGCTGGTCGGAACGGCGGACGGTTATCATATCTCTGAAACTTGGACTTCTTCGGGTCATACTGTGGTCCTTCCCACTTTCTCTTTCCCGCGCCTTTATCACTAATACCTCTCCCTTTATCCTGCTCTACGGTTTCCACGACGTCTACTGCGGCGGAGAAGGTTTCTGGTCCTTTAGCAATAACAAAACTTCTAACTTCAGAATTCAACCCGAATATAAATCTCTCCACTTTCATTGCCTCCGTGGCCACGTAGTATTCTGCGAAACGAGACTTTCCCAGAAACTTAGCGGTATAATCCCGAACTGTTAAATTCCCTTGCTGCAAATTCATAAATTCCCCTTCTAATTGTTTAACTGCTGCTTGGGAACAGAACTGTTTCCTGAAAGCTATAACGAATTCCTCCCAAGAGAAGGTATAATATATGTCAGACCCTCCTGAATGAATATGAGCTTCCCACCAGTATAAAGCATCGCCTTTCAACATTGCGGTTCCATAAAGTACTCTATTCTCTTCAGCGCATTTACTAGTCTTGAAAATAGTTTCTATTTCCTTCAGCCATTTCATAGCCTTCACCGGATCCCGATCTCCTGAGTAAGTAGGAGGCTTGCAACTGAGAAACATTTTATAATCACACTTTTTCATTACCGGTACGACAGTAGGAGTGATAGGCATCTCTTCTTCATGAGTAGGATCTGGTCTTTCTGTTTCAGTATTACGAGTCTGGTTAAACATAGCTTGAATATTTGCCTGTAATCTTCCCATTTCAGCTGCTAAGTCGTCTCTAGTAACGAATTATGTGCCTCGCCCCTGGACTCTGCCTCCTGTTCTACCCCTACCTCTTTCTCCCCCTCTTCCCCTTATTCCGACTGGAGGATTTGTTCTATTAGAATTGCTTCCTCCTCCCCGATTCGTTTGTCTAGTACCACTTGTCATTCTGTAGATTCAAACAAGGTTAATATACACATAAGCACATACCCCATATAACAAGGTATTCTAGTTCAAACATGTACCTGTAACATCACAATTACACTGGCCAGGTGTAATCTGAAATTACCTTACATGATGTTCTTTCTACCTTTTTATATTTAACATCCCAAGGTTCTACAATAATAGGGACATCCTACTTCACATGCAGTTTAAGTCTAGGTACAGATACTAATACCTAAATCCCTTAAACTAGGGCTCTGATACCATCTGTAACAACCCGGTTTCCAAATACATACAAATAACATATATTTCATAAAATATTCCCATAATCAAAATACATCATATTGCATATTCGGTCCCATAGTCTTTATAACTACAAATAGTAAATTCAGTACAAACTTTTTGCTAATAATTACATGATCATTACTAAACAAAATGGATCATAACACTTCATGGATCTTCAACATAACATGCACCCCCAAAAGAAATTCATAGATATTCCTATCACTTGTCCTTACTTGCTCCATAACCTGGAATACATATTTTGAAACAAAATGAGGGTTAGACCTAATGGTCTAAGTGAGAAAATCCCTGTCATTTTTAAAACCATTTGCACAAATACCATATATATATCACAAAGATAAATACCAACCATAACTCACGCATTGAGTACTTTCCTGTCTCCTTTCCATGGCCATATTAGTTGGTTGCAAGCCAACTAATAAATTAACTCCGTCGTACGACAATTACGGCCAACACCGCTGTACGACTATTACAGCCAACACCATCGGTCCTACGCCCGACCAACACACTTTCTCATAGTGTAATACTTATGTAAATATAATATACATCTCTACATATTATATCTCAAACATAAGCATATAATCACATTGTCTATCACATATCCAATACACACATATATGTGTTCCAGTTTAAAACATTTTTAAGTAACACTCACCTGTTTTGCTTATCACCAAAAATCCTTCCAAGCTATTACCAAGCACTTCGATTCTTTCAGCCCAATTTCCCAGAATCTGTACCACATAAATACAAATATTTCTTTAAAGACTAGAATCTCTAAAATTTCCAAAATCCTCGACTCATATCGCAACCAACTATTGCGATAACCCCATGTCGCAATACACAACCCATATCGCAATCAACTATTGCGACATAGTACTATATCGCAATCAACTACTACAATATCTCTCCATATCGCAACCAACTATTGCGATATTGCCCCATATCGCAACCAACTGCTGCGATATACCTTAAGTCGCAACCCACTGTTGCGATACCAATGAGCGTGTCGTAACCCAAGGTTGCGATACTCATGAATGTCGCAAAACTCAACAATGTCGCAACCCACTACTGCGATATGTATGCATGTATGTCTCAGTCAACTAAGTTCGTCCTAAACCCAGAATTTTAATCTTTTAAGCTATGTATGTTGCTGAGAATATGCAGATATGTTTAAGACTATAAACCACAACTATCCATAAACCCAAAACTCATATATCTTACTAAAAATACCAAAACCCACTTCTAAAACTCATATAGAACCTAATACACATAAAAGAGAGAATTATATAGATTAATACCTTTGTTTTCTTGATGTGAATCCTAAAACCCAGCTGATATAATCAGTTCTCTTCTTTGTTCTTGACCTTCCTTCTTCAAATTCACCCTCTTTTTCTCTCCTTTCTCTTTGCCGAAAGAACACACACACACACATACACACTTTTGGTAATTGCTAAGTGTGTCTAAATGAGGACACCTCCTCCTATTGTAATGAAAGAGGCGGTGGATGAGAATGAGATATTCTCATCTACCAAACAAACCCGAAACTTATCCTATTTGGCAAAACACACCCTTATGCTTCTATATTAAAAATAAAACTTACCCCTTAACTTCTAACTCCATAAAATACATTTAACCAACTTGAACTTATAAAATTTTCCCAAATCTATTTTAACTAAAAAATAATACTATAAAATAAATAAATAACATACCTGGTTATTACAACATCTCCCCCTTAAAAGAATTCCGTCCCGGAATTCAGTTAAATGAACAGATAAGGGTATTTGGCTCTCATTTCCGACTCTGATTCCCAAGTAGCATCCTGACCCCTGTGATGTCTCCACTGTACTTTCACTTGTCTGATTTCCTTATTCCGCAAAACTTTGACTTTATGATCAACTATGGCTTCCGGTTCTTCCACATAATTTAGCTTTTCATCCACTTGTATATCTGGTAGAGAGACGGCCTGATTTGGCGTAACTAGACACTTTGGAAAATTTGATACATGAAACGCGTTATGAATCTTGCTCAACTCTGGCGAAAGATCTAATCGGTAAGCTACTTCACCGATCCTTTCTGTAATTGCAAACGGTCCAATATACCTCGGGCTAAGTTTACCTTGATTTCCAAATCGAATGACTCCTTTCCAAGGTGAGACTTTTAACATTACAAAATCTCCAACTTGGAACTCTAACGGTTTCCGACGTCGGTCTGCGTAACTTTTCTGTCTGTCTTGAGCCACTTTCAAACGTTCTCGAATCTGAGTAACCTTATCCGCGGTTAACTGAACTATATCTGGCCCCGCTAACTGTTTCTACAATACTAGAAAGGGTTGATGGAGACGATAACTAAGAATGGGAAAAAGGACAAAAGAACCTTTTTCTTCCATACCCAGACATTCTATCTCTGAAGGGAAAACCTTTTAGCATGGACAAAAGGTAGGATCCTCCTATTTGAAGATCCTACCGACATGTCATGAACATGGTAGGTGAGAATCTTCTTAGGAGTGAAGTTATGAGATGATACTCCAAATTTGAGGATCCCACCGATGTATATTTGACTTGTGACTCCACTTGAAGAAAAGCATTCATGAAGACTTCTTGAGATCCCACCTATTTGAGAGCCTTTATAGGTGGGATATTGTTGGCCGACACAGAGAGAGGTCGGTGGAGAGGTGTCCACCGATGTGTGGGAACACCATCGGTGGACAATGACTTGTAATTGTTGATGTGGGATCTCTCACTTCCACAATGAGAGGATCTTCAATCTTGACTTTGGTTGATCTTTGACTTCACCAAACATTTGCTATCTTGTACAAGCCATTACAAAGAACCATCCAAAATTTCTCTAAGTATAAAATGTTTTTCAAAGTATAAAAGGAGATCATGAGGTCATCTTCAAATCTTGATGACCCAACACATTTATTTCATTAATTGCACAGGGAAGGTAAAGTGTCATATGTGAACCGCATTGAACAGGGGTAATTGTGGAAAATATAACAAAGATTTATTTTACATTTATTATGTCTCTGGAAAAAAAACTCCTTTACCGAATTGTAACCGACATCAATTGTATGCATAAATTGGTATTTTTTATTGAAGTTTTTATTAATTTATTGTTTTGTTCACAAGAAATGGATAGCTTTTTATTAAAATTTTGAATAAGTTAGCACATGATGCAGTTAGGGTCGTAAACGAACCGAACGTTTAACAAATCGTTCATGAACCGTTCGACGGGAAGTTCGTGTATGTTCGTTTATTTAATAAATGAACGAACATGAACACATCCTTTCGTTTGTTTAGTTAAATAAATGAACATGAACAATGGTTTCGTTCTTTCATTTACGTCCGTGAACGTTCGTTTATTTATGTTCGTTAATGTTCGTTCATTTACGTTCGTTTATGTTCGTTTATATTCATTTACATTCGTTTACCATTGATCACATTGTTGTTGGACGAATTCACCTTTGTTCATGTGTCCATGATTGTTATGGAGGGTATTAAACACATGTGTGTTAATGTGTTCATATGTGATCATAACAATCAGGAGTAACAACGGATGTAATACCCACTCACCGAGTGTTTATAAGTTATGTCAGTGTAATGTTGCTATGGACTTGACTGTAACATTAGTGTTCACCCCTGTTTATATAAAGATTAATACAAACAAAAGAATCACCTTTGTTCAATGCATTTGAACCTTAATAGAGATAACATGTGATTGTTCATGTGGACAATAATTAACACAATGAAACCAGGTGAGTGTTAGACAAGGTTCCTATAGGTATGGATGTTCATACACACTGAAATGTTCAAAAATTTAACAACTATGCAGGTCAGACAAAATCAGATAAGAACATAAGGGCCGGTTTCGTTATTTATTCACGTTTGTTTTCACATTTATGTTGATATGAAAGATGTGGCACCTTAAAGTATGGGATACAAGTCTGATTATATGAACATGTTATTTATTTATGTTCATATGAAAACATAATGTGAATCATATGTTTACAAGCAGATGTTTCTGAATGTGAAGATCCGCTGAATAAAACATCTATAAATATATTACAAACATCGAGGGAATGCACTTACATTTCATACTAACTCGAACACGTACAAAAAACTTACCAACACAAGGCTTGTTGCTGGATTCGACTATTTTTGTACTACATATATCCGTGTTTCCATTTGAGGGTATATATTCCTCATTGTTATTGACATGCGTTGCGTTTGATGGTCGACATCCTTCGATATTGTTATTAGTGATGAACCATTATCAGCATCAACGCCACCATCAACGTCGTTCATAATCCCCGAATTCATATTATCATTTAGAATCATTGAGGTGATTATTGATATGTTCATGTTAATATTAAAAAATGTATATTGACTAAAAGTTGAAATTACATTAAGAGCTACAATCATGGATATGTTTGATTTTGTAACTCCAAATTAAATTAGCTAAAAGTTTTCAAAATCATGACTTCCCAATATACCCTTGTACATTAATTAAGTATGACTAATCAACAACCATTGAAGATGCAATCCTATTGGACAAAAATGGGTTCACAAAGTTAACAACCTTTGTGGGGTTAACAAAAGAACCACCCTATATATATATATACACGAGTCTGTGTCTTATTGTGTATGAAGTTTGTGGACTACCCCGATACTAATTTCGTGTTAACCTAAGACATTTTTCGAAAATGATTCCATATTTACAATCCAGGAAATTATCCAAGTCTTTACAATTCACAAAACCAAAATTCTCTATCATTTTTTTTTCTTTTCAAGGCAACATATATTTAGCTTAAAAATGTAACAACCCAAGTTCCATAAAATAAAATTCATAACATTACAACCAAAAATGGTCCCAAAGTATACAATTTACATCAACTCTAACTCTAAGTACGCAGCGGATAAACACCTTCACAACTGAGATGCTACAGGAAGCCCGACGGTAAACTACAAGCCTCCACTAGACTATACCTCTTCTACAACGTCACTTCTTTCCATCTTCTCCAGATGAAACCCCAAACAAGACTCTAACCTGAAAATGGTTTTAGTTTTGAAAAGCGAGGGTTAGACCATGAGGTCTAGTGAATTCCCTCTCGGAAACAGTTTAACAAATCACATATAATAATATGCAAACCGCCATAAAGGCCTATCAAAATCATTTCAACCAATCAACATCACACTTGGGTATTTGCACAGTGTTCATAGACAATCTCTACCACCTGGTAGTATCCACGATTGGGGCCCAAGCCGACTCCCCTTTCGCCTACGGGGCCCAAGCAGACTCCACATTCTCACATATACAGGAAACAGATTCCAGGCATACGGAGTGTATAAATCAACTCCCAAGGGATATATGATATCCCAAGGTACACTACTCCCATTGTGCAACCTGACTCCAAAACACCATGACAAGTCATGGATAACACCACATAAGACAAACATGTACATTTTATAAACATTTGCATAATGTGCATGCGTTAATAAACTTTTCCACATCATGTAATAATAAAGCTTTTCAAAGTGTTTAATCATGCCATCATGCTCAATACCATATTCAGTTATGAAAAACTTTAGCAAAACATTTCATTTGTACAAAAGAGTTAAGGGAACTCACCTGAGCTTTAGCAAATCAATACACGCCTTGAAACACACTTTAGCTCAAACCGAACACCTGAATTGGACATCATAAGAATGGTGTTAAACCATCTAATTACATCCCAAAACATCCCTACTAAGCCCCTAAGACAAACCCTCAAACGATGCCTCGATTCTAGACCTGAAACACGAAGCGAACCGAAGAAGGTGTACAAAACAGGGACTTGCGCCACTTTCCATGTGGTTTGCAAACCGCGTGGAAAACCGCACAACTTCCTGTTCGTCCCTCCCAAGTGTGCACAACAATTTCAGTCCGAAATCTCAACTCCAAAACCCCCCAAAAGGCTCCAAATCGGTTGTAAGCCTCCAAAATCGATAGTTTTGATACCTAAACCTTTAGGTAGCGTTTGGTAAGCAGACTGAATGGGACGGGACGGGACGGGACTGGACAGAACTGTACGGGACAGGACAAAATTGAATTAATAGTTTGTCCTACGTTTGGTACAACTAGAATAGGACTGGACTAAACTGTTAAAATGACCAAAATTTCCCTAAAATGTTGGTTACCGATTTTTATTATATAATAGTTATACAAAATTAAAAACTTATATATTTATGTCTTTGGCTTCTTATTTGTTCCATCATTTTTTCTTTTGAATAAAAATATCATATTTATATATGATTTTAGATTTCCTAACCAAAAACCAACCCCTTCCTCTCACGTTTAAAGTAATCCGCCGCCACCGCCCCCGCCACCGCCATAAGAGGGCTTGTATCAAAGATATGAAAAGGATTTCATGTGCTGTCATATTTTACCAACACCCATCGCTAGATCAAGTATACATATCTCCTCCAATTTCTCGTTTTCTTTTGTTATAAAAGAGAGGTCACCGGAGCTGGAGATGGTTAGAAAGGGATGGCCGGAGATGGTGGCCTGATATGGGAAGGGGTCACGACCGATGGATGAATGGTTTAGAGAAAAAGGTTGGGTTATGGGGGTAACATGGTCATTTTATGTTTTGTCCCATGTTGTTCCACCTTTTTTGGTGGAACAAAAAAACTTAAGAATAGTCCCATGAAATTAAGGTTTTGTCCCATGTTGTCCAACCTCAGTTTTGTTCCATGGCATGCCAAACATGGGACTATTTATTTTTGTCCCGTCCAGTCCCACCCAGTCTACGTACCAAACGCACCCTTAGGAACCAAAAACCAACATCAAAAACACATTTACTCCACCAAAATCCATCCATTGATTCATGATTTCAAACCCCCAAAACTCTAAAACCCAACCATTGACATTCATATAGATTACCATGAAAAATGATGAAGTTTCTCAATGGTTTAACCAAAACTCATGAGGAATCAATCCCAAACTCTTTTGCCTTCTTTCTTATGGATTAAAACTCAATTATCAAGTGGATTATCAAATCCCCAAGCCATAAGCTAGTCTAGCCAAACATAGAGAAGAAGAAGAAGAAGAATGAGAGATCATACCTTGGAAATGATGACTCAAATCATTTGTTGCAACTCTTTCCACCACACTTTCAATTAGGGTTCTCCTCCTCTCTCAATTTCTTCTCTCAAATCGTATGAACCAAATGAAAGGGTTTAGGGCTTTACCCTTTCTTATTCATTCAAAATTAGCTTTAGGTCCCCAAAGCTCACAAATTGCAAATTAGTCCCTAACTTCCAAAAGATTCATATTTTATGGACATGGGTGTTACAAAAAATCAATATCAATTCCATCTAAAAAGATAGTATTATTTTATTTCCCTACACAATCAAATTTTCTTGATGTCAAACCATATTGACTTCCACATGTTTAAAAATCATTACTCTGTGTACCCTTTGTCCACCTTAGACATGTATCTTTTTTATATTAGTCCTATCATAAATGTAATATTGCAACCAAATCTGGCCCAAAATATCATGAATTTTATCCTCCATCTTCCAATTTATAATCCGACGAGGTTGAAATTTTTAAAAATTCAAATACCCAACGGTCTTCTTCTTCTTCTGTATCTCACGACGCATAACGGCAAAAAAGTGAAATCACGTCCTAACGAAATCATCGCATCTCAAACACACCAACAACATTGGGGGAAAAAGCATCATCCACTTACTTTCTCTTTTTTCAAGAAAACTGCACTCTACCCTTTTTTGATTCAAACTTCAAATAAATCTTCCCTCTTTTCATCCATGGAAGATCATCGATTTGACCCACTTCTAATCACTGATGTCCCTTTTCAGCAACAACAACAACAACAACACGAAATCTGCTCTCATTGTATGTGCTTTTTGAAGTTTTGTATTTCAATTTTTTATGCTGAAGACATTCTTTGTTGAAGTTTTGTATTTCGATTTTTGATTGCCAGATCCTGTTGTGAGCTTTCAGACTTCTGTAACCCCTGATTCTGATGATCTGTGTTTTAACAAGATTGAAGGTGAGAATGTATATAAAGATTCACCTTTGCTGTTGGGTTTCTTGAATCTCAGAAAAGGGTTTGAACTAACTGGTTTCTTGAAATAGAAATTTCTTTGCAAAATCGACTCCAAGAAGCAACTAGGGCTAAAGATTGTATGGATCCAATAGGAAACGATGTTCTTGATGGTGAGAATGTGAATGAAAAATCCATTCTTTAATTGGATCTTGGAAGAAATCAAGAAAGTAAATCTTTTGTACTAATTAGGGTTTTTGTTTCTTTGACATAGAGATTTCTTGGAGAAATTTGAGCTCAGAAGCAATTGGGCCTGAAGATGTTCTTGATTCTGAGAATGTGAATAAAGGTTCAAATTTTACCCACATTCATACAAAGTTTCATATTCATGATGAATTTGATCACTATATTGTCTTTCTTTTTCTTGGTTTCTAGGTCATTGCAAGCTTGGGTTTTCTTCATCGCCTGATTTAGTTATATGCTCGGGATCGCCTGATATCCCTAACCGCAATTACGAAGATTCCCCCAAGATATTAAACCGATCCTCCATTGAGCTCTCTTTCGAAAATGGCATTACTGAGGGATCCAAGATTAAGGATTACAATCACACTCCAACTGATTCATCAGAAGATCTTGATCTTGGTAGTTCAAAAGCTTCATTTGAGCTCCTTCCATTGGCACCATGTGAAGTAATCATATTTCCACAACTCTTTACCACTTTTGAATCAATTTTCTTTTATATATTTTGAAGTTAAATCAATAAACTTTTTTTTATCTATTTTCTTCAGGACAATGATGACCATAGAGATGAAGGTGAAGAAGGGTATGAGAATCAGAGGGAGGAACTGATGAAAGCAAAGAGGGAAGTGGAGATGATGAAGATGGAAAACGAACGCAAGAGTAAAGAATGTGAAGAAGCTTTGAAGTCTTTAAGGGAACTTCAAAACGAGCTAATGAGAAAATCAATGCATGTTGGATCACTTGGTATTAATCTTTTATTCAAGTGAGTTGCTAAATTTTTCGAATTTGCAGCATTTCATTTCGTTGTTTTTGGCAGCTTTTGCAGTTGAGGGTCAAGTGAAGGAGAAGAGTAAATGGTTCTCATCCTTAAGAGATATGTCAAGAAAACTAAAGGTACCAAATACGATCCCATTCGCTATTATACAAAAATGTTGTGGATCAAATTCGATACAATTCTTGTATTGAATTATTTCTGGAAACAGATAATGAAAATGGATCAAATCAAGCTACTAGAGGAAGGAGAGGCTTACAAAAAGTGTGCTGCTGATATGAGTGAAATGAGTTCTATCATCCAATCAAGAAGTAAATTCTACATTCTATTGCTCTTAGCTCTTAATCGTCCACATTATTGGTTTAATTTAAAGAAATGAATTTAATTCATGTTCTTCGCTTAATAGTTGATGAACACGTTAAACAACACGAAGATCTTAAGATCAGATTCAGTGAAGGTGCTAAAGAAAGGAAAGAGCTCTACAACAAGATCCAAGAGTTGAAAGGTTGGATTTTCAGTCTATTTTTGGCATATAATCCGTGGTCCGTGGGTCAGGTTATGGGGAAAACCTCAAAAAAAAACAGAAAACTAAGGAACCCCCTGGTGCATACAAGTAATTTGTAACATGCACACGTGCATATGCACATGTGCATAATAAAAATCAAATACCTACCTGTATGCACAAGTGCACACCGTCCAGATGAAGGGCTATCAGGGTATTCCTTGGTTTTCAATTTTTTGAGGTTTTCCCATGAACCTCCCTCTATAATATGTTATATGTCAAGAAAACTGTATTGAACTTATGATCATGATCGGTTTTTGCAGGGAATATTAGGGTATTTTGTCGGTGTAGGCCGTTAAACTCAGAAGAGATTGCTGAAGGAGCTTCAATGGCATTTGATTTTGAAGCTTCCAGGGATGGTGAACTTAGAGTTAAATCAAGCGTAGCATTTAAACGAAACTTTAAGTTCGATGCAGTCTTTAGTCCGCAAGCGAACCAAGGTAACTAACGTCTAGTTATACAATAAAGTTTCTGTCTTTGATGTTTATTAACCGACATTTTTATAGTTGATGTTTTTGAGGAAACGTCCCCATTTGCAACCTCGGTTTTGGATGGATACAATGTGTGCATATTTGCCTACGGACAAACTGGGACCGGAAAAACGTTTACTATGGAGGGCACAGATGAAGCCCGAGGAGTTAACTTTAGGACACTTGAAGAGTTGTTTCGTGTGATTGATGAGCGTAAGAATCAAGTCCAGTATGAAATAAGTGTCAGCGTTTTGGAAGTTTACAATGAACAAATACGCGATTTATTGCTTCCGAGTTCACAGCCAGGAGTTGCTGCAAAGAGGTAGGCCGATGTTTTTTCACTTGGTTGTGTTTATCCATGTTACAGTCCCAGATCGTCTATACTTGACACTCTCTTTAATATATGTTGGAACCCTTCTTCACTCGACAAAACAGAACAACTGTTAAGTGTTTGGTAAAAGAAAACTGGCCAGTACAGATCAGATAAAATGACCAATTTACCCCTAATGAGTTGTTATATTTTTTATATATTTGATTAGTTTATCTAATCTGTTAAGTTATAATAGAATAAATATTTTCAATAACAAAATATCTCATTAGAAATGACACCAAAATAAAAAATTTATGTAGTTTCCAATTTCTATTTTATACACTTTCTATATTTTTTATTATTAATATTTAATAAATTACATAGATTAACCAAAATATAGAAACCGTATTAAAATAGTATTTTGAGAACAGTAAATTGAAAGTTTAAAGAGTATAAAATAAAATAAATAAAATGTAAAGAGGGAGATATTTTTGATGTTTTGAAAGAGAATTAAGTTTTATTTTGAGGGTATATTGAATATTGATAAAACATAGGTTTGTTACAGCTTGTTTCAGGGGTGAGGTGTGATCCAACTTGTTCCACTCTTTCCATGTCTAATCCACATAAAAGTCCTGCCAACAGGAACAGTGATCCCTGTTCTATTCTGTTCTATCCAGTGTAGTGTACCAAACGCACCCTAAGGGCTCTTTTGGAGAGCATTCAATTGGGTTCTATATATTTCTCACAGTCCAAATTGGGGTTCTAAATGGCATAACATTGGTTTTGTGTAGGCTTGAAATAAGACAAGTTGGTGAAGGGTTGCACCATGTTCCTGGGCTGGTGGAGTCACGGGTGACCAACATGGGTGAAGTTTGGGAAGTTCTGAAAACCGGAAGTAATGCAAGGGCGGTTGGGTCAACCATCGCTAACGAGCATAGTAGTCGTTCCCATTGGTCAGTCTTGTTTCTTGTTTTCTTGATCAACTTTTGAATGCCTTTATTGAATTCGGTTAGCCACTTAGCCTTTTCGGGTGCAGTATACATTGTGTCATGGTTAAGGGGGAAAATTTGGTAAATGGCGAATGCACAAGGAGCAAGCTTTGGCTCGTTGATCTAGCAGGAAGCGAAAGGGTAGCTAAGACGGAAGTACAAGGGGAAAGACTCAAAGAAACCCAAAATATAAACCGATCGCTTTCTGCACTTGGAGATGTTATATCTGCTTTAGCAACTAAAAGCCCACATATTCCTTTTAGGTACCCAAAAATGAAAATTTCTCGGGTTTTTGAGACTAAACATTTTCAGTCGATTAATGGGTTTCTATTTATGGTTTCTGCAGAAACTCCAAGCTCACTCACTTGCTTCAAGATTCTTTAGGTACTACTTCAAGAATAAAGTTTCTATTTTTAGAAAGTTGTAATATGAACAATGCCTGATGATGTGTGTGTTTAGGTGGAGACTCCAAGACTCTAATGTTTGTGCAGATCAGTCCCAACGAGAACGATTTAAGCGAATCACTTTGTTCCCTCAACTTTGCAAGCAGAGTTAGAGGAATCGAGTTGGGTCCCGCAAAGAAGCAGATCGAAAGCTCGGAAGTTTTAAAATACAAACAAATGGTAAATCTTGGTGTCAATCTGTTACATACTTCGAGAAATCGAATAGAATCATAGAACCCTTCATAGTTTTTTTTAATCTTTTTAGGCCGAAAGATACAAACATGAGATGAAAAGCAAAGATCTACAAATCAAGAAAATGGAGGATAACTTTCATGGTCTAGACATGAAGTTAAAAGAAAAAGAATTGAAAAACAAGAATCTGCAAGATAAGGTATGCAAGAATCAAGATAGATTCTTTATTAATTATTTATCATCAAGAATGAGATTAAGATCATAAACTGATTTGGGTTTTTGGTTTTTCAGGTTAAAGAATTGGAATCACAACTTTTGGTAGAGAGAAAACTCGGACGCCAACACGTTGACACCAAGATCGCAGAACAGCAAATGAAGCAACAACAACAGCAAGACGAGCCAAGTTCAAGACCTCCACTCGCACCTAAACTCATGAAAAACTTTGAAGAAACCAAAGACAACATCGTTCAACCACCACTTGTTGAAAAAACCACCACCACCTACAACCACAAGTTGCCGCCACCCTTTCCGCCAGCAAGAGATCTGGTCAACCTTGATGACTGCATAGAAAAAGAAAACAACAACCCATATTTGCCAGAACAATTTACAGTTCCAAAACGAACAGGCAGAGCCTCCATATGCACCACCACTTCACAACGAGTTCCGGTGAGATCAGTGGTCCCACGAAGAAACTCTTTGATCCCTTTACCACCACCGGTTACAACCAGATTGTGCCCATTACCATCAATAGAAGGTGATAATGAGAATGTGGATATGGAGTCCCCATTGGCTACAGATAGTCCGAAAAGAAGCAATGGGGGAGGAAAGAAGCTGATGAGTGCATTGAGACGAAGCATCATCCATAAGAAAAACCAGATGAAATCGCCTATGATGATGCATCAGCCACCACAGATACGAAGAGTAGGTGGTTTAAATGTGGCGGTGGAGCGGGTTAGGGTGTCGATAGGCAGTCGAGGGCGGATGGCTCATAGAGTTGTTAGCAATGCAAGAAGAGGAAAACAGCAAAACTATATGGAAAAGGAGAGAAGATGGAATACTGGGAAGGGGGGACTTTGAAGAGTTGAAAAAAACTTGTGTATGTACACATTTCTGGGGTTGGTTTCTTTCTGCTGAAGAATTGACAAAAAGATTAATTTTTATTATAGTGATTAATGTAGATAGTTTGCATTTGTGGGTGTGATTGACTGTGGATTTAATGGAAACTTGTTTTGGTTGATGTTAAATTCATAATTCAAGCAACATTTATTCATTTCTTTATTGAAAACAAGAAACGAATAACTATAAACCACACTGAATTTATCTGGGCTGATGATCGAAACTAATGTTGAAAATAGTCTTTTGAAGGGTTTTATGTCATCCTAATTTTGGAATTTGGATCTTGTTTGCTATGGATTAATAGTTCAAAATCTTGGGCCTATTATTGGAAACCCAAACCAAAACTTTCAAGGCATAATGGTTTTGGAGTCGAGTCTAAAGATGGCAAATTATCGGTTCTGAGCCAGTTTCAAATCGGTCTTTTCATAATTGTCCCGGTCCCAATCAAAAATCTTACGACCAATCTTAGGTATGGTAATCGGTCTAGGCCTTCAGCCCCAACCCAGTTTTTACCAAAAAAAAGGTCACTAATGTTTTTCTAATTACAATTTTTGAAACTTAGAATCGAAATACACTTTAAATAAAGCATTTACCTGAAAATTTATAAAAAAAAACTTAGAAAGTCTTGAAAAAATTGTATTATAATAGAAAAAAACTTTTTAAAATTGAAAAATCGATCCTATACAAAGTTATCTCAGGTTATACATTGAAAATTCATAAAATTTACAAAAAGTTTCGGATTTCGGGCCGTAACCTGTCAAGGCTAGGTTAGGCCCAATTTATCCGCTTCTAGTCAAGTGGTTGAACTTCAAAAAACCAAAAAACCATAACACATCACCCTGGTCTTAAGAAATCGAAAACCAATCAAAACTGATAAAAGTTTATTTGGGTAAAAAGTTGGTTATTAGCAATCCAAACTCTCAATTGGCCATAAAGTTGATAAAAGTATATTAGATATAGCAAAGTGCTCTTTCATTAATTAATCCATTAGCAATTTGTATTAGATATAAACCACATGATAATAGTTGTCATGGTTTTGGAAGTACATACAACAATTATACATATCTCATTTCTTTGGTTTATAGATGGAAATTATATTATATGCAACTAACAAAACTGTAAGCAAGTTGGGGGGGGGGGGGGGGGGGTTCTTAAATCATTGGTTTGATAATTCTTATTATTGGGAATCCATCTATAATTAAACCTTCTTCATCTCTTACATTTTTATATTCATGTTGGTAAATGTTTAATGATTGGCTAGAGTTGCCAAACCACATAAATTATGTTTTATATGCTACCATTCTGATTATTAATTAAAAGTGATTATAAAAATAAAAAAACATATAACTATACATAGAAATTAGGTTATTCGAACGTTATAAATTAATCAATAGTCAGGTATATTCATTGTTCTAAAAGGCGCGTCGTAAAATCGTCATGGCTTAAGTTTGTATCTCATGTCATGTTAAGCATGTGGCACGTCATGGCCTAATACGCGGTTTTTATTACGCAACTTTTGATTTTCCTTTACGTTTTAATGTCTTGTTTGGAAGCTTTTAATGTATAAAACCTAATTTAACCTTCTTATTATCATTGACTCATTTGAGTAATAATACAAAAACGTATGTTTTATATATAAAATATCATGGCTCCTAAGACTTGAGGCTTGGCTTCGCTGCCATGCGATTTAGAACCTTAGGTATAATCTAAAATTTTAATCTTGTATGCAATTTTTATTATTATTATCAAGTATATATATATATATATATAGAGAGAGAGAGAGAGATGATAAATAAAAGAACATTTATATATATAAAAGGAAGAACCACATGTAATGATGTGGCACACTCTTAGTGTAGTATTTTTCATATGAATTTTCTTGGATTTTTTATTTTCAAAAATATTTCATTTGTTAAAGACTTTTCTATCCTTAATAAGAAAATGAATGATCTACTATGAATGGGGGTTCTTTGGTAAAATTATATTCATCTTGCATTTATAATATTATTTAATATCATAATGACCAACTTATCATTTTCTCCCCCATGCCTTCTTGAATTCTCACCCTTTCGGTTTTCCTCTCTATTCATTCCTTGAAATACATGCCAAAAAAGTCATCCCTACCACAAAGTTCAAACCTCTTCATCGAGATTTCAAGTTTGCATTTTTTAAAGTTACAGGTTTGTATGAAAATTGTACACCCTCTTAATTCTCACGCTCTTCATCTCTCAACTTCCTCCTCTCTATTCAGTTTTACTTTTGACGTTCTTGATATATTGGTTTTGTTTTTGTTTGGCTTTTGGTGGATTATCTTTTGGTTTCTCAAGAGTTTCATACTTATTAAAGGTAAATAGGTAATATAATCTCCCTTTTCTCTTGATTTATGCACATTTAGTAGTCAAATACCTTGACATCATTATTAAATATTGAAAAATGTAATTATTCATTTAACCGCCATAAAATATTCGACATTACAGGTTATTTGGTATTCTCTGCTAACATCTGCAATTGATGAGTGTATCCACCTTGACATGCATATGGATCGAGCGGCACGAAAAAACTTTGATTTGAGAATGAAACAAGAAAAGGATGCATTACAAATTTAGCATTTCCATGTATAAAATTGTTATAGCATCAGAATTCAATTGAATTATTTCTACATTTGTAGCCCGTCTTCTATATTATATTTTTAGTGGAATTTTATGATTATATACAAGGAAACTATCTATTATTTATACTCACGAAGTGAGAGGTTAACCCTTATTTAATTGATCTCCCTTCGATGAGAGAGATCACTCCTCAATTATCTAATAGGTCATTTTACCTTACAAGGTCTTAAATCATATAATCCTTTTATTCCATTTACAACATCCTTATATCTTAACAATTTCATGTCTCTTATTTGTCGGGTTAAGTTTGGATATTTGGTTATACAAAGTAGAAGAGAGAGCTTCGTAATTTGAATGTGAAGCATTTTATTTTACGATTTGGTTGGATAAAAATGTGGTTGTTTAGATGGGATTTTAAGGGCATACAATACTAACAAACTAATTTAATAAATTATGATGCAAAACAAGGTTTATAAACTAAACTGAGAAGGTTAACTTTGAGCATAATGTTTAATATTGTGTATATACACTTACTATTAACCATTTTTATAAATGTTTAACTTTGACACTAAAACATTATTAGGCTTACACAAAATGAAAAGTTAAAATCTCTTTATTAAGGAGAAACAATTCCTATAAGTGAAAAAAAGATTATGTTCACTTATGACCTTTTAAAAAATGGTTCCAATATACAATATAATATATTACGATTCATTTTATTAACCGTCAATTTACGAATTACACTTATCATAAAATGGTTACCTATTTTTTAACCAAACAAATTTCGTCAACGCGCAACGCGCGGTGCCACGCACTAGTTCTTATTATTGGGAATCCATCTATAATTAAACCTTCTTCATCTCTTACATTTTTATATTCATGTTGGTAAATGTTTAATGATTGGCTAGAGTGCCAAACCACATAAATTATGTTTTATATGCTACCATTCTGATTATTAATTAAAAGTGATTATAAAAATAAAAAAACATATAACTATACATAGAAATTAGGTTATTCGAACGTTATAAATTAATCAATAGTCAGGTATATTCATTGTTCTAAAAGGCGCGTCGTAAAATCGTCATGGCTTAAGTTTGTATCTCATGTCATGTTAAGCATGTGGCACGTCATGGCCTAATACGCGGTTTTTATTACGCAACTTTTGATTTTCCTTTACGTTTTAATGTCTTGTTTGGAAGCTTTTAATGTATAAAACCTAATTTAACCTTCTTATTATCATTGACTCATTTGAGTAATAATACAAAAACGTATGTTTTATATATAAAATACCATGGCTCCTAAGACTTGAGGCTTGGCTTCGCTGCCATGCGATTTAGAACCTTAGGTATAATCTAAAATTTTAATCTTGTATGCAATTTTTATTATTATTATCAAGTATATATATATATATAGAGAGAGAGAGATGATAAATAAAAGAACATGAAAAAGGTCAAATTATGTGATTCTATGCTAAGTTCACGTTTAAAATCACATGATTACGGCCAGGTCGCATACACACCTTGGGTTCCGTTGAAAAGTTGGGGTTAACGTGAGAAACGTGAGAAACGTGAGAAGTGGTTATCAACCATTGGATGAGATCCATCGAGATAAGATGCACTGAGATGCACCAGATCAATTCCCTTCAAAGTCACAATTAATGGGATGACATTTAATTAAAAGTTATCAACGGTTCAGATCCACTTCTTACGCTAATCTCAACTTTCACACAATCTTTCACTTGTATATATATATATATAATACTAAAATTAAAATTAAAATTATGTAATAAGGATGGATACATTGCACCTTGGAAAAAGATGTTCAATTATACACTCATTTAAACTAGTTTTTTTATTCCTCACTCTCTTGTTCTCGTGCATGAATATGTCTCCAAAACAATTAAATGTCTTTTCTACATTTATTATGGCTTAACCACCAAGTTTCCAACACAAACTTTTATTCTCCTCAACAAATTATCCATTTTTACCCAAAAAAATGAAATAAATATTCCCATCGTGTAAAGCATCCAATTATTTATATATATATATATATATATATATATATATATATATATATATATATTTATCCATATTAATAAGATTCCTTAGATTCTTACCATTGTTTTTTTAAGGGTGTCCTAAGCTATGCCTAGATTAATCCCCTGACAAATTATGACTGTAAAACATCAACTCTGATTAAAGCTCAGTGACCACAAGTTGTGTACGCCTGGATTCGATCCATGAGCAGATGCGATATTACACCACATTCCTCTAGGGTCTTGACCAGTACGCCACAATACTTGTGATTTTCTCACCAATGTTTGTGTTACTTAAACCGACATTCTCGTCGCACACTCGTACCACTAAATAACGAAGCCGGGAGCGGAAGGAGGGACTTGAACCCTCAATTGTTAAAACAAGGTTTGAGAGCTCTTAAAGCATCTTTAAGAGGCTCCCAGCATAACATCTGACGTAAAAAATCTTAAATCCAAATATTGCGTCTGCCGTCTGGATATTTTCTGCGAGGCATCCTAAATAATTACAAGTTCTAAAAATATTAAATGACTTGTTATCATTTTTTTAATTACAAGATGATGAGTCATGCTAAATTTTTTTAAAATTCTACCTTTTGGTTTTTTCATCTATTTTTTTATATGTATATATATACGGTCAAGTTCGGGGAAAAATCCTAAATAAATAAAAAACCGAAAAACCACGAAAATATGGAGGAAAAAGTATATCAATATGGATGTCAAATTAACGAGAAAAATATGATCGTTTATTTGGTGTAATTTATTTCGTTCGAATTTTGTTTATTTTTCGTGTAACACCCCATATTATTTCTTGTTGTTTCTTTTATAATAAATGAGAATTTGGTGGCCAAAGTGTGAAACTTGAAACTTATGTGCCAAGGGGGTGATTTGAGGAAGCTAAAATAAGATGAAAAACCCTAAACTATTTCATTTCTTTTGGTTCATACGATTTGGGAGGAGAATGGAGATAGGAGGAGAACCCCAATTGGAAGAGTGGTGGAAAGAGTTGCAACATATGATTTGAGTTATCACCATCAAGGTATGATCTCTCATTTCTTCTTCTTCTTCTTCTCTATGTTTGGCTAGTCTAGCAATTGGTTTGGGGAAATTGATAATCCATTTGTTGGTTGAGTCTTAATCAATAAGAAAGAAGGCAAGTGATTTTGGGATTGATTCCCTATGAGTTTTGACCATTTCAGTAAGGAACTTCATCTTGTTTGCTTAGTAATCTCCATTTTCTATGGTTTGAGTTCTTGAGTTTTGGGGTTTGAATTCATGAATCAATAGATGGATTTGATGGATTTTTGCATTGTTTTAAATGTTGGTTTATGATTCTTAATGGTTTTTGTGTCTAAAATATCGATTTGGGAGACTTAGAACTGATTTGGGGAAGTTTGGGGATGAGAACCCTTGGGTTTGGGAAGGAAAAATCGTGAAGGGGAAGACCAGTGTTGTGCGCGTCTGGCTGCGCGTGTGGAGGCGCGCCACCAGGGGCGCCAAACCCTGTCCCCCAAACCTTGTTTCTGTTTCGCTGTTCGTTTGGGTCTAGGATCGAGGCGTCGATTGGGGGTTTGGTCTTAGAGATTATTGGGAATGTTTTGGGATGTAACTAGATGGTTTAACACCATTTTTGTGGCGCCAATTCAGGTGTTCGGTTTGAGCTAAAATGTGTCCCGGAGCGTGTATCGAGGTGCTAAGGCTAAGGTGAGTTCCCTTATCTTCTTTGTGTGAATAAAATGTTTTGCGAAAAGTTTTCATAACTGATTATGCTTACGAGCATGATGACATGTGATATGCATTAATTAGTAATGCATATTAGGTCTTTTTACTTCCGCTTTGAGTCGTTTTATCTTTAATATCCCTAACTTTGAGTCCTTTTATTTACTTATTTTACACTTTGTTGTTTATTGGAGCTAAAGTAGTGGATAACCTGTTTTATAACTTAAAATGGCTAATTTGTAGTGTTTTTGGCAGTTTTAATAGTGCAGACTTATGCTGCAGCATGGCAACAGCATGGAGCAGCAGGCAGCTTACTCAATCAGGACCTTGGAGCTTATTTTGGACAAAACAGCAGGGCCTTTTTGTTGCTGGTTTTTGAAGCTTCTAGAAGAAAAACAAATCTAGCCATATCTCAGTAGTTTTTGTGTTAGGTATTATTTTTGAACAACTTGTGTACCCTTTGATAGGAAATTACCTTTTTGCCCCTCCCTTTCCTCTAGTATATAAGGAAGGGATGGGGAGGCTTAATGGAAAAGAGCTGATATCTCATATATGATATATATTTTAGATATCTTAGTTAACTTGTGATACAATCGTGTGATATGAGAATTCAAGGAAGTGACAACCCTTGAATTTGATGTTGCAATCTAATTAAAGTAGTTACCTCTTACATTTCTTGTTCTTTTATTTCTTGTCTTTATATTTATTGTCTTTCATTTATTGCAATTTACATTCCGTCATTTATTTCTTGCAATTTACATTCCGTCATTTACATTTCCGTCATTTACATTTATGCAATTTAATTATCGTCATTTATTGCTTTCTTTACTTTCCGTTATGAGTAGCTAATTTTAATAGTTCGGGTGTGAAACGGAAAGGTGGGATTTTAAACCAAAGAAAGGTGGACGTTGTTTCGTAATAACAACGTTCCATCATTTCATTCAAGTTTTATAAAACCAATGACACTTCTTGACGAATTGATCACTTGCTAAAGTGTTAAAGTGTCGTGGACTTAGAGATAAGCCACTGAATGCACGTCAGTTTGAATGATATGGGAAGTAGACTTGAGAGAGTTACTGATAAAGTGACAGTTATCATCCATGTTTTTCTAAACTGATTTATTCTCGACAAGTGGTCACCAATCTAAGGTGTTAAAGTGTAGTGGATTTAGAGATAAACCACTTGGAACACACCAACTTGAATGATATGGGAATCGGCTCGAGAGAGCGGTTTTTGATACAAAGAGATTTGGTCGTCCATATATTTTGAGAACTTTATCCCCCACTATAAATAGCTGGAGACTACACAGAGATGTGTCTAGTTGAATCTAAACAGTAGTGGGAATAATGAAGTCCGAGAGGAATACTCTCAAAATAGATGGTGGATCTAGTTATGACAAAACTGCATGCTGCAGCATCCCTGCAGCATGGCCCGCTAGAATTTGTGTTTAAGTCCCACCTTAAAGTTTTACACCCGTGCTAGCTTTATTCTCTGTTAACATAATCAAAGTGACAATCCAAACAATCAAATCAATCTCTTCCGAATTCGCCATCTGAAATCATTTCCTTCTTCTACTTTTTATTTAACTTTTTACTCCAATCTCTGTGGGAACGATATCTGGTATTTTACCAATTTATTACTTGAAAGACGATATTAGATCTCACCGTATACTTGCGTTGAGGTTTAAGTAGCACACGTCTATAGGTGTATTCTAAGCACTGTCAAGTTTTTGGCGCCGTTGCCGGGGATTGGCAAAGCTAAAAGTTATAAAAAGTTTTAAAAAGAATTGATTTTTCTAGCACCGGTCGTTGTGGTTGTAGTGTATGCCAAGAATCCAACGTGGGGAACTTTTTGAGTTAGATCCTGACATAGAAAGAACCTTTCATCTTAGACGGAGGTTACAAAGAGCTTCAAGTTCTATGGATCCTCCCGATATGGATGCACCACCCGGATTTGAGCGTAGACATCTACAACCATTCGTTGCAGAACCACAACCACCAGGCGTAGAAATACGACCACCACCTCTAGTGAACCAAATGAGACCACCAGACTTAGGAAATCCTAGAGCACGCCATAATTTTGAAAACCCACCACCAGTTTTTGGTAACCCACCAGTTTTTGGAAATCAACCCAATTTCAGAAATCCGCCACGTTTTGGAAATCCACAAAATCAAGATTTTCAAGAGCACCACATTCATAATGAAGATAATTATGAGGAGGAATCTCATGGTAACAATGATCAAAATGAACCATTAAATATCATTGATCTTGCAAACTCGAAAAATGGGAGAATCATGGACTATGCAATTCCTAATTTTGAGCAATTAAATTCAGGAATTGTAAAGCCTCACATGGATACAACACATTTTGAACCAAAACCCATTATGTTTCACATGTTGCAAGCCAATGGTCAATTTGCCGGATTCCCATCGGAAGATCCACACTCACATTTAAAATCTTTTAAAGAGATCACCGATGTGTTTCTGATTCCTGGAGTATCTTCTGATGCTCTAAGACTCACACTGTTTCCTTTTTCGTTAAGGGATCGGGCAAAGATTTGGTTTAATTCATTGACGCCAGGTTCTATACCATCATGGGCTGACATGGCAGAAAAGTTTTTGAGAAAATATTTTCCACCTACCCGGAAGGCTAAGTCCCGAAACGAAATTTGCATGTTCAAACAAATGGACGATGAAGCAATTCCCGACGCATGGGAAAGGTTTAAGGAATTATTAAGGAAATGCCCTCACCATGGCATTCCCTACTGTATTCAACTCGAGACGTTTTACACTGGACTTGATTCCAATGCAAAACAAATGCTCGATGCGACATCAGGAGGGGCCTTTACTTCCAACACCTATAACACCGGGTATGAAATTCTTGAAAAGATTTCCACAAACAATGGGCATTGGGCTGATCCAAGGGCACCAACTACCAAGAAGACTGCTGGAATGCATGATTTAGATGCTTACACTGCGTTGACAGCCCAGCTTGCTTCTATGACCAATATGCTTGAAAACATAACTACCGGTCAGGGAACACAGCCGACTGCCATTACTCCTACTCCAGCTGTTCTCTCTGTGCAATGTGTTTGTTGCAGTGGAGACCATTCTTTTGAACACTGTCCTCAAAATTCTGAATCAGTTAACTATGTTCATAATAGGAATGGTCCTTACTCTAACAATTACAATGCCAGTTGGAAACAACATCCAAATTTTTCATGGACCAGTCCAAGTTTAAACCCACCTGAGCATAAGCAACAAGGAAATTCCAATTTTCAAAACCAACATCATGCCAGCAGTTCTCAAAATTACCAAAACAACCAAAATCATCAGAATCAGAATTTTCAAAACAACAAACCATCTTTTCAAAACAAATCCTCTTCACAAGCTGAACCTTCTTTGGAAGCAATGCTGAAAAGCTTTATCACCCAAACCAACACTGCAATTAACCAAACCAACACTTCCATAAGAAACCTTGAAACACAAGTTAGTCAACTTGCTCTCAGTCAAAACAACAGACCAACCGGGACTTTGCCAAGTAACACAGAAATCCCAAGGCACCCTGGTAAAGAGCATGTAAAAGCTGTGACACTTAGGAGTGGGAAAGACTTAGAGAAAACCCAAGCTGAAATAGAAAAACATCCAAAGTCCAAGTCTAATACTACATCATTACCCACCATCCTAGAAGAACCATATCCTAAGGACTTAGAGCCAAAAACCCCAATCCCAAAGGAAGACACAGTAGAAATTGAAGTCAACAAACCCAAAGATGTTGTCAAAGAAAACATAACACAAAGTATCAATGATACAAATTTGAGGGTGGAGGAAGTCCACCCTAAAAGCTCAACACAAACAAAGAAAGCCATTATTGAACCAATTCCTCCTTATGTTCCTTTTCCCCAAAGGTTAAAGAATAATAAGGAAGAATTGCAATTCAAGAAATTTTTGGATGTGTTTAAACAATTGCATATCAACATACCCCTTGTTGAAGCAATCGGGCAGATGCCCAGTTATGCCAAATTTCTTAAAGACATTTTAAGCAAGAAAAAAAAGTTGACTGAATATGAAACTGTGGCCATGACTGAAGGGTGTAGTGCTCTCTTAACCAACAAAATTCCACCTAAACTCAAAGATCCAGGGAGTTTTACCATTCCATGTTCCATAGGTGGGAAAGAAGTTGGAAAAGCCTTATGTGATTTGGGAGCAAGTGTCAATCTTATGCCTTTGTCTATTTTTCAAGAGTTTAGGTATAGGAGAAGCTAGACCAACCACTGTCACACTCATCTTAGCTGACAAAACCATTGCCTATCCTAAGGGTAAAATTGAAGATGTCTTAGTTCAGGTTGACAAATTCATCTTTCCTGCTGACTTTATCATCTTAGATTTTGAGGCTGACCAAGATATTCCTATTCTATTAGGAAGACCTTTCTTAGCCACTGGAAGAACTTTGATAGATGTCCAAAAGGGAGAGTTGACCATGAGACTTCAAGATCAAAAAGTCACATTCAATGTCTTCAGTTCCATGAAATACCCTGATGATATAGAAGAATGTTCTGGCCTTAGTGTGATTGAAAACCTGTGTAATGAGGAAGGAGTTAAGGAAATATGTAGGTTGGAAGAAGAGGATGATGAGGAATATGATGATGATGAGAAGATTATAGAGGAGACTGTTGCTAAGTTTGAATCTTTGGAGCCTAGTGAACAAAAGACTTTCACACCATCAATCATTTCACCACCTGACCTGGAGTTGAAACAACTCCCATCCCATTTAAAGTATGTTTTTCTAAAAGATGAGAACAAACTGCCTGTCATCATTTCATCCTCTTTAGAATTGCATCAGGAAAAGAAGTTAGTGGATTTGTTGAAATTACACTCAAAAGCCATAGGATGGACCATTGCTGACCTTAGAGGGATTAGTCCCTCCATTTTTCAACATAAGATCATCTTAGAAGACAAGAATTTCACATCCATTGAACCACAAAGAAGGCTAAACCCTGTCATGAAAGAAGTAGTGAAAAAGGAAGTGTTAAAATGGTTAGATGCGGGAATCATTTTTCCTATAGCCAGTAGCTCTTGGGTTAGTCCTGTCCAATGTGTCCCTAAGAAGGGAGGTTTTACTGTAGTAGCCAATGAAAAGAATGAACTCATCCCAACTAGAGTAGTTTCGGGATGGAGAATTTGCATGGACTACCGTAAGCTCAACACAGCTACACAAAAGGACCATTTCCACTACCATTTGTTGACCAAATGTTAGACAGGTTAGCCGGAAAAGAATATTACTGCTTTTTGGATGGATATTCCGGTTACAATCAAATAGCCATTTCACCCTAGGATCAAGAAAAGACCACCTTCACTTGTCCCTATGGTACTTTTGCCTTTAGGAGAATGCCCTTTGGTCTCTGTAATGCTCCTGCAACTTTTCAAAGATGTATGATGTCCATATTTTCTGATATGCTTGAAGATTCCATTGAAATATTTATGGATGATTTTTCTGTATATGGCTCATCTTTTGATAATTGCTTGGAAAACTTGAAAAAGAGTCTAGAAAGGTGTGAAAAAACGGATTTAGTCCTAAACTGGGAAAAGTGTCATTTCATGGTCAAAGAAGGAATAGTTCTTGGGCACTTGATTTCAAAAAGGGGAGTTGAGGTAGACAAAGCCAAATTGGAAGTAATTGAAAAACTACCTGAACCAACCACTGTAAAAGGAATTAGAAGCTTTCTTGGTCATGCGGGATTTTACAGAAGGTTTATAAAAGACTTTTCAAAAATCTCAAAACCTTTGTGTTTGCTTTTACAAAATGACCACAAATTTGATTTCAATGATGAATGTAGAAATGCATTCATTACTTTAAAGAAATCTTTGATAACTGCTCCAGTGGTTGTGGCTCCAGATTGGGAAAAACCTTTTGAAATCATGTGTGATGCAAGTGACTGGGCTGTAGGAGCTGTCTTAGGTCAAAGGAAAGAAAAAGTGTTTCATTCAATTTATTATGCAAGTAAAACTTTGAATGACGCACAAATCAACTACACAACAACTGAAAAAGAACTCTTGGCTGTAGTATTTGCTTTTGAGAGATTTAGATCATACTTAGTGGGAACAAAAGTCATTGTGCATACAGATCATGCTGCCATTAAGTACTTAATCTCTAAGAAGGATGCCAAACCTAGGTTGATTAGGTGGGTTCTGTTGTTGCAAGAGTTTGACCTAGAGATTGTGGATAGAAAAGGAGTAAACAACCAAGTAGCAGACCATTTGTCTAGGTTAGAGAACCTAATGGAAAAGAAAGGGGAAGGAGATATCATTGAAACCTTCCCAGATGAGAAAATCTTGATGCTGCAACATTCATCCAGCATCCCTTGGTATGCTGATTTTGCAAACTACTTATCATGTGGCATCAAACCTCCTAATTGTACTGGCCATAAGCTTAAAAAGTTTTTTCATGATGCTAAGTTTTATCTTTGGGATGACCCTTTTCTGTTTAGAATTGGTGCAGATCAAATCTTGAGAAGGTGTGTTCCAGAAAATGATGTGGCATAAATCATACACCCTTGCCACACTTCAGCATATGGAGGTCACTTTGGAGGCCAGAGGACAGCAGCTAAGGTAATACAATCTGGATTCTATTGGCCCACTCTCTTCAAAGATGCCCACAACTTTGCACAAAGATGCAATGAATGTCAAAGAAGTGGCTCCATTTCTAAAAGAAATGAGATGCCATTAAATGGGATATTGGAAGTAGAGTTGTTTGATGTGTGGGGTATAGACTTTATGGGACCCTTTCCACCATCAAACCAATACCAATACATTTTGGTTGCTGTTGACTATGTATCAAAGTGGGTAGAAGCAGTAGCATGTGTTTCAAATGATGCTAAAACTGTGGTGAAATTTCTTCAAAAACAAATATTCACAAGGTTTGGTACCCCCAGGGCACTAATCAGTGATGAGGGTACCCACTTTGTAAACAATTTGTTACAAAAAGTTCTTGAAAAATACAACATTCACCACAGGATTGCTACTGCATACCATCCACAAACTAATGGATTGGCTGAGCTCTCTAATAGAGAAATAAAGTGAATTTTGGAAAAGGTTGTCAAGCCAAACAGAAAAGATTGGGCCTTTCATTTAGATGATGCTTTATGGGCATACATAACCGCTTTCAAAACACCAATCGGTATGTCCCCGTATAAGCTAGTTTTTGGCAAAGCTTGTCACCTCCCTTTAGAGCTTGAACACAAATCATATTGGGCTCTCAAAGAACTAAACATGTGTTTAGATGATGCTGGAACCAAAAGAAAGTTGCAACTTTGTGAAATAGAGGAACATAGGAACATGTCCTATGAAAATGCTAAGCTCTATAAAGAAAAAACAAAAAATGGCATGACAAAAGAATCCTTCACAGAGATTTAAAAGCTGGCCAGCAAGTCCTTTTGTTTAACTCAAGATTGAAACTTTTTCCGGGAAAATTGAAATCTAGATGGTCTGGACCTTTCGTCATCCATAAAGTTTACCCATATGGAGCCATAGAATTAATCAATCCGGAGGATAACACTGTGTTTAAGGTCAATGGGCAAAGAGTAAAAACCTACCATGATCCTGTGACCATCCCAGAGCCTAGCTCTATGGATTTGGTCACATTGTGCTAAAAGCTTCAGATACCCCGTTTGTACATAGCTTTATTAGTTAAATGCTTTCTAGTATAAGTGTCTTTAATTGTTTGTTGAGACGTGCAGTCAGATCACAGAATGAAAGATCAGCATAGCATGCTGCAGCAATCCTTCAGCATGAGCCCTAGTTTTTAAAGCCAAAAAGTCAGTCATTAAATTGGAGAGGGAAAGGTAAGATAAGATCCAAGATTTTTTTTTGGGATACACATGCAAAATATCAGACTTATTTTTCTACACAGTATGGGTCTTGTCTACTGTTCTGAAACATCATTCCCTATTGAAACAACCATTCCCTATTATGGAAAATTTTGGGATCAAAAGGTACTAAAGCCATCCCTAAAGCAAAACCCAGAAATCGATTCTCAGGTACAAACGTACGATCTCCAAATAAAAATATCTCTAACACCCCCATAAGACCCCTGTGTCTTTTCATTTCCAAACAAAAAGAAAACCCATTTCAGCTTTCTTCACTATCATCTCACTTCACCATCCACGATCATCTCACTCCATCTTCCACGACCATCGCCACCACCGACCACCATTCTGCTCCGATAAAACACCACCGACGAATGGCACGCGTAAAGCGCCCCGCCGAACGTGACCCCGCTGATTTCCCTCAGCCACTCCGTCGAAGCAATCGTCGACGAGCATTGGTGCGACCACCGACGAGCCAGGGCTCACCTGAGAGAGTCGACCTCGAAAACGACTCACCACAGCCATTGAACCCCAATCCCGTCGAGCAAAACCCTGAATTAATCGAGCTAAACCCTGGTTTACAAACTCCCATTAACAAAACCCCTCAACCCGAAGGTTCCACCACCACCATCGCAACCTCAGAAGATGTAATCAAAGCCAAGGGCGAAAAAGATGTTCAGTTCAGCAAGCTCAAAGAACCGCAGGTATTTTCTCCCATTTTTCTTGTTGATGGGCATCTCACATCTGTCTCGGATGATGAGACCGAACCCAATCACAACACAGAGGGCATTCCCCTCTGTCTTTCTCCTGAAAAAGAGAAGTCTCCCTCAACAGGGCAGTCTGTTAGTGATAAGTCATGTAGGCCAGAGACTGGACTTGGGGAAATGGATAAATGGGCAAGATTATTAGGTGTTGACATAGACAACATCCAACCAAACCCACCAAGTCCAAAAGCAACAATTCCAGATTTAAACTTTTCCTATGAACAAAATAACATGAGCATGGACTCATCTTCTGAAAATGAGCCCATTATGAGAAAGTTTAAGAGAATTCAGGTTTTATGTAAAATGGCAGCTGAACGGAACAAATACTGTGGGGAGGGAACTTCTAAAAAAAGAAAGAAGGTAGGCAAGAATGTAGGAGAGGATGCTGCAGCATCGCTGCAGCATGAAAAATTGGCCAAAAAGACTGTATCCACCACAGTTCCTGTTAGAACTGAAATAGTGCCAAGGCCTAGGACTGAGAACATGGGATTAAGTGGGATTGAAGCTTATAACATGTTTCAGAAAATGAGGAACAAAATAGGATTGATAGATAAGGGTTTTCACCCTAAAACCATTGCAGAATATAGTTTCATTCGAAATGTTGTGGATGCTCAGGGATTAGGAAAGATGTGTGAGGTCCCTATATCATATAATCTGACCTTGCTTAGAGAATTCTATGCTGAAGTTGCTGTAGCCCAGACATCTGCCATTAGGATTAGAGGGAAAAGTTTCAAGCTGACAGCCAAGAAAATCAACAAATTCTTTGGTTTTGCACCCCCTAAGAGAACTGATTACCGAGAGATGATGAACACTGCCACTGAGGGGGTGTTAGATGAGGTTGCTGCTGTCTTAGGAGTCCCACATTCTCATTGGGACCATCATGCTAACTTTATGCTAAGACATTTCAGGGCATGTGATCTAAAAGCTGATGCAAATGTCTGGATTAATTTCTTAAGGCATACTATTTCACCCACTACCCATGATACCTCAGTATCAGTGGATAGGATGTTTCTCCTTTTTTGTCTTATGCAAGGTAAAACTATAAACTTTGGAAAGGTCATCCTACAGAGCTTAAAGGGAAATGCTACCAACACTAGGGGAAAAATGTATTTCCCTAGCATGATCACAGGGCTGCTAATCCAGATGGGAGTTCCACAATATACAGATGATCAGATTGTGCGAGCATCTGGTGGGACATGGCAAATTGATCTTAAGGCAGTTGCACGGTTGAGAGATAAAAAGGAAAGGGGTGATCAAGACTTGCATGCCATGATTCAGAGCCTGATGGAACAAAAACAGAAAGAATTTTTGGAGAAGATAGACATTCTAAAAAGTGAATTGGCAGCCAAATTGAAGGAAGAAGGGCAGAAGCTGAGAGAGGAATTGAAGGAGACTGACCCATCCAAGAAGCATAGTTTGAAAATCAGAAGTTTGGGACTGAAGATAAGGAGATTGGAAAGAGAGAAGACTAAGCTGCAAGAGGAGAACACGGCATTGAAAACACAACTGGAGACCCATGCCACTGATGCTGCAGCAGGGCCACAGCATGCAATACAGCCTACTCTTAAGGAGTAGGACAGGTTTATCCATATTCCCTTTAGCTCCAATGTTTCGTTTTATTTTCTTATTATTGAGTCTGGGATTGTTTTGTTAATTTTTAGGTTTTTATTTTATTGCATAATGAGCATTGATGATAGACTTGAGCATACTTATATAGCCTAAATAAATTCTAAAGTCCCGTTTCCATATCTAATGATGTAGTTCTTGCTAGAACTAGCATCCTTTTGCTTGGGACTACATTTTGAACCATATCTCACACACATCTAGGAAATGAGAGAGGCCATCATTTGTTCCAAAAAACTAACCACTTGCTTCCACCCATACACTTATCCCATGAACAATGAGGACATTGTTACTTTCTAGTTTGAGGGTAGGGAAGTTCACCATGGTATGTGCATTCTCACAAGAAAAAGAGCAAAGCTCTTCAATTTTTTTACCATTGGTGACCTTTAAGCACTATAAAAGTCCCATAGGGGCTAAGTGCATAGCTGTCAACAACAAAAGAGCACAAAGTGCCACAAAAATTTAAAAAAAAAATCATGTATGTTGACGCAAAGAAAAGAAAAAGGCAAAGTGAGACAAAATGAAGCCAAAAGAGTGAACCTGTTTCTTCAAAGTCCTTTTGATCCTAGATGTGAGATGTGTAGAGCATAACAAAGAGAAAAGGGTACTAGCTTATGGTTCATACTCATTGTTAGATCAAGATCATGGTACTTGGGATTTATGATGGCTATGTTTTGCATGCTTGTTTATATCATTTCTATGTATGCACTTAATGCTCTCATTATGCAAGCTTTTACCAAATTGAGTCATTTTATTTTTGTGTCTTAATTGCTTGGGGACAAGCAACAGTTCTAGTTTGAGGGTGTGATATGCATTAATTAGTAATGCATATTAGGTCTTTTTACTTCCGCTTTGAGTCGTTTTATCTTTAATATCCCTAACTTTGAGTCCTTTTATTTACTTATTTTACACTTTGTTGTTTATTGGAGCTAAAGTAGTGGATAACCTGTTTTATAACTTAAAATGGCTAATTTGTAGTGTTTTTGGCAGTTTTAATAGTGCAGACTTATGCTGCAGCATGGCAACAGCATGGAGCAGCAGGCAGCTTACTCAATCAGGACCTTGGAGCTTATTTTGGACAAAACAGCAGGGCCTTTTTGTTGCTGGTTTTTGAAGCTTCTAGAAGAAAAACAAATCTAGCCATATCTCAGTAGTTTTTGTGTTAGGTATTATTTTTGAACAACTTGTGTACCCTTTGATAGGAAATTACCTTTTTGCCCCTCCCTTTCCTCTAGTATATAAGGAAGGGATGGGGAGGCTTAATGGAAAAGAGCTGATATCTCATATATGATATATATTTTAGATATCTTAGTTAACTTGTGATACAATCGTGTGATATGAGAATTCAAGGAAGTGACAACCCTTGAATTTGATGTTGCAATCTAATTAAAGTAGTTACCTCTTACATTTCTTGTTCTTTTATTTCTTGTCTTTATATTTATTGTCTTTCATTTATTGCAATTTACATTCCGTCATTTATTTCTTGCAATTTACATTCCGTCATTTACATTTCCGTCATTTACATTTATGCAATTTAATTATCGTCATTTATTGCTTTCTTTACTTTCCGTTATGAGTAGCTAATTTTAATAGTTCGGGTGTGAAACGGAAAGGTGGGATTTTAAACCAAAGAAAGGTGGACGTTGTTTCGTAATAACAACGTTCCATCATTTCATTCAAGTTTTATAAAACCAATGACACTTCTTGACGAATTGATCACTTGCTAAAGTGTTAAAGTGTCGTGGACTTAGAGATAAGCCACTGAATGCACGTCAGTTTGAATGATATGGGAAGTAGACTTGAGAGAGTTACTGATAAAGTGACAGTTATCATCCATGTTTTTCTAAACTGATTTATTCTCGACAAGTGGTCACCAATCTAAGGTGTTAAAGTGTAGTGGATTTAGAGATAAACCACTTGGAACACACCAACTTGAATGATATGGGAATCGGCTCGAGAGAGCGGTTTTTGATACAAAGAGATTTGGTCGTCCATATATTTTGAGAACTTTATCCCCCACTATAAATAGCTGGAGACTACACAGAGATGTGTCTAGTTGAATCTAAACAGTAGTGGGAATAATGAAGTCCGAGAGGAATACTCTCAAAATAGATGGTGGATCTAGTTATGACAAAACTGCATGCTGCAGCATCCCTGCAGCATGGCCCGCTAGAATTTGTGTTTAAGTCCCACCTTAAAGTTTTACACCCGTGCTAGCTTTATTCTCTGTTAACATAATCAAAGTGACAATCCAAACAATCAAATCAATCTCTTCCGAATTCGCCATCTGAAATCATTTCCTTCTTCTACTTTTTATTTAACTTTTTACTCCAATCTCTGTGGGAACGATATCTGGTATTTTACCAATTTATTACTTGAAAGACGATATTAGATCTCACCGTATACTTGCGTTGAGGTTTAAGTAGCACACGTCTATAGGTGTATTCTAAGCACTGTCAACATGATTAAACTTTTTGAAAGGTTTTATTGTACATGACATGGAAATGTTTACAATTGCATGCAAATTGTTTATACGTTCATTTATACGTAAATGTTGATTGCATATGCTTGTGATGATGTTGTTATGTGAGGAGTCGGGTTGCACAGTGGGAAACTATTATTGATGCCCGAATGTCGTGCCTGGCTTTGTAAGGTGATGAATGTCGTGCCTGGCTTTGTAAGGTGAATGTCGTACCTGGCTTTGTAAGGTGAATGTCGTACCTGGCTTAGTAAGGAGATGAAAGTTGCGACCACTGTGCTATCCCCTTATGTGGAGTCGAGTATTTAAACTGGGTTTCCGATCATTTTTAATGGTTAAATGTTTTATACTGCTATGCGTGTGAAATTGTTTTTAAAGAGGGAATTCACTAGACCTCATGGTCTAACCCTCGCTTTTCAAAAACTAAAACCATTTTCAGGTGTTAGTCGTGTATGGAGTTTCATCTGATGATGATGGAAGGTCGCGTCAAGGTAGAAGAGCTAGAGGCTAGTGAAGACTTGTAGATTATCGTCGGACTTCCTGTAGTATCTCGGTTGTGAAGGTGTTTCCACTGAGAGTTTAGAGTAGAACTTATGTAAATTACTTGTGTTGGGACCGTTTTTGGTTGTATTATTGTTTAATGTTATTTTATGGAAATTGGGTCATTACAATGGTATCAGAGCCATAGTTTAAGGGATTTAGGTGACCGGATGGGCCTAAACTTAAATTGTGGGGTAGAGTGAGTCACAACTGAGATATAGGAAGCCATTAGGAAAGACCTTAATCGTAAGATATCTTGACAATGGTAGTGAGAACCCTCATGTAAGGTAAATTCAAATCGCATCTGGCCAATGCTATTATGGATTTACAGGTGCATGGGTGTAATCAATCGCTATTGTCGGGATGAGTGGTGAGCGTGGCGGTATGTAGAAGGTTCTAACCTTGTATTTGTTAGCAAAGAGTCGATGTGTCATGGGAGATCCCTTGTGATGTTTGTAACTTCTAGAAGAAGTGTTGTCTGGAATGTCAATGAGATGTCTAGAGGTAAACTCTCTGAGATAGGAAGTGAGAATTATGTTGGCATCTTGAAAACCTTCAATTCAAGATCGAGTGAGGGAATCTAGTCTTGGATTCCTTAGTCAAACGGTTTAGTGGCAAGGTTAATGAATGAAAGAGATCAGTGTTGTTTTGAGGTAAGTATAAGAGTAGAAGGTGAGATAAGTGGTCAATTGTTAAACCATGTTGAGTAGTCGGTCAGGTGGGCTGTGAAGCACTTGTACTACAAGTTGTAGTAAAAGTAAGAAAGCGGTTGTTGGTCATAGTATGGTGTCAGTGAAGAGTTGAAGTGAGTGCAACGGTTGACTTGGTTAGAGTGAATAACCTTCAATTGCATATTGAATTTCATGCATTATGTCATTAAACGTATTACACGAGTTCTTTCATGTTGAAAGCATGTACGGGCATGACAGGTTTTCTTGTTTTGGGAAATAAGTCGACGCGTGCGAGCGTGTGTTTTCTTTAAAGTAAAGGATAAACTTGTTTTACTATACGATAACGCTTTGAACCTAATGCTCTACGAATTATTTCACGCTTTTATCTATAGAAGGGAACCTTCGTTACGAAAATATTGGAAACGTTTTATTGCGAGGTTTTGTTTTATAAACAAAATGAGTATTGACTTGTTATTATTATATGAACGAGTGTTGGAGTTGACAGACCCACTTTGGGTAAGTGATTTCGTTCGAAAATGTTCCAGTCGTATGTGAAAGGATTTCATTGGAGACAACCGTTGTGTCGGCATCGATTTGGATGGACAAGGTTACGAATTATCGTAAGGGTGCCTGTGAGCGATCCTTGTGATCGTTGTGTTTCACTATTCATCTCGAGTGATGTTGTTTCACGCATACTCAAGCTTGTTTTATGATTTTGTATCTATTGCGTTTTTAAAAAGAGTGCAAAATGATTTTAATCGTTGTCACTGTGCATGAAGGCTATGAACTCGCTAGGTCGGGAAGGGTATTACGATTGAGGTTGAGGAAAGGCTTTGGGGAGTGGAATTGTTAGTTGAATAAGATGCGGTCGAGTTATGACCTTAGTGTTTCCGTTAGAGGAAGTGGGTGAATACCGGGAGTCTTGGGCAATGAATTCGGAATGTTGGTATGAGTGTGGTTTGAACTATTGCTTGGTTATGTGAGAATAGTTTTAATCACGGTGAAGTTGAAATGGTCAAAGTGTTTCTGTTGGTGGAATAGTAATCAGTAGCATTACGTTACTTGATGTAATGTTTTCGGTTTTGAGTTGGAGTACTGAGATGGTTTGGTAATTAGATCTTGCGCTAAGAAAGATCTTGTGTTGGTTTTCTCTCGAGTGAGAACGGTGGGGTATAAGTTGGTTATAATGCGTAGGACGAAGGGGGTTCTGTTAGGAATCCTAGATTGTCAGGAAGGAATGGAATCATCGTCATGTAGTCCATTGATGTGGAGGTTTTCGACTGCTTAGCATGTCTCAAGTTAGGGGTGATGTCAGGAGATTAAAACGTGAGAATGAACCCGTTGGGTGTGAACGGGTGAGGTCGTTCGAATTGTGTAAATGGTATGGTATAGGAACACCTAGTGAGGGCATTGGGAGAATGAAAGATCACCAACGTGGCTGTGATGCCCTTTGAGGTTTTGATGATTAGCTTATGCGTAAGGTGTCTAGCACAACGGAGATAGATCGCATAGAGTTGAAGAGAAACGAGAACTTGTTCGGGAGTTAGGAGAAGTAGATTCCTTCGGAAATCCTTGCCTGTCGTGAGGCGAACGGACAATTGCATGTCGATTGTCGAAGTTGAATCGGTGACCGTTCCGTTGGATAGTTGTCAGGAGGTTGGTATTGGAGAAGTATCTATAGTGTGGTTATTTTGTTTAGTTTCCTAGCAAAGATGTGAGAGGTTGTTTGAAGAAAGGTGTGCATCCGGCATGACGCTGGACCACCTTGAGTGAGTGCTTCAGAAGTGAAAGATTGTGGTAGCATAAGTGATTTCCTATGGGGTTGGACGAGCTATTTAAGAACGAAATAATTAGTGTAATCGAAGCGGGTGCGCTTTGATGAGATGATCTTGACATGTGATTCATCGAGACCCGGGAAAGGTAAGGTCGGGAAACGTTTATACTTCAAATGAAATGGGGTTGTGCGTAGCATGAAGGAAGTAGTATCTTTTGGGTGTGTAATGGCATCGTGAAGGCTTGTTTGCAATATGGTCGTGTGGCACGATAGTGGTATGAGGGAGTGGTAGTACTTTGTACCGAAGGAACGTGTAAGTCATAGATATAATGATGGTTCGCCATAATATTGGAATAGTCAAAGGTGGTGAGTATGCTCGATTGAAGTGTGTAGATTTTCAGGAAGTATACGTTAATGCTATTTTGAGAGCTGGAGGTTGAGTTGCGGTTAGTGACGGGATGAAAGGAGAACCCTTGTTCTTCTCAATCCCATTGGAATTTAAGTGAATTTTCATACTTTACTTGATTGTTGAGGAGGATACTGTAAGCTGTGGTGCTTCGTTAAGAAGTTAGTCAGGAGCGTTGGAGTATTCCGTGGATGTAAAGAAATGCAATGAGTGGGTCGACTGTGTTGGAAAGTTAGGAGCTCGTGGTAGTTCTCGATGCTAAGTACTTTATGAGGACTTGGCTAAAGGTCTTGATTGATGATTTTGGAGAAACCGTTCTTTTGGGATGTAGCGGTGTGTGATGGGCGTTCTGTGTAGGCACGAGAGAAAATGATGACGGTATGGTAGATCAAGTATAGACAGGCTTGCGGTGAGAAGATGTCAGGAGACACTGGAAAGATGGACTATAATTAAGGAACTGTTATTTGTAAGGCATAAGAAAAAGGGATCGTTGTGTATGTCATGGTTAAAGGGTTGAGGAAGCTAAGTTCGTGCGACAGGTCTAAAAGCGGGCTCATATTAGCGAGACATTTTTTTGAGGCATCTTTAGCGTATTAAGTTAGAATGGAAACAAGTGGTCGAATGGAGTGCCCTGGTTGAGAGACCTTTGGATTAGATTCGGTATTGTCGGGGAGAATGCTCCTCGTGAGCGTGTCGTTCAGTACTCGATTAATTGAGATAGTTTGAGTGAGCTTGGTCACTCCTCTTTGTAGGAGGGCAAGTGAATTTTGGTGGTAGTTCCTATTTAGTGGAACCATTTGGTGGGATGGTGTTCTTCCTTTTGATAAGAATGTTATACAGAGGTGAGAATGCGGTAACGTTATGAGGGTGATCTTGTGTAATGTCGATGAAGGGAGTGATCAGTGTCCGTTTAGAGATTCGGGTTATTTCGGCGTTGACTCAAGTAGAGTCGTTTTCTCTCAAGAGAGTATTTTGGTGTGAGTAGTATGATTGATCGAAGAAATTGCAAGTGTGTATGGTTGGCATGATACCGACCAAAGAGCGTTGTAGTCGGCTGAGGAACGATTTCAAGGAATGTCGTACGTTGTCAGTTCTGATCAAAGAGGGATGGATAAGTGATTGGGACTAAGAGGATTGGATTGGAAAGTATGAGTAATTTCGATCTCAAAGTGGGAAAATCTTTCCTAGGGATTGGAGTAGTGTGTTCCAAGAAGATGTTGAGTTGGGCCACATTGTAATGTATTATGGCGGTTATAGAAAGATTTGGAGAGTTAATGGATGAGTTAATTGCACTCGGTGAAAATCTGGAACGTTTTGGTGTGTTTTAACCTTTGTAGCGAGTATGGGTTGGAAAGCAGTATGGTGTATCATCGCTAGCAATGTGAATATTTGAGGAGTCATATTTTGTCATATCGTCAGAAACAATCTTTGGGGCTGGATGGTCGAGAATTTGAAAAGCAAAGAGACTGATCTTGTAGAGATGTAGTTGCAACTCCTTAAGAAAATTTTGGGCAATGTAAGTATTGGAAGTCAGAAGTTAAGTCCAACTTGCAGCATGTGTCCGACAATGGAATTCTGTAACACCCTAAAAACAGGGCTAATTTAAACCTCAAATTATAACAAGATTTAAACATAAACTTTCTAAACTTTATACATAAGCAAAGATTCAACCTTGAGGATCATATTTACATATATAGAGTTCTTCGAATAACCTATTAATCTAATCATATCACTATAATCAGATTAACTAGGTTATCTAAGTGATCTATTCAAAACCTCAACATTCAAAACTTCTTTGATAATCCAAAAGCTCTCGTCTCACATCCCTTTATCTTCCCGAACTAGTACCTGGTAAGAAAACATCATTTGAAACGATTAGGCTAATGCCTAGTGAGAACATTCAGTTTCAAAATAATATTTAATCAATTTAATGTAAACAAGGCATAAGCAACCTGGTTTACCCTTTTTCTTACCACCATGTGAAACCATCCTTTACCACGGGTTAAACCCGGTTCCATGACTTCGATCTGACATTACATCAATCATTTCGCATGGTCCAGAGCCACACTACGAATCCTCACAGATTCTAGATAATTGCTCTAATCCAATAAATCGCAATAACACATGCCCATTTATTGGAAAGGAAGTAGAGATTACAAATTCTTATGTCAATCCCTTTTTCTTCCTTAGAAATCAGGAATTACGTTTATTCCGCGATCTCTCACACACATCAGAATAATGATTAATCTTCATCTATTCCACGTGTACATAACCACTAGTGCCTATGGATCCATATCACCTATTTGTATTCATACAGGTTCTTGCTTAATTATAAATCATTTTCAACCAATGAGTTTAAGCAAAACCATTAATTTAAAGTAGTCAATTTTACTTTATAAATCATCCCAAAACAGTTCATTTATAAATATACCTTACCATACTTTAAAACATTTATAAAAGGGTAAGGTAAGAATGAACTCATCTGTTATTAGATGCGACACTCTTTCTTTGATTCCGTTACTAACTCCACAAAGATCTGAAATACCATATATACAATATACTAGTATTAATCCACTGCACAGGATTCTATAACGGCTAGAAATCCTTAATATCTAAAAATTCTCGTCTCTTATCGCAACCCCCTATTGCGATATCTCCTCATGTCGCAACCACTGTTGAGACATGGCACGTAGTCGCAACCAACTGTTGAGACATGGTCACGAAGTCGCAACCAACTATTGAGACATGGTCACGAAGTCGCAACCAACTGTTGAAACATGGTCACGAAGTCGCAACCAACTATGTTCATACATGTCGCAACCCACTAAATTCATACATGTCGCAACCCACTAAATTCATACATGTCTCAACTAACTGAAAACGTAAAAACCCAGAAATTATCAGTTTTAGACCATGTTTGATTCTATAAACATGCAGATATGTTTAACACTACTTATAGAATATATCTATCCACCCAGATTTATCATAACATCCATAAATCATCAAAACTCATTTTAACCTCATAAAAGCTTATGAACACAAAATTCATAATTTCATACTTTCAAACTATACATGTTTCTACAAGTTGCAGATATGTTAAAGACTATAACATAACAAGATTTTCAACTCAGATTAACATAATCTTCAAACATCATCAAGACCCACTTTCTAAAACTCCATAGCAAAACTTTATCTATATAGCATAGAAGTTTATACAAGAAGATTACCTTAGTTTGATTTCCACATATTTTGCTTAAATCTTTCAGCTGATAGCTTCAATTTATCTTCTTCTTGCTTATCTCTATTTCACTTTCTCTTCTCTCTCTATTTTGCGTAAACCAACACACACACAAAAATAACCAGTAAAAGAAATGAGGACACTTCCTCATGTACTTTCTCTCTTTTGTTGTAGGTTTGACACCTCAACACTAGTATCCTAATCCACCCTCAAACTTTTCTTAATTGACATAATGAACCCTCAATCTATCAGATTAAAATTACAACTTATCCCTTACTTATAATTCCACTAATTAAATTACATAACTTAATTGGGGATAAATTCTAAAATTAATCTATCACATAACCAAACACAACTTATCAAATAAATATACACAATTTATTTAATAAATTCAAACATTATCTTTTACCAAAAATTGGGATGTTACAATACTCCCCAACTTGAAAATGATTTCGTCCCCGAAATCAAAGCTAAGAAAACAAATGAGGATATCTAACTTTCATATCCTCCTCCGATTCTAAAGTCACATTAGTACCTCTATGATGCTTCCATTGAACTTTCAACATAACAACTTCTTTACCACTACGTAACTTCCTTACTGATCTTTCCAAAATTGCCTCTGGTTTTTCCATACAACGGCTCTTTTCATCTACTCTTATATCGGCAAGTGGAATTACATCTTCCTCTTCGGCTAAACATTTCCGAAGATAACAAACATGAAAAGTGTTATGGATTCCTTCCAACTCAGGTGGAAGATCCAACTGATATGCTTGCAAACCAACTTTATTGGTGATGGTGAAAGGTCCTAGAAAACGAGGACTTAACTTCCCACATTTTCCAAATCTTATCACACCTTTCCATGGGGACACTTTAAGCATTACACGCTCCCCAACTTGGAATTCTTTCGGTCTTCTTTTCGGATCTGCATAACTCTTTTGTCTATCCTGAGCTGCCTTCATATGCTTCCGAATTTCTTTCACTTTATCCGCTGTTTGTTGTACAAGTTCCGGTCCAGCAAACTGTTTTTCTCCAGCTTCTAACCAACACACCGGAGTTCTACACTTCCGACCATACAAAGCTTCGAAAGGTGCTCTACCAATACTGGAGTGATAACTATTGTTATACGCAAATTCTACTAACGGTAGGTGCGTATCCCAGTTACCTCCAAAATCTAATACACAACACCTGAGCATATCTTCCAAAGTCTGAATGGTTCTTTCGCTTTGCCCGTCAGTTTGCGGATGATAAGCAGTGCTCAAGTTAACTCTTGTACCTAATTCATCTTGTAGTGATTGCCAAAATCTTGAGGTAAACTGGCTATCACGGTCTGACACTATAGACACCGGTATACCATGCCGTGACACTATTTCATCAATATACAGCTTTGCCAATTTCTCTAATGGGGACGCTTCTTTCATAGCTAGAAAATGAGCACTCTTGGTCAGTCTATCTACAATTACCCAAATAGTGTCGTTACCTTTTTGTGTTCTTGGTAACTTAGTCACGAAATCCATGGTAATCTTGTCCCATTTCCATTCCGGAATTTCCATAGACTGAAAACTTCCGTAGGGTCTTTGATGTTCTGCTTTGACTAACGAGCACGTCCCACACTTTTCTACCACTTGTGCCACGTCTAACTTCATAGATGGCCACCAATAATGCAATTTCAAATCCCTATACATTTTAGTACTACCCGGATGTATAGAATACTTGAACTTGTGAGCATCTTCGAGAATTAACTCTCGATTTCCTCCAATCTTTGGTACCCAAACACGCCCTTGAAACAATTTAACTCCGCGACTATCTTCAGTCAATTGTAATCGCTGCTTAGTCATAACCTCCTCCTTTAGATTTTCTTCCATTAAAGCTTCCACTTGTGCAGCTTTTATTCTTTCGTTCAAACTTGATGCCACGTCAATTCTGGCGTTGGTAGATTTCAAACATCCACTATATTCTTTTCTACTTAAAGCATCAGCTACAACGTTTGCTTTACCGGGATGGTAATGCAATTCACAATCGTAGTCTTTAAGTAATTCTAACCAACGTCGTTGCCTCATGTTTAACTCTTTTTTATCAAAGACATGTTTCAAGCTCTTGTGATCAGTATAAGAGTACACTTCGTTCCATATAAATAATGTCGCCACAGCTTTAATGCAAAAACAATCGCGGCTAATTCCAAATCATTAGTAGGATAATTCTTTTCGTGCTCTTTCAGTTGTCTTGATGCATAAGCAATCACTTTGCCTCGTTGCATCAACACACATCCCAAACCCATCTTTGATGCATCGCTATACACTACCAAATCCTCCGTTCCTTCCGACAATGCTAACACAGGAGCTTCACACAGTTTCTGACGTAACATTCTGAAAGCCGACTCTTGTTTCGCAGTCCATACGAACTTCACATTCTTTCTAGTCAGCACAGTTAACTCAGAAGCAATCTTTGAGAAGTCCTTGATAAACCTCCGATAATAACCTGCCAAACCTAAGAAACTTCTGATTTCAGATGCACTCTTTGGTGTCTCCCAGTTTGTCATTGCTTCGATCTTTGCTGGGTCTACTTTGACTCCTTCCGAAGTTATTACATGTCCTAAGAATTGTACTTCTTTTAACCAGAAATCACATTTCGAAAACTTAGCATACAATTTCTCTTTTCTTAATACTTCTAAAACTTCACGAAGATGGCATTCATGATCATCTTCATTCTTTGAATAAACAAGTATGTCATCAATAAATACAATGACAGACTTGTCTAAAAATGGTCGACATACTCTGTTCATCAGATCCATGAACACAGTTGGAGCGTTCGTCAACCCAAACGGCATTACAAGAAATTCATAATGTTCGTACCTTGTTCTGAATGTTGTCTTTGGAGTATCTTCATCTCTGACTCGGACCTGATGGTACCCCGATCTCAAATCAATCTTAGAAAAGCATCCCGCACCTTGAAGTTGATCAATGTAACATCCCGAGTTTTCGTTATATTATTTTGTGAATTACAGATTAACTTGGGGTTAAGTTTGTAATTGTTTATAAGTGTTGTTGAAATAGATTTTCATGTTGAGGGTTTGTTGTGCAATTCTTTGAAAGTTAAAGGTTTATTATGGAAATAGTCATATGACTCATGTTTAATCATGTGAGGTGTCACTTAGGTAGTCATTATAGACTAATTGTGAGAGTGTGTGAGTATGTGATTTGGTGTGTGTCTTACGGTTTGAGAAATAGAAACCGAGAGAGAGATTGAGATAGAGATATCGAGAAAGGGAAGGAGAAGAAGAAAGGAATAGCAGGAATTTATTCAATCTGTTGTTGGTTTGAAGAATCATAAGGTAAACATCTCATTTTAAATTCTTCGTCTTAGTAGTAAAAGTTTTCTATGGAAATTTTGATGGGTTTTGGGTAAATTATGATGATAATGAGAATCTGAGTTTTTGGATGTGTTAAGATAAGTGTATTAAACATATCTGCAAATTGGCATAAACAAACATAGATTAAAAGTACAAAAATCTGGGTTTAGAATGAACTTAGTGGACTGAGACTTGGTTGAATATCATCGAAGTCGCAACCTTGAGTTGCGACATTCATGATTGTCGCAATAGGCAAAAGCGACTTGGAGTTGGAGTCGCAGCAGACCATTGCGACTTGGCTTTGGAATCGCAACAGTTGGTTGCGACTTGGGTCGAAATCGCAATGGACAGTTGCGACTTGGTACTGTAGTCGCAACAGTTCACTGCGACTTGGGGTGAAATCGCAATGGTGAGTTGCGATTTGAGGTTGAAATCGCAACCGTTGACTGCGATTTGGAATTGGAATCGCAATAGAGGACTGCGACTTCAGTTGATTGCGATTTGGAAGTGAAATCGCAATAGGTGATTGCGACTTCAGTTCACTGCGACTTGAGATGTAATTTTTAGAAATTAAGGATTCTCAGTTGTAGAGGGTTCTGTTTTGGAGAATTAATGCCAGTATATGTAAATGGATTAATACAGTAAGCTGTGGTAGTGAAGAAAGGAGTCGTTACGTGTTAAAAAGGATTAAAGGGAGTAATAACGCATCAGGTGAGTTTATTCAACTCTCTTTAAAATTCAGTAATTAATCTTGAATTAGATACTTTATATGTATGCATGAATATGTTTTATGTGGATTGGATTAAATTAGAGATAAGCCAAGAGGGCGATTAAAAGTTATGTTATGTGGATTTCCATGCTAAAACTTCTAAGATGAGTTATCTATGAAGTTGATGAACTAGTATTTATTATTAATCTTGCATGCTAAGTTTGATTATCTACTACATGAAATTACTATGTGATTATGAACTTGGAATACGATTTGAAACTTTATTGAGGGAAATTATAAAGGCCTATCCATGAGTACAAAATGTAGAATAACAATTGAGATATTAACTTCCATGTTAAGTTAAAGAGAAGAAATAGTAAAGATATTGAGATGAGAAATTGTTAATATTCTTTATTGACATATATAAAGAATATGTTCGGAGAAATGATATATTGTATGCTGGACGCATATAGTAGTATCAATTATTACCTACATTGTATTATGTGATTATGTGCTTTTACTAAAATAGGCATCCGGTCACCGAGGGCACTTGGGTACGGTATGATGGGAACCGATTACTCGCCATAGACCAAAGGGGTGTAATTTTAGTAATTGGGTGTACCTTGAATCATGAGTCTCGATTTGAGTATCGCGATATTATAATCCCATGGGGACCATTGATTCTGAGGTGGAATGTGGAATAAGCAGTTGTGCTTAATGATTCCCATTTCGATTTGGGAAGATCGGAGATTTCCCAGTGATGAGAGGAAGATTAGAGATAGGCATAAAGTAATTTGTAATCTCTACTTCCTGATTAAGAGATAGGCAAGTTTTGACTTGTAATTTCTTGTGTGTAAATATTGATTGTGAATCTGGAATGATTCAGAGTTAACTTTTATGTTGTTGTTACGATTAAATGAGTTAGTCGTAGGAAACTGGGAGTGGGGTAGATTCCCCGATTTGAAAAGGAGTTGTCGTACGGTAAGATGGGTGAGAACAGGTTTGAGTTATCTGTTCATGTTTTAATTATTAAATTTTATTTTGATTTGAGTATCCTCACTAGGCGAAAGCCTAATGTTTCAAGTTGAATCTTCTTACCAGGTACAAGCTCCGGGAAGTAGCGGGATTGAGAGACGAGAACTTTTGGAAAGATTTCAGACTTAGAGATACTGGAGGATCTAGATATTATTTGATACTTTTGGGACGGTTGTTTAGATAACTGGATTAATCTGATCGTTGTGTTATGATTAGATTAATAAGTTATTTAAGTAATGTTATTGTATATAGAAACCTTACACTTGATCCTCGGTTTATATAAGTTTGAAAGCTTTTGATCATAACTTGTGGTTAATTTTAAGGTTTAAACTGACCCTGTTTTTAGGGTGTTTCAGTATGGTATCAGAGCTTTAGTTTAAGCGAACTAGGTATGAATTTGAGATACCTAGACTTAAGCTGAGTTGAGTTAAGTTATGATCCGTGAGTTCTGGGTAGAAGTACTAAGATTGGGTAGTCTCAGAGTCGACAGAAATACGCGAAGTTGGTACTGTAACAATGGTAATGAGAATTCTCATGTATGATATGTTCGCAATTTCAATTAGCTACTGTTATTATGAATATATTATTACACAAGCATACTTGTTTCTAAATTGTTACAGTGACTGATTAGCGGTAGAGTATGTATTGTATGTTTAGTTGTATAAACCATTAACTGATGAGTATTCTTTTGTGCTCACATCAGAACAATGGTAAATACGCCCCCGAGGTCTCCAAATTCTTCGATGAATAGGAATTGGTTAGACGGAGCTGGAGAAAGACAAACTGGGTTAGGCGGAGCTCCTGATACGCCACCAGATTTTCTTTCCTTAGGAGGAATGCGAAGTCGAGTACATCCAGGAGGTACCAGTACGGCTGATCAAGCATCATCAGATTCAGGTATGGAAGGGCGAATAATGGATAATGTGACTCGATTGATGAATGCATCGATGGAGAGGCAAGCAGAGATGATGAATACCATGATGGGGAGACAGTCAGAGATGTTTACAAAGATGTTCAATGATCGAAATGTGGAACCAAGGAGAACAACGGTTGATGCTAACGTGATAAATCCGACTGTAAATCCAGGAGTGGAGACAGATAGGAGGGTTGACAGAAACTGTTCCTACAAAACGTTCCTAAGTTGTAAACCACCAGAATTCAAGGGAGGTGATAATCCAGTGGTTTGTATGAACTGGATAAGAGAAATCGAGCAGGCTTTTCGTGCCTGCGAATGTACGGATGAGAGATCTAAGGTGAGATTTGGGTCGCAAATGTTACGTGGAAAAGCGTTGCAGTGGTGGAATGTGTTGTCATCAACTGTGACTGAGGCAGCTTTGAATTCCGTAACTTGGAGTCAGTTTAAAGCAAAGATTTTAGAAGAATATTGTAACGAGCACGAGATGGACCGAATCGAAGAAGAGTTCCGGAATATTAAGAAGGGTAATATGTCGGTGAGAAAATATACCGAGGACTTTATGGAGAAACTAAATCTTGTGGGGCACGTGGCTTCAACAGAGAAAGAAAAGATTAAGTATTATTTGAAAGGTCTACCAGCTGATATGATGACAAGGGTTCGCAGTTCGAAATCTGCTACCTTGAGGGAGACGATTGAGGAAGCAAAGGTGATAGAGGAAATGTATGTGAAAGACAAGGAGGAGAAAGCGCAGGTTGGAGAAAAGAGAAAATGGGAGGGTCGTTCAGAACCTCCTCAGAAATTAAGATTATTCGGAAAGAACATTCGCAATGATTCTCGTAGAGAACCGAGTTGGTGTGCAAAGTGCAGAAGTAAACATTTTGGCCAATGTCGTGTGGTCGGAAATCAATGCTTCAAGTGTGGGAAGATGGGACATATGGCGTCAAATTGTACAGTGCCTGGGTCGGTTTGTTTTGAATGTCAGCAACCGGGTCATTTTCGAAAAGATTGTCCGAAGTTGAAAAGAGGAGGAGATCAGGGAAGAAAACTGGATATTCCCAAACCAACCGGTCGTGCATTCCAAATGACTGCTGATGAAGCGAAGGGGTCAAAGGACGTGGTTTCGGGTACATTTCTTATAAACTCTATTCCTGCACGTGTGTTGTTTGATAGTGGTGCAAATTATTCTTTTGTATCCAAGTTGTTTCAACATAAATTAGCTATGCCTGTTACTACTCTAGGAGATGCCTTAGTAGTCGAAATAGCTAATGGAGTTCAAACTTTGGTTAAGGAGAGCCTGGCCGATTGTAAGATTATGATAGAGGGAACAGAATTTCCGATTAACTTGTTGTTAATGGAAATTGGGAGTTTTGATGTCGTGGTAGGAATGGACTGGTTGAGCAACAACCAGGCAGAAATTATGTGCGCAAAGAAGCTGATCCGAATTCCAATGGGCGAGAAAGATAGTGTATTCGTGTTCGGAGAAAAACAAGAAGGAGAAATTCCGTTGATTTCAGTGATGAAGGCACGGAAATGTTTATCGAAAGGGTGTTGGTCTTATCTAGCCTATGTTATTGATACAAAGTTAGAAAAGAAAAATATTCAAGATATCAACGTGGTGCGTGAGTTCCCGGATGTGTTCTCGGATGATCTTCCAAGTTTACCAGTTGAAAGACAAGTGGAGTTTCGTATCGATATTATTCCTGGATCGGCACCGATTGCACGAGCACCTTATCGTTTAGCACCTGCTGAGATGAAAGAGATGACGACTCAGCTTCAGGAGTTATTAGATAAGGGTTTCGTAAGACCGAGTTCTTCACCGTGGGGAGCTCCAGTTCTATTTGTTAAGAAGAAAGATGGTACCATGAGAATGTGTATTGATTACCGAGAGTTGAATAAGGTAACTATTAAGAACAAGTATCCGCTTCCGAGGATTGATGATCTATTTGATCAACTCCAAGGTGCGGGATGCTTTTCAAAGATAGACTTAAGATCTGGATACCATCAAGTGCGAGTAAGAGATGAAGACGTTTCAAAAACAGCGTTTAGAACAAGATATGGGCATTATGAGTTCCTTGTGATGCCATTTGGGTTGACAAATGCTCCTGCGGTATTCATGGATTTGATGAACAGAGTGTGTCGACCATTTTTAGATAAGTTTGTCATTGTGTTTATTGAAGACATACTTATTTATTCAAAGACTGAAGAAGATCATGAGCAACATCTTCGTGAAGTCTTAGAAGTTTTAAGAAAAGAGAAGTTATACGCAAAGTTTTCAAAGTGTGAATTTTGGTTGAAGGAGGTGCAGTTTCTAGGTCATGTAATTACTTCTGAAGGAGTTAAAGTAGATCCTTCAAAGATTGAAGCGATGACGAATTGGGAGACACCTAGAAGTGCATCTGAGATAAGAAGCTTTTTGGGATTAGCAGGTTATTATAGAAGATTCATAAAGGATTTTTCTAAGATTGCATCTGCTTTGACGTTGTTAACTAGAAAGAATGAGAAGTTTGTTTGGACAGAGAAACAGGAAACACCTTTCAGAACTTTACGTCAAAAACTGTGTGAAGCACCTGTTCTTGCCTTGCCAGAAGGGACAGAAGATTTTGTTGTGTATAGTGATGCTTCAAAGATGGGTCTAGGATGTGTGCTAATGCAGAGGGGCAAAGTGATTGCCTATGCCTCAAGACAGCTTAAAGAGCATGAAAAGAATTATCCTACCCATGATTTAGAGTTAGCAGCAGTGGTGTTCGCTTTGAAGTTGTGGCGACACTATTTGTATGGAACGAAGTGTACTCTTTATACTGATCACAAGAGTTTGCAACATGTTTTTGATCAGAAAGAATTAAACATGAGGCAGCGAAGATGGTTAGAATTGCTTAAGGATTACGATTGTGAATTGCATTACCATCCTGGTAAAGCAAATGTCGTAGCTGATGCCTTAAGTAGAAAAGAGTATGGTGGGTGTTTGAAAACGGTAAACGCTAGAATTGATGTAACGTCAAGTTTGATGGAAAAGATCAAAGAAGCACAAGTGGTTGCTTTGCGAGAAGAAAATCGGAAAGAAGAAGTAATGGGTAAGCAACATCTTCAGATGACTGTAGATGGTCGGGGGATTAAATTATTTTAAGGAAGGGTTTGGGTGCCTAAAAAGGGAGGAAATCGAGAGTTGATTCTCGAAGACGCTCATAGATCTAAGTATTCCATTCACCCTGGGAGTACGAAGATGTATCGAGATTTGAAATTGCATTATTGGTGGCCAGCGATGAAAGTAGATGTGGCTCGAAAGGTAGAAATGTGTACAACATGTTCGTTGGTAAAAGCTGAACATCAGAAACCTTACGGAAGTTTCCAATCCCTGGAAATTCCGGAATGGAAGTGGGAGAAGATTACCATGGACTTTGTGACGAAGTTACCAAAGACCCAAAAAGGTAACGACACAATATGGGTAATCGTGGATAGATTAACTAAGAGTGCTCATTTTCTAGCAATGAAAGAGGCATCGCCAATTGAGAAATTAGCAAAGTTGTATATTGATGAAGTAGTGTCGAGGCATGGTATACCGGTGTCGATAGTGTCAGATCGTGATAGTCGATTTACCTCGAGATTTTGGCGATCACTTCAAGAAGAATTGGGTACTAAAGTTAATTTGAGTACTGCTTTTCATCCACAGACCGATGGGCAGAGTGAGCGGACCATTCAAACTTTGGAAGACATGCTAAGATGTTGTGTTTTAGATTTTGGTGGTAACTGGGATACGCATCTACCGTTAGTAGAATTTGCGTATAACAATAGTTATCATTCGAGCATCGGGAGAGCACCCTTCAAAGCGTTGTATGGTCGTAAGTGTAGAACTCCGGTGTGTTGGTTAGAAGCCGGGGAGAAACAGTTTGCTGGTCCAGAGTTAGTACAGCAAACGGCGGATAAAGTAAAAGAGATTCGGCAGCATATGAAAGCAGCCCAAGATAGACAGAAAAGTTATGCTGACCCGAAGCGGAGACCCAAGGAATTTCAAGTTGGGGAGCGTGTGATGCTCAAGGTATCCCCATGGAAAGGTGTGATAAGGTTTGGAAAACGTGGGAAGTTGAGTCCTCGTTTTCTAGGACCTTTCACCATTGTTGAGAGAATTGGGTTACAAGCTTACAAGTTAGATCTTCCACCAGAATCGGAAGGAGTTCATAATACTTTCCATGTATGTTATCTTCGGAAGTGTTTGGCCGAAGAGGAAGATGTGATTCCACTCACAGATGTGAGAATAGATGAAAAGAGTCGTTGTGTAGAGGAACCAGAGGCAATTTTAGAAAGATCGGTTAGAAAGCTACGTAGTGGTAAAGAGGTAGCTATGTTGAAAGTACAGTGGAAACACCATAGAGGTACTAATGTAACTTTAGAGTCAGAAGAGAGTATGAGGGCTAAGTATCCTCATTTGTTTACCTGACTTTGATTTCGGGGACGAAATCATTTTCAAGTTGGGGAGTATTGTAACATCCCGAGTTTTCGTTATATTATTTTGTGAATTACAAATTAACTTGGGGTTAAGTTTGTAATTGTTTATAAGTGTTGTTGAAATAGATTTTCATGTTGAGGGTTTGTTGTGCAATTCTTTGAAAGTTAAAGGTTTATTATGGAAATAGTCATATGACTCATTTTTAATCATGTGAGGTGTCACTTAGGTAGTCATTATAGACTAATTGTGAGAGTGTGTGAGTATGTGATTTGGTGTGTGTCTTACGGTTTGAGAAATAGAAACCGAGAGAGAGATTGAGATAGAGATATCGAGAAAGGGAAGGAGAAGGAGAAGAAGAAAGGAATAGCAGGAATTTATTCAATCTGTTATTGGTTTGAAGAATCATAAGGTAAACATCTCATTTTAAATTCTTCGTCTTAGTAGTAAAAGTTTTCTATGGAAATTTTGATGGGTTTTGGGTAAATTATGATGATAATGAGAATCTGAGTTTTTGGATGTGTTAAGATAAGTGTATTAAACATATCTGCAAATTGGCATAAACAAACATAGATTAAAAGTACAAAAATCTGGGTTTAGAATGAACTTAGTGGACTGAGACTTGGTTGAATATCATCGAAGTCGCAACCTTGAGTTGCAACATTCATGGTTGTCGCAATAGGCAAAAGCAACTTGGAGTTGGAGTCGCAGCAGACCATTGCGACTTGGCTTTGGAATCGCAATAGTTGGTTGCGACTTGGGTCGAAATCGCAATGGACAGTTGCGACTTGGTACTGTAGTCGCAACAGTTCACTGCGACTTGGGGTGAAATCGCAATGGTGAGTTGCGATTTGAGGTTGAAATCGCAACCGTTGACTGCGATTTGGAATTGGAATCGCAATAGAGGACTGCGACTTCAGTTGATTGCGATTTGGAAGTGAAATCGCAATAGGTGATTGCGACTTCAGTTCACTGCGACTTGAGATGTAATTTTTAGAAATTAAGGATTCTCAGTTGTAGAGGGTTCTGTTTTGGAGAATTAATGCCAGTATATGTAAATGGATTAATACAGTAAGCTATGGTAGTGAAGAAAGGAGCCGTTACGTGTTAAAAATGATTAAAGGGAGTAATAACGCATCAGGTGAGTTTATTCAACTCTCTTTAAAATTCAGTAATTAATCTTGAATTAGATACTTTATATGTATGCATGAATATGTTTTATGTGGATTGGATTAAATTAGAGATAAGCCAAGAGGGCGATTAAAAGTTATGTTATGTGGATTTCCATGCTAAAACTTCTAAGATGAGTTATCTATGAAGTTGATGAACTAGTATTTATTATTAATCTTGCATGCTAAGTTTGATTATCTACTACATGAAATTACTATGTGATTATGAACTTGGAATACGATTTGAAACTTTATTGAGGGAAATTATAAAGGCCTATCCATGAGTACAAAATGTAGAATAACAATTGAGATATTAACTTCCATGTTAAGTTAAAGAGAAGAAATAGTAAAGATATTGAGATGAGAAATTGTTAATATTCTTTATTGACATATATAAAGAATATGTTCGGAGAAATGATAAATTGTATGCTGGACGCATATAGTAGTATCGATTATTACCTACATTGTATTATGTGATTATGTGCTTTTACTAAAATAGGCATCCGGTCACCGAGGGCACTTGGGTACGGTATGATGGGAACCGATTACTCGCCATAGACCAAAGGGGTGTAATTTTAGTAATTGGGTGTACCTTGAATCATGAGTCTCGATTTGAGTATCGCGATATTATAATCCCATGGGTACCATTGATTCTGAGGTGGAATGTGGAATAAGCAGTTGTGCTTAATGATTCCCATTTCGATTTGGGAAGATCGGAGATTTCCCAGTGATGAGAGGAAGATTAGAGATAGGCATAAAGTAATTTGTAATCTCTACTTCCTGATTAAGAGATAGGCAAGTTTTGACTTGTAATTTCTTGTGTGTAAATATTGATTGTGAATCTGGAATGATTCAGAGTTAACTTTTATGTTGTTGTTACGATTAAATGAGTTAGTCGTAGGAAACTGGGAGTGGGGTAGATTCCCCGATTTGAAAAGGAGTTGTCGTACGGTAAGATGGGTGAGAACAGGTTTGAGTTATCTGTTCATGTTTTAATTATTAAATTTTATTTTGATTTGAGTATCCTCACTAGGCGAAAGCCTAATGTTTCAAGTTGAATCTTCTTACCAGGTACAAGCTCCGGGAAGTAGCGGGATTGAGAGACGAGAACTTTTGGAAAGATTTCAGACTTAGAGATACTGGAGGATCTAGATATTATTTGATACTTTTGGGACGGTTGTTTAGATAACTGGATTAATCTGATCGTTGTGTTATGATTAGATTAATAAGTTATTTAAGTAATGTTATTGTATATAGAAACCTTACACTTGATCCTCGGTTTATATAAGTTTGAAAGCTTTTGATCATAACTTGTGGTTAATTTTAAGGTTTAAATTGACCCTGTTTTTAGGGTGTTTCAATCAAACAGGTCATCAATCCTAGGAAGCGGATACTTGTTCTTAATCGTCACCTTATTCAACTCACGGTAATCGATACACATCCTCATAGTGCCATCCTTCTTTTTAACAAATAAAAGCGGAGCTCCCCAAGGTGAAGAACTCGGTCTAATAAAACCTTTATCCAACAGCTCTTGAAGCTGAGTCATCATTTCCTTCATTCGGCCGGCGCTAGGCGATATGGTGCACGCGCAATCGGTGCCGCTCCAGGAACAAGATCGATACGGAATTCAACTTGTCGCTCATCCGGTAGACCTGGAAGATCATCGGGGAACACGTCCGGGAATTCACGTACCACTTTAATGTCTTTCATTTGTTTCTTTTCTGACTTCGTATCTAGTACATATGCTAGATAAGACGAACATCCTTTCATCAAACATTTACGAGCTTTAATAACAGAAATTAACGGAATTTCTCCTTTTCGCTTTTCTCCAAAGATGAGTACATCATCCTTATCAGCCATCGGGATCCGGATTAATTTCTTTGCACAAAGTATCTCTGCCTGGTTAACTGACAGCCAATCCATGCCCACAATCATATCGAATCCCCCAATTTCCATCAACAACAAGTCGATCGGAAATTGTGTTTCACCTACTGAAATTAAACAGCCTTCAAGTCTTTTGCGAACTAAGGCTTGACCACCGTTAGCTACCTCAACTACTAAAGCATCTTCTAAAGTAATTACAGGCATAGCTAACTTGGGAAAGAATGACTTGGACACAAACGATAAACTTGCACCACAGTCAAATAAAATGCGCGCATGAAGAGAGTTAACAAGGAATGTACCCGAGACGACGTCTTTCGATTCTTTAGCCTCTTCAGTTGTTATTTGGAAAGCTCGACCCGTCGGCTTTGGAATATTTGGTTTCTTACTTTGATCTCCTTCCTTCTTCCGCTTTGGGCAATCCCGACGGAAATGGCCTGGTTGTTTACACTCATAACATAACGATCCTTGTACAGGACAATTACTCATAAGATGCCCACTTTTACCACACTTGTAACATTCTACCGTTGTTACTCGGCATGGTCCATAGTGTTTGATTCTACACTTCGAACACCAATTCGGCTCACGACGTGTTTCATAATGAGCACCTTTACCGGCTATCCTTGATTTTTGAGAAGACTCTGACCGGCCCTCCCATTTTCGTTTTTCTCCAACCTGGGTCTTTTCTTCTTTGTCTTTAGCGTAGACTTCTTCCATTACTTTAGCTTCCTCAATGGTCTCTCTCAGCGTTATTAGCTTAGCATTTCGGACACGAGACATCATATCCGCAGGCAAACCCTTCAGATATGCTTTAATTTTATCCTTTTCATTTGGAGCCACATGCCCCACCAGATTCAGCTTCTCCATAAAGATTTCAGTATACTTCCTGACAGTTGAATTGCCTTTCTTTAGATTTCGAAATTCTTCCTCTATTCTATCCATCTCATTTTCATTGCAGTATTCTTCTAAAAAAAATTCTTGAATGACTCCCAAGTCATGGCAGTCAAAACTGGGGTCGAAATTGCAGATGTCATAACATTCCACCACGTTAGCGCATTGCCTCTTAGCATTTGAGATGCAAATCTGACTTTTGACTTCTCATCACATTCACAAGCTCGAAAAGCTTGTTCCATTTCTCTGATCCAGTTCATGCAAGCTACTGGATTATCTTCTCCTTTAAATTCTGGTGGTTTACAGCTTAAGAATGTTTTGTACGAACAGATTCTTTCAACTCTCCTTTCCGTCTCTGACCCCGGGTTACCAACTGGATTTATTACCCCAGTATCCGTTCCCGTTCGACGTAACTCCGTACTTCGATCGTTCAGTGCTTTCATAAACATTTCTGTTTGTTGAGTCATTGCGTTTGTCATCATTCTCGTCATGTTTTCCATCATACGAGACTCCATTGTCGAACTTGGCGTTTCTTGTTCAGCAGTACTGGTACTCGTTCTGTGTACCTGACTATCAGCTCCTCCCGGAAAATGCAACCTCGGTGGACTTTCATGAGTTCCGCTCGTTCCAGGTTGTTCTCCCCAATCAGTTACTACTCTGTCCTCTGAAGAATTAGAGGACCTTGGTGGTGTATTCACCATTGTTCTGTTATAACACAAAAGAATAACCATCAGAAATGGTTATACATAACTAGACATACGAAACGTACTTTACCGATCATTAGTTACTGTAACAATTTAGGAATAAGCATACTTGCATAACAATATATTCATAATAACAGTAGCTAAATGGAATTGTGAATATACTATACATGAGAATCCTCATTACCATCGTTACAGTACTAACTTCACGTATTTCCGTTGACTCTAAGACTATCCCGTCTTAATATTTCTACCCATTTCTCACATATCATAACTTAATTCATCTCAGCTTAAGTCTAAGTATCTCCTCAGCATACTTAGTTCACTTAAACTAAAGCTCTGATACCAATTTGTAACACCCTAAAAACAGGGCTAATTTAAACCTCAAATTATAACAAGATTTAAACATAAACTTTCTAAACTTTATACATAAGCAAAGATTCAACCTTGAGGATCATATTTACATATATAGAGTTCTTCGAATAACCTATTAATCTAATCATGTCACTATAATCAGATTAACTAGGTTATCTAAGTGATCTATTCAAAACCTCAGCATTCAAAACTTCTTTGCTAATCCAAAAGCTCTCGTCCCACATCCCTTTGTCTTCCCGAACTAGTACCTGGTAAGAAAACATCATTTGAAACGATTAGGCTAATGCCTAGTGAGAACATTCAGTTTCAAAATAATATTTAATCAATTTAATGTAAACAAGGCATAACCAACCTGGTTTACCCTTTTTCTTACCACCATGTGAAACCATCCTTTACCACGGGTTAAACCCGGTTCCATGACTTCGATCTGACATTACATCAATCATTTCGCATGGTCCAGAGCCACACTACGAATCCTCACAGATTCTAGATAATTGCTCTAATCCAATAAATCGCAATAACACATGCCCATTTATTGGAAAGGAAGTAGAGATTACAAATTCTTATGTCAATCCCTTTTTCTTCCTTAGAAAACAGGAATTACGTTTATTCCGCGATCTCTCACACACATCAAAATAATGATTAATCTTCATCTATTCCACGTGTACACAACCACTAGTGCCTATGGATCCATATAACCTATTTGTATTCATACAGGTTCTTGCTTAATTATAAATCATTTTCAACCAATGAGTTTAAGCAAAACCATTAATTTAAAGTAGTCAATTTTACTTTATAAATCATCCCAAAACAGTTCATTTATAAATATACCTTACCATACTTTAAAACATTTATAAAAGGGTAAGGTAAGAATGAACTCACATGTTATTATATGCGACACTCTTTCTTTGATTCCGTTACTAACTCCACAAAGATCTGAAATACCATATATACAATATACTAGTATTAATCCACTGCACAAGATTCTCTAACGGCTAGAAATCCTTAATATCTAAAAATTCTCGTCTCTTATCGCAACCCCCTATTGCGATATCTTCTCATGTCGCAACCACTGTTGAGACATGGCACGAAGTCGCAACCAACTGTTGAGACATGGTCACGAAGTCGCAACCAACTATGTTCATACATGTCGCAACCCACTAAATTCATACATGTCGCAACCCACTAAATTCATACATGTCTCAACTAACTGAAAACGTAAAAACCCAGAAATTATCAGTTTTAGACCATGTTTGATTCTATAAACATGCAGATATGTTTAACACTGCTTATAGAACATATCTGTTAGTCCCAGATGGCTATAACAAGTATTGTAGAAGGGGGGGTTGAATACAATACTCAAAATTTTCACAATTTTAATTCTATTATTGAAAATCTTTCAACAAGAATTACACATAGAAAACTTAAGACTGTTGCGGAAAAGAACAGATAAACTATTCTAACAATCTTACACAAAGTATACTAACAAAATAACTAAGAACACTTAGAACAAAGCTATAAAGTTTTTCAAGCAAACTGGAAATTCTTGCACTTAGAGAAATCTTCCAGTTTGCGTAGAATATCAAGAGCACACAGTAATCTTCAAAGTCTCTCAAGATGTTAGTCCACTTCTGCATGGAGAGGTCTTCCTTTTATAGTGACAAGGAGTGTGCAAGTATTGAGTGCTTGGGACACTTGTCATCTTCACACTTGCTGAGGATGTTGACTTCTGGAGAGTTGTGAAGTCCTTGTCACCTTTTACAAGGTACGGTCAGAAGAGCCCATGCATGAGAAAAGAACTTTATATGGAAATGGATAATAAGACAAAATGTCACTTTATCCATGTAGAAAATATCTTCTCAATTTGTCTTCTAAAGATTGCACCACCGAAGGAAACTTGGGATATGTGACACATCTTTGGAGAAAGCATCTTTGAAGCTTCTTTGAGGTCCCACCGAAATGTCACTTTGGGATAAGTGACACATCTTTGAAGAAAGCATCTTTGAGACTTCTTTGAGATCCCACCGATGATAGCCTTGGGATATGTGACACATCTTTGAGATATGTGACATCGTCTTTGGGATATGTGACATCATCTTTGGAGAAAGTATCTTTGAAACTTCTTTGAGATCCCACCGAAATTGGACTTCCATTGGTGGGATTCTTTGGCCGAAACAGAGAGAGATTTCGGGGGAGATATGTCCACCGATGTGTGAGAACACCATCGGTGGACAATGACTTGTATGTGTTGAGAAAAGATCTTTCACTTCCACAATGAGAGAATCTTTAATCTTGACTTTGGTTGATCTTTGACTTCACCAAACATTTGCTATCTTGTACAAGCCATTACAAAGAACCATGCATCCAAAATTTCTCTAAGTATAAAATGTTTTTCAAAGTATAAAAGGAGATCATGAGGTCATCTTCAAATCTTGATGACCCAACAATATCTATCCACCCAGATTTATCATAACATCCATAAATCATCAAAACCCATTTTAACCTCATAAAAGCTTATGAACACAAAATTCATAATTTCATACTTTCAAACTATACATATTTCTACAAGTTGCAGATATGTTAAAGACTATAACATAACAAGATTTTCAACTCAGATTAACATAATCTTCAAACATCATCAAGACCCACTTTCTAAAACTCCATAGCAAAACTTTATCTATATAGCATAGAAATTTATACAAGAAGATTACCTTAGTTTGATTTCCACATATTTTGCTTAAATCTTTCAGCTGATAGCTTCAATTTATCTTCTTCTTGCTTTTCTCTATTTCACTTTCTCTTCTCTCTCTATTTTGCGTAAACCAACACACACACAAAAATAACCAGTAAAAGAAATGAGGACACTTCCTCATGTACTTTCTATCTTTTGTTGTAGGTTTGACACCTCAACACTAGTATCCCAATCCACCCTCAAACTTTTCTTAATTGACATAATGAACCCTCAATTTATCAGATTAAAATTACAACTTATCCCTTACTTATAATTCCACTAATTAAATTACATAACTTAATTGGGGATAAATTCTAAAATTAATCTATCACATAACCAAACACAACTTATCAAATAAATATACACAATTTATTTAATAAACTCAAACATTATCTTTTACCAAAAATTGGGATGTTACACTCCGAGGACGGAATTCTAATAAGGGGGAGGTGATGTAACACCCCATATTATTTCTTGTTGTTTATTTTAGAATAAATGGGAATTTGGTGGCCAAAGTGTGAAACTTGAAACTTATGTGCCAAGGGGGTGATTTGAGGAAGCTAAAATAAGATGAAAAACCCTAAACTACTTCATTTCTTTTGGTTCATACGATTTGGGAGGAGAATGGAGATAGGAGGAGAACCCCAATTGGAAGAGTGGTGGAAAGAGTTGCAGCATATGATTTGAGTTATCATCTTCAAGGTATGATCTCTCATTTCTTCTTCTTCTTCTTCTCTATGTTTGGCTAGTCTAGCAATTGGTTTGGGGAAATTGATAATCCATTTGTTGGTTGAGTCTTAATCAATAAGAAAGAAGGCAAGTGATTTTGGGATTGATTCCCTATGAGTTTTGACCATTTCAGTAAGGAACTTCATCTTGTTTGCTTAGTAATCTCCATTTTTCTATGGTTTGAGTTCTTGAGTTTTGGGGTTTGAATTCATGAATCAATATATGGATTTGATGGATTTTTGCATTGTTTTAAATGTTGGTTTATGATTCTTAATGGTTTTTGTGTCTAAAATATCGATTTGGGAGACTTATAACTGATTTGGGGAAGTTTGGGGATGAGAACCCTTGGGTTTGGGAAGGAAAAATCGTGAAGGGGAAGACCAGTGATGTGCGCGCCTGGCTGCGCGTGTGGAGGCGTGCCACCAGGGGCGCCAAGCCCTGTCCCCCAAACCTTGTTTCTGTTTCGCTGTTCGTTTGGGTCTAGGATCGAGGCGTCGATTGGGGGTTTGGTCTTAGACCTAGACCCAAACCCCCAATCGAGATTATTGGGAATGTTTTGGGATGTAACTAGATGGTTTAACACCATTTTTGTGGCGCCAATTCAGGTGTTCGGTTTGAGCTCAAATGTGTCCCAGAGCGTGTGTCGAGGTGCTAAGGCTAAGGTGAGTTCCCTTATCTTCTTTGTGTGAATGAAATGTTTTGCGAAAAGTTTTCATAACTGATTATGGTTACGAGCATGATGACATGATTAAACTTTTTGAAAGGTTTTATTGTACATGACATGGAAATGTTTACAATTGCATGCAAGTTGTTTATACGTTCATTTATACGTAAATGTTGATTGCATATGCTTGTGATGATGTTATGTGAGGAGTCGGGTTGCACAGTGGGAAACTATTATTGATGCCCGAATGCCGTGCCTGGCTTTGTAAGGTGATGAATGTCGTGCCTGGCTTTGTAAGGTGAATGCCGTACCTGGCTTTGTAAGGTGAATGTCGTACCTGGCTTAGTAAGGAGATGAAAGTTGCGACCACTGTGCTATCCCCTTATGTGGAGTCGAGTATTTAAACTGGGTTTCCGATCATTTTTAATGGTTAAATGTTTTATACTGCTATGCGTGTGAAATTGTTTTTAAAGAGAGAATTCACTAGACCTCATGGTCTAACCCTCGCTTTTCAAAAACTAAAACCATTTTCAGGTGTTAGTCGTGTATGGAGTTTCATCTGATGATGATGGAAGGTCGCGTCAAGGTAGAAGAGCTAGAGGCTAGTGAAGACTTGTAGATTACCGTCGGCCTTCCTGTAGTATCTCGGTTGTGAAGGTGTTTCCGTTGAGAGTTTAGAGTATAACTTATGTAAATTACTTGTGTTGGGACCGTTTTTGGTTGTATTATTGTTTAATGTTATTTTATGGAAATTGGGTCGTTACATTTCGTCTTTTTTCGAATAAAAAGTAGAGGGATGAGGTTTTTTTATTTAACTAATATTGTTGTAACCGTCCGTCTGATCACATCCATCAGATTATCTGATCTAACGGTTAATAAATTGTTTTTTAATTTTCTTTTATTTGAGATTTTTTCCTGAACCTCTCTCTATACATATATAGTATCATTTGATGTTATGGAATTTGTTATTTATTGAAAAGAAGAAAGTTTAATATTATTTAAATTTCATTTGACAAGATATGATTTATGATAGGGTGGGTATTAGTGATGGAAATTTTACCCGTCGGGTCGGGTACCCACGGGTACCCACCCCTAATGGGGCGGGGATTCCCCGGCTAATCGGGTAACGGGGCGGGGACGAGTATTGTTTTTCATACCCGAAGCGGGTTCGGGGTCGGGGTCGGGGATGGTACTACCCGCCCCTAATAATACCCGATATATATTTTTATATATAATTTAATTAGTTTTTTATTCGTTGCTTGATAATTTTATACTTTAAAATTTGTCATGAACTATGATTACACATGGTTGATTATATCATTATATGTTTTTGAAACTTGAGGTTTATTTATTTGTTTTAAAAATTAAAAACTCGCTAATTTCATTTTCTTTAAAAATAATTTAATTATTTTTTTTTTCGTCAACGGGTTCCCCGTACCCGTCGGGGATTAGTCGGGGACGGGGGCTTAAACGGGGGTCGGGGTCGGAGACGGGAGATGCATTACCCACCTAATACCCGCCCCGTTTCCATCCCTAGTGGGTATAGGTAAGAGAAGGCCGAATGATAAAGAAACCCACATTAAAAGCGGGGGCCCAAAATACAAAATTTGGGTAGGCCTTTTTGTATGAAGCTATAATTGAGCCACAATATCACATGTCACCATCATACATCATCATATGGACATACATCGTGCCATGTTCTCATTCTCATGTGGAGAATATATATATATATATATATATATATATATATATATATATATATATATGTGTGTGTGTGTGTCAACGGGGCACATTTTCTACCATATAGTTTTACCCTACAAGGTCAGCTTCTTTGACTTCTACAGTCAAATCCGACCACACTGTTGAATAAACTTTTCATAACTCATAATATATTTTTAATAACTGGTTAGAAATTGGAGATTAATTTTTTAATCTTAATACTAATGAGAATTCTTGAATTTGATATAATTAATATCATAATCTTCGAAGTTGTTGGGAACGAAACTAAATATTTTTTTATAAATTTTGACTTTTAATTGTTCATTTTGGAAAATCTATCAAAGATCCTTTAACTATTAAATAACGATTATATATTGTGACTCTATTATGTAAGTTACAATTTGAATCTTATGATAATCTTTTTTATTGTTATTTTTTGGGGGCTTTTACTAACCCCACCCCCTGCAAGTTTTTGCACCCTCTGCCACAATGTCAGCCTCACAAACCAAAAAGAAATTTAACATTTACATTTTACCTCTTATTCTAATTAAATAAATTTACTTTATACCTTTTACATTTCTAATTTTTATTTCATACCTTTATTATATTAACACATAAAATCGTATATTAGCTAAAATACGTTTTAATTTTAACAAATTACACCATTATAATCGTCTCTTCGATACGTTCGAAATGAGCCCAATCTTGAATTTTTTTGGATTTAATTATATTATTATATGTCATACGTTTACGTTATTTTTTTATATTGAATATTTTTTATTTAATTATATTATTATATGTCATACGTTTACGTTATTTTTTGATTTAATTATATTATTATTCATCGATATCTTCTTATTTTTTGAATTAATTATATTATTTCGAAATAAGGCAAATATTAACTAAAATACGTTACAAAATATCCAACAAATTCCAACTCTGATTACTCATTTAAATCAATATATTCACGAGTACAAGTACGCTCTATATATTCTGTATACATATCTAATCTACGTTTATATGTGTCGATCCATGTACTTGCAACTGGAAATCGACAACGTCTCCAATGGGTTGTGAGTGTGGGCATTGGGTATTCTCCGTTTAATACCACTTTTATGTAATGATTACCATTAACATGCACTATTGCAATTGACACGTGTTGGGATGATGACGGCGGTGGTGTCCTGAATGGTAAGTATGTCACACTACCTGCCATATTGAGAACATGTAGTATGACATTGAACCTTGAAGCAGCTAGAATTCCCATTTCAGGCATAGCGATCCAATACATAGATGGTGCAAAGACGTCCTTCTTGAAAAAATTCAACGCACCATAAGTTCTTCGACACTCGTCGCTGCCAATCACACAAGAGTAGTATTCTTGATACTCAGTTAGTTCATCAATTAACACTCTGCGGATATTGTCCCATTGGTCTTCATGACCACCCAGACAAGTAGATATGGCTCGAAATCCACAATTTCCATCGCCCAATACATCTTGTATTTGTGTGATGTATGGATGAAATAAACTCGGGATTTGCTCAAGATATGGATTGGGGGGGGGGGTTGTCGCGGAAAATAGGAGCTATACCTCGTTGATTGAGTATGACCAAAATCTTCAGAGTTGATAAATGTTGGCGCGTTAGAACAACTGCGTCTAGCAGGGTCTTCAAGAAATCTTTTTCTTTAGAGCTTGATTCTTTAGAGACGGACGTCCACGAGTGGTTCTATGAGCCGAAGGTTCATCAAACGACGGTTTTGATGACATTATTATATCCTTTAACTTTTTTAACAAACTTTTACGTCCATGGATTGGTTGTTTATTGAAATGATCTTTAAACACTTGAACTTCATCATCACATTGAATATCATCGCCTTGTGCGGAAGCACATGGTGAGAAATCAAGTTTTTTCCAAAATACGTCGATCACATCAAGTGGAATGGATTTGTTTTGATAAGTATATAGTGCTTGTTCATGCGCACATGGCAACCCATGACTTGTACGCAGTTTACAACCACAATTTTCAGAAAATACGCTAGTCTTTAAAGACCGCTCATATTCACTGTAAATTATATCAAATACATAAGATGAAACAAAGCCCCGCAAATTTTGAAAGTGTGATATTTGAAAACGATGTTTTCTAATAATTTTACTCATTTCAAAACTTGCTTTGATCGACGTGTCTTGTGACTGAATTACTTGATGAATATGAGATAAAATTCTTTTTAAGTCTGCTTGTGAGGTCTCCAAATATTTTTTTAATTTGGAATGTTGGCTTTCAACTTTATTTGTTGTGTGATTTCCAAAATTTAAATATTGATCAACCCACGCAGACACAAACATTTCTTTATACGGCGTCAACCATACCCTGTCCAGGTAATCCATTACACCTGGAAAATATAACAAATATATATACATATATCAATATCTTTAGTGATAACGGTTAAACTATCTTATATCAAGAATACCTGGATAATTGAGCAACTTTTCTTGAAGTTGTACCAAATTGTATGTGTACATTACTTGATTTGGAGATTCAAGTAACTGCACTCATTCTTGACAAAAAGAACTCCATTGCGGTTGACAATGTTTAAGAATATTTTGGTAGATATGCCATCTGCAAAGCAATAGTTTGGCACCCGAAAATACCATTTTGCATGCATTAATCAAAGCCAACTCTCTGTCTGTGACTATGGCACCCGGGTAAAGGTTATCGTATATTTTGGACTTTAGACATTCTAACGCCCAAATATAATTTGATACCTTTTCTTGATGCATAAAGACAAATGCAATGCAAAATGTCTTGTTGGTTGATGTGACACCCACTATCTCAAGAAGAGGCATATCATACCTGGGGTATAAACAAAATAATAATATTAAACAAAATAATAATATTAACATTAATATAATACTAATGTATATTCCAGTACCTATTTGTTTTATATGTGGCATCGATGACCAACACTTGTGGAAATGCACGCCAAAGCTCCAATGATTTTGGATGAATTAAGAATAAATCTTCCAACTCGTTTGTTTCGTCATTTACACGAGTCCCAAAATCATAACTATTTTGAACAAAAAAAATCCAAAACAACCTGCATTTTTGGCCTTCCTGCATCGTTTTTTGTCTTGATCTTTTGGACTTCATTGTAGATTGTTTTCGACGTAGATGCATTTTCCACACTTCTACCCTTTAACGTGGATAAAATGTGTCGTGGCTTGACATATTGGGCTGATAAATCTTCAACTAGTAGACGTTCACCCTCGTTTAGCCGCATTGCATATGCGTGACCCTCCATATATTGTGCAAGGACATGATTATGTGTATCACATACAACCCTCAACGTCCACCAATTATGCTTAGCCGAACGTAGCGCTATCAACTCAAATGGGCAATTAAACTTTCTTGTTCCAGTATCACGACTGGAAACTTTCTTACTTTTGTAAACCCCACCATGTTCACAGCAAAACACGACTTTATAAACAACTTCATTTGGATAAGACTTTGATCTTTTGACATTAACAACACAACCAACCGAATGTCCCACATTGCGCACTCATGCAGTAATTTCTTCTCGAGAACTGAACACCTGAAATTATTATATTTTGTTATAACTTTCACTTGTCCACGTAAGTATTAATAAATCTAAATGTTAGTTATCATAATATTGTACCTGGTCGGTGACAAATTCTGGTGTTCGTGTCAAATCTTCTTCCATGTTTGTCATCTGCAACTTTGATATATATGTATATATATATGAAGGATATATAGAGGGAGAGAGTTAGAGTGAAACAGGGAGAGAGCGAGAGTAAGAGAATGAGAGAATGAATGAATTCGGATGAAAATCGAATGAACGATTCGTTCGATTTATAATGAATTATTTACTTTATTTCAAATCAATAACTTTTCTTTATTTCAAATCAAATTATTTATCGATATATATATAAAGATTTTTTTTTTCAAAACTGATTTTTGTATATATAACAATTGTACACAATATTCAAAATACTTAAGATAAAAACTGATGATGTCGCATTTATAAACAAAAATATTTTTTATTCCAAAAAATTCAATATTAGGCTCATTTCGAACGTATCGAAGAGACGATTATTCGTTGAAACCCCATTTCATATTCTTCTCGTGAAATCGATACTATTTTTCACCAACCCGATGTATAATCGATACTATTTTTCACCAACCCGATGTATAATCGATATTATTTTTCACCAACTCGTCGATACCTTCGAAATGAACCCATTTTTTTATTTAATTATATCGAAATGAGCTCAATATTAACTAAAATACGTTAAGAAAATACTTTTTAACAACTTTCAAAATTTTAAATTGTGGACTCTTATTAGTTTATTCTTATCTCTAATCACTTTCACCACTTTCAAATCCTCAAATCATGAACTCCTCAAAAAACGTCATTCTTTAAACACATTTATAAAAAAAATTGATCGTTTTCTCAGAACCAATTAAGATAATTTAGAACATTAAAGTTGAAATATTTATAATATAATATAGACACATATATAAATCGTTCGGCGTGGGGTTCGTTTATTTAATAAATGAACGAACATGAACACATTTTTTTGTGTAAAATCATCAAGTTAATGGTAGTACGAGTTTTTAAAAATGGTAGTACGAGTTTACAGCCCTGTCCATTCATATAAAAATGGTAGTACGAGTTTTTAAAAACCGATGAATGTCTCAGTTCACTGTTTCATCCTAAAACCCAGAATTTGTACTTTTAAGCTATGTATGTTGCTATAAAGATGCAGAAATGTTTAAGACCATTAACACAACCTAACCATAAGCTTAAACTTCCCAAAACATCCATTTTTAACAAAACCCACCAAGAACCTAACTAGTCTCTTTAAGAACAACTTAAGGAATTAGGAATACAATTAAAGTAGGGATGTTTTACCTTGATTACTACTGATTGGTACAGAATAACAACAGCAGAAAATCTTGAAGTTCCTTCTTCTTCTTTCCTTAAACTCCTTCGATCTTGCTCTCTTTCTTTCTCTCGTTTTTCTCTCAACCAAGAAACACCCACTCTCACATAGATTTTAAGATATTTTAACCAAATGAAGACTTCATTCCTTAATTGACTTACTAAAGTCGGTTAAGTGCAAATAATTTTAATAAAAGACCAAAAAGCCCTTAAGCTTTATTCTTTTAACAAAACTTAACCCCAAACTTCCAATTAACCATTAAAACTTATCCCTTATCTCCTAACTCCATAAAATACTAACATAAAGACTTATAAGATTCCAAATTTAACTTAGATAAAATACCTGGTTATTACACTTATATCTAGTGAGCATGCGAAGCATGGTGGGGATGAATTGTTGTGAGGTTAAGTGGTGGGCTAGTGTTGATGGGGGATGAGCATAGGTGGAGGTCTTTGCTCGGGGTTGCTCATAAGACGTTCAGAGATGACCAGATTATGCGTGGAGTTGCATGGATGTCTAAGTGGCGTGTGGTATTGTTACCGAAAATAAAAGAATGGGGTGACGATGAGCGACTAGATAAGAAGAAAATTGTGTACTCTTGAGTTGATTGATGAGTGCGTTTGCCTTGTATCGTTGTAATAATTGTGAAAATGTTGGATTGATTAGTCCATGATATCTTGTAGTAGATATGAAATCTCTGAGAATGTTGAACTAATCCTTGTGTGTAAGGGAATGCAAAGGAGTGGGTTAATATCGTTTGAGGAACGAGAAGTGTGTGGTCGCTTCGAACGTAGCGTGGAGGTCCGGTTTGACTTGGTCGAATTTCTCGTATGAGATGTGGTGAAACTGTGGGATTAGACATAGTAACCGTTGAAATTGTGTGTATGGAGTGGTCAACGTTGAAGGAGAAATGTTCCATGTTAGCCTGAGGTAATTGGGGGCGGTAGTATGGAATAAGAGAGTAAGTGTAAAGTAAAAAGCGTGACAAGTGGCTCGGAAAGAGGGAAACAATGTTTCAGAAAGTCACCATTGAGTGCATGAACTCTAGTGAGAGTATGAGAAAGGGGATTCGTGTGTACGTGAGTAGTTTAAGCGTGGAGGAAAACTAGCTTATGTGATTGATCAAGAGGTGTATCTTCTAGTGAGTTATTCTTTGGAAATGTGTTTTGAGAAGGAAGTGGAAGAAAGTAATAGAATGTAGTGCTCGGATGAAGGACCATGGGATTGGACTTGATAGTAGTATGGGGGTGCCGTTGTAGTAAAAGTGTGGGAATTGATTGTTATCAACGGGTTGTGGTCGGCACATTTAATGCAAGAAGGTGTTATCTGCCTTAGATGTATTTTGTGTTAGAAGAGTGATGGTAGAGTTGTGTATAGTCTGGGGAGGAAAAATCTTAACTGCGGAATTAAGGTGATAGTCAAGGTTGATCCGGTGATCGGTTGGCGAGTTAAGCGTCGTTATTTTATAAGGGTTTCGGGATGTGTGGCGTTAACTTCAGTAGAAGGCGTTCTTTTAAAGAGGTAAAATTTTGTGTGAAACCCTTAGGTTGACGCGTTTTAAGATCTTGAGACTAGATGTGTGAATGATTTTGGGTGAGACCGGAGGTCGTGTGGTTGACCACCAATAGGTCATGCATTTCGTGAGAAGTAAGCGTGGCTCGAGACCGCCACAGGGTGTAAGCAGAAGGAAGAGTTTGATCGAATGCCGTGTGGGAGACAGTGCAATACTTATGGATAGTCATGAAAAGACGTTGTGCGTTGGAGAGAAAAGAGAAACAAGACCCAGTTATGTTGGGCCGTTCGCTATCATTGAGCGTGTAGAAGAAGTGGCGTACAAGTTGGAGTTGTCTGACGGGCTCCGGGGGTTCATTCGATCTTTCCTATGTCGAACTTGAGGAAGTGTCTGGCCGAAGAAGCCATAGTAGTACAGTTGGAAGACATTAGTGTCGATGAGAATTGAGGTATGAAGAGGAGCCAATGGAAAACGTAGATAGTAAGATACGAAAGACGAGGAACAAAGAAGTTCGTTTAGCGAAGGTCCAGTGGAAGTATCATAAAGGACGGGAGGCTACTTGGGAAGTGGAAGCGGTCATGAAGTCCAGGTACCCTCACCTCTTTGAGAATGGAATTCCGGGGACGGAATTCTTTTGAGGGGGGAGTGTTGTAGTAACCGTGTCCAAAAAGAAAGAGTACCAAGTCTTGTGGTAGAATTTGTTAAAATGAAAGTTGAGGGGAGAATTTTGTAAATGAGGTATAGGTATAAAAGGGGCACAAAACCCTAGGAGAAACATTCTCCTACTGACTTTGTGTGTGGTTGGCAGCTGCTGGAGTGAATTAGAGAGAACAAAGGGAAAAGAGAGAATGAAAGGAGAAAGAAGAAGAAAGAGAGTGAAATCAAGAAAGAAGGATCAATTGCGGATTTGTTGGGAGAAATAGAAGGTGTGCTTCTTTTGGATTCAAGCAGGTAATCACTTCTCCTCTTCTCTAATCCCTGATTCTTGTTGTTGATGAGTTATTTGGGGTTTTTGTTAAAAGTTGGGTTTGGAACTAAATGGAAGAGATTAGGTGTCAAATCTTATCTTTTGCAGCTAATATTTCAGTAGTAGTTGAGCATATTGACCCTATTGTAGTTGTTAATCTCCATCTGTGAGATTTCGGCCGTTTCTGGGATTTATCGGACCAAGTAAGGGACAGGTCGACGTCCGGATACCTTCCTGGACGTCCGGACACCCCGATCAGTTGAAGGTTTCCGGGTAAGTATCTGTTGCGTGTGGGTGTCCGGATAGAGGTGTTGTCCGGATAGGTGTATTGTCCGGATAGGTGTTGTCCGGATAGAGGTGTTGTCCGGATAGGTGTGTTGTCCGGATAGGTGTTGTACGGATAGAGGTGTTGTCCGGATAGAGGTGCTGTCCGGATAGGTGTTGTCCGGATAGAGGTGTTGTCCGGATAGGTGTGTTGTCCGGATAGGGGTGTTGTCCGGATAAGTGTGCTGTCCGGAATAGAGTGTCGTCCGGGGAGTTGAGATGATCAGCTTATGAGTTTATCCTTTCGCCAGGTAGATCGTTTGGAGGTGCACACCAGAACAAGAAAGGAACGTAAGCGTAACAGGTGAGTTTTTCTAACCAAAGCTTGATGGTACTTGTTCATTTACTTGTACAGGTGTGTTTACTTAATGTATGTGCATATATATTACTTATGCATGATGTGAGCTATATGGGGGGGTGTCCCATACGAGATGGTGTGATACTTATGGGGGGTGTGTCCCATATGTGATGTTATGACGATTATGGGGGTGTGTCCCATATGTGATGGCATGACGATCATGGGGGGTGTGTCCCATATGTCGTAGTATGATGCCTATGGGGGGGGGGGGGGTGTCCCATATGTAATTTGCCAAACCTTACATTGATTTATGTTTCGCAAAGTTTTAAATGATAAATGTGGTGTGATTGTAACTGAGGGATCTCACTAGACCTTGTGGTCTAACCCTCGCATTTTCAAAACTGAAACCCTTTTCAGGTAAGCAGGTTAAGAGCAGTGCCTCTAGTGGTGAAGAGAAGGCGTGAGAGCGGGCATGGCTTGGCATTAGTGGACTTCTTTACATTTTTGCTATTAGAAACTCTCAGTTATAATTAGGGTTGTTCCGCGAACCCAAAGTTTTGAATTTTGATGGTGTGAACCTTGGGCCAAGTTTTGGCGATTTAATATTATATGTCTTGTTTTGGAATGGGTTGTTACAAATGGTATCAGAGCCATAGTTTAAGGGATTTAGGTGACCGGATGGGCCTAAACTGTAGGAGTACAACTGAGAATGTAGGAAGGCCTAGGAAGACCTCACTGGGGAGTGTGAATAATAGAGTGGTGAGAACTATCATGTAAGGTAAGTTCGAGATTACACCTGGCCAGTGTAATTGTGAATTTACAGGTGCATGACGGTGATCATTCTTGCCTTGTTATTTTGGGACGGTTGTTAATCTGTTTTGTGTGTAAAGTTTAATCTTAGTCATTTTGGCAACGGCTTAGTGTGTTGTGCAGATTATTCTTGGCGTGATTGATGATACTATCTAGAAGAAGCCTCGTTTGAATGTTTGGTATGAGTGTCCGTGGGAAGTAGAACCTTTAGGGTTCTTAAGGGAAATAAGTGTTTGGAGGTGAACTCCTATTCTTTAATGAGTCTTTATTCTGGGAGATTCCCAGTGCCGGTAAATTGAAATCTTGAGAGTTTCAGTTCAAGGATCGGATAGTGGAGAAGTGCTTTCTTACTCTCTAGTTAGTGGAGGAGTGACAAGAGTGGTTGAAAAGTGATAGATGTAGGGATTGGTAACATTGGTGTCGGTTAACCAATTTGGGACCGAGGTGAAGCCATTTATTTTACAAATTAATAGTCAGGTGGTGACTGTGAGGTTGGAGCATCCAAGTGTGTGGGGAAGTATCGGTACCGAAGGTTGTTTCAAATGTAAGGAACCTGATGGTGTAGTGGGAAGTAGGGTGTCGGCGTTGATTTGTTGTAACTGCAAAAAGGTTAACCCTGCTTGAGCGAATAGCCTTCAAGGTAAAGCGAGTCGTGCATTACGTTTTCAAACCGGTTACGTAGGTCCCCATGACAAAATGTGTGAGTGTGTGTGTGTGCCTTGTAAACTTCTGATTTTGAAAATGAGTTGGCGTGTGCAAGTGTGTGCTGGAAGGAAAAGATAAATTTGTTTACATGGTGTAATAAATTTCGAACTCAGAGAAATAGTGAGTTACTTCACTTCTTTTGCGAGTAAGTTAAACCTTGTTGTAAAAAAAAATCGTAACAATATTAGATCGCATGGTTTTATGGATGAAAACGATATGAACATGTGGTTGACATATCAGCAAGTGTGAGAGTCGGTCGACTATCCCAGTATGGGTGATATTGCTGTATTTTTTTAAAATTTTTGCACAAGGAGAGTTTCAGTGAATGCACTTTCAAATGATGAACAAGGTTGCGTGTGAGCGTCTTTGAGATCGGTGTGTGTGGTGGTAACTTATGGGAGCGTCGTGCCATGCATATCAAAACCTTGTTTTGTGGGATATTTTGAGTGTGTAAAACAATTTAAATCATTGTGTTGTCATGCATGAAGGCTATGAACTCGCTAGGTAGTAAGGGGTATCGTGCCTAAGAATGTGCGAAGTTCCGGTAGTGGGAAAATGTGGTCGAGTCGTCGATGGTTGAATTGTGATCTTAGTGTTACAGTATAGGGAGGACAGTGCCTACCTGTAGTCTCGGTCTTTGACTGTGGAAATGCTTGTGTGACGGTAGTCCTTGCTCTTTTCGGTAAGTAGGCATAAGACTGACGGCGAGGGGTGTGCCCCGGGTGATTTCGAAGTAGGCAAAATACTTTGAAAGGTAACGTTGTGGTATGTGGATGAGTCGGTATCGGCGTAGAGCCGGAGTTGAGAAGTTGTATTTAGGCTAAGTGCCAGAATTTGGTGTGGAAGTTAACGACGAGTGTTGAGTCGTTGTCGGGAGATTTGAGAGTTGAAAGACTAGCCCTGGTGTGATTTTTGTTTTTCGTGTGTGTGCGTGGAGATAAGAGGTCGGTTGGGATACATGTGTATCTGCCTAGAGGGTGGACCGCCTTTTGGTGAGTATCCTGAAGGTGGAGATGTGTTAGTTGGATAAGTGATTCTTCCTTTGTGACTGTTATGTCAATTGCGAACGAGGTAGTTTGCCCAACTCATGTGGGACACGTAGACTATGTTGGTTTGCAAGGATGTGTCTTATAGTTTGATTTATTTGAGCGTGCCTCAAGTGGACCCGAAGAGTCGGTCGGGAATAAGGACTCGATCGAGTGTAGTAGACGGTCATAATTTGTGATTCACCTAGATGGGAGAAAGACAAGGTTGTGAGTCTTTCTGAACCTAAATTTTATACAAATGTGACAGAGTTATTATATAACTGTGTGCTTCTCAGCTGCATTTATTTCAATGCGATGATTAAGTGTGGTGTGGTTGTTATCTATTCGCGTGTTTCCAACTGCTTAAGTATGAAGCTATGAACAAGTGTGTGGTAGAATGCATGCATTAATTATGCATTGTGCTCTAGCAGTGTCGGAGAATGGGGGGTGTGTCCCATATTGAGTATGCATTGTGCTCTGGCGTTGTCAAGAAAATGGGGGTGTGTCCCATATTAATTATATATATTTGTTTCATATATAGCGAGTGTGCTCTTTGGCGCTGTCGCGGTGTGTGTAACTATAGCGTGTGCCAGTAGCAGGAGTTAAAAGGTGATTGTCATTTTTTAAAAAGTATGCTTATTTAAATGTGTAGTTTCATATAAATTGCATATGACTTGGTGTGATGTATATGGGGGGTGTGTCCCATATGGATTATTCGAACGAACTTGGTCTATTCCCGAGGGCGGGTGTGTGTGCCCTAGATCAGGCCACAAGTGTGTAGTGATCAGGCAGAAATTCCCGTTATTTGTGTAAGGGTGATGAATTGCAAAACTAGCTATTGCATATTGTTTCGTATACTCTTTTATATAAATGTTGTGTTTGTTGTGAAGAAAGCGTGGCCTGGTGTATGTGCAAATGATCGTGACGATCGAACCTCTGGTGTGTGGGAGTTATGTGGATAAGTTGGTGGTAACTTATTGTAACATCCCGCAAAACAAATATACATATAACATATAATTCATAACATAGTTTCAACAAAATCATTCACATTACACATTTGGTCCCAAAGTCTGATCTAACCAATATAAAATTCAGTACAAACTTGATCTCATTTAGATCTGATAATAGCTAATAACTGAAATTTAAGTACAAAAGTATCATCAACTTCATAATGATCATCATTCCACATAGCTATCCTCCAAGTAATCTAATCATTTACTCTTACTGGTACCACCACCTGGAATACAGATTTTTAAAAACAAAAATGAGGGTTAGACCTAAGGGTCTAGTGAGTAAATCCCTGACATTTGGAAATCATTAAAAATTCATTTATATAAACACTCTTTATATAAACCCTCTTTATATAAACACTCTTTATTTAAATGCACATACATCACACGTAAATTAATACCAAATACCATTTACACAACATACCTGTCTCATTCTCCTTATCCCTCCACCAATGGCCAATATCAATTGGTTGCGAGCCAATTTAACACACCGGTCCAAAGCCCGGCCACGTATTATATTTTCATATAATACTCACGTAATTATAATATCTCAATATATTATAATCACCCACGTATGACATATTCATACCACATATCAAATATTTATTATTCACATAATGTATTCCAGTAAAATACTTTTTAACGTAAAACTCACCTGATTAGTTTATCAGCAAAAGCCTTCTCAAGTTTATATCACGTATTTCCACCCTTCACAGAATCTGAAATTACACAAAATAACAGATATCTCTTCTTAAAACTAAATTTACGAAATCCTTAACTCAAATCGCAATCCAAAATAATATGAAATCGCAATGAATAGTACAAGTCGCAACGGTAATGAACAGTACTAAGTCGCAACCTCTTATTGCGACTTCACCCCGAAATCGCAACCCACTATTGCGACTTCACCCTAAGTCGCAATCAACTACTGCGATTCCAAGCTAAGTCGCAAATGACCATTGTGATTCCAATCCAAGTCGCAAACGACCATTGCGACTTCAAGCCCAAATCGCAATCGACCATTGCGACTTCGTTGAATGTCGCAGTCCTCTATTGCGACTTCGATGAATGTCGCAGTCCTCTATTGCGACTTCGATGAATGTCTCAGTTCACTGTTTCATCCTAAAACCCAGAATTTGTACTTTTAAGCTATGTATGTTGCTATAAAGATGCAGGAATGTTTACGACCATTAACACAACCTAACCATAAGCTTAAACTTCCCAAAACATCCATTTTTAACAAAACCCACCAAGAACCTAACTAGTATCTTTAAGAACAACTTAAGGAATTAGGAATACAATTAAAGTAGGGATGTTTTACCTTGATTACTGTAACACCCCGAAATTTCCATTGTAAATTAATATGATATAAATTGTATTTTGGTACAATTTAGTTATGAGAAAATTAACTTGGAGGGTTGATTGGCAATTATTTGGAAGTTTGGGGTATAAATTGGAAAATGGGTTAATGACTCATGCTTTATGTGAGGTGTCACCTTAGGAGTAAATCAGTATTTGATAATACTGATTTTCTGTGTTTGGTTTTCTAAAAGAAAAAGAAAAGAAAATCAGAGAAATATCGAGAGAGAGATAGAACGAAGCAGAGAGAGTTAGATATTGAGAAGGAGAAATCGTTTGGTAATTTTGTGGTAAGAGTTTAATTTCTCTGTTAGTATCATTCATCTCCACAGATTTTAATTATAGTATTCTGTCCAGATTTGATTAAGCTGTTGATTAAGCCTTTGATTTTGGAAGAACACTGTGTTCAAGAATACCCAGGTGAGTTATTCATTCTTGTTAAAATTAAGCAATTAAAAGTGTTATAGATATGCTATACTTGTATATGATATCAATGGTATGATTTGATTAAGAAATGGTAAGCTTAATGAGTCAAATGGAGAACTGAATCAAAGTGAAAGTGACGATGAACAGTAACTTTTCGTATTAATGGGTTGCGCAAAGTAGAACTTTTCGCAACAGTTGGTTGCGAAAAGTGGGGTTTTCGTAATAGAAGGTTGCGAGAAGTGGGGTTTTCGCAACAGTGGGTTGCGAATAGTGGACTTTTCGTAGCCTTGGCTTGCGAAAAGTGTAGTTTTCGCTACAGTAGCTTGCGAAAAGTTGTTGACTTTCAGTTGTAATTTGAGGCTGTTATTGGGCATGCAATCTGATATGTATATGCTATTTGTTATATGTTTATAACTCTGTTATTGATGTAAAAACCATGTTATGTTGAATTGTAATGACTTATTTATAAGTCCGGAGAAGTAGTTAATTGTTGAGGTGTTGGTCCCCGATGCCAAATGGCAAAGTGGGGATAATCGTTGAATTTAATATTCTGTACATAGAGATATAGAATATATGTTGAATTGTATAGCTTTAGTATACAATAGAATGAGTGATGATACACAGTTATTGTGTGGCGTTGGCTAGAAATCTACATCTGATCTAGTGGGCATATAGTACGGTATAATGAGAACTGTTTACTAGCTGGGGATCGTTAGGATGTAATTCTAGTTGTTGGAGTGAATCTTGAATCATCTGTGAGGGTCTCTGGTGGTTGTTGATCGCGATAAAGTAAAATCTCATTTGGGAGACCAGTGATTCAAGATGGGGAGGAAACGAAATGAGGAATGGCAGACTTGGAGTTGTAATTCCCATTTCAAGCAAAAGATGAGATATCTTTATTGTTGTTGAGGATTTGACATGCTAATTCAGAAAGAAGCAGATTTGGAAACTGTAATTTCTGGGAGTTAGAGTTACTTATAAGTCCGGTGGGATTTATAGTAATTCTCGTTGTAATCTTAATTCAGAAAGAAACAGGTTTGGAAACTGTAATTTCTGGGAGTTAGAGTTATTTATAAGTCCGGTGGGATTTATAGTAATTCTCGTTGATAGTATGATGACTAGATGAATTAGTCATGAGTAAGGGAATAAGTGGATTCCAATGGTCGATAAGAGCTTGGTATGGTAAGATTGTTGATAACAGGTTTGGTATATCTGTTAATATTTTTGTTGATTAATTTTAATTTGATTTGGATAATCTCACTAGGCGAAAGCCTAATGTTTCAAATTAAACTGTCTTACCAGGTACTGGCTCTGGGATATAGTTTGGGAAGTGAGATTTCAGTTGAAAGAAATCAGACTCGGCGATAACGAAGGATCAAGATATTCTTTTGAGGACTTTTGGGACGAGCCTTAGATAATCTAGTTGATCTTATTGTGATGTATAATTAGATTGATCAGACTATTTAAGTTAGACGACTTTGTGTATATATAGAAATTTACTTATGATCCTTTGGTTTATGAAAGTCTGACATTTTGATGATCATAACTCATGTATTTTGAGGTTTAAATTGGCCCTGAATTTTAGGGTGTTACAGTATGGTATCAGAGCTCTAGTTTAAGCGAACTAAGTATGCTGATGAGATACTTAGACTTAAGCTGAGATAAATTAAGTTATGATTGTGAGAGATGGGTAGAAGTACTAAGACGGGATAGTCTTAGAATTGACGGAGATATGAGAAGTTGGTACGGTGACAATGGTAACGAGGATTCTCCTGTATGATATATTCACAATTCCAATTAGCTACTGTGATTATGAATATATTGTTACGCGAGCATACTTATTTCTAAATTGTTACAGTGACTAACGATCGGTAAGTACATTTTGTATAGGGGTATGTGCATAACCATTTCTTATGGTTATCCCATTAGGTTATAGTAGAACGATGGTGATTATACCACTAAAATCCTTTGGAGGACAGATCGGTAAATGATTGGGGTTGGAAGGACAACCTGGAATTGGCGGGACTCATGAAAGTCCGCCAAGGCAACCTTTAATAGGTGATTTGATATGTGCAGAGATAGAGTATGAGATGATTAATTAAGACGGAATTAGTATGACTTGGTTGAGTATGGGGGCCATGGAATGCATGTATAGCAATTATTATAAGGCCGAGAGGGCGACCTCTGGTCGGAAGTAGAGTGTCAATGATAAGTTACGTAAGTAAAAAAGATTGACCTTGTTTGAGTAAGTGGCCTTCATTGCGAGTAAGTTTTGTGCATGGTGTTTTAGTGTGTGTTACATGAGTTTTCTTGATTTCAAACCAAATGTATAAATAACAGTTCTATTCAAGGATGAATTAGTAGTGCAAGTATGTATTTAAAGAAAAAGGTCAATTTCAATTACGATGCCTAACGAAATTTTGGAGTTTAGCAACTTGCAAAATATTTCATACTTTACATAAAAAGTTGTATGATAGCAAATAGGTCAAGAAAGTGTTGATCAGTAAACTTTTTATAACCAACAAAAGTATTGATTTGATGATATCGTATAAATGAGTCTGAGAAACGACTAGTTTACTTTGTGTCAGTAAATTTTAAACTTTTGTCGTATAAAAAGATCTTCGTATTTCTGTTGTAACAACATCTTTTGGTTGAGAAAGATTGAGTTTTACGGAAATTTATATACAAACGATTTTTTTTGAGATCGTTGTGTAGTACATGGGAATTATGAAAATGATTGGGATCGTGTGTGCCCACGTTGTTCCGAATGTTGTTTATTTAAACGAGAAAAGTGTGGATTGAGTTATTTATTAAATTGTCATGCATGAAGGCTATGAACTCACTCGGTCGTAGGGTATTACACTTTAATCTAAGAAAGAACTCCAAGAATGGAGAAGTGTTGGATAAACCTGGGGAAAAAGTTTGTAGTTTTGGTATTTGTGTTATGAACAGTATGAGAGTCAAAAGTGGACTTTAGTGTCGGTTGCATGAGAATCTGTACCCTTGTTCGCTAACTAGGAATATAGTTGACAAGGGACGGTTGTGTCCAGAGGAAGAATTAGGTTCAGTTAAGGACCTTCAGGTTAAGAAAGTGTCGACATGTCAAGTATTGACTTTGAAGACGAAAGTTGTGTAAGGTGTATGAGGCCTTTTGGTCTGTCACTGGGTACGGTCTGGATGCATCCCGCGTATGCCTGTGCGGGTAGGAACGAAACCGTGAGCGGTACCGGCATGCTGTTATGCAGAGGGTATGCGCAATGTGGATATTATTGTGTATGACGATTGGGGGATTTTGGATGATTGTCGAATAAATTATTAATGAAAGAAGTTTTGATTAATTGTTATACAAATGAAAGACATGTAGTCAAAACGCGCTTTTAATATATTGTGAGTGTACAATATTTTTGATGTATTACGTTTTAAAATATGAACATGTGAGTTGGGGGATTTTGGCAAATCTGACCATGTAAAATTTTTGAGTGAAAACCTTTGTTTTGGGGCCGATGGTCAATAAAGGAATTAAAAAGGTAAAGAGTTTGAGTAACAATGTATTTTGGTTTACGAAATCGTATGAGTGGCACATGTTTAACCAAACGAATATTTTGGCCTTAAAGGCTTGATTTATATTCAAAGAAGTCTTTTGAATGTTTGTCAGTTTTAATGACTCGAGATGGAGTATTGGATGTATTATATGCTTAACTGCATTGTATTTGAACCAGTGACGGTTTAAGTGTTGGTCTTAGGTGTGAAGACTGTTTGATATTTTACTTGTTCTTAGTATCTTTGGAACTAATGAACCTGGGCGTATTATATATATTGGGGAGTATGAAAAGAGTTGCATTTACGTGTACTTGCAAATGAATTGACTTCATTGGGAAAGTAGCAATAAAGGGTCGTAAGATTTTCACGCCTCGAAGCGTATGTTGCATAATGTGAGTTAGATGTATTTAAATTGCGTGAGTTGATATTGATAAATAATCTTTAGATCATTTGAGTAGATGACTCGGTTTTGGACTCAGTTAAGTCTTAAGAACTTTGACCCGATTTGATAAGCTTGACGTAGGCTTGGGGTTGAACTTGCATGGGCAGTATTGTAAATTTAAATTTATATGACGTGAATGCATTGGTTATCCTTTTGGGATCATGTATGAATGTTAAGTTTAAATCAGAAGCTTAAAAGTTGAAGGATCACTTTGTGGGATTGTTAGAACAGTGAAGGACTGTTGCTTTTAGATAAGTGTTTACTTACGATGTGGAAGATTTATAAAAGATGAAATATTAGAGATGAACAAAGGGGGTGTATAGATTGTGTTGATCTGTGAGGGATTGTACCCTGTCTATGCAACGTATTGGAATCACAAAGAGCTAGTAAGAACGAATAAGTTCAAGTTAAATAGAAAATCGTGAGTGGTAGTTCAACTAAAGTTGGGGAGGAGATATTTAGTGATATAGACTCGGGTATTTGGGCGAGAAAACAGGATTATAAAATTAATGGTGTGCGAATGACTATGAGAGACATGGTCAGTGGTAAATGTTAAGGGTGGAAAATGTACGAACGAGTAGTAGCATTAATTACCAAGATACATGTGCCATCTAGTATGAGACGTGATGTTAGAAAGAGGAAGTATCCAAATGGAAGTTTCAAGAATTCCGGTTGGAAGGTACTATTTGTTAATAAAGTTGATGAAGCATGTGGTTTGTAAGATGGCGTGGTAATATGGCTTATATCGGAATAGAATGTCGGGGCAATGGTGAGTGTTTATCCAAAGAAATTTTGATGGTATGAGGTGCCAATTAAGTTGTATTCTGAATCACTGGAAGTTTAATAAAAATGATGAGTATGTCGGCCAATGTGGTGTAGCGGAGGTAAGGTCGTTAAGGAGTATAAGTTGCTCTTCATGTGTGAAAGAAATGTACGAGAAATGTATAGTTGAAGATTTAAGAATGGTAATAACTTCGAACGGTAATGTCGTTTCAAGATAATTTAGTTGAATGTTTTAAGTTAGAAATCTTGGTGAAACTGTTTAGTTATGTTTCGAAATGAGAAAATACTATCGGTATGTGGAAAGTTGGGAGAAAGAGACAACTAATACTTGAAATATAGTATTCCATACTAACGTGGGGAAGCAAGGATAGAAAGATTGGACTTAAGAAGGTAGTTATACTACAAGTTCAATGGAGTTATCACCTTTTGATATACAACCCCTTAGTGCTTGGTTGCAGCGTGTTTGTGTGGTGCGATAGTAATGTGAGAAGGTGATAGCATTTTGTATCAAAGAAACGTGTAAGTCATGGATGCAATGATGGATTGTCATAGTTATTGAAGCATAATTGATGAGAAAAGTTGTTATGTGAAGGAGCGAGAATCGATCTTAGAGAAATATTTTGATAAATTACAATCTAAGAGATTGATTATAGGTATGATGGTATTATATCTTTGAATTGTTAATGTGGTTTTAGAGTCGGAGGAAGAAATGATGAAACGATACCCTCGATTGTTTGCCTTAGAGTGATTTCGGGGACGAAATCCTTTTAAGTTGGGGAGTATTGTAACACCCCGAAATTTCCATTGTAAATTAATATGATATAAATTGTATTTTGGTACAATTTAGTTATGAGAAAATTAACTTGGAGGGTTGATTGGCAATTATTTGGAAGTTTGGGGTATAAATTGGAAAATGGGTTAATGACTCATGCTTTATGTGAGGTGTCACCTTAGGAGTAAATCAGTATTTGATAATACTGATTTTCTGTGTTTGGTTTTCTAAAAGAAAAAGAAAAGAAAATCAGAGAAATATCGAGAGAGAGATAGAACGAAGCAGAGAGAGTTAGATATTGAGAAGGAGAAATCGTTTGGTAATTTTGTGGTAAGAGTTTAATTTCTCTGTTAGTATCATTCATCTCCACAGATTTTAATTATAGTATTCTGTCCAGATTTGATTAAGCTGTTGATTAAGCCTTTGATTTTGGAAGAACACTGTGTTCAAGAATACCCAGGTGAGTTATTCATTCTTGTTAAAATTAAGCAATTAAAAGTGTTATAGATATGCTATACTTGTATATGATATCAATGGTATGATTTGATTAAGAAATGGTAAGCTTAATGAGTCAAATGGAGAACTGAATCAAAGTGAAAGTGACGATGAACAGTAACTTTTCGTATTAATGGGTTGCGCAAAGTAGAACTTTTCGCAACAGTTGGTTGCGAAAAGTGGGGTTTTCGTAATAGAAGGTTGCGAGAAGTGGGGTTTTCGCAACAGTGGGTTGCGAATAGTGGACTTTTCGTAGCCTTGGCTTGCGAAAAGTGTAGTTTTCGCTACAGTAGCTTGCGAAAAGTTGTTGACTTTCAGTTGTAATTTGAGGCTGTTATTGGGCATGCAATCTGATATGTATATGCTATTTGTTATATGTTTATAACTCTGTTATTGATGTAAAAACCATGTTATGTTGAATTGTAATGACTTATTTATAAGTCCGGAGAAGTAGTTAATTGTTGAGGTGTTGGTCCCCGATGCCAAATGGCAAAGTGGGGATAATCGTTGAATTTAATATTCTGTACATAGAGATATAGAATATATGTTGAATTGTATAGCTTTAGTATACAATAGAATGAGTGATGATACACAGTTATTGTGTGGCGTTGGCTAGAAATCTACATCTGATCTAGTGGGCATATAGTACGGTATAATGAGAACTGTTTACTAGCTGGGGATCGTTAGGATGTAATTCTAGTTGTTGGAGTGAATCTTGAATCATCTGTGAGGGTCTCTGGTGGTTGTTGATCGCGATAAAGTAAAATCTCATTTGGGAGACCAGTGATTCAAGATGGAGAGGAAACGAAATGAGGAATGGCAGACTTGGAGTTGTAATTCCCATTTCAAGCAAAAGATGAGATATCTTTATTGTTGTTGAGGATTTGACATGCTAATTCAGAAAGAAGCAGATTTGGAAACTGTAATTTCTGGGAGTTAGAGTTACTTATAAGTCCGGTGGGATTTATAGTAATTCTCGTTGTAATCTTAATTCAGAAAGAAGCAGGTTTGGAAACTGTAATTTCTGGGAGTTAGAGTTATTTATAAGTCCGGTGGGATTTATAGTAATTCTCGTTGATAGTATGATGACTAGATGAATTAGTCATGAGTAAGGGAATAAGTGGATTCCAATGGTCGATAAGAGCTTGGTATGATAAGATTGTTGATAACAGGTTTGGTATATCTGTTAATATTTTTGTTGATTAATTTTAATTTGATTTGGATAATCTCACTAGGCGAAAGCCTAATGTTTCAAATTAAACTGTCTTACCAGGTACTGGCTCTGGGATATAGTTTGGGAAGTGAGATTTCAGTTGAAAGGAATCAGACTCGGCGATAACGAAGGATCAAGATATTCTTTTGAGGACTTTTGGGACGAGCCTTAGATAATCTAGTTGATCTTATTGTGATGTATAATTAGATTGATCAGACTATTTAAGTTAGACGACTTTGTGTATATATAGAAATTTACTTATGATCCTTTGGTTTATGAAAGTCTGACATTTTGATGATCATAACTCATGTATTTTGAGGTTTAAATTGGCCCTGAATTTTAGGGTGTTACAATTACTACTGATTGGTACAGAATAACAACAGCAGAAAATCTTGAAGTTCCTTCTTCTTCTTTCCTTAAACTCCTTCGATCTTGCTCTCCATGTCGAGTTACTATTTCATTAATGTACAACTTAGCTAAACGTTCCAAAGAATCAGTTTCTTTTATCGGCAAGAAATGTGCAGACTTCGTCAACCTATCCACAATCACCCAAATAGAATCGAATCCCTTTGAAGTTCTTGGCAACTTGGTAATGAAATCAGTAGTGATCTGATCCCATTTCCACATTGGTATATCTAGTCGTTGCAACTGACTAAACGGTTTCTGATGTTCAATCTTCACTTTCTTGCAGGTGGTACAATCTTCCACATACTTAGCAACACTTCTCTTCATTCCCGGCCACCAATAGAATTGTTTCAAATCTCTATACATTTTATTTGTACCTGGGTGAATAGAAAATCGAGATTGATGAGCTTCTTGTAGTACACGATCCCGTAATCCACCCAAACGAGGTACCCAAATTCTGTTTCCCATACACAACAATCTACGGTCATCTTTCCCAAGCAATGCTGATATCCCAACCAACCGTTCTGACTTCAAACTTTCCTCTTGATAAGCATCTATTTGGCATTTCAATAATTCGTCAAAAATATTAGGAAGAAGTTCAGCTCGTAACGATATAGCTTTTATTGTTCCACTTCTTTCTTGACGACTTAACGCATCTGCCACCACGTTCGCTTTCCCTGGGTGATAAAGAATTTCACAATCATAATCATTCACTAATTCTAACCACCTTCTTTGCCTCATATTCAATTCCTTTTGATCAAAAAGATGTTGAAGACTTTTATGGTCCGTGAAAATTTGACATTTAGAACCATAAAGATAATGCCTCCAAATCTTTAAGGCAAAAACAATTGTTGCTAGTTCCATATCATGGGTAGGATATTGTCTTTCGTGATCCTTTAATTGACGCGAAGCATAGGCAATCACCTTCCCACGTTGCATGAGTACACATCCTAATCCCAACTTAGAAGCATCACTGTAGACCACAAAATCATCAGAACCTTCTGGCAATGCTAATATCGGCGCGCTGCAGAGTTTCTCTTTCAATATTCTGAATGCCTCATCTTGTTCTGCTTTCCATTCAAACTTTAAATTCTTCCGAGTTAACTTAGTCAGTGGCGTCGCGATTCGAGAAAAGTCTTTTATGAACTTCCGATAGTATCCAGCTAGACCCAGAAAACTGCGTACTTCGGTTGCCGTCTTCGGTGGTTCCCATCTTTTAATTGCTTCCACTTTTGCTGGATCAACTTGTATACCCTTCTCTGAAACTACATGACCCAAAAACTGAACTTCCCGCAACCAGAATTCACATTTAGAGAACTTAGCGTACAACTTTTCTTTCTTCAGTAACTCCAAAATCAAGCGAAGATGTTGCGCATGATCCTCTTTGGATCGGGAATGAATAAGTATATCATCGATAAACACAATGACAAATTTATCGAGATAAGGCTTACATACCCGATTCATCAAATCCATAAAAGCGGCTGGAGCATTCGTCAATCCAAAAGGCATTACCAAAAATTCGTAGTGGCCGTATCTCGTGCGAAAAGAAGTCTTTAAAACATCCTCCTCCTTAACCTTCAACTGATGGTAGCCAGATCTGAGATCAATCTTTGAGAAGTAACAAGCTCCAACTAATTGATCAAAAAGGTCATCAATTCTTGGAAGTGGATACTTGTTCTTGATCGTGCGCTTATTCAACTCCCGATAATCGATACACATTCTCATTGAACCGTCTTTCTTCTTCACAAATAAAACTGGTGCACCCCATGGCGATGAGCTGGGTCTGATGAAGCCCTTATCAGATAAATCTTGAAGTTGCGACATCATTTTTTTCATTTCTGGTGGTGCTAATCTGTACGGCGCGCGAGCAATAGGATTGGCTCCAGGTACCAGGTCTATTCCAAATTCTACTTGCCTAACAGGAGGAAGACTATTCAAGTCTTCAGGAAAAACTTCTGGGTATTCACTAATAATGGAAATATCTTCCAGCTTACACTTTTCAGGCCTACTATCTATCACATAGGCTAGATAACTAGAGCAACCCTTATTAACACATTTACGGGCTTTTATCATAGATATAAGACTGGACTGATGATTCTTACGATCTCCATAAATCACTACCGATCTCTTATCAGGTAAAACGACATTGATTATTTTCTTATCACAAACTATATTAGCCTGATTCTCAGCTAGCCAATCCATTCCTACTACCACATCAAATTCAATCAAAGCTATAGGAAATAGTTGTATCGGTACTCCACATCCCTCTATATTGATCATGCAATGGTCAAAAACCTCTTTAACTGCCACTTGGTTATCATTTGCGGTGTCTACTAATAAAGCATGTTTTAACATTTTAGGCTCTAAATGCATGTGAGCAGCAAAGGAGGGAGACACAAAAGATCGCTTTGCACCGGAATCAAATAACACTTTAGCACGCGTGGAGTTTATAAAAAATGTACCTGTGACCACATCAGGAGTTTCCTCCACCTCTTTAGCTGTCATTTGGAACGTACGACCCCTCGTTCTCGGCGGTTCTATTCTTGGGACTACTGGTCTCGTAATGGCTGGTTTCCCCGATGTACCCCCAGATTGTAATCTACCCCGCGGACAATCTGATTGGAGGTGATCCGGAGAGTTGCACAAAAAGCAAAATCGTGTTACTCGACAATCCTTTACAACATGCCCAGTTTTCCCACATTTAAAACAAACCCGTGACTCTACTTGGCAATTTCCCTGATGGTAACGATTACACCTTGGACATGGTCTTTCTGTTGGTCGAAATGACGGACGGTTGTCGAACCTCTGAAATCTAGGTTTCCTCGAATCCTGCGGTGGTCCTTCCCATTTTCTTTTCCCTAGGCTCTTATCACCCGTATCTCTTTTATTATCTCTTTCCACATTCTCGGCAGCATCCACCGCAGCTGTAAAAGTATTTGGCACTGTGGCAGTCACCAATCTTCGAACCTCGGAATTTAACCCATAAATAAACCTCTCCATCTTCATCTTTTCTGTAGCAACATAATACCCTGCAAAACGAGACTTCTCCAAAAATTGTGCAGTATAATCTCTAACCGATAGATTCCCCTGTTGTAGATTCATAAATTCTTCTTCTAACTGTCTGACAGCAGCTTGTGGACAGAAGTGCGTCGTGAAAGCTAATACAAATTCCTCCCATGCAAAAGTAGTATAAACGTCTGTTCCTCTTGATTCTGTATGAGACTCCCACCAATACAGAGCATCCCCTTTCAGCATCGCAGCTCCATAAAGCACTTTGTCTTCTTCCGCACATTTACACGTCTTGAAGATAGCCTCGATTTCTTTCAGCCATCTCATCGCCTTTACTGGATCCCGATCTCCTGAATATGTAGGGGGCTTACAACTAAGAAACATTTTATAGTCGCACTTTTTCATTGCTGGTAGAACAGTAGAGGTAAGTGGTATCTCCACTTCATGTTCCGAATCTGGTCTTTCAGTTTCATTAAAACGGTTACGTTCGAACATGGCTTGTATGCTATCCTGTAATCTCCCCATTTCAGCAGTCAAATCATCTCGTGTAACAAACTCTGTACCATGCTGTTGTGTTCTACCTCCAGTTCGGCCTCCTGTTCCCCTTCCAGTTCTACCTCTACCACGATCTCCTCCTCTTCCCCCTGTTCCTAACGGTGGATTTTCTCCACTTGAATTCCTTCCCCTTCCCTGATTCCCATGTCTGGTGCCACTCGCCATTCTGTGGATTCAAACAAGGTTAATATACACACATAAGCACATACCCCATATAATAAGATATTCCAGTTCAAACATGTACCTGTAAGATCATAATTACACTGGCCTGGTGTAATTTGAAATTACCTTACATGATGTTCCTTCTACCTTTTATACTTAATATCCCCAGGTTCTAATTTAATCGGGACATCCTACTTCACATGCAGTTTAAGTCTAGGTACGGATACTAATACCTAAATCCCTTAAACTAGGGCTCTGATACCATCTGTAACATCCCGCAAAACAAATATACATATAACATATAATTCATAACAGAGTTTCAACAAAATCATTCACATTACACATTTGGTCCCAAAGTCTGATCTAACCAATATAAAATTCAGTACAAACTTGATCTCATTTAGATCTGATAATAGCTAATAACTGAAATTTAAGTACAAAAGTATCATCAACTTCATAATGATCATCATTCCACATAGCTATCCTCCAAGTAATCTAATCATTTACTCTTACTGGTACCACCACCTGGAATACAGATTTTTAAAAACAAAAATGAGGGTTAGACCTAAGGGTCTAGTGAGTAAATCCCTGACATTTGGAAATCATTAAAAATTCATTTATATAAACACTCTTTATATAAACCCTCTTTATATAAACACTCTTTATTTAAATGCACATACATCACACGTAAATTAATACCAAATACCATTTACACAACATACCTGTCTCATTCTCCTTATCCCTCCACCAATGGCCAATATCAATTGGTTGCGAGCCAATTTAACACACCGGTCCAAAGCCCGGCCACGTATTATATTTTCATATAATACTCACGTAATTATAATATCTCAATATATTATAATCACCCACGTATGACATATTCATACCACATATCAAATATTTATTATTCACATAATGTATTCCAGTAAAATACTTTTTAACGTAAAACTCACCTGATTAGTTTATCAGCAAAAGCCTTCTCAAGTTTATATCACATATTTCCACCCTTCACAGAATCTGAAATTACACAAAATAACAGATATCTCTTCTTAAAACTAAATTTACGAAATCCTTAACTCAAATCGCAATCCAAAATAATATGAAATCGCAATGAATAGTACAAGTCGCAACGGTAATGAACAGTACTAAGTCGCAACCTCTTATTGCGACTTCACCCCGAAATCGCAACCCACTATTGCGACTTCACCCTAAGTCGCAATCAACTACTGCGATTCCAAGCTAAGTCACAAATGACCATTGCGATTCCAATCCAAGTCGCAAACGACCATTGCGACTTCAATCCCAAATCGCAATCGACCATTGCGACTTCGTTGAATGTCGCAGTCCTCTATTGCGACTTCGATGAATGTCGCAGTCCTCTATTGCGACTTCGATGAATGTCTCAGTTCACTGTTTCATCCTAAAACCCAGAATTTGTACTTTTAAGCTATGTATGTTGCTATAAAGATGCAGAAATGTTTAAGACCATTAACACAACCTAACCATAAGCTTAAACTTCCCAAAACATCCATTTTTAACAAAACCCACCAAGAACCTAACTAGTATCTTTAAGAACAACTTAAGGAATTAGGAATACAATTAAAGTAGGGATGTTTTACCTTGATTACTATTGATTGGTACAGAATAACAACAGCAGAAAATCTTGAAGTTCCTTCTTCTTCTTTCCTTAAACTCCTTCGATCTTTCTCTCGTTTTTCTCTCAACCAAGAAACACCCACTCTCACATAGATTTTAAGATATTTTAACCAAATGAAGACTTCATTCCTTAATTGACTTACTAAAGTCGGTTAAGTGCAAATAATTTTAATAAAAGACCAAAAAGCCCTTAAGCTTTATTCTTTTAACAAAACTTAACCCCAAACTTCCAATTAACCATTAAAACTTATCCCTTATCTCCTAACTCCATAAAATACTAACATAAAGACTTATAAGATTCCAAATTTAACTTAGATAAAATACCTGGTTATTACACTTATATCTAGTGAGCATGCGAAGCATGGTGGGGATGAATTGTTGTGAGGTTAAGTGGTGGGCTAGTGTTGATGGGGGATGAGCATAGGTGGAGGTCTTTGCTCGGGGTTGCTCATAAGACGTTCAGAGATGACCAGATTATGCGTGGAGTTGCATGGATGTCTAAGTGGCGTGTGGTATTGTTACCGAAAATAAAAGAATGGGGTGACGATGAGCGACTAGATAAGAAGAAAATTGTGTACTCTTGAGTTGATTGATGAGTGCGTTTGTCTTGTATCGTTGTAATAATTGTGAAAATGTTGGATTGATTAGTCCATGATATCTTGTAGTAGATATGAAATCTCTGAGAATGTTGAACTAATCCTTGTGTGTAAGGGAATGCAAAGGAGTGGGTTAATATCGTTTGAGGAACGAGAAGTGTGTGGTCGCTTCGAACGTAGCGTGGAGGTCCGGTTTGACTTGGTCGAATTTCTCGTATGAGATGTGGTGAAACTGTGGGATTAGACATAGTAACCGTTGAAATTGTGTGTATGGAGTGGTCAACGTTGAAGGAGAAATGTTCCATGTTAGCCTGAGGTAATTGGGGGCGGTAGTATGGAATAAGAGAGTAAGTGTAAAGTAAAAAGCGTGACAAGTGGCTCGGAAAGAGGGAAACAATGTTTCAGAAAGTCACCATTGAGTGCATGAACTCTAGTGAGAGTATGAGAAAGGGGATTCGTGTGTACGTGAGTAGTTTAAGCGTGGAGGAAAACTAGCTTATGTGATTGATCAAGAGGTGTATCTTCTAGTGAGTTATTCTTTGGAAATGTCTTTTGAGAAGGAAGTGGAAGAAAGTAATAGAATGTGGTGCTCGGATGAAGGACCATGGGATTGGACTTGATAGTAGTATGGGGGTGCCGTTGTAGTAAAAGTGTGGGAATTGATTGTTATCAACGGGTTGTGGTCGGCACATTTAATGCAAGAAGGTGTTATCTGCCTTAGATGTATTTTGTGTTAGAAGAGTGATGGTAGAGTTGTGTATAGTCTGGGGAGGAAAAATCTTAACTGCGGAATTAAGGTGATAGTCAAGGTTGATCCGGTGATCGGTTGGCGAGTTAAGCGTCGTTATTTTATAAGGGTTTCGGGATGTGTGGCGTTAACTTCGGTAGAAGGCGTTCTTTTAAAGAGGTAAAATTTTGTGTGAAACCCTTAGGTTGACGCGTTTTAAGATCTTGAGACTAGATGTGTGAATGATTTTGGGTGAGACCGGAGGTCGTGTGGTTGACCACCAATAGGTCATGCATTTCGTGAGAAGTAAGCGTGGCTCGAGACCGCCACAGGGTGTAAGCAGAAGGAAGAGTTTGATCGAATGCCGTGTGGGAGACAGTGCAATACTTATGGATAGTCATGAAAAGACGTTGTGCGTTGGAGAGAAAAGAGAAACAAGACCCAGTTATGTTGGGCCGTTCGCTATCATTGAGCGTGTAGAAGAAGTGGCGTACAAGTTGGAGTTGTCTGACGGGCTCCGGGGGTTCATTCGATCTTTCCTATGTCGAACTTGAGGAAGTGTCTGGCCGAAGAAGCCATAGTAGTACAGTTGGAAGACATTAGTGTCGATGAGAATTGAGGTATGAAGAGGAGCCAATGGAAAACGTAGATAGTAAGATACGAAAGACGAGGAACAAAGAAGTTCGTTTAGCGAAGGTCCAGTGGAAGTATCATAAAGGACGGGAGGCTACTTGGGAAGTGGAAGCGGTCATGAAGTCCAGGTACCCTCACCTCTTTGAGAATGGAATTCCGGGGACGGAATTCTTTTGAGGGGGGAGTGTTGTAGTAACCGTGTCCAAAAAGAAAGAGTACCAAGTCTTGTGGTAGAATTTGTTAAAATGAAAGTTGAGGGGAGAATTTTGTAAATGAGGTATAGGTATAAAAGGGGCACAAAACCCTAGGAGAAACATTCTCCTACTGACTTTGTGTGTGGTTGGCAGCTGCTGGAGTGAATTAGAGAGAACAAAGGGAAAAGAGAGAATGAAAGGAGAAAGAAGAAGAAAGAGAGTGAAATCAAGAAAGAAGGATCAATTGCGGATTTGTTGGGAGAAATAGAAGGTGTGCTTCTTTTGGATTCAAGCAGGTAATCACTTCTCCTCTTCTCTAATCCATGATTCTTGTTGTTGATGAGTTATTTGGGGTTTTTGTTAAAAGTTGGGTTTGGAACTAAATGGAAGAGATTAGGTGTCAAATCTTATCTTTTGCAGCTAATATTTCAGTAGTAGTTGAGCATATTGACCCTATTGTAGTTGTTAATCTCCATCTGTGAGATTTCGGCCGTTTCTGGGATTTATCGGACCAAGTAAGGGACAGGTCGACGTCCGGATACCTTCCTGGACGTCCGGACACCCCGATCAGTTGAAGGTTTCCGGGTAAGTATCTGTTGCGTGTGGGTGTCCGGATAGAGGTGTTGTCCGGATAGGTGTGTTGTCCGGATAGGTGTTGTCCGGATAGAGGTGTTGTCCGGATAGGTGTGTTGTTCGGATAGGTGTTGTCCGGATAGAGGTGTTGTCCGGATAGAGGTGTTGTCCGGATAGAGGTGTTGTCCGGATAGAGGTGTTGTCCGGATAGGTGTTGTCCGGATAGGTGTTGTCCGGATAGAGGTGTTGTCCGGATAGGGGTGTTGTCCGGATAGGTGTGTTGTCCGTATAGGGGTGTTGTCCGGATAAGTGTGCTGTCCGGAATAGAGTGTCGTCCGGGGAGTTGAGATGATCAGCTTATGAGTTTATCCTTTCGCCAGGTAGATCGTTTGGAGGTGCACACCAGAACAAGAAAGGAACGTAAGCGTAACAGGTGAGTTTTTCTAACCAAAGCTTGATGGTACTTGTTCATTTACTTGTACAGGTGTGTTTACTTAATGTATGTGCATATATATTACTTATGCATGATGTGAGCTATATGGGGGGTGTGTCCCATACGAGATGGTGTGATACTTATGGGGGGTGTGTCCCATATGTGATGTTATGACGATTATGGGGGGTGTGTCCCATATGTGATGGCATGACGATCATGGGGGGTGTGTCCCATATGTCGTAGTATGATGCCTATGGGGGGTGTGTCCCATATGTTATTTGCCAAACCTTACATTGATTTATGTTTCGCAAAGTTTTAAATGATAAATGTGGTGTGATTGTAACTGAGGGATCTCACTAGACCTTGTGGTCTAACCCTCGCATTTTCAAAACTGAAACCCTTTTCAGGTAAGCAGGTTAAGAGCAGTGCCTCTAGTGGTGAAGAGAAGGCGTGAGAGCGGGCATGGCTTGGCATTAGTGGACTTCCTTTACATTTTTGCTATTAGAAACTCTCAGTTATAATTAGGGTTGTTCCGCGAACCCAAAGTTTTGAATTTTGATGGTGTGAACCTTGGGCCAAGTTTTGGCGATTTAATATTATATGTCTTGTTTTGGAATGGGTTGTTACATAAGAGATGTACCATAAATGATATATAATTAAATAATTAAATCAAAAAATCAAAAAAATCAATATTAGGCTCATTTCGAACGTATCGAATAGACGATTATAATGGTGTAACTTGTTAAAATTAAAACATATTTTTTAACGTATTTTAACTAATATACGATTATATGTGTTAATATAATAAATGTGTAAAATGAAAATTAAAAAAGTAAAAGGTATAAAGTAAATAAATTATATAAGTTTAGGGGTATAAAATGTAAATGTTAATTTTTTTTTGGTTTGTGAGAGAGCCGACACATTGCAAGGGGTGTGAAACTTGCAAGGAGGTGTGAATAGTAACACCCTTTTTGGGTCTCATGAAATTAGCCGATATGTACACGAACTTGCTTGGACACTCATGGTTACAAATGTCTGATTAAAAAATCTAATCAAAATATACGTAAAAGTTTATTTTTAATTATTTATGAAATTCAAAAGAAAAGAAAAAGCATATTGGTAGGTCTAGCCAACCCATCTCGTACCCACATTTCTGAAATTTAGAGGTCTTTTACCACTTACTGGTAAGATTCAACACTCTAACTTACTTTACCGGGTAAGATTGTAGTTCCTCAAAACGGTATGATATGCAATAATTCACCCAATATGCTCTTACCGGGTTAGAGTAGTTACTCTCACTTACCGGATAAAACTCACCATCCTTATAACTGCTTTTACCGGGTAAAATTATCAGCCATTGCCTTGTTCATGCGAAAGGTAAATAGACCGATAAACGGTACCAGATAAATTTTTAGTAAACGACCCTTACTCAGCGGAAACCTATTTTACCACCTATGTGGTAAGAAGCATACATGTCAGGATAAATCATGTAATATTTATTTTGTTTTACGTGTTTGAAATCGTTATACTTGATTATTGATGATATTTCAACTCATTTGATTTTCTTTTAGAGTGATCTATTAATAAATTTCTAATTATCTGTTTTATATTAAACTTTAAAAACGAATATAAGTATAACATCAATGAAGCATTTATTAACAATGGAAAATAGAAAATCATGTTTATAAAATTAAATTAAAAAATGCAAAAAAAGTTTCATCACGTGCCAATGGCAGATTGCGTTTTGTTTTGCAAATTTATTTGAAGATTTGATATTAGATATAGAGGAAACCAGTATCATACATTCATAGATTATATTTGATTTTTTTTCATAAAATAAATAGATATGTATGTTTTCTAAATAATTATTACAATTTTGCAAGATTATAATAATAAGTATCACATAATTAGATAAAACAGTTGATTAAAATTAAAAATATTTTAACATTTATATATACTATTTACTAAGTAATATATTCAAATAAAACTCTAAAAGGGAAAATTGCACGAAAATGGAACAAACTTTCATCTGATTCCTATTTTGGGGAACTAACTTTTAAAATGGTCATTTAAAGGTCTGTATCAAACTTTATGTTTATTTAAGGGTCTTATTAACCTATTAACCTGGTAATGATGACATCATCCCAAACTTTTGCCAACTAAGATTCCACATCATTATTTTAATTATTAAAATAAAGCTAAAATGCTGCATGACGCTTTTTTTTAAAACGTTTTTTTTCATAAAAATGAAATTTAATTATAAAATGCATTTTTGTTAATTATAATATGCATAAAAAATAGTTGAAATTAATTACAAAAAATTGATTAAATGCATTCTTCTCATTTTTTCAAGAAAAAATTAATTAAAATGCCAAAAGTTTGACCAACAGTTACCAAAATGCCACAAAAATTTCTCAGTTTACCAAAATGCCCTAAATACCCGCGATGGAGCCCGCGATCGCGGGATAGGGCTGACGTGGCACGAACTTTGGCCACAAATGCCCCGCGGAGCCCCTCAACTTTGGCCGCGGTGCACATTTGGCCCCTGCCCGCGATCGCAGCCTGCGATGGACCAAAATTTTTCAATTTTGGTCCCTGAAAATTTACACTTTTGGTCCCTGTACTTAGACGAATCTTGCATGCTTTTACTGTTTTTTTTACAATTATTGTACTTTGAAGACCGATTTGTGGTTGAAATTCATTTGCATGTTTGAATCAATGTTAAATCAGTGTTTTTGGAATACCAGTTTGTGGATGAAATGAGAGATTGGTTGTCATCAATGTTGGTTGTTTCATTGATAAATAGATGTAAAATGCAATCCATAATCCACACACCGATTTCATACTTCTTTCTTGATTTCTTTCTGCAATATTTTGTGTTTGAGATACTACTGGAAAAATGAGTTCATCTGTTGCAAAAGCTAAGCTATATTTCTGTTTTGATGGTGAATGGGAGCAAGATAACAATGAGTGGAATTTTGCTTATAAATCTAAGCATGGTGTAAAAGTGCCAGTAAACTATACTTATCAGAAATTTCTTGCATACGCCATGCAAAAATGTGGAATCAACCCTTCTGCTGTTTGCAAGTTAGTGTTTAAAAATGGCGATAGGTCATTTGTGGATTTTTCCAACGATGGGGATATCTCTACTTTTCTGCACTTTGCAGTCGATTCAGAAAGGCCCCCATTACTTTTTGTGTATCCCGACGAAAACGACGACGACGGTGACGACGAAGACCTCCAAATAGAGCAGTCTGATTCTCAATTTCAGGCGTCCGACGCCCCAACGGTTCATTTAGATCATTCATATGGTCTTAACGACTGTATTTCGGAGACGCAACAACAACAACCACCACAACCACACGAAGGGCGTACTGCTGGAGTTGCTGATGACGAAACCCATGTTTTCAGAACGGGTAATTCTGAAATAGACAGATCAGACACCGATAGTGATGATCACGAAGAATATACCCCTAGTAGAAAATCATGTAGTCAGATAAATGACTTTTTTGATATGCCCCCTATTCTTCCAGACTCCCATACCCAGACACAAACCTACGAACCTACACCTTATATTCGCAGTGAAAGGTTAAAAGCAGGTCATATATTCGATTCGAAGGATCTCTTGGCAAGTCAGATCGGACTCAAGTTCTTGGAAGAGGGTTTCCAAAGTCACGCGCGGAAATCTGACAAAAGCAGATACGTAGTTGAATGTGCCAGAGAAAAGTGTGAGTGGAGGTTGTACGCGATTCACACGGGTCCCAAAGGAGGGGCGATAATGATTAGAAAGTTGCACGACGGACACACTTGTACGAGGACGCAACTTAATCCTCACCACAAACAAGCCAGCAAAAAGACTTTGGGTGCGATGCTGAAAAACAAATTTATTGATGTTAGCAGGTCATTGCGTCCAAAGGACATCGTCCACGATGTTCACCAGCAGTTCGGCGTCACGATTGATTACCACCAAGCTTGGCGTGCGCGATGTCATGCACTGTTTATGGTGAGAGGCACGTTCGAGGAGTCGTATGAACGACTCCCGGCATATTTATATAATTTGCAGCTGCAGAACCCTGGTACTGTCACGCAGCTACGGACCGATCCACGTCGACGGTTTGAGATGTGCTTCGTGGCCCTTGGACCCGCGGTACGTATTTTAACACGTCATATGTTTACACATTATAAACTATAACATTTACAAAGGAAAACCACCTATGTTTTTGCAGATCCGCACATTTCTGGCAAATCTACGTCGTGTCCTGATAATAGACGCAGCCCATTTAAAGGGCCGTTACTTGGATATGATGTTCCTGGCGGTTGCCATGGACGGGGATAACTCCATCGTTCCAGTAGCTTTCGGCGTAGGCAAGTCTGAAACCGGGGACGAGTGGACTTGGTTTATGTCCATGTTGAGACAAGCTATCGGAGACCCGCAAGGGTTGGTGTTTATGTCTGACAGGGCTCCTTCCATAAGCGCCGCAATCTCTGCCATGTACCCAAACGCCCCTCACGCCATATGCTGTCGACATTTGGAGATGAACGCCAAATCCAAGGACAAACGTATTACCACCTACAAGGATGTCTATTGGGCGGCATGCAGAGCATATACGGATCGGGAGTTTAACAAGTACATGAATATGCTACGATATAGTGCCGACGAAGCAGCCAAAGTCTTTGACGATGCTGGACCGGAGAGGTGGTCCGCGACCCATTTTCCTGGACAACGGTATGACATTCTGACCTCGAATAGTGCAGAGTCTGTGAATGCACTCTCCCGTTTTGCGCGTAGATGTCCGATTGTTAATCTTATGGACTACTTTCGGGCCTTTCAACAAGAGTGGTACCAAATTCGACGCCTAAAAGGAGCTGAGATGCAAAATGCACTCACACCAACGGTGGAGAATATCGTTCAGTACAGGGCGCGTCGTGCGGCGACATGGCCGGTAAGAGCAATCGGGTATGGGAAGTACGAGGTGCATGATGACTATATTCACGCGATTGTGAATATGGAAGACCACTTTTGTTCGTGTCGCGAATGGGATAAATCTGGGTTACCGTGCGGCCATGCCATCGCTGCAGCAAGATATATGGGTCGTACATATATATATATATATATTCATATTATATATACACACATACATATGCTTCTAAATGAACATTGATAACACAACTAGTTTGTAAATGATATATATATTCATATTATATATACACACATACATATGCTTTTAAATGAACATTGATAACACAGCTAGTTTGTAAATGATATATATATTCATATTATATATATACACATACATATGCTTCTAAATGAACATTGATAACACAACTAGTTTGTAAATGATATATATATATATATATATATATATATATATTCATATTATATATACACACATACATATGCTTTTAAATGAACATTGATAACACAGCTAGTTTGTATTCCATCCAACATGCTCTTCATCTTCAATCTTTCTGACCCTTCTTCAACGGCTTCTGCTTTTGCAACCACGTATGGCCATTGTGTACCACAACCCGGACACACTTTAGCAAATGAGTTGAGGGTTGTCATATATTCTACAAGAGGAGTAGGCCCACGTGGATAGAGTACGGCTACCAAAATCTAGCATCATTAACAAACAAAACCCCATGTTTGTTTATCCGAATGAGGTAACCTCTGACTTGACCTTGCATGATGTATCCAACCTAACCGTGGTTCAGCGGCTTAAAAACTACTTTTCAGAGAAATTAACAACAACAAAAAAATACAAAACAACAACACAGTAAAAAAAAATACAAACAACAACACAGTAAAAAAATACAAAACAACTAAAACAACCATCATCTACTTAAAAACTGATTTAGTTTCATCAATCCAAGCTTGCTTCTCGTTTACCTTCGCTTGAATAATTGCGAAGTCTTGCAGAATATGGTGAATTGCTTCTTGTTCTCGACGAACACGAGCCTCCCGAGCTTTTATATCCCCTTTCATCCTTTTGATCTCCCTGTCTTCCTCTTCGATCTTTCTCAAATGGACTGCCTTCCTGTCCATAATTTTTTCCACTCTTCTGTTAGTTCATCTATCTCCTTTTTCTTTTTTGCTATGGCGACCTCGATTTGAGGTGGCATTTTTTCAGGAGTAGACTTAGGGTTTGATGACGATGCCATTTGTGGATGAAATGAGAGAAGAGAAATCAAGAGAGAAAGCAATTCAAAGAAAGAAAGCAAGAGAGAAATCAAGAAAGAATGTGAATTGCATATTACTGATATTTATGGATGAAATCTCAAACATGCAAATGAATTTCAACCACAAATCGGTCTTCAAAGTACAATAATTGTGGAAAAAAACAGTAAAAGCATGCAAGATTCGTCTAAGTACAGGGACCAAAAGTGTAAATTTTCAGGGGCCAAAACTGAAAAATTTTGTTCCATCGCGGGCTGCGATCGCGGGCAGGGGCCAAATGTGCACCGCGGCCAAAGTTGAGGGGCTCCGCGGGGCATTTGTGGCCAAAGTTCGTGCCACGTCAGCCCTATCCCGCGATCGCGGGCTCCATCGCGGGTATTTAGGGCATTTTGGTAAACTGAGAAACTTTTGTGGCATTTTGGTAACTCAATGTTTGACTTTTGGCATTTTAATTAATTTCCCAAAGAATTATAAAATCAAACTAAAATGCATATTTTTATATTAATGATAAAAAGCAATAAAAAAAGAGTATAGCCTATTACCAAACCAAACAATACCAAACCATTCATGTATCGCTGTTGTGTAGGAAAAAAAAGCAATAATCAGATAAATGCATCAGACATGTATTACCAAACCAATCATCTTCTTTGAATGCAATATTGAAAGAAATTGTTGAGAGTAAAGCAGCAAACGCCGCAGGAGAGAAAATCCTACACCTGCCGGAGAAGAGAAACATACCTGAGAGAAAAACGCCGCCTGCCGGAGATAAAAAGCAGCAGCAGCGACGAGTGGCTGCCGGAGAGAAGCACTGTGGGCTGCGACGAAGGAGAGAGCTGCTAAGGTTGCAGCGATAGGAACTGATCACGTTGGGTTGGAAGTCGAGAGCGGGAAGAGGATGCGTCGTTTTTTATTTTATTAATGTTCTTGTTTTAATAATAATGCTGATTTGGCAAATTAATTTCCACCTAATATTTTCTAAATAATTTAAATGCCATCTCATATTAATTATTACCGGTTACCTGATCAACAGGTTAACCAGACCCTTAAATAAACATAAAGTTTGATAAAGGCCCCTAAATGACCATTTTAAAAGTTGGTTCCCCAAAATAGGAATCAGGTGAAAGTTTGTTACATTTTCGTGCAATTTTCCCCATTATAAAAATATAAACATGCACATTAAGAGAAAAAAAAATGTTTGGTTTTAAAACGCCATAATCAAATACACTTAGGGCCTTTTTTTTCTTTCTAAAAACCTCTTAATACCTCTGAAGTCTGAATTGGTCAGACGTTTTTATGTTTAAACCGTTTTTTTTTTCAGATTTCAGAGGCTATTAGGTCTGAAATAAGTTTAAAATTAGAAAAGATAACTTAATCTCTTATAACCTCTTAAAGCACCACCTCTTATTAATCAGAAGTAAAATAAGACTTCAGACCTCTTAAAAAACAAACGTCACCTTACACTATTTGATTTTTTTTTCTTTTATTTTGTATGGTGTAGAAAATAGAAAATGTTAGTTTTTTCAGAGTGTGATGTAAACGGGAGTCTTGATTGATTTTATTTCGTGTGATTATACTAATTATTTTATGTAATGGTTTTTCTCTATGTAAACTCAAGTTTAACAAATATCAAAATTACTTAGAAATTGTCTTATAAGGAACTTGATAGATCCTATCAGTCGTGTTTTAAAAACATTAATCCAAATATGGGTAAATGGGACAATACGGTTAACTTAGAGTTATGCAGAAAACCATCTGAACCAATTAAACCACCTGGCATAATCAGATATTCAATTGTAACTGGATACGTTCGGATCCAAATTTTCAACATCCTAACTGGATCTGTCGTTTCTTGCATGATAGTCCAAACTTCAATAAAATAGAACCGATCAAATCCAATGACTATCCTATTATCATCCAATTCATAACTACATGTAATTATTAATATTTTACGACATTGTCTTTAGTTGATATTTATACACATTGGTTGTTAATAAGTTAAAAAATATATAAATAACTAATTGAAATGGCTGATTAATTGGTTGAAAATAATATCAAAATATTGATGTATCCAATCTAAGCCAATGAATAACCAATAATAAAACCGATCTGCTCCAATCATTTTTTTTTGATATTTAAATTGGATCAAATGACAAAAATATTAGAACGGATTAAATCCAAAAAAGATATGGGGAAATAATAAAAATTAGAGTAAATTACGGATTTGGTCCCTGTGGTTTAAAAAACGAAACGAAAATGGTCCCTACAATTTTTTTATTCCAAATAAGGTCCTATGGTTCGTGTTTTCGTAACGATTTGGTCCCTGGCGCTAACGAGCGTTGACTCCCAGCGTTAAGTGAATTGCATTTTAGTCCTTTTGATATGCTTACCTTTTTCCAAGTTGTTCTATTAAATTATAAAACCATAGGGACCCAACTTGTAATTTACTTTATTCATCTTCTACAAGAACACCAAGAACATGAACACCAAGAAAAATTATCAAAATACAATATAAATCAAACCCTAAATTCAAATCTAATCTCAAGAACATTAATAACATTTAATAGCCTAAATTAAACCCAGATTTAAAAACTAAATCAAACATAGATTGAAAAAACCTAAATTAATATCATACTTTTGTGAAGAATATGAGAAAAAAAAGGTAGAGATCGAGAGAAGAGAGAGAAGAGATCTGAAAGGAGAAAACCCTCATTCTGGGTTTGATTTCAGTCTTTCACAGCCCAAAATAAGAAAACCCCCAAATTAAATCAGTAACCCATTTTTTGGGTCGACAATTTGACAACGAGGGGATCCAACATCGACGATGACAATTCAAAAGAACACTTGTTTCGATTGCATTGTGATCGATCACAAATCGTACGAAACCCATGGACGCCATCAAGGTGTTCGATCAAATGCCTCATAGATAATCTGAAGGAGGGATGTAGGCGGTCGGAGCAGATGGCCAAAGAAGAAGAAGAAGAAGTGTCGTTGGTCGACGTTGACGGTGACCGGTAGTTGGTCGACGTTGGAGGCGGCCGGCGCAGATCGATCTGTATCTCCCTCTCTCTCTTCTCATCTGCTCTCGATCTCTATCCTCTCTCTCTCTCCAAATCGTTCTCTATCTCTCTCAATCTCTCAAATCTCTTCTCATCTGCTCTCGATCTCTATATCTCTCTCCAGATCGACTCTATCTCTCAATCTCTCAAATCTCTTCTCATCTCGATCTCTATCTCTCTCTATTTTTCTCATCTGCTTGTTTTAATACTAAATAGGTTAGGTTTTTAAGTTTGTGATATGATTTAATGTAAAAAAAGTCTGATGTACTTTGATTGTTCTTTGTTGATTAAATTAACAAGATGAAGATTCAAGTAGAATATGGGTTTGTTCTTGGTAGAAGATGAATATTCAAGAAAAAGAAATATAATCTATACATATAATAAATAAGTAACTAGCATGACACGTGTCGTCTTCTGGTGAGCCGACTTCAGTATTTTCCCGCATAAACATGTATCTGAACGCAGTTTACATTATAAGTTCAATTAGCACACCCACATTCACTCCTCCTTAAATCTCTCCTTAATTCAATTTTTTTTAATTTATACGTTACACTTACTACCCTTTTAATTAGTTATGTAGTTTACTTTTAATCCCTTACCTTTTTATTTTTCATTTTAGACTTTTTATCATATTAACATAAATAATGTATATGAACTAAAATGCATTAAAAACATTTCTATTTTTTATAAATTATACCATTGTAATCGCTTCGTCAATACCTTCAAAATGAGCCAAATATTGAATATTTTTGGATTTAATTATATTATTAAATATCATAAATATATACGAATTAATGTGTCGTGATTAGTATGAGATTTGTTGAAATTAGTATGGGATTTCATAAAAATAATCACTAAATTGTCATGATTTTCTTTTTGTAATTTCATATCAATTTTTACTTCAAAGTCGAATTCCTTCGACGAATTACAATTCTATCAAATTTTATTTTGTCAACGAAACACCCTTAGAATTAATTATCATAAGAGATTTAATTACTTGGAAAAAAAATATCACTTATCATCTGACTTTTGGATTATGAGTTCGAGCATTTTTCAAAAATATAAATATGCAAATATTTTAGTATAGTATATTTAATTATTTATACTTTCTTAATCATGATTATATTATTTCCTCTAATTTTAATTGAACTACATAATATCAGTTATCGACAGATGGTTAGTTAATGATATTTTCAAAGTCAAATTGTTATGTTTCCCATCAATTCACTTTAAATTAATCTTTCATAATAGTTGATAAGTTTTCTGGCATGATTTAATTTTTTTAAATTATCCCGTGTAATACACGGTTCGAACCTAGTTAATTATATAATAATAAAGTAAATTACAAGTTAGGTCCTGTGGTTTTATAATTTAACTGAAAAAGGTAAACATATCGAAATGACTAAAATGCCCTTCACTTAACGGCTGGGAGCTAACGCTCGTTAGCGCCAGGGACCAAATCGTTACAAAAGCACGAACCACAGGGCCTTATTTGGAATAAAAAAATTGTAGGGACTAGAAAGCAAAACGATGAATTACAATTCTATCAAATTTTATTTTGTCAACGAAACACCCTTAGAATTAATTATCATAAGAGATTTAATTACTTGGGAAAAAAATATCACTTATCATCTGACTTTTGGATTATGAGTTCGAGCATTTTTCAAAAATATAAATATGCAAATATTTTAGTATAGTATATTTAATTATTTATACTTTCTTAATCATGATTATATTATTTCCTCTAATTTTAATTGAACTACATAATATCAGTTATCGACAGATGGTTAGTTAATGATATTTTCAAAGTCAAATTGTTATGTTTCCCGTCAATTCACTTTAAATTAATCTTTCATAATAGTTGATAAGTTTTCTGGCATGATTTAATTTTTTTAAATTACCCCGTGTAATACACGGTTCGAACCTAGTTAATTATATAATAATAAAGTAAATTACAAGTTAGGTCCTGTGGTTTTATAATTTAACTGAAAAAGGTAAACATATCGAAATGACTAAAATGCCCTTCACTTAACGGCTGGGAGCTAACGCTCGTTAGCGCCAGGGACCAAATCGTTACAAAAGCACGAACCACAGGGCCTTATTTGGAATAAAAAAATTGTAGGGACCATTTTCGTTTCGTTTTTTAAACCACAGGGACCAAATCCGTAATTTACTCTAAAAATTAATTATATGCTTTCTTGTCAATTTCTTATTCGCTGAAAATTGCGACTTAATAGGGCCAATGCTACCACGTGGCAGACAGGTTCTTGATAGGGTCCACATTACTTATTGGGCTAATCACATGGGACCGTTGATTCTTAATTAATTAATTATTAGTAATTAATTGTATTTGATTAATTATTGAAGAAGTTCTATATTCTGCCAATATGATTTTAGAGTAAACCTCACTTTTGGTCCCTGTGGTTTGCAAAAAATAACGAAAATTGTCCCTACAGTTCATTTATTCCAAATTTGCCCCTATGGTATGCGTTTTTGCCCGGATTTGGTCCCTCTCACTAACGGAGGTTAACCTTCATTCATTAAATGAAGGGCAAATCTGTCTTTTTATATTATTCTTTAATTTAATATTAAATCCTTTGACTTTTTTACTCTCTTTTGTCTTCTTCTCTCCCAAACCCACCCCACCCCACCCTTCCTTTCTCTCTCCCAAACCCACCCTAATACAACCTTTGAAAAAAAACCACACACACAGCACACATACACACATATATATAAAAACACCAACACACACACACACATATATATAAACACAAACACAAACACACACACAAGCACACACACACACACACACATATATATATATATATATATATATATATATATATATATATATGGGTTAAATCCAGTGAGGACCAAAAAAATGTTAAGGACTTGAGGACTAATCTAATCCATTGATTAGAACAAATCAATGGTCATTAAATAGAAAACCCTTTTTGTAATAAAAACAAAAAGTAAGGGTAGTTTTGACAATTTGTAAGGACATTGAAAGGGTAGTTTGGACATTATTTTATTAAATTCAATTTAAAACTGTTCCCCCAAATCAGTTTTTCTTCTCTTCTTGATGGGTTTCTTTTCTCCAAATCATTCCTTTAAGAAACCCTAATCGCCATTCTTTCAATCATGCTAATCGGCAACAAATCGGACCTCCGTCACCTACTTGCGGTTTCGACCGATGACGGCAAAACGTTGGCCGAAGCGGAATCCCTCTATTTCATGGAGACGTCGGCATTGGAAGCAACTAATGTCGAAAGCGCTTTTAGTGAAGTGATTACACAGATTTACAGGATCGTGAGCAAGAAAGCAGTGGAGGCTGGACACGATGGGGCACCGACTTCGATTCCAGCAAGAGGAGCGACGATTGATGTTAATGATGATTCATCGGGTGGGAAGGGATTTGGGTGTTGCTCGAATTAGGCTTGTGTTGGTTTTGTATATTTATTTCTCTAATGTTGCCATGAGAATACAGCAAGCAAGGGGCGTTTTCATGAAACTGTTGGTTAAGTTGTGGTATATATAGTTATGAATTGGTCTGGTTTTAGAATCATTCTCATGTAATTTAACCATTTTGAAACTGTGTTTCACCTGTTGAAACTTTCACCAGATGAAACTGTGTTTCACCTGTGTTTCACCTGGTGAATTGTGCATTTCATATGGTGAAACTGTGTTTCACCTGGTGAATTGTAAACACAGATGAAGAATCTGTGTTTCACCTGGTGAAACTGTGTTTCACCTGTTGAAACTTTCACCTGATGAAACTGTGTTTTACCTTATGAACTGTGTTTCATATGGTGAATTGTGCATTTCATATGGTGAATTGTGTATTTCACATAGTGCATTTCATATGGTGAATTGTGTATTTCATATGGTGAATGTATGTGTTTCATATGGTGAATATGTGATTTTCATTTGGATTGTGTTTCGGCTGGAAAATCATTGTGTTTCATATGGTGAATCTGAAGTTGTATGTTTCATCTGATGAATCTTGTTATCAAAATGACGATTATGCCCTTTTTTTAATTAAAAACAGCTTTTAATTAAAACCTTAGGATCAAAACCAAATTAAGACTTAGATCACTCCTCACGGTTCTTAACCTTTTTGTGGTTCTCATTTGATTACCGCCCTATATATATATATATAAACACAACGCACAACACACACACACACATATATATATCACCTAAAACACATACATATATATATATATATATATAAACCTATAAACACATATTTGAAAAATCGATTGAGACGTTCCTAGCAACTGTGCAGGTCGAGATGTAGCTGAAATCTGGGAGAGATAAAATCTCCAGTGCAGGGGCTGTTTGGTCGAGAAAACCGAGAGGGAGGTGGATTTGCATATCTGAAATCGAGTGATGAGAGGAAACTGATGTGGAGGCTGTGGCGATGGCGTGGGTTGTGTAGGGCAAGAGGCACGAGAGGGTGAGGTGCGAGTGCAGGTGGATGGTGCGACATGGAAAGAGAGGACGAGAGAGGCGATCAGCGGTGGTCGCCGGCGGTGCACCTGCTATAGTCCGACGATGGTGGTGGTGGTTCTTGGTGGAAATCGAGAGGGAGAGGTATAGTTAGTGGGTTGTAGTCCAGAAAACGCACAAAGAAGTTGCAAAATCGTGAGGAATCGAGAGTGGTAGCGATGGGGACTGAGATGTAGGTGGGATTCGAGAGGTGAGAGATTGAGCGATCAAGAGGGAGGTTGCAGATGGCGGCTGTCGGTTGTGGTTGGTTGATTAGGGCAGAAAATCGTGTGTGTGTGTGCAGGTGAGAGCTAGGGAGGAAACGAGAGTGGGAGTGAGAGAGGTCGTAACAGATATTGCAGAACCATTACCAACATAAATAGAACGAGGAGTATAATGATTATTACAAAAGGAATTTAGGATACATGCGTTTGCGTGACCATGATCGGTCGCCCCGGTGTCCATAACCCATCCGCCATTGCCCGGGTCGTTCAAGGTCATCGTGTTAAACATGCTCGGTAAGGTTATAAATACACGTATACATAAGTATATATTAACATGTGTGTGTGTTTTTTGTTTCAGGTTGTAGTTGTAGTAAGGGTGGGGAAGAAGTAGGAGAGAGAGGGATAAATGAGGGTTAGAGAGGCTCTGTGTGAGTGTGTATATATGTATATATATTATATGTGTATATAATATTAAAGTATAATAAATAAATTCATATAAGACAAAAATACAAAGAGAAAAATAATGTTAAAATAAATAAATATATAAAAAGACAGATTTGCCCTTCATTTAATGGATGGAGGTTAACCTCCGTTAGTGAGAGGGACCAAATCTGGGCAAAAACGCATACCACAGGGGCAAATTTGAAATAAATGAACTGTAGGGACGATTTTCGTTATTTTTTGCAAACCACAGGGACGGTAGCGACGGCTCCGACGGCTTTCTTCTAATTTTTGGTAACCTACAAACATTATTTCTAAATTATTATTTAGATCATGAATATGCCTTTTAATAATAAGCTATAAAAGTCTTTTTAATAACACAAACAACATTAAAACAATAAATAACAGGTTCAAATACATAACAGGCCTCTCCACTAGCCTCAGCCGCTGAGTGAGCTAAAAAATGCCCCCTCACATTGGTGTCCTTGGAGACAGGTTCCGTGTGAAGCCCGTTAGGATTGTCGGTAATCAACTTTTTTTGCCCAAATATTAAAACAATAAATTATATTTTATAATGTATTTAAATAAAGTGTTTATCATTTATGAACTCTAAAGGGCATCTCCAATCGTACTCCCAAAAAAACACCAAAAACACCAATTATGGTGGGCACAACACAAAAAAAAACCTCAACTCCAACCATACTAAAAAAAACACCAAATTTGTGAACCCCACATTAAAATAACATATTTTATCTACTATTAATTATTTATATATATATATATATATGTTGATTATATAATACTTAAAAGTTAAATAAATATTATAAAAACGTGAATAGTGGTAGGCCCAAAGTTTTTGGAGTGTGAAAACCATACTCCATATTTGGAGTACCAATTTCTTGAACTCCAATTTTTTTTGGAGTTTGGCGTACGATTGAATGATGAATCAACACCATATTTGATAATTGGAGTACGATTGGAGATGCTCTAAACAATTATTTACAAGAAAATAATCAAACGTATCTTTTATTAATTTATATATAATTAATTATAATAAACAAAAAAATAATTATAAATGAATTGTTTAAAGATATTTTATTTTCATTTCAACATAATTAATTGTAAATTTTTTATTGGGTTATAAATGCTATTGTTAGTTGTTACATTAAATTTTGTTAACATTTCATGTATTATAAAGAACATAGATTTTGATGAAACAATATAGTGTACTCTATATTTAAATTTTCAGAAGTTTGACAAAATTATAAGAAAAGTTTTTACCTGATTTAAATATATGTTTATGGATTTCAACCTTGTGAATCTAGTGACAAAAAAATATGGGTTTGGTTTTTTGTGAAATCAAATTTTTTAAGAACACGAACTTTCATTATTATTATTATTATTATTATTATTATTATATATATATATTTTAATATCAAATTTCAACCTCTCAAATTCACACACACACACACACACATATATATATATATATATATATATAGGGTTGGGTTCCGGTGAGAAGTTGAGTTTAACGTGAGAAACGTGAGAGATGTTTATCAACCGTTTTATGAGAAATGGATGGACATTAGATGAGATACACCAAGATGCACCAGTCACCAGATAAATTCCCTTCTAAAGCGCAATTAATGCGAGCAGTGACGGATCCAATATTTTTTTGATAGTGGGGGCACCTTTAAGGTAAATTATGTTCGTAAAGTCGTCCGATTTGTTTGAGCCTATTCTCACCGTTTCAATGCATTTTTGAAGTTTTTTTTGATTGATTTAGATGGATTTTTAAGTTTTTTGGTCTATTTTGAGATACTTTTCGGGTTTTTCTTGTTAATTCCGAGATTTTTTGGTGTTTTAGTTGATTTCAATGTACTTTTTTTGGTTCGTGGGGCACAGTTGGAAAATTACCGGAGGAAACTATGATAAGAAGTTAGAAAATATGTTTTTAACCTAAAAAAATAAAGAAAACGAAAATTTCACCGGGGGGCTGGGACCCCATCTTTTACAAGGTGGATCCGCCAATGCATGCGAGGGCATGATATTAAAAGTGATCAACGATTCAGATCCACTTCTCACGTTTCTTACGTTAACCTCAATTTCTCACACGATTCTTCATGTATATATATATATGTGTGTGTGTTTGTGTGTGTGTATCACTATGATTAAATCTTTAACAAATTTATGCATATGAGAGTTACCCATTGTCTGTGAAATAGGTGAAAGTGACTAAAGATGAAAATGACCAAGGTAGATAAAAGTCCATATTTTTTTGTAAGCCACTAGTGAAAACAAAACTATTCAAATGCTCAAAAGTGTTCTTACTATCTTCATTAAAAAGAATTATCACATATAGGAGGACAACTCAAGTATTATAATTTTGACCATTCAATGAGTTTCATTAAAAAAAAATCATGATGTTTTACATGTTCTGTTATTGTATGTGTATGTTTCATATATGAAACAAATGCATATGTTTTATTCATTAAACAACACCATATCTTGTTATCTCTTATATGTATTGTTATTTGTTTTATATGTTAACACAATATATTTTTACAGTTTTACTTATTATTTTTACGGGTTTTCACATTTTTCTAACTTTTATTTGATTTAGAGTAAATTACTGTTTTGGTCCCTAAGGTATGTCAAAAAATACGAAACTATTCCTTTAACTTAAAAAAATACCGTTTTGGCACCTCACGTATGCATTTCGTTACAAAATTGGTCCCTCGAGCTGACGATCGCCTATTTCCTCCGTTAAGCTCGAGAGTATTATGGTCTTTTTATATTTTCTTATTTCTTTTACATTTTTTAATCAATTATACCCTTTTTCTTTTATTTTTTATTTTCTTTTCTTGAATCTTCATCTTCTCCAAGAAGATCATGATGAACACCATACCATGTGTGACTATATTCTTGTTGCATGTGATACCTAAATCTGTGTTCTCTATCTATATTTCAAAAGAAGCAGATGAGAGAGAGAGAGAGAGAGAGATTGAGAGAAGTGACAGAGGCAGAGATCGAGATCGTCGGGTCCAGGAAATCGCCGGAGAAGATGAACTCGTCGGCCGATCTGGGTTCGTGTTCATCTCCATTGTCGGCGCCACCTCCATGCGATTTGGGTTGAAAATCGGTTCGATTGCTACTCCAGATCAAACGACTGCTGCTCCAGATCGTGAAGACCATCGATTGATGCTCAGATTGAAGGGTTTCTTTTCTTCTTCTTTAGTTAGGTGCTGTTTGTTTTTTAAGAGGCCTAAAGTGTAACATCCTAAGTTTTGATATTATTATTTTAATAAGATTTAGAATGTATTTGTATTTAGAGTAACCTTGAATTATATGGAGTATTATAATTCAATTTAAGGTTAAAAATACATATGTTGAAAGTTTAAAGATTTCTTTTGAGAATATTAAACTTAAGGGTATTGTTATGAGTTTTATTTATGTATGAGGTGTGTTATGTTATTCCTTTAAAGTTTGAGGATTGAAGTGTCATTCTCCTAAAGTTGGGGGTTTGTTTGGTAAATAGTTTAGTGACTCATGCAATTAAATGAGAGGTGTGAACTAACTAAGCCATTACAAACTAAGAATGAGTGTATGAGTTGTGTTGGTGTGTGTATTCGGTTGAAGAGAAAGAGAACCGAGAGATCAAGATAGAGAAGTCGAGAAAGAGAAGGAGAATAGCCAGAAATCAGCTAATCTTGTGTATTATTGAAGACATCAAAAGGTAAACTATTCTAATTTTCATGTTCATAATTGTTAAGATAAGTTTAGAGATGGGTTGTTATGATTTATAGATGTTTTGGGGAGTTTGAATACATGAGTAGGTTTGGTTTATAACCTTAAGTATATCTGCATAGTATCAGAAACAAACATAGAGTAAAACTGCAAATTCTGGGTTTAAAATTGAACAGAGTGGACTGAGACTTGGATGAACATCATCGAAGTCGCAACCTTGAGTTACGACATTCATAGTTGTCGCAGTGGGCAGTTGCGACTTGATAGTGGAGTCGCAATAGACCGTTGCGACTTGGAGTTGGAGTCGCAACCGTTGATTGCGACTTGGTACTGTAGTCGCAACCGTGGACTGCGACTTGAGGTGGAATCGCAATGGTGAGTTGTGACTTGAGATGGAATCACAACAGTTGGTTGCGATTTGGAAATGAAATCGCAACAGTAGACTGCGACTTCAGTCCATTGCGACTTGAGATGTAATTTTTAGAAAGTAAGGATTTTCAGTTGTAGAGGGTTCTGTTTTGGAAAATTAATATCAGTATATGTAAACTGAATAATACAGTAAGCTGTGGTAGTGAAGAAAGGAGCCTTACGAGTTAAAAAGGGACTAAAAGGAGTGATAACGCATCAGGTGAGTTTATTCAACTCTCTTTAAAAATTCAGTAATTAATCTTGAATTAGATGCTTTATATATATGCATGAATATGTTTTATGTGGATTGGATTAAATTAGAGATAAGCCAAGAAGGCGATTAAAGGTTGTGTTATGTGGATTCCCATGCTAAAACTTCTAAGATGAGTTATCTATGAAGTTGATGAACTAGTATTTATTATTAATCTTGCATGCTAAGTTTGATTATCTACTACATGAAATTACTATGTGGTTATGAACTCTAAATATGATTTGAAGCTTTATTGAGATAAACTATAAAAGTCCATCCATGAGTTCAAAGATATAGATTAACAACTGATATATATTAACTCTCGTGTTAAATTACTATGAGGGGATAGTTAAGAAGTTGATGAACAGGAATTATTCATATTCCTTATAATGAGCAGGATTATCTGTTATATGCAATATGTTAGATGATTATGAACTCTAAATGTGATTGAAAAGCCAAATTGAGATATATTATAAAGGCCTATCTATGAGTTCGAAAATATAAATAACTATTGAGATGGTGATCATCATATCAGGTTTCAGAGAAGGGGTAATAAAGAGATTGAGATGTGGAGTAATAATATTCTTTATTTTATATATAGAATATGTTCAGAGAAATGATACATTCTATGTTGGACGCATATAGTAGTATCGATTGTATTATATTATATGATTATGTGCTTTTACTAAAATAGACATCCGGTCACCGAGGGCACTTGGGTACGGTATAATGGGAACCGATTACTCGCCATAGACCAAAGGGGTGTAATTTTAGTAATTGGGTGAACCTCGAACCATCGTGAGTCCCGATTGAGTATCGCGATATTATAATCCCATTGGGACCATTGATGCAGAGGTGGAATGTGGAATAGGCAGATTTTGATTTGTAATTCCCATTTCGATTTATGGAAGATCAGAGATTTCCATTGTTTCGGGAAGATCAGAGATTTCCATTGTTTCGGGAAGATCGGAGATTTCCCTGTGATGAGAGGAAGATTAGAGATATGCATAAAGTAATTTGTAATCTCTACTTCCTGATTAAGAAATAGGCAAGTTTTGACTTGTAATTTCTTGTGTGTGAATATTGGTTGTGAATCTGGAATGATTGAATCTGGAATGATTCAGAGTTAACTCTTATTTTGTTGTTACAATTAAATGAGTTAGTCGTAGGAATGGGACTGGGGTAGATTCCCCGATTTGGAAAGGAGTTGTCGTACGGTAAGATGGGTGAGAACAGGTTTGAGTTATCTGTTCATGTTTTAATTATTAAATTTTATTTTGATTTGAGTATTCTCACTAGGCGAAAGCCTAATGTTTCAAGTTGAATCTTCTTACCAGGTACAAGCTCCGGGAAGTAGCGGGAATGAGAGAAGAGAACTTTTGGAGAGATTCAAGAGATAACAACAGATCTAGATATACTTTGAAGTCTTTGGGACAGTTGTTTAGATAACTCGATTAATCTGATTGTTATGAGGTGATTAGATTAATAAGTTATTTGAGTAATGTCAGTTGTATATAAAAACCTTACATTTGATCCTCAGGTTATATAAGTTTGAAAATTTTGATCATAACTGGTGGAAATTTCAAGGTTTAAATTGACTCCGTTTTTAGGGTGTTTCATAAAGTCTGAAATCTGATATTACATCTAAAAAGTAAGAGGTGTTGCTGAAGTCTGAAATCTGAAATATTAATACTTTTGTTTTTATAAAATGATAAACATCTTAATTGACTAAAAATATTATGTTTTAAAATTCCAACTTGAAAGAGACCACTATTTGATAACACACATTCATATCCATCAACCATGCGTGCAATTGAGGAGGAGGTAGAAGGAACCAAGCCCTTAAAAAAATAAGAGGAATTAAGTGGATGGTGCACCTCTAAAATTTCAGAAGACATTAAGAGGTTTTCAGACTTTTTTCTAAAAATAAAACAAACAGTCTTAAATCTGAAAACCTCTTAATTTTCAGACTTAAGAGGTTTTAAGAGGTATTTTTTCAAAAACAAACAGCCCCTTAGTGTTTGATTTGGGTTTGTTTTCTTCTTCTTCTGTTAGTGCTCGGGTCGAAGGGTTCTTTTCTTCTTCTTCTGTTAGCGTTCTTCTTCTTTTGTTCTATGTGTATCCATGATTTGAGATTTGAAACATATTTGGTTTTGTATGTTAGGATTTGTTAAATGTTTTTGATGTTTTCATATTAGATTTGGATTTAGGATTTGGGCTATGTGTTCTTGATCATGGTGTTCTTCATGTTCTTCATAATCTTCATAATCTTCTTGAAGAAGATGAAGATTCAAGAAAAAAATAATAAAAGAAAAATGACATAATTAATTAAAAAATGGTAAAATAAATGAAAAAGGGTAAAAAAACCATTTTACCCCGAGCTTAACGAAGTAAATAGACGGCCGTCAGCTCGAGGGACCAACTTCGTAACAAAATGCATACGTGAGGTACCAAAACGGTAATTTTTGAAGTTAAAGAACCAATTTCGTATTTTTTGACATACCTTAGGGACCAAAACAGTAATTTACTCTTTGATTTAATACATACACTATTAAGTGTACTTTTTTATTTCCTTTTTGTAAGCAGAAGTGTATTTAATTTTGTTGAAATTAATAAGCCTAAACATAGACCGCAGGTTCTATTATTACTCGTTCATTAAAATCCTGACATAATATTCACTTTCACCCCCCGTACTTTTATATTTATGCATCTGGTCCTCCTCTTTTTGAAACCATCAATACTCTCTTACATGTTTAGTTGAGGTCTTAAATGACTACTTCACCCGGTTAGAATAAAGGGACCGTATGTAATAACTAAGACCAACTAGTTGAGTCCAGATCTGAAGAGAGAAAAATACTATCAACTGCTAGAATTTAAATACTTATAATCCTACAAAAATAAGTTAATTTTATTATTAACGTAACGAGTCCAAGGGCTTTTTGGTTGGTTTTCCATTATGTCCTGTATGAATAAAGTTGTCTGTGTGGATTAATCTGTCTGTATAGGTTGGAAATGTTTTTGTTTGGGAGGATTATTTTATAGATGGAAGGATCATGTTTTTTAATTGGAAAAGATGGGTTTGGACAAAACTTGGCTTTCTGCATAAAGCTACCTCCTTAAAGCTTAGTGAATAAGCCACTTTCTATATCATTAAGCCACAACCAAACAGTCATGTATAGTTGACCGAATAAGCTATAAGTCCCATTAAGCTCATTAAGCTGCTAACAAACTGACCCTAAGGGTGCTTGAAAGAAATGGATGGGCAAAGGAAAATGAAGTATGAAACCTACCCTTACTTGTCCGCCTTGAACTACTGTAGCGTACGCACATATTTTTTCTTGCTTCATCCAGAAGGCATCTTGAACTGACATTGTAAAGAAAGTATGCCAAACGACTAATATGACTCCATACCTTTAGGGGGCGTTTGGTTCGCAGAATGTTTTTTGATGGAATGGAATCTGTCAAAGGAATTTGACTTTGAAGAAATTGGAATGGAATGTTGTCAGGTTTGACCAGCTGTTTGGTTGATAGAATTGGAATGGAATCTGTTAAAGGAATTGGAATCTGTCTGTTTGGTTCACCGACTTCAAAGAAGCTAACTTACCAGCTGCGATGGCGATGGAGAGGTCCAACTGCGATGGAGAAGAAACTGTATCAGCTGCGATGGAGAAGAAATCGTATCAGATGGGTTTGTCGGCTGAAAGTGCTATAACTAGGGCAAGGGTAATTTTGGCATTATGAAAAGATTCAATTCCATTCCTTTAAAATCCTTTGTATTTAGGATGTAATGTTTAAATGGCTATTTGATGGAATTGGTTGGAATTTGAGATTCCATTTCTTTAAAAACCTTGAACCAAACAATGGAACTGAATCTGGTCAAAGGAATTTGAGATTCCAATTCCATCAAATTCCTTTAAAAACCTTGAACCAAACAGCCCCTTAGGGGTGGCAATTGATTAGATTGGGTTCTGGTTCAACCCTTTTATTAAACAGGTTGAAAATCTCAACCCGAGCCAACCTGTTTAATTAAGTGGGTTGAGATTTTAAACCCAATCCAATCTCTTGCCTAAATGGGTTGACAATAAGTTGATCTGTTTATTTTTTTTCTCAACCTAACATGTTAAATAAAATGGTTGAACATGAGTTGACCCATTTAATTTAAAATTTTAAATAAAATGAAAAAAATATTAAACTATTTAATTTTATGACAAACACAAATAAATTGTAGAAATTTTGAAAAAAAACACAACCACAGATACAGATAAATTATTCAAAGTTTGAATAAAACACAAGCACAAATAGACGTCTCTGGAAAGGAAGCGGGCAACAACTAGGTTTTTCTGTTTTTGAGATGAGGCGTCGACATATATCAGGTATGGACGTATGGTCCGTATGGGAAGAAAGTACCATGTCAAAATTAGGGTTTGACTTCATATTTGAATAGAATAAAATTATATAATATTTTAAATAGATACTATGATTAAATAATAATATTTAATTAAAAACAAAATAAATTATATAATATTTTAAATGGGTTGAAAGCAAGTTGTGAACAGGTCGAAAATTTCAACTCAAATCAACTCATTTAAATAAATAGGTTAGATGGGTTGACCCATTTACTTAAATGGTTAAAATTTTCAACCTAACCTTCTAATTTTGAGTTGGGATGACAGATTAGGTCACTTTTTATCACCCGTACATACCCCTGTAGCTAGTATAAGGTAGTTTAAAAGAGTAATGCAGAATAACCAAGCATGACAAGAAAAATAATATGAATGTTCTTTCCCTAACAACCGGAGCTTTTATGATAAGAGGCCAACTCTTGTCTTGATTGGGACACTAGTTTATATAAGATAGTGTTTCAGATCATTAAACCATAGATAGTTTTACCGTATATTGTGGATAGGCATGTGAGAAGTGTCATTTTTAGTTAAAAGTGTGAGAATACTTTTAAACCGTTGATCACTTTTAATCAAAATACCCTCCTACGAATTGGGACTTCAAAAAAATTGATCCGATGAATCTTGGTGCATCTCATCTTAATGTTCGTCCATTTCTTATCCAATGATGATAACTACTTTTTACGTTTCTCATCAAATTTGACACTTTTCATCAGAACCCGAAAATACGTGTAATAATCAGTTTTACCGTGTTTGAAGACATGATTCTAGATTTCCACTCCAAAAGATGGGAAACAAAAGTAATTTTTTTAAATAAATATTTTATAATTATTATATGTAACTTGAATCTTTAAAGAAAGATTGGGTTGAAATCCAACATCAGTCCTAACTCCTAAGTATCTGGTTCAAATTACACCCTCAACTTTCATTTATTTACAATTCCTACCCCTCTTAAAATTTGGTCAATAAAAACCTACCACACATATCTCCAACCTTTGTTTGGTCAACCAGACACGTTAAGGTCATTAAATTACACATGTCCCACTTCCATCTCTTTTATAACACCACCCCATTCCCTTTCCCACCCTTCACCAAACAAACATACAAACCATGGAACAAGATCATCATCACACCATCTTCCCTCAAGATTCCGATCTTGACCTCAGCTTCACCTCCGTCTCCACCACCACCAACACCCTAAGCGCCCGCTCTAGTCTCGCTCGTTCAAGTTTATGTCTCAGTTTCAACGAATCCACTCGTCTCTCCTCCGCCTCTACTTCCACCTCCACCACCTCCGTCCCCAACCTCCACTCTCGCCCTCACCGCAAATCTGATCCCAACTGGTCCGCCATTAAAGCCGCCACCAACCTTTCATCCGATGGCACTCTCCATCTCCGCCACCTCAAGCTTGTCAAACTTGTCGGGTCGGGTAATCTCGGCCGGGTCTTCCTCTGTCGTATCCGTGACTATGAACACTCCAATTTCGCCATTAAAGTCGTTGATAAAAACTTACTAACCTCCAAGAAGCTCGCCCATGTGCAGACGGAGGGTCGGGTTCTTTCCTCCCTTGATCACCCTTTTCTCCCAACGCTATACGCTCATCTAGAAGTTTCTCACTACACGTGTTTTCTCATTGATTTTTGCCCTAATGGAGACCTTCATTCCTTGCTTAAGAAGCAACCTAATTACCGGCTACCGGTCGAATCGGTTAGATTCTTCACGGCAGAGGTTTTAGTAGCTCTTGAATACCTCCATTCCCTTGGGATCGTGTACCGCGATCTGAAACCGGAGAATATTTTGATTCGAGAAGATGGTCACATTATGTTGTCGGATTTTGATTTGTGCTTCAATGCTGACGTGGCACCAAAACTCGATAACAGAATTCTAGAAACGACGTCGTACAGCGGGAAACACAAACACAGGAGTCGTTGCTACGGTGGGACCCGCCGGAGATGTGTGGATGAAGAAATGGTGACGGAGTTTGTAGCGGAGCCGACGACGGCTTTCTCGAAGTCATGCGTCGGGACACACGAGTATTTGGCGCCGGAATTGGTCAACGGTAGCGGACATGGTAACGGCGTTGACTGGTGGGCGTTTGGTGTACTGGTGTATGAGTTGTTGTACGGAAGGACGCCGTTTAAGGGAGGGAGTAAAGAGTCCACCCTGCGCAATATAGCATCTAGCAGGGTAGTGACGTTTGAAGAAACAGGAGATGCTCATGCTCCGCCGGGGACGGCGGAGGCCAGGGATTTGATAGAGAAATTGTTGGTGAAGGATCCCCGGAGAAGACTTGGGTGTAACAGCGGTGCGACGGATATTAAACGGCATCCATTCTTTGACGGAGTCAAGTGGCCGTTGATCCGTACATACAGTCCACCGGAGCTCCGTGGGGTGACAGTGAAGAGAAGTAGCAGATCACATGCTAGTCACGTGAGCAAGAGAGGGCGGTGGATTTGGAAGGGTCTTAATTATCTTTTGATGAAAAGCAAGGGGTGTAAACGAAATTTAAATTCCAACCAGAACTATTATTGTTATAGCAAAAATGACAATATTGTCAAAAAATGTGGTAACAAATAGATAGAAATAAAATGTAGGGAGTGAATATATAAATTTTTGTTGATATGTGTTCATTCTTTACCTTTTAGATTACATGTTCAAATTTGTAAATTAAAAAAACTACAATGGATAAGAATGTCAGATCTGCGTTGACAGCGTTGTGCAGAAACACATTGAAGAAGGATGGCTAGTTCACGTTCCCTTGATGTGCAATCTGGTCATTTAAAAAACAACAAGTTCATCCTTCAATTATATGGGTTTGTTAAATATGCCCCTTAAAGTAGAGTTTTCACGAAAACGGTCTCCTTACCGTTTAGGATAGATGGCTAGGGAGGCGTGGCGGCGAGGCCAAGCCTTAAGCCTTAGGAGCCACGGCGAGGCCATGACGTTTATCAAGGCGTGACTTACGGCGGCAAATATCTATATCATATACTATACTATACATATAAATACATATGTTTTGTACTTAAATTAGGTTATATATTAAAAGTTAGGAAATAAGACATAAAAACATAAAGAAAAATCAAATATCGCGTCACAAAAGACCGCACATTAGGCCATGGCGTACACAATCATGGTGTGGCGTGAAACACAAGCCTTAAGTCATGACGCGCCATGGCGGCTGTTGCGGCGAGCCTTTTAGAACAGTGATTTTTAGTATGAAAGGTGCACACGGAAACTTTTTAGGGGTGTCCCAGGATATTTGATAACACAATGGACATCAACCAAAAAATTGAAAGCCTACGTAAATCAACTAAAGAATAGAAAAAGTCTCTTGAACTCGGTTGAAAAACTTAAAAAAAATTCTGGAATTAGTGGAATCCAGCTAAAAAGACAGCAAACGACTTTTGTCAGCCTTTGATCCACCTTAAATGTGTATGTGCTCGGCAAAAATCTTGGATCGGCCGCTAGGTCATTATAAATTATACATCCCACCTGCAGACCCCAGTTCCTGTATGGACATTATGGGTTGGTTTGTTTTGGTTTGGTTTATTTATGATCAAATTTATCAATCAATAATATAAACAATATGACCAAACCTGCAGCCATGTGCTTTTCCATCCCTGAAACACCTGATATGGAGATCCAACAAAAAATGGGTAGTTTTTTATACCCTAAAGGACAATGGTTGAAAATGGGGGTAGATAGCATCTGATCCTGGATATGAGGAAACAAGAAGACTAGAAAAGAAAGTGTATGCAATTAAAAACTAGTAAAATTCCCAACTTCCCAACTTCTTACCTAACACAAGGTTAAAAATGTCAATTGCTTCAAAAAAAAGGTTAAAAATGTCAAAGGTGCACCTCACTATGTACCAACCATGGCCTTATGTCACATAATTCCTTCTTGATCACAACAACCAATTTCAAACACACTCACCCATAAACCTAACAAATCCTAAATTATATCAAGATTCAAACTTTAATAATTGGGGTTTCTAATTCCCACAAAAGACGAGGAAAAGAAGTGAACTTTATTTCAAAATACTGGAGTTTAACCAGTAAATCAGCATAAACCCACCTTCAATAATTAGCATACAACCTGTCTTCCAACTTCAACTTCAACTTCAACTTCCAACCAAATTCAACTTCACTAAATTGTATAATATTATTTTAAGAACAATTTAAAATATAATCCGAAAACAAAGGTTGGAACTTGATCATTAGTGTTGGTATACAAGTTATGATCAATAGAACAAATTCTGAACTTGAATTCAGAGTCATGAGAATCATTTCTGTATGTATATTCTAATTAGTATGATACAGAAGGATATGCCAGTTGTTGAATTTAACTAAAAAAAGCCTGCGAAAGTTCCCATCGAATAACTGGAAACTAAGTTTCATGCTCTTTTTCTTTTTTACAATAAGAATGAGATATGGTAGTCTGACCTTGGCTGATCAAAATCAAGCATAACAGATATCATTATTTACTCAGATGATCCAAGTGAGGCAAGGAAGAGGAAGACTGCCAGGAACTAGTGCTAATTTCTGCTGGTTCCACATAATCTGCAAATCAATATAAGATCACTGTCATTTTCTCTCAAATACACAAAGGATTACCACAAAACCGGCTTCATTGAACACCAAATATGTCTAAATGTCCTAATAAACTGCTTTATGAGACCAAACAATTGTGCGTCCTATGTAAATATCCTACAACAAGTTGATAAACCGCTTTTGGATGTCCTAACAAGTTTTTTATGCAACTTTTGAAATTAAGTGTCCTACTAGGACTTTTTAGATGACATTATTTGAAAATTTGTCATGTAAAACAAGTGTCCTATAAAATAATGTGGTCAGGGTACTTCTCAAAAGTGTTGTATAAAAAATTAATACAGACACTTTATTTCAAAAGTGTCCTAAAAAAGTTGTTAGGATGTCAAAAATGGTCTTATCAACTTATTGTAACTATTTCACATATGACGCACAATTTTCTGGTCTTGTGAACTTATGTCCTATAACGCAGTATATTAGGATTCTGAAAGTTTTGATGACAGAGGATTCTTTGACCTTTGCAAGAATTAGCATCATCTAGAGGGGTTTCCGATGATGGAGACGAGAGTGAATTGACACTCGTGGCCTCCTTAGCGTCAATCATCATTGCGACAACTTCTCTCATTGTCGGCCGATTGAGTGGAGATGGACTAGTGCAAAACATCGCTATCCTTAAAAAGAGAGACATCTCATCGGTTGTCCTTTTACAACTCAAGTCTAACTTTTTGTCATAAATATCAGAAACCGGAACCATTCCATGAATTGATCTTCTAACCCACGTAACAAGATCCCCACCCTGATCAAGCGGTTGAACCGGAGGCCTCCCAGTAACAAGCTCCAAAAGAACCACTCCAAAACTGTAGATATCGCACTTTTCCGTTACTTTCATTGTATACGCATATTCTGAAAACCAACATAAAAGAAATTTGAGTTAAATTTACACATTTTGATTTTTGCACCAATTTTCAGAAGTGAAATTGTAATTTTTTTACCTGGGGCGATGTAGCCATATGAACCAGCAACAGCGGACATGGATTTGGAACAGGGGAAGTCCATTAGTTTCGCTAAACCAAAATCTCCGACATGAGGCTGAAGCATTTTGTCCAATAATATGTTGTTTGATTTTATATCGCGATGAATAATGTGGGGTCTACAGTCATTGTGGAGATAACATAAACCTTCGGCTGCTCCATGGGCGATCTTGTATCGAGCATTCCAGTCAAGAAAACGAGCATGATTATTGTTACCATGAAGTAGTTCACCTAAACTCCCGTTTTCCATGTACTCGTATAATAAAAGATTGGATTCCTGATGGTAGCAAAAACCATAAAGCTTCACGATATTCTTGTGCCGGATTTTTCCAAGAGTTGATATTTCAGCAAGGAAGCTACGGTCAACAACCGCACCTCCGCCACACTTCAACTTTTTCACCGCCACCACCTCACCATCACCCATCACCGCCTTGTACACCACCCCACACGCTCCTTTTCCGATCACAACATCCTCTGAAAAGTTATGAGTTGCTTCAACAAGATCCTGATATCTGAATCCCGCCTTTGGAAAGTAGTAATTCTCCAACACATTTGGCTTAATCTGATCTTCTTCAAGTGGCACACAGACTGGTTTTCGGTGCTTAATAGCCCAACAAACACCCATGGCAAAGATCAAAGAGAAAAACCCAACAGTAGCGGAAACAATGCTCACTACTTTATCTTTCGAGAACCCATCTTTGAACCAGCCAGAATGTTGATTAGATCGCGGGATTGAAGGCGGCTGACAATGGTTTGAATTTGAATTTGAATCCAAAATGCATAGCCCATGATTTCCTGCAAAGTTGCTAGGATCCATTCTTCTAAAAATGGGAGTATTTGGAACAGCCCCAAATAAGCCATTATTAGAAAGATTACAGACCAAGAGGCTCACTAACTGCCCGATCGATGCAGGAATTTCTCCAACGAGTAGATTATCATTCAAGTATAGTGATTCCAACATCAACAAGTTCCCAAGATTCTGAGGTATTGTGCCCGAAAGAGAGTTATGACTAATATTGAGTGAAATCTGGAGAGCACTGAGTTGACCCAGCTCAAAAGGGACATCACCGGAGAAAAAATTACCACCCATCTGTAACTCAGTAAGACGTGCCAGCTTCCCTAATGAAGTTGGTATCGGTCCATTAATTCTGTTATCCGACAGCTTAAGCAACTCAAGATTTACCAAATTGCCCACTTCAAAAGGAACTTGGCCCGTAAACCAGTTCCTGCTAAGATCAAGTCTCTGGAGATTTAAACAATTCATAAGCTCATGAGGAATGTCCCCTAAAAGCCGATTAGATGAGACGTTGAATGTAACAAGCTGAACCAAATTCCCGATTTCAGGAGGAATGTGACCGAAAAAGTAATTGTTAGACAAGTGAAGTCTTTTCAAGTTCTTTAACTGGCCTATTTCTGGGGGTAAAGGTCCTGTGAAGTGGTTTTGATGGAGTTCAAGAGCGGAAAGATTATTTAGATTGGAGAATTCAAGAGGGAGGGTACCAGCAAGCAAATTGTCACCTAGCATTAACTGTATAAGAGATCTGCATGATTTCAGATCATGGGGGATGTTTCCAGATAACTTATTTGATCCCAGGCTTAGAAACATGAGTTTCTGAAACTTGCAAAGGTGTGGAGGAATGGTTCCCACGAGATTATTCATGGAAATATCTAGAACGGATAGGTTACTACGAGCTCCTATCAATGGAGGGATGCTTCCCTCAAGATGATTATCAAAAAGCTGAAAACATTCCAAGAATGAAATGTTTTGAAAACCTAAAGGAATTTCCCCCATCAAGTTATTTATTGACAAATCTAGTTTCCGGAGCTCTTTCAAATGTGAAAGCTCATTTGGGATGCCACCCACCAGAAGGTTTTCGAACAGATGAAGCAGGCTGAGGTTTGTGATCTGGCCCAACTTTTTCGGGATAACCCCAGTTAAATGGTTTTCAGAAAGATCGATCTCAACTAACTTTAGACAATTTCCTAGTTCTTTCGGAATTGTACCATTTAACTGGTTTGTATACAGGTACAACTTCTTGAGTTGTGTGAGCTTACCAATTTCTTCTGGAATGTTTCCAGAGAAAGAGTTTGCATGAAGTGCAAGCAATTCCAAACTGCTGAAATTCCCGATTTCAGGAGGAATTTCGCCGGATAAAGTATTTTGCCAAAGAACCAAACTAGTTAGATTCTTGATCTTTGAAAGCTCTCTAGGAAATGGACCATTTAAATTATTCTGTGCTAACCCAAAAACCTGCAAGTTTTCACATTCGCCAACTTCACTAGGAATCGGGCCTGATAAAGAATTTACACCTGCCCTGATTATTTTAAGCTGTTTCAATCTACCAATGGATTTGGGAATCATCCCAGTGAGGTTATTACTGTAAACAACAAGCTCTTCTAATGATACCAATTTCCCAATGTCATCAGGGATTTGACCCCCAATATAATTTTCACATAAGGAGAGCACTTTTAGGGAGGAAATTGTGCAGAGTTGAGTGGGGAAATCATCGCGAAATCTATTTGTGCAGAGGTCTAAAACCCCCAAATGTTGACAGGAAGCTAAACCATCAGGAATGGGACCAGATATGAAGTTTTTGGACATGTTTAGCTCAGTTAAAAACGAAAGCTTACAAATGGTTGACGATAAAGAGCCAGATAAATTAAGGCCATGGAGGTTTATAGAAGTTACCTTATGATCAATGGTACATCCTATACCAATCCAAGCACAAGGAAACGAATCGGATGGATTCCAATTATGAAGATTGCTATTTGGGTCAGCAAGAGAGAGTTTGAACTCCAAAAGCACAGCACCCTCTTCGTTTATCGAATGAACAAGGATAACAATCGATAACATAAGCAGCGTGAAGGCCCAAAAATGTTTTTCGAGATCAAGATTCATATGGGTTGGCATATTTGAACACCAAGCAATGAGAAAAGAAGAAAGGGTATAAGCAAAGAAAGAAACGAATTGAGTTCTGGTTTTAACAGGAAGAAAAACAGTATGATACAAGTGAAAGATGTAGCTATCAAGAATTCACTGTGCCACAGCCAAGGAGTGGTTTACTTGAAGGTCGAAAGAGACAAGGTTATGGATCAAAGCATAGTGGGAAAAGGGTGCGAAAATGCAAAAGAGGGATTAGTGAACTAAGCTACTTTTACGAGGTTTTGATGATCATAATAAGTCCAAGACTCGGCGTCATTTAATCAAACACTTGGAGGGCAACCCAATTATACTCCAATAACAAGATTCAAACACAACCAATAAGCTTAATCATCAAAAAGTGCAAGACAATAAAATTAAATTAGATCACAAAAAGGTTGAATGATCCGTGTCATAAATGAATGGATGGGCAAGCAATAAAAACAAAGAGATAAGGTAGAGAGATAAAGTACATTCATATATACATATATATATATATACATAAATACATGCATACAAGTAAAATTTCTAGAGTCGAGTGCCTGATTTCATAGCGTCCACCTCAAAGAAATGAGGATGAATTGATTTAGAGAGAGAAAGACAGAAGGGTGTGAGTGTGATTGACGACATTAGTGGATGGAAAAACAAGAATCGCATGAAAAAGGGAGTCAACAGAAAGGTGGCGCTAGTTGGCTTTCTGATACATACAACTCTACAGTGTTCTTTTCCATGATGATCATGGAATTGGTTGAAAGAATTGAATTGGGGGAAACTTCTGTTGCTTTATACTGAACATACATGTGAAGTAGAGGGAAGGATAGAGACGAGACGTTTGAGTGAATTCCTTAAAGTTGAGATCGCAATCTCCGCCATTGTTGTTGGGCCTGAGAATATGGACAATTGGGTGTAGAAATTATGGTCTTGGGTTTCATGATTTGAGTTCTAATGTATGCACTGTTGGTAGTGGAGAAATGAGTTGGAATCTATGTTAGTGTTGATGTGTGTTATGTGTGTCATCTCTACAAAGTTTGGGTCGTTGCCTCTTCCTTTTCAACCTCATATATATCCGTATGAATTTTTAGGTAAAAAAAATACAAGATTTATCAATTATTTAAGAGCATCTCTAACACCTAGCTAAAATGGAAAAATTGGAATTTTAGCATTTTTATTGTTTCAACAGCTATGCTTAGGGGTGCTCACGGATTGAATTGATCGGGTTGAAGCCATTTTAACAACCCAACCCAATGTTTGACGGTTTGAAAAATCTCAACCCAACCCAGCTCAAATCGTACGGATTGGTCGGGTTAATATTTTGGCACATCAAAATATCATCGTAACCTAGAATATGTTGTTTTCTCTACTTATAATTTTATTTCAGCATCAATCATACACTTTGTCATATTTCTTAAATCTTAAGCATATCACCTTCAACTGGCTTTCTCAATTTGCATATATATGTTCACATTTACTGAATGAATATATATATATATATGTGTGTGTGTGTGTGTGTGAATGAGTTATATAGAGATGGATAAGAGATTGAAAATATATATATATAGAGAGTCCTCTTCAAATGTAAACCATCATTTTCGTGTAAACCGTGTAAATCATCGATTTCATAGGTTTTTTTGATGAAATTGTTTAATATCATTCATTTCTTGATGATTTTTTTTATGAAATTTGTAGTTTCATAGGTTTTTTTTCATTCTTATGAAACTGTTTCATACATTTTCGTTTTCACCTATGAAACTACAAATTTCGTAAAAAATTTCATCAAGAAATGAATGATATGAAACAATTTCATCAAAATAAACAATTCCATAAAACAATTATAAAAAAAACCTATGAAATCGAGGGTTTACACGAAAATGATGGTTTACATTTGAAGATCCCTCAATATATATATATATATATATATATATATATATATATATATATATATATATATATATATAGGGTACGTAATGGCGTGTATAATGTACATATTAGGAGAAAACAATCATATTAAGTTCGAGAAATAAAAGTATATCGGGTTCATCAGGTTGGGTTGGGTTCAAATTATCGTAGCCCGGTATTAACCGAATACATACGGTTTGAAGATTTTACAACTCGATTGGACATCGGGTTGCTTCGGGTTAGGTTATTTCACGTCGGATTGGGGGTTGGGTTGATCGGGTTAGTCGGGGTTTTGAGCACCCCTAGCTATGCTATCTCATATGCTAAAATAGAGAAAAGATGAGAGAGATTGTAAGAGTATCTCCAACAGCTATGCTAAAATGGAAAAAAATAGGATTTTAGCATTTTTGTTGCTCCAACAGTCATGTTATCCTCTATGCTAAAATAGAAAAAAGAGTAGAGATTGTAAAAATCTCTAAATTTGGAGAAATCTCTAAATAGATGGTTTCTCCCCAAAACTAATCATTACCTTTAAAAAGCAAACTTTTTTCTCCCAACTTTCCATATATTGAATATTTTAATAATATAATAAAATAAATTGAATATTTTAGTAAAATAATTAATATAAGAGTTGCTAAAATAGCATAGCTATTGAAGTTGGATGCAAAAACTTTTAGAGATTTTGAACTTTTTACTCTATTTTAGAAAAAACTTTAGCATAGTTGTTGGAGATGCTCTAAAAATCTCTAAACTAATTATTACCCCAAAAAACAAACTTATTTTCTTTGAACTTTCTATATATTGAATATTTTAATAATATAATAAAATAAATTGAATATTTTAAAAAGATAATTAATATCAGAGTTGCTAAAATAGCATAGCTGTTGAAGTTAAATGCAAATTCTTTTAGAGATTTTGAATTTTTTTACTCTGTTTTAAAAAAATATAACAGAGCTGTTGGAGTAAATTACATTTTTAGTCCTTGTGGGTTGTTGAATTTTTTTATTTTTGTTTTTATGATTTTAAAATTACAATTTTTATTTTTATTTTTATTGTTTATAATTCATTATTATTTTCGTCTTTATAATTTAAACTTGATTGCTTTTTTCGTTTTTATGTGTTACAATTTGTTTTTATTTTAGTATCTCATTCTTACAAGTAGACAAGTAATCATTAGCCTCATGAAGATAAATAGAATGACTTATAACCTATAGGGTCGAAAATCAAAATTTCAAAATCACAAAAACGAAGTTCTTTATTTTTAACAAACCATAGGAATGAAAAACATAATTTACTTTTATTAAATATAATTTATTATATAATAGTTTAGATTTTAAACTTGTTGAGATTAAAATAAATGTTTTATTTTCTTTTTAAACACAAAGTATGGTAATTTAAATTAAATAAATTGTAGAAACAAGAATTTTATAATTTTTGTTTCATATTATTTTCATGGTTTTTTACTAAATCTTCACATTACAGGAGTAAAGAACACATGTAATCTTTATTTTGTTCAATCGATTTATTTTTAACAAGAAATATAAAATAACTAAAAAGTGTTTGACTAGTAGTATTGGAGAATCTAGCCTAGGTTAGTGGTTCAAACCTCTTCAAACTAGTGTTATACTCGTTCGTTGGTCGGGTATACAACATAACTTTAATGTAGCTTCATATATTTGATTGGTTACTCTTTTTATCATTGTCGAATGTTGTTTTTCAATCAAGCAAGAAGCTTAGTCAAACTATGACCGGTTTGGTTAGGTATCCCTCGGCTTGAAGGGTCTTTCCGCACTTTCATAATAGATTATAGGCAAAGAAGCGATCGAAGTCGGATTACCATACACGCACTCTTTTACCAATATATTAATAAGATTACCTAAAATTTTATTAATTATTCCAAAGTATATATATATATATATATAGAGAGGGAGGTTCAGGGGAAAACCTCAAATAAATGGAAAAATAAAAAACACTTTATTAACCGTTGGATTAGATGATCTGATGGATGTGATTAGACGGGCGGTTACAACAATATTATCTAAATTAAAAAACCTCACCCCCTTGTTTTTTATTCGAAAAAATACGAAAAATGAACAAAATTCGAATGAAATAAATTGCACCAAATAAACGATCATATTTTTCTCGTTAATTTGACATCCATATTGATATACTTTTTTCTCCGTATTTTTGTGGTTTTCTGGTTTTCCAGTTATTTAGGGTTTTCCCCTGAACCTGACCCTATATATAAATATACATAATTTTTTTTGAACGGCAGAAGTATAATAAAGAAAAACTAGCAAGAAGCTAGAAAGGACAATTACAAGTAAGAGATAGACAGAAGAGGGTTTTGTAACCAACCCACCCAATTAATATTACATTTTCTACTCCTATTTGTAACCCAAAAGAATGACTGAGTTACAATGTTATCCCACAACGTCACTTTCTTAGGCTTAGAAAGCCTAAAGAGGGTCCCATTTCGAAAAGACCAAATAGCCCATAACGCCGTCAGAACAACCGCCTCAAAACAGGTCGACTCCGTTTTATTCAAACGCAAAGATAATAACCAGCCAATCCACTCTGAATTTGACCTAAACTCCGGAATATCCAAACTCCACCATCGACCAATTTGCTTCCAAACATCCCGAGCCATTTGACAAGAGAAAAACAAATGACACACCGACTCAATCTCCAAATCGCAAACCGGACATAAAAGGGAATGCACGTCAATTCCTCTTTTATCAAGGTTCTCTCGAGTTGGAATCTTGTTCAAACTCAACCGCCAGGCAAAAACATTAATTTTGATAGGAACAAACCGATTCCATCTAGTAGGAGGAGATTCTACCACCAAAATTTTAGAGTCAATGTAACTCCGAGCAGAAGCCACCGAAAACTCACCCGACCCGTCAAGAGACCAAAACCATCTATCTCTTTGATCAGAAAGACAGACAGTATCCAGAATCTCCCGTAAAGCTGACATCTGCGACTCCTCTACACCCCCTCTCGGCTCTCTACGCAACACTGATCCCCAATTCCCCAAGTTCAAACGATCATGTACCAATGCCAATTTGTCCCGCTCCAGCGCAAATACCCTCGGAAATTGCACTTTAAGATAGGAATCTCCCAACCAAACCTCATCCCAAAACAAAGTAGAATTTCCATTTCCTACTTTTTTCTTGCAAAAAGAAGAGAGGTGAATGTCAGTATTCTCCAATTGTTGAATCGCTTTCAGAATACCAATCCAAGGAGAATTGGACATCTTATTGTGTATTCGCGTTCCAACTAGCCCACTCGCACCGTAAATCGATTTGACCACTTTGACCCAAAGTGCATTTTGATCCGTCTGAAACCTCTAAATCCATTTAAAAATGAGAGCTCTATTGAAAGCAAACAAACTTCCAATACCAAGTCCCCCAACCTTTTTACTAGCCAAACACTTTTTCCATTTCACCCAACTCATTTTCTTTTCATCAATTTCACCTCCAACAAAGAAACGATTCCGCAACGACTCCAAGACTTGATCAATCGCACTCAGAAGTTTGAAAAGGGACAAATAATAAGTAGGAAGGCTACCTAAAACTGATTTAAGCAGCGTAACCCGCCCCCCAGCCGAGAGAGTTCGAACTTTCCAATTAGAAAGCTTAGAAATAAATTTGTCGACCACCCCTTTCCAACCATCGCGTTTTGCCATACTACATCCAACAGGCAAACCTAGGTAATTGAAAGGCATATTCGCAACACTACATCCCACCACTCTAGCCATATTCTCGAGTTCCACATTATCAACCCCAACACCAAACATTTTACTTTTTTGGATATTTATTTTAAGCCCAGAGATCAAATAGAAACATCGGAGAATACGCACTATATTTCTAGCATTAGAAAGAGACCATTCCCCCAGAAAAACTGTGTCATCTGCGTAAAAAAGATGAGATAAAAGTATTTTACCTTTGCCAATTGTTGCTCCATAAAAAAGTCTCTTTTCTTCCGCTTTTCGAATAGCCGCATGCAAACCTTCCATAGCCAAAATAAAAAGGAAAGGAGATAGGGGATCTCCCTGACGAAGACCACGAAAAGTCTTGAATTCCCTAGTTGGAGACCCATTAACTAGCACCGAGGCCGTAGAGTTTTCGAGACACCATGTAATCCAACCTCTCCATTTACTACCAAACCCCATCTTTTCAAGGACCAAGTCAATGAAATCCCATCTTAGTGAGTCGTAAGCTTTTTCAAAATCCATTTTGAAAACTAAAAGTTTCTTCTTCCTATTCGTGTACCAATCCATCACCTCATCCAAAATTAGCGGACCATCCAAGATTTGCCTCCCCTTAATAAAAGCAGATTGCTCCAAACTCACACAGTCCCCAATGACCAAGCTTAAACGATTAGCTAATAACTTGCCAACAATTTTATATTGACAACCTATTAAACTAATCGGTCGATAGTCTTTAACGAATTTTGGGTCTTGAACTTTCAGAATTAGAGCAATAAAGGAAGGGTTACACCCTTTTGGAATATAACTAGACTCAAAAAAATCGGAGACTAACATTATCACGTCTTCTTCCACAATGCTCCAAAAAGTTTTAATGAATTCAAATGTAAACTCGTCTGGTCCCGGAGCCCTTTCAACACCACAGTCCCACACTGCCCGCTTAATTTCCTCCTGGGAGAATGGGGTTTCAAGAGACATAGATTGTTCCACCGAAAGAAGATTTGGAAAAACCAAGTCAAGAGAAGGCCGAGAATGCCTCACTTGGCCAAAACGTGCACTAAAATGATCATAAAACTCCTTTTTAACCTGTTTCGGCTCCTCAATCCAATTGCCATCACTCATAATACCCCGGATAGCAAGTTCTCTCCTTTTCTGCTTAAGAACACCATGGAAGAATTTGGTGTTTTCGTCCCCTTCAATGCCCCACCGTATTTTTACTTTTTGAGCTAATTAGATATTATATTATATGTTTTTATTTGCAACTGAATTTTGATTTTTTAAATGGGAACTTTGGCGGAGTATTTTGCTTTTAGTATTAAGGGGGTGTTTGGGATTGCTTATTTTTTTGACTTATTTGCTTATTGTTTTTCCTCATCGCAAATAAGCTATTTTTGGTGTTTGGATTGGAAAAAATAAAAGTATTTATTACTTTTTCCCACCACAAATAAGTTGTTTTTGATAATTTAATTCATTCTAACTTATTTGAAACTGCTTATAACTTATTTGTCTAAATTACATTTTTACCCCTAACTCATTTTTAGCACGACATAAGTTAATAAGCACTTTTAAAAATAAGCATAAGTTGCTTTAAATAAATAATCCCAAACACCCCCTAAATCCCAAGTTGATATATATCGGTCTTGAGTTGGTTGGGTTGGAAAATACGTTAATTAATTACGAGAAAATGTTTTGTTATTTTAAGTAATGTATTTTTAAAGACCTATATTATATATGATAACTAAGAGGTGTTACTATTCACACCCCCAGTTTCACACCCCAACCCTCTCCAATGTGTCGGCTCTCACAAACCAAAAAAAAAATTAACATTTACATTTTATACCCCTAAACTTATATAATTTATTTACTTTATACCTTTTACTTTTTTAATTTTTATTTTACACATTTATTATATTAACACATATAATCGTATATTAGTTAAAATACGTTAAAAAAATATGTTTTAATTTTAACAAGTTACACCATTATAATCGTCTATTCGATACGTTCGAAATGAGCCTAATATTGAATTTTTTTGATTTAATTATTTATTTATATATTATTTATGGTACATCTCTTACTTTTTTAATTTTCGTTTTACATTTTTATCACATTAACATAATAATCATATATTAGGAGAGTTTTTTTGTCTCATTTATTTTTGTAACGCCAATGATTATTAAAACAACGTATGCTTATTTTTAAAAGTGTTTATCAACTTATGTCGTTCATATACGATTATTTATGGTAATACGATTACATTAAAATACGTTAAGGAATTTGATATATATACAAAAAATCAGTTTTTTAAAAACTCGTACTACCATTTTTATATGAAAGGACAGGGCTGTAAACTCGTACTACCATTTTTAAAAACTCGTACTACCATTATTAAATCAATTTACTTGATGATTTTACACAAAAAAATGTGTTTATGTTCGTTCATTTATTAAATAGACGAACCTCACGCCGAACGATTTATATATGTGTCTATATTATATTATAAATATTTCAACTTTAATGTTCTAAATTATCTTAATTGGTTCTGAGAAAACGATCAATTTTTTTTTAAAATGTGTTTAAAGAATGACGTTTTTTGAGGAGTTCATGATTTGAGGATTTGAAAGTGGTGAAAGTGGTTAGAGATAAGAATAAACTAATAAGAGTCCACGATTTAACGGAGAATACCCAATGCCCACACTCACAACCCATTGGAGACGTTGTCGATTTCCAGTTGCAAGTACATGGATCGACCCATACAAACGTAGATTAGATATGTATACAGAATATATAGAGCGTACTTGTACTCGTGAATATATTGATTTAAATGAGTAATCAATGTTGGAATTTGTTGGATATTTTGTAACGTATTTTAGTTAATATTTGCCTTATTTCGAAATAATATAATTAATTCAAAAAATAAGAAGATATCGATGAATAATAATATAATTAAATCAAAAAATAACGTAAACGTATGACATATAATAATATAATTAAATAAAAAATATTCAATGTCAAAAAATAACGTAAACGTATGACATATAATAATATAATTAAATCAAAAATATTCAATATTGGGTTCATTTCGAACGTATCGAAGAGACGATTATAATGGTGTAATTTGTTAAAATTAAAACGTAAATTTTTAACGTATTTTAATTAATATACGATTATATGTGTTAATATAATGAAGGTGTAAAATGAAAATTGGAAAACTAAAAGGTATAAAGTAAATTATATAAAACAGTTTAAGGGTATAAAGTGTAAATTTGAAATTAAAAATAAAAAAAAAGTTGTGAGAGGAAGGGGGTGTAAAATTGTTGCAGGGGTGGAGAAAGGAAAACCCTAACGTGACATGTAAATGAATTTTTCAATATAAAATTATTTATAAAATATAATTTTATTATAATTTACATCCTTTTACAAACTCTCTATATATATATTAACTAGGTTCGACCCCGTGTATTACACGAGGTAATTTAAAAAAATTAAATCATGTCAGAAAACTTATCTTACATTTATAAATTTATAATAAACATTTATTTTCGAAAAATAAAAAATATAAACTATGAGGTTGGATATGTTATTTCGCTTAAAATAACTTTATAAAATAACTTTTTTTTTAAAACGAAAAGAGAATATATTTGATTGAATATGATGATTAATTGATTATATGTCAAGGTTTTAAGTAATTATATGTAAAGATTTGCTAGAAGACAATCATAAGAAAAGAAAATACAAAATCTTGTGAGTTTTTAAGTCTTGAATCGATAAGGTCGGTATTTAATCATCCACAAATTAGCAAAAATACATAAAAACGCTTGATTAAGGTGTCGGTTACCCGAACACTTACCCGTTAAGCGCTTATCAATAAAATCCAACATCACTTACTTAACGGGTAAGATTTTAGTCCACCAAAACAGCATTGTATGTACAATTTACCCGGTAAGCGCTAACCGTGGTAAGATTCTTGGTAAGCGTGACACCTTAAATATCTATATCAATCGTATACTTATATTTTATAATAATATCAATCAATTTTTTTTATATAATTATAACCAAATCAACTATTATGGAAGATTAATTTAAAATGAATTGACGGGAAGCATAACAATTTGACTTTGAAAATATCATTAACTAACTATCTATTGATAACTGATATTATGTAGTTCAATTAAAATTAGAGAAAATAATATAATCATGATTAAGAAAGTATAAATAATTAAATATACTATACTAAAATATTTGCATATTTATATTTTTGAAAAAGGTTCGAACTCATAATTCAAAAGTCGGTTGATAAGTGATATCTTTTTTTCCAAGTAATTAAATCTCTTATGATAATTCTAAAGGTGTTTCGTTGACAGAATGGAATTTGATAAAATTGTAATTCGTCGAAGGAATTCGACTTTGAAGTAAAAATTGATATGAAATTGCAAAAACAAAATCACGACAATTTAGTGATTATTTGTATCAAATCTCATACTAATTTCAACAAATTCATACTAATCACGACACATTAATTCGTATATATTTATGATATTTAATAATATAATTAAATCCAAAAATATTCAATATTGGGCTCATTTCGAAGGTATTGACGAATCGATTACAATGGTATAATTTGTAAAAAATAGAAATGTTTTTTAATGCATTTTAGTTCATATACATTATTTATGTTTATATGATAAGAGTTTAAAATAAAAAAAAAGTAAGAGATTAAAAGTAAACTACATACATAATTATAAGGGTAGTAAATGTAACATATAAATTAAAAAAATTGAATTAAGGAGAGATTTAAGGAGGAATGAATGTGAGTGTGCTAATTGAACTTATAATGTAAATTGCGTCTAGATACATGTTTAGACGGGAAAATACTGAAGTCGGCTCACCAGAAGATGACACGTGGCATGCTAGTTACTTATTTTTTATATGTATAAATTGTACAACTGCTTACATTCATACAAGCTATTGAAGTATCAAAACATCAACCTTTCTTCTCTTGATGAAGAGATGGCGAAGAATAGAGAGAAAGGAGAAGTAGTCCGGAGTTGGGTGAGGGAGATGTTAAATACATGAACGAGGAACCAAAGGTCACCGTTCTTGAAGAAAGCGGTCGCTAGCATGCGGAAATAGAAGTCAATGTCGATGTTTTGATTCTTTATTGGCTTGTAGAAACTCTTTAAGCAGTTGTACAATTAAGAAATATATGGTTTGTAAATGAATTAAGTTAACTTAATTATGTATAAAAGTCTACATCATACGTCACGCCAACACATAAAAGTTAGTTTTATTTCATGTCATTTGTCATATCAGTATAGTAATCGGTAATGTAAGTCCTTAAATATTTGAGATGCCATATATCAACTCTAATTATGGTTCATATTGTAACGCCTCAAAAATCCGGGCTAAATTAAACCTCAAGTTACAACAGGTTATGACAATAAAAATTACAACTTATATAGATAGCAAAGGAATTAACCAGCAAGAGTGTAATTACAAAACAGGATACTTCGAATAACCTATCAATCTAATCATGTCACTATAATCAGATTAATTGAGTTATCTAAGCTATCCTTCAAAAATCTCCTCTTTGTTAATTGCCACTTCTGCTATTCCATAAACACTCGTCCCACAACCCTTTATTTGCCCGAGCCTGCACCTGGTAAGAAAACATCATATGAAACGATTAGGACAACGCCTAGTGAGAACATTCGTTTCAATAACAACATTTGCAAAAATCATTGTAAGCAAGTTATGACAAACCTGGTTACCCCTTTTCTTACCGTATGTATAACTTTATTCCATTACACAATTTTATCCACTCCCATGACTATGACTGACAACAATTCCATCAGCATATCATACCCCAAAGCCACACTACGAATCTTCACAGATTCTACATCAATGCTCTCCACCAATAAATCGCGATTACACACGCCCATTTATCAGTAAGGAAGCAGAGATTACAAGTACTTATGTCAACCTCACTCTCTTCCTTAGAAATCAGGAATAACGATTAATACCACACGCCTATTCCACGATTTCCCACACACACTGGAATAACGATTAAACGAGTAATACCAAACGCCTATTCCATGTGATTACCAAACTTTAGTGCCTATGGATCCATACCACCTATTTGTACTCGTACAGGTATTTACTTAATATAGATTCCTTATATCATTCAGTATGATCAAATCATAATTATACCCCATAGATTCCTCATATCATTCAGTATGAGCAAATCTTATTCATTACACTTAACACATTCCTGCCTAGTATCATACTAGCACAGTCTATAAACCTAACATACTACTATTCAAGTACATATGTTCAAGTAACATAAATATATGTCAATTCTTAAATCGTACCTTTCCACGATTAACGAAACTATACTTTCCAATTTCTAGAATAGTACAGATAATACAAAGTCTCTGGATACCTTAACTTTTATATTCTTAAGTTCATATCCAAGGTTTGTTACCAAAATGCGTAATCTGACTCTTTTTATCCAACTCCTGGTATCCCTTACTCCCGGTATCCCCAACTCCCGGTAGTCAACACATGTACCGGGACTTCACCGGAACTCATAAGTACCGGGATTTGCCCCTACCGGGACTTCCAACTACCGGGACTTACCACTACCGGGACAATTCAGTACCGGGACTTTCATGTACCGGGACTACGTACAGTTTATTTCAACAAGTCCACAAATCGACTTAACTTGTGAAATTAGTTCAATCTATGTATTCCATTCAGTCCTCAATCAATTTATACAGCTATATTAAGGTTAGTATAACTTAAAAACATTGATTTGTACAACGAATCGAATGAACTCACCTTTTGTAGTAAAAACCCACTTCTGCACAAAATCTGAACTTCAAACTGATGTTTATGATTCTGCAATTCAAACCCAAGGTACAGAGTCGTTCATAATCTATCAACAACAACAAACATGCCAGAAATTATGACCAATTTCCTTACCAATTGATGACAATTCTAGCTTTCTTCCTTTCTTTCTCTTTTCTTCCTATTCTTCTGCTTCTTGCCGACTCACAACAGGGAAATGAGATAATATCTCATTCCCTTAACCCTTTATCCATACACACTTTTACTTAATAACAAAACACACCCTCAAGTTTCAATATTTCCAAAGTACACTAAACTTTTATTCTTAGTATTATAACCTTAATTGGATTATAACATTTCCAAACAATCCCAAGGTTTCACAAAATACACCTACATCTCAATTCTTATTAAAATACTAATAACGAAAATTCAGGATGTTACAATACTCCCCAACTTGAAAATGATTTCGTCCCCGAAATCAAAATCAATTAAACAAATGAGGATACTTATCTTTCATACTCTCTTCCGACTCTAAGGTCACATTGGTACCCCTGTGGTGCTTCCACTGTACCTTCAACATAACTACTTCCTTACCACTACGTAGCTTTCTAACCGATCTTTCCAAAATTGCATCTGGTTCTTCCACACAGCGACTCTTTTCATCTACTCTCACATCAGTGAGTGGTATCACATCCTCTTCTTCGGCTAAACACTTTCGGAGATAACAAACATGAAAGGTATTATGAACCCCTTCCAACTCTGGTGGAAGATCCAACTGATACGCTTGTAAACCAATCCTTTTAGTGATAGTGAAAGGTCCTAGAAAACGAGGACTTAACTTCCCGCGTTTACCAAACCTTATCACACCCTTCCATGGGGACACTTTAAGCATCACGCGCTCCCCAACTTGAAATTCTTTTGGTCTCCTTTTCGGGTCAGCATAACTCTTCTGTCGGTCCTGAGCTGCTTTCATATACTGCTTAATTTCTTTCACCTTATCAGCTGTTTGTTGTACCAATTCTGGACTAGCAAACTGTTTCTCTCCGGCTTCTAACCAACATACCGGAGTTCTACATTTTCGACCATACAAGGCTTCGAAGGGCGCTCTTCCGATACTGGAATGATAACTGTTATTATACGCAAATTCTACTAACGGTAGATGCGTATCCCAGTTACCTCCAAAATCCAATACACATGACCTGAGCATATCTTCCAAAGTTTGTATAGTCCTTTCACTCTGTCCATCAGTCTGTGGATGAAAAGCAGTGCTCAAATTAACTTTCGTACCCAATTCCTCTTGTAGTGATCGCCAAAACCTTGAGGTAAACCGACTATCACGATCTGACACAATCGACACCGGTATACCATGTCTTGACACCACCTCATCAATATACAGCTTCGCCAACTTCTCAATTGGTGATGTTTCTTTCATAGCCAGAAAATGAGCACTCTTAGTTAATCTATCCACGATTACCCATATTGTGTCGTTACCCTTTTGCGTCTTGGGTAACTTCGTCACAAAGTCCATGGTGATCTTCTCCCACTTCCATTCCGGAATTTCCAAAGATTGGAAACTTCCGTAAGGTTTCTGATGTTCTGCTTTCACCAACGAACATGTTCTACATGTTTCTACCTTCTGGGCCACATCTACTTTCATAGCCGGCCACCAATAATGCAATTTCAAATCTCGATACATCTTCGTATTCCCAGGGTGTATGGAATACTTAGATCTATGAGCGTCTTCGAGAATCAGCTCTCGATTTCCTCCATTCTTTGGTACCCAAACACGACCTTGGAACAGCTTTATTCCACGGCCATCTTCAGTCAACTGAAGGTGTTGCTTGCCCATCACTTCTTCTTTCAGGTTTACTTCCCGTAAAGCCTCCGCTTGTGCCTCGCTTATCTTTTCCATCAAACTCGATGTCACATCAATTCTAGCATTGATCGATTTCAAACATCCACTATACTCTTTCCTACTTAAAGCATCGACCACGACATTTGCTTTACCAGGATGGTAATGCAATTCGCAATCGTAATCTTTAAGTAATTCTAACCATCTTCGCTGTCTCATATTTAACTCTTTCTGATAAAAAACATGCTGCAAACTTTTATGGTCAGTAAAAAGAGTACATTTGGTTCCATACAAGTAGTGCCTCCACAGCTTTAAAGCAAACACGACATCCGCTAACTCCAAATCATGTGTTGGGTAGTTCTTCTCGTGTTCTTTAAGTTGTCTTGACGCATAAGCAATCACTTTGCCTCGTTGCATCAATACGCACCCTAGACCTATCTTTGAAGCATCACTGTACACCACTAAATCTTCTGTTCCTTCAGGTAAAGCAAGAACCGGGGCCTCGCACAACTTTTGACGTAAGGTTCTGAAAGCCGATTCTTGTTTCTCCGACCAGACAAACTTCACGTTCTTTCTAGTCAGAATAGTCAAAGCAGATGCAATCTTAGAAAAGTCTTTAATAAACCTTCTGTAATAACCTGCTAAACCCAAGAAACTTCTTATTTCAGATGCACTTCTAGGTGTCTCCCAATTTGCCATAGCTTCAATCTTAGCTGGGTCTACCTTGACTCCTTCTGAAGTGATCACGTGACCTAGAAATTGTACTTCTTTTAACCAAAATTCACATTTTGAAAACTTCGCGTATAGTTTCACTCTTCTTAAAACTTCTAAGACTTCACGTAGGTGTTGTTCATGATCTGCTTCAGTCTTTGAATACACAAGTATGTCATCAATAAAGACGATAACAAACCTGTCCAAGAAAGGTCGACACACTCTATTCATCAGATCCATGAAGACAGATGGAGCATTTGTCAACCCGAATGGCATTACTAGAAACTCATAATGCCCGTATCTGGTTCTAAAAGCTGTCTTAGGAATATCTTCATTTCTAACCTGCACTTGGTGATACCCTGACCTTAAATCAATCTTAGAAAAACATCATGCCCCTTGAAGTTGATCAAATAGATCATCGATTCTTGGAAGCGGATATTTATTCTTAATCGTCACGTTATTCAGCTCTCGGTAATCTATACACATTCTCATAGTACCGTATTTCTTCTTAACAAACAGGACCAGAGCTCCCCAAGGCGAAGAACTCGGTCTGACAAAACCTTTATCTAATAACTCCTGGAGTTGAGTCATTATCTCTTTCATTTCAGACGGCGCTAGCCGGTAAGGTGCCCGCGCTATCGGAGACGAACCTGGAATGAGATCAATTCTAAACTCCACCTGCCTTTCAGTAGGTAGACCAGGAAGATCATAAGGAAATATGTCAGGAAACTCACGTACCACCTTGATATCTTCCAATTGTTTCTTTTCCAACCTTCCATCTAAGACATACGTCAGATAGGATATACATCCTTTCATTAAACACTTCCGCGCCTTCACAACAGAGATTAACGGAATTTCCCCCTTTTGCTTTTCCCCGAAGATGAATACGTCATCCTTATCGGTCATCGGAATCCTGATTAATTTCTTTGCGCAAAATATTTCTGCTTGATTGGCCGTCAGCCAATCCATACCCACAACTATGTCAAACCCTCCAATTTCCATTAACAACAAGTTGATCGAAAATTCCGTCTCATCTATAAGAATAGTACAACCATCAAGCCTTTCTCGAACCAAAGCTTGACCCCCATTAGCTACCTCTACTACTAAAGCATCATCTAAAGTAGTAACAGGCGTAGCTAATTTAGGATAGAATGATTTGGACACAAATGACAAATTTGCTCCACAATCAAACAAAATACGCGCAGGACAAGAATTAACAAGGAAAGTACCCGAGACAACGTCCCTTGATTCCTTAGCTTCATCAGCGGTCATCTGAAAAGCTCGGCCCGTTGGCTTCGGAATAACTGGTTTCTTACTCTGATCGCCGCTCTTTTTCAGCCTTGGGCACTCCCGACGAAAGTGACCCGGTTGCTTACACTCAAAACATGTATTCCCCCTCACTGGACAATTATTCATAGTATGCCCACTCTTTCCACACTTAAAGCATTCAGATGCTATCACTCGACACTGCCCGTAATGCTTGCTCTTACACTTTGGACACCAGTTTGGTTCACGGCGTGATTCATAAGAAGTAACTTTACCAACACTCATTGACTTCTGTGAATGCTCTGATCGACCTTCCCATTTCCGCTTCTCCCCAACTTGGGTCTTTTCTTTTTTATCCAAGGCGTAAATATTTTCTATCACTTTGGTTTCTTCAATCGTCTCTCTCAACGTCGAAGCTTTAGAACTCCGCACCCGCGACATCATATCCGCCGGCAGTCCTTTCAGATAAGCCTTAACTCTATCTTTCTCAGTTGGAGCTACATGCCCAACTAGATTCAACTTTTCCATGAACAGTTCTGTATACTTTCGAACAGTATTAGTACCCTTTTTCTGATTTCGAAATTCCTCCTCAATTCGATCCATCTCGCTTTCGTTGCAGTATTCTTCCAAAAGCTTCTTTTTAAATGACTCCCAAGTCATTGCAGATAGGACGGAAGTCGAAATTGAAGCAGTCAGCACATTCCACCACATTAACGCGTTTTCTCTCAACATCTGCGAAGCAAACCTAACTTTCGGCTTTTCATCACATTCGCAAGCCCGAAAGGCTTGTTCAATCTCTCTGATCCAGTTCATACACGCCACTGGATTATCAGCTCCGGCAAACTCCGGTGGTTTACAACTTAGAAAAGTCTTATACGAGCAACCCCTTTCTACTCTCCTTTCAGTTTCTGTTACCGGAATATGAAGTGGAGGGATTATTCCAGTATCTGTTGTTGTTCGTGGTACCCCCGCCGTACGATCACAAAGCGCCTTCATGAACATTTCAGATTGTCTTTCCGTTGTCGTGTTCATCATCCGCATCATATTTTCCATCAATCGAGACTCCATTCCTGCTTCTGGTGTTCTCGGGATGGCAGTACTGGTACCCACCCCATGCATCCGGATGTGTGATCCTCCGATAGAAAGAAAATCTGACGGAGTCTCAGGAACTCCACCTAATCCAGGTTGTCTTTCTTCAGTCCAGTCAATCCTAGTCCTATTCATTTTAGAAATAGGGGACAACGGCGGCGTAGTTACCATTTTCTGATAAAACACAAAGGAATAACCATAAGAAATGGTTACACAAATCTAGACATACGAACGTACTTTACCGATCATTAATCACTGTAATAATTTAGAAATAAGTATGCTTGTGTAATAATATATTCATAATAACAGTAGCTAATTGAAATTGTGAACATACTATACATGAGAATCCTCTTTCCATTATCACAGTATTAATTTCACGTATTTCCGTCGACTCTAAGACAATCCCGTCTTAGCACTTCTACCCATATCTCACATATCATAACCTATTTCATCTCAGCTTAAGTCTAAGTATCTTATCAGCATACTTAGTTCGCTTAAACTAGTGCTCTGATACCATATTGTAACGCCTAAAAAATCCGGGCTAAATTAAACCTCAAGTTACAACAGGTTATGACAATAAAAATTACAACTTATATAGATAGCAAAGGAATTAACCAGCAAGAGTGTAATTACAAAACAGGATACTTCGAATAACCTATCAATCTAATCATGTCACTATAATCAGATTAATTGAGTTATCTAAGCTATCCTTCAAAAATCTCCTCTTTGTTAATTGCCACTTCTGTTATTCCATAAACACTCGTCCCACAACCCTTTATTTGCCCGAGCCTGCACCTGGTAAGAAAACATCATATGAAACGATTAGGCCAACGCCTAGTGAGAACATTTGTTTCAATAACAACATTTGCAAAAATCATTGTAAGCAAGTTATGACAAACCTGGTTACCCCTTTTCTTACCGTATGTATAACTTTATTCCATTACACAATTTTATCCACTCCCATTGTAACGTCCCAGTTTTCATAACAAGAATTTATCTAGAATATAGCATTCAGATTACATTATTATCTTGTTCATAAAAATTCTTTTCACTAAGCTAAGCAAAATTGACAGCGGAAGTCTCTAATCCACAGCCGAGATCTCTATCTAAACATCAGCCAAAAGACTTGGAGTCGCTCTAAGTTCCAAATCCTTCCTGCCATCACACGGTTCTTACTTGAAGAACCTTTAACATGCTTACCTGAAAATGGTTTAGTTTTGAAAGCGAGGGTTAGACCAAAAGGTCTAATGAATTCCCTCCGAAAACAACATGTAAGCAGTATAAAACATTTATGAAAATATCATCGTAAACCTTAACATAACATCAGGCATGGTACTACACTGTATATAGGATCACATAAACATTCTGCGATCGGGGCCCAATGGGTTACCCTCTCGCCCTCAACCGGAGCCTACACAAACTCCCCTTCCCGGAGCTTACGCAGACCCCCATTTCTACTCGAAATAGGAGGAAACAGATTCCAACCTACCAGTCTGTCATAAACATCCAAGGGATCATCAGACCCCGAGGATCTATCTCTGATCCTACAGTGTAGACCGACTCCACATAGCACGTCATTCATTTCATAAAACTTGCACCTTAAAAACCTTAGTAAATCGTCATTCTCAGCTCATCAAGTACAATACATTTTCTCAGGTAAAACAGGTATTTCATGGAAAACATGCGTAACGGTTATAAACATTTCATGCTCGTAATGAAACCATAATCAGTCAAAATCATTTAACACTTTAAGTCGTAAAAAGGGTTTAGGGAACTCACCTTGCTTGACGTACAACGCGCTTCTTAAATACTTCCAAGCTAACCCAAACGAACACCTAAGGCAATAGATTCGCATCAGATAAACAACTCAGACCTACTGTCCAACACACACTTGTCCGGATACCAACCTGTCCGGATACCATACTTGTCCGGATGCCATACTTGTCCGGATACTACACTTGTCCGGATACCAAACTAGTCCGGATACCATACTAGTCCGGATACCATACTAGTCCGGATACCATACTAGTCCGGATACCATACTAGTCCGGATACCACCATGGAGCTTTACCCGGACACTAGCATCCGTATCCGGAAACCACCATATCATCAAGAACTGAAGGTGTCCGGATACGACTGCTGTCCGAAAATAAATTTCTTAAAAGTGATTTCTAACCCGATTTTAGCCATTAGTTGATTAGATAACCATAAGGGTTCATCCACCAACCCCAAACACCCAATTAATCCCACTTTAATCTCTTAAAAACGATTCCAAATGACAAAACCCATAAAACTTCATTTTAAGGGAAAAATGGTGAAAACTCAAGTAATCACCCACCTCAGTCCTAAGGATTCATAATAATAGGAAGGAGAAGCATTAATCTAATCAGATGAACGAATTAGGATACATTACCTTGCAGATTCTAGTTTGATTTCTCCTTTCTCTCTTGATTTCTTCTCAAACCTTCTTCCTTTCTCTCTTTCCTTCTTCCTAGCCGCCAACCAAGAGCACTCCCACACAAAATACTGATTTCAGCAAAGAAATGGGGGCTGCCCTAGGGATTGGAGTCTTTTTATACACTTCATAAATTACAATCTAGTCCCTCAAGTTAACTTTCATTTATTCCACTTTGACCACTAACTCTAAAACCCACTAGAATTTGGGTTGTTACACCCATGACTATGACTGACAACAATTCCATCAGCATATCATATCCCAGAGCCACACTACGAATCTTCACAGATTCTAGATCAATGCTCTCCACCAATAAATCGCGATTACACACGCCCATTTATCAGTAAGGAAGCAGAGATTACAAGTACTTATGTCAACCTCACTCTCTTCCTTAGAAATCAGGAATAACGATTAATACCACACGCCTATTCCACGATTTCCCACACACACTGGAATAACGATTAAACGAGTAATACCACACGCCTATTCCATGTGATTACCAAACTTTAGTGCCTATGGATCCATACCACCTATTTGTACTCGTACAGGTATTTACTTAATATAGATTCCTCATATCATTCAGTATGAGCAAATCATAATTATACCCCATAGATTCCTCATATCATTCAGTATGAGCAAATCTTATTCATTACACTTAACACATTCCTGCCTAGTATCATACTAGCACAGTCTATAAACCTAACATACTACTATTCAAGTACATATGTTCAAGTAACATAAATATATGTCAATTCTTAAATCGTACCTTTCCACGATTAACGAAACTATACTTTCCAATTTCTAGAATAGTACAGATAATACAAAGTCTCTGGATACCTTAACTTTTATATTCTTAAGTTCATATCCAAGGTTTGTTACCAAAATGCGTAATCTGACTCTTTTTATCCAACTCCCGGTACTCCTTACTCCCGGTATCCCCAACTCCCGGTAGTCAACACATGTACCGGGACTTCACCGGAACTCATAAGTACCGGGATTTGCCCCTACCGGGACTTCCAACTACCGGGACTTACCACTACCGGGACAATTCAGTACCGGGGCTTTCATGTACCGGGACTACGTACAGTTTATTTCAACAAGTCCACAAATCGACTTAACTTGTGAAATTAGTTCAATCTATGTATTCCATTCAGTCCTCAATCAATTTATACAGCTATATTAAGGTTAGTATAACTTAAAAACATTGATTTGTACAACGAATCGAATGAACTCACCTTTTGTAGTAAAAACCCACTTCTGCACAAAATCTGAACTTCAAACTGATGTTTATGATTCTGCAATTCAAACCCAAGGTACAGAGTCGTTCATAATCTATCAACAACAACAAACATGCCAGAAATTATGACCAATTTCCTTACCAATTGATGACAATTCTAGCTTTCTTCCTTTCTTTCTCTTTTCTTCCTATTCTTCTGCTTCTTGCCGACTCACAACAGGGAAAGGAGATAATATCTCATTCCCTTAACCCTTTATCCATACACACTTTTACTTAATAACAAAACACACCCTCAAGTTTCAATATTTCCAAAGTACACTAAACTTTCATTCTTAGTATTATAACCTTAATTGGATTATAACATTTCCATACAATCCCAAGGTTTCACAAAATACACCTACATCTCAATTCTTATTAAAATACTAATAACGAAAATTCAGGATGTTACAATACTCCCCAACTTGAAAATGATTTCGTCCTCGAAATCAAAATCAATTAAACAAATGAGGATACTTATCTTTCATACTCTCTTCCGACTCTAAGGTCACATTGGTACCCCTGTGGTGCTTCCACTGTACCTTCAACATAGCTACTTCCTTGCCACTACGTAGCTTTCTAACCGATCTTTCCAAAATTGCCTCTGGTTCTTCCACACAGCGACTCTTTTCATCTACTCTCACATTAGTGAGTGGTATCACATCCTCTTCTTCGGCTAAACACTTCCGGAGATAACAAACTTTGGGTATTTTAATTAAAATCAAAGAGAAAATGAATATTTTGGTAAGTCAAATTCAAACTTTGGGTATTTTAATTAAATTCCCATTTTCTATTAAAAATATTTAACAATAATATACATAGTAACATTCTCTAGTCAAATAGCTATTGTGTTATTCTTTTTTCTCAATAAGAGATCTACTTTTGAACGCAAATTATTTCTTATTTACAATTTAATTTATATTGTTTTGATAAACAAAGAGACCTTCATATATTTTTTTGTATTGTTACAATAATAATTCCGAAAAGATCACAACATAAGTAAAATGTCCTTAAGGAAAATGTCCATGAAGAACTTTAGGTACATGTTAATATGAAGATAATGGAGATAATGAAATACAGCCAAAGTTCGTAGCAATTGAGTTTAACCTGGAAAAGAAGCAACATAAAATAATTACGATATATGGTTGTTTTAAATGGAATTTTCATGAAATCCACAACAATACTGAAAAATGTTACTACTAAGTGTTTGAAAATCGAAAGAAAAAAAGTTATTCAAACAACTATTGTCTTACCGTTAATTAGTTGTGAATTTTTAAGCAACCAATAGATAACCCACTAAGATTCCAACAAAAAATTTAAAAAAAACATATCGTGAACATAGAAAGTAAAACCCAATAGAGAAAAAGAAGTTGAGAGATGGATAAAGAATTAAAGCAAGAACTCTAGAGAAAATACCAAGAGAAGATGGATATGTTGTAGATTAACCATATACATACAAAATGTATGCAAAATTACCCAAAAAAAACTTCACTAACTGTTACGTGTAGATTTGTTGTATATGAAAATGGTCCTCATAGCCACACTTGTAAGAATTTATATGTTAATCTATTTCTTTTGAAGAAAGTGGGCAACAGACAATTATTTTCTCCTCCGTTACTCGTGATTTCCTTGCTTGAAAAATAACACAAAGTTCACCATAATACACATTTACCTATTACATTTCCAATCAAATATAAATGATAAAGAAATAAAAATAGGAATTAAAAATTAAAAACAATAATAAAAATTTTTAAATTTATAACTTTTCAACGATTCCTCATTCAAGTTGTTGTCATCAGACACACTTTCAAGATAAGTAGAAACAGAGAGAAAACAAAGCAAGTATGATATACACCTTTAAAAAGTAAACCCGAAATGAGATGAATAGAAAAGATTTATAAGAGATGAGCGAAATTAGACAGTTGGATGTTAAACATAGTCTTGCAATTAAATTACCAAGAGAACAACCAAATTATAATGAAATATAAAATTTTCATAAATGTATATATTAATGATTCATAATTGGAAAAAAGGAAATGTTTTTTGAATTCATAAGTGGCTTTAATTGTTGAAAATCAATATATAATGTAATATTTTTTTAAAAAATAAAAGAATTGCTTATATATATATATATATATATATATATATATATATATATTAACAATCGTAGTAATATTCTTGCTTTACTAAAAAAATATAAAGAAATGTTGATTTATAAGCATTGTTAGCTTATAAAAAAATATAATGAATTAAATAAAAATAAATTCATTTAATCAAAGTATATTGATTTATAAGCATTGTTAGCTTACTAAAAAATTGTATCTTATTAATTAAATAAAAAAATAATATGTTTATAAATTTAAATATAGAAATACAAACGATTATATAAAAATAAATTCATTTAATAAAGTATATTGATTTATAAACATATTAGCTTAATAAAAAATTTGTATCTTATTAATTACATAAAAAAAATAATAAGTTTATAAATTTAAATAAATTTTTTTTGATTTATAAGTATTGTTAGCTTACAAAAAAAATATAAAAGTTAAATATAAATAAAATCATTTAATAAAAGTATATATACCTTATTGATTAAATAAAAATAATAATAAGTTTATAAATTTAAATAAAAAATGTTGGCTTCATTGTATAATTAAAAATGAAAGGTAAATAATATTTTATATAATAATAAATATATATTGGTTAATAGTTTTTAATAAAAATTAAAAAAGAAAATGAAAAGTTTAAGCATTTAATGTGTTGAAATCAATTAAAAATAAATCAAAATTATAACAAAAAAGATAAAGGGTCATGGAGGCCTCTTCTTAATCCTCTCTACCTACATTCTCCTTTATATATATATATATATTGATTGATTATAACATGGTTCAAAAAATGATTACGCAAACTATGAAATCATAAAATTTATTGTTTAGGCCTGGGACCGTTCTATTGGCAGGTGCGGGGAATGAATATTTGTCCTCGACCTGTCAACTCTTCTAAACAATGATTTTAGTAAGAAAGTCATTGATGTATACTTGGTTGACCTCACATAATTATCTGTATAACTTTGAGTTGGAGTCTCTGACACACCACTTTTGAGAATCCAGGACCTCCAATCTGTGAATGGTCATCATAAGAATACTTGTTTTACACATACTCAGGTAAGGAATCCCCCAATTGAATAAATTTTACATTTTTACCCACAACACCTTTTTAGACAACATAAATTGATAAACACTTTTAAAAATAAACATAAGTTGTTTTAAATAAGCAATCCCAAGCACCCCCTAAATGGGTTCAAAGAGAAACTGTTAAAGCCATGGTCTGTGGACTCTGCATGGGCCATGGAGAGACTAAAAGAGAATAAATAATTAAAATTTAATATATAATATATCGGGTACGGGAGGGAACGGGGTATGCATTATCCCGTCAAGCCACATTCCCAGTACCCACCGGTTTAACAGGGAATCATCGGTCCCAATAGGATCAGGTGAAGCGGGTCCCCCACCGAATCTGAGGCAAATCACGCTGCCTGCATAAGGTAAGGGTGTCGGCAATTATAATTTATAATACGTGACTTTCTAATAAATTTCCATTTGATTTTGACTTTTCATCTTTTACTTTTCTTGTTCAATTGTCATTTTCATAAACAACCTTTCCAAAATCGTGTTTAAAATTTCAAATTTATAAATATTTTAAAATTTATTTAATAATTAATATTTCAAAGTATTTTAAATCATTCGTGGTCATCTGGAGATTAGTGGTGTACGTATGTTGGTCCGAAAACCCACTGTTATCCAAAAAGTAAGGTAGATTAGAAAGTTTTAAACCATTCGTGGTCACTCAGGGGATTGCTCGATGAGCGTAAGTTGGTCCCGAAACCCACGGTTATCCAAAAAATAGGGTAGATTAGTACTTTTTAGTCGCATATGAAACAATACAAGTGAAAATGCAGTGTTTGTTTCATATGTAAAACGTTCAAGACTAGTCCTGTGTGGAAAAAAAAACAGTCTTGAACATTTCACACATTTATAAACACTACAGTTTCACACATGTTGTTTCATATATGGTTATCATGAATAACTCTGAAAACTAGTTCATAAGTTTGTACGAATTATTAGGTTTGTAAGAGCATCTCCAACAGCTTTGCCAAAATAGAAAAAATTAAGTTTTTGTTCCGTAAACCTCTCCAACATGTTTGCTATCTTGTTTTCTATAATAAAGAAAACTTGAAAATTTTCTATGTTTAGAGAATTCTCTAAAACTTGATAGTATGAGAGAGAAATTATTATTTTATTCTATCCCACCAATAAGATTGAATTTTTAATATTTTATATCAAGTTTTTTTTAAGTATTGGAAAGATAAATTAGACAATATTATATTAATATAACTTGTGTTAAATTCTCTAAAATAGAAAACCTGTTGGAGATGAATGTAATTCTTTTTAGAGATTTTAACTTTCAATTCTCTATTTTAGAAAAATTATAGAAAACCTGTTGGAAATGCTCAGTCTAGAAAAGTTCAATGAAGTACCATAAATATTTTGATAGCCGGAACCAACTATTTCAGAGTTATTCTTATTCATGAATATCAATCACAATATTATTATTATGCATAAAGCATGAATAGTTGGTTCCAGGTTCAAAATATTTACACAATTCATTTGAACCTGATCCTATATATTATGTATATTTATAACATTTTTCTGACCAACTTACGCTTGAATTGCAGCAAGGAAGGACGCGAGTATGGTGTGACCATAGTCGAGACTGTGCAGACCATTGTGATGGAGGTTCCTGCAGCCGAGAACGATGGCAAGTGCAAATGTGGTGCTAACTGCAGCTGCACCAACTGCACATGTGGTCACTAAATCAACACCCTGATGCAAGACTCCAATAGCTAATCTTAGTCTATCGTTATATAAAAGTGCATGACGGTGTGTCTTTTATGTTATAGTTTCGAGTAAAAAAGGCAAGTGTAGATCGAGTCTGTGTATGATGGTCATGCATATGTGGCCATGGTCAATGGTTAAATGAAAATACTTACTGCTGTGGTGTAACATGAGCTTTCATAATCTCATTCAGCGCACATAGTTACTGCAAGAAAACTCATCAGAGAAAGGTTGGAAGCAGTCTTATGATACAAAAATTTACAACATATATACGTATACACATTTATCTTAATTCATAAAGACAACTTATATACGCATACTCATCATTCAAACGGTTTATTCAGCGCAATAAACAAACAACAATTTATCTTAATTCATAAAGACAACTTATATACGCATACTCATCATTCAAACGGTTTATTCAGCGCAATAAACAAACAACAATTTATCTTAATTCATAAAGACAACTTAATCCATACAGGACTTACTGGAAAAACAACCAAACAGGCCGCACAAGTTCTTCATTTGCCAAGCCTCTAAAATGTATGTAAACGTTCATGATCTATGGATATCATTATACCCCTGCTTTCCTAAGTAAATAATTTGTATCACGGAAAAGAAGGGGTGTGTTACTAGAACACTTGAGCAACATTGCAACCCCCTTCCTTAAAATGAGAACACAAGCACAAGCACAAGCACAAGCACAAATTTTGTGTTAATAAGTTGACATTTGATTATCATGCATCCTCCTTGTTCTACAGTGAGTCATTTTTAAGTTGTTGTACATGTTTCTCTTCCTAACCCTGCAAGAGTGACATATGGGTCATCTAACAAAACCAAACGGACCGGTAAATCCCACTCGAGAGCAGAGTCTAGGGGGTGAGATTTACACAGACCTGACCTCTACTCCAAAAAAATAGAGCGGTTGTTTCGATAAAGACCCTCAGCTTGTGCAAGACTGTAAGCAAACAAGTAGAAGGTATGAAAACTAACATATGGTGAATGCAACACAAAAGAAATACTAAGAAGTAGGAGTGGATACATTGAAAACATAAGAAAAGGTACAGCCAAAAACACATCTATAGCCTAAACAGCCAGCCCGCTAAGGCGCTAACCATAACATATGTGGTCATCTATCATGGTTAAATGGAACATATGTAGCACGCCATAACACACAAATAAGAACTTATGGTACCAAGATCCTTTCGCGGATAACAAATCAAGAACTCTTGTTATTAGTGTAAAACAACAAAAAGATATCAAAATGAGGAACCCCTCGGTAGCTCAATGACATAATAAAATCAAAATTCATTTATTCTCGACTCGCCAAGAGGCATTGTATAGTTAATGTAAATCTCTGAAACTAAAAGGTGATATTGTTGCTTTCAATAATCATACATTGAAGCCCTCGGAACGAAGGCATAGGCGATGAGCTTCAATCCATTTAGAGCAAGCTGTTTCACCATGTTCCACAACACATTCATCCCTCAGCTTCTTAGTATCGGGACACGCACAGCAGATTTTCTTCTTTGGCTTTGATTCGGAAACGGTTGGTCCTTGGTCTTTTGGTGCTTTGGTTAATCTTAAGGCCGAAGGGAAGTCTTGGGTCTGTAAGCCACTCATGATTACGAGTTCCTAAATAATAATAATAACGTAAGTGAGCGCAAATCCTAGCGTAGAGAAAAAAATGAAAAACAGGAATAATAACAGGTGTTTGATTACGAGTTTCTTCTGTGTAAATTCTATTCAAGTGAAAATTGTGAATTACAATTTTGTTTATGTTAGAAGTGGTTATCAACCGTTGAATTAAAAGCATGCTAGGATGAGATGCAACGCGATAAGTTGCACCAAGATGCATCCATATCAATTCTCTTCTAAGCCGCAATTCATCGGACGGCATTTGATTAGTGATCAATGATTCAGATCCACTTTTCTCACGATTCTCATTATAACCTCAACATCTCACACGATCCTTCGCCATTTCACTATATCCTTAATCTGACTTACTATCACATCATAGAACAACAGCAATTTACAAGGGTTTCTTATTTTCTCAAAAGAAAATTCATAATTGCACATGTGGATCGTCGAAACAAGCTAATAAATTTGTCAAACAACAACAAAGACCTTAAACCCTACAAAAACCTCGATCAGATACAACAAATCAACAAGCAAATAACTACCAAATCTTCGACATTAATTCAATATATTTCATAAATCCGAGAACCAAAAAAACGTAATTCCTTGCTGTTATACTTGATTCTCAGCGATTGAAAGTTAAAAACCCTAAGATCAATCAACAAGATTATGTAAGAACTGCCAAAAAATCGTAAAATCGAACCTTTTGAATTGAAGGGGGTGATGAAGAGAAGCGCCAACAAGAGTCCTTTTACGTAGCAATTTGTAATTCTATTTCCAAAGAACGTGTTGCGTTTGACCGCCGCGCAGAAGAAAATAAGAAAAATCAGGTACGATGCAGGCCACTAATTTTACATGCTCTTCTCAAGGGGGCATCGTGCGTCGTAAGGTAGCGATCTTTGTAGGTAAGTATTGACCAAATTAACATAAAACTCTATTTTGGTATATATATATATATATATATATATATAGAGGAAGGTTCAAACGAGGAGCGCACCAAAACGTGAGAACGTGAGGAGCAATTGACAGTTATGAATCACATGTGATTGGCAGTTGTGGATCACATGTGATTCACAACTGATCTGGAGGAGCAATTGACAGTTATGAATCACATATGATTAACAGTTGTGAATCATTAATGATCCGCGACTTGCCACCTCGCGCCACGCCTCGCGCCACATCTTGCGCGAATTTTTGATTTGTTCCGATTTTTTAGCAGTTGTTGATCACATGTGATCAGAAGCATGAGAGTGCTCCTCACGTTCTCTTAAATTGATGCTCTCCTCGTTTGAACCCGCCTCTATATATATATGTATATATATAGGTGGTATCGGGTACAAATCAAATGGTTTGTACAAATTGTACAAACTCATATCCATCAATCACGTAACTTCTTTTTTTATCCATAAGGGTATTTTAGGGCTTTTAGCATATTTTTTCATTTCTACCAATCACGTAACTTTTTTTTATATCCATAACTTCTTTTTTTATATCCATAAGGGTATTTTAGGGCTCCACCGAAAAATATAGATTCATGAAGCCAAATTTTATATTCATGAAGCCAAAATATAGATTCATGAAGCCAAATTATACAAACTGCAGATTCATGAAGGTAGATTGAGTTTGTACAGGTTTGTACAATCCATTTAGTTTGTATTTGATACCCAGCCTATATATATATATATATATATGGAAGGGTTCAATAGAGAAGTGTAAATATTTGGAGAAATAAAGAAGTCATCATGTCCCTTGGATTAAATAATCCACGGTCAGGAAATGAAGGTCAAAATGGAATACACCGGATAAATTCGTGTGCACAGTAATTACAATAGGACGCCTAGGGGTATTTTCGTAATATGCACATGTAAATAAAAATAGGCGGCAATTGAATCATAACACTACACAATACTACTCATTACGCTATTTTATCAAAAACCGTAACCTCCAAAACCCTCATTCATCACAAAAACATCAAAAATCCATCTCTGATTCATCGTAAATCTGTAACAAATGGCAAAAACTCGAAAGCATTCTACAAATCCTGAAGATGAACAAGCAAAAAATCAGAGGAACGACGAAAATCCGAATACAGAAGATGAAACGTTGATTACGCTTGTTAGAGACGGTATTTTATACATATTTATTATAAATGTTTGAATGTTCATCGTTATATACAATGAATCTACGTTTAAGAACATGATGAAATGATTTAGAAAAAATTTAGGGTTTAAATAAAGTTCATAAATGTTGTTTTGTTTTTTCATTACAGCGAAGAACACGTCTGCGATTCCAAAAATTAAAATAAAACGAAGCAAAAAAGCCAAAGCAACCACATGTATATTCGTTCATATATAAATGTTCAATAATAAATAGTTCATATATGAATGTTTGTTGTTTTCTTATGATACTTTTCACCAGATCTAGGGTTTACAGATGAACATTCATATATGAATGTTAAGAAATTTGAAAGTTCATATATGAATGTTCAATAATAAATAGTTCATATATGAATGTTTGTTGTTTTCTTATGATACTTTTCACCAGATCTAGGGTTTACAGATGAACATTCATATATGAATGTTAAGAAATTTGAAAGTTCATATATGAATGTTCAATAATAAATAGTTCATATATGAATGTTTGTTGTTTTATTATGATATTTTTCACTAGATCTAGGGTTTACAGATGAACATTCATATATGAATGTTAAGAAATTTGAAAGTTCATATATGAATGTTCAATATTTTTTCGTTTTATAACATACTTTTAAGTAGATCTAGGGTTTTGGATATTCGAAAGTTCATATATAAAAATTAATAATACTCGAAAGTTCCTATATGAATGTTCATATATGAATGTTCATATATGAATGTTGATATATGAAAGTTCTTATTTGAACTTTAGAATATATGAACGTTCATATATGAATGTTCATATATGAAACTTCGTATATGAATGTTCATATATGAACATTCTTATTTGAACTTTAGAATATATGAACGTTCATATATGAAACTTCGTATATGAACGTTCGTATATGAACGTTCGTATATGAACGTTCATATTTGAACTTTAGAATATATGAACGTTCATATATGAACATTCTTATTTGAACTTTAGAATATATGAACGTTCATATATGAATGTTCGTATATGAACATTCTTATTTGAACTTTAGAATATATGAACGTTCATATATGAATGTTCATATATGAAAGTTCATATATGAACGTTCGAAAATCTGAAAATTCGTATATGAAAGTTCATATATGAATGTTTATATATTTCGAAACTTCATATATGAACATTCTTATTTGAACTTTAAAATGTATGAACGTTCATATATGAAAGTTCATATATGAACGTTGGAAAATCTGAAAATTCATATACGAACGTTGAATAGTCCAAATTTCATATATGAATGTTTTTTATTGATTTGTTGTTTATAGTACCTGAAGATCAACCAACAACAACAGCAGAAGTGGAAAAGACAACTGAATTGAAAGACCCAGAAGAAGGTAAAAATATATATCTTAGTAATTTAAAATTTTCATAGATTCATTATATATAAAAACATTTGTAATGCAGGAAAGAAGATGACAAAGAGCAGGATAAGGCTACTGAAAACGAATCAAGAGCAAACAAAACAAATAGTTTCATGTATGTAATCTATAATAAATAATGATAAAAATTTATATTATCATGATGTTTGATTAATTATATTGACAAATGTCTATAAACAGATACAGGGACTGGGTCAAATAAAGAAAAAAGAAAAAGAAAAGTGACGAAGCTAATAGATTCTGATGATGATTTTGAAAACCCTGTACAAAAGATAACAAAGAGACAAAAGAAGGGAAAAGAGCAAGAAAAACCAAATTTCCCGGTCATCAAAGTTAGAACATCACCAAAACCACTGTATGAAGCAATTCAAGCATTGAGCAAACAACAGAGAGAAAGCGTAAAAACAATGGGTTTTGGAGCTCTGTTGGACATGAAGATGGATGGGATCCCTTCAAAGCTAGCATTTTTTGTCGTTGACTGCTTGAACTGTGATTCGATGGAGATGGTTATTGGAGAAAACAGGCTGCCAATAACTGAAGAATCAATCGAACATATGCTTGGTGTTCCTGCAAAAGGAAAAAGAATATTTGAAGAAAAGTTTGTTAAAGATGACAATAAATTGTTGGTGAACTGGAGATCACAATTTTCAAACAAAGTAGTCCGACCAACAGATGTCAAGCAAAAGATCATTGATAGCAAAGAAGCAGATTTCAACTTCAAGTTGAACTTTATCACTCTTTTCTGCAATACAATGGCTGAAGGACTAAAAAGTGGGACCCTCAATATGACTGTCATAAATTACATACAACCAGAGACAGATATATCAAAGATAAACTGGTGTTCATACATTCTTGAATGTTTGAAAGACGGCAAAAAGAGTTGGGTGAGAGACTCTGACATGAGTTTCTATGTTGGATCTATCACATACTTGCTCGTAAGTATACTATAACATTCATAAATTTAAAATATATCTTACAACAAAGTAATAATTGATTCTTATTTGCAGCTATTGTATGTTGATAACTTTGAATGTGAGGGTGTGTCTGTTCAACGACATAGACCATTGATCAAGATGTGGACTGCAGAGAGATTGAGAAGAAGAGAGGGGTATGAAATTGATCAAGGTTCATTTGGTAAAGGAAAGATGATTGTCGAAAAAGAACCTACTGAAGAAGAAAAACAAAATGTAAGTATAATATAACATTAATATTCACATTTCAATATGAATATTCATATATGAATTCATGTATGAATTCATATATTATAAACTATACATATGAAAGTTAATATATGAAAGTTTCTTATATGAACTTTCATATATGAAAGTACACATATGAAAGTTCATATATGAATTCATACATGAATTCATATATTATAAACTATACATATGAAAGTTCATATATGAACTCGTATATGAAAGTTCATATATGAACTCATATATCAAAGTTGATATATGAAAGTTCATATATGAATTCGTATATGAAAGTTCATATATGAAAGTTCATATATGAACTTTCATATATAAAGTTCATATATGAATTCTTATATATGAATTCATATATATAAATTCATATATGAAAGTTCATATGTGAATTCCTATATATGAATATTGTATACTTCATATATTAATTTTTATATATGAATTCATATTTGAATCTTATATACTTCATATATGAATATTTAATACTTTATACTTCATATATAACTCTTAATTTTTACACAAATTGTAGGTTGTTCAGAGTATGATAAGAGACAAAATGAATTGTTTGATGTGTGACTCAATGATCCTAGATCAGGCTTTTGAAGAATCTTTTATCAATTTTCCTGGTAATGAAGTAATTTGTAACAACCCGATTTCCCAAAACATTATTCAAATAACATATATTGCATCACGTCGTTACATTCATAAAGAAAATACAAATAATTCAAGTACGGTCCCAGATCAGTCTCGAAACGATACAACAAAGAACATGAACAGTTCCTAATCTTTGCTAGCTATCAACCTCGCCTTATACTTTAATTCTTCACTTTCGCTAACAAACGATCTTCAACCTGGAATACATATTTTTAAAACAGAAAATGAGGGTTAGACCTAAAGGTCTAGTGAGAAAATCCCTGTCATTTGCAAATCGTTAGAAAATCCATTTATATAAAATCTTTTATATAAACACAGATATATCACACAGAATTAAATACCAACCGAGACTCGTGCATCGAGTACCATTCATTTCAACCATAAATATATTTTTCACATTTTCTTTTATAATTACGTTACCACAATCCAACCACGTATACACCTCAATCAAAATCCCTCGCAGCCTTCTCTAAAAATCCCTCGCAGCCTAAGGCTGCGAGCCTAATCAATCCCTCGCAATCAACCATTGCGAGCCGGATGAACACCAAACAAAAACCCAGTTCCTGTTCGTCTAAAACCCCACGATTTACAAGTTCTAAGGCTCAGATTACTATGAAAATTTGCAGGAATGTACACTACTACTACTAGAACACTTACCCAAGATCAAAATACACTTCTACATCTAAAAATACCAAAACCCACTAAATTTCCTAAAAAGCTTAAAATATACAAAATGGAAGATTAAAATAGGAAATCTTTACCTTACGATTTTCTCGATGTTGAATCTAACCCCAAGCAGCAAAACCCTTCTTCTTTCTCTCCTTCCACCAAGAATCACATTCAAGTTTCACTCCTAAACTCCCTTTCTCTTTCTCTGCCGAAAACAACCAAGCACACACACACACTTGGAAAATTGCTAGACATTTCACCTAATCTATCTCATCCCTTTCTCTCTTTCTCTATAAATGCACGCCACACTCATGAGTCACACACACATATCTATATTTTAATTATATTTACCAACCAAACCCCCAACTCCTCTTAATTGGCAAAACACATCTTTAAACTTCCAAATAAAAATAAAACTTATCCCTTAACTTTTAAATTCCAAAATTTAATAAAATTAAAGACTTATAAAATAAATAAATAAAATACCTGGTTATTACAACATCTCCCCCTTAAAAGAATTCCGTCCCGAAATTCATACAAGCAACGAACTAGGGTAACTACCACCGAATTGATATCAAAATCTATGAACACAACAAAGTGTTTACGGAACCCTCAAAGGACTTTTACTAGACCACCCGCTTTACTGTTTCTAGTTTACCATTTGCTCTTGCTTCAATACTTCAACCTAAAACATCAAGAGTTTTAATTTCTCACAAGAAATCCGCCCCCTTAAAATAACGATAAACACTCAATACTCAAATATCACGAAAGTCCAAATTAACTCGAAATTCACTTATACTCATAACATTACCACGCTAATTACTACTTTTAACTTCCCCGACCTTTTACTACAAACATCTTGTCCTATACTTTCACAATACTAACTCAAAAACATAATCCTATGCTTCCAATATAAAACTCGGTTAGCAATTATAACTTATTTCTCATACTCTTTCTTGGAATACAATATACTCAACAAAATCATTTATATCACAGATAATCTCTTAATTTTATCAAACCCGCAAACTTCATCCTACTATCTCCGTTTCCCATGAAAGCATAGCATAATCACTATAATCACACAACCATACTTAATTGCACTTGTCATCAATTCATTCACCAAATTAAAATAGAGTCTAAATAGCAACTTAATTTCTCGAATATCAGCAAAACACAATCTCGAACATTTCAATTATCACAATAACCTCACCACCATAATTCACCCCGACTTCCAACCAATTATCAACACCACTTCATCCCTTAATAAAATAACAATCTCGTTATCACATCAATTCCTTACATCTCCAACTTAGCATAAAAATACTAACGCAAATCTTTAAACATTCGTTTCACTTAAACCACTCCACAATTGAAATTATCAACACCGATCTCACTTTACCCAACTAATAATTACCGAATCATCATATAATAATTTCACTACATACTAGGCCGAAAAGAATTCATCACCACTCCTAAAAGAAGGTTCATCACACGACCATCAAATTATTTATTGAGTATTGCTTTCTTCTCTTTAATCATAACACTTAATATAAATCTCTTTTACAACTTAAATTTTCCAATCTAAGGGAAGTACTAGATAAACATTCAACTCACTGAACCATTTTTCTATATCAAGAAAATTCTCAAGCATCAATTTTCTTATACTTTAATATCATAACATTCATATTATCTCTCAGGTTAAGTCTAGGTTATCAGCAACCTAGTTTCTCAACTTGCGACCTAATATCGCTAACGCTTCCCCCACATCAACCCACATTTGATCCAATCCGGTGTTTTCTAACACCTTACTTGCTTCGGCTAAGACCTTCCGCAGAATCAACATAGGAAAGGCCGAATGAACTCTCACTAGGCGTAACCCCTCAATACCAAGGCGCATACCAATAATTTAGTACCCTTCTAACTACAACAACTCATTCTCCCAGAAGAAAACCCACGATAAAAACAAGGTATAATATCCCAGATCAATCATACCAATATCATTCACACATCTAGACACCAGGTCCACCTCATCCTACTACCCTAGCTATGACGGAATCTCCACTAGCCATAACGAGTTGCTTCGCGAATGCACAGTCGTATACAGTGTGAAATCAGATAGACATTCGAAACAAGGATTCTATCCCATAACGGTTAGACTCAAACAAGAGCTGCGCAATAGAACTAAATCAAACATTCTAAGGCTATTTAGTTCCCACTGTACCACTTATAAAGCATTCACTTAACATCGTATCAGGACTAGCATAAATTCCTACTAGCAAGTAATAGTCATACAACAAGCGATAAGCACCAGGCAATCTAGCATACATACTCTTATGTTCTAGAATGCAATCAATTACACCAAATACTCTACTCTTTTCTCAACATAAAACACGTTTTCTCAAGGATAGCTCATTAGGAGGTCCTTACTCTAGACCGATCCTGTGAGCTAGCTTTCTTTCACCTCTAAACCAATAACACACACCAAATTTCAACGATTACCATTTTTAACCAACAATTTCCCACACTTCATACCAGGAACTTAACTGAGTTAAACCGAAATCACACCCATTGCTCGAAACAACCACACACTTTTTCCATTTTTCAAATATCGATAACATATTCTTTCAAAACAATAATAAACAAATTGGGTTCACACTATTCACCCAACCCCAAAAATATAACAACCATAAAAACATCTTATTAACAGAATCAGTACATCTTTATTTCTCCTCGTGCCTCTTTCAGCACCATTTATGCTATCGTACCTCTTTTAATCATACCATATTGAACCGTGCCCTTTTTCAGCACAAAAGATCTCAGCATGCCTCTTTCAACACCCAATATATATATATAATCATATATATCACAAATCATTTAGCACATTTGAAAATTCATCCATAACATACACTTCAACATTTAAAGACATTTCCAACGTTTGAAAGAAATACTGAATTATACATAACGCCACCTTCTATACTTCCACAAAATCTCTCCATAATTCTATCATGCACTTTCAATTTGAAAATTGCTAACAATTGCAAATGTTAGATTATTCATCCCAAATTAAACTACCAACCACTTTCGTTCTCATACAATAAATTTTCACTACCACTTTGCTAAAACTTTCAAATCCAAACACATAAGATAACGGGTTAACACCTTGATCACTAACAGCTTTTCCTTACTAATCATCCTCAAAAGCACTCCTCGCTTTCTAGTTCCAATGATCCTTGCTTTCTCGCTTAGATTGATCCCAAGCAAAAACATAATGAATAAACATACTAATTTCAATATCATCCAAAACATTTGTTACACTCTTACCAAATTAGAACCAATCTCTTTTCACACCGAATGCTTCCAAACCTACTCGCTTACTAAGCCTTATCAAAGTAATTCATATATCTTTAAATATAAAGTTTGTTAACAAATGAAACATTAAATCAAACACCCGACAATCCCTTCTTTCATCATAACCACTTATTCCAATATATACCGAATTACTGAGGATCACTTCATCATTACCTACTCGACAATTTCAACAAAAATCTAGTTCCAACACCATACTATACTCACTACTATCTCAAATTCCAATAAGATTATCAAGAATCACTTAATAGGCACTCCACTTCTATCTATATCACCAACACCATTATCAAATTCTTTTCTTATGCAATTAAGCAACAAAAGATTAACAACACCAATAATCGGTTTGCACCGAAATCAATTAGCACTTTAGCACGTGTAAAGTTTATATGAGTATACCTGTCTTCGTCTTCGTCCATGTATCAAATCTGATTTGCCACTCTGTTAACTCATACAAGGTCAATATACACACAAGCACATACCCCATATAACAAGGTGTTCTGGTTCAAACATGTACTTGTAAGTTCACAATTACACCGGCCAAATGTAATCTGAAAGTACCTTACATGATGTTCCTTCTTCCTTTTTATACTTAACATCCCAAGGTTCTATAATAATGGGGACATCCTACTTCACATGCAGTTTAAGTCTAGGTACAGATACTAATACCTAAATCCCTTAAACTAAGGCTCTGATACCAACTGTAACAACCCGATTTCCCAAAACATTATTCAAATAACATATATTGCATCACGTCGTTACATTCATAAAGAAAATACAAATAATTCAAGTACGGTCCCAGATCAGTCTCGAAACGATACAACAAAGATTAGGAACTGTTCATGTTCTTTGTTGTATCGTTTCGAGACTGATCTGGGACCGTACTTGAATTATTTGTATTTTCTTTATGAATGTAACGACGTGATGCAATATATGTTATTTGAATAATGTTTTGGGAAATCGGGTTGTTACATAATTAAAAAATACAAAGAAGAGTATGATGAGTTCATGAACAGAGGAACAAAGAAGAAGAATTTGGAAAGTGAGATACTAGTTCGAGTTGAAGAAGAAGATTTCCTGATTAAAGAGAATCTAAACATGATTACGGGTATAAATGATGAATTGTTCATGACACCTGTTACAAAAACAACCAGGATGATGACGGATACAGATGAATTTTGGGAAGACCCACAAACTCATGGGGAAGTTGAAGTTGTGATGAAAAGTTATGAAGCATCAAAAGAACAGAAAGAGAAGGAGAAAGAGGAAAAAGAGAAGGAGAAAGAGGAAAAAGAGGAGAAGAAAAAGAATGATGAAAAAGAGAAAGAGATCGAGAATAAAGAGACTGAGATGGAGAGACATGAGAAGGAGAGTGAAACTGATATGCAACATGAAGTTACAACAGAAAACACTTTGGATGTTGTGAAAAAAATTGCAGCTTCATATGTGGATGATGCACCTAGTTACCGTTTGGGTTTAGGGTTCTCATCACAAGAGGAAGAAGAGAAGGCTGAGAAAGAAAAGGCTGAGAATAAAAAGAAAGAGGAAGAAAAGAGTAAGAAAAGAATGAGAGAAGAGGAAACAAAGGCAGAGAAAGAAGTGAGAGAAGAGGAAGAAAAGACAGATGAAGAAAAGACAGAGGATGAAATGATAGAAGACGAAGAAAAGGAAGAGGAAGAAGAAAAGAAGGAAGGCAAGAGAGAAATCAAACTACCAGAAAGCATGAGATCACCTTATGTTAACAGACCTGTTTTGATATCAAAAATATTGTCAACGACTGAAACAAAGCTTGGTAGATGGCTGTTTGCACTGACTGGAGAGTGGAGGTAAGTGACACCTTTAATATTATATATGTTATTTTAAAAACTTAATGATGTGCATATATGATAAATTTTATTTCATTTAATTGTCTTATAGTGAGATGATATATGAAACAAGCAATGGGGAAAATATGATAAAGGTTGCAGCAGAAAGTTTAATGCCAAACACCTATGTAGTGGCCAATGTCGTTGATACATGGGCTGCTCTATTGAACGCAGAAGAAGCATTAAGAAGCCGACAATCCCCACATAGACTTTTTTTTAACACAACCATAATGGTATGTCAATAGTTATATATATTTTTAGCCTAGTTCATATATGAATCACTTTTACATGTGTTTGTTTTCATATATGAATGATTGTCACTTATGAACTTTATTTACAAAAATCTGTTTTCATTCATATTTGAATGATTAGAACCATTGAGTTCATATATAAAAATGAATTGAATATGAACCTTAGCATTTGGGTTCATATATGAATCTTCATGTTTATATATGAATATGAACTGTTCTGAAAATCAAAAATTTACATTTAATTACTTTGTTTACCTAGCCGGATGGGGTGCTGAAGAAAAAGAACACAGCAGAAGAAAGTTTCCAAATCTTCAAATCGAATATTAGAGATGCATTAAAGAATAAAGAAGATTTGGCAAATTTGCGGGAATATGATCTGGTACGTATCTAAATTATATACAAAACATACAAATTTGACTGAACTTTTAAATATTCTAATTATATATAATGAAAACAGGTGTTCTTTCCAGTTATACAATCAAACCACTACTTCTTGTTTGTATACAACATCAAGCACCCAAAAATCTACATTATAGACAACATGTCAACAAATGTACCAATTGAAAACAAATATGGAGACGTTCCATCCATTCTGGTAAAGTTACTAATGTTTAAATTTTTGTAAGTTCATAAATGAATATATTATCAACTTTACTTATGATAATAAAAATATTATGCAGCAAGGATTATTTGTTGAATACTTGAGGTCTGTTAAGCATCCCAGAGCAGAAGCAATAGCACCACTTCAACCAGAGAGATATATAATGAAATGGTGCTCTGAAAAAAACAAAATTGACTGTGGGATATTCATCATGAGGCATATGGAGACATACATTGGGCAAGAGATCCAAAAGTGGGATTGTGGATTTCAAACAAAGGTAAACACTCAGAAACAACAAATTTATCGCTTACGATACAAGTATGCGACAAAATTGTTACTTTCAGAGAAGAATCTGCATAGAGAGAAAGTTATAGCAGAAACAAATCAGTTTGATTCATACAATGAAGTAAAGAAGAAATACTTGGAATCACTGGCAAAGACACTGAAGAACCAGAGACAGGATATGTTGTAAATGATTGGTTGGGTTTGATGGTTTGATACATTTGGCAGCATACATTTGGTGGTTGGTTTTGATGGTTCTATGGTTTAAAAAACAATACTTTTTTGTGCAATTATGGTTGTTTGTTTGTGTATGGTGGTTGAAGGATTGCTAGAATGATAGCATGAAGATACAATTATAGTTGTTTTGGTTCGGATATTTTTAAACAATGGTACATATATGTTGAATGGTTGTAATTTTGGTAGTAATATATAGTTTATAAAATAATATTTTTGATCTGTTTTGGTCTATTTATTGGTTGTTTATATATTAATGTGAACCTTATTGTTCATATATGAACCTTAGTGTTCATATATGAACCTTAGTGTTCATATATGAACCTTAGTGTTCATATAAGTTTATATAACTTCATATATGAACTCTTGAGTTCATATATCAGAAAATATTCATATATGAACTTTTGAGTTCATATTTGAACATTGAAGTTCATATATGAACTTTTTTATGTTTATATATGAATGTGATCCTTCAAGTTCACATTTAAATCTTCGTCTTCATATATGAATGTTAACATGCGAAAGTTCATATATGAATGTTCATATATGAAAGTTCATATATGAACGTTCATATATGAATGTTCACATATTAGAAAGTTCAAATATGAATGTTCATCTATGAATCTTTATATAGTCGAATATTCATATATGAATGTTCATATATGAATGTTCACATATTAGAAAGTGCAAATATGAAAGTTCAAATATGAATGTTAATATATTTCGAAACTTCATATATGAATGCTCATATATTAGAAAGTTCATATATGAATGTTCAAATATCAATGTTCAGGTATTCGAAAGTGCAAATATGAAAGTTCATATATGAATGTTTATATATTTCGAACATTCATATATGAACCTTTAACTTCATATATAAACATGAAAAAAAAACAACTACAAAATAAACTTGTATTATTCATTAAAAAATCAATCAACATTTATTATTTAAATTGTAGACTTAAAAAGTAACCTAGACTATGTATCTAATCATTAACATTCTTCAATGGGCAATTTCGAGAATCATGATTACCCAACTCTTGACAATTTCTACACAATCGCTTAGCCTTTTGACTCTTTATTGCAGCTTTCTCACCTGCACCGATCAAACGTTTTCCTGTTCCACATCCTTTGTTGCGGATGCCTGATGGTGCCTGGATATCTATTTTTTCTGGTTTATTAACACCAATAAGATTTCTTATTGTCTCTTTCTTCTTTTCTAATTTGCTTTGGTAAGGAATATTAGCATCTATCTCAGCTTTCAAACAATGAATCTTCTCTGCAAACTCTTTAAGCTTCTTTTTATCACTTTTAAGACTCATCAAAATATAATCCAAAGATGCTTGTGCATCATAGCAAATTCTTGCCATTTCACCATTTGGATCGCCTTGTCTCCACGAAATGTGTCTAAGATTGAAACATATCAAGTCTCTTCTCCATCGTCGACATATATACTTCTCTGGTATTTGATTGAAGTTCTCATTCATTAACACTTTGAAAACATGACGACATAAAAATCCATGTTGACCAAAATGATTGCATTCACATTCAAATGTTGAATCCAGTTGATTCCACACAACCTACAAGACACATGAACATGAAAAACGTAAGTTGTGCTAATAAATAATAATAAATATGCATATATTATTAATTCTTTTTACCTTGAACAGCTTCTTCCTTTTAAAATCTTTCTCATTTTGCAAAATTGTATAAAGTTGGCATCCATCCTTTTCAACAACATTTTGTTGAACACACGACCATGCTCCTTTATTAATTTCCTTTTGAACTTCCAAAAACATAGCCCGTGTGTAAACTTCATTTGCATGTTTCTCAATTGCTTTCGGAGTGCACATATGGGGGACAGTTGTCTTTGTCGCATGATCAAGCTTACGTTGAGAATTTCTTTGCTTACGCATTGCATTTTCAAATGCAAGCATGAATGTGACAAAGTTATTACCATGGTGAGCAAATTTGTTGAAGAATGAATTTATGCTCTCGGACCTTGATGTAGTTTTCATCAATGAACAAAAAGGAATAGACTTGAAATAAGCAGGAATCCATTGTTGACGAATACGAAACATGTGTGAAAGCCATTTGCTTTTCTGAAGTTTGAACTCACTAATCAAATCCAACCACATAGTTTCAAATTCTTCAGGCTCCAATTGAACATTCCAAACAAGTTTATTAAAGCGTTTGTTAAAATCTGTCTCCCTATATATCTCTGTGCTAACCTACAAAAAAAATACTCTAAATAATGATTGATATAATTCATATATGAACCTTGGTATTCATGTATGAATATGTAATTAGTATGAACATTTTTCTTCAAATATGAACCTTCAAGTTCATATATAAACTTTTGTTTTCATATTTAAAAATGTATTTAGTATGAACCTTACATTCATATATGAACATTCATGTTCATATATGAACATATATTTAGTATGAACCTTACATTCATATATGAACATTCGTATTAATATATGAACATGTATTTACTATGAACCTTTGTCTTCATATATGAACGTTCAAGTTCATATTTGAAAATGTATTTATGATGAACTATGGGATCACATTAAAATTTTAATAACTTATTAATAATTCATATATGAACAGATACTAACCTTGTTTGGAACTTTGGCCATGATATGCCACATACATAATCTGTGACGTGATTCGGTAAAAACCAATGGAATAGCTTGTTTCATTGCCAAACACTGATCTGTTAGAACCAAACTAGGTTGCTTCCCACAATGTGCTTTCAAAAACGCCTCAAGAAGCCACTTAAAATTATCAAGAGTTTCACCCGACAACAAAGCTGCACCAACAGTAATAGATTTTTTATGATTATTAATAGCAGTAAATGGAACAAAAACCATTCTATACTGGTTTGTGCGGAACGTAGCATCAAATGAAATAACATCTCCAAATTCTTGGTAATTCAGCTTAGCAATTTCATCAGCCCAAAAAATACCACATAATTGTTTATCCTGCCGATTATATTCAAAAGAAAATCCTGAATCATCCTTTGATCTATCTTCCAACATAGAAAGAACCATTTCACCATCACCAGAACCAACAAATGCATTCAAATCCCTCCTAAAGTTCTTATAATCATCAATAGTGCAACCAGAAACATCAAAACCCCCTTTCAAAGACATATGCAACGTATGCGCCTTCGTTGCTCCAATATTACAACTAGCAGCATTGTGAATAAACACTTGATCGTTTTAAGACAGCTGCCTTCGTTTTCTAGACATACTCATTTCATTTTCATCAAGAAGCATATGATTATGCTTCTCTTCAAAATAATAAAGTTCATACAATGATTTTGAAGGTACAAAACGCAACTTAATGCATGCTCTACAACCTGTCTTCTTCGTATTTGAATTACGGTGATTTTTACCTTCAATACTATCATGAACCGTATTAAAACTCCTTTTTGGTGGATCCCCTTCCTTACTACAAACAACATACTTTATCTTGACAACACCATGATTACCATTAACAGTTGTTGAAAGTCTAACATCAAAACCGCCTTTCTGAGCATACCGTTCATACATTGAAATTCCCTGCTGAACAGACTGAAAAAAGATACCTACTCTTGGCTTCAAATCCAGATGCACATTCGGTATCCAAAACTTCGAACCAGACGGTGAAAAAACTAATTGATGAACAGAATTTGTGGATGACAAACAATGATTTGAACCTACACATAATATAAACGTTTTATAGCAATTCTAATAATTCATATATGAATGTTTTAGACTATAAACATTTTTAAATCAATTAAACAAATGTTCATATATGAATGTATTATAACAATTCAAACAATTCATATATGAATGCTTTATACTATAAATTTTTTAAAAGCAACTCAGAACTAAACAAATGTTCATATATGAATCAATTTAATTATTTACAACTAACTAATTAATGAACTAAGAAACAAAATAATTCATATATGAACGTTCAAATAAATTCATATATGAATGTTTTATAATAACACAAATTCAAAAATCAAATCAAACTAAATTCATCAAGTTCATATATCAATCTATAATGTTTCTAACAGACATAAAACAAATCTTCATATTCAATTTAAAACTCAAAAAGTTGTAAAAAACTAAAATTGTTCGAATTTCAATTTGAAGGATTAATTATTTACAATTCATCTTCATCAAATCACATATACATAAAAAAAACAGTAAAAAAGCACAAAATTAAAACACAATACCTTCATCTTCATCAAACAGATCTTCTTCGTTCGATAACTGATCAACTTCTTGATCAGGAACAGTTATTGAATCAGACATGATATTACGATTGAAACCTAACTTTTCAAAACCTAAATTTTGCGATAGAAGAAGAAAACGAGAGCAAATCAAGAGACTGGAATCGATAAAATTGAAATAGATTGATTGATGATACGAAATCAAACGAGAACTAATAAGGATACGATCGAATTTGATTAAGGAAAGAATCTGTTTTATTTGAATTTGATTCTAAAACGTATGACAGTAATTACCAAATTACCCTCGCGTGATAAAAATCAGCTAATATAATCTAAGGGACATGATCACTTCTTTATTTCTCTAAATATATGCACTTCTCTATTGAACCTATGGCTATATATATATATATATATATATATATATATATATATATATATATATATATATATATATATATATATATATATAGAGAGAGAGAGAGAGAGAGAGAGAGGAAGGTTCAAACGAGGAGCGTACCTATTTACGAGAAACGTGAGGAGCGCCTTCCATGTACTGGATCACATGTGATCCACTACTCCCAAAAAAATCGGGTAGCGGGCGACCTGGTTAGCGAGTCGCGTGGAAGTCACCCGGATCACATGTGATTTTAGGCGTGAATCACATGTGATCCACTACATGGGCGGAAGCCCCCCGATCAGGTGTGAATCACATGTGATTTTGAACGTGAATCACATGTGATTCAGTACATGGGCGGTGCTCCTCGTGTTTTCTTAAATTGTTACGCTCCTCGTTTGAACCCACCTCTCTCTCTCTCTATATATATATATATAGAGAGAGAGAGGGTTAGATTATTTTGTTAACCAAAAAAAGGTATTAACTTTGTTAACCTATTTGTAGCCGTTGATCAAATATATGAGTGGTTGTGATGAAATCTTGGTGTGACATTTATTACAATATTGGCCAAAAAATAAAAAATCAAAGGAACACTTGTGATAAGGGTTAAGTTGGTATTTCATAAATAGTTTTTTACTAAGATTTTTAAGTGGGGAGTTACAAAAATCAATAATTAATGGGGGAGTTACAATATTGATATAGGTTTCTATGAAAAAACTCAAATTTCTAGTTTTTTGAGTTTGCTCTCGTTCATCTAAGTTCGTGTTTGCAAGAAGATGGATGTTCGTATGCAAGAAGATGGATCTAAGTTCGTGTTTTCTAGTCATATTTGTTGTTCACGAATGTTCATAACACACAAGCGTTTACGTTCAAGTTCGGCAAAATAAAAGGTTGTCGTGTTTGGGCTATTATTGAATCTGTAACTTTGGGTTAGTATGTGTTTGCATGCTACTTTGTTTTTTCGTATGGTAAGGGTGTTTATGTGTCTGTGTCATACTTCAAGGTCTTATCTTCATTTAACCAAGCCGGAAAGTCAAGGTTCATGGTTGTTCGTTTCGTCATTGAACCAAAACATTTTTAATGTCATGAATGAACAAATGTGTTCGTACACAAAGGTTCATGAACATTCATGAACAAAACATTAACAAAATATGAAACGTCTGTCCAATTAGCACAATTTGGTTACTTGTAGATGTTTGATTTGGTACTTGTAGATAGGTTGTATTAAAATATTCCATTAAAAAAAATACTCCATTAAAAAAATACTCCATAATAATTAGTGGGACAAACAATCATAGCATACAAACTCATATTAAACTACTCCGATTAAAAATGTTAGACGTGTTCTTGTGATGATCGTCGTCATGCATGTGTTATGAACATTCGTGAACAACAAATATGTTGAACATGTATGAAACAAATTATACTCTTATGGTAACAATAGTAAAAAACATTCAACCCGGATATACGTTGAACATGTATGAAACAACTAAAAAACAATAAATGGTTTGTGTTAATGAAAGTTGAACACGTGAGAAAATTGAACATGTGAGAAAATTGAACGTGTATGTGTATCAAAAAAATAATATGGATATGAAAACTAATATACATTCTTATTGTTCATAATTGTGCACAGTTATGAACAAATTATACTCTTATGGTAACAATAGTAAAAAACATTTAACCCGGATATACGTTGAACATGTATGAAACAACTAAAAAGCAATAAATGATTTGTGTTAATGAAAGTTGAACACGTGAGAAAATTGAACACGTATGAAACGAGTATGTGTATAAAAAAATAATATGGATATGAAAACTAATATACATTCTTATTGTTCATAATTGTGCACAATTGACCATTAGATCAACTCTGCACAAACTGTTAATAATGGTTTTGCAAAAGCATCCCTCATTAACAAAATATCAAGTGAGAAATGAATCAACAAACTCCAACGGCAACGTCGAACTTTGTGGAATTAGTAGAATAGTCCAACATATCGGGTTGAATATATTCTTGATGACAATGAAAATCCATTTTCATGCAAACCGAACTATGATGAACGAGAGCTCCCTGAAACCAACAACTTATTTTTTTTAAAAATTAAAATTACCTATATCAAATTCGTAACTCCTCAATGTAATGAACACTTAATATTTGCTTTTGTAACTCCCATTTTAAAAGTCCACCAAAAAACCCCTTTTACAAAATACCAAATGTACCATTTGACAATAATTAATATGTTGACACTAACCAACTAGAAAGGTGAAATCATATTGGTCTAAAGTGGTTAGTAAAGTTAACACCCTTTGGAAGGTTAAAAAAATAACCTCCCTCTATATATATACATATATATATACATATATAGATTGACAACTTAATCCCAAACACAATTCATAATTTGAGAAATACTTCATTCTCAAAATGTCACATCAAATACCTTCGGTTTTTTCATTTATATATATATATATATGTGGGTTCAAATGAAAACTCATTTTCAATTATGAACATGAGGACAAGTTACAACCATTGATCAAGATTTGGAAAATTAATCAATGGTTAAAACTTAATGAAACCAATCGAGAAATGATTAGGGACAAATCTGGAAATTTAAATTAGCGCCTACCATCTTTGACTTTTTATTTTTTTTACCCCCTCAAAGTTTAAAATAAATTATCTTAAAAATTATTAATTTATTAATCAAACAAAATACATAAAAAAACGAGAATTCCGTGCTCTTCGATATGACATCCATCTCGATATAGTTTTTTCTTCATTTTAACTGTTTTTACGTGAAATGCTATGTATGTGTTATATTCAGTATGAATATGTATGCACGTTTCCTGGTGTCCATATTCAGTATGAATAACAAAGGGGAACGTTCATTCACTATTCATGACGAATAACACAGTATTCAAAATGAATAATACAACATTTAAGATGAATAATACACGAATTCCTGATTCATGTATTATTAGAAAAAAATTGAGCGACCAGCCCCTCCATTTGGGTCATGAGACTAGCCAACTGTCTATCCCTGTGGGCTAACTCAACTTATAAGCTTGCTATCTTAGCATCCACTTGGGATAACCTTTCACTTGGATACGATCTAAAACGATTCCACATTCAAGAAAGAACCAGACCAGGCCAACCAAGAGATAGGATCAGATGAAGGAGAAACATGAATCGTGTATTATTCACCTTGAATGTTGTATTATTCATCCTGAATGATACATTATTCATGATGAATTATATATGAATGACCCGTGAAGGTGTGAACACATTACGCACTCTCTTTTGTTTTCCAATTCACAATCGAAACTTGGTTTTGTCTTTATGAATATGTATGCACATCTCCAAGTGTCCACATTCAGTATGAATAACAAAGGTGAACATTCATTCACTATTCATGATGAATAATACAATATTCAGGATGAATAATACAGTATTCAGGATGAATTATATAACATTCAAGATGAATAATAAACGAATTCATAAATCGTGTATTATTCACCCTGAATGATGTATTATTCATACTGAATGTGGACACCATATATTATTCATCATGAATAATACAACATTCAAGGTGAATAATACAACATTCATGTTTAATAATACATGAATCAGGAATTCGTGTATTATTCATCCTGAATGTTGTATTATTCATTTTGAATATTGTGTTATTCGTCATGAATAGTGAATGAACGTTCTCCTTTGTTATTCATACTGAATATGGACACCAGGAAACGTGCATAAATATTCATACTGAATATAACACATGCATATCATTTCACGTAAAAACAGTTAAAATGAAGAAAAAACTATATCGAGATGGATGTCATATCGAAGAGCACGAAATTCTCGTGTTTTTGATGTAATTTGTTTGATTAAAATATTAGTAATTTTTAAGATAATTTATTTTAAACTTTAAGGGGGGTAAAAGTTTTTAATTAAAAAAGAAAATAAAAGTCAAACATGGTAGGCGCGTGTTTAAATTATCTTCCCATTTTACCCCTAATCACCTTAATTAATAATTTCAATTAAAAACTCTATTTAATATGGGTCATTGGATCAATAGAGATGGAAAAGCTAAGATTCGTCCTCATGTTCACAATTGAAAATGAGTTTTTATTTGAACTTTCCTCTATATATATATATATATATAATGAAAATGAAAATTTTAACTATTACATGAAATATGTTGTCATGTAAATTAAAAAAACAACTAAAACCAAAATTGGATCAAATTTTGGATCTACATTCGAGTTCTCATCTTCTCTTTATATAGTCTTTTTCTCTTCAAAACCTTTCATTTTCTTATCAATGTAGGACAATCAATATTTCATCACAATTCCGTATTTAACAAATACTTTATTCTTATTGTGTCAAGCACCAATGTGGGACAATCAAGATTTTACTTAACAAATACTTCATAAGTATAAGTTGACATAAAGACATCTCATTCATCTGGGACAACTTAATCTCAACCACAATCTAGAATTTGAGAAATACTCCATTCATAGATTGTCACATCAAATACCTTCGGTTGTTTCATTTATATATACAGATAAATATATATAATGAAAAGAAAGTTTTAACTATTAGATGAAATATTTTATCATATAAATAAAAAATAACTATTTAACCCAAAACTGGATCAAATTTTGGATCTACATTCAAGTTCTCATCTTATCTTTATATAGTTTTTTTCTCTTCAAAACCTTTCACTTTCTTACCAATGTTGGACAATTAAGATTTCACCACAATTCACTATTTGACAAATACTTCATTCTCATTGTGTTAAGCACCAATGTGGGACAATCAAGATTTCTACAATTAATCTTTTAAAAAATGCTTCATTCTCATTGTGCTAATGAGTGTGAGTTGACACAAAGACATCTCATCCTCCTTTCTTATACAACCTTACTTATTTCAATATTTCAACTACTCATCAATGTGGGACAACTTAATCCCAACCACAATCCATAATTTGAGAGATACTCCATTATCAAAATGTCACATCAAATACCTTCGGTTATTTCATTTATATATATAATGAAAATGAAAATTTTACCTATTACATTAAGTATTTTGTCATGTAAATTAATTAAATAACTATTTAACGTAAAATTAGATCAAATTTTAGATCTACATTCAAGTTCTCATCTTCTCTTTATATGATGTTTTTCTCTTCAAAATCTTCCACTTTCTTATCAATGTGGGACAATATTTTGTGGAATTTTCTTTTAGATATATAGTTATAGATATAGATTTAAACTTTTTAGGTTGGCCAAAATTAGCCAACATATTGTTTGGAGGGTCGGCCAAAAAAGACCAACAACATTGGTTTAGAGGATCAGCCAAAATGAGCCAACCCCATGAGTTACCACAAACACATCTCAACCTCCATCTATATATCCACAGTTTATTGCCAATCTTTTGTATCTCTATCAATGTGGGATACCTTAGAAGCAACCACAATTCAAGAAATGAGGATTTCTCAATTCTTAGGATGTCACCTCATCTTTTGTGGATTTTTCCTCTCTATATATATAGAGAGAGAGGAAGGTTCAAACGATATTTACGAGAACTACGAGAACGGCCGACCATGTACAAAATCACTGGTGATTAAAATTCTGGACACTCGCGGTTTGTCCCGCGGTTTGCAAAGCGCGCGGGAAGGTTCAAACGAGAACGATAACTATTTACGAGAACTACGAGAATGGCCGACCATGTACAAAATCACTGGTGATTCACATACAAAATCATATGTGATTAAAATTCTGGACACCCGCGGTTTGCAAAGCGCGCGGTTTGTCCCGCAGTTTGTACTGTGAATCACCAGTGATTTTGTACATGGTCGGCCGTTCTCGTAGTTCTCGTAAAAAGTTAGCGTTCTCGTTTGAACCCACCTCTCTCTCTCTCTATATATATATATATATATCCACAATTCATTGTCAATCTTTTGTCTTTCTATCAATGTGGGATACCTTAGAAGCAACCACATTTCAAGAAATGAGAAATTCTAAATTCTTAGGATGCCACCCAATCTTTTGTGGATTTTCCTATTATATGGAGGGTCGTCTAAAGACACCAGAAACGCCAAAAACATTGTTTAGATGATAAGCTAAAATGAGCCAACCCCATAAGTTACCACAAATACATCTCAACCTCCATTTATGTAACACCCTAAAATCAGGGCTGTTTTGAACCTCAAATTATAATACGTTATGATACAAGAAACTTCAACTTATATAAATATAGCAAGGAAATTAATCATCAAGAGTATATTTGCAATACAAGATCCTTCAAATAACCTATAAATCTAATCATATCATTATAATCAGATTAACTAAGTTATCTAAGCAATCCATCAAAATCTCTTCTTGTTAATTAACACCTCTTGCTATTCCAAAACACTCGTCCCACAACCCTTTATTTCCCCGAGCTGGTACCTGGTAAGAAAAGTTGATTTGAAACGATTAGGCTTACGCCTAGTGAGAACATCCAGTTTTAAATTAAAACATTAACAGCATTGAAATCTTAGATAACCAACGCATATATTCAAACCTGCTTTATCACCATTCTTACCATACTCATGCTTGTCTCATAAAGACATAACCATACTCAACCCCACGAGTATAACTACCATTCATAAAGTCGTATCACCATATCCAATAACCTACTACGAATCCTTCCGGGTTCTAGTTTATCAATCAATTTTACAGACTTACATTCAAACATCATACTTTCTCTTTGAAATGGAATACAGAATAGCACCTACATATATACATTGCCTATTTCAAATCCGTCAAACAACACTTACACTTCATCTAATTCACACTCCCACGTCTCACTTACCAATAGCAACTCTCTTTGTCCATTAACTCATTCAACCTGAATAGCAATTATACTATGCCTATTCCAACATTCCGTATGAATAACAATTCTACTCTGTCTATTCAATCATACACCTGAATAACAATTCTACTTTGTCTATTCAATCATACACATGAATAACAATTCTACTTTGTCTATTCAATCATACACATGAATAACAATTCTACTTTGTCTATTCAATCATACACATGAATAACAATTCTACTTTGTCTATTCAATCATACACATGAATAACAATTCTACTTTAAACAGGAATAGCAATTATACTTTGCCTATCCTACGTTATCCAACACAACTAGTGTTTACAAATCCATTACACCTTATTAACGTATATACATAACAACAAATCATGCCACTCTCGTATCATATCCTCAATTCTAAGAATATCCAATAACCTATCGTGTCCTCCTCCTCAATTGTTTCCCCTTCGGCAACTAAATCAGATAGCACATCCAGAAACTATATCCAGACATCAGAATTATCGGGACAACAAAGGTTACCGGACATCACAAACTATCCGGATATACACAACTTTTCCGGATACACACAACTTTTCCGGATACACACAACTTTTCCGGATATTTCACTAATCCGGATGACATCCGGAAACCAAGGTAATCCGGATACCATTCGGTAACTCGATTTATCCGGATTCTATAAGAAACTTAAGAATTACCGGATACTTTGCCTTGTCCGGAGACATTCATCACCAGGGTTTCCGGATACGACGTTTCATCCGGAAACCTTCGAACTGCAGCCTAAAATCCAATCTAATTCGATGTCTATTTGATTCAGCTCATTCCAGACCATCCCATACAGTTCATAACCAGTTTATACATGTGTCTTAACATTTAATTTGACAGAAAACATGTATTTAATCAAAAGTGAATGAACTCACCTCTTAAGGAAGTTTTACCCACTTTGCACAATCTGATTCTTCAAATCTGTTGTTTATGATTCTGTAATTCAATCCAATACATAGATTCGTCCATCATCATTCATTCACAACAAGCTAACAAAAAAACATAATCAGATTTCCTTACCAATTTGATGAACAAATCTTGTTTTCTTCTTCTTTTCTCTTTTCTCCTTCTCTCTATCTCTTTGATTCTCCAAACCGACCCTAAGCATAAGAAATCAGATAAAATCTGATTTCAGCTACCTTATCTACACACACTTTCCAATTGTGACCAAACACACCCCCAAGTTTCAACCTTCCAACATTGACACTTAACTTTTACCACTAACATTTTAACCTCATTTTGAAATATAAATCACAACATAATCCAAAGTTAAAACTAAAAATACAAACAATCCCAATTCTCATTAAAATACTATAACTGAAAATTCAGGATGTTACAATTTATATATCCACAATTCATTGTCAATCTTTTGTCTCTCTATCAATGTGGGATACCTTAGAAACAACCACATTTCAAGAAATGAGGAATTCTCAAATTCTTAGGATGCCACCCAATCTTTTGTGGATTTTCCGTTTAGATAATGAAGCATTCTAATCCTACATTGTGCCACATCATTCTATGTGGTAATTGCTTTTATATATATAAATGATATAGATAGATATAGATTTAAACTTTTTAGGTTGACCAAAATGAGCCAACATATTGTTTGGAGGGTCGGCCAAAAAAGGCCAATAACATTGGTTTAGAGGATCAACTAAAATGATCCAACCCATGAGTTACCACAGAGACATCTCAACCTTCATCTATATATCCACAATTTATTGCCATTCTTTTGTATCTCTATCAATGTGGGATACCTTAGAAGCAACCATAATTCAAGAAATAAGGAAATCTCAATTCTTAGGATGCCACCCAATATTTTGTGGATTTTCCTTTTAGATATATAGATATAGATATAGATTTAAACTTTTAGGTTGGCCAAAATGAGCCAACATATTGTTTGGAGGGTCGGCCAAAAAGGCCAACAACATTGGTTTAGAGGATCGACCAAAATGAGTCAATCCCATAAGTTACCACAAACACATCTTAACCTCCATTTATATATCCACAATTCATTGCCAATCTTTTGTCTCTCTATCAATGTGGGATACTTTAGAAGCAACCACAATTCAATAAATGAGGAATTCTCAATTCTTAGGATGCTACATCATTTTTTTATGGTTTTCTCTTTTAATATATATATTGATGATTGATTAGCACATGTCACATCTACAATCCAATAGGACTAGAGAGTAGCCTAACCTAAGGCCTAAGGGCATTCACATTTACTGTGAATCACTTGGAAAAATAAAAATATATAAAAAATGTGTTGGTCCCATCATAATATACTTTCTCTCTCTTTCACGTTCATTTTTTCAAAGACTTGAGAAACATCAACTGTTTGATGATTAAAGTCATTTTCAAGTCTTCGTCTTCAATGGTCAAGCCTTGTTCAAGTCTTCTTCAAGCAAGCATTGGAGATGCTCTAAACAAGAAATGGATGCGGGAATTGATCTGATGTATCTCGGTGTATTTCATCGTGCATCTAACGATTGATAATCATTTTTCATGTTTCTTATGTTAATTCAATTTTTCATCGGAACCCGAACCCTTATCAAATATTATTAATTGAGGCCTTGAGGGTTGGGTTCCTAAAAGAAGTTGAGTTAGCATGAGAAATGGTTATTGTTGGTCCCGAAAGGTTTAAACAAGTTTGTAAAAGGGGGGGTTGAATAAAAACACACTATTTTACTTTTCTAAATTGTTTATTGATAAATCATTAACAATTTACAGCTTGTTGCGGAAACAAGATTAAGGATAAACCTAAATCTAAACAAGTTGGAACACTAAGGTTTTCTTGCACTAAGAAAGATAAGGAGATTACTAATAAAATCCTATCTTGAGAGATTTGAACTTGTCCAGAGTTAGCAAGTTACTTCAAATGAAGTGAGTTCATCTCTTTATATACTGCATGCATTTAATGCAATCCAGTATATACTTTACACGTGTCATTAGCGGATTGGTTGCATGTCATTGACCTTTGATGACAACCTTAGTAGCCGCATGAATGAACAGTGTAGTGTCAGAGTGGTTGTACGATTTCAGATTTTCGGAGGTTCTTTTCTGACATTTCGTACGGTGGCGTGCAAGGGAGGTTAAGACAAAAGTACTTTGTACGGAGGACTTCATGATCAGCTTTCGTTGATTCAGCGATTATCATTTACTATTCAGCAGATGATAAAGTTCAGCGATAGCTAAAGTCTTGTACTTGATACTTCACGTTGAGTGGACAAATCTGAGTCTTCGCTGATCCGCATCAGTTCATTAGGAGACTTGTCGCTGGTTCTTTGAGCTTGATCTTCGACTTCAGCGTAGAACCTTTGTTGACGTGAATCTTGTCTTCAGGGATCATAAGTAAACAACTAACTTATCAGCGATCACCATAAGGACTGAACAGACTCAGCGATATGGTGAACAGTGTTCGCTGAATGTTTAATCTAAAAGTGCGAGAGTTCCTATCAGCAGTACTGTAAGATCTTAGTACTTATCAGCGATAGTGAAACTCTGATACATATTGTTTACTTACAATTTTCACTAAGTATTTAAGATAGGGTCATTATCAAATCACTGAGGGTTTGGATCAACAATCTCCCCCTATTTGATTATGACATAGCAACAGAGAAAATTGCTATTTAATGAAAACATAAGGATAAAAAGAATTCATAAAATATTTGTCCCTTTTACTGTTTTCTGGGATCTTTTCAGTACTGATGGAGTAAAGTACATTCGCTGAAATCTTTCTTTAAATCTTTGAATCAGGTTACAATATGAATAAGAAAGATTACAAGTACAAGCGAAATAAATTACAAGTACTGAAGGATGACTGATACAATAGAGAAAATGGTGATTGTTGTCAGCCTTCAAAGGGTTCTTCCTTAATGAGAAGTTCATCAAGGGTTGTCTTTTCAGTTGGAATCATCCAGTCAGGAACCTTTTCTCCTTTATTCTTTAGCTTCAGAGCAGCTTCAAAAATCAAGGGTTTTAGGTGTCGTGCCTGAATGTCTTTTCTGAAGTCGCACCAGTAGATGAGATCTTTGAGCTGTTCGATTGGAGTGATTGGAAGCTCAGCGATCCGTTGAAAGCATTTACGTCCGTCGTAGTCAAGAAAGAATATTCCATAAGGATTACTGATGACTTTACCAGGGACGAAAAGTTCACATGGTGGCAAAGAGACATCAAGGGCAGATAGATCAGGATCAGGACCAAGTACTTCAGCGCGAGAGAAACCAATTCCAGTTTCATTTCGTATGACAGGACCTGAGTTTGAATCTTGACGTTTCTTCCTTGGAGAGTCCTTTTTTCTTTTCGGCTTTAGATCAGGAACAGGAGGAATATCCACACAAGAAGATATCAAATCGATCTGTCTGTTTATCAGCTTTTCGAAATGATCCTTGTACTTAGATTTTGACGGTTGGATAGCTAACCTCATCTCCAGCCATTCAGAGAGACCATACCTTTTTACAGTGTCAGCACGAAAGGTTTCAGATGAGTCATCTTCTCTGAACAGTTTGATGTCAACAATAGGTACTCCGACGGAGGTTCTTCCAGAGATGAATACCTTGTTGATCTTCGCTGGACGATATCTGAAGTGGATTTTCTCTTTACACCAGATCAGGGTGGTCTGAGAAACTTCAGCTTTCTTTTCCACGATCTTCTGGGCTTGTTCCCAAAGCTTTCGTTGGATTTGAATGGGAATACGCTTCAGCTTGGGGTCTTTGACAGATTCTTGAGTGAGCTTGATGGCGTATTCTCTGTCTTTATTTTCAGCTTCCTTCCTTTCAGCAATGAGGCGTTCAGCTCTGAGATGATCTTGGTATTCAGCTTTTGAAATTCTGAACTTAGGAGGAACTGAAGGTAGTTGATCGCGCCTTAGGATGATTCGCTGATCCTCGAATCGCTTTATCATTTCTTCTCTCCTCTTTTGATCAACTGAGGAAGGTCTGTTTCTGTGCGAGAGAGGTTGTTCTTCTGGTTCATCAGTCTCAGAGATTAAATCTAAGACTGGGATTATGTCTTCAGCGTTAGCTGGAATTATTGGTGAAGTCGCAACAGATCTTTCAGCGATATCCTCAAACAGGGGAGAGGACTAGCTGAAACGCAGCGATCTTACAAATAAGAACTGGGTAGAAGAACTTGGGTAGAAAAGATAGAAAAAAATGTGGATGTGTATGGTGTTTGTGGAATGGATAACTGATTTTTCATAGATGATCAGGGAAGGAAAAATAAGTTTAGTGTACCTGACAAATCGGCTTTGCAAGTAGGATCGCCAGATTATCATCTTCAGCGATGCCTTTGTCTTTGCTTTTCTCAGCGCCAGAGGCTGAGTGCTTTGTCTTTGTCTTCTCCCCTGAAGGTTCTTTTATTGAAATACCTTTAAGAGCTTTGGTTCGAGGAGCAGGTTTGACAACAAAGAAATCATCGTCATCTTCATCATCATCATCATCGTTCCTTGGAGAGGAGGATGGTTCAGCTTCAGGGATGTCGAAGTCTTCGTCTTCTTCTGCTTCAGATTCCTCAGCATCTTCATCGAGTTGCTCCCCCTCAGATATAGAGGCGAGGTTCTCGGTTCCCTCAGGGTTTTCATCTCCCTGAGGTCCAGTAATCCGATCTTCATTACCCTCTCCCCTGATAGATTCATCATGGGAAAGGTCTTCAGCGCTCTTCTCCTGTTCAGCGCTCTTCTCCCCCTCTTTCTCATGATGGGCGGGGGAGGAATGGGTAGATTCAGCATTGGTGTTGTCTCTGTCTTCTGGGCCAGAGATTTTCACACAACCTTCAAGCTTAGCTATTCTGTCTTCTAGGCCAGAAATAGCAGGCATGATTTTCTTCAGCTCTTGGCGATCCTCTGCGGTGAATGAGTCCAAAACAGGTGCAGGGGCCGGAGCAGGAGCTGGATTATTTGCCTTGTTCACCAGCGTCTCGATCATTGTCTTGACGGAACCAAGGTCGGTCTTCACTGAGCCCAAGTCGGTCTTGACCACTGACATATCACCTTCGAGTGTACCAACCGATTTCTTCAGCGTTGTAACTTCGCTGGAAATGGTGGAAACTGATGATTTGAGGTTGGTGTAGTCAGTGTAGATGTCGGAGAGCACTTTGGCAAAATCGGCGAGAGTTTTATCAAGATCTTTGATGTCATCAGAGGAGGCCTTCTTTTCCACCACAGTAGTCAGCTTCGTCAGATTCTCTCCAGCGTTTGTTACAGCTGTAGAGTTATTTGATAGACCGGTGGTGAGATCCGTAAGTTTCATCTCCATAGACTTCAGAGACTGGTTGATGTCTCCCAAAAAAGGACCTGTAACATATAAGTACTTGTGAACAAAGGAAAGCTCAGAAGTTTCAGGTTTAGTTACAGTGTTTAAGGTGGGATCTGTACCTGCAGGAGCGTTGACGAACTCATCAAAGTTTCGAGTCCCTCCATAGTGTTCCATATCTCCCTCAAAAGTTCCGTGAGGAATGGAGATCTCTGCAGGTCCTTTCTTCGTCATTCGCTGAGAAGCTTCAACGGCTTCTTGAATGATGGCATCTCCAGTTTTGACTGGAGGAGTGTCCAAAGAAGTAGAGGGAGGAGCGAAGGATAAGAATTGGGGTTGGGGTTCAAGTTCAGCGTTGGATTCGCTGAGAAGTACTTCATCAGTCTTTTGAGAGACTGACGAAGGTTGGGTAGATTCCAAAGTTCTAACCTCAGCGTTTAGGGACGCTGAAGTAGGTTTAGAAGGGATGGCTTGAATTGGTGTGGCAGAGCGTACCACGGAACTTTCCTTCAGCTCTTCAGAATGAGCTGAGGAGTCTTCAGCATGCAACTGCTGGGGTTGCTCCTTGGTTTTCTTGATCCTTTTGGAATCAAGAGGGGTAAGAGATTGTTTCCTTTTCTTAGAAGGAATGGATTTTGTGGCCGGGGTATCAGCGATGGGTATTGTCGCTGAAGGAGCCACAGAAAGCGGAGAATTAAGAAGAGTGAGAAGAGTAGAGAGACGTACCTCGTTGGCGACAGGCTTGAAGTCGAGAACTTTAGGGCCAATCTGAGAGAGTTTCAGATCACCCTCTTCAGGATAGCTGTCCTTCAGGCCATATTGAAAGATGGCGCTGATGAATCGTGGGTAAGGAACCCATGCTGGTCGGTCAGCGGCAGAATCAACACGTTGAATGAGGTCTTCATAGATGATGGAGGCCCAGTCAATGTTGAGACCTTTCAGCAGTGCGTAACCCATGGCCTGCTGAGGTTGAGCGGCTTGATCAGAAGATCCGGATTTCGCTGTCATGCAGCTGATCAGGTGAGCGAAGATGAAGTTCATCTCGCTGGGCATCTTGGATTTCTTTATCAGCGTCAGCTTCTTCTCAGGTAGCTTGTCTCTTCCAGTCTCCCAGATGTAACCCATCGCATCAAGGAAAGCAATGATTTCTTCCCTGTCAGCGTGCTTCTTGTGGTCAGGAAATGGAATGAAAGGATTTTCTGAGGTAGCGTTAGGGAATTTCAGAGCTTTACGGATTATTGCGGGGGTTATCTTGATGGTGCCATACTCAGTATCGCTGAGTATGCAGTCGATGGTTTTAGATGGATCTTTGGCTGAGGGTAGGTTGGTGTGTCTGGCAGAGTACCAGAATTGGGATAATAGACGCTGACTGGCAGGAGGTGTGATTGTCAGTGCTGTGTATATGGGGCTATTCTTCAAAAAAATCACAGCGTCGTCTAGATGGGATACCTGCTTCCGAGGAGGAAACTCGAGAAGCGCTGAAAGGTTGTTTGCCTTTGTCCAGTCTAGTTGATCCAGCTCAAACTTAACCTGAGGAGCTTTGGTGATTTCCAGTTCCTCAGAATCACTGGAGATGGACTCAGCGGTAACATTCAGCTTTGAAGTTGCCATTTCACTTGAGTTTGATGAAGAAGATGATGAACAGTTCTTGAAGATCGAGAGCACAAAATGCAACAGTGTTCTTTTCTTGCGGAGAAAGATTGATTCGCATAAAAGACAAATATAAACTTTGAGAGAGTTTATATAGGAAGAGAGTAGAGAGAGAAAAACTTGAGCGGGAAAGTTTTTCATCATGACACGGACACGTGTTTGCATTTGATTGGATAGACAACGAAACGTGCAAACGTGTGTCAGAAAAAGAAACGTGCCTGGTGTTATCCGTTGCAATGACGTCACAACTGTCCTTTCACATTCTTTCGTTGTCTCTGAGGTTTTGAAAGAAAAACTCAGGGACTCTTTGGAAAATATGAAGCACAGAATAGAAATATCAGTGAGGGTTTTAAGAAATTTCAAAATATTATTCAGCGATGAAAGAATTTGAAATCTTGCATTTTCATGCGTTTTGTCAGAGAAAACATACCTTGATATCAGTTTAACCCAATTTATTCAGAGAGAAGATGATGAAATGGATTGTACTAGTTTATTTTATCCAGAGCCTATACAAGAATGTATAAACGTATCGCTGATTAAATGTGAACCGCTGAAGATTTATCCTTCAAAGTTCAGCATTCCAAGCTCGCTGATGAGAAAGTTGAATCTTGTCTCATCAAGAGGTTTGGTAAACAAATCAGCTAACTGATAATCAGTTGGGATAAAATGAAGTTCTATATCACCATTCATCACATGATCTCTGATAAAATGATATCTGATTTCTATGTGTTTTGTCTTTGAGTGTAGCACTGGATTGTTTGCTATAGCGATGGCACTTGTGCTGTCGCAATAGATTGGAATTTTGGAGAGCTGAAGATCATAGTCTAGTAGTTGATTTCTCATCCACAAGACTTGAGAACAGCAGCTTCCAGCGGCTACATACTCAGCTTCAGCTGTGGAAGTGGACACCGAGTTTTGCTTCTTACTTGTCCAACTTACCAGCTTTCCACCCAGGAGCTGACATCCTCCTGTGGTGCTTTTCCTATCCATTTTGCAACCTGCAAAATCACTGTCTGAATAGGCGGTTAGATCGAATCCTGAATCTTTGGGATACCAAAGACCTAGATTCGTTGTACCCTTAAGATATCGAAAGATTCGCTTTACAGCTTTCATATGAGATATCTTAGGTTCAGCTTGATATCGTGCGCACAGACATGTTGCAAACATAATATCGGGTCGGCTAGCTGTAAGATACAGTAGTGAGCCGATCATCCCACGGTACAGCGTGACATTGACAGGAACACCCTTTGTGTCCTTATCAAGTATCAGCGGTGGTGCCATAGGGGTTTTCATAGCTGAACTTTCAGTTAAGTCGAATTTTTTCAGCATATCTTTAACATACTTTCCCTGATTTATAAAAGTTCCTTTTTCAGTTTGCTTAATCTGAAGACCAAGGAAATATGTTAGTTCACCCATCATACTCATTTTATACTCATCTTTCATTCTATCAGCGAAACGAGTACAAAGCTCAGGGTTAGTAGAACCAAATATAATGTCATCAACATATATTTGAACTAAAATGATATGACCTTTTATTTTTCTAAAAAACAAAGTTTTGTCAATCTTACCTCTCTCAAATTTTTCAAGGTGGAGATACGTAGAAAGAGTGTCATACCATGCACGAGGAGCTTGCTTCAAGCCATAAAGTGCCTTATCCAGCTTATAAACATAACCTGGACGCTTAGGATCTGAGAATCCTGGAGGTTGTTCCACATAAACTTCTTCATTCAGCTTTCCATTTAGAAACGCTGACTTAACATCCATTTGATGTACAGTGAAGTTTTTGTGTACAGCATATGCTAAGAAAAGACGAATAGATTCAAGTCTTGCTACAGGAGCAAAGGTTTCGTCATAATCTATACCTTCCTCTTGTCTGTATCCCTGAGCAACAAGACGAGCTTTGTTGCGAGTTACAGTACCATGTTCGTCCAACTTGTTTCGATAGACCCACTTAGTGCCTATCACTGTTTTGTCAGTTGGTCTCCGAACAAGTTTCCAAACTTTGTTTCTTTCGAATTCAGTCAGCTCTTCTTGCATAGCGCTGACCCAGTTTGGATCTCTGAGGGCATCATCTATTTTCTTTGGTTCAGTTAGAGAAATAAAGTTAACAAATAAACAAATATTACCTGCACTTCTACGAGTCTGAATACCAGCGTTGGGATCACCAAGAATTTGATCGATTGGGTGATTTACAGTCCATCGCTGAGCCGGAGCATGCGTCGCTGACGCAGTCTGAACTGGAGAAACTGAAGATGAGGCTTCAGCTACTTCTGGATAGTCAGCTAAGAGAGGAATGCTTGCATTTGTCACTTCATTCACTGATTGCTGAGAAATAGATGGAATTTCTGAGACATTTGGATCAACTGCGGGTATAGTATTTATAGGAACAGCTGAGACCCAAGATGTTTCAGTTTCACTATTCTGCATATTGGGAATGATAGTAGGACCATCATTTTCAGTTGTATGAGTATGAGTAGTGGGAACATCTTCTGAATCACCAAGATGAGAAAACATCCATTGATTCAGTTCTTCTGTATCAGCGTTCGGTTTAGAGTTCGCTGAACGGGATTCGTCAAACGTGACGTGAATAGTTTCTTCTACAGTTTGTCTTCTTCGATTGAAGACTCTGAAGGCTTTGGAAACTGAGGAGTATCCAAGAAAGATTCCATCATCAGCCTTAGGATCAAACTTTCCAAGGGCATCTCTGTTGTTCAGTATGAAACACTGACAACCAAAGATGTGAAGAAAGCTGATTGAAGGCTTTCTCCCATGAAAGAGTTCATAGGCTGTCTTTTTGAATCTTTTGACTATCAGCGACCTGTTTTGCGTAAAACAAGCCGTGTTGACAGCTTCTGCCCAAAACTGAGTAGGCAGGTGAGAATCGCTGAGCATTGAACGTGCAGCTTCAATAATTGTTCTATTTCTTCTTTCAGCGACTCCGTTTTGTTGTGGTGTTCTCACTGACGAAAAGTTATGAGAAATACCCTTGCTCTCAAGGAAGGAATCAAGAGAACTGTTTTTGAATTCAGTTCCATGATCACTCCTTATTGAGCGAACAGTCATATTGTTCAGAGTTTCCATCTTCCGAACAAAGGTGATGAGTTCTTCAGGGGTGTCACTCTTAGAACGGAGAAACATTACACATGTATAACGAGAGAATTCATCAACTATGACCAGCGTATATTTCTTTCCAGCGATGGATTGTTTGTTAACGGGGCCAAACAAATCCATATGGAGTAGTTGAAGAGGAGATGACACTGAGGAAACTTGCTTGGACTTAAAGCTTGCCTTGGTCTGCTTCCCTTTTTCACACGCTGAACATAAGGATTCTTTGGCGTATGAATGTTGAGGTAGACCAGTGACTAACTCTTTGGATGAAAGAGTATTCAGTGTCTTGAAGTTGAGATGTGAGAGTCTCTTGTGCCATAGCCAGTTGACATCAGAAGATGCCTTTAAGAAGAAACAGGAGTTCTCAGTGGTTGTTGAGTCCATGTTTATAACGTAAACATTTTCCAAACGATAACCGCTGAGAGCTATCTTCTCCTTTTTGTCAGAGACAAAGCAGGATTCCTTGGTGAAAATCACTTTGTTATCCATGTCGCAAAGCTGACTGATGCTCAGAAGATTATGCTTCAGCCCTTCAACATATGCGACTCTTCTGAAGGATGTTGTACCATTTGAAAGTACACCATACCCTCGGGTGTGTCCTTTTCCATTTCCACCGAAAGTTACAGAGGGACCCTTCTCTTCCTTGTATTCAGCGAGCAGGCTTTTCTTTCCAGTCATGTGTCTAGAGCATCCGCTATCGAGATACCAGATACCCTTCTTAACCTGCAATACAAAGGAAGATTAGTTTTGCTTGGGTACCCACTTCACCATGTATACGCGTTTGTCAGTGGAAGTGGTTGGAATGGGTTCAGCAGTCTTCGCAGCATTTGAAGATTCAGCTTTGTCTTTCTTCACTTTGGTCAATTTCTTGACCTCAGCGGTATGAGTCACCTTGACCTGACTTGCAACTGGTTTGGTCTTCTTTGGTGCTATCTTCACCTTAGCTATCTTATCAGCTTTGGTGGCTGTGGGACACTTACTTGCAATATGATCGGTAAGTCCACAGTGATAACATTTCCTATAACTAAAATTAGTTCTAGGACCACTTGTGTGCTGAGCTTTTAATTTGGAATTAGAAGTGCCAGCACCAAGTACACTATTGGTTTTTGAAATAGGACGAACATTCAGTTCTTCAGATTTCTTACCAAGGACATCTACTCTGAGTCTAGGAGTAGGTCGCTGAACTGATCCAGAGGTCTGATTTCTAGAACCAGATGAATGAATCACTAAGGCTTTGGAAGCATTCAGCTTAGGTACTAAAGTACCCTTCTGAGGATTTTGATAAATTACAATTCCTTTACCTTTATCTTTAGAGACAGAGGTAGGTTTTGAATAAACCATTTTCTCCTTACCTTTTGAGGAGGTAGGAGTTTCCTCAGGGATTGGTGTAATCGACGAGGAGTACTGAGATGAAGAAGTGTCAGCTACTGAGGATACGAACGTTCCAAATTTAAGCATTGAACGTTCAGTGGTTGGTATTGGAGTATCATATTTATAACCCAGACCACGTTTATCACTCAGAGGAATCTGAGCCTTAATTATCTCAGTGATCTTTGTTGAAGAATTACACCATCCTTCAACAGTAGCTTGTTCAGCTTTTAATGCAGCGATAGCTTCCGCTCGTTCAATTTTGACTAGCTGATTTAAATGGACTTGATCTTTAAAATCTTCTTCAAATTTAGAAAGCTTTTCTATTTGAAGGTGGCAATTTTTAAGCTTTTCAGCGAGATCAAGATTTTGGTTTTCAACCACAGCTTTGCCGTTCATGGCTTCGTATAAGCTTCTAGTCAGTAGTTCGATTTTACGGAGACTATCAGCTTCATCAATATTTACAATATTGGTAAAGAAGGAAGGTGATACCTGAATGGCAGATGTTGAAGTGGAGGGAATGTCTGAACTTTCTTCCTCTTCTTCAATCTTGGCCATGAGACATTGATTTGCTTCATCATCTTCAGAATCAGATGATGAGGCTTCTTCATCAGAAGCAGCCCAATCATAGTCAGCCATTAGGCCTTTTCCCTTCTTCTTAAAGCTTTTCAGCTTTGCATACTTCTCCTTCAGCTTTAAGTATTTGTCGTCTTTATTCCTTGGAACAAAGGATTTCTTTGTAAAGGCTGAAGGTCTCATGATTTTCTTTGACCTGCACTCGTTAGCGAAATGACCTGTCTTTTCGCAGTTAAAACAAGTAGCAGTAGCCTTATCAACAAAAGCTGATGACTTAGGCTTGTCAGCTATAGAAAGAGTTTTGTTCTTTCTAAACATTTTCTTCTTGGCGAATCTCCTGAACTTTTTAGTTAGGAGAGCCAAGGATTCATCATCTGAAGAATCAGAATCTGATGATCTTTCAGAGTTACTTTCTAACTCAGTGATAGTGACCACGGGTCGCTGAGTAGAAGGTTCCTCTGAGATTAAAGCAACAGGGGTGCTTTTGGAATCTTTTACAAGATTCTTCTTAAGATGGCTAGATTGCTCATGATTCAGCAATGTGCCATATAAGGTAGCGAGTGTCATTGATCTTAGATCTTTTGACAGCTTGAGACACATGGAATAATTGTCCCAGCTTTCAGGTAAACATTCTAAAAACTTTGTCAGAACTTCAAAGTTAGAATATTCCTTACCAACCGTTTTAAGATCTATAATTAAGCAGTTAAAACGTTGATGTACTTCAGAGAGAGTTTCATTCTTACCAGAGATGAAACTTTCGTATTGTCTTACCAGGTTGATCTTTCTTGAATCCTGGACTTCAGACGTTCCTTCATACTGAACACATATTGTGTCCCACATGGCCTTCGAGGATTTCAGGTTCATGACGGAATGGTAGACTTCGTCAGGAAGGGCCATGGATAGTATGGATCTGGCTTTTGTATCTATAGCCACTTTCTTCTTGTCTTCATCGGTCCAATGATGGATTTCCTTTGGAATCAGCCTTTCTGGAATAGCAGCTCTAGTTGCAGTGGCTGGAACGGCAGGATCAATCGTTACAGGGATGTGTGGACCGTTTTCAAGATAGTAAGGTATAGTAGGGTCTACACCTTCTAAGAAGAGTGTCATCCTATTTTTCCATAAGTTGAAGTTGTCTCTGGAAAATCTAGGGGGTTTTGCAAGAGAACCATTGTCGATATAGTGAGTGTTTGTGTTTGAGTTGGCCATTTTCAGATAATAGCAAGGAAGAGAAAATATCTTAGATTAGATCTTGTTTATGAGATTAAACAAATCTGCTCTGATACCACTTGTTGGTCCCGAAAGGTTTAAACAAGTTTGTAGAAGGGGGGGGGGGGGGGGTTGAATACAAACACACTATTTTACTTTTCTAAATTGTTTATTGATAAATCATTAACAATTTACAGCTTGTTGCGGAAACAAGATTAAGGATAAACCTAAATCTAAACAAGTTGGAACACTAAGGTTTTCTTGCACTAAGAAAGATAAGGAGATTACTAATAAAATCCTATCTTGAGAGATTTGAACTTGTCCAGAGTTAGCAAGTTACTTCAAATGAAGTGAGTTCATCTCTTTATATACTGCATGCATTTAATGCAATCCAGTATATACTTTACACGTGTCATTAGCGGATTGGTTGCATGTCATTGACCTTTGATGACAACCTTAGTAGCCGCATGAATGAACAGTGTAGTGTCAGAGTGGTTGTACGATTTCAGATTTTCGGAGGTTCTTTTCTGACATTTCGTACGGTGGCGTGCAAGGGAGGTTAAGACAAAAGTACTTTGTACGGAGGACTTCATGATCAGCTTTCGTTGATTCAGCGATTATCATTTACTATTCAGCAGATGATAAAGTTCAGCGATAGCTAAAGTCTTGTACTTGATACTTCACGTTGAGTGGACAAATCTGAGTCTTCGCTGATCCGCATCAGTTCATTAGGAGACTTGTCGCTGGTTCTTTGAGCTTGATCTTCGACTTCAGCGTAGAACCTTTGTTGACGTGAATCTTGTCTTCAGGGATCATAAGTAAACAACTAACTTATCAGCGATCACCATAAGGACTGAACAGACTCAGCGATATGGTGAACAGTGTTCGCTGAATGTTTAATCTAAAAGTGCGAGAGTTCCTATCAGCAGTACTGTAAGATCTTAGTACTTATCAGCGATAGTGAAACTCTGATACATATTGTTTACTTACAATTTTCACTAAGTATTTAAGATAGGGTCATTATCAAATCACTGAGGGTTTGGATCAACAGTTATCAACTGTTGGATGCACATTATGATAAGATGCACCAAATCAGTCATCATCTCAAACGTGATTCATGGGTTGGCTTGAAATTAAAAGTGATCAAAGATTCAGATCCACTTCTCACGTTAACTCAACTTCCCACACAATCTTTTGTCTACGAATTGATCATTAAATAAAATAATTATGAAAAATCATATGAGATTATTCTCTCATCGTAACTCCATTAAAAAAAGTTTAGTTAAATGAGTGGCGATGAATTAAAGGTAGATCGATCAAGCAAATATCATGGGTCTACTGTCTCTTCTGGAGCTAGAGATGGAAATGCTTCTAGCGATGGAGGCGAGTTTGATGCTTCTAGATAGGTTTCGAACTTTCAACCCATCTGAGATATGGATGCATATAATTTTATATATATATATATATATATACACGAACATCGCAAATAATATACGTCTAGAGAAAAGTTCAAGAGAGAACTCTAAAAAAGATATGATTACTGAGTGAACTAATATGGGACAAGAGAGATCACCCAAAAAAGAGGACATAGTAAGAGCGTTTACAGTTCACCAATTGAAATCATAACTGACAACCTACTAATATAAACTAATCTAAGACTTGATTACAGGCGGTTGTCATCATAATCTCCCAAAAAAATTCTATCCAAATATGTATGCCAAAAATGTCCAAAAATGATTATCTCCAAAAGTTGCCATTGGAAAATCACTTTCCCCTGACCTCAAGATTTATAAGTCCCGCCACTTAGAGTATTTGACATACATGTCCTTCAAGAAAAAAAGTGTTAATTTTTACGCGTAGTAAGAAAAAGAAACCTATTTGTTGCAGATGTCTTCTCACCGTATTTGCATTTGGATTGCTAATACAATCAAATAACATAACATAAAGCAAAGTCCTTGGACAATTTGACTTACCCGAATCAAGTCAAGGCGATGAAGCAGGCTTAAGGTCCATTTTGGCAATCATCACTAGTTTCTCCTAAGGGTATGGTATGGCTTTGTTCTTGGTCTTGGCCGACCCTGTTATTTGATGTTGCTTGGGCTCTTTCGACAAGTCATACTTTTGCTTATTTTTTGTCTTGTTGCATGACATGGTTGTTGTTCTCTCCATCTATGCATTATACATTTATTGTCTTTGCTTTTTGCCTAACCTTTTTTTTCGAGTATGTGTTTAATGGTAATGCTTATGATGACATAAGTTTTAAATTTTCCCGTTTTCAACAATTTTAATGCATTGCTTTGCAGGTGGATCATAAAGGTAAAACATACCTGCCAGTTCCTCGTAGTTTTTGTAGGCAGACGGCTCCGGCGCTCGACCCCCCACACAAGCGAAACGGGTCACTAGGCGTTCGTATATGTATCCATTATTGAATCGTTGAATTAGGGCTAAATTGATGTTTGATTTTTTGATGATAGAGGGCTAAACAGTTTTTATTGTACGGCTAAAACAATTTTTTGAACTAATAATGACAAAGGATACAAATACAGACAAGAAGTAACCTGTTAAACTTGAGGAAAAGTTACAAGATCTGGTTGATGTTGTGTTTTCTTAGGGTTCAAGAACATGATGGCAACTCGTTTAATTTCCACAAGATGTGTGATAAACTTGACCTGACCCATTTATGCTTTGCGGATGACCTCATGATTTTCTGCCATGGCGATGGGAACTCAATTTCTGTGATTAAAAATGCTCTTAAGGAGTTCTCGGCTTATTCTGGATTGTACCCAAGCCTTCCAAAAAGGACGATTTATTTCTGTAATGTAAACAATTCAGTGAAATGACACATTCTAGGGGTGTTGTCGTCCCGAGAGGGTAACCTTCCTGTCTGTTATCTAGGAATTCCTCTTTTGTCGAGTCGTCTAAAACACAGTGATTGCACGCCTCTTCTTGAGAAAGTGAGACGGCATATTGGGAATTGGAAAAACAAATTCCTTTCTTTTGCAGGTCGGATCCAACTGATACAATCTGTTTTAGGCCCTCTCCAAGTTTATTGGGCCAGTGTTCTTAAATCACCCCAATGGACTGTCAAAGAGATTGAAAAACTAATGAGAGGTTTCCTGTGGTGCCAAGGTGAGCTCAAGGCTGGCAAAGCAAAAGTGGCATGGACACAAGTATGCCTACCTCGAGAACATGGAGGGCTTGGACTAAAATCTTTGGGTAACTGGAATCTAGTTCTCCTTTCTTCGCATATCTGGAATATTTTGAGCAAAAAAGAAACTATATGGGTTCGTTGGATTCACACATACAGATTGAGTGAAAAGCACCTTTGGAATGTAGGTACGTCCATGTCGTGCTCGAGTTCTTGGAAGAGCATTTTGAAAGTTCGAAGTTGGGTGAGACAACATTTTGTTCACGAGCTAGGGGATGGGTGTCTCACATCAGCATGGTTTGACTCATGATTGCCTACTGGTCCTTTATGCAATGTTGATTCTAAAAGAATGATACTTGGAGAGGGGTTTCGGTTACATGATACGATGACTGATATAATAGACGTGAATGGATGGAAATGGTCATCCACATGGAACACTACCATTACTGAACTTGAACATGTGAATCCTCCCACGTTGCGCATTGGTATACGTGATCGAGTTATGTGGAAGGATCCCTGTAACACCCTCTAATTTGGAAAGAGAAACTATTTTAAAACTTTCGATAATACATCAAATAAAGGATAAAATTCCTTTTTTACATTCAATACTTGGATCACCTCAATTATAATTCTAGGTTTAACCTCGACAACTAATAAACCAAGTCTATATATAAGGTTGGGTGTTACTAAACCCATACAAGTTGCTATTCCCAATTGCGGAAGACTTCACCAAGCTACTCTCTTCTCGAGCGTACAACTAGCACTCATCTCTTCATAGTGTCACTAGTACCATTTCCCATCCGGATCCTGATGCACATGCCGACAAATAAAAAGGTTAGGCTAACGCCTAGTGAGTTCAAGAGTTTTCATCATGATTATATAAATCGTTAAAAGGAAAGAGTGAGACTCTAATCATGATTCCCAAAATGATTTACATTACATATGAAAACAATCTGATTTCCAAGAATACGTATTTTAGATGATGGTAACGCTACGTAAAACATTTCTTTAAGATGTAAGCTCAAACCCAAAACTCACCCAAAATGTGAATAAACATTAAATCCCCAAATAATATAAACGTGAATAAACTCCATTATTCAAAACATCCCAACAAGGATTAGACATAATACATTGCCCATAAATCATGGAAAACAATCCATTTAGATATATTATTACGTCACCGAAAACATGAATAAAAGTAAATACCCAAAACAACACCTTTCGGTGACGGGGGAGACCCGGTTCCATCGAATGTGACGGGCACACAAAGTTAGGTCACTTATCAATGTTATCTAGATTTCATGTATTAGTACGTAGGACTTACACCATACCGTCGATGCCTAAACAGTGATACAACGTACTAGCACGCATGACTTACACCATACCGTCGATGCCTGAACCGTGCCTCAATGTGGAAAACTAGCGTTCCATCATTGGACATAAAAACGTATTAGCACGTAGGTCTTACACCATACCGTCGATGCCTGAACCGTGCCTCAATGTGGAAAACTAGCGTTCCATCATTGGACATAAAAACGTATTAGCACGTAGGTCTTACACCATACCGTCGATGCCTAAATCGTGCTACAATGAAGGGAAACTATTGAACGTAAGAAAATCAAGTGCCTATGGATACATTGCATTACAAATAAAACATTACATGACCCCAAACAAATGAACTAGCGCATTCAAAACATGTAATTCTCAAATAAGTTTGTAACATCCCAAAAAATCCACAGGACAAACATAGCAATAAATCATACCCTTTACAATAAAACTAGGTCCCAACATTACATTTCATTAATCATAAACTAAGGTTGGCGGAAACAACCTATACACAACTGAGAATATTCTAGTTTCTACGGGTGGCACTTGCACTGCCTCTATACTGCAACTGTACTCTATCTTGTTCTTGCTCACTTACTTGAGCTTCTTACTACGTGCATACCTGAAAATGGTTTAGTTTGAAAAGCGAGGGTTAGACCAAAAGGTCTAGTGAATTCCCTCCATAAAACATTTATCACAGTATAAAGTCATTTCATTGAAAATACATTCACATCTTTCTCATAAACATCATCCAAGGTTCAACACAGGGTTCAGGGATCGCATAAGCTACTCCGATCGGGGCCTAACGGACACCCTCTCGTCTACACCGGAATCCAAGTGGACCCCTTGTTCCTTCATGTAGGAGGAAACGAATTCCAACCTACAAGCTAACCTCCCTATGCCCAAGGGATTAGAAATCCCAAGGTACCCTGACCCCACTGTGCAACCGACTCTACATAGCATACACATACATTTGAAATCATATTCATGAAAACCTTAAACATCATTTCATTTGCAAATAAACATGCAAAACATGGAAACATGCATAACTTTTATAATTCAGTTCATGCTCGAAAAAAAACCATATTCAGTAAAACATAATACGTCATAAAAAGGTTGAGAGAACTCACCTTTGGTTAATCGTAGAATGCACTTCTTAAATGTCTCCAGGCTAAACCAAACGAACACCTAAGGGCAATAGATTCATATCAGATTAAACCGTTCAATCCCACTGACCAAATGACACTGTCCGGACATTACACAATCCGGATGTTCTAACTGTCCGAATGACCCACTTCCCGGATACCCCGAGATTCCGGATACACCGACATTCCGGATACAAGGACCTTCCGGACACACCTGTTTACCGGATACTGACACCCGGAAACCTCTTATCCGGGGAGACATACGTCTGGAAACTACGAAGGCAACACTATCCGGAAACCTGCATCCTATCCGGAAACTATCGAAACCACAAGAACTCCCTCGTCCGGAAACCACGAACTGGCCGAAACCCTCAACTCCAAAACTGATTAAAACTCAGTTTTCTGATGACAGCTCGATTAGACAAACCTAAGTGTTCATCCACTAGTCATAATCACTCAATTAATTCCATTTTAAACTGCCAAAATCGACATGAAGACAACGAAAACTAAAATGCTCAACATAAGGGTTATTTAGGTGAAGAGCCCATTAAACCCTACTGATTCTAGCCCCAAATCCTAGACAACAGAGGATAAGAAACTTGAAATCAACAAAATAAGATGTCTTAGATGATTACCTTGGCAATTTCTTCCTTAACAAGAGTTTTCCCACTTTAGCTTTCTTCTTCCTTTCTCTTCTTAGCCACCAAATACACACAAGGACCAAAACACTGATTTCTAAAATGAAACCCTAGGGAATTGGAGCTTTAAATACTTCCCAATAATTGCCAAAAGGCCCCTTATCCTAACTTGCATTCTTTAGACTTCGGCCACCAAACTTTCAATACATACTTAAAATTTTGGGTTGTTACAACACTCCCCCCTTAAAAGAATTTCGTCCCCGGAATTCCTTATTGGGAAAAGATGCGGGTATCTTGCCCACACCAAAGCTGACACTTCCCCCAAGGTAAAACCACTTCTGACTCAGTCAACCACCTCATTAAATTCGAAACAAGAAACCTTGTGTGCACTTCCTTCAGTTCTTACGGTACTTCTAACTCGTAGGCTGCTGTTCCTACTCGATCGGTCTTGACAACAGAAGATTAACTAAGGCTTCTCAAGCATCTATACTTCCTTTAAGAAGGAACTTGGCTAAATCCTCCGCCACCACAAGAGGTTCAGTTACCAAGAGACAAACACCCACTTGACAGTTTGGCACCTGGCCAACCCTGTACACCTCGACAACTCACCACCCAGAGTTCCTTCATCGTATCATAACTCTCAACCCTGTACCACCCAACAATCGTCTATGCAGATAATATTTCTCCTTCTTGGATCACCTAGACCACGGTCCGTCAACCATTACACATATCCTCAACACTAGACCACTCCATACTTATACGTAACTAAGAGTAGGAGCCTCCAACCCATTGCCGAAGTGTCCACCTACTCGAATTAAATCTATCCTGAAACACGACCATTTCTCGTTGACTGCCACGTTCGTTCAATCATAAAAACATAACTCCGGCTATCCTCACCCAACTGGGAGGAGTAACCATGGTCACATCATACTATTCTCGCTAGTTTAATCACTCCACGACTAGTTCGTTTAAACCTTTCTCACAAAGTTACTAACTTACTCATTCAGTTGTCTCATCCACTTCTTCCCTACACAAAATCATACACAATTCCATTCCTCAATACTCTTTCCAAAAGTTCGCACACTTACCAGTGACAATCTACACAACACTGCGCCTCTCGGCATTACTGTCAAGCTTACTACTTCCAATTCATTCACTTATTCCGACATACCATCTTCACCTCCCCACGTTAGCATGGAGCGCTGCCCCACAAACATTTTGTGCCCCTCTCTCCCGACCTTTCCACATGCCGATAACACTTTCTCATTACTTACATAACCAATCAGTTGCATCAATATCCTAACTTAAGGCATTCAACCAAGCCGTCTGGAAACAAGACCAGTGTTCGACGTCACTACACATTCTTTAATCTCCAACTTTTACCTTCTCAGACATTTCTTTCACACATAAGCAACAATTCACATTCTTTAAAGATTTCACATCTATCCTACCACATTTTGACTAACACAACCCTCATCGTCTTTAAACTTCCAATGACCCCAAAGTGTGTTTCTTAGTAACGTCCCTATTCACTCTAATAATCCACCCCCCTTGGATTCCCTATTACAAACGGATCTATTAATTCAGGAACACCCCGAAACTCGGGTTCCACAATTCTTTCGATTAACCACCATGATCATAAAATCAGACAGATATATATATACCGTCATCCCGGATTTCTTACTTAGATTTACCTTAAATAATTCTTTAACAATCAGTGTGTTAACCCCAATAACACTTCCCCAAGGATTGTAACACATCCTGTAATAACAAATGAACGTCATTATTTAACAAATCTATAAAATTTTAATCAACCAACCAAAGGCTTATACCTCTATCATGACATTTCAAATCAACTAATGATCATACTACCACTCCGACCCACAATCATCATCATGTCATTCCTTAAACATAACCAAAATTTCCAACTATTTCCTTCTAGGATCATTCCCTCACGCATAAGGAACAATTTTCATCTTTTTTTTACGATTTCTCATCTACTATACTACAGCTTGACAAATCTATTCATCATCTTCTTTAAACTTACTCTGCCTTCAAGAATATACTTAACAACATACATGACCACAAAGCTTGGTCTCACAGCTGGGTAATCACCCAATTCTGCCCCGACATTCCATTCCGATAATAGTCAAAATAAACACCAACTTACAAACCACGTATTTCAACAACTGGGATTGCAAAACGTACACTCTACCCGAAATCCCAAAAGGACTTCCTTCTAATCCTTCATCTTTCTAACATCGCCTTACTACATCACCGGCTGACACCGATATCTTGGCAATTGAAGCTACTATTCGTTCGTACATTCACCACTCCTGTCATCACACTACCGACCAAGTCTCTCATGGTCATTCGTACACAATTCACCCTTTCCTTCGTATTCTCCCGCATACTACAATCGAGTCTGTCTCGCTACTTAGTTCTCTCCCAACTTGTTGAACTATGACTCACGAGTTCACACTTAGTTAAAACACAAACATCCTAGCTAGCTCTTTATGATCCGAGTCCTTTCTTAGACACGACACATTTTCTTACTGGCTGGTATAGTCTACACTCACTCCGCTTGTGTTACACATCTTGTCCTTCTACGGACCCTCTTCACCTCGTAAATAGAACGCCTATTCAACATAACAGTGTCTTACTAATTTAACACCTCTACAAGATATTCTATCAACTTACACTCATCTGGTTTGAGTCTTCGGCCTCGGCCAACATACACCGTTGCCGACTTCAAAAACCAAAGACAACTCTTAACTACTTCCTTAACCTATCCTTTAACATGAGTTCCTGACGGGACCTATTCCTCCCTACACATCATAGTTAACTTTATAATCCGTCGCCCCTATTTCGAAACTTACTCATGTAACATCAATATTACCAGCTCCCTTCGAAACTCATATTCCCACGCCATGGACACTTCATTCTTTCTCACCACACTACTCAAAAACGAGTTGCTACACCATCACCTTGAAGGCTTCAAGTCCTTCCTCCGGACATACCTGTCCCTAGACAACCGTACTTCTAGTTACCGAACAAGGGTGCAAACCCTCATATAACCGATACTATCATCCTATTTCTGACTCTTCCATTGTCCAAATCTCTTCTTGAACACATATATCACAACTACAAACGTCGTCCCCTGATTTGACCAACCCCTCTCCACACTCGGATTCCTTCCTTAGCTTAAATATAATACTCTATGACCTAGTGAGTTCATAGCCTTATGCATGACGACGCGGTAAATAAATCATTTCATACATTTTATCCTTTTTTTAATATAAACAATATTTGGAAACAACTTGGGTACACATGACCCCATTACTATTATAACTTCAATGCCCTGCACAACGATTCGAGAATCGCTTGCATGCATCTTCCCGTGAACCTCACTCTTGCTCAATCCGAACGATGCTATTACGACAGTAATATATTGCGTGAAAATCTTCTCATGTGACACAATTCTGAAAAAATTACCAACACAAATTAAGCCAGTCGGTTCTCACACTCATTTGTATGATATCAATAGGTCAATAAGCATTTTGGTTATAAATGAATTGCAGGTAACCATTTTCTTGACCTTTTTGTAAAAATTTAACTTATCACTAAAAGTGTGAAATACTTTGCAAATCGTTAAGCTCAAAATTTCAATGTGCGACGTAACTGAAATCGCTTTTTCTTTAAACGTGCACTCGTACAAGCTGACTCATTTTGTTCAAAGTTGACATTTACGTTTTTATTTTAAATCGTGAAAATTTCATGTTACATAAAAGAACGCCATGCATGAGACTCTATTTGCAAAAGAAGGCTACTCGCTCTAACAAGGTCAACCGCTTTACTTACGCAACTTATCCTTGACACTCCAACTACGACCAATGATTGCCCTCTCGGTCATGCAATAACTTGTTGAACAAGCTTTCCACATCTCACTTACTCAACCATTTCATACTATTTTCGCCTTGATCGACTATCTCACTTTCTACTTCTACATGCTTCAATTCACTATGGGTATCTTATTTCATTTACCCTGCCATTGAAAAGCTCGATTAAGAAGTCAGAGCTCCATTGACACTTTCAAGATTTCGACACAGTCTTTCCTTACCATCCTGACTGACCTATCCCATGATTTCTAGAACTGGGACTCTCCCGAAACAGGAGTCTTACTCAAACTCAAACATTCATCCTCTCCGAATTCACGAAGAGCTATCTCTAAACAACTCATAACACTCTATACAACATTTCTTCTCTATGATGTATACATACATCACATCATAAGTGACTTCTCATGAAACTTCCCCAACAAGGGGTCTCAATCTACCCCTCAAGGATCTTGTTGGCATTCTAAAGTACTGGAACACGACATAACCACTAGCTTCTAACAACCACTTCGGAATAATAAGGCAGGTTAAGCACATACATGTACCTGTAAGTTTGCAATTACACTGGCCAGGTGGAATTTCAAACTTACCTTACATGACAGTCCTCAGTACCTTATTAGTCCTATATCTACTATAGTGCCCTCCTAACGCATTTCCTGATTCTCAGTTGTGATTTCTACTTCCAAGCAGTAATCAAGCTTATACATAGCAAAAACATATAAAATTATTGACTATGACTAAACAATAATCATAACTGCAAAAATATTGTAAACAAAATACAAACATACTAAAATAGTAAGCACTATAACAGTAAACAAAACTAGTTGCTACATAGTACCTATTTGATTTGTTTGCTAAACAATCGCTAAACAGTCGGCACTCGGCAACACAACGTGGTCGCCCTCACGTAATGTCAAGTAGTTTGGGCCTTAGATGTTAGAACTTAGAACTAGTTGCTAAATCAGTACCTATTTGATCGGTTTGCAAAAAATCGCTAAAGAGTCGGCACTCGGCAGCAGCAGTGTGGTCGGCCTCACGTAATGTCAAGTAGTTTGGGCCTTAGATGTTAGAACTTAGAACTAGTTAACTCAAGTAGTTTGGGCTATGATTTATATAAAAAAATTTGTGCCTTTCTTAATATTAGATTATTAGTATTAGTTATTTAGTTATATTAATTTGTATTTTGGGTTGCACATATCATATATAATTATATATTATATTTATAATATATATAAATATAATTTTATCAAAATAATAATATTAGCGGCGGGTTGGCGGGTTGGGTTGGGTTGAGTTTTCCCAACCCAATTTCAACCCTTATAATTAGCGGTTTGGCGGTTCGGCGGTGTGGCGGTTCGGCGGTCCAGCGGGTTGGGTTTAATTGGGTTGTTAGCGGGTTGGGTTGGTCGGGTTTCGCGGGTTGACGGTTTTCTGTACACCCCTACTTCCAAGTTTAAGTTTAGGCCCGTCCGGTCACCTAAATCCCTTAAACTGTGGCTCTGATACCATTTGTAACATCCCAAAAAATCCACAGGACAAACATAGCAATAAATCATACCCTTTACAATAAAACTAGGTCCCAACATTACATTTCATTAATCATAAACTAAGGTTGGCGGAAACAACCTATACACAACTGAGAATATTCTAGTTTCTACGGGTGGCACTTGCACTGCCTCTATGCTGCAACTGTACTCTATCTTGTTCTTGCTCACTTACTTGCGCTTCTTACTACGTGCATACCTGAAAATGGTTTAGTTTGAAAAGCGAGGGTTAGACCAAAAGGTCTAGTGAATTCCCTCCATAAAACATTTATCACAGTATAAAGTCATTTCATTGAAAATACATTCACATCTTTCTCATAAACATCATCCAAGGTTCAACACAGGGTTCAGGGATCGCATAAGCTACTCCAATCGGGGCCTAACGGACACCCTCTCGTCTACACCAGAATCCAAGTGGACCCCCTGTTCCTTCATGTAGGAGGAAACGAATTCCAACCTACAAGCTAACCTCCATATGCCCAAGGGATTAGAAATCCCAAGGTACCCTGACCCCACTGTGCAACCGACTCCACATAGCATACACATACATTTGAAATCATATTCATGAAAACCTTAAACATCATTTCATTTGCAAATAAACATGCAAAACATGGAAACATGCATTACTTTTATAATTCAGTTCATGCTCGAAAAGGAAACCATATTCAGTAAAACATAGTACGTCATAAAAAGGTTGAGAGAACTCACCTTTGGTTAATCATAGAATGCACTTCTTAAATGTCTCCAGGCTAAACCAAACGAACACCTAAGGGCAATAGATTCATATCAGATTAAACCGTTCAATCCCACTGACCAAATGACAATGTCCGGACATTACACAATATGGATGTTCTAACTGTCTGGATGACCCACTTCCCGGATACCCCGACATTCCGGATACAAGGACCTTCCGGACACACCTGTTTACCGGATACTGACACCCGGAAACCTCTTATCCGGGGAGACATACGTCCGGAAACTACGAAGGCAACACTATCCGGAAACCTGCATCCTATCCGGAAACTACCGAAACCACAAGAACTCCCTCATCCGGAAACCACGAACTGGCCGAAACCCTCAACTCCAAAACTGATTAAAACTCAGTTTTCTGATGACAGCTCGATTAGACAAACCTAAGGGTTCATCCACTAGTCATAATCACTCAATTAATTCCATTTTAAACCGCCAAAATCGACATGAAGACAATGAAACCCAAAATGCTCAACATAAGGGTTATTTAGATGAAGAGCCCATTAAACCCTACTGATTCTAGCCCCAAATCCTAGACAACAGAGGATAAGAAACTTGAAATCAACAGAATAAGATGTCTTAGATGATTACCTTGGCAATTTCTTCCTTAACAAGAGTTTTCCCACTTTAGCTTTCTTCTTCCTTTCTCTTCTTAGCCACCAAACACACACAAGGACCAAAACACTGATTTCTAAAATGAAACCCTAGGGAATTGGAGCTTTAAATACTTCCCAATAATTGCCAAAATGCCCCTTATCCTAACTTGCATTCTTTAGACTTCGGCCACCAAACTTTCAATACATACTTAAAATTTCGGGTTGTTACAATGCATTAAATCTAAATCATAACCAAACGCCCAACATCGAGCTATCAAAATCGGACAAATGTCCCCAAGACCCAACGGAGTCAAAACCGAGCCATGGGCTCAATAAATCAAATGACCATTAGTAAAAGTCTTAATATGAATTAAACGTAAACAACACACGTTTATGCGAACACCCATTTTAAATTCATGAATAACCCAAAACACAACATTGGGTGGGACATCCCATTTTCCAAAGAAACTCATACCGTTTACACTTTCAAACCGTCCAATAACGTAATCTATGCATATTTCCAAAACATACGTTAAAAGGGCATTTATACAAATCTCCATCTATAGGACAAAACATTTAAATACTTTCATGCATGTTTCATTTATTCAAAGCTCAAAATCCTACACGTTCGTATTTTCAAAACGTATCATAACATAAACCATGCATATTTCCAAATAAGCATTAGAAGTGCATTTTCACCAAATGATCTCCAACTATGCAATAAATCATCAAAATGCTTCCATTTAAACTTCATTTATCAAATTTCCCAAAAATCCCAAATGTGTGTGTTTTACAAGGTTTATAAAGTCAAACACTTCAATTAATCAAAACTCCATCAACTATCCTAACATTTGATAATTTCATGTAAAACATTCAAACATCTTAAAATGAACATTTTGGCATGTACAACATTTTCATAAATCAACTTGAACTCACCTTGCTAGATTTAGGCTAAATCTAGATTTTTCCCCAAACTTGAGCTCCTTTGAAGAAACTTGCATCTTCAAGAAAATTTTCCAAAACCTAGATCCACAAGTTTTCAACCATGAATATTCATATTCAACCACTTTAAACCATTCCCCAAACATCTTATATCAAAATCTCCATTTTGACCAAAACCCCAATATTAACCTAACTTCCCCAAAATAATCCAAACCAAGATTTGATAAACATACAAACTAGGAAGCCATCAATGGAGCATTTATAACTCATATGAAAGTATAGAAGCTGGGAGGATGAACTCACCACTTAGGTTTTGATGAAAACCTAGAAAACCCTAAAAATCTCTAGTGTTGTGGATGACATTTGCTCTTGCATCAATAAATGAAACCACTAGCATAAAATGGAGAAGGAACACATTAATCTCCATGAAAAAGCCCCAAAATCATTTAGGGTTTGTGAGGGAAAGAGGGGAAACGATTTGGAGAGAAGAGAAGAGAATTGAGAGTGAGAAATGAGAGACTTACCACCACCAAAAACCCTTGAATCTTCCAATGAACTTCAAAACGAACACTTTATCCTTGAAAAGATCTAAAAATCGAAACCATGGCACTTTGAATCGCCAAAAACGGAGGTGAAATGAGTGAGATATGAGGAAATGAAGTTTAGAGCTAAAAATCCCGTATTTATGCTCATCAGACGCTCCGCGCGGATGCACTAGCGCCAACATCAGCGCCAAGCACTGGTCATCAGACGCTCTGTGCGGATCTCCGTGCGGATCCACTAGCACCAACACCAGCGCCAAACACTGGTCGTCCGGTTTCTTCCTAAACACTGTTTTGGCCATAACTTCTTCGTTTTAGCTCCGTTTTCGCTTCGAAAAGGACCGTTGGACTCGTATTTGAATTCTCCATCCAACAAGACCATAAAATCTAGGATTCAATCCAAAATCCTATTTTTTCATATTTATCTTAAAAGATTGATTCCTTCCAGAAATCGGGGTGTTACAATCCCCGTGGATCCCATGTCCCTTTTTCATTTGGAAATGTATGGCGATCTATAAGGGACATTGGGGATGAGGTTCCTTGGCACCGGTTGGTTTGGTATAAGAACCGCATCCCGAAACATGCTTTTACTTTGTGGTTTGCTCTTAAAGATGCCTTACGTATGCAGGAAAAAATAATTGAGTGGAGTATATTGCATATTCGGTTAGAATGCCCGTTGTGCTTGGAAATGTTGGACTCGAGAAATCATTTATTTTTCGAATGCCGTTACTCGAAACTTGTATGGCATGATGTGATGAGGTGTATTTCTGGTGCTACAATCCTAGATGAATGGAGCAAAATCATCTGGCTTTATCAAACCAACTTCCTTGCATCCGGTTCGAGAGGCCTTGTGGCTCGTCTTCTTCTTGCTGCTGCTGTTTTCTTCATCTGGCAAGAACGAAATACTCGTCTTTTTTCGGGGTATGACTAGGACGAGTAGTGATTTGGCTCGTGTCACTTCTTACAGTTAACTTGACTAACTCTATAGCAACGAGAGACTTCAGAGTTCTTTGGGATTTACCCGGTCAAACGTATAATGAAGCTGTCGTTCGGTGCTAAGTGTAACACCTCGAATTTCCATTATATTTTATTTAATATGAATGAGGTCTAAGTGTATTTAAGTTTAAGTTTTGGACTCTTTGTAAAATACATAACTCAAAGGGGTTAAAATTCAAAGGACCAAAGTTGAAACTAATTATGGAAATTTGGAACTTGAGGGTATGTTTGGTCATTCTTGAAAGTTGGGTTATAGATAAGTAAGGAATAATCTGAAATTGAGAAAATATCTCAACAATCAGATCTTGGAGTCGGTCAAGAGCAAAACAGAGAGAAAGAGAAAGAAGAAAAAGCCATCTGAAATCTTGGTAAAAAATTCAAGGGATGCTGCAATTTGAGTTCAGTTTGTGAGATTGTATCTACAAATTAATCTGATTCCATCTAGGTACAACTTGATTGGAGTATTTGATTTGGATCTTTGGTTATTGCAGAAGAAGTGGGTTTAAGTTCATATTGGTGAGTTCATCCTCTCTCTTGTTTAAATCCATGATTTCTGTCAAATTAAGCATTAAGATGCTTGTATAAATTGTTTTGGGGCTGAATGAATGTGTTTAAAATAAGCTGGATGGAACAAACATGGGTATGGATGGAAATTTCAGTGGTGTCCGGTAGTGAAGTACCCGGTAACCTGTGTGCGAAGGTATCCGGACGAGACATAGCATCCAGTAAGTTTTGGTGGTATCCGGTAAGTTTATGGGTTTCCGAATAAATTAGTTACCGGATGGTATCCGGATTACTTTGGTTTCCAGATGTCATCCGGATTGAATATGTTTTCGGTAAACATCCGGATAGGTTTAGTATCCGGTAAATATTGAGGCCCGGTAAGTTTTGTGATGTCCGGTAAGTTTTGTGTATCCGGTAAGTTACGATGTCCGGATAGTTTGTGGTGTCCGGTAACCTCTGATGTCCGGATATAGTTTTTGGATATGTTATATGGTTAAGTTTTCTAAAAAAAATCTAGGGGCGCTGCCCCCAGACCTCGTAAGGGCGTTGCCCTTTGACCCCATCCGCTAACCGGATAGCGGAACCCCATGCTAAGTCGCCGAAGGGGGGGCATTTGAGGATAAGGATACGATAGGTTATCTAGTATTCTTAGCGTTGAGAATATGATAAGAGATGTGGCGTGATATGTTGTTATGCATAGGGGTGAGCAGCGGAACTGGGTACCCGCCTTTGGAACCGGAACCGCTCCAGAACTGCCGGTTCCGGAACCGAAACCGATGTGACTGGGTCCGATTCTGGTTCTCATTTTTTTAGAACCGCTATCCGCTGGGTACCCGCCGGGACCGGTTCCGGGACCGGGTACCCGGAACCGGAACCGCTGGGTACCCGGTACATTTTAATAGAAAATATCTAATATTTATTACATATTTAATCTATGTGAAAAAATATCTAAATTAGATTAATAATTAAAATTTTAAAATTATCTAAATAAAGATTACTAGTTTAAGAAAAAATTGTTAAAGAACATTCATAAAATGTTGACAAATTATATATATAGTGTTAGGCCTTAAAAAATTGTTTACTCTTAGCGATGTGGGAGCTGGCAGCACCATCTTTCAGTTTTTGATGAAAGACCTTGTCCCACATCGAAAATTTTGAGAAAATCATGCCTCATCTTTCAGTATATATAACCCTCATCTCTTCCCTTTCAATTGCATCACTAGTTCACTACATTGCTTAGGTTTAGCCTTTGGCTTGAGCCCTTTTCCTTAAGCCCTTTGGCTTGAGACTTTGTAAAAATATTAATGGATTCACTACATTGCTTGGGTTTAGCCTTTGGCTTGAGCCCTTTCCCTTAAGCCCTTTGGCTTGAGGCTTTGTAAAAATATTAATGGAGCACCCTATTAGAGTGGTTGCACCATTTGTTTTTTTAAATATAAATGTGTTCGATTAAAGTTTGTTTAAGTTCGTTTGTGTTCGTTTAGGTTCGTTTGTTTGTGTTCGTTTAACATTTTAACAAACAAACATAAACGAACATAAACAACTATATTTTTTAAACGAACGTACACGAACACCAAAAATGCTTATGGAAGAAGTTGTTGGACATTTAAAATGTTAAAAATTAAAAAAACAATTGGTAGGCGGGTATCCGGAACCGGAACCGGTTCCCAGCGGTTCCGAGGCCGGTTCCAAAATTATGAGAACCGACGGGAGCGGTTCCGGTTCCGGTTCATTCTTTCTAGGAACCGCCGGTTCCGGTTCCGGTTCCATGAAAATAGGCCGGGTACCCGGTATTGCTCACCCCTAGTTATGCATATACGCTAGTAAGTGTAATGGATCAATATGCACTGGTAGTGTTTGTAACGTGGAATAGGCATAAAATAAATTGTAATTCTCGTTGACCTGAAATGTGAAATAAGCATAAAGCAGATTGTAATTCCCATTTCGTAAAAGTGATGTGAAATGAGGAATAGGCATAAAGTAAATTGCATTTCCTATTTTATAGCGTGACGTGAGATGTGGAATAGGCATAAAGTAAATTGTAATTCCCATTTCGTATTGTGAGTAGAAATCTTGGAATTGACATAAAGTAACTTGTAATTCTGATTTTTATGAGAAGGTCAGAGATATGCATAAAATAAATTGTAATCTCTACTTCTACTCCAAGAAATAGGCATAAAGTAACTTTAATTTCTTGGATATGAGCGATGATCTAGAATCTGTAATGATTCGTAGTAGGCTCTTGAATGTGATATGACTTTCGAAATGTTAGTCATACTCAGGGAATCGGGTATGTTCCCGTCATCGCAAGATGAGTATGTGTACGGTAAGAATGGTGGCAAATCGGGTTTGTTTATATGCTTTGAATATCTGAGTTTCCAAAGCTGTTAAAGTTTTAATTTGAAATTGGATGTTCTCATTAGGCGTAAGCCTAATCGTTTCAACTTAAATTTTCTTACCAGGTACGAGCTCGGGAAAGTAGCAGGAAGAGGGACGAGAGTTTTTGATATTCAACTTTTGGTGCTAAGTGGAGAAGTTAGCTTATGCGAGTATGCTTTTGATGAATTGCCTAGACAACCAATTTAATCTAATCTTAGTTGGCAAGATTAGATTAATAGGTTTTTTTGAGAATTCGAAATGTGTATATGAATCCTCATAGTTAATTCTCTGCTTATGTATGAAAGTTTGAATGAAATTATGATTAACCTTGTTGAATTTTAAGGTTTAAATTGGCCCTGATTTTTAGGATGTTACACTAAATGTGGTAACGAGGTATCTTATTTGAAGTTTAAAGGTCAGTCGATGTGCATCGTTAGAGGTCGAAAGGGGAGCTTTTATGGTTATTTTCCCAAGTTTTTTTGGTTTGTCTTAGTTGCTTACTAAAGTGTTAGTCTTACTTTGTTTTGGCTTCTTGTCTTGTGGTATGGTGATGTTCAAACCTGTTTAGTTTAGTTGTGAGGTTAGTGCTTTCCACTTCTCCTAGTGGGGTTCTGTCCCATTGGTTGAGTGGTCTTGCAACTAGGCGGTAGTTTCTGTGCCGTTTGGTGTTGTTTGCTTGTTTGTTTGCTAATATAGTTTGCCAGAGGTGCCACCCTCTTTCCAAAAAAAGGTTTTTTCCAACATCAGATAACTAAACCTAGATTAAAATTCAGTCCTGCCCAGTCCGCTCCATCCTGTCCCATCCAGTCTGCGTACTAAACGCTACCTAAAAGACGTTAATCATAGATTTAGATATAAAAAAGTTGCAACTAGTTAAGCAACAGCCGTCTAAGTTTCCTTGGTTGCCACCTACATCAACACTCATCCCACTTTATACCAGTTACAGTTTATTATTATCATCGTCAATTTAGTTTGAATTCAGATTTGCTAAAATGTTAATTGCTTCAATATTTGGTTTATCTTTTTAATTTTTTTAAAGCTAATTCCAATTAAAGAAAATTCAGACCATTTTAACGGAGAAAAGATGATGCAAGAAATTACACATTATTACACATGTGTTTAATCATATAGGATTAGGGGGTGTTTGGGAGTGTTTTTTAGTCCTAAAAGTGTTTATTAACTTATGGTGGTGGGAAAAAGGAGTTTTTAAAAAAGTGTTTGGATTAGCTTTTGTAGTAAGAAAAACCAATAAGTCATTAAGTTATTTTTTTAAAAAGTGTTGCTTTTTTTAGTTAACAAAAATGGTTTTTTGAATCAAAAAGCGCTTTTGGGGTCAAAAAGTCAAGATTTTGTAACTTTTGGAAAATGAATTTTTATAGTTCATCAAACAGCAGTTTGAAAAGTGATTTTCAGTTACCCAAACACAATTTTTAACTTATTGGCTTTTTGAAAAGCCAATAAATCAATAAGCAGTTTTATCACACACATCCAAACACCCTCTAGGCTTGAATATTCCTCCTTAAAGATATAACTAAAATGGAAATTATTTTGCAAATACTAACAAAAAATCAAATTAACAAACGAGATGGATCAGATTTCTGGCTTGAATATTCCTCTTAAAAGAGAAATGAAAAATGAGCGCTCAGTTATTTCAGTTTCGATCATCTGGGGAAATAATCATCATATCCACCACCTCAAAAAAATTCTTGAATAAAAAACAAAATTTTCAGACATTTTTGAACGAATTACACAATTCGTTGATCTTTGTTCTACAAAAAATATAGCTTCGTTTACTGAACCTTTTCCATCATGAATTAATCAAGAGGTTCACCCAATAACAATGCCCGGCTCTATTTCCCTGACGTTTACGAGAGACCAATTCACATTTTTATCGGCAATAAGTCCATGCTTTTATACATCAGGTTAGTTTTTTCAATACAGATCCAATTTCATCAAAATTCTACGTCTAAATTATACACAAAATTAAAATCAAATCAAAAGAGATGTAGGTCTAATCCAGGCCCCCAAATCAGAAAAAATCAATGGGAGCAGACATGACGACCTAAATGTTGCTCAATCTTCGTGCACAGTACCATGCTTCTTTCATAACAAATCCAGAGCATCGGCTTATTTGTACACGAATCTGTTCATTCCTAGGTTATCCTCTATAACAAGTAAAATTTATAAAACAAAATTAAAAAAACTTGGATCAATAACGTTTGGCAGATTAGAAAATACGCAGAATTTATAGAATGGATGTAGCGACTTGTTCGAGGCCGTATTCAAAACTGAAAGTTTGATAGGCACGGAGAATCGCTGAAACTTTTTTGATTTTGCCAACCTTCAATGCAAGTTTCGTAACATTTAAAAGGCGTCCTTGCTCTGCAAATTGGCTTGTCCTACCCCTAATTTCTAATGAAATATATATCCTTAATAGATCGATAACTAACCAGATCGAGATCCGGAACAGAACCTGCTTAACTTGAAAGAAGAAATGTGTAGAGAATAGATGTAGCGACTTGTTCGAGGCCGTATTCAAAACCGAAAGTTTGATAGGCACGGAGAATCGCTGAAACTTGTTTGATCTTGCCAACCTTCAATGCAAGTTTCGTCACATTTCATAGGCGTCCTTGCTCTGCAAATTGGCTTTTTTTGCCCTATTTTCTAATCAGATCTCTGTCCTTAATTGAATCAACAATATTTGCAAACTAAACAGATCGACACCAAATGTATACCCTCGAATTCTGAAGAGAATTCGTTTTAATTGCAAATCCATATGCAGAAACAAAACACAAATTGAACATATAATAAATGTAGCGATTTGTTCGAGGCCGTATTCAAAATTGAAAGATTTGATAGGCACGGAGAATCGCAGAAACTTTTTTGATTTTGCCAACCTTCAATGCAAGTTTCGTCACATTTCATAGGCGTCCTTGCTCTGCAAATTGGCTTTTCTAAGCGGAACAACACAAATTGACAACTAAATAGAAGAAAGGAAGACTCAACAACTCTAATCGAAAATCCACGATAAAAAGAAGGAGAGGACGATGATTATGATGATGGAAAACATGCTTATGATGTGAGAATATATATAAGGCTAATAACCCTAACCCTAGTTTTCAGGCCCAGATATTACTGGCCCAATTTGGTAAGCTCTCTTTATTCATAGTCACAGCCTCACGGGCAAATTATTATAAAGTGGGCCAAAATCTGGATAGTCGGGACCTTGATAGACCCAACTGTTTAATGTTTACCAAACAGTTATTTGGGTAAGCGTTTACCAAGTCATATTACTTAGCGGATTGATGTAGTAAGGATCAAAAATCTTATTCGATAAGAGCGAATGAAGGGACCGAGAGTCTTGCCCCGGTAAGTGATGGCAACGACTCTTACCAGGGTTAGAGCTAACCGAGTGGATTGTTATACGAAACCGATTTGACGGACTAAAATCTTACCCGATAAGTAAATGATAGTGTTAAATTTGACTGGTAGGCGCTTACTCAGGTAAGCATTTGGTAAACGCCCCCTAAGTTTTCAATTTCAATGTTATTATGCTATATTTATGTGCGTTTGAAATTATTTGCTATTTTCTTGGATATGTGAATATGAGTTAGGATCTTAGCCATTTAGGGACTTGTTTCTTAAATTTTATTGTTGTATTCATTTGGGGATGATTTAATTATCCTTTTTTTACATCTTATTTAATCACATGCTTGCTTCTGTAATTGATTTGGTACACTTTCTGATAGGCAGTTTGCATTCCATGCCCTATTCCTTACCCATTCCATTACCTATTATTTCAAGTCCATCAAAGATCGATTGGTCCCACCTTGAGATCGGTTTTTGAAATTTTCATATTTAATGTCTAGTTTTACGGTTTTAGTATGCTATGACTTTGGATAGTGTACTTTTTGAGTTTTTTGAAAACATATACAGGTTAAGTCCGAGAATTGCTGTTAGAAGGCTTGTGTTCCACCTCTGTTTACTAACCATAATCTGATCCAATCAAACTAATACTAAAGATGTCGAAGTTTGGAATCAGATTTTATAATTAAAGATGATGGTTAGGGTGATGCCAACATTCCTGGTTTTGAAAATGTTGTTTGCAAATTCAAGAGACAAGTGAAATATAATACCAAACGATTGTGCTAAGTTTATAGATGTCCTTATCACTAGTTATCAGACAAAAAGACGTTTGTTGGGTCACTTAAGATTTGAAGATGACCTCAGTCTTTCATTTTTACACAGTTCATACTTAGAATAATTTTTAGGTTCTTTACAAACAGTTTAATTGTATAAAAATGTTCGGTGAAGTCGAAGATCAACCGGAGAAACAAAGTAGAAGTATATCTTCAAGGCGGATTGAAGATAGACTTCTCAACCAAAGATTAAGCTGCTACTTGAGGCTTCCTAAGGTCTTAGGCCAGTACACTTGAAGAGCAAGGATAATCTTGAAGACATGATCGACAGGATCACTTGAAGATGTTGAAGACATGATCGGCAGAGAATTCCTTAAGAAATAATTCTTGAAGATATCTTTGAAGAGATCCTAGGCCAACAGTTTACAACAGGTATATTCCAATTTATCTGCAAAATATATTTGGGATATCTTGCAATGACAGAGACATAATCCAAGGATCAGAAAAAGGTTATTTGGATTTTTTATCTCCTTCAAGAAAGTTCAACTTCAACAAGCAGGTCAACGCTTCAAGACAAATGTCCAAAGACAAAAGTACATCTCAGTACTTTTCAGAAGACCTGCTTCCTTCCTGCCTTCCAAGCTCTGCTTGACAAGTGTCCATGCATTTAATGCATGAGGCACTATATAAAGAGGTCATCTCCTACCTTGCTAAGATAACCAGTTTACTAAATCTTCAAGACTCCAGGTGTTGGCATTTCTCTCCTCTCTCAAAAGTTCATTGTTTGTACTAAGTGTATTACAATTGTTCTTATTCTCCGTGTGTCTGTGTGTAAGATTGTTTGAACTGATTTATCTGTTCTGTTCTGCAACAATCAATAGTTTATGTGTCTAATTCTTATTTGAAGTTTTTAAATAAAAGAATTAAATTAAGTGAAATTTTTTGTGTATTGTATTCAACCCCCCTTCTACAATACCTGTTACCATTGCTACTCAATAGCTGGGACCAACAAGTGGTATCAGAGCAGGTCAGTTTAATCTAATAAACTTGATCTGCAATGGCTTCATCTTCTTCTTTAAACAATGTTTCTTCCCAAAACTCTATTGCTGGATCATACGACAATGGCTCCATAGCCAAACCACCAAAGTTTAATCCTAATAACTTCTATATGTGGAAAAGTCGTATGATGCTCTTCTTAGAAGGAGTTAACAGCAGATATCCCACCATACTCCATGAAGGACCTCTTGTCCCTAGAGTTTGGGATCGTTATAATGCCAAAAATAAAGATGAGGATGGTGATGAGTCTTCTTCTGATGAGGAAGAACGAACACCTGCTACTGGGAGATACATTGTAAAGGACCCCAGTAAGTACAATGATAAAGATAAGCGTCTTGTAGCTCTTGACACTAAAGTCAGAGCCATCATTGCCCTCTCTTTGCCTGGTGAGGTTTATCATTCTCTTGTAAACGTTTCTACTGCTAAGGAAATGTGGTCCACTATGTGTGTTTTTTATGAAGGTACGTCTGAAGTGAAAAAGAGCAGGAAGATTGCTCTTGTTAGAAAACATGAACTCTTCTCTTATGAGAAAGGAGAATCTATTTCAGACTACTCTAACCGCTTTAACAGTCTTCTTAATGATCTTAAACTGTTGGGTCGCATGTATGATAATGAGGAAGTCCTATGCAAGTTTATGGATTGTCTTCCTAATTTTTGGGAAAATATATGTACTTGTATAAAGACAACCAAAGATCTTGATCACATGCCTCTCACTGCTCTTTATGGAACTATCTTCAACTATGAACAGACTAAGCTGCAAAGGAAGTCTATCATCACAGATATAAAGGCTCTTCTATAGCTCTCTTAAGTGACTCTTCCAAAAGAACTATGTGTACTCCAAGAATCACCTACCCATCTGACTCTGACCATGATAGTCAAGAAGATCCCAATGAACATTCAGAAGCATATCTTAGTGATGCTGATGATGAATGTGAGGAAACTTCAGTTGACAAATTATCATATGGAATGGCCATGATGGATGGGTATTCTAAATCCAAATCTCACTTTTCTTCTGCAAAATCTAAGTTTAGTCGACAACCCTCCTCTTCTCTCTCCAAACACTCTTCTTCGAACAAATCAAATGAAGAATGTTTTAACTGTGGTAAAAATGGTCATTTTTCTTCTAAGTGTAGAATTAAACTTTTTGAAAAACCCAGAACATCTTCCTCAGTCCAATTTTCCTCAAAACCGGGAAGATCCAAATATGATTCTGACTGGGCTGAAAGATACAAAGAAAAATACAAGAGAGAAAAGGAAAGAAACAAAAGGCTAGTCAGAAAGGGAAAGGGTCTGCCTGCTAAAACTCATGATTTGGCAGATGAACCCACATCTGAAAGCTAGGAAGACACTTCAAATGTTTGCTTCATGTCCTAGATAAATGACATGGATAAGCCAGAAGGTCACTCCCTCTCAACTGCTCTTGTATCAGCTAAGTGTTTCTTCTCCTTTTCACAGAACTGACAAGTACTCTACCAAAGATGTCTCTACCTCTAATCCACACCCTTCTTAACTATACACTCTAACCCTCTCACCTTTTACCTTACCTCTCACCCTCATTTCTGTAACACCCGTAATTTTCGGATAAGTACAATTTCGAATCAGTGTGAAACCGATCTTTTAAGAAAAATATGAAAAATAGGATTTTGGTTTAAAACTTAGATTTTACGGTCTTGTTGGATGGGGAATTCGAATACGAGTCCAACGGTTCTTTTCGGAGCAAAAACGGAGCTATAACGAAGAAGTTATGGCCAAAACAGTTTCGGTACCGCAGAGCTACTGTGACCCGCAACTATGACCAGTGTCAAAGTCGCTGGTCATAGTCGCTGACAGGTAACTGGTTGCTGTCAAATGCGAGTTTTCAGTCTTTTTCTCCATTTCTCACCCCACAACTTTCCCCTTTCTCTCCCAAATCGTTTTCCCTTCCTCCCTCACGAACCCTAACTAATTTTGGGGTCATTTCTTGAAGATTAGAGTGTTCTTTCACCATCTTATACTAGTGGTTTCACCTCTTAATGCAAAGATCAAGTTTCATCTCCAACATTGAAGATTTTGGGGTTTTCTAGGTTTTCATCAAACCTTAGTGGTAAGCTAATCCTCCTAGTTCTAAAGTTTCTCATGAATTATAAATGCTCCATTTATGACTTCCTAGTGTTTTATTTCTCAAGTTTTTGGTTTAGATGATTTTGTGAAAGTTAGGTCAAAATTAGGGTTTTTGGTATAAATGGAGATGTTGTTGATGATAATGTTGGGGAACGATTTCTTATGGTGGAATGTGATTTTGATGGTTGGAAACTTATGGATCTAGGTTTTTGGAAGCTTTGGCTTGGAGATTCAAGTTTCTTCAAAGGAGCTTATGTTTGGGAAAAATCTAGATTTAGCCTAATCTAGCAAGGTGAGTTCAAGTTGCTTTGTGAAAACTTTGTACATGCCAAAAAAGTTATTTTCCAAATATTTGTGTGTTTTACATGAAAATTATCATTGGTTGAGTTATTTGGTGAATTTTGACTTTTGAAGTATTTAACTTGGGAAATATTGTAAAATACACATATTTGGGATTTTTGGGAAACTTGATAGATAAATCATAAACGAAAATGTTTTGAGGAGTTGTCTTATACATGGAGTCTACTTGACATGAAAATGCATTTTAGTATAATTTGGAAATATGCATATAATACGTTATGGGATAATTTGAAAATGTAACGGTGTGAGTCCCTTGGAAAAGAGGGTTGTCCTAACCCAAGGTTCGTTTCGGGTTTTCATGAATTTGAATTATTTATTGGTAAAAGGGTGTGTTGCTACGTTTAAACTCATTATATGACTTTTCATGAATTATCTTTTGAGTCGGTGAGCTTATGGCTCAGTATTGGATTTTGTTAAGTCTTGGAGATAATTGTCCAGTTTTGATAGCTCAAAGTCGAGTTTTGATCATGATTTACATTATTGGGGAATTGCATGTTTTGAATGCACTTGTTTACTCGTTTGGGGTCGTGTAATTTTTTAGACCTTATTAGCTATGGATCCATAGGCTCTTGAGTTTTACGTTCAATGTTGAGACGCTAGTTTCTCTCACGTAGCACAGAATAGGCATCGGGTTCCATGATAAGTAAGGCGTGGGCCTATATGGTCGGGCGTCGTCTCATGGGCAGTAAGGTGTAATTCCATATGTGCTTGTTTTGGTGGATTTGGAGTGATCCAGTGTATAGACCTAGAGTGGTTGAAATTGGGGGCTCCCAAGTCTCGCGGGCAATAGATCTGGAGTGATTGAGCTCAGTTTACGAGAGTAATCCACGTGTTTGTTTTATTGCACAGTAGGTGACCCACTTTTGTGTTCTGTCACGTGCAATGTAAACGGGTCTCCCCCGTCACCGAAAGGTGTTGGTTTGAGTACTTGTTTTTATCCATGTTTTCGGTGACGTATCATATTCATATGCATTGTTTTCCATGTTATGTGAGTTATGGGTTATGCTTCATCCATGTTTGGGATGTTTGGAATAATGACGATTTATTTATGAATTTAATTGTTTTGAGAATCAAATACTAATTCACCTTTCATGTTGGTTTTGGGGATGAGTCCATTTTGGGAATCATTTTATATTAAAGCTTTCAGCGCGGAATTTGTGTGAGTTAGAAAATGGATGATTTGCATCTAAAGTAAATTCTCTTTGAACTCATGACTTAAATTGCATCTCTCTCGATTTAAGAATTTATATGGTCATGATAAAACTCTTGAACTCACTAGGCGTTAGCCTAACCCTTTTTATTTGTCGGCATGTGCAACAGGCTCAGGTTGGGAGTAGCTTTAGCTACACTGTGAAGTGATGAGTGCTAGTAGAGTGCACGAGAAGTGATTTTGCTTAGAGAAGTCTTCCGCACTTATTTGGGATTGGCAAATTGTAATTTTGTTAAGTAACACCTGACTTTAGTTGGTCGCCTAGTATGATTTGAATTACTAATTGTGAGAGGTATTATGTTTATCTAGAGATAATTTCAAGAATGGCTTGTAGAAGGAATTCTATTCCTTAAGTGATTATTATTTTATCGAAATTTTATTTAGTTGCTCTTCCCAAATTTTGAGGGTGTTACAATTTCCTATGTCAATCTTTCCTAAGTCTATATTTCCTAAGTCTATCTTTTCTTCATATGAGGATTCCTCTTCAAGTCTACCACCTTCTGAAGATCCTATCATTCACAGACTGCCATCATCCCCTCCTACATCTTTCAGGCATCTTCCTCATCCTAACTCCTTGCCTACCTACTCCTCTCCTTGCCTACCAATTATGCCTAACTATTCCTCTCTGCCTAACACCTTGCCTAACTCTTGCCTACCGACTTTGCCTACAGACTCTTTTATCTTATTCTTATTTTTTCCCATACCTTTTACCAACTTCCCTAACTTTCCATCACTCTCACATCTCACCAAATATTCCCTTCTCCTCCACTTCTACCAATTTTCCCTCTTCCACTCCTGAAGGTTTTCCTCTGCCTCTCAACCTCAACCTTCTCTTCATTTAGCACAATATTCTGGATTTAAAGATCCCTCCACTATGTGTAACGCTTGAAGATCAATCTTGAAGATTCCCCCACCAATCTTCTGAAGATTTCTCTCACAAATCTTCTGAAGATAGATAATTTCCACATCTTCCGAAGATTTCTCCTAACCCTTGAAGATGACTTGAAGATTGTCTCCTCAAGCCTTGAAGATGACTTGAAGATTTTCTCTCAATATTTAAAGATGACTTGACGATCTTCCAAAGATGCTCATATATCTTCTGAAGATCTCTTCCACAAATCTTTTGAAGATACATTCTTTTTACAATCTTCTGAAAGTTGTTCCAGCAATCTTCTAGAAAATCTTTGCTCAAATTTTGATGTACAAAAAAAATGAAAAAAAAGAGAAAAGAAAATAAAAAAAATCATTTTTTTAATTATGACAAACCCTCCCCCCCTTTCCAGCCGCTTCCCCCCCCCCCCCCACACTCTTCCCTTCTTTCCTTTCCTTTTCCGCCGACCCCCCCACCCTTTTTTTTTCTTTTTGCCGACAACAAAACAACACTTTTTTTTGTTTTGCTTTTTGCCGACCAAACCCCTTTCCTTTCTATTTTTTTGGCTGCCGAAACAAACACACAACCCACGTCTCTTTTTCTGGTTTTATTTGGGCTGCCGAAACAAACACACAAAACCATCTCTTTTTCTTGTTTTTTTGGGTTGTCGAAAATACACACACACACACACACACACACACACAACTCACAAGTTTTTTGTGTGTGCCGAAAAGCAACCCCAAAACACCTCCTCATCGGCTGCCGATTCCTACCCCCCTCCCCCTTGCCGATTTCACTTGGCCAAAATCCCTCCTCCCAATTTTTTTTGGCCGATTATAATTCTCCTACCACCTACACCCACATTTTTAAGGTTACATTTTTTTAGAACCATATCTTTCTTCCTTCTCTCTTCCCCGTAAATCTCTCACCTTCCCTAAACCCTAAACCCTATACCCTTCTCTCACATCACACTCAACCTTTCTTCTCTCTTCCCCATAAATTTCTTCACACCTTTCATTAAAAAAATGTGGTCTTGTGTTATGGCCGATTTTTCAACATTTCTCAGTGTTTTTCTCCGTCGGCCGCTGAGGGGGAGAATTCATCTGAGGGGGAGCAACATCAACCCTTAGTACTCATATCCATCGTCCAACTCAAAAAAAAATGAGGAAATCGGCGGACCGGTTAAGAGGGAGCACATTAGTCCGGGCAGATCTAACTGAGGGGGAGGAACACAAAGACCGACTGATTTAACTAAGGGGGATCAAAACAAAGACAAAGGATGATGATGCTGAACAGGAAGAGCTGAAGATTCCAACAAAAGAAATAAGATGCAAGAGATGGCCAGAAGCACCCTGAGGCTGATTCACTCAAACTCAACCCTTCCTCAAAGATTGTCACCATAATGGGTTTGTCTCATACCAAAAACCACAGACTCATCTGGCTTAAATCTTTTGGAGTAAGTGAATGACTTGAGGCTGATTCACTCAAACTCAACCCTTCCTCAAAGATTGTCACCATAATGGGTTTGTCTCATACCAAAAACCACAGACTCATCTGGCTTAAATCTTTTGGAGTAAGTGAATGACTTGAAGATTTGGAACATCTGAAGAAAAGCAAAAGTGTCTGAAAGATAAAGGTCTCCAACACATCAACAGGCTGCTGGTCAAAATGAAGAATCCTCAAGCCAGACACAAGTTTCAACTTGCCCCTCCAAAGATGCAAGTAATTTTTGTTTTGTTCATATTGTCTATACTTCCTTCCTTTTTCTTTAATTTTTTTGTACAGTTATACTTTATTATTTCATCTTACTTGTAAATGTCGGATACAAAAAAAAACCCAAAAAGAACAAAAAGAATGGACTATGTGAAAAGAACCCAAAAAGAGTAAACAAGGGTCAAAATTGAATTATTCGGTGTTTACTTCTCAGATTCGAAGTATGAATGTCATCCTCAAATAGGGGGAGATTGTTGGGTCACTTAAGATTTGAAGATGACCTCAGTCTTTCATTTTTACATAGTTCATACTTAGAATAATTTTTAGGTTCTTTACAAGCAGTTTAATTGTATAAAAATGTTCGGTGAAGTCGAAGATCAACCGAAGAAACAAAGTAGAAGTATATCTTCAAAGCGGATTGAAGATAGACTTCTCAACCAAAGATTAAGCTGCTACTTGAGGCTTCCTAAGGTCTTAGGCCAGTACACTTGAAGAGCAAGGATAATCTTGAAGACATGATCGGCAGGATCACTTGAAGATGTTGAAGACATGATCGGGAGGATCACTTGAATATGTTGAAGACATGATCGGCAGAGAATTCCTTAAGAAAGAATTCTTGAAGATATGTTTGAAGAGATCCTAGGCCAACAGTTTACAACAGGTATATTCCAATTTATCTGCAAAATATATTTGGGATATCTTGCAATGACAGAGACATAATCCGAGGATCAGAAAAAGGTTCTTTGGATTTTTTATCTCCTTCAAAAAAGTTCAACTTCAACAAGCAGGTCAACGCTTCAAGACAAATGTGCAAAGACAAAAGTACATCTCATTACTTTTCAGAAGACATGCTTCATTCCTGCCTTCCAAGCTCTGCTTGACAAGTGTCCATGCATTTAATGCATGAGGCACTATATAAAGAGGCCATCTCCTTCCTTGCTAAGATAACCAGTTTACTAAATCTTCAAGACTCCAAGTGCTGGCATTTCTCTCATCTCTCAAAAGTTCATTGTTTGTACTAAGTGTTTTACAATTGTTCTTATTCTCTGTGTGTCTGTGTGTAAAATTGTTTGAACTGATTTATCTGTTCTGTTCCGCAACAATCAATAGTTTATGTGTGTAATTCTTATTTGAAGTTTTTCAATAAAAGAATTAAATTAAGTGAAAATTTTTGTGTATTGTATTCAACCCCCCTTCTACAATACTTGTTACCATTGCTACTCAATAGCTGGACCAACAACGTTAGACGTGGAAAAGAAGGTTTGCAATTTTCAACAATACTTTTAATTTAGAGTAAATTACATTCCCAGTCCTGTGGTTTGCTCATATTATGGACCAGGTCCCTAAAACGCGTTTATTACACTGGGCGTCCCTGTGGTATGCAAAAGCGCACGCAGAAGATCCCTGCGTCTAACAGAATCCGTTAACCCAGTTAACTCAAGGGGTAGTTTTGTCTTTCTACACCTATTTTTGTCCTTTTCCTGATAAAAAATAAATTAATAAAGAAAGTGGACCCCACCACCCTACCCCACTACAACCCTACCCCCCTCTTCCTACCTTCTTCTTCATCGGAAACCACTTCGCCGGAAACTGCAATATCTCGCCGAAAAAACGTATTTAGACGGAAAATCGTTTTATGTTCGATTAAACCATCACATATCTGTTCGCTATGTTATTTCGATCATATAGCAGCCATTTGAAGTGATTTCCAACAAGAAATCGAATCTTTAAAGTTGTTGGACATCTCGCCGGAGCTTCTCGTCGGAAAAGCGTGGGTCGTCGGAGCTTCTCGTGAGCTTCTCTTCCTTTGTGTTGTCACTCTCTGTTTTGCATTGAAATGTCATTGAAAATGCTCATGGTGAATTCTAGAAAATCCATGACGATATTACAATTGGTTTCCCCCAATCTTGTTGTTTCTTGAAGCGTATGTATTTCTCTTCGATTCCCAGATCCATACCCCATATCTTTGTTTTAGTTTTTTGGGTGCGATTTGAAGTTAGAAATTTGATATTTAAACATTTCTGAGTACATGTATTTGTTGCTTTGATTGATTTATTATTATTATTTCTGGTTTTGAATTCGTGGTCCTCTTCCCGGATGTCTTTGCCCCCACTTATTTCTGAGAATGAGAAAGATGGTTTAGATCTATGTGTGTTTTTGTTTTAGAGAGAGATTGGGAGAGAGGATGTGTGTTTGAAAGAGAGAGAAGCGAAAAAGAAGGAGAGAAAGAGTTGCAGGTCTTTACGTGAGAAAGAAGGTGTTGGGGTGGGGGTAGGGGGTTTGGCGGTTGTTGGGATGGGAGGTGGGTTAGGGAAGTTTTTATTCTTTATTAATTTTTTATTTATTCATTATTAGGAAAAGGACAAAATCATGTGCACAAAGACAAAAATACCCCTTGAGTTAACTGGGTTAACAGAATTCGTTAAACAAAGGGACTTTCTGCGTGCGCTTTTACATACCATAGGGACGCCCAGTGTAATAAACGCGTTTTAGGGATCTGATCCATAATATGAGCAAACCACAGGGAGCATGAATGTAATTTACTCTTTAATTTAGGGGTTTACTATTCACACCCCCCTGTGGGTTTTATTTTTATGTTTGTGAGGCTGACATTGGCAGGGGGTGCAAAAACATGCAGGGGGTGGGCCAATTGGGTGGGTTTTGTGAGGGGTTTTGTGAGGTTGACATTGTAGGAGGGGGTGCAAAAACTTGCAGGGGATGGGTTTAGAATTTCCCTTAATTTATTATGGAGAAAAAGACGTTGGACGAAAGAAAGGAGAAAAGAGAAAGGACTGTTGGTGTGCCGAAAGCAAAGTGAGTGGAAATGGTTTCATATATAATAATATAATATGGTGTAGATACTTTAATGTTAAGAATAAATAAAAAAATTAATTCAAATAGCGATTAAAATATTTATATTTGTATTTTAAGAAAAACTCTTAACAAATTTTTATGCATCAAATACTACTTATTGATGTATATTACTTAAAATTCAAAATTACAAGTAATGATACATAGGAATAACTTTATATTGGTGTCAGAGGTGCTCAAAAACCCGATCAACCCGACCATAGGCATGGGAATGGGACGGGAATGAGCGGGGACCTCAATCCTCGTTCCTGATCCCTCATCTTCATCCCCTTCACCATCCGCGTCGGGGAATATGATCACATCCCCAACGGGGAAACGAGGAATTTTTCTGGTTTACGTAAATTATTTTAAATCAAACATGTAAGACACCATACATGTTTAAATCTCATATATTTTCAATAAACCTAAAATCGGGAAAAAATTAATACAAAAATATCACAACATCATATAATAATTAATAACCTAAAAGCAAAAGAAATTCAGGCTATGTTTGACAAACTAGCTAATAAGCTAGCTTATGACTTATAAGCTAGTTGGTAGCTGATAACCTAGCTGTTGATTGATAAGCTAGTTGATGAAAAAGTCACGTTTGGCAAAAAGTAGCTTATAAGCATTTAAATGACCAAAAAAGACATATTAAAAAATAGTTAATAAATAATAATTAATATTAATGAGGCATAATTGGAATATTTACAAAAAACTACTCATAAGCTACTCCAAGTAGCTTTTCAAAAAGCTAGATTATGGTCATCCAAACATGTACCCCAAAAATAAGCTAGCTTATAAGAGCATCTCCAACAGCTTCCCCATAATTTCTCCAAAATAGGGAACCAAAAGCCAAAATCCCCCAAAAAATATACATTCATCTCCAACAGCTTCCCCATTTTGAAGAATCCAACATTAATTAAAATATTAAAATATTCCATTTATCTATTAAAATATGATTTCTCTCTATACATATTTATTTTCAAAGTTTCCTATTGGTCCTCTCACTTGGTAATCATTTTTGGAGTAATCTCCATATTTGGAGAAAAAAAACATTATCTCTCCAACTTTCTCCATTTTGGAGAAGCTGTTGGAGCACATTTTTAGTCCAAAATCCCCATTTTGAGGAAGCTGTGGAGATGCTCTAAGCTAGTTTTTTTTTGCCAAACAATGCCTCAATCTAATCCAAGAAAACTTAACATCACACGTACCAAAACATATCGAGCAGTTATATTTTGATTTGATATCCAAAATGCATACTAACATAAAAATGACAATTTTATATTATAAATTTAGTTACTAAATAAGAAATTATGAATTACCGATTTAGTTTAAATACATAATATATTTATTTTATTAATTAAAATATATAACGGAACGGGACAGGAAGTGCGATACCCGTCCCTGACCCCATCCCTCGTTTGAGACAAACGGGGACCCTCGTTTGGGACTTGGACATACTTTCCAGCATGTAATCCTAGATAGCAAAAATATAATTTCGAATGAGCACATCCTACAAAAACTGCAACTTCCGTTACCTCGTTAAAGTCAACACCAACTCCAAAGATCTTGCTTTTTCAGAAGATTACTTTTAAGTCCAAATATCTTGCTTTTCAGAAAGATCGTGTTATCCGCATAAAAAAGGTGAGAAATATGGTACTGACCATTACCAACCCGCATTCATCGAACCAAGTCTTTCTCAATCGCTTCATTCATGGCCGCATGAAGTATGCGGCCATGAATGATTTGAAGATAGTTTTTGTACTCAAGAAGTATGGTATGAGAGATTTGAGGCATAATTATAGTAAAACTAACATCAACGTTTATATCATCAAATTGACGAATATAAATATGACGTTTATTTTTTATGAACATGTTGTGCATGATTTTACATGTTATTTCTCCAATTATTTCTTTGCACCACATCCGAGATGGCCCGCTATTAATACCAAAACGTGATTTAAGTACCCCAAACACTCTATCTACATCTTTTCTAGCAGCCTCTTATTTTTTATTTGCAAATAGTCGATGTTTTGGGGATTGAGGTAATGGAATTGACTTCACGAATGTAATCCAATTAGGATAGATTCCATCAGTAAGACAATATCATAAACTGTAATTGTTACCATTGACGTATAAATTTACTTTCAGTGCTTTATTTTTCAAAACCTCATGGAAAACGGGAGAACGGTCTAACAAGTTGATATCATTTAAGGTACCCAGAAGACCAAAAAATGCATGTCATATCAACTCTTGAGGAGGTGTCAACTTCTTCTTCTCGTCCATCGGAAAGGAAAGTTTCGAAAGATAAAGGTAAAAAAAACCTTTATCAACAGGTTCTATCGAAAACGAACAAGTGACAATGTTAGAACGTCTGAATATTGAAAAGAAAAAAAAATTCATGTGATGAGAGAATTACATACATCATTTGTGGAAACAGAAAACTTAAGAACAAACGAGAAAATTGGAGAATGATCATGAAGTTGATGAAAATGGATCCCATAACAATGACTGAACCACAACAGAGATTGTACGAACATCAACTTCAGGACCTTTTAAACGAACAATAATGTAATTTGATGTGTTAAGTTTGTATTTTTATTATGTAATTTATTTTATTGTATTTTCATATAAATTGTATTTTACCTTTTTTTAATATTCGTAAATATAAACAAAAAATATATTATTCATACATAATTTTTCATAAACATACTATACAAAACATCACAAAACATGATATGACATAAAATAATTTCTAATTTAATAATTATACTCTATAATTTTTTATACTATTCATTATCGTATTAATAAAAAATACTGATTTAATATTAACAAATACCAAAACCAATTTTCTATTAAAAGTTCGTAATCACAACCACACAATTTCTAAATTATAAACGTAATTGCAATTTCCGTTTGTGGATTGTCTTATACCTATGTCGATCATCAAAACCAGGCATATTCTTGGGACCACCTTTACATATACGACCTATATATCCATCGCCTATTCCCAAAACTCAATATCAGCAACCAATGGCTAAACAAGAAGATGAGGTGATCCTATTGGATTTCTGGGCAAGTATGTTTGGGATGAGGGTCAGGATAGCACTTGCTGAAAAGGGTATTCCATACCAGTACAGAGAAGAGGATTTGAAGAACAAGAGCCAGCTTCTGTTGGAATCCAACCCGGTTCACAAGAAAATACCGGTCCTCATCCACAACGGCAAACCGGTTTCCGAATCTGCCATCATCGTCCAATATATCGATGAAGTTTGGAAAGATAAAGCTCCATTGTTTCCTTCTGATGACCCTTATGCCAAAGCTCATGCTAGGTTTTGGGCAGACTTTATTGACAAGAAGGTACTCACTCATTTTTACTTCCCTTAATTTTGATTTGATATTTATGTTACTTGTAAAAGATTTTGATTTATGATGTCTTAAATCAGCTGAAAGTTTGAAACTGTCTTTTTGACCAAATTTGAAGCCAGATGTATTCATTTGCTCATGAAATACTAAAATACATGAACAAGACTTCTAGAAATTTGTGGGTGTTTCAGACTTTTCACATAGAGGGAATGATTGTTTTCTATTTGAGTTGACCAAATTGAAAAAGTAGCAGGATGACCATCCATTTAGTGGTTAAGATCTGGGATGTGGTGGAATATCTGTCTGCCTAGGGTTCAAATGCAGTTGTATACAAAAATTATAGCCATTGAATTTATTAGGGGTGATTTCTTGCTGTCATAACTTACTGACCAGGATTAGTCTAGGCATACCCTAAGACATCCTTCAAAAAAAAAAAAAACCGGATCAAACAAAGATCTTGTATTTGTTGCTTGCTAAGGTCACATGTTCAAGTCACACGTGATGACCCTATTGGATTCTTATTCATAATAATAATGTATGCTTATTCATTGATGAATAAAATTGTCTTAAATCATGAAATCTTTAGTTTGATTTTGGTTATGGAAATGCAGCTATACCAATCTGGGAGGAATTTGTACTCAACAAAGGGGGAAGAACTCGAAGCAGCCCGCAAGGAGTTCATATCCTGCCTTAAACTCCTTGAAGGAGAGCTTGGAGACAAACCTTACTTTGGAGGTGAGAGTTTTGACTATCTTGATGTCTCTTTGATCCCATTTTATTCATGGTTTCAAGCCTACGAAACTTATGGAAACGTGATCGCTGAACACGAATCCCCAAAATTGATCGCATGGGCCAAAAGATGCATTCAGAACAAAGAGAGTGTTTCCAACACTCTCCCAGACTTGGAAAAGGTCTTTGCTTTTGTTCAAGGCATAAGGAAAAGATATGGAATCGAGTGAGTAGAAACTCAGATCATATCAAATTGTCGAACTCTGTGTGTTTCTTTTTCAAGTATTTGAAGTTTAGATGTGTTCTAAGTGTCATATGTGAGATGGGTGTGTGCGTTTTATGTCGCTTTCTTGACTAGAAACACTTGAATGTGTTCTTCTTTGAGTCGTCTATGAATAAAGATTGTTGCACTTATATAAAGCCTCTGGAATTTGTTGTATTTTCAGATCCATATCTTGCTATGTTTACATATTTGCAAATTGCAATCTGTACCTTTTTCGCCTTTCTATGGACGTTATTTACATAATTGTGAGATTCAAATCTGCTAGACGGAAGCTGATGTTGGGGAAGAAGCGGTCCTTTTCGCGTATGAAATTTGGTACATTGTAAATATCACAAGTATTTAGGGATACTCATTATGAATAATTCAGGAATAGGAAATTAGGAATAGTTGGTTCCATGATTTTCAAATTATTTATGGTTTTTAAATAAACCTTTCTCATATGAACTCGTCCCGTGTATTTTTTATGAAACTACCCCTCTATCTTGTGCAGACCACGTGAGGAATTATCCGTTGCTTCTCGGTCAAAGCCGTCGATCTTGACCGAATAAATGGCCAATATCACTTCTCTATTTCTCAAAAAAATTGAACTTCTCGTTTGAACCTCTCCATATATGATATATATATATATATATATATCATTTGTTAACCATGATAAAGGTATTAGATGTACAAACTTTTTAGACCAATCACAAGCCATTATTATCCCATGTTCATTTCTCACCATGAATTTAATACTGAGGGTGTATAAGTAATTTTCTTTTTTTGTCCTAATTCTATTTTCATTAATTGACTTACAAAAATCATCAAAATGCCATGATTGTAGCAAAATTAATGGGTTTACTTTTTTTTCAAATTATTGGTGATTTGATGTTTAGTAGACTAAGAAACATAGATAATAATCTTCAACATATCGGTACTCAACGTCATTCTTCCTGTCGTATTTGAAGCAAACGTGTATAAACTTGTTATATCATTTAACTATGGCGAGATACATGAACAAACAGGTATGAACATAATTCATTCATATATGTAATGAACAACCATGAATAAAGTACATTCATAAACTTGTCTGAACCTGTTGAAGCATATACCTATATCCAGATACATGAACGAACAAGTTTGACCTTGTTTTATCATATCTATATACATGAACAGGTGAACATAGACATTAACAACCAGACTTTATAGTTAACCAGTATTACCATATATATGAATAAATACGTTAACAAACAGGTAGCATGTAGTGAACCTGTTTTACCCATTCACAAAAGTGTTCATGCATGAACATGCCTGTACACGAGTTGAACGCTTATTCAGTTTGTGATTAAAATGTTGGTTTTTATAATATGGAAGTGTTGTAATATCTACAAAGGAGTCCATCCAATTGTATGTTACTGTATTGTTTGATTTAATTTTATAGATGAAAATTGGTGTCGGTTTCGATTTGATGGGAGGAGTAATCATCGGGGGTAATAGTTAAAATAAAAATATTTATGATTTTTTTTTTCTCAAATACCCCTGTTCAATAAATTACATTTATGTAATGAGTATTTTCAACCATCCATTAAGGTTTTGATTAGTTAATAAATTAAATACCAAATTGTTTAATCGAACTTTTGCTTAACGTGGCCTATCTCTACTTTTGTGTATATTTTCTCGATGATCTTGGCTGTAGCTCGATCATTTAGTATTTTTATATGGTCCAAATGTGAGTTTAGTTTTCTCGAATAGTCTCGTTATGATCTTAATATGATCTCAATTATTTCGACATTTAAGGTGGCCCACCTTGTATTGTTCTTGATGATCGCTAGATATGTTTGATGGAATCTCAATATGTTGTACACCATTTAAAATTATTTCTCCATCATTCATTTGTTTCAATAAAAATTGGTGTAAAAGAAAATTCTAAATAATTGAGATCCTAACTTGGATCATCAAGAAAATAAACACAAAATAGATGTGGAGCACAATAAAACATAATTTCGGTCAAACAAAACTGTATTTAAAAAGTAATTTGAAAATTTTAAAACTTAGGAGTTTAGACGCTTACTCGGTAAGTCTTTATCCATACATTTACCTTATCAAATAAACATGGCAAGGGCCAATAATCTTGCCTGGTAAGTGAGAATGATGACTTTTACCTGATAAACACTTACTGGAGAAATTGTTGCAGCCGATACCATTTTGACGGACTACAATCTTACCCAACAAAGTAAGTTAGAGTGTTAAATTTTACTAGCAAACACTTACAGAGTAAGCATTTGGTAAACTAACTCTTAAACTATGTTTAGCAAACATAAACTAGTTTATTTTTTGAGTTTAATGTGGAAATTTCGTTTTGATCGACAAAAAGTAGGCTGTTAACTTATTGAAACGTTACCTGAGGAAAAATGGGTCTAGGGTTTAGAGAGAGAAATCCGGCGAGAGGGGGAGAGTCGGTGAGGCGGTGTGAGAGTTCTGGCGAGAGAGTGTTCGGCAGACCTGGTGAGGGGGCTAGGAAGAGAGAGAACGACTACAAGGAACAGGTTAGGAACAGATTTGACAGACGAAATTTGGTCTCGTTCATGTTTCATAACTTCCCGGAAGGTTGGGAAGTCCCTCAAATATGGCGTACTTTCAAAAGAATGGGTGAGGTAGGGGAGATATACATGGCAAGGAAAAGAACACGTAACAATAAAAGATTCAGGTTCGTTAGATTCAGAAATGTGTATAATGTTGAAGAACTAGAGAAGAGTCTGAATGAGTTGTGGATTGGATCTTACAAGCTTCGGGTATTTCTTGCTAAGTCGGAGGGTAACAGCGGGCTGCAGACGGAGACAACGTCGAGATATGAAGTCAGAAAAGGCCACGTAAGAAACACAGGGATAAACAAAGATCGATCGTATAGCGAAGTAGTCAAAGGATGTAAGAATATTTCGGCAACCAATAATGGAGAAAGAAATGTAAAGGAGGAGGTCATCCTGAATTGGAAGTCAAAGGAAAGCTCAAAAATGTCACTAAGGAAAAGTCTAATAGGAAATGTCAAGATTTTAGAAGACGTCGATTCAATAAGAGCACTTTGCAAATCTGAAGACTTATCAGAATGCTCAATCAGGATGTTAGGGGGAAGGAATATAATGCTAACTTTTGAGAAAGAAGACACGATGCTTAAACTGTTAAGTAACAAAACTCATGGAATTCATGTATGGGCGAAGGATTTAAGAAGGTGGACCGAAGGTTTCCGTTCGACACAAAGGACGATTTGGGTGAAGATTCATGGCGTGCCACTACACGCTTGGAATCAGGAGGTGTTTTCCAATATTGCAATGAGATGGGGTAAGGTGCTCAAGGTGGCGAACTGCGATTTGGAAGGGGGATACAATCTGGAATTTGGAAAGGTTCTCATTGCTACGTCGATAAGGAGCATTATTGACGACCTCAGTTGTATCAAGATAGATTCCTTGTTCTATATGATCAGCATTCGGGAGGAAGAAATCGACGTGACAGAATATTTAGCGGAAGAATTGAGAGACGAAGATTGGGAAGGAGAGGAATCTTCAATTCCTTCGGAATGGTCGGAGGAGGATGGGGAAGAAGAAGATGGGGTACAGGAGAGTTGGGTGGAAGGTACGATGGGTGATTACGGTGACCAGAATGTAAACGACAGGTTGACAAGAGGAGAAGGAAAACACGCAAACACTGAGATGGGTGGAGAGAACACGGCGGGAGACGGTGGTGGGGGAGTGCTACCGAAATTTGCGCCGGAGACAAAGTCAGGAGCCGACGACAATGGCAATCAAACAGTAGTCGAAGAGACTCCAGTGGCGGTACGTATTCCGATGGAGGCGGTTGTGAATTCCAACGAGGGAGCAAATTCCAAACAAAAGTCCGGGCCGGGGCAGGATGAAGCCCAAAGGAAAAATCAAGAGGAAAGGAATGATGGGCCGTTAAGTAACAAGCCCAATACGATAGAGAACCCAGCAGGATCGGAGAATGCTAGTCCAAAAATTAAATCTAATAATATTCCAACTAGAAACAAAGAAGGATCAAATGTGATATCAAAAGATAAGGGGAGCCCAGATCATTGCGTGAAGGCAAAATTGAATAGAAAAGATATGGGGAGCAAAGCACGTCTCAATGAAGGAGAGAAGCAGAAGACGAAGAAAGGTGACTCAAGCAATCTAGGTAGGGGCAAGATAAGTTTTCACCTCATAAAAAAATGGCCAGATCAAATTCGCAGCGAAGTTCACATAAATTAAAGGCGACAGCGGTAAGTGCGAGCAAGGCAGAAAAAGGAAGAAAGAAAGGAAATTCATCTGGTAGCGCGGAACTCCAGAAATCATTAATGAACGAGATGAAAAGTGTGTGACGGATCAGAAAGTGTGGCTGATTTTGGGAGGAAATTGGGGTTGGTCTGGGAAGAGAAGGAAGAAGTCAGAAGCGGGCGGAAGTAAATACGGTAAGTAATCCTGTTCGACTTAATTGGGTTTTATGAAGATTGCATCTACCAATATCAGAGGACTAGGAGGAACTGTAAAAAGAAATTGGGTCCGTAATATATGTGTAAAAGAAAGGTTAAACGCTATTGGTATTCAAGAAACGAAACAAAAGCGTTGGGACGAAAGGCATGTCAGAAATCTATGGGGTTTTGACGAATTTGATTATGTACAAGCAGAAGCAGTGGGGAATTCGGGTGGCCTACTTCTAATTTGGGATAGTAACGAGTTTAAGTGTGACTATTTTATTGCGGAAAAGAACTTCGTGGCCGCAATTGGAAAGTGGAGAGGTAAAAACGGGCAAGTTGGGATGGTGAATGTTTACGGGCCTAACGATGTTAAAGAGAGGATGGAGGTATGGAATCAATTAGAAAAATTATGTGATAAGGAGGAGGTAAGGTGGTGTTTGTTTGGGGACTTTAACGAAGTAAGAAACAAACAAGAGCGACTCAATTCAATTACAAATGAAAGGGGCGCGAAAGAATTCAATAAGTTTATAAGAGACAATCGGTTGGTGGAAGTGCCGATGGGGGGCCAAAAATTTACGCGGCTAAGCGATGATGGTATCAAATACAACAAACTGGATCGGTTTTTGGTATCTAATTCATTTTACGAAGCTTGGAACAATACGAGAGTAAAGGCACTCGAAAGATTGTGGTCGGATCATTTCCCGATTGTGCTTGAGGACAAAAAGCAAGACTTCGGGCCTAAACCATTTAAAATTTTCGATGTATGGTTAGATGTTAGGGCAGGTTTTATATGTTGATTTAAAGTTCAAGGGTGTAATTTGTATTTCCTTAATCTTAGTCCATAGTGAACGGGCCGTGGGCTTGTTACCACGGGCCCAACATATATAATGTGCAACTAGCTTAGAAAAATAGTTAGTTGTCTCATTTAGCTTTCAGTATTGTAACGATTATTCTCTGATCAAATAACTAAGTGGGCAGCCTTTGTGACTAAATTCTTCGTTCATATTTCTTATTCACATAAACACGATTGTTGCACGGATCTGGATCCTACAATTGGTATCAGAGCAGACGGACGAATTGATTCTAAGGTTTGAATTCATCAAATACTGGTTAGTTTGACTTTCAATCGTCTGACTTTTCTTGAATTCTTGATATTTTTGATTCAATCGAAATCAGTTGTTTTTGCTTATTGGGTTGTGTTAGCATTATCATTCTAAGAGTTTCTGCAAAATTTCTCATCCTAATTCGTTCGTTTGATTGGTCAATTTTGCAAATCAAGTTCAAAACTTTTGGTTGTGTTCTTACTCAAAAATCCGATTTTTGCTACCAAAAAGTGTTGTTTTTGCTCTAAAATCGATTGGGTTAGTGTTGTTTTGTGCTTGGTGTTGTTTCTAATCTTTCAGGAACACATTAGAGTAACCCTAGTCGAGTTTCGATCGAATTTAGCAAAAACAGCCGACTTTTCCGGACAAAACAGCCGCGTTTTCCGGACAGATCAAGGTGTCCGGACGTTTGTGGTTCCATCCGGACAAGTCAGTCATCCGGACAAGCCAGTCATCCGGGTAAGTCAATCATCCGGGTAATTTTTTCAAATCTCAATCTTTCCGGGTAATCTAGTTCCGGACAACTCAAAGTTTCCGGAATTCGTTTTATCCGGAAATCCTTATTTACCCGGAATCATCATAGTATCCGGACACATCATTCTTTTCGGAAACTTCAAAGTACCCGGAAATTCCTTAATTTTCCGGACTCTATTGTATCCGGTAAAGTCTTGCTTATCCGGTTAATTCCATCCGGTATCTTTAGAGCATCCGGTAACCTTGGTTATCCGGACAACTCAAAATATCCAGACTCTCTAATCTATCCGGACAACTCAAGTTATCCAGACTCTTTCATTTTCCCGGACTCTTTATCCGGAAACCACCCGGATTCTATAATCCGGGAGCTGTTTTGAACCCTCATTTTTCAAAATTTTCTCGGGGCCAGCCCCCAGACCCCGCAAGGGCGTTGCCCCTTGACCCCACCCGCTAACCGGGTAGCGGGAACCCCGTGCTAAGTCGCAGGAGGGGGACTTTTAAGTATTCGTGAATCTGTGCCATCCGGATTCGTTGTTTTACCCGGACACTTTGTGATTTATTGAACTGTTCTTAATTGATCTGATTCGGACACTTCCTGATCAGACCCTTACTTGGATTCCTATCCAGTAAGATCACTCTTAGTTCATACCAGTCATAGAACCTGCGTTAGGATTCCACTATTAGTGCCTTGCGTTAGGTTTACACTTTGAATCAATCTACACGTCTGACGATCACTCCAGTGCAACTGAAGATGTCTCATGCTGAAGATTCTGATAGTGAAGTAAACGACTTCATGAAAGCCATTGCCCTCCTGACAAAGACCTTCAAGCAACAACAGTTTTACAAGAAACCAACGTCTAATGGTCAGCGCTACTCCACTTCTGCCAACAAGCGTCATGACTACAAAGACAGATACGAAGGTAAGAAGAAGGTTGATGAGCAAGATCAGACTGAAAAGAAGGACAAGACTGAGAAAGTTGACCGCAAGAAGAAAGATGAGCCCGTGAAATGCTATAATTGCGGGAAACTTGGTCACTTTGCCAAAGATTGCCGCCAGCCTACAGTGAAGAATGTCCACTACTACGAGGCCAAGCTAGCTTTAGCAAAACAAAAGGCGACTGGAGAAGCAATGTTCGCTGAGGATGATTACTGGCTGCAAAGATCTGACAATGAAGATGAAGATGAAGTTGCTAATGCTTTCATGGGATATCATTCCTCCACTGATGAGGAAACCGCAACTGCACTTGCAAATCAGGTATGTGAATCTTGTCAACCAGATTTTTTGAATGTTATGAAATCATTTTATAGTCAGGCAGAATCCTTTAAGGCCACTTCTAAAGAACAAAAGCTTGAAATTAAAACTCTAACAGAAAAGCTTAATGTTCAAATAAAGTTAACTGAGAAGTATAAGTCTGAAAATGCTGATTTAAAGGATAAATGCAAAATCCTTTCATTAGCACCCAAAGACTTAAGGGCCAGAATATCTGAACTTCAGCGTCAGCTTGATCAGTGCTTGAATGAGAAAGAAGACATTATTTATCAATGTTCTTCCCTTCAAGTTCAACACAAGGAGTATGTGGCTAAAATCCTAAACCTTGAAACCAAACTCCACCAAAGGGGACAAACAGATCAAACCATTTTCCTGAACAAACCCAAAGAGTTCACATATTTTAACAAAGAGTGGGGAATCGGATATGATAATCCCCACTATTTGAAAAAGGGAAGATGGCATGTACCCATTCTGTATGACTTTGCCTGCTATGGTTTATCTACAAAGTACCCGGAGTATAAAATCAAGTGGACTGGTCCTCTAGAACCTGAAAAGGAGGAGGAAACAGAGGAATATAAGCGCACACACAAACGAGGAATACAACTTCCATTTTGTTATGAGCCTTTAAATTATTCTTATCAGAAAAATCCAAAGAAGTACCTCTCGAATGACTACTTCGACCCCTACAAAGTGCCAACACCCAAGGATTCCTCCAAGAAGGATGAGGATGTAGCACCAGCAACCAAGACTGAGACGGATGAGTTTAAACTCTATGTTCCCCCTCTCATCTTGGAAGCAAAGATAGTAGAGTTGGAGGAGTTATTGGAAAGAGAACGGTTGGTTTTTCAAAATGAGAAGAACGATTTAAACAAAGCTCTTGAGAAACTCAAAGTTGAGATAACCGATGGTATGACAAGTGAAGCAAAGGAAAATTTTCTGTGGGAAATCAATACGCTTTCATCTAAATTGTCTGAAATGACAAAAGAAAAGCAAGCTTTACTTGACAAACTTGAGAAACAACAACCGGTCAAAACCGAAGCTGTGTCTGATGAAGGACAGGAGATCCTTCGGAGTGAAATCCATCGACTTACATCACAACTGTCTGCTTTGGCAACAGAAAAGATGGAAGAATATGCGAGAAATGGTCAGCTTCAAGAGCAAATTGACCAACTCCAATCTGAAAAGGAGATTTCACCGAACCTTCCTCAAATTCATCCGACAAGTCTTCGTGCAAAGCTTACTTAGGCAAGATTTCTAGTTTACAAACCGGTCAAGATTCTCAAGACGAGAGTGTTTTAAGGAATTTGAACTCTGATTTTTTCTTAGCTTCCGCACCAAATTCCCCAAAGCACACAAGCACAAAGTGTTCCTCGCCTTCCTCGACCGATCCAAGTCCAGTAATTCCGGATGTCGATTTTTCCAAATACATGAACTCCGAAGGTAATTCTGATAGAGAGTTTGAGTCGTTCCCTTTCGACAAACCTCTTCCAAGTCATTCTGACTTTTTGTCTCCAGTGGTTAATCGTCCGGTCAATTTTCAAAAGGGCGACTGTTCTCAATCCAAGACTCCGGCTGTGATCAAGATTCTTAAAAATGCTTCAAATTCTCAAAAACAATCACAGCCGAAGCAAAAGACCGGTCAACCACCTGCTAAAAATCATACTCCTTCGAAAGTCACTGACCGCACTGTCCCTGTTGGTTCTGATAAAACCGGTCGCGCTAAACCAGACAAACCAAAGTGGCCAGCCAAGGAATCTGTCAAGGATGATGCATCAAAGTCGTTCAATTCCGTCTTTCATCCTAGGAAGAACAAAAACGACTGTGCCTGGAATCATAGGAATAATTTTGTTCATAGAGATGTTAATTTTCCGATGAAAATTTATTCCATTCAGCAATTGATTCAATTATCACACGATCGTTTGTGTTGTTCTAGTTGTGGTTGGAATGACTTTGATGACATTAACAATAATGATTGGTTTGGGTCATATCACATGTATAATCATACACCCAAACACAGACCCCGTAAGAACAAAAAGAAGTCCAAATCCAAACGGGGTCCCCAATCAGAGGTGAAACCAAAGGAAGTGAGGAAACCTAATTCCAAACAGGTTCCTCCTACTGAGGCAAAACCAACACCCAAGAGGCAACCTGCTTCAAAACAGGTTCCTCCGAAAGGTGTAAAACCTAACCCTCCGGGACCCAGGCAGATCTGGGTACCCAAAGTCCGCTAAATTTGTTTTGCAGGACGGTCATGTGTGATTCTCAGACTCTGGATGCTCCACACACATGACCGCAAGGAGGGAGCTGCTCACGATTTACAAGGAACAATATTAAGAAGACGTGAGGTTTGTCTATACCTGTGCTTTAACAAGTTGCTCATGTGTTTAGGGGGAGCATGATCAGCCATCAGGTAAGTATACTCTACTGTTGAGGGGGAGCGTCACACACACTTTTTCCTTAAATATGTTAAAAGTTTTTTAGTGTGTGGATACTCCCGTGTGCACTTCACTCTACGCGCACATTCTGAGGGGGAGCAAAGCTATCCCCATGCTCAGTTTGAGGGGGAGAGAGAGAAGGCTCAATTTTAAATCTACATAGTCCTATTTCTGCAAAATCAACAAGGACATGAAAAGTTTTTTTTTTAAAATCCAGAGTTTCCGGAAAGGTATCCGGAAACCAAATCTGTCCGGATGAGCTTCCGGACCGGGTCCCTATCCGGAAAAATACAACTCGTCCGGAATCCTCAACATTATCCGGAATCTATCATGCCATCCGGAAACTGTTGCTGTCAGGACACCTTTTGTCCGGATACAATGGTTTGTCCGGAAACTATTGTTTTCCAACATGTTGTCCGGACACCCCCTATTCCGTCTATTCAGTACCTGGTTTCCTATTGCCAGTCCTCAATCTGTCTCAGATTGATCCATTCACAGCAAAGGTACGCGCTGATACTTGTTAATCCGTCTTGTTTACTAACCTTGGGTCCTTTTACAGATATTCCATGGCGGATCAACAACCTCAATCCGAGGGGAAGAATCACACTGTTTTTTCTTAAAAGTCTAAATATTCTTCTTATGTTGATATCACTCTCACTCTGAGGGGGAGCAAGTCAATCCCCATGTATGTTTTGAGGGGGAGCAGGATAATATCCGCACTATGCATATGCCTGAAACCCTACCTGTGATAGCATATAGACGAGAGTTAGGGAATCCCATGGTCCAGCCAGAGCCGGAGGGACCTTCCACGGGACATAGAACATGTAAGAAGGAGGGAGTTAAGGTCGAAAGCGCACCAAGAAAGATCGAGCCGTAAAGATAACGAGGCTCAAGAGCTACCCACACCGAGTGTTATCCGGGTTGCCACATCTGCTATCTCGTCTCATCCGTTGGGACGGGGTATTGAAGAAGCCTCCGTGGACCCAGCGGAGCAATTGCACACCCCCCATAGCCACTCATCCGTCTCAAAACAGACGGATGTTTCAATATTACACGGGGAACAAGCACAACTTCCACCGGTCTCTCATTCGGAGAGTGCTGGTGTTGAAATAAGAGACCAACAGCCCCCGGTCTCGACTTCTTTGCGTGCACCATCGAGTCTATAGCCTATTGTTACTGATCATTCTTCGCCTAGGACACTTGATGAGGAACAACACCACGTCGCGGCTCTTAGTGACCCGACCAGAATGTCTATAGTGTCTCCGACTGCCGGAACACGAGGATTGGACGGAAATCCTACCACAGTCATCATCATGCCAGCTGTGAACGTAGGTGGCTCTACCCCAGTGGTAGATGCCTCAACGGGTCCTCTAAGTGAGCCCGAAGTTACGTTACCCGACTTTGTGTCAGCAGGGTCTCTGGACAGCACCCTTGAGGCTGTCCGACAGGTTATGGAGCACCAAATGCAGGAACATGTAGCCGCTGAGATTGCCAAAGCGATGCATGCTTTCAAAGGAAAGGGCCCTCTCGTCAGCACTGAATCTGTCTCCGTGCACCCACCGCCTCAACCGCAACCTACTTACTCGGTGGATACTCTAAAGACGATGCTCTTAGCCCAGCTGCTCCAGGAATCCGGCACTGCCGCATCTGCTGAAGCAGACCTGATCTCCGTTCTATGATCCCAGGTCACTGCTCCTACTTCGTCCATCACATCACGCCCTGACGCCATTGACTCGACCCTCAACGACTACAACAAAGCGCTTGCCACGCTGTCTGAGAGGGTCCGCTCACTCGAAGACACTTGTAAGAGTCAAGCCGGCGGTCTCAAACGTAGGCACGATGACCAAGAGGATCCTGATCACCGTGAGGGGGAGAAGCGACAACGTCTAACCGAGACCGCCTCCCTGCTCCACACTGAAGGTACATCTGCGGTTCATCAGGAACCTCCAACTGCGGCAACTACAACAGACGAACCAGAAGCCGAATTGCCTCTAGCCCAGATGGTCATCGATATGGACATCTCAGATGAAGAAGACCCGACGTTTGAAAAGCCCGAGGGTTCAACACAGGAACTGGTCGAATTTGACTCGTCAGACAGACCGATACTGGACATGATAGATCCAGCGTGTGAGACCAACCCGGAGACCGAAGATGCATGGTACGAAAAAGCTGCCAGTGCCGTAAATCTCCAGGTAAACTTGGTCTTTCCCACTGATGAGGACGACAATGTTGATTATGATCAGTTCCTGCTCCAAAATCTATATGGAGCACCCCCCGTTCACTATGCTCAACCCGCCAGAACATCATCAACAAGACCCGAGTCTACTTCTGCCGATCAACCGACAACTACTCCTCCAACGACAGCTTCTGATCTTCCTCCCCTTCCTCAACAACAACATAACCGTTGGGAGAAGATCAAGGTACTTATCCCTCATCTGGAGGAATCTTTGAAAAAGTTGTTCGTCCACAAACTTCGCCCGATCGAGCCAACCTTTTGCCTTGGTATTTACAACCTCGACCCTGAATACCAACGGCGTTACATTCTTGCAATGCAGCGGTGTCTACCAGTCAGTCAAGTCAGAACAAAGCATCAAATCACTGAGGTTCTTAACATCCATTCACGCCGCATCATGAGGATCGTCTATCCAGTCTTCACCGTTCGCCGCGAAGATGGTAATGAATGGAGATTCTCTGAAGCTGATTTCAAGAACCTCCGACCGCTCGACTTTCTGGTATTACTGAAAGACTTACGTTCAAGAACCATTCGACCGCTGGAGATTACAAAGGCACTCGAAGCCGTTCGTCGACACCTGGTCCGTACTATCATGATGTCATACTTAACGGATTTTCAAATGGCTGTCGAGAACATGGCTAAGAAGGTAAATCTGATAAAACCAAATCTGAAGGCTCCTGAGCTGAAGATGTATCCCGAGAACTCTTTACTGCTACAACCTGAATTCGGGATAGTCTACAACAACGAACAGAACGAAAAGAAGTTTCTGCGTTTCAGTCAGGTAGACAGATTTTGTGACGGCACGCTTCTAAAGATCAGAGATGCTCTTCGAAAAATTATTCAGCACGAGTCTGAGAATCCGAAGCATTCGTATGTCCCGAATCCAAACGAAACAACTGCTCGGGAAGCTTTGGAAATGATTGAAGACCGCATCGACTATCGCCGTGCAATCAGATTTTTTGAGGTTCACTTCGCTTTGCGCAAACGATATGTATTCAACTGGCAAGAGCTAGAGCGCGAACTCGAACTTCAAATCAAAGGGGGAGATTGTTAGGGCAGGTTTTATATGTTGATTTAAAGTTCAAGGGTGTAATTTGTATTTCCTTAATCTTAGTCCATAGTGAACGGGCCGTGGGCTTGTTACCACGGGCCCAGCATATATAATGTGCAACTAGCTTAGAAAAATAGTTAGTTGTCTCATTTAGCTTTCAGTATTGTAACGATTATTCTCTGATCAAATAACTAAGTGGGCAGCCTTTGTGACTAAATTCTTCGTTCATATTTCTTATTCACATAAACACGATTGTTGCACGGATCTGGATCCTACATTAGAAGAACCGGAAATAGATTTGGTGGTCAAAGAAACATGGAGCAAAGTAGTAACTGCAAGAAAACCGGATGGGATTTTCAAAGATAAGTTGAAGAATGTAAAGTTAGCTTTAAAAAGACGGAGTTCTGAAAAGTTTGGGAAGTTAGAAGATGATATCGCAAGGAACAAGGAAGAGGTAAGTAGACTGGAAGCCGAAGCCGTAACGAGACAATTGAGTATCAGTGAAAAAGACCGTTGGATCGAATGTTGAAAGAATTGGATGGATGGAGAGCGCAAGAAAGTGGAGATGGCTAGTCAAAAAGCGAAAATCAAGTGGGCCAAGGAGGGAGACGAGAACTCCAATTTTTTTCATGCAGTAATAAGGAAGAGGGTAAGAGTTAATGGAATCCGTGGTTTGAACGTAAACTCGAGATGGACGGAGGAACCCGAGGAAATAAAAGAAGCAGTATTCCAATTTTTTAAAAATAAATTTGCTGATCAAAAAGTCGACGGGCCAAGTCTAAGAAGAGACAAATTCAAAAGACTGTCGACAATAGAAGCCGAAAGCCTTGAAAGGCCGTTTACGGAGGAAGAAGTGAAAGAGGCGGAAGCAAAAAATCGCCGGGTCCGGATGGCATAACCTTTACATTTATAAAAAGGTTATAGGATGTTATAAAAGGAGAACTTATGTCGGCTCTGGCGTATTTTTGGGAAGTAGGCGAAATAAGTAGGGGTTGTAACGCTTCCTTCTTGACGTTAATTCCCAAGAATCCCAATCCGATTGGTTTTAACGAGTTTAGACCAGTTAGTCTTATTGGCGCTTACTACAAGATCCTTGCAAAAGTGTTGGCGGAGAGAATTAAAAAAGTTATGGGAAGAATCATTGGAGAAACACAATCGGCATTTCTAAAAGGTAGACTCATTTTGGATGGAGTACTTGTTGCAAACGAGGTAGTGGATGATATTCGACGATAAAAAAAAGAAAGGAATGGTATTCAAGGTCGATTTCGAAAAGGCATACGATAGTGTCGAGTGGGGATTCTTGTTGGACATCTTAAGAGCAATGGGCTTCGGATCTAGATGGTGCGAATGGGTTAAGGCATGTTTACAATCAGCTTCGGTGTTGATTTTGGTAAATGGCGCACCGACAAAGGAGTTCAAGATGACGAGAGGACTACGGCAAGGTGATCCGCTTGCGCCGTTCCTTTTCTTGGCGGTTGCGGAAGGTCTGAATATCATGCTGTTGGAAGCTCGGGAAAATGGTTTGTTTAAAGGTATAAAGGTTGGGAAGAACGAGGTTGCGGTGACTCATCTCCAATACGCAGACGATGTGATTTTCTTCGGAAGATGGAGTCCGTCAAATATAAAAAACTTAACAAGGATTTTACACCGCTTCTACGAGGTCTCGGGTCTAAAGATCAACATGACAAAAAGTAAGCTTTTTGGGGTGGGCGCACGCGAGGAGGAGGTATAAAGAATGGCGAGAGGATTGGGTTGTGGCTCGGGGCTCCTGCCTTTTACGTATCTTGGGTTACCGGTAGGAGCAAAAATGGCAAGAATCCAGAATTGGAAGGTGGTCATCGAAAATGTGAAGAATAAATTGGCCGATTGGAAAGCTAAACTCATTTCTTTCGGAGGAAAATTAACGTTGGTTAAATCGGTTCTTGGGTCCTTATCCTTGTATTTTTTTCTCTCTTTTTAAAGCCGCGAGTGGAGTGATTCGCGAGTTAGAGCGGGTGAGAAGTACGTTTTTTCGGGGAGGGGGGAAAGGGGTCAAGTCCAAGAGGGGCGTGTCTTGGGTGAAATGGGAAAGTGTGGTGAGAGACCATAAATTTGGAGGGTTAAACGTGGGAAGCCTTCAAAGGTCCAATTGGGCTTTGTTGAGTAAGTGGTGGTGGCGGTTCGGGCTAGAAAAGGAAGCTTTGTGGGTTAATGTGGTCAAAAGTATACACGGTGTCGAGGGGGGGGGGGGGGGGGGGGGGGGCTAAAGGGAGAGGGGGGGTAGTTCGATCGGAAAATCATCGTTTTGGTCTAATATAGTTAAATTAGGACAAGTCTTGGACAAAGTAGGTATAGGGTTCACAAACTCTTTTGGGATAGAAGTGGGTATCGGTAACGAAACGAGGCTATGGAAGGATAGATGGCTAGGAGGGATGGAGTTGGAAAAGTCGTTCAATAGGCTATTCCAACTTGAAACCAACAAGGATGTCAAAATCTCCGATAGGAGGAGTTGGGTTGGGAACGAGTGGGTTTGGTGTTGAGAGTTGAGGAGGGAGCCACGAGGGAGAGAATCAGGTGAGTTGGGGGATCTTATGGGTGCCCTTCAAGGCTGGAAACCGGCTGTGGACAGGAAGGATCGGGCGAAATGGGATTTGGGGGAGGAAGGTGTGTTCTCCATGCAGAAATTAAAAGCTTTAATCGAAGAGAAAGAGGCGAGAAGGGGTAGTATGCAGGAGGAAACGTGGTGGTCTAAAGCGATTCCGAAAAAGGTTGGAATTTTTGTGTGGCGAGTGAGACTAGGACGCGTTCCGTGCAGAGAGGTTATAGATAAGTTGGGGATAGACATCCCATCCGTTTTATGTCCTAGGTGCGAGAAGGAGGTGGAGACTATTGATCATGCGTTGATCTCGTGTGTAGAAGTTCACAGGATTTGGCGAGAGGTGTTCAGATGGTGGAGAGTCGACATGTCAAATATTGTGACTATTAATGACGTGTTAGTGCAACCAAATTCTGTAGGTACAAATGGCTTCCGTTCGAATCTATGGACAAATGCGGTTTGGTCCATTTTATATCTAATTTGGGGAAATCGAAACGATCTAGTCTTCAAAGGCGAAAAGAAGCGACTGGACGAGAGGTTCCTCGAATTTCAAAGAAAAAGTTTCGAATGGATCGAGCGAAGATGCCGGAGCAGAAAGTTGGAGTGGAAGGTATGGCTCACGGAACCGGAAAGCCTGCTGAGAGAGTATTTGACTGTGTCCAACTCGAGATGGGATCTGATCGATGGCATCAAATGAGGACTGCTGCTGCTGTGGAAAAAAAAAGCAATTCCATTCAGCTGCTGTGGGGTGCAGTTTCTGCTCGAGATGGAACCTGATCGATGGCATCAAATGAGGACTGCTGCTGCTGTGGAAAAAAGCAATTCCATTCAGCTGCTGTTTGGGTGCAGCGGCCACCATTCAGCTGCTGTTGGAGGCAGCGGCTGCGCAGTTTTATGCTGCTGCTGCTGTCCCCAATAGGATATTCTTTAGTAACTCAGTCGTGTAAGTTTGCGATTTCTTGCCCACGTAGGTTTATTCCTGGCAAACCGGCGTGAAGAAATCGCGTTCGGATTATTGTCTTTCGCTGAGGCTCGTGTGGATTTGAACAACTTTCTGTAACTTGGTGGTGTGGTTTTAATAAAATCTGTCTTTGCTCTTAAAAAAAACGTTACCTGAGGAATTTTTTGTCACTTTCTTCCAATTATACCCTAGTATTATTAATGTCTATTTATTATTAATAATTCTAAAAATATTAGGAGAGAATGATTAGGAGAAATGATGTGTGTAGGTAGTGAGGCAAAAGTGGTTCTTAGGCCATGCGTAGCGCCCTCGGGTAGGGTAGCGGGTTCGACCGAGGTGGCACATCGGGTACGGGGGGTTTCATCGGGTAGGGGTACCCGGGGGGAGGGGGGGTTAGGGAGCTCGGGTAAGGGGAGTGGGTTCATGAACCCGATCAACCCGTTGCAATTTTATTTATTTATTTATTTTTTAAATATTTTTGAAACAATACTGTAATAACCCAAAATATTGTAGCATGTTTTTAAAATGAAAGTTAGGGATTGTAGTTGAATATTGCACAAAGTATGGGGGTAAAATGTAGAAATTAGGAAATCAATTCCCTTTTCTTTTGTGAAGAGCCGACCTTGCTACTGGATGAAAGAAAAAGCATTTTAGTTTTTTTTAGGGTTTTGTGGGGGAGGGGCGCTGTCATCAAGATAGACAAAAAAAAAGAGAGAAAGAGGTGATGGTCTCGTGGGTGTCTTGTGTGTGTCTGGTGTGTGTGCAGCCGGAGGGAGAGAGACGACAGAGAGAGAGACTGCGGCGAGAGAGAAGGAGTCGAGAGTGAGAGAGAGACAACCGGAGAGAGAGAGAGAGAGAGAGATACAGCCAGAAAAAGAGAGAGATGTCGACGAGAAGAGGGAGACGACGGGGGAGAGAGAGAGAGACGACGAGGAGAGAGAGATGTCGAGGGAAGAAGCAGCGGCGGTGGTGGCTGCCGGAGGAGGTCGCCGGCAGTGGTGGCTGCCGGAGGTGGTCGCCGGAGGTGGTGGATGAGTGGCTGTTGCTGCTTCATGAGATTGGGAGGAGGAGAAGAGCAGTTCTGATCAAATTAGGTATATAATCTAATCCATTTTCTCTTTAGTTTTCGTTTGTGATGTTTAGGATGTAATTGTGGGACTCTAAATGATAATTAAGTGGGTTGTTAATTTATAGAAAGCAATCGTTTATCTAAACCTTGTTAGATTAAAAAGGTAGTTGAAAATGGGATTATGTAAGAGTATGTGTTTAAGGCTTAAAACCTCATAAAATGGAATGTTTAGGAATATTTGATTGTTAGAAACATTTTATAAATCAAATGTTGTTGTGGGTCCTTGGTTAGGGAATAACTTGTATCAATTAATAAAATTAGAATTTGCGTCGAAATTGCGTAGAATTGGAATAATGACGAAGAATGTGGGTTTTGTTTTGAACCGTGTGTATCGAAAATCGGTATGTTCCGGGAGTTGACCCGTAACTCAAGTTTGGGCCGAATTGGTAGTTTGGGCCGGATTGGTGTTGGGCTTTATTATTGTTTTGGGCTTAATTGATTATTAAAGTCTATAATTAATTAAAAGGGGCCTAGTACGTAATCGATAGTCCATTTATTAAATTTGGTCATATTATTATTAACGTGATCCGGTTTTGTTATCTAGAATCAAATGTTATAATTTTATGTTGAGATCCTAGAGCCGGGTAAATTAATGGATCCGGTATAGTGTGTCAATTGGATGGGTGAACAAAGACCATTAATTATGATTTTTGGACTAGAAGGTAATCTACCAATTTAGATAAGTTAGGGTTAAGTTCGGGGTTTAACTCGAGTAATAAGTGAACGGATTATGACGTACGTTATTAATATAATAGGCGTTCCACCTAGAGATCGGAAGTGTAAGTGGGGAGCTTTGGAGCAAGCAAGTCAGGTGAGTTTTCTAAACTAAAATGTGTGGCTTTTAAAGTGTTTTCAAAATGCGTTATGAATGTTGAGAATTACCATGCTTTATTATTATGCTTTAATTGCATGACAGTTGTTTAAAGTTTTATGTAGAATGTATGCATACATCAAGGAGACGTAAACTGGCAAATACGGGAGAGTCGTTCCGCCAGCTCTCGTGCGGGAAGGGAGGTCCCTATATGCCAGGAGCGAGGCTCCGCAAGGCAGCATGAGGCTGACTCGTTGTCACCTTCGGGTGGCTTCAGGGTGTCAGATTACGAGGAGGCGGACTTTAGTCCGTATACGATTTATTTACTGTGTTGAGTATAAATGTTTTATGCTGAAAAGATGAACTGTATTTAAATGCTTTGATAACTGTTAGGAGGGACTCACTAGACCTCAAGGTCTAACCCTCGCATTTTCAAATAAAACCCTTTTCAGGTAAGCAGGTACAGAAAGGCTCTAGCACGTAAGCAGGGCGTTAGCAAGAGAAAGATGGATAGTGTAGCGACACTATAGCTTTTCTTAGTTTACTTCTCAGTTGTGTAGGTTGTTTCCGCCAACCATTTTTGGATATTATGTAAGAAATTTTAGAGATGCGATTTTGGGATATTTATTTTATATGAAATGTATTGTTTAAAATTGTTGGGTTGTTACAGTTGGTATCAGAGCCATAGTTTAAGAGATTTAGGTGACCGGACGGGCCTAAACTTAAACTTTGGGGTAGAATTCACAACTGAGAATCAGGAAATGCGTTAGGATGGCACAATTATAGAATAGGACTAATAGGGTACTGAGGACTGTCATGTAAGGTAAGTTTGAGATTCCACCTGGCCAGTGTTATAGCGAACTTACAGGTGCATGTATGTGCTTAACCTACCTTATTAACCTACCCAGTGTTTATGTCGTGTTTCAGTACGTTAGAATATCAACGAGATCTCTAAGGTGTAGACGGAGACCCCTTGTTGGGGAAGTTTCATGGGAAATTATTATGAAGTGAATAATGTATACATTGTAGAGGCGAAGTGTGTTTAGAATGTTATGAATCGTATAGAGATGGATCTTCGTGGGTTCGAAGAGATAAAATAATTGATTTTGAGTAAGACTCTTGTTCTAGAAAGTCCCAGTTCTAGAAATAGTGGGATGAGATCAGTTAGAATGATAAGGAATATCGGTGTTGAAATTTTGAGCGTATCAATAGAACCCTGACTTCTTAGTCGAGCTTTTCAATGGCAGTGTAAATGAAATAAGATACTTATTGTGAGATGAAAGCATGTAGAAGTAGAAAATGAGATAGTGATTAAAACGAAACAGTGTGAAAGGGATTGAGTAAGTGGAATGTGGAAAGTGTGTTTAGCAAGTTGTTGCGTGACCAAGAGGGCGATCGTTGGTCGTAGGTAGAATGTCAAGGATAAGCTAAGCGAGTAAAGCAGTTGACCTTGTTAGAGTGAGTAGCCTTCAAATGCAAGTAGAGTCTCATGCATGGTGTCCTTTTATGTAACATGAAATTTTCACGATTTAAGTTAAACGTGTAAAGATAAATTTTGATCGAAAATGAGTCAGAATGTGCACGCGTATGTTTAAAGAAAAAGGTGATTTCATTTACATGGCACCATGAAGTTTCGAGTTTTATAATTTGTAAAGTATTTCACTCTTTTCGTGATGAGCTAAATTATTGCAAAAGTCAAGAAAACGATTGAATGCAAAACTTTTATAACCAAAGTGAGTAATGACATGTCGGAGTTAGTTATGAGTACGAAAACCGACTGGTTTACTTTGTGTCGGAAATTTCTTTCAGGATGTGGTCGTATGAAAAGATGTTCACTTAATATATTTCCGCCATAACGACATATTTTGGGTGGAGTGAGATTAAGTTTATGGAAAGTTGCGAGCGAACGATACTCGAGATCGTTGTGCAGGGCATTAAATTTTAAAGAGTGATGAGGGCATGTGTACCCAAGATGTTTTCAAGTGTTATTTATTTAAAATGATGAAATGTACGAAATGATTTATTTATTACGTGTGTCATGCATGAAGGCTATAAACTCACTAGGTCATCGAGTGTTTCATTTTAAAGCTAAGGGAGAACTCCGAGAGTGGAGAGTTGATGGTCAAATCAGGAGAGGACGTTGTAGTATCGGGATGGGTGTTCCGTCAGTAGTGGATTATAGTATCGGACTTAGGAGGGTTCGCACCCTTGTTCGGTAACTAGAAGTACGGTTGTCAAGGGACGGTTGTGTTCGGAGGGAGGGCTTGAAGTCTTCAAGGTGATGATTTTAGCGACTTGTTAAGAATAGTGTGGTAAGGAAGAATGAAATGTATGTGGTGTAGGAATGTGAGTCTCGAGGTGAACTTATAACGGTAATGTTACCTGAGTAGGTTACGAAAGGAGGGAGGCGGATCATGAAGATGATTCAATATGTTGGTAGGAGTAAGTTCCGTAAGGGAACCAGGTTTAAGAATAAGTTAAGAAAGTAGATACAGAATTGTCAGTTGATGTAGAAGTCGACGGATGTGTACGTTGGCCGAGGCCGAAGACTTGAATTAGAAAGTTGAGAGTTGATAGAACACCTTGTAGGGGTTCTAAGGGGACGAGAAGTTATTGTTTGATTAAGCATTCTATTTACGAAGAATGGAGGGATTCGTAGAATGATGAGGTATGTAGCACAAGCGAAGCGAGGGTGTAGATCTTACCGATCGGTGAGGAGTTGTGCCCTGTTTTGTAAGGGCTCGGATCGTGAAGAGCTAGTTAGAATGTTTGTGTGTGAGTTAATTGAGAACTCGTGAGTTATAGTTCAACAAGTTGGGAAAGGACTACGTAGTGGGATAGACTCGATTGTAGTATACGTGAGAGTATGAAGGAAAGCGTGGTTGTGTATGAATGACCATGAGAGATTTGGTTTGCAGTGCGATGTTATGGGTGGGGGATGTACAGTTATGCAATGGCATTAATCGCCAAGGTAAATGTACCAACTAGTGTCGTAGTGATGTAATGATAGAGAGGAAGAAAGCATCAAATAGAAGCATCTTGGGGGTTTCGTGTGAGATGAATGATTATTAAACAGAATGTTGGAGCACGTAGGTGTAAGTTGACGTTGTGGTATGTTTATGTTCGGGATGAAATGACAGAGTGATGGAGGGTAGTTACCCAATTGAGAAATCAAGTGTTATGATTGTAAGAGTCGCTTAGTAAGCATGTTTTGGAATCATTGGAGGTTTAAAGGTAGATAAGTGATGAGTTAGCCAACAGGTGTTATAGTAAATGCTAAATCTCTAAAGAGCATGATTCGTTCTTATGTGTAAGGGAATGATCCTAGAAGGAAACAGTTGGAAGTTTGGTTATGTTTAAAGAATGACATGATGATGTTGATTATGAGTCGGAATGGGAGCATGATTGTTGGGTCATCAAGATTTGAAGATGACCTCATGATCTCCTTTTATACTTTGAAAAACATTTTATACTTAGAGAAATTTTGGATGCATGGTTCTTTGTAATGGCTTGTACAAGATATCAAATGTTTGGTGAAGTCAAAGATCAACCAAAGTCAAGATTAAAGATTCTCTCATTGTGGAAGTGAAAGATCTTTTCTCAAACATACAAGTCATTGTTCACCGAAATTGTTCTCACAATTTCGGTGGTATCTCCACCGAAACTTCTCTCTATTTCGGCCAAGTCTCAAAGAAGCTTTTCCCAAAGATGATGTCATATATCTCAAAGATGATGTCACATATCTCAAAGATGTGTCACATATCCCAAATGACATTTCGGTGGGACCTCAAAGAAGCTTCAAAGATGTTTTCTCCAAAGATGTGTCACATATCCCAAGTTTCCATCGGTGGTGCTTTTCTTGAAAGAAAATCTGAGAAGCAAAAGGAGACAAAAGTGAGAGACATAATAAGACAAAATGAGAAGCAAATTCATTTTGTCTTGGAAGAAATCTTACAACCTTTCTTCGGTGGTGCATTTGTTGAAAGAGATTTTGAGAAGCAAAAGAAGACAAAAATGAGAGACATAAGAAGACAAATTGAGAAGATATTTTCTACATGGATAAAGTGACCTTCTGTCTTATTATCCATTTCCATGCAAAGCTCTTTTCTCATGCATGTACCTTGTAAAAGGTGACAAGGACTTCACAACTTTCCAGAAGTCAACATCCTCAGCAAGTGTGAAGATGACAAGTGTCCCAAGCATTCAATGCTTGCACACTCCTTGTCACTATAAAAGGAAGAGCTCTCCATACAGAAAGAAACACATCTTGAGAGACTTTGAAGATTACTGTGAGCTCTTGATATTCTACGCAAACTGGAAGAATTCTCTAAGTGCAAGAATTTCCAGTTTGCTTGAAAAACTTTATAGCTTTGTTCTAAGTGTTCTTAGTTATTTTGTTGTATACTTTGTGTAAGATTGTTAGAATAGTTTATCTGTTCTTTTCCGCAACAGTCTTAAGTTTTCTATGTGTAATTCTTGTTGAAAGATTTTCAATAAAAAGAATTAAAATTGTGAAAATTTTGAGTATTGTATTCAACCCCCCCTTCTACAATACTTGTTATAGCCATCTGGGACTAACAAGTGGTATCAGAGCAGAAAGTTTAATCCCATAAACTTGATCTGCGATGGCTGCCTCCTCTTCTTCAACTATTGAAAACTCTTTTCAAAATAACTTTTCTGAAAATGGCTCCATTTCAAAACCTCCTAAGTTCAATGCTAACAACTTCTCTTTGTGGAAAAGCCGCATGATGCTGTTCATGGAAGGAGTGGATACTAGATATCCAACCATTCTCCAAGAGGGACCCTTTATCCCCAGAGTTTGGGCTCGCTATGAAACGCAGAGGCCGGGTAAAGAAACCATGGAAAAAGATGATTCTGATGATTCGTCTGATGAAGAAAAATCTGCTGCTACTGGTCGTTACATTCTTAAAAATCCTAAGAAATATACTGATGAGGAAAAACGACTTGTGTCTCTTGATTCTAAAGTTAGAACTATCATTGCTCTCTCTCTTCCTGATGAAGTGTACCACTCTCTGGTAAATCTCTCTACTGCCAAAGAGATGTGGTCCACTCTGTGTGTTTTGTACGAAGGTACAAATGAAGTTAAAAAGAGCAGAAAAATTGGTTTTGTTAGAAAATATGAACTCTTTTCTTATGAGAAAGGAGAATCTCTCTCCAACTACTATAATCGCTTTAACAGTCTTCTTAATGACTTAAAGCTGTTAGGTAGAGTGTATGACAATGAGGAAGTCCTGTGCAAATTTATGGACTGTCTTCCTGATTTTTGGGAAAATATCTGTACTTGTATAAAGACAACCAAGGATCTTGATCATATGCCTCTTACTGTTCGTTATGGTACTCTTTTCAACTATGAGCAGACGAAACTGCAAAAGTTTATAAAGAACTCTTCTCTAGCTCTCCTGAGTGACTCTTCCAAAAAGACTAAGTGTTTTCCAAAAATCACCTACCCATCTGACTCTGACCATAATAGTCAAGAAGATCCCAATGATCATTCAGAAGCATATCTTAGTGATGCTAAGGATGAATGTGAGGAAACTTCAGCTGATAAATTATCTGATGAAATGGCCATGTTGGATGGGCACTCTAAATCCAAATCTCATCTCTCTTCTGGAAAATCTAAGTTCGATAGAAATTCATCCTCTTCTCTCTCCAAACACTCTCCTTTGGATAAATCTAATGAGGAATGTTTTAACTATGGTAAAAAGGGTCATTTTGCTTCTGAGTGTAAAAGTAGAAACCTTGAAAGACTTAGAAGTGCTTCCCACCGATTTTCCAAAAATTTCAGCCAATCTTCCTCTTCTGCAAATTTTGACCGGGCTGAAAGATACAAGGAGAAATACAAGAGAGAAAAGGAAAGAAATGAAAGACTTGTCAGAAGAGGAAAGGGTCTGCCTGCTAAATCTTATGATTTGGCAGATGAACCCACATCTGAAAGCGAATGACTCCTCAACTGCTCTTGTATCAGCTAAGTGCTTCTTCTACTCTTCACTGGTACATACTATGTGTTTTATCTATCTTTTATGAATTCTCTTATTTCAAACTCTTTTGCTATGTGTTCATAATTTCTGCCATCACATCTGAAAACATAAATTTTGGAAATTTTATTTGGCTAGTCTCTGGGTGTTGTTTCTGTCTTAAAAGGAAATCCTCCAAAATTTTTCCAAAAATAACTTTATGACTTCTCATACCGATTTTCTTCTTAAATCTGTGAGTTTCAAAATGTCCAATTCAAAAGAAAGGATTTATGTACTCCCAATTTTTGAAATATGAATTCTATGTGATGCACCCCCATTCTTTGTTATCTCTTCAAAATCTTTGAGCAAAAGTTAGGAAAAATGTCAAGTTTCTAAAAGGAACTCTCTTTATAGAAAATGCTATATCTGTGGTGATATTTCTCATTTTGCCAAAGACTGTGTGAAATAAAGAATTATTCTGAGTGATGTAAATTCTTTTCATTCTTTTTCTTCTAACCCAAAAGGACCCACCTTCAAAATGGGTACCTGGAAATTAAATTCTTTGTGATTGCAGATTTTGAGCTGGGCAGATGGATCTATGTGAACAAGTGAGAAAGTTGACAAAACCTTAGAATTCTTTACTCTCATGACATCATAAGCATGTTGATGTCATTCTCATGACATCACCATCTCCAATCTCTTAAAATTCCATTTCTTTTCTAAACCTCACCACCGAAATTTTCCTTAACCACCAAACCAAAACCATATCCCACCATACTTTACTTCCCATCATATGTTTTGCCTCCTCGATCGGTGGTACCCCTCAAATTCGGTGGAACCCTTCAAATTCGGTGGTGAAACCCTTCTAAATTCGGTACAATCCTTCAAACTCCTCGGTGGAATCCTCACACCGATCCACCACCGAGTCTACACCGACCCACACCGATTCCACACCGAATCTCCACCGATCCACCACCTCAAATCCCTCCACCGATCCACCACCTCAAATCCCTCCACCAATCCACCCACTACAAACTCTTCTACAGATGTCACCCCAAATCCTCAAACTCAATCTTTTTGGGTCATCAAATTGGAAGATGAAATTCCAATCTTTTCTTCACTTTGAAGATTTTCTCCATAATGTCTTAGAAGTTTTACTACTGATTTTCCACCGAAAATCCTACCGAAAATAGCCAATTTTCGGTGGATTCTCCTTCATTTTCGGTGGAAAAGCAAAAGGTAAAAAAAAAAAAAAAAAAAAAAATCCTACCGATTTTCCACCGAAAATAGCCTATTTTCGGTGGATTTTCCTCAATTTTCGGTGGAAAGGTAAAAAAAAAAAAAAAAAAAAAAAAATCCTACCGATTTTCCACCGAAAATCCTACCGAAAATAGCCAATTTTCGGTGGATTTTCCTCAATTTTCGATGGAAAGTCAAAAAAAAAAAAAAAAAAAAAATTGTCTTGGTTCTGGCCGATCTTTTCATTTTCTCTTGGTGTTTTTCCTACGTCGGCCGCTGAGGGGGAGAATTCATCTGAGGGGGAGCAACATAAACCCTCAGTACTCATATACAGCGACCAACTTGAAAAAATGAGGAAATCAACGGACCGGTCAAGGGGGAGCACTTCAGTCCGGGCGGATCTAACTGAGGGGGAGAAACACAAAGACCGTCTGATCTAACTGAGGGGGAGCAAAACAAAGACAAAGGATGCTGATGCTAAACATGAAAAGATGCCAAGATGCAACAGTTGGGCAGAAGTATCCTAAGGCTGCTGATCAAAATGAAGAATCCTCAAGCCAGACACAAGTTTCAACTCGCCCCTCCAAAGATGCAAGTAATATTCATTCTATTTATACTGTTTATACTTCTTTCCTTTTCCTTTCGATTATTTGTACAGCTATACCTCTTTATTTTTTCTTATATGTAAATATCATATATACATACACACACAAAAAAAAAAATGGACTGTGTGAAAAAGAACCCAAAAGAGTAAAGAAGGGTCAACTTGCATTATTCACTGTCTTACTCATGTTTTTCTAAGTATGGATGTCATCATCAAATAGGGGGAGATTGTTGGGTCATCAAGATTTGAAGATGACCTCATGATCTCCTTTTATACTTTGAAAAACATTTTATACTTAGAGAAATTTTGGATGCATGGTTCTTTGTAATGGCTTGTACAAGATATCAAATGTTTGGTGAAGTCAAAGATCAACCAAAGTCAAGATTAAAGATTCTCTCATTGTGGAAGTGAAAGATCTTTTCTCAAACATACAAGTCATTGTTCACCGAAATTGTTCTCACAATTTCGGTGGTATCTCCACCGAAACTTCTCTCTATTTCGGCCAAGTCTCAAAGAAGCTTTTCCCAAAGATGATGTCATATATCTCAAAGATGATGTCACATATCTCAAAGATGTGTCACATATCCCAAATGACATTTCGGTGGGACCTCAAAGAAGCTTCAAAGATGTTTTCTCCAAAGATGTGTCACATATCCCAAGTTTCCATCGGTGGTGCTTTTCTTGAAAGAAAATCTGAGAAGCAAAAGGAGACAAAAGTGAGAGACATAATAAGACAAAATGAGAAGCAAATTCATTTTGTCTTGGAAGAAATCTTACAACCTTTCTTCGGTGGTGCATTTGTTGAAAGAGATTTTGAGAAGCAAAAGAAGACAAAAATGAGAGACATAAGAAGACAAATTGAGAAGATATTTTCTACATGGATAAAGTGACCTTCTGTCTTATTATCCATTTCCATGCAAAGCTCTTTTCTCATGCATGTACCTTGTAAAAGGTGACAAGGACTTCACAACTTTCCAGAAGTCAACATCCTCAGCAAGTGTGAAGATGACAAGTGTCCCAAGCATTCAATGCTTGCACACTCCTTGTCACTATAAAAGGAAGAGCTCTCCATACAGAAAGAAACACATCTTGAGAGACTTTGAAGATTACTGTGAGCTCTTGATATTCTACGCAAACTGGAAGAATTCTCTAAGTGCAAGAATTTCCAGTTTGCTTGAAAAACTTTATAGCTTTGTTCTAAGTGTTCTTAGTTATTTTGTTGTATACTTTGTGTAAGATTGTTAGAATAGTTTATCTGTTCTTTTCCGCAACAGTCTTAAGTTTTCTATGTGTAATTCTTGTTGAAAGATTTTCAATAAAAAGAATTAAAATTGTGAAAATTTTGAGTATTGTATTCAACCCCCCCTTCTACAATACTTGTTATAGCCATCTGGGACTAACAATGATCATTAGTTGATTTGAAACGTCATGATAGAGGTATAAGCCTTTGGTTGATGGATTAAAAATTTTATGGATTTGTTAAGTAATGACATTTATTTGTTATTACAGAATGCGTTATGGTTCTACTGAAATTCTTGCTAAGAGTTGATAAGGGAAAATCGTTATGTTAAAGTGAGGAGTTGATGATAGTATGATGGAATAAGTAATTCTCAAATTATTTTTGAAAAGTGTAAATTGTTGGGTTACTCAGGGGAGTTGTTAGCTAAGAAGTCAGTTTTGACTGACGAGTTTTGTGAATACCAGCATATCGAGATGTGATGCTAAGTTATGACATTAAGTGATCAAATATGATAACTTATGGGTGTTAGAACGAAATGAATTGCAACTAAATTGGAGTTTATCAGTTGAAATGAGTGGGTCGAGTTAAAGTTGCTTGTGATAAAGCGAAGGAGTTGTACTGTTGGTGTGGTCGTGATGGGGATAAGAATAATTGGGGAGTGGTAAGTACGGAGATGCTTACAACTTGTGTTCACATGTTATGATTTATAAGATGGAATTTCGGGAGTTCGTGGGAAAGTGTTATGGAGAATTTAAGATTTACACCGATCGTTAAGGAAATTATTTAAGGTAAATCTAAAGAAGGAAGCCGGGATGACCTTTGTTTCTACGTGTCTATCTGATCTTATGGTCGTTGTGGTTAATCGAAAGAAGGATAGAATCCGAGATTTGTGGCATTCCTGAAGTAATAGATTCGACTGAAAGATGAGAAATAAGATAATTGCATGTTTTGGGTTATGAATAGAGATTGTGAGTTAAATCAGAGTTGCGCAGCAAAGGCATGAAAGTAGATTGTTATTGTTTTGTTATTAGAAAGATTTATTTCGAGAATTGAGTTTCAAGTTTGATAACCAAGGACACCGGTTAGTGCTAGAGTGAATTCCGGGACGAAATTCCATTAAGGAGGGGAGATTGTAATAACCCAAAATATTGTAGCATGTTTTTAAAATGAAAGTTAGGGATTGTAGTTGAATATTGCACAAAGTATGGGGGTAAAATGTAGAAATTAGGAAATCAATTCCCTTTTCTTTTGTGAAGAGCCGACCTTGCTACTGGATGAAAGAAAAAGCATTTTAGTTTTTTTTAGGGTTTTGTGGGGGAGGGGCGCTGTCATCAAGATAGATAAAAAAAAAGAGAAAGAGGTGATGGTCTCGTGGGTGTCTTGTGTGTGTCTGGTGTGTGTGCAACTGGAGGGAGAGAGACGACAGAGAGAGAGACTGCGGCGAGAGAGAAGGAGTCGAGAGTGAGAGAGAGACAACCGGAGAGGGAGAGAGAGAGAGATACAGCCAGAGAAAGAGAAAGATGTCGACGAGAAGAGAGAGATGTCGACGAGAAGAGAGAGACGACGGGGGAGAGAGAGAGAGACGACGAGGAGAGAGAGAGATGTCGAGGGAAGAAGCAGCGGCGGTGGTGGCTGCCGGAGGAGGTCGCCGGCGGTGGTGGCTGCCGGAGGTGGTCGCCGGAGGTGGTGGATGAGTGGCTGTTGCTGCTTTATGAGATTGGGAGGCGGAGAAGAGCAGTTCTGATCAAATTAGGTATATAATCTAATCCATTTTCTCTTTAGTTTTCGTTTGTGATGTTTAGGATGTAATTGTGGGACTCTAAATGATAATTAAGTGGGTTGTTAATTTATAGAAAGCAATCGTTTATCTAAACCTTGTTAGATTAAAAAGGTAGTTGAAAATGGGATTATGTAAGAGTATGTGTTTAAGGCTTAAAACCTCATAAAATGGAATGTTTAGGAATATTTGATTGTTAGAAACATTTTATAAATCAAATGTTGTTGTGGGTCCTTGGTTAGGGAATAACTTGTATCAATTAATAAAATTAGAATTTGCGTCGAAATTGCGTAGAATTGGAATAATGACGAAGAATGTGGGTTTTGTTTTGAACCGTGTGTATCGAAAATCGGTATGTTCCGGGAGTTGACCCGTAACTCAAGTTTGGGCCGAATTGGTAGTTTGGGCCGGATTGGTGTTGGGCTTTATTATTGTTTTGGGCTTAATTGATTATTAAAGTCTATAATTAATTAAAAGGGGCCTAGTACGTAATCGATAGTCCATTTATTAAATTTGGTCATATTATTATTAACGTGATCCGGTTTTGTTATCTAGAATCAAATGTTATAATTTTATGTTGAGATCCTAGAGCCGGGTAAATTAATGGATCCGGTATAGTGTGTCAATTGGATGGGTGAGCAAAGACCATTAATTATGATTTTTGGACTAGAAGGTAATCTACCAATTTAGATAAGTTAGGGTTGAGTTCGGGGTTTAACTCGAGTAATAAGTGAACGGATTATGACGTACGTTATTAATATAATAGGTGTTCCACCTAGAGATCGGAAGTGTAAGTGGGGAGCTTTGGAGCAAGCAAGCCAGGTGAGTTTTCTAAACTAAAATGTGTGGCTTTTAAAGTGTTTTCAAAATGCGTTATGAATGTTGAGAATTACCATGCTTTATTATTATGCTTTAATTGCATGACAGTTGTTTAAAGTTTTATGTAGAATGTATGCATACATCAAGGAGACGTAAACTGGCAAAGACGGGAGAGTCGTTCCGCCAGCTCTCGTGCGGGAAGGGAGGTCCCTATATGCCAGGAGCGAGGCTCCGCAAGGCAGCATGAGGCTGACTCGTTGTCACCTTCGGGTGGCTTCAGGGTGTCAGATTACGAGGAGGCGGACTTTAGTCCGTATACGATTTATTTACTGTGTTGAGTATAAATGTTTTATGCTGAAAAGATGAACTGTATTTAAATGCTTTGATAACTGTTAGGAGGGACTCACTAGACCTCAAGGTCTAACCCTCGCATTTTCAAATAAAACCCTTTTCAGGTAAGCAGGTACAGAAAGGCTCTAGCAAGTAAGCAGGGCGTTAGCAAGAGAAAGATGGATAGTGTAGCGACACTATAGCTTTTCTTAGTTTACTTCTCAGTTGTGTAGGTTGTTTCCGCCAACCATTTTTGGATATTATGTAAGAAATTTTAGAGATGCGATTTTGGGATATTTATTTTATATGAAATGTATTGTTTAAAATTGTTGGGTTGTTACAAATACCGTTAATATTGTTATTATTATTGTTATTATTATTATTATTATTATTATTATTATTATTATTATTATTATTATTATTATTATTATTATTATTAATATTCTTGTTATTATTCTTATACTTGGATTTACATAAATGTAGACAGTTTTTGGAACCGAATCTCGAAGGTGTTCTATAATTCTATGGGTCGCCAAGATTATAAATCATTTCATCAACTGAACACCAAGTTCAAAGACCTCAACAAGAAAATTACGTGTTTTGCCGGCATCTACAACAACTTGGTCAATAATAGATCAAGCGGAATGAGTGACACCGACATTTTACGCCGACATTTTACAAAATGAAAAAACTTGAACTCGAACAACAAAAGTTGTATCTCGAACGAGAAAAACGATATCAACAAGACTTCGAGTTTTTCATAGCCCCGCATGATCACCTTTCGGGAGATATGAATTTTTATTTTTAATGAATGATAATGAATGATATGAATTTTCATAGCCCCGCATGATCACCTTTCGAGAGATATGTATTTTGTAATTTTTAATTTTTTAATAAATGATATGAATTTTTATTTTTATTATTTATCTTATTTTTATTTATTAAAAATATATAAATATTTTTATTTTATTAAATAATTAAATGTATAAATAAAAGAATTAAAAAAGATGAGGTGACAAGTGGGTTCATTGGGTAGTGGTACTCCACTTTTGGGTAAGGATTGGATAAGGAGGGTAGGAAAGAGAAAAGCTGATGTGGCGCTGAGGTGGCAAGTGGGTTCATTGGGTACCGGTACTCATGGCCTTAGGTGGCTTCACTAAAATAACATTAGGCTTGTAATTGTGAACCTGGTTCAAAAACACGAAAAAAAACTGAATCTGATTGATTTTGCTAAAAAAAATTGTATATTGGTGTTTTTTAGCTAGGTCCGCAATTGTGAACCTAATTTTTGCAGACCTAGTGCTATTTTGATAAAGGTCGAGATAAGTGCCTAAAAGGTTAAACTACTGGCTAATTTAATTAATTTCTCTATGATTTAATAGTTCTAAATAATCAATAGTTGATATTATTAAATAATTTCAATTAAATTAAATAATATTTTGAAATTACTATTAAAATAATTTGAAATTTATGTTAATTATAATTATTAATATTAAATAGACATTAATAATACTAGGGTATAATTGAAAGAAATTGACAAAAAAGTAATCTCCCTCTCTTTCATTTAATTTTTATTTGTTGAATGGAAATATAAATCGGGAATTAAAATGGAGTTTTAGAAAAATCCTCCAAATTTGGAGAAAAATCCACTCTCTATCATATTCTCAAGCATAAAAAAAACTCAAAAAAGCATTAACAAAACTTTATTTTTCTCAATTTTCGAGATGTTATAAAAATATCTCTTAACATATTCTTGAAAATGGAGAAAGTAAGGAGAGTTTTGATCATATTTTTCTTTTGCTTCAAAGAATTCTTCAAAATGGAGAAAAATCTTCAAATTTAAAGAACTTTTTAAAATTAAATATTGAAAAGATAATACACTTTTATTGTTTTCACTAATTAAGATAAATGTTCAAACAATGAATTCAAAGTTTATTTGTAATTTAGTTGAAATAACTAATTTATTGAATATTTTAGTAATGTAATTAATATATCAAAAATAGAAAAACTGTTAACATTAAATATATTTTTTTCAAAACTTTTAGTTTCACTATTCTTTTTTCGAGAAATAACGAAACATCCTCTTATTATTTATTACTCTAATTCTTCTCACTAGTAAGTAGCTAGTAACACACATGTAAGTCATGCATGTCTCCTTCATTCATGAAAATCCTATAAGAATAAGAGATTAAACCACCAAAGAAAAATAGTTATTTTAATTAATTTCCCTAAATCTTATCAATTACTTTATACTACTATCATTCCTTTTATTGTTGTTTAACATATATTGTCAAAATCGTATATAACAGTTTTAAAACATTTTTTAAAAATTAAATAAAAACTAAAATTATATTTCTTATGTTTCATAAATAATAAAAATTTGATAAAATATTTCAATAAAGTAATTTAGTTACAATTTAATAAATTCTTTATAACTATTCGTACTTATTATACAAATCCAAAATTTATAATATTATACATAATAAACTAAATTAAAAATTCTATTAAATTAACATATTCTATTATTTAATTTTAATTACCATCTAGTTTTGTTTTAAATATTTTATAAAATATTAAAATTGACTAGTTTTTTTAATTGTCATTTTTGGTCAAAGAAAAATCCTTTTTTAATCAGCTTATAACTAATTTTTGTCAAACATGATTAATTCATCAATCAACTTATTAATTATAATCTAACGTATCAACTAGTTTGTCAAACATAAAGAATGTCCAACAAGTAGTTATATTTTCTTTATCTTCTTTCAAATATAAAAATTTCTTCACTCCTCATTTTTCCCCCTCTTTTTTAGAGGATAAGTAACATGTCTATTAGAATTGAAAATTTTAAAATCTTTAAATTTTTTAACATAATATAGGTATTGGAGATGCTTTTAAAATATCTTTGTACTAGAAACAGAGTTCCAAATGGCGTGAGGCATCGCGGGGCGACGAGGCCAAACCTCAAGCCTTAGGAGCCACAACGAAACCATGGCGTATTCAAGGCGTGACTTATGACGTCAAATTTCTAATTCATATATAATATTATATATAAAGACATGTGTTTTGTATACACTACGTAGTTTTATCAAATTAATCAATAGTAATAAGTGTTAATGCCAAAAATCGTCCAGAAGGATAACTTAAAGTTGATTGTGGAGCTTAACAACTAAATAATAGGAATCTTTCGACAAACCGTACGAGAAAGATAAAAAAACGTAAATAAGACAGAGATTTTGGTGATGCAGGAAAAACCTCAACGAGGAAAAAACCCGCAGACGACTTTGGAGGTCGTCGCTGTACTATGGTCGCCAAACAGGGGCGATGTCCTTATGTTTCAGGTGTCGAGAGTACAACGATTACAATACAAATGAAAGAAAGACTTTAAATGTAAATTAACAAGTGTATCGAATGTAAAAAACAAGTGCGTCGTGTGTAAAAACAAAGTGTCGTGCGTGTAAGTCGTGCGTCGTGAGCGATCTTTCGAGAGAGAATTCTTTGCTTCGAATGTTCTTGTGAGTTCAGTTATGCCAAGATGCAAGATGTCCGAAATGATGATTTAACCTTTGTATTTATAGCCTTCGAATGTCTTGAATATCTCCATAAAAGCTTCTGATAACGGTCGTAACGACCACTGGGTTTAATGCTCATAATTGTCCTTGTCGGTTATGTCCGTTGGTCATTAATGATATTGATCATGCATTAAACAGTGAAAATATAACAGTAATATCGCATGTTAGTCGGTCGAGGTCGTGAGGTTCCACTCGACGGTCGAGTGTCGTGAGTAACTTTCGATTTTATCTTTTGGTCAGATGATAAAGTGTAAACGATCATCTATTTGTCGAGGTTCCACCCAAACAGTCTCTATTTATGTAAACGATCGTGTCAAATCGGGTCCCTCGATGATGGACACGCGTCCTGTCTTTTCGTATGACCACCTAGATCGCCGACACCTGGCGATGACAGCTGCTTAGCATGATCGTGCGTCAGCATGACGTCACGACCTTATCCTCTCTTCGACTTCCCTCTCTAATTGGAATTGAACGGATTCAGTTCTAGAGCAGCCAATGTAAATTATTCGACACGTGTCGCGATCCCAGACGTCCGACAAGCTAAATTTAAAAAACTTTTTGAAATTTGAATTTGCCATTCCACTTTTTCAAATTTTGGGGGCAAACTGTTTGGGCAAAATTTCACCAGTCTCGACCACGACCGAGGTAAGAAAAACGCCTACTTTCCTTTTCTTTGGTAAGATAAAATCATGAGCATCTTTACCCCCTGATTAGAGTTGAGATCGAAAAGTTATTTACCTCACGACACTCGACCACGACGTCGCCTATTTCACACGACCGTCACATAAAACCACGCGACCTCGATCGACTACCGTATACTATGACTGTTACGTTTATTCAGTGTTTTAATGCAGGAGTCAACATCATTCATGATCAACGGCTATAACCGACGAGGTTAGTTATGAGCATTCAAGTCAGCAAAACCGTTACGACAGTTACATGAACCAATTAAAGCATCCAAAGACTATAAAAGCGGAGGCTCAACCTTCATTTTGGGGCATGGCATCACACAACAGATAACGAACACAACACAATCATCTGAGCACCGAAGAACATTCGTAGCAAAGAATTCACTCCCGAAGAATCGCTCTCGACGCACGACATCTACGCTCGACACAAAGTTTTTACACACGACGCACACTGTTTTTACATTCAAAACACTTGTTACTTTACATTTCAAAGTCTATCTTTCGCTTGTATTGTAATCTCTGTACGATCGACACCAGAAACATAAGGACGTCGCCCCTGTTTGGCGACCATAGTGCAGCGGCGACTTCCGCAGTCGTCCGCGGGTTTTTTCCTCGTTGAGGTTTTTCCCGCGTCACCAAAATTCTCTGTCCCATTTACCTTTTTGTCTTTGTCGCACCCTTTGTCGAAAGATTTCTTTCTTTAGCTGTTAAGTTCCACAATCAACCTCAAGTTGTACTTTTGTGCGATTTTTGGCATTAACAATATTGATCCTGCATTAAACAGTGAAAATATAACAGTAATATCGCATGTTAGTCGTTCGAGGTCGTGAGGTTCCACTCGACGGTCGAGTGTCGTGAGTAACTTTCGATTTTATCTTTTGGCCAGATGATAAAGTGTTATGAATTTTATCTTAGTATGAAAAAGTATAATAAATGTTTTCCCTGTTCTGGTCGTGGTCGAGACTGGTGAAATTTTACCCAAACAATAAGCAAGTTAAATTAGGTTGTATATTAAAAAACTTGCAAATAACAAATTAAAATGTAAAAGAAAAATCAAATATCGCATACGAAAACTGCACGTTAGGCCATGACGTGCCATAGGCTTAACGTGACGTGAGACACAAGTCTTGTCATGACAGTTGTACGACGAGTAGGGATGAGATCGGGACTGGACCGGTACCGAACCGGTTGGTACCAATTTTTTTTGGGACTAAAAATTGGTACCGAAAACCGAACCGTATGTACCGGTACGGTACCGGTTCGCTTTCGGTTTCTGAACGGGAAAATTGGTACTAGGACCACTTAGGACCGAAAATTTTAAAATGTATCAAATGTGTATCAAAACCAACCGAAAACCAAAATGCCTTCATAATGTTTCAAATGTGTTTCAAAACCAATCACAAACAATCAAAAAGTTCAAAACCAAACAAAAGTTCAACAAACTTCGATAGTTTTTTTTACGATTTTCGTTTTTCCATTTTGTTTGTTATCAACTCTTCAATCTCTATATATAATTATATACAATAAGAAACAATAATAATTAATGTTAACAACAATCAAGATAAACTTTATTTAAGAGATGATATGCATACTTAAAAAAATTTAAAAAACTTTGCCTTTAAAAATTTCGGTTCGGTTTCGGTTTTTTCGGGAAAATTCCGGTACCGAATACCGATTTTAAGGAATGTTTGGAACCGAATATCGGGCCGAATATATGGTACCGGTTCGGGTTCAGTCCGATACCGGTTCAGTCCCGATTCAGTTCGAGAAAACGATCATCGATGCTCATCCCTAACGACGAGTTTTTTAGAACATGGACTAGAAATAAGGACACGAAACATATTCTTCTTAAATATGGGACCACCTAAAGGATAGTTCAGCACGTGGCATATTCCTATGTTGGTGTAATAAAAACAAAAATCATCTCTTACCTCTTGCTTGTTTCCTTTCTTTGTCCCAATAACATTTGGACACTTTAACAGAAAAGGATAAGGGTGTGTTTACTTGTGGCTTAATTGGCTTAATGGTAAAATTGGTTTATTTGCGCAGACGTTTTTAGGTGTTTACTTGTGGCTTAATCGGACAGTAGACGGCTTATTCGCTAAGTGGGTTTGGGTGTGTGTAACATCCCAAAATTTCAAGGAAATTTAAAATTTTAATTAAACGTTTTATATATAAAAACTCATTAAATAATCCCAACATATTAATCGCAAAATCATAAATGTCATTCAAGTAATCAGAAACCAGCGGAAACAATGTTCAATAAAAAAAAAACAATATCAGCCAGCTCATCCCGCGCGCCAGTGTGTACCCGTCACGCCTTAGAGCCACTCGCACCTGAAACCACAGTTTATTGGGAAAGGGTAAGCACGAAGCTTAGTGAATTCAAACACATGCGCAGGTAGGAATTATATACACATCACCCCTACCCGCTCATAAGCAACAACATCACAGACACATAAAACGAGTAAACATCTACAGGTAATTATGTATCCAACCACCTCAGTACCATCGAGGCCTCGGTCCCACCGAATTGTAATATAACCAGCACCTCAGTACCATCGAGGCCTCGGTCTCACCGAATTGCAACATAACCGACACCTCAGTACCATCGAGGCCTCGGTCTCACCGAATTGCAACATAACCGACACCTCAGTACCATCGAGGCCTCGGTCTCACCGAATTGTAACATAACCGACACCTCAGTACCATCGAGGCCTCGGTCCCACCGAAACGTAAGGTAACACATTTATACCAAGCATACAAACCAATCAAATATTACATACCACAACAACTAGTTCACACCACAAGGACAGTAGTACATACAAACTATTATGACATGCATACAACCCCTAACTACACAGTGAGAGAACTCACCTCAAATGCGCGCCTAGCTTAAACAACACGAATCAAGCTTCACAATCACGGTCACCTTCCAGCACCTAAACGCATGTCAAAACGTGTCAATACGAGACCCGGACCCTATGACACGACACACGCTTAAAACGTCACTAAAACTAATTTTCGATCACCCAAAACAGGTCTGTTCGGGACCCGTTTCGACCCTCTTAAATCTAGAAAAATCCCAATATTATTTCATGACCAGAAAGTCCTCTGAGTTGGGGTTCCAAGGACATATTATACGCCTCCTAACGATTTTCCTATAATTTACTATGAATTAAATACGAACGGTTACCCGAAACTGCCAGTTTCGGTCCAGCCTGCATAAACAGTCCAAAACAGCCTAGCTACGGTTTAAATCAGACTTTCGGAAAAACACGAAAAACCTTCCCGACTCGAATAGGGAACTATGGCCACCAAAATCACCTCAAAACGAGTTACGAGTAAAAAGTTACGGTCCACGCAAAACAGTGGCAGATTCCAGGAAATTTCACATAAAATGACGAACCGCAGAACTTGCGACCACTTTTTCTCCCAACTCGAGGCCGAACCAGTTTTCCGCTAAAACACAGAAAACGTACTCGGTCCCGAGCTCGAAGCGTGGGCGCCAGTTTCGGCTCAATCGGAGTTACGACGGAAAAGTTATTGCCGTCACAAAACAGGGGCTGGACTATATTTTCGCATAAAAAGAATGATTTTAGAAGCGACGGTTTAAATTATTCGGCTTAACGATTAAGTCACGGGTTAAGGGCTCTGCAGATACTAAGGTCTGGTCATGGCCACGCGCCACCCACTGCCATCTCCGGCAGTGGCGGTCGCCGGTGGCGACCGGCGGCGGCTCTCCGGCGATGATTACACCACCATCCGCGTCCCTCTCGCACCACCGACCCCTCTCTTTCTCGATTGCCTTACTGCACCCTACAAGGCTCGCCACCACCACCACCATCTCCGGTGGTGATACAGCAGCCACCGCCTACAGCGGCCAAGGCCGCCGCGTCACGGCTGCCACGGGAGGAGACCGACGAGAGACAAGGAACGAAACTAAAAAAAAAACGAAAGGATGAAACATACTTACGATGATGCTACGTAGGTGCGCCCGGTCCTCTCCTTCACGAACTCCGGCGAACAGCGGCTTCCGGCAGAACGGCAGACTCCGGCAGCAGCAGCAAGCTCCGGCGCCTCTCTCTCTCTTGCCGCAGGTCACTCTCTCTCTACGTCTCTCTCTCTCTCGTTCCTTTCCTCACTGCCGCACCCACAACAACAAAGGAGAGTCAAGTAGGGTTGTCCAATTCCTTTGGGTTTGCTTGGCTTTCACGACACATGAAACGAGATTGGGCAGCCGGCCATGGGCCACGATCCATGCAAGGGTTTTCCAAAAAAAAATGCACTTCTAGCCCCTCAACTTTCCTATCTCGCGAATTGCACTAAAAAGTCATTTATTCTAACATTTATGGTCCTTTTTGACACCAAACACTAACCACTAACAATGAAAAGGCACCCACTTTAAATAATTAAATAAATAAACAAAAACGTACCGGGACACGGGCTTTACAACTCTCCCCCACTTGGATTAGACTTCGTCCTCGAAGTCTCTGCCTACGAATAACTCTGGATAGTTCTCCCTCATCTCAACCTCAGGTTCCCAAGCCCACTTGAAGCCCCTTCGAAACTTCTCGAATACGATTCTTACTAACGTACACTTTCTAAGACACTGGGATTATGATCGGCAGAACACCCCGACACTTGAATTCATTCCTAGCCAAGCGACTACGGTTGTCCCCCAACCTTAGATATCCCATACATCCCAAGTCAAATCTCCAGCTCTAACCATTCTAAAGCTGCTCACGGAATACCCTATTTGATACTCGACTACGATCATTCCTACTCTTAACTGTCGATTAACTACCATGAATTCTAATAGATTCCAAAGATTTTCAGTAACTCATGTCAACAAAAACATCGACCACTTGCCGAACATCGGTCCAACCGATCACAATAACAAACATCGGCGTGGTATTATCCTAGACACTAACACAAATAGGTAACCCCCACAACCAAAATCACTAACACACCCGTAGGTCATTCCACCATAACCATCCATCACAAGAGATCATTTCAGGGTTACTTCTACCATCACCATGATTATCTTAAAATCGGCTACAACTCTCCGATTATACTAAAGGTGTTTGGCCTCAAGCCCAAAAGTCGACACCTAGATATACCACCTACCTCAAAATGGTTGATGCGCATTTATTCTCTTAATAATAAAGGGCCTCAATCCCTTAACCGATACTATTCGGCCTACAGTACTAACGCGCGTGGAATACCTATCTTCCACCGATGACGTATCATCCACACTTGCTCTACGAAGCCAAGTCACACCGCATCGAGGATACACCCTGACGTCTACCTCCCAGGTAACGTCTCAAGTCCCAGCACGCCGGAACTACCTCCCAGGTAAGTGCCCACAACTATATCCTCCTAGTACCTACTGGAAAGTCTAGGTTAGAACACATGAATACCGGGGTCTCACCCCGAGATACCCAACCGACCATTAGCAACGACTGACTAACGCGTCTAAGGATTCAAAGCAAACAGCCTACCAACAACATGCATATTCCTGATTGTCTCCTTCCCCCAAACGTGTATATACTCGACGTACAATGAATGCCAAACGGTGTGACAAAACAATTTATCAACCAGACTCCACCTTGAGTCATTAAAACCGGGCAATTGGCCCATGACTAACTCCAAGTCAAAACCGAGCAAAATGCTCCACGCTTGCTAGACCCATAGGTCGGATAAATACGTTTAAACAAAGTTTAAGCAAGCAATACTTTGAAATCAACCTTAGTCTCAGACTCAACACGGGTTAAACAAAAGAGTTTTCCAAAAGGACTCACAACTAAAAAAAATTCTCGAGATGACACGTGACACTTAAAAGCACATAGTTTCAAAATCAGTTACACGATATTTGACCCCAAAATTCCTCCTTTTCAACAAAAATGTCGTGGCACATGGTTAACTAACAAATCTTACGCGCGTCGGGTAGTCATACAAAACGATGAAACGGTTTACAAATATATTTTTGTTAAAACACAACTGTCTCGTGTAAGTTTCAAACTTAAAGATAAAAACCAATCCGTTTCCATCATTTGAAAATATCGATTAAAATCTCATAAAATCTCAAAATGTGGGGTTCTTTAAATCGATTTCCAAGATTTCCCCAAATGGTCACATAAACAAATAAGATATGCACCCCGTGACATTAAACCCACACGACTCGACATGCCGTAGAACAAAACTTATTTTAACCAAATCATTCAATTAGCTTTATACAGACACCGTGGGATGTAACTTTTCGTCTCAACTCTATCATATGTGGAGGAGTTCCGATGTTAAAGTCACAAGCCGTAGTCACTTGCCCCACATTTAAAACACCACAAAACACGGATATCATCTTACCCGAAAGGACCGTTGGAAAAATAACGAAAATGAGACAAATTCTAACAAAGTTTGCACTCCCGCGATAAAACGATTTCATACACTTTCAAAACCATCCGAAAATTTTTGTGTGTGCTGAACAATTCCCAAAATCCCAAAACACAATCCATAAAGGATTGGAAACACAAGATTTAATTAATGCAATTTTATTTTTAAAATCACTTTGTGCATGACTCATTCGGCATTCAACGTCTCGACCCATACTACTCCGGAACTCTCCGGTCTACTATTGTCATCCAGACATTTAACCCTCTTAAGGCAAGTTGGGAATTCACATCAAATCATCTTACGGGTTTTCCTCAAATCAAAGTCGGCTCAAATGCCTATGATTCTAACACAATTGCCAATCTTTGACCCGAATTGGTCTACAAATATCACCTCAGCAACCTCATCTACAAGTGTGAGGCACGAATTAATGGGTAGCCCCGCTATCAAACATCACTACAGCAGACACCGAGTTAACTAAGAACGTACTTAAACACACAGCTTAAGCAAAAAGCAACCACATACCAATATCAAGCGATGAAATATACCTGTCACCACTTTAAGCGTGGCCTGTGCCTCTTCCACCGTCAGTTATGAACTCTATCTCGGCCGCCTCGGGCCCAGCCTGACCCACACGACCATCAATAATACGCAAGGGAGCAGCCGCAGAAGCTCCTGGTGCTCCGTCCCCAACAGTAACCCTCGGATTCGGGCAGTTGACCTTCACGTGGCCCATCTGTTTGCAGTTAAAACAGACCATGTGTGGAGGTTCCTTGCAGTCGCGACCGTAGTGCCCCACCTGGCCACACCGGAAACATTTGTCATTTCTCCTTCCGCTACCATTCATGGTTTTAAACCTACCGCTCCCTTGATTCAAGACCGAGTCCGAAAACCTCGCTTTCTTTGGAACTGCCGGTTCCGGTGCAACGGCCAGCGCTGTTTTCCTCTTCTTAGTCTGTTCCTCTGACTCAGGGTCTTGGCTCCGAGCGGCCTCCATCATCGCTACTACCTCAACACAAACGGCAGTAAAAATCTCGGGGATTGCCTTCCTAATAGCATGCTTTACTTCAGCCGTGATCCACTCACGTATCTGCTCAGTAGTGATCCCGGCGCCAATCCCTGGCTCAGTAGTTTCGTTTCCCTCAGTGATGGCCATTTCTGGGGTAAAATTACAACGAGTTATTAGCACATAATAACTCACACTAACAATACTCACGCTCAACTCCTTGGATTCCTCGCGACTTTCCCGACTCGAGCATTGATCCTGTGCTTCCGGTAGTAGGAGCTCTACTACTACCATCCACGCCTATCATTGCCCGTTCCGAGTCCCATCCCGAGGGTCCAAGTAGTTTCTCGCCGAAACTATACACATAATATAATTAATCCACACATGCCAGTTCAAGAACATATCCTAAACAGGCAACTCATACAACTACTGTATATATAAAAAAAAACATCAGTCTCCCCGATTAGACAGCCACGATTGTATACTTAATAAACCATCGGTCACCCCGATCATACAACAACAATTAAATATATAATTAACCATATGCCTGCACCAGCATATATATACATCCACCCTTCCTAGCTCCCTAGGAATTTCCTCTTATCCCACTACCCTTGCTACTACCGAATCCCTACTAATTATGACGAGTGACCTCGCGAATACCCATTTTATGCAGTGCGAAATAAATAGACAGTCGAATACAAGACTCTATCCTAGAACGGTTGGACTCAAACAAGAGCTGCGCAATAGAACTAAATCGAATATTCTAAGGCTATAAGTCTCTTACTGCATACAACCTAGAGGGCATTCACTTAGTAATCTATCATAATTAGCATAAACTCCTAATAGCAAGCAATTCAACATACCGCATAGTGTCAACAACAGGCAATCTAGCATGCATACTCTATGATCTAGAAAGCAATAAAACACTAAGCATTGTACCTTTCCCTTCGGCTCCGGCTGACTGTACACACTGCGCCCTCGATCACCGTTCCTCGAACGGGTTTTTACTTTTTCTTTTATTTCCAAAAGATTTAATAAAGAATTTGAAAATTTCCCAGCCGCAACTTGAGACCAAACACACCGAGGTGCGTTTGATTCACTCAAGCTGTGCTCTGATACCAAGTTGTAACATCCCAAAATTTCAAGGAAATTTAAAATTTTAATTAAACGTTTTATATATAAAAACTCATTAAATAATCCCAACATATTAATCGCAAAATCATAAATGTCATTCAAGTAATCAGAAACCAGCGGAAACAATGTTCAATAAAAAAAAAACAATATCAGCCAGCTCATCCCGCGCGCCAGTGTGTACCCGTCACGCCTTAGAGCCACTCGCACCTGAAACCACAGTTTATTGGGAAAGGGTAAGCACGAAGCTTAGTGAATTCAAACACATGCGCAGGTAGGAATTATATACACATCATCCCTACCCGCTCATAAGCAACAACATCACAGACACATAAAACGAGTAAACATCTACAGGTAATTATGTATCCAACCACCTCAGTACCATCGAGGCCTCGGTCCCACCGAATTGTAATATAACCAGCACCTCAGTACCATCGAGGCCTCGGTCTCACCGAATTGTAACATAACCGACACCTCAGTACCATCGAGGCCTCGGTCTCACCGAATTGTAACATAACCGACACCTCAGTACCATCGAGGCCTCGGTCCCACCGAAACGTAAGGTAACACATTTATACCAAGCATACAAACCAATCAAATATTACATACCACAACAACTAGTTCACACCACAAGGACAGTAGTACATACAAACTATTATGACATGCATACAACCCCTAACTACACAGTGAGAGAACTCACCTCAAATGCGCGCCTAGCTTAAACAACACGAATCAAGCTTCACAATCACGGTCACCTTCCAGCACCTAAACGCATGTCAAAACGTGTCAATACGAGACCCGGACCCTATGACACGACACACGCTTAAAACGTCACTAAAACTAATTTCCGATCACCCAAAACAGGTCTGTTCGGGACCCGTTTCGACCCTCTTAAATCTAGAAAAATCCCAATATTATTTCATGACCAGAAAGTCCTCTGAGTTGGGGTTCCAAGGACATATTATACGCCTCCTAACGATTTTCCTATAATTTACTATGAATTAAATACGAACGGTTACCCGAAACTGCCAGTTTCGGTCCAGCCTGCATAAACAGTCCAAAACAGCCTAGCTACGGTTTAAATCAGACTTTCGGCAAAACACTAAAAACCTTCCCGACTAGAATAGGGAACTATGGCCACCAAAATCACCTCAAAACGAGTTACGAGTAAAACGTTACGGTCCACGCAAAACAGTGGCAGATTCCAGGAAATTTCACATAAAATGACGAACCGCAGAACTTGCGACCACTTTTTCTCCCAACTCGAGGCCGAACCAGTTTTCCGCTAAAACACAGAAAACGTACTCGGTCCCGAGCTCGAAGCGTGGGCGCAAGTTTCGGCTCAATCGGAGTTACGACGGAAAAGTTATTGCCATCACAAAACAGGGGCTGGACTATATTTTCGCATAAAAAGAATGATTTTAGAAGCGACGGTTTAAATTATTCGGCTTAACGATTAAGTCACGGGTTAAGGGCTCTGCAGATACTAAGGTCTGGTCATGGCCACGCGCCACCCACTGCCATCTCCGGCAGTGGCGGTCGCCGGTGGCGACCGGCGGCGGCTCTCCGGCGATGATTACACCACCATCCGCGTCCCTCTCGCACCACCGACCCCTCTCTTTCTCGATTGCCTTACTGCACCCTACAAGGCTCTCCACCACCACCACCATCTCCGGTGGTGATACAGCAGCCACCGCCTACAGCGGCCAAGGCCGCCGCGTCACGGCTACCACGGGAGGAGACCGACGAGAGACAAGGAACGAAACTCAAAAAAAAACGAAAGGATGAAACATACTTACGAGGATGCTACGTAGGTGCGCCCGGTCCTCTCCTTCACGAACTCCGGCGAACAGCGGCTTCCGGCAGAACGGCAGACTCCGGCAGCAGCAGCAAGCTCCGGCGCCTCTCTCTCTCTTGCCGCAGGTCACTCTCTCTCTACGTCTCTCTCTCTCTCGTTCCTTTCCTCACTGCCGCACCCACAACAACAAAGGAGAGTCAAGTAGGGTTGTCCAATTCCTTTGGGTTTGCTTGGCTTTCACGACACATGAAACGAGATTGGGCAGCCGGCCATGGGCCACGATCCATGCAAGGATTTTCCAAAAAAAAATGCACTTCTAGCCCCTCAACTTTCCTATCTCGCGAATTGCACTAAAAAGTCATTTATTCTAACATTTATGGTCCTTTTTGACACCAAACACTAACCACTAACAATGAAAAGGCACCCACTTTAAATAATTAAATAAATAAACAAAAACGTACCGGGACACGGGCTTTACAGTGTGTTGTCCCCATTAAGACAAAAAAATGACAAATATACCCTCAAAAAATATAACAGACTTCTTTATACCCATAACCCTAGCCGCTCCTTTCTCTCCCATTTCTCTTTCCATCGCTGCTCCCTTCTCTCCCTGCCCGCTTCTCTCCGGCGAATCTCTCCTGTTCTTTCCAAATACAAAGCTTTTCAAGTTATCATCTCCAGAACCACTTACTTTCAACTCCCCCATCTTATCCTCTATAGGGGACGAATTAAACCCTAAAATCGTAATTGTTTCGTTTGAATTCTGAAACGCATGATTCGAATTCGAGGATGAAGAGTTTATGTCGTTGTGGAAATCAGAAAACGATAAGATGATTTGAAAGAAGAAGAAGAAGACCGACCGACCGACGGTTGCAAAATCTAGAAACGCCGCCGGCGGTGATTTCTCCGGCGGAATGAAGACATTAAACCTGATGATTGTTGTTGTTGGTGTTGACTTGTTTTGTGGTGAATCTGGATGGATTAAGGCATGCGAATAACATAATAATCTAGCAGTGATGTTGGTGTTGATTCGTGAATGTAATCCTTGTTTCCATGTAAAGTCAATTTGTGTTTGATCTGTTTTGTTTGTTGTTCGAATCGGAAGGAATCAAAGAGCCATGCGTTGCGTCCTTTCATTGATTTCACGGATTTATATGATTCTTTCTTCCCCAATTGAAATTAGGTATTGAATTCATGTCGAGGGTATATCGGACATTTTTGTCATTCAGACAGATGATTCAGGAAATAAAGTAAACAACAACATATTTTTATCCAAATAGACTAATTTACCCGGACAAACAAATTTACCCATACATGTCTTAATTGAAAATTTAGTAAACAACCCCTAAGTTTGATTTTTTTTTGACTCTTTACATAAAAACCCTCTTTTAAAAATTTATTGAATAAACTATTTTTTATATAAGTTATTACCAAATAGGAGCCAAGGCAAAGTTTACACCACTTAATAAACCCAAACTTGAGAGCATTAAATGAATCATTTAATTGTTTGGGCTTGGTGTGTGGTGTTCTTGGTGGGCTCTCTTTGACATGAATATACATATTTAATGTCAAAGATTGGGTCTTGGGCCTTGGGTCTCGATGGGGTCGAGATTCAACGATTGAAGAACGAGTGTGTGGTATGCTTGCAGGGTCTGGCGCGGATCACTGCGCGAGAAGTCGCGCGGGACACTGGATGGACATGGAACAGTGCACGGCGCGCACTACGGTGCCACTTGAACCGCGCCACAAGGCGCGCGGGACTCTGTCGAATTTGGAAGACAGAAAGCGGCGCGCATTACCGCGCGGGTTGACTAGCGCCGAAAGTCGCGCGGATGGTCTGACAGTTTCTGTCGGTTGGTCAGAGCAAACTATAAATACCACAACATTCTCATTCGTTTTGGACAAGATTTTCAGACGATTTTCTCTCATATTTCTGGGTTTCTCTCCTTCTCGTTCTTCGCCAAACATGATGATGGTTCGATAGATTCAAGTTACAAACTTGAATTTGATTGTTGTATCCTCTAGACAACGCCCGTACCACCAGAGAAATTTTGTCTTAGGACACTGCGTAATTGCAGGCCTCAATCGATTCCGATATCTTCAAAGAATCTTCGTATCAAGTAAGATTTAATTGTTGTTCATAGTTTGTTGTTTGTCTATGATGTAAAAACAAAGTTTTATACAAGAAATTATTTTCTTCTTTTCAATTTTATGTCCAATTGTATACATAATACATATATATGATTGATTACTCCTAACATCTTTTTCTTCTGTAAACTACCAGCTAAAATAGAAAAAAATAAGTTTTTGTTTGCTATTATTCTCCAACAGCATTGCTATCTTGTTTGCTAAAATAAAGATTAATGAAAAAGTCTCTAAATATAGAGAATTCTCTATAATTCTCTAAATAGGAAAGAGAAATATTATTTTATTGAATCTCATCAATAACATTAAACTTGTATCTTTTTATATTAATTTTTTTTAAAAATGTATTGAGAAGATAAATCAGAGAATATTATATTAATATAACATGTGTTAAAATCTCTAAAATAGCAAATCTATTGAAGATGAACGTAACTCTATTTAGAGATTTTAACTTTTGATTCTTTAGTTTAGAAAAACTATAGCAAACCTGTTGGAGATGCTCTCAATGGATGACATCTTACACAAAACAAAAACATAAATCAAAATCCACTTTCTAATCATGTCTCAGAGGACGTAGTGGACAAAGTCACAAGGGCCATGGATGCTCTTCATTTACCAATAAAACCCCCCAAATTAATTGTTCACAAAGTTGCACCAAAATTCAAACAAGTTTGCCGTTGGTGTTAATCCCACGAGTTTTGGTTTATATCACCGTATGATTTTTACCCTAATATCAATTAATATTGTTGGCCCTTGATGTTGTTTTCCTCCAATTTATAGGTATCAGAAACAAAGTACATAAATTATTTTTGTTTTTAAGTAAACACAACGGTAAAAAAATGGAAGGAAGAGGATAAGTTTTTTAAATCTATGGACTACATACATAAAAACCTGTAAAAAATAAATAAAGAACCCAAATCAGTAACGAAATAGAGAAGCAGAAAATGGAGATGGAGATCTACTTTGACGGTATTCAGGGGCCAATTACCAAACACTCATCCGGTAAACGCTTACCGGTAAAATTCAACGCTATTGCTTACTTACCGGGTAAGACTTTTTATTCCACAAAAACGACATCGTATGTAACAATTTATCCTGTAAGCGCTAATCACGATAAGAGCCGTCACCCTCACTTACCGGGTAAGACTCTTGGTCCTTGACTCGTTCTAACTTGTAAGATTTTTGGTCTTTACCTATTCATCCGGTAAGGTAATGCAACTTGATAAACACTTATCTAGATAAGCACCCCTTAGTTTTTTCTTTAAATCCCAAATACTTATATACATTTCTGATACATAATTATACATTTAAAAAGAATATTATAATTGATCACGTGTTTGTTACATAGAATGAGTGGTGTTAATAATGGAAAACACGGCATGCGGGGAGTCTTTTGAACACATGTGAAAAAGAGGAAAATAGGAAGAAAACGACAAATTGTAGGTAGAGGGCATCGGATTCGCGAATCTATCTGCTCCATCTGATGTTATTTGTTTTTTTTTTGGAAGGCATAGCGGCATCGACCCTTTCGATCAACTACCACGAACACAACGCACACACGCACGCACGCCTCCCCGGCGGTATCGGACATCCGATGGCAGTCCACTAATCCGCCGCTGTCCCGGCCCAGCTTACGCTGGACCTAAGGCCCAACCACAGGCTGGGGGGGTAAGCCCAGTCAAAGACTGGACCACCCAAGGACTGGGTACTCCTCATGCCCTCAATTGTCTCCCCTTGGAATCGAACCCGGGTAGACTGAGATACCATCCACAGCCCCTCCCCTCCCCCCCCAGGATGTTACCGTCCTTAGATAGACCAACTGAGCTAGACATGATTTGTTTGGATAAGGTTTTGGGTAAACTGATGTTATTTGTTTGGATAAGGTTTTGGGTAGTTTCATTACAGTTTTATTTAAGGTTATGGTTTAATCTTAATATGATGAATATCTTTAATTATTAGGCTATATATACGATTATATAATCATCGAGTAGCATCAACCCAATAGCTATCGCTATTACTGAATAATCAAATACAATGAAAGTATAGCTAAACAAAACAGATCGACGACCACAGTAAGATTAGGAATAAGCTCAATTCATCATTTTGAGGGACATTCGTTGTGATGATCTTGAAACGATGACCGCAATAAAGTTGCACAAAAACGCGTATGAAAGAGGACAGGACAGAACAACTATTAAAGCCTTGGAAATGCTTGATTGCCTTATTAAGGGGACCGGTTGGACATGCAAGAAATGTATAATTCATAAAAAGATTTGAATACGACCAAAACAATTAGATTTGAAAAAAGAAATGTTAATTTCTAGTGCTTTTTGAGTCGGTCAAACTTGCCAAATGAATGTTTTACCCATCCCAACATAATTATATCCATCAATCACATTTTTTTATATTTTTTATTGTCACATTCTATTCTTAAAAGTTGATTGAAGGAAAAAAGAGATAACAAATTTGTTTTATTGGTCATCTTAAAGAGAACATGGTTGAAATTGTAGATGAATTTTGATTAGGGGTAATAAATGGAATGATGATAGAAAAAATATGGTTTTAAGATTATAGAATATATTATTAGGTTCATTATTCTAGGGTTGAGTTTTGATGAGAATTGAGAAGAGAAGTTATGCTGAAAAATGTTAAAAGTGATTTGGACCATTAAATCAATCCTAATTGAAGATAATTACTAATGAGATATACCAGATCAATTTTCTGTAAAAAGCGTAATTCATATGTGAAGGTGAGATTAAAAATAATCAAGAACCCAAATCCCTTATTCACTTCTCACGTTAACTATTTTTCTCAGACAATCCTTCGTCCATACTATATAAGGCACTAACAAAGATAGAGTGACAAAGGTAGAAAAAAAAGATTCATCTTCTCAAAATCTATTAAGAGAAGAAAGATCTACGCTAGGGATGAGATCGGTGTCGGACCGGTACCGAACCGGTTGGTACCGAAATTTTTTGGGAGTAAAAACCGGTATCGAAAACCGAACCGTATGTACCGGTTCGGTACCGGTTCAGGTTTCGGTTTTGGGACGGGAAATTCGGTACTAGCACCATTTATGACCGAATTTTTTTTAATGATTCCATTCTCCTTTTTCTTGTGTGATACCGTCGCCAACCAAACCAAACATATATATATATATATATATGATATTGACTTATTAAGAACATCAAATATGTATTAAAACCAATCGCAAATCAAAGAATTTTAAAAGACACTATCCTATAATATTCTCGGTTCGGTTTCGGTAGTTTTGGGAAATTCCCGATACCGAATACCGAAATACCGAATCCCGAATTTGAAGATTATATGGAACCGAAAACCGGACCGAATACATGGTACCGGTTCGGTTCGGGAAAACGGTCCGATTTGCTCTTCCCTAATTTATGCTACGTAAAGGAGCGAGCGAAGAGAGCATAAAGAACTTACTTATAAGGTACAAGCTTACAACTAGAAAGTACCATCTCTTAAGTAGGCATGCTTTAGGGGGCGTTTGGTTCGTAGGATTCCAACGGAATTGGAATGATCAATTTCATTGACCAAATTTCGTTCAATCGTTTGGTTACCTGTGGAATTAAATTTAATTCCACACATTCCACGATTCATGAATTTGGTCATTCCATCACAAATGAGAAGGAATTCAATTCCATTCCACCTCATTTTCTCAAAAAGACAAAACTATCCCCCATCTTTCTTACTTGATTTACCTATACCCATATGAACCATCATCGAGCACCGTCGACCACCACCGCCGATCACCACCGCTCTGAACCATCACCGACCACCACCGTAAGGAACCATCGCCGACCACCACTGGTACGAACCACCCCCGACCATCACCGATGGTTCAGATTTTCAAAAAGGGTATGTTGGTCATTTACTAATATCTAATTCTAATTACAAAACTATATTATGTGAAACAAACATACAAATTCTAATTCTTTTAACAAATTCCATTCCAATGTATGTCAACCAAATAGGTGGTCAAACTCAATAACATTCTATTATAATTCCTTCAAAGTCTAATTCCTTTAGTATATTCCATTCCATCAGAAAATATTCTACGAACCAAACACCCCCTCAATTTATATGGAAAGAATGGAATGACCGACGTGTCTATAACTATTAATTTCCATATTTTATTCCTATTCCGGTTCATTTCCATTTCCAATCTTTATTTCCATTTCCATTCTCTTTTGGAACGATCCAAACTAGGGGTGAATATGGTACGGTACCATATTTTATTTTTCATATACCGTGTACCAACCAATTACAATTGGTACACAAAATTTTATACCATGTACCAAACAATTACACTTGATACCAACTAAATTGGTACCAACTTTTTTCGGTTGGTATATGTTGGTACGGTTTTGTACCAACATCGCAAAAAAATGAAGTACAAATTAATTAAATTGACATCTTTACAAACTAGATCTAGACGCACTAAAACGTCAAACATTAATAGCATGTTATGTGTTGTGCCATTTATCCTAGCTGTACAAAAATTCTAATAATCTTCATATAATACAATGATTCACTAATATTCTAATACAAAGCGGCAAGAGAAGCGACAATGGACCGTGGAGGTGTAGGTGAGTTATTAATGTTGTTAAGGATAGGTGGATGAATTCAATTGCGTTCTATATATCAATTCGTATTACAATTTAACAAAATATAAAACAAGATAATTTATGAACCAAAATATGTTGTATTATTGATTAAACTTTAGTTAATAAATAATTAAAAAATAAGTCGGTACGGTACGGTATTACCGTGGTACACGACTTCTAGTACCACGTATCAACCAAGTCTAGATAGTTGGTATGGTATTACCAACAAGTTAGATTGGTACCAACTAAGGCTATGTTTGGCAAACTAGCTGATAAGCTAGCTTATGACTCATAAGCTAGCTGATAGCTGATAAGCTAGCTCTTGACTGATAAGCTAGCTGATAGCTGATAAGCTAGTTGATGAAAAAGTCACGTTTGACAAAAAGTAGCTTATAAGCATTTAAATGACCAAAAAGGACATATTAAAAAAATAGTTAATAAATAATAATTAATATTAATGAGGGCATAATTTGAATATTTACAAAAATCTACTCATAAACTACTCCAAGTAGTTTTTTAAAAGGCTAACTTATAAGCTAGTTAGCTTATGGTCATTCAAACATGTACCCAAAAAATAAGCTAGTTTTTTTTGCCAAAACAATGCTTAAATTGATACCAATTAAATTAATACAGTTGATATAAAAATTGATTGATTTATCTTGCTACAAAATTAACACCCCTGGTCCAAACGCCTTTTTAGTCGGTGGCAGGCCCCTTTTTACATATGATATGTATCTACTCGGTGGCAGGCCACTTTTTAGGGAAATTCCTCCCTCACACACTTTTTGTATACCCCTCCCTCACACATTTTATTTTTTTATTTTAAATTTACATTTTACCCCCTTAGACTTATTTATTTAATTTACTTTATACCTTATAGTTTTATATTTATCAATTTATACTTTCATTATATTAACACATATACCCGTATATTAACTAAAATACGTTAAAAAATACTTTTTAATTTTAACAAGTTACATCATTATAATCGTCTCGTTGATACCTTCGAAATGAGCCCAATATTGATTTTTTTTTATTTAATTATATTATAATATGTCATACTATTTTTTTATATTGTTATTCGTCGATAGCTTCTTATTTTTTTATTTAATTATATTATTTCAAAATGAGCTCAATATTAACTAAAATAGGTAAAAAATATTTTTTATTCCAACAAATTCCATCTTTGATTACTCATTTAAACCAATATATTCACGAGTACGAGTACGTTCTATATATTCTTTATACATATCTAATCTACGTCTGTATGGGTCGATCCATGTACTTGCAACTTGAAATCGACAACGTGCCCAATGGGTTGTGAGTGTGGGCATTGGGTATTCTCCGTTTAATACCACTTTTATGTAATGATTACCAGTAACATGCACTATTGCAATTGACACGTGTTGGGATGGTGACGGCGGTGGTGTCCTGAATGGTAAGTATGTCACATTACCCGCCATATTGAGAACATGTATTATGACATTGAACCTTGAAGCAGCTAGAATTCCCATTTCAGGCATAACGATCCAATGCATAGGTGGTGCAAAGACGTCCTTCTGGAAAAAAATTAAACGCTTCGTTAATTCTTTGACACTCGTCGCTGCCAATCACAAAAGAGTAATACGGTTGATACTCAGTTAGTTCAGCAATTAACTCTCTGCGGATATCGTCCCATTGGTCTTCATGACCACCCAGACAAGTAGATATGGCTCGAAATCCACAATTTCCATCGCCCAATACATCTTGTATTTGTGTGATGTATGGATGAAATAAACTCGGGATTTGATTAAGATATGGATTTGGGGGGTGGGTTGTCGTGGGAAGTAGGAGCTATGCCTCGCTGATTCTTGATGAGCAAAACCTTCAGGGTTGATAAATGTCGGCGCGTTAGAACAACTGCGTCTACGAGAGTCTTCAGGAATCTTTTTCTGTAGAGCTTGATTCTTTTGAGAAGGACGTCCACGAGTGGTTCTATGAGCCGAGGGTTCATCAAACAACGGTTTTGATGGCATTATTATATTTTTAACCTTTTTAGCAAGGTTTTACGATCAGAAATTGATTGTTTATTAAAATTTTCTCTAAACATCTGTACTTCGTCGTCACATTGAATATCATCATCTTGTGCGGACGCACATGGTGAGAAATCAAGTTTTTTCCAAAATACGTCGATCGCATCAAGTGAAATGGATACGTCTTGACATGTATATAGTGCTTGTTCATGCCACATGGTAATCCATGACTTGTTCGCATTATACAACCACAATTTTCAGAAAATACGTTAGTCTCGAAAGACCGCATATATTCTTTGTAAATCATATCAAGTGCATAAAATGAAACTAAGCCCCACAAATTTTGAAAGTGTGGTTTTTGAAATCGATGTTTCCTTTTATTTTTACTCGTTTCAAAACTTGCTTTGATCGACGTGTCTTGTGACTGAATTACTTGATGAATATGAGATAAAAAAATTTCTAAGTCTGCTTGTGAGGTCTCCAAATATTTTTTTAATTTGGAATGTTGACTTTCAACTCTATTTGTTGTGTGATTTCCAAAATGTAAAAATTGATCAACCCAAGCAGACACAAACATTTCCTTATATGACATCAACCATACCTTATTCAGGTAATCGAAAACACCTGAAAAATATAACAAATATATATATATATATATATATATATATATCAATATCTTTAGTAATAATGGTTAAACTATCTTATATCAAGAATACCTGGATAATTGAGCGACGTTTCTTGAAGTTGTACCAAATTGTATGTGTACAGTTCTTGATTTGGAGATTCAAGTAACTGCATCCATGCATGATAAAAAGAATTCCACGATTGTGTATCGTGTATCTTCGGTTTACAATGTTTCAGAATATTGGTGTAGATGTGCCATATACAAAGCAATCTTTTGGCATCCGGAAATACCACTTTGCATGCATTAATCAAAGCCAACTCTCTGTCTGTGACTATGACACCGGGGTAAAGGTTATCGTATATTTTGGACTTTAGACATTCTAACGCCCAAATATAATTTGATATCTTTTCTTGATGCATGAAAACAAATGCTATGCAAAATGTCTTGTTGGTTGATGTTACACCAACTATCTCAAGAAGAGGCATGTCGAACCTGGATCATAAACAAAATAATAATATTAAACAAAATAATAATATTAACATTAATATAATACACATGCATATTACGGTACCTATTTGTTTTATATGTGGCATCGATGACCAACACTTGTGGGAATGCACGCCAAAGCTCCAATGATTTTGGATGAATGAAGAATAAATCTTCCAACTCGTTTGTTTCGTCATTTACACGAGTCTCAAAATCATAAATATTTTCCTTAAAAACATCAAAAATAACCTGCATTTTTGGTCTTCCTGCATCGTTTTTTGTCTTAATCTTTTGAACTTCATTGTATATTGTTTTTGACGTAGATGCATTTTCCACATTTCTACCCTTTAACGTGGATAAAATGTATCGTGGCTTGACATGTTGGGCTGATAAATCTTCAACTAGTTGAAGTTCACCCTCGTTTAGCCGCATTGCATATGCGTGGCCCTCCATATGTTGTGCAAGGGCATGATTATGTGTATCACATACAACCCTCAACGTCCACCAATTATGCTTAGCCGAACGTAGCGCTATCAACTCAAATGGGCAATTAAACTTTCTTGTTCCAGTATCACGACTGGAAGCTTTCTTACTTTTGTAAACCCCACCATGTTCACACATAAACACGACTTTATAAACAACGTCATTTGGATAAGACTTTGATCTTTTGGTAATAACAACACAACCAACCGAACGTCCCACGTTGTGCACCCATGTAGTAATTTCTTCTCGAGAACTGAACACCTGAAATTATTATATTTTGTTATAACTTTCACTTGTCCACGTAAGTATTAATAAATCTAAATGTTAGTTATCATAATATTGTACCTGGTCGGTGACAAATTCTTGTGTTCGTGTCAAATCTTTTCCCATGTTTTATATAGAGGGAGAGAGTTAGAGTGAGACAGAGAGAGAGTGAGAGTGAGAGAAGAAGAGAATGAAAATGGATGAAAATCGAATGAACGATTCGTTCGATTTATAATGAATTATTTTTACTTTATTTCAAATCAATAACTTTTTTTTTATTTCAAATCAATAACTTTTCTTTATTTTAAATCAAATTATTTATCGATATATATATATATATATATATATATATATATATATATATATAAAGAGTTTTTTTAAAAACTGAACCCAACAACACTTACCCGAGTCAAAAAACTCAAACCGAGCCAACCCGATGTATAATCGATACTATTTTTCACCAACCCGCATATATTGGGTTGATAACGGGTTAACCCCAAGCCAAACCGACCCAACCCGATGTATAATCGATACTATTTTTCACCAACCCGCATATATTGGGTTGATAACGGGTTAACCCCAAGCCAAACCGACCCAACCCGCCAACCCGTGATGTCGCATTTATAAACAAAAATATTTTTTATTCCAAAAAATTCAATATTAGGCTCATTTCGAACGTATCGAAGAGACGATTATCATGGTGTAACTTGTTAAAATTAATACGTATTTTTTTAACGTATTTTAGCTAATATACGATTTTATGTGTTAATATGATTAAGGTGTAAAATGAAAATTAAAAAAGTAAAGGTATAAAGTAAATTTATTAAATAAGTATAGGGGGTAAAATGTAAATATTAAATTTATATTCGGTTTGTGAGAGGAATTCGATTGGGGGACAAAAGTTGCAGGGGTTGCAGGGGGTATGAATTGTGCAGGGTAGGAATAATATTACCCATCTTTATTTCAAATCAATAACTTTTCTTTATTTCAAATCAAATTATTTATCGTTCGATATATATATATATATATATATATAAAGAGTTTTTTTAAAAACTGATTTTGTTTGTATATATAACAATTGTACACAATATTCAAAACACTTAAGATAAAAACTGATTTTTTTTGTATATATAATAATTGTACACTCTAACAATTTTAGAGAGAAAATACTTAAAAGATAAATATTTTACTTATAAAACAATATAACAATTTTATTTTCATGCTAAAAAATATTAAGATTTCGTTCTAAATATTTATGTAGTATATATGATATATAATAAAATAATTAAATCAGAAAATATTCAATCTTGGGCTCATTTCGAACGTATCGAAGAGACGATTATAATGGTGTAATTTGTTAAAATTAAAACGTATTTTTTTAACGTATTTTAGCTAATATACGATTTTATGTGTTAATATAATAAAGGTATAAAATGAAAATTAAAAATGTAAAAGATATAAAGTAAATTAATTATATAACTTCAGGGATATAAACTGTAAATATGTAATTTGAATTGGGTTTGTGAGAGAGGGGTGGCCGACAATGATATATATAAATGTGAATAGTAACACCCTTTACATATGATATATATCTACTCGGTGGCAGGCCCCTTTTTACATATGATATATATGCACACACATCCATCGCCTACTCCCATTCCCATTCCCATTTCCACTCCCAAACTCAATATCAGCAACAATGGCGAAACAAGAAGATGAAGTGATCCTATTGGATTTCTGGGCAAGTATGTTTGGGATGAGGGTCAGGATTGCACTTGCTGAAAAGGGTATTCCATACCAGTACAGAGAAGAGGATTTGAAGAACAAGAGCCAGCTTCTGTTGGAATCCAACCCGGTTCACAAGAAAATACCGGTCCTCATCCACAACGGCAAACCGGTTTCCGAATCTGCCATCATCGTCCAATATATCGATGAAGTTTGGAAAGATAAAGCAACATTGTTTCCTTCTGATGACCCTTATGCCAAAGCTCAAGCTAGGTTTTGGACAGACTTTATTGACAAGAAGGTACTCACTCATTTTTAACTTCTCTTTTGCTTTATTATTACTCCATATATTTATGTTATGTATAGACTTATATGCTGTTGGATCTAAGCTTATATTGGTCAAGTTATTGCAATTTTTTTTATTTCAGGTGTCTCAAATCAATGGAGACCGTCTTTTGAACAAAATATAAGCCAGATCTATCAATTTGCTCATTAAATACTAAAATAGATTTGAACAAGGTTTCTAGATTTTAACCACAAGGGTTGTAGCGTACTGGTTAAGACCCTGGGGATGTGGTGTAATATTCCATTTGTCCAGGGTTCAAATCCAAGCGATGTCTTACTGTCATAATTTGCTAAAGGATTAGTCTAGGCATAGCCTAAAATACCCTTCTAAAAAAAGTTTCTAGACTATTTCTTATATCATGAATGGCATGAAGTTATCATGACCATCTCCAGGCATTGCAAGGTATTTAAGGCATGGTTTGCCAAAAATAAAGTAATTTATTTTTCGGGTATATGTTGTCGATGGACATAAGCTAGGTTTTTTTATAAGATACAAAGTTTTTTGAGACTTTTTTCAATTATACATTCATTAATATTAATTATTAATTATTAACTATTAATTATAAATAAATATTATTTATTAAAATTTAATTATTTTTAATTAATTAATATTAACTAAAAATTATTAATTAAATTTTAATTATACATTGATATTAATTTTTTATTATTTAGAATAATTGTTAATCATATCAAAAAAATTTATTTTTTAATATTAATCAATAGATTTTACTTATCAATCACTATTATTTTTTAAACTATTATTCAATTATTATTTTCATATTATATATAACGATTGTTTAAAATAATAAATTAATGTAGATTTTTTTCTAATTTTGTTTAACAAATTCAAAACTAATAGTATATATATAATAATAAATTTCAAATACTTTTAATTAACATATTATATTGTTTTATTTTTCTTTACTAATTAACATATCATATTACTATAAATTTGTTTTAATTATATTATTTAATATTGTAATTGATTATTTTTTCAATATGTTTTTTTTGTCATTTTACATGCTTATAAGTTAGTTTTTGTCAAACGTGATTTATTCACTAGCTAGCTTATCAACTAGTTTGCCAAACATAATCCAAGACGTTTCACATATGAGGGAATGATTGTCTTCTATTTGAGTTGACCAAATTAAAGAGGTAGCAGGATCACCATCTTGGGGTGCGTTTGGTACATTGGACAGGACAGAACAGAGATCCGACTTTTATGTGGAACAAACATTAACAGAGTGGAACAAAAGTGGAACAAGCCTATTTCACCCCTACCCCATGGAATAAGTTGGAATAAGGTGGAAAATACTTCTGTTTTACCAATATAACTTCAAAATAAAATCTAATTCTCTTATAAAACACCAAATATGTCTTCTTTTTATATTTGTTGGTGCAAGTGTACCCCGCTTTAATATTGTGATATATTTTTGGTACACATAAAATCACATCTCCATATTTATTTTGATGATTACAAACACACCGTATTATTGTTTATCTAACAATCCTATCCAAGTGTACAGTTCTTGAAGAACACGAAGTTTTTATCTGAAGAATTCAAGACGGAAGTTTCTACGTCGTCATTATTGTTTATAACTAATAATGATAAACACCCTAAAATAATATACCACTTGGATATTTATAAAACCCTAAACTGTTTTTAAAGATATTTAAAATTATTTAAAACTAAAGTTTTATTAATTTTTATTAAAATATCATAAATCAGTTTCCTATGCATTTTACTGTTGCACATTTTTTTTGAAGGAGTGTTCAGCCGAAAGCAATCCAACGTGCAGCCTGCCCATTGTATTTTTTCTGACCGCGGTATACCGCGGTGTGCAGGCGGTATACCGCCACCTCTTATAGCCGTTGTTTTGTCAGTATCTGCGCGGTATACCGCAGTGTGCAGGCGGTATACCGCCACCTCATATATCCGTTGGAGCTTCCTTGGTATTTATATGCATGCTGGTGAAGAACAGCAAAAAACAACAACAGTAACAAGCAACAACAAACAGCACCTCTCAGCTCTCTCATCTATTTATAATATATATTTTATAAAACATTTTTTTATAAAATATCCAAGTGTGAGATATTATACAAGAGTGATTACCCATTGTGAGTTATACTCCTCTTGTAAGTATTTGAATAACGGGTGTGTGATCCTGTACATCTCATAGCAGAAGCTTGAGAATCAATTACGTTACCTTTGTACTTGGTTTGTATTTCTACCGTAAAGAATACATTTATTGGATCGTGTCGGGAAGTGTCTCGGCTGCTGGTTTATCACAGTTGGTGGTAAATCAGTAAATCTCTGTGTCAAGTATCTCTATCCCTTATCTCTTTATTTATTCCGCTGTGCTATATTATATTTATTTATATAAACTGCTTTGCATTTATATTTATTTATATAATCTCTGTGCATTTAAATTATATCTGTTTATATAATTGTTGTATACTTATTTATTTATACTCTGCTTTATTTATTCTGTATTTATTTTGTAAAAAGAATTTTTGAAAGTAAAAGTTTTAAAATACAACCTTACCCCCCCCCCTTAGGTTGTCCAACATTTGGTATCAGAGCGGGGCTTTCAAAAATTTTCTGTTTAAATTTTTAAAAGTTATATCTTTTATATAATGGCTCAACAAACTGTTTTGTTTTCAAAACCTCCTATTATAGATACTGAAAAGTTTGGCATTTGGGCCGAGCTATTTGAATGTCACGTTCGTGGCAAAAGTCAAAAAATTTGGGATATTATAGAAAATGGGAATTTTAGACCAACCAAAGTTGAAAATGATCTTATTGTTGATAAACCCATAAAAGATTGGACTCCCACTGAAGAATCTCATTATTGTTTAAATTTTGAAGCTAAAAATATATTATATGCTGCTTTAACTTCCGATGAAATAGAAAGAGTTTATACTTATAAAACTGCTAATCAAATCTGGCAAAGCTTGAGCGACACTCATCGTGGAAATACTCAAGTTAAAAGCTCTAAAATAAATATTCTTGTTCATGATTATGAATTATTTGAAATGTCAAAAGATGAGTCAATCGACTCAATGTTTAAACGTTTTAACCTCATTATGACTACCTTGAAGGGATTAGGTCGTACTTATCCTAATGAGGATTATGTAAGGAAAATTCTTCGAGCACTTCCTTCGGAGTGGATGGCAAAAATCACATCCTTGGAAGACTCCCGAGATCTCGCAACTATGAAGCTCGATGATCTCATCGGCAATCTTAAAGTGCACGAAATTGCACTAAGAAGAAATCAAGTCCGGGAGCAAGTCAAAAAGAAATCCATCGCTCTCAAGGTCGTTGCCTCAAAAGAAAAGGAAGAGGAGGAAGATGCAAGTTCATCCGATGATGAACCCGAAAATCTTAACGATTTAGTCAAGTTGGTAAGAAAACTTTCTAAAATTCTATCTAACAAAAAGTTTGCCAAAAATGATAGGTTTCAAGAAAATGGAGACTACCGTCGTGGTGGTAAAAACCAAAGTCGCAACGTCCACAAAAGTGAAGACAAATATGACGAATCTAGCGACGATGAAAAAGCCAATAAAAAGAAAGGCTTTTGCTATGTGTGTGGTGACAAGGATCACTATGCAAGTGTGTGTCCGAATCGAGCAAAACAAATCAACACACCAAAAGCTTTAGTTGGAGGCGCGTTGAGCGCAAGCATAAATGAGGCCCAAAATTTTTGTTTCATGGCCGACCATGATAATGAGGTATCTTCATCATATTCTTCTAAAAATAATTATGATAATAATTATAGTGATAATTACTATAGTGACGATGAAAATAATCTTGACGAATTATATAAATCATTTCATGCTATGGCCGCTCTCGCAAATAAATATAAAGATGAAATTTCTAATTTAAAAGAAACCGTATCTGTATATAAAAAGGAAATAGATGACGGTAAACAAAAATCTGCTTATGATTTAGATGTTATCACTAAATTAGAAAATAAATTAAGTGAAAAAGATGTTTGTAAATCTTGTGTTATTTTAAATGATAAAATTGCATGCTTAAGTGAAAATAAAAAGGAAAGTGTTGCATGTACAAAATGCGAGTCTCTTGAAAATGAAATTGCATGTTTAAATGCTAAATGCAAATCGCATGAGAAAAATGACTTATTAGCAAATGCTTTTAATAGTAGCAATGATAAAGTGCTTAAAATGCTAAATATATCAAATCGTATAAATTGCCGAAAAGGCATTGGTTCAAATACGTGTATTGAAAAATGTGATTGTATGCCAATTAAAAAGGTTTTTGAAAAACCTAAATTTGTTGTTAAAAATAAAACGCAAAAACCCCCATATATGTCAAAAATGAAAAATGTGAATTATGGGAGGAAACCGTATGCTCGCATGTATAATAGCAATTTTTCTAGACCTAATGCGAATATAAATGCTTCATTTTATGTGTATGATAAATACAATCGTAAAATTAAAATGGTTAGAAAATGGATTCCGAAAGGAATGTTTAATGTTGATAATCCGGGTGGAATGCGTTTATGGTTTTAAACCATTTTTATGATTTTGTATGTTTGTCGTGTTTGTTTTATGTCGACAACATATTTTTTTTGCAGTTTATGTTTTATACTAACTGTTAAAAGGACCCATAAGAAAAGGGTACCACGAAATATTTTCTTTGCCTTTTGTAGGTGTTTCCTGGCGAGGATATAATACGTGTTTCCTGACGAGGTTATAATACGTGGTTACCTGACGAGGTCATAATACGTGGTTTTTTTTTGCTCACATAAAATTAAAAAAAAATAAAATTTTTTTTTTAAAATCGGTTGTGTGTAAATTTGGTTAAAGGAAACATTGAAAGCCGAATGCTGTCAGTCAACTTACTGTCGCGGTATACCGTGACCCTAAGGCGGTATACCGCGTTCTGTTCTCCTCCACCAGCTGTCACTCTGTGATTCACCGGCAGAACCTGCTAAAACTGACCCCGGTATACCGCGCTCCCGAGGCGGTATACCGCACCGCTGTTTTCCATCTGACACGCGTGTTTAAAGATGACATGTCTCTTCAACCTTTTTCTGACTCGGTATACCGCGTGCTCCTAGGCGGTATACCGCCGGGCCTTCGACGGATTTAAATCCAATTCAGGTAAGTTTTTTTTCCCTTCTTTTTATCCAAAGGTTTCTGCTCTCTCTCTCTCACTCCTCTTGCCGCCGACCGCCGCCTACGACGTCCGCCGTCAACAACCGAATTTTTTTTCGGCCACCGGAACTCCAACCTTTCGTCAACAGTTTACTCTCCTTCCTTCAAATGGCTCCAAAAAGGGCTCGTACCTCTCGGGGAGCTTCCAGCTCTCAAAACCAATCTGACCCTCCTCAAAACCGTCATGCTCAAAGACGACATATTTTTGAATCCCGACCTTGTAACCCAGGTCGACCTGTCGATTTAGTGGGTCTAGAACATCTTGGTACCTTTGAAGCCTTCTCCTCTATTGACTGGGAACCTTTTCTTTCTTTTCAAGGAGATATACCTTTTTCAAGTATGGTCGATTTTTATGCTGGGTATGACTTTAACGAGACCACCCATCGTGTCTCTCTTCAAATTTACAACCACTCTTTTAACTGGAGTTTAGAAGATTTTTCTCGTGTACTGGGTCTAACCCATTCCAATCTAAATGTGTTTTCAAATAATACTGCCTTTACTTCCCTGCTTACCCAGGTTCAAGAAACTCAGGAAACCATTCTCCAATCTATTTTAGCTCCTGCTTTTCGAAATAATTTTCCCGCAATTTTAACTGATCAACATCTTCCGGAAAATCTTCGTTTTTGGAATAAAATTATCCTTTTTAACGTTTTGGGACGCGCTGGAAATTTTGACAGATTGGGTGCACTTCAGTGCTATATCCTTTACTGTCTCCGGCATGGCATCCGTATTAATGCCACCTACATTATTGCTCACCGTATGGTGATTTCCGAGTCTGGTAACCAGTCTCTTCCGTTTGGTTACTTAATTCGAAACCTTTTTACAAACCTTCAAATTCCTATCATTGGTAGGATGTTAGCTCCTACTCCTTCTCTCAATGCACTGACTGTTAGTCGAATGAGTGCTCCACCGGGACGGGCTCTTCATCGCCCTCAAGATCCGGCTCCCGAGGAAGACGATCCATACGCAATCCCGGCGGGTGCAATCTCAAATCGTCAAATATACTCCGCGATCATTGACTTGCGCCGGAGTTACGATGCCGATCAACGTGTGGTGCAAGACCGCTTGGAAGACATTGACGAGCAGTTGTGGACTTTAACTAATCAACTGAACGAAATTGAATTTATAGATAGCGATTAATTTTTTTTAAAATTTTATATAATTAACATTATTATTGCTCTATTGTAATGTTTTTTCTCCTGCTTCGTTATTATTATTAAATTTTTTTTGAGAGCTTATTTTATCTAACCCTTGAGAAAATGCTAACTCTCAAATACTTCATATTTTAAGGGGGAGCATTTTTCAAGGGGGAGCATAGCGTCTTTCCTAACCCTTTTTGCTTCGACAAAAGGGGGAGAGAAACCGAGTATGCTCTCGTGTTTAGCGTTGTGTTTGTCATCATCAAAAAGGGGGAGATTGTTGGTGCAAGTGTACCCCGCTTTAATATTGTGATATATTTTTGGTACACATAAAATCACATCTCCATATTTATTTTGATGATTACAAACACACCGTATTATTGTTTATCTAACAATCCTATCCAAGTGTACAGTTCTTGAAGAACACGAAGTTTTTATCTGAAGAATTCAAGACGGAAGTTTCTACGTCGTCATTATTGTTTATAACTAATAATGATAAACACCCTAAAATAATATACCACTTGGATATTTATAAAACCCTAAACTGTTTTTAAAGATATTTAAAATTATTTAAAACTAAAGTTTTATTAATTTTTATTAAAATATCATAAATCAGTTTCCTATGCATTTTACTGTTGCACATTTTTTTTGAAGGAGTGTTCAGCCGAAAGCAATCCAACGTGCAGCCTGCCCATTGTATTTTTTCTGACCGCGGTATACCGCGGTGTGCAGGCGGTATACCGCCACCTCTTATAGCCGTTGTTTTGTCAGTATCTGCGCGGTATACCGCAGTGTGCAGGCGGTATACCGCCACCTCATATATCCGTTGGAGCTTCCTTGGTATTTATATGCATGCTGGTGAAGAACAGCAAAAAACAACAACAGTAACAAGCAACAACAAACAGCACCTCTCAGCTCTCTCATCTATTTATAATATATATTTTATAAAACATTTTTTTATAAAATATCCAAGTGTGAGATATTATACAAGAGTGATTACCCATTGTGAGTTATACTCCTCTTGTAAGTATTTGAATAACGGGTGTGTGATCCTGTACATCTCATAGCAGAAGCTTGAGAATCAATTACGTTACCTTTGTACTTGGTTTGTATTTCTACCGTAAAGAATACATTTATTGGATCGTGTCGGGAAGTGTCTCGGCTGCTGGTTTATCACAGTTGGTGGTAAATCAGTAAATCTCTGTGTCAAGTATCTCTATCCCTTATCTCTTTATTTATTCCGCTGTGCTATATTATATTTATTTATATAAACTGCTTTGCATTTATATTTATTTATATAATCTCTGTGCATTTAAATTATATCTGTTTATATAATTGTTGTATACTTATTTATTTATACTCTGCTTTATTTATTCTGTATTTATTTTGTAAAAAGAATTTTTGAAAGTAAAAGTTTTAAAATACAACCTTACCCCCCCCCTTAGGTTGTCCAACAATATTTTATTCATTATTTAAATTTTATTTATTGTCTTTTATGCTTTAAATTTTCACTTTTGATTAATTTATATAAGTTATTAAACATTCATAGTAAAAAATATAGAAAATGTTAGAAAATAAAAATTGAAAGCTACATAAACCTTTTATTCTGGGGTCACTTTAATCGTCTTGAAGAAAACTTTCTAATAATATATTTTATTATAAAAAATATATATTTTACTATAATTTAATAAATTACATAATTAATCAAAATATATAAACATGTTATGTCCAGTTCTATCTTACTAAACGCTGAACAACTGTTCTGTTATGTTCCGAATGTTGTGGAACTGGATATGAAGTCAATTGAGATACAAATATAGACTAGGGCTTGTGGCACCTCTTCATAGGTCGGCAAGATAGGCCGGTGGATTTTTTTACTCTTATCTCCGGGGCTCTTTTAAAGAGCCGAATATAACCTCATCAAACCTAAGGTAACACTTTTAGATAAGACGCTTTAATGAGGTCATCTTAAGTCAAACTTTAACTAGGTTATCTTTGGGTGTTCGGCCCTGAGGATAACAATCAAACTTTAACGGGCCTGTGGACTTTTTTTTACTGTTATCTTCGGGCCTGAACACCCGTGGTTTTAAAAAAACAAACTTTGACCCGTTTGTGCAGAACAAATGGGTGTAACTTTGCATTTGGGATTATTATTTCAAGAAAGGTTCTTTCTTACTTGAATCTTTCTGGTACACATCATGTTGTCAACAGTCTTGAAGTCACAACCACTTATTCAAGAAATTGAATTCATACTTGTTACGACGTAGCTTTCTTTGAACGTTTTCTAGGAATTTTGTTTCTCTCATTCGATAAACACCCAACCCAACTCAACCCTATCAAACAAGTCGATATTTGTTAAGATCTTGTATTCATTGCTTCCTAAGGTCACATGTTCAAGTCACACATGATGACCCTTTTGGATTCTTATTCATAATAATGATGTATGCTAGCTTCTTCATTGATGAATAAAATGGTCTTAAATCATGAAATCTTTAGTTTGACTTTGGTTATGGAAATGCAGCTATACCAATCTGGGAAGAACTTGTACTCAACAAAGGGGGAAGAACACGAAACAGCCCGGAAAGAGTTCATATCTTGCCTTAAACTGATTGAAGGAGAACTTGGAGACAAACCTTACTTTGGAGGTGAGAATTTTGGTTATCTTGATGTCTCTTTGATCCCATTTTATTCATGGTTTCAAGCCTACGAAACCTATGGAAATGTGATCGCTGAACACGAATCCCCAAAATTGATCGCTTGGGCCAAAAGATGCATTCAAAACAAAGAGAGTGTTTCCAACACTCTTCCAGACATGCAAAAGGTCTTTGCCTTTGTTCAACACAGGAGAAAAATATATGGAATCGATGAGTAGAACTCCGATCATATCAATTTGTTCAACTTTATGTTTTTTTCTTTCAAGTATTCAGAGTTTAGATGTGTTCTAAGTGTCGTATGTGAGGTGGGTGTGTGCGTTTATGTCGCTTTCTTGACTGGAAACACTTAAAATGTGTTCTTCTTTGAGTCGTCTATGGATAAAGATTGCCGCACTTATATAAAGACTCGGGATTTGTTGTATTTTCAGATCCTTTTCTTGCTATGTTTACATATTTGCAATCTGTACTTTTTTCGACATAATTGTGAGATTCAAATTTGCTAGACAGAAGCTGATGTTGGGGAAGAAGCAGTTGTTTTCGCGTATGAAATTTGGTTAATTTTCAAGAATAGGAATAGTTGGTTCCATGGTTCTCAAAATATTTATGGTTTCTAAATAAACCTTTCCCCTACTTACTTCTAAGCTCCAATCATTTTATAGTAACTATTAAAAATGCATTAGAACGTCATTAAGTTTATATAATGCCTAAAATATCTAATCATCATAATAAAATGTCTAAACATAAAAAAGATTAGGAATCGTTTATTAAACACTTACCCGGTAACCGCTTAACTTGTCATTTTTCTTACCAGATGAATATGGCAAGGGTTAAGAATCTTATCCGGTAAGAGCGATTATAAGGATGAAGAGTTTTACCAGTTCTCTCGCTTCTCACATTAATTCAACTTCTCACCGTTAAGTACCCAACCTATATATATGTATATGAACACCGTTGCATAGGTGATTTTTGTAAGAGAATTTTAAAAAAAAATATGCTTAATGTTGTCTTACATCTTACAAAAATGTGTTGTATATTGACATTTTATGACTAACATGCTTAATTTTAAATTATTTTTCATGCGGTATGGGATGAACCATGATGCGGTCTTTGTGATTCGCCTTGTCGAACTTTTGCTTAACGTGGCCTATCTACTTTTGTGTATATTTTCTCATTTTTTTATATGGTCCAAATGTGTTTTTAGTTTTCTCAAACGGCGGTCTCCATGCTACAAGTTTCGTGCTTCTCCATCTCTCGTATTTCGTCGTTCTTCAATTGTTTTACTAATTTTTATCGTCATTGATCTGACTTGATTTGTGCTTGATACATACACCAATTGATCTGACTAATTGCATGTTCGATATTTGCTCGATTGTGAGGATCGATAACGATGAAGAAGATGACGAGGAGGACATAGATCAAGATTGATTTCAATCCTATTATTGTCTAAAAAATATTGTCTTATTGTTAGTTGATCGATCAATAATAATATATATCATAGAACGATTTTGGTTAAAAAAATTGTCTTATTGTTACAACCTATATATATATGTAAATTATTAAATATTAATAAGTAAAATAATATAGAAAATGTTGGCAAATATATATCAGAAACTACATAAACTTTTTATTTTGATGTCACTTTAATCCCCTTAAACAAAATTTTCTAATGATATATTTTGTTATAAAATATTTATTTCATTATAATCTAATAAATTACATAATAATCAAAATATATAAACAACTTATTAGGGCAAATTGGTCATGTCATCTATTGTGTCATGTCTAGTTCTGTCTTACCAAACGGTGAACAACTATTCTGTCTTGTTCTGTTTGAATTTGTCTGCATACCAAACGTACCCATATAAAGTTATAGATCATTAAGAAAATGAACACATAAATAGATGTGGACCACGTTAAACATTATTTCAATCAAGCATAAATATGTATTTAGAAAATAATTTGAGTGTTAAAAACTTGGAACATATTTTTTAGAAAACATCAACAGAGAGCATATTCTTGTTAGATTTGGGACCACGTAAAACATAGTATTCCCTATGTTGGTGTAATAGAACCAAAATCATCTATTGTTGGGGTGCATTTGGTACGCAGACAAAATAGAACAGGACAGGACGGGACATGACAGAACAGAACATGACAGAACAGTTGTTTAGCGTTCGGTAGACAGAACTGGATGGTACTGAACAGATAACATTAGATAAAATACATAAAAAAAATTAAAAAATTAATAAAATATAAAATAGAACGTGTATTTGATGTTTTAGAAGAGAATTAGATTTTATTTTGAAGTTATATTGGTAAAACATAAGTCTGTTCCACCTTGTTCCATAGGTGGGAGTGGAACATGTCTGTTCCAGTTTGTTCCACTTTGTTTCTGTATATTCCACATAAAAGTCCTGTCAAACATGAGACAACGATCTCTGTTCTGTTCTGTCCTGTCCTGTCCGGTGTACCAAACGCACCCTTAATATTATCCCCCAATTTGGACATGTATTCAAAATTTCAAATCAGGGGAGTGGAGTTATAAATTAAAAATGGTAGTGAGAAAGAGAAATATCATATTGGAAAAAGCATGAAAATCTCAATAAATTTATTGATTTTGAATCATTAGGTTTTTGAACTGTTTTTTTGAATGATTAAATTCTTAGACTGTTTTTTTTGAATGATAAAACTAAACTTTTTAAAATTGGTTAAATACATTTTTGTTAATATGATAAAATTTTGAGAAAAGTCTAAAAAAAACTCAACAAACCATCTGATTTCCAATGATTAGGTTTTGAAATTTTTTAACAAATAAATCTCTAAACACTTTTTTCTAAATCTTTTTACCAAATAAATTCTTGATCTTTTTTTGAATAGATAAATCCAAAGTATTTTTGAAGAATTATAATCATGAACTTAATTTTGAACAAATAAATCTAAAACTTTTTTTGAACAAAAAAATATATACAATTTTTTTCACCGACAGCAAAGTAAAATGAACCAATTAAACAGAGAAAAATTATACCATTCCCATTACATACAAAAACCGCCAATTCTTTCACAAAATATACATGTTAGTGGGATGAACAAATCTGATGGACGTTTTTTTTGGTATATTTGAGAAAGGATGGACGTTTTTTTGGTATATTTTGTGAAATGTTGACTGTTTTTTTGGAATATTTTATGAGCAGAGGAGTATAACTTTTGTATGTATGTATTTATGCTTTAGGCATAACATTTGAATGCTTCGTAATTATTAATGAAAATGGTATAATTGTTATCTGTTCAATTGGTTCATTTTCCTTCTTGTTGGTGAGAGAAACTGTATATATTTTTCTGTTAAAAAAAATTCGGATTTATTTGTTTAAAATTAAGTTTATGATTTTGTTTCATCAAACAAAAAATTGGGATTTATTTGTTCAAAAATAGTTCAAGAATTTATTTGTAAAAAGATTTAGGGAAAAGGTTTAGAGATTTATTTGTTAACAAATATCAGGGACTTAATTTCATTTAAAGTCAGATAGTTTGTTGATTTTTTTTAGAATTTTCCTAAAAAAAATTATCAAGTTAACTTGGTTTTACTGGTTACAATGATTTCTTTAACCGAATTAGAAGTTTATGGATTTTATCATTAAAAAACAATGTTAGAACTTTAATCATTTAAAATCAGATAGTTTATTAGAGGGTTTTCAGACTTTTCCCTATTATATTAAGACTATCTCTAACAAATATTCAACAAGTTTCTTAAAACACAGTATAACGAATTAAAATCTCTAAAAAAATTATATGGCTACTCTATTAAAATATTTAATACATCTAATAAAATATTATTTATTTCTCCTAAAATTTAATTTCCATATCTCCTAAGACCATCCACTACAATATATTTTTTAACACAATTATTAAAGTGACACATCACCTTTAGGAATTATTTATAAAAGTTCTAAGCGGTTAATAAAACCATCTTCAATCCAACAATAAAAGTACTAAACACACAAAAGTAGAGGTGTTTTTATCTCTAACCCAACATTAAAACACTAAAAAAATAGAGGTCAATAAAGACGACCTTTATGTTTGAATGCCAAAAGTAGGTCTATAAAATCAAATAAAAATATATTATTCAACTTTTATAACTATATAATAGTTTAATACATTGAGGGGCTGTTTACTAGCTTCTGACCAGGCTGACTCGGTCAGCAAATCTGAGTCGGTCAGCAGTCAGAGCGTTTACCAAATCCCGTATCTGACCGAGATCTGTCCGAATCTGCTTCAAAACCATGCTCACCCGGGTCAGTTTTGAAAAGCTTCGATTTCTTTTTCTTGATTTGGGTTTTCATGGCCCATGGAATGAACCATTGAATGAAGAAATGAGTTTTAGGTGATCAAAAAAGAAACCCCCAGTTTGCATTTTTCTTTCTTGTGAAAGAGCCTTGATAATCTGTTTGCATTTTTCTTTCTTCTCACATCCAAAAAAAGAAAATCGCTATAAAACACAAAAGTGAAGTTTTTTGGGTAATCACAAATGGGAATTCACTAAATTGAGCTCAAAAGTGCAGAAATTTAGGTTTTTTTTTAAGAATGAAGATATAGGTTTTAGGAAGAAGGAAGAATCTTGATGGTAAAAATGGAAAATTGAGGTGAAGTAGTGAAGAAGAGATGAAAATGGAAAAGGAGAGTGGGGGTATGTTTGTGTAACACCTCGAATTTTCCATTATATTATTTTAATATATACGGGGTCGATTTGTAATTTAGTCTAAGTTGTGGACTATTTGTAAATATAAACTCCAGGGTTGATTTTGTATTTGACCAAAGTTAATGTGAGTGTTGAAAATTAGAACTTGAGGGTCCATTTAGCCATTATTGGAAAGTTGAGAATACTTAATCAGAGGGTAAGCTGAATTGAGGGTTATCTCAAATCAGTTTCCCTGAAGTCGGTCAAGAAAGCAGCAAGAAAGAAGAGGAGAAAGATACAAATTGAAATTGTGGTAAGGGTTTTGAATCACCATACTTGTTCTTCTTTAATCAGTTAGTAATATCAGTTTCAATCACCCTCTGATAGACTGTTGAATCAAAGAGAAGGAAGGAATTGGATTTCTGGGTCAAAACTTCATACAGGTGAGTTCATCCCTTTCATTTAGAAATTAACAGTTGAAATTGAATCAGATTTGGTATATAAATTATCTGAATGAATTGGTATAATTGTTATAAATGAAATCGATCAATAAGCTGTATTTTATATGAGTTTTTGTGTTAAAATTTGACGTGAATCGACGAAGTCCAGGTATTAGAAAATTCGGAACTGAGTTTAGGATCCGGAATTAAGAGGTTCCGGAATTGGGTTAGAATCCGGAAAAGATGGGTTTCGGATATGGGCTTGGGGATCCGGAAAATTGTGGGTTCCGGAATTGGGTTCGGTTCCGGTATGGACCAATTCCGGAAATGGTTCGGATCCGGTATCGTTTTAATTCCGAAAGATTTGGGGCGATCCGGTAATTAAATTCTGGAAGTTGGGCCATTAGAACCGGTATTTAATGGATTCCGGAATTAGGAGATTGGATCCGGTATTTTAGCATAGTTCCGGAGTTGGGCTTAGTATAGTTCCGAAATTTGATTTAGTTGTGGATCCGGTATTTAAAATCCTTGGATCCGGAATGTACGTGGAACCGGAATAGTTCCGGTATTTTATTGTTTTGGGCCGTGATCCGGAATTCCATTTTTTATGGATCCGAAAGTGTTTGCTTTGGTCCGGTATGATTCTTGGGCCGGAACCGGAACTAATTAAGGTGATCCGGGCCAACCAATGGAACCGGAATTTAGGCTTTTGGGATCCGGTAATTAAATAGGATCCGGTATTGATTACGATCCGGAATGGATCCAGTTTTGATGGGGATCCGGAATGGAGTCTGATTCTTTTAGAATTCAGTTAGGGATCTGTAACACCTCGATTTTATATAAAGTATTACGATTAGTTTTATTGAAGAAATGAAGTATAATTATTTGATAGATTAATTTTAGAGTTTATCCCCGAGTAAGCTTCGTTATTTATTTTAATGAAATTATAAGTTAAGGGGTAAGCTTTAATTTTAATTTATAAGTTGGAGGGTTAAATTTGTCAATTGATGGATGTATGGGGTTAGTTTGGTTAAAGTGATGAAATTAAATCCATCCATTGCCTCATTTTTGATATAGAAAGTAAGATGAGATATTTGTTTCACTTTTTGGCCCTTGTGTGTACTTCATTCGGCAAAAACAAAGAGAGAAAGAGATAGAGAACAAAACCAAGAAAAAGGAAGAGGAGAAAGAGATCAATTTCAGCAGTAGGTTGAGGATTTCTTTGGTGAAATAAGGTATGATTCTATATACAAATTGTGTGTGTGTGTATAGAGAGATGAACTCTATCGGTTTAGAATTGGGTAATGGTATTTTTGAAAGATATGAAAAAACTGGGTTTATAAGTCTCTTCTTATAGTAATCTTAAGCATATCTGCAAATTTATAGAATTAGATATGGCTTAAAAGTATCGTTTTTAGTTTAATTACGATTTATGTGGGTTGAGACAAGTATGAATGTCGCAACATGATAGTTGCGATAAGTATGAATATCGCAACATGTTGGTTGCGATAAGTGTGTATATCGCAACACGTGAGTTGTGATAAGTGGACTTATCGCAAGCAGTTAGTTGCGATAAGTCAGGTGATCTGAGTAGTTGGTTGCGATAAGTGTGCTTGTCGCAAGCTTTGGGTTGCGACAAGTAGCTTTGAGGTTTAATTGAGTTGAGACAAATGAGGTTGTCGCAAGTAGGTTGCGACAAGCGAAGATGTACTTCCTTTGGGTTGCGATAAGTGACGAGATTTTGGGTTATTTAGGATTCTTAGTCTTTTAAGAATTCTATTCAGTAGATTAATACAAGTACAATGTATTTGGGTTATTTCAGACTCTGTGTAGTTTGGTGGCGGAAATCATTTCAATTTCAAGAAGTGAAGTAAGAGTAACACTGTTGCTACCAGGTGAGTTCATTCTTACCTTACCCTTTTATAACGTATTTAAATTATGGTAAGGTACATTTTCATAATGAAATGTTTTCTGGATGAGTTTTGATGGATAATTATGTGAAGTAAAATTGGTTGTCTTTAAATTAATGGTTTTGCTTAATTTCATTAACGTTATTTGAAAATGATTTATATTAAGCAATAACCTGCACAAGTACGTATAAGTGTAATGGATCTATAGGCACTAATGTTACGTAATCACGTGGAATAGGCGTGTCGTTAATCGTAATTCCCGTGATTTGGATAAATGCGGAATAGGCCGGGCTCTAAAGGTAATTCCCATTTTGTGTTATGATGTAATAAACGTGGAATCGACCGGGCTCTTAATGGTAATTCTCGCTGATTGAAATGAGGACTAGACCGGGCACTTAATGGTAAATCCCATTTTATATTGTGATGTAAAATCGTGGAATAGATGGGGCGCTAATCGTAATTCCCGGTTTCTGTTGGAAGATAAGGGGTCGGCCGGACACTTAATGGTAATTCCTACTTCCACTTCAAGAAATAGACATGACGCTAATTGTAATTTCTTGGATATGAGCATTAATCTAGAATCCGTGGAGATTCGTAGTGGGCTCTTGAACGTGATATCATGACTGACTTAGTGTTAGTCATATTCATGGAATCGGGTATGATCCCGTCATCGCAAGATGTTTATACGTATGGTAAGACTGAGAGTAAACCATGTTTGTTATGCCTTGTTTACATTGATTTAAAAGTATTATTTTGAAACTGAATGTTCTCACTAGGCGTTAGCCTAATCGTTTCAAATTATATTTTCTTACCAGGTACGAGCTCAGGAAAGTAATGGGTTGAGTGGAGAGTATATGATGGTGACAAGTTGATGTAAATATCTTTTGAAGATACGATAGTCTTTTGGAGATCCTTTAGACAACTCAGATAATCTAGAATCATGTATGAATGGTTTAGGTTAATAAGTTGTCAATTAGTGATCCTTTGATGTAATTGGAATTTTGTCACTATTTCCAATCTTTATGACTGAATATTTTATGGATATTAGATATGTAAACCCTTTTAGTTCATGTTTAAATTTGCCCTGATTTTTAGGGTGTTACAGGATCCGGTTTTAATTTAGAATTTGATTCAATTAGTTTCGGACTTGGAGTTCAAAATACTATTTGGTATATAATTTCCGGAAGGGGAACAATTGAGAATAGGATACAATAGGTTATCTGGTATTCTTAGAACTAAGAATGTGTTACGAGACGTAACATGATATGTTATTATACATATACGTTAGTGAGTGTAATGGATCAATAGGCACTAGTAGTATGTAATCATGTGGAATAGATCGGACTCTTAATGGTAATTCCCGTTGATTAGATAAACGTGGAATAGACCGGGCTCTGAATGGTAATTCCCATTATGTTTTGTGATTGGATAAACGTGGAATAGGCGGGGCGCTAATCGTAATTCCCGTTGACCTATAATGTGGAATAGGCATAAAGTAAATTGTAATTCCCATTTCGAGAGGTGATTAGTAACGTGGAATATACATAAAGTAATTTGTATTTCCCGTTGACCTATAATGTGGAATAGGCATAAAGTAAATTGTAATTCCCATTTCGAGAGGTGATTAGTAACGTGGAATATACATAAAGTAATTTGTATTTCCCGTTGACCTATAATGTGGAATATGCATAAAGTAAATTGTAATTCCCATTTCGAGAGGTGATTAGTAACGTGGAATATACATAAAGTAATTTGTATTTCCCGTTGACCTATAATGTGGAATAGGCATAAAGTAAATTGTAATTCCCATTTCGAGAAGTGATGAGAAACGTGGAATGGGCAAGGGATGATTGCTATTCTCGTTTGTACTATGAAGTGAAAATGTGAAATAGGCAAGATATGATTGCTATATCCGTTTTCTATTAAGAAATGATTGAATAGGCAAAGTAGAAATGTTATTCTTATTGAGAAGTGGAATAGACAAAGTATAGTTGCTATTCGTATTGACTGTAGTGAATAGGCAAAGTATACTATTCGTAATTAAGACGTGGAAACGTGAAATAGACAAAGTGTGATTGTTGTTTCCGTTTGCTGTCGGTGGATTAGAAATAGGCAATATATAAGTGATATTTATGTTCCCATTCCAAGAAAAAGGTATGGCAACTGAATGTAAGTCCTTAGGCTTGATAGATGATCTAGAATCCGTGATGATTCGTAGTAGGTTCACGAATATGATGATATGACTTTTTGAATGTTAGTCACATTCATGGGATCGGGTATGTTCCCGTCATTATGATACGAGTACGAGTACGGTAAGAATGGTGGAAAACCAGGTTTGTTTATATGCTTTGAATATTTGAGTTTTCAAGCTGTTAATGTTTTAGTTTGAAATTGGATGTTCTCACTAGGCGTAAGCCTAATCGTTTCAAATTAAATCTTCTTACCAGGTACTAGCTCGGGAAGTAAAGGGAAGAGGGATGAGTGCTTTTGAGTATTCAACTTGTTGATGTTAAGTGGAGAAGTTAGCCGAATCGAGGATCCTTTTGATGAATGACTTAGACAACCAGTTTAATCTTATCTTAGTTGACAAGACTAGATTAATAGGTTGTTTTAAAGAATTCGAATTGTATCTATGAATCCTCATAGTTAATTCTCTACTTATGTATATAAGTTGGATGATTTCTTGATTACCCATGTTAAACTTTAAGGTTCAAATTGGCCCTGATTTTAGGGTGTTACAATATGGTATCAGAGTTGTAGTTTAAGTGAACTAGGTATGATTTGGAGATACTTATACTTAAGCTGAGATGAATTAAGTTATGATTGTGAGATATGGGTAGAAGTACTAAGATGGGATAGTCTTAGAGTCGACGGAAATACGTGAATTAAGCACTGTAACGATGGTAACGAGAATACTCATGTATAGTATGTTCACAATTTCAATTAGCTACTGTCATTATGGATATATTGTTACACCAGCATACTTGTTTCCAAATTGTTACAGTGACTAATGAACGTTAAAGTACGTTTCTTTGTGTGAGGGTTGTGAATAATTAATTCTTATGGTTATCTGTTATGCTTAGAAGAATAAAATGGTTAATACACCAAATAGGTATTCTACTTCCTCGGAGGGTCGTGTGGCAAATGAAATTGTAGAAGATCAACCTGATAGAGGTGAAGCTAATGAGAATCCATCAAGGCTACCTATCTTGGGAGAAGAAGGAAGTCAAACTCATCGACCTAATGTCGGTACTTCTGATCCGGTGACGACATAATCTTCTATGGAGTCCCGAATAATGGAAAACATGATGCGGGTCATGAATGCTGCACTGACTCAACAACAAGAGATGTTTATAAAAATGCTGAATGACCATATCGTCAAGTCACATAGGCCAGAGGTGAGTACCGGTGTAGTAACTTCACCTGTTAATCTAGTATTGCATATTGATGGTAGAATGGAGGAAGTTTATGCTGGAAATAGAGTTGAAATAGCTCAAGTGAGAGAGAAAAGAAAGTGAGAGGATAGATCAGAATCTTGTCAGAAGTCGGAAACTTTTGATAAGAATCATCGTATTGAATCCCGTCGAGAAACCAAATTGTGTCCGAAATGTTTCAAGTGCGGAGAAACTGGCCACACGATTAGAAACTGTCATATTCGAGGGTCAACCTGCTATGAATTTAAGAAGCATGGTCATTACCGAAGGGACTGCCCAAAGCTGAAGAATAGTGGAAATCAAGAAAGGAAACCCAATACTCCAAAAACAACGGGTTGAACGTTTTATATGACGGCGGAAGAAGCTAAGGAATTGACGGGTGTACTTTTTGATATTTCTTGTTAATCATATACATGCATGTGTATTATGTATTAGTGTGCTAGCTTGTTTTGTTGTACTTTAATCTTTGATTAAAGTTAACTAAACCAGTTACTATTTTTGGATGATGCTTTAATAGTTGGTATAATAGAGGAGAGTTTCCAACCCTTGAAAATTCCTGAGTAAAAGTGGGATAATTTAGCAGTTATTGAATTATTTTATTTTGACGAGCTCTTCAGATGAAAATTTTAGTGCGGTGATGTGTTCTTGAAGATGAACTAGTACCAAGTAGCAGATAAGGTGGACAGTCGGATCCACTATTGGTCTAAAATCAAAAGACTAGTCTTCAGTAGAGGTTGTGACCCAACCCGATTAGAGACTAGTTTGTCTCCTGGTAATCACGTTTTAGAGATAAGTTTACTGGGGAATTTCGATTTTAAATTCCGATCAAGGAATAGATGCTGAACAAGTAGAGCTTTGACTAATAACCAAAGGAGACCAATAGAATTTTATGTTGTTTCCAAGTTGGGGAGCGAGAATTGGTGAAGGTATCACCGTGGAAACATCATAGAAGTGTTAAGGTGGCTTGGGAAACTAAAGAGGATATGAAGAACAAATATCCTCATCTATTTATCTAACTTTGATTTCGGGGACGAAATCATTTTCAAGTTGGGGAGGTTTGTAACACCTCGAATTTTCCATTATATTATTTTAATATATATGGGGTCGATTTGTAATTTAGTCTAAATTGTGGACTATTTGTAAATATAAACTCCAGGGTTGATTTTGTATTTGACCAAAGTTAATGTGAGTGTTGAAAATTAGAACTTGAGGGTCCATTTGGCCATTATTGGAAAGTTGAGAATACTTAATCAGAGGGTAAGCTGAATTGAGGGTTATCTCAAATCAGTTTCCCTAAAGTCGGTCAAGAAAGCAGCGAGAAAGAAGAGAAGAAAGATACGAATTGAAATTGTGGTAAGGGTTTTGAATCACCATACTTGTTCTTCTTTAATCAGTTACTAATATCAGTTTGAATCACCCTCTGATAGACAGTTGAATCAAAGAGAAGGAAGGAATTGGATTTCTGGGTCAAAACTTCATACAGATGAGTTCATCCCTTTCATTTAGAAATTAACAGTTGAAATTGAATCAGATTTGGTATATAAATTGTCTGAATGAATTGGTATAATTGTTAGAAATGAAATCGATCAATAAGCTGTATTTTAGATGAGCTTTTGTGTTAAAATTTGACGTGAATCGACGAAGTCCCGGTATTAGAAATTCCGGAACTGAGTTTAGGATCCGGAATTAAGAGGTTCCGGAATTGGGTTAGAATCCGGAAAAGATGGGTTTCGGAACTGGGCTTGGGGATCCAGAAAATTGTGGGTTTCAGAATTGGGTTCGGTTCCGGTATGGACCAATTCCGGAAATGGTTCGGATCCGGTATCGTTTTAATTCCGGAAGATTTGGGCCGATCCGGTAATTAAATTCCGGAAGTTGGGCCATTAGAACCGGTATTTAATAGATTTCGGAATTAGGAGATTGGATCCGGTATTTTAGCATAGTTCCGGAGTTGGGCTTAGTATAGTTCCGGAATTTGATTTAGTTGTGGATCCGGTATTTAAAATCCTTGGATCCGAAATGTATGTGGAACCGGAATAGTTCCGGTATTTTGTTGTTTTGGGCCGTGATCCAGAATTCCATTTTTTATGGATCCGGAAGTGTTTGCTTTGGTCCGGTATGATTCTTGGGCCGGAACCGGAATTAATTAAGGTGATATGGAGTTTAATGATTTGGGCCAACCAATGGAACCGGAATTTGGGCTTTTGGGATCCGGTATTAAAATAGGGTCTGTAACACCCTAAAATTAGGGCTAATTTAAACCTCAAATTACAACAAGATTTAAACATAAACTTTCTAAGCTTTATGTAAGTGGAGAATTAACTATGAGGTTCCTATTTACAAACATAGAATTCTTCAAATAATCTATTAATCTAATCATGTCTATAATCAGAATAACTAGATTATCTAAGCAATCTATCAAAACCTCAGCATTAAATTAACTTCTCCGCTAATCCAAAAGCTCTCGTCCCACATCCCTTTATTTTCCCGAGCTAGTACCTGGTAAGAAAATATCATTTGAAACGATTAGGCTAACGCCTAGTGAGAACATTCAGTTTCAAAATAATATTTATATAATCAATGTAAACAAGTTATAACAAACCCGGTTACCCTTTTTCTTACCACACGTATAACCATCTTTCGTTGACAGGGTTATACCCAATTCCATGAATATGACTGATACCAAATTAGTCATTGAATCATGTTCCAACGCCCACACTACGAATCTCCAAGGATTCTAGATTAATGCTCTTATCTAAGAAACCGCAATATACACATGCCCATTTTTAGATTAATTCTCATATCCAAGAAATCGCAATATACACATGCCCATTTCATGGAAAGGAAAAAGGATTACAATATACACATGCCAATCCCTTCTTTTCCTTAGAAATCGGGAATTCCGAATAAATCTACGTCTATTCCACGATCTCCCAGACACTAGGCCTATGGATCCATATTACCTATTTGTACTCGTACATGTATTTATTTAATATAGATTCCTCATAGCAATCAGTTTGAGCAAATCATATTTATACCTCATAGATTCCTCATAGCAATCAGTATGAGCAAATCTCCTTTACATAGATTCCTCATAGCAAACAGTATGAGCAAATCTCCTTTACATAGATTCCTCACAGCAAATAGTATGAGCAAATTATATTTATATCACGTAGATTCCTCATAACAACCGTATGAGCGAATCTCCTTTATAAATCCTTCATATCATTTAGTATAAACAAATTACATTTAAATATGTCAATTTCTTATAACCGAAGTCTAACCATCAATATCATCACTCACGATCTTTGATATAAAGATGGTTGTAATCCACTTGTCCATTAAATCCAATATTTATAACTCGTATATATTATTGTTATAAATCATTTTCCAATATACTTGTAAGCACAACCATCAATTTGAAATAATAGATTTTACTTTATAAAATCTTTATAAAAATCCTTCTTCCAAAAATCCATCCAAAACAGTTCATTCATAAAATACACCTTACCATAATTTAAAACATTATAAAAAGGTAAGGTAAGAATGAACTCACCTGGTAGCAGTAATATCAATATTGCTTTACTTCTAGAGTTGTAAGAACTTCTGTCTCCAACTTCACAATTAACTGAAATATCCAAATACATAATGTATCGGTATTAATCTATTGTTTAGGACCTTTAAAGACTAAAAATCCTAAAATTCTCGTCTCTTATCGCAACCAACTAGCTGCGATAATCCTCTTTGCAACAAACAGTTCTTGTCGCAATCAACTACTGCGACACAACACCTTATCGCAATCAACTGTTGCGATAGCTCTTTTTATCGCAACCAACTATTGCGATACTCTTCTTGTCGCAACTAACTGTTGCGATACCTTTGGGTTTGTCGCAACCCAAGGTTGCGATACTTATGAATGTTTAAATCATCATAACTCTCGCAACCCACTTATGGTGAAACTCATAACTGTCTCAACCCACTAAGTTCGTACTTAACCCAGAAATTATCAGTTTTAAGCCATATTTGATGCCATAAACATGCAGATATACTTAAGACTATTAACATAACAAGATTATCAGTCCAAATTATCATAATCTTCAAACATCATCAAGACCCATTTTCTAAACTTATATAAGCTTTTAACTATAAGATGAGGAATTTAAATGAGATACATACCTTTGTTCCACAAATTGCTTTTTAAACTTCCAGCCACAAAACAATCAGCCTTTCTTCCTCTTCTTCTATCTTTCTTTCTTTCCTTTCGGCTCTATCTCTCTCTCTCTTCTTCTTTCGATAAAACACACACACACACACTCACAAATATGATAAGTGTCCTATTGAAAGACACCTCACCCCTTTTGTTATAAATGGGGCGGTGTTACTGATTTGTTAAATTAGTTTTACCAAACAAACCCCAAGCTTCTATTACATGACAACTTATACCCTCCAATCTTGCAAACTAAATTAAAGTTTACCCCTTAACTTATTACTCCACAATAAATTTGTGTAACTTAATCGGGGATAAACTCTAAAATTAATCTTTCAAATAACCAACCATAACTTATCAAGTAATCATACTTAAATTATTTAATAAACCCAAACATCATCTTTTATAAAAATCTAGATGTTACAGGGTCCGGTATTGATTAAGATCCGGAATGGATCCGGTTTTGATGGGGATCCAGAATGGAGTCTGATTCTTTTAGAATTCAGTTTGGGATCCATTTTTAATTTAGAATTTGATTCAATTAGTTTCAGACTTGGACTTCAAAATACTATTTGGTATATAATTTCCGGAAGGGGAACAATTGAGAATATGATACAATAGGTTATCCGGTATTCTTAGAATTAAGAATGTGTTACGAGACGTAACGTGATATGTTATTATACATATACATTAGTGAGTGTAATGGATCCATAGGCACTAGTAGTATGTGTTTGGTCATCAAAGATTTGAAGATGACCTCATGATCTCCTTACATACTTTGAAAAACATTTCCATACTTAGAGAATTTTCGGATGGTTCTTTGTAATTGCTTGTACAAGATAGCAAATGTTTGGTGAAGTCAAAGATCAACCAAAGTCAAGATTGAAGATTCTCTCATTGTGGAAGTGAAAGATCTTTCTCAACACATACAAGTCATAGTCCACCGATTGTCTCCATGAAGATCGGTGAGATCCCAAACATGAGATTTCCCCCTTTATCTCCTTGCCATGAAGATCTTCATCATAAGAGGTAAAGTTGGCCATCCCACCGATTGTCCCCATGAAAATCGGTGGGATCCTCAAAATTGGAGGATTCCCTCATAACATCACTCCTAAGAAGACTTCCACCTACCTTGTTTATGACAAGTCGGTGGGATTTTCAAATAGAAGGATCCTCCCTTGTGTCCATGCTAAAGGTTTTCTCTTCAAAGATAGAATGTCTGGGTATGGAAGAAAAAAGTTCTTTTGTCCTTTTTCCCATTCTTAGATATTGTCTCCGTCAAACCTTTCTAGTATTGTAGGAAAAGACACATCAACTTTTGAGAGTCAAACCTGACCTTCAAATGACAAAGTGACAAGTGTCCCATGCATCACATACTCAGAAATATACTGATGAAGAAAAACGTCTTGTGTGTCTTGATTCTAAAGTCAGAACTATCATTGCTCTCTCTCTCTTCCTGATGAAGTGTACCACTCTCTGGTAAATCTCTCTACTGCCAAAGAGATGTGGTTCACTCTGTGTGTTTTGTACGAAGGTACAAATGAAGTTAAAAAGAGCAGAAAGATTGCTCTTGTTAGAAAATATGAACTCTTTTCTTATGAGAAAGGAGAATCTCTCTCCAACTACTATAACCGCTTTAACAGTCTTCTTAATGACTTAAAGCTGTTAGGTAGAGTGTATGACAATGAGGAAATCTTGTGCAAGTTTATGGACTGTCTTCCTGATTTTTGGGAAAACATATGTACTTGTATAAAGACAACCAAGGATCTTGATCATATGCCTCTCACTTCTCTTTATGGAACTCTTTTCAACTATGAGCAGACTAAGCTGCAAAGGAAGTCTATCATCACAGATATAAAGGGCTCTTCCATAGATCTCCTAAGTGACTCTTCCAAAAAAACTAAGTGTATTCCAAGAATCACCTACCCATCTGACTCTGACCATGATAGTCAAGAAGATCCCAATGACCATTCGAAGGCATATCTTAGTGATGCTGAGGATGAATGTGAGGAAACCTCAATTGACAAACTATAAGATGAAATGACCATGTTGGATGGGTATTCTAAATTCAAATCTCACCTCTCCTCTAGAAAATCTAAGTTTAGTAGAAAATCCTCCTCTTCTCTCTCCAAACACTCTTCTTTGAACAAATCTAATGAGGAATGCTTTAAATGTGGTAAAAAGGGTCATTTTGCCTCTGAGTGCAGAAGTAAACACTTTGAAAGACCCAGAACTGCTTCTTCAGGCCGATTTTCCTCAAAATCGGAAAGATCCAAAAATGATCCCTCCTCTTCTGTAAATTCTGACCGGGTAGAAAGATACAAAGAAAAATACAAGAGAGAAAAGGAAAGACATGAAAGACTTGTCAGAAAAGCAAAGGGTCTGCCTGCTAAAACTCATGATTTGGCAGATGAACCCACATCTGAAAGTGAGAATGACACTTCAAATGTGTGCTTCATGGCCAAAATAAATGACAAGGATGATTCAGAAGATCACACTCCCTCAACTGCTATTGTATCAACCAAGTGCTTCTCCTCCTCATCACAGGTACATCCATTTCTATCTCTTTCTAATGCTGAAAAGATTGAAGCATTTGATTCCTTAACCATTGATCTTTATGATGCTAAAACTGCTAAGAAAAAGGCAAATGCTCAGATAAAATACTTTCCTCTCAACTTCAAACATGTCTCTCTCAACTTGACCAATTTGACAAAGTTAAGGCTGAGCTTGAACATCTAAAATCCATCAACTTTATTCTTGCCAAGGAGAAAAACAAAATATTTAAACGTTTTCAAGAGGAGCAAGAAATTATGAGAAAATGGACCAGTTCTTCCAAAAATCTGGAAAGGATTTTTCAAAATCATATTTCTTGTAATGACAAAACTGGTTTAGGCTTTGGAAAAATGGAAACTGATCAATCTTCAAAATCTCATGCTCCCACCTCTTGTGCTTCACTTACTTTTTGTGAAACCCCTGATTCTAATTCTATTGGTTCTGTGTCCATGAATTCTGCCGATTCTTCTGAAGCTTTAAATTTTGGAATGTTTTTAAAGGCAAATAATCCCATTTCTTTTCCAAAGGAAAAGGCTCAAGATTCCAATGACTCTTCCAAACATATCCATGACTTTCAAAAATTCTTAACTTTAGATGATGCATCCTCCTCTTCCAACTCAAACAAAAAAATTTCTATCTCTGAAAAAGGTAAGTTTTTGGGTGCTGATTCTTTTTAAAAAATAAATTTCTCCAATCTTTCTAAAAATATCTATGTGACTTCCCCTACCGATTTTCTTCCCCGATCTGTGAATCTCAAAATGTACAATTCAAAGGAGAAGACTTCTTTCCTCCCATTTTCTGAAAAAGGAATCTTAGGTCCTGCACCACACCTCTTTGTCACCTCATCAAAGTCTTTGAAGATAACCAAAATGAGCAAAAGTAAGAAAAAATGTCAAGTTTCTAATAAGGCTGTTACTCATAGAAAATGCTATATATGTGGTGATACTTCTCATTTTGCCAAAAGACTGTCCAAAAGAAAGAATTGACCTGATTGATAACAATTCTTCTCACCCTTCTAACCCAAAAGGACCCACCACCAACTGGGTACCTAGGAAATAAATTATTTGTGATTGCAGTTTTTGAGCTAAACAGATGGATCTATGTGGACCAGTATAAAAGTGACAAAACTGAAGAAATCATCAAGTTCATCAGGAAAACTAAGTGTCAAATGGTGAACTTTTGGATCTCCTCTTGTATTGAAAATCTGTAACACCCCGGAAATCGGAAACGGAAAACTGGGTCACGGACGTCCGCGAGGTGATCGCCGGACGTCCGCGGATGGTGGAAGTCCGCGGTGCTTCCGCGGAAGCAACAGAACAATTCGGGCATTTTGGTTTTCAAATGCCGGACATCCGCGAGGTTTTTGGCGAACTTCCGCGAACCTGCTAGACGAAATATTTTAGGGTTAAAACCCTTTTATCACTTTCTCCTTCCTCATTTCATCTCTCACTCGCCGCTCAACTCTCTCTCTCTAAAAATCGGTTTCTCTCACTAGAAACCCTATAACTCCTCTCCTCTCCTCTTCATCTTCTCTACCCAAAATAACCCATTTCCCCCATTGTTGAACACTTGAAGGTTTGAAGCTTTTTGGGAGTTTAGGAGCTCTCTTTTGGAGGATTCAAAGGATTAAGGTAATTTCTAGTTAGAGTATTGTTATCTTTCACTTTCTCTTCCTTATTGAAGTATTTTGGGTGATGATGGTGGTGTTGGGTTAAGAAAATCTTCTAATTTCATCACCCATGAAGTTAGGGTTTTAATGAGAGTTGTGTTTGGGATATAAAATGTTGAGGAATGATTCCTTATGGTTAGATCTTGGTATTGATGGTTGGAAAATTATGAATTTAGGTTTTGGAGGTTTTGGCTTGAAGAGGCAAACTTCTTCAAAGGAGATTACGTTGGAGAAACTCTAGATTTAGCTTAAATCTAGCAAGGTGAGTTCAAGTTACTTTGCGAAAACTTTGTACATGCCAAAAATAGTATTTTCCAAATATTTGTGTGTTTTACTTGAAAATGTCTATGGTTGAGTTATTTGGATAGTTTAACTCTTTTGAAGTGTTTATCTTCATAAATGTGTAAAACACCCATATTTGGGGCTTTTGGATATTTGGATGGTTAGAAACCATAATTTGTCTTTAAAAGATTAATTGCTCAAAATGAGGTTTATTTGATGGTTTGATCATGTTAGCGTAATTGATTTTATAAACCATTGGGAAAAACCCTTTTTGTTTAACCCGTGATGAGTTTTGGGGTTAATGATGATTTTGTGGTATTGTTGGCTTAAACAATGTTTAAACGCGTTTTATACGATGATGACCGACATTATGGGTCTAGCAAGCTTGGAGCACTTTGCTCGGTTTTGACTTTGAGATAGTCTTGGGACATTTGTCCGGTTTAAATAGCTCGATGTGGAGTCTTATTTACGGGTTGCTTTTATTGCACCGTGTTGCATATTATTGCACGTTGTTGATATTTACATGCTTGGGTGAGTGAGTCATTCTGGGATAGGCATGTGTTATAGACTGTGTTGCATTGGATCCATAGGCATGTTATTCAGTCGTTGGTAATGGTCGATTGGGTATCTTGAGGACGGACCTCGGAACTCACGTTTTATGACCTTAACTTTCCGAGTAGGCACTAGGAGGATATAGTCTTGGACACGTTACCTTGGAGGTATGTATAGAGATCCACGTCGCTTATAGAGGGTGCCTTGGAGGTGATTCTAAGTGTGTCGGGCCTTGGGGCGTTACCAAGTGGGTAGACGTCAAGGTGTATCCTCAATTACGGTGTAATTCGGGTTTCGTAGAGCAGAAGTCGAGGAATAGGCAAGACGTATGTTGTAATTCCTGATTTCGTTGGGAGGACCAGAGATAGGCATAACGTAACTTGTAATCTCTACTCCCAGTTGTGCGATGAACGTTGTATGGGTGGTATACTTATGTGTTACCTCCACCTTCAACGGATACGGGTATCCCCCGTTTATGGTATTTGAACTTTATTACATTTTACGGTTGCGTGAGTATTGCTTCGTATTATGTTTTAATAAAGTGTTATATTTAATGGATGGTTTCCATGTTTTATGGGTTGAGTATGTATTGTCAACCGTATTCGAAGGTTTTGCCTAAACTAGATTTATTCACATATTTGGGTGAATTGGGATTCGTAATTTATTTTGGAAAACGCTCTATATATTTTGGGAACCTTTCTCATAGATTTTGAGTGCGTTGGAAAATGAGGCATTCGTGCTGTTTGGGAAACTTTTTGGAAATGATAATCTCTGTCGCAAACTTTCATTTAAAGATTTTATTCAAATCATGACTATAACCACTACCTTTCGATTTATGATTTTATATAGTCATGATAAAATGCTTGAACTCACTAGGCGTAAGCCTAACCCTTTTTATTTGTCGGCATGTGCAACAGGCTCAGGTTGGGGTAGCTCTAGCTACATTGTGAAGTGGCGAGTGCTAGTAGTGTGCACGAGAGGTGACTTTAGTAGTGAAGTCTTCCGCAATTGTTTGGACTAGCAACGTGTGTGGTGTTAAGTAACACACGATTAAGTTATTTATTTATGGACTTATGATGTTTTAAATTCTGAGGTATTTTAAGGAATGAATTGTAGAAGTGTTTATATCTATTTTGGTTATTTTATTCAATTTTAAAGTTAGTTGCTCGTTCCAAATTTGAGGGTGTTACAAGTTGGTATCAGAGCATAAGTTTGAGAGATTTAGGTGTTGATTTTGGATACCTAGACTCAAACTAGCGTTGTTTAAGTAAATGAGAGTGAAATTCACCTTTAGGCACTTTAAGATAGGATGATTCGAGGTCAATGGATGTTGTTAGAAACGAGAATCACGTCGAGAGTAACAAGGATAATCATGTACGGTGCGTTCATAATGGCACCTGGCTAGTGTCATGGTGAACCTACTAGTACATGTGCATACTTGAATTACTTTAATGTGATGATCGTTTGGGGTAGTGAAGGAGGTTCTAAGCTAGTAGTCGTTGGAATAGATGAATGATTCTAGTATTAGTCACTTGGAGTGACGATAAGCATGATGTTTGCTTTAAGTAGGCCGTTTCGGGTCAAGATTGATGGTTGGACTAGAACCATAGGCTTATTGAGCCGAATTTGATTTGAGGAAAAACCGTAAGGTCATTGATGTAATTCCCAACTCACCTTAAGAGGTTAAAGCATCCGGATGACAATAGTGGACCGGAGGGATTTGGAAGGGTATAAGTTGAGATGTTGAATGCCGACTAAGTCATGCACAAAGTTTATTTTGAAAATAAATTTCATCAACTATTTCTTGTGTTTCCAATCCTTATATGGATTGTGTTATGAATTTTGGGAAATGTTTAGCACACACACAAGATTTTGAATCATGGTTTTAACGTGCATGAAACCATTTTATTGCGAGAGTCGCAAACTCCGCCGGGATTTGTTTCGCTTTATTTCATTATTGTTCAACATTGGTTTCGGATATAATGATAATCATATTTTTATAATGTGTAAGATGTTGGGAAAGTAACTACGGCTTGCGACTTTAACATTGGATCTCCTCCACATATGTTAGAGTTTAGACGGAAAGTTATCTTCCATAATGTCTCTGTAAAACTATTTTGGAGAATTTGTTTAATGTGAGTTTTTAAACAATGTTGTTTATATGATATTACCATGGAAAGGGATTTTGGCATCTCATTCATGATTTTGCCTTTAGCAATTTGGCTTTGGAAGCATGATGCTAGTGTCGTTTTATTGACTTGAGGTCATTGAGTCCATTGAAGTTCATGGAGTTTTGTTGTACGACGTTTTGTGTCGTGTGGGTACAATTTTACAATGTGCATACTCTATTTACTTATGTGAAAAGTTTACGAGTTTTGTTGGGCATTTGGTCCCACTCGAGTTTGTTGAGAAAAGTTAATTTTATGCCTTAAGGCGACTAAAAAGAGATGAGTTTGGAACTCTAGTGTCGCGTAACTTTTCTTTCAAGAATTTGTGTTATTAAGTGTTTCGTTGCAAATAGTTCAGTGTATGGATTGATTTATACGTGGCTTAAGTGATGCATGAAATGATATTTTGGTAATATTTCATAATAATTTACTTGGTGCGCTTTCGGTCAGTTAAATGTTTTATTACCATTTTATGCAAAGGCGTTATATCGACTTAGGGGTATGAATAGCTTGGTAACCATTGTTTATCGACACTTTGTTGGACGAATCGTGAGTAAAATTATTTTATTAACCCATTGTATAAATGATAGCCATTTGGTCAAAAGGGTATTTTGGTGTTGTGGAAATCATGCATAGTTCGCAATACTTTACATTTTGAAAATACAAATGTGTGAGTCGTTGACATTGGTCAAGTTTGATTTGCCGAATATTTTGGAAATTGAAAACTTTTGTGTTTTTGGGGGAAATATGCATTTTGAGTATTCTTGACAATTACATTTTAAACAATGACGTTTTGATGTTTTATGTTCCAAGTACGAAACTTCGAGGAAAATGCTTCGTGATGAAGATTTTAGAAGATTTTTGTATAAAACTATGGGGCGTGAAATTTCTTATGTTTTAAACATTGACGTACGCTGTTGGTGCAAATCAAGATTTGAAGTCGGTCGGAATCCATTTGGGTGACTACTTTTATTAACACTTATTTTCTCATATATTTTGGGAAACGCATTGTTGTGTGCAAGTTTTGACCAGAAACGTTTTACTAAAATGTCATTATAGGACCGAATGAGAAATTTTGGGAAATTGATTTAAAAGAGTTCATCTTTTGAAAATTTGGTCGCGAACCATTTGATGCATGTTATTTTGTTTCAAGGAAATTCCTAATGGAAGTGTTACAAGCTTGCATGCCTACCCCAATTTGAAGTTTTATGATGTTTTAGTCGATATTTTCCAATGATGGAAACGTATTGGTTTTGTCTTAAATATGGAACTTGCACAAGTCATTTTGTGTTTTGACTAAGGTGTATTTGTAAACCGTTTCATCGTTTTGTATAATAAACTGACGCGCGCAAAAAAAAAAATTCTTGGCAAACCTTGTTCAATGCCATTTTATGGCTAGAAAGGATTTTAGAGTCAAAAGTCGTTGAACTTCTTTTGAAGTACGTGTGAAAATTTTGTTGCACACCGTTTAAAGTGGGCAGTTACTTTAAGTGCATGTCATGAGTCAATCCATACTGGAACCGTGGCGGTTCATTTTAAAGAAGTTGTTTATTACGCTTATGCGTTTTGTGAATAATCTGAACTGCAATGGAATAATTTTCAACATGATTTTCATATGTGGGACGAGCGTGTCCAGTTTTGCGTAACTACCGAATTGATAATAGTAGATTTGTGCGTACGATTTATTTTGATATGAAAATCTTTTTGTAGAAAATATCTTTGTGAAAGATTTTGTTGATTGGCATATTTATTGAATAACGCACTTGAAAACCTTGAACTCATTAGGACCTTGGAAAGGTTAAGTAACCCAGTTGAAAGTAAGTGTGTAGAACCTCGACTGTGAAGAGTTGGGCGTTCGGGCGCGTGGCGTGACTATAGGCCGGATGATATCGATAGCAAAGCCATTGTGGTTGTGGTAATTAGAGGGTTAGACTTGCGGTAACACATTTCGAGGTTGATGTAGCCGTTTTGTTGACAACCTTAGTTTTGTGGAAACACTCGGTAAACGGAACTCATGTGTGGAGTCCTGTTAGAGTTCAAAGCTTGGCGGTATAACTAGGTGTCAACCTTGTGGGTTTGAGGTCGGAAACCGTTAGTGTAATCGGGGGATTGTAGTCTGATTTTAAAAGAATGATGGTGGTAGTAACCTTAAGATGCTCAATTATGATGAGTGGTTTTGGTGGAATAACCTTCGTGTGTGGTTTTGGAGTCTATTAGAACTCGTTGGAGTGAATCGACAGTTAATGGTAGGAATGATCGGAATTGATGATTCTGTTGGGTTCGTTAGTGAATGAACCTTGGAGTGCTTTAGAGTCGGAAACTGAAATCGAGAAGTATGGAACATCTAAGGTTGGGAGACAACCGAAGTCGTCTAACTAGGAGTTATCCCAGTGGTTAGAGTATTCTTCCGGATATAAGTACAGTGTACTTGAAGGGGTTTTGTTAGTCAGAAATTGTTCGAGGAATTGTCTTTATAGACTATGTGGGGAAATTTAGATTCCAGTTAGGAATTGATGAATTATGGACGACGTTAAGTCGGTTAGCTTTGGGTTGTAGAGGATATAGATTTCGAGGACGAAATCATTTTAAGGTTGGGAGGATTGTAACACCCCGAAAATCGGAAACGGAAAACTGGGTCACAGACGTCCGCGAGGTGATCGCCGGACGTCCGCGGTGCTTCCGCGAAAGCAACAGAACAATTCGGGCATTTTGGTTTTCAAATGCCGGACGTCCGCGAGGTTTTTGGCGGACGTCCGCGAACCTGCTGGACGAAATATTTTAGGGTTAAAACCCTTTTCTCTCTTTCTCCTTCCTCATTTCATCTCTCACTCGCAGCTCAACTCTCTCTCTCTAAAAATTGGTTTCTCTCACTAGAAACCCTATAACTCCTCTCCTCTCCTCTTCATCTTCTCTACCCAAAATAACCCATTTCCCCCATTGTTGAACACTTGAAGGTTTGAAGCTTTTTGGGAGTTTAGGAGCTCTCTTTTGGAGGATTCAAAGGATTAAGGCAATTTCTAGTTAGAGTATTGTTATCTTTCACTTTCTCTTCCTTATTGAAGTATTTTGGGTGATGATGGTGGTGTTGGGTTAAGAAAATCTTCTAATCTCATCACCCATGAAGTTAGGGTTTTGATGAGAGTTGTGTTTGGGATATAAAATGTTGAGGAATGATTCTTTATAGTTAGATCTTGGTATTGATGGTTGGAAAATTATGAATTTAGGTTTTGGAGGTTTTGGCTTGAAGAGGCAAACTTCTTCAAAGGAGCTTACGTTGGAGAAACTCTAGATTTAGCTTAAATCTTGCAAGGTGAGTTCAAGTTACTTTGCGAAAACTTTGTACATGCCAGAAATAGTATTTTCCAAATATTTGTGTGTTTTACTTGAAAATGTCTATGGTTGAGTTATTTGGATAGTTTAACTCTTTTGAAGTGTTTATCTTCATAAATGTGTAAAACACCCATATTTGGGGCTTTTGGATATTTGGATGGTTAGAAACCATAATTTGTCTTTAAAAGATTAATTGCTCAAAATGAGGTTTATTTGATGGTTTGAACATGTTAGCGTAATTGATTTTATAAACCATTGGGAAATGCACTTTTGGTGTTATGGGTCATTTTGAGAATTATAAGGGAGTGAGTCCTTTGGGAAAAAACCCTATTTGTTTAACCCGTGATGAGTTTTGGGGTTAATGATGACTTTGTGGTATTGTTGGCTTAAACAATGTTTAAACGCGTTTTATGCGATGATGACCGACATTATGGGTCTAGCAAGCTTGGAGCACTTTGCTCGGTTTTGACTTTGAGATAGTCTTGGGACATTTGTCCGGTTTAAATAGCTCGATGTGGAGTCTTATTTACGGGTTGCTTTTATTGCACCGTGTTGCATATTATTGCATGTTGTTGATATTTACATGCTTGGGTGAGTAAGTCATTCCGGGATAGGCATGTGATGTAGACTGTGTTGCATTGGATCCATAGGCATGTTATTCAGTCGTTGGTAATGGTCGATTGGGTATCTTGAGGACGAACCTCGGAACTCATGTTTTATGACCTTAACTTTCCGAGTAGGCACTAGGAGTATATAGTCTTGGGCACGTTACCTTGGAGGTATGTGTAGAGATCCACGCCGCTTATAGAGGGTGCCTTGGAGGTGATCCTAAGTGTGCCGGGCCTTGGGGCGTTACCAAGTGGGTAGACGTCAAGGTGTATCCTCAATTACGGTGTAATTCGGGTTTCGTAGAGCAGAAGTCGAGGAATAGGCAAGACGTATGTTGTAATTCCTGATTTCGTTGGGAGGACCAGAGATAGGCATAACGTAACTTGTAATCTCTACTCCCAGTTATGTGATGAACGTTGTATGGGTGGTATACTTATGTGTTACCTCCACCTTTAACGGATACGGGTCTCCCCCGTTTATGGTATTTGAACTTTATTACATTTTACGGTTGCATGAGTATTGCTTCGTATTATGTTTTAATAAAGTGTTATATTTAATGGATGGTTTCCATGTTTTATGGGTTGAGTATGTATTGTCAACCGTATTCGAAGGTTTTGCCTAAACTAGATTTATTCACGTATTTGGGTGAATTGGGATTCGTAACTTATTTTGGAAAATGCTCTATATATTTTGGGAACCTTTCTCATAGATTTTGAGTGCGTTGGAAAATGAGGCATTCGTGCCGTTTGGGAAACTTTTTGGAAATGATAGTCTCTGTCGCAAACTTTCATTTAAAGATTTTATTCAAATCATGACTATAACCACTACCTTTCGATTTATGATTTTATATAGTCATGATAAAATGCTTGAACTCAATAGGCGTAAGCCTAACCCTTTTTATTTTTCGGCATGTGCAACAGGCTCAGGTTGGGGTAGCTCTAGCTACATTGTGAAGTGGCGAGTGCTAGTAGTGTGCACGAGAGGAGACTTGAGTAATGAAGTCTTCCGCAATTGTTTGGACTAGCAACGTGTGTGGTGTTAAGTAACACCCGATTAAGTTATTTATTTATGGACTTATGATGTTTTAAATTCCGGGGTATTTTAAGGAATGAATTGTAGAAGTGTTTATATCTATTTTGGTTATTTTATTCAATTTTAAAGTTAGTTGCTCGTTCCAAATTTGAGGGTGTTACAAGTTGGTATCAGAGCATAAGTTTGAGAGATTTAGGTGTTGATTTTGGATACCTAGACTTAAACTAGCGTTGTTTAAGTAAATGAGAGTGAAATTCACCTTTAGGCACTTTAAGATAGGATGATTCGAGGTCAATGGATGTTGTTAGAAACGAGAATCACGTCGAGAGTAACAAGGATAATCATGTACGGTGCGTTCATAATGGCACCTGGCCAGTGTCATGGTGAACCTACTAGTACATGTGCATACTTGAATTACTTTAATGTGATGATCGTTGGGGTAGTGAAGGAGGTTCTAAGCTAGTAGTCGTTGGAATAGATGAACGATTCTAGTATTAGTCACTTGGAGTGACAATAAGCATGATGTTTGCTTTAAGTAGGCCGTTTCGGGTCAAGATTGAGGGTTAAACTAGAACCATAGGCTTATTGAGCCGAATTTGATTTGAGGAAAAACCATAAGGTCATTGATGTAATTCCCAACTCACCTTAAGAGGTTAAAGCATCCGGATGACAATAGTGGACCGGAGGGATTTGGAAGGGTATGAGTTGAGATGTTAAATGCCGACTAAACTTTCTTGGGTGAATGCCAACTCACCTTAAGAGGTTAAAGCATCCGGTCTCAAGATTTTCTCTCTCATAATGGTGATTCTTCTACTTCACCAAATTTCAATCTTTTCTTGGGTCATCAAAAATTGTAAGATGGGATTCCAATCTCTTCTTCACTTTGAAGATTTTCTGAAGATGCCTTAGAAGATTTCCTCTTATCTCTCCAAGCAATTCCACCGATTTTTTGTCCATGTCTTGCAAATTTTCGGTAGGTATGAGAAATGTTCAAAAAAAAAAACCCGAAGTTTCTACCGAAATTCCACTGAAAATCTCTCAAATTTCGGTGGGATACCCTTAAATTTCGGTGGGTTTAAAAAAATGCATCGATGAGTACGCAATCGATGAGTTGCAACATAAAAAAGTCTACTTTTTCTTTCCTTCGGTGGGATTACAAAAAAAAATTTATTAATATATATTTAGGCCATCGGTGGGTTTTTTTATTTTAAAAAAAATAAAAAATAAAAATAAATAATATTAATATATATATTTAGGCCATCGGTGGTATCCAAAAATAAAAATAATAATAAAAATATATATTATATATTATATATAAATATATATTATACTAATAACATCTCCCTTTTTCTTTTTCCAGCTGCCGACACTCTCCCCCCATATATATATATATATATATATATATATATATTATACTAATAACATCCCCCTTTTCCTTTTTCCAGCCGCCGACACCCTCCCCTTCTTTCATTTCCACCGATGCACTTTTTTTTAAAACCCACCGAAATTTAAGGGTATCCCACCGAAATTTGAGAGATTTTCGGTAGTTATGAGAAATGTTCAAAAAATAATAATAATAATACCGAAGTTTCTACCGAAATTCCACCGAAAATCTCTCAAATTTCGGTGGGATACCCTTAAATTTCGGTGGGTTTATAAAAAAAGGTGCATCGGTGAGTACGCAATCGGTGAGTTGCAACATAAAAAAAAGTCTACTTTTTCTTTCCTTCGGTGGGATTACAAAAAAAAATTATTAATATATATATTGTAACACCCGTAATTTTCGGATAAGTACAATTTCAAATCAGAGGGAAACCGATCTTTTAAGAAAAATATGAAAAATAGGATTTTGGTTTAAATCTTAGATTTTATGGTCTTGTTGGATGGGGAATTCGAATACGAGTCCAACGGTTCTTTCCGGAGCGAAAACGGAGCTATAACGAAGAAGTTACGGCCGAAACAGTATCCGACCCAACAGGGGGCCGCGCAACCTGGTGCGCGACCTTGGGCCGCGGCCCAAGCCGCGTAAGCCGCTGGAGTTCACTTTTGGGGAGCCGCGCGACTTTCCACGCGACTTCATGTCGCGGGACAAACCGCGGGAATGGTTTGGTGTATTAAGACGCGAATTTCAGCCTCAAACTTCAAACCTTCATAACTTTCTCACCACAACTCCGATTTGAGTGATTCAAGTTGCCATGGTTTCGTTTTTGAGAGCTCTTCAAGGATCTAGAAATAGTTTTGAAGTATATTGTGTGATCCAAGAGTATTGGGTGATGATTGAGGTAAGCTTCTCACTTTTCTCCATCTAAGGAGTTAGGGTTTTAGTGTTTTGGTGATTTTGGATGATGTATGTTGGGGGAAACATATATAAGTGTTTGGGAATGATTATTTATGGTTGGAAACTTGTGGATCTAGGTTTTTGAAAGATTTGGCCTAAAGGATCCGGGTTGCATCAAAGGAGCTTACGTTGGGAAAATCTAGATTTAGCCTAATCTAGCAAGGTGAGTTCAAGGTGCTTTGTGAAAACTTTGTACATGCCAAAATGTTTATTTTAAAGTATTTGTGTTCCTTATATGAAATTATCCCTTGTTGAGTTGTTTGGTGGGTTTTGATTTAATTAAGTGTTGAGTTTTACAAATCTTGTAAAAACACCCACATTTGGAGATTTTGAGTGATTGATGAATAAATCACGAGAAAAAGAGGTTTTGCTAATTTATTGCATGAGTGAAGATGATTTGGTCAAAATACACTTTTAGTGTTTTTAGTGATTATGCGATAACTATGATGTGGTACATTTTTAAAGTGTGAATGTGTGAGTTGGGGATTTTGGTCAATCCGACCATGTGAATGTTTTGAGAATTGTAAACCTTTATTTTGGGGCCGATGGCCAATTGAGAAATTAAAAGGTAAAGATTTTGGGTAACGATGCATTTTGGTTTACGTAACCGTGTGAGTGACACGTATTTAACCAAACGTTTATTTTGGCCTTTAAAGGCTTGATTTATACTCAAATGAGTCTTTTGAGCGTTGGACGGTTTTAATGACTCGAGGTGGAGTCTTGGATGTATTATATGCTTAATTGCATTTTATTTGAATATGTGCCGGTTTAAGTGTTTGGTCTTATGTATAGAGACCATTTGATGATTCTGTATTCTTAGTACCTTTGGGTCTAATGAATCTTGGTGGATTATATGCATTGTCGAGTTATGAAAGAGTTGCATATAAGTATACACACATATATAGATGCCTATATGATTTAACTTCATTGGGAGGGTGACAATGAAGGGGTTGTGAAATTATCATGCCTCGGAGCATATGTTTGCATGATGTGGGTTAGATGCACTTCACTTGCATGAATGGATGTTGATAAATGATCATTAGATCTTTTGAGCAGAGGGCTCGGTTTTGGACTCAGTGGAGTCTTGAGGGCATTCACCCGGTTTTAATAAGCTCGACGTGGGCTTGGGGTTTAAATTGCATGAGTTGCATTGTATTTGATGTTTACATGACTTGAATGCATTGGTTATTCTTTTAGGGCCATGTATTTATATTTAAGTCGAGTAAGCTTGTTTCGGATGGTGGATTTCCCAAGGTAAAGATCCAGAAGGATTGAACTTGGTGGTATGGACTAAAGACCTAGTTTTGGTTGATATCTATAATGGGCTAAAGACCTAGTTTTGGTTGATGTCTAAAATGGGCTAAAGACCTAGTTTTGGTTGATGCCGGAGATGGACTAAAGACCTAGTTTTGGTTGATGTCTAAAATGGGCTAAAGACCTAGTTTTGGTTGATGACGGAGATGGACTAAAGACCTAGTTTTGGTTGATGTATAAAATGGGCTAATGTAACACCCCGGATTTTCGTGTAAGCCACACTTGACCTCTTGGCGTGTTTATTTTGAGTATGTGTATACGTATGTATGTATATATATATATATATATATCTAATTGTACGTAAAGATATGTATGAGTATATACTCTTGTTAAGCATGCAAACCCTAAGCTTCCCATGCATGAACTCTTTACCATATTCGATTAACCGACCTACCGTGCCTAAGGATCACTTCACGCCGCAAACGGAACCCAAATCAGCAGCTGCAACCATGGCAGCGACTATGCCCGGCGACAATGCCCAGGGCATAGTCGAATGTCCATTGTCGCGATGGGAGGACCAAACTCGAAATCAAACAGAAAGTGGGGCAGAGGCAGCGACATTGCCCCGCGACAATGCCCAGGGCAAAGTCGCGGTGGCATAGTCGCGCAAGGGGGATCGGGTTCCGGTTGAAAAGCTGATTTGAAGAGGGTTGCGGTTCATTTTCTTTTCAGCAGCAAAACTCGACTTCTCTCATCCTTTGGGGCGATTTTCTCCCAAAATCTCTCCTTCCTCTCACTAAATACTCCTAGGGTTTTCACCTACCACTCCATTCACTCATCTTGATAATTAAGGTTAGAAGAAGAAGAATCTGAAGTGTAAGAGCTTGAAGGAACCAAGTCTCCATTTCTAGGGTTTTCACCCAACATCTTTCCACTCCATTTGAAGATTAGGAGTTGTGGTTTGTTTTGGTGGTTCTAGAGATGCCTTGGTTGGTGGATTCAAGTGTGGTTAAGGTAATTTCCTCTCCTCTTTGATTATGAAGTTAGGGTTTTGTTTAAATGGGTATTGTTGGTGTAAATTGGGTAGATGATGATTTCTTATGGTTAGATAAGAATATTCATGGTTGAAAATCTATGGATTTAGGTTTTGGAAGTTTTGGCTTGAGGATGCAAACTTCATCAAAGGAGCTTACGTTTGGAGAGCTCTAGATTTAGCTTCATCTAGCAAAGGTGAGTTCAAGTTACTTTGCGAAAACCTTGTACATGCCAAAATACTATTTTCTGAAATATTATGTGTTTTACTTGAAAAACTGTCAATGTTGAGCTATTTGACGGGTCTTACCTTATGAGGAATTATTTGTGGTAAATATGGTAAAACATTACCTTTGGATATTTGGAAAATATGACAGATAAATCCTATATGAAAATGGGTTACTGATTTATGTGAAAAGTGGAGTCTAATTACTATGAAAATGTATTTTGTGGATTGAGAAGTATGAGTATGGTGCTTTATGTGAAATTATGAAAATGTAAAGGTTGAGTCCTTTTTGAGGGTTATCCCGATCCAAAGTTTTATTTCGGGTTTTCATAGAATTATGGTACTTGATTGCCTAAACAAACTTTAAATGCATTTATGCGATGATGACCGTTATGTATGGGTCTAGCAAGCTTGGAGTACTTTGCTAGGTTTGACTTGAGATAGTTTTGGGACATTTGTCCGGTTTAAATGGCTCGATGTGGAGTCTTATGTATGGGTTGCTTTTATTGCACTGTTTTGCATATTATTGCACGTTGTTGATATTTACATGCTTGGGTGAGTGAGTCATTCTGGTATAGGCATGTTGTTTAGACTTTATTGCATTTGGATCCATAGGCATGTTAGTCAGTCGTTGGTCGTGGTCGATTGGGTATCTTGAGGTTGGACCTCGGTACCCATGTTTTACGACCTTAACTTCCAAGTAGGCACTAGGAGGATATAGTCTTGGGCACTTACCTTGGAGGTTTGAGTAGCGATCCAAGCCTTCGGGATTTTACCTTGGAGGTAGTCCCGATGTGCCGGGCCTTTGGGCGTTACCTTGGAGGTAGACGTCAAGGTATATCCTCAATTACGATGTAACTTGGGTTTCAACGTTGTATGGGTGGTATACTTATGTGTTACCTCCACCTTCAACGGATACGGGTCTCCCCCGTTATGATATTTGATCTTTATTACATTTCACTGTCGCGTGAGTATTGCTTCGTATTATGTTTTAATAAAGAATTATAATTAATGGATGGTTTCCATGTTTTACGGGTTGAGTATGTATGGTCAACCGTATTTGAAGGTTTTGCCTAAACTAGACTCATTCACGTATTTGAGTGAGTTGGTAATGTAATTCATTTTGGAAAACGTATTATATCTTTCGGGAACTTTTCCATGGGAACGTGTGAGTGGGAAAATGGATGATTTGCAATTAAAGTAAACTCTTTTGAAATCATGACTAAATTATTATTCTTTTGATTTATGTTTTTATTTAGTCATGATAAAATGCTTGAACTCACTAGACGTAAACCTAACCCTTTTTATCTGTCGGCATGTGCAACAGGCTCAGGTTGGGGTAGCTCTAGCTACATTGTGAAGTGGCGAGTGCCAGTAGAGTGCACGAGAGGTGACTTGATTAGTGATGTATTCCGCATTGGTTTGGACTAGCAACTTATGTTGTATTAAGTACCACCCGATTAAGTTATTTTATTGTAGACTTATAATGTTTTAAATTCCGAGGTATTTTAAAGGAATGAATTGTAGAAGTGATTATATCTATTTTGGTGATTTTATTGAATTTTAATGTTAGTTGCTCGTTCCAAATTTGAGGGTGTTACAAGTTGGTATCAGAGCATAAGTTTGAGAGATTTAGGTGTTGATTTTGGATACCTAGACTCAAACTAGTGTTTGTTTAAGTAAATAAGAGTGAAACTCACCATTAGGCACTTTAAGATAGGATGCTTCGAAGTTGATGGATGTTGTTAGGAACAAGAATCACGTCGAGAGTAACGAGGATAATCATGTACGGTGCGTTCATAGTAACACCTGGCTAGTGTCATGGTGAACCCACTAGTACATGTGCATACTTGAATTGCTTTCATGTGATGATCGTTGGGGTAGTAAAGGAAGTTCTAAGCTAGTAGTCGTTGGAATAAATGGACGATTCTAGCATTAGTCACTTGGAGCGACGGTAAGCATGATGTTGCTTTAAGTAGACCGTTTCGGGTCATTATCGATGGTTGGACTAGAACCATAGGCTTGTTGAGCTGACTTTGATTTGAGGAAAAACCGTAAGGTCAATTGATGTAATTCCCAACTTGCCTTAAGAGGTTTTGAATATCCGGATGACAATAGTGGACCGGAGGATTATGGAGGAGTATGAGTTGAGATGTTGAATGCCGACCATGTCATGCACAAAGTTTATTTTGAAAATAAATTACATCGACTATTTCTTGTGTTTCGAATCCATAAATGGATTGTGTTACAATTTTGGGAAATATTTGGCACCCACCAAATTTTAAATTATGGTTTTGGACGTACATGAACCATCTTATGCCGGGGGTTGCAAACTCCGTCAGAACTTGTTTCATTTTGTTATTGTCCAACGTTTCTTTCGGGTAATGTGATGTCCGTGTTTTATGTTGTGTAAGATGGTAGACAAGTAACTACGACTCATAACTTTAACATCGGATCTCCTCCGCATATGTTAAAAGTTTGGACGGAAAGTTAGCTACCGTGGTGTTTATATGAAGCTACTTTTGGGAATTTGTTTAATATGAGTTTGTTAAACGGTATTGTTTATGTGGTATTGTCCTAGAAGGAGATTTTTGGGATTTTGGCTTCTCGTTCAAGATTTTGCTTTTAGCAATTTGACTTTGAGAGCACAATGTTTAGTGCTATTTTGTTGACTTGGAGTCATTGAGTCCGTTGAACTTCATAGAATTTTGGGTACGGCGTTTTGTGTCGTGTAAGTACAGTTTTACAATATGCATACTTTATTTGCTTATGTGAAAGGTTTATAAGTCATGTTGGGCATCTGGTCCCACTCGGGTTTTGATGAGAAAAGTTAATTTTATGCCATAAGGCGACTAAAAAGAAATGAGTTTGGAACTCTAGTGTTGTGTAGTTTTTCTTTCAAGGGTTTGTATTATTAAGTATTTCGTTGCAAATAGTTCAATGTATGGATTGATTTATACGTGACTTAAGTGATGCATGAAAGAACATCTTGTGACATTTCATAATAATTTGCTTGGTGCGATTTTGGTCAGTTAAATGTTTTATTATCATTTTATGTAAAAAGTATTATATCGACCTAGGGGTATGCATAGCTTGGTAACTATTGTTTCTCGACATTTTGTTAAACGAGTCATGAGCGAAATTATTTGTTAAACTCATTGTACAAATGATGACCATTTGGGCAAAGGGTGTTTTGGTGTTGTGGAAATCATGCATAGTTCGCATTAAATACGTTTTGAAAATACAAATGTGGGAGTCGTTGACATTTGGTCAATTTTGATTTGCCAAACATCTTGGAAAATTGAAAACCTTTTGGCTTTGGGGAAAATGCGTATTTTGAGTATTTTTTACTAATACATTTTAAGCATTTACGTTTTGACGTCTTGTGTTCCAAGTACGAAACTTTGAGGAAAATGCTTCATGATGAAGATTTTAGAAAATTGCTTGTATAAAACTATGGTGCGTGTAGTTTCTTGTTTTTTGAACATTGACGTGCACCGTCGATGCAATTAAAGATTTGAAGTCGGTAGGAATCTATTTTGGGGTGTCTACCTTTTTATTAACACTTCTTCCTCATATGCTTTGGGAAATGCACTGTTGTGTGTAAGTTTTGGGCAGAAACGTTTTACTCAAATGTCGTTATAGAACCGAATAGGAAATTTTGAGAAAGTGATTTAAAGAATTCCATCTTTTGGAATTTAGTCGCGAACCATTTGATGCATGTTAGTTAGTTTCAAGAAATTGCTATTGGAAGTGTTACAAGCTTGCATGCCTACCCCAATTTGAGGTTTTATGATGTTTTAATTGATGTTTTCAAATGATAGAAACGGATTGGTTTTTTCTTTAAATTTGGGAATTGCAAAAGTCATTTTGTGTTTTGACTAAGGTGTATTTGTAAACAGTTTCGTTGTTTTGTATAATAAACTGACGCGAGCAAAATTTTGATTGGTGAACCTTGTTCTATTTCATTTTATGGCTAGAAGGGATTTTGGAGTCAAATGTCACTGGACTTCTTTTGAAATTACATGCACGCCTTTTGTTGCACTCTGTTTAAAGTCAGGCAGTTACTTTACATGCACGTGTTGGGTCACTTAAGATTTGAATATGACCTCAGTCTCTCATTTTTGCCCAGTTCATAATTAGAATAATTTTTAGGTTCTTTACAAGCAGCTTAATTGTATAAAAATGTTCGGTGAAGTCGAAGATCAACCGAAGAAGATAGACTTCTCAACCAAAGATTAAGCTGCTACTTGAGACCTCCTAAGGTCTTAGGCCAGTACACTTGAAGAGCAAGGATATTCTTGAAGACTTGATCGGCAGGATCTCCTGAAGATGTTACAGACTTGATCTGAAGGATCTCTTGAAGATGTTGAAGATATGATCGGCAGGATATGTTGAAGTCATGATCGGCAGAGAATTCCTTAAGAAAGAATTCTTGAAGATATCCTTGAAGACATCCTAGGCCAACAGTTTACAACAGGTATATTCAACTTTATCTGCAAAATATATTTGGGATATCTTGCAATGACAGAGATAAAATCCGAGGATCAGAAAAAGGGTCTTTGTATTTGTTATCTCTTTCAAGAAAGTTCAACTTCAACAACAGTCAACGCTTCAAGACAAACATACAAAGACAAAAGTACATCCCAGTACTTTTCAGAAGAAGCTGCTTCCATCCTACCATCCAAGCCCTGCTTGACAAGTGTCCATGCATTTAATGCATGAGGCACTATATAAAGAGGTATTCTCCTTCCTTGCAAAATCATTAGTTTACAAAAACTTTCAAGCTTTCAAGTGTTGGCATTTCTCTCAGAAGTTCATTTGTTTTCTAAGTGTTTTACAATTGTTCTTATTCTCTGTGTGGCTTTGTGTTAGATTGTTTAAACAGATTTTATCTGTTTTGTTCCGCAACAATCTTTAAGTTTTCTATGTGTAATTCTTGATTTTAAATCAATAAAGAATTAATTAAGTGAAAATTTTTTGTGTATTGTATTCAACCCCCCCCCCCTTCTACAATACTTGTTTACCATCGCTAACTTATAGCTGGGACCAACAAGTGGTATCAGAGCAGGTCAGTTTAATCTAATAAACTTGATCTGATCTACAATGGCTTCATCTTCTTCCCTGAACAATTTTTCTTCTCAATACACTACTGCTAATGCTGGATCATACGACAATGGCTCCATAGCCAAACCACCAAAGTTTAACCCTAATAAATTCTCTCTGTGGAAAAGTCGTATGATGCTCTTTCTAGAAGGAGTTGACAACAGATATCCCACCATACTCCATGAGGGACCTCTTGTCCCTAGAGTTTGGGATCGTTATAATGCCAAAAACAAAGATAAGGATGGTGATGATTCTTCTTCTGATGAGGAGGAACGAACACCTGCTACTGAGAGATACATTGTAAAGGACCCCAGTAAGTACAATGATGAAGATAAACGTCTTATAGCTCTTGATACTAAAGTCAGAGCCATCATTTCCCTCTCTCTGCCTGATGAGGTTTATCATTCTCTTGTGAACTTTTCTACTGCTAAGGAAATGTGGTCTACTCTGTGTGTTCTTTATGAAGGTACTTCTGAGGTGGAAAAGAGCAGAAAAATTGCTCTCGTTAGAAAATATGAACTGTTTTCTCATGAAAAAGGAGAATCGCTTTCTGTCTACTATAACCGTTTTAACGGTCTGCTTAATGATCTTAAGTTGCTGGGTCGCATTTATGACAATGAGGAAGTCTTATGCAAGTTTATGGACTATCTTCCTGATTTTTGGGAAAACATCTGCACATGCATTAAGACAACCAAGGACCTTGATCATATGCCTCTCACAGCTCTTTATGGTACTCTCTTTAACTTTGAGCAAACCAAGCTCCTAAGGAAGTCTGTCATTAAAGATATCAAAATCTCTTCCCTAGCTCTTGTAAGTGACTCTTCCAAAAGATATGTGTGCATTCCTAGAATCACATATCCTTCTGATTCTGACCATGAGAGTGAGGAAGATACCAATGATCATTCGGAGGCATATCTTAGTGATGCTGATGATGAAGGTGAGGAATCCCCTGTTGACAAACTGGCAGATGGCTTGGCCATGCTAGCAGGATACTCTAAACCCAGATCCCGTTTCTCTTCTGGTAAATCTAAATTTTCTAAAAAGCCTTCTCAAAATTTCCCCAACCACTCTTCAAATGATAAATCAAATGAGGAATGCTTTAAATGTGGGAAGAAAGGTCACTTTGCCTCTGAGTGCAAAAGCAAGCTTTCTGAAAGATCAAGGAACTCTTCCTCTAGTCGTTCCTTTTCAAAATCTAACAGATCCAGACCTGATTCAAATCACTCCTCTTCTCAAAGATCTGGCCAACCTGATTCCTCTGTGAACTCTGATCGTGCTGAAAAGTACAAGGCTAAATACAAAAGAGAAAAAGAGAGAAATGAAAGTCTTTCCAAAAAGGGAAAGGGTATGCTGGCTGAGTCTCATGACTGGGCAGATGAACCCACATCTGACAGTGATAAAGACATGGCCCACATTTGCTTCATGGCAAAAATTGATGACATGAATGACTGTGAAGAAACTCCTTCCATCTTGGCTCTAGTCTCAACAGGATGTTCCTCCTCATCCAGTTAGGTACATCCCTTTCTATCTCTCACTGATGCTGAAAAGATTGAAGCATTTGACTCTTTAACTGTTGACTTTCATGATGCTAAAGATGCTAAGAAAAAGGCAAATGCTCAGATAAAATCTCTCTCCTCTCAACTTCAGATCTGTCTTTCACAACTAAAACATTTTGACAAAATTAAAGCTGAGCTTGAAGATCTGAAAACCATAAACTTCACACTTGCTAAAGAGAAAAATAAGTTGTTCAAAAGACTCAAAGAGGAACAAGAAACTGTGAAAAAGTGGACTAACTCTTCTAAGAATTTAGAAAAGATTTTTAAAGACCAAATGAACTGTGCTGACAAATCTGGACTTGGCTTTGGAAAAATGGACATTGACTCTTCCTCAATTGTTCATGCTTCCACTTCCTTTGTGCTTCCTCCATTCTATGTGTCCTCTGAACACCATTCAAGCGATACTCATTCAATGAACTCTGTTGATCTTTCTGAAGCCTTGAAGTTTGGGATGTTCATTAAAGCTAAAGGTGATGCCTCAACTTCTAAAGTTGAAGAAGCCCAAGGTTCTAATGACCTTCCTAAACCTGTTCATGAGCTGATGAAATCCCTACACATAGATGAAGCCTCTTCCTTTAAACCTAAGCCTTCAAAGATCCTTAAGAGAGAACCTCAACCTCTTCCAAACAGATTTTCCACTTCTGACAAAGGGAAATCAGTTGCCGAGTTCCATCCCAAAAGAAAAACCCCAAAGAAATATTCTGGTAACTCTTCCAGTTTTCCCATTCCTCGATCTGTGCTTTTGAAAAAGTCAGATTCCAAAGAATCCTGTCATTCACCAACTCTCATCCCTTACAAAGGAATCCTAGGAACCACACCTCTTGGTTCATCCTCTTCAGCCAAGCCCAAGATCATAAAAATTAATGCGAAAGGTCAAAACAAGGAAAGTGGTATTAATGTTAAAAAGGTTTTTATCTATAGAAAATGCTATAACTGTGGTGACACTTTTCATGTGGCTAAAGATTGTCCTCTTGAAAGAATGGACAGGAACTTATCCAAAGACCTCTCTATTTCTTCTTCTCACCCAAAAGGACCCATCTCCAAATGGGTACCAAAGAACTAATTTTTCTGTGACTGCAGGTTTATGGACATCAACGGATCTGGTATCTGGATAGTGGATGTTCACGACATATGACTGAAAACAAATCTCTTCTTGTTAACTTCATGTCAGCTAAAGGTCCATCTGTTACCTTTGGCGATAATTCTCGTGGCAGTACTAAAGGCTACAGAACTCTCTCTAATGGATCCGTCACCTTTAATAAAGTAGCGTACGTTGAAGGCTTGATGCACAACCTCTTGAGCATAAGCCAGCTGTGTGACCTCGGCTATAAAGTAATCTTTGAACTATCCATTTGCACGGTGGTTGACAAAGACATGAAAGCTGTACTTTCCGGGTACCGAAAAGAAAATGTCTATGTTATAGACATGGGACAGAGTTCATCTTTTGGAACAAACATATGATTTGTCTCTGAAAACTCTGCTAAGATCAGTTGGCTTTGGCACAAGTGTCTCTCTCACCTCAACTTCAAAACCTTGAACTCTCTATCCTCCAAAGAGCTAGTGTCTGGAATGCCAAAGCTGACCTTTGTGAAAGAAAAGCTATGTGATGCTTGTGAAAAGGGAAAGCTCACAAAATCTTCATTCAAGTCCAAGCAATGCTTCTCCATTTCTCAACCTCTTCAGATGGTGCACATGGATCTGTGTGGACCAGTCAGCACTCCAAGCCTTGGTGGAAGAAGGTACATTCTTGTTATTATTGATGAATTTACACGTTACACTTGGGTACTTTTTCTCAGGTACAAAAGTGATACTTCTGAAGAAATCATAAAGTTTATCAAAAGATCTGAAGTGATGAATGGGCAGCTGGTGAGATCAGTAAGGAGTGACAATGGCACTGAATTCAAAAATAGTGTCTTGGATGACTTCTTCACTGAAAAGGGCATCTCTCAGAACTTTTCAGCTGTACGGACTCCACAACAAAATGGTGTGGTGGAGAGAAAGAACAGGACGCTGTGTGAAGCTGCCAGATCCATGCTGAGTGAATCTCACCTGCCGACCTACTTTTGGGCTGAAGCAATTAATACTGCATGCTTTACCCAGAATAGGTCCATTATTGTAAAAAGGCATAATAAGACTCATTATGAAGTCTTTTATGGTAGAAAACCAAACATCAGTTTTCTTCATGTCTTTGGGTGTGTATGTTATATATTAAATGACCGAGAGAACTTGGGCAAGTTTGATCCTAAAGCAGATGAAGGCATCTTTATGGGTTATTCTCTCACCTCCAAAGCTTTCAGGGTCTACAACCTTAGGAGAAAGTGTATTGATGAATCAATACATGTCAAGTTTGATGACCTCAAGGTATCATCCCTCTCCTCAGATGATGATGAATTAAATAGTTGGATCACCTCTTGCATCGGTGATGTCTCTCCTTCTCCACCTAACCAAACTATTCCCATACCCTCTCTTCAAAATCCTACCACTAAAGATAATAACCCTTCCACAACTTCAAACCCTTCCTCAAACCAAGAAGAAAATCCTATGCCGATCATATCTTCCCACAGTCAAAATTCTCTTCAAAACACCAATCTCTTTCATCCCTCACATATCCATTTTTCATCAAATCCACTTGACCTTACATCCTCCCAAGATCTACCTTCTACATCTCATGCTCAACCTTCCTATCCTCCAGCTTTGCCTCCTGCTATAAAATGGACCAAGGATCATCCAATTGATCAAATAATTGATGATCAACAAGCTGGTGTCCAAACCAGAAGAGGAGTAGGCAACATCTATCTCTATGTGAACTTCTTGTCCTTTATAGAGCCTAAGAAGGTTGAAGAAGATCTAGCTGATCCATGTTGGATCACTGCCATGCAAGAAGAACTCTCTCAGTTTGAAAGGAACAAGGTCTGGAGATTGGTTCCTCGTCCTCCCAGAAAAACAATCATAGGAACCAAGTGGGTCTTCAGAAACAAGATGGATGAAGAAGGCACTGTCATCAGAATTAAAGCCAGGCTGGTTGCTCAAGGGTACATGCAAGAAGAAGGAATTGACTATGACGAAACATTTGCTCCAGTTGCCAGACTTGAAGCAATCAGAATCTTCCTTGCTCATGCTGCATACAAGAACTTCAGAGTTTTCCAGATGGATGTCAAGAGTGCATTCCTGAATGGAGAGCTAGCTGAAGAAGTCTATGTAAAGCAACCTCCTAGATTTGAAGATCCATCTCATCCTGACTATGTGTACAGATTGGATATGGCTCTCTATGGTCTTAAACAAGCTCCTCGTGCCAGGTATGACACTCTAGCAGACTTTCTTCTGAAGAACAAGTATACTCAGGGTAAGATTGACAACACTCTTTTCATCAAACAAAGCCCAGGTAATCTTATTCTTGTTCAAATCTATGTGGATGACATCATTTTTGGTGCCACCGATGAATCACTGTGTGATGAGTTTGCTTCTCTCATGATGAGTCAATATGAGATGAGCATGATGGGGGAGCTAACATTTTTCTTGGGTCTCCAAGTAAAACAATCTTCTGAAGGTATCTTTATAAACCAAAGCAAATACATTCGTGATCTTTTGAAAAAGTTTCAATTTGATACCTACTCTCCCATGAAAACTCCTATGGCACCACCTCTAAAACTTGATGCTGATCTTGCTGGTGTGTCTGTTGATGTCACCAAGTTTAGAGGAATGATTGGGTCACTTCTTTATCTTACTGCTAGTAGACCTGATATTATGTTTGCTACTTGCATGTATGCCCGTTACCAAGCCAATCCTAAGAAATCCCATATGGCTGCGGTTAAACGCATCTTTCGGTATCTGAAAGGTACCATGAATGTGGGTCTTTGGTATCCCAAAGACTCAGGTTTTGATCTAATGGGTTATTCAGATTCCGACTTTGCAGGATCAAAGGTTGATAGAAAGAGCACTACTAGAAGCTGCCAACTCCTTGGTGGTAAACTTGTTAGCTGGTCTAGCAAGAAGCAACACTCAGTCTCCACCTCCACTGCTGAAGCTGAATATGTTGCTACTGGTAGCTGCTGTGCTCAAATCCTATGGATGAAGAATCAACTGAGGGACTACAATCAGATCTACTCTCAAGTCCCAATACTGTGTGACAACTCCAGTGCAATTGCCATTGCAAACAATCCGGTGCTTCACTCCAGATCCAAGCACATTGATATTCGATATCACTTCGTAAGAGATCACATATCCAAAGGTGATATTGAACTGCATTTCATCCCCACCGACCTTCAACTGGCGGATCTCTTCACAAAGCCTCTAGAAGAAGCTCGGTTCAAGTTTCTCTTAGGAGAACTTGGTATGTTAAATTTAGATATATAGAAAAGTCAAAAAAAAAGATTTTACTGTGTTTATTATTTTATCGGTTAGGATTTTTGATACTGATAATTTCTTTGGTCCAAGAAATTTCATATCCCTTTTCTCAATTATTTCTTTCCTTCTATTAATTCCTCTCCTTTCTCCTTTACCAATCCCAATAAAATCCTTACCTTTTACCTCACACCCCAAACACACTCACCTTTTTACCTTCATCCATCCAAGTCAACTTCATCCCAACCATTCATTTTCTTACCCATCCAAAACTACTTTTGATCTCCACCCTCATTTTTTCATCTATACAAAAACAACCTACCCTCAAACCTTACCCTATACAAACACTACCTACCATTTTTTTACTCTCCTAAGTTACATCCTACCCCTTTTCCATCTATAAAATACCATCTCTTTTCTCTTCTCACGTTATCTCTCACAAAATCCCTCACCACCGATCCAAATTTGAGCATCTCCAAACCGCCCACCTGTCACCGCCGACACCTCACTCCACCGACCCCTCCCTCCCACCGGCCCCCTTCTCACCGCCGACACCCTCCTGCCTCGTCGTCGACTGCCGAGACCCCACCCACCCACCTCCTCACTCGCCGCCGTCGGCTGCCGAGACCCTACCCCACACCGACCCCTACCCCCCACCGATACCCCTACCCACCGACCCCCACCCCCCACCGATACCCCCACCCATACCCCCACCCACCGACTCCCACCCCCCACCGACCCCCACCCCCATCGATCCCTCTCCTCTCTATCCCTCCACTTTCACTTTTCAAAGACAACCCATTCCCCCCCCCCCCCCCCCCCCCACCCACCGAAACCACCCTTCCAAATAAATTTTTTTAGCTCATTTTTTTAGACTCTATTCTCTCTCCTACCTCAACCCTAAACCTATCATCTCCCATCACACTCCACCTCCTACATCTTATTACCGACCGTATATTTCCCTCACTCTTCTTCTTATTACCCATCTTTACCCCACTATAAACACCCCCTCTCCATCTCTTACTTTTCACACTTTCTCTCATCTAGTCTCTCCATTTCTCAAGATGGCATCCTCTTCTTCTCCTCCCACATACAAACATGAAGCCTTGGTCTTCAACACTTGCAATCATCTTGCAAGATTTGCTAATGACCCCCAACATCCAGAACATAGCCCAGTTTCCTTTTTTCTTCAAAAGTCTCCTCTACAATATGCCTTCACCAAAAGCATCAAAATGAGCAAAATGCTTCTGGGAAATTTCTGGATTTCTTGTTTCTATGATGAAGCTTCTGCACAAATCAAGGCCTCCATCCTTTCTGATGCTGAACCTGATCTTAGCTTTGGGGTTGAAGACGTTCGTTCTGCTCTACATCTTCTAACTTTTCCTTCCTATGAAAAGTTTCCTCTAGGCAAAGATGCTACATCTCTTTTGGACATTGAACATGGTGAGGTGGTTAGTGCAATCCGATACGAACCCAAAGAAGGTGATAAAGGGCCTGCAACTCTCATGCGTAAAAACATGGGTCCGGTATGGAACTTCTTCTTTACTCATATCCTTCTATGCCTTAGTCGTAAAACAAGCGGTTATGACCAAGTTCCATCTTATGCCACCAAGCTTGCCCATGCTCTTATGTTTCAAAGAAGGATAGATTTTGGTAAATATTTCTTTGATGAAATAGTTAGTGTGATAGACAGTTCCAAGAGGCCGCATGTTGCATATCCCAGATTTCTTTCTCTCATCATTTCCCAAAAGATGGCTGCTGCTCATGAAGCTGATCAAAAGTCAGCTACTCCCAAATTTGTGTATGACTACTCTCCCTCAACTGTCACCAAACAAATTCTACAACGCGAACAAGATGGAACCACCATTCTTCCAGGTATATCTTCTTTCATTAACTCTCCCAATCTACAATGGGGAGATGTCCGGGACCCTCGTCCTATTGTGGCTTCCTCCACTGTAGTGGAACCTACTCCCCCTACCAGAGTGAAACCGACAAGCAAATCCAAAAAATCTAAAGCTTCCGGTAGCTCCGCACTCGCTTCTATGACTATGCCACCAAAATCTCCTTTGATGGCTACCTAAGTCCACATCTCTTCCAAGAAGCGGAGTCACTCCTCATCCCCCCTTAAGTCTCGTCCAAAGAGGCATAAGGATCCTTTGAGGGCCATAACCACACATCCAGCAACAGATTCTTTACAATCTGAAGTTGTTGAAATTGTCCCAACCAGGCCCAGGGAATCTGCTGACCCCTTAGCTAGCTCCTCCGTCTCCTCCCAACAGGTTTCGGTTGAAAATTTGGAGACCCACAATGCTCCTTCTTCTATCAACTTCTTGGTGGATGAAGATGACTTGGACCTCTCTCCAGCCCAAGGTACTGCTTTCTCACTGCACGGCCTATCACCCGATCGTTGCACGGTCGATGTTACTGCACGACCCGATGAGGGTCATACATGTTTACTTGACTTTCTTGTTGAAGATTCTCCAAATGATCTTTCCGCTTCTGCATATCGGTATCACTCACCAACTACCACCGAAGAAGTTCAGTTGTCTACATCCAATGACAACTCCTCTGCAAGCTTCCATGGCTCACCTCCTCCTCTTGTCTTCACGCCTCCTGGCTCATCTCCACATGAAGAAATTGAGCATTCAAGCTCTTATGTTGCTCACGCATCTACAAGTCTACCACCTTCTGGAGATCCTATAGTTGACATGCTGGTGCCATCCTCTCCTCCATCTTCAAGGTATCTTCCTCATCATCCTCCTACACCTACTCATCACAGGTGTGAAGCTCCCATCACCAGATATGTCTCCCCTGCAAGCCAACTTGGATCCATCCAGGGTTCTCTCTCTTGCTTACATTCTCAGCTTCAGTCTCTCTTAGACTCCAATGCCAGTCTCACACTCTCTATGGCTGCCATGAAAGCTGCTTCCGAGGCTCGTGATCAGAAAATTATTAGGCTACAGTCATTCATTGAGAGCCAGCAAAGCCTAAATAATCAGCTTCTTGGTGGTCTTGTCTCTCTTCACCAAAGGATGGATGCTCTTCCAGCTGCGCAGGCTCGAGTCCTCACTCACTTTGCTGATGTTGTCCTGTCTCGTGAACGGTCGGCCGCTGAGGGGGAGAGAGATCTGGAAACTCTTTCCAGCGACCAACCGGGTCAATCTAACATGTCGGGTCCATCTGACCCATCTAAATCGACACAACCAGATTCACCAGCTCAGGGGGAGCAAACTTTTGAACATGCAGGTACACTTGTTGAGGGGGAGCAATCTAAGTTCTCCAAAAAGTTCGCATGGTGCAAGAAGAAGTTACTTGGAAGGACCAGTATCTCTAAAATCGTTGAAGCCAAACTAGCTACTCACAAAGAATCACATGATGTCTATGTGATACTTACCCGGGCTGACAACTCCATCACACTGGTAAGATTTCATGACCTTGATTCTTATGGTATGTTAGAATGGTACGAAATTGCTGAATGTCTTAAAGATTCAAAAAGTCCGAACCTAGTTGATGCAAAGATATATATCAGAGGACTTCTTGACAATCTAAAGAAGATAAGGAAAGAATTCCACCAAACCATCTTCCAAGATCTTGCTGCTATAGGAATTCTTCCTGATCTCAAGAACCTGAACCTAAAGCTTCCCTCAGTCCCCACCAGAAAATCTCCTTCTGTGATATGCAGACCGTATCGGGGCATTTTCTTCAACAATGCCCAAGGCACACAACAATTCTTCCGATATGAGGAGATATCTATGGCTGACTCTATCTTCCTTGAAGCCATCCTTGTCATTACCCCTGACACATCTGCAATCCCTCCACTACAACATGACATCCTACCTGAACTTCAGAAAAGGATGAATTGAACATCTTTTTATGTTTCTGATATGTACTTGTAAACTTAAGTTATTGCTCTTTCAAGTTTTCAATACAAGTACATTTTTGTTAATAGTGTGTACAGATATACCTTATTCTTTCATTATACTTGTAAATATCGGATATACAAAAAAAAACAAAAAAAATCCAAAAAGAACAAAAAGAATGGACTATGTGAAAAGAACCCAAAAAGAGTAAACAAGGGTCAAAAATGAATTATTCAGTGTTTACTTCTCAGATTCTAATTATGGATGTCATCCTCAAATAGGGGGAGATTGTTGGGTCACTTAAGATTTGAATATGACCTCAGTCTCTCATTTTTGCACAGTTCATAATTAGAATAATTTTTAGGTTCTTTACAAGCAGCTTAATTGTATAAAAATGTTCGGTGAAGTCGAAGATCAACCGAAGAAACAAAGTAGAAGTATATCTTCAATGCGGATTGAAGATAGACTTCTCAACCAAAGATTAAGCTGCTACTTGAGACCTCCTAAGGTCTTAGGCCAGTACACTTGAAGAGCAAGGATATTCTTGAAGACTTGATCGGCAGGATCTCCTGAAGATGTTAAAGACTTGATCTGAAGGATCTCTTGAAGATGTTGAAGATATGATCGGCAGGATATGTTGAAGTCATGATCGGCATAGAATTCCTTAAGAAAGAATTCTTGAAGATATCCTTGAAGACATCCTAGGCCAACAGTTTACAACAGGTATATTCAACTTTATCTGCAAAATATATTTGGGATATCTTGCAATGACAGAGATAAAATCCGAGGATCAGAAAAAGGGTCTTTGTATTTGTTATCTCTTTCAAGAAAGTTCAACTTCAACAACAGTCAACGCTTCAAGACAAACATACAAAGACAAAAGTACATCCCAGTACTTTTCAGAAGAAGCTGCTTCCATCCTGCCATCCAAGCCCTGCTTGACAAGTGTCCATGCATTTAATGCATGAGGCACTAAATAAAGAGGTTTTCTCCTTCCTTGCAAAATCACTAGTTTACAAAAACTCTCAAGCTTTCAAGTGCTGGCATTTCTCTCAGAAGTTCATTTGTTTTCTAAGTGTTTTACAATTGTTTTTATTCTCTGTGTGGCTTTGTGTTAGATTGTTTAAACATATTTTATCTGTTTTGTTCCGCAACAATATTTAAGTTTTCTATGTGTAATTCTTGATTTTAAATCAATAAAGAATTAATTAAGTGAAAATTTTTTGTGTATTGTATTCAACCCCCCCTTCTATAATACTTGTTTACCATCGCTAACTTATAGCTGGGACCAACAGCACGTCATGAGCCAATCCATACTAGAACCGTGGCGGTTCATTTTAAAGTAATTGTTTACTACACTTTTGAGTTTTGTGAATAAACTGAACTGCAATGAAACAATTTTCAACATGATTTTCATATGTGGGACGAGCGTGTCCGTTTTTACGTAACTACCGAATTAATGATAGTAGTTTTATGTGCGTACGATTTGTTGATATGAAAATCTTTGTATTGAAAGTTTTTGTGAAAGTTGTTGGTGATTGGCATTATTTGTTAAATAATTCGCTTGAAAACCTTGAACTCGTTAGGACCTTGGAAAGGGTAAGTGACCCAGTTAAAAGTAAATGCGTGTAGCACTTTGTTGGTGGAAGGTTTGAGCATTCCACGCGTGATAGCGCTGTAGGCCGAATGGTGTTGGGTACGTGGATGATGCACTTTTGTAACTAAGAGATCTGATTCGCAGGATCTTATGTTGAGGTTGGTGGTAACCTTTCGTGTTGGGAATCTTATTTTGGGGTCTTGGTCAACTTTCGTATGTGGGACCCTTTAGACACCATATCGATAACCTTGGTTTTGTAAGAAGGCTCGACGAGTGAAGCTCGTGTATAGAGTCTGTGGTGATTCAACTTAGTGGTATGACTAGGTGTTGACTTTTGCGCTTGAGGCCAAGCACCTTTAGTGTAATCGAGGGATTGTAGTCCGATTTTAAATGAATGATGGTAATGATTGTAGTAGTCGGTAGATGTTCAATTGTGATAATAGGATCTAGTGAAATGACTTTCCTTGTGTGGTAAGAGAATCTATCGGTTGGATAGTTAATAATTGGATGTATCTTTGGAGTTATGTAATTGATGGGTCAGTGATGATCGTCGGTGTTGGAATTAATGGAATTTGTTAAGAGTAAGCGCTAGTTCAGTGACGTGAACCTTTGGGATTCAGAAGTTTTGGTTGATTTGGTGGTGATTAAACCTTGGACGGAATTGGAAAGGAAAGTTTAAGAACATGTGGATCTGGAGTGATTGGGAAGCTCGAATCTGTCGTTGGATAGTATGGATCACTTAAGGTTGGGAGACAACTTAAGTCTGGTATTCGGAAGTCACTCCAGTAGATTAGGCTTTCAATTGGATGTATGTGTGTTATGACTAAGCAGGGACTCGTTGTGAGTAACATCAAGAAGTTGTTATGTGAAATTCTGTGGGGATTAAGATTCGAATCTGGTTGAAATAGAAGGAACTTGGAATGTGTTGAGCGCGGTAGCCATGGATCGTGCGAGAACTAGATTTCGAGGACGAAATCGTTTTAAGGTTGGGAGGATTGTAACACCCCGAATTTTTGTGTAAGCCACACTTGACCTCTTGGCGTGTTTATTTTGAGTATGTGTATACGTATGTATATATATATATATATATATATCTAATTGTACGTAAAGATATGTGTGAGTATATACTCTTGTTAAGCATGCAAACCCTAAGCTTCCCATGCATGAACTCTTTACCATATTCGAGTAACCGACCTACCGTGCCTAAGGATCACTTCACGCCGCAAACGGAACCCAAATCAGCAGCTGCAACCATGGCAGCGACTATGCCCGGCGACAATGCCTAGGGCATAGTCGCATGTCCATTGTCGCGATGGGAGGACCAAACTCGAAATCAAACAGAAAGTGGGGCAGAGGCAGCGACATTGCCCCGCGACAATGCCCAGTGCAAAGTCACGGGGGCATAGTCGCGCAAGGGGGATCGGGTTCCGGTTGAAAAGCTGATTTTAAGAGGGTTGCGGTTCATTTTCTTTTCAGCAGCAAAACTCGACTTCTCTCATCCTTTGGGGCGATTTTCTCCCAAAATCTCTCCTTCCTCTCACTAAATACTCCTAGGGTTTTCACCTACCACTCCATTCACTCATCTTGATAATTAAGGTTAGAAGAAGAAGAATCTGAAGTGTAAGAGCTTGAAGGAACCAAGTCTCCATTTCTAGGGTTTTCACCCAACATCTTTCCACTCCATTTGAAGATTAGGAGTTGTGGTTTGTTTTGGTGGTTCTAGAGATGCCTTGGTTGGTGGATTCAAGTGTGGTTAAGGTAATTTTCTCTCCTCTTTGATTATGAAGTTAGGGTTTTGTTTAAATGGGTATTGTTGGTGTAAATTGGGTAGATGATGATTTCTTATGGTTAGATAAGAATATTCATGGTTGAAAATCTATGGATTTAGGTTTTGGAAGTTTTGGCTTGAGGATGCAAACTTCATCAAAGGAGCTTACGTTTGGAGAGCTCTAGATTTAGCTTCATCTAGCAAAGGTGAGTTCAAGTTACTTTGCGAAAACCTTGTACATGCCAAAATACTATTTTCTGAAATATTATGTGTTTTACTTGAAAAACTGTCAATGTTGAGCTATTTGACGGGTCTTACCTTATGAGGAATTATTTGTGGTAAATATGGTAAAACATTACCTTTGGATATTTGGAAAATATGACACATAAATCCTATATGAAAATGGGTAACTGATTTATGTGAAAAGTGGAGTCTAATTACTATGAAAATGTATTTTGTGGATTGAGAAATATGACTATGGTGCTTTATGTGAAATTATGAAAATGTAAAGGTTGAGTCCTTTTTGAGGGTTATCCCAATCCAAAGTTTTATTTCGGGTTTTCATAGAATTATGGTACTTGATTGCCTAAACAAAGTTTAAATGCATTTATGCGATGATGACCGTTATGTATGGGTCTAGCAAGCTTGGAGTACTTTGCCAGGTTTGACTTGAGATAGTTTTGGGACATTTGTCCGGTTTAAATGGCTCGATGTGGAGTCTTATGTATGGGTTGCTTTTATTGCACTGTTTTGCATATTATTGCACGTTGTTGATATTTACATGCTTGGGTGAGTGAGTCATTCTGGTATATGCATGTTGTTTAGACTGTATTGCATTTGGATCCATAGGCATGTTAGTCAGTCGTTGTTCGTGGTCGATTGGGTATCTTGAGGTTGGACCTCAGTACCCATGTTTTACGACCTTAACTTCCAAGTAGGCACTAGGAGGATATAGTCTTGGGCACTTACCTTGGAGGTTTGAGTAGCGATCCACGCCTTTGGGATTTTACCTTGGAGGTAGTCCCGATGTGTCGGGCCTTTGGGCGTTACCTTGGAGGTAGACGTCAAGGTATATCCTCAATTACGGTGTAAATTGGGTTTCAACGTTGTATGGGTGGTATACTTATGTGTTACCTCCACCTTCAACGGATACGGGTCTCCCCCGTTATGATATTTGATCTTTATTACATTTCACTGTCGTGTGAGTATTGCTTCGTATTATGTTTTAATAAAGAATTATAATTAATGGATGGTTTCCATGTTTTACGGGTTGAGTATGTATGGTCAACCGTATTTGAAGGTTTTGCCTAAACTAGACTCATTCACGTATTTGAGTGAGTTGGTAATGTAATTCATTTTGGAAAACGTATTATATCTTTCGGGAACTTTTCCATGGGAACGTGTGATTGGGAAAATGGATGATTTGCAATTAAAGTAAACTCTTTTGAAATCATGACTAAATTATTATTCTTTTGATTTATGTTTTTATTTAGTCATGATAAAATGTTTGAACTCACTAGGCGTAAACCTAACCCTTTTTATCTGTCGGCATGTGCAACAGGCTCAGGTTGGGGTAGCTCTAGCTACATTGTGAAGTGGCGAGTGCCAGTAGAGTGCACGAGAGGTGACTTGATTAGTGATGTATTCCGCATTGGTTTGGACTAGCAACTTATGTTGTATTAAGTACCACCCAATTAAGTTATTTTATTGTAGACTTATAATGTTTTAAATTCCGATGTATTTTAAAGGAATGAATTATAGAAGTGATTATATCTATTTTGGTTATTTTATTGAATTTTAATGTTAGTTGCTCGTTCCAAATTTGAGGGTGTTACAGCTAAAGACCTAGTTTTGGTTGATGCCGGAGATGGACTAAAGACCTAGTTTTGGTTGATGTCTAAGATTGACTAAAGACCGAGTTATGGTTGATGTCATATGTTTCCCCATTCAAGGAGCCTACTCGAATTATTAATTATGGTTTAATTTATGTGTTCGCCACATTCGATGAGATCGGGTCTCCCCCGTCACCGAAGGGTGTTGATTTCGGGTATTTTATTTATCCGCATTGTCGAGGTTATATTATATGCATACGAATTGTTTTCCATGATTGATGGACGGATTTATGTTTCATCCTTATTGGATGTTTTAACTATTGGAGTTTTATTGCATTGGCGATTATTTGAGAAATTATTATTTCATTAACTCTTGATGTGAGTTTTGGATTTAAGTCCATTGCAGAGAAACGATTTTCGCTGGAAGCTTTCCTCACAGGAATTGTATGCGTTTGGAAATTGGGTTGTCGATGTCTTTTATACAAATCCGTTTTGAAAACCATTATTTAAGTTGAATCTTTTGGTTTATCAAATGATTTGCTCATGATGTAAACTCTTGAACTCACTAGGCGTTAGCCTAACCTTTTATTTGTCGGCATGTGCAACAGGTTCAGGTTGGGAATAGTTTTAGCTACACTGTGAAGTGGTGAGTGCTAGTAGAGTGCAGGAGAAGTGAGATGCTTAGCGAAGTCTTCCGCACTTATTGGGATTAGCAACTTGTAATTGGGTTAAGTAACACCCGTCTTGAGTTATTAGTTGTGAAATTTGTGATGTTTAAACTTTGAGGTATTTTCAAGGATGTTTTGTAGAAAGGATTTTATCCTCTTTTGGCTGTTTTATCGAATTTAAAGTTAGTTGCATGTTCCAATTTTGAGGGTGTTACATATATATTTAGGCCATCGGTGGTTTTTTTATTTTAAAATAAATAAATATTAATATATATATTTAGGCCATCGGTGGTATCCAAAAATAAAAAAAATAAAAAAAATAATATATATATATATATATATGGGTGGGTTCAAATGAAAAATCATTTTCAATTGTGAACATGAGGACAAGTCACAACCATTCATCAAGATTTGGAAAACTAATCAATGGTTAAAACTTAATTAAACCAATTGAGAAGTGATTAGGGGCAAATCTGGAAATTTGAATCAACGCCTACCATGTTTGACTTTTTATTTTCTTTTTTAATTAAAAAACTTTTACCCCCTTAAAGTTTAAAACAATTTATCTTAAAAATTACTAATATTTTAATCAAACAAATTACATCAAAAAAACGAGAATTTCGTGATCTTCGATATGACATCCATCTCGATATAGTTTTTTCTTCATTTTAACCGTTTTTACGTGAAATGCTATGTATGTGTTATATTCGGTATGAATATGTATGCACGTTTCCTGGTGTGCATATTCAGTATGAATAACAAAGAGGAGCGTTCATTCACTATTCATGACGAACAACACAGTATTCAAAATGAATAATACAACATTCAGGATGAATAATGCACGAATTCCTGATTCATGTATTATTAAACATGAATCGTGTATTATTCATCCTGAATAACACATTATTCACCCTGAATAACACATTATTCATGTTGAATAATATATGAATGACCCGTGAAGGTTGAACACATGACACACTCTCTTTGTTTTCCGATTCACAACCGAAACTTGGTTTTATTCTTTATTAATATGTATGCACGTCTTCAGGTGTCCACATTCAATATGAATAACAAATGTGAACGTTCATTCACTATTCATGATGAATAATACAATATTCAGGATGAATAATACAGTATTCAGGATGAATAATACATGAATTCATAAATCGTGTATTATTCACCCTGAATGATGTATTATTCATACTGAATGATACATTATTCATGAAGAATAATACATAAGTGACTCGTGAAGGTGTGGAGACGTGACGGACTCTCTTTTGTTCAACGGTTCACAATCGAAACTCGATAGGTTCCCGATTAATCTCGATAGGTGTTGGGTTATGGTAATGAAGAACACGATACCTTAGGACGCTGAAGAAAGTGTTGTAGAAGGTGATGTCGAGTTACGGACTTATGGTGTCGAGATGTTGTACGCACTTGAACATACATAAATATTCATACCAAATATAACACGTATATGACATTCCATGTAAAAACGGTTAAAACAACAAAAAAAACTATATCGAGATGGATGTCATATCGAAGAGCACGAAATTCTCGTTTTTTTGATGTAATTTGTTTGATTAAAATGTTATTAATTTTTAAGTTAATTTATTTTAAACTTTAAGGAGGGTAAAAAAATTTAATTAAAAAAGAAAATAAAAAGTCAAATATGGTAGTCGTGAGTTTTAATTATCTTCTCTTTTTATCCCTAATCACCTTAATTAATAATTTCAATTAAAAACTCTATTTAATATGAGTCATTGGATCAATATAGATGGAAGAGCCAAGATCCGTCCTCATGTTTACAATTGAAAATGAGTTTTTATTTGAACTTTCCTCTCTCTCTCTCTCTCTCTCTCTCTCTATATATATATATATATATATATATATATATAGAGAGGGCCCTTCTTTTGTTAACCAGTCATTTAGTGTTAACTGTATTAACTAATCTGGACCATTAATCATCAAAATCAATGGCTAAGATTAAAAGCATTTTTTAATTCATAATTAAAATAAACACACGGCTGATTTCATTTGCAGCATATATGCATAGGGTTATTATTGTCATTTAACAAATCTGGGTAACTATCAGATAAGGAAACAATTAACCCAATCCCTACATTTAAGGACCTGATAACTCATATCTAATTGATTTAGAAACAAAAATACCAAACACGTACTCTCTCTCCAATCTCGATTCAAAAGAAAATCAACCAAACAAATCAGTGGGCAAAAATCAACAGGTTGCTCTCGAGAGGTTGTTGCAGGGCGTCTCTTTTGTTTGCATCTCACAAACAGTTTGGATTCGATTTGGGTTTTGAACATGTGTTTCGATTTCGTTTATGAGTTTGAACCAGTGTTTCAATTTCTTTTATGGGTTTGAACTGAGTTTCAATTTTGTTTATGTGTTTGAACATGGGTTTCGGTTCGCTTTTGAATGTATGCGACGATTGCAGATTAAACGGAAAGTTTACCGATTGAAGGATATAATCAGGATCGACGATTGCAAATGATTTAGGGAATCTTCCTGTTTCAAATTAAATTTCATTTTTTTTCATTGTTCTGTCTTATTGATTTCTGTAATTGATTTAGGTTTTGGAGCTTGCTGGAAATGCTGCAAGGGACAACAAGAAGAACAGGATAAGTCCAAGACACATTCAATTGGCTGTGAGGAACGGTGGAGTGTTGTCGAAGATTCATCAAAATCTGCTTCCAAGTAAAAAGAGTAAAGGCAAGGATGAAATCGGATCTGCTTTTCAGGAATTTTAGGGTTCTAGTATTAACACTGAAATTTAAGTAGGTTTTTAATGTTCTAACTGCTAGTTCTTCTTGTTAATATTCAGGTGAAATCGTTTTCCTTTTGTTGTGATTTCTAGTGAAAATGAAAGTGGTTTTTTGTTGAATTTGTTTGTTCATTGTTTAGTAGATTTGATTATGGATAATAATCGAGATTATGGATAATAATCGAGAGTGGGGTTGGAGGAGGAGGAAGAAGGGATGAAGGAGGAGAGTAATTAGGTTGAGCCGTTGGATGGTTCTTGAAGTGCATGTATGCAATTCTAAGAAGTGCATATATGCAATTCTATGATGTGCATATATGCAGTTTTAAATGCATATATGCACTTTTTTGATCTTCATATATGCAACTGATGTGCATATATGCACATACACTGTGCATATGATTATTTGTCATGTTGGTTTGATTATTCTTATGGATACACGCTATTTTGTTTATGTGCATATGTGCATATATGCAGGTTTACACAAATTTATGGTTGTGCATATATGCAAGTTTACATAGATTTATGGTTTACACAGATTTATGGTTGTGCATGTATGCAATTTTACATATATTTATGGTTTACACAGATTTATGGTTGTGCATGTATGCAATTTTACATAGATTATGGTTTACACATAGTTATGGTTGTGCATATATGCAATTTAAATAGATTTATGGTTGTGCATATATGTAGCTTTACACAGATTTATAGTTGTGCATATATGCACTTTTTATCTTCATATATTCAACTGATGTGCATATATGCAATTCTATGATGTGTATATATGCAGTTCTAAGGTATGCATATATGCAGTATTAATATGTGCATATATGCAATTCTATGATGTGCATATATGCATTTCTATGATGTGCATATATGTAGTTTGAAATCGTGCATCTATGCAAAAAAAAACGTGAAAAGAATCTCTGGAACGTGAAGATGAAGATTATGTTTGAAAATGGGTTTTAGATGATTAAGATTATCATTAATAATTACCAAAAATGAAAATGGGTTTTAGAAGATTAAGATTATCATTAATAACTACCAAAAATATATTGTGCATGAAATTAGGAAAGTAAATAACCCATAAATAATTAAAATTCTGAAATTCCTAAACTACCCTTACCAAACCAGTAACCTATCTTGATTCCTATTGGTCCAAAAAAGTTAACATGGTTAACACTAATTAGACGGTTAACAAAAGAAGGGAACCCTATATATATTACTAATAACATCCCCCTTTTCCTTTTTTTCAGCCGCCGACACCCTCCCCCCATATATATATATATATATATATATATATTATACTATGTATGAATTCTTATTAAATAAAGAGTAAACTCTAATTTTGGTCCATGTCGTTTACTGATTTTTTTGAAAGTGGGACCTAAACTTTGATAAGTCTAGAAATCGTCCCCATGGTTTCCATTTTGCTCTGAAAGTGGCCCCCCATCATTAACACCGTTAATTTTCTCGGTTAATGATAGAGGCATTTTTGTCTTTTTATTTATTCCTCTAATTCTATTTAGAAAATTAAATATATAGTAATATATATAGATGTATATGTATGCGTGTATATAAAATCTTCTTCGGCGTTTCCACCATTAACGCCTCCATGGCTCCGCTTAAAGCCAACCTTTATCACGTGCTTTCTTTTTAAGTTCTACCACTAATAAAGAAGGTGGTAATTCGAATATCTCAGGTCCAATTGTTAAAAGACCTTTCACTCCGTCTCTTGCCCTTCCAAATTCACTTTGCAATCCTTTTTTCTCATTGCAAAACTAACCACTTTAGCAATCTCCTCCAGCTTCGAAATTATACTCGAAACTGGTGCCCCTGAAACAAATCTTGATTCCTCCATTCCATCTTCAAACAACCCAGATAAACTAAACCCACGAGAGAACGAAATTAGATCAAAAGCATTCAAACTTGCGGGTCTAGGTAAGCTAGCTAAACGCCTCTTATTCTCTATTTCACTTTTTGATTCAGAATATGAAGACTGATCAGAAGAATAATCAATCCCATCGTCTTCAATCTCACCATCTTTCACACCACGTACCAACCAAGTCTAGATAGTTGGTATGGTATTACCAACAAGTTAGATTGGTACCAACTAAGGCTATGTTTGGCAAACTGGCTGATAAGCTAGCTGATAGCTGATAAACTAGCTCTTGACTGATAAGTTAGCTGATGAAAAAGTCACGTTTGGCAAAAAATAGCTTATAAGCATTTAAATGACCAAAAAGGCCATATTAAAAAAATAGTTAATAAATAATAATTAATATTAATGAGGGCATAATTGGAATATTTACAAAAAGCTACTCATAAGCTACTACAAGTAGCTTTTTAAAAGGCTAGCTTATGGTCATCCAAACATGTACCAAAAAATAAGCTAGCTTTTTTTGCCAAACAATGCTTAAATTGATACCAATTAAGTTAGTACAGTTGATATGAAAATTGATTAATTTATCTTGCTACAAAATTGACACCTCTAGTCCAAACGCTAGTGGCAGGCCCCTTTTTACATATGATATATATGCACACACATCCATCGCCTACTCCCATTCCCATTTCCACTCCCAAACTCAAATATCAGCAACAATGGCGAAACAAGAAGATGAAGTGATCCTATTGGATTTCTGGGCAAGTATGTTTGGGATGAGGGTCAGGATTGCACTTGCTGAAAAGGGTATTCCATACCAGTACAGAGAAGAGGATTTGAGGAACAAGAGCCAACTTCTGTTGGAATCCAACCCGGTTCACAAGAAAATACCGGTTCTCATCCACAACGGCAAACCGGTTTCTGAATCTGCCATCATCGTCCAATATATCGATGAAGTTTGGACAGTTAAAGCTCCATTGTTTCCTTCTGATGACCCTTATGCCAAAGCTCATGCTAGGTTTTGGGCAGACTTTATTGACAAGAAGGTACTCACTCATTTTTACTTTCTCTTTTGATTTATTATTACTCCATATATGCTGTTAGATTTAAGCTTATAATGGTCAACTTTACTTAATTAGACCTGATCACAATCTATTTTACACCAAATTTCAAAAGTAATGTAAAAAGTAATGTAAATTTCAATGTTAATAGTAAATTTTGTCCAATGAGTAACACTATTTTTTTAAAAGTGATGTAAAAAGTAGTGTAAATGAATAATTTTGACAACTTTTATCAAAGATGTGAATAGTGTCAATTACACTTGCAACATTTTTTGATTTCTGATGTCTCAAATGATCAATTGAAACTGTCTTTTGACCAAAATATAAGCCAGATCTATCAATTTGCAAGATTTGAAAAAGGCTTCTAGAATTTTATTTTTTGGTAATGGTGAGTATCCGAGACACTTATATACATCTACAACCTCTATCGCCACAAGACCACGAGGATCTCCAAGTCTACGACCAACGGATTCTCTATTTTCGAGATTAAATAATTAGTTATATTATAAAAATATTCGATATAACTCATTGAATATTATTTCTGTCTTAAGCCTTTAATTCCGAGCAATTTTATTAGTAAAATGAATAAAAAGTCATTTCTCCCTCTTAGAGCATCTCCAACACCAACCGATTTTTTTAATCATTTTTCTAAAATAAGGAACTAAAAGTTGAAATCTTCAACAACAAAAAAAAAATCATCTCCAACAGGCTTTTTATTTTAAAGATTTTAATACACGTTATATTAATATAATATTCTTTAATTTATCTTCCCAATACACTTTTAGAAGGAACTTAATATAAAATAATAAAAACTCAATCTTATTGTTGAGAATGAATAAAATAATCATCTATCTCCTGCCGAAATATCAAAGCGGATAGCAAAGTTGTTGGAGATGCTCTTAAAGCATCTCCAACAGCTTCCCTAAATTTTTTCCAAAATGGGGAAGCAAAAGTCAAAATCCCCAAAAAATTGCTTCCATCTCCAACAGATTCCCCATTTTAGAGATTTCTAGTTTTGGGGTATTCTCCAAATATGAAGAAAATTTTAGGGAATCTCCAACTTTCTCCAAAATGGGGAAGGGTTTGGGGAAGCTGTTGGAGATGCTCTTATGTAATTATTTTTGAGAAATATCCAAATTTGAAGATTTTCATCCCCTGTTAATACTTTCTCCATTTTGGAGAAGGTTTTAAAGAATTTGTTGGAATAAAAACCACCAAAATTTGAAATTTTGGAGAGTGTTAATGTTGTGGAAAAAGAAAGATATTGGTTTAATCTCAAAGCCTCGCCGGAATGCGTTCCACAAAAGCATTATTTCATCTTGTTCCCGTGAGCAATAAAGGGCTTGATGGTTCTACGAGTCTTTATGGGGAGGTAAATCGTTGTGCTTCAAGGCAGGGTGGATGGGCTTGATATGAACCCTCCATAGGTCGCCAAGACGGCAGAGGCGGACCCAGTGTAGAGCATACGGTGGCACGTGCCACCGTATCGTTTGTCCGGCGAAGGGTACAATTTTGTACCTGTATGAAGAGTGCAACCGTATTATTTTAAAGGGTGCAACCGTATCGTTTTAAATGGTGCAACCGTATCAAAAAAACTCTTAAAATCAACCAAAAAACCCCGAAAAGTTCTCTCGAATTTGATTTTTTTTAAAAGTTCCTCGAAATCGAGAAAAAAATTAAAAAAAAATTCTCAAAGCAGTGGAATTAGGCTAAAACAACATCGAGCGATGTGGAAAATTTTTAGGTTCGTCAAATGTGCCACCGTAAGAAAAAATTCCTGGGTCCACCTCTGCAAGACGGGCCAGTGGATTTCTTTGATAAAAGTTGTCTTCAGGCATCGTATAATTGGTACAAGCTGGCCCGAACAGTCTTAAAAAACAAACTAGTCTTGAAGTCGCAACCACTTATTCAAGAATTTCAATTCATACTCGTTTTAGGAATTTGGTTTGTCTTGTTGGATAAACACCTGACCCGACCCATCAAACAAGTCGACGTTTGTTAAAATCTTATATTCATTGCTTCATAAGGCCACATGTTCAACTCACACATGATGACCCTTTTGGATTCTTATTCAAAATAATTTATGCATCTTCATTAATGAATAAAATGGTCTTAGATCAAGAAATCTTTAGTTTGACTTTGGTTATGGAAATGCAGCTATACCAAATTGGGAGGAATTTGTACACAACAAAGGGGGAGGAACACGAAGCAGCGCGGAAAGAGTTCATATCTTGCCTTAAACTGATTGAAGGAGAGCTTGGAGACAAACCTTACTTTGGAGGTGAGAGTTTCGGCTATCTTGATGTCTCTTTGATCCCATTTTATTCAAGGTTTCAAGCCTACGAAACCTATGGAAACATGATCATCGAACACGAATGCCCAAAATTGATCGCTTGGGCCAAAAGATGCATTCAGAACAAAGAGAGTGTTTCCAAAACTCTTCCAGACTTGCAAAAGGTCCTAGAGTTTGTTCAACACTTGAGGAAAAGATTTGGAATCGACGACTAGAAACTCAAGATCATTACCAAATTGTCGAACTTTATGTGTTATTCTTTTTCAAGTATTGGAAGTCTATATGTGTTCTAAGTGTCGTATGTGAGATGGGTGTGTGCGTTTATGTTGCTTTCTTGACTAGAAACACTTAAATGTGTTCTTTCTTTGAGTTGTGTATGCACTTATATAAAGACTCGGGATTTGTTGTATTTTCAGATCCATTTCTTGCTATGTTTACATATTTGCAATGTGTACTTTTTTTCGACTTTAATTCTATGGACGTTATTTACATAATTGTGAGATTCGAATATGCTAGACGGAAGCGGATGTTGGGGAAGAAGCAGTTCTTCCTGTAGGAGAGAGCTTGGATCCAGTGGGACTTCCTTCACAGGCTTCCTTCTTTAACTTGTAGTTATTATATGCAGCTACACCAGCAATGGCTGCATCAAGAATAGCAGGTTTACTTCCTTAGGTCCAGGTTCATTTGTGAACCATAACTATTTTAATTACTGTGAAAAACCAACTATTAATGATTTATTCATGTTGAATATTGTGGTAGATATTCATTTCATTAATGAATATCATGAATAATTAGGAATTTTTTTTATGAATAATTCATTACTAGTTGGTTCTCAAGATATTTATGGTTTCTAAATAAACATTTCCCTACTTCCTTCTAAGTTCCAATCATTTTATAGTAACCGTTAAAAATGCATTACAACAACATTAGTATTATAGGATGCCTAAAATGTCTAAGCATCATAATAAAATGTATTATAGGACTTAAATTTATATGATTAAACTTACACACCCTATTCAATAGGGGTTTAACGAGTGTTTAAGGGCCCTATCTAAAAGTGTTACAATATGTTTATATGACATTTTTGGGCGTTTAATAAGTTTTTTAGAATGATTCTAAAAATAAAATGTCGTATTAGTTATTTTACGACATTATTTGAAAAGGTGTCTTATAAAAAGACGGGTTTATATGACACTTCTCAAAATTGTCTCATAAAATAGCTAGATACGACAAATTTCAAACACGTTGAAACGCACAAAAACGTTCTACAAACCTATTGTAGCATTTTCAGATAAGACGCTTTATAGTTTTGTTTAGTCCCATAAACTTAAGTCCTATAAGATATTCTCTTATGACATTTTGACATTTCTTTTTGACATTTTGACATTTTAGGCGTTCTATAAACCCAGTTTTGTTGTAGTGAAAGTCCATAAGATTACCTATGGCATAACCAAAGAGATTTATCATGGAGAGCTTTGTGTCGGCAAAGAGGATGGCCGACAGCAAAACGACGACCCAATCTTTAACAACTCCGGCAACCCGAATGGTCAACGCGCTTGTGTGTTGTATGACTAGGAAAACAGAGAGATTGAGAGCAAAAGTACAAAGGGAATTGAACGTTAAAACGAAAGGATGAAAGCTCCATGACTCCATTCTCGGCATCTCCAGGAACATCCATGGAACAAACAAGCAAACCGCACTGCACACCGAACCAAGATTCTGCTCACATGGGCAGAAATTTTCGAACATAAACATGGAATGGTGGGCAAGAAATAACCAAACACTATGCAACTTTCAGGGTGCGTTTGGTACACAAACATGACTTAGATGGATAATACTGTGGTAATAGGCAAGTGAAAGAATTGTGCAAGATTTTAGGGTTTTATCTGGTATCCTTTCTCACGTACCAAACGCACCTTTAACTTTAATGGAGTGTTTGGTACGCAGATGGGACACGATTGGATATGTGATAGTGGGGTAGACGAATGAAATAATTTTCCAGGAGTTTCGAGTTTTAATTTGACATGGGTAATTTATTAATTTACCCTGACTCTGTCATATCTCATGTACCAAATGCAACCTTATAGATGAAAGTACATACCTGCAAGGGCTAACATAATACATCATGGATATGGGGTTCAATCTGACACCTTTCCTTTTGACCAAAATCTCCATGAAAATAAGCCTCAAAGCTTCTCCAACAACACCACCCATTTGGTAAACAACACCAACCCAATTGATGTCGATTTCGCCATAAGAAGCCACCAATACTCCAAAGCTTATCACAGACATTATAAGCAGCATGCTGCAACTCATTGCTTCAAGTCCAGCTGCTACCCCAAGAATGAACACGGCCACCGGCACTGCAAAATGCCGATCAAATACAAAGACCAAAGTTACTATTAGTTGGTAATCATTGAAAAGCGTTATGCGATTCAACTTATTCGTGCACTTACTGATCGCTTTCAACATCTGAGCAAAAGATATAGATATATACAAGTATGCAGTGTTTCCAAGCCAAAGAGTCACTGCGAACATAGCACCAATTGGAAAGACTGATGTCGTGTATCTGTACGTAAAGAAAATTTACTACATTAATAAGTACTTGCTGGAGTCTCACATCGGCTAGACACAGTCTTAAGCATTTTTTGGTTTTTAACTGTCGGTGACCACACTGGCCTGAAGATAACAACCAGAAAAATCCCAGTGACCCTAATGCCTGACCTTTATTTGCCGGTTGAGCTGGCTCTCAAGGTCACCTCTATATATGTTAGAACCTCTATAAGAGTTATTTACTTAAATAGCCATCTCACATAAAGAAATTTAAGTTTTAGCCATCAAATTTTTATTTTTACCAAAATGTCCGGAATCCCGCAGGTCTGACACCACAAGGCACCTTTTACTTGCGGTGCTTGCAGTTTTATCATTTTTTAAAGAAATTTAATTTTTCATTTTTTTGTCAGAAAAAGTCTGACACCGTAAGTAAAAGGTGCCTTGCGGTGTTCCGGACATTTTGGTAAAAAAAAAATTATGGTTAAAACTTCTTTGTTTGAAATGGTTATTTAAGTAAATAACTCACCTCTGTAAGGGTGCAAACATATTCTAATAGAATAACTTGAATCAAGATAGTATTCAGTTTTGGTGCTCACATTTCGTAAGTCATCCCTTGTTCGACATCCAGAAGCTGCGAAAATGCAAGTTGCGTGTATAAACGCATAGATTATTAGTTAATTGCGTAAGCAGGATTTGTAAACGATTAGATTATTAGCATCATCGTTTTTACCTTGGTAACTTTGAGTATGAAACATAACACGGACGAGAACACCATATGAAGTAACGTTAGCCCGAGTGGATACGGAAAGTTGATCTCGTTCGACGACAAAACCCACTGCATTCCATATGTTTCGAGGAAAAAACAGTAAAAAGAAACTTCAAATAACCATAAAACCATCAATTGAATACATTGGGTCAAACATTTAATTCGATGGTATTTAAATCTATCATCGCACATGACCAAATGGTCAAGAAACCTTTAAAACGCTTCAACATTTTATTTGAGCGTATAAAACGCATATAAAGATTTTCGATGCCAAATTTCTTGATAAAAGCATTTAAACATGGAAAATTGAGATATCATAACGTATATTGCAACAAATATGGTTCATGTGGAAACGAAAACAAAACCTTGTTAAAGAAGATCTGACTGCTAGATAGCGCAATGTAAACAAGAAGGTACGAATATGTTAGCATTCGTTTTCTAGATGAATTTCTCATATGATCCGTCATTGACGATGACATTGATTTTCTCGGTTCTTTCAAAAACCTCATGATGTGAGTACAAATTAACGGAATGTTGAATGTAAAACAAAGAACGATGCAAAAGGCTAAAACATTGCACGATGGGGTGGGGGGAGGGGAGATTGTTTGGTTTAATTAATCCGTTGATTTTAACAAAATAAAAAGGGTTAAATAGTGTTGACTCAGTACATTGGGTCCATTTCCGTAACAATCGCGTGTTTATTAACAAATGCATTTAAATGATCTTTTAAAACACAAATCTCTCTCGAGTTTTACTTATAATATGAACTTTCTAAAAGCGGTGTTTTGTGTATCCCGCGAGTCAAGGAGATCAAAGACATGGATATCACAGTTCTAAATAGATTAAAAATGATAATAAAGATTCTCTTTTGTAAATTCTATGTCTATAATCCCAATCAAACACAAACCACGAAAATATTACAAACTGTTCTAAAAAACTCGCCTCACACCCGCCATGACATCAAGGCTTGTGTCTCACGTCACGTTAAGCCTGTGGCACGCCATGTCCTATTGACTCATTGAGTAACACTACAAAATGTATGTTTTTATGTATAATATTATATATGAATTAAGAATTTGACTCCATAAGTCACATCTTGAAAACGTCGCCATGACACCAAGGCTTGTGTCTCGCCGTCACGTCACGCCTCACGCTATTTAGAACCTTGAATTTTAGGTTCATAAATATATCGATTGTTTCCTAATATAAAAATGGATCATAATTAGTGAACTCTAAATATCATTTGCAAAAATATTGATTTGCAGTTTGTAATATTTAGAAGGTTTGCATTTGATTGACTGTCTATATATTATCTGTAAAAGTCATACATTTAAGCATCCAAAACTCTATTTAATGAATCCCAAAATTATACAAAATATTGATAGTTTTGTCGAAGTGAGAGTGAGTTAAAAATGCAAAATTCATAGAAAACTGGGGATAAATGGTGAGAAACTGAGAATGCAGAATGAATAATCTGACCCCCTCTCTCATCTTCACAGTAATTCACGATTCCACTGCAAATTTGCCACAAACTATATTATCTTCTCCCTGTCCAATAATGGAGTGGAGCTGTATACCAGAAAAGGAAAGAAAGATGGCGACTTTCAGGAACAACTCCAAAATCTTGATTTTCTTTTTGTTATTTCAATTTGGGGAAGAAATAAAATGATGATAATGAAGAAAAAACTGTGAAACACACAATCAATCATGTGAATGAGAACCACCCAGTTGCCTCCCTTCAAATGGATCTGGTATCCATTCCTTACCTCCAATTGCCCATCCCTGTTTTTGTCTTCATCCCCATTTTCTTATTTTTTTTCTTTAAATTCATTTGGTACACACCCTTATCTCTAACCTGTTTTTGTTCTTTATTTCCTTCAATTTTGAACTTTTTTTTTGCTTATCTAACACTGTTTTCCCACTTGGTTTTTGGTCACTCTTTTCAATAGAAACAGAAATACCCAACTGCCCAAAAGGTCTGTTTCTGGTTCTTGAAACCATACTCTCCTCCCATCATTTATGGCTTATTGTATCTTTATTTCAACTTGATGTGGGTCAGAGCTCAAATAAATAGATATTGATCTGATCATTACTTGTGTATTCATCTTTAAGCTGTTGATTTGCAATCTTTATCTAGAAACTCTATAGTGGGTATGTTTTATTTCTAGTCTTTTTATAATGAAATCATTGCTTATGTATTCATCTTAGCATTTTGAATCATTGTGCTTGAAGTTCTTAATAGAATGCAAGAAAAGAATACTCAATTTTCATGTGGATCATAGTTTTACAACATTAAGCTGTTAATTTTGTTGATAAAGAAAGAGTTTATGAAAGAAAGTTGGAAACTTTATTGTGGATTTATGAATATGGCAATCTAATTTCTGTATTTGTAGTGCTGAATCAAGATTTCTTGGAAAAAAGCATCTGGGGTAAACAAGAGTCATGGAGGTAACCAATGTTACTGAGTATCAGGCAATTGCCAAAGAGAAGTTGCCTAAGATGATCTATGACTACTATGCTTCTGGTGCCGAGGACCAATGGACTCTCGAAGAGAACAGAAACGCCTTCGCAAGAATCTTGTAAGCCCTGTTTATATTGATTCTAAGTTCATGTTTGGAAACTTATTTTTTGAGCTTATTCAAAAAGCCCTGTTTGATAAGCTATAAACTAGCTTTTTGATCTACTTCAGATAGCTTATTGGGGGGGTTTCCCCACTTTTTGTCCAATTATGTCTCTTAAACAGGTTTAGGCCGCGAATTCTTATTGATGTGAGCAAGATAGATATGACCACCACAATTTTGGGATTCAAGATATCAATGCCTATTATGATTGCCCCAACTGCCATGCAGAAGATGGCTCATCCTGAAGGTAAAACACATTTTGCACCCTACTGAAATACTTAAGCTTTATGTTTTCGGTATCAGTTAGTTCATCTCTTCAAGATATATTCATTCCACTCGAGTCTTATATTGATTTCAATAAATATTCTCTTCGAACATTCGTGTTCCTGTTGGAGATTGAGATAATAATATCTTTACATGTTAAATACTTTTGGGTGCATAATGGACTAGAATTCTACGTTTGCCAATCACATGCATCTTCATTGATGTGAAGTTGGAAGTCAATACATTTTGAATTCATAGATGATAGGACCACACCTATTCATTATGAATAACCCTTTATAATCATGAATATCATGCATTTTTATCAGAAACATCATGTATATTCATTATGAATATCTATCATGACATTCATCATGAATAAAACCATAATAGTTAGTTCTCACGTTCTCAAAATATTTACAGTTCTCAATGCTATTGGTTATATTCAATTTTAGACAACTATAAGTGATGACGATGAATTCATATCACCTAGATTGGTTTCTAAGTACCTACAACACGAAGAATGTGATGAATTCACTTTAGTCTATAAGAAATCAGGTTGATCAAGATTTTGTTGATGGGTGAAAAAGCTTAGTTGAGCCAAGTTTCGCTTCATTTAGAAATCTAAAACTCCATATCTAATACCATTGCTCGATGCAGGTGAGTATGCAACGGCAAGAGCTGCATCTGCAGCTGGAACTATCATGGTTCGTATTTCCAATTTTTTACGACTTTTTTGTCAATCAACTTTACAAATAGGAAACGGGTTTTGCTAATTATTGAATCGTATTGTAGACATTGTCATCATGGGCGACATCTAGTGTTGAGGAAGTTGCTTCAACAGGACCCGGAATCCGCTTCTTCCAGCTTTATGTAAGCAACCACCTTTCACATTTCTGGTACTCAATATGCAAGAAACAAACATCAAACACAAGATACGATTTTACTGAATCCCCATTTGTTGCCAAGATTCGTCTTTTATGTCGTGATTGGTGAGGCACTTGCATCAACGAAACACTTCATTCATATCAAGAAAACCGAGAGGAAAGTGAATGAAATCGGAAAACTGTCATTTTGTTGATCTTAACTACCTAACTGTCATAACTGTTTTTTTAAGTTGTCGTTGACGGTTGTATCCCTTATATCAGGTGTATAAGGATAGGAACGTTGTTGCTCAGCTTGTGAGAAGAGCCGAAAGAGCTGGGTTCAAGGCTATTGCTCTTACGGTTGATACACCAAGGCTTGGACGTAGAGAGGCCGACATCAAAAACAGGTAACGTGTATGCATGCATATATTATTGTTGGAGTCCCAAACTGTAAGGGCTCTTTTAGAGAGAATTCAGAGGGGCTCCACATATACCAACATAGTATCAGAGCCGGTCTAGCACCACCTAGGGACTCGACGCTCTTTCGCCTCCATCCATCAAACCTAAATATATATATATAGAGAGAGAGAGAGAGGGGGGGAGGTTCAGTGGAACACCCCTCCTAAAAAAATGAAAAACTGAGGAACACCCTGGTAACCGTTCATGTGGACATGTGCATACAAGTAATTGAAGTTGTTTTTTGGTATTTATGCACGTATGCATTATGCACATGTCCATATGCATGTATGCATGTTACAAATTACTTGTATGCACATGTACATACCGTCAAGACGAATAGTTACTATGGTGCTCCTCAGTTTTTCATTTTTTTGCAATTTTCTCTAAACCTGGCCCTATATATATATATGGTTGGTTTCCGGTGGGAAGGTAAGTTATAGTGAGAAGCATAAGAAGGGATCTGCATCCTTGGATCAATCCTAATTGAAGATCAACACTAATGAGATGCACTAAATCAATTCTCCTGAGAAGCACAATTCATGGGTGGGTGGGTGTGAGATTAAAAGTGATGGGTTCAGATCCTTTCTTACGCTTCTCACCTTAACTTTTTTTCTCACATGATCCTTCGTCTCTCTCTCTCTATATATATATATATAGAGAGAGAGAGAGAGAGGGAGGGGGAGGTTCAGGGAAAACCTCAAAAAATTGGAAAATTGAGGTACACGCTGGTAGCCCTTCATCCGGACGAAATGAACTTGTGCATACAAGTAAATTAAGTTATTTTTTGTTTTTTATGCACGTGTGCATGTTACAAATTACTTGTATGCAAAAATATATATCGCCCAAATGAAGGGCTACCAGGGTGTTCGTCAGTTTTCCATTTTTTGAGGTTGTATACATATATATAGATAGAGGGATAATAATTTGTAAACCCCTAAATGTGTGTAAACTTTGGATTTCATAGGTTTTCTTGATGAAATTGTTTATTTTGATGAAAGTGTTTCATATCATTCATTTATTGATGAAATTGTTTCATATATTTGTGTTTTTTATGTAAAAACGAAAAAGTTTCATCAAACTGATAAAATATATGAAACCGTTTCTTAGGAATGAATAAAATATATGAAACAATTTCATCAAGAAATGAATGATATGAAACAATTTAATCAAGAAATGAATGATATGAAACAATTTAATCAAGAAATGAATGATATGAAACAATTTCATCAAGAAATGAATGATATGAAACAATTTCATCAAAATAAACAATTTCATGAAAAAATTTCAAGTAAGAGAACCTATGAAATCCAAAGTTTACGCGAAAAAAAATTACAAAATAGTGGGCCTCTCTCTCTCTCTCTATATATATATATATATATATATAGAGAGAGAGAGAGGGAGGTTCAAGGGAAAACCTCAAAAAACGGAAAACTGAAGAACATCCTGGTGACCCTTCATCTGGACGGTATGCACTTGTGCATACAGGTAAATAGTTGACTTTTTGGTTTTATGCACAAGTGCATTATGCATTTGTGCAAATATGCACAAGTGCATTATGCATTTGTGCATATATGCACAAATGCATGTTACAAATAACCTGTATGCATACCGTCCAGATGAAGGGCTCCTAGGGTGTTCTTCAATTTTCCGTTTTTTTGAGATTTTCCCTTGAACCTGACCCTATATATATATATATATATATATATATATATATATATATATATATATATATATATATATTGTAAGAACCTTGTCCCTCTCTATAACTCCTGTTATTGAGGAAATTTAGAGGGCTCCACATATCCTAACAACAACGGCGCATATTACTCGAAAAAATGTACATGTATTTTCATTAGTTTACTGTCTCCATCTGTTACTTGTACAGATTTACTTTACCACCATATTTGACGTTGAAGAACTTCGAAGGTTTAGACCTTGGCAAGATGGATGAGGTGAGTCGAAATAGAACTCCCTAAAGAAAACCTTAGCAGTTTGAGGTGGTCGAATCGCTCTAATCCCATTGTGTGCAATGAATGCAGGCTAACGACTCAGGTTTAGCTTCTTATGTTGCTGGTCAGATTGATCGCACCTTAAGCTGGAAAGACGTAAAGTGGCTTCAGACCATCACCACCATGCCCATCCTGGTGAAGGGTGTGATCACCGCCGAGGACAGTAAGAACGCTGAGAACCCTAGTATAATTTTCACTGTTTAGTGTTTTCTAAGGCCTTGTTTGTTTTTTAGAAAAAACTCTTATTAGCCTCTTATGTCTGATTCGTTAAGAGGTAGGGCCTTTTTCCAAATTTTCAGAGCCACTTATGTCTTACCGTCCTCTTATTGGGTAAGAGGTAAACCAACCTCTTATTTGCCTCTTATTATTCCCAATGAATTAACCTTAATATATCTTTTTTGTGAATCGATACACTCGGATTATATTAAAATTATATTAAACTCAATTTACTATAATTAGGTGACTTTTAAAATTTAAATTTGTATAATTTAAATATATTATTATCTATTAAACTTATTCGTTTAAATGAATGTTAATTTTATAATTTAGATGTAAATTTCGTAATGATATGCATAAATATGTGAAATTGTATAAATTTATATATATAAATTCAACACTATGATATTCTAATGGGTCAAATACATAATTTAAACAAATATCAGTTTACAAAAACAAACAGTCTTATTATTTCAAGTTTCAGACTTCAACACCACATTTTATCAATCAAAAGTAAAATAAGACTTCAGACTTCAGCACCTCTTAAAAAACAAACGTCCCCTAACTTAGTTTTTGCTCGTTAATCATGCAGCAAGGTTAGCAATTCAAGCTGGTGCAGCGGGTATTATCGTTTCTAACCATGGAGCTCGCCAACTTGACTACGTGCCGGCCACAATCATGGCTTTGGAAGAGGTATGGAACTTGACTTCTGGGTCCGTTTTGGTTAGGTTTATTTTGTAACGTTGTTTTAGGAACTTTGGTAACTTTTACCTCAGGTTGTGAAAGCGGCACAAGGCCGTGTACCCGTGTTCTTGGACGGTGGGGTCCGCCGTGGAACGGACGTTTTCAAGGCACTAGCGCTCGGAGCTTCTGGCATTTTTGTAAGTGTGACGTTATGATATAATCATATAAACGTTGTTTTTGAATTTATATTTTCACAATTCGTCCAAAATATTTAAATATTGCACAAACTATAACGTTTTTTACATTTTCACAATGACGATGGATTACCATGAAACGAAAAGTCAAGTACAATGATTCAAAAACTCAATTTTTTTTCTTTATTATAAAGTACACAATGTGCTTTAGTTACGGAAACAACTGTTCTACCCTTTTGAGTGGATATACTGGGTTTGTCTGGTTTTCAGTATAACCTTCTTAGCAAATTGGCTAATTGGTTTATGAAATTTTAGATTGGACGACCCGTGGTGTTTTCTCTAGCTGCTGAAGGAGAAGCTGGAGTGAAAAACGTACTCAAAATGTTACGTGATGAATTTGAGCTAACGATGGCGTTAAGTGGTTGCACCTCGCTCAAAGAAATCACCCGTAACCACATTGTGACCGAGTGGGATGCACCCCTTTCTCGTCCTGTACCGAGATTATAGATAAATCACAACATCGGGATTGGAGAACTCGTATTATTTCAAATTTATTTGTTCGTGTATTGCAAATTGTTCGTTTTGAAATAATAAAGTTGCGTGGACTTGCACATTACCTAAATGCCCGTTATTGTCGTTGTATATTTTTTAGGGGGAGATGCTTAATAATCATGTCGTTAAAAATGAACTTTCATTTTTGGCAATCCAACAACGATTTGTACGAGTATTCAAATTATTGACCTTCAAGATCACATAGTTTGAGAGAATACTGTTAACCAATTTATCATATGTTACTTCAAATGATTTCTTTTTTCTCTTTCAATTAAGGTTAAGATCACGGATGGTGATTTGCCCCGACCGGGTGGGGAGCCGGGGATCCCCCGCTAAACCGGATCCCGGGAGCTGAGGATCCCCGGCAGGCTCAAACCGGGGCCGGGTAATGTATCCCCCAACCCGCCCGTACCCGATATTACTTATATATTTATATATTATTTTAAATAATTTATTAATATATTATTTATTTATTTTCCAAATTAGTTTTTTCCCGTTCATGTTTTTCCAATGCTTTATATATATATATATATATATATATATATGTATATTAGTGAAGTGAGCATGAAGTGAAAAACATATTACTACAGAGATGATACACATGTAAGCATGATTTATGGTTTATTTACTTTTATAAATACCAACAAATTGAGAATTTCCAATCAGTTGTTGGTTAGTAATGTAAGCATATTAAGAGAAGTATTAACATTGACAATCAATCTCCTTTTTCCACTTAAGGTAGAAAACATTTCTAGAACAGGACACAAAAATTGCAAAAAGTAGCTTCAACACAGGGAAGAAAAATGGCATAAACCGGGTCGGGGAATGGGTATGGACCGGGGTTTGACCGGGGATGGGATATTAATCCCGGTACCCGCCGGGGATCGGGGCCGGGGCCGGGAGACGTTATTAGAAACCGGGGCCGGGGCCGGGGGTTGTAAAACCCGCCCCATCCCCGCCCCGTTGCCATCCCTAGTTAAGATTTAAGGTATTATTAACACATATATTTGGTTATAAGTTATAACATCTTTTATCGGTTAAAGATGGATATTATGAAAGACATAGGGGTAAAAAGGTAATTTCAGACCCAAGCATTCTAAACCAAAATAATGTGAAAAGTTGCTTGAGAGCATCTTCAACAGCTTTGCTAAAATAGAAACAGTTGAGTTTTTGTTCTCTAAATCTCTCCAACAGCTCTGCTATCTTGTTTGCTATTATAGAAAAAACTTAAAAATTCAAGTATAGAGAATTCTCTAAAACTTGTTGACATATGATAGAAATAATTATTGTATTTAATCCCATCAATGAAATTGGACATTTATCATTTTATATTAAGTTTTTTAAAGATGTATTAAAAATATAAATTAAAAAAATATTATATTAATGTTAAAGGAAAAACGAAACAGAACACAATAGAATGGAGAGAATGAATCGTAATTCTCCTTAATCATAAACCCTTTATATAGGGAGGAGTTTACAACGAAAAGGAAACATTAATTAAGGTAATATCTAATACTAGGAAAATATTCTTTCAATCACTTCCTTTTGATGATGACACATATCCTTCAACACTACCCCTTGTGTCGAATCAAATGAGTGATGGTGCATAGTTCTTGCATCATTAAAACCTTACGCCAAAGAAACAAAACCCAGTGGGAAAAATAAAAACTTTAGACAAAGGAAAGAGTACAAGACACCAATAAACAATTCCTTTAGTTTACCACCTTTCTTGATTCGTACATCAATCAAGAGGTATATAAATCAATATGATGTATAAAATGTTGCATCGCTAAAACCTTGCACCAAGGAACAAAACTCAATGAGGAAAATAAAACCTTGGACGAAGGAAAGAGCACAACCCACTAATAGTACATGTTTAGTAGACACTTCCTTTTGTCTATTACTCCCTCTGATTCGTACATTAATTTAGTGAGTTTAGAAAACATTTGCACTTGAATACCTAATACAAGTTTCCCAAATATGGTTTTAGGTAATCGAAGTGGTAAACAAATATGTCACATTCTTCTGGCATCTTACGATTCATTTGAATCTAGAGGAGAGTTTGTTATTGCTGATTGTATAGAAATTTAAGCAGATAATACTTTGTGTTATCACCCTTGATATATCTTACTTTCATTCCTTTGATACATGATGCATTATTTCCATATATGCGGTAGGATATTGGTTGAATTCAAAACACTAGCTCCTCTACTATGTGTAATGAAAGTCCTTAACCATGTACACCTTTGAATAGTCTCATGGAAAGTAATATTCTTGATAATTTAAGAATGTAGCTCTTAAGGGGTTGCTTAATTTACTTCCAAGCAATCGGCATGTTCCATATGAGAATTCCTTATCCAGTTTGGCAACAACCTTTATATGAGTCAAACATATACTTAATATTAGCAAATATATACCAAGGCATTGTTTGGTGTTTTTTCTATAAGAGTCAGTACTTTTGCCGCTCACACTCTAAGTAGGTATTAAAGTTACATTATCAATCCATTTTTCTCCGTAGGGAAATTATAAGCCTACGTCAATGGTGCCAAAAGATTAATTTGAAATCATTCCAATGATGTTGCGTTGGCGTTGAGCTAAATCTAGCTGACAAGTTCAATGAAAAGTACAATATACGGTCAAGTGTATTATGTTGAGTACAATAATGCGCCTATTGTACTTAGGTATGGAATTCCAGCTCCTAACACCTCTTCGTCCTCATCCTTTAGACGAAATAGATCTTTACTTATATCCATCACTTTGACCGATCATGGGAGTGCTAGTCGGATGCGCTTTGTCCATATTAAGTCGTCTGATCATTTTCTGGACATATGCGGATCGGTGGATTAATATTTCACAAACTCGGTGTCCTAGCTCAAGTATCTAGACAATACCAAGTTTTCCCAAGATCTTTCATCTCAAAATCAGATTTCAAATAGCTTGTGTTTTCTCTTATTTCATCAAGAGTGTCTATTATGTTCATAACATCGACATATAGAGCTACTATAAAAATCTGGAACTTTTTTCTTAAACAAATACGCAAGGGCACAATTCATCATTCTTATATATCGTTTTCCAATCAAGTATTCACAGGCGGGTATGCCACATCCGCATAGATTGCTTTAATCTATAAAGTGAGTGTTTTATATTTATTGTAAAAGCATTTCATAGTTTGAAGTTACTTGATATTGGTATAATGCCATCAAGCACTTTTATATCTCTGAATTTATATCCCCATTAAGATATGTAGTAACTACATCGTTGAGCTGCAATTTCCAGTCCTTCGGAAACTACTTGGCTAATTTAATTAGCAAAACGTTGTCCATCACGAGAGAGTAAGTCTTATTGTGGTCAATCCAGTGTGTTGTAAGAAACCTTGCGCAAAAGGAGAGCCTTATATATTATGACTTAATTATTCTCATTACGCTTCCCTGACAAATGATTTATCTATGTCCTACAGGCTTTACACTTGGTCGGTTAGCACTACCGAACCAAATACCTGTTCATTTGTCAAATAATTATCCTGGATTGCTTCTTTTCATTTAGGCCAATTTGCTCTTTGTTGACATTCTTCAACTGAGCATGGTTCGATGACATCGTGCTTGTTATCTCATAAGCAACGGTATATGCAAATATATCATCATTGAGTATGTATGATCTGTCCATCGACTCATATTCATTTGAGATTTCTTTGATCTCTGGAATCAATATTAACTTCGGAGCGTCCTCCAGTAATGATTCGTAGACATAGATTTAATCATAGATAATCTCATGTATTGATGATATATAGTTGTGCCTTACTCTTCTCTTCCTTTAGATGAGTATCTATCGAACCAAGTAGCTTCCCCCATTTCCTTTTGGGAGCTACGACCTTAACCACACCTCCACCATGTGTGATTGCAACGTACTTCCAGCGACGTTGTGCCCTTGTTTGGGGACTTTTGACCTTGCGAGTATATTTGCAGCTCGTATATGTGATCTTGTCACTCTAGATAATATTAAACGTATCAGGTATCGAGTCTGATTCGTTTGATTTCAACTTTACGTTGTGAAGTTTTTGGGGATCAAAATGAGACATAGTTGAAATATTCAATGACACTTCCTGTCGTTCCCTTGGAAAATCCTTTTTCCTATCTCCCCCTAACGACAGGAAGGTTGTCTCATCAAAGTGACAACCCTAAAATCTAGTTGTAAAGGGATCACTCGTCAAGGGTTCTAATTAGCGGATAATTGTTGGGAATCCATATCCAACAGTTGATGAATCGTCTTTAAGACCCATTTTGGTACGCTGTGGGGGCGTAATTGGCATATATACAACACAACCAAACATACGTAAATGTAAAAAACCAGGCTTAAATCCAGTTACCAACTGGTACGCATAAGATTGGTTGGTTGGTTGTGGGTCTAAACACGAATAAGTAAAGTTGCATGTAATATTGCATTACCCCATGCAGATGTGGATAAATTGGTGCGTATAACCAATGCCCTAGCTACCATCTATATTTTTTTATGGCAACTTTTATCATTTTACGAGACCATTTTATATACACATGCGGTACAAATGCAATAATCATCAAATCCTTATGATGTAAATTCTCCAGCATTCTAAGTCATGTAGACTTGATGAGAAAAAATCAGGGTGGTGAGTCCTTAATGTATGAGTGCAACATTTCATGTGGACTATAATACGATACGTGTTTATCGTGTCAAAACCAGAACCATAAAGTACTTTAATGGCCCGCATTCTGGATGTTTATGTCCATAAATATCACTTTGTATTCGTTGTAAGAATGAAATATTTTTTATATTATGTTCTTAGCTTTAGGATGGTCTCATTCCTGATTTGGCTAAGGATCAGGGTATATAAAAGTTCTAGGTATTAGAGAAGGCATGTTATGATGGTGGTGTTGCTTCTTGTGCAGTAGAAGTCAACAGTTACAATTTGGTTAATTCCCTCGTTTTATCTTTCACTCGAAAGAGAATGTATCTAAGTGTATTTTGCAATACATAGATCACTATGTCATGACCATGGTGTCCCACGTGGTCATGCCGAAATATATATGTGTCATTGTTCCAAAGTTCTTTATTGGTGACAAAATATGATTTACTAACATAGGTAATCCTTTAATCTGATACATTAATTTCTCTAATGTATGTTGCTTTCATATCATTAGAGTTGATGTACATATACTCATTTCCATTCTTATAATATGATTTCTCATTGATACGAATATCTTAACAAGGTTCCTATTAATATAGTGTTTTAGTAATTGATCTTGTGTCATTAAGCAACAAGTGACAGTCCATCGTCTAAGTGTTTGGAGGAATTAAAATAATTAATTCAATGAAAATAATCTATTTCTTAGGATTGTATGAGATGCCACAAAAACAATCAAGTTCTCCTCGATACATTCCTACATGGAACGAAGAACGTTGAGAGTTTTGCGTTTGTTTTTGATATATACATTCCTACATTCATATCTGTTTTTTTAACAGTTCATGACAAATCATTCAAACCATTGCAAGACAAAATCTCAAGTCATTTTTGTTTGTTTCTTATATTTGAATTATTGTCTGAGAAAATAGCATGATGTACCCTAGAGAAGTCGAAAGGGCACTGCTATCATTTTACACTTATTGTGATTGTAAACCACTTACCTTTTTCAGTTTTGCTGCTGAAACAAAGGGATCTTTCATGTTGCTTTAAACTAAAAAAAGGAAAAATCTGGTCGTAAAACAAGTGACATGTCTGTTTGCTAATTCTCCGACTACTAGGATGTTAGTCATTGTAGTTTTTCAAAATGCTTAAAGCATTCCTAAATGTGTGACAATGGTTATTTTGGGAATTTCATATTAATTGTTCTATTTTGCTTGCAGGTATCTCCTCAGTTTCTTAGTACTCCCTCTGACTTGTATTAGGGTCATTATTGAAAAGATCATGTATAAAGCCCACTGGTGCCACTTGTCTTTTATCTCAGGCAAAACATAAAATCTCCATCAACAGATTTATATCTTCTGTTTCTTGTTTATACTACCATCTTCATCCCTCTTAGGAGCATGATAAAAAAGCAAGTTGTATGCTTTTGATCATTGCCACTCTGTCCCAATATTAACACTAATCTTGATTGGATTTTGCAGGCTGGCAGTAGATATATACTTTCAGATTTGGAGACAAGAATTTATTCTTTATTCTGGAATAGCAGCAGCTGGCCATTTAAAAACTGCAATCATTTGTTACACATATTTCATGAATTAAAACATATAATAATACATTTATAACTTTTTTGGCTTATATTACATATAATAATACTGCAATCATATGTTTTTGTTCCATGACAAATTCGGCGCATTTTGTTTGTTTCTTATATCTAAACTGTAGTATGAGAAACTTTTGGGCATGTTGAATGGGTATGCTATGACCCCTGGAGAAGTCAAAAGGGCAAAGCTGCTATCAAATTTTATACATAATTTAATCAGGACTACGTTAGCTTTTCATGTTATACTTTGGAAATTGATGATGTTTACAATCAAAAGAGACGCAAATTCATAGAACTGGCTTGCTTATATACGTATGCATAAGACGATTTTTAATCTTTGAATGCTTGCATGTTCTGCAGACGGTTTGGAAACCGACTCGCTCTGGTTTGATTTGTGTCTTTTTTTCCATGTTGATGGGAAGGATTTAGCCTAGCCGCCTCTGGACAACTACCCATGAACAGAACCAAAGCAGGCATCATATGAAAAGCTCAAAACCTTTTGAATAATTGATTAAATGTGTTAATCAGCATCTTAAAACATACAATCTTCCATCTTGCAGATTCCCTATGCTCCTTATGCTGCATGCCTGAAGAACATGATCTTGATCGCAAGTTGTATGATTCTGAGCTTTTTCTTGAATTAACACACTAAATCTTGATTGCATTTCGTAGGCTGGCAGCAAGATACGATCAGATTTGCAGACAAGAGGGTTTGATTCTTCTTCTGTATAATAATTTATTTGCTCCATTGTTATGAGACCACGTATCGTATGAATTTAACTGTATACTTGTACCTGGTCCAGGACATGCCACAAGGTACTTTAATAAGTTTAATTCTTTGATGCAAATTTCTGTCTTTTATTGATCATATGACGTCATGTAAATAGAAGTATATAACTGATTATATCTCAAATATAGACGTCCCCACACTTGGACTGTGGGCTCGAACTAAAGCTACCTTTATTGGATCCCGAAAATATTAATAAATAAATTAAAATATTTATTTATTAAATTATGTGACAATTAAATATATGGTCCGTTGACGACGCTTCCTCTCTCCCCTTCTAGCGTATTTGAATTTGTCTATGATTTTCATTTTGAATTTGTTTTAAACTAGTATTAGGCATCGTGCGATGAGCGGTGGTGATAAATTCTTTAGAAAATATTTGGGCAAAAAGTTGATTACTGTCAATCATAACCGGTCCCACACGAAATCTGCTTTCAAAGGCACCAATGTGAGGGGGCATTTTTGAAATAAATGAACCGATGATCACTTATCATATATTAAACTAATCAGAATCGTTATTGCACTTGATATAAAGCTGTCTTATCATCCTTGGTTGTTTTTTATGTAATAATTAAATAATAACTAATAAATTTTATCTCATCAAACTTTGTAATTGACTCAAAATAATAAAAGAAATATGTGAGATTATTGATTATAATAATGAGGTGTGTAATGAGTATTATTTTGCCATACCTTATAATATATCGATTTATCCCCAACACACTGTTCTAAAAGGCTCGCCACGACAGCCGTTATGGCGCATCGTGGCTCAAGGCTTGTGTCTCACACCACGTTATGTCTGTGGCATGTCATGGCCTAATGTGCGGTCTTTTATAACGTAATATTTGATTTTTCTTTACGTTTTTAATGTCTTATTTGCAGTTTTTAATATATAACATAATTTAACTTATTTATTGTCATTGACTTGTCGATTAATAGTACAATACACATGTTTTTATATATAATAGTATATATATAAAGATTTGCCACCATAAGTCACGCCTTGATAAACGTCATGACCTTGCCGTGGTTCCTAAAGCTTGAGGTTTGGCCTCCCTGCCATGTCACGCTTCACGCCATTTAGAACCTTGCCCCAACATATATTCCCATGAAATGTTTATATTCACCATGCAACCACAGTTTTTTTTTCTTTTTTTGGACGGCAGTAAACAATTATATTATCCACAAAACAATGGCTAAACGAACAACATGCCATAAACCAAAACGAAAACATTGAAACAGGAACAAACAGAAACACAGTTTGTGAGGGGCAAACTTAATCAGCCCATGCTACGTGGTTCTACATATTCGCGGTACATTTTGGTAAATTGCTTACGTTTGTTGTAATGTACTTATTTGTAATTTTGGCTAAAAACCCTCCTAAGCCCCCTTCCCAAACTACGGTCGGACGAAGAGTAACAAAAGTACGGTTGAATTGTTAATTTTTTCCTATTCAATTTTTTTGATCTACTTGAGATTGTTTTTTCATTAGTTTATTGGTAAAGAATCTTGAAAAAGATGTTTTAGTCATATCATGTAAAATGAAAGGTATTATATCGAATCTAATTTCAATTTAAATTAAAAAAATGATATTGAAATAATCATATATTAATGATTGTAGTAAGTTATTCTTTCTAACTTTATATATTTTGTTGTTCTCTTTAAATTTTTTTATATATGTTTTTATCATTTTTTATACATACTGCTACATTGTTTCTAATAAGTTAGTTTTGATTATAATGTTAACTTTATATATATATATATATATATATATATTATATATAATGATTTTAATAATATTTTATTTTATGTAATGATTCTAATTAGTGATATTAAATGTAATAATTATTTTATTTATTAATGAGAGAGCTAGTAACGTATTTAAATATATATTAATTTTATTTAGTGATATTATATGTAATAAGTATTTTATTTATTAAAAAATGGGTTAACAATAAGTATTTAATTATATATTATTCTAATTTTATTAATATAGATTGGTTGTAATGTCATTTATATTTATATGTTTATTTTAATAAAATTTTAAATGATAAATTATTTTAGTTTTATACACCGATTCAAATTTTAGATATTTACCTTCAGTTGGAAATAATACATATCAATATATATTATTGGGAAATTAATTAAAATACCCAAAGTCAAACCAACTGTTACCAAAATACCCAAAAAAATTCAATTTTGCAAAAATACCCAAAATACCCGCGATGGGGTCCCGCGATCGCGGGATACGCTGACGTGGCACGTATTTTGGGCACAAATGCCCCGCGAAGCCCCTAAACTTTGGCCGCGGTGCACTTTTGGTCCCTGCCCGCGATCGCAGCCTGCGATGGCCCGCGATGGGCCAAAATTTACAGTTTTGGTCCCTGAAATTTTCAACTTTTGGTCCCTGAAAATTTACACTTTCAGCCCCTATACTTAGACGAATCTTGATGCTTTTACTGTTTTTTTCCACAATTATTGCAATTTAAAGACCGATTTGTGGTTGAAATTCAATTGCATGTTTCAATCAATGTTAAATCAATGTTTTTGGAATATCAGTTTGTGGATGAAATGAGAGATTGGTTTTCTGATATGTTGGTTGTTTCATTCATAAATAGACGTAAAATTCAAGCCATAATTCTCACACAACGATTTCATTGTTGCAATATTTCTTTCTGCAATATTTTGTGTTTGAGATACTACTGAAAAAATGAGTTCATCTGTTGCAAAAGCTAAGCTATATTTCTGTTTTGATGGTGAATGGGTGCAAGATAACAATGAGTGGAATTTTGCTTATAAATCTAAGCATGGTGTAAAAGTGTCAGTAAACTATACTTATCAGAAGTTTGTTGCATACGCCATGCAAAAATGTGGAATCAACTCTTCTGATATTTGCAAGTTAGTGTTTAAAAATGGCGATGGGTCATTTGTGGATTTATCCAACGATGGGGATATCTCTACTTTTCTGCACCTTGCAGTCGATTCAGAAAGACCCCCATTACTCTTTGTGTATCCCGGCGTATCCGACGGTGACGACGACGGTGACGACGACGAAGACCTCCAAATAGAGCAGCCTGATTCTCAACAACAACAACCACCACCACCATCACCACAACCACACGAATGGCGTACTGCTGGAGTTGCTGATGACGAAACCCACGTTTTCAGAACGGGTAATTCTGAAATAGACATATCAGACACCGATAATGATGATCACGAAGAATATACCCCTAGTAGAAAATCATGTAGTCAGATAAATGACTTTTTTGATATGCCCCCTATTCTTCCAGACTCCCATACCCAGACACAAAGCTACGAACCTACACCTTATATTCGTAGCGAAAGTTTAACAGCAGGTCAGATATTCGATTCGAAGGATCTCTTAGCAAGTCAGATCGGACTCAAGTTCTTGAAAGAGGGTTTCCAAAGTCGCGTGCGGGCATCTGACAAAATCAAATACGTAGTTGAATGTGCTAGAGAAAAGTGTGAGTGGAGGTTGTACGCGATTCACACGGGTCCCAAAGGAGGGGCGATAATGATTAGAAAGTTGCACGACGTACACACTTGTACGAGGACGCAACTTAATCCCCACCACAAACAAGCCGGCAAAAAGACTTTGGGTGCGATCCTGAAAAACAAATTTCTTGATGTTAGCAGGTCATTGCGTCCAAAGGACATCGTCCACGACGTTCACCGGCAGTTCGGCGTCACGATTGATTACCACCAAGCGTGGCGTGCGCGCTGCCATGCACTGTTTATGGTGAGAGGCACGTTCGAGGAGTCGTATGAACGACTCCCGACATATTTATATAATTTGCAGATGCAGAACCCTGGTACTGTCACGCAGCTACGGACCGATTCACGTGGATGGTTTGAGATGTGCTTCGTGGCCCTTGGACCCGCGGTACGTATTTTAACACGTCATATGTTTACACATTATAAACTATAGCATTTACACATTATAAACTATAACATTTTAACCTATGTTTTTGCAGATCCGCACATTTCTGGAAAATCTACGTCGTGTCCTGATAATAGACGCAGCCCATTTAAAGGGTCGTTACTTGGGTATGATGTTCCTGGCGGTTGCCATGGACGGGGATAACTCCATCGTTCCAGTAGCTTTCGGCGTAGGCAAGTCCGAAACCGGGGACGAGTGGACTTGGTTTCTGTCCATGTTGAGACAAGCTATCGGAGACCCGCAAGGGTTGGTGTTTATGTCTGACAGGGCTCCGTCCATAAGCGCCGCAATCTCTGCCATGTACCCAAACGCCCCTCATGCCATATGCTGTCGACATTTGGAGATGAACGCCAAATCCAAGGACAAACGTATTACCACCTACAAGGATGTCTATTGGGCGGCATGCAGAGCATATACGGATCGGGAGTTTAACAAGTACATGAATATGCTACGATACAGTGTCAAGGAAGCAGCCAAAGTCTTTGACGATGCTGGACCGGAGAGGTGGTCCGCAGCCCATTTTCCTGGACAACGGTATGACATTCTGACCTCGAATAGTGCAGAGTCTGTGAATGCACTCTCCCGTTTTGCGCGTAGATGTCCGATTGTTAATCTTATGGACTACTTTCGGGCCTTTCAACAAGAGTGGTACCAAATTCGACGCCTAAAAGGAGCTAAGATACAAAATGCACTCGCACCAACGGCGGAGAATATCGTTCAGTACAGGGCGCGTCGTGCGGCGACATGGCCGGTAAGAGCAATTGGGTATGGGAAGTACGAGGTGCATGATGACTATATTCACGCGATTGTGAATATGGAAGACCACATTTGTTCGTGTCGCGAATGGGATAAATCTGGGTTACCGTGCGGCCATGCCATCGCTGCAGCAACATATATGGGTCGTACAGATTGCAGCGACTTGGCTGTACCTTTCTTCACGTCCGAATATTACCGGAAAACATACGTGGAGGTAATAAACCCAGCTGGACCCCCTGCAGCATGGGTGTATCCACCCGACCCGCTTCCACCATGCTATCCACCTTTAATGGATAAGAACAGGGCCGGGAGACTGAGAAAGAACGACCGACGTCCATCACGTGGTGAAAGTTCGATACAACGAAGATGTACTCGGTGCCAATGCGTAGGACACACTCGTGGAGAGTGTCCAAATCCCGCCCCTTCAACCGTGCCAAGGAGACATTCTGTCAGTCACACCCCGGGCCCGTCACAGCTTGAACCATATGGAACAAACCCATATGATACTGTTGATCTAAACACTGATTTGTAAATGATATATATACACACATACATATGCTTCTAAATGAACATTGATAACACAACTAGTTTGTAAATGATATATATATATTCGTATTATATATTTACACACATAAAGAAAATAGGAGACCTTCAATTTTTCTTAGTATTTTATTGACCTTGTTCTTGCATCCATGGCAGTGAATGTTAACTCTGAGTACACATGTCTGTTTATATATTCATATTAGATACGTTTTAATTTTAACAAATTACACCATTATAGTTAATTATTTAATTTATGGTACATCTCATATTTTTTTTCAATTTTGTTTTACACTCCTATCGCATTAACATAATAATCATATATTAACTAATTCATTAAATCGTTTTAAATTATTATTATTTGAATGTGTTTATAGATATCGTGAATGGCAATAGGAGAAGATAGAATTGTTTATAAATGGGGTTTTGACAAGTTGGTATCACTGGACTCATTTAAGAATTGTGAAAATGGGTATTTGGCGAATGATGATTCATGTGTGTTTAAAACACTTCAGCTCCAAACACACATGAATCATCATTCGTCAAATACCCATTTTCACAATTCTTAAATGAGTCCAGTGATACCAACTTGTCAAAACCCCATTTCATATTATATATATACACACACATACATATGCTTCTAAATGAACATTGATAACACAGCTAGTTTGTATTCCATCCAACAAGCTCTTCATCTTCAATCTTTCTGACCCTTCTTCAACGGCTTCTGCTTTTGCAACCACGTATGGCCATTGTGTACCACAACCCGCACACACTTTAGCAAATGAGTTGAGGGTTGTCATATATTCTACAAGAGGAGTAGGCCCACGAATGAGGTAACCTCTGACTTGACCTTGCATGATGTATCCAACCTAACCGTGGTTCAGCGGCTTAAAAACTACTTTTCAGAGAAATTAACAACAACAAAAAATACAAAACAACAACACAGTAAAAAAAATACAAAACAAAAAAAATATAACCACCACCTACTTAAAATTTGATTTAGTTTCATCAATCCAAGCTTGCTTCTCGTTTACCTTCGCTTGAATAATTGCGAAGTCTTGCAGAATATGGTGAATTGCTTCTTGTTCTCGACGAACACGAGCCTCCCGAGCTTTTATATCCCCTTTCATCCTTTTGATCTCCCTGTCTTCCTCTTCGATCTTTCTCAAATGGACTGCCTTCCTGTCCATCATTTTTTTCCACTCTTCTGTTAGTTCATCTATCTCCTTTTTCCTTTTTTGCTATGGCGACCTCGATTTGAGGTGGCATTTTTTCAGGAGTAGACTTAGGGTTTGATGACGATGCCATTTGTGGATGAAATGAGAGAAGAGAGAAATCAATTCAAAGAAAGAAAGCAAGAGAGAAATCAAGAAAGAAAGCAAGAGGAAGTGTGAATTGTGAATTGCATACTACTGATATTTATGGATGAAATCTCAAACATGCAAATGAATTTCAACCACAAATCGGTCTTCAAAGTACAATAATTGTGGAAAAAAACAGTAAAAGCATGCAAGATTCGTCTAAGTACAGGGGCTGAAAGTGTAAATTTTCAGAGACCAAAACTGTAAATTTTGGGCCATCGCGGGCTGCGATCGCGGGCAGGGACCAAAAGTGCACCGCGGCCAAAGTTGAGGGGCTTCGCGGGGCATTTGGGGCCAAAATACGTGCCACGTCAGCCCTAGCCCGCGATCGCGGGATCCATCGCGGGTATTTTGGGTATTTTTGCAAAATGAATTTTTTTTGGGTATTTTGGTAACAGTTGGTCAAACTGTGGGTATTTTAATTAATTTCCCATTATTATTTACATAATATATAACTCTGATCATAAGATATTATATATTGATTTAATTAATCGTCATCTTCATTTATATATTTATATTAATTATAATAATTTTATTATTATGTAAATAAAAATAAAAATGTATTATTATATTCAAGTGTCATGTAAATAGAAGTATATAACTGATAATCATCATAAGGTATTATATATATTGACTTAAATATGTTGATTACATATTCATTAAATTTTATGTGAATAAAAAATTAGAATCGTTGTGAAATAAAAGAAATAAAGAAATTTATGTGTCAACAAAGAAGACGAATAGTTTAATTAATTAAACATTTTGTTAATAACTACATCAAAAAGACAAAATTTGAGGGAAAAAAGGAGAAACATAAAAAAACATACAAACCCAATAAAACATAATATAGAACATAAAAGTTGTTAATTCCATTTTGATAGAGCAATAGATTGTAGCTAATAAATGTGTTGTTGAAGGTTTTCCTTTATTTAATGGATGGAAAGATGAAGAGATTAAAATGAAAGGAAGTTAGATTATATATATATATATATATATATATAGGGTTGGGTTCACGTAAGACCAACTTATTTTCGTAAGACCCTAATACCACAAAATTAACACTAAACCTTCACAGTGATTTATTGTGAAGGTAAGAAAAACAGCGAACCTTCACAGCAAAAACACTGTGAAGGTTTACCATCACAGTACCTTCACAGTCTTTTGCTGTGAAGGTTTAGTGTTAATTTTTTGGTCTCACGGTCTCACGGAAATAGTCTGGTCTCATATGATCTTAAGTCTATATATATATATATATATATATATATATATATATATATATATATATATAAGGAGATTCAAGGGAAAACCTCAAAAAATGGAAAAGTAAGGAACACCCTTGTAGTCTTTCATCTGGACGATATGCATTTGTGCATACAAGTAAATTAAGTTGTTTTTTTGGTTTGTATGTATTTGTGCATATGCACGTGTGAATGCTACAAATTACCTGTATGCACAAGTGCATACCGTCCAAATGAATGGCTACCAGAGTGTTTCTTAGTTTTCCGTTTATTTGAGGTTTTCCCCTGAAGCTGACCCTAAAGATCCAATCTCATCCACGCAAATTAATAACCAAGGGTCATTATTAAATATAATTAATTTGAATAATTATCCCTTAATTTTAGTGATTATCCTTTAATTTTAAAAATAAATAAACTCATGGATAATATTTAGAGGTAAAGTAGACTTTTATAATTTAAACTATGTAATTTATGATAACCATGAGATCAAATATGGATCAATCATTTAATTTTATTTAATAATTAAGGATAAAAGGTTATATTGGTAATTTAAATATTTACAACTCAATCCCTAAAATTATGCCTAAAATCATGGAGACAATTTTCATCAGATTAAAGAGTCTTAATATTGGCAAAACTTGCATATTCATCTTCTGACCACCATGGCACGGAGACATTTTCCCTCGGAAACAGTGAGTGTTTTTCTTATTCATCTTCTATATAGTGAGTGTTTTTCTAAGTTGTGATACCAATGTGGTCTTTCATCTTCCGTCGGAAACAGTGGTGTTTTTCTAAACTGTGATACCACCGTGGTCTTTCATCTTTCGTCAGATACAATGGGTATCACCCACTGGTCTAAAAGGCTCGCCGCGACAGCCGTCATGGCGCGCAGTGACTTAAGGCTTGTGTCTCACGCCACGCTATGCTTGTGGCACGTCATGACTTAATGGTGCGTCTTTTATAACGCGATATTTGGTTTTCGTTTACGTTTTTAGTGTCTTATTTGCTAGTTTTTAGTATATAACATAATTTAACTTGTTTATTGTCATTGACTCATTGATTAATAGTACAAAACATATGGTTTTATATATTATATTATATATGATATAAAGATTTGTCGCCATAAGTCACGTCTTGATAAACGACATGGCCTCGTCGTGGCTCCTAAGGCTTGAGGCTTGGCCTCGCCGTCACGTCACGCCTCACGCCATTTAGAACCTTGGTATCATCTGCATATTCGTCTTCTGTCTCATCACACACAGTCCACACACTTCATAGTTGTATCACAGAGGTATCATAGTGGTTTTGTGTCTTACTGTTTAGAAGTTTGTGGGTATCACATTGGGTAGGAAAGGTGAGGTAGACGAGAAGTAGGTGGTATCGTATCACGCTGGTTTTGTGTTGGGTATCACAGTGTTATATGCTAGAATAAGTTTGGTCGGAGAGGAGAAACATGAGAGAGATTTATAAAAAGTCTACTTTACCCCTAAATATTATCCATGAATTTATTTATTTTTAAAATTAAAGGAAAATCACTAAAATTAAAGAATAATTATTAAAATTAATTCTATTTAATAATGGTCATTGATTATCAATTTGTGTAGATGAGATTGGATCTCACGGTTATCACAAAATAACCAGTTCTTTCATGAAGGGCCCCCTATATATATATATATATATATATATATATATATATATATATATATTACGGTTTTATAATTGAAAATGGTAAACCAAACTATATAATATATTACACTATATACATATATATGTTATTTTAAACACATCAATATAAAACTTTGATGCGATTTTTTTTGAAGAACATTGATGCGATTAAAAACATTTTTCCAACCTGGAACTTTATAATACACGAGGTATCAAATAGCCCAGGCCCAAGCCCAAGCCCATCAAGACATGCTTGTGTGTTTTTAATTTAAAAAAATAGGCTTTCAGTACATTTATTCTTTTAATTACATCACCTTCATCTAACTTTAATTATACACACACACACACACATATATATATATATATATATATAGAGGAAGGTTCAAACGAGGAGCGTACCAATTTAAGAGAACGTGAGGGGCACTTCCATGCTTCTGATCACATATGATTTACAACGCTAAAAAATCGGACATAATCGAATTTTCGCGCAAAAGTAGCGCGACTTGGTTCGCGACGCGTGCAAGTCGCGGATCATTAATGATCCACAACTGCCAATCACATGTGATCCATAACTGTCGATTCTCATCCAGATCAGTTGTGAATCACATGTGATCCACAACTGCCAATCACATGTGATTCATAACTATCAATTGCTCCTCACGTTCTCTTAAATTGGTACGCTCCTCGTTTGAACCCGCCTATATATATATATATATATATATATATATATATATATATATATATATATATATATATATGTATGTATGTATAGTCAGATTTAAACCCGTAAAAAATAAAAACTGAGGAACATCTTAATAACCGTTTATCTGTATTGTATGCATATGTACATATAAGTAATGTATTATGTATGTACATGTGCATACCAAGAAACATTTTTAATTATCTATATGTATATGTGTGTATCATACAGATAAACGGTTATAAGGGCATTACTCAATTTTTCATTTTCTAAGGGTTTTTCCTGGACCTCTCTCTCTCTCACTCTCTCTCTCTCTCTCTCTATATATATATATATATATATATATAGAGAGAGAGAGAGAGAGGTTCAAGGGAAAACCTTTAAAAAACGGAAAATGAAGAACACCCTGGTAGCCCTTCATCTGGACGGTATGCACTTGTGCATACAGGTAAATAGTTGACTTTTTGGTTTTATACACAAGTGCATTATGCATTTGTGCATATATGCACAAATGCATGTTACAAATAATCTGTATGCACAAGTGCATGCCGTCCAGATGAAGGGCTCCTAGGGTGTTCTTTATTTTTCCGTTTTTTAAGGTTTTCCCTTGAACCTGACCCTATATATATATATATATATATATATAGGGAGAGGTTCAAGGAAAAACCTTTAAAAAAACGAAAAACTGAAGAACACTCTAGGATCCCTTCATTTAGACGGTATGCACTTGTGCATACATGTAAATAGTTGACTTTTTGGTTTTATGCACAAGTGCATTATGCATTTGTGCATATATGCACAAATGCATGTTACAAATAACCTGTATGCACAAGTGCATACCGTCCAGATGAAGGGCTCCTAGGATGTTCTTAAGTTTTCCGTTTTTTGAGGTTTTCCCTTGAACCTGACCCTATATATATATAAAAGAGTAAAGTTCACTTTTGGTCCTTAAAGTATGTCAATTTCAACGGATTTCGTCCCTAAAGTTCATTTTTTGAGAAAAGACCCTGACCTATCATACTTTCTCTCACTTTTGGTCCAAAGGACTCACACCGTTTAAATCTTGCCGTTAGTACCCACACACGTGCATCTCACGTGAGGGCATTTTTGTCATTTTAAACATTTATGTTATTTTCTATTAAAAATAAAATTATATATATACATATTCATAGAAAATCAAAGACAAAGGGCCAAAACAGTAATTTTCTTTTTTATTTCAGGGCCAAAATGGTAGTTTTCTTCCGGTCATTTTGTCCTCTCCGGTCTTCTTCTCCGGCAATAACCCCATCTCCGGTCATCTTCTCCGGCTAAACCTCAATCACAAAAACTCAACCAAAATACAAATCCAAATCACCAACACTCAAGTCTCAACCTAAACCCCGTATCGTATTTAAAGCTTTAAAAAATACTTCAAAAATATATAAAGAAAAACATTATTTTCTATGAACATCACCCAAAACAAGAACAAATGAAGAATAGATAACTCTAAAAAGCATTAAAAAATCTTGAATCTAAAATCAAAACTCAAATAATTTATAAATTTATTCCGTGAACATAACCTTTAACCCAGATAATAAACATCAATATCTTATATCTTAAGAACAATTTCATTCATATACACAACTAAAATAGAAGTAAAAATCTATTACAACCAAATTATCATCTATCTAAACAAAAGAAGCAAAATCAGAAACCTAAGCTACCGATTTGAGTGTCGGAAGAACACACCAGATATCGACTGAGTGCTTGAAGAACATCACCGTCGGCCACCGTCTACCACCCCTCCTTCACCCACTCCAAGCCCCTTGAGAGATAGAAAGATTTGAGAGACGGAGAAAGAGAGATCGAGAGATCGAGATACAGAGAAAAGTGAAGATAGATTCGAATGTGTTACCGAAGGTGTCGCCGGAGGTATCACCGGTGGAGTCGCCGGTTTTTGGCCTGAGGTTTTGGTCCTTGGGTTTTCTTCCTGACCACTCATCAGGACAGAGAAATCGAGACAGAGAGAGAGAGAGAGACAGAGAAGAGAGACAGAGAGAGCGAGAGACATAGAAGATGACGGTGAGGGTGGGTGTCGTCGACGACCAGTCGCCGGAGGTGCGACGGCGGCGGGGTTTTCTTCCGGCGGCTGGGTTTTCTTCACTCATCATCAGGTTATCAGGTTATGTATATACAGACACATATATGTATTAGAGTAATTACATAATTGGTCCCTAATGTTTGAAGATTTTTGTAAAAACAAAAAAAAATAGAAATCATGTAAAATTGACAAAAATACCCTCACGTGAGATGCACGTGTGTGGGTACTAACGGAAAGATTTAAACGGTGTGAGTCCTTTGGACCAAAAGCGAGAGAAAATATGATAGGTCAGGGTCTTTTCTCAAAAAATGAACTTTAAGGACGAAATCCGTTGAAATTGACATACTTTAAGGACCAAAAGTGAACTTTACTCTATATAAAATGTATTATAAAACATTTAAAAAATTAAAAAAATTTATGCATCAAGTGTTGTTCATTGATGTATATTACTTAAAATTATAATATTGCATTGCGCGATTACACTTCTAATGGGTGTATACATATATATATAGACACCAAGATATAGACATATTAGGAACCTAAAATTGATTAGTAACCAGGGAACCACCACAAATGCGGCACGTGGCACATTCATCATAAATATAGATGTGTTATTCATCATGAATAACACATCCATAACACATCCATGTTCATCATAAATGTGTGATTCATGAATAGCACATCCATAACACTTCCATACTCATCATGAAGGAAGTGTTATTCATGATGATAAATTGAGAATTCATCCTAAAGACGGACACGTAATGTGCTGTGAACGATTCTTAAGTTCCTAATCAATTTTAGATTTTTAACGAAACTTTCCTCTGTATGTATATATGTGTATATATATATATGTGTGTGTGTGTGTATAGAATGTTATGTTTAAATGAGAAACCAACTTATGTTAAGAATATGAGAATCAATCTCCATTATTAGATTAGATTTTGATTTTCAATTTTTTTAATTTAAGTACAAGGAAGATATGTTAATAGTAATTATGGAAACATCAAATATCTTTCATTTTATCTCCCATATTTTCTTCATAACAATTTTTAAATGCTAATAATCATCAAATCTTACACCATGAAATCATTGTCATTACAATCCATAAATTAAAGTAAATCTCATTTTTTGAATCTCGCATTTGAAAACGAATATCAATGTTTTTCATGAAATGAAACAAATGCAAAAGATCTCAGCGAACCATCATCATGATCAAGTGTATATTTGTTCATATTTAAACTTGTGAATCATAACATAAATTCACATTTAAATCTTATAACTTATGCATGAATTAGTTTACAACTTATATCACAGATTCATATGTAAACTTGTGAATTTTAATATACATTTAAATGTGAATATTAATCATAATTTGTAATGTGTCAGTTTAAAACATATAACATGATTCATATATTGAATTTATATGTGTAACATTCTAAGCCAACCGTACCAGACATTGTTCGCTTTATCCACACATCTGGACTCACGGTTGGGGAGATGAACAAATTATAAGAGGGACTTGATACTTTCTTTATCAGGCACGTTTTAAAACAGTGAGTCCAGGTGTATGGACAAAGCGGACAATATCTTGTACGATTGGCCTAGGATGTTATAATATGTATCATCATGAATATTAAATTAATGACGTTATGTTGATATAATTTATTTAATTAAAATAGATATTTTTATTATATTTTAAATAATTCAATCTAAAAGAAAAACAACCCATTGTTTATATAAAAAAGGAAAATGGGTAAAACTAAAAAATGAATTGATTAGTGAATTTTTTGAAGGCAAACAAGCATTTTAAACACAACGAAAGGGATACAAAAGAAGGTTCGCAGGATCTGCAAGTCCCACAGACAAAAGAACCCAACATGTAACAACTGAGTTTAAAATAGAACATGCATACATTAAATCATAAACATTACAATACTGGATCCCAAAATTTCATTACATCCGATTCAAAATTTAGGTTGGCGGAAACAACCTATACACAACCGAGAATAACTAACTACTAAAAGTATGAGTGACACTGCTTCTATCTGCATTTATTCTCTAGTCCGGCCCTGCTCACTTGCCAGAGCCTCCTAATACCTGCTTACCTGAAAAGGTTTAGTTTGGAAAATGCGAGGGTTAGACCATGAGGTCTAGTGAGCTTCCTTCTGACAATTCTCAAATCATTTAGAATAAACAGTTTATAACTTTCAAGCAACTTTACATAAAAAAAACTTTCACGGATAAATCCGCTCCCGTAAATGACACCCTGAAGTCACTCAAAAGTGACAACGAGTCAGTCTCACGCTGCCTTACTGGGTACTCCCTCCCATGGCATAAACGGAACCTCCCCCCGACATGAGCACTGGCGGGTCTACCCCCGACTTAGCCAATTTACGTCTATCACAATATATGCATACATCTCACATAACTTTCAAACAAGTAAAATCATGTAAAAATAACATGGCATTTCTACTCATTCACTTTCTTTGGAAAACACGTATAAAATCACGTATTTTAGTTAGAAAAACTCACCTGGCGCTTTAGCAAATTTCTTCTCGCGAAACTTCAGATTCTACGAGGAACACCTATGTTGATAATAGTATAAAAATAATGAGTCTCATGCTAACTTTAATCTCGAATAACTTTCTACTTAACTTAACTCTCAACGGACCCTAAAATCCGAACCCAGTGATCTGGGCTCAAATCTTGCTACTCAGTCCAGTCCGTGTTCGGACCATTCGGGGCTCAAAACAAATTTCCGGATCTATGATTAAAAGTTCCGGATCTCGCGGCCCACCTTAAACAAATACCGGATCCAATAAATTAATACCAGGTCTATTAATTATAAAATCCAGCACACTTCCGGATCCGTCCCAAAACCAATCCGGTTCTCGACCCAACGCAATTACCGGATCCTTTATGGATTCCGGAACTAAGCGACCCATGACTAAAATAATTCCGGATCCTCTTTTTCTTTGGACTCCGGATCACGTCGGCCTAAAAACAATAATTCCAGATCCCTAGGATTCAGGATCCATTCGATCCAACACCAAAATTTCCGGATCTTTGCTATTAATGTCCAATTCCGGATTTCCTTTATTAAGGCCTAACTCCGGATCTCATTCCGGATCCAAAATGTATGTACGCCCAAACATTAATTCCGGATCTTATGTGGGTTCCGGACTCAACCTATTCCGGAAGTTCCACACCGGGACTGTTCTGGAAGACGAGGTCTGTGACAATTATGGTAACGAAAGCTTGTTAACAAACTCTTAAACATCACGATTTCGCGATAAAACAATACCACAAACATATTTCTGTTCTTACTCTATCATTCTTTGTTACTTAACCCTATAAGATTATCTAAATCCTTTTAAACATCCTTTTTAAAATCTTAAATAAAGAACTTCTCAAACAACCCAATCAATCCAGGAGAACTCTAAGGGTTGAAATTAAGGATTACCTGTTAAAATCGATGAAGAATCAATCCTCCTTCCTCCTCCAAATTTGATGATTGAAGAACTCTCTCCTCCACTGCACTTGAATAATTTATTTCCCTGCTCTCTTTTTCTCTCTAAGCCGCCATACCCACACAATGGAATAGCTTCTAGGGTTTTGAGCCCAATATGAGAGCTTTTATACCCTGTTATCAAAAAATTACAAATCAGCCCCTAGACTTTAAAATTATGTAACTTCCTTCACAAAACTTATTCTGTTCAAATAAGGATCTCGGTTATTACAACACTCCCCCCTCAAAAGAATTTCGTCCTCAGAATTCCATTGTCGAAAAGATGAGGGTACTTGAATCTCATGTCAGCTTCTACTTCCCAAGTCGCCTCTTGCCCTTTATGACACCGCCACTGAACCTTTACTAAACAGATCCCCTTGTTCCTTGTTTTACGAACCTTACTGCCCACGGTTTCTATTGGTTCCTCTACGCAAGTCAACTTCTCATCAACGCTGATATCCCCCAAAGGAACAGCCACATCTGCTTCTGTCAAACACTTCTTTAAGTTCTAGACATGAAACGTTGGGTGAACACCCTGCAACTCCTCTGGCAAGTCTAACTTGCATACCACTGCTCCAACTCGCTTTATAATGACGAAAGTCAGCTCCTTATCGTCTGTATTTCTTGCAAGGTCGCCATCATCTCAACTTCCAACATCTGCTCTCCAAAATAGAGGCGTGCATCACACTATGAATCCTTCCAAAATCTCATCTGGCACCACAAGATCGTTCACTATCTATCCAACTTCCATAACTTCGACGTCTCCAAAAACGTAGTCCACTTCACTTTCCTCCCAAATGCACCACTCCAAACTACGGGTCATCTTCCACATCAAGCTACCCCTTTCTCAAACTCGGGTCCAGAAGTCTTATGTTTTTCAGTCCAACCAACTTAGTTATACTCGATTGTCCCAAACCGTTCCGATGGAAAACATAACCGTACTTCATACTCCGGAACCGCCCTCGGTGAGTCACCACTTTGCTAAGTCGTGCCATCTCGCGCCATATACTTGTAACCTCTCTGAACGCTATACTCGCTTAAATACCACCGGAAATATCCAAGGCCAACCGCCCCCTAATTTGCTCGCTTTCGTCCACACACACTTGGACTCACGGTTCTAAAACACGCCTATTTAAGGTCTCTCATACATCTTTACTTCCTTAAAAGAAGGAACTTGGCGGAATTCCCCGCCACAACAATGAGAATCTTTTACCAAGAAAATCACTCACTTGACAACTTGGCACAAGGCCAACCTTGTACATCCCGACAAACTCACACCCAAGAGTTCCCTCCTCGGGGTACATGCAATTTCTAGATTACTTCTTCCAATCGACATACGTCTATGCAGATCATACTCCCTTCCCTAATCACATCGGCTATAGCTCGACAACTAATTCATACGTTCTCACCACTTCATCACTTCACACTTAAACGTAACTAACAGCAAGAAACTTCCATAATCCCTCATTGAAGTGTTCACCTATCCGAATTGAACTTATCCTGAAAACACATCAATTCCTCACTGCTTGCCACGAGCGTCCAGTCATATAAAACATAACTTCGGTTACCCTCACCCAACTAGGAGGAGTAGCCATGGTCACACAAAACTATTCTCAATAGCTTATCACTGAACGACCAGTTCGTTTGAACATTTCTCACAACATTACCAATTCAAACCCATTCAACTGCCTTTTTCCACTTCTTTCCCGCACTTAACATACACAAATACCCTTCCTCCATACTCTTCCCAGGAGTTCGCACAGTTACCGATGTCAATCTACACACACTACTCCACCTTTTCAGTGTTACTGCCAAGCTTACTGCTTCTAACCTACTCACTTAGTCCGACATACTATCTTCACCTCCCCACGTTAGCGTGGAGCACCGCCCACCAAACATTACTTGCCCCTCTCTTCCGATCTTTCCATATGCTGATAATACTTTCTCCTTATTATATATAACCAAACGGTTGCACCCAAAATTCTAACTTAAGGTATCCAACCAATGTTATCTCGAAATGACACCGGAGTTCGAAGTCACTACACGTTCTCTGATTTCCAACTATTACCTTCTCGGATAATTCCTTCACACATAAGAAACAATTCCCATTCTTTAAAGATTTCACATCTACTACACCCCATTTTTGACTAACCCATCCATCATCTTCTTTAAACTTCCAATGATTCAAAAAAAATATACTTACTTAGCGACTCACACAACAAAAAACACTTGGTTTCTCATTTGGGTAACCACCCACTACCGCTCCGACATTCTCTTCCGATAATAGCCATATCACAACGCCAACTTACAAACCACGGGTTCCAACAACTTGCTTAACAAGTCGAACACCTCATTCGAAATCCCTAAAAAGGCTTCCATCTGATGCTTCCCTTTTCTAACATCGCATTACTACAACACTGGCTGGCACATTTATCTTGGCAATTGATGCCACTACTCATCCGTACATTCTCCACCCATAACATCACACTGCAGACCCGGTCTCTCTTGGTCATTCGTACACAATTCAAACTTGCCTTCATATTCTCCCGCATAAATAACCGAGTCTATTTTCACCACTTTGTCTTTCCCCAACTCTAGATAAACCCCAAGTCACGAGTTCCCAATTAACTCAAACATATTCGTTTCTTGCTAGTTCTTTGCGATCCCAAACCATTACATAGACAGGGCACATTTCCCCCCCCACAGATCGATATAATCTACACACTCACTTCGTTTGTGCTAAATACCTCATCCTTTTACGAACCGTCCAAACCTCGAAGTAAAACGCTTATCCCAAAACAGCAGTCTTTCACCATCTTAACACCCATACAAGGTGGTCCACCACCACACATGAACCTATCTTTCCTAGATGACCTCCTGCGTTTACACACCAGAGCGATTTTCTCAACTTTCAACCTTCTGATTCGAGTCTTCGGCCTTAGACACTTTACACAACTGTCAACTTCAACATCAATAGTCGACTTGTTGATACTTCCCTAACCTTTACGTCAACAAGGGTTCCTTACTGAACCTAATTCTTCCAACATATCATAATCAACTTCATATCCCGACGTCCTCATTTGAAGGGGAAAAATTTCAAGACCTACCCGTGTAATGTCAATATTACAAGACCACCTCAAAACTCATATTCGACGCCGAGGACATTTCATTTCTGCCTCACAACACTACTCCTAACGAGTTGCTAATACCAACACCTTGATGACTTCGAGTCCTTCCTCCGGACACAACCGTCCCTCGACAACTGTATTTCCAGTTACCGAACAAGGGTACAGACCCTCATACAACCGACACCAAAGTTCACTGTTCACCTCTCTTCTTGAACACAAATACCAAAACTACAAGCATTCTCCCCTGGTTTGTCCAGCACTTCTCCACTCTCGGAATCCTTCCTTATCTTAAAATGAAATACTCTACGACCTAGTGAGTTCATAGCCTTCATGCATGACAACGCGATACATAAATCATTTCGCACTTTTTATCATTTTAAAGAAACAGCACTTGGAAACAACTTGGGTACACATGACCCCAACACTCTCATAACTCCATTGCCCTGCACAACGATCTCGAGAATCGTTCGCATGCAACCTTTCAGTAAAACTCAATCTTACTCAACCAAAACGACGTTGTTACGACAATAACATATTGAATGAAAATCTTCCGTACGACAAAATTTTGAAAGAAATTACCACCACGAAGTAAACAGTCGGCTCTCATACTCATTTATATGACATCAACATGTCAATACTTAGTTTGGTTATAAAAGTTTTGTAGGAAAACGTTTTCTTGACTTTTGCAACAATTTAACTTATCATGAAAAGAGTGGGATATTTTGCAAATCGCTAAGTTCAAAATTTCATTATGCGACGTAAATGGAATTGTCTTTTTATTTAATCACACGCTGACTCATTTCCGACCAAAATTGATATTTACACATTTACTTTAATCACGAAAAGCTCATGTAACACATATAAGGACGCAATGCATGAAACTCTACTTGCAATTGAAGGCTACTCACTCCAACAAGGTCAACCGTTGTACTCACACAACTTATCATTGACACCCTATCCTCGACCAGTGGTCGCCTTCTCGTCCTTGTAAAAACTTGTTGTACATGCGTTCCACAGCCCACCTACTCAACCATCCTTTACAATTTTCGTCTTGGCCAAATACCTCACATTCTACCTCTACACGTTTTCAATCCACCACTGAAAAGCTCGACTAAAGAGTCAGGGCTCTAATCCTCCACTCGCTCTTGGGTTGACGCTCTCAAGATCTCGATACTGTCCTTCCTTACCATCTCAACTGATCTACCCCACGATTTCTAGAACTGGGATTCACCAGAACCAGGAGTCTTACCCAAAATCAATCATTCATCCTCTTCGAACCCACGAAGATCTACCTCTAGATGGCTCATAACATTCCAAACCTCATTTCTTCTATAAGATGTATACATACATCACATCATAAATGATCTCTCCCGATACTTCCCCAACAATGGGTCTCAATCTACTCTCCATAGATCTTGCTAACATTCTAGATTACTGGAACACGACAGATAAACTAGCTTAAGACTACAACTTCGGAATAATAAGGCAGATTAAGCACATACATGCACCTGTAAGCTCGCAATTACATTGGTCAGGTGTAATCCCAAACTTACCTTACATGACTGTCCTCGGTACCTTATTAGTCTTATCTCTACAATAGTGCCCTCCTAACGCATTTCCTGATTCTCAGTTGTGATTTCTACTCCCAAAGTTTAAGTTTAGGCTCGTCCGGTCACCTAAATCCCTTAAACTATGGCTCTGATGCCAATTGTAACAACTCAGTCTAAAATAGAACATGCATAGCATTAAATCATAAGCATTACAATACTGGGTCCCAAAATTTCATTACATCCGATTCAAAATTTAGGTTGGCGGAAACAACATATACACAACTGAGAATAACTAACTACTAAAAGTATGAGTCGCACTGCTTCTATCTGCATTTATTCTCTAGTCCTGCCCTGCTCACTTGCTAGAGCCTCCTAATACCTGCTTACCTGAAAAGGTTTAGTTTGTAAAATGCGAGGGTTAGACCATGAGGTCTAGTGAGCTCCCTCCTGACAGTTCTCAAATCATTTAGAATAAACAGTTTATAACTTTCAAGCAACTTTACATAAAAACTTTCACGGATAAATCCGCTCCCGTAAATGGCACCCTGAAGTCACTCAAAAGTGACAACAAGTCAGTCTCACGTTGCCTTACTGGGTACTCCCTCCCATGGCATAAACAAAACCTCCCCCCGGCATAAGCACTGGCGGGCCTACCCCCGACTTAGCCAATTTACGTCTATCATAATGTATGCATACATCTCACATAACTTTCAAACAAGTAAAATAATGTAAAAATAACATGGCATTTCTACTCATTCACTTTCTTTGGAAAACACGTATAAAATCACGTATTTTAGTTAGAAAAACTCACCTGGCGCTTTAACAAATTTCTTCTCGCGAAACTTCAGATTCTACGAGGAACACCTATGTTGATAATAGTATAAAAATAATGAGTCTCATGCTAACTTTAATCTCGAATAACTTTCTACTTAACTTAACTCTCAATGGACCCTAAAATCTGAACCCAGTGATCTGGGCTCAAATCTTGCTACTCGGTCCAGTCCGTGTTCGGACCACTCCGGGCTCAAAACAAATTTCCGGATCTATGATTAAAAGTTTCGGATCTCTCGGCCCACCTTAAACAAATACCGGATTCAATAAATTAATACCGGGTCTATTAATTATAAAATCCAGTCCACTTCCGGATCCGTCCCAAAACCAATCCGGTTCTCGGCCCAACGCAATTACCGGATCCTTTATGGATTCCGGAACTAAGCGGCCCATGACTAAAATAATTCCGGATCCTCTTTTTCTTTGGACTCCGGTTCACGTCGGCCTAACAACAATAATTCCGGATCCCTAGGATTCCGGATCCATTCGATCCAACACCAAAATTTCCGGATCTTTGCTATTAATGTCCAATTCCGGATTTCCTTTATTAAGGCCCAACTCCGGATCTCATTCCGGATCCAAAATGTCTATACGCCCAAACAGTGATAAAAAAGACAACATCTAATACCATTCTATTTGAAATTTCATATTATCGTAAATCAAAGAAACAATAACTAATTAATTTTTTTTATCAACATCCTTACTAAAATAAGAGTGCGAGACTTAACGTGATACCATACGTGAACGATACTCCATGTCTCAAAACCTTACTTCCAAATCTGTGCATCGTCAAATAGATAAAACGAAATGGTTGCGAGATTTTTATATTCTTTTTTTCAACACATCTACAAAATTTTAAAATAATAAACAATATTGTTCTATGGGGAATGAAAACGAAACACATCGAACAAGACATGTAAATATATCATCAAATCTTTACTTAAAAGTGAACACATTTTTTTACTTCTTACAACCGTCACTGATTATGGCCAACTCGCCATAGGCTATCGAGCAAGGGTTGTAACTCTACATATTTTTTTTAACCAAGTAATTGGTACTAACCGTGCTAACCAATATCAACCAATCAGATTTCAGTAATCATTTATGTTAACATCAATCCATCAAGGGTAAAATAGGCATTACAATTATAATACTTAATATAATGATTTTTTCATTAAATTCCTATATTATTAATTTTGGACGGTTATCAATATACCATATTTATCTTCATTTTTTAATTTAATTATTAGAAGTTGTAATTATCTTCAAATTTTTGAATTTGAATTTGATTTCATCTTTAAGAATGATAATTATCCAGAGAAAATCAACCATACGAAACCCTAGCCGTGAATCAACCTCCTCTCGGCGGTCGATGACGTAATCATCCACCACCACCAACTGGTCGACGACGTAAACAACCACCAACAACCACCACCACCCGGTCGACGAAGCAAAAAAAAGTGCCACAGAGAGGAATAGGGGTGGTGCAGCTTAAGAAGATAATATTAGAAGAACAACAAAAGAAAGACGTAGGTATTTTGACACATAATTCAATCGTATCTCCGGCGACTTCTTCTTCTTGTTTGGCCAACATTCAATCAGTTCCTAATTTCAGGCCGCTGTTGGTTCCTTTACCACCACCATTGCCGCTGAATCACCACCCTTTACCACCACCGCCGTTGGTTCCTTTACCCGTTGGTTCCGAATCAAAATCGTGGGTTAGACCACCGTGGATTCACGACGGAGGGAGAGAATACGAGAGAGAGACACGAGAGGGATTTACATATTGGGACTATAAGATAATCTGTGCACATGTGCATATGGGCATACTTTTCTATTTTAATTAATTAATCAATTGCATAACATGTGCATATATGCATATGTTTTTATGTGCATATGTGCATCTGTTGCTATCTTCATATGTTATTACCACATATTTTTTAAATATATGTGCATATGTGCACATGTACATGTATTTGGGCGTCCATGTACTTATTATAAATAAAAAAGTCATTGCATATATGTGTTTGGGCAAAATTTCACCAGTCTCGACCACGACCAAGGTAAGGAAAACACTTATTCCCTTTTTCCGTAACGAAGGTAAAATCATAGTACTTTCTCTCATGATTAAAGATAAAATCGAAAATCTTTTACCTCACGACACTCGACCTCGACGTCGCCTAGTTCACACGACCGTCGCATAAAACCATGCGACCTCGACCGACCAACGCGCTATACGACTGTTATGTTTGTTCAGTGTTTAATGCAGGAGTCAACACCATTAATGGACAACAGCTATAAAGACAGTTAAGAACATCTAATCCCGCATTAAAGACGGCGACCGTTACGGCAGTTATCAAAGTCCTTAATGATCCAATTAAAGTGCCCAAAGACTATAAATATCAAGGGGAATCATTATTTCAAAGGACGGAACACAGATACAATATCGAACCACAGACACAAGCACTCGAACTCCGAAGAACATTTGAAGCACAAAAATCGCTCGTAGAAGAATCGCTCTTGACACACACTGTTTTACATTAGAAATCACTTGTTACTTTACATTTTCGAAGTCTTTCTTTCATTTGTATTGTAATCTCTGTACGATCGACACCAGAAACACAAGGACATCGCCCCTGATTGGCGACCATAGTGCAGCGACGACTTCCACTGTCGTCCGCGGGTTTTTTCCTCGTTGAGGTTTTTCCCGCGTCACCAAAATCTCTGTCTCATTTATATTTCTGTCTTAAACGCACGCTTTTGTCGAACGATTTCTTTCTTTAGTTGTTAAAGTCCACATCGACCTTAAGTTGTACTTTGGTGCGATTTTTGGCATTAACAGTTTGGCGCCATCCGTGGGACCTCATCTAGAGAAAAATCCTCGACGAACGTGCGTCTTACTAACGGTTTCTTGTAGTTCCTTCTGTTCTCTGTTTCAGGGAAATGGCGAATAACGGAAACCCAGAACAAACCTCCATCCCAGCGCATGAGGGGCTCGAAAATGCACAAGATGCTCCTGTAGCCGTCAATGATTATCGCCTGGAGGAAGTCATCCTAGATCAAAGCAAGCCTGAGCAAAAAATCTTTATCGGATCATCCCTCAGTCCCTGTCTCAGGGAAAAGTTAATATCTTTTTTGCAGGAATATGCTGACTGTTTTGCCTGGTCGCATGAAGATATGGTTGGCATGGATCCTGATGTCATCTCCCACAATCTCAACGTCGACCCATCGTTCAAACCTGTCAAACAGAAGCGAAGGAAGTTTGCTCCTGAAAGGAATAAGGTGATAAATGACGAAGTCGACAACCTTCTCAAGACAGGGAAGATTCGAGAAGTAAAGTACCCCGATTGGCTGGCTAACGCCGTGGTTGTCGCGAAGAAAAATGGCAAATGGAGAGTCTGTATCGACTTCACATATCTCAATAAAGCTTGTCCAAAATATCCCTTTCCACTACCTCACATCGATGCCATGGTCGACGCGACAGCGGGGCATGAATTACTAACGTTCATGGATGCCTATTCTGGATATAACCAAATCCTAATGCACGTCGAGGACCAAGAAAAAACCGCATTTATGACAGACCGAGGTATTTACTGTTACAAGGTTATGCCTTTTAGTCTAAAAAATGCAGGATCTACTTACCAACGACTGGTGAACAAGATGTTCAAAGACCGACTTGGCGACACAATGGAGGTGTATATCGACGATATGTTGGTCAAGTCTAAGCAAGCTATCGACCACGTCGAGCATTTGAGGCAATCGTTCGACATCCTCCGGGAATACAGCATGAAGCTTAACCCGACGAAATGTTCCTTCGGTGTCAGCGCTGGAAAGTTCCTGGGCTACATGGTCACTCGTCGAGGAATCGAGGCTAATCCAGACCAGATAAAAGCGATTATCGAAATAAAATCTCCTAGAAATTTCAAGGAGGTCCAGAAGCTCACTGGTCGAGTAGCAGCGCTAAACAGGTTTATCTCTCGATCCTCAGATAAATGCCATCTGTTTTACAATGTCCTCAAGAAAAATAGAGGCTTCGACTGGACCGACGGCCATAAGAAGGCATTGCAAAAGCTTAAAGAGTACATGACGTCGCCTCCCTTATTGTCGAAACCTCGCGATCATGAAGTCTTGCAACTGTATCTCGCTGTTAGTCCAAATGCGGTAAGTGCTGTCCTAACACGAGAAGATGAAAAGCAACAACTGCCAATCTACTATGTCGCCTAGCAAAATAGAGTATATATCTCAGCAGTTACGACATCGATTTCAAACCCAGGACCGCGATCAAATCACAAGCTTTGGCAGACTTCATCGCTGATTTCAGCCCTGAACTGGAGAAAGAAGCAGAACTCGAAGTGTCAGCTGTGGCGACTCACGGCGACACGCCTTGGATCTTACATGTCGACGGTTCATCCAACGTTAGAGGTTCAGGACTAGGTGTCGTCTTAAAGTCGCCACAGGGGGGCAAGATGGTGTATTCCGTTCAATGCGATTTCAAAACCACCAACAACGAAGCAGAGTACGAGGCCCTGATCATAGGAATGAATATGGCCTACGACTCGGGGGCAACCGCATTACACGTCAAAAGCGATTCTCTCCTGGTGGTAAACCAGATCAATGGAGAATTCGCGGCCAAAGATTCAAAAATGACAGCGTACTTAAAAGTAGCAAAAGAAAAATCCGAAAAATTTAAATCTTTTTCTATCGAACAAATCCCGAGAGACCAGAATACTCAGGCCGACGCTTTAGCAAATCTCGGGTCTGCTTTGGTCGAACCTATATTCGACGTTATTCCCATAATCCATCTGGCGACATCGTCCATCGAAAACATCGATATCGCCCAGATCGAAGAGGAAGAAGATGATTGGTCGTACGACATCCGAAATTTCCTCGCGCACGACCAACTCCCAGAAGACAAGATGGAAGCCCGGAGGATCAGATTCAAGGCATCTAAATATGTCATAATTGGGGATAAGCTCTATCGACGATCATCAACAGGTTTAAACCTAAGATGCGTCATTAGCAAGAGACATGTCCATAAAATCCTTCAAGAGATGCACGACGGTGAATGTGGCAATCATTCAGGTGGTCGCAGTTTGGCTAATCGTATCTCTCGACAAGGGTATTTTTGGCCAACACTGCGACAAGACGCCGTCCAGTATGCCCAGAACTGTGATCCTTGTCAACGACACTCATGTATGTCACATAAACCCTCCGAACCCTTGTACTCGACGCTTATCCCATGGCCCTTCATGAGATGGGGAATGGATATTGTCGGCAAGCTACCCCCGGGCCCATGACAAAAGGTATTCCTCCTTGTACTCACCGATTATTTTTCCAAATGGGTTAAGGGGGCTGCTTTTTCCCAAGTAAGGGACAAAGAAGTCATCTCTTTTATCCAGACTAACATCATATGCAGATTTGGGATTCCATCTGAAATCGTCTGTGACAACGGATCCCAATTCATAAGCGACAGGACCCAACAATTCTGAGAAGACAGGAGCATCAAGCTGACGACCTCGACCCCCAGATATCCCCAAGCCAACGGACTCGCCGAGTCAAGCAATAAGACCATTGTAGCTTCGATCAAGAAAAGGCTAAAAGCTGCAAAGGGAAGATGGGTCGAAGAACTCCTTTCAGTCCTGTGGGCAAATCGCACAACGCCGCGCACGTCCACAGGTCAAACCCCTTTCTCTCTCGTCTATGGTTGCGAAGCAGTCTTGCCGATCGAAGTTCAGCTCCCAACCTCGAGGCATACTTCCGTCGACCATAACCTGGTTAATTTAAGTTATGACCTCGACGCCCTCGAAGAGCTCAGAGAGTCAGCCTTGATCAAAAGGGCGTCACAGAAACAAGCAGTCGAGCGACATTTCAATAAACACGTCAAAACCAAAATCTTTCAAAAAGGCGACTACATCCTCCGTCGAGTGTTCCAAAACACTCAAGAGCTCAATGCAGGGAAGTTTTCCATTAAATGGGAAGGTCCTTAACGCATCTCCGAATTCGTTGGTAAGGGAGCCTATCGGCTCCAGACCCTAGACAATCAAGAAATTCCGCGTAGTTGGAATGCGACGCACCTAAAAAAGTATTTCTTTTGAACTCACTTTCCTCTCATACAAATTTCTATTCATCTCGATAAATTACTGACTTAAACATCGGAGGGTCGTTGATTAGCCAACGACCGACCTTTGACAAAATTCTATCGCAGGAACACACGACATAAGTGCCCAAGTATAGGACTTGATCGTTCTATCACAGGGGCACATGATCCAAGTTTCAGCGTACGATCTAGTTACACGACCGCAATGTCTAAACGGCCCCTCGACCTAAGTTTCTGAACTTAGAAAATTTTGTACACATCGATGACGTATATTCAAGTTTATCAATGAAATTCAAATAATTTATGTTTTCATCGTTATATTGCAATGAATGCCTAAGTCGCATGATTCTCCGATCATTATATACTTGGCGAATTTTACATTTATCTATGGCATATGTGTTTGGGCAAAATTTCACAGGTCTCGACCACGACCAGAAAAGGTAAGACACATGTTGTGAAGCTATATCTTGTATTAAGATAAGGTCCCGACGAAGACCCAAAAAACCTCTGTCGTCCCTCCTAACAGGTAAGTCGGGAGCTCCTCACGACACTCGACCTCGACGTCGTACGTTTCGCACGGCCGTCGCATAGAACAACGCGACACGACCTCGACCGACTAACGCGTTATACGACTGTTATATTTGTTCAGTGATTAATGCAGAAGTCAAAGTCATTAATGGGCAACGGTCATAACCGACGAAGAGCAATTATGAAGAGTTACAACTGACGACCGTTACAACAATCATCAAAGATCTTAATGATTCAATTAACATCATCCGAAGACTATAAATCCCAAGTTCAATCCTCAGTTTCAAGACATCGAATAAGACAGGAAGTCGAACAACTGAAGCAAAGGCAAACACTCGAAGAATATTCATTCGAAGCAAATAGATCATTCATAGAAGATCGCTCTCGACGCAAGACTTTCACTCTCGACCAACCGTATACATATTGTTTTCACACACGACGCACACTGTTTTTACATTCCAAACACTTGTACTTTACATTTCGAAGTCTTTCCCTTCATTTGTATTGTAATCTTTGTACGATCGACACCCGGAACACCAAGGACATCGCCTCTGATTGGTGACCATAGTGCAGCGACGACTTCCACAGTCGTCCGCAGGTCTTTTCCTCGTTGAGGTTTTTCCTGCGTCATCAAATCTTCTGTCTCATTTACATTTTTGTCTTTGTCGCACGCCTTTGTCGAATGATTCCTTTTTTTAGTTGTTAAAGTCTACATCGACCTTAAGTTGTCCCTTTGGTGCGATTTTTGGCATTAACAGTTTGGCGCCATCCGTGGGACCTCATCTAGAGAAAATCTTCGACAAACGTGCGTTTTACTAACGGTTTCTTGGAGCTTTCCTTGTTCTCTGTTTCAGGAAAATGACAGCCCCTGGAGATCAGCAGCATGTCATTGCCCAGATGTACCAGGAGCTTGAAGTCGCTCGAAATCAAATCAACGCCATGGCGGAGCAAAGTCGCAGAGCAGCTGAGGAGATCGCACGGCTAAGGAATCCCTTTGGACCTCAAAATGGTCCTAGGCCATTCGTTCAGAATACAGGCCAAGGATCGTTCGGTCAGAATGGTCCTCGACCATTCGCACATAATCCAGGTCCAGGATCAGGTCCGTTCGCTCAGAATTAGCATCCAGGTCCGTTCATGCAGAACCAGCAGTCGGAACCGTTCAATCTAAATCCCCAGTTCGGGACGATTCCTCCTCAGAACATAAGGCCACCACCCATGCAAAATGGGTCGCAGCCATTTCAGAATGGGTCGCTGCCATTTCATAATGGATCGCAGCCATTTCGGAATGGGTCGCAGCCGTTTCAGAATGGGTTACAGCCGTATTTTGTTCCTTTCAACGGAGACGCCAATGGCTCGTCGCATGGCAATGGTACCAGTTCAGGAATCAATCCGCAAGCAGAGGCAAATCTCGAGCCCAATGACCCCGTCGCCCAGCGATTGAAAATGCTAGAAGATCAGAACGAGCGTGTCCTATCTTTGCTCGCCAAGCTACCTGGGGCAACCGTGCCCGTTGATGTCGAACCTCGATCAGGATTTCAGGCGTCACCCTTCGTCGATGAGATCGCGACCGTTGAGGTCCCAACGAAATACAACGTCCCCGCCTTTACGCCCAAGTATTCGGGAGTAACCGATCCAACAGAGCACGTCGCGCAGTATAAGCAACTCATGTGGACGATCTCGATCCCACACATGTATCAGGAGGTCTGTATGTGCAAAAGCTTCGGTGCGACTCTCACCGGTCCTGCTCTCCAATGGTTGATCAATCTCAAACCCAAGTCCATCGGGTCGTTCGCTGAATTGGTCAACCAATTCTCCCATCAATTCGCCAGCAGTCGCAAGATGGAGAAGCAGACCAGTGACCTGTATTACGTTGTGCAGAAGACCAGCGAGTCTATCCGCAGTTATTTCAATCGATTCAATGCGGAGATGATCAGCATTCACAATTGTGACGTCAAGACTGCAATTGGAGCTTATAAGTGTGGTCTGGACGACAGCTCAGGGTTATACACTGACCTGACCAAGTATCCTCCGGAGAATTTCGAAGACGTCCGAGCTCGAACCCTAGCGTACATGAGAGTAGAGGACGACGCTGCCTTTCGTCGCAAACATACCGACGACAAAAGGTCGTTAGGTGTGAAAAAGCCCGAGTTCAAGACAAAAGCAATTTCCAAAATAGAGCCCGTGCGCCAAATCTCGAACGTCCGATTCAAGACGAAAGCAGAGGCTTAGACCGCGACCAAGTTTCCTCAGTACCCCAAGATATCCTCTTATTGATTCAAAGGATCCACTAAAGATTTAGTCGAAGCTCTGAAGACCGCCCAGGCAACCATTCGATGGCCAAATAAGTCCGATCAGGACGACGCTAAGAAAGACAAATCTAAATGGTGTGACTTTCATGTCGACCATGGTCATGCGACAGATGATTGTATAGCTCTCAAAAAGGAGCTGGCGTATCACGTCCTGAAGGGCAATTTAAAAGACATCATCGACGACGTCGTTGCCCCAGCTAACGACGTTCGACCGTCAACCCCCGAGCATGCAAAAGTCATCAATTGTATCACTGGTGGTTCCGACGTATGTGGTCTGACGTACTCCGCGGCCAAACGTCACGCCAGTCAAGCGCCTGGCGATCGGCCTATTCCGCGTTCATCAAGGCCTAAAGGAGATTTGGAGTTGGAAGCTATGAAGATCGTATTCGACCAAGACGACCTCGGCAACTCGTACCAGAAACATCATGACGGGTTGATCATTCAACTCACGGTTGGTAATTGTTTAACTCGACGAGTCTTGGTCGATGGGGGCAGTTCAGCGAAAGTCATCTTCCTTGGCACCATCAAGGCCATGGGAATCGATCGTTCATAAATCACCCGACATTCGACAACTTTGGTCGGTTTCAATGGAGAAGCGACGAGCACCTATGGAGATATCATCTTGCCAGTTTACGCCGGAGGAATCAACAAGCAGACCAAGTTCAACGTCATCGACTGTGCGTCGGCCTATAACATCATCTTAGGCCGACCATGGATCCATGAGATGAAGGCCGTTCCATCGACGTATCATCAGACTCTGAAGTTCCCTACGCCGTGGGGAATCCAGGAGATAAAAAGTGAGCCGAAATTCGCTCGTGATTGCTATAAAACCACTCTGAAGCCGCGAAAGTAGACCTTCTATTGTGGCGACTCACGGAGACATTTAGTGTATCGTCTTAAAATCGCCACAAGGGGGCAAGATGGTAGCAATAATCAAGACGTCCCACGTAGTTGGGCACGACACGTCAGAAAATGTACGACTTCTAAACCCTTTTCTATGTTTTCATGCGATTTTTAACAACGACGATTACTAACTTAAGCATCGGAGGGTCGTTGGTTAGCCAACGACCAACCTATGACAATGTTTTATTGCAGAGTCGCACGACATAAGTCACTGAGACTGTCGCATGACACCAACACGATTTCGCAAGGTCGCACGACATAAACGATCAGGTCTATGACTTGATCATCCTTCTACAGGGGCACATGATTCAAATTAATCGCACGACTTAGTCGTACAATCGCGAAGTCTAACGACCTCATGATCTAAGTTTCTTAACTTAGAAAAATTTCATACTCCGAATATATGCTTTAGTCGCACGTGCTTATGTTTGTATATACGATTTAAAAGTCTTATGGCTTACGTCCCAGTTATTGTGTTGCAATGATGCCTAAGTCGCATGATTCCCTGTATCTTATGAATTTGACAGTCGATGTGATATTTTATAAAACGCAAGTTCAAAAGAAGCCCAAGTTTCATTCACCGAATAAAACTGTCATTTACAAGAGGCTCGACCACCAACGGTCGAATAGTAAAGAAACAGAAATAAACGAAGACATCTTTCTAAGATTGGGGAGGGACGTCGGTCGCATCTTTGCCCGACACGTCACCCTGGAAACCCACCTCCTCCTCCTCGACCTCCTTCTCATCATCCGAGTCGAGCTCTCTCTCGGTCACGACCTCCTTGAAGAACAGATCCAACTCGTCCGACGCTGAGGCCACTGGATTCTTGCCTAGCAAGTGATTTCGCATGATAGCCGCTCGAGCAGTGAGTCGAGCGAAGGAAAAGATGGACTTATTCTCATCCCTCAACTTCTCTAACTCCTTCTCTAAATCCACGGCTTTGGATTGAGAATCCTCAACTTCTTTCTCCTTCATAACCAGGGATTCCTTCATCCCCTCCAGTTTCTCCCTTTGATTGTGCATCACAGACAGGGACTCCTTTAGACGCGAGTTCATATCATCCCTCACGTGGGCGAGAGACTCCAGCTCGTTTAAGGCATCGTCGAGTTTCACCGACGCCGCATCTTCGCGTTCTAAAGTGGACCTTTCCCTTTCTAATGCCGCATCTTCTTTCTCGATGGCAGAAGCCACTAAGCCTTCTACCTTTGTCGATTTAGCGTACAACGCCAAAGACGACTGAAACATCTGAAAACATCTGAAAACACATTAGCAAAGAATACGACGTCGACAACAGATAAACAAAAGTCTTGAAAGATAGACTTACCATGAATGCTAGTCCAGAAACATGGGCCTCAGTATCCTCGAGAGAAACTCCGTCGAAACACTCTCTGAAAGAAGATAGCTGATACTTTCCTAAATGAGGGAACAGTTTCGTCCCGTCCAGGACGTTATCATCCAAAAAATCCGACGGAAACGTAAAGTTCACCGTCGTTCCAGAACCCGTTTTCGCGCCCTTGCCCTTGTCGGCCGAGGTGGGGCCTAACGCGGCAGTAGGAGACATCGTCGCCAGTCGCGCAGTATGAGACATCGTCGCCGGTTGCGCATTATGAGACATCGTCGCCGGGTGTGCAGTATCATCAGATTTCACGCCGATCGTATCAAACACGGTCGACACCTTCGTTTTCTCGGGCGGAACAACCCTTGATGGGCCGCCCGTCTTCGAAGACGGCTCCCTCGTGACGGACATCCTCGTCCTCTTTAGAAGTCCCGACCCAGCTGTCGGAACCTCCTTTCTCTTTAAGACTCCCGACCCAGCTGTCGAAGCATCCTTCCCCCTGTCTACACTCGCCTTACGAGTTAGCTCGACTTGAGCCATTTCCTCGACGGCTGCAGGCGCCCAAGATTCTCCTGTATGGTAAAAGAAAGAATTAGATAATTGAGAACAAAGATAGATTAGGATGAGCAGAAGCAAAGAGATACTTACCAGTTATCTCTATTTCCTCCTCCTTTCTTTCCTCGGTCGCCTCAGAATCCTCTCTCTCATCTTCTTCTTTCTCCTCTCGACCCATCCTCACTCTGTCGCCCAAGAAAACGGTGTCATCATCCTCGTCTACCAAATGACGCGTGACGTACGACCGGTCTTCAGTACTAAACTCCAGGAACTTTTCGACCTTAGCCCGGGAAGCATCGTCCGGCTCTACCTTGTCGAAATCAATATCTACACATAAAAAAAAGATCAGTCAAAGAACAACCGAGCAACAGAATAACATAAAAACATACAATCAAAGGCTCACCCGTCATATTCCAACCCTCCCTAATCCAGTCACTATCAGTATCCAGCGTCGACACCCGCACAAATACATACCTCTTCTTCCACCCACGGTCGTTGACCGCAGTATTTAAAACCAGGGTACGATCACCCTTGTACCTTGAAAACAAACTATAGCGACGATACCGGTCACTTTTGACCTTATACGCCGTCAGTAGGTCCCTCACATTTATCGGTGGATTCCAGTTGGAGGTAAGTCGTTCGATGATCAGGATAACTCGCCAGAACTGGGGCATCAGTTGCCCCGGTGAAAGATCGAATTCACACATGAACTCTTTGACCAGAGGCGAATATGGCCAATGAAAGCCTATCTTGAACGGGTATTCGTATATGACGACGTACCCCTCGGGGCACATTTCCGGCCGAACCTTGCCAACCTTGCTTACGGTGATCCCCATGGGAATCCTCGCTAGACTTCTAAAGTCGTCGAGATCTTCTTCGTTTTTAATGGTGCTTCTAGGCTCTGTCGACATTGCCAACCCCGTTAAATTGATTTGAACTTCTGAAAGGCCCCAGATATCCCAGTTTTTTCTAACAATAGACTTGCGACGCATACGCAAACTGGAGGGTCGTATCTTATATGATCTCAGAAAATCCTAATTAGGTAAAAGATTCTTGCAGGTTTAGAAATAATCGAACGAAAATCGACAAGAAAACCCCTAAAGATATCTTTGCTCAAAACCCTCTGAAGTCGTAAACAAGAAAAGATCCATCGTAATCTTTATTTATGCAGTCGATCATGTCAGGTCGAGTCCTTTGATGATCACCGCGTGCCCTCGTCCCTTCGTATGACCACACGGATCGTCGACACATGTCAAAGACAGCTGGTAAGCACAATCGTGCATCAGTATGACGTCACGACCTCGTTTTCTCTTCGACTTCTCGTTCAGTTAGAATTGAACCAATTCGGTTCCGAGACAACCAAGGTATTTTTCAACACAAGACCCTGAACACCCGACAAGCAAAATTTAAAATTTGAATTTGCCATCCTACTTTCAAATTTTGGGGGCAAACTGTTTGGGCAAAATTTCACAGGTCTCGACCACGACCAGAAAAGGTAAGACACATGTTATGAAGCTATATCTTGTATTAAGATAAGGTCCCGACGAAGACCCAAAAAACCTCCGTCGTCCCTCCTAACAGGTAAGTCGAGAGTTCCTCACGACACTCGACCTCGACGTCGTACGTTTCGCACGACCGTCGCATAGAACAACGCGACACGACCTCGACCGACTAACACGTTATACGACTGTTATATTTGTTCAGTGATTAATGCAGGAGTCAAAGTCATTAATGGGCAACGGTCATAACCGACGAAGAGCAATTATGAAGAGTTACAACTGACGACCGTTACAACAATCATCAAAGATCTTAATGATTCAATTAACATCATCCGAAGACTATAAATCCCAAGTTCAATCCTCAGTTTCAAGACATCGAATAAGACATGAAGTCGAACAACAGAAGCAAAGGCAAACACTCGAAGAATATTCATTCAAAGCAAAGTGATCATTCATAGAAGATCGCTCTCGACGCAAGACTTTCACTCTCGACCAACCGTATACATATTGTTTTCACACACGACGCACACTGTTTTTACATTCCAAACACTTGTACTTTACATTTCGAAGTCTTTCCCTTCATTTGTATTGTAATCTCTGTACGATCGACACCCGGAACACCAAGGACATCGCCCCTGATTGACGACCATAGTGCAGCGACGACTTCCACAGTCATCCGCAGGTCTTTTCCTCGTTGAGATTTTTCCTGCGTCATCAAATCTTCTGTCTCATTTACATTTTTGTCTTTGTCGCACGCCTTTGTCGAATGATTCCTTTCTTTAGTTGTTAAAGTCCACATCGACCTTAAGTTGTCCCTTTGGTACGATTTTTGGCATTAACAATATGTAAATCAAGATAAAAGCGCGAGTTCAACAAAATGATGAACTTCATTTACGAAACAAACGATTACATACGAACGACCGACAGTCGAGTATTCAAAAGCAAAAACAAAGTCAAGATTTATTACATACCAATAACTCGACCACCAACGGACGAGCATAAAAAACATAGTTCATAAAACCGAAGTTTATCTTAAAAATAGGGAAGTGTGTCGATCGCATACTCAGCCCGAAGTCTCGACCTTTGAATCCTCGACGCACGCTAAGGAGCTTATGCAAGGATCAAACGAGTATGACAGGGCTGTCTCCCAACATTTTGCCGCGACAGGTGATAAAGAAGAGTCCGCAGTATTTTGAGAATATGGCTCTTAAGATTAATGTTAAGGTTGGAGGAAGGAATATGACGCTCTCGACGATCGACTTCCGGTCCAACGACTTCTCTGTCTTCGCATATCGAACGAGCAGAGATCGAAGCATCTGTGAAAACGAATATGTCAAACTAAGAAAAACATCGAAAACATGAGTTTTGAAAGAAAAACTTACAACGGACGCCTGTATGGCTATATGCAGTCCCGTTTTTACGACGGAGACCCCTCGAAAACGCTTCTCGAAAGACAGGAGCTGATATTTCCCCAGATGCGGAAGTGACTCCGTCCCGTCAAGGACATAGTTAATCAGGAAGACTGATGGCAACATAGAGTTGATCGTCATAACGTCCTCCTCACCCTCTCCCGCCTTTTCACCCTTGCCCTCGTCGGCTGATGAAAGGGTTGACGTGGCTACAGAGGACATCGTCGCCTGTTGCGCAGGATCCACGAATGTCGCGTCTATCGCAATCAATGCCTTCACCGACTCATACATAATAACTCTCAATGGGTCATCAACCTTTGGAGACTTGAGAAAGATTGAAAAACTACACCTTATATAGACGCTCAAAAGTTTCGAAAAATTTTCAGCAAGTTAGAAATCCTAGCAATTTTGGAAAATATTGAGCAAAGAACAAAAAGAAATCTCGCTTTAGAAACTTTTCGAAGGCCACAAAAGAAAATGGTCCATTCTGATCTCTATTTATGCGAGAAATCACGTCAGGACGAGTCTCTTGATGACCGACACGCGTCCCAGTCTTTTCGAATGACCACACGGATCATCGACACCTGGCAGCGACAACTGATAAGCACCATCATGTGTCAGTATAACGTCACGTTCTCGTTTTCGTTCCAACTTCTCGTTCAGTTAAAATCGGATCGATCCAGTCCCAAGACAAACGAGGTAACTTTTCAACACGTGTCATAATTCTATGCGTCCGATTGACAAAATTTAAAATTCAAATTTGACATCCTACTTTCAAATTTTTGGGGCAAACTGTTTGGGCAAAATTTCACCAGTCTCGACCACGACCAAGGTAAGGAAAACACTTATTCCCCTTTTCCGTAACGAAGGTAAAATCATAGTACTTTCTCTCATGATTAAAGATAAAATCGAAAATCTTTTACCTCACGACACTCGACCTCGACGTCGCCTAGTTCACACGACCGTCGCATAAAACCATGCAACCTCGACCGACTAACGCGCTATACGACTGTTATGTTTGTTCAGTGTTTAATGCAGGAGTCAACACCATTAATGGACAACGGCTATAACCGACGAAGTCAGTTAAGAACATCTAATCCCGCATTAAAGACGGTGACCGTTACGGCAGTTATCAAAGTCCTTAATGATCCAATTAAAGTGCCCGAAGACTATAAATATCAAGGGGAATCATTATTTCAAAGGACGGAACACAGATACAATATCGAACCACAGACATAAGCACTCGAACTCCGAAGAAAACTTGAAGCACAGAAATCGCTCGTAGAAGAATCTCTCTCGACGCACGACAATCACACACGACGCACATTGTTTTACATTAGAAAACACTTGTTACTTTACATTTTCGAAGTCTTTCTTTCATTTGTATTGTAATCTCTGTACGATCGACACCAGAAACACAAGGACATCGCCCCTGATTGGCGACCATAGTGCAGCGACGACTTCCACTGTCGTCCGTGGGTTTTTTCCACGTTGAGGTTTTTCCCGCGTCACCAAAATCTCTGTCTCATTTATATTTCTGTCTTAAACGCACGCTTTTGTCGAACGATTCCTTTCTTTAGTTGTTAAAGTCCACATCGATCTTAAGTTGTACTTTGGAGCGATTTTTGGCATTAACAATATGCACCTCACAATGTACTTGAAAGTCATTGCATATATGCACTTATTATAAATAAAAAAAGTCATTGCACATGTGCACCTATTAAATTAATATACAAAATCGTACTCACTAACCCCAATAAATGCTCCGTTTATTTTGGGATTAGATACTTTCCATGTTTAAGTTGTTTGACAATATGACAAAAATACCCCTGTGCATATGTGCACAAACAAATTATGCGTTTAATTTCTAATAAATCCTCAAATTAATCTAAGCCTTAGATTAAAAACATCAATGGTTCAGATTGGTTAGCATGGTTAGTATCAATGACTTGGTTAGCAAAAGAAGAGGACCCTATACGTGTATGTATATATATTATTTAAGAAATATTAAAAAAGAATATTATTATTGGGTATGTAGGCCAGAGAATCGAATTCGAAGGGAATACTGATATGCTGCTACCTACCTTCCAAGAAAACAGGATTTCCTAATTATTTTATAAATAATTGAATATTGCCCCAATCTTTTTTGGTGTAACGAATTTCCGCAATTATCAACATCAATATATAATAAACTAAAGTGAAAATATTTCTTTAATTAAAAGAATAATATTATACTCATGGTTGATGATTAATGAGAGAAAAATAGAAGTTAGACCTCCATTGTTTAAAAATAGTATTTGAAAGATATTCCATTCCTATTCATCGGTCACTGTTCTAAAAGGCTCGTCGCAACAGTCGTCATGACACGCCGTGACTTAAGACTTGTGTTTCACGCTACGCTATGTCTGTGGCACGCCATGGCCTAATGTGCGGTCTTTTGTGACACAATATTTTATTTTTCTTTACGTTTTTAATGTCTTGTTTCTTAGTTTTTAATATATAACCTAATATAACTTGTTTATTATCATTGATTCTCGTCGAGTAATTGTATAAAACATATGTTTTTATACATAATATTATATATGATATAAATATTTGCCGTCATAAGTCACGCTTCGATAAACGTCGTGGTCTTGGCTTAAGATTTGGCCTTGCCGCCACATCACGCCTCGCGCTATTTAGAACCTTGTCATCAGTATACAATTTTTGTTCACACAGGGTTTAACTTTCTATTCGTAGCACTTGATGATCTAAACAATATTCCTTATATGTAACATATTGAAGGCACAAAGCCTATATTTAATGTATACTTGAAAGTTGAAAGAATTATGTATGATTCATTTGTATAATTGAATGGGTAGGTAATATATATTCAATTAATCTTTTAATCAAATAACATAGAATGAAGAATTGTGTGAGAAGAAGAGTTAAGATAAGAAGGTAAGAAATGATTTGGATCCTTGATTCATTTTTAATCTCAAACTCACCCATGAATCGGATTTGATATCGGGATTGATGTGGTGCACCTCATCCTAATGTGTATCTAATGATGGGGATCTATTTTTACCATTCTCACCATAACTTTTATTATCATCGGAACTAATCCTAATCCATAATTAAGATCAATATTAGTAATCATCATCATCATTTTATTATTTTTCAAAGACATAAAAAACTAGAAGTAAGTTTTAATTGTAAACCAAAAATTTAATTGCTTTAATTTTTTTTATGATTTATTGTTTTTCAGAATTTGATCAATCATGAGATGAGCTTTTGAAAAAATCTACAATAATTCCAAAAACTTTGTTTATATTTAAAAAACTACAAAATATAAATGTTTTTAGAAATTGAATTTTTTGTATGCATCAGGAATTTATACTTAATGTATTCTTGAAAAATTAATACTGATCTCGAATCTGAGATAAAAAGAAAAGAAAGGAAAATAAGTTTTATATTTATGTTATCGAAAAAATGGTGAAGGAAATGAGAAAGAAAGAATGAATAAACAAATTATGTTATTAAACAAGAGATAAACGAAAATAAAAACATGTATTTTTACAAATAAAGTGTTTTGTTGGGAAAAGTTCAAAAAAACATTTGAACAAAAAAACCATTAAACTTTCTCATTTTGAATGATCAAGTCCTTGAATATATAAATCATCTAACTTTTAGAAATTGCATGTGACCGACTGGAAATGTTTTAAAGTAAAAAAAAATGCCTAAATCAATTTTACCAATTTTCAAACCCTACGTCATTCAAACCCCACGCATACGTCGAGGTCAACATTGAGCGATAGGTGATATGGAGAACAGACAACGATGGAGCGACGGAGAGTGGAGAGGGGGAGCGATACCATTGTTTGCGAGGGATTTGAATGGCGTAGAGTTCGAGAACGCTAAAGCTGATTTAGATTTTTTTTACTTTAAAATTTTCCTAGTCGGTTACATGTAGTTTTTTTTTTGAAAATAATACCTATAACCAACTTTTAAACTTCGATGATTTATTTATTCAAAAAATGTTCAAAGACTTAATCACTCAAAATGAGAAAGTTTAATGTTTTTTTCATTCAAAATGAGAAAATTTTAATGGTTTTTTCATTCAAAAAAATAGATTAGTGACTTGTTCAAAATAAGAACAATGATTTTTTCATTCAAAAAAATAGTTTAGAAACTTAATAATTTAAAATGTAATAGTTCGTTGGTTCTTGTCCAAGAGTTTGTAATTGATGAATTAGATTTGTGATTTTGTTAATATTTATCTTTTCTTTCTCCTATATTTGGGAGAAAAGCTAATGTGACGATCCAACTCAAACATACTTCATACAACACCATTACATATCATTATAAAAGAAACACAATTACATATTATATCACATATGGTTCCTTAGTCTAAAAACTATACAATACATATTCAGTTAAACTTTTCGCTAATATTGCAATACTATCCCTACAAAACGATTCAGGAAAACTTCGGAATTAAAAAAGCCTTCAAAGCATCTTACACTTTATCCTTTCCTTTAAACGTTCCTTGACCTGGAATACATATTTTTGAAAACAAAATGAGGGTTAGACCAATTGGTCTAAGTGAGAAAATACCTGTCAGTTTAATAATCATTTTGTAAAACACAGATATACAACAAGTATACAAATACCATACATGACTCGTATGCACTGTGTACAACTCTTTCACATGGCCATATTAGTTGGTTGCGATAAACCAACTAATCAATTTACTCCGCTGCACTAAAATACAGCCAACTCCGTTGTCCCTCCGTACAGCCAAAACTCTGCCGTCCCTCAGTCCGGCCAAGGTGCATTCGTGTAGTGTAATGCTTATATAAATACAACATATATCTCAGTATTTCATATTTCAATCATAAGCCCATCATCACACTAACTAACACATATTTATTCCACATATATATGTATTCCAGTTTGAAAATGTTTAAAGTAAAACTCATCTGAAAGAAGTAACACAATAACACTTGCAAGAACCTTACTTTTTCACAAACTTCACGAAATATTGATGTTGACTAGAATAGTACTAGTTGCACTACTTCATGCTATCCCTCTTTACTCCTTACCTTGGATACGCTTAGCTTTCCTTTGATCTCTTACTTTAAGCTTAGTAGTGTGTGTGTATATATATATATATATATATATATATAGAGAGAGAGAGAGATAATAAATTGTAACCATTAAATATGTGTAAACTATGTAAACTAATCATAACCATTGATTGTTGATATAGATTATTATCTTAGTAAGGGTAACTATGTCATTTGCTAATTTCATTTTATTTTCGGTTTTAATAAATGATTAAATCAATGAAATATTTTAGGAATTGATTGATTTTATTTAATTTTGTTATATTTTTTTGATTCTATCCGATATCGTTACCATTATCTTCTTCATCAAGCATTTTTTTCATATTAATTATTCATAACCGCAAGCAATATAGGAATTCTTCAGAAACCATTGGTTGCAGCAGTTTGGTGTTGTTCTTAGTCATGTCACTCAATAACGAAAAAGATCTTAATGATGAAGAAACAGTACCTGATCCCATGGAGGTGGATGATGATATCGCTGACTTTGTCATTGCTCTTGATCCAGATGACGAAGGTGATGAAGATATACTCCAGGTTGTTGATGATGCAATGGACGTTACTCCAATTAAAAAAGGCAAGTTTCATATGAAATTGATTGTGAAAATATATGACGATGAAGTTTGTTAACAGGTTGTGTGATTAAAAATCAACGTTTATTTGTAACCCTATTACTTTTCATGAACATTTTGTAGGTTAGTAAAGTATGAATTCATAACTGTAACACGGTTATCACATCTAAATTTTCGTGGTGTATTCGGTTTTCATTAAAGTAATAGTTGACAGTTTCATATTCTTTGTAGATTAGGTGTTCTTAGGTATTACTATTGATTATGAAATTACAATTTTTTTAAAAGATAAGGTGTGTTTATGTATCATACTTTGTTATGAAACACTGTTGTTTATGTATCATAGTTTGCTTATGAAATACTTATGTTTATGTATCATATTTTGTTATGAATTACGTTACGGGTTATATATGCATTATAATTGGATATGAAATTATAGCTTACCATATTTTACTATATTTCATGTATGAAAAAGCAGGAAACATGTTATTATGAAAAAACATCATAAATGCATTATTGTTTGTCTTACATGTGGATTGTTGTTATGGGATTGCTATTTATAACATTTATAGTATTTAAATAAATTTTTAATGTCTTCGACGCAGTGCATCACGAGACTTTTGTTTCTCTCGGTGGTACAAAATATTGGATACCGTATGTTGATGAATCTGTGAAGTTAGGTCTTGGTTATGAATTTATGTCCATTGAGCTTGCCGATATTGCATATACTTAAGACAATCACAAAGCTTAATGACAACAATACGTTTTTTACTATGATGGCTTCCCTTTGTAATATCAACATTGTAGTTTGATTTATGTTTTAATACAACTGAGCAACAACATATCGTTGTCGTATAGCGGAATTTATGTTTTGATATTTCATTATTTTCAAACGAATGCCATATTGTTGATATTCGACGGATATATGTTGTAACGACCAAGACCCGAAATGGAATCAGTTTTATGTTTTGTGAAAAACAGTAATAAAAGTGGAAGTTGAGGGACTAGTTGGTAAATAAGATGACAAGGTATAAAAGGGCACAAAACCCTAGGATAAACATTCCATTCTTCCTGATTTGTGCTGTTGGTGGCGGCTGAACTTTTGGAGAGAAAAGAGAAAGGAGGTTCTTGAAGGTTTTGAGCATTTTAAAGAGAAGTTCTCAAGCCTTGAAATCAGAAGCAGGGATAGGAGTGGATTTCGTTTCTTATCAGCATTCTACCAGGTAATTCCTAATCTTTAATCTTACTAAGATCTGGTTGATGATTTTGGGTTTTGAGGGTTTTCTAGTGATAATGTCATTCGGAGTCGTTTAGGGAGAATTAATCACCTCGTTTTGGTGTTTTGATAGTAAAACCTGGTGGGAATTGTTTATGGAGCATTAAGGGATTAGTTATCACTTTACTTTTCTGTTTGAGAGTCGTGTAGTGGGGTTTTCAGTCTCTAAAATCGCCCAGCAGTTTACCCGGAAAAGTCCCACGGGATGAAGGTCCCCGGATGCTTACCCGGTAAAACTCTTGAGTTGAAGGTTACCGGGAACATGTATCCGGTAAGCATAAGTGTCCGGTAACTAGAGTTACCCGGACAATTGAGTTACCCGGATTGTGGAGTCGTCCGGAAAACATTGTTACCCGGAGAGTAGCGTATCCGGAATGTGTAGTTGTCCGGAAAGCCTGGTGTCCGGAAGGTAAGGTGTCCGGGAGTTTAGTAATCAGGGTATTTTCTGTTCTTTAAAACAGGAGCACCGATCGAGAGTCGAGAACCACTTAGAAAAGAGACGTAAGAGCATCAGGTGAGTTTTCTAAACTAAAATGTATGGCTTTTAAAGTGTTTTCAAGATATGTTTGAATGATGAGAATTTGCCATGCTTTATTTTTATGCTTTAATTGCATGAAAGATGTTTAAAGTTTTATGAGAATGTATGCATACATTGAGGAGACGTAAATTGGCCAAGACGGGAAAGTAGTCCCACCAGTGCTCATGCGGGAAAGTAGTCCCTTTATGCCAGGGGTGACGCGACCCCATAAGGCAGTATGAGACTGACTCGTCGTCACCTTAGGGTGGCTTCAGGGTGTCAATTTGTGAGGAGGCGGATTTTAGTCCGTGTACGAGTTTCTTTTAAATGAGTTGAGTATGAATGTTTTATTTACTGAAACGGTGAACTGTTTTAAATGCTTTGATAACTGTTGGGAGGGACTCACTAGACCTCATGGTCTAACCCTCGTTTTTTCAAACTAAAACCTTTTCAGGTAAGCAGGCGTCGAAAAGCTCGGGCAAGTAGGCTGGGCTTTAGCGAGAGGAGTCGGATAGTGTAGTGGTTTAATTATTTCTCAGTTGTGTAGGATAGACTTAAACTGTGGAGATTAGAAATCACAACTGAGAATCATGAATGTGTTAGGAGATCACTACTTTAGAAGTGGGACTAATAGGGTATCGAGGACAGTCATGTAAGGTAGGTTTGGAGTTACACCTGGCCAGTGTAATTGTGAACTTACAGGTACATGTATGTGCTCAAATTACCTTATCATCCCGTTATTATGGTACTAATGAGTCTTATTTAGTAAGTGAGCCTTCGGTTGTTGTTGTGGTTGTGTATCAGAATGTCCGCCAGAGCTTTGAGGAGTAGGTCAATTCCGTTAGTGGGAGAAGTGCAAACAAAGAGTACTACACTGCGCGAGGAGACAATGAGAGTTGAGGAAATTGCTGAGAACGAACCAGTGAATCAGCCAAGAGTGGTGGCCACTCGTGGGCGAGGTAGAGGCCGTGGGAGACCCAGAGGAGCGATACCAAGGAAGGCTGTTACTGAGGTGGGGGCGGCAACCACCAAGGGCAAGGGTAAGAAAAAGAAAGCGCCGGTTAGGCGCAAGGCAAAGAGTGTAGAAGAGCCTGAGGTCAGGGAGTTGTCCGAACAAGAAAGTTCAGCACCGGTGAAGAAAGCAAAGGTTAAGAAAGGGGGTAAACCTGAGACTGCACCGGCTTTCGTGACGGAGGATAAGTTCACAGCGGAAATGGATAAACTGCAAAGGACCTTGAAAGCAGTGTTGGATAATCAGAATAAGACTACATCTGGAGAACCGAGTAAAAGTGGTACTGAGAAGAAGACTAAGGAAGGTAGTGAACCACGGACTGAGATCGGCAACAACTCGATGACAACTCCGATTGTGGTCTCTGAACCGGAAGCTGTGAAAGGGTGTTCGTTTAAAACTTTCGTGTCGTGCAAACCTCCAACGTTCAACGGAGAACGCAACCCCGTTCTGGCTGTGAAGTGGGTTCGCGAGATGGAGTTAGCGTTTGATACTAGTAAGTGCGCCGAGGAGGATAAAGTTCTGCTTGCAAGGTCGATGTTGAAATCTGAAGCGATCTTTTGGTGGGATGTTGAAACTGGAGGAAGGGGATCGGAGGTAGCTAAGGGCATGTCTTGGGAAACGTTTGTTAGAAGATTCAAAGCACAGTTTTGCCCTTTGGCAGCAGTTAAGAAATTGGAGGAAGAGTTTCTGGGTTTGGAGCAAGGGACGATGACAGTTCAAGAATACACGTCGAAGTTCATTGAGAAGGCCAGATTTGCTGAATTATACGTGCCTACTGAAGAAAGGCGGATCGAGAGGTATATTTTTGGGCTGAAGAGCAGTATAAGAGAATTGGTGCAGGCAAAAGATCCAGTTACTTTTCAGGCAGCTGTAGATAAAGCAGAACTTACTGAAAAGGATAAGATCAGACAGTTGAACAAAAGAGTGGGAGATAAACGCAAGTGGGAAGGATCGAGTCGAGACAGTAAGAGGCCGGGTTCAGCAAGACACGAATGGCGGGTAGTATCTAAGTCAGCGGAGAAACCTTGCGCTAAGTGTAACAAGATGCATAAGAGAGAATGCTTGGTTGAAAGGAGTGGATGCTTTAATTGCGGGAGGACAGGGCATCTGGCTCAAGACTGTCGCGGACAGAAGACCTGTTATCAGTGTGGGTCGTTGGGTCATGTCAGGTGGGATTGCCCACAACTAAAGAAGGATTATGCTAGAAATGAAGGTGGCAGTACCGGAGGGAGGAGTAATGATAAGAAGGTGGAGCCGGCTCGCGCTAGAGCGAGGGTTTTCCACATGTCGGCTGAGGAGGCGGAGAACACGCCTGATGTGGTGACAGGTACTTTTCCTATAGACTCGATACTTGCTAAAGTGTTGTTTGATTCGGGGGCTAATCGTTCGTTTGTGTCGCCCAATTTTGTTCAAAAATTGCAAGTGAAACCCAAGAGGTTGAACTTTGGGTTTGAGGTAGAGATAGCTAATGATTGTCGAGTCTGGGTAAAGGAGGTTTATGAGGGTTGCAACATCGACGTGGATGGTCACTTTTTCCCGTTAAGGTTGTATCCTATGGGGATGGGGGAGTTTGATGTAGTCCTAGGGATGGACTGGTTAGCGGACAATGACGCTAGCATTGTTTGCAATAAGAAGCTGATCCGTATCCCTTTGGCTGATAAGAAAGAGGTGGTAATTTACGGAGATCAGCGGAATAGGAAGTCGTGTTTGATTTCGTTGATGAAAGCTAGGCGATGTTTGGGAAAGGGTTGTTCGGGGTATCTAGCTTATGTGTTAGATGCTAAGAAGGAAAAGAGGAGTGTGGGGGATGTGCCAGTAGTGAGTGAGTATCCGGAAGTGTTTCCGGATGACTTGACGAGTCTGTCTCCGGACCGTCAAGTGGAGTTCAGATAGAACTGTTACCTGGGGCGGCACCGATTGCCCGTGCGCCCTACCGCTTAGCACCAGCGGAGATGAAGTAAATGATGAACCAGTTACGAGAGTTACTCGACAAAGGCTTTATTCGTCCGAGCTCATCGCCTTGGGGAGCACCAGTACTTTTCGTTAAGAAGAAGGACGGATCTATGCGAATGTGCATAGATTACCGTGAACTCAATAAGGTAACCGTGAAGAACAAGTACCCACTTCCGAGGATCGATGACCTCTTCGATCAGCTTCAAGGTGCGAGTTACTTCTCAAAGATAGACCTGAGATCGGGTTATCATCAACTGAAGGTGAGAGAGGAAGATGTACCGAAGACGGCTTTCCGTACAAGATATGGACACTACGAGTTTTTGGTCATGCCCTTTGGTTTGACCAACGCGCCCGCAGTGTTCATGGATCTGATGAATCGGGCGTGTAGCTCATTGTTGGATAAATGCGTGATTGTCTTCATTGACGATATCTTAATCTATTCTCGTACGCGGGAGGATCACGAGAGGCACCTTCGGGCAGCGCTAGAGTTGCTTAAACGCGAGAAGTTGTATGCAAAGTTTTCGAAATGAGAATTCTGGCTAAGAGAAGTTCAGTTTTTGGGGCATGTAGTGTCTGCGAACGGTATCAAGGTAGATCCTGCTAAGATTGAAGCCATCAAAGATTGGGAGGCGCCCAGAAATCCTTCGGAGGTGAGAAGTTTTCTCGGTTTAGCCGGATACTGCCGTAAGTTTATTCAAGATTTCTCTCGGATAGCTTCGCCACTGACCTCTTTGACGAGGAAGAATGTCAAATTCGTGTGGGCGGAAGCACAGAAATCTGCGTTTGAGAAGTTGAAGGAAAGCTTATGCAGTGCCCCAATCTTGTCGTTACCGGATGGATCATAAGGGTTTGTGATATATAGCGATGCTTCTAAGCTTGGGTTGGGATGCGTGCTGATGCAGAACGGGAAGGTAATCGCTTACGCTTCTTGACAGTTGAAAGATCACGAAAAGAACTACCCCACCCATGACATGGAGTTAGCGGCCGTTGTTTTCGCGTTGAAAATCTGGTGACATTACCTATATGGGGTAAAGTGTCAGATTTACACCGATCATAAAAGCTTGAAGTATATGTTCGATCAAAAAGAACTGAACATGAGGAAAAGGAGATGGATGGAGCTGTTGAATGATTATGATTGCGAGGTTCTATACCACCCGGGTAAAGCAAATGTAGTGGCTGACGCGCTGAGCCGAAAAGAACGAGGAGAACCGACCAAGATTGTGGCTTTTAGAATTGAGGCGACCTCAAATCTTCTCGAAGAGACAAAAAAGTTTCAGGAGGAAGCGTTGCTAGAAGTGAACGTGAAGAGCAAAAGAATCGTCGGGGTTGCATCACTTCTCGAAGTCAACAGTGGGGGTTTGAAGTGTATGAAGGGCCGGGTGTGGGTGCCCAAGTTGGGAAACTTAAGAATAAGCATTCTTGAAGAAGCGCATAAGTCGCGATTGTCCATGCACCCGGGAACAAACAAGATGTACAGAGACGTGAGACAGTTTTACTGGTGGCCAGGGATGAAGAAGGATATCGCTCATCTGGTGGAGCGATGTGTGACTTGTTTGAAAGTTAAAGCAGAACATCAGCGTCCATATGGAGAACTGCAGTCCACGGTGATACCAGTGTGGAAATGGGATAATATCACCATGGATTTTGTTACGAAATTACCAAGGACCCCTAAGGGCAACGATACGATTTGGGTGATAGTGGACATTCTCACCAAGTCGGCGTATTTCTTGCCTATGAGGGAGTCGGATTCGTTGGAGAAGTTGGCACGTTTGTACATCAATGAGATTGTGTCTAGGCACGGAGTGCCTCGATCCATAGTGTCTGACCGTGATAGTCGGTTTACGTCGGCATTTTGGAGGAGTTTGCAACGAGAGTTGGGCTCGCATTTGAAGCTGAGCACGGCCTATCATCCTCAGACGGATGGTCAGAGTGAGAGAACGATTCAGACTGTTAGAGGATATGCTCCGAGCGTGCGTTATCGACTTCAAGGGGTCGTGGGAAATGCATTTGCCGTTAGTAGAATTCTCCTATAACAACAGTTACCACGCCAGCATCCAAGTGGCGCCATTTGAAGCCCTGTATGGACGAAAGTGCCGTACGCCACTGTGTTGGAATGAGGTAGGAGAAAGGCAGTTGGCCGGACCGGAAATTGTACAACTAACGGCGGATAAGATTGAAGTAATCCGTGAAAGGATGAGAATCGCGCAAGATCGACAGAAAAAATATGCGGATAGACGAAGGAAGCCGATTGAATTCCAAGTGGGTGACAAGGTAATGCTTAAAGTGTCACCTTGGAAGGGTGTAGTTTGCTTTGGGAAGAAAGGGAAATTGAGGCCGAGGTATGCCGGGCCTTTTGCCATTATTGAAAGAATTGGCGTGGTAGCCTACAAGTTGGAATTGCCGGAAGAGCTAAGAAGGGTTCACCCGACTTTTCATGTTTCAAACCTGAAGAAGTGTTTGGCCGATTTTGATGTGGCCATACCACTAGAAGATGTTTGTATCGATGAGAAATTGATGTATGAGGAGGAGCCAATCGAGATAGTAGACAGTAAAATACGAAAGACGAGGAACAAGGAAGTTCGTTTGGTAAATGTTCAGTGGAAGTATCACAAGGGACGCGAAGCAACATGGGAAGTAGAATCTGATATGAGATCCAGGTATCCGTATCTTTTTGAAAACAGAATTCCGGGCACGGAATTCTTTTGAGGGGGAACTGTTATAACGACCAAGACTCGAAATGGAATCAGTTTTATGTTTTGTGAAAAGAAGTAATAAAAGTGGAAGTTGAGGGACTAGTTGGTAAATAAGATGACAAGGTATAAAAGGGCACAAAACCCTAGGATAAACATTCCATTCTTCCTGATTTGTGCTGTTGGTGGCGGCTGAACTTTTGGAGAGAAAAGAGAAAGGAGGTTCTTGAAGGTTTTGAGCATTTTAAAGAGGAGTTCTCAAGCCTTGAAATCAGAAGCAGAGATAGGAGTGGATTTCGTTTCTTATCAGCATTCTACCAGGTAATTCCTAATCCTTAATCCTACTAAGATCTGGTTGATGATTTTGGGTTTTGAGGGTTTTCTAGTGATAATGTCATTCGGAGTCGTTTAGGGAGAATTAATCACCTCGTTTTGGTGTTTTGATAGTAAAACCTGGTGGGAATTGTTTATGGAGCATTAAGGGATTAGTTATCACTTTACTTTTCTGTTTGAGAGTCGTGTAGTGGGGTTTTCAGTCTCTAAAATCGCCCAGCAGTTTACCCGGAAAAGTCCCAGGGGATGAAGGTCCCCGGATGTTTACCCGGTAAAACTCTTGAGTTGTAGGTTACCGGGAACATGTATCCGGTAAGCATAAGTGTCCGGTAACTAGAGTTACCCGGGCAATTGAGTTACCCGGATTGTGGAGTCGTCCGGAAAACATTGTTACCCGGAGAGTAGCGTATCCGGAATGTGTAGTTGTCCGGAAAGCCTGGTGTCCGGAAGGTAAGGTGTCCGGGAGTTTAGTAATCATGGTATTTTCTGTTCTTTAAAAACAGGAGCACCGATCGAGAGTCGAGAACCACTTAGAAAAGAGACGTAAGAGCATCAGGTGAGTTTTCTAAACTAAAATGTGTGGCTTTTAAAGTGTTTTCAAGATATGTTTGAATGATGAGAATTTGCCATGCTTTATTTTTATGCTTTAATTGCATGAAAGATGTTTAAAGTTTTATGAGAATGTATGCATACATTGAGGAGACGTAAATTGGCCAAGACGGGAAAGTAGTCCCGCCAGTGCTCATGCGGGAAAGTAGTCCCTTTATGCCAGGGGTGACGCGACCCCATAAGGCAGCATGCGACTGACTCGTCGTCACCTTAGGGTGGCTTCAGGGTGTCAATTTGCAAGGAGGCGGATTTTAGTCCGTGTACGAGTTTCTTTTAAATGAGTTGAGTATGAATGTTTTATTTACTGAAACGGTGAACTATTTTAAATGCTTTGATAACTGTTGGGAGGGACTCACTAGACCTCATGGTCTAACCCTCGCTTTTTCAAACTAAAACCTTTTCAGGTAAGCAGGCGTCGAAAAGCTCGGGCAAGTAGGCTGGGCTTTAGCGAGAGGAGTCGGATAGTGTAGTGGCACTATAGTTTATTTAATTATTTCTCGGTTGTGTAGGTTGTTTCCGCAAACCTATTTTGATTATTGTAAGGAAATTATGGACCTCGATTTTGGGATATCTTATGTTTTGCATGTTTTAAAATTTTGGGTTGTTATATATGTTAACGAAATATCAAATCAATTTACGTACAAAAGTGACATTTTAAAACTAGTATGATAACAAAAATAAATTTACATGAGGACATACCAAAAAAGTTACGAAATCTGATATTAATACGCTAACAAAATCCAGTACCTAAAGTGTTATATTATAAATCCTTTCAAACACCAAATAACACCAACAATTAAGTAAAAGAAACAAACATCCATTAACTTTTTTAATAGTGTTTCACACAAAATTCACCAACTTTATCAATACTTATCAAGTCGCACGGCCCGGTTGCGTTTGCACATTCTAGAATCTGCGCCTGTGTCCCCTTGTCCATACCGTAGAACCGCGCTATCTCTGATTCCACATAACCGCGTCTCGCGTTACAATCGCTCAAGAGTATCTTTTGTCACTGACAAACTTCGCGTCTTTGGCCATTACCAAATTCAATAAACCCGAAACGCGATGATTAATCAATTAGTGGGTTAGCATTATGTGGTCACATGAAATCATGTATCTTCATGACCCAATAAAGGACATAAAATGAATCAAATTCTCTCACAAATAGACAACAATTTAACATAAGTGTGGTAAACAAATCATTGTTATGAAAACAAATTGTTTACTAAAACAATTTCAACTACTCTAAAAGTCTTTGTCAAGTTTCACATATTGGAAAAATCAAACTTAAAACAATTTTCACATTTGTAATCAGTTTTCACATGCATAAACACTTTTCACATGTCTAGACACTCATTTCAAACTCACACTACAAAACACAGTTTTTTCACAGGAATCACATGTATAAACAGTTTCATAGCTATCAACACTTTTTCACATGTACAAAAACATTTCACATCTACAAACTCTCAATTAAAAAAACTAACACTCCAAACTCTTTTTTCACATATACAATCAGTTTTCATATCTACAAACCCCCACTTTAAACCCCCTCCCCCTCTTTTTTCATTACATGATTACATAACAGTTGGTATATGAATGTTCATAAGTAATGAAAAGTTCACAATCTTTAATTCACACTACCCACTTTCACAACAAGAAATACACATGCACATCATATTCAAAATTGGTGTTCACAGTACCTATTCATACACATGCACACATTTCATAGCTGATGAAAATTTCACAAACTTTAAAGCACACTACCCATTTTTTTCACATGTACAATAAGTTTTCACATATATAAAGACTAACTTAAAAAACCCCCTTCCTTTTCAATACATGTTGTACATAACATTCGATATATGAATGTTTATGACTAATGAAAATTTCTCAAACAAGAAATACACATTCACATACACATCATACAAATGCTCGTAGGTAATTGTTTTTCATACCCATCATATTAAAGATTGATTTTGTGAAAAAATTAGGGGCTTTTTCACATTCAACAAATTGGTAAGGAGGAAGTGAGATTGAACAGTAAGCAAGTTGTTAAGAACTCAATCAACACATATGAAAGTGGGTTTTTCATATTTCCCCCAAAAATCAGGCTTTTCATACCTTCGATTTGCAGCGCACCACTCGACATCCCTTCAATGTCGACGTCTACTGGGTTGTCTTTGGTGTTCTTGAACTTGGAAAAAGATCTCAACAATCGAATTCGGTCACTCTTTTTCTTCGCTGCATAATCAAATCGAGAGAATAAATGTATGAAAAAGATCAAAAACAAAAAAACCAAGAGTACGAAACCCTAACCTCGAACAACTCTGTGTTCTTCCTCCATCGCCTTCAATCTCCTTAAATGGACGGAATATTCGTCTGTTTTTTAATCGATTTAGGTTTCATACAATAATGGGATTCTGATTTGGATATAGTGCCCGTAGAATCTGGAACAGAATCGGATGTGGTCCCTGATTTCACGTTTTCGATTATGGTTACCAAATTCAATTCACATCTCTAATACCCATTATGCCCTTTTTCTTACTTTCCCTTTGACCATTATGCCACCGTCTTCAAAAGTAATTACATATATCCCACCGTTTTAATCTTGATCATTGATTACAAAAATCAATGGTCAAGATTAGGTTTCATAGTTTACATATATTTCATTGGTTTCATATTAGTGAGACTCTATATATATATATATATATATATATATATATAGAGAGAGAGAGAGAGAGAGAGAGAGAGAGTGTGTGTGTGTGTGTGTGTGAGTGAGTGAATGATTTTGGTATCAACCTAATAGCCTCACTTCATCCTCTATTTATAGATAAACACAATGCATTAACTACTTGTACTTCTTGCTTTCAAAATCGTACTTTTATAAGAGTTTGACATCTCGTGCTTCTAGTTTTGCTTTGTCGTGCTTCTTAGGTTCACCTTGTCGTGCTTATAGGTTTTGAATTGTCGTGCTTATTCGCTTTGTCGTGCTTTACAGGTTTTGACTTGTCGTGCTTATTCGCTTTGTCGTGCTTTACAGGTTTTGACTTGTCGTGCTTATTCGCTTTGTCGTGCTTTACAGGTTTTGACTTGTCGTGCTTATTCGCTTTGTCGTGCTTTACAGGTTTTGACTTGTCGTGCTTATTCGCTTTGTCGTGCTTTACAGGTTTTGACTTGTCGTGCTTATTAGCTTTGCATCGTCGTGCTTATAACTTAAAATTTAACAAAACTAAACCGATAGGAATCTAGTACGATCTGCTAGAAACATAAATTGAAAAGAATCACATACCTCAAATCGCGTCAATCGAAATCTTTCTGTGGCCCTAATCAAACGTAACCTATGCTCTCTCTCTTTCTTAACTCTCGGCACACACACACACTAAAAGGAAACCGACTCAATGAAAAATCAAAAGGAGGAGGTGATTCTATATATATGGAGGTCAAATTGCGATTGAGGGTTTGAATTTTACTAAAATGACGGATACACCCTTAAACTTATAAATCGACCTAACTCACCCTAAATTAATAAACGAACTTACCCGAGACATTACAACTAACTTTTATTTTTCCTTTGGATTCTTTTCATTTTTCTACTACGATTGTTTTTTAAAATGAAGAAAATGAAGATTTTGAGCAATTTTTTGTTTCAATAGATTCTCCTTTTGGAGAAAGTATGAGAAGTTGTGTAAATTTCTCCAAATTTAAAGAACTCTCCAAAAACGATTACCATGAAAGAGAAATGTTTTTATTATATTCCACCAAATAAGAAGTCATGAAATAAAATGTTTATAAGAGAGATAAATAATATTTTATTAAATATATGTAATATTTTAATAACGTAAGTTTTTTTTTGAACGGCAACCAAAGCAATATTATAACCACCACAAAAACACTACAAAGTCCACCCAAACAAGGGCAAAACAAATAGCAACAATACAGCAAACGAAAAACGTGGCCACGGACCAAACACGAACACACGATGCAGAACCAAAACACGAAAGTAAATCACAACCGAAGACCGAAAGTGATAGAAAGAGGAGAGCTAAGTTTTGCGAGGCTCAAAACAACCCCTCGTCATCGCCATCGACCTGCGGTCGAAACCTCCAAACACGACAGCCCCTCCTGCGTCAAGCGGTAGGATCCGTCAACCACCTCGTCCAATCCATCACCAACTTCGATTCCCTTCTCTTGATCAATTCGAACGATCTTCTTTGGAAGTCAAAAACGTGGTCGACGATCTTAGTCTTATCACCTTTGAAAACAACATTGTTTCTATGTGCCCAAATGAGGTACAAGAAAGCCCACTTCACCCCACTCCAAATTATCGATTTTTTTACCCATTTTAATAACATAAGTAATAATGTAATCTCTAAAATAAAGAATCTGTTAGAGTTAAATATAAATTTCTTTAGACTTTGGTTTTTTATTTTATAAAAGTTTTAAAAAATCAATTATAAATACTCTAAAAGATCTCAATAACATTATGTTTTCTTATTCCCACATAAAAGCTTGGAAAGAACAAAAATCACTGACATTTAAATATATTTTTTATCTATTTATGTGTTAAAACAAAATTAGTAAATTAATCAAAAGAAAAGGTGTGAAATGTAAATATAACCTAGTATGGTGATATTTATTAACAATAAAATATAATCTTTACAAACTGAGAACGTACCCAGATGGTAACAGGGAACCAAGCTGAGCTTCAATTCATACATGCACAAAAAGCTACAAGCTGGCCCCTCAAGTATTAACTAATTCCAAAAAGAACCCAAACTATTTTAATTTTTGCAAAACCTCCCCTAAAGACGTTGGAGGTTTAACTTTCAGGACGAGATGTTCCGGGGACGTATCTCCACCAATCCCTCTGGTAAAATCTCTTCTACAATCGGACCAGCTGTACACAAAGCCCTAATTTTTCAACGGCGCCGGAAAATCTAAGTTTCCGGTGATCTTTACTCTTTTTCTTCAAGCCTGTGTTGCCAACTCTTTGGAGCTTATGAATGTTCCATGGAAACCATATGGAACCCTAGACGGCAGCTTCACCGTCGCCTGCAATTGTAATGTGATTGCGTTAACGATTTGAAGCTCCGATTTCCATGTCTTCTCGTCGTGAACGAAGATCATAATGTGGCCGTCGTCTTCGATTTCAGAATTTGGATCTCTCGGAAGAAACAGAGGCTCGCCGCCGTATTTTTGGTCGCCGTAGATGAATTTCTTCGTTTCTCCGGTGGAGAGATCCACTTTGGCGAAACCTGAAACCCTCGGCCATGGCTCTGCAATCGCAAGGTAAGCATACTTCGATTTCCGGCCAAGTAGGTTTTTGTTCACCATTCCAGCTTCCAAATTGACGTCATTTTCCGGCGAAATTATCGGTCGACGAGTGGATTTTCCGGTTTTTAAATTAAGTCTGATTTCAGATAATACGCTTTTTAATTCTTCGTTTGATTCGTTGAATATGGAGTCCGCCGGAGTCATGCAGGATCCGATCACCACCACCTCGTCGGATTCGGGTTCTTCCCAAGCGTTCCAGAGGTGGAAACAAAAACAATCGGGTACTTCGACCCATTTAATACCCGACCCGTCAGTTGCGTACTTATCAAGCACACCAAATCGTGACACCTTCTCTTTGTCATAAACCACCGGAGAACCACCGGTGATCATCTCCGACATCTTGAAAACCACCTGGTGGTCCGGCACCACCACGAAATTCTCGGTGATCGCGAAATCATGAACCATAGTAGGTTTCCCCAAATCAATCTCTACATCTTTCGATTTCGTGCCATCGGGTGAAAATCTGAAGTATTTTAGGTAAGGCTTCTGGATGACGTCATAACTGAGTGCGAAAAGCTCGCCGGAAACTGGATCAAGTTTTGGGTGTGCGATCATGGTGGACTTCAATTGCTCGTCGAAGTTATACCGTCCGATTGTTTTCAAATCGCCGGTCGGAGTGACCCGGACTTCATACGGCAAATCATCCTCCGACATAGCTAAAAGCCGGTTGTTAAAATAAACCAAACCGGCGTTCGCCACCCCAATGCCTTGACTGTTATCAACCAACCCACATAACCCACGTGTATAAAATAACAAAAGCTTGGCTATACCGGAATGACCATGGAGCTCTCCGATTGATTTCGGAAAAACCGGTTTACCAAGAGCACGTTCCTGAACCAGCCTCTGTGTCTCCGTGAACCGGCAAGCATAGCTAGCTGAACCGTTATCAAATTTAACGGCGTAAATCATACCGTCACCGTCAAACAAATGGTGGCCGGAAGTCGGTTCAAATAAAGGGTTTGCCCCATTTCTTAAGTAAACACCTTGAATATGGTCAGGGATTTTTCCGGCGACTGGTAGACAGTGACAAACAGGTTGTTCCGGTACCGGAGAGAAGTTTCCGGCGATTTGAATATTCGGATCAGCTGTTTTAGGTAAAGGGTGTTGTTTTTCTCCAGCGGTTAACCCGTTTTCGACTGCATCCAATGCCATAGCGGAAAGTTTCTGCAACAAGTTCCATGATTCAGGGGAAGAAGAAGAAGATGGTAATTGAAAGGGGGATTGTGATTGTTTGGGGAATTGAAGAATGGAAGGTGATTGAAGAGCAGAGTGGATTTTTATGAGTTTTTTAGGAGAAGAAATTGAAAAGGAGGAAGGTGTTTTAGGAGATGAAGAGAATCTGGTTCTGGGATTATTAACCCAAATGGTACTAGAAGAAGTGGAAGCGGACGCCATTGGAGAGCTTTATTGTTGCAGGTTTCCAATTGCAAATTTGAAAGTTGGTTGAAAGGAGTGGGAAAAGATATGAAGATTGTGTTTGAGAAGAAGAAGAAGAAGTGGGGGAGGGGTATAAATAGTGGGGGAGGGTGGTGTGGGCCCACTTTAAACATGTAAGCGGAGACCACGTGTTGGATACTTGAACAAAGGTATCCATAAACCAAACCTTATTGTTTTTTTATTTATTGAAAAAAATATTCCATTCAACAATAATATAAAAGAAATTAATATTTTATTGTATACTTTTCCATTGCAAAAGAATACATGGTTAAAAAATAGGTATTAGTAATTTATTTGTATTAATAAAATAATAATAAATTTCTTAATTTCGAAATGAATAGTAAAATAGGAAGATGAATGTTTACCTTTGACATTAAACATTTAGGGTTATTTGGTTTCAGCTTTACGGGGCGGAATAGATTGTATAACTTATCGGTTTTTCATTAAGTCTTGTATGGATATAGATGTCTGTCTGGATTTATCCGTCTGTCTGGATTCTGATATTTTGTTGTTTGTTTGTTGTGCTGAACAAACGATCTGAACGTCAGAAATGACTATTTTACCCTCATTGTGTATTAAGAAATAATTAACATAACTGTTTGATAAATATGCTGAATAATTTATTCTTAACAATAAATATTATCAAATCATGCCACAAACATGAAAAAATGCACCCTTATTTTTTTACCAAATGTTCTTTTGCCAAATTGAAAAAAAAAATCTGTTACCATATAAAAGTTGAATAAAAAAAATTTGTTACCATATAAAAGTTGAATAAAAAATTCTGTTACCATATAAAAGTTGAATACAAACATGAAAGAATACACCCTTAATTTATTCCAATAAAATTCCACCCGACTTAACTCTCTCCATCTAGGGTTTTCATTTTCCTCACAAATGGCAGACGATGGCGGTGATTCCGCCACCACCACCAAACGCAAGTATGAAGACTCCACAGCCGCACCTCCGCCCTCTCCTGCCCGTCGCGTCTCTGGATTCTCCGCTCCTCCCCTCTCTCCTGACTCCGCTCCCTCCTACAATAGCGTCCCTCCCCCATGGACGAGATCCAACTTGCTAAACAGAAGGCACAGGAGATCTCAACTCGTCTCTTTAACAACACCGAGGCCAAGCGCCTTAAGTTCGAGAATAGCGGTGGAGGTTTTGTGGGAGGGAGGGTGTTCTTTAATGTGAGGGGTAAATTGGGAAAGTTTATGTCTGACCAAATAAAGCTCCCCCTTCATCTTAGCGAATAAGTCATGGAGTTTTTGATTAAGCCACTACCAAACACCTCTGTATGGCTGAGTGAATAAGCTAAAGGTCTTATTAAGCTCAATAAGCCACTACCAAACAAGCCCTTAATCTAATAGTCGATGACTTATTCGATTAGTTAGGCCAGAGTGTTGTTTACATCCAATGCTAATTTTTTAACTTATATGATTTTTCATTAATACATGTCCCGAGTCTCAACTAAAAAAAACGCTACATGGCTCTTTCCTTCTATGCCTCCATCAAAACTATGCTTCAAATCTATTTGAATCCTTACAAACCTCTGCTTCAGATCCCATTTGGATCTTCAAAACTCTAGTTCAAATCCTAAGTCCAACATCAAATTTGAAGTTGAGATTGGAAACCTATTTATATCCTTCCCAAATCTACCCTATGAAACGTATGTGATTTAGGGTTTGGAAATTTGGATGATGGAGGGGTTTTGGGAATGAAAAAGATCATATCAGATCACTGTAGATCATATAAAATCTATCTGTCTAAGTAGTTTTTTCGGTTCTCTCCCCCTGACTCTCTCTCTCTCTCTAAATATGGTTTAAGTTTATATGCTATAAAAATAGATAACATCACACTCGATCAAGGGCATACCTATGAAGGATTGAGTGGGGTCTCGTGCATCCGTTCAATCGATTGTCACAACCAGAATCATTTTTGGGATTTAAAAAGTACACTCGTTAAACTTTGAGAAGCACTCCAGGATATTAGAAAATACAAAGGAAACAACCAACAATCGAAGAAAAAAAGTCCCTCAAAATCAATCAAAAAATCTCTCAAAACAATGGAATTCGGCTAAAAACAAATCGAACGATTGTACAGACCTTTGATCGAGACCTTAAAAGTACACCCGCTTAACAAAAATCATATATAGATTCACTTCTACATATAATATGTATTTAATTTATTTGTTAAGCAACCATAATATATCTCACTTAAAAAATATGGTTTGGCGCCTGGAAGCAGGCCATCCGTAGCCGGGAGCGGGCTCCTGCGGCTTTGGCTGAGGTGACACCGCCGGGTTAGGCGGGTTCCGGTACACCATGAGCCGGGTTCGTGCGGGTTGGGCACCCCCGGGCTCCAGCGGCTTCCCCAACCCGGGATACCCGCACCATTTAATTTTGTTTTTAATTTTTTTTAAATTTTTTTTATAATAGATCCGTTTTTTAACGGCTATTTTTTTTTCCAATTTAAACACTATAAATCAACCTCAATCTCATATATTTTTCACACCAAAATTTAAACACTCACCTCATATATTATCGTCTGGCACCTCCAGAGATGAAAGAGATGATGACACAACTACAAGATCTATCCGATAAAGGCTTCATCAGACCTAGTTCTTCACCGTGGGGAGCACCAGTGTTATTTGTGAAAAAGAAGGACGGTTCGATGAGAATGTGTATCGACTACCGAGAACTGAATAAGCGCACGATAAAGAACAAGTATCCGTTACCCCGAATTGATGACCTCTTCGATCAGTTAGTTGGAGCTTGCTATTTCTCCAAGATTGATCTAAGATCCGGTTATCACCAGTTGAAAGTTAAAGAAGAAGACGTTCTAAAGACTGCTTTTCGAACAAGGTATGGACATCACGAATTCTTAGTGATGCCGTTCGGACTGACGAACGCTCCAGCTGCCTTTATGGATTTAATGAATCGGGTATGTAAGCCGTATCTCGATAAATTTGTTATTGTATTTATCGATGATATCCTTATCTATTCCCGATCCAAGGAAGAGCACGCGCAACATCTTCGTTTGATTCTGGAGCTACTGAAGAAGGAAAAGTTGTATGCTAAATTTTCTAAATGTGAATTCTGGCTACGGAAAGTTCAATTTCTGGGGCACGTGGTTTCTGAGAAAGGTATACAAGTTGATCCGATGAAAGTGGAAGCAGTTGAAAAGTGGGAACCGCCAAAGACAGCAACCGAAGTACGTAGTTTTCTGGGTTTAGCCGGCTACTATCGGAAATTTATAAAAGACTTCTCTCGTATCGCAACGCCTTTGACTAAGCTGACCCGGAAGAACCTGAAGTTTGAGTGGAAAGCAGAACAAGACGAGGCATTCCGGATATTGAAATAGAAACTGTGCAGCGCACCGATTTTATCATTACCTGAAGGTTCGGAAGATTTTGTTGTTTATAGTGATGCGTCAAAACTGGGATTGAGATGTGTACTTAGGCCATCCGTAGCCCGGAGCGGGCTCCTGCGGCTTTGGCTGAGGTGACACTGCCGGGTTAGGCGGGTTCTGGTACACCATGAGCCGGGTTCGTGCGGGTTAGGCACCCCCGGGCTCCAGCGGCTTCCCCAACCCGGGATACCCGCACCATTTAATTTTGTTTTTAAATTTTTTATAATAGATCCGTTTTTTAACGGCTGTTTTTTTTTCAATTTAAACACTATAAATCAACCTCAATCTCATATATTTTTCACACCAAAATTTAAACACTCACCTCAATCCTTAAATATTTTCTTTCATTTCTTTCAATCCGATATAAACTTTATGGATTCGCCACCCGGTTCATCGTCCGCTTCTTCATCATCCATTGACACCGACGAGGAATTCGGTCAACTATTTGATCGTTATGCAGATTTGTTGCGAGAAGCTGTAGCTAGACGGTATGGTAGCACCGCCTCATCGTCAAGAAGACCGAGGTCCAGGAACATAGAAAGAGGTCGGGTAGATGCTAACGACCAACTTTTGCGGGACTACTTTAGCGAAAACCCGGTGTATAATCCGGATTTGTTTAGACGGCGGTTTAGGATGAGCAGGCAACTATTCGAACGGATAGTTCAAGATTTATCGGGAGTGTATCCGTATTTTACACAACGGATTGACGGACTACGCAAACAAGGTTTCTCTCCGATACAAAAGTGTGTATCCGCTGTTCGACAATTGGCGTATGGAGTAGCTTCCGACGCACTTGACGAGTACTTGAGGATGGGAGAGAAAACGTCACGAGATTGTCTGCACACTTTCTGCACAGGTATTGTTGAACTCTATGGTGACAAATATTTACGCAAGCCTACTTACGATGATATTCAGAAGTTGTACCACGCGCATGAAGCTACACACGAATTTCCCGGCATGCTCGGCAGCATAGACTGTACTCATTGGGCGTGGGAAAATTGTCCGAACGCATGGCGAGGTCAATTCATGAGAGGTGATCATGAACATCCGACAATCATGCTAAAATCGGTGGCCTCCCAAGATCTATGGTTCTGGCACGCATTCTTTAGTGTTGCCGGTTCCAACAACGACATCAATGTTCTCAATCAGTCGCCCATCCTCAACGATGTCTATGACGGAAAAGCACCCGAGTGCCCTTTTGAGGTTAATGGAGTCACCTACAAGCACGGATATTATCTAACGGATGGGATATACCCGGAACGGGCTACTTTTGTAAAAGCGTTTACGTGCCCACATGATGCTAAACGAATAAAGTTCAAGGCCGCACAAGAATCGGCACGTAAAGATGTTGAACGATCTTTTGGCGTGCTTAAACAACGTTGGCATATACTTAAGTACCCGACACGCGGATGGCATAAGAATAAATTGGCGAATATTATGTACGCTTGTCTCATATTACACAATATGATACTCGAAGACGAAGGTCATGCCATTTGTGCCAATGGAAACGCCGTGGTAGCGGATGAAACACAAATCACTGAGGCACAACGCGCGACAAATGTTCGAGAAGTCAAAAACCGAGAGACTCATAATAACCTTCGGTCGGATTTGGTCGAACATATTTGGCGTATCCGACTTCCCAACAACGACGACGAGTAGATTTTTAATATTTTGTAATTTTTAATTTTATTTTGTAATTTTTAATTTTATTTTGTAATTTTATTTTTATTTTTATGAATGTTATGATTTTTTATTAAAAAATTAGATGAGGTGGCATGTGGGTTCAAGAGGTTCAAAAGGTTGGGGTACGGGATTTGTGGGTTCAAAAAGGTTCAAGAGGGTTTAAAGTGGAAAGCTGATGTGACGCAGAGGGTAAGAGGGTTGGGAACCGTGGGCTACGGATGGCCTTAGCAGAGCTGAGTCATCTGACCCAATTTGTTTATTGTTTTAGTTAAAAGTGTGTATAAAGGAAGTGAGCATGTTGGTCCATGGATGAGACAATTTGGACAGGCCACAGGAACCAGGCGAGCCTATTGGTTCGTTTGGTGGGAACCAAAGCCACGATCCGGGCGGGTCTTCATTCAATAGGAAAGTTGCATGCTAGTGGGGGACTATAGACACTCTTTTACACAACCATGTTATGTGTTTCAGTAAGACTATATTAAATCCAAAACTGTATTTATGAAAAATTATTTATTATATATATATATATATATATTTTTTTTTTGGGAATGGTGTCCTAAGCTATGTCTAGAGTCCTAGACTAATCCTTTGGCAAATTATGACTGTAAGATATCAGCACTGATTAAACCTCAGTGGCCAAAATTGTTGTGTACGCCTGGATTAGAACCCTGAGCAAATGAGATATTCCACCACATCCTCCAAGGCTTTAACCAGTACGCCTTGTGGTTAATTATTTATTATATTAAATATAAAGTAAATCAAATTTTGTTGTATTTTAATTTATTTGCTATAAAATATATTTAAAAATGGAGTTTAATCGACGTCGGATCAGATCGGATTGGATTTAGATTTTTCTAGAATTTAAATATCTTAATTTTAATGAAATCAAACAAACGTGAGATTTTGAACCCTTTGGTATTCCATGGTGAGATTTATTTGTAAAAATATTTTATATATATATATGTTAAAACATTTGTTTTGTAATAATTAATTAAGAGAAGGTAATTTAATTATATTTTAAAAAAATATTTTATATATGTTAAACATGTCATCTACCCAAACAACTTCTGAATATATTTTAAACCAAAATTATGACATTGAACTGTAGTTAAACAATGGATAGTCTTGATCATTACTTTTTTCTAATAGAAACTTAATTAATCATCTCTATATACACAATTAAACCGACATATAGGCGGATATTTTAAACAAAAAATATCAACATCGAACTTCTAAATAGTCTTGTCTTTTCTTGATCATTACCTCTTTTTTATTGAAACTTTCTTTATCATTCTTATTACAATCAAAATTTTAATCAATATATATATATAACATAAAAGTTTGGGATTTGGGAATATGAACGAATGAATGAATGAATGAGAAAGTAAAGGAGGCTTCCAAATAGGGAAAAGGTGGCAACAAAAACACTAATCAATTTGGTAATGGTGGAAGAATATTAGGTTTGGTAGTTAATTACTCCTTTAATGATTGTTTAACAACTGCCACATTTGTTTAATTAATTATGGTTGATTTAGGTATCGTTAATTAAAATTTATTTGTTACTTTTTCAATTTAATATCATAAAATATGATAAATAATGTATTAGAATATGGATCTTTTTGAAATTAACTATTGAATAAATCTTTTATATATAGTCTCGTTAAAAACTATCTATTGTATTGTATCTTTAAAAATTCCCAATAATTATTTGAATATGTTATAAATAAGTACTATTAAAAATCACAACATATTTTATTTAATGTGATTTAATTAATTGTAAAATAATAAAAATGATACACGTCTAATCCTGTATTGTCATGTCACGGACTAACACTTAAAACAAAGTCGCAAAACTATTCCAAGTTCTACTTTGAATGTTCGATCAAAACATTTTATATAATACTCATGCACATTATTTTTCTTCTTCTAATATTACTATACTATTTTTAATATTGTTATCTTGTTGAATAATAAATTATAGGAAACATATAGATTTGATATAGATTAAATTTGTAGTCTTATATCATGCTTTAAAAAGATCATGTATTCATTAAACATATAAGCTTCAGCTTTGATCTCGTCGTCACATCTTACCTCGTATCAGTTAAAAACTTGATAAAACAATATTCATAATAATCAGTGCGAATGAAAGGCAACTATAAAAAAATTATGCCACCCTCAGATATTTAAGAATAATGATGAGTAATAATCATTGTTCTAAAAGGCTCGCCGCAACAGCCGCCATGTCGCGTCGTGACTCAAGGTTTGTGTCTCAAGCCACGTTATGCGTGTGGCACGCAATGGCCTAACGTGCAGTCTTTTATAACGCGATATTTGATTTTTTACGTTTTAATGTCTTATTTGCTAGTTTTTAATATATATATACATATATATGTATAAAACCTAATTTAACTTGTTTATTATCAATGACTCGTCGATTAATAGTACAAAACATATGTTTTTATATATAATATTATATACGATATAGATATTTGCCGTCATAAGTCACGTCTTGATAAACGTCATAGCCTCGTCGTGGATCCTAAAACTTGACGTTTGGTCTCACCGCCACGCCTCACGCCATTTAGAACCTTGGTAATAATCCTTGATTGAATAATTAAGTATGTAATTAATAAACTATATTCCAGCACCAATCATGGGATTACAACCATACCCTAATTATCCAATTCATTAATTAAGCAAAAGTATTTTTATTTAGTTATATAATAGAGGACTTTAGAACCCCCACCAAAATATCAATAATCAATAACTAATAATACGAGTCATTTTCTTTTCAACAAATGAGACACGCGTCGGCTCCTGATGGTGACCGTTAATTTAATTGTCTTTAACTAATTTTTGCTGCTGATTTCCTCGAAATTTTTTATAATGAAAAATCAAAAGTTAAAAATTTCTTAAAAAATTGCATTCATCTTCAACTAATTTCCTATTTTGGAGATGGCTCAAATTAAACGGACCCTTTGCAAATTATATTTCATTTCAATCTCGTGTTTTATTTAAAGGAAAAATTGGAATTGAAATCCCGTAAATATTGGATTTAGAAATTTCTAAATCATGTGGGGATAGTTGATATTTCATGGGATTTCATAAGATTTGTTTGTAATAATGTTTTAAAATATGTAAAAAGCATTTGTTTTGTATTAATTAATTAGTAAAAGATAATTTGCTTATCAAAATTATCTATAAGATGAAATTCAATTACATTCCAAATACTATAAACCCAACACATCAAAAATACCAAATCTTTCCACGAAATCCGAATTCCTCAAAAACATTTCATTAAATGAAACCCTCTCTAAGTAGATTTTAGTTGAAGTCGAAGTATGAGGATATATATATATATATATATATATATAGACTTTAGCATGACAAAAGAGTAAAGAAGATGTTTCCATTAGTCCGACTTTGAATAAAGTTTTTCCAACAAGTTTATGCGAGTTTTGAGCATCCTAGACAACTTGTTAGAGAAAGATTTGACAGACTTGAGATATTTTTGGTAAAATACAGGGGTTTTTGTAATAGTAGATCGAACAAGCAAATACGGTAAGCAATAAAAAAGGTTAAAACAAGTAAGCCCAATGAAAACATAGAAGAAAACGTTAATGGCTCGGTTGAATGATGATGATCGTGGCACATTATATGCACTTATTTATTTTCCATTTCAAGGTTTAAATAATGCTAATGCTCTCGTAAATTCGGAAATGTGAATAGGATTTGATACGTATCAAAATATTCATATGGTATTGAGGTCGATGCTTAAGACTTTTGTAAATATGTTAAGAGTGATAAAGCAATCCATATCGATTACATACTTTTGGGAAATAACAGTTTAACAATTGAAAGATAAAAACACATTGCGAGACATGCAACCAAAGGGTGGTGGAGCGACCCTTTCAGTTCTCAAACCAAGTGCATTACGGGTCGCCAAGTTACTTAGTATGGCCTTTTAAGCCCATCCTCGATCACCAGCCGAAGCCCAACAAATGGTCCACGATTGTAGAAACGCGTCATAAAGAACACCCTGTTGACCACGCCAACCCCTCCTACCACTACTACAAATATGACTTTTATACGCGGTTTTTGTTGTTTTTGCAAAAACCGTGTATAAATGATAGATCTGAACCCTTTTTACACGGTTAAGGCTGAACCGTTGATAAAAATAAGATTTTATATGCGGTTCTAAATTAACAACCGTGTATAAAAAGTACTCGACAATTACAAACGGTTGTATCGAAATAACCGCGTACAAATGTTACCTTTTATACGCATATACGCAGTTGTGTGTTAAAAAACCGCGTACAAAGGGGTTACTTTTATACGCGGTTGTATGTAAAAACCGTGTGTAAAAGACACATTTACACACGGTTTTTTAAAAGCTAACCCCTGTGTATGCGGTTGTGTGTTAAAAACTGCGTACAAAGGTTGCCTTTTACACACGGTTTTTTACATACAACCGCGCATAAAAGTAACCCCTTTGTACGCGATTTTTAACATATAACTGCGTATAAAAGGTAACCTTTGTACGCGATTTTTTACACACAACCGCACTTGACTTTTTAAATTGATTTTTTAACTTATAAAAAAATATTAAAAAAGTCGGTGCCAGTCCGGTCTTCTCCCGGTCCCGGGTCTGGTTAAGCCCATTTGGGGTGCGTTTGGTACGCGGACAGGATAGAACAGGACAAGACGGGACAGAACAACTGTTCAACGTTTGGTAGACAGAACTGGACATAACAGAACAGATAACATTAGATAAAATAAAATAAATAAAATTTAAAGAATGAATAAAATATAAAATAGAACGTGTATTTGATGTTTTAGAAGATAATTAGATTTTATTTTGAGGCTATATTGGTAAAACATAAGTCTGTTCCACCTTGTTCCACTTTGTTCCTGTTTGTTTCACATAAAAGTCTTGCCAAACATGGGACAGTGATCTCTGTTTTGTTCTGTCCTGTCTACCAAACGCACCCTTGATGATCTCTAATACTAACCATTATAATAATAATAATAATAACAATAATAAATTAATAATAATAATAATAATAGTAAGAATAATAATAATAATAATAATCCCTAAGCTCCTATTAAACCCACTCGTCGTACGTTTTCCCTAAACCCACGATCGGCGCACTTTCTCCTCCGGCTCTCTTTCGCTTTCTCCTCCGGCGAGCAATGACGATGAACGATGATATCTCCATTGACGAATATACTTCCGACGATGATATCTTCGTTGAAGAAGTAGGGAATACGTCTTCAATGCCATGTATGATTCTTAAAACCCTAAGTTTCGATTTCTCGTACTCTTCGATGCCAGTCTTGATTTCTGTTTTATATTGGGTTGAATTCTTGTTTGAATTTCATCATCAAATTCACTCGATATAAAATACAGTAGCATTGGGTTGAATTCTTGTTTGAATTTCATCATCAAATTCACTCGATATAAAATACAGTAGCATTGGGTTGAATTCTTGTTTGAATTTCATCATCATACACGTACGTGTCATTAGCAGAAGACAATAAGAAATGTCCATCCAACACATACACATATGTACTAAATGAACATGACCATCTAATGCTTTTCTCTATAATGATGTCATCTTTGTCAGGACTCCATTAATTTGTGTTGCATAGGTTATGGGATTAGTATGATGGTATTCCTCATTTGGGGTTTCTTTGCCTTGCCCACCAGGTGTTTGATAAATTGCTTCTGTGAGAGTTGGGTTGGTTTTGTATAAATAAATGTTGTTTTCGTAGAAGGAATCACATTGGGTGTTGTTTGTTTTGATTGATAAACCAAATGGAGAATTTGGATGTGGTTCAAAAAGTTGTGGTTAAATTATAATTATGAACTATGAATTATGATTAACATAGTAATGATCAAAGTTTTAACTGAGAATATCTGATTTGTTGATTCATTAGATAACATTTTTGGGTAATTACCAATCAACTATGTGACACGTGATTCGATTCAATGATGTCAAGTGGAAAGAAAACCGAAACTTACAAGATCAAATGCCTAATTGACACGTAAGTAATGTATCACTTTAATATACTATTGATATTTATTTATATAGTTAATCGACCAATAACACAAATGTTTTGTTATTTTTCATTTAGGGCTATTTCAGAATACAATAGTGCCATAGGGTCTTCTCAAGCCAACACTCCGGTTACATAAACAAGGTATAATTCATATATCCTAACAATTTATTTCGTACTTTAATTTGTTTAACCACTACTTTTTTTTACACTTTAGTGTAATCAACAACAAGGTGGTTGGGAGTGTGGTTACTATGTAGTGAATCAAATCTTCCAATTTGTGATGCATGAACAATATGCTTTTAAGGTATGTGTTTCTTAAATTCCTTTCATTTTATTTATATATTGTACAAAACACTTTATTTTGTTTATAATAACACCTACTTTCAAAACTTATATTGTACAAAACTTATATATAAGACACATGGACGACCACAACTCCTTTCGCAATTACACAAATAGAAGAGATGGCTTGCATTATCGCGAGATCGTTTACTTTGAGGCGCATGGAAGATAGTAAAATGTGATAATAAATGGGGGGATTGTTTTAAGAATTATGACTTGATTACACGATAAAAAAAAGTATTAGAATGTTTGGTTACTCTGTGATGTTACATTTACATTGACGATGTTTAAAGTTTAATGGTTAATGGTTACTTTGAGATGCTACATTTACGTGTCTAGCTGATTTTTGTATTTGGAATTATGTTTGAAATGTTTCATTATTCCAATTGGAATTGTATTTGGAAATTTAGCTTATCGTATATAATGCAGCTTCACCAACATTTGGAATAATGGATGGTAACAAAATCGAGGAAAATATTAAATTATAAATATAACTCATTATACACGGTTCTAGTGAAAAAACCGTGTACAAATGTCTGCATTTTTTTTATAAATGGCTACATTTATACACGGTTTTGTAATGAAAACCGTGAAAAATTATTACATTTGTAAACGGTTTTAGCAAAAAAACCGTGTAAGATAAATAATTTTATAAACGGTTGGTAGGACTTTTTTAAACGGTTTCATCTAAAAACCGTATAAGATTGTGACTTTTATACACGGTTAATATTCATTTTCTAAACGGTTTTGAAACCGTGTATAAAGTTGAGTTTTATACGCGGTTTTGAAACCGTGTATAAAAGCCGATACTTTTACAAACACTGGCCATACTCTTGACAACTTTAAACTCAACTTTTATTAAAAACTCTGAAATCTGAATCAAACTTACAATTAAAACTCACTACAAGATCACTCTACACACTAACTTCAACAGATTTGAAGTTAATCTAACTTCTTAGAAACTAACCCAAAAATAACGAGAGATACTTTTCTTAGCGAGAAAGAATGAAAAATGAAAACTGCATATGTAACCCTAAAACGCCTTCAATATATAAAGAAATATATTGCAGTTCAGTCCTTGAATATATTGCAGTTCAGTCCTTGCGGAAAAGTCCTTTAGTTATCCTTATTTGCTCAACTACCCTCAGCAGATTATCACTTATCAGCTCCAGCCCCATACTTTCAGTAACAGACACATTTAGCCCTCGCAGAATTCAAACAATAAAAATAAGTTAACTGTTTTATAATGTCAAGATTGATAAGGATTTATTATTATGTTTTAACACCCTCCCTCAATCTTGGCATTGGAACATGTCTAACATGTTTAACTTAGAACACAAATAATTGTGTTGATTTACACCAAGTGACTTTGTAAAAATATATGCTGGATTATCTAAAGACGGTACTTTAACAGTCTTAAGCATACCAGAAGCTACTTTATTCCTCACTTGATGTATATCAATTTCAATATGTTTTGTTCTCTCATGAAAAACTGGATTGTTTAAAATTTGAATTGCAGACTTATTGTCACAATTCAAATCAACAGGTAAAAGATTTTTAGGGCAGATGCCTTTGCCCTATATTCAGACTCGGCCGAAGAGCGAGAAACAGTAGATTGCTTCTTGCTCCTCCAAGAAATCATACACTTACCAAGGTACAAACGATAACCAGTGACAGAACGTCTAGTTGAAAGGCACTTACCCCAATCTGCATCAACAAAAGCCTTTAAACTAAACTCAGAAGATGATGAAAAATATACACCCTTTCCTGGAGAACCCTTCAAATACCGTAATACTCGAAGAGCCAATTTAAGATGTGACTGTCTCGGAGAGTGCATGAATTGACTTAGGCAATGTACTGCAAAGGCAATATCAGGTCTTGTTGCCAATAAGTAGATTAATCTACCAATTAATTTTTGGAATTCAGTGAAATCTTTCAAGGGTGGATCCTTCAAATCAGGACCAACTGAGTCTGTGACAATCAGATTCATGTCCATGGGTGTGCTAACTGGTTTACACCCTAAATACCAAAAATCACTAAGAAGTTCGAGACAGTACTTACGTTGGGACATGCAAATACCCTTTTCAGTTCTTAGAATTTCTATACCCAAGAAAAACTTTAACTCACCCAAATCTTTGATTTTGAAACTGGATTGTAAATGACCTTTTACTTTGTTAATTTCAATTAATGAATTTCCTGTTAAAATAATATCATCTACATATACCAGTAATACCAAATAAACTGAATCATTTATCTTAGTAAACATAGAATAATCACAAGAACTTTGAACAAAACCATGATCATGCAAACAGGCTGATAATTTAGCATACCACTGTCGTGGTGCTTGTTTTAAGCCATACAGAGACTTAACCAGCTTGCAAACTCTTTTATCACTAGCAGAAAAATATCCAAGAGGAAGAGTCATATAAACATCCTCATTCAAATCACCGTACAAGAAAGCATTATTGACATCTAACTGACAAAGAGGCCAGTTAAATTGAACAGCTAAAGAAATAACGCATCGCACAGTAACCATTTTTACAACCGGTGAAAAAGTCTCCTCATAGTCAAGCCCCTCCCGTTGTGAATATCCCTTAGCGACTAATCTAGCTTTATATCGCTCAATCTCACCATTAGCCTTGTACTTTATTTTATATATCCATCTACAGCCAATTGGCTTTCGACCTATTGGAAGAGTAGTCAAAGTCCAGGTGTTATTCCTATATAATGCCTCCATTTCATCGTTCATTGCAGAAACCCAATTTTGATCCTTACATGCGTCAAAAAAATTATTGGGCTCTACAGATTTATTAAGAGTGGTTACAAAACACAAATTATTTTGACTTAGAAAAGAGTAATTTACTACTTTTTCTATTCCATACTTGACTTTACCTTCTATTATATAATCAGAAAACTTTCTAGGCAAATTTGACACTCTATTTGACTTTCTAGAAGATGGTTCCACAAAACCACCCTCAGGAGGGAAACTCAAATGAACATCATTAACATCTCCGTCAGCAACACTCTGGTCATTGGTGACCAATTCAAGATTTTCTGGGTCATCAGGCCTTTCTTGGACATTTGTCCCATTGATTCCACCAAGCTCACTAGGAGTGGCAGTACCATTGGTTCCACCAAGCTCACTAGGAGTGGCAGTACCAGATTGGCTACCAGAATGACCAGGGTTGCTATTATATTCAGAATTAAGATTTAAAGATTCATTTTGCGAGTTATCCCTTGAATCATCATAGGGGTTTCCAGAGGACACATTAGTAAGTTGAATATGATCAAAGAAATTTAAAGAATCAATATTGCTAGAATCATTAGATTGTTTGTCTGCTCTCATTTTAAAAGGGAAAATGGTTTCATAAAATTTTACATCACGCGAAATAATGATTTGTTTAGTGTCTAAACTGTATAGCCTATACCCCTTTTGAGAGTTTGCATATCCAATGAAGACACATTTTTCAGTACGTGAGGAGAATTTCTCAGAAACATTGGGCCTAGTGGCAAAACACAAACAACCAAAATTTCGCAAATGTGACAAAACAGGAGCAAACCCAAACACTAATTCATAGGGGCATTTTCCTTTTAACACAGAGGATGGCGTCCTATTTATAAGATAGGTAGCAGTTAGCACACACTCATTCCACATGTTTAAAGGAATACCACCTTGAAACATAAGAGCTCTAGCAACATTTAAAAGATGCCTGTGTTTACGCTCAACAACTCCATTTTGTTGAGGAGTGTAAACACAGGTAGTTTGATGAAAAATTCCTTGTGAACAAAAAAACTCACCGAGTTTGTTGTTAACAAACTCGGTACCATTATCGCTCCTGAAAATTTTTATACTTTTGCCAAATTGATTTTTCAACAAACTGTGAAAAGAAACAATATGATTAAACACCTCATCTTTATGTTTTAACAAATAAATCCAAACTGACCTAGAGTAGTCATCTACTAAGGTCAGAAAATACCTAAATCCATCTTTACTAGCAACTCGGTAGGGTCCCCATAAGTCCATATGAATCAATTCACCTAAGCAAGTGGTAGAGTGACTACTAGGGTTAAATTTTTCCCTAGTTTGTTTTGCCATATGACATATCTCACAAGGAGGACTCATGAGCTCACTTTCTAGGTTTAGTTTGTCTTTCAAGCAAGATAAAGCTTCATCCGCAGGATGACCTAACCTACTGTGCCACAATTGCCGTGAGACACAACATAAGATGGTCATATTAGAAGCATTTGTTTTGTTTTGCAACATTTTAGAATTAGTGGACTCACTTTTAAAATCTTGATTAAAGAAGTACAGACCCCCAAGCTTACTACCAGTCCCCACAAGTTTCGTGGGATGTAAACCCTGAAGCAAATGACATTTGAATTCATCAAATAAAACAAACACCTTGCTATCTCTAGCAAGTTTATGCACAGAAAGCAAATTAACATGGAAGTCAGGAATAACAAGTACATCAAATAATACAACTTGATCATTCAATCTGTAATTTCCAATTTTGTTAATTTTGGCCTCATTTCCATTGGGTTGGGTGACTTTCAAGTTTAAGTCAGATATGTCTACAATATTATCTAGATGTGCCATAGATGAAGTCATATGTTGATTTGCCCCTGAATCGATTATCCAGCCAAATTTAGATATTTTAGGAAAATTGAAATTACCAGTCATATTTGCAAAGAAATTACCTGCCATATTGGCAGATAAGCCATCATTTTGTTTCTGATCCAACAAAGCCAGTAACTTGTTGAGTTGTTCTTCTGTAAGGGATCTGGAAGAATTGGAACTACTAGTATCAACATCATTAGTACAAGTATTACTAGAGGAGGTTTTAACACACTGATTTGATTTGATTTTTGTAAACTGAAAGTCTTTTGGAAAACCAATGAGTTTGAAACACCTTTCTATAGTGTGGCCATTAACACCACAATGCTTGCACACTAATGGGGGTCTTCCGGATTTCTTCCTATTATCAACAGATTTACTAAAAAAGGTAGTGTGTTGAGTTTTTGAATCAAAAGCAGGGCGAGTCATGCCTCGATGAGACTCCTCTCTTGATATAAGAGAAAAGGCAGTTTTGACAGTGGGTAAGGGATCAGTGGTCAAAATGTTGCTTCTCAGATGCATGTAACCGTCGTCCAATCCCATCAAAAATTGCATAAGTTTCAGAAGTTGATTATGTTTTGAAAATTCTGAGGATGCATTACAGGTACATGAAGGAAGCATAACTAATGCATCAAACTGTTTCCATAATGCATTCAGCTTGTGATAATAATCTGAAACTGACATGCCATTTTGACTAAGAGAATTTATTTTTTGATGAAGGCTGAAGGTAACAGAACCATCAATTTTATCATACGTTTCCTTAAGCTCTTGCCAAACCTCACTGGCAATTTTAGAAAAAAATTGACTGAGAAACAACTCCTCAGATATAGATCAAAGGATCCAAGAGAGCACAACAGAATTGCACCTGTCCCATTGCCTACCAAGAACATCGTTATCTTTGGGACGAGGTACAGTACCATTAACAAATCCAAGCTTATTTTTAGTTTCGAGAGCCAAAGTCATGGCACACGACCAAACCTTGTAGTTCTCAGTTCCAGTTAACTTTAGGTTAAGAATTGCCACACCCGAAGTGTCACTGGAATGAAGGTACAAAGGGTCACCAAAATCCAGTTTCGCAATTAAGGATTGCGGCTCTGGGTCTTTGGGACGTTCTGAACCAGTCATGATGAGCAGAAAAAAGAACAGAGAAAAAAAACCACACACAAGGAAATACCTCAGTGACTGATAGGCAGGATTCCTTGCCACTCTAGGATGGTAGGTCAAGCCAAAAAACCAATCACTTAAGTATCCACAGAATCAGATAGAGTGTGAAAAAACTTACAGTGGGTAACAAACTATAATGCGCAGCGGAATCACAAAACCGTCTATTTTCAGAGATTTCAACCAAGCCAGAATACAAACCTGAACATATATGAACAAAGAGAAGGCAAAGAAAAATACACACTGTACAGAACAAGCAAGCAACCAGACCTACAGGGTCAGATCACAGTTATTTAATCGTCTGCTTAGATCCAGAATGAGCTCTTAGAAACCTGTTTAAATCATAACTACACAGGGTGCAGAGTATTTTAAAAAAAACAGGAAGAATAGAGTCACGAGAAACAACCAGGTATTAAACAACACCTTGATCATATATGAGCAATCACAGATATACAACAATCGATTATGAAACAAAGATTACAGATGAGATGCAAAAAATCAATTATAACAGATCACAAAGATTTACGGATTTATGCAAAAGATCACAGAGATGAGTACAAAAAAATCGATTATAACAGATACTGGAAAACAAAGAATCCACAATCTCAGATACAAAGAAAGAACACAGATCTTAAGAGATAATGAGACAATCGACTATAACAGATCAAAGCTAACGAGCTGAGATCTTGTAGACGTCGATGCACCAGAAAAGAAGATGAAAGATATGAAGTGTTAGAAACAGATCTAGACAGAAAAAAACAAGAGTGAACAGATCCGATTATTTCGTAACACAAGAAGCATGCTGTAATGAATCAACAAATCTGAAATATTAGATACAGGTCTAAAAAAACAAGAGTGAACAGATCCGATTATTTCATAACACAAGAAGCATGCTGTAATGAATCAACAAATCTGAGGGGTGAATATAACCAGGACTATTGGAGTCGAGATCCACACCTCAGATGCAATGAAAACCACAAATTTTACGAACTAACAGAAAGACGACTGTATACATCGATACAAACAGAAAATGAAAAGAACGATATGAACCAAAGGATTTCAGAGATAATCAAGAATGATAAAATCAGAAGAGAATACCAGATAGGGTCACCGTATGAAACAATCGCCGGCGAGAACCGCACCTCGTCGCTTTGATACCATCTTGACAACTTTAAACTCAACTTTTATTAAAAACTCTGAAATCTGAATCAAACTTACAATTAAAACTCACTACAAGATCACTCTACACACTAACTTCAACAGATTTGAAGTTAATCTAAATTCTTAGAAACTAACCCTAAAATAACGAGAGATACTTTTCTTAGCGAGAAAGAATGAAAAATGAAAATTGCATATGTAACCCTAAAACGCCTTCAATATATAAAGAAATATATTGCAGTTCAGTCCTTGAATATATTGCAGTTCAGTCCTTGCGGAAAAGTCCTTTAGTTATCCTTATTTGCTCAGCTACCCTCAGCAGATTATCACTTATCAGCTCCAGCCCATACTTTCAGTAACAGACACATTTAGCCCTCGCAGAATTCAAACAATAAAAATAAGTTAACTGTTTTATAATGTCAAGATTGATAAGGATTTATTATTATGTTTTAACACATACACGCGGTTCCAAAACCGCGTATAAAGCCCAAAACAACCATTTATAAAAGTCATATTTGTAGTAGTGTACCCTGGAATCCAAAGTAAGCTCACCTACAGCCATGTTGAGGCAGTCGTTGAAAAGTCTCTTAACCAAGTCCACCTATTATAAACCCTAGAATGCGGAGACAACTCCGGCTAACACTCGATAATCTTAGACTGTTAGCTATAATAATAAGAGGTCGATCAAATAAGGGGACATCTACATCCTAGCTAAATTTGAGCGATACACCACAAGTAGAAGCATCCACCTTTATGTTTACTTTATTTACCTATAATCCATCTAAGAAATTATTATTTTTGAAAGGCAATTGCATTTCGGGGGTATCCTGGACTTAGTCCAGACTAATCCCCCTTCGACCCGGCCACGATTCGACCCACGATCCGGCCCATAACAGCAGGCCCACGAACAGCCCCTTGATTCGGGGATACCTCCGCGTGATCACCATGGGGTTCGAACCCGGGTAGTAAGGGCTTCCACCACTTACCCCCCACCCCCCCAGGATGTTACCGAACCACTGGGCTACAACGTCTTTGGTCCATCTAAGAAATTATGTACATGGCATTTACGCCATTCTATTTAGACGACTGATGAAATGTTGACCCTGCGTTACCCGTGGTTTTTTCCCGTTTATGGTGGGTTTCATGTCATAAAAAGCGCATAAATGTCTATACAGTACATCTAGAATATATATATATATATATATATATATAGGTCAATTCAAATAAGAACCATAAAAAAGTTGAGAACCAATCACAACGACTAATCGAATTTATTCTAGGTCTATTAAAAGCAATGGTAGCTTTGTGATTTTTTTTAATATGAAGCTAACTATTGGATAAGGAGCAAATTAGAGGGCATTAATTGGATTTAACATCCGGTCACCAATGAACAAATTAAATTGGCGGTAGTGTGAAACTCGCAAATCGTATTGTTTCCAAAACTACATAAATCTTGAAGATATTGTTGAATCTTTGATACATCAAGGATCGGTTTCAACAAATGGCGTCTTTGAAAGCAAACAAAGGAAAAGAACCAAGGTGATTATATACTATGTTCAATTTTGTATAAGTAAATTACAAATCTTGTCCTATGGTTATATAAAATTTTCACTTCTTTTTAAGAAATAATAGTATAATTTATATATATTTTTATATTGTATGATAATAACATATCTATTTTATATACACCTAGTATGTGACGATAACATTCCCCAAACAAAGAATGTCATATTCTTCCTCTTATCTCCGATGAAGCACATGTCCGGCCACCACCTTGGAACGGTGGAACCTCCCCCGCCAACCAACCCCATCCTCACGCGTGTAACCCAACTGAAACCTCTCCCTCACACCTATATCCCATCCAAAACACCCTTATGAAACCCATGCTCGACTTTGATTAATTAAAAATGAAAAAATGTTAAATGACCAAAACACCCTTAAGATAACTTCTAACGATGTTTGTCCCGCATGTCACTAGATCGATCGGTATCTTTAAAAATGGTAAACGGAGTTCAAGTTAACAAAGTTAGGGCAAGAGACCCAACCCATAACCATCGATGAATTTCATAGCTTCACATAATGAATATCACTTTTGATTAGATCTATTAATCACCAATTGTTCTTCATAATATGAAACATAACACAATGTTGGTTCATAGAGTGAAAGTGATGATTCATATGTACAACTTCAAATATATGCATTCACATCACAAAGATAGTAGTGGTTCAAATGATGAATCACAAAACAATTTACAAACATCAGAAATCATGCATTATTTCCAATAGTGACATGACCTTGTTTTATCACCAAATAGGCATTATTTTGTGATGTAGGCAATGGGAGATGGATCCAAATGATGGTTATGAATTTCCTTAAGGATCCAAATGATGGTTATGGATTTCCTTATGAAAAAAAGTTCATAGTGATTTTGATTAGAGCAAAAATGCTTACAATATATGGAGTTGAGGATTGTAGGCATTTTTCATAAATTATTTGTTTAACTCGTTGATGATGTATGCGATTATGGATTAGTTTTGCTCGAAGTACTTGTGGGGCCTATAGTAAGCACCAAAGGCGAGGGGTTTTTGCTCAACGAACTGTATGATAGGTATAACCACTACTGATCATTTGAAAGAACATGCTTTTAGTCTAATCTGCTAATGTTTCTTAAATTTAACATAAATCGTTTGGAAGTCATGATGGGAGGTAAAGCATTTTGTATCCGCTAGTGATAACCACATTGTTACACCATCAAATTTGGAAAGAACAACTAAATAAAAATCCGATAAAATAACCAAATAAAAGATAAAATTCTTTCTACAAATCCATCATTGGAAATACCTCAACTTTAAAACATATATTTAACCTCAACATTCATTAACTTAAGTCATACACTAGGACTACATGAGGTCGGGTGTTACTCAAACCAAACACCAAGTTGCTATTCCCAATATGCGTAAGACTTCACCAAGCTATTCACTTCTTGAGCACACATCTACCTCTCAACTCTTCACAGTGTCACTAGTACTATTTCCCAATCGAAACCTGTTGCACATGCCGACAAATAAAAAGGTTAGACTAACGCCTAGTGAGTTCAAGAATTTACATCATGATTAAAATAATTTGTTAAACGAAATAGTGCTACTTAAATCATGATTTCCAAAAGGGTTTATGATAAAAATGTAAACAACTCATTTTCGAACGCACACAAATTCTACGACGAAGGTTCCAAAATGTATATAGCGTTTTCCAAATTGAATTCCGATCCCAACTCACTCAAAACGTGAATAAACCTTTTAATTCTTAATTATATAACGTGAATGAATCACTATTATTCAAATCATTCAAACATGGGTGAGGCATAATTCCCGACCCATGTACCATGATAACAATCCAAATAAATATAAAACGTTACTGAAAACACGGATAAAAGATACTCACGGGAGCATAAAATGGAGTGAACTCCAAATACCAAAACGTGGAAATGTCATGCTTCATTCAAATCTTAATATACGTGGAATCCAATATTAAAGTTATCATTTGTAGTCAAATGCACAAGGCCAACAATAATAAAGTAAGGACATTAATATCCAAAATAGTGTTGGCCGACAACGGGGAGACCCGTATCCATTGAGAGTGGAGGAACACAAAACTATGTCACTCATACAACGTTAATCGTATGACACTTCACGACATGAAAGCCTAAGTGTCCCTACGACTCCTTTCAAGTTACACCTAAAGAGACAACCGACCTTAACGAATATTACCATGAATACCACCAAAGGCCTGACACATTCGGAGGTCCCAAACGCCCATCAATCTTGATAGCACAACCGGACTCAGCCTCATAGTGTTCCCTTGCAAGGTAAAGGTCATAAAACATAGGTCACGGGTCAAATCCCGCAACACCCAGTTGACCATAAAATAAAGACTGACTTACGTGCCTATGGATCCAATACAACACAGTCTAAGATTATATGACTACACAAGAATGACTAATGCACTCGAGCATGTAATTATTAATAATATGCAATAAGTTGCAATAAATGCAAATCATAAATGAGACTCTACATTGAGCCATCAAAATCGGACAAGATGTCCCCAAGACTCTTTTAAAGTCAAATCCGAGCTAAAATACTCGAAACCCAATAGAACAACAAATAACAGTCCTTATATAATAAAATGCATTTAAACGACACTTATGTACATGTATACCTCAAAGACATGATTAGCCCAAAACTTGTCATGGATCGAGATATATGATTTTCTAAATGAACTCATGCCCTTATAATTCCAACAGGTCTCATAACACGAAAATGTGCATTTTCCAAATATTTTATAAAATCAATTACACCAAAAATGCATGAACCCTTCAATAGACTTCATTTGAACAATAAATCATTTAAGGACATATTTATGGTTTTTACTAATATCCAAAAATTCCAAATATGGGTGTTCTACAAGGTTTATAAAAGTTAAACACTTCAAATGATCAAAACCCACCAAATAACTCAACAATTGATAATTTTATTTAAAACACACAAATACTTGAGAAATAGCATTTTTGGCATGTACAACGTTTTCACAAATCAACTTGAACTTTCCTTACTAGATTTAGGCTAAATCTAGGTTTTCCCCAACTTGAGCTCCTTTGAATAAATTTGAATCCTCAAGCCAAATCTTCCAAAAACCTAGATCCACAAGTTTCAATCATAAATATTCATAGCCAACCATTAAGAATCGTTCCCCAAACATTGTACATCAATATCTCAACTTATATCAAAACCCCAATTTCCATAACTTGAATCCACCGACCCAAAACACCTCTAGGGTTACCAAAATGAACCACAACCTCCAAGTCTTCAAAATGGAGAAAAGAGCTGGATGAAACCCTAGAAATTGAGAAATCTCCATGAATGAGGGTGAGATGAACTCCAACCCTTGCATCCAAATGTAACACCCCAAAATTCTGGGCTAATTTGAACCTCAAATTTCCACAAGCTATGATAATATAAACTTCAAACTTACATAAATAGCAAGTGAATTAATCATCAAGAGTACATTTACAGATACAGGATCCTACAAATAACTTATTAATCTAATTATGTCACTATAATCAGATTAACTAAGTTATCTAAGCAATCCCTCAAAATCTCCTTCTGTTAATTGACTTCCTTGATATTCCAAAACGCTCGTCCCACAACCCTTATTTTCCCGAGCCGGTACCTGGTAAGAAAACATCATTTAAAACGATTAGGCCAACGCCTAGTGAGAACATTCGTTTCCATAATAATATTTGCAAAATCAATGTAAACAAATTATATCAAACCTGATTACCCTTTTTCTTACCATACGTGTAACTCTATTCCGTTAACACGATTTTCATCCAATCCCATGAATATGACTGACACACATTCCCTCATCATATCATGTCTTAGTGCCACACTACGAATCTTCACTGATTCTAGATTAATACTCTTATTCCAGAAATCGCAATATACACATGCCCATTTCCATTCATATCATATTCCAGAGCCACACTACGAATCTTTCTCAGATTCTAGATTAATGCTCTTATACAATAAATCGCAATTACACATGCCCATTTATCGGAAAGGAAGTAGAGATTACAAGCACTTATGTCAATCCCATTTTCTTCCTTAGAAATTGGGAATAACGATTATTACCACACGCCTATTCCACAATTTCCACACACACACTGGAATAACGATTATTACCACATGCCTATTCCAGGGTTTCTCACACACATCAGAATAATGACTAACTTCATCTATTCCACGTGCACATAACCATTAGTTACTACACACATCAGAATAATGACTAACTTCATCTATTCCACGTGCACATAACCATTAGTACTACACACATCAGAATAATGACTAACTTCATCTATTCCACGTGCACATAACCATTAGTACTACACGCATCACTGGAATAACGATTATTACCACACGCCTATTCCATGTGATTACCAAACACTAGTGCCTATGGACCCCTTACACTTTACTAACGTATATGCATAACAACATATTACAGCTCATATCATATTCTCAAATCTAAGAATACTAGATAACCTATCGTATCTTCATCCTCAAATGCCCCCCCTTCGGCGACTACCCGGTTAGCGGATGGGGTCAAGGGGCAGCGCCCCTAGAAATTTTTTAAAAACTTAACCAGACAAAACATCTAGAATCTGCTTCCAAACATCAAAACTTAACATTCTCAATTTCACAAAAGTGTCCGGACAACAGGGGTTTTCCGGATACTTCTAAACTATCCGGATAAATGGACTTTCCGGATAACAATACCTTACCGGATACTATTCAAACTCGGACGTCATCCGGACACTAAAGCCATCCGGATATCATCCGGTAACTAAATCTATCCGAATACTTATAATAAACTTAATACTTACCGGATACTTATCGCGTCCGGAGACCTTCATCACCACGGTTTCCGGATACATGGTTTTATCCGGAAACCTTCGACCTGCAGCCCAAAAATCGATCCAAATTCGTTTCTGTTCTATTAAGCTCATTCTAAACCATCCCATACAGTTCATAACCAATTTATACAACTATTTCAAGGTTTAATTTAATATGAAAACACTGATTTAAGCAAGGAACAAATGAACTCACCTTTGTTATCAAAACTTGCTTCTCTGCACAAATCCAACCCCAATCTGCTGTTTATTATTCTGAAATCCTAATCAATAATCAGATTCGGTTACAATCATAAATCCACAACAGAATTTATCAAAACCAAACTCAGCTCCTTACCAATTGAAGACTAAAGCCCTTGTTTTCCTTCTTTCTCCCTTTTCTCTCTTTTCCCTTTCTATTTCTTTCTCTCTTTGATTCTCCAGACCGACCCAACACAAATGAAATGAGAGAATATCTCATTTCAGCTGCTTTATCCATACACACTTTCCAAAATTGACCAACCACACCTCCAAGTTTCATTATTTCCATAATTGACACCAAACCTTAATCCCTTGTATTTTAACCTTATTGAATTATAAAATTACAACATAATTCAAGGTTTAATCCAAAATACAAAAAAGATCCCAATTCTCATTAAAATAATATTATTGAAAGTTTAGGATGTTACACCAAATCCTTACTAAAAGTTGAGTGTTCCCTTTAAAACTCAAGGATTTACACTTCTTGAAGCTCAAGAACGAGGTAGAGGGAGGGGGTTTCGGCTTGGGAGAGTTTTAGAGAGAGGGGGAGAAGATAAATGGCAAAAAGGGCTGAAAATCGAGGTTTTAATGTCTCAGACCTCGTCGGCGACATTGCCCCGCGAGAGTGACACGTTGTCACAATCGCGGGCATAGTCGCTCGCCTCTCTTTACTTGCGGTACATCTCCCACGAGAGTGACACCCTGTCACAATCGCCGGCATACTCGCACGACCTGTACCGGCCTGATTCCAGGCTTTCTTTCTTCCGAGCTGAGACGTACGCGATGCCACCCTGATTCCAAACAAAAGTTTTCCGTTAAGGTTTACAAATAGGGGCTGGTAAGGAAGGGACGAAATAAGGGTTTACCGAAAATACGGGTGTTACACACATGCCCTCAGAAGTCTATCGATAGTGATACTGGTCACAAACAAATGCATATCCCCAAAACAAACAAGTCTTCAATCGTTCAAGGATGTGGCCTGGAACTTGTAGTATGCAGCTCAAGTATAGACAACGCTTGATCTCGACCAGATTGTGCATCATCGTGTTGATCGGTTAAATATTGGTAGTTAGTTCATAACACAAAAATAATGTTCATTTATAGTTTAAGCTAATGGAGGAACCCAAATTTATATTCAACATGCGGGTTCAATTTGTATCTTACTTAATTGACCTATTTTGTTTTACTTATTGAGTATATTTAAATCTATGTTAGAAGTTGTCCCATACCTCATTTGTTAAGCAACTTTAAATGTAATCAATTATTAAATTATATCAATGATATTTCGTGATTGCTCATCGTTTAAGCCTGTTTCGACAACATCGAACAAATCATGATCATTAAATTCGCCATCACATAAATTACCTATATCCACGTGTGCATGTTACAAATTACCTATATGCACAAGTGCATACCGTCCAGATGAAGGACTACCAGAGTGTTCCTTAGTTTTCCGTTTATTTGAGGTTTTCCCCTGAACCTGACCATATATATATATATATATATATATAGAATTGCAATCACATATGATATTGAGACTTTTGTCTTCTCACAAAATATTTAACTTCTTCCATGATCCTTTATAAATATATATATATATTGCCATTTAAGTTTGTATAGACATTTATGTATTTCTTTCTTAATTGACCATATATAATTGGGTTGTCACTAGTATTGACTTATAGAAGTTAATTAGAAAATATAAAAAACCATTTAAATTCCATACAAAGTATAACTTGAAAAAGTTAATTAGCATGTTTCACAAAATTCACAATTTAATTATATAATTTACTAAATTACAAATACAAATAATTGTTAGAACAACAACAGTAAAAGACCAATAAAGGTATATATATATAGTTATATACCGCCACAAACAAGAATCATGATATATCAATAATCTTGAAATGACTAGCCAATTCGATAACGTTTTCATCTTGTTCCAATTATATGGGTTGGACGGTTACAAGTTAACAGATAATGGTCATGTCAATTAAAAGTAGATATGACAAATATCAATCTATATATAATTATCCATATATTAATAACGGGTTGAGTTCTGGTGAGAAGTGTTAAATTTGGTTAGAAGTGGTTATCAACCATTAGGATGAGATACATCGAGATACGATGCACCGGATTAATTCTCTTTTAAGCCGCAATTCATAGAAGGGTATTTGATTAAAAGTGATCAACGGTTTAAAAGTACTTTTTACACTTCTCACATGATCTCATGCCTATTAATAATAGCCTTAGTATATCATGTGTATATATATATATATATATGTGTGTTTGATTGATATATAGGGAATTCAAGGGTTCAAACGATAACACTTTTATTTTACAAAAATCCGATAACACTTGTTTGCTATATAATCCATCGCATATGATAATGATGACCTCTGACATGACCCTAGGTCGCACGTCAAGTTGGTCGGACACCACCAAACCCACTTACATGTATTATTATATGTGATTGACTATAGTAAAATGGTGTTCTCACATCTTCATAAATGAAAATGTTCTTGTTTGAACTTTCACAAACATATATACATACATATATATAGAGGTGGTTTTATTTGCAAACTTTGCAACCCACCTAGTAACCATAGATTACATTAATCAAGGGTCTACATGCATTTGGGTTATTTTTGGTCATGATTAATTTATTGTAATTTAATATTCTAATTAAAAATAGATGGAAGAACATATTAGCACATTTCACTCGCACTTTCAAAAGCTGGTGAAACCCCGATTAATCAATCAGGTAACGTGATCCTCATCCTAATGTGCATCCATTTCTCATCCAACTGTGTATATATATATATATATGTGTGTGTGTGTGTGTGTGTGTATGTAGGGTTGGGTTCTGGTGAGAAGTTGAGTTAACGTGAGAAGGATGAGAAATGGTTATCAACCGTTGGATGCACATTAGGATAAGATGCACCGAGATGGACTTGATCAATTCTCATATCAAAGGTGATTCATGAGTGGACTTGAGATTAAAAGTGATCAAGGGTTTAGATTCACTTCTCACGTTAACTAAACTTTGCATTTAGGGTTGGGTTCCGATGAGAATGAAAGTTATGGTGAGAATGGTAAGAAGGAATCTCCACCATTGAATGCACATTAGGATGAGATGCACCGAATTAGTTCATGCATCAAACACAATTCACGGGTTGAATTTGAGATTAAAAATATCAAAATTCTAGATTATTTTGTACCTTCTTTTCACACAATCTTTTATATATATTATATATATATATATGTCAGGATCGAATCTTAACAAGATTAACAATACTTAGAATTCAGAATTAAAGAATCTGCGGAATAGAACTTTAATTCACACAATCAAAGAGCAATATATCAGAAAACACACAGCTGTTTGTTTTCACTAATTTGACTCACAAGCTTACAATCAAACCTCAATCTTGATGAACAGGCTCAATCAAGACGACTTCTACTTCTCTAGAAATAGGGTTCTAAACCTTGAGGTTAATTCTCTCTCTAAACAAAATCGAATTCTGTATCCCACGTATACGTATTCTGTATTAGCTATCTATGAACAACTATTTATACACAATAGGTACAAGATAACTATCAAAAATAAATTGATCTTCTGAATCTTCTTTAAGCATATCTTCATTCGTTCCACTTTTATCTCCAAAATCTTCTCATTCCAAACTTATCACATCAGCAGTATTAATCTTCATTCAGCATGAGCAGTACTAATATTCTCCAGCAGCATTAATTTATTCTAGCAGTACTAACTCATTCCAGCAGCATTAACTTGTTCCAGCAGCATTAACTTGTTTAGCAGTACTAACTCATTCCAGCAGTATTAACTTGTTCCAGCAGCATTAACTTGATTAGCAGTACTAACTTGACTAGCAGTACTAACCTTGTTCCAGCAGTATTAACTTGTTCCAGCAGCATTAACTTGATTAGCAGTATTAACAGAGTTCCAGCAGCATTAATGTATCAGCAGTACTAACAATGATCTAGCAGTATTAACTTTGTCTTGCAGTAGTAACTATTGCATAAGCAGTACTAACTTTGTCTGGCAGCACTAATGTTGTTCTGGCAGTAGTAATGTCCACTTGCAGTAGTAATTATGCCCTGGCAGTACTAACTTTGTTCTGGCAGTATTATCCATACTTAGCAAATATCTTCAGTTCCCAACAATCTCCCCCTAACTTGACTTTTCAGGAAGAGAAGTCAAGTTCTTCAGATGATGCTTCCAAAACTTAATCATGAACGCATAAATCAGGATTCACTCCCAGACTTTGATTGATAATCCTTCTTACCAGGTATCTTGCCATCTCAGAGTCTTTGTCACTCACCAACTTAGTTTTTAGCATTCCATCCAACCTTTTCATGCTGTGCTTGTATATTTTATCCACCAAGTAATACTCATGGTATGCCTTGTCAAGAGTTATGACATACACACCACAGTTTTCAATAAGCATCCATTTGGTAACAACTTGAAATTGCCTTTCTGTCAAATACTTAACTGCTTCTGTATTGAACATTAGACACAAGAATTCAAGTACCATTTTGGTGATGGACATTCCATTTTCAGTCAGCATATTTCCATAAAGCTTCATTCCTACCTTGAACATTTCTTCCAAGTCTGATCTAGAGCACATCCTTAAAAGTTTTCCCCATGTAGAACTGACCTCAAACTTCCCATCTGCTCTTTTTACTCTAATGTACTCCTTTCTCTGATCTTTCAAAGTATCCCAGAAGATGATTTCAGGAGCCATAGAAGCTAATGGTTTAGCTTTGATTGGATTGGTATCAACCACTGTAATATACAAATCACATTGAGCATTTGGCAGTGATTGTACATTGCTTGGTTGACCTGAGGGAGTTGCCACTTCTTCTTCAGCAACTTTTGGATCAGATTTCTCTTTCACTGCTTCCTCCTGGGCTTCTTCTATAGTTGGTTCCACCCTTGGCTTCTTTACATCTTTCTTCTTTGAAGCTATGTACTTTGTTCTTGGCCTTTTGGTTGACATCATCTTTGTTCTTTTGAAAGTTTTAACAGCTTCAGGAATGATTTCAGCTGTTTCCTTTGTTTCTGCTGCCTTATGATTTTCAGCAGCAGTAACCATTTCTACTGCTATAGCTGTTACTGCTTCTTTTATAACCTTTAATGCTGCTGCTTCAACACTATCCTTCACAATCCAAAATATCTCTGCATCAATCTCGGATTTAGTTGCAGGTACTGCTTCCTTCTCACTTTCAGATACTGCTGCCTCCACAAGATTCTTCAAAATTTCAGTTACTGCTGCTTCAGTCTCTGACACTGCAGCATTATCTGTTTCTACTGCTTGGTCAGTTTCTACTTCTTTCTCAATCTCAGCAGCATTGACTGTTTCTACTGTTGGTTCTGTTTCTGCTTCCTTTGTAATATCAGCAGCCTGCTCAGACTCCCCCTCAACCTTATACTCATACTCCCCCTCAATCTTTGCATCCTCCATGTGTAGATCAGAGTCTAACTCCCCCTTTTTGGAAGCATCAGAGGTTGATCCTCTCCTTCTCAGAACATACTGAGCTTTCTTTCTTCTTTGCAGCAGCTTGGTGATCATCTTCTTATTTTTCTCTATCTTGGTGTGTTGATAAAGAATCACCTTTTTAAGCTCATCAATCTCCTTCTGCTGATTTATAACATCAATGTTGATGTTGGCAATGGTTTCCATCAATTCCTCATAAGTATATCTATCATCACCCTGTTTAGGAGTGTTTACCTCCGTTAAAGGATCACTGGAAATTTTAGTAGGTGTCTTTTGCCTAGCAAAAGCACTGCCTACTCCCATGGTTTCTTGGCGCCTGGGTCCTCTGAATGTTTTCACATTCTGAGTTGCCGTGGGGAAGGTCTTATTGATGTTACCACTGTCCTTCTCTTTGCTAGCAGAAGTAGTGGCAGCCTTGCAGCCCACATGCTCATCCTTCTCCTTAGAGAGCACCTTCTTGGGGTTGGGAGACACCCCTGTGGTTTCCCTTTCGATATTCTCCATTGGAGAATGCTCCAACAGAGGGCTTAAAGGCTTCGGGCTCTTAGGAGATACATCAAGGGAAGGAACCTTGTGTACCTTTCTTCTTTCAAACTTTTTGGTTATTTTGGGAGTGGGTCGTACAAGAATGGACTGTGGGATTTCTTTGGTGATGGAAGGTTGGGATTGGTCATCAGTGGGTGGGTCTAATGGGGGCCTTGACCCTGATGCCATACCTTCAGTGGTGTGGGACACAACCATCATTGTAGAGAACAATGGTGTGTCAACTCCTTCCGAGTCCCTGGAAGTTCTTCTCATATTTGAGAAGACCTTTCCTTTAGGGGGTTTAGGTACATATACCTCAGTAAACTGAGGCAAATCTGTCAATTCCTGAGTAATCACTGCTTGGACAAACCTTTGGTACATATAAAACCTCTTTTTGGATTCCAGGTTTGATACAAGATCATTAAAAATCATTTGTGAAAAATTAAACTTCCTGGCAGTGGCCAAGCAGACCAGGGCATAGGCAATGGTACTGCTAAACTCACTCCATCCAGTAGTTTTCTTTGACATGCAATGCATTAAGGTATGAACAAAGAATCGCCATTGTGTACGAAATTTAGACTTGTAAAACTTAAAAACTCCAATGGGACCGTCATACCCCATTCTTGTTAAAGTTGAGTATAGTTCTTCATTAGGAATAGAAGTTATACCTGAGGCATCATCTAATCGAAGAGTGATGCGAATAAGCTCCTCTGTAACATTTAAGGGTTTGTTGCACACCCTTGTTTTGAGGATTTTCTGCCCATCTTCAGACACCACGGTGGCATTTGCCCAGAACTGCGTCTGATGCTCGATGTAGATTGTCGGGGTCACCGTTAGGGCATAGGAGATATGCGTGCCCTTGAGGAAATCCACAATGTCGTGAAAACCTGCGGATTGTTTTGGCTTCTGAAGCATGGCAATCTCGTTGTGGTCGTCGATAAACTCCATTATGCCTGAGGATTCTTGACAGAAAACAAAGATTCTTGGGAGAGAATAGTTAGAAAGAGAGAGAGATGGATAGAATTCAAAGAGACGTTATGAACTTTGGTGGGCTGAAAGAGGTATTTATAGCAGTATTAGCCCTAACTTTTCTTTTAAAGCAGTATTAACGACACAAGCAGTATTAACGACTGAGCAGTATTAACTGCAAGGCAGTATTAACTACACAGCAGTATTAATTACTTAAGCAGTATTAACTACTTAAGCAGTATTAACAACGGAGCAGTATTAACTACTTAAGCAGTATTAACGACTGAGCAGTATTAACTACACAGCAGTATTAACTACACAAGCAGTATTAACTGCTAAGCAGTATTAACTACTCATTGGCAGTATTAACTGTGCACTAGCAGTAGTAACTATACTTGCACTTTGCAGCACTTGTCCATCTTACCTTTTGACATATCACCTTTACCACTTATCTTACCTCCTTCAGAATTATTCCAAAAAGCAACACGTCCTCCATCAATTCTTTTGAAATTCTTGAGGCAGGCAATGTTACCTGTCATGTGCCTGGAGCAACCACTATCAACATGTCAGATGCTCTTCTCCTTGAGCTGTTGGTTGCCCTGCACATAAGATAAATCAATTAGTTTTTATTGGGAACCCAAGCCGAAGTGGTCTTGGGTCTCCCTTGCTCATCAAAGTACTTGCACTGGGTTTTGATGAGATTTTCAAACTTAGGTACTACAGTACTGGAGAACTTTGTCAATATGATTGGTCTAGCAGCACTAAAACTAGAAGCAGTATTAACCATAGAAGAAGTACTAACAGAGTTAGCAGCACTATCCTTGTCAGCAGTACTATCTGAGGTAGCAGTACTAACATTAGTGCTTTTGGGAACCCACATATTGACACATTCCTTTTCAGTCTGTTTTCTTATGTGGCTTTTGGATTTAGTTTGTTTCTTAGCCACATTATTCCTTGCAGGCTTCCTATAACCAGAAGATTTTTGAAAACTTCTTTGAAAACTTTTCTTTTGGTTAATAGGATTGAAATAACAGTATTTGGCAAGATGATTCAATTTGCCACAGATAAAACAAGGTTTTGGTCTGTTAATCCTTTGCAGATCAACTCCTTGCTTTTGTGCCCACTGGTTATTCCAATTTCTTTGATTTCCCCTCCTTTTATCATGTTTTTGGGGCTTATTCTCTTTAGATTTCTTGCAAGAACAATGTTCACAAGTTTTAGAGTTCACAACAGTGGTCTGTGTATAATGAACTCCCTTTCCCTTTTCAGTCCTTTTCATCTCATTGTTCTTAACACATGGACTTCCACCATCCTCATTGGTCTTTATGTAATTCTCTAAGGGAATCTCACCACTTACATTCTTGTCCCTTTTCTTAGACTCTTCTTTTTCAGTTTTATCCTCCACAACAACTTCATCTAATGGATCTATTTTAGTTGCTCCTTCAGATAAGTCCTTACTATCCATAGTTTCTAACAGATCTGACCTAGGAGGGATGTATGTGTTGTTGTAGGGTGGAGGTGTGGCATTGTACCCTAGGCCTGTTTTCATCTTACTGTGAACTTGAGCATTTATAATAGTGTCCATAACTTTAGAAGCTTTTGAAAACTTTTCAACATCAAGTTTTACTTTCTCAAGTTCTCCTTTTAGTTTCTCACACTCTTCCCTGGACTCTTTCAGTTGGAACTCTAGACCACCCTTTTCCCACTTCCAGTAGTTTGTATCATATGAGTGTTGAAGTTCATTGGCTTGAAAAGCCTTAATTTGTTCTTCAAACCTCTCAACAATCAATACATAGTCTCTTCTATCCTTTTCTAATCTCTTAAGGTCATCACACATTCCCTGATTGTGATCTCTATACCTTTTAACAGTGTCTATACAAGCTTGAGAACATAGATTAGATTTTACCTCAGTGGGAAGATCTGAAACTTCAGCCATAAGTGCTTGATTTTGGATGGCCTCTTCTGCTTGATCACTCCAATCAAAAGTATTGTTTGATTCAATAGAATTGTCCATAATGATTGTAGAATTCTAAGAAACACAGGCTCTGATACCACTTGTCAGGATCGAATCTTAACAAGATTAACAATACTTAGAATTCAGAATTAAAGAATCTGCGGAATAGAACTTTAATTCACACAATCAAAGAGCAATATATCAGAAAACACACAGCTGTTTGTTTTCACTAATTTGACTCACAAGCTTACAATCAAACCTCAATCTTGATGAACAGGCTCAATCAAGACGACTTCTACTTCTCTAGAAATAGGGTTCTAAACCTTGAGGTTAATTCTTTCTCTAAACGAAATCGAATTATGTATCCCACGTATACGTATTCTGTATTAGCTATCTATGAACAACTATTTATACACAATAGGTACAAGATAACTATCAAAAATAAATTGATCTTCTGAATCTTCTTTAAGCATATCTTCATTCGTTCCACTTTTATCTCCAAAATCTTCTCATTCCAAACTTATCACATCAGCAGTATTAATCTTCATTCAGCATGAGCAGTACTAATATTCTCCAGCAGCATTAATTTATTCTAGCAGTACTAACTCGTTCCAGCAGCATTAACTTGTTCCAGCAGCATTAACTTGTTTAGCAGTACTAACTCATTCCAGCAGTATTAACTTGTTCCAGCAGCATTAACTTGATTAGCAGTACTAACTTGACTAGCAGTACTAACCTTGTTCCAGCAGTATTAACTTGTTCCAGCAGCATTAACTTGATTAGCAGTATTAACAGAGTTCCAGCAGCATTAACTTGATTAGCAGTACTAACCTTGTTCCAGCAGTATTAACTTGTTCCAGCAGCATTAACTTGATTAGCAGTACTAACTTGACTAGCAGTACTAACCTTGTTCCAGCAGTATTAACTTGTTCCAGCAGCATTAACTTGATTAGCAGTATTATCAGAGTTCCAGCAGCATTAATGTATCAGCAGTACTAACAATGATCTAGCAGTATTAACTTTGTCTTGCAGTAGTAACTATTGCATAAGCAGTACTAACTTTGTCTGGCAGCACTAATGTTGTTCTGGCAGTAGTAATGTCCACTTGCAGTAGTAATTATGCCCTGGCAGTACTAACTTTGTTCTGGCAGTATTATCCATACTTAGCAAATATCTTCAGTTCCCAACAATATATATGTGTGTGTGTTTTGTATAATTTCATTTTGGATTATATGATAAGACTAGTGCCTAATTAATATTTTTGGAAGTGAAGGTGAGACATAAGGGCCTCACCTCCAAATGGCCACATGGAAATGCATTAAATTATTGGACCAATATGTAAGTTGGTTTGTGGGATGGGGGTATTCTTTGCCTTCCTCCACATTCCATATTCTCCTTAATACTTGCAAACACTACAAGTGGGGTAGGACTAGGAGTAGGGGTGAAAGGAAACATCAAACATTATATTGATTTATTTTAAATAACAAACAAATATTGAGAATAAATTTTATATTCTTAAACTGATTAAAGGATCAGCAAAGGGATTTTTTTTCAATAAACTTTGGAACCTTAATTATTTACTATATATGGGATCCATGTGATACTTATTTAGCGATGATGTTGACGACAAATAATATGGTTGAGGCACTTGATACGTCGTCAACGGATCTGTATTTTGTCGGTCGACAAAAGTATCTTGATAATTGGTCGTTTCTTTAAAAAGTATTATTAAAATAATACATCATTTTCATAAAAACTAAAATACAGCTTCCTAATTAGTCTTGAAAAATCAATAACGATTTCTCAGATAATCATATTTTATTTTATTTTTTCATAGAGAGGAAAGTGTTTGATTGTTAATATTTAAATTATTTTCTATAATAATCAAATATTTGTTTTCTTAAGAGAGAAAAATAAATACGAAATTATTAATTATTTTCCTTTTCTACCAATTACTAATTATTAAAATATGGAAATACCAAGGAATTTCAATTTAGAATAGCCAATTGGACCAAGTGCCATCATAGGCAACCGACCGTATGCCACGTGTACAGCCGTGATTCATGTGGACAAGAAAAAGGTTTTTACGCTTTTCAATTTACGTGCATGAAGTGGACCTTGTGATGCGTTAACTTTTTAACATATATGTGCTGACGTGGAAATACTCCAAATCTCAAGTGCCAGCTGGACGTCTATGATTTCAACATTTCGCACCCGTCCACTTGGCTAATTAATTGGCTTCCAATATGCATACCCGACACAATAAAGAAACGAGAAATGCCACCACATTTTTAACAAAAATATGAGTAATTTGATAAATTTATATCTTTAAACTGATTTTTAAAGCGTGGGAGTCTGGATCAGCTTCGGTTAACTCCATCAGCTTTGGAGAACAACCAAGAAGATCCTCAGTGGTTTTGCAGAACTCGAACTGGTGACATCTAAAAAGATTCTCAAAAGCTCAAATCTTATTGCCAATTAAGCTAACCCCACAAAGTTATATCTTTAAAATGTCGTAATTAATATCACAGGGTTGTAAGTTATGGAAATTAATAAAGTGGTTGTTAAAAAAATACCATGTAAAAGTGTTTTAATTGTGTTTATGTAGTAAAATAATAATAAGCTATTTGTTTTTTAGTGAAAAGTTTGGATAAAAATGTTAAATATCGTGATAAAGATAAGTAAATGTTCATATGATGTATCTATAACTGACGTTACAAATTATTTATATGGGTTCTATATGCATTTTTAAATGGATTTATTCAATGATTCATATGCGGACACCTTCTTAACATTCTCGTCTGATCTTACTACAATATTTAGCTTTTTTTATTTGAACGACCTTTTGTTTGATATTATTTTCACCAACTTAGGTGCTGTTCGGTTCGTTTTCTGTTAAGACCTGAATAGATATGGCTGTCTGAGTGGATATGGTTGTCTGAGTGTTAACAGATATGTTGGCGTTCGATTGTTGTGCTGAATAAACAGTCAGAATGTCAGAAATAACCATTTTACCCCCAATCTTTATTTTTGCTTATATAAAAAACTGTTTGATAAAAATATTGAATAAATGACCTATAATTATTTAAAAAAAATACCAATTTGAAGATTATAATTTATAATCTATAAAATCTTATGGTAACAATCACAAATTCCGTTCTGCATATGGAAAAAAACATATGAACTTGAACAATGACATATCATTTTCTGCATATAAAGATTATAATTTATAATCCATAAAATCGGTAACATAATCAGAGCAAATAACAAAGAAATTGGAGCAAAGAACAACAAAATCAAAGCAAATAACAAAGAAATCGGAGCAATCGAAGCAAACAAATCGGAGCAAACATCAGAGCAAACAAATCGGAGCAAAATCATACCTGAAATCGAGAGAAGAGTCGACGGTGGTGAGGTCTCGATGGTAGGCTGAAAGAGAGAGAGCGTAGTGTTTCTTTTTTCTAGTTAATGGGGTAGTTGGGAGAGGGGTAATGAAGGAAAATGGGGAGCTGAGTGTAGAGGACTCTATTTTATCAGCTGATTCGGTCAGCTTCTTTTTTTCCATTAAGCCGCTACCGAACAGGTAGATATGGTTGTGCGAATCAGCCATATCTCCCAGACAGCCCATTAAGCCGCTACCGAACAGGCCTTAAAGTCTTTTGTGGCTGTATGAGTGACTGGGTGGTTTTTTTTAAGGGGGGGGGGGGGGGGGGGGTGCACTTTGTATTTGACTGAAAGAGATAGCGTCCCTGGTATCATGAATAAACATGTTTTCTTAAAATGTCGATTTGTTTGTCCTGTATGCCACAAAGTAGAACTATCATGTATTTAAAAAAAATTATCAACTTACTTAACACACCATCCATAATAATGGAGCAACCAAACTCAAATATTTTAAACTTTAAAACTCACATCACTAGACTATAAATACTGAGCCTTCGGGCCCAATCTTTTTGGCCCATGGGTCTATCTGGTATTGTTTGAAACTTCGAATTATCGATCTTCAGTTTAAATATCATACTTAATTTATACAATACTAGAAGTTACTCGCACCAGAGCGATATATCTCGATTTTAATGTTCTAATTTATTTTAATGTGTGGTTTTAAGAAAACGGACATGTTTTTTTTATAAATTTGTTTAAAGAATGACGCTTTTTAAGAAGTTCATGATTTTAGAATTTGAATTGGTTAGAGATAAAAATTAATTAATAAGAGTCCACGATTTAAGATATTTAAGTTTTTAAAGATAAGTATTAATCAAGAAATTAGCATTAAAAGCGGTACATAAAGCTTCATTGGTAATTGTTTTTAAGAGATTTTAAGTAATTAGAATTAAATAGCGGTACATGAAGCTTTAAGGGTTGTTTTTAAGAGTTTTTCATAAATGTTTTATAATATTTTTTTTTGAAAGTCAATTGCATTTCGGGGGTATCCTGGACTTCGTCCAGACTAATCCCTCTTCGACCCGGCCACAATTCGGCCCACGACCCGACCCAAACAGCAGGCCCACGATCCACCCCTTGATTCGGGGATACCTCCGCGTGATCACCACGGGGTTCGATCCTTACAAATGTTTTATAATATAGTATAGATATTAATGGAATTGATAGGTTTTAAAAGCAATGATTAGTCGAGGCACGATCCTTACACCAACGACTGGTTTCCACGTGGACAAACGTATATATATGTACACCTCTATGGATTATATTGTGTAACGTCAACAAACACAATTAAGATAATACCATGGTTTTGAGCACTGTTCTAAAAGGCTCGCCGCGACAGCCGCTATGGCGCGCCGTGGCTTAAGGCTTGTGTCCCATGCCATGCTATGCTTGATGCACGCCATAGCTTAATGTGTGATCTTTTATAACGTGATATTTGATTTTTCTTTACGTTTTAATGTCTTATTTGCTAGTTTTTAATATATAACCTAATTTAACTGTTTATTGTCATTGACTCATCGATTAATAGTACAAAACATATATTTTTATATATAATATTATATAAGATATAGAGATTTGCAGCCATAAGCCACGCCTTGATAAACGCCATGACCTCGCCATGGCTCCTAAGGCTTGAGGTTTGGCCTCGCCGTCACGCCACGTCTCGCGCCATTTAAAACCTTGGTTTTGAGATCACGTCTACAACCAACTTGTCTTGTATCCGATTAGATCTCTAATATATTTTTCATCAAAAGTTAATATACACGTATTTTAATTTCAAGAAAAGGTAAAAAGTAAAACCTTCTTGCGTCTGTTTATTTTCTATCAGTTTTTCAATTGTACTAAAAGAGTACTCATGTGTAATACAATGCATGAGTGTAATATGATTCTATTTTGCATCTCTCGATTTTATTTAATGAATTTTGTGTGGTTTCGAGATAGCGAAAGAATCTTCCGATAGCTGTCAGTTTTTGTGTAGTACTAAAAGTTTACTTGTGCAATATAGTGCGATATATCTTGATTTTAATGTTTTATTTTTTTTCTTTGTTTTTGTCGATTTTATAATACGATTTTGTGTGATTTTGAAAAAACGATAATGTTTTTACGTATGAATAAAATTAATTTCAAGACACTACAATTTTTTTTAAAAAGTACATCGATACTATTATCAAGTTAACAATTTAACATTTATATTTTTTTGTACAATTTGTTTAATTCAATCTTTTTAATTATAATAATAATAATTTAAGTTTAATAACGATGTAATATATTTTAGATTTAATAATGTAATTGTTTTCATAAAGATAATAATTAAGTATTTTATTAGAATTCAATAATTATCCTAATTATATTTTTGATTCTTTATATTTAAAATAAGATGTTTTTCTTGTTCTTTTTTTTGTTTTTCTTATTAGACTCATCACTTATGTAACAACCCAAAATAACCAAAACAATAACATAACCAAAAAGCTCATAAGGGTCCCAAATCACATCAAAAGGTTAACAACATTCTCAAAGGTTTAATGGTTCACGTACGAATACAACCGAGATGTCTAAATAAGAAAAAGAGAGTAATGACGGTCTCTACTCCCATTCCCAAAGATCTTTAAGCCTTCTCCTTTCCCTTAGAGGTAGCTCCTAAAACGCCCTTACCTGAAAATTGTTTTATTTTTGAAAAAAATAAAGGGTTAGACCATGAGGTCTAGTGAATTCCCCTTTTAAAGCGCTTTCACACAAGCAGTTTTAAATACAAGATCATTTCACAGAGAATATAAATATGTTTCAAAGACTCGAATCCACACAAGGGTATTGCACAGTGGTCTCCACGCCCATCACCTCATGTGATGTCAACACTCGGGGCCCCCCAGTAGATCCCCACGGCCCCCAGTAGATGTTGTATCCGTGTGCACACAAAACGGATTCGAGGCACACGGTCTAAACAATTCACCAAGGATTCTCAACAATCCAAGGTCCAACTCCCCACTGTGCAACCCGACTCCACGTATAGCAGTAATTCATAAAAGCATGCAACAAAACGTACGTAAGGATATACCTCCATCAAGGGTAATAATCATATTTTCATATTAAGAGTAGCATATGCATATATTCATTTCAAGACCAAATTCAGTCATTTAAAACCTTCACAAATCATTTTCGAATAAAGTAGAGGGTAAAGGGAACTCACCTGAAGTTTGGTTAATGGACACCCTAATCGAAGCTTACCTTTCCACCAACCGAACACCTGAATTGGGGTTAATATAAGTGATGTTAAACTCTCTAATTATGCCCCAAAACATCTCCAATAAACTCCTAAGCTAAACCCCCAAACAATGTCTCGATCCTAGGCCCGAACGAAAAACGAAGCAAAACGAAGGAGCGCGCCAAACAGGGACTTGCGCCCCCTACCTCGCGGCCTCAGGCCGTGGGCCAGGCCGCGCACCCCGCTGTTTGGGGCTCCCAAACTCTGCACTCCGAATCTTCTTCCCAAAACCTCCCAAATCGATTATAAGTGATGAAAAACCCCAAAATCGATGGTTTAAGCTAAACACATTCTAAGGGATCAAATCCCAAACCTAAAACATGTAATTCCCATCAAATTAATCCAATGAGTCATCTCTTTCATCATCCAATTCCAATTTTTGTTCAAACCCAAAACCTCAATTGGAATGGTGCAAGCTCTTCAAGAGAAACTCACAACCTACCAAGGGATTCATTAATCCCACCCTCTCCAATGGTTTCTAGTCCAAAACTTGGAATTAGAAAGAAACATTGAGTTCTACCCACCTTCTCTCTCAAAACAAGCAAGAAAATGGAGGTTAGAAGATAGCCATACCTTGAAGATGAATCTTCTAATTCCTTGATGAAATCCTCCTTCTCCAATCTTTCAAGAGATGCTTCTACACAATTTCCCCACTCCTCAAGTTCCTAGCCGACAAATGAAGAAGGAAGGGTTTTTCAGCTTATTTACATACCTGATTTCACACCCTTGTGCACTTAAGTTTCCAAATTTCTTTCTTTGGCCCCAAAACTTCCATTATTCCAAAATTTGCAAGAAAGAAAATATGAGGTGTTACATCACCTCCCCCTTATTAGAATTTGATAATGCCGTTTTACGACATTATTTTGATCTCGAAATCGGTCAGTTAGTTGTGAGTTTCCAAGTAAAATAGTAGAATTTGATGGTTTTTATGAGTAAGTACAGGTTTTTATGAAAGAGTGTTGAAGGAAGAGTTTTTGGATCAATTGGAGCAAGTTGGCAACTTCCTGAGCGAAAATAGAGAAAGTCAGATTTTAAGACCAAACAGTGCCCTGCGCGTCTCTCTGCGCTGCTCCACACGTGCCACCAGACGCGCAACCCTCTGTTCATTTCGCACTCCAGTCCTCTGCGCGCCTCACGGCGCAGCTCCACACGGCGCAGCTCCACACGCGCCGCCATACGCGTTGGGCCCCTGAGCGTTTTTATTCTATTTATTGGCTAGGGTTGAGGCATGATTCATCAGTGACGGCTTGGGACTCTTTCTGGGTGATTTTGGGAGTTAAGAGGCGATTTTTGAAGGCAAGTAGAAGGCTAGAAACAGCAATTAACGAGAATCACAAGGCGAATCGAATACGTTCATCGTCTACTTAAGCTTTTCAGGGAGTCCATAGATTTCATTTTCTTTTAGAACATTCATGTTTACTTTCGTTTCAATCTTTTCATTTCTGAGTTTTGAAACCCCCAATATGAACTAATCCGTTTAGATGGATGAAACATTTGGGATTGTTCTTAATGCTTTTAATAGTCCGATCAACTATTATTTGATTGTATGAATCTTTTAACGTTTGAGAGAAGTTTTGAGATTTGATTAATCCTTTATGTCTTGGACGATTTTGAGATAGAAATATGATATTTCGTTCTTTGTGGCTTTTAATCTCTGATTGTTCATATTTTTTTTTGGGTTTTGAGATTCTATATTCTCTGTTTCAGGTTACCTCTTGGTTTATGCCAAGAAGGAGACTATTTCGGGAATTAGTACCGATTGACCCGGAGATAGAACGGACTGCCAGAGACCTGAGACGACAAGCACGAAACAGAATGGCTGACGTCAACATCCACGTTCAAGATGATTGGGAAGAGGGGATGCCCATGGGCAATGGTCAACCACTTTCAAATGTAAATGCGAACAATCAGAACCACAATAATGGCAATCATGGTCTCAACAACAACATCGACAATAACATCAACCACGACGTTAACAACAATGTTAATCCTGGTGTCAATAACAATGTCAACAATGGTGTCAATAATGGGATCAATCATAATGTCAATCATCCACCGCCGCCACTACAAAGGGTACCAATGAGAAATTTTGCCAACCCGAACATGGGAGCTGCACATCGAGGACCCTATGCACCTCCGATAGCTGCTAACAATTTTGAAATTAAACTGGGTACCATCCAATTGGTGCAATCGAACATGTTTGGAGGTGCACCAACTAAAGATCCCCATGCACACTTGCACGCATTTGAAAAGATATGCACCAATTGAGGGATCGAGCCACTACTTGGGAAGAGAATATACCCCCGGGGTCAATTCGAACTTGGAACGATATGGTTACAACTTTTCTCAACAAATTCTTTCCACCGGGGCGAACGACTCCACTGTTATCCGACATTACGTATTTCTCGCAATGGGATCAAGAGTCTTTGTACGAGGCATGGGAAAGATACAAAGGGATGCTTAAGAAGTGTCCACATCATGGGTTACAAGAGTGGATGATTATCCAAACATTCTATGTGGTTCTTTACTTCAGGTGTTCTTGAATATTGCTTCGGTTGTTAATCGCCGGATATTCGATGTCTTGAAATGTTGATTGAGCTTGATATTTATAGTCTTCGCGTCCTTAGCTTCATCCATAAATGCTCCTTTAATGGCCTTAACGGTTGGAAACGGTCGCCGGAGTAATGATCTTCGTCCGTTACGGTCGCCGGCTGTTTAATGATTGCGTCGGTTATAGTCGTTGCTCCTTAATGACTTTTACTCCTGCATTAAACACTTAACAAGCGGTCATGGTGAACGTTAGCTTTGGTCGAGGTCGCACGTCTTTATATAATAGTTATGCGGATCGGGCGACGCTATGGTTGAGCGTCGTAAGGAACTCTCGACTTATCTTTTATGAGGGACGACGATGGTGTTCTGGTTCTTTGTCGAGACCTTATCTTAATACAAGATATAGTCCTTAATCATACGTCTTACTTGTTCTGGTCGCGGTCGAGCGACGTGATTTTTTGCCCAAACAGTTTGCCCCCAAAATTTGAAAGAAGGATTGCAAATTCGAGTTTAAATTTTGTCAACCAGATGCGTGAGAAAATAAGGCAAGGGAAAATTACCTTTAATCGTCTTGGAACTAGACTAGTCCGTTTCTAACTGAACGAGAAGTTGAAAAGGGAACGAGGTCGTGACGTCATGATGACACACGATTGTGCTTACCAGCTGTCGATGACAGGTGTCGTCGATCCCTGCGGTCATACGAAGGGACGAGAGCATGCGGTGATCATTAAAGGGCTCGACCTGACATGATCGACTGCATAAATAAAGATTATGATGGATCTTTTCTTGGCGATTTCCGTTCGATTAAAACTTGCAAGAATCTTTGACCTAATTTAAGTTTTTCTGAGATCATATAAGATACGACTCTCCAGTTTGCGTATGAGGCGCAAGTCTATCGCTAGAAAGCCTAGAAAAAACTGGGATATCTGGGGCCTTTCAAGAGTGCAAATCAATTTAACGGGGCTGGCAATGTCGACAGAGCCTAGAAGCACCATTAAAAACGAAGAAGATCTCGACTACTTTAGAAGTCTAGCGAGGATTCCCATGGGGATTACCGTAAGCAAGGTTGGCAAGGTTCGACCGGAAATGTGCCCCGAGGGGTACGTTGTTATATACGAATACCCGTTCAAAATAGGCTTTCACTGGCCATATTCGCCTTTAGTCAAAGAGTTCATGTGTGAATTTGATCTTTCACCGGGGCAATTGATGCCCCAGTTCTGGCGAGTTATCTTGATCATCGAACGACTTACCTCCAACTGGAATCCACCGATGAATGTGAGGGACCTTCTGACGGCGTATAAGGTCAAGAATGACCGGTACCGTCGCTATAGTTTGTTTTCAAGGTTCAAGGGTGATCGTACCATGGTTTTAAATACTGCGGTCAACGACCGTGGATGGAAGAAGAGGTACGTATTCGTACGGGTGTCGACGCTGGACACTGATAGTGACTGGATTAGGGAGGGTTGGAATATGACAGGTGAGCCTTTGATTGTACGTTTTCATGTTATTCTGTTGCTCGATTGTGTTTTCGACTGATCTTCTTTTTTATGTGTAGATATTGATTTCGATAAGGTAGAGCCGGATGATGCTTCTCGGGCTAAGATCGAAAAGTTCTTGGAATTTAGTACTGAAGACCGGTCATACGTCACGCGTCATTTGATAGACGAGGATGATGACACCGTTTTCTTGAGCGACAGAGTGAGGATGGGTCGAGAGGAGAAAGAAGAAGAGGAGGACTCTGAGAAGACTGAGGAGGAAGAGAAGAGTGAAGAACCAGAGGTAGAGATAATTGGTAAGTATTTTTTTGTCTTCTTTTCGCTTGACCTGGTCTTTCTCTGTTTTGAATCGTCTAATTTCTTTCTTTTACCGTACAGGTGAATCTCAAGCGCATGCGACGTCTTCTGTTGCTAGGAAGATGGCCCAAGTCGAAGTAGCTTGCGAGACGAGGGAGAAGGACGTTTCGACAACTGGGTCGGGAGTCCTGAAGAGAAAAGAGGTCCCGATAGCCGGGTCGGGCCTCTTAAAGAGGACAAAGGTGTCCGTTCTGAGGGAACCGTCTTTGAAGACGGGTAACCCATCGAGGGTTGCCTTGTCCAGGAAGGCGAAGGCGTCGGTTGCGTTTGGCACGACCGGTGCAAAATCTGTGGATACTGCGCAATTGGCGACGATGTCTCCCGTCGTCCTATCCGGCCCTTCATCGGCCGACAGGGGCAAAGGCGCAGAAGGGACCTGTGGGGGAAACGACGGTCAACTTTACGTTGCCGTTGGGTTTTCTGGACGACAATGTCTTGGACGAGACGAAGTTGTTCCCCCATTTGGAAAAATATTTGCTTCCGTCTTTCAGGGAGCGTTTTGACGGGTTCTCCTTCGAGAAGAAAGAGTTCCATGCAGCTGGACTCTTATTCTTGGTAAGTATTTCTTTCAAGACTTGTCGTTTGTCGTTGTCGTTGTTTACTAATGTCGCTCATATTATGATTCTTCAGGCGTTCCAAGCATCCCTGGCATTGCAGGCCGAAAACGACGAATATAGAGGTTTCAACGGCTTCTGTTACCAAAGATGAAGATGCAGCGTTAGCTAAAGAGAAAGCTGCTTTAGAGCATGAAAAAGCGATGTCGGTGCGTCTTGACCATGCTCTGGACGAATTGGATGCCCTCGGTCATACAAGAGACGAGATAAACTCGCGTTTGAAGGAGTCCCTGACTTTGATGCGCGACCAGAGAGAGGAGCTGGAGGGGATGAAGGAATCCGTAAACGCGAAGATGAAGGAAGTCGAGGGAATCAAGGCTAAGGTGATAAATTTGAAGAAGGAGTCTGATGAGTTGAAGGACGAAAATAAGTCTTTCTTTTCTTATGTTCGACTTACTGCGCGTGCGACAGTTATGCGACGTCACCTGCAGGGCAAGGATCCTTTGGCTTTAGCGTCAGATGAGCTGCGTCTCTTTTATGAGAGAGTCGGGACCGAGAGAGATCTCGACTTGGATGACGAGAAGGAGGTCGAAGAGGAGGTGGCTAGCGAGGGTTTTCAGGATGAGGTATCGGACAAGGTTGTGATCGATGCTCCTCCACAACCTTAGAAAAAATGTATTTGTTTGTTTGTGTTGTTCGACCGTTAGTGGTCTATTATGTACTCGATGGTTTATATAATGAACGCAACTTTTGTTTGAACTTTATGCTTTATCCAAACCATGTTTAATTATGAATTTGAACATAGGACACATAGGAAATCATGCGACTGAGGTATGAATTGTAATACGATGAGTAAAACAAATATGTGAACACGCGATTAAAGCATTTTCTAAGTTAAGAGACTTAGGGGTAAAATCGTTTAGACTTTGCGATCGTACGATTAGATCGTATAATGAGTTTGTATCGTATGCCCCTATGGAGGGATGATCAAGTCACAGACCTGATCATGTATGTCGTGCGACCCTGCGAATTTAAAGTCATATAGTAGACTTAGTGATTATTGTCGTGCGATCCTGCGATAAAATTATGTCGGGGGTTGGTCGTTGGCTAACCAACGACCCTCCGATGCTTAAGTCAGTAAACGTTTTGTGAGAAAAAATTGTATGAAAAAGAGTTAGAGAACGTACCACTTCAGACTCTCTCTATTTGCCCCCTGTCATTTATTACCTTATTCTTTTTGGGAGGAAAAGATAGGTTTTAAATGACAGAATGACACGGAGAAATATTGTCCTGCGTTGACTATGTTGTCGTGCGACCGGGCACCATAGTAGACTTATCTCTGTGAAAAAGATATTAATTTAGGGATAGATGAAAGAACCTGTCGAGAGCCTGATCTTGTGACTTTGGTTTATTTTCGCGGCTTCAAGGTAGACTTGTAGCACTCACGAGAGACTTTTGGCTCACTCTGAATCTCCTGGATTCCCCATGGCGTAGGGAATTTCAACATTTGATGATACGTCGAGGGAACGACTTTCATATCATGGATCCATGGTCGTCCTAAGATAATGTTATAGGCCGACGCACAATCGATGACACTGAACTTGGTCTGCTTGTTGACTCCTCCGGCGTAGACGGGCAAGATTATCTCTCCGAAGGTGCTCGTCGCTTCTCCATTGAAACCGACCAAAGTCGTCGAACGTCGGGTGATTTCCGAGCGATCGATTCCCATGGCTTTGATGGTGTTGAGAAAAATAACATTTGCTGAGCTGCCCCCGTCGATCAAGACTCGACGCGTTAGACAGTTACCGACCGTGATCTGAATGATCAACCCGTCGTGATGTTTCTGATACGAGTCGCCAAGGTCGACGTGGTCGAACTCAATCTTCATGGCTTCTAGCTCCAAATCTCCTTTGGGTCTAGACGAGCGAGGAATAGGCCGATCATCGGGCGCCTGACTGGCATGACGCTTGGCCGCTGAATACGTCAGACCACACACATCTGAACCACCGGTGATGCAATTGACGACCTTCGCATGCTCGGGGGTCGTCGTTCGATGTCTGTTAGCTGAAATAGCGACATCGTCGATGATATCTTTGAGATTTCCTTTCGGAAAATGATATGCTAGTTCCTTCTTCAATGCGATACAGTCGTCTGTCGCATGACCATGATCGACATGGAAGTCGCACCACTTTGATTTGTCTTTCTTAGCATCGTCCAAGTCGGACTTCTTTGGCCATCGAATGGTAGCTTGAGCGGTCTTCAGAGCTCCGACTAAGTCCTTTGCAGATCCTTTGAATCCGTAAGAGGATATCTTGGGGTACTGAGTGAACTTAGTCGCGGTCCTGGCCTCTGCTTTCGTCTTGAAACGAACATTTGAAATTTGGCGCGCTGGCTCTATTCTGGAAACAACCTTTGTCTTGAACTCTGGCTTTCTGACGCCTAACGACTTCTTGTCGTCAGTGTGCTTGCGACGAAAGGCGGCATCATCTTCGACCCTCATATATGCTAAGGTTCGAGCTCGGACGTCTTCGAAAGTCTCTGGGGGATACTTGGTCAGATCGATATATAGACCTGAACTATCGTCTAGACCACGCTTATAAGCTTCGATCGCAGTTTTGATGTCACAATTGCGGATACTGATCATTTCAGCATTGAATCTATTGAAATAACTTCGAATAGACTCATTGGTCTTCTGCACGACATAGTACATATCACTAGTCTGCTTTTCCATCTTACGACTGCTGGCGAATTGCCGGGAGAATTGGTTGACCAATTCGGCGAACGACCCGATAGATTTGGGTTTGAGATTGATCAACCACTGGAGAGTTGGACCAGTGAGAGTCGCCCCGAAACTCTTGCACATGCATACTTCCTGGTACATGTGTGGAATCGAGATCGTCCACATGAGTTGCTTATACTGCGCGACATGCTCGGTTGGATCGGTCACACCCGAATACTTGGGAGTGAAGGCAGGAATGTTATACTTCTTTGGGACCTCGACGGTGGAGATCTCGTCGATGAAGGGCGACGCCTGATACCCCGAGCAAGTCTCGATGTCGACAGGCACGGCTGCCCCAGGCAACTTGGCGAGCAAGGACAGGACGCACTCATTTTGGTCTTCTAACATCTTCAAACGCTGGGCTACGGGATCGTTAAGATCAGGATTTGCCCCTGTCGAGGGATTGGTCCCTGGACTAGTGCCATTACCATGCGATGAACCATTGGTGTCCCCGTTGAACGGGACAAAATATGGCTGCGACCCATAGTGGAATTGTTGCGGTCCATTCTGAAACGATTGTGGTCCCTGCTGAAATGGCTGCGATCTCTGCTGGAAAGATTGCGATCCTTGCTGGAAAGGTTGCGATCCTTGCTGGAAAGGTTGCAGACCACTTTGGAACGATTGGGATCCATTCTGAAACGGTTGGGCGTCACCTTGCAATGGTTGGGATCCATTGTTCAAGGGTGGTGGTCGGATGTGCTGAGGGGGAATCTGCCCAGACTAGGGATTCGGAATGAACGGACCCGGCTGCTGATTCTGCATGAATGGACCTGGATGCTGATTCTGCGCGGACGATCCTGGTCCCGGACCTGGATTCTGGATGAATGGTCTAGGACCATTCTGGGGTCCAAAAGGATTCCTTAGCCGCGCGATCTCTTCAGCTGCTCTGCGATTCTGCTCTGCCATTGCATTGAGTTGATTCCTGGCAACCTCGAGCTCCTGATACATCTGAGCGACGGCTTGCTGCGGATTTCCAGGGGCTGCCATTTTCCTGCAACAGAAAACAGAAGAAACTCCAAGAAACTATTAGTAGAATGCACGTTCGTCGAGGATTTTCTCTAGATGTAGTCCCACGGATGGCGCCAAACTGTTAATGCCAAAAATGGCACCAAAGGGACAACTTAAGGTCGATGTGGACTTAAACAACTAAAGAAAGAATCTTTCGACGAGACGTGCGACGAGGATAAAAATAAAGAAACAAGGGATTTGATGACGCAGGAAAAACCTCAAACGAGGAAAAAACCTGCGTACGACAATGGGTGTCGTCGCTATACTATGGTCGCCAATCAGGGGCGATGTCCTTGGATACTGGTGTCGATCGTACAACGATTACAATACAGATGAAGAAAATGCTTTGAAATGTAAAGTACAAGTGTTTGAACGTAAAAACAGGTGTTTGTCGTGCACGAAACAAAGTGTGAACTGCTGGTCGAGGGCTGTTGTCGTGCGTCGAGAGCGATACTTAGAATAATGGTTCTTCACTTCAGGTGTTCTTGAATATTGCTTCGGTTGTTAATCGCCGGATATTCGATGTCTTGAAATGTTGACTGAGCTTGATATTTATAGTCTTCGCGTCCTTAGCTTCATCCATAAATGCTCCTTTAATGGCCTTAACGGTTGGAAACGGTCGCCGGAGTAATGATCTTCGTCCGTTACGGTCGCCGACTGTTTAATGATTGCGTCGGTTATAGTCGTTGCTCCTTAATGACTTTTACTCCTGCATTATACACTTAACAAACGGTCATGGTGAACGTTAGCTTTGGTCGAGGTCGCACGTCCTTATATAATAGTCGTGCGGATCGGGCGACGCTATGGTCGAGCGTCGTAAGGAACTCTCGACTTATCTTTTATGAGGGACGACGATGGTGTTCTGGGTCTTTGTCGAGACCTTATCTTAATACAAGATATAGTCCTTAATCATACGTCTTACTTGTTCTGGTCGCGGTCGAGCGACGTGATTTTTTGCCCAAACAGGCTACACCCTCAATTTAAGAATGACCTCACAGCTGCTGCAGGTGGAGCCTTAATGAACAAATCCTATGAGGAAGCGGTCGAGTTGATAGAAAATTTGGCAGAACATAGCTATTCCACTCCAAGATCCGCTGTTAGAAAAGTCGCAAGCGTGCAAGAAACAGAAGAGTTAAAGGCTATAAAGGCACAATTGAATGCGTTGACTAATCAATTGAGAGGAGCTACTATTCAACCGAATGTTCAGAATGTTTATCGTCCCCCAGGTTATAATCAGAGGAAATATGATGAGGGGCAATCTTCAGAAAAGAAGCCGGGGTTAGAAGACATGATGATGAAATTCATGTCAAAGATGGAACGGTTGAAGGATTGGCAAGTACAATGGGTAATGTGAAGGCGACAACTGACCAAAATACCGCCTCAATCAAGATGTTAGAAAGACAAGTCAGACAAATAGCTGAAGCACTACTATCACGGACTCACGGTCAATTCCCTGGTCAGACTGAACGAATACCAAGAGAGGAGTGCAAGGCTATTCATCTAAGAAGTGGAAAGGAGTTGATTATAGACCCTACCCGAGGACCATTGACTGATGACACTGAAGCTGAAGGTACTGAAATGGGTCCCATCAAGGTAGAAGAGGTTGAGGTAGACGAGGAGATAGAGATTGAAATGTCTAAGAATAGAGATAAGGGGAAGGAACAAGAGAGCACTCCATCAAAGATGATAGGAAAACCATATATGCCACCACTACCTTTCCCGAATCGGTTGAAGGCACATAAGGATGAGGAACAACTCTAGAAATTTCTTGACATTTTCAAGAAGTTACACATCAATATTCCATTTGCGGAGGCACTGGCACAAATGCCAAGTTATCTCAGATTCATGAAAGACATTTTCTCCAACAAGAGAAAGATCGAGGAGCATGACACGGTTGCACTTACTGAAGAGTGCAATGCTATCATTCAGCACAAGCTTCCCCCGAAGCTTAAGGATCCAGGGAGTTTTACTATCCCTGTTCAAATAGAAAAATCTAATTTCAGTAAGTCATTATGTGATCTTGGTGCAAGTGTTAATTTAATGCCTTTATCCATTTTCAGGAAACTTGGCTTGCGGGAAGTGAAGCCAACAAACATGACACTTCAACTTGCAGATAGATCGGTGAAGTATCCTTATGGAATCGTGGAAGACGTTTTGGTAAAGGTTGGAAAATTTTATTTTCCAGTTGATTTTGTAGTTCTAGATGTGGAGGAAGATGTTGAGATGCCATTGATTTTGGGAAGACCATTCTTAGCCACAAGCAAGGCTTTGATAGACATGGATGAAGGTGTGATGATTTTCAGAGTGGGGAATGAGAAGGTAACCTTCCATGTTCTCAAAAGAGTAGAAGATAGAGGTGAACCAAGAACAGAGCAGAGCGGATCAGAAACTGGTAAGAATAGGAAAACGCATGTGGGGGAAATAAGGAACAATCGTATATGTAGGCGATTCAATTCCACAAGCGATATCGAGCCAAGTTGAGAGCCACACAGTCATGCCATGACTTTAACTACGGCGCTGGGTGGGAGGCAACCCACCATAGGGTTAATTTTATTTTATTTTTTATTTTAGCAAGTTCTTATATTGTGTGATTTTACTTTTGTTTGTTGTTTTGTGTTTTGTGTGTTTGTGTTTAGTTTTTGATCTCTGAAAGAAATCCTGATATGACCAAGAGCAAGGCAGCAGAAGAAAGGGCAAAAACGAGTGAACAGTGGTCCGCGCATGCATCCTGAAAGGTATCTACACAACACCTCTTCCCAAACCTCGGTTTCACCAAGGTTTGGGGTCCCTGTTTTCACTTGAACTTTATCGTTGTATGATTCCTTGTTGTGAAAACAAACCTAATCCAGAGATTAGGTTTGGGGTGGCGTAATTACTATTATCTGTACTGTTTCGCAATTCTCATGTTTATTTTGTGTGCTGTCAATTGGTTCCATTGGGGACGATATTTATGTCTGGTTTGGGGTGGTTTGTCGAGGCTATCATTTGTTGATCTCAGTGGATTGAACAATCACCTTGTTTATAGTGAGGAATGGGCGACCAGTTTAGCATGATTTAGTGTGAGAGTTCGAAGACACTAATTTTGGGGGAAGGATTTAGAAAGGATAATATAGCATAAAGGTGGACCTAGGCGACTGCACACATTAGAGACATTAGTGGAGACCACCCGTGAGTTTGTTGAGCCATACACGTGCTAACCTTGATTCTGAGAGACTACGCATTACTCGATACACTTCTCATTTAGTCTTTTGGTCGTTGTTATAGCCTGATCTTACTATAACCTGCATCCGTTATCAAAGACATCCACAGGAATAGGAGTGAAGCTTCTGCCTATCTGTATCAACAAACCATGTGAAAACTCATCAAGCTTATTGGTTGCTGCTAATCCCACTGCTTTTCACTACTCAAGGTTCTCAAATGAAAACCCGTTGTAACCCCCTCAGTAAAACAAAAATATGAACAATCAGAGATTAAAAGCCACAAAGAACGACATATCATATTTCTATCTCAAAATCGTCCAAGACATAAAGGATTAATCAAATCTCAAAACTTCTCTCAAACGTTAAAAGATTCATACAATCAAATAATAGTTGATCGGACTATTACAAGCATTAAGAACAATCCCAAATGTTTCATCCATCTAAATCAAACCAATCACATCTATCTGTAAAGCTAAACGATTATCAAACCATGATTCACACCAACCCCCCAACATGAACGGATTAGTTCATATTGGGGGTTTCAAAACTCAGAAATGAAAAGATTGAAACGAAAGTAAACATGAATGTTCTAAAAGAAAATGAAATCTATGGACTCCCTAAAAAGCTTAAGTAGACGATGAACGTATTCGATTCGCCTTGTGATTCTCGTTAATTGCTGTTTCTAGCCTTCTACTTGCCTTAAAAAATCGCCTCTTAACTCCCAAAATCGCCCAGAAAGAGTCTCAAGCCGTCACTGATGAATCATGCCTCAACCCTAGCCGATAAATAGAATAAAAACGCTCAGGGGCCCAAAGCGTATGGCGGCGCGTGTGGAGCCGTGCCGTGAAGCGCGCAGAGGACTGGATTGCGAAATGAACAGAGGGCTGCGCGTCTGGTGGTGCGTGTGGAGCAACGCAGAGAGACGCGCAGGGCACTGTTTGGTCTTAAAATCTGACTTTCTCTTTTTTCGCTCAGGAAGTTGCCAACTTGCTCCAATTGATCCAAAAACTCTTCCTTCTACACTCTTTCATAAAAACCTGTACTTACTCACAAAAACCATTAAATTCTACTATTTTACTTGGAAACTCACAACTAACTGACCGATTTCGGGATCAAAATAATGTCGTAAAACGGCATTATCAGAATTCCGTCCCCAAAATTCCATCATTGAAAAGGTGCGGGTACTTTGTCCTCATCTCGGATTCGGTTTCCCATGTCGCTTCATGTCCCTTGTGAAATCGCCATTGTACCTTCACTAGGTTGATGTCTTTGTTCCTCAACATCTTGACCTTGCGATCCGTGATCGCCTCGGGTTCCTCAACAAAGTTTAATTTCTCATCAACTTGCGCTTCATGAAGCGGTATAGCCATGTCAACTTCTACTAAACACTTCCTTAAATTCGACATATGGAAGGTATTGTGGATTCTATGCAACTCTTCGGGTAGCTCCAACTTGTACGCTACTTCCCCAATGCGCTCGATAATTTCAAATGGCCCAATGTAACGGGGACTCAACTTTCCCCTCTTCCCGAAACGTATCACCCCTTTCCAAGGGGATACTTTTAGCATCACTTTATCCCCAACTTGAAATTCGATATCCTTACGCCTCTTGTCTGCATAACTCTTTTGTCGGTCATGCGCGACCTTCAATCTTTCTCTCACTTGAACGATCTTATCTGCTGTCAACTGTACTATCTCGGGTCCGGCCAGTTGTTTCTCTCCGACCTCGTTCCAACAAAGAGGTGTCTGACATTTTCTACCGTAGAGCACTTCATAAGGTGCGACCTTTATGCTTGCATGATAACTATTGTTATATGCAAATTCGATCAACGGTAAGTGATTCTCCCACGACCCTTGGAAATCTAACGCACAAGCTCGTAACATGTCTTCCAAAGTTTGAATGATCCGCTCGCTCTGGCCATCGGTCTGCGGATGATATGCGGTACTCATCTTGATTTGAGATCCCATTTCTCGTTGGAAGCTCCTCCAGAATGTCGATGTGAATCGACCATTGCGATCTGAAACTATTGATGATGGTACACCATGGCGGGTCACTATCTCGTCAATGTACAACTTTGCTAACCTCTCCATCGAATACGATTCTTTTATAGGTAAGAAATGCGCCGATTTGGTGAGTCGATCCACAATCACCCAAATGGCATCAAAGCCCCTTGGGGTTCTAGGCAACTTTGTCACGAAATCCATCGTGATTTGATCCCACTTCCAAACTGGGATGTCCAAGGGTTGGAGTTTACCATACGACCGTTGGTGCTCCACTTTTACCCGTAGGCATGTAGTACACCTCTCCACGAAATATGCTATATCCTTCTTCATGCCCGGCCGCCAATAACATTGCGGCAAATCCCCAAACATCTTATCGGTTCCCGGATGGATGGAGTACTTTGACTTGTGAGCCTCCTCCAATATCAGTTTTCGGACATCACCCAGCTTTGGAACCCAGATTCTACCATTGAGGCATTTCAACCCTCGACTATCCTCTACCAAAGAGTCCACATTCCCTACCATTCTTTCTTTCTTAAGGTTCTCAACCGCTAACGCTTCCGCTTTCCATTTCTTTATTTCTCCCAACAGATTGAATTTGACTTCGGCTCTTAGAGCCAAGATCTTCGAAGCTTCACCTCTTTCTTTACGGCTTAAGGCGTCGACCACCACGTTGGCCTTCCCGGGGTGATACTCGATCTCACAGTTGTAGTCCGACAACAACTCCATCCACCTTCGTTGTCGCATGTTAAGTTCTTTTTGATCGAAGAGGTGACGAAGGCTCTTGTGATCTGTGAAGATTTGACACTTCGTCCCATACAGGTAATGCCTCCAAATCTTTCAGGCGAAAACAACGGCCGCCAATTCCAAATCGTGAGTGGGATATCGTCTCTCATGCTCCTTCAATTGACGCGATTCATACACAATCACCTTTCCACGCTGCATTAAAACACATCCCAAACCCAACTTAGATGCATCACTATACACCACAAAATCCTCGGTTCCGTCCGGCAAGGTCAGAATCGGAGCACTACTTAACATTTCTTTCAATTTCTGAAAGGCTTCCTCTTGGCTTCCCGTCCAACTGAACTTGACGTTCTTCTTAGTTAAGGAGGTCAACGGAGTAGCAATCCTCGAAAAATCCTTGATAAATTTCCGGTAATACCCCGCTAGTCCAAGAAAACTACGAACTTCCGACGGTGTCCTAGGCGGCTCCCAGTTTCTAATGGCCTCCACTTTCGTGGGGTCAACCTTGATTCCACTTTGGGACACTACGTGCCCTAAGAACTGTACCTCGAAGCCAAAATTCTCATTTTGAAAATTTTGCATAAAGCTTTTCCCGCTTCAATTACTCCAACACGGCCCTTAAGTGATCTTTGTGCTCCTCCTCCGACTTCGAGTAAATAAGAATGTCGTCTATGAATACGATCACAAACTTATCCAAGTAGGGTTGACACACCCTATTCATCAAATCCATAAAGGTGGCGGAGGCGTTCGTCAGCCCGAACGGCATCACCAAGAATTCATAATGCCCGTAACGAGTTCGAAAAGCCATTTTTGGAATGTCTTCTTCACACACTTTGAGCTGATGGTACCCCGATCTCAGGTCTATCTTTGAAAAGTAGCTAGCCCCTTGCAACTGATCAAACAAGTCATCAATTCTGGGAAGCGGATACTTGTTCTTAACGGTGACTTTATTGAGTTCACGGTAATCTATACACATCCTCATTGTCCCGTCTTTCTTCTTCACAAAGAGTACCGGTGCACCCCACGGCGAGGTACTCGGTCTCACAAACCCCTTGTCCAATAACTCTTGAAGTTGGGTCATCATCTCCTTCATTTCGGATGGTGCCAACCGATATGGTGCGCGAGCTATTGGAGCGGCTCCCGGCACCAAGTCGATCCGAAACTCGATCTGACGATCCGGTGGTAGATCACTCAAGTCATCTGGAAATACTTCCGGGTACTCCCCCACTATCGACACCTCCTCTACCCCACGCTTTTCCTTTTTAGCATCCACTACATAGGCTAGATAACTTTGACATCCCTTCCTTAAACACTTGGTAGCTTTAATCATAGAAATAAGGCTAGACTTCCTATCTCGACGATTCCCATAAATCACCACCATCCCCCTATCCGGTAGGTGGATATGGATTAACTTTTTATTACACACAATGTTAGCGGTATTCTTCGCTAACCAATCCATCCCCAACACTATATCAAACTCACCCATTGGCATAGGGTACAACTGCAACGGTACCAAACTCCCATCTACATCTATACAACACCCCTCAACCACATCACTAATAGACACTCGATTATCATCGGCGGTCTCAACTTCTAAGGCATGCTCTAAACGCTTAGGTTTCACCCTCAAACACTTCACAAAATCAGGAGATACAAAGAAGTGATTCGCTCCCGAATCAAATAACACTTTGGCACAGATAGAGTTCACCTAAAATGTACATGTCACGACATCCGGAGTCTCCTCCGCCTCAACCGCAGTCATGTGGAATGCACACCCCTTAGCGCGTGCCGGCTCCGCCCCTTTCTCAGTTCCTTTGTTCCCCTGACGATTTCCATACTGTCCCGGCCCCCCTTTCTTCAATAATGGACAGTCAAACCGCATATGGTCCGACGACCCACACTGAAAGCACGCCTTCTTACTCGGACAATCCCTCGACATATGCCCTGGCAATCCACACTGAAAACATGACCTCGTATCCACCAAACATTCTCCCCTATGAACTCGATGACATTTTCCACACGGCTTGTCACCAAACCCCCGACTTCCACGCGGTTCCGGTCTAAAGGTCTTCCCTTTTCGGTTATCATTTCCCGGTCCTTCCCACTTTCTCTTGTCCCCGACCCTCTCAGTCCGTTGGCGATCCTTTTCTTTCTCGGTTAATTCGGCCGCATTTATGGCCGATTGGAAGGTAGTAGGGTTCTTGCCAACACCAACTCTCGGATACTACTCTTCAATCCATAAAGGCACCGTTCAACTCGACGCTCCTCGGTCGGTACGTACAGCTCCGCAAAACGAGCCTTCTCTAAAAACTTAGAGGTGTACTCCCTCATAGTCATTTCTCCTTATTCTAACTTCAAGAATTCCTCTTCTAACTTTTTGATTGCCGCTAAAGGGCAAAATTGGGCCTTGAACTTACCCACAAAATCCTCCCAATCCATAGTCTTAGCCGCCGACGATCCCCTTCCTCCCGTCTCGGCATCCCACCAAAAGATAGCTTCCGACTTCAACATTGATAGGGCATAAATCACTTTATCTCCCTCGACACATTTGCATGTGTCAAAAACAAGCTCCATTTCCCGAATCCACTTAATTGCTAAAACCGGATCACATTCTCCCTTGAAAGTAGGAGGCTTACAAGAAGAGAATGTCTTGTAGTTGCATCATTTAGCAGCCGACTCATTCACCACTAGAGTTGTAGATTGCGGATGGCTACCTATCTCCATCACGGATGGGCTAGACATTTACGTGCCCGTTTTACTTTCACTCTTCTCCATGCTTTCCGACGCCGACCCATCACGATGGCTCATCAAATGTTTCAGCGTGTCTTGAAGTTTTCTCATCTCAGCGGCAAAGGCTTCTTGGGTCACAAAGGCTTAACCTACCGTTGCTGAACTCTCTTGGTGAGACCCTCCTCGCTCAACCGGTATCTCAACACTTTTTGCTCGGCGAGCAACCGGGGTCTTTTTCTTTGCACGAGTTCCTCCCGCTAGTGTGGTAGCCCTTCGTGGTACAGTCCCACGTCCCCTACCACGACCTTTTCCCCTTCCTCGAGTGGTCGTCGGCCTTGGAGGGTCCACCGGTCCGTCCGCAAGGACCTCCTCAGTCGGAATTACCCTCATACTGGGCACCGACCTGCTCCTCAATGATCTTTCAGACATGACGAAACTGAAACAAATCACATAAAACAAACACATAATACCGTAACTTCACACTATGAGGCAAGTTAAGCATCCACATGTGCCTGTAAATTCGGAATTACATTGGCCAGATGTAACTCCCAATTTACCTCACATGACGATCCTTGTCGCCCAGTCCTACGTATCCTCCCTAAGACATTTCCTATAGGCATCATATATCTCGGTTGTGTCCCTATCCTCAAAGTTTAAGTTTAGGCCCGTCCGATCACCTAAATCCCTTAAACTATGGCTCTGATACCATTTGTAACAACCCAAAATAACCAAGGCAATAACATAACCAAAAAGCCCATAAGGGTCCCAAATTACATCAAAAGGTTAACAACATTCTCAAAGGTTTAATGGTTCACGTACGAATACAACCGAGATGTCTAAATAACAAAAATAGAGTAATGACGGTCTCTACTCCCATTCCCAAAGATCTTTAAGCCTTCTCCTTTCCCTTAGAGGTAGTTCCTAAAACGCCCTTACCTGAAAATTGTTTTATTTTTGAAAAAAATAAAGGGTTAGACCATGAGGTCTAGTGAATTCCCCTTTTAAAGCGCTTTCACACAAGCAGTTTTAAATACAAGATCATTTCACAGAGAATATAAATATGTTTCAAAGACTCGAATCCACACAAGGGTATTGCACAATGGTCTCCACGCCCATCACCTCGTGTGATGTCAACACCCGGGGCCCCCCAGTAGACCCCCACGCCCCCCAGTAGATGTCGTATCCGTATGCATACGAAACGGATTCGAGGCACACGGTCTAAACAATTCACCAAGGATTCTCAACAATCCAAGGTCCAACTCCCCACTGTGCAACCCGACTCCACGTATAGCAGTAATTCATAAAAGCATGCAACAAAACGTACGTAAGGATATACCTCCATCAAGGGTAATAATCATATTTTCATGTTAAGAGTAGCATATGCATATATTCATTTCAAGACCAAATTCAGTCATTTAAAACCTTCACAAATCATTTTCGAATAAAGTAGAGTGTAAAGGGAACTCACCTGAAGTTTGGTTAATGGACACCCTAATCGAAGCTCACCTTTCCACCAACCGAACACCTGAATTGGGGTTAATAGAAGTGATGTTAAACTCTCTAATTATGCCCCAAAACATCTCAAATAAACTCCTAAGATAAACCACCAAACAACGCCTCGATCCTAGGCCCGAACGAAAAACGAAGCAAAATGAAGGAGCGCGCCAAACAGGGACTTGCGCCCCCTACCTTGCGGCCTCAGGCCGCGGGCCAGGCCGCGCACCCCGCTGTTTGGGGCTCCCAAACTCTACACTCAGAATCGTCTTCCCGAAACCTCCCAAATCGATTCCAAGTGATGAAAAACCCCAAAATCGATGGTTTAAGCTAAACACATTCTAAGGGATTAAATCCCAAACCTAAAACATGTAATTCCCATCAAATTAATCCAATGTGTCATCTCTTTCATCACCCAATTCCCATTTTTGTTCAAACCCAAAACCTCCATTGGAATGGTGCAAGCTCTTCAAGAGAAACTCACAACCTACCAAGGGATTCATTAATCCCACCCTCTCCAATGGTTTCTAGTCCAAAATTTGGAATTAGAAAGAAACATTGAGTTCTACCCACATTCTCTCTCAAAACAAGCAAGAAAATGGAGGTTAGAAGAGAGCCATACCTTGAAGATGAATCTTCTAATTCCTTTGAAATCCTCCTTCTCCAATCTTTCAAGAGATGCTTCTACACAATTTCCCCACTCCTCAAGTTCCTAGCCGACAAATGAAGAAGGAAGGGTTTTTCAGCTTATTTACATACCTGATTTCACACCCTTGTGCACTTAAGTTTCCAAATTTCTCACTTTGGCCCCAAAACTTACATTATTCCAAAATTTGCAAGAAAGAAAATATGAGGTATTACAAGTTAGTTATAGAATTTAAACACACAATTTTAAAAAGTTGTACACTTGTACTCATTCACCATTTATTTGTAATTATGAATTTTAAATAACATGTATCAATAAGCAATACTTGATACATAAAAAATGGGTTTTAAGACTTTGTCTCAAATGCTTTAAAATGTAGTATATGTATTTTCGTATTAGTATGGTTCAAGGTTTATCATGTATTTAAAGATGTTTATAAGTTAATTATGAGTTAGTTTTATAAAGATTAAACGTATTAATATATTAGCATGTGAATATAGTAGTAATTGAAAATAATTTGGAAGTTTCCTAACTAATTTAATATATTTATCTATATATCCATATTTATACTAGAGTAAACTACAAATTTCGTCCCTGGTGTTTATCAAAACCTTTGAAAGTGGTCCCTAAACTTCAAAAACTGCAAGTATAGTCATTAGTGTCTTGAAATCGCTTTGAAAGTGGTCCTTGCTCACTAACTCCGTTAAAAACTCAGTTAAGTGAAGGGTACTTTTGTCTTTTTACATTTTTTTGTCTTTTTCTATTAAAATAAAATAAAATATTTTATATTTTATATATTTATGTTATATATATACATATACATATATAGAAGGAGCTTCAAATGTAAACTTTTTTTTTCGTGTGTAAACTCTTGATTTCATAGGTTTTTTTGATGAAATTTTTTATGAAATTGTTTATCTTGATGAAATTGTTTCATATCATTCATTTCTTGATAATTTTTTTTGCGAAAATTGTAGTTTCATTGGTGAAAACGAAAAATGTATGAAACAGTTCATAAAAATGAAAAAAAACCCTATGAAACTACAAATTTCATAAAAAAAATCGTCAAGAAATGAATGATATGAAACAATTTCATCAAAATAAACAATTCCATAAAAAAATTCATCAAAAAAACCTATGAAACTACAAAGTTTACACGGATTACACGAAAAAAAGTTTACATTTGAAGGGGACTCTACACACACACACACACACACACACATATATATATATATATATATATATATATATATATATGTGTGGAGAGATTCAAATGAGAAGTGCTAAATATTTGAGAAATAAAGAAGTGATCTTAGTCATTCATTAGGTCAAGATCGACGGCTTTGACCGAGAAGCAACGGATAATTCCCCGCATGGTCTGTACGTGGTCTGCACAAGATAGAGGGGTAGTTTCGTAAAAAAAATACGCAGGACAGGTTCATATATGAATCTGTGTGATTCATATATGAACCTTTGTAATTTACATATAAACTCTTTTTAACTAATTCATATATGAACCTTTGTGATTCATATATGAATCAGTTAATTTGTTCATATGAGAATTAGTTTAAAAAAATCATATATGAATCACAAAGGTTCATATATGAACACAAATGTTCATATATGAATCAGTTAATTGATTCAACTGATTCATATATGAACCTACAGTTAATTAGTTTCATATATGAAACACAAAGGTTCATATATGAATCACAAGATTCATATATGAATTAGTTATAAAGAGTTCATATGTGAATTACAAAGGTTCATATATGAATGTATAGTTCATATGTAAATCACACAGATTCATATATGAACTCGTCCCATGTTTTTTGAAAAAGTTACGAAATTGGCCTTCTATTTTTGGAACAGCCACAACTTTTGACCAGTCAAAGCCGCAACATTTGACCAATTATAACCGATCTTGACCGAATAAAGATCGAATAAATGGCCAAGATTACTTCTCTACTTCTCAAATATTTAGCATTTCTCATTTGAACCTAAGGCTATATATATATATATATAGACACACAATGGTCTTCTCCAATGGTCTTCTCCACCACCATAACCACCGCCACAATCACCACCATCATCACTGGTGGTCTTCTCCACCACTATCACCACCATAACCAGTGGTCTTCTCCACCACCATCACCGCCATAACCACAGCCACAATAACCGGCCACCACTACCAATTTCCTCCGGTGGTCTTCGTCAGTAATTATTATTGATTCAACTCAATTTTATTGTGCATTAATTTAAATGGTTTCACCCAACATGGTTCATCTTAAAAGAATTTCACATTTTATCATAGATTTTGGTGTTTTAGACTTTCAGATTGATTAAGTTCAGGCCAAGAAACCCACGGTTACCAAAAACATGATTTTCAAGAAAAGCTTCAAATTTGTACAAGTTCAACATGAGTTATGCTTATATCTAGTAGGGTAACAAACTATTTCTTACTAAAAATAAATTCTTAAGAGATTTATCAGGACAGAAACTGGTCTAAATCTTTATAAAAAATTACTCAAAATAGTTTATAACAATTCACTAATATGAACCAAAACACTTGAACATACCCTGATGTTGCATTATGCATTCCAACAATCACAAAATTATATTCCAAGAAAAAGGGAAAACCCCCCTTTTACAACAAAAATGGTAGTTTTCACCATTTTTCAATTGAGTTACAAGATTAAAGAATACACAACAAACACATAAATTTCACTGAAAAATTAAAAACCCAACAAAAAAATTCAGTTTTTCAGAAAACCCAAAACCAAGAAACAAAGATTTCAAAACATTAGATGGAATTAAGCAAAAAAATATATTAAATCCCTTAAAAAAAGCAAACATAAACCCTCATTCTCTTCATAAACAATGGCATTCATCAAGAAAATCTTTAAAAAAGAAAACAAAGTATAACCAATTTTCACAAAACCCAAGACCAAGATTGAACAAAATCAAGCAAGAATGCAAGATTTGATCCCCTTTGTGCGATTCCATGTCTGCAGATCTGAGCCTCTAGTTAAAATCAACAGCTTCATGCTTGGTGGTGGTCAGACCATTGCCGAAGAAGGTGACCGGAGTTAACGGTGGTTCCCCTTTGAAGATGTTGTGAACTATGTATAAGTGTTGCTTTTTTACTTCAATATCGACTGCCATCAATCGCAAAGGGAGGGAGATGGAGCGGGGGAAAGGAAGGAAGCGACGGGGGAAGGGGGGATACGAAAGCAAGGAAGAGGATGGAGGGTATGTCGCCGGAGATGGGCGGAGGTGGTGGTGGTTGTCGTGGAGATGGCAGGAGATCTTGGTGGCCGGTGGAGATGTATACACACCCACATATGTATATATATATATATATATAGTATAATAGAGGCTCCTTCAAATGTAAACTTTTTTTTCGTGTAAACCGTGTACACTTTGTAGTTTCATAGGTTTTTTTGATGAGTTTTTTTAAGAAATTGTTTATTTTGATGAAATTGTTTATTTTGATGAAATTGTTTCATATCATTCATTTCTTGACGAATTTTTTTATGAAATTTGTAGTTTCATAGGGTTTTTTTTCATTTTTATGAACTGTTTCATAGATTTTTCGTTTTCACCTATGAAACTACAAATTTCGCAAAAAAATTCGTCAAGAAATGAATGATATGAAACAATTTCATCAAAATAAACAATTCTATAAAAAAATTTCACCAAAAAAAACCTATGAAATCGAGAGTTTACACGGCTTACACGAAAAAAAAATACATTTGAAGCTCCCTCTATATATTATATCAAATATAAAATATTTTATTTTTATTTCATTTTAATAGAAAAAGACAAAAAATGTAAAAAGACAAAAGTACCCTTCACTTAACTGGGTTTTTAGCAGAGTTAGTGAGCAGGGACCACTTTCAAAGCGATTTCAAGACACCAATGTCTATACTTGTAGTTTTTGAAGTTTAGGGACCACTTTCAAAGGTTTTGGTAAACACCAGAGACGAAATTTGTAGTTTACTCTTTATACTATCTTATAAAGCTTTTAAACGAAAATTCTAAAAATAACTAAGGAAGCATAAAGTGATAAAGTATTGCCTTATTAAGCACAATTTCTTAAAATCCCTTAAGTACAACATCATAAACTTGATGTACAACTTGTCAATGTCAGACTCAGAGTTTATCGTTTCCCAAGAACGCCCACTCGTTTCATACGTCACTAAAGGTGACGATTAGGGGTGTTGCATCGGGCAGGTTCGGGTGGGCAAACCAAAAACCCGATCGGATTTCGGATTTGGAAATCAAGACCAGCATTTTAGGTTTCGGATTTCGGATTGCTCCGGGTTCACGTTGGTTGAGTTTCACGTTGATGTCGGTCGGATTCATAAACTATTATAATGCAAAAATTATATATAAGTTCAATAGATTTTGAAGATGAATTCAATCGGTAGAGAGAATGAGGAAATCGGTAATAAGTTTAGAAACTAGAAAACATTTTTACCGACTAGATTTTACGATTTCAAAAGATAATTAGATAAATAAATATATTTATATAATATTTAAAATATATATGCATATTATTTTGGGTTCGGACGGGTCATTGAACACAAACTGAACCCAAAAACCTTATTTTCGGTCCAGGTTCAACTTTTAGACTATTCTTTTGTACACCCCTAGTTACGATTGTCCAATTCTAGGATTAATCTCTATCTTCTCCTAATTTGATTCTCCATCGTTGCTCTCATACAATTAGAGTTCTCTTCTCTTCCACTCTCACTCAATCTTCTTCGTATTCGAGGTTATTACTTGTTATTCTGTTATTATGTGATCTTCATCTCGATCAATCATGACTCGATTTTGTTTACTTACCTGCTTATCTCAAATTTCTCCAACAGATTTACTTGTTTGTTTTTTATGGTGATCATCACTCCATTTTGTAGGAGTAAAAGAGAACCAACAGAGGTCTCTATTCTTCATTTCAGGTAAAGTTTTATCGTTTTCTTACATTTTCACACCTTTGGAAATTTCTTCATCTCAATTTTGATGGCTACATTCATATGACTCCATTAACTCATGGATGTCATTTTTTGTTCTTTTGTTTCAACTCCCCTGTCAAATTTGTTTGCATTCATTTAACAGTCTCATATTAAATTGAGGGAATTTCAGTCATTTTAAACATTTTTCTTTGAACTTCATCACCACTCGGTTAAATGAGGGTATGTTAGTTATTAGGCTGATGTCTAAAAGGACTAAAATACCTTTGATATAATTATCGTTTCATAACTATTTTGGTACCTTCTTCTAACGATCGTTAACTTTTTTCGTTAAGTTTAATTATACTAAAGGAGGTATTTAATCATTTTAGACACACGTCTATTAATTTCATCACCATCCGATTAAATGAATATGTTTTTCTCATTAGACTTAATTCTAGTAGCGATTAATAAAATATAATAATTTCATCACCATCCGATTAAATGAATTTGTTTTTCTCATTAGACGAAATATCTAAATAAAATGTAGTTTCAAAGTACATTATTCTAAATGAAAATACAATATTATAATTTAAAAAAATTAAAAAAAATGATTATTTATTTAATGCATTTACTATTACTATAGTTTAAAAATAATTCTAGTCTTCAGGAATTCGATCTGGTCCAAACGGCCCAATTAGTTAATAAAAAAAAGCCCAACGATGTTTATTATGGGCCTATCAATTATTGACTATTTTTAATAACATTAGACCATCCGCATTAATGCAAGACCAAACTCTTTTTTAAATTGTCACCTCATCTTTACAATAACACCTTCTACATTAACGAATGACCAAACTTCTTTTTAAAGTGGTTCCTATGGCCGCATCATCAACAACTTATCTTTTATTTACTTATTTTAATAACTTAATATCACAAGAATACTAAATATAATTTGTTTATAATATAAATAATTGATTAATGTGTTTTATTTTAGTAGTTTAAATAAAAACATTCCATAAAAATTATCATCTATTTAAAATAAATTGTGGATAGAAATTTTAATAAAACTAATAAAAAATAATGTTCAAATAAATTAATAAATGAATTAAATTTAATAAAAATATTAATAATTAATGTTTAAACATAATAAAAAAAAATGTATTTAATTTATTCATGTGCCATCTTGAAAGACATTTTCTAAATTAGGAAGACCTTTCTAAATAATAAGACCTTGCTATCTACATGACATTGTTATATTTACAAGATGTACGTGGATGCTCTAATTATTAAATATTTCTTTAATAACATTGTTACCTAACCATTAACTGTGTATTTTAAAAAAATGTAACTTATATTTACTTTGAAAGAATGTCTTCATTTTAAATACACTAGACCATAAAATGTTATTTGCTCCAAATAGATAATAAATTATTGACCTGCTAAAAATTAATTATTTAAATCATCTTAATTTTGTAACAGATCATGACAGTTTCAAGATTAAAATTTTAAATAAATTTTATTGTTTTCAAACTCCATGTCATTCAATCCCTTAGCACCTAATGCCTTCGCTCGCTTTCGTTGTTTCATCGTAGTCCGCTCTTTATCTATCGTTGGCCCCTACCCATTGATTTCTCTCTTTTTGTTTTTTTTTTTATTTTCTATGCATGTAACAACCTAGTCTAAAATGAGACATGCATAGTGGAATATAATAAGTTTTACAATACTGGGTCCCAAAATTTCTTACATAAGTCTCAAAATTTAGGTTGGCGAAAACAACTTATACACAACTGAGAATAACTACCGCTAAAAGTATGAGTGACACTGCCTCTATCTGCACCTGTGCTCTATCCTGCGCTTGCTCACTTACCGGAGCCTTCTACTATCAGCTTACCTGAAAAGGTTTAGTTTGGAAAATGCGAGGGTTAGACTATGAGGTCTAGTGAGTCCCTCCTGACAGTTCTCAAAATCATTTAAAAACTTTTCATAACTTTCATATGTAAAACTTTCAATAATAAACTTTCACATAGCTGTACATTTAAAATCTTTCACGGATATAATCCGCTCCCGTAAATGGCACCCTGAAGTCACTCGAGAGTGACAACGAGTCAGTATCACGCTGCCTTATTGGGTCACACTTCCCATTGCATAAACGGAACCTCCCCCCGGCGTGAGTACTGACGGAACCTCCCCCCGACTTAGCCAATTTACATCTACACAATGTATGCATACATCTCATATAAAAACATTAACATCTTTCATGCAATTAAAAGCATAAAGTAAAACATGGCATTTCTCATCATGTACTCACTTTAGAAAACACGTCAAAATCACGTATTTTAGTTAGAAAACTCACCTGGTGCTCTTACTTCTCTTTCTAATCTGCTCCCGACTTCCAAACGACTTTTCCTGAATGAATTGACAAAACATAAGCTGATCACTCATCTTTCCGGACACACAACTTTCCGGACGATACTACATTCCGGACAACACACAATCCGGACAACACTACTTTCTGGACAACACACAATCCGGACAACACTACTTTCCGGATAATTCCTACTGTCCGGATGACTGCACTTTCCGGATGGCTCCACATCCGGATACTTTCTACTTACCGGGAAATTATGTTTTCCGGACGCTTACCCGGACACCTACCCGGATACCTTCATAACCTGAAGCTTTCCGGACGAAGCGCTGGACGAATTTAGAATCCGAAAACTCTGAATACGCTCCACAAACGAGATAATAAGGCAAGAATTAATCACGTAAGCATTCAATGACCATTTCCCACAAAACTTACTAATTAAACACGACTTAAAGGTGTTTAAGTCTTCCTCTTGGGCCTCATTCAACTTTACCAAATAAGAACTCTCTAAAACCCAATAATCACCAAAACAAATCTTAAATGGAGTTGTAGATTAGGAAATTACCTGGTGGATTCCTTGCAGAAAACAAATCCCAACTCACTCTCTCTTCTGATTTCAAAGGTTGACAATCGAACCTCCAAATTGCACAAGAACTCCAAAACTCTTTTATTCTTCTCTCTCAAAAGCTCAGCCGCCAACAATGAAATGGAAAGGCTCCCCTAGGGTTTTGTGCCAATCATTGGGCCATTACACCCTATTCCCTATTTACAAATTACTCCCCTCAACTTCCATTTTATTACAACACTCCCCCGTCAAAAGAATTCCGTCCCCGGAATTCCATTTTCCAAAAAGATGAGGGTACTTGGACTTCGTATCTGATTCTACTTCCCACGTTGCTTCTCGTCCCTTATGATACTTCCATTGAACCTTCACTAAACGAACTTCTTTGTTCCTCGTCCTCCGTACTTTACTGTCTACGATATCTAACGGTTCTTCTACATAAGTCAACCTCTCATCTATACTGACGTCCCCCAAGGAACATCCACCTCGACTTCTGACAAACATTTCTTTGAGTCCGAGACATAAAATGTGTGATGAACACTCTTTAATTCCTCCGGCAAGTCTAACTTGTATGTCGCTGCTCTAACTCGCTCACTAATGACAAAGTCAACTTCTTAACGTCTGTATTTCTTGCAAGGTCGCCATCATTTCACTTCCCACCTCGGCTCTTCATAAAAGAGACGTGCATCACACTATGAATTCCTCCAAAAATTTCATCGAGTACCTCAAGATCGCGCACTATCTATCCAACTTTCATAACTTCGTCGGATCCACAGACTTAGTCCACCTTACCTCTCTCTCAAACTTCAGGGTCCAAAAGTCTTATGTTTTTCAATCCAACCAACTCAGTTCTACTCGGTCACCCCAAACCGTTCTGAGGGGAAACATAACCGTACACCATACATTGGAACTGCCCTCAACGATTCATCACTTTGCCATGACGTGCCATCTTGTATTATTTACTTGCAACCTCTCCGAATACTATACTCGCTTAAATACCACTAGTAACTCCAAGGCCAACCGCATCTCCATTTGCTCGCTTCCGTCCCCACATCGGGGCTCACGGTTTTACAACACGTCTACTTATGGTCTCTCGAACCTCTTTACTTCCTTAAAAGAAGGAACTTGGCGGAAATTCCCCGCCACTACAACGAGAATCTAAAATCAGGAACAACCACTCACTTGCCCACTTGGCACAAGGCCACCCTTACACACCTCGACGAACTCACACTTAAGAGTTCCCTCCTCGGGTTACATGTAATTCTAGATCACTTCTTCCAACCGACGTACGAATATGCAGATCATATTCTCTTCCCGAATCACATCGGTTACAGCTCGACAACTAATTCATACGTTCTCTCCACTTCAACACTCCTCCCTTATACGTAACTAAAAGTAGGAAGCTTCTATAATCTCTCATTGAAGTGTTCACCTATCCACATTGAACTTATCCTAAAAACACATCAATTCTTCACCGATTGCCACAAGCGTTCAGTCATAACTGACATAACTTCGGTTACCCTCACTCAACTAGGAGGAGTAGCCACGGTCACACAGAACTATTCTCAATAGCTTTTCACTAAACGACCAGTTCGATTGAACATTTCTCACAGCATCACTGACTCAACTCATTCAACTGCCCTTTTCCACTTCTTTCTCTCACAAGGACATGCACAAATCCTCTTCCTCTATACTCTTTCCAGGGGTTCGCACACTTACTGATGACAATCTACACACACTACTCCACCTTTTCGGTGTTACTGCCAAGCTTACTACTTCCATTCTACTCACTTGTCCCGACATACCATCTTCCCTTCCCCACGTTAACGTGGAGCACTGCTCACCAAACGTTACTTGTCTCTCCCTTCCGACCTTTCCACATGTTGATAACACTTTCTCCTTACCAAACATAACCAAACAGTTGCACCAAAATTCTAACTTAGGCATTCAACCAAGTCATCCCAAATGACACCGGTGCTCGAAGCCACCACCCACTCCTTGATTTCTAACCTGTTACTTTCTCGGACTAATCCTTTCATACAAAAGGAAACAATTCACATTCCTTAAAGATTTAGCATTTACTACATCACCTCTTAGACCCACTCATCCAACATCTTCTTTAACCTTTTCCAGATCCTACAAATATACTTACTTAGCGACTCACGCAACCAAAAACACTTGGTTTCTCCTTTGGGTAACCACCCACTACCGCTCCGACATTTTATTTCGATAATAGCCATAGCACAATACCAACTTACAAACCACGTGCTCCAACAACCTGATTAACAAATCGCACACCTCATCTGTGACAATGTCGTTTTCCGACATTATTTTGATCCCGAATTCGTTCTGTTTGTTGTAAGTTCCCGAGTAAAAATAGTAGAATTTAATGGCTTTTATGAAAAAGTACAGGTCTTTATGAATGACTAATGATGGAAGAGTTTTTGGATCAATCGGAGTAAGTTTACAGCATTCCGGAGCGAAAAAGAGAAATTCTGATTTTCGGGACAAACAGCGCTCTGCGCCTCTCTGCGCGCCTCCAGACGCGCCACCAGGCGCGCAGCCTTCTGTTCATATGCACTCCAGTCCTTTGCGCGCCTCCAGACGCGCCACCAGATGCGCCAAGCCTCTGAGCGTTTTTATTCTATTTTATCAGCTAGGGTTGAGGCATTATTGATGAGTTACGGATAGAGACTCTTTCTGGGCGATTTTGGGAGATAGAAGGCGATTTCTGAAGGCGAGAAAAGGGCTAGAAACGTCAAGTAACGAGAATCAACAAGGCGAATCGAATACGTTCATCGGCGGCTTAGGCTTTTCAGGGAGTTTTTAGATTTCTTTTCTTTTAGACAAAGCATGTTTACTTTCATTTCCATCTTTTCATTTTTGAGTTTTGAAACCCCCAACATGAACTAATCCGTTCATGTTGGGGGGTTGGTGTGAATCATGGTTTGATAATCGTTTAGCTTTACAGATAGATGTGATTGGTTTGATTTAGATGGATGAAACATTTGGGATTGTTCTTAATGCTTGTAATAGTCCGATCAACTATTATTTGATTTTATGAATCTTTTAACGTTTGAGAGAAGTTTTGAGATTTGATTAATCCTTTTTGTCTTGGACGATTTTGAGATAGAAATATGATATGTCGTTCTTTGTGGCTTTTAATCACTGATTGTTCAATTATAATTGTCTAGATCGAAAGATGATACAATGTTTTGAATGATTTTTGCTATAGCTTGATAGAGTATAGTAATGGATTGTGATTATGCTTTTCATCCTGAAGCTATTTCAATCATGTCAAACCTGTTTAGCTAATTGATTGTTTTCATGAGGAAAACCAACCCTCCAACTCCTTCTCTTACCTGAATCAATTAAAGTTTTAATTCGTGTTCCGATAATCAACAATCCAAATCAATTTGCATTAGTCTAGTTAATAATCTATACAGTCATTGTGGTACTTGACACCTGGTTCCTTTGGTTCGATACTAGTACTTTATAAGAACTATTACTTGATTCGACCCGTACACTTGCGGTAGATTTAGGGGGTGTAAACCCGCCTATCAATCTGAAACCCCGAAAAGACTTCTATCCGATGCTTCCTCTTCCTAACATCACGTCACACACTGGCTGGCACATTTATCTTGGCAATTGATGCCATTACTCATCCGTACATTCTCCACTCATAACATCTTACTGCAGACCAGGTCTCTCATGGTCGTTCGTACACAACTCAAACTTACCTTCATGTTCTCCCGCATAAATAACTGAGTCTATCTCGCTACTTGTCTCTCCCCAACTCTAGTGGAACCACAACTCACGAGTTCCTGAATAACTCTAACATACTCGTTCTTACTAGCTCTTTGCGATTCCAAACCATTACATAGACAGGGCACAATCCCTCACAGATCGACATAATCTATACACTCATTACATAGACAGGGCACGATCACTTTGAAGTGTTAATATTAGATCTTAGACCTCGAGAGGGGTGATAACGCCACTTTTTGGCGTTATTTTCGGTTCTCAAACCAACGAGATTGGCTTGTATACAAGTAAAAAGACGTGTATTTTACGGTTTATCTAGTGATTTACACAGGTTATCTAAAAGGCGGCATTCCTCGGAAAAAGAAGCTAAAAAGAGCCCAAAACGAGTCAAAACGAAGCCTAACGGGAGCCCAAAAGCCAAGCCCAAGACCCGCGACCGAACCAGGACCCGACCCGCGAACCAGAAATCGACCTAAGCAGCATTTAAGACACGCGCGACTTACCACGCGACTTGCAAGTCGCGTGGCAGGTCGCGTAACCCTCTATTTCGCGACTTTCAGCTTTAAATCCGATTTTAGGTCACTGTTTTTGGGATCCTGATTTCACACGACGGCCAGAGCAGTCCCGGGGGCGATTTTCAGAGCCAAGTGACACCGTTTGGAGCAAAGATCGAGGATTAATCGAAGGAACGTTCAAGACGCGAAGTAGATTCCATCACGGGAAAAGGGAGTTTATCAATTCATCTTACACAGTCACCACGATCACGTTTACCATGTTTGCTTACACTTTCGTTTCTCTTTCTTTTGTGTTTGAATCCCCCAACATCATGAACTAACTTTAAGATGTTGGGGGTTGGATTGAATTAGGATTGAACATATAGATGGATGACGAATGACTTTTATCAGTTTTCTGATTTAATGAATGCATGTGATTTTGTTCTTAATGCTTTTGTGAGCGTAGCTAACTTACAATAGTTTTATTGTTTTCAATTATGTTCGAGAGAATTAATTGAGATCTAGAATTAGGAATTACATGTCTAAGGTAAGAAAGGTTAGAGATATACCGAGTAAACTTTAGTCTCATAATAACCTGCGCTTAATGTGTTTTGAACTACATAGGGTGAGATCGAGAGATTAATCTTGTGCTTTTCGAGATAAACTCCATGGTAGCTTGAGAAAGCACCATGTTTTACAAATATACCTGTTGTTACTTGAGACAGAGCAATGGTTAGATCAAGGTTGAGTATTCATCAACAGAATTAACTGGTATTTGTTTTTAGTCTGAAGTTCATATGTGAAAACCTAAGGATATCCAACCCTCAACTGTTTTCTCCATCTGAATTCCAAAGCTGCTTACTAGTTGTCTTGTGTTTGGTTTATTTTATTTGCTGCAATTAATTAGTTTAAAACCTATCTTCCAAATTCGACAGTTCAGTTAATAGTTCGTATAGTAATTATGATACTTAGTTCCTAGTTCCCCGTGATTCGATACTCGTACTTTCCAAGTACTATTACTTGACTTCGACCCGTACACTTGCGGTAAGATTCGCGGGGTGTCAAAAACCCCGTGTCAAGTTTTTGGCGCCGTTGCCGGGGAACTAGTTGCAACTAATATCACTACCATCTATAAGCATTATTAGATTGGACATTTTTTTTATTTCATATTTTATTTCATACCTTTAATTTCTGAATTGCTAAGTCTGTTCGTTTTCTTCTCAGGTACTCATGGGCGACGAAGCGAGACGCCCTATGCGGTCGTTCGCCGATCCGAACGTGGAGGCGGCACGCATAGGAATTCAAGCACCAACCACCGCTACGAATTACTTCGAAATCAAGCCGAGTACCATCGTAATGGTACAACAGAATCAGTTCGGGGGAGCACCAACTGAAGACCCCCACGCGCATCTACGAGCCTTCGAACGGATATGCAACACGTTCAAGATCAACGGGATGGAAGAGAACGCGATTAAGCTAAGACTCTTCAGTTTTTCCCTAAAGGGTAGAGCTGAAATCTGGATAGAGGGCCTTCCATCAGATCTCATCACCACTTGGGCACAACTGAAGGCAGCGTTCCTCCAGAAATTCTTCCCACCGGGAAGAACCGCGCAATTGATGGTCGACATCACGCACTTCGCGCAATGGGACCAAGAGACGTTATATGAAGCTTGGGAGCGCTATAAAGACATGTTGAAGAAGTGTCCACATCACGGTCTTCATGGGTGGGTCATAATCCAAACGTTCTTTGGAGGCCTTCACCCGCAATTCAAGAATGATATCACGGCTGCAGCGGGGGGAGCACTCATGAACAAGACCTATGAAGAAGCGGTCGAGCTGATCGAGAACCTTGCCGAACATAGCTACTCCACTCCACGATCGTCCATCGCACGAGTAGCGAATGTTCAAGAGTCAGATGAACTTAAAGAGATAAAAGCTCAACTAGCTTTTATCACGGACCGTATGAAGGGAAGCAATCTAGGGGAACCTGAATAGGTTCAATTTATGCAAAACCGCAACCATCAGTCGCGAAACGAACCTTTCTCCAACACTTATAACGAGAGGTGGAAAAAGCATCCCAATCTTTCATGGAATCAGTCGGGTCAACAACCAGGTAATTTCTCTAACTCTTTAAACTCTTCCAATACTAATATTGCTTACCGTCCTCCAGGTTTTAACCAAAGGAGCGAGGGACCATCCGGGGAGAAGAAACCGGGATTGGAAGATATGCTCATGAAGTTCATGACAAAAATGGACAACACGGTCGGAGAGCTGGCAAACACGGTGAACACGGTGAAAGCCGCAACTGATCAGAATACGGCTGCAATCAAGATTCTCGAGAGGCAAGTGGGGCAGATTTCCGAGGCCCTACAAACCCGACCATCCGGTAGTTTCCCTAGTATGGCTGAAAAGAGGAATCAAGAACATTGCAATGCCATCTATCTGAGAGATGGCAAGGAGCTGAATGAGGAGCCAGCAAAGGAAGCCGAGAATGATGTGGAGATCATTGATATGGATGCATTAGAGGTTGACGAGGAGCGTAAGAGGGAAGAGAAAGAGATCGAGAGCAAAGTAAAGGAGCAAAAGCAACCACCGGTCAAGCCAGTGGTACCCAAAGTGCCATATCCAAACAGACTGAAAGCAAGCAAGGACGATGTTAATTTTTATAAGTTTATCGATGTTTTTAAAAAGTTAACAATTAATACTCCGTTTGCAGATGCGTTAGCACAAATGCCCTATTACATGAAATTCATGAAAGAGATCCTTTCAAAGAAGAGGGCACTTGATCATCAAGCCACCGTTGCACTCACTGAAGAGTGCAGCGCGATTTTTCAGAATAAGCTTCCCTTGAAGCTTAAAGATCCAGGGAGTTTTTCTATCCCTATTCAGATTGGGGAGTTTACCTTTAATAGAGTGTTATGTGATTTAGGGGCGAGTATTAATTTGATGCCCCTTTCTATTTTCAGGAAACTTGGATTGGGGGAGGTGAGTCCCACATTCATGACACTTAAGCTGGCTGATCGATCGATAAGGTATCCATACGGGGTGATTGAAGATGTGCTGATTAAAGTTGAGAAGTTCTACTTTCCAGTAGACTTCGTGGTGATCGACATCGATGAAGATGAAGAGGTCCCGATGATCTTGGGACGGTCATTCCTGGCTACGAGCCGAACTTTGATTGACATGGAAGAAGGCGAGATAACCTTCCGAGTCGGCGGCCAAAGCAAAATCTTCAAGATGTTCGAGAAGGTAAGAGTTGGAAGAGATGAAGGATCTGAAGCTGGTCATTGAGGGCCAAAAGTAAGAGAATCCGCGAAGAATCGCAGGTGTGGGCGATCCAACTCCGCGAATACTGAGCCGAGTTGAAACGCACAGTCGTGCCACGACTTTAAATACGGCGCTGGGTGGGAGGCAACCCACCAAGGTTAGTTTCCGTTCTTTATTTTTAGTTTTTACGCGTGTGTTTAAATAATGAAAAAGCCATAAAAATCGAAAAATCGAGAAAAGCGAAAAACGAACAGGGACATACGCGACTTGCCACGCGGTTTGCAAACCGCGCAGCAAGCCGCGGGGCACTCTGTTGGTTTTCTGAGACAGAGAGTTACGCGGTTTGCCACGCGACTTGCAAGTCGCGGGCTAAAGGCGCGGGAGTCCCCTGTTGGCTCTCATTCGTTTTTCGTGCAAATCTTTGTTGCTTTCTTGCATTTGTGTGTTTCAATTTTTCTTGCATTTTTGTCTTTTGCTTTTATTTCTGTTGTGTGCGCGCGTGCTCCCTCCATCCCCTCTAAGTGCTCGAATCTTATAAGAGAATCTCCTCGGACCGGGCAAAACAGGTATGTTCTAATCATTTCTCTGCTAAAAGAGTGGTGTTTGATGGGTTGTTCTGTTTTAATTGCACGAGAGGCAACAAACCTAAGTTTCACTTAGGTTTGGGGTACCTCGTTTTTGAACCATCTACACACTCACATTAGACCCTGTGCAAACCTCGGTTTCACCGAGGTTTGGGGTTGGCTTTTATTTGGCAAACCTAGGCCACGGCCTAGGTTTGGGGTGCCTAGTTTTAGAAAATTTGGGTAGTCTTTTTATGCTATATATGTAATGCCTTGCCTGTTCTTTTAATAACTGCACAATGAGTCGCATCACCCACGACTTTACTTTCACATTGGGGACAATGTGTGGGTAAGGTTTGGGGTTGCCCAATCGGGCCCAAGTTATGCACGTAGATTTCCTGCACTTCTGAGTGTCTAGATCAAAGTAGCTAAAATTTTTGTTTTGAATGATTGAGACCGAACATTGTGGGAAGAATCTTGTGATAGTGACGTGAAAGTTAGGGAAGGACCGGGAAAGGACATGACTAGGGACATTAGTGGAGACCACCCGATAGTGAGTTTTGAGCCTAAAAGACGTTTTTTCATTTCGAGGGATTCATACACTAAATTCATATACACTTTCTCGAATTCCTTGTCGTGAATGTAGAATGATCTCGCTACATTATTGCATTGAGTAGCAAAGACGGACATCGGGATATTAGGTAAGGGTATAGTAGACCATATCGTGTGGACCTTAAGATATGATTCCAGGCATTGTGTGTTTTATTTAACCGTTTTTAGCTATCGTACCTTTTACCCTTCTGCGTGTACCCTTAGCCCCTTTGCAGCCAAACACTCACCTTTTCGTTTCTAAACCCATCATTAAACCCTTAGCCATAAGCCTTAGCCAACCCAATCCGAAAGTGTGTCAATCGGAAGAAGTAATGAACTTAGAGAGATAGAGCGGAAAAGAAAGAAATTAGGCCAGTCAAGAAATAGAAAAGAGGGCCAATGATGCCCCAATCAAATAAAGAGGACCAATGAAGTCCCAAAAAAAAATACCGTTAGTTAGATAGTCTCTAGTAGAGCTGCATAATAAGTGAGTCAAAGCGACTCCAATAGTGAAGAGAAAGGACCAAGTGAGCGAATGTGAAGCAACGAGAGTTCAGAATTGCAAATGATTGACACGCCGAGGATTTTTGACCCTTTTACCCTTCGTTTCTCAGCCTTAACCTTAGCCCCGTTACAACCGTTATAAAGACCTGGATGATCTTCTGGAAAACGTGATTAGAGTCTAGGACCACCTTTACCGATAGTCCCTGTCTTGTTATTTGATTCCTTCTGAGATCAAAAGTTTGGACATTTGTGCGTCTTTCCTTAGAGTTGTCATGTAATAATTTGAGTATTCTTGTACATAACCTCCTTAAACATGACAACACGAGAGATAACCTAGGTTCGAGTGCAAAGAGAGTATCCCGTGAGGTAGGGTCGAGGCGAAATGTTTTCCATAGCATGTCTGGACTTAGTTTAACCCGAACGTAATCGGAACAGTCACGAGTTCAACTCCCAATAGAAGGTCATAGATCAGACAAAATAAAGAATTAGGCGAGAGTGAGATAGATATTCACGGGTATGGGAAATCACCGATGCATCACTTGGTACCGATTGGGAATTGTGCAGTTATTATTTTTTCACTGATATGTACTTTAATTCTGTTTTATCGCTAATTTGCTTGGGGACAAGCAACGCTCGGTTTGGGGTTGTTGATAACGCCACTTTTTGGCGTTATTTTCGGTTCTCAAACCAACGAGATTGGCTTGTATTCAAGTAAAAAGGCGTGTATTTTACGGTTTATCTAGTGATTTACACAGGTTATCTAAAAGGCGGCATTCCTCGGAAAAAGAAGCTAAAAATAGCCCAAAACGAGTCAAAACGAAGCCTAACGGGAGCCCAAAAGCCAAGCCCAAGACCCGCGACCGAACCAGGACCCGACCCGCGAACCAGAAATCGACCCAAGCAGCATTTAAGACACGCGCGACTTACCACGCGACTTGCAAGTCACGTGGTAGGTCGCGTAACCCTCTGTTTCGCGACTTTCAGCTTTAAATCCGATTTTAGGTCACTGTTTTCGGGATCCTGATTTCACACGACGGCCTGAGCAGTCCCGGGGGCGATTTTCAGAGCCAAGTGACACCGTTTGGAGCAAAGATCGAGGATCAATCGAAGGAACGTTCAAGACGCGAAGTAGATTCTATCACGGGAAAAGGGAGTTTATCAATTCATCTTACACAGTCACCACGATCACGTTTACCATGTTTGCTTACACTTTCGTTTCTCTTTCTTTTGTGTTTGAATCCCCCAACATCATGAACTAACTTTAAGATGTTGGGGGTTGGATTGAATTAGGATTGAACATATAGATGGATGACGAATGACTTTTATCAGTTTTCTGATTTAATGAATGCATGTGATTTTGTTCTTAATGCTTTTGTGAGCGTAGCTAACTTACAATAGTTTTATTGTTTTCAATTATGTTCGAGAGAATTAATTGAGATCTAGAATTAGGAATTACATGTCTAAGGTAAGAAAGGATAGAGATATACCGAGTAAGCTTTAGTCTCATAATAACCTGCGCTTAATGTGTTTTGAACTACATAGGGTGAGATCGAGAGATTAATCTTGTGCTTTTCGAGATAAACTCCATGGTAGCTTGAGAAAGCACCATGTTTTACAAATATAACTGTTGTTACTTGAGAGAGAGCAATGGTTAGATCAAGGTTGAGTATTCATCAACAGAATTAACTGGTATTTGTTTTTAGTCTGAAGTTCATATGTGAAAACCTAAGGATATCCAACCCTCAACTGTTTTCTCCATCTGAATTCCAAAGCTGCTTACTAGTTGTCTTGTGTTTGGTTTATTTTATTTGCTGCAATTAATTAGTTTAAAACCTATCTTCCAAATTCGACAGTTCAGTTAATAGTTCGTATAGTAATTGTGATACTTAGTTCCTAGTTCCCCGTGATTCGATACTCGTACTTTCCCGGTACTATTACTTGACTTCGACCCGTACACTTGCGGTAAGATTCGTGGGGTGTCAAAAACCCCGTGTCAAGGGGCGGATTCGAAATACGGCTTAAGTGATGCACAAAGATTTGAGAGAGTCTTTGATAACCACGTCGAGAGGCAGGTTTTGTATGATTTATTAAGGTTCAAACGCCGGTCGAGATTTATATCACAAAAAGATTTGGGTATAACTCTCCATACTGGTAGAACTTGACGTTTAGAGTCAAACTTAATTAAATCGGCAAGATCGAGAGTCAGTAATAATGAAAACTTTATGGAAACTTTGTAGGACCGGTTTATAAAAATCATCATTTCGAGAGATCGGGGTTTTTATAGACACTTCGTGTTACAAAGTAACTAACCGATTTGTTACTACATTCATCTCAAGGAAACTTACACCCATACTCATTTTAGTTACTTGTTTAGATTTTATTATTATTAAAAAACACCAAACTCGCTCAAAATATTTTATTCTTCTATCATTGAAATCGGTGTATTCTCGACTTAGGAATCGAAACTTTGAGGTCCAATCCCTGTGGATACGATCTCAGTATATTTACCACTTTATTACTTGTAGTGATCCCATTGTTGGTATATACTTGTGCCTTCATTGTGGAATTATTGTGCCCATATTTTGGATGCACGATATTTAGCTACCAAGTTTTTGGCGCCGTTGCTGGGGATTGGCGTATTTCCAGAGTTTCTTGAGTTATAAGTTGAGTTTTTATTGGTTTTTCTTCCACCAAAATGGAAGGTTTTAGTTGAGATGCCCCGTATTTCAATTCTTTCAATTATTCATGGGTACAACATCCTAATTTTTTGGAAAATATTCAAGATGATGACGCATACACTTCATTTTCACCTTGATAATGCCGTTTTACGACATTATTTTGATCCCGAAATCGTTCAGTTATGAGTTTCCAAGTAAAATAGTAGAATTTGATGGTTTTTTGTGAGTAAGTACAGGTTTTATGAAAGAATGATGAAGGAAGAGTTTTTAGATCAATTGGAGCAAGTTGGCAACTGTCCTGAGCGAAAAAAGAGAAATTCTGATTTTCGGGTCAAACAGCGCTCTGCGCGGCGCGTCTCCACACGCGCCACCAGACGCGCAACCCTCTGTTCATTTCACACTCTAGTCCTCTGCGCGTCTCCACACGCGCCACCAGACGCGCCAAGCCCCTGAGCGTTTTTATTCTATTTGTCGGCTAGGGTTGAGGCATTATCAATGAGTTACGTTTAGAGGCTCTCTCTGGACGATTTTGGGAGATTGAAGGCGATATCTGTAGGCGAGAAAAGGGCTAGAAACATCAAGTAACGAGAATCAACAAGGCGAATCGAATACGTTCATCGGCGGCTTAGGCTTTTCAGGGAGTTTTTAGATTTCTTTTCTTTTAGACAAAGCATGTATAATTTCATTTCCATCTTTTCATTTCTGAGTTTTGAAACCCCCAACATGAACTAATCCGTTCATGTTGGGGGGTTGGTGTGAATCATGGTTTGATAATCGTTTAGCTTTACAGATAGATGTGATTGGTTTGATTTAGATGGATGAAACATTTGGGATTGTTCTTAATGCTTGTAATAGTCCGATCAACTATTATTTGATTTTATGAATCTTGTAACGTTTGAGAGAAGTTTTGAGATTTGATTAATCCTTTATGTCTTGGACGATTTTGAGATAGAAATATGATATGTCGTTCTTTGTGGCTTTTAATCACTGATTGTTCAATTATAATTGTCTAGATCGAAAGATGATACAATGTTTTGAATGATTTTTGCTATAGCTTGATAGAGTATAGTAATGGTCCAACTCCTTCTCTTACCTGAATCAATTAAAGTTTTAATTCGTGTTCCGATAATCAACAATCCAAATCAATTTGCATTAGTCTAGTTAATAATCTATACAGTCATTGTGGTACTTGACACCTGGTTCCTTTGGTTCGATACTCGTACTTTATAAGTACTATTACTTGATTCGACCCGTACACTTGCGGTAGATTTAGGGGGTGTAAACCCGCCTATCACACCTCCCCGTCAAGATTGGAATGACACGTTTATAAATACATTTGACCAATCATGGGAGGGGAATTTTGATCATTTTTATGATTTTCAAGGGAGTGATCCTCACCATGGATTTACGTTCTTTGTTTCCAACAACGCACCCGGGAATGTTATTGAACAACCCGAACCGTCTCACTCTTTTGAAACTTTTTCCCCAAGCTTAACAGAAAATTTTACAACATTTTTGGGAAATTTCACATCCTCTTTTGAAGCCTTAAATACTAAGATGGGACAACTAGTCGACGAGTTGAAAAATCAAAGTCAAGGTTCCTTACCAAGTGATAATGAAAAATCAAAATTTGTTGGTAAGGATGAGAGTGGTGTTAAGAAAGAGTTGGATATTTTTGAGGCAACTTTTGAGCACATGAGCAAGCCTTCTTTACTTCCTAATAGTGAAGAAGTGCTTCAAGATGCTAAAATTCTTAACTTAATTATTTTTGCTCATTTTGTGCAGCCTTCTTTTTGTGATCACAATGCTCCTACCGGGATCATGCCATGGACTGTTGGGAGGAATTGTGTGATCAAAAGCTCGAGAATTTTGCCTAGATCGTGTTCTTTGGGTGACGGAATTGTTGGAAAAAGCTTTGGTATGGTGGAGGTGTCTATAATCTTGAACCCACTCTACTTTTTAAAGATGCACATGTGGGGTGGTGAACCACATCCTACATAACCTTGATGCAAACTTATCTTTTTACTCTCAACTCCAAATTTGTGTCTTTTATTTTACACTTTTGTGTGTGTGAGTTGAGTCTCTTCATTTTCGACTAGTATCAACAATTTTTGGGATAAAAAAAACAAAAAAAAAATCTCATGCATCTTATATCCTTAGATTTAAAGTTTCATAGTTTGAATAATCTATCCACCACTCGCAGATTTCTAGAACTAAGCAACCAATTCCCCGGTATACAAATTGATTAAACACTTGGCCGATACACTTTTCCTGTGTTGCCTTACCCGAGCCTTTGAGTCTTACTATTCTCTCCACAATGAAGATATTGAGTATTTTAAATTTGGGGAATAAACTCAAGTGTTGAGAATAGAGCTACATCCTTCAAAAATTTGGAAGGATAAAAAAAAAGTTTACAAATAGCTGAAATTAACACGTTGAGGTGAAAAAAAAGGGTTGGGAATAACACATCAAACACGTAGTAGAAATATATTTTTGTGTAACCCAAAAAGACAAGTTTGGGGGAAGATGAAAAATGTAAGAAAAGTGAGAAACCATAAACACTAACCCTTCAAAGTCCTGTGGATCTAAGTTTGCAAAGTCAATTATCATAAGATGGGTAAATTATAGCTTAGCCTATGGAAATCAAAGTGCAATAAAAAAGAACATCGTGGAAAAATTACGAAAAACTATGGATATTTTCAATCAAGGGATTTAAGATGCAAAATAAAAAAAATAAAAATAAATAAAAATTGAAGATCCTATTTGTGATACTTAGTCTTTTTGGGTATTTCGTATCTTCAGTTATTTTTATATTTGTCATTTTCGTTACTTGGGGACAAGTAACAAGTTAAGTTTGGGGGTGTGATAACTCTCATTTTGATCGTTATTTACACGTCATTTGTGTGACTTTTTCTTCCGTTTTAGTTGTGTTTTTTGTTTATGTGTTCGTGTTTTTCCTTTTGTTAATTTATTTTTATTTGGAGTTGTTGAGTAGGGGTGCTCACGGGTCGGGTTGATCGGGTTGAAGGCATTTCGACACATCAACCCAATGTTGGCGGTTTGAAAATTTTTTAACCCAACCCAACCCGTTCGGGTTGATCGGGTTAGTCGGGTTGGTCGGGTTGTGTTTAAACAAGGTAAAATCAAAATTAAAAACATAAAAATAAAGGAAACATATCTTTAAAATACAACCAATAACTCAGACAATATTTAGATACTACATATAAAAGTGTCTAAACCAAATATGATCAAATAACTTGACGTCTCCAATTTGCATATTTCTTAAATCCTAAACATATCGTCATCAACTGTTTTTCTCAATTTGCATATATATGTTAACATTTACTATATATATATATATATATATTTGTGTGTGTGTGTGTGAAGGAGTTATATAGAGATGGATAAGAGATTGAATATATATATATATATATATATATATATATATATATATATAGGGGCGGGTTCGAATGAGGAGCGCATCAAAACGTGAGAACGTGAGGAGCAATTGACAGTTATGAATCACATGTGATTGGCAGTTGTGGATCACATGTGATTCACAACTGATCTGGAGGAGCAATTGACAGTTATGAATCACATATGATTTACAACTAAAATCATTAATGATCCGCGACTTGCACGCCTCGCGAACCACCTCGCGCCACTTTTGCGCGAATTTTCCAGTTAATCTGATTTTTTAGGGTTGTAAATCATATGTGATCAGAAGCATGGGAGTGCTCCTCACGTTCTCTTAAATTGATGCGCTCCTCACGTGCACCTTCCTCTATATATATATATATCGGGTTCATCGGGTTGGGTTGGGTTCAAATTATCGTAACACGATATCAACCCAATACATACGGTTTGAAGATTTTACAACTCGATTGGACATCGAGTTGCTTTGGGTTGGGTTATTTCACGTCGGGTTGGGTTGGGTTGGTCGGGTTTTTGAGCACCCCTATTGTTGAGGATGTTTTATGGTTATTTGCATCAATTTTTGGATTTAATATTGTGCAGCGATTCCCACTGTGGGCACACTGTGGGCACGGACGGACCACTTCTTTCCAACGATGGACAAAGCAATTGCCTGGGCAACAACAATGTTATTTTAAGCTGAAGCATGGGTTTGAAATCCCTGAAAATCTGGAGGAAGGCATGCCTTGGTCATTACCCACAAGATTGAAGAAAATTGTTCATTGGTTATTATACATTGTGGAACTATAAATAGAGACTTAAGGCTCCTTCATTTAATATCTTGTAAATAGCTGAACTCTCTTAATTTTCTGCACTTAGGCATTCTTCAAGCTTCTTAAAAGCTTGAAGATATGTAGTTGTAATTGTAATTTCTGCCCACAATAAGTTACTGTGGGCATCGTTTTAATTTCATGCAATTAATCTTTTCTTATCTTGTTATGTTTTCTACTTTAATTATGAGCTAAGCACCCCTTGGGTGTGGGTGTGGGTGTGGGTGTGAGCAAACTTGAGACTAGTAGGCAACACTTGGGTGTGACCATCGTTACTAACTCTCGAGATTGGTCACTTGAATCGGGACTTAAACTCAACGCGGATAAGCCGATCACTTTGAAGTGTTAATATTAGATCTTAGACCTCGAGAGGGGCGGATTCGAAATACGGCTTAAGTGATGCACAAAGATTTGAGAGAGTCTTTGATAACCACGTCGAGAGGCGGGTTTTGTATGATTTATTAAGGTTCAAACGCCGGTCGAGATTTATATCACAAAGAGATTTGGGTATAACTCTCCATACTGGTAGAACTTGACGTTTAGAGTCAAACTTAATTAAATCGGCAAGATCGAGAGTCGGTAATAATGAAAACTTTATGGAAACTTTGTAGGACCGGTTTATAAAAATCATCATTTCGAGAGATCGGGGTTTTTATAGACACTTCGTGTTAGAAAGTAACTAACCATTTTGTTACTACATTCATCTCAGGGAAACTTACACCCATACTCATTTTAGTTATTTGTTTAGATTTTATTATTATTAAAAAACACCAAACTCGCTCAAAATATTTTATTCTTCTATCATTGAAATCGGTGTATTCTCGACTTAGGACTCGAAACTTTGAGGTCCAATCCCTGTAGATACGATCTCGGTATATTTACCACTTTATTACTTGTAGCGATCCCATTGTTGGTATATACTTGTGCCTTCATTGTGGAATTATTGTGCCCATATTTTGGATGCACGATATTTAGCTACCAGTGTGTGTTGCTACGTTTAATGTCATTTTATGACTTTTTAAGAACTATCATTTGAGTCAGTTGAGCTTGTGGCTCAGTATTGGATTTTGTGAAGTCTTTAGGATAATTGTCCAGTTTTGATAGCTCATAGTTGAGTTTTGATCATGATTTACGTTATTGGGAATTGCATGTTTTGAATGCACTGGTTTATTCATTTGGGGTCGTGTAATGTTTTAGACCTTGTTAGCTATGGATCCATAGGTGTTTGAGTTTCCCCAAGTCTCGCGGGCAAGAGATCGGGATTGATTGAGCTCAGTTTACGAGACGTTAGTTTCTATTTTGTAGCACGGGATAGGCATCGGGTTCCATGATAAGTAAGGCGTGGACCTATATGGTCGGGCGTCGTCTCATGGGCATAAAGGTGTAATCCTAAAGGTGTTGTTGTGGATTTGGAGTGACCCAATTTATAGACCTGGAGTGGTTGAAGTTGGGGGCTCCCTAGTCTCGCCGGCAATAGATCTGGAGTGATTGAGCTCAGTTTACGAGAGTAATCCACGTGGGTATTTTATTGCATAGTAGGTGACCCACTTTTGTGTTCCGTCACGTGCAATGTATGCGGGCCTCCCCTGTCACCGAAAGGTGTTGTTTTGGGTATTTGTGTTTATCCATGTTTTCGGTGACATATCATATTTATGAGAATTGCTTTTCCACGTCATATGAGTTATGGGTTATGTTTCATCCATGTTTTGGGGATGTTTGGAATAATGGTGATTCATTTATGAATTCAATCGTTTTGAGAATCAAATGCTATCTCACCTTTCACTTTGGTTTTTGGGAAAGAATCCATTTTGGAAATCATGTTATATTAAAGTTTTCAGCACGGGGATTTGTGTAAATTGAAAATGGGCGATTTGCATCTAAAAGTAAATTCTTTTGAACTCATGACCTACTTCTCTCTCGATTTATGAATTTATATAGTCATGATAACACTCTTGAACTCACTAGGCGTTAGCCTAACCCTTTTTATTTTTCGGCATGTGCAACAGGCTTAGGTTGGGTGTAGCTTTAGCTACACCGTGAAGTGGCGAGTGCTAGTAGTGTGTACGAGAGGTGACTTTGATTAGTGAAGTCTTCCGCATTTATTTGGGATTAGCAACTTGTGTTGTGTTAAGTAACGCCCATCTTAAGTTATTAATTGTGGGAATTGTGATGTTTAAATTCCGAGGTATTTTCAGGAATGATTTGTAGAAATGATTTTATCTACTTTCGAATATTTTATTGAAATTAAAGTTAGCTGCTCGTTCCAATTTTGAGGGTGTTACAAGTTGGTATCAGAGCATAAGTTTGAGAGAATTAGGTGTTGATTTTGAATACCTAGACTCAAACTAGCATTCCTTTAAGTGAGTGAAAGTGAAATGTGCACTAGAAACGAGAATCACGTCGAGAGTAGCAAGGATAATCATGTATGGTGCGTTCATAATGACACCTGGCCAGTGTCATGGTGAACCTACTAGCACATCTGCATACTTGAATTACTTTATTGTGACGACCGTTGGGGTAGTGAAGAAGCTTCTAGGTGAGTAGTCGTTGGAAAGGATTGACGATCTTGGTATTAGTCACTTAAGGTGACAGTAAGCATGATATTTGCTCTAAGTGGGCCACTTTGGGTCGAGATTGATGGTTGGATTAGAACCATAGACTTATTGAACCGACTTGGATTCGAGGAAAAACCGTAAGGTTAATCAATGTAGTTCTCATCTTTGCCTTAAGGTGTTTGAGCATCCGAATTACGGTAGCGTGACCATAGGGATTTGGAGGAGTATGGCTTGAGACGTTGAGTGCCGACTACGTTTATGCACGAAATCTATTTTTAAAGCTGAATTGCATCAATTATTTCTTGTATTTCAAATCATCATATGAGTTGTGTTATGAAATCTCGGAAAAACGTTTAACACGCACAAGATTTTAAATCATGGTTTGAAACGTGCATGAAATTATTTTATTGCGGGAGTTGCAAACTCTGTCGGGACTTGTTTTATTTTGTCGATGTTCAACGTTACTTTCGGATACAGCGATATCCATATTTTCATGATGTTTTGATGTTGGGCAAGTAACTACGGCTTATGACTTTAATATTGGAGCTCCTCCACATTTGTTAAGGTTTGGACGGAAGTTATCTTTCATTATGTCTATGGCAAGCTTATTGAAAAAGCTTTATTTAATGCATGACTTATTGAGAAATGTTGTTTATAGTGTGTTACAACAAAGAGAGAATTTTTGGAATTTTGACATTTTAGTCATGATCTTGCTTTATGCAATTTGACTTTTGGAAGCGAAAGGTTTAGCATCACTTGGTTGAGTTGAGGCAATTGAGCCGTGGAGTTTTACAGAGTTTTGTTTTACGACGTTTTGTGTCGTGTGAGTGCAATTTTGTAAGGTGCATACTTTAGTTATTGCGTGCGTTAATTTTGGATTACATTGGGCATTTTGTTTCGCATGAGTCTTGTGGAGAAATATTATTTTATGTCGTGAGACGACAAAAAGGAATGTTTTTGGAACTTTGATGTTGCATATGTTCTCTTTCAAAGATTTGTGTTAACACGTTTTATTGCAACTTGTTCAGTGTACGGCCTGATTCATACGTGGCGTGTAATGCATTAAAGAACATTCTGATAGTGTTTCTTAACAAGTTGCTTTGTGCGCTTTCGGTTAAGTGATTATTTTGTTATCCTTTCACGTAAATGCATGGTATTGATCTAGGGATATGCATGACTTGGTAACCACAAACCCTCAACAATTTGATAGATGAATCATAAATGGAAGTGTATTATTAATTATTGTATAAATGAGGGTCATTTGGTCAAGGTATGTTTTAATGTTGTGTGAATCATGCATGGTTTACAATACGGAATATTTCGAAAACATGAATGTGTGAGTCGTTGAATTTTGGTCAACTTTGACTCGATGGACAGTTTGGAAAATTGTAAACCTTTGTGGTTTTGGAGAAAATGCGTATTTTGATGAGAAAATTTTAAGCAACGCCATTTTAACGTTTTATATTACAAGTGAAAAACTTTTAGCATAAATACTCCTTGATGGGGGTTGTGTAAAATTATTTGTCTAAATCTAGAGTGCGTGAAACTATTGATGTTTTGGAACACTAATGCGTATTGTTTGTACGATCCGACATTCGAAGTCGATTTAAACCATTTTTGGTGTCAACCAATTACAAACGCTTAGTTTCTCCTAAGTTTTGGGAAAACACATTAATGTGTGGGTATTGTCAAAAATGTTTTACTCTTATGTCATTATATGACTAGATGAGAAGATTTTGAATATTGATTTAAAGATTTTCATCTTTTGAAATTTTGTTACGAATGAGTTGATACATGCAATCTCGTTTCAAGGAAACTACTAAGAGGGTGTTACAAGTTTGCATACTTATTCCAAATTTGAAAATTTCCTCTCGGCATTTTAGTAGACATCTTTGGATGATGAAAACGTATTGAGTTTGTCTATAAACTTAGAACTGACGCGAATCGTTTTAGTGTTTTACCAAAGTACAATTATGAGAGTGTTTCACCGGTTTGTGAAATAAACTGGCGTGTGCGCATCTTGTTGGCGAATTTTGTTTCATGCTATTTCATGAATTGAAAGAGGAATTTTTAGAATCGGATGACATTCAAACCCCTTTTTGAGGCACGTATAGACCTTTTGGTTACGCATTATTTAAAGTGGGAAATTACCTTACGTGCATGACATAGATCAATCCATGCTAAGACTGTATCGGTTTCTTTCAGAGAAGTTGTTTGTTGTGCTTTTTCGCTTTGTTAACGATATAAATTTCAATGAAATGGTTTTCAAGATGATTTTCATATGTGGGACGAGTGTGTCCATTTTTACGCAACTACCTAACTGATAGTAGTAGTTTTTATGCGTGCGGTTAACTTGATATGAAAATCCTTGTGTTGAAAATTTCTATAAAAGTTTTTCAATTGGCATATTTGTTAAATAATACACTTGAGAGCCTTGAACTCATTAGGACCCTGGAAAGGTCAAGTAAACCCGGTTAAAAGTAAGTATAAGTAGAACTTCGTCAGTGGAAGGCAGAGTATTTTAATGCGTGTTGGTACCGTAGGCCAAGTGGCGATGTTTGTAGAATCGACGTATTTTGTAACTGGAAGGTTAGACTCGTGGCATTTTCCGTTAGTATTGGTGATAACCGTCTTGTTGGCAACCTTGTTTTGGGTCTTGGCCGATTATCACGTAAAGGGGCGTGTAGGACCTTGTGGACACCATATTGATAACCTTGGCTTTGTAAGAATGCTCGGCGAAAGAAACTCGTGTGTAGAGTTCTGCTATGATTCAGAACTTGGTGGTATGACTAGGTGTCAACTTTTGGTTTCATGGTCGAGGACCGTTAGCGTATTCGGAGGGTATAGTCCGATTTTAAAGAAATAATGATAACGATTGTAGTAATCTTAAGATGTTCAATTGTGATAAGTGGATTTAGTGATATGACTTTCCTTGTGTGGTAAGAAAATCTGTCGGTTGGATAATTGGCAATTGGACATATCTTTGGGGGTTGTGTAATTGATGGGTCAGTGATGACCGTCGGTGTTGGAGTTAATGGAATCCGTTAAGAGTAAATGTTAGTTCAGTAGCGGGAATATTTGGGATTTAGAGGTCTTGGTTGATTTCGGTGGTGATTAAACTTTGGGCTAGTTTGAAGAGAAAATTTAAGAACATGTGAATGTGGAGTGATTGGGGAGTTCGAATCCGTCATTGGGAAAGTATGGATAACTTACGGTTGGGGGGGCAACTTAAGTCGGGTGGTCGGAAGCCACTCTAGTAAATTAGGCCTTCAATTGGATGTAAGTGTTTTATGCCTAAGCGGAGATTTGTTGTGAGTAACACCAAGAAGCCGTTGTGGGCAATTCTGTGGGAAATAAATTTTAACCTGGATGAAACCGAGGGAACTTAGAATGCGTTGGATGCGGTGGCCATTAGTTGTGCGAGAACCAGACTTCGAGGACGAAATCTCATTTAAGGTTGGGAGGATTGTAACACCCGGAAAACTCAGTCGTGGACTCGTGGTTGTAGTGGCCTGTCGTGACTTGTGTCGGGCACAAAAGTTAATTTTGGGAATTGGGGGTTTCTGGGCGAGTATGCCCCGACGATTATGCTACATGGCACAGTCGCTGTGTCAAGATCGCGGGGAAGGCACCCCCCTCTCGGTACAATTTGGGCGAGAGTGCCCCGACGATTGTGACACGGTCACTCTCGCCGTGGCACAATCGCGAGGTTGGGTTTGGGCACGGTACAGCACGGGCGAGAGTGCCCCGCGAGAATGACAGTGGCACAATCGCCTGTCACTCTCGCCGTCGGGCTCCAGAGGGTTTTAAACCCACGATTTTCAGCTTTCTTTCACTTCTATTCCACCTCCCTCTCTCTAAACTCTCCCAAACCAAACCCTAACCCTCTAAATCATTTTTGGATCCCTTGAAGCCATAAATCTTGTAAACCAAAGCTTCTTCCTCATCCCTTAACAAGGAATTATGGATGGAGGTTAGAACCCTTCTTCTCACTTTCATTTTGGTGAGATTCCTACACCTTCTAAGGTTTTACCTAACCCTCTTCCAAACCATTCCATCTCTCTTGAAGAAATGAAGATTGAGGCTCACTTTGGTCACACTAGAAGTGTTTGGTTGGTGGATTCACTTGATGGTTGAGGTAATCTTCTCTTCTCTTCATTTTGGAAATTAGGGTTTCGATCTATTGGTGATTTTGGGTGTAATATGTTGGGGGAAATGATTCTAAGTGTTTGAGGATAAATATTCATGGTTGGAAATTGTGGATCTAGGTTTTTGGAAGATTTGGAGCTTGAGGATTTGTGTTTCTTCAAAGGAGCTTACGTTTGGAAAAATCTAGATTTAACCTAAATCTAGCGAGGTGAGTTCAAGTTGCTTTGTGAAAACTTTGTACATGCCAAAATGTTATTTTTCCAAATACTTATGTGTTTTACATGAAAATTATCTATGGTTGAATTATTTGGCGGGTTTTAACCATTTGAAGTATTTATGGTTGTAATGTAACGTCCCAAAAATTACAAGGAAATTTAAATTTTCTAAAACATATATTCCATTATAAAACAACCACAATTTAATAAACCGTAACTCAATTAAAGTTAATGCCGTCAACTCAAACAGTCAAAAGAAGTTATGCAGCGGAAATATTATAAATAAATCTAAAAGTTTAAAAGTGTAAATTCCAACAATTCTCGGCGCCCGCGCTTTGTGTGTGTACCGTCAAGCCCGACTGCCGCTCGCACCTGAAATCACAACATATTGGGAAAGGGTAAGCTAAACGCTTAGTGAGTCCTACCACACACGCAGGTAGCAACCCCACGTATATCGCTCCTACTCGCAAGTAGGTAACACCACTATCACCACGAATATAAACCACATAATAATTAACGTATAAATACAAGCTCAGTCCCACCGAGCCCTCGGTCCCACCGAGTACACAAAAATATGTTGATACAAGCTCAGTCCCACCGAGCCCTCGGTCCCACCGAGTACACAAAAATATGTTGATACAAGCTCAGTCCCACCGAGCCATCGGTCCCACCGAGCCATCGGTCCCACCGAGTACACAAAAATATGTTGATACAAGCTCAGTCCCACCGAGCCCTCGGTCCCACCGAGTAAGATAATATAGTTGTACTAGCTCAGTCCCACCGAGCCCCTCAGTCCCACCGAGGTGTACACAAATTACATACCATTCACATAATAATTCAACAATCACAACTATTTATCACATCCCAACTAGTCCACGTAAACACGTAATAACACGTAATAGCACGTAACACAAAATAACGTTACACATGAAATTCCTAACTACGCGGTGAGAGAACTCACCTCGAATGCGCGCCTAGCTCACAAACAATAGTCCAAGCTCCACAATCCAAAATCACTTCCCAACACCTAAACGAACGTTAAAATGTATTAACGCGAGACCCGGACCCTAAAACACGACGCACGCTTAAACTGTCACTAAAATGACTTTTCTGTCTAGCCAAACAGGTCTGTTCGGGACCTGTTCCGACCTCCCCAAACACAGAAAATCCTCAATTACATTACATCACCAGAAAGTGCTCTGAGTTAGGGTACCAAGGACATATTATACTCCTCCTAACGATTTTTCTACAGTTTAATACGGATTTTACAAAAACGGTTCGCAGAACAGCGAAAACAGAACCTTTCAGTACAAAACGACGATTTGACCTAAGCTACGTTCCGAACTGGTTTTTGCACAAAACATAGAAACGTTACTAGACTCAAAATGGGAACTTTTGGCACCGATTTCGCCCCAATCCGAGTTACGATGAAAAAGTTACGGTTTAAGCAAAACAGTGGCAGATTACTAAATTTTCACATGAAATGACACTATTGATTATTAACCCATTAAGTCGTGGCTTAATCCCAACAGACCCGAAAAGCATATGAACTACTGAATATGGGTTACCCTAGGCTGGAAAACAGCCGTGCACCACCCCCTGCCGCCTCCGGCGGCGGTGGTGGTTGGCGGCGTTTCTTTGACATACGATAACAACAAACGAGAAATAGACGAACTTACCTCGACGAACCCTTCTTCCTCCTCTTTTCCGACCAAACTTGCCGGCGATCGCCTCCTTCCTCCTCTCTCCTCGTCGCCGGCAGCAACCTCTATTACCCTCTCGGTTTCTCTCTCACTCTCTCGGCTTCTTTCTTGGCCGAACACACAACAAAGGGGGATGGGGAAAAGGGTTTTTGGGAGTTGTTTAAGTGAAAATGAAAGGGGAAGGGGGAGGGGATGACTAAAGGTTGTGGTGGTTACTAGCATGAAACCGAAGGGAAGGGGAAGGGGGAAGGGGCGTCTCTTGGCTTATCCCTTGCCATACTTTGGTGAAATGCCCCAATTAGCCCCTCAACTTTCCTTTCCTTGCAAAAACCCAAAAAGGTTGACTCATTTAACTTTTTGGTCCGATCCGACTAACCCCGCTAATGGATCCCACGTTAAAATAAAAGCTTTAAAAAATAATAAGAAGAAGATACACACCGGGATACGGGCTTTACTTGTAAATATGGTAAAACACTTACATTTGGATTTTTTTGGGAAAATGTGATAGATAAATCATACATGAAAATGGGTTATGGATTTATGTTATAAATGGAGTCTACTTGTTATGAAAATCCATTGTGTATATCTTGGAAATATGCGTTAGTACATCATGGTATTTGTGTTTATCCATGTTTTCGGTGGCGTATCATATTTATGAGAATTGCTTTTCCACGTCATATGAGTTATGGGTTATGTTTCATCCATGTTTGGGGATGTTTGGAATAATGGTGATTCATTTATGAATTTGTAACAACCAAGTTTTATGGACTATGTGAAAGTTTGGTGTTCTTTATGAAAGAAATGAATGTTAAATAGAAGGACTCTTTGCAATAAGTGAAAGGTATATATAGACACTAATCCCTAGGGCAGCCCATTTTGTTGGAAATCAGTATTGTGGGTTCTTGTGGTTTGGCGGCTAAAGTTTAGAAAGGGAGAAGGAGGCAAATAGGTGATTTCACAATTAAGGAGAAGAATCATAAGGTAATCATCTAATCTCTTCTATTCAGCTTAATGCAAACTTTCTTTCTCTGTTGTCTAAGAATTTGGGGAGGAAATCATGGGGGGATTTCTATGTTTTTCACCTAAATACCTCTTAAGTGGGGATTGTGGGTTTTGTTGCTAATGCGTCGCTTTGAACGGTTTAAAAGTGGATTTAATGGGCGTGTATGACGAATAGACGAACCCCTAGGTTTGCCAAATCGAGCTGTTAGCAGAAATCGAGTTTTAATTAGTTTTTGGATTGTTGGGTTTTCTTCCAGTACGTGGTTTCCGGACGTCGCCCCGTCCGGATAGTAGTGTCCGGACGGTGGGGGTTTCCGGTTAGGAATTGGAGGTGTCCGAGTATTGTTGGTTTCCGGGTAATTCGATCAGGTCCCCGGATGAGACATCCGGATAGTGGTTTTGTCCGGGAAGTGGTCTCGTCCGGAAAGTGATTGCATCCGGGAAGTACCTGCGTCCGGGAAGTGGTAGTGTCCGGATAGTGTTAACCGGGCAGTAGGGTTGAACCGTTAAATCTGATATGAATCTAATGCCCTTAGGTGTTCGATTGGTTTAGCTTGGAGATAATTAAGAAGTGCGTTCTACGTAAACCAATGGTGAGTTCTCTCAACCCTTTTATGACGTACTATGTTTTACTGATATGGTTTCTTTTACGAGCATGAACCGTTTTATAAATGTTATGCATGTTTTGCATGAAATGCATGTTTACTCAGCAAATGAAACAATGCCTAATGCTTTCTTAAACATGATTTCGAAATGTTATGTGTATGCTATGTGGAGTCGGTTTACATGGTGGGGTCAGGGTACCAGGGGATTTGATAATCCCTTGGGCATATGAAGGTTAGCTTGTAGGTTGGAATTCGTTTCCTCCTACATGAAGGAACAGGGGGTCCACTTGGACTCCGGTGTAGCCGAGAGGGTGCCCATTAGGCCCCGATCGTGGTAGCTTATGTGATCCCTGAACCCTGTGTTGAACCTTGATCGATGCTTATATGAAGGATATGAATTGTTTTCAATGAAATGATTTTATACTGTGATAAATGTTTTATGGAGGGAATTCACTAGACCTTTTGGTCTAACCCTCACTTTTCAAAAACTAAACCATTTTCAGGTAATGAGAAGGGAATCATGCGAAGTTTTCTAAGTGCGAGTTTTGGCTAAGAGAAGTGCAGTTTCTCGGACACGTGGTGTCTGAGAAGGGAATCATGGTAGACCCGTCTAAGATCGAAGCCATCCGAGATTGGGAGCAACCTAAGAATCCGTCAGAAGTTCGAAGTTTCCTCGTACTGGCGGGTTACTACCGAAAGTTCATCAAGGACTTTTCACGTATCGCCACGCCACTAACTTCTTTGACCAAGAAGAATGTCAAGTTCGCCTGGTCGGAGAAGCAAGAAGAAGCTTTTCAAAGACTGAATGATATGTCGTGGTTTTCAGTGACGCATCGAAGCTCGGCTTGGGTTGCGTAGTCATGCAAAGAGGAAAGGTGATCGCGTATGCCTCACGGCAATTAAAGGATCACGAGGTTTGATACCCCACTCACGATTTAGAATTGGCGGCAGTGGTTTTCGCTTTGAAGATTTGGCGACATTACCTTTACGGGACGAAGTGCCAGATCTTCACGGACCACAAGAGCTTATGTCATCTCTTCGACCAAAAGGAGTTGAATATGCGCCAAAGAAGATGGATCGAGTTATTGACCGACTACGACTGTAAGATCGAATATCATCCGGGTAAGGCAAACGTAGTGGCGGACGCTTTGAGCCGTAAGGAACGAAGTGAAACCCCCAGTATTGTGGCCATGAGGGCCGAAGTGACGTTCAACTTGTTGAAAGAGATAAATAAATGTCAAGAGGAGGCGCTCGGAGAGGAAAATCTCAAAAAGGAAAGAATGGTGGGACAAGCGTCCTCACTAGTGGAAGATAGTCGAGGGGTGAAGTATCTTAGTGGGAGAATCTGGGTCCCGAAACTCGGAGAGCTCAGGAAGATGATTTTAGAAGAAGCCCACAAATCAAAGTACACGATTCACCCTGGGACTAACAAGATGTATGGAGATCTACGTCAAGATTATTGGTGGCCTGGAATGAAGAAAGATATAGCTCATTTCGTAGAGACCTGTATGACGTGTTTGCGTGTAAAGATCGAACATCAAAGACCGTACGGGAAGCTTCAGTCCTTGGAGATACCGTTGTGGAAGTGGGACCAGATCACGATGGATTTTGTGACCCATTTGCCTAGAACTCCAAAGGGGTATGACGCCATTTGGGTGATTGTAGATCGTCTCACGAAGTCAGCACACTTTCTGCCTATACGAGAGTCTTACTCGTTGGAGCGGTTAGCAAAGTTGTACATCGACGAGATCGTAACCCGCCATGGTGTGCCTTCGTCGATAGTATATGACTGAGATAGTAGGTTTACCTCAACGTTCTGGAGGAGTTTCCAAAGAGAAATGGGATCTCATATCAAGATGAGTACCGCTTATCATCCTCAGACCGACGGTCAGAGTGAGCGGACGATCCAAACGTTGGAAGACATGTTAAGAGCGTGTGCTTTAGATTTCCAAGGCTCTTGGGAAAAGCACCTACCATTGATCGAGTTCGCTTATAATAACAGCTATCACTCGAGCATCAAGGCGGCGCCGTTTGAGGCACTCTATGGGAGAAAATGGCGGACTCCTTTATGCTGGAACGAGGTTAGAGAAAGACAGTTAACCGGGCCAGAGCTAGTGTAACTGACTTCGGACAAGATAGTCCAAGTGCGTGAAAGGCTGAAGGTCGCTCGCGACCGACAGAAAAGTTATGCGGATAAGAGTCGGAAAGACATAGAATTTCAAGTCGGAGACCATGTTTTGTTAAAGGTGTCTCCTTGGAAGGGAGTGGTACGATTCGGAAAACGTGGGAAGCTAAGCCCACGTTACATAGGACCATTCGAGATTTCCGAATGAATTGGAGAAGTGGCGTATAGGTTGAACCTGCTGGAAGAATTGCGTGGCATCCACAATGCGTTCCATGTGTCAAATTTGAGGAAATGTCTAGCCGACGTGCCCAAAGCGGTACCGTTAAATGACATAACGGTGGATGAGAAGCTAAACTTTGTAGAGGAACCTGAAGCTATCACTGATTATAAAGTAAGGAAGTCTCGGAACAGGGAGACTAGGCTGGTAAAGGTACATTGGCGACACCACAAGGGTCCAGAGGCGACCTGGGAGTTGGAGTCGGAGATGAAAGCGAGATACCCGCAGCTTTTCGAGTAAGGAATTCCGGGGACGGAATTCTTTTAAGGGGGGAGTGTTGTAACAACCAAGTTTTATGGACTATGTGAAAGTTTGGTGTTCTTTATGAAAGAAATGAAAGTTAAGTAGAAGGACTCTTTTGCAATAAGTGAAAGGTATATATAGACACTAATCCCTAGGGCGGCCTCCATTTTGTTGGAAATCAGTATTGTGGGTTCTTGTGGTTTGGCGGCTAAAGAAGAGAAAGGGAGAAGGAGGCAAATAGGTGATTTCACAATTAAGGATAAGAATCATAAGGTAATCATCTAATCTCTTCTATTCAGCTTAATGCAAACTTTCTTTCTCTGTTGTCTAAGAATTTGGGGAGGAAATCATGGGGGGATTTCTATGTTTTTCACCTAAATACCTCTTAAGTGGGGATTGTGGGTTTTGTTGCTAATGCGTCGCTTTGAACAGTTTAAAAATGGATTTAATGGGTGTATATGACGAATAGACGAACCCCTAGGTTTGCCAAATCGAGCTGTTAGCAGAAATCGACTTTTAATCAGTTTTTGGATTGTTGGGTTTTCTTCCAGTACGTTGTTTTCGGACGTCGCCCCGTCCGGATAGTAGTGTCCGGACGGTGGGGGTTTCCGGTTAGGAATTGGAGGTGTCCGGGTATTGTTGGTTTCCGGGTAATTCGATCAGGTCCCCGGATGAGACATCCGGATAGTGGTTTTGTCCGGGAAGTGGTCTCGTCCGGAAAGTGATTGCATCCGGGAAGTACCTGCGTCCGGGAAGTGGTAGTGTCCGGATAGTGTTAACCGGGCAGTAGGGTTGAACTGTTAAATCTGATATGAATCTAATGCCCTTAGGTGTTCGATTGGTTTAGCTTGGAGATAATTAAGAAGTGCGTTCTACGTAAACCAATGGTGAGTTCTCTCAACCCTTTTATGACGTACAATGTTTTACTGATATGGTTTCTTTTACGAGCATGAACCGTTTTATAAATGTTATGCATGTTTTGCATGAAATGCATGTTTACTCAGCAAATGAAACAATGCCTAATGCTTTCTTAAACATGATTTCGAAATGTTATGTGTATGCTATGTGGAGTCGGTTTACACGGTGGGGTCAGGGTACCAGGGGATTTGATAATCCCTTGGGCATATGAAGGTTAGCTTGTAGGTTGGAATTCGTTTGCTCCTACATGAAGGAACAGGGGGTCCACTTGGACTCCGGTGTAGCCGAGAGGGTGCCCATTAGGCCCCGATCGTGGTAGCTTATGCGATCCCTGAACCCTGTGTTGAACCTTGATCGATGCTTATGTGAAGGATATGAATTGTTTTCAATGAAATGATTTTATACTGTGATAAATGTTTTATGGAGGGAATTCACTAGAGCTTTTGGTCTAACCCTCGCTTTTCAAAAACTAAACCATTGAGGGTGTTACATAACCAACCTTGAAAAGTTTCCCCAAGGGTAAACCACACCATCGTTGTTACGATCAAAGAACACAACATGTTTTTGTAGCGCGATTTGATCACTGTCGATTGCTGCATTTATTTACGAAAACCAATACACATTTGAGAGAAATGAGAAGAATCATATGGGATGGTCGATGAAGAGAAATAAGCTCTCCTTAATACTTACCGCCAAGTTCTTTCGTAGATAACGCATCATATCCTCGTAATATTCACCTTCTCTACATACTTTACGCACAAAAGACAAACTTCATTACATTTTAATGCATTTTGTTCTTTTTGAAATGAGACGGTATGGCATTATATACTCATTCCGTCCCATGAAATCTAAAAAAACTTTTTACTTTTACCTTATAAATTCTCATGTTTAGAAGAACAAACAAAATAAAGACAAATTCATTTTTTTTTGGTTGGGCGTGAAAATATGTAAGCAAATTATTAGAAATTAAATACGGTTAACGTGAGATTATTAATAGATAGTCGAACTATAAATAATTAAATTAATAACAAAATAAAACTGAAAATTATAAATTAAGATTAAAAAATACCGATTATTTAAACAATTAAGAAAACTGTTGCCAAATTCTACAATAATGATGAGTAGTTATATGAGCAAACTGTTCTGCTTTTTTGTCCAAAAATATAAAAAATTGTGAAATATTAACTCCTTTTTTCCGACAACCATATGAAATATTTCAAGTTATTGTATTTATAATGATAATTTAAATATTATATCAATTTAATTGTTGTAGTTTATTCCCATTTATTTGATAATTCAATTTAATAACTTCACTACCTCACAAAACCAACCTTAACTTTTGATATTTTGTTTCTATATTTCAATCTCCAACCCAGAAAATACATGAAGTTTATTTTAGAATTCTAATACAAAAGTAATTTTATCAATCTATCAAAAAATTTATAATAAATATTTTTTTTCATTTACTATATATACTTTAATTTAAGAAATTTGATTTATGGGTAGATATATAAAATATTTTCTAATAAAAACAATTTAAAAAACGTGAATGACAATAAACTTTAGAGCGAATTACATTTGTGGTCCTTATTCTTTACTCAAAGATTGATTAGTCCCTGACAACGTTTGTTAATTGGCGGTGTTAATTTTAGAACCTTGAATGTTATGAAATTGAAAAGTTAAAGAGTGTCAATGTAGATTATTCATTTTAAATAGCAAATCCAAAATTTAAGCAACCCACATGGACCATCAATGTAATTCACTCTTTGGGGATCTCCAAATTTTTTAAATTTTAACTTTAAGTTCTTAATTTTTGGAGATTTATTTTGTAACAAATGAAGATGAAAATATCCAATAATAATAAAAAGTATTTTCTTCTTTTTCTTTAGAGTAAATTACCTTTTTCATCCCTGTGGTTTGCTAATAAGTGCGGATTTCGTCCCTATGGTTTTAAAACTTCAGTTTTCGTCCCTATAGTTTGCAATTTATTTCCATTTTCGTCCCTGAGGTCAAAACATTACTTTTAAGGATGAAGGACTAAAATAGAAATGAATTTTAAACCATAGGGATGAAAATAGCAATAAAATTTAAATCATAAGGACAAAAATTGTGATGAACTATAAACTATAGGGATGAAAATCGCAATTTCATAACCATAAGGACGAAAATAGAAATTTTCAACAAACCACAGGGACTAAAAATGTAATCTACTCTATTCTTTATTTAATTTTGAGTAAATTACACCAGAGGTCCTTGTGGTTAGGTCAAAATCTGGATTTGGTCCCTAAAATTAAATATTTACATCAGACGTCCCTATGGTTGTCATTTGATTTCATGTCAGATCCATGTGGTTGTCATTTTGTTTCAAATTACTCTTTTTTTATCTAAACCATAAGGACCAAAATTGAAACAAAATGACAACCACAGGGATCTGACGTGAAACAAAATGACAACCATAGGGACGTTCGGTGTAATTATTTCATTTTAGGGACCAAATTTAGATTCTGAACTAACCAAAGGGACCTCTAGGGTAATTTACTCTTTAATTTTATTGGTAGGTTGAAAAGTTGTCCAAAATCTCCCTTTAATTTTGAAGGATCCTTTAAATTTGTAAAAAAAATTTCTTCTTTCAATATTCTCTTTAGAGTAAATTACATGATTGGTCCCTGTGGTTTACATAAAATTGCACTGTGCGTCCCTAATTTGAACTAATTATGGAAAACGTCCCTGTGGTTTTCATTTTCACACGTCTTTAGTCCCTATGACCTAACACCGTTAAAATATTCTGTTAAATGAGTCAACTTTTAAGGGTATTTTAGTCATTTTACTCATAGTCCTTACTTTTTATAGGATTACTATTATTATTATTTTAGTTTTTAATGTTTTATATAACCCTAAATCCCTAATTTATATGATCACCGACAAACTCTCCTTTCACATGAACCCCGTTCTTCAACACAAAATTTCGGCCATAACCACCGGTAAACTCTACAACCGCCTTCCACGGTCCCTCACCACCATCACCACTGTAAGATCCCACATTGGTTGGGGAGGGGAACAAAGGTTGTCTTATAAGGGACTTGATACCTCCTCTATCAGACGCGTTTTAAAACCATGAGTCCAGGTGTGCGGACAAAGCGGACAATATCTGGTACGGTTGGTCTGGGATGTTACAGTTGGTATCAGAGCCATAGTTTAAGGGATTTAGGTGACCGGACGGGCCTAAACTTAAACTTGGGAGTAGAAATCACAACTGAGAATCAGGAAAATGCGTTAGGAGGTCACTATTATAGAGATAGGACTGATAGGGTACTAAGGACTGTCATGTAAGGTAAGTTTGAAATTTCATCTGGCCAGTGTAATTGCGAACTTACAGGTACATGTATGTGCTTAACCTGCCTTATTATTCCGAAGTGGTAGTAAGAAACTAGTATTTATGTCGTGTGCCAGTACTTTAGAATGTCAGCAAGATACCTGAGGGGTAGACTGAGACCTTTGTTGGGGAAGTATCTTGAGAAGTCATGAATGATGTGATGTATGTATACATCGTGGAGACGGATTGTTGTTTGGAATGTTATGAGCCGTCTAGAGGTAGACCTTCGTGGTTCGAAGAGGATGAGTGATTACTTTTGAGTAAGTCTTCTGGATCAGGAGAGTCTCGATTCTAGGAATCGTGCGATAGATCTGTTCGGATAGTAAGGCGGGACAGTGTCGAGATCTTGAAGGTGTCAATCCAAGAGCGAGCAGGGGAATTAGAGTCCTGACTCTTTAGTCGCGTTGTTCAGTGGCAGGATCATTGAAGAGAGATTTCTGTATAATACTGAAAGCGTGTAGAAGTATAATATGAGATAAATTGGCCAAGATGAAAGTAATATGAAATAGTTGAGTAAGTGGACCGTTGAACGTATGTATAGCAAGTTGTTGCAAGACCGAGGGGGCGACCGTTGGTCGAAAGTGGAGTGTCAATGATAAGTTGCGTGAGTAAAGCGATTGACCTTGTTTGAGTGAGTAGCCTTCAATTTCGAGTAGAGTTTCATGCATTAAGATCGTATATGTGCATATGCGATTTTTCATAAGTAAAGTAAATGTGTAAATATCAAATTTGATCGGATATGAGTCGGCGTGTGCAAGCGTATGTTTAAAGAAAAATGCAAATCCATTTACCTCGCACAATGAAGTCTTGAGGACTACGATTTACAAAATATTCCACTCTTTTCATTATAAGTTAAATTGTTGCAAAAGTCAAGAAGACGTTTGAATGCAAAACTTTTATGACCAAGATAAGTATTGACATGTTGAAGTTATATAAGTAAATGTGAGAACCGACTGGTTTACTTCGTGTCGGTATGTCCTTTCAAAGTTTTGTCGTATGAAAAGATTTTCATCCAATATTTATTTCTGTCGTAACAATATATTTTGGTTGAGTAAGATTAAGTTTTACGGAAAGTTGCATGCAAACGATTCTCGAGATCGTAGTGCAGGGTATTGAAGGGGTCGTGTGTACCCAAGTTGTTTCCAAGTGTTGTTTCTTTAAAATAATCAAAAGTGTGATGATTTATTTATCGCGTTGTCATGCATGAAGGCTATAAACTCACTAGGTCGTAGAGTACTACATTTTAAGCTAAGGAAGAACTTTTAGAGTGGAGAGGTGTTAGACAGATCAGGGGAGAATGTTCGTAGTTTTGGTACTTATGTTCAAGAGGAGAGATGAGCAGTGGAGGAGTCAGAAGTGGACTTTAGTGTCGGTTGTATGAGGGTCTGTACCCTCGTGCGGTGACTGGAAATGCAGTTGCCGAGGGACGGTTGTGTTCAGGAGAAGGACTAGAAGTCAGCAAGGTATTGGTATTAGCAACTCGTTATGAGTAGTGTGGTGAAGTAGAGATGAAATATCCGCGACGTTGAATAAGAGTTTTAAAGTGATCTTGTAATATTAACGTTTCACGAGTGAGTTTGAAATGAGGACGACGGGATGTGAATTTGATTATGATATGTTGGGAGGATTAGGTTCAGTAAGGGACCCTTGTTGAAGAATAGGTTAAGGAAGTATCAACAGGTCAACTATTGACGTTAAAGTCGGCAGTTGAGTAAGGTGTATGAGACCGAAGACTTGAATCAGAAGGTTGAAAGTTGAAGGACCACTTTGTAGGGGTGTTAAGATAGTGAAAGACTGCTGTTTTAGATAAGCGTTTTACCTACGAGATGGATGGTTCGTAAAGAATGAAGTAATTAGCACAAACGAAGTGAGGGTATAGATTATGTCGATCTGTGAGGGAGTGCGCCCTGTCTATATATTGGTTTGGGATCGCAAGAGCTAGCAGGAAACGAGTATGTTAGAGTTATTCAGAAATTCGTGTGTTGTGGTTCAACTAGAGCTGGGAGAGAGGCAATGTAGCGAGATAGACTCGGTTAGTTATGAATGAGGTCTTGAAGATGAGTTTCAGTTGTGTACCATTGGCCATGAGAGTCTTGGTCTGCAGTGTGATGTTGTGAGTGAGTAATGTACTGTTATGTAGTGGCAATAATTGCCAAATTGAATGTGCCAGCTAGCGTCGTAGTGATGTGAGACTAGAGAAAGAGGAAACTTCAGATAGGAACCTTTTGGAGGTTTCGATTGGGGTGTTCGTGTTGTTAACCAGGTTGTTGGAGCACGTAGGGTGTGAGTTGACGTTGTGACATGATTATGTTCGGGATAGCATCACGGAGTGGTGGTGGGTAGATACCCAAAGGAGAAACCAAGTGTCTTTAGCTGTAGGAGTCGCTAAGTAAGCATATTTTGGGATAAATGGAAGTTTAAAGAAAACGATGGATGTATTAGTCAGAATGTGGTGGAATAGATGTGAAATCCTTAAAGAATGTGAGTTGTTGCTTATGTGTGATCGAATTGCCTGAGAAAGTAAAAGTTGGAGTTTAAAGAATGTATAGTGACGTCGAACTCTGGTGTCAATTCGAGGTGATTTGGTCGGAAGCCTTAAGTTAGAATGTTAGTGCAACCGTTTGGTTACGTAGTGAGGAGAAAGCTTTTGCAGCTTGGGAATTGTCGGAAGAGAGGGACGAGTAATGATAGTGGATAATGCTCCACGCTAATGTGGGGAGGTGAAGACAGTATGTCGGATTAAGTAAGTAAATCGGAAGTAGTAAACTTGACAGTAATGCCGATGGGTGTAGTGTTGTGTAGACTGTCCTTGGTAAGTGTGCGAACTTTTGGAAAGAGTATTGAGGGAGGAAATTGTGTATGTTTTTGTGCAGGAAAGAAGTGGGTAAGACGACTGAATGAGTTAAGTTAGTGGCTTTGTGAGACACGTTCAAGCGAACTGATCGTTCAGTGTAAGCTATTGAGAACAGTAGGGTGTGATCGTGGTTACCCCTCCTAGTTGAGTGGGAGTAACCGAAGTTATGTTATATGGCTGGACGCATGTGGCAAGCAGTGAGAAATCGATGAGCCTTCAGGATAAGTTCAATTCGGATAGGTGAGTACTCAAATGAGGAAGTATAGAGGTTTCCTACTATTAGACACGTTAAGTGTGAAATGATGAAGTTGTGAGAACGTACGAATTAGTTGACGTGTTGTAACCAATGTGATTCGGGAAGGGGTTATGATCTGCTTAGACGTATGTCGGTTGGAAAAAGTAATCTAGAAATTTCAGGTATACCAAGGAGAGGCTCATGGGTGTGAGCTTGTCGGGATGTACAAGGTTGTCCTGGTGCCAAGTTGTCAGTGAGCGAGTTTTCTTGGTAGAAGATTCTCGTTGTCGTGGCGGGAATTTCTGCCAAGTCCTTTTTCTTAAGGAAGTGTAAATGTATAAGAGACCTTAATTAGACGTGTTTAAATTTGTGAGTCCCGATGTGGGGACGGAGGCGCGGTGATCGAAGGGGGTACAAGTAAATAGTGCAAGATGGCACGTTTTAGCAAGTGATGACTCGCCGAGGGCGGTTTCATGTATGAAGTGCGGTTATGTTTCCCATCTGAACGATTTGGGGCAACCGGGTAGAACTGAGTGGTTGAATTGAGAGCATAAGACTGTGGAACCTCGAGAATTGAGAGATAGGTAAAGTGGACTACGTCGGTGGGTCCGTCGGAGTTATGAAAGTTGAATAGATAGTGCGCGATCTTGAGGTACTAGATGAAATTTTGGGGGAATTCGTGGTGTGTTGTGCGCCTCTGTTATGAGGAACAGATGAGGGAAGCAGTAGTAATGTCGACCTTGCGAGAATTACAGGCGATAAGAAGTTGACTTCTGTCTTTAGTGAGTAAGTTAGAGCAGCGGCATATAAGTTAGACTTGCCAGAAGAAGTAAGAGGAGTGCATCCAACTTTTCTTGTGTCAAATCTGAAGAGATGTTTGGCTGAGACCGATGTAGCCATTCCATTTGAAAATGTTAGCATCGATGAGAGACTGTCGTACGAAGAAGAACCAATAGAGATTGTGGATAGCAAGGTCCGGAAATCATGAATAGAGAAATTCGGCCAGTAAAAGTTCAGTGTAGGTATCATAAGGGGGCGAGAGGCAGCGTGGGAGGTAGAATCCGATACGAAGTCTAGGTACCCTCTCCTTTTCGAAAATGGAATTCCGGGGACGGAATTCTTTTGAGGGGGGAGTGTTGTAACGACCCAGACCTTTTTCGAAGAGTTTTGCGGTTGGTGTGGAGTTTTAAATAAAAGTAGAAGTTGAGGGGCCAATTGATAAATAAGAGAGGGAGTATAAAAGGGCACAAAACCCTAGACAACCTTTCCATTTCCTGATTTCTTTGTGTTGTCGGCTGAGATTTTGTAGAGAAAAAGAATACTAGAGTTTTGAGGGTTTTAGTGCATTTGAAGAGAAGAATCATCAAGTCTTGGAATCAGAAGAAGGAACTGGATTGGAATTCGTTTCTTGTAGTAATCTAGCAGGTAACCCCTAATCCATAACTCCATCTAAGATTCGTCTGGTGATTTGTGGTTTTGAGAGTTTTCTTGCAAAAAGTTGTTTAAGACCATTAAGGGAGATTTAAGCATCTTTGGGTTGTGTTTAGGCAGTAAAACTTTGTGGGATTTGATATTGGGCCTGTATGTAGTTAATCGTCGCATTATCTTACTGTTTAATGGGTGTTTGGCATGATTTCGAGCATTAAACTCGAACAGCGCCTCGTCCGGAAACCTTCTTGCGAAGCAGGTGTCCGGAAGTTGTCCGGGTAGCTTCTTGTCGCAGGTTACCGGGTATAGTGTCCGGAAAGGTTAAGTGTCCGGAAAGGTTAAGTGTCCGGAAAGGTTAAGTGTCCGGAAAAGGTTAAGTGTCCGGAATGTAGAGTTATCCGGAAAGTGGTATTATCCGGAAAGCAGAGGTGTCCGGACATTGTGGTGTCCGGTAAGTAGAAATGTCCGGGAAGTAAGAATGTCCGGTAAGTGATGTCCGGACGGTTCGGTTAGTTAGCTTATGTGTTTATCCTTTGACTCAGGTAGATCGCTTGGGGAGTACAGAGCAAGGTAGGAAGGAAGTAAGCATATCAGGTGAGTTTTCTGAACTGAATTGTGTGGCTTTTAAAGTGTTTTCAAAATGTGTTGGAATGATGAGAATTGACATGTTTTATTATTATGCTTTAATTGCATGAAAGATGTTTAAAGTTTTATGTGGAATGTATGCATACATTGTGATAGACGTAAACTGGCCAAGACGGGAGAGTAGACCCGCCAGTGCTCGTGCGGGAGAGTAGACCCTTTATGCCAGGGGAAGTGGCCCCAATATAAGGCAGCATGAGACTGACTCGTTGTCACCTTAGGGTGGCTTCAGGGTGTCAGATTACGAGGGGCGGACCTTATTCCGTGAATGATGTTATGAGATCAGTTTTATGAAAGATTTATGCTGAAAAGATAAACTGTTTTATATGCTTTGATAACTGTTAGGAGGGACTCACTAGACCTCATGGTCTAACCCTCGCATTTTCAAATAAAACCTTTTTCAGGTAAGCAGGTTCAGAAAGGCTCTAGCAAGTAAGCAGGGCGTTAGCAAGAGAAAGATGGATAGTGTAGTGACACTATAGTTTATCTTAGTTTACTTCTCAGTTGTGTAGGTTGTTTCCGCCAACCATTTTCGGATATTATGTAAGAAATTGTAGATCGCGATTTTGGGATATTTAATTTATATGAAACGAATTGTTTAAAAATGTTGGGTTGTTACAACCACCACCGTCACCCCCTGCACCCGCTTCCTTTCGATCGTGAAACAAACGAGAACCCCCTCCTTCACCTTCCGTCGACACTGCCATCGTGGCCTCCTTTCCCTTCTCCGTTGAAACCACGACCACCCCGTCGACACAAGTTTTGATGAAGTTTTCTAGATCTGGTTCATCAAGACTCGATGTCATCTCCTCGACTTCTCCACCCCTCAGTCGTTGGGTCTCAATGGAGTTTCTTCTGGAGTTAGTTCACCAATTGTGGCTTTTGATCCCAAACCTGATGACACCAGATGACCAGAACAAACCAAACAAAAGGACACGAAGATTTACTGATTTTATTTTATTTTGCACACCTCTTATGGTTAAGTTTTCTTTTTCTTTTAACTTAGATTTGGTGTTTTTGATTTCTAGAGTTTTGTACTATAAACATTTTAATGGAGTTATATAAATTTCTCATTTGTGTTCATGGTGGTTGATGTAATGATGTTGTTAGAGTTGGTTCAGTGTTGTTTTGGTGTAGAAAATGAAGCGGCGTTGATTCCTTTTGCAATTTTAGTTGAGGTTGTGATCTACACCTTATCGTCTTGTTTCGGTTCTCACGGAAGCCGTCCGGTTAAGCCTCCCCATAAAAGTGATGAAGATGAAACCTAATATATGTCGACGACCCATAAAGCACCCTGTTTTGCCTCCAACTCCGGCCAACAGGGAGACCGGTAAGAAAAAACCAGAGATAATGGTCGGCCGAAGATGATGATCGACCGGAGATGGCATCAAGACAATGGGAAAGAGCTTTCACGCATCTCCTCTGTGTATGTCTGTGTTTCTACATATGTATATATATGTATACATATGTATGCACCCACATATACAAAGATCATCAAACAGCTCCTGCATCTGTAAACATAAGCTACTGCATCACCAGATTGCTCAGATCTTTGATCCCTTTCTTCAACTCCATCACCAGATTGCTCAAATCATTTTTTTACACCGATTGTTTGATGCCGTGAAGTACCAACTGAAGTTTCCGATGGAACTTTCCGGCAAACTACATTATTGGTCTCTTAGTTTTAAAAGAAAATAAAAAATAATAGCGAAATGACTAAAATAGCCCTTCACATTAACCCATCTAACAGAGATATTTAACGGTGTTAGGGACGAGGGACCAAATGTGTGTGAAAATGTAAACCACAGGGACGTTTTCCATAATTATTTTAAATTAGGGATGTATAGTGTAATTTTGTGTAAACCACAGGGACCAATCATGTAATTTACTCTTCTCTTTTATGTTGGAGAAATATTTAGTAAAGGAAAATCTATCAATGTAGCTAAATTACCCTTTTTATTTACTTTCTATTCCACTTTTTTCCAATTTATTCCAAAATAGTCAGTTTTTTACAAGTGTTTATTTTGTAAGTTAAAATATACCTTTCATATTAAAATATGATTACGGTGTGTCATTTTACAAGTCGTCATACATATTTCACAAACCGACTCTGTTGAAATCATATTCTAATACATTTTTCCGATTGCATCATTAATTGGTATACACGTGTTAATCTTAAATGAATTAATTATAAGACATAAAAGAATATGTTTTGTGATTTATGAGAAACGTGATGTTGTTTGCCGACACGACAAGCATCACAAAAATGATTATCAAACTTTAATTTTGGAAGGTCACTCACAAGCTCCTTATTTTTTAAACTTTGAATTAATCTAAGATTAGCGTGACCCAAACGTCTATGCCATAAAGTAGAATTATCATAAAGGGACGATAAACAAACATTTTTATTTACAAGAGTTTTACAAATGTATAAATTTCCTTTTACAAGACCCGTTAAAAGAACTTTGCCATTTCTCAAGATTTTACAAGAATCTTCTTCGAAGATAACGATTATACCATTTTTACAAAGTTGACGAACACTTAGCAAGTTAAATTTTAAATTATCAACATGATTAACATCAAGAAATTTAACATTATTGCAAGAAACTGTACCTCTCCCAATTATCTTTCCTTTGGAATTTCCTCCAAAAATTACCTGTCCACCATCACATGACTCATATGATGAAAAGAGATTGCTATTTCCGGTCATGTGACGTGTGCAACCACTATCGAGAATCCAGTCCATATCAAGGTTTATCTACAATAATAAGGATGTAACTTTTATGGTCCCCATTTCTCGTGGGTCCTTCTTAATTAGTTTCAAGGTGACAACAACAAAAATATATAAAGGACTTAGAGTCTTTTATATATATAAGTAAGGCAAAAGAATTGAATAGAATATATATAAATATATGTATGATATACGTATATATGAGGTATATATATATAAGTAAATAGAAAGTCAAACCTAATATATAAACAATAAAAAATTTAAACAAAACAAATATATATATATATGTAGTACGTATGTATGTATATATAAACAAAAAGTACATACAAAAGTATATTATTTATATATAATACATATAAGAAAATATATTATATATAGAATTAAAAAGAACTGCATATATATGTAACATATTTAAAACCATAAACGCATACCACCGGGATTATCATTATTAAACATTCCTTTTGGAATCCATTTATTTACCATTTTAATTTTGCGATTGTATTTATCATACACATAAAAAGAAGCATTTATATTCGCATTATTTTTCGGTCTAGAATATTTATCATGGTACATGCGAGCATACGGTTTTCTCGGTATATATTTTACATTATTTATTTTAGGTACATACGGAGGTTTTTGCACATATCGATTTCTTGTATTTACTTTAGGTGATTCAAAATATCTTTTAATTGGCATACAAGAACATTTTTCTTTGCAAGCATCGGAACCAATACCTTTTCTACATTTTATACGGTTAGACATATTTAGCATGTTAAGAACTTTTTCATTACTACTTTGAAATGCTTTAGCTAATAGATTGTCCTTTTCATATGAATCGCATTTAGCTTTTAAACATGCATTTTCATTTTTAAGAATATCATATTTTGTACATATAATATCTTCATGTGTCTTTTTATTTAAACATGCAATTTTTTTATTTAGAATATCACAAGATTTACAAAAATCCTTTTCACCTAATTTAGTTTCTAATTTAGCAATTATATCCATATCATTTGCAGATTTTTGTTTACCGTCATTAATTTTCTTTTCACATGCAGATACGGTTTCTTTTAATTTTGAGATTTCATCTTGATACCTATTTGCAAGAGCGGCCATGTCATGGAATGATTCATATAATTCGTCAAGATTATTTTCATCTTCATTTTCATAATCACTAGCGTAATCTGAGTAACAAGATTTTACCTCGTCGTCGCTTTCGGCCATAAGACAAATAGCTTGATATTCGTCTTCTTCTTCGCTTCCACTCCACGAGCCTCCAACGAAGGCTTTATCCTTTTTATTTTGAAATTTGTTCTTTTTAGGACATTCGTTGGCATAGTGGTCTTTATCACCACATGAGTAACAATAACCTCTCTTTGGTTTGGCTTTTTCGTCGTCACTCGAGTCGTCATTTTTCTTCACTTTATCTTCTCTTTTATGGAAGTTGCGACTCCGGTTTTCACCGCCACGACGGTAGTTACCGTTTCTTTGAAATCTGCTATTTTTAGAAAATTTATTGTTAGTAAAAAATTTAGAGAAGTTTCTTACCAACATAGTGACTTCGTCGAGTTTATCGGATTGATCTTTTGAAGTGCTAGCTTCCTCCTTTTTCTTCTTGTCATTTGGAGTTGAGACTTTAAGAGCTATCGACTTCTTTTTTACTTGCTCCCGATCTTTGTTTCTTTTAAGTGCAATTTCGTGCACTTTAAGATTGCCGACGAGATCGTCGAGCTTCATTAGGGAGAGATCACGGGAGTCTTCCAACGATGTAATCTTTGCCATCTACTCCGAAGGAAGTGCTCGGAGGATTTTCCTTACGTAATCTTCATTAGGATAAGTGCGACCTAATCCTTTCAAAGTAGTCATAATGAGGTTAAAACGTTTAAACATTGAGTCGATTGACTCATCTTTTGACATTTCAAACAATTCATAATCATGAACTAAAATGTTTATTTTAGAACTTTTAACTTGTGTGTTTCCACGATGAGTGTTGTTTAAACTTTCCCAGATTTGATTTGCAGTTTTATATGTATATACTCTTTCAATTTCATCAGTAGTTAAAGCAGCATATAATATATTCTTAGCTTCAAAATTTAAACAGACATGAGATTCTTCAGCGGGAGTCCATTCTTTTAAAGGTTTATCAACAATAAGATCATCTTTTACAATAGTAGGATTAAAATTCCCATTTTCTATAATGTCCCAAATTTTTTGATTTTTGCCACGAACGTGACATTCAAATAGTTCGGCCCAAATGCCAAACTTTTCAGTATCTATCATAGGAGGTTTTGAAAACATAATATTAGTTTGTTGAGCCATTTAAAAAATATTTAAGCAGAATTTTTTTTGAAAGCCCTGCTCTGATACCAATTGTTAGACAACCTAGGGGGGGGGGGTAAGGTTGTATTTAAATCTTTTACTTTCAAAAAATTCTTTTTAAAAATAAATACGGTATAAAATACAGTACAAATACAACAGAGTATAAAAGAATAAATATACAACAATTATATAAACAGATATAATTAAATGCACAGCGGAAAAATAAAGAGATAAAGGAAAGAGAATACTTGACACCGATATTTTAAAGTGGTTCACCAATCACGTGGTTGGCTAGTCCACCTCGAGAAAAACACTTCTCGGAGATCCAATAAGAACGTGTTCTTTACGGTAGAACACAAACCTTAATACAAAAAAAATAATCACGGATATCTCTACTTCAGTTGATGAGATTTCTATGGATCACTCACTCTATTCAAACACTTACAAGAGATGTATAATTTTAATATGATAATCACTCTTGTATAATGTTAATCACTTGGATATTTTTAGAGAGATTGATCACTTGAGTTGTGTTGCTGATTCAACTAATCGAGAGATTTTAATCTGCTATCAACTCAAGATTTCTTGCTCAAAAATATTTTTTATAAATTTAATAAGTGATTTAAGTGAGAAAAGAGGCAGCAGAGTATTGATCAAATGCTGGGATAAATTGGTGAAATTTTGTGAGTTTCTTCTCTAGCAAACACTTGTATATATAGTAAACCAAGGAAGAGATCCGTTGCATATGAACTAAATTCAGCGTGCAAAAACTTCCTTGCCATCCATGTTGAGGCTTTTCTTGGCTTCTTTTCACATAGGTATTGTAGCATGCAGACTTTGTAAACAACCACAAGCAATCCATCACCATCACCATAGCTTTCTTTCTTGGAATTGAAAATAGTATATATATATAATATATAATAAAGGTAATGATGAGTTCCTAGAATATAATATATATATATATTTGGATGATAAAGAAATATATAATATATATATGTATCATACGTTTATATATATATATATATATTAAAAAAACTTTTGAATTTAATATTAAAAGATTAATTATATCAAAAACAGTATTGGGTTGGGTTTTCGAAATATCCAAGTGGTATATTATTTTAGGGTGTTTATCATTAAAAAAAATGATGACGTAAAACACCAGTCTTGGACTCTTCAGATAAAATCTTCGTGTTACCCAATTGACTGAGATGTTGCTCTTTATTCTTTAGGAGCTACACACTTGAATAAAATATTAGATAACAAATAATGCGGTGTGTTTTGTAATCATCAAAATAAATATGGAGATGTGATTTTATGTGTACCAAAAATATATCACAATATTAAAAGCTGGGTACACTTGCACCAACACTTCAGAAATAATTTATGTCAAGAAATCAATGGTTTTGGGTAGTGGAAAGCTTCTCTCCGGAAAAACGAGTTGACCGGAAAACCTCGCCGGAGTTTGTATTTTGAACTTTTCGCAATGGTTGGTGGTAGTGGTGGATGGTGGTTGTAATTGTGGGTGGTAGTGGTGGATGGTGGTTGTAATGGTGGGTGGTAGTGGTGGTGGTGGATGGTGGTTGTAATGGTGGGTGGTAGTGGTGGATGGTGGGTGGTAGTGGTGGTGGTTGTAATGGTGGGTGGTAGTGGTGGTGGTGGATGGTGGTAGTAATGGTGGGTGGTAGTGGTGGATGGTGGGTGGTAGTGGTGGTGGTGGATGGTGGGTGGTAGTGGTGGTGGTGGATGGTGGTTGTAATGGTGGGTGGTAGTGGTGGTGGTGGATTGTAACAACCCGAAATTCTAGTACAATGTGAAGGTTTGGTGGCTAAAGTCTAAGAAATGAAAGCTTGAGTTAAAGGACCTTTTTGCAATTTGTGAAATGTATATATAGATGCCAAAACCCTAGATGAGCATTTTCTTTTGGCTTGTTGGTGGCTGAGCAAGAAAAGAGAAGGAGAGAAATAGAGAGAAGAGAAAGGGGTTCTTGGGAATCAAGTGCCATTTAAGAAGGAGCATCACCAATTTTTGAATTAGAAGAGGAACTGGAATTGGAGGATGGTTCCACACGGATTCATATCAGGTAATCCCAATCCTTATTTTGATTTGTTGCTAAGTTTGGTTTTTGGGAGTTTTTGGTAAAAGTGGGAAATGATGCCCTAAGGAATGATTAAACACCCTTAATTCATGTTTGTATAGCAAAGAGTTGTAAGAAATGGATATAGAATGTTTATGTAGTTATTTATCGCATTATCGTACAGATTAAAGGGATTTGAATAGGATTCGGCTACTGAACTCGTCCCAGCACTTCGTCCGGAAAGTTACCGGATGAGTGTCCGGTAAGCTTAAGTGTCCGGACGAGTTGAGTTATCCGGTAAGTTGAGTTATCCGGTAAGTTGAAGTTATCCGGTAAGTTGAGTTACCCGGTAAGTTGAGTTATCCGCTAAGTAGAGTTATCCGGTAAGTTGTGTATCCGGGCAGTCGAGTTGTCCGGAAAGTTGGTGTCCAGAAAATTTGGGTTAGGATCTGAGCAGTTGTATTTCATCCATTTCTCAGGTAGACCGATTGTAAGTCAGAAGTAAAGTAAAACAAGATGTTAAACGCATCAGGTGAGTTTTTCTAATTAAAATACGTGATTTTATGTGTTTTCCAAAGGAAGTGATTATGTGGAAATGACAAGTTATTATACATGATTTTTACGTGAATGAAAGCACAATATTTTACTAATTATGGTGTTTACGAGCACGTTTTATTTACAAGCTTTTACGTATGTTTTCCATGAAAAGTATGCTCTACTGAAAAGATTATTCAGCAAGATAAAATGAATTGTAAAGTGTTATACGGATTCCATGTTTTATGATTATGATCAGCTATGTGTATGTTATGTGGAGTCGGTCTGCACAGTGGGATCTATAGTCCTCGGGATCCAATGATCCCTTGGGCTGTTATGAGAAGCTTGTAGGAGGGAATTCATTTCCTTCCTACTCGGATATGTGATAAGCTTGTAGGAGGGAATTCATTTCCTTCCTACTCGGATATGTGATGAGCTTATAGGAGGGAATTCGTTTCCTTCCTACTCGGGCGAGAGGGGAGTCTGCTGGGGCCCCCATCGCGGAATGTTTATGAGATCCATTACACTGTGCAGCACCATGAATGATGTTTATGTGAAGAATGTGAACTGTTTTATAAAATGATTTTATAATGATGATGTACACCGATTATGGAGGGAACTCACTAGACATCATGGTCTAACCCTCGCTTTTCAAAACTAAAACCTTTTCAGGTAAGCGTTTAATAGGAGGCTCAGATAAATGAGCAAGAGCAAGATAGAGTACAGAAGCAGCTAGAGACAGTGCAAATGCCTCTTGTAGAAGTTAGATTATTCTCAGTTGTGTATAGGTTGTTTCCGTCAACCTTAGTTTATGAATGATGTAACGAGATTTTGGGACCCAGATTTGTAATGTTTGTGAGTTAATGCTATGTATGTCCTATTGTATTTTAGGGATGTTTCATGGATGGTGGTAGTAATGGTGGGTGGTAGTGGTGGATGGTGGGTGGTAGTGGTGGTGGTTTGATTATATATATATATATATATATATATATATATATATATATTAGTGTATATATCGCCCCTGCCATGATATTAGTGTATATATCGCCCCTGCCATGATAATTTGCATTTAAAAAAAGTGTATATATATATATATATATATATATATTAGTTAATTTTTACATATAGGTCCTTAAGGTTTGATTGTTTTTACAAAAAAAAACAATAGAAACAAATAGAATAACAAAAAAGAGACAAAATGATGAAAGGACGAAAATACCCCTGCCTCTAACTGGATTTTTAACCCCGTTAGTGACCAGGTCCTGAATCTAGAGCAAAATTAAAACCATGAGGACCATAAGTCGACTTATGAAACCACGGATACTTGTTTCAAAGAAATCACTATACCTTAGGGACCAAAAGTAGAGTTTACTCTTTCTTTAGAGTAAATTACTTTTTTCGTCCATGTGGTTTGCTAATAAGTGCGGATTTTGTCCCTATGGTTTTAAAACTTCAGTTTTCGTCCCTATAGTTTGCAATTTATTTCAATTTTCGTCCCTGAGGTCAAAACACTACTTTTAAGGATGAAAGACTAAAATAGAAATGAATTGTAAACCATAGGGATGAAAATAGCAATAAAATTTAAATCATAAGGACGAAAATAGTGATGAACTATAAACTATAGGGATGAAAATTGCAATTTCAGAACCATAAGGACGAAAATAGAAATTTTCAACAAACCACAGGGACTAAAAATGTAATCTACTCTATTCTTTATTTAATTTTGAGTAAATTACCCCATAGGTCCTTGTGGTTAGGTCAAAATCTGGATTTGGTCCCTAAAATTAAATATTTACATCAGACGTCCCTATGGTTGTCATTTGGTTTCATGCCAGATCCCTGTGGTTGTCATTTTGTTTCAAATTACTTTTTTTTATCTAAACCATAAGGACCAAAATTGAAACAAAATGACAACCACAAGGATCTGACGTGAAACAAAATGACAACCGTAGGGACGTTCGGTGTAATTATTTCATTTTAGGGACCAAATTTAGATTTTGACCTAACTAAAGGGACCTATGGTGTAATTTACTCTTTAATTTTAATGGTAGGTTGAAAAGTTGTCCAAAATCTCCCTTTAATTTTGAAGGATTCTTTAAATTTGTAAAAGAATTTCTTCTTTCAATATTCTCTTTATTTTGGAGAAATATTTAGTAAAGGAAAATATATCAATGTAGCTAAATTACCCTTTTTATTTACTTTCTATTTCACTTTTTTCCAAAATAGTCATTTTTTAGGGAAATTAATTAAAATGCCACAAGTTTGAAAGTGACTTACCAAAATACTCCAAATTTTGAAAAGTTTACCAAAATGCCAAAAATTCCCGCGGTGGGAGCCCTCTATAGCGGGCAGAGACCAAATGTGAAATTTTTTGCAAGATTATTTACACTTTCAGTCCCCACTGCGGGACCACCGCGGGCCGCGATCGCGGGACTCCGTCGCGGGCAGGGACTGAAAGTGTAAATATGAAGCACATAAAATTTCAAAAATGGTCCCTGCCCGCGATCGCGGGACTCTACCGCGGGAATTTATGGCCTTTTGGTAAACTTTTCAAAATTTGGGGTATTTTGGTAAGTCAACTTCAAACTTGTGGCATTTTAATTAATTTCCCATTTTTTTACAAGTGTTTATTTTATAAGTTACAAAATATACCTTTCATATTAAAATATGATTACGGTGTGTCATTTTACAAGTCGTCATACACATTTCACAAACCGACTCTGTTGAAATCATATTCTAATACATTTTTCCGATTGCATCATTAATTGGTATACACGTGTTAATCTTAAATGAATTAATTATAAAACATAAAAGAATATGTTTTGTGACATTTACATTGAATATATGTCGTTGACAATTTTGTAAAAAAAATTATCCGGACACTAACTTATTTGGTTTTTTAAAGATATCATACGGTAAAATTAATTATGAAACTAATTAATGATGTGTTTTTGGCATCACATTTTAAAGATATCATACGGTAAAATTAATTATGAAACTAATTAATCATGATAGTGTCAAATTCCATGATGTGTTTTTGGCATCACATTTCAAAATTAGATATTTTTTTTTATTAAATAAATATAAAACATAATTCTTTGATAACGATGTCACATTAACTTAGGCCATCCGTAGCCGGTGCGGGATGGGGCTCGGGATGGGCTCGGGGTCCTGCGGGGTGGGCTACGGGGCGAGCGGGGAAAGCGGGGCGGGGATGAATCCGGGGATGGGATCCTGGATCATCCCGAAGCTTTTAAAAAAAAAAATTTAATTAAATTTTTAAAAATATATAACCGTTGAACGGCTCTATTATTAAAAAAAAATTATTTTTCTCAATTTAATCCCACTATATATTTAACCCTCAACCTCTTATTTCTCACACCTCTCAACCTCTTATTTCTCACACCTCTCAACCTCTTATTTTTCACACTATCAAATTCTCTTATTTCTCACACCTCTCAAACTCTCTCAAATTCTCTCAACCTCTTATTTTTCACACCTCTCTCATCATGAATTCAAACAGAACACCTACATCCCGTCGTAACCGACCGAATACACCACAATCGCAAGAAGATCAAGAGCTTGGTTTCCAAGCGTTTACACAACAAGGTTATCATCCGCAATTCTCGCAACAAATTCCGCCACAATGGTCGCAACAAAATCCGCCACAATATCCGCAACAATTTCCCCAACAATTTTCCCAACAATTTCACCAACAAATTCCTTACCAATTTACACGTCCCGGGTTGATTGAACAAGGTTTTACTCCGGCCAACTTCAATCTCGACGACGACATTGTTCCGGAAACCCAACCTTCTACCCCGAACACACCACAATCTATCCCGGCACAACAATCTAACCCGAAACCATCAAATCCGAGACCAACGAAAGCCGCCAAACAAACGTGGAGTAAAGCCGAGGAACTCGCGTTAGTGTCGGCGTGGGTTGATGTTTCGGAGGACCCCGTGGTCGGTAACGCACAAAGCGGTGGTAATTATTTTTATTGATATTATTATTATTATTATTATTATTATACTTAATTTTACATAAATGTAGGAAGTTTTTTGGGCCGAATCGGGCATGTGTTCTTTACTCGCATGGGTCGTGAACCAGGTTATAGATCAACCCATCAACTCAATAGCAAGTTCAACGACCTCAATAAAAGAGTTAATTCGTTTGGCGGCATCTACAACAACTTGCTCAATAATAGATCAAGCGGGATGAGTGAGGCCGATATATCCCGAACGGCACACGAACGGTATCTAGCACACCATAAAGTTGCTTTCACTCACGAACAAGTTTGGGACGTCCTAAAAAATGTCCAAAATGGGGAGCCGTTCCAACGATGACGACAACTTCATCGCGGGGTTCAAAACGTACCCAACCTTCCGATGATGACGATGACGAGCAAATTCAACGACCCATCGGGAGAAACAAGGCAAAAAAATCATCAACGAGTAATACGTCCGGGGCGAATACGGACGAAAGTGTTACTCAGTTGTTGACGACGTTCAACGACAAGATTGATGATACAATGAAATACAAAATGAAAAAAATCGATCTCGAACTTCAAAGGTTAGAACACGAACGAGAAATCGAACGAGATAAACGATTTGAGAAAGACTTCGAGTATTTCATAACCCCGCATGATCACCTTACGGGAAACGCTTTGAGGGCTACTTTAGCGAGAAAAGAGAAAATCCAAAAATTTCATAATTGGTAGTGTTTTGTATTTTGTAATTTTTATTTTTAATGAATGATATGAATTTTAATTTTAATTATTTATCTTATTTTTATTTATTAAAAAATATATAAATATTTTTATTTTGTTAAATAATTAAATGTATAAATAAAAGAATTAAAATAAATGAGGTGCCAAAAGGGTTTGAGGGAATGGGGTACGGATGTTTAGGGATCGTTAGGGATCGAGTGAGGAATGGAAGAAAAGCTGATGTGGCGCTGATGTGAATATGGAATCTTTGAAAGATGCTGTTATGGGTACGGATGACCTTATATGATGGTCTAACCGATGATTATTTAACATATTAATATTATATCATATAAAACTTATGAACATAAAGTATCGTCGGTTGTCATTATTTTTTTTAATGAAAATATATGAATATTTTGATCATCTACCAAATAAGAATGTGGATCATAATTTATTGAGTAAATTACATAAATCGTCCCTGATGTTTTGTCACTTTTTGGATATAGTCCCTATTTCAAAAAATTACACTGAGCGTCCCTAAGGTTTGACAAACCGCACGGAATTGGTCCCTCCCTCTAACGCTGTTTCTTTTTCAGCCGTTAAGTTGATCACGTGAGTGGCATGTGAGGGGTAAAATAGTCATTTTACTGTTCATCATCTCCTAAAAGTGACCACCACCACCATCACCACCACCATCAACCCATCACCACCATCGTCAACCCACAACCATCATATTTCTTTCTTCTCTCTTTCTTTATATATACACACACAGATACAATATATATATATATATATATACATATACATACACACAGAAAGAAATATATATATATATATATATACATACATATACATACACACAGACAGAAAGAAAAGTTTAATGGGTTTTGACATTTGGATGTGTTTTAATTCATAAAACCATTCCAAACCTTCTTGTTTTTGCATTTGGAAAAGAAAGAAATTTTCAGTTTCGATTTTGGTTGAGAAATCTGCATGTTTCAGCATCGCCGGAAAACCGAACTTCGTCGGAAATCAACATCTTCACCGGATTTCATCTCAAATTGATTTATTTTGATATTTTGATCTAGAAGCAACATCCATAATGGATTTCCATCAATATTTTATTAAGTACGGTGTGTTGGAAGAGCTCGTCGGAAAAACTAGTTTAGCCGGAAAAACGAGTTTAGCCGGAAAATGATGATGGTGGTGGTGATAGGTTGATGGTGGTGGTGGTGATGGGTTGATGATGTTCGTGGTGGTGGTGATGGGTTGATGATGGTGGTGGTGGTTGTGGTGGTGGTGGTGATGGGTTGATGGTGGTGGTGGTGATGGGTTGATGGTGGTGGTGATGGGTTGATGATGGTGGTGGTGATAGGGTGATGGTGGTGGTGGTGGTGGTGGTGGTGGTGGTGGGTTGGTGGTGGTGGTGGTGGTGGTGGTGGGTTGGTGGTGGTGGTGGTGGTGGTGGTCACTTTTAGGAGATGATGAGCAGTAAAATGACTATTTTACCCCTCACATGCCACTCACGTGATCAACTTAACGGCTGAAAAAGAAACGGCGTTAGAGGGAGGGACCAATTCCGTGCGGTTTGTCAAACCTTAGGGACGCTCAGTGTAATTTTTTGAAAATAGGGACTATATCCAAAAAGTGACCAAACATCAGGGACGATTTATGTAATTTACTCTAATTTATTTATGTCCACAAAAGTTGGTGATAGGGATTGTTAAACTTAAACAAAATTTGGTCAAATAAAATTTAATCACTTTAAATAATAAATTTAAAACAAGTTACAAAAGCATGTAAACTGCTTTAAAAAAAATTAATACAAAGACAATAGAAGGGATCATTTTTTTAATATTTATTTCATAAATTGTTTTTATTTTTATTTTACGATTTCTTAATATCTTTCTTTCGTCTTAAGACTTAAGAGCATCTCCAACAGCTTCCTCATTTTGGAAAAATAAAGAATATGAGGATTTTGGGTTGTTTTTTTTCTACAACAGTTTCCCCAAAACTATCTCTAAAATGGAGAAAGTAAGAGAGAGAAAAAGTTTTTCTTCAAATATGGAGTTAACCCAAAAAATGATTACTAAGGGGTTGTTTGTTTTTGAAAAAATACCTCTTAAAACCTCTTAAGTCTGAAAACTAAAAGGTTTTCAAATTTAAGACTGTTTGTTTTATTTTTAGAAAAAAGTCTGAAAACCTCTTAATGTCCTCTGAAATTTTAGAGGTGCACCATCCACTTAATTCCTTTTTTTAAGGGCTCAGTTCCTTCTACCTCCTCCTCAATTGCACGCATGGTTGATGGATATGGATGTTTGTTATCAAATAGTGGTCTCTTTCAAATTGGAATTTTAAAACATAATATCTTTAGTCAATTAAGATGTTTATCATTTTATAAAAACAAACAATCTTAATATTTCAGATTTCAGACTTCAGCACCACCTCTTACTTTTTAGATGTAAAATCAGATTTCAGACTTCAGACCTCTTAAAAAACAAACAGCACCTAAGTGAAAGCATCAATAGAAATCTTTGAAAAATAATATTTAGAGAGAGAAATAATATTTTAATAGATGAATACAATATTTTAATATTTTAATCATTGATTTTTTCTCTAAAATGGAGAATCTGTTGGAGATAAATGTAAATTTTTAGAAGATTTTGACTTTTGGTTCTCCATTTTGGAGAAATTTTGGGAAAGCTGTTAAAGATGCTCTAAAGCACAAGATTTTTGAGCACTTATTCACTTTATCTGTGTATTGTATTTAGTCATGAAGAATGACCAGGTTATTCAAATCCATACTTGGGATATGTCGCTTAGATGAAAATGATCTAAGTTCTTGATCATTCATCTGCATAATCGTTCTCATTTTGTGATCTTTTATCACACTACTAAACAAACGACCTTTTTCGATGAATTTCCGGCGGAATCAAGAAAAGTCAACAAAGGCTTTAATCCGTCACAAATCCGTTATTGAAATGTTTAAAAAAAATTATATATTCTCGAAAATGTTTGTGACGGAAATTGTATCCGTCACAAAGCAGTCACAAATATTTGTTCAATTATGATTAAGTTACTTAATTAATGTAATTAGCAGTTAAATAATAAATTTACAATTAACGGATTAAACTAAATAACAATTAAAAAATCAAATTAGAAAAGCATATTAATTTACGTCCGACTCGACGAAAATAATAACTGTTTTAAAAAATCATTTTTTTAAAATCAAGGTTTTTAAAATATTATTAATTTCCGTCGAAATTAATAACGGTTTTAAGTAAATCACTTTTTAACAATCAAGTTTATTTGAAATCTTATTATTAGAAATATCTTGAAATATATATAATTTATTTTAATTCGTTTCATGAACTTTGTGACGGATTTGTGGCAGGTTTTTTAAAAGAAAAATACGTTTTTGTGTACTTTTCTCACAATTCCTCTCCATGTATGTACTTATTCATGTTAAATTGGGCTTTTGTGGGGTTTATTATGGCTTAGTGGTTCGTATTGGACTATAGTGAGTCTTAATTGTCTTATCGAACCGATTACACATCACATGCATATTTGTAGTACATATTTGCACACATACACGTAATAAGTCACATATTGTAGTCAATCAGGTTGTAGCGCAGTGGTTGATCGCCCTGGGTGATGTGGTGGAATATCCCATCTACCCAGGATTCGATTCCAGGCGTCCTCAACATTGATAGGACACCTTTAAGTTTCAAAATTGCCAAGGATTAGTCCGGGTTGTGCCTGAGATACCCTTTCCAAAAAAAGTCACATATTGTATTATATTGGGCCTTATTAAGTCATAAAAGATCATATTGGGCCATAATGGTTGTTTAGTGGTTCATATGGGGGTATAATGGTGGTTACTTGTCTAGTTTACCCTAATAAAAAACACATGCATCTATGCAGTTGATACGTGTAGTCGTGTATACAAGCACGTAATAAGTAACCACTTGTGTTAGTGGGTCTTAATAAGTCATAAAATGTCATAATGAGCAATAATGTAGGTTTAGTGGTTCATACCGGGGGTCTAATGGTGGTTAGTTCTCTAATTGACCCTAATACACAACACATGCATCTCTGCGGTCCATAAGTGTACACAAGCACATAATAAGTCACTACTGGTATTATTGTGCTTAATAAGTCATAAAATGTCATATTTGGCTATAATGGTGGTTTAATGGTTCATATCCGGGCATAATGGTGGTTAGTTGTTTAGTTGACCCTAATACACAACACATACATCTATGTAGTCAATACGTGTATCCAAACACGTAATAAGTTACCACTTGTGTGTTATTGGACCTTAATAAGTCATAAAATGTCATAGTGGGTTATAATGGTTTGTTTAGTGGTTCATATTGGAGTCTAGTGGTTTTTAGTTGTCTAATTGACCCTAATACGCATCACATGCATCTATGCACTCGATACATGTACACAAGCACGTAATAAAGTCACAACTTGTGTTATTGAGCCTTAATAAGTCACCAACGATCATAATGGGTTCTACTAGGCTTAATGGGTTCTATTAGGCTATGATGAGTTTTATTGGGCTTACATCGGTTCAATTGGGTTTTTTAAATATTAAAAAAAAAGTTAATTTCCGACGGAATATTGTCGGGAAAAAAAAATTTCAAAGATAAAAAAGAAAACAAATTAGTTTTCTTAAAATTTATTAAAAAATTCCGTCAGAAATCTGTGGGAAATTTAATTGATGAGATTAACAAAACCTAATTAAATGTGTTGGATTAAGAAAATGGGGAATATTTTACCGACATATTTCCGACAGATTTATCAGCTGGAACCCATTTTGTGGCGCGGGAACTTTCAACAGTCTATTCCGACGGAAATCCGTCGTTGATGGCCATTTTCGACGGATTTTTCCGTCGGAAAAAGCCGGTTGTCTTGTATTGTCATACTTCTTTAAATTAGACATGATTTCAAATATAACTTTTAATCTTTTTTGTTCGTAATTGTGGGTTTCTGAACCAGCTACGCACACCGGCTAAATCGTTGCATACGATGTCATTTTTGTGGACTAAAATCTTACCCGAGAAGTAAGTGATAGTGTTAAATTTTACCGGTAAGCACTTACCAGGTAAGTGATTAGGGCTATGTTTGGCAAACTAGCTGATAAGCTAGCTGTTGACTGATAAGCTAGCTGGTAGCTGATAAGCTAGCTGATGAAAAAGTGACGTTTGGCAAAAGTAGCTTATACGCATGTAAAATGACCAAAAATGACATCTTTAAATAATTATCAATTACAAATTTAATTATGTAATTAAAACAAATTTATAACAATATAATATGTTAATTAATACAACCAATGTAATAAAGAAAAATCTATACATATAATAAATAAGTAACTAGCATGCCACGTGTCGTTTTCTGGTGAGCTGACTTCAGTATTTTCCCACATTCACTCCTCCTTAAATCTCTCCTTAATTCAATTTTTTTTAATTTATACGTTACATACTTACATTTACTACCCTTATAATTAGTTATGTAGTTTACTTTTAATCCCTTATTTTTTTATTTTTTCATTTTAGACTCTTATCATATAAACATAAATAATGTATATGAACTAAAATGCATTAAAAACATTTCTATTTTTTACAAATTATACAATTGTAATCGCTTCGTCAATACCTTCGAAATGAACCCAATATTGAATATTTTTGGATTTAGTTATATTATTAAATATCATAAATATATACGAATTAATGTGTCGTGATTAGTATGAGATTTGTTGAAATTAGTATGAGATTTGATACAAATAATCACTAAATTGTCGTGATTTTCTTTTTGCAATTTCATATCAATTTTTACTTCAAAGTCGAATCTCTTCGACGAATTACAATTCTATCAAATTCCATTCTATCAACGAAACACCCTTAGAATTATCATAAGAGATTTAATTACTTGGAAAAAAATATCACTTATCAACTGACTTTTGGATTATGAGTTTGAACCTTTTTCAAAAATATAAATATGCAAATATTTTAGTATAGTATATTTAATTATTTATACTTTCTTAATCATGATTATATTATTTCCTCTAATTTTAATTGAACTACATAATATCAGTTATCAACAAATGGTTAATTAATGATATTTTCAAAGTCAAATTATTATATTTCCCGTCGATTCAATTTAAATTAATCTTTCATAATAGTTGATAAGTTTTCTGACATGGTTTTTTTAAATTACCCCGTGTAATACACGGTTCGAACCTAGTTAAATAATATAATATGTTAATTAAAAGAAATTTAAAACTTATTATTACATATATACTATAAATTTTGAATTTGTTAAAACAAGTTTAGAAAAAAATGAACTTATGATTTTAAATAACTGTTACATACAATATGAAAAAATAATCAAATAATAATTAAAAAATAATATTAATTGATAAATAAAATATATTCATTAATATTAAAAAAAATAACTTATATGATTAACAATAATTCTAAATAATTAAAATTTAATATCAATGTATAATTAAAATTTAATTTAATAATTTTCAGTTAATATTAATTATAATTAAATTTAAAAAATTAACATTTATTAATAATAATAGTTAGTAAATAATAATAAGGAGCAATATTGGAATATTCATAAAAAGCTACTAAAACGCTACTTCAAGTAGTGTTTCAAAAATTTGCCAAACAATGCCTAGGTAAACGGACCCTTAGGGGGCGTTTGGTTCGCAGAATGTTTTTGGATGAAATTAAATCTGTCAAAGGAATTTGACTTTGGAGGAATTGGAATGGAATGTTGTCAGGTTTGACCAGCTGTTTGGTTGACAGAATTGAAATAAAATCTGTTAAAGGAATTGGAATCTGTCTGTTTGGTTCACAGAATGTAGCTTTAGAATTGGAATGAAATTTGGGTAAATGACCAAAATACCCTTTTGTTAATTTTTTTAAAACAGATGTAACAGATTGTAAATTTACAGATGTAACAGAAATCAATCGACAATAGCAACCAGATGTAACAGATGAATTTACCCAAATTTCACAGATTGTAAATTCATTTACAGATGTAACATATTGTAAATTCATAGACAAAAGAAGAAATCAATAGCAGTCAATAGCAACCAGAAATCAATCGAAACCACATGTACCAAATCGAAAGCAAAAATCAGTAGCAACCAGAGAGATAAATCGAAAGCAACCAGATGTACCAAATCGAAACCACAAGCAAAAATCGAAAGCAAAAATCGGTTGCAACCTGAGACAAATCGAAACCAACCAGAAATCGAAAGCAAGCAGAAGAGAAGGCGGCTGACAAATCGAAACCAACCAAAAGAGATAACCAGATGTAACATAAAATCGAAAGCAAGCAGAAGAGATTACTAGATCAGTCGACGAGGAAGAAGCTGTGCGATGGAGAGAAAACGAGAGAGAGGGGGGATACAAGATTGTGAAGATGGCGACTGATAATGATAAAATAGGGCAAGGGTAATTTTGGAAATAAGAAAATATTCAATTCCATTCCTTTAGAATATCATGTTTATGTGATGGAATGAAAAATGGCTACTTCATGGAATTCATTGGAATTTTAAAGATTCCATTTATACAAAAGATTGAACCAAACATTGGAATGGAATCTGGTCAAAAGAATCTGACATTCCAATTCCACCAGATTCCATCAGTTTCTGTGAACCAAACGGCACCTTACTTGGTCCATATGTGATCCATACCTAGTGAGAAATTATGATATTTTATTGTCTTTTTCGATCATTTATTTTCTTTCTGACATTACAAAATTCCTTGATTTGATTGGTATTCATTCCATTCGGAATCATTATCCAACATATGAGCTTAGTGGCTACACATTAACATGAATATGTTCTAGCTATTCGAATAAAATCAATAAAACAATTAGTTTTCTTGTTATAAGTAATATTTTCTAAATTCTAATTATATGAATTATCTGAAATGTTTAAAAGTTGATTTCCCAAAATATAAGAATAAATCAATGTTAGTTTTATTTTGGTGTAATTTACATTTACCCTTGCTCATATGATATATTTTTTGAAACATTTGAAAAAAAGTTAATCTACCGATTCAAAAGTCGATAGAAACAACCAATATAGTAGATTAGTCAAGTTTATAGATACCTTGATAAATAAATAAAACGTACTCTATACTCTAGATACAACTAGGCTTACAAGTCATGATATCAGATGGCCGTGATATCCGTCCATATACATCTATAAAAAAACATGCTAAAACATGATCACTGTCTTAAATATAACTAGTGTTATACCCATCCGTTGGTCGGGTATACGACATGACTTTATTTAATTGAAATCCCATTATAAAATAAAACCTCATCTCCTCTCGTGAATTTGATAAGTGGATTTGATTAAATGATACTCCATTATTAATAAATTTCACAAATGTAATTGGTGTGTTTTTCAATCAACTTTAAAACATTTGTAGATCACAATTAAAGATATAATTAGAAATTTAGTAATTATCGGGATAGGATTTTGACTACCAACGGTCAACTTTGTATATACAGCAACAACAAAGAATCTTGTTATCAAACGGTCATCTTTGTATATACAACAACAACAACAACAAAAAGATCTTGATATCAAAATCTATAGATAACCAACTGCTAAAACAAATTGTTAAGGAACCACGCAGCGGAATGGCCAAGACAAATGGACCATGGTGCGGCGGAGGTACTCCCCACCCAACCCTCCGAGGAACACTTGTGTCTCTCTCTTCGCAACGACCTCATCCTCTGCAATGTCCTCAAAAAACTCAATCCCGACGCAATTCCCAAGGTACGTTAACAGAAATTCAAATCAAACCCAAAAAACAATAAAATAATTTGAAATTGATACCTATAGCCGGAGGAAATTCTTAAGGTGGTAGAAATTCCGATCATCGACACCGAAGGGGCGCAAACTGCAACTCAGTATTTCGAACTTCCAAATTTGCAACAATTTTCTCAAGAAGCACTAACCGTTGTAAGAGTCTTCACCCTCACTTACCATCAGTACCCAAACGTGGGTTGTGAAAGTGTGAGTGTGACCAAATACCCGGGTCGCTAGAAAAAGTCACATTGACCAAATTTCTCACTGTTATAAAGCAAAGCAAAGCAAAGCAAACCTGCACATTACCAACAAAAATGATCACATCCACCATTTCATATCCCAATCCCTATTTTTAATCTCAGCCAAAAGCTTCCTAGCTCCAATACAGCTTATTTCTCATGTATTAAATTCAAGCATAGTCCAGAAAACTTGGAACCCAAATAAGTTAAAAACAGTTTGAGGACAAATCTACATATCCACAATCTACCAATTGAAGCAACCATCAAACAAAAAAAAATTCATTTAGACATGATTGAGCAAAATAATCCATATGGAACCAAAACAGAACCACAGTCTAGTCATATGTAGGTCCCAAATAACAAACCCCTCAAAATTGATCCCATAGAGATCCCAAGTAGCAGAAAAAATACAGCCTAATCCAATCTTATACCAATAACAGAATGGACGAAAAAGATGAAAAACAGATTTGCAAAAATGGTATCAAAGCTTATACCTCCAAGTTTGACACCTTAACTGCAAGTCAATTTCAATATGGGATTGCAATATAGCCAAAGATCATTACCCACTCAACTGCGATCAGCCGAAAAAGAACAAAAGAATGGATGTTTAAATACTTTGTGACCTGTTCGGAGCGCAACCACCCTTAGAAACCATCCTCTGAAATTGCCTCATGTTCTTTGAGTGGAAATGTTTACAATACAAACTCAAATGTTTTCGAATGGGAATGCTTATTTCGATAAGAGGCTCAGATCTGCAGATCTGGAATCGGACAAAGGGGAGCAGACACCGCCATGGCTGCAAAGCATTGCCCCACCAAGATACGGACTGAGCTTCCCCAGTGACCGAAACCGTAACACAGAAATGTTAAATGCAGAACATATCATCACAGCCTCGCTATTCTTTCATATCGGAAAATAAAAACAAACAGATCAATCGGAAGCCTTACAAAACGCATCATAACGAACCCATAATTTCATGTAAACCACAAGGACCAAAAATCTAATTAACTCTATATATAACAATTTCCAATCGAGATAGTGTGTGTGTGTGTGTGAGAGAGAGAGAGAGCGAGAAAAAGAGACCTCAGATCTCGACTGACAAATTGTTTTCTTTTTGTCTCTTCAAAGGGATTTTGTGGATGCTGTTAATGAATAGAAGGGGACGAAATCATCGGCTCGACATGAAACAGATGAATTGGATCATGTAGTGGCATGAGAGAGGCAATCACCCTCGAGATACCACCGTCTCTCTCGTCGAAGCCTCTTCCAAATTTTCCGAGCATATTTCCCCAATTTCATCTTCCGACTGTGCTTTTTGTACCCGATGATTGTTTGTTGCTGTCCATATATATACACGGAGGAGATGACAGGAGGTTGAAACTCCACGAACGTGGAGGAGTGGAGAGAGTTTGTGGGAGAGAAATCTGCGTGAGAGGGAGAGAAACCTGCGACATGGGAGAGTAGAAATCAGGGAGTTGAAGTTGAAGTAACCGCGACTGAACAGTAAGGAGTAGTGACTTTAATCAGGTGCTTATTGATTTTAAACGGCTGAGATTGAAAGTTGGATTGAGTTTAAAGGGCCCAGATTAATCCAAAAGTGGTTAGACTCTTTTGGGTCCATATTTTATATAATAACATACAAGATAAGGTCTCATACTATTATACATACTAATTTTAACAATCCAAAACTTAAATTAACCATAATATATAACATAAAGCCAAAACGGCCCCAACATCCACAAATCTAATATCCAAACATATCCCAACAGTTTACTGTGGGTAAACACCTTCACGGCTGAGAATTATAAAATAAATTAAGTCCGGAAAGTTCTAAACAAAAGAGCTACTAGCCACCACTTCTGTCTTCTAGGCTTCGGGCTCACATCTTTCCCTTCCCTTTTCTAGCGCTTTCACTGGTGTAATTACCTGAAAATAGTTTTCAGTTTTATAAAAGAGAGGGTTAGACAGAAGGTCTAGTGAGTCCTCTATAGTAACAAAGTTCATGTCACAAAATATCACCACAATCAAGTTTAATTATATATTCCATATATTTATTTGACTTTAGGGGGTTTATTTAGCAACAACTTCTTATCGTTTTATTAAAGTATTATACTTTAATCAAATGTATTATCTGATTATTTGATTCTGAATTCCAATTGACTTGAACTTTAAAAATACCAGATGAGAGTCCTGGAGGATGAATTTATACACGAACTTCGCGATAAAACTAGCGAGAAATACGAGTTTATGGCTCAAAAGAAAGGCATATACCGCTTCTGCTTAACAAACAAATCTCCGTATCATGAAACCATCAACTTCGATGTTCAAGTTGCTCATTTCGTCTACTTCGATCAATATGCCAAGGATGGAAAGCACCTCTTCATTACTCATTCGGTGCATTCGTTTTGCAACACTCCCTTTCTCGTTTTCAAGTTCTTTTTTAAATGATCTTTTTATGTTTGCCACTTTCTTGACCATCTACGAAGAACCGGTTAAGCTTTATAAGGTCCTGTTACGAGAATCGGTCCCAGTCCCTGACCGGGCCCAAACAGGTTCTACTTATTTTTTTTATTTTTTAAATTATTTTTTTACTTATAAAAAATATATTTTATAATTTGGTCGACCAAATACATTAACAAATATGTTTTTATCATGGCCCACGGAGAAGACTATTTGAAAATCACAACTTCATATTGATGAAGATGGCAGCTAGTGACGATAACAGAATACCACTCCCAATTGCTCGAAACCCTAATTGCACAATTGGATATCAATTAACGAAATAATCAGATAAATTTCAGAAACTACTTCTCAAAAACACAAAACTGAGAGAAGAATTGTTGCTTGATAATTTTTTTACAGAAATCAAATCAAATCAAATCGAAACAAATTGAACCTGTAACACCCGAAAAACTCAGTCGTGGTTGTAGTGGCCTCTCGTGACTTGTGTCGGGCACAAAAGTTAATTTTGGGAATCGGGGGTTTCTGGGCGAGTATGCCCCGACGATTATGCCACATGGCACAGTCGTTGTGTCAAGATCGCCAGAAAGGCACTCCCTCTCGGTACAATTTGGGCGAGAGTGCCCCGGCGATTGTGACATGGTCACTCTCGCCGTGGCACAATCGCGATGTTGGGTTTGGGCATGGTACAACACGGGCGAGAGTGCCCCGCGAGAATGACAGTGGCACAATCGCCTGTCACTCTCGCCGTCAGGCTCTAGAGGGTTTTAAACCCACGATTTTCAGCTTTCTTTCACTTCTATTCCACCTCCCTCTCTCTAAACTCTCCCAAACTAAATCCTAACCCTCTAAATCGTTTTTGGAGCCCTTGAAGCCATAAATCTTGTAAACCAAAGCTTCTTCCTCATCCCTTAACAACGAATTATGGATGGAGGTTAGAACCCTTCTTCTCACTTTCATTTTGGTGAGATTCCTACACCTTCTAAGGTTTTACGTAACCCTCTTCCAAACCATTCCATCTCTTTTGAAGAAATGAAGATTGAGGCTCACTTTGGTCACACTAGAAGTATTTGGTTGGTGGATTCACTTGATGGTTGAGGTAATCTTCTCTTCTCTTCATTTTGGAAATTAGGGTTTCGATCTATTGGTGATTTTGGGTGTAATATGTTGGGGGAAATGATTCTAAGTGTTTGAGGATAAATATTCATGGTTGGAAATTGTGGATCTAGGTTTTTGGAAGATTTGGAGCTTGACGATTCGTGTTTCTTCAAAGGAGCCTACGTTTGGGAAAATCTAGATTTAACCTAAATCTAGCGAGGTGAGTTCAAGTTGCTTTGTGAAAACTTTGTACATGCCAAAATGTTATTTTTCCAAATACTTATGTGTTTTACATGAAAATTATCTATGGTTGAATTATTTGGCGGGTTTTAACCCTTTGAAGTATTTATGTTTGTAAATATGGTAAAACACTTACATTTGGAGTTTTTGGGAAAATGTGATAGATAAATCATACATGAAAATGGGTTATGGATTTATGTTATAAATGGAGTCTACTTGTTATGAAAATGCATTGTGTATATCTTGGAAATATGCGTTAGTACATCATGGGATGATTTGAAAATGCGATGGTGTGAGTCCTTTGGAAAAGAGGGTTTCCCAACCCAAGGTTTTATTTCGGGTTTTCATGGATTCAAAGTATTTATCGGCAAAGGTGTGTGATAACTCTCATTTTGATCGTTATTTACACGTCATTTGTGTGAGTTTTTCTTCCGTTTTTGTTGTGTTTTTTTGTTTATGTGTTCGTGTTTTTCCTTTTGGTAATTTATTTTTATTTGGAGTTATTGAAGATGTTTTATGGTTATTTGCATCAATTTTTGGGTTTAATATTGTGCAGCGATTCCCACTGTGGGCACACTGTGGGCACGGGCGGACCACTTCTTTCCAATGATGGACAAAGCAATTGCCTGGGCAACAACAATGTTATTTTAAGCTGAAGCATGGGTTTGAAATCCCTGAAAATCTGGAGGAAGGCATGCCTTGGTCATTACCCACAAGATTGAAGAAAATTGTTCATTGGTTATTATACATTGTGGAACTATAAATAGAGACTTAAGGCTCCTTCATTTAATATCTTGTAAATAGTTGAACTCTCTTAATTTTCTGCACTTAGGCATTCTTCAAGCTTCTTAAAAGCTTGAAGAAATGTAGTTGTAATTGTAATTTCTGCCCACAATGAGTTACTGTGGGCATCGTTTTAATTTCATGCAATTAATCTTTTCTTATCTTGTTATGTTTTCTACTTTAATTATGAGCTAAGCACCCCTTGGGTGTGGGTGTGAGCAAACTTGAGACTAGTAGGCAACATTTGGGTTGGCCATCGTTACTAACTCTCGAGATTGGTCACTTGAGTCGGGACTTAAACTCAACGCGGATAAGCCGATCACTTTGAAGTGTTAATATTAGATCTTAGACCTCGAGAGGGGCGGATTCGAAATACAGCTTAAGTGATGCACAAAGATTTGAGAGAGTCTTTGATAACCACGTCGAGAGGCAGGTTTTGTATGATTTATTAAGGTTCAAACGCCGGTCGAGATTTATATCACAAAAAGATTTGGGTATAACTCTCCATACTGGTAGAACTTGACGTTTAGAGTCAAACTTAATTAAATCGGCAAGATCGAGAGTCAATAATAATGAAAACTTTATGGAAACTTTGTAGGACCGGTTTATAAAAATCATCATTTCGAGAGATCGGGGTTTTTATAGACACTTCGTGTTACAAAGTAACTAACCGATTTGTTACTACATTCATCTCAAGGAAACTTACACCCATACTCATTTTAGTTACTTGTTTAGATTTTATTATTATTAAAAAACACCAAACTCGCTCAAAATATTTTATTCTTCTATCATTGAAATCGGTGTATTCTTGACTTAGGAATCGAAACTTTGAGGTCCAATCCCTGTGGATACGATCTCGGTATATTTACCACTTTATTACTTGTAGCGATCCCATTGTTGGTATATACTTGTGCCTTCATTGTGGAATTATTGTGCCCATATTTTGGATGCACGATATTTAGCTAACAAGTTTTTGGCGCCGTTGCTAGGGATTGGCGTATTTCCAGAGTTTCTTGAGTTATAAGTTGAGTTTTTCATTGGTTTTTCTTCCACCAAAATGGAAGGTTTTAGTTGGGATGCCCCGTATTTCAATTCTTTCAATTATTCATGGGAACAACATCCTAATTTTTTGGAAAATATTCAAGATGATGACGCATACACTTCATTTTCACCTTGATAATGCCGTTTTACGACATTATTTTGATCCCGAAATCGTTCAGTTAGTTGTGAGTTTCCAAGTAAAATAGTAGACTTTGATGGTTTTTTTTGAGTAAGTACAGGTTTTATGAAAGAATGATGAAGGAAGAGTTTTTAGATCAATTGGAGCAAGTTGGAAACTGTACTGAGCGAAAAAAGAGAAATTCTGATTTTCGGGTCAAACAGCGCTCTGCGCGTCTCCACACGCGCCACCAGACGCGCAACCCTCTGTTCATTTCACACTCCAGTCCTCTGCGTGTCTCCACACGCGCCACCAGACACGCCAAGCCCCTGAGCGTTTTTATTCTATTTGTCGGCTAGGGTTGAGGCATTATCAATGAGTTACGTTTGGAGGCTCTCTCTGGGCGATTTTTGGAGATAGAAGGCGATATCTGAAGGCGAGAAAAGGGCTAGAAACATCAAGTAACGAGAATCAACAAGGCGAATCGAATACGTTCATCGGCGGCTTAGGCTTTTCAGGGAGTTTTTAGATTTCTTTTCTTTTAGACAAAGCATGTTTACTTTCATTTCCATCTTTTCATTTCTGAGTTTTGAAACCCCCAACATGAACTAATCCGTTCATGTTGGGGGGTTGGTTTGAATCATGGTTTGATAATCGTTTAGCTTTACAGATAGATGTGATTGGTTTGATTTAGGTGGATGAAACATTTGGGATTGTTCTTAATGCTTGTAATAGTCCGATCAACTATTATTTGATTTTATGAATCTTTTAACGTTTGAGAGAAGTTTTGAGATTTGATTAATCCTTTATGTCTTGGACGATTTTGAGATAGAAATATGATATGTCGTTCTTTGTGGCTTTTAATCACTGATTGTTCAATTATAATTGTCTAGATCGAAAGATGATACAATGTTTTGAATGATTTTTGCTATAGCTTGATAGAGTATAGTAATGGATTGTGATTATGCTTTTCATCCTGAAGCTATTTCAATCATGTCAAACCTGTTTAGCTAATTGATTGTTTTCATGAGGAAAACCAACCCTCCAACTCCTTCTCTTACCTGAATCAATTAAAGTTTTAATTCGTGTTCCGATAATCAACAATCCAAATCAATTTGCATTAGTCTAGTTAATAATCTATACAGTCATTGTGGTACTTGACACCTGGTTCCTTTGGTTCGATACTCGTACTTTATAAGTACTATTACTTGATTCGACCCGTACACTTGCGGTAGATTTAGGGGGTGTAAACCCGCCTATCAATCTGAAACCCCGAAAAGACTTCTATCCGATGCTTCCTCTTCCTAACATCACGTCACACACTGGCCGGCACCTTTATCTTGGCAATTGATGCCATTACTCATCCGTACATTCTCCACTCATAACATCTTACTGCAGACCAGGTCTCTCATGGTCGTTCGTACACAACTCAAACTTACCTTCATGTTCTCCCGCATAAATAACTGAGTTTATCTCGCTACTTGTCTCTCCCCAACTCTAGTGGAACCACAACTCACGAGTTCCTGAATAACTCTAACATACTCGTTTCTCACTAGCTCTTTGCGATTCCAAACCATTACATAGACAGGGCACAATCCCTCACAGATCGACATAATCTATACACTCATTTCGTTCGTGCTAAATACTTCGTCCTTTACGAACCATCCAAACCTCGAAAGTAAAACGCTTATCTAAAACAGCTGTCTTTCACCATCTTAACACCCCTACAAGGTGCTCCCTCAACTTTCAACCTTCTGGTTCAAGTCCTGGCCTCAGCCACCTTACACAGCTGCCGACTTCAACATCATTAGTCAACCTGTTGATACTTTCTTAACCTATTCTTTAACCTGGGTTCCTTACTGAACCTAATCCTTCATCATACCATAATCAACTTCATTTTTTCGACGCCCTCATTTCAAAACTTACTTATGTAACACCAACATTACAAGATTACTTTAAAACTCTTATTCGACTTCGAGGATATTTCATTCCTACTTCACTACACTACTCATAACGAGTTGCTAATACCAATACCTTGCTGACTTCTAGTCCTTCCCCTAAACACAACCGTCCCTCGGCAACTGTATTTCCAGTCACCGCACGAGGGTACAGACCCTCATACAACCGATACTAAAGTCCAATTCTGACTCTTCCACTGCTCATCTCTCATCTTGAACACAAATACCAAAACTACAAACATTCTCCCCTGATCTGTCCAACACCTCTCTACTCTAGGAGTTCTTCCTTAGCTTAAAATGTAGTACTCTACGACCTAGTGAGTTTATAGCCTTCATGCATGACAACGCGATAAATAAATCATCACACTTTTGATCATTTTAAAGAAACAACACTTGGAAACAACTTGGGTACACGCGACCCCTTCAACGCCCTGCACAACGATCTCGAGAATCGTTTGCATGCGACTTTCCGTAAAACTTAATCTTACTTAACCAAAATATGTTGTTACGATAGAAATAAATATTGGATGAAAATCTTTTCATACGACAAAATTTTGAAAGGACTTATCGACACGAAGTAAACCAGTCGGTCCTCACATTCATTTATATAACTTCAACATGTCAATACTTATCTTGGTCATAAAAGTTTTGCATTCAAACGTCTTCTTGACTTTTTGCAACAATTTAACTTATAATGAAAAGAGTGGAATATTTTGTAAATCGTAATCCTCAAGACTTCATTGTGCGATGTAAATGGATTTGCATTTTTCTTTAAACATACGCTGACTCATATCCGATCAAATTTGATATTTACACATTTACTTTACTTATGAAAAATCTCATATGCACATATACGATCTCAATGCATGAAACTCTACTTGTAATTGAAGGCTACTCACTCCAACAAGGTCAATCGCTTTACTCACGCAACTTATCATTGACACTCTAATTTCGACCAGTGGTCGCCCCCTCGGTCTTGCAACAACTTGCTATACATACATTCAACGGTCCATTTACTCAACCAGTTCATACTACTTTCGTCTTGACCAATTTATCTCATATTATACTTCTACAGACTTTCAGTATTCTACAGAAATCTCTCTTCAATGATCCTGCCACTGAACAACTCGACTAAAGAGTCAGGGCTCTAATCCCCTGCTCGCTCTTGGATTGACACTTCCAAGATCTCGACACTGTCCTTCCTTACTATCCGAACTGATCTATCCCACGATTTCTAGAACTGGGACTCTCCAGAAACAGGAGTCTTACTCACAACCAATCGTTCAACCTCTTCGAATCCATGAAGATCTACCTCTAGACGACTCATAACATTCTAAACAACATTTCTTCTCTACGATGTATACATACATCACATCATGAACGCTCTCTCATGATACTTTCCCAACAATGGGTCTCAATCTACCCCTCAGGGATCTTGCTGACATTCTAGAGTACTAGAACACGACACCTGACTAGCTTCAGACTACAACATCGGAATAATAAGGCAGATCAAGCACATACATGTACCTGTAAATTCACCATTACACTGGCTAGGTGTAATCCCAAACTTACCTTACATGACCGTCCTCGGTACCCTATTAGTCCTATTTCCACTATAGTGTCTTCCTAACGCATTTCTTATATCAATAATAGTGCCTTCCTAATGCATTTCCTGATTCTCAGTTGTGATCTCTACTCCAAAGTTTAAGTTTAGGCCCGTCCGGTCACCTAAATCCCTTAAACTATGGCTCTGATACCAATTGTAACAATCCAGTCTAAAACGAGACATGCATAGTGGAATATAATAAGTTTTACAATACTGGGTTCCAAAATTTCTTACATAAGTCTCAAAATTTAGGTTGGCGGAAACAACCTATACACAACTGAGAATAACTACCGCTAAAAGTATGAGTGGCACTGCCTCTATCTGCACCTGTGCTCTATCATGCGCTTGCTCACTTATCGGAGCCTTCTACTATCAGCTTACCTGAAAAGGTTTAGTTTGGAAAATGCGAGGGTTAGACCATGAGGTCTAGTGAGTCCCTCCTGACAGTTCTCAAAATCATTTAAAAACTTTTCATAACTTTCATATGTAAAACTTTCAATAATAAACTTTCACATAGCTGTACATTTAAAATCTTTCACGGATATAATCCGCTCCCGTAAATGGCACCCTGAAGTCACTCGAGAGTGACAACGAGTCAGTATCACGCTGCCTTATTGGGTAACACTTCCCATGGCATAAACGGAACCTCCCCCGGTGTGAGTACTGGCGGAACCTCCCCCCGACTTAGCCAATTTACGTCTACACAATGTATGCATACATTTCATATAAAAACATTAACATCTTTCATGCAATTAAAAGCATAAAGTAAAACATGGCATTTCTCATCATGTACTCACTTTAGAAAACACGTCAAAATCACGTATTTTAGTTAGAAAACTCACCTGGTGCTCTTACTTCTCTTTCTAATCTGCTCCCGACTTCCAAACGAGTTTTCCTGAATGAATGGACAAAACATAAGCTGATCACTCATCTTTCCGGACACACAACTTTCCGGACAATACTACATTCCGGACAACACACAATCCGGACAACGCTACTTTCTGGACAACACACAATCTGGACAACACTACTTTCCGGATAATTCCTACTGTCCGGATGACTGCACTTTCCGGATGGCTCCACATCCGGATACTTTCTACTTACCGGGAAATTATGTTTTCCGGGCGCTTACCCGGACACCTACCCAGATACCTTCATAACCTGAAGCTTTCCGGACGAAGCGCTGGACGAATTTAGAATCCGAAAACTCTGAATACGCTCCACAAACGAGATAATAAGGAAATAATTAATCACGTAAGCATTCTATGACCATTTCCCACAAAACTTACTAATTAAACACGACTTAAAGGTGTTTAAGTCTTCCTCTTGGGCCTCATTCAACTTTACCAAATAAGAACTCTCTAAAACCCAATAATCACCAAAACAAATCTTAAATGGAGTTGTAGATTAGGAAATTACCTGGTGGATTCCTTGCAGAAAACGAATCCCAACTCACTCTCTCTTCTGATTTCAAAGGTTGACAATCCTTCTCCTCCAAAATGCACAAGAACTCCAAAACTCTTTTCTTCTTCTCTCTCAAAAGCTCAGCCGCCAACAATGAAATGGAAAGGCTCCCCTAGGGTTTTGTGCCAATCATTGGGCCATTACACCCTATTCCCTATTTACAAATTACTCCCCTCAACTTTCATTTTATTAACTTCTACCACAAGACTTGAAACCCTATCAAAAAGATCTCGGTCGTTACAATGCACCTCTTTTTTGATTTGTATATATGCACTACATTAAACTGTTGCAAAAGAGATAGAATCAAAACGTTAAGAAAAATGAAAAAATGATCTAAATGGCAGGAGCCAACGATGTCGTTCGGTGCAAATGGTTTGAACGGTGTAGAGTTTGGGAATAGTAAAATTAATTAGGTTTTTTCGTTTTAAAATCTCCATGACTAATCACAAGTAGTTTTTTTAGTTACAGTAAAAATGATAAGTAAATTTTAAAAGTTCAATAGTTTATTTATTATAAGATTATTAAGGTACTTAATCATCTACAATAATAAAATTTAATGAGTAATGTATTAATTCTTTTTTGAAATTTAATTATATATAATAATGACCACAGTGAGTCGAGAAATCATCGATTTTCTATTAGTCGTTTGATCAAACTCAAGATTAAATCTCGTTCGTTTAAACTAATTAATTTACAGTTATGATAATTGTCCAGCCCACTTTCTTATTTAGGCCATCCTATACTTCAGCCCATTTCCTTCCTTTTCCATCGGTTCACGTATCGATATCTTCTCCTTCTCCCTACCCTGTTGCACCATCCATCATACTCCTTTCCTTCATCTTCAACCTCAACATTCCTGGTGTCCCCAACTCCCACACGATCCACGACCCACGTCTGACTCCTCCCCCCAGTCGGTTCTTCTTAAAATACGAACCTCACCACGCATTCACGATCTCTTCCACTTTGCCTGCACCTCGCCATCTCTTTCTCGACCTGTGCTACGAGCACCATGAATATTGTGACAGGAATGCTATCGCCGCCGCCTTTATCATCGTCGTCCACAATATTCCTCTTTTCTCTTTATTAATTGGTTGTTCAAATATTTGACTAGTAATCAACCAGTTAACACTGTGTCAGGCGAAACTTGGCAATTTCATGGGACGGAATGAGTATATAATGCCATACCGTCTCATTTCACAAAGAACAAAATGCATTAAAATGTAATGAAGTTTGTCTTAGTTCTTATCTAGAATACCGATGTAGTATTTTTCTCAATTAGTGTAACAAACATTCACTTTTTCTTATTTGTAGTTTTGTACTCTTGTTACTTGATGAAGGGGTTTTCAGCCTATGTGGCATCAGTTGATTTTTGATGTGATGATAAACCTAAATTTTCTATGGCTTTTAAAATATGGAATCTGGTGGAACAGTCGATTTCTGTTCATCGACCATCCCATATATTTCTTCTCATTTCTCTCAAATACGTATTGGTTTTCGTAAATAAATGCAGCAATCGACAGTGATCAAAACGCGCTACAAAAACATGTTGCGTTCTTTGATCGTAACAACGATGGTGTGTTTTACCCTTGAGGAGACTTTTCAAGGTTGGTTCAATTTGTTTCGATTTGATTTGATTTCTGTATAAAATTATCAAGCAACAATTCTTCTCTCGGTTTTGTGTTTTTGAGAAGTAGTTTCTGAAATTTATCTGATTATTTCGTTAATTGATATCCAATTGTGCAATTAGGGGTTCGAGCAATTGGGAGTGGTATTCTATTATCGTCAGTAGCTGCCATCTTCATCAATATGAAGTTGTGATTTTCAAATAGTCTTCTCCGTGGGCCATGAAGTTGTGATAGTCATGCAAATTGGGCTATTTTCAAGTTGATTTTGTTGGGCCGTGAATATGATGTGCATTAGAGATGGTCAACTCCGGCCTAGGACCACTTGGGACCGGCCCGGCCCGAAACCATTTGGGACAGGTTTGGGCCCGTCGGTCCTTAAACGACTACAATTTTCATCCAAAAACAAGGCCCTACCCGAGACCGGTTAGGGGACGAACCCAATTTTTTTTATTTAAAATGTATTTTTATATGTGTTTCTAAGTATATTTTCAAATAAAAACATATTTTTTAGTGTATTTGATTGACCCAATTATAACAAAACGTATTTTTTAGTGTATTTGATTGACCCAAATATAACAAAAACATATTTCTTAGTGGTTTGATTGACCCAATTATGATAAAAACGTATTTGTTAATGTATTTGGTCGACCAAATTCTTCAAAAAATATTTTTTATAAGTAAAAAATTAATTTTAAAAATAAAAAAATAAGTAGAACTAGTTTGGGCCCGGTTAGGGACTGGGACCGATTCTCATAACAGGACCTTATAAAGCTTAACCGGTCCTTTGTAAATGGTCAAGAAAGTGGCAAACATAAAAAGACCATTTAAAAAATAACTTGAAAACGAGAAAGGGGGTGCTGCAAAATGAATGTACCGAATGAGTAATGAAGAGGTGCTTACCATCCTTGGCATATTGATCGAAGTAGACGAAATGAGCAACTTGAACATCGAAGTTGATGGTTTCATGATACGGATATTTGTTTGTTAAGCAGAAGCGGTATATGCCTTTCTTTTGAGCCATAAACTCGTATTTCTCGCTAGTTTTATCGCGAAGTTCGTGTATAAATTCATCCTCCAGGCCTCTCATCTAGTATTTTTAAAGTTCAAGTCAATTGGAATTCAGAATCAAATAATCAGATAATACATTTGATTAAAGTATAATACTTTAATAAAATGATAAACAGATGGTGCTAAATAAACCCCCTAAAGTCAAATAAATATATGGAATATATAATTAAACTTGATTGTGGTGATATTTTGTGACATGAACTTTGTTACTACAGAGGACTCACTAGACCTTCTGTCTAACCCTCTCTTTTATAAAACTGAAAACTATTTTCAGGTAATTACACCAGTGAAAGCGCTAGAAAAGGGAAGGGAAAGATGTGAGTACGAAGCCTAGAAGACATAAGTGGTGGCTAGTAGCTCTTTTGTTTAGAACTTTCCGGACTTAATTTATTTTATAATTCTCAGTCGTGAAGGGATATATTTGGATATTAGATTTGTGGATGTTGGGGCCGTTTTGGCTTTATGTTATATATTACGGTTAATTTAAGTTTTGGATTGTTACAATTAGTATGTATAATATGAGACCTTATCTTGTATGTTATTATATTTAAGACAGTGATCATGTTTTAGCATGTTGTTTTATAGATGTATGGACGGATATCACGACCATCTTATATCATGACTTGTAAGCCAAGTTGTATCTAGAGTATAGAGTACGTTTTATTTATTTATCAAGGTATCTATAAACTTGACTAATCTACTATATTGGTTGTTTCTATCGACTTTTGAATCGGTAGATTAACTTTTTTTCAAATGTTTCAAAAAATATATCATATGAGCAAGGGTAAATGTAAATTACACCAAAATAAAACTAACATTAATTTATTCTTATTTTGGGAAATCAACTTTTAAACATTTCAGATAATTCATATAATTAGAATTTAGAAAATATTACTTATAACAAGAAAAGTAATTGTTTTATTGATTTTATTTGAATAGCTAGAACATATTCATGTTAATGTGTAGCCACTAAGGGCATCTCCAATGAGTCACACTATATTTTACACTAAATTTCAAAAGTAGTGTAAAAAATAGTGTAAATTTTAGTGTTAATAGTAAATCTTCTCCAATGGGTAACACTATTTTTTAAAAGTGATGTAAAAGTAGTGTAAATGAATAGTGTTACACCAAATATAGTGTAATACTATTCATTACACTAAATTTAGTGTGAAAAATAGAGACCCCATTGGAGATGTGAATAGTGTCATTTACACCAAATTTAGTGTTTAGTGTAAGATTTAGTGACCCCATTGGAGATGATCTAAGCTCATATGTTGGATAATGATTCCGAATGGAATGAATACCAATCAAATCAAGGAATTTTGTGATGTCAGAAAGAAAATAAATGATCGAAAACGACAATAAAATATCATAATTTCTCACTAGGTATGGATCACCTATGGACTAAGGGGCTAGGTAAGTGTTTACCGGTAAAATTCAACACTATCACTTACTTCCCGGGTAAGATTTTAGTCCACAAAAATGGCATCGTATGCAACAATTTAGCCGGTAAGCGCTAACCGTGGTAAGAGCCGTCGCACTCACTTACCGGGTAAGGCTCTCGGTCCTTGCTTCCACTCTTACCGGGTAAGATTCTTAGTCTTTGTCATATTCATCCAGTAAGCTAATGTGAATTGGTAAGCACTTACCCGGATAAACGTTTTGTAAACGGCCCCTAAGACTGCATGCGAAGAATAACTCAATGTGTAATCGTCATTGATTGGAAATTAAGGGGGGGGGGGGGGAATACCCCGAACAGTAATCGAAAGAAAAAATGAATACTTTGGAGTACTATTGACATTGTTGATAGGTCTAATAGTGATCTCGAATATATTCAAAGGTGAAACTAAGGACAACTACACTACCACAAAGTTGGACGTCTAAAATGTTTAAGCGTCATAATATAACACTTTATAGAATATAGAAATAGGACCAAAATATAAAACGTCATATCTAAAAGTGTGACAATAGGTTTATATGATGTTTTTGGCGTTTTAACAAGTTTTTTAGAACACTTTTAAACTAAAATGTTGTATTAGCTATTTTATATGATACTTTTGAGAAGTGTTTTATAAACCTATCTTTTTATAAGACATTATGTTTATAGGATACTTTTTCAAGCAATGTCGTATAAAATAGCTAATACAACTCATGGTATCCCGACCAAATGGCCTTTGGCCTAGCGGTATGGAAGTCTTTGCCCTCGTAAGAGGTCAGGGGTTCAAACCTCACCAAATGTGAGGAGGGTGTGTGAGTTTAATTATTACATTTGCCGTATATGAATTTCATATACTTCAAAAACAAAAACAAAAACTCATAGTATCCCGGGGATTAGTCGGTGTGCGTAGCTGGTTCGGAAACCCACAGTTACGAGCAAAAAAGATTAAAAGTTATATTTGAACTCATGTCTAATTTAAAGAAGTATGACAATACAAGACAACCGGCTTTTTCCGACGAAAAAATCCGTCGAAAATGGCCATCGGATTTCCGTCGGAATAGACTGTTGAAAGTTCCCTCGCCACAAAATGGGTTTTCCAGCGGATAAATCTGTCGGAAATATGTCGGTAAAATATTCCCCATTTTCTTAATCCAACACATTTAATTAGGTTTTGTTAATCTCATCAATTAAATTTCCCACATATTTCTGACGGAATTTTTAATATATTTTAAGAAAACTAATTTGTTTTTCTTTTTTATTTTGGAAAATTTATTTTCCGACAATATTCCGTCGAAAATTAACTTTTTTTTAATATTTAAAAAACCCAATTGAACCGATGTAAGCCCAATAAAACCCGTCATAGCCTAATGGAACCCATTATGATCGTTGGTGACTTATTCAGGCTCAATAACACAAGTCGTGACTTTATTAATTATTACGTGCTTGTGTACACGTATCGAGTGCATAGATGCATGTGATGCGTATTAGGCCATCAGTACCGCTCCGTAGAAGCCCTCAAGCCCTCAAGCGCCACATCAGCTTTTCTCCTAACCCTCTCCTCAAGCCCTCAAGCCATAAAGACCCGTAGCGCTACCCTCAAGCTCTCTTGCCACCTCATTTTTTTAATTCTTTTATTTATACATTTAATTATTTAACAACATAAAAATATTTATATATTTTTTAATAAATAAAAATAAGATAAATAATAAAAATAAAAATTCATATCATTCATTAAAAAATTAAAAATTACAAAACACTACCAATTATGATATTTTTTAATTTGCTCTTTTCTCGCTACCGTAGCCATCAAAGCGGGGCCCGAAAGGTGATCATGCGGGGTTATGAAAAACTCAAAGTCTTTATCAAATCGTTTTGCTCGTTCGATTTCTCGTTCGTGTTCCAACTTTTCTCGTTCGAGTTCGAGTTTTTTCATTTTGTACTCCATTGTATCATCAATCTTCTCGTTGAACGTCGTGAACAACTGAGTAACACTTTCGTTCGTATTCGACCCGCTCGTATTACTCGTTGATGTTTTTTTTGCCTTGTTTCTCCCGATGGGTCGTTGAAGTTGCTCGATGAAGTTGTCGTCATCGTCATCATTGGAAGGGTTGGTACGTTTTGAACCCCGCGATGAAGTTGTCGTCATCGTTGGAACGGCTCCCCATTTTGGACATTTTTTGAGGACTTCCCAAGCTTGTTCGTGAGTGAAAGCAAACCCAAGTTGTGCTCTGTACCGTTCGTGTGCCGTTCGTGAAATGTCGGCCTCACTCATTCCGCTCCCTCTATTAGTGAGTAAGTTGTTGTAGATGCCGCCAAAAGAATTTATTCTTTTATTGAGGTCGTTGAACTTGGTGTTGAGTTGATGAGTTGTTCTATAATTTCTGCGACCCATTAAACTAAAGAACACTTGCCCGACACGGGTCCAAAAACTTTCTACATTTATGTAAATTCAAGTATAAGAATATTAACAAGAATAATAATAATATTAATAATAATAATAATAACAATAATAATAATAACAATAAAAATATTACCACCGGTTTGTGCGTTACCGATAACGGGGTCCTCCGAAACGTCAACCCACGCCGACACTAACGCGAGTTCCTCCTCTTTACTCCACATCTGTTTGGGGGCTCTATTTTCATATTGTTTGTTTTTTCCTTTTCTCGTTGGTCTCGGGTTTGATGGTTGTGTGTAGATGGATTGTGGTGTGTGCGGGCTAGAATGTTGGATTTCTGGAACAATGTCGTCGGCGAGATTGATTGCGGGTGAAGGAATATTGTAGTTGGCCGGAGTAAAACCTTGTTCAATCATACCGGGACGTGTAAGTTGGTAAGGAATTTGTTGCGGATATTGTTGGCGAAATTGTTGCGAAAATTGTTGCGGATATTGTTGCGAAAATTGTGGCGGATTTTGTGGCGAAAATTGTTGCGAAAATTGTGGCGGAATTGGTTGCGAAAAGTGCGGATGATAACCTTGTTGTGCAAACACTTGAAAACCAAGCTCCGGGTCTTCTTGCGGTTGCGGTGTATCCGGTCGGTTACGACGGGATGTAGGTGTTTTGTTTGGATTCATGATGAAATTTGAGAGAGTTTGAGAGAATTTGAGAGGGTTTAAGAAAGTTTGAGAGAGTTTGAGAGATTTTTGTGTGAAAAATAATATGGGTTTGGATTAATATATATAGTGTGATTAAATTGAAATATTTTTTTTTTAAAATAGCCGTTGGCAACGGATTTATTTTCAAATTATTAAAAAAAAAATTAAAATCACTCGGGTTCAACGGGTTTTGGAACCCGAGCCCGAACCCGCTCCCCCCGTACCACAGCCCGCATGAGCCCGAGCCCGAGCCGAGCCCGCGTGCCATACGGATGGCCTTAGGGTCAATTAGATAACAAAAAACCACTAGAATCCAATATGAACCACTAATAATAAGATTTTAAAATAACTTGATTTTTAAAAAGTGATTTACTTAAAACCGTTATTAATTTCGACGGAAATTAATAATATTTTAAAAAACCTTGATTTTAAAAAAAATGATTTTTTAAACAGTTATTATTTTGGTCGAATTTCCGACGTAAATTAATATGCTTTTCTAATTTGATTTTTTAATTGTTATTTAGTTTAATCCATTAATTGTAATTTTATTATTTAACTGCTAATTACATTAATTAAGTAACTTAATCGTAATTGAACAAATATTTGTGACTGCTTTGTGACGGATACAATTTCCGTCACAAACATTTTCGAGAATATATAATTTTTTTAAACATTTGTGACGGATTAAAGCCTTTGTTGACTTTTCTTGATTCTGCCGTAAATTCGTCGAAAAATGTCATTTGTTTATTAGTGTGATAAAAGATCACAAAATGAGAACGATTATGCAGATAAACAATCAATAACTTAGGTCATTTTCATCTAAGCGACGTATCCCAAATATGGATTTGAATAACCTGGTCATTCTTCATGACTAAATACAATACACAGATAAAGTGAATAAGTGCTCAAAAATCTCGTGCTTTAGAGCGTCTCTAATAGCTTTCCTAAAATTTCTCCAAAATGGAGAACCAAAAGTCAAAATCTCCTTAAAAAAATTACATTTATCTTCAATAGATTCTCCATCTTAGAGAAAAAACCAATGATTATAATATTAAAATATTGTATTCATCTATTAAAATATTATTTCTCTCTCTAAATATTATTTTTCAAAGATTTCTATTGATGTTTTCACTTAGTAATCATTTTGGGGGTTAACTCCATATTTGAAGAAAAACTCTTTCTCTCTCCTATTTTCTCCAATTTAGAGATACTTTTGGGGAAGCTGTTGGAGAAAAAAAAAACCCAAAATCCTCATATTCTCTATTTTTTCCAAAATGAGAAAGTTGTTGGAGATGCTCTTAAGACGAAAGAAAGATATTAAGAAATCGTAAAATAAAAATAAAAACAATTTATGAAATAAATATTAAAAAAATGATCCCTTCTATTGTCTTTGTATTAATTTTTTTAAAGCAGTTTACATGCTTTTGTAACTTGTTTTAAATTTATTATCAAAGGGGTGTTAGCCCAGTGGTAAAGGCTTGGGGCCAGTGGATGGTATCCATTGGTCTCAGGTTCGAGCCCTGGGGGAAGCATTCTGGAGATACCCAGATTCTGGGTTGGACTATGGGTGAAGCCCTGGTTTGACCCGGATCCAGGTGCCAACCTACGGGTTGGGCCGCTCCAGTGTTACTGCTGGGTGGCGGCTCCGGGCTTCCATTCTTTGGAGCGGGTTTGGTAGTACCAGACTTTGTCGGATGCTGGATAGGCCCAATCAATTGGTTGGGTCTGGTCTAACCGAGGATTAGTCGGGTCGGCCCGTAAAGGAGCCCGGATACCTCGGGGGCGTGTGCGTGAGTTCTCTGCCGTTCAAAAAAAAAACTTGTTTTAAATTTATTATTTAAAGTGATTAAATTTTATTGGACATAAATAAATTATGATCCACATTCTTATTTGGTAGATGATCAAAATATTCATATATTTTCATTAAAAAAAATAATGACAACCGACGAATATAATAAGTTTTATATGATATATATTAATATTTTAAATAATCATCGGTTAGACCATCATATAAGTTAATGTAGGGGTGGCAAAAAGTGACCCAACCCGCCAACCCAACCCGAACCCAACCCAATAATAGCAGGTTGGGTTGAGATTTTCAACCCATCAACCCGCCAACCCGCCTAACCCAATTAATAAATGGGTTGGGTTGGGTCGAAATTTTCAACCTGATTTCAACCCATTTACAACCTGATTTCAACCCATTTCTAACCTGATGTCAACCCATTTACAACCTATTTAAACCCTTTTACAACCCATTTATATATTATTATTTAAATTAATTTAATTTAATATCTTTTTATTTTTCTAAACCCTAAAGGCCTAAACAAACTAAAATGACTATTCATTATCATTATCATTTTTCAGTAACCATTCACAAATCACAATCACATCATCGACTATCTCTAATCTCTTCTCTAACCCTAGTTGGAAATTTGGTGGCGAGTGGCGGCTGAAGTTTCACGCCGGCGACCAGGCTCAACCGGCGACCAGTCTCGACCGGCGACCACGCTTAACACACCGGCGACCATTGTTTCTTCTGTTTCTTCTCAACTCTCAAGTTCACGTCGGAAGTAAGATTGTTTCTTCTGTTTCTTCTGTTTCTTCATATTTCTTCTGTTCATCATCGACTATCTCTAAGTAAGATTGTTTCTTCTGTTTCTTCTGTTTCTTCATATTTCTTCTGTTCATCATCGACTATCTCTAATCTCTTCTGTTTTGTATATGATTTCTTCTTAACAACTTTTGTATTTGGTTTCTTCTTAACAGCTTATGTATTTGTTTATTGTAATTTGTATTTGTTTATTACTTTAAGTCTTCAATAGTAATCTGTATTTGTTATTTTGTTTATTGTAATATGTATTTGTTTATTACTTTAAGTCCTCAATTGTAATCTGTATTTGTTTATTACTTTAAGTCTTCAATAGTAATCTGTATTTGTTATTTTGTTTATTGTAATATGTATTTGTTTATTACTTTAAGTCCTCAATTGTAATCTGTATTTGTTTATTACTTTAAGTCTTCAATAGTAATCTGTATTTGTTATTTGTTTATTGTAATATGTTTAGTAATATGTTTATTGTTATAATGTTATTACTTTAAGTCTTTAACATCTTTCAGTTTTTTATAGTAATATGTTTATTGTTATAATGTTTATGATTTTGATTCCATTTCAGTGAATAACACGGGTGAAAGTTCAGAAGGAGATGATCTACAGTCTCCTCCACCAAAGAACAATGACAATAAACCGATTAAGCAATTAAAGCCTATCAAAGCTGGTGTGGATGTCAAACGTCATAGAAAACTTACATCTGAGGTATGGAATAGCTTTGAGTTCTTGGCCCCCGATGAAAATGGTGATTTATATTGTAAATGTAAACAATGTGGTCAAGTTTATAATGCTGAAACTAGGATGGGTACCGGGAATTTAAAACGCCATCTTAAAAATTGCAAAAAAAAGTCGATTTAAGGATGTTGGGCAGATGGTGTTAGAGTTGGGTAGTGGCGGTTCTGGTTCATTAACTAGTAGGCCCCCTGATTTTGACCCTAATGTTTTTCGGGAGCTATTAGCTAGTGCGGTTGTGAAACATGAATTGCCATTTCAGTTTGCTGAATATGATGGAATTAGGAAGTGTTTCAATTATTTAAATTCCGAGGTGAAAGTTGTTTCTAGAAATACTGTAAAAGCAGATATGATGAAGATGTATAGGGTGGAAAAGTTGAAAATAAGAGACACTTTAAGTTGCATTCCTGGTAGGATTTGTTTTACTGCTGATTGTTGGTCATCTATAACTACTGATGGATATATGGTGTTGACTGCCCATTTTATTGATAGTTCTTGGAACTTGCAAAAATTGATTCTCAATTTTAGTTTCTTGCCTCCACCTCATAATGGTCTTTGTATGAGTGATCATGTGTTTAGTCTTTTGAAGGATTGGGGGATTCAAAAGAAAGTGTTTTCTATTACTCTCGATAATGCTGCTGCTAATGATTCAATGGTTGACTTTTTGACGTATGAACTTGATTTGGTTTGTCAAGGTGCGTATTTTCATGTTAGATGTTGTGCACACATTATGAACCTAATTGTGCAGGATGGGTTGAAAGAGGTTGATGAGGCTATTATAAAGGTTAGAGATAGTGTGAAGTACTATAGAGGTTCTCAAACTAGGAGGCAAAGGTTTTTAAGTAGTGTTGCACATGTAGAGCTACAATCTTCAAGGGGTTTACAACAAGATGTTCCCACTCGATGGAACTCGACTTACATTATGTTGGAGTCGGTTTTGTACTTTAAAAAGCGTTTATTCATTTGCAAAAAATCGATGCTAATTATATGCATTGTCCAACAAATGAGGAGTGGGGTAGAATTGAAAGAACTTTCAAGTTCTTGAAGGTCTTTTATGAGGTAACTCTTGCTTTTTCTGGCTCTAAATATACTACCACGAATTTGTATTTTGCAAATGTTTTGACGGTTAGAGTGTTGTTACACAAAGAAAAAGATAGTCATGATATGTTTATGCAAAAGATGGCTACTCGGATGTATGTGAAGTTTGAGAAATATTGGGCTGATTTTAGCACAATTATGGCGTTTGTGGCTGTTTTGGATCCACGGTATAAGTTTCAGATTGTTGAATGGGGTTTTGAGAAAGCTTATGGGGACGAGTACAAATCTGAGTTGGCAATAGTAAAGGACAAATTGTTTTCATTGTTTAAAGAGTATGTGGATGAGTCAAATTTGAATAAAACCAAAGATGGTGAACCTAAGAAGGACTCCAATGAAGGATCTCAAGATGTTGTGCTAGATGAAGCTTCTTCTTCACTTCTAATGGTATGTTTTATTATTATACATTTACTGTTTTTCCGTTTATTCATTTTCTATTTATCTCATTATTTTTATTTGTTTATTAGGACTTTGATAACTTTTCAACCAAGGTGACTTCTCAAGCGGTAAAGTCTGAACTTGAATGTTATTTAGAAGAGAAGCTCATGCCTCGCGTGAGCAATCTAAACATTTTGGACTATTGGAGAACTCATGAGATTCGGTATCCAACTCTTGCTCGGATGGCTAGGGACGTCTTAGCTATCCCAATATCAACGGTGGCATCCGAATCTGCTTTTAGCATTGGTGGTAGGGTTCTTGATGCTTATAGAAGTTCATTGAAGCCTTCTACAGTTGAGGCTATTATTTGTTTAAGAGATTGGGTATACGGAGAAGGTTTGTTCTAACTTGTTATTTATATATTTCGTAGTAACTTGTTTATATATTTCTTTTATCGTATTAAGTTGGTTAATTTATTTATTTATATAGCACAAATGGAATCGCAACTTGAGGCGCTATGTGGAGCAATCATGACGGAGAAGATGGGAGATCAAGAGGAGAGTAATACTAATACCGAGAGTGAAGTTGGAGTCGGTGAAAGTGGAAGTCGAGTTACTTAGAGTTTAGAAACTTATTTTTTTGACTTTATGATTGTGTTAATTAAACTTTGAACAATTTATTCCACTTTATGTTTGTGTTTTATTGAAACTTTGGACAATTTATTTGGTTTTGTGGTTGTGACTTGTGTATTTGTTATGGAATTAGGTTTAAGTTCTTTTTTAATTTACTTAAAGTTTTAAAATAAATGGGTCAACCCAGGTTCAACCCATTTATTAAATGGGTTGGGTTGAAAAAATAATAAACAGGTCAACCCGCTACCAACCCAGGTTCAACCCAGGTTGGGTTGGGTTGAAAATCTCAACCTATTTACTTAAACAGGTCAGGTTGGGTTGAGGTTTTCAACCCAATTAATAAATGGGTTGAACCCGAACCCAACCTGATCTATTTACACCCCTAAGTTAATGTGACATCGTTATCAAAGAATTATGTTTTATATTTTTATTTAATAAAAAATAATGTATAATTTTTATAAAACATATTCTTTTATGTCTTATAATTAATTCATTTAAGATTAACACGTGTATACCAATTAATGATGCAATCGGAAAAATGTATTAGAATATGATTTCAACAGAGTCGGTTTGTGAAATGTGTATGACGACTTGTAAAATGACACACCGTAATCATATTTTAATATGAAAGGTATATTTTGTAACTTATAAAATAAACACTTGTAAAAAAATGGGAAATTAATTAAAATGCCACAAGTTTGAAGTTGACTTACCAAAATACCCCAAATTTTGAAAAGTTTACCAAAAGGCCATAAATTCCCGCGGTAGAGTCCCGCGATCGCGGGCAGGGACCATTTTTGAAATTTTATGTGCTTCATATTTACACTTTCAGTCCCTGCCCGCGACGGAGTCCCGCGATCGCGGCCCGCGGTGGTCCCGCAGTGGGGACTGAAAGTGTAAATAATCTTGCAAAAAATTTCACATTTGGTCTCTGCCCGCTATAGAGGGCTCCCACCGCGGGAATTTTTGGCATTTTGGTAAACTTTTCAAAATTTGGAGTATTTTGGTAAGTCACTTTCAAACTTGTGGCATTTTAATTAATTTCCCTAAAAAAATGACTATTTTGGAAAAAAGTGAAATAGAAAGTAAATAAAAAGGGTAATTTAGCTACATTGATATATTTTCCTTTACTAAATATTTCTCCAAAATAAAGAGAATATTGAAAGAAGAAATTCTTTTACAAATTTAAAGAATCCTTCAAAATTAAAGGGAGATTTTGGACAACTTTTCAACCTACCATTAAAATTAAAGAGTAAATTACACCATAGGTCCCTTTAGTTAGGTCAAAATCTAAATTTGGTCCCTAAAATGAAATAATTACACCGAACGTCCCTACGGTTGTCATTTTGTTTCACGTCAGATCCTTGTGGTTGTCATTTTGTTTCAATTTTGGTCCTTATGGTTTAGATAAAAAAAAGTAATTTGAAACAAAATGACAACCACAGGGATCTGGCATGAAACCAAATGACAACCATAGGGACGTCTGATGTAAATATTTAATTTTAGGGACCAAATCCAGATTTTGACCTAACCACAAGGACCTATGGGGTAATTTACTCAAAATTAAATAAAGAATAGAGTAGATTACATTTTTAGTCCCCGTGGTTTGTTGAAAATTTCTATTTTCGTCCTTATGGTTCTGAAATTGCAATTTTCATCCCTATAGTTTATAGTTCATCACTATTTTCGTCCTTATGATTTAAATTTTATTGCTATTTTCATCCCTATGGTTTACAATTCATTTCTATTTTAGTCTTTCATCCTTAAAAGTAGTGTTTTGACCTCAGGGACGAAAATTGAAATAAATTGCAAACTATAGGGACGAAAACTGAAGTTTTAAAACCATAGGGACAAAATCCGCACTTATTAGCAAACCACATGGACGAAAAAAGTAATTTACTCTAAAGAAAGAGTAAACTCTACTTTTGGTCCCTAAGGTATAGTGATTTCTTTGAAACAAGTATCCGTGGTTTCATAAGTCGACTTATGGTCCTCATGGTTTTAATTTTGCTCTAGATTCAGGACCTGGTCACTAACGGGGTTAAAAATCCAGTTAGAGGCAGGGGTATTTTCGTCCTTTCATCATTTTGTCTCTTTTTTGTTATTCTATTTGTTTCTATTGTTTTTTTTTGTAAAAACAATCAAACCTTAAGGACCTATATGTAAAAATTAACTAATATATATATATATATACACTTTTTTTAAATGCAAATTATCATGGCAGGGGCGATATATACACTAATATCATGGCAGGGGCGATATATACACTAATATATATATATATATATATATATATATATATATATATATATATAATCAAACCACCACCACTACCACCCACCATCCACCACTACCACCCACCATTACTACCACCATCCATGAAACATCCCTAAAATACAATAGGACATACATAGCATTAACTCACAAACATTACAAATCTGGGTCCCAAAATCTCGTTACATCATTCATAAACTAAGGTTGACGGAAACAACCTATACACAACTGAGAATAATCTAACTTCTACAAGAGGCATTTGCACTGTCTCTAGCTGCTTCTGTACTCTATCTTGCTCTTGCTCATTTATCTGAGCCTCCTATTAAACGCTTACCTGAAAAGGTTTTAGTTTTGAAAAGCGAGGGTTAGACCATGATGTCTAGTGAGTTCCCTCCATAATCGGTGTACATCATCATTATAAAATCATTTTATAAAACAGTTCACATTCTTCACATAAACATCATTCATGGTGCTGCACAGTGTAATGGATCTCATAAACATTCCGCGATGGGGGCCCCAGCAGACTCCCCTCTCGCCCGAGTAGGAAGGAAACGAATTCCCTCCTATAAGCTCATCACATATCCGAGTAGGAAGGAAATGAATTCCCTCCTACAAGCTTATCACATATCCGAGTAGGAAGGAAATGAATTCCCTCCTACAAGCTTCTCATAACAGCCCAAGGGATCATTGGATCCCGAGGACTATAGATCCCACTGTGCAGACCGACTCCACATAACATACACATAGCTGATCATAATCATAAAACATGGAATCCGTATAACACTTTACAATTCATTTTATCTTGCTGAATAATCTTTTCAGTAGAGCATACTTTTCATGGAAAACATACGTAAAAGCTTGTAAATAAAACGTGCTCGTAAACACCATAATTAGTAAAATATTGTGCTTTCATTCACGTAAAAATCATGTATAATAACTTGTCATTTCCACATAATCACTTCCTTTGGAAAACACATAAAATCACGTATTTTAATTAGAAAAACTCACCTGATGCGTTTAACATCTTGTTTTACTTTACTTCTGACTTACAATCGGTCTACCTGAGAAATGGATGAAATACAACTGCTCAGATCCTAACCCAAATTTTCTGGACACCAACTTTCCGGACAACTCGACTGCCCGGATACACAACTTACCGGATAACTCTACTTAGCGGATAACTCAACTTACCGGGTAACTCAACTTACCGGATAACTTCAACTTACCGGATAACTCAACTTACCGGATAACTCAACTCGTCCGGACACTTAAGCTTACCGGACACTCATCCGGTAACTTTCCGGACGAAGTGCTGGGACGAGTTCAGTAGCCGAATCCTATTCAAATCCCTTTAATCTGTACGATAATGCGATAAATAACTACATAAACATTCTATATCCATTTCTTACAACTCTTTGCTATACAAACATGAATTAAGGGTGTTTAATCATTCCTTAGGGCATCATTTCCCACTTTTACCAAAAACTCCCAAAAACCAAACTTAGCAACAAATCAAAATAAGGATTGGGATTACCTGATATGAATCCGTGTGGAACCATCCTCCAATTCCAGTTCCTCTTCTAATTCAAAAATTGGTGATGCTCCTTCTTAAATGGCACTTGATTCCCAAGAACCCCTTTCTCTTCTCTCTATTTCTCTCCTTCTCTTTTCTTGCTCAGCCACCAACAAGCCAAAAGAAAATGCTCATCTAGGGTTTTGGCATCTATATATACATTTCACAAATTGCAAAAAGGTCCTTTAACTCAAGCTTTCATTTCTTAGACTTTAGCCACCAAACCTTCACATTGTACTAGAATTTCGGGTTGTTACAATCCACCACCACCACTACCACCCACCATTACAACCACCATCCACCACCACCACTACCACCCACCATCCACCACCACCACTACCACCCACCACCACCACTACCACCCACCATTACTACCACCATCCACCACCACCACTACCACCCACCATTACAACCACCACCACTACCACCCACCATCCACCACTACCACCCACCATTACAACCACCATCCACCACCACCACTACCACCCACCATTACAACCACCATCCACCACTACCACCCACAATTACAACCACCATCCACCACTACCACCAACCATTGCGAAAAGTTCAAAATACAAACTCCGGCGAGGTTTTCCGGTCAACTCGTTTTTCCGGAGAGAAGCTTTCCACTACCCAAAACCATTGATTTCTTGACATAAATTATTTCTGAAGTGTTGGTGCAAGTGTACCCAGCTTTTAATATTGTGATATATTTTTGGTACACATAAAATCACATCTCCATATTTATTTTGATGATTACAAAACACACCGCATTATTTGTTATCTAATATTTTATTCAAGTGTGTAGCTCCTAAAGAATAAAGAGCAACATCTCAGTCAATTGGGTAACACGAAGATTTTATCTGAAGAGTCCAAGACTGGTGTTTTACGTCATCATTTTTTTTAATGATAAACACCCTAAAATAATATACCACTTGGATATTTCGAAAACCCAACCCAATACTGTTTTTGATATAATTAATCTTTTAATATTAAATTCAAAAGTTTTTTTAATATATATATATATATATATATAAATGTATGATACATATATATATTATATATTTCTTTATCATCCAAATATATATATATATTATATTCTAGGAACTCATCATTACCTTTATTATATATTATATATATATACTATTTTCAATTCCAAGAAAGAAAGCTATGGTGATGGTGATGGATTGCTTGTGGTTGTTTACAAAGTCTGCATGCTACAATACCTATGTGAAAAGAAGCCAAGAAAAGCCTCAACATGGATGGCAAGGAAGTTTTTGCACGCTGAATTTAGTTCATATGCAACGGATCTCTTCCTTGGTTTACTATATATACAAGTGTTTGCTAGAGAAGAAACTCACAAAATTTCACCAATTTATCCCAGCATTTGATCAATACTCTGCTGCCTCTTTTCTCACTTAAATCACTTATTAAATTTATAAAAAATATTTTTGAGCAAGAAATCTTGAGTTGATAGCAGATTAAAATCTCTCGATTAGTTGAATCAGCAACACAACTCAAGTGATCAATCTCTCTAAAAATATCCAAGTGATTAACATTATACAAGAGTGATTATCATATTAAAATTATACATCTCTTGTAAGTGTTTGAATAGAGTGAGTGATCCATAGAAATCTCATCAACTGAAGTAGAGATATCCGTGATTATTTTTTTTGTATTAAGGTTTGTGTTCTACCGTAAAGAACACGTTCTTATTGGATCTCCGAGAAGTGTTTTTCTCGAGGTGGACTAGCCAACCACGTGATTGGTGAACCACTTTAAAATATCGGTGTCAAGTATTCTCTTTCCTTTATCTCTTTATTTTTCCGCTGTGCATTTAATTATATCTGTTTATATAATTGTTGTATATTTATTCTTTTATACTCTGTTGTATTTGTACTGTATTTTATACCGTATTTATTTTTAAAAAGAATTTTTTGAAAGTAAAAGATTTAAATACAACCTTACCCCCCCCCCTAGGTTGTCTAACAATTGGTATCAGAGCAGGGCTTTCAAAAAAAATTCTGCTTAAATATTTTTTAAATGGCTCAACAAACTAATATTATGTTTTCAAAACCTCCTATGATAGATACTGAAAAGTTTGGCATTTGGGCCGAACTATTTGAATGTCACGTTCGTGGCAAAAATCAAAAAATTTGGGACATTATAGAAAATGGGAATTTTAATCCTACTATTGTAAAAGATGATCTTATTGTTGATAAACCTTTAAAAGAATGGACTCCCGCTGAAGAATCTCATGTCTGTTTAAATTTTGAAGCTAAGAATATATTATATGCTGCTTTAACTACTGATGAAATTGAAAGAGTATATACATATAAAACTGCAAATCAAATCTGGGAAAGTTTAAACAACACTCATCGTGGAAACACACAAGTTAAAAGTTCTAAAATAAACATTTTAGTTCATGATTATGAATTGTTTGAAATGTCAAAAGATGAGTCAATCGACTCAATGTTTAAACGTTTTAACCTCATTATGACTACTTTGAAAGGATTAGGTCGCACTTATCCTAATGAAGATTACGTAAGGAAAATCCTCCGAGCACTTCCTTCGGAGTAGATGGCAAAGATTACATCGTTGGAAGACTCCCGTGATCTCTCCCTAATGAAGCTCGACGATCTCGTCGGCAATCTTAAAGTGCACGAAATTGCACTTAAAAGAAACAAAGATCGGGAGCAAGTAAAAAAGAAGTCGATAGCTCTTAAAGTCTCAACTCCAAATGACAAGAAGAAAAAGGAGGAAGCTAGCACTTCAAAAGATCAATCCGATAAACTCGACGAAGTCACTATGTTGGTAAGAAACTTCTCTAAATTTTTTACTAACAATAAATTTTCTAAAAATAGCAGATTTCAAAGAAACGGTAACTACCGTCGTGGCGGTGAAAACCGGAGTCGCAACTTCCATAAAAGAGAAGATAAAGTGAAGAAAAATGACGACTCGAGTGACGACGAAAAAGCCAAACCAAAGAGAGGTTATTGTTACTCATGTGGTGATAAAGACCACTATGCCAACGAATGTCCTAAAAAGAACAAATTTCAAAATAAAAAGGATAAAGCCTTCGTTGGAGGCTCGTGGAGTGGAAGCGAAGAAGAAGACGAATATCAAGCTATTTGTCTTATGGCCGAAAGCGACGACGAGGTAAAATCTTGTTACTCAGATTACGCTAGTGATTATGAAAATGAAGATGAAAATAATCTTGACGAATTATATGAATCATTCCATGACATGGCCGCTCTTGCAAATAGGTATCAAGATGAAATCTCAAAATTAAAAGAAACCGTATCTGCATGTGAAAAGAAAATTAATGACGGTAAACAAAAATCTGCAAATGATATGGATATAATTGCTAAATTAGAAACTAAATTAGGTGAAAAGGATTTTTGTAAATCTTGTGATATTCTAAATAAAAAAATTGCATGTTTAAATAAAAAGACACATGAAGATATTATATGTACAAAATGTGATATTCTTAAAAATGAAAATGCATGTTTAAAAGCTAAATGCGATTCATATGAAAAGGACAATCTATTAGCTAAAGCATTTCAAAGCAGTAATGAAAAAGTTCTTAACATGCTAAATATGTCTAACCGTATAAAATGTAGAAAAGGTATTGGTTCCGATGCTTGCAAAGAAAAATGTTCTTGTATGCCAATTAAAAGATATTTTGAATCACCTAAAGTAAATACAAGAAATCGATATGTGCAAAAACCTCCGTATGTACCTAAAATAAATAATGTAAAATATATACCGAGAAAACCGTATGCTCGCATGTACCATGATAAATATTCTAGACCGAAAAATAATGCGAATATAAATGCTTCTTTTTATGTGTATGATAAATACAATCGCAAAATTAAAATGGTAAATAAATGGATTCTAAAAGGAATGTTTAATAATGATAATCCCGGTGGTATGCGTTTATGGTTTTAAATATGTTACATATATATGCAGTTCTTTTTAATTCTATATATAATATATTTTCTTATATGTATTATATATAAATAATATACTTTTGTATGTACTTTTTGTTTATATATACATACATACGTACTACATATATATATATATATTTGTTTTGTTTAAATTTTTTATTGTTTATATATTAGGTTTGACTTTCTATTTACTTATATATATATACCTCATATATACGTATATCATACATATATTTATATATATATATTCTATTCAATTCTTTTGCCTTACTTATATATATAAAAGACTCTAAGTCCTTTATATATTTTTGTTGTTGTCACCTTGAAACTAATTAAGAAGGACCCACGAGAAATGGGGACCATAAAAGTTACATCCTTATTATTGTAGATAAACCTTGATATGGACTGGATTCTCGATAGTGGTTGCACACGTCACATGACCGGAAATAGCAATCTCTTTTCATCATATGAGTCATGTGATGGTGGACAGGTAATTTTTGGAGGAAATTCCAAAGGAAAGATAATTGGGAGAGGTACAGTTTCTTGCAATAATGTTAAATTTCTTGATGTTAATCATGTTGATAATTTAAAATTTAACTTGCTAAGTGTTCGTCAACTTTGTAAAAATGGTATAATCGTTATCTTCGAAGAAGATTCTTGTAAAATCTTGAGAAATGGCAAAGTTCTTTTAACGGGTCTTGTAAAAGGAAATTTATACATTTGTAAAACTCTTGTAAATAAAAATGTTTGTTTATCGTCCCTTTATGATAATTCTACTTTATGGCATAGACGTTTGGGTCACGCTAATCTTAGATTAATTCAAAGTTTAAAAAATAAGGAGCTTGTGAGTGACCTTCCAAAATTAAAGTTTGATAATCATTTTTGTGATGCTTGTCGTGTCGGCAAACAACATCACGTTTCTCATAAATCAAAAAATGTGATTTCAACTCAAAGAGTTTTAGAACTTTTACATATGGATCTTTTTGGCCCTATGGCGATTCAAAGTTTTGGAGGAAATTTTTACACTTTGGTTATTGTGGATGATTATTCCCGTTATACTTGGACTTTATTTTTGAGACATAAAAATGAGGCTTTTGAAAAGTTTAAAATTTTGGGAAAACGAATTCAAAACCAACAAGGTTGTACGATTGTTTCCATACGTACGGACCATGGACGTGAATTCGATAATGATGTCCAATTTGGTGCCTTTTGTGATAAACATGGTATAACTCATAATTTTTCGGCTCCTCGAACACCTCAATCTAACGGGGTTGTTGAAAGGAAAAATAGAACGTTACAAGAAATGAGTAGAACCATGCTAAACGAACATCAAGTTCCCCAAAAGTTTTGGTGTGATGCCGTTGCTACCGCGACCTATGTGCTTAACCGTGTCCTAATTAGAAGTATCCTAAATAAGACACCCTATGAGCTTTACCGTGGTAGAAAACCTTCCTTAGCCCACCTAAAAGTTTTTGGATGTAAATGTTTCATTTTAAACACCAAATCCTATCTAACCAAATTCGATGCCAAAGCCTATGAGGGAGTGTTCCTAGGTTATTCTTGGAATAGCAAAGCCTATAGAATCCTAAATAAGGAGACCATGGTTGTAGAAGAATCCCTAAATGTTAGCTTTGACGAGAGTCCTCCCAAACCGAGTGCACCCTTAGCAAATGACAATATCCGTGAGGGAGAAGTCTTAGCCCAACAACTTAGTACCTTGGATTTAGGTACCCAACCTTCCACATATAATATTGAATCTAGTGATGCCCCTCCGTGTTTTATTCCGCAAGGTGTAGATGATCCTAACCTTAGAACCGCTCGAGGCCATCCCGTAGATCAAATTATAGGTGACCTAAACCAAAGGACAACTAGATCACAAATCCATACCCATTGTGCTTTCCATGCCTTTATCTCAACCATAGAACCTAAAACCATAGATGAAGCTTTAGGAGATGAGGATTGGATAATGGCCATGCAAGAAGAGTTAAACCAATTTTCTAGAAATGATGTGTGGGACTTAGTTCCTTGCCCTAGTAGTCAAACCATTATTGGCACAAGATGGGTCTTCCGTAACAAGGTAGACGAGAACGGTGGAGTCACACGAAACAAGGCACGTTTAGTTGCCAAGGGGTACAATCAACAAGAAGGTATAGATTATGATGAAACCTTTGCACCGGTTGCAAGGTTGGAGTCTATTCGAATGCTTCTCGCTTTTGCAAATGCTAAAGATTTTAAATTATTTCAAATGGATGTTAAAAGTGCTTTCTTAAATGGTATTATAAATGAGGAGGTATACGTTTCTCAACCTCCCGGTTTTGAAAATTTTGAAAATCCGACACATGTTTATAAATTGAAAAAGGCGCTTTATGGTTTAAAGCAAGCTCCGCGTGCGTGGTATGATAGATTAAAAACCTTTTTAATTGTAAGTGGTTATATTATGGGTAAAATAGATAATACTTTATTTGTGAAATATGATCAAAATGATATTGTAGTTGTGCAAGTATATGTTGATGATATTATTTTTGGTTCCACTAATGAAAAACTGTGTAATGAATTTTCTGCGAAAATGACAAGCGAGTTTGAAATGAGCATGATGGGAGAGTTAAAATACTTCTTAGGATTGCAAATCAAACAATGTGAAACTGGTATTTTTATTAGTCAATCTAAATATTGTAAAGATATGTTGAAAAAGTTTAACTTTGAAAATGTCAAACCCGTTGAAACTCTAATGACCACAAACTTACAATTATCTCGTGACGAGGAGGGAAACGATTTTAATGAAAAGATTTATCGTGGTATGATTGGTAGTTTATTATATTTAACTGCTAGTAGACCTGATATTATGTTTAGTGTATGTTTATGTGCTCGTTTTCAATCTTCACCTAAACAAACTCACTATGAAGCTGTCAAGCGTATTTTTCGATATTTACGAGGTACTACTAATCTTGGCTTATGGTATGCAAAGAAACCCGAGTTAGAAGTAACGTGTTTCACCGATTCCGATCTTGGTGGATCTATTGTTGACCGAAAAAGTACTAGTGGGGTATGTGCCTTTATAGGTCTCTCACTTGTATCTTGGTTCTCTAAGAAACAACAATCCGTAGCTTTGTTTACCACCGAAGCGGAATATGTAGCCGCCGCAAGAGCATGTGCTCAAGTCCTTTGGATGAAACACACACTTACCGATTTTGAGGTACACCTAACCAAAATTCCAATTATGTGTGATAACTCAAGTGCCATTAACTTAAGCAAAAATCCCGTGTTACATTCTCGTACCAAACATATTGAATTGAGACATCACTTTTTACGAGATAATGTTCAAAAAGGCCAAATCGTGCTTGAAAAGGTTGATTCTGAAGATAATTTGGCCGATATTTTTACTAAAGCTCTTAACAAAAAGGCTTTCTTTAAATTAAGACTTGGTTTAGGCATGCTTGAGTATAACCCTTGAGAAAATGCTAACTCTCAAATATTTCATATTTTGAGGGGGAGCATCTTTCAAGGGGGAGCATAGCGTCTTTCCTAACCCTTTTTGCTTTGACAAAAGGGGGAGAGAAACCGAGTATGCTCTCCTGTTTAGCGTTGTGTTTGTCATCATCAAAAAGGGGGAGATTGTTGGTGCAAGTGTACCCAGCTTTTAATATTGTGATATATTTTTGGTACACATAAAATCACATCTCCATATTTATTTTGATGATTACAAAACACACCGCATTATTTGTTATCTAATATTTTATTCAAGTGTGTAGCTCCTAAAGAATAAAGAGCAACATCTCAGTCAATTGGGTAACACGAAGATTTTATCTGAAGAGTCCAAGACTGGTGTTTTACGTCATCATTTTTTTTAATGATAAACACCCTAAAATAATATACCACTTGGATATTTCGAAAATCCAACCCAATACTGTTTTTGATATAATTAATCTTTTAATATTAAATTCAAAAGTTTTTTTAATATATATATATATATAAACGTATGATACATATATATATTATATATTTCTTTATCATCCAAATATATATATATATTATATTCTAGGAACTCATCATTACCTTTATTATATATTATATATATACTATTTTCAATTCCAAGAAAGAAAGCTATGGTGATGGTGATGGATTGCTTGTGGTTGTTTACAAAGTCTGCATGCTACAATACCTATGTGAAAAGAAGCCAAGAAAAGCCTCAACATGGATGGCAAGGAAGTTTTTGCACGCTGAATTTAGTTCATATGCAACGGATCTCTTCCTTGGTTTACTATATATACAAGTGTTTGCTAGAGAAGAAACTCACAAAATTTCACCAATTTATCCCAGCATTTGATCAATACTCTGCTGCCTCTTTTCTCACTTAAATCACTTATTAAATTTATAAAAAATATTTTTGAGCAAGAAATCTTGAGTTGATAGCAGATTAAAATCTCTCGATTAGTTGAATCAGCAACACAACTCAAGTGATCAATCTCTCTAAAAATATCCAAGTGATTAACATTATACAAGAGTGATTATCATATTAAAATTATACATCTCTTGTAAGTGTTTGAATAGAGTGAGTGATCCATAGAAATCTCATCAACTGAAGTAGAGATATCCGTGATTATTTTTTTTGTATTAAGGTTTGTGTTCTACCGTAAAGAACACGTTCTTATTGGATCTCCGAGAAGTGTTTTTCTCGAGGTGGACTAGCCAACCACGTGATTGGTGAACCACTTTAAAATATCGGTGTCAAGTATTCTCTTTCCTTTATCTCTTTATTTTTCCGCTGTGCATTTAATTATATCTGTTTATATAATTGTTGTATATTTATTCTTTTATACTCTGTTGTATTTGTACTGTATTTTATACCGTATTTATTTTTAAAAAGAATTTTTTGAAAGTAAAAGATTTAAATACAACCTTACCCCCCCCCTAGGTTGTCTAACATGAAGGTTTCTTTCTGATTGAATTAAGTTGACGAAGAGATATGTGATGAAATTAAAGCAAAAAGTCAATGGAAAAATCAACTTTCGACTAAACCCGTTTTTCCAGCGATTTCTCCGGCAAAAAGGATTTCCGGTGAATTACTTTCAGTAGCTCAAAACCACTAGAACTTGTTTCTTGATCCGAAAAGTTGTCAAACAAATTCAAACACACACACACACAGAGCACACGCTCACACACGCAACACACACACACAGTACCCATACTCACATTAAACACATACACACACACCTCATACACACACACACAGCTAAAAAACACACACTGCACTCGTACACAGTAAACACACACACACAGCTCAAACACACACACACACTTTAAGATTTGGGAAGAAGATGAAGAGAGAAAGAGAGTGTTACAAGTTGGTCCCTAAAGTTTGATATTCTTGACAGAATTAAGAAGAAACAAATAGACTTACAAAAATGGGACAAAAATGTGAAATGACGAAAATGCCCCTGACACTAACAAAGCCATTTAACCCCGTTAGTGACCAGGTCCTGAATCTAGAGCAAAATCAAAACCATGAGGACCATAAGTCGACTTATGAAACCACGAATACTTGTTTCAAAGAAATCACTATACCTCATGGACCAAAATTAGAGTTTACTCTTAAAGAAAAAGAGGAAAATACTTTGTATTATTATTGGATATTTTCATCTTCATTTGTTACAAAATAAATCTCCAAAAATTAAAAAGTTAAAGTTAAAATCTAAAAAAATTGGAGATCCCCAGAGAGTGAATTACATTGATGGTCCATGTGGTTTTCTTAAATTTTGGATTTGCTATTTAAAACGAATAATCTACATTGACACTCTTTAACTTTTCAATTTCATAACATTCAAGGTTCTAAAATTAACACCGTCAATTAACAAACGTTGTCAGGGACTAATCAATCTTTGAGTAAAGAATAAGGACCACAAATGTAATTCGCTCTAATGTTTATTGTCATTCACGTTTTTTAAATTGTTTTTATTAGAAAATATTTTATATATCTACCCATAAATCAAATTTATTAAATTAAAGTATATATAGTAAATGAAAAAAATATTTATTATAAAAAATTTGATAGATTGATAAAATTAGTTTTGTATTAGAATTCTAAAATAAACTTCATGTATTTTCTGGGTTGGAGATTGAAATATAGAAACAAAATATCAAAAGTTAAGGTTGGTTTTGTGAGGTAGTGAAGTTATTAAATTGAATTATCAAATAAATGGGAATAAACTACAACAATTAAATTGATATAATATTTAAATTATCATTATAGATACTATAACTTGAAATATTTCATATGGTTGTCGGAAAAAAGGAGTTAATATTTCACAACTTTCTATATTTTTGGACAAAAAAACGTTCTATTTATAGTTTGCTCATATAACTACTCATCATTATTGTAGAATTTGGCAACAATTTTCTTAATTGTTTGAATAATCGGTATTTTTTAATCTTACTGGGAAATGATCAAAAATACCCTTTTGAGTTAACAGGGTTAACTTGAAATATTTCACAGGGACCAAATTGACGCTTCATTTTCTTTCCAACTATCATCGTCATCATCTTCAGTCATCATCTTTTTCAAAACCAAATACGAAGCTAAAACCATAAAATTTATGGTGATGGTGCGTTCGATATGGGAAGTTCGTAGTAGCTACACTGAAGATGATCTTTACATTGATGTTTATGGTAAGATTGGTTACTCTCTTTTGGGGTTTTTTTTGCTCATTTCTTCTTTTGTGTTAACTTATTGCTTCTTTACATTGTTGTTTTTATTTTTTTTGCAGACCTTTACCCTACGTTGATGACCTTGAAGATTCATCATGGAGGTTTTTTTACCAAGACCCCTGGAAGGTTATATGTTGATGGTAAGGTAAGTTATGTAGACTTGGTAGACAAATACCTTTTCTCTGTGCATGAGTTAGATGCCATGATGGATGAAATAGGGTATAAAAAACCTATACCTACTTTCTACCATTTTAAAATCCCTGAGTTGGACTTAGATTATGGTCTTATAGCATTAGGCAATGATTCTGATGTGTTAACAATGTTGAAACACATTCGTGGCAAAAAAGAAGTTGAAATTTACACTGAACATTGGAAGTCAAATGTGGGTACTTATTTGTTAATTCCAAGCACTAGTACTGTTGTGATAGAGGAATTACCTGAAGTGATAGAGGAACCTAAGGTTAAAGAATTACCAAGAAAGATGGACATCAATAGTGTGGCAGTTAATGAGTGTGATGAGGGTCAAGTTAGTGAGGGTGATCAGGGACAAGTTAATGAGGGTGATCAGTGTCAACAGGGACAAGTTAATGAGGGTGATCAGGGACAAATTAATGAGGGTGATCAGGGACAAGTTAATGAGGGTGACCAGGGTCAACTGTATGAGGTTCATGTTAATGAGGGTGATCATGTTGATGACCTTTTTTTGGATCTTAATTTGGGAATGGAAGATTTTGATCCATTCTATGATCAAAGAACAACAACTAATGAGGGCCTATCATTTGATCAAGGAACAACAAGTAAGACAGTGAGTGAGGGCATATCATTTGATAAGGGCAAAACCTTTCATGAGTGTACCACAGTGGATGAGAGTATACCATTTGATGAGGGTATGACAGTTGGTGAGGTTCAAGAGGATGAGTGTAGTGAAGATGGTGAATTCACTCTTGATGCAAATGATATGTTAGATGAAGCGGATGTAGACATGAGGGAACAAAATGAATCAATTGTTAACATCAATAGTGAGGTAGTTGATATGGATGACTTTGAAAGCAACTCTGATGACTCTGACTTTGAGAAAGAAAGGAAAACAGTGTTGAAAAGGTTGAAAAGAGAACATGCACCAAGCAGTTCAACTGCTATTGCTTGTTCTTTCTTTGTTGGTCAAGCATTTGGAGGAAAGGAAGGAATTAAAGGCTTGATAGACCAGTTTGTTGTTAGCACCAGAAGACAAATCAGGGTGGTCAAGAATGATTCAACAAGAATCAGGGCTGTATGTTTAGGAAACATATCAGGTAAACCTGATGAAAAGTGTCCTTGGGTTATCCTAATATCAAAGGGTAAACAGGATAGTACATGGATGGTCAAAACACTTAAGGACACACATACTTGTATGGAAACCAGATTTGTAAAGGCTTGTACTGCTTCCTATTTATCCCAACAATTGACACATAAACTACTCCATAACCCAGATGTGCCTGTTAGGTCTGTTCAGATTGAGATGCAAAAGAAGTATCAAATGAAATTTTCAAGGATGAAAGCTTTAAAGTCAAAGTCATTGGCACTTCAAAAGCTACATGGTGACTTCTCTGAGCAATATGCAATATTGAGAGACTATCTTGAGGAACTCCAAAGAACAAATGAAGGTACATGCTTATCTTTTTTATATGATTATCTAATTGTATGCTTATATGTGTGTATGCTTATGTTATGGTATTCTTTGAATGTACAACTGTCAAGTTGCAAGTTGAACCAGGGTGTGATCCATCAGCCACCACAAGAAGGTTTAAGAGGTTGTATGTGTGCTTAGGGGCCTTAAAGAAGGGGTTTAAAGCTGGCAAGATGGACTTTCTTGGTCTTGATGGGCCTTTCATGAAGGGACCCTTTCCTGGTCAGATTTTGACAGCAGTGGGCATTGATGGTAACAATGGTACTTACCCACTTGCCTAGGCCATTGTTGAGGATGAGTGCACATCATCATGGACATGGTTCCTTGAGTGTCTTGGAGATGACCTAGACATGTTCACTAATTCAAACTTTACTTTCATTTCTGATAGACAAAAGGTAATCTTAGGAAATTACTTTCATTTATGATATGCAACTATATAAAGTATGGTATTCTAATCATTGCATGGTGCTACTTGATTGAAACACAGGGAATATTACCAGCCATGTCAAAGGTATTTCCCTGTGCTGAACACAGGTTCTGTGTAAGACATTTACATGAGAATATGAGGAAATCTTGGAAAGGCAAACAGTTCAAAGACTTGTTATGGAGGTGTGCAACTGCATGTACTATTCAACAGTTTCAAAGTGAGATGGCCAACCTTAGGAAGCTTAATTCAGCATGTTATGAGTGGCTTAAGAACATACCACCACATCACTGGAGCAGGGCTCATTTCACAGGTAACTTGTCTCTTTCATGTGCTTACAGTAGGATTTTTGTATGCAAACTAATAATCATTTCATGTGCTTACAGGAAGAAGTCACACAGATGTTTTGTTGAACAACATCTGTGAGGTTTTCAACAAGCAATTGTTGGATGCTAGAGAGAAGCCTATATACTCAACATTAGAGTATATAAGAGTTTACTTGATGAAGAGAATAGTGATAGTGCAACAAGTGATTGCCAAGGCTAAGGGACCTCTCACACCAACAGCAACTAGGATAATGGAAGCAGTGAAGAAAGAAGCATTGAACTACACTGTAGTTTGGAATGGAGGATGCAAATATCAAGTTAATGGTCCATGGATGGACCAGTGTGTGGTAGATGTGGAAGAAAAGACATGTTCTTGCAGGCGTTGGGAACTTACTGCAATCCCATGCAAACATGCAGTGGCTACCATATGGGAGATGGGAAAGATTGGAGAAGATGTGGGCATTCCTGAACACTGGGCTCATCCTACATATAAATTGGAAACATGGAGGGACATGTACTCTTTCAAGGTTGAACCGATTCAAGGTAGGAACATGTGGGCAAAGTCACTTTGTCCAACCAAGTTGACTCCACCAACACATCACACCCAAGTAGGAAGACCAAAGAAAAAGAGGAGGAAGACAATTGAAGAAATCACTGAGGATGGAAAGAAGCTTAAGAGAGTTGGCAAAACTGTGAGGTGTCTCAAATGCCTTCAACTTGGACACAACTCTCGTATATGCAAAGGACAAACAGATTGACAAGGTTGGATGATTTGGTAGTTTGGTTTTGGTAAAAGTTTGATTTGGTACAAACATTTGGTGTACTCTGTTTTGGTACAATCTTTTTAGTTAGTTTTGGTTAATCCTTTGGTTACTTTTGGTACAATCTTTTGGAACAATGTTTGTAGTGTATGTAACCAAGTGGATTCTTTTGGTACAATGGTATGGGTTAGGCTTTATGTAACCACTGCTTCTTTTGGTACAATGTAATTATTTTGTTTTGGAACCTGTTTGTAGTTTATGTCATCTAAATTGTTTATAGTTTATGTAACCACTGCTTCATTTGGTACAATTCTGTTTGAATGGAATGGTGTATGCCAACATTGTTCATTTGGTTACAACATGATACAAAAACAGAAGTAAAACAAGAATTGGTTTTGGTTCCACAATAACTTCATATCATTAAACCACAAGAAATCTTACATAAATTTGTTGGTTACAAAAGATTGAACAAAAGATTAAAACACACTGATTACAATCAACCAAAACAGAAATACATGGCAATTGCAAACCAACTGATACACAACATCAACTTTAGTCTTCTATTCCCTTTTTGAGCTGCTAGTAACCTTTCTTCAACGTCTTCTATGAATCCACAGCTTCTTCCCCTGTCAAAATCGAGCATTCGTGAGCTAAAATTAGGGCAAACCATGGAAACCTGAAATTTGAACAATCTTACCATTCGTGAGCAACAGTAGAAACGTCACCCAACATTTGTTGATGTCCACGAAGTCGTAACGATTCCCAGTGCACCACATCGACATCGAACCATGGTGTTCTTCGTATGAGTAAACTGAGAGAGATGAAGAAGAAAGAATTTGAAGCGTCAATTTGGTCCATGTGTCGTTTAAAAAGGAGGGAAGACACAAAAAGACCAAATTGCCCCTCATGTGAAGGGCACGTGAGCCACTTAACGGGATGAGATAACGTTTTGTGAGAGGGAGGGACCAAAAGGGTGCGAAAATGCGTACCACAGGGGCCTTTTGTGTACTTATTTTGTTTTAGGGACCACTATGGGTAGAAAGTGTGTACCACAGGGACCAAACAGGTAATTTACTCTTTAATTATTTATAGTTCGACTATCTATTAATAATCTCACGTTAACCGTACTTAATTTCTAATAATTTGCTTATATATTTCCACGCCCAACCAAAAAAAAGTGAATTTCTCTTTATTTTGTTTGTTCTTCTGAACATGAGAATTTATAAGGTAAAAGGTAAAAAGTTTTTTTTATTTAATATGTACTTTATTTGATTTGTTATTGGATAGATAAAATATTTTTTTAATAATTAAAAAAAGACATGAATTACATTAAATTTTAGCGTGAATTATACTTTTGGTCCCTATAGTTTGTCCAAACACTGATTAGTACCTCAAAACGATTGCTAACTGATGAGGTTAAATTCGGGAACCTTGGGTGTTATGAAACTGAAAAATTATGGCACAAATATAGATAGTTTGTTTTAGAGACCAAATACAAAATTTGATCAAATTAATGGACCACTAATGTAATTCACTGTTTCCAAAAATAGAGAAACGGTCAAAACTTATTTATAAGTTATCGTTCAATTGAAACCGTTTATCCATTTTAAAGATTTTAACATTAACTATACTATTAAAAAAATTCAATTTTTTGTATGCCAACAAACTTTCAACATTTAATAGTATAAAAATAAAAATAAATATTCTTCTTTCTGCCAACATCCCTTTAGTTTCTCTCTCTCTCTCTCTCTCTCTCTCATTTTAAAAAAAGTTTTGAAAGATTTGTCAAAAAAAACCAACAAGACAAATACTCCAAAATTTCATTTTCTTCATTTTGAAAAATCTATTTGAGATGCTCTAACCTCTAATCCATCTTATCGAGCCCTAAAAGCCCACTCAGGTGCCTAGCGTTATTTCTTCGAGTCTCAAGTGACTTTCATCATTGATAAACACATGCACCCGAGACGCTTTATAACCAAGAATGTAATTTTCTTAAACACAATACATGATTCATTCACTTATACAATACATACACAGATTTAAAGGCTTTTTAACAAATAAACCAGTCTTTAACATTAATAACACTTACAAGATTCGAATTCCACAATTAACAAGTAAATGCTTTACATTAAAATAGGTGTGCAATAACAAAAAACCGAACCCTAAGGGTAGGGTAGGGTAGGGTAGGGTAGGGGGGTTACCATCAAAATGTATGACCACCATTAGAAAGGAAGGAAGCATCATCATCCTCCACCAAACTCTCCTTCTCAAAGCTCAAAAATGAATGAAAGGTGAATCCTTTTACTTTCCCATGTGGGTACCTTTTTTCCCAAAATGATCCTCCATTTCTTGATGCCTTTAATGCAATGGACCACTCAAAGTTACTGGCTGCAAAACTACAACTTATTCACATTTATTTATTATTATATTCAATAAACAACAATTAAAATCAACAATGGAATAGTAGTACTTTGATTTAATTACCATTTACATTCAAGAAATCATAACAAACCCAAGAGAAGCAGTTATGATTGATATCTCCATTGTTGCACAAAATAACAAAAAATCAAAGCTTTAAATCATCTTGGTTGTCCTACCACCCCCCCAATTTATGTCTCTTATTTTTATATAAATAAATATATATATTTTTTATAGGGGTTAAATCAAATGAAAACCACAAATATGTTACAAACCCGTGAGAATCAATATAAAAATATTTGTTAACATAATATTTTTCCTTCAAATACTAGGATTTAAGATATTTTGTTTCACATATATTTGTTTCGTAATATGATAGTTTCACATGGATTTGTTTCATGTGAATAATTTTACGTCAAAATTGGTTTTCTCATTGTAATCTTTTCATAAGGCGAACACAAACATATGTGAAATAATATCTTAAATCATAAATTTTGATTAAAATAAATCATGTAAAAAATATTTTTATAATAATTTTCACGACTTTGTATCATATTTGTGGTTCTTATTTAATCATCCTTTTATATATATATATATATATATATATATATATATATATAGAGAGAGAGAGAGAGAGAGAGGGGGGTTCAAGGGAAAACCTCAAAAAACGGAAAACTGAAGAACACCCTAAGGGCCCTTTATCTAGACGGTATGCATTTGTGCATACAGATAAATTAAGTTGACTTTTTGTTTTTTATGCACAAGTGCATTATGTATTTATGCATATGCATGTGTGCATGTTACAAATTACCTGTATGCACAAGTGCATACCGTCCAGATGAAGGGTCCTTAAGGTGTTCTTCAGTTTTTCGTTTTTTTGAGGTTTTTCCTTGAACCTGACCATATATATATAGAGGTGGGTTCAAACGAGAATGCTAACTATTTACGAGAACTACGAGAACGGCCGCCCATGTACAAAATCACTAGTGATTCGCGTACAAAATCACTGGTGATTCGCGCGACTTGCCACGCGACTTGCAAGTCGTGGCCCAAAGTGTGCGTGTCCAGAATTTTAATCACTAGTGATTTTGTACGCGAATCACTAGTGATTTTGTACATGGTCGGTCGTTCTCGTAAATAGTTATCGTTCTCGTAAATAGTTATCGTTCTCGTTTGAACCTTCTTCTATATAGGTCAGGTTCAAGGGAAAACCTAAAAAAAACGGAAAACCGAAGAACACCTTAGGAGCCCTTCATCTGAGCGGTATGCACTTGTGCATACAGGTTATTTGTAACATGCATTTATGCATATATGCACAAATGCATAATGCACTTGTGTATAAAACCAAAAAGTCAACTATTTACCTGTATGCACAAGTGCATACCGTTCAGATGAAGGGCTCCTAAGATGTTCTTCATTTTTTCCTTTTTTGAGGTTTTCCCTTGAACCTCCCCCTCTCTCTCTCTCTCTCTCTCTATATATATATATATATATATATATATATATATATATATATATATATATATCAATTTTTATGAAACATATCCACCGTTTCTGTTTGTAAAAAACAACAAAAAGAGAAGGTGAGGAAAAGCCAAACACAAAGCCACCTGTTTCTTTCATAGAAACCCACCACAATCTTGTGATCAAATTTCTCAAAACCCCCCCTTTTTTTTCTTTATAATTCTATTCACCAATTCAATCTTCATTTCTTTCCCTTCTGATTTGGGTTTTTGCAAATGGGTGTCTTTTTATAGGTTTGATCTAATAAGTCTATATAAACAGAAAGAGAAATAGAGAGAGAAAGAATCACAAGCTCCATAGATGACGCAAATCTGAAGAAAAAACCCCTTTCTTTCTTTGATCTTTTCATATATTAGACAAAAAAAGAGAGGGTTTGGGTTTTCAGGATAGATAAACAACACAAACACACTGGTTGCTTTATTTATCAGCAATTCGTAAATATTATTTATCATTCCTTTTTGGGTTTTTGAGAGGTAATAGGGGTTTTGATTCAATTTTGTTGATAAAAAGTATGGCTGCTGGTCCTGAAATTTCTGTTGAATCACCAGCAACAACACCTGATGTTGTTCATCCATCTTCACCACCACCAAAAACTGAGGTTTCTATCGTCGATAGTGAGAGTGTTAACTTCGTGAATTCCGATGATGATGTAACAAAAAAAGGGTCTGATTCTGATCCAAAATCAAAATCAGAAATGAAAATGCAAGATTTTGTTGATATGTTGTCCAATTTGAAGTTGAATCCCATGGCTAAGGAATTCTTTCCTTCTTCTTACTCACCCGTTGATCGCAATCAACCTGAGTTTGCCTTCAATTACTTTCTGCAACCTGCTTATTACAAGAATTATCCTGAAAACATCAATCGAAGGGTATACATATATTTTCCTTCCATTTAATATTTATAGTTTCATTTATGGATTTCCTTTTTTTTTGGTTTAATGGTTGTGGTTTGATCCTTTGGAATCTAAATATCAAGGGTTTATTTCTTGGTTTATTAAATTTCTATTACCATATTTGATTGGTTGTTCATCAAAGTTCCATTAATCTTCTGAATCTGTGTTATAATCCTACAAAAATTTAGGTTTATGTATGAGTTTCTGTCTCTTTTGCAATTGGATATATTGTTTTCTAACAAAAGTTATGTTGTTCATATGTACATCAGTGTTCTGCTAATTTTTGATGTTATTATGCTGATAAAAAATGAAAATCTAAGTGAAAAGCTTGTGTTAGAATGTTTATTTAGATTACGTTTGTTCGCCTACCACGTGTTCGCTAATTTGCTTGACTCGTCGTTTTTGTTGTTAAAACCATGAAAATCCGCTCGCTTGTAATTGAATTTTCATTTGAATTAAAAGCAGAGGAGAAATAACTATAGCAATCCACGGCGATTGTCTAATGGGAGGGCATTAAGAGCTCAACGAGAAGATAGCATTAAGAGAACCGTGTATGTCTCCGATATCGATCACAATGTGAGTAAAATGCCCGTTATCGTTTACTTTTTATAGAAAATGTTCAGTTTGTTCCGTAGATTTCATTTTAATAAGTCGAATGGTTTGTGCGATAGGTCACTGAAGAGCAACTTGCCGCTTTATTTAGCGGCTATGGCCATGTAAGTTGTTGTACTTTCGTTTCTTTATTAGTCTGAATCTTTATCATTAGGTGCGTCTGGTGCACTGGACAGAACAAAAAGTTGTTGTCACACATCTGACGCGACATTAGACTTAGACAAGACATAAAATAGGTGGAACATAAACTAGGGAGATGGTACTGAATGACCCATGTCAAATTAAACCCTAAAATCACTGTTAGTTCTATCTGTGTACCAAACGCATAACTGATTGTGTTCTTATTTATATGTGAACGAGATACTAAACATGGTTACTATGAAGGTTCTCGACTGCCGAGTTTGTGGCGATCCACATTCACGTCTCCGTTTTGCATTCGTAGAATTTGGTGATGAGAGTAAGAATTATTATTATTATTATTATTATTATAGCTCCATATGTCTTTGCTATTATTAATCTAGCAAAAGCTTACATCTTTTCATGAACGTGCCCCAGATTCAGCAAGGGCGGCGCTTAATCTTTGTGGTACAATGCTCGGCTTCTCCCAAATTACTGTTTTGCCCTCAAAAACCGCCATCCTTCCCGTGAATCCAACTTTCCTCCCCAGGGTATGTAGACTATCTTTCCCTCAATATTATACATAGTTTTATCCCAATGAAATACATCGTTAACGTTGTGCAGGGATTTGTAATATGTTTTAATATCGTTTAGTTATTTATCTTTGTTTGATGTTTTGGGATTCAGTCAGAGGACGAGAGAGAGATGTGTGCAAGGACTGTCTACTGTACAAATATCGACAAGAAGGTTAGAAACCGTTTTTCGTGTTTACTTCTAGTTTTAAACGACCTTTTCTCTACCCTAAGGGGTAATATTGTAAGAATTGTTTTTTCCGCAGGTTTCTCAATCTGAGGTCAAAAGTTTCTTCGAAACAAGATGTGGCGAGGTTAGAACGATCCTCAACGTTCGAATTTTTCTCCCGAGTTGTTTTCTTTAACCGACGATTTCTAAATTTCGTTCAACTTTTTGCGTTAAGGTTTCTCGTTTGAGGCTATTGGGGGATAATGTTCATTCAACGCGAATTGCTTTTGTCGAGTTTGTGATGGTAAGTTGGAATTTTAACGTTTATGAAGCATTTTAATACCTATTGATTTAACTAATTATCTTCTTGTCTTTTTGTCGATGATTCGTGCAGGCGGAGAGCGCAATTATGGCGCTTGATTGCTGCGGTCAGCCATTGGGAACGCAACCAATCAGGTAAGCTTAATGAACCGCTCGTTTTTAGTTAAGACGCATTATATTTATTAAATGATGGGGGTCGTCATGGACACAGTCGCTTTTCATTTGGGTAGAGGTCAGGTCTGCCTACATTTGTTCTGTAATATTGAGATCATTTAGTTCCGTTTGGTGTTTACTAAAAGGAATATTTTGCAAATTTTGTAGGGTGAGTCCTTCGAAGACTCCGGTGAGGCCTCGTGTTGCTCGGCCCATTCCGACCAACTAAATTCCGAGCACTTGAATCAGAGGAGCGTAATGTATGCATCCATGAGGGAGACTTTGTTCTCGTTGATTTGGTGATGTTTTTTTTAACGAAGTCGTGTAGCCTGAAGTTGAGAACTTGATTTGTTTACTTGTCTGTGTCGTGTTTCTGCAACAATCATGAGCTGAATGCTCGTGGTTGTTCGAAGTTGACTTCTGGTTTTGACTTGGATGGTTATATCGTTCGCGTTCTTTATGATGTTTTTTGATCTAAGCCTTCATGTCGCACCTACTATATAATGTTGGTATATTTCACCAAACAGTCATTGGCAGTGGTGGATCCATGAATTTTACCTAGTGGGGTGGGGCACCTTTAAGGTAGATTAAAGGCATGCAAAGTTGACCGATGTGTTTTTGGCTTAATTCCACCTTTTCGAAGGATTTTTAAAGTCTTTTGGCTGATTTCGAGAAGTTTTTAAGGTTTTTTTTCTTTGTCGATTTCAATGGACTTTTCGGGTTTTTTAATTGATTTTGAGGTATTTTTTGGTTGATGGAGGCATTAGAAGGAAATTACTCTTTCCTAGTGGAGATATGGTAGAAAATTAAAAAAGAAATATTGTTTTTAATCTAGGAGAGAATTTTTTTAATGGGGCCATTTTCATCACTTTAAATACTTAGGGGGCGTTTGATTTGTAGAATGAAATTTGATGGAATTAAAATCCATCAAAGAAATTTGATTTTGATGGAATTTGACCACACACTTTAATTGCCTTTGGTTGGATTGAATTGACAAGGAATCTCTAAAAGAATTGGAATTTGTTTGGGGGAAGGGTGGTAATGGGAGCAAAAAGGGGTCTGGCAAGGATGGGGCACGGTGGACTTGGTGGTGGCATATGTGGCCAGGGTGGGGCATGGGTGAGGGATGGGCTGGGGGCTGGGTGGAGGTATGTAGGGTAGGATGGCTAGGTTGAGCAGGGTGCGGAGGGTGGTCAAGGTTGGGTAAGGGGCCATGGGTGAGGGTGGGTAGTAGGACAAGATGGGGTTAGCAGCAGGGTGGGGGTAGCCGGTAGGGGTGTGGCAGTGACAATAGTTGCATGGTCGTGATGGGGCTTGAGGTGGTCGGTGTTGGGTAAAATGAATGCAAAATGATGGAATTCAATTCCTTCCATTAGGTTAAGGAATGATAAATTTATTGATTTGTGGAATTCAAAGGATTCCATTCATTTGTCATTTCAGTTCCTTCAAATTCCACGAATCAAATGGTTCGCAAATAGGTCTTTGGTGTTGATCCGGGCGAGGTATATCTCTAGGGGAGTAGGCGCATTCCAGGGAATAGGAATCAGTCCTCTTCTTTCAGAGCCGAAAGAGAAAAGTTGAAATTGATCTTCTCGAGAATGGAATTTGATGGAATTGGGATCCATCAAAGGATTTTGATTTTGAATGAATTGAAATGAAATTTGATTATGCACTTTGATTGCGTTTGGTTGGATGGAATCAGAATGGAATCTCTAAAAATAATTGGAATCTCCATCTTGTTTGGGGGAGGGAGGTGGCGGGGGCATAAGGGGCGGGTGTGGCAAGGATGGTGGTCAAGGTAGGGAAGGCAGGGGCACATTTGGGGGGGGGGGGGGGGGGGGGGGTAAGGGGCCAGGGCCATGGCTGGGTGGGGATGGCGACAGGAAGAGGTTGGCAGGGGTGGGGTGAGGGGGTTAAATTGGATGTAAATGTTATTTTTGTCTTTTTAAAACAAAATTATAAATTATGTTATATTTGTCACGAAATGAAATTCAAATCATTCACATATGTTAAGGAATGATTAAATCCCTCAACCGTGGAATTTGATGGAATCCGGTGAAATCCTATCAATTCATTCCGTGAACCAAACATCACTAAGGAATTTGGTCTATGGAACTTATTATTCCAATTCCATCAAATTTCTTTGAATTCTACGAACCAAACAACCCCTAAGATCTGTCCCAGTCATTGGCTTAGTGATACATGGGTTATTGGTGGATTCTAACTTTCTTATAAGATCAAACGTTCAAGTCTCATCAAACGTGAAGGAATTTATGTGAGTATTGGTACATTTCTATGGGATTGATCGGTAGCCTGTTGTGATGGCACAACGATTTTTGTTTCTGGCTTGGGTTAATTTATATATGAAAAAACCTTAAAAAGATGCCACACACTTGGTAACAGAGATGGCCAAATGGGCCTGGCCCGGGACCGTTTGGGTCCGCCGGTCCTTAACCGGTTACGATTTTTATCCAAAAACTAGGCCCGGTCCGGGACCGGTTATGGGACCGAGACCGATTATGCCGGAACCGATTACGAGATCATTATTTGAAACTAGGACCGATTTGGACCTGGTCCAAGACCCATTTTTGACCATTTCTACTTAGTAAGTATTTATACACGTATAAAGTTAATATCTAGTGGGGTATACTAGAATGGTTTAATTCTTATCCCCATGGGCCATGCAGCTACTTGTTATTTGGGTTTAGTAGACTATAAATCCATCTGTTAAATGTTAGGCCCAGTGGCCCACCTCACATTAATGTCCACTCTTGTCAAACAATTAAACGTCTGCGTTTGGTATCAGACTGGGTGGGACGGGACACAAAAAATAGTCTCATGTTTGGTATGTCATAGGACAAAAATCAGATGGGACAAAAATCAGTTTTCATGGAACAAAACTTAAGATTTTTTGTTCCACCAAAATAGGTGGAACAACATGGGACTAAAACATAAGATTACTAAAATACTCATTTTTTTCCAACATCAGATAGCTAAACCTAGATTAAAATCATCTCCTCCAGTCCTGTCCCGTCCCGTCCCATCCCGTCCTGTCCTGTCCAGTCCAGTCTCGTCCCGTTCTATCCAGTCTACGTACCAAACGCTACCTTAAGTATCATTTACCTTATCGGATGAACATGACAAAAACAAAAAATCATATTTGGTATAAAGTATAATAATAATTGATAAATCTTACTCGATAAGCATTTATTGGATAAAAGTTATTTTTGTACCAACAATTCATTTTGATGTCCAAAAATGTTAACCATTTACCGGTAAGTGTTTGATAAACAACCCCTTAATTATAATTGGATCGGACCAGATCTAAAACTTTAACATTTATTTTGGATTTGTTGATTTTTGAATTAAAGTAAAAATTCTATTGAAACCAATCCTATTTTACCATCCAGTAATAATCATCAAATTAACCACTATAATTACACCGAAGGTTCATATGGTTCACCCAAATTTTGGATTTGATCCCTAAAGTACACTATCTACGGTGGTGGTCCCTAACTTTTTGATATACTTTCACTTATGGTCCTTTTATGTTAAATATAGGAGGACCATAAGTGAAAGTAGATTAAACATAGAAGGACCATGAATGAAAGTAAATTAAAAAGTTAAGAATCACCCACCGTAGATAGCGTACGTTAGAATACAAATCCAAAATTTTGGTAAACCACATGGACCACCGTTGTAATTCACTCTATAGAATATATTGTCTAAAAAAACTTGGAAACCGCAAATAAGAAAACCTTAAAAATGATAATAAATTCTAAATATGATGATGATTTTGAATTCCATTTACTATTTTCTTGTTATCGCGATTATAAATTATTTTGATATGGATATATATATATATATATGTTTTCATTTGATATATGTTTGTAGTGTTTTCAAGAAAATTAAGAAAATACATTACGGAGTAATATTTCAAATGATGGATTAATATGCTGAAAAATCCTATCAGACCATCCGTAGCGCAAGCGGGCTCGGGCTCGGGCTCAAGCCACCTGGCTCTCGGGTTCGAGCGGGTAGCCATATGGGGGGAGGCGGGTAGGGGGACCGGGTTGGTGAACCCGGTGAACCCGAGGGGGGTGTGTGTGAGAGGAGGGTGGGGGTTGGGGGTAGCGGGTAGTATTGGGTAACATTGGGTAGCGGTACTTCACTTTTGGGTAAGGAGGGTAGGAAAGAGAAAAGCTGATGTGGCGCTGAGGTGGCAAGTGGGTTCATTGGGTAGCGCTACGGAAGGCCTCATATATCAGTGAAAACAAGACGGGTTTCTATATAAGATAATTAATTTTCATAATTGATATGGAATTCAAAACCTAAAATTCGGCGAATAGAATTTACGATTTTCAAAAGATAGTTAAATAAATAAATATATTTATATAATATTTAAAATATATATTTATATGAATTATTTTGAGTTTTCGGACGTGTAGGGTTGCTAAAGATTAAACCCAACCAGAACCCAAATATCCCCATAAAAATTGGGTTTCGGCTTTTCGGATTTTAGGATATTCGGTTTTACGTAAACACGTTATTTTCGGTTTGAGTTTGAGTTCGGATTTTTTGCATACCCTTAATGTAATAACCGGGTTGTCTTGTAAATAATAATAAGTTGGTGTTTAAAGTGTGAAAATCTAAAAGTTTGGTGGCCATTGTGTGAAGTTGGGAAGTAGGGTTAAAACCCTTAAACCTCAATTCTTTTCTCATTGTTGAGTGTAACATCCCATATTTTTCTGTTGTAGTATTTTGGATTAAAATGGAATGTTTGGTGGCCAAAGTGAGAAGATTGAAACCTTAGTGCTCAAGGGGGTGAAATCAAGAGTTTAAATAGATGAAAAACCCTAATTACTTCATTTTCTTTTGGTTCTTACGATTTGGGAGAAGAGTTGAGGTAGGAGGAGAACCCCAATTGGAAGAATGGTGGAAAGAGTTGCAGCAAATGATTTGAGTTATCATCTTCAAGGTATGATCTCTCAATCTTCTTCTTCTTCTTCTTCTTCTCTATGTTTGGCTAGTCTAGTAATTGGTTTGGGGAAATTGATAATCCATTGGTTGGTTGAGTTCTAATCCATAAGAAAGAAGGTAAATGATTTTGGGATTGATTCCCCATGAATTTTGGTTAAACCATTGAGAAACTTCATTAATTTTCTTAGTAATCTCTATGAATGTCAGTAGTTGGGTTTTTGAGTTTTGGGGTTTGAAATCATGAATCACTAGATGGATTTGATGGGTTTTATGATGTTTTAAATGTTGGTTATTGATTCTTAATGCTTATTGTATCCAAAACATCGATTTGGGAGACTCAGAAATGGTTTGGGAGAGTTTGGGGATGAGAAACCCTTGATTTTGGGAAGAAAGTTCGTGAAGGGGGCAGACCAGTGCTCTGCGCGCCTGGAGGCGCGCCAAGCCCTGTCCCCCAAACCTTGTTTTCGTTTCGTTGTTCGTTCGGGTCTAGGATTGAGGCGTCGATTGGGGGTTTGGTCTTAGGGATTATTGGGAATGTTTTGGGATGTAATTAGATGGGTTAACACCATATTTGTGGCGCCAATTCAGGTGTTCGGGTTGAGCTAAAATGTGTCCCGGAGCGTGTGTCGAGATGCTAAGGCTAAGGTGAGTTCCCTTAACCCTTTCTGGTGCAAATGAGATGTTTTGCTAAAGTTTTCGTATCCGAAATTGGTTTGAGCATGATGACATGATTAATCGTTTTGGTAAAGGTTTCTTAATTGATTATGGTTACGAGCATGATGACATGATTAAACGTTTTGAAAGGGTTTTATTGTACATGACATGGAAATGTTTACAAATGCATGCAAGTTGTTTATACGTTCATTTATACGTAAATGTTGGTTGCATATGCTTGTGATGATGTTGTTATGTGGGGAGTCGGGTTGTACAGTGGATGCCCCGTATGCCCGACCTGGCTTAGTAAGGTGAATGTCGTACCTGGCTTAGTAAGGTGAATGTCGTACCTGGCTTTGTAAGATGAATGTCGTACCTGGCTTTGTAAGGTGAATGTCGTACCTGGCTTAGTAAGGTGATGAAAGTTGCGACCACTGTGCTATCCCCTTATGTGGAGTCGAGTATTTAAACTGGATTTCCGATTATTTTGTAATGTTTAAATGGTTTATACCACTATGTGTGTGGAATTGTTTTAAAGAGGGAATTCACTAGACCTCATGGTCTAACCCTCACTTTTTCCAAAAACTAAAACCATTTTCAGGTGATAGTCGTGTTTGGGATTTCATCGGGCGATGATGGAAGGTTGTGGCGTTGTAGAAGAGCTAGAGGCTAGTGAAGACTTGTAGATTTCCGTCGGGCTTCCTGTAGCATGTAACATCCCGCAAAACAAAATATACATATAACATATAATTCATCACATGGTTTCAAAAAAATCATTTCACATTACACATTTGGGCCCAAAGTCTGACTAATCAATATAAAATACATTACAAACTTGATCCCATTTAGATAAGATAATAGCTAATAACAGAAATTTAAGTACAAAAGTATCATCGACTTCAGAATGATCATCATCCCACATAGCTATCCACCAAGTAATCTAATCATTTACTCTTACTGGTACCACCACCTGGAATACAGATTTTTAAAACAAAAATGAGGGTTAGACCTAAGGGTCTAGTGAGTAAATCCCTGACATTTTTAAATCATTAAAATTTCATTTATATAAACACTCTTTATATAAATACACATACATCACACGTAAATTAGTACTAATACAATTTACACGACATACCTGTCTCTTTCCCCTTATCCCTCCACCAATGGCCAATATCAATTGGTTGCGAGCCAATTTAACACACCGGTCCAAAGCCCGGCCACGTATTATATTCTTATATAATACTCACGTAATTATAATATCTCAATATATTATAATTACCCACGTATGACATATTCATACCACATATCAAATATTTATTATTCACGTAATGTATTCCAGTAAAATACTTTTTAACGTAAAACTCACCTCGTGTGTTTATCAAAAAAACTCTTCCAAGATAATTCACGTATGTCGATCTTTCACAGAATCTGAAATCAGATAAAATACCAGATATCTCTTTTAACACTAAACTTACAAAATTCTCAATTCAAATCGCAACCCAAAATAACATGAAATCGTAATGAACAGTACAAGTCGCAACCTCTTATTGCGACTTCACCCCGAAATCGCAACCCACTATTGCGACTTCACCCTAAGTCGCAATCAACTATTGCGATTCCACCCTGGAGTCGCAACCCACTATTGCGATCCCAAACCCGAATCGCAATCAACTACTGCGATTTCAAGCCAAGTCGCAAACGACCATTGCGACTTCAAGCCCAAATCGCAATCGACCATTGCGACTTCGTTGAATGTCGCAGTCCTCTATTGCGACTTCGATGAATGTCACAGTTCACTGTTTCATCCTAAAACCCAGATTTTGTAGATTTAAACTATGCATGTTGCTATAAAGATGCAGTAATGTTTATGACTAATAACATAACCTAAACATAAGCTTAGATTCATCAAAACATCCATTTCTAACCAAAACCCACTTAGAACTTATCTATTAAACTCAAGAACTCTTTAATGGATTAAAACACAATTAAGGTATGGATTGTTTACCTTGATTACTTCAGTATGGTACTTTAAATTACTGCAGTAGACACTTGAATTCTTTCTTCTTCTTCTTTCTACGTCTCTCTCTCGGTCTCTCTTTCTTTCTCACTTAACACACATAGTACACCAAGGAGATATTTCTATCTCTAAACAAAAAGGACATCATCTTGCACATGAAGTGTAAAAAGGCGGTTGTGGGTATTTTAGTTTGGCAAAAAGACCATTTAAACCTCAAGCTTACCCTAGTTGGCAAAACATAACCCTATACCTTTATTATTAAATTAAAACTTACCCCTTAACTCCTAACTCCATAAAATACAAAATAAAAACTTATAAAATCTTAATATTTTAAATTAGATAAAATACCTGGTTATTACAACATCTCCCCCTTAAAAGAATTCCGTCCCGGAATTTAGTTAAGAGAACAAATGAGGGTATTTGGATCTCATCTCCGATTCTGATTCCCATGTCGCATCCTGTCCCCTATGATGTTTCCACTGAACCTTTACCTGTCTAATCTCTTTGTTCCTTAATACTTTAACCTTGTGATCAACTATCGCTTCCGGTTCCTCCACATAGTTCAACTTTTCGTCCACTTGAATATCTGGTAGAGAGACTGCTTGGTCTGGTGTAACCAGACACTTTCGAAAATTCGATACATGAAACGCGTTGTGAATCCTGCTTAATTCTGGCGGAAGATTCAATCTGTAAGCTACTTCACCAATTCTTTTCGTAATTTCAAACGGCCCAATATAACGCGGACTGAGTTTACCTTGCTTCCCAAAACGTATGACTCATTTCCAGGGCGAAACTTTCAACATCACAAATTCCCCGACTTGGAATTCTAACGGTTTCCGGCGTCGATCTTTGTAACTTTTCTGCCTGTCTTGAGCCGTTTTCAATCTATCCCGAATCTGAGTAATCTTATCCGATGTTAACTGTACTATCTCTGGCCCTGCCAATTGCTTCTCTCCCACTTCATTCCAACACAAAGGCGTTCGGCATTTTCTACCATACAGTACTTCAAACGGTGCCGCCTGAATGCTAGAATGATAACTGTTGTTGTAGGCGAATTCTATCAAAGGTAGATGTTTATCCCATGATCCCCCAAAATCAACTATACAAGCCCGGAGCATATCTTCTAAAGTCTGGATTGTTCTTTCACTCTGCCCGTCAGTCTGTGGATGATATGATGTGCTCAACTTTATCTGCGTTCCCATCTCTTTTTGAAAGCTTCTCCAAAACCTAGAAGTAAAACGACTATCTCGATCGGAAATAATCGAGATTGGAACTCCATGTCGAGTTACTATTTCATTAATGTACAACTTAGCTAAACGTTCCAAAGAATCAGTTTCTTTTATCGGCAAGAAATGAGCAGACTTCGTCAACCCATCCACAATCACCCAAATAGAATCGAACCCCTTTGAAGTTCTCGGCAATTTGGTAATGAAATCAGTAGTGATCTGATCCCATTTCCACATTGGTATATCTAGTCGTTGTAACTGACCAAACGGTTTCTGATGCTCAATCTTTACTTTCTTACAGGTAGTACAATCTTCTACATACTTAGCAACACTTCTCTTCATTCCCGGCCACCAATAGAATTGTTTCAAATCTCTATACATTTTATTTGTACCTGGATGAATAGAAAATCGAGATTGATGAGCTTCTTGTAGTACACGATCCCGTAATCCACCCAAACGAGGTACCCAAATTCTGTTTCCCATACACAACAACCCACGGTCATCTTTCCCAAGCAATGCTGATATCCCAACCAACCGTTCTGACTTCAAACTTTCTTCTTGATAAGCATCTATTTGGCATTTCAACAATTCATCAAAGATATTAGGAAGGAGTTCAGCTCGTAACGATATAGCTTTTATTGTTCCGCTTCTTTCTTGACGACTTAACGCATCTGCCACTACGTTCGCTTTCCCTGGGTGATAAAGAATTTCACAATCATAATCATTCACTAATTCTAACCACCTTCTTTGCCTCATATTCAATTCTTTTTGATCAAAAAGATGTTGAAGACTTTTATGGTCCGTGAAAATTTGACATTTAGAACCATAAAGATAATGCCTCCAAATCTTTAATGCGAAGACAACTGCTGCAAGCTCCATATCATGGGTATGATACTGCCTTTCGTGATCCTTTAATTGACGAGAAGCATAAGCAATCACCTTTCCACGTTGCATGAGTACACATCCTAATCCTAATTTAGAAGCATCACTGTAAACCACAAAATCTTCGGAACCTTCTGGCAATGCTAATATCGGCGCGCTGCAGAGTTTCTCTTTCAATATTCTAAATGCCTCGTCCTGTTCTGCCTTCCATTCAAACTTTAAATTCTTCCGTGTCAGCTTGGTCAATGGTGTCGCGATTCGAGAAAAGCCTTTTATAAATTTTCGGTAATATCCAGCTAGACCCAGAAAACTGCGTACTTCGGTTGCTGTTTTCGGTGGTTCCCATCTTTCAACTGCTTCCACTTTCGCTGGATCAACTTGTATACCCTTTTCTGAAACTACATGACCCAAAAACTGAACTTCCCGCAACCAGAATTCACATTTAGAGAACTTAGCGTACAACTTTTCTTTCTTCAGTAACTCCAAAATCAAACGAAGATGTTGCGCATGATCCTCTTTGGATCGGAAATAAATAAGTATATCATCGATAAACACAATGACAAATTTATCGAGATAAGGCTTACATACCCGATTCATTAGATCCATAAAAGTGGCTGGAGCGTTCGTCAATCCGAAAGGCATTACTAAAAATTCGTAGTGGCCGTATCTCGTGCGAAAAGCAGTCTTTAAAACATCCTCCTCCTTAACCTTCAACTGATGGTAGCCAGATCTAAGATCAATCTTGGAGAAATAACAAGCTCCAACTAATTGATCAAAAGGGTCATCAATTCTTGGGAGTGGATACTTGTTCTTGATCGTGCGCTTGTTCAACTCCCGATAATCGATACACATTCTCATTGAACCGTCTTTCTTCTTCACAAATAAAACTGGTGCACCCCATGGCGATGAGCTGGGTCTGATGAAGCCCTTATCAGATAAATCTTGAAGCTGTGACATCATTTCTTTCATTTCTGGTGGTGCTAATCTGTACGGTGCACGAGCGATGGGATTGGCTCCAGGTACTAGGTCTATTCCAAATTCTACTTGCCTAACAGGAGGAAGACTATTCAAGTCTTCAGGAAAAACTTCTGGGTATTCACTAACAATGGAAATATCCTCCAATTTACACTTTTCAGGCCTACTATCTATCACATAGGCTAGATAACTAGAGCAACCCTTATTGACACATTTACGGGCTTTTATCATAGATATAAGACTGGACTGATGATTCTTTCGATCTCCATAAATCACTACCGATCTCTTATCAGGTAAAACAACATTGATTATTTTCTTATCACAAACTATGTTAGCCTGATTCTCAGCTAGCCAATCCATTCCTACTACCACATCAAATTCAATCAAAGCTATTGGGAACAGTTGTATCGGTACTCCACATCCCTCTATGTTTATCATGCAACGATCAAAAACCTCTTTAACTGCCACTTGGTTATCATTTGCAGTGTCTACTAATAAAGCATGTTTTAATATTTTAGGCTCTAAATGCATGTGAGCAGCAAAGGAAGGAGACACAAAAGATCGGTTTGCACCGGAATCAAATAACACTTTTGCACGCATGGAGTTTATGAAAAATGTACCTGTGACCACATCAGGAGTTTCCTCCGCCTCTTTAGCTGTCATTTGGAACGTACGACCCCTCGTTCTCGGCGGTTCTATTCTTGGAACTACTGGTCTCGTAATGGTCGGTTTCCCCGATGTACCCCCTGCTTGTATTCTACCTCGCGGACAGTCTGATTGGAGGTGATCCGGAGAGTTGCACAAAAAGCAGAACCGTGTTACTCGACAGTCTTTAACAACATGACCCGTTTTCCCACATTTAAAGCAAACCCGCGACTCTACTTGGCAATTTCCCTGATGGTAACGATTACACCTTGAACATGGTCTTTCTGTTGGTCGAAATGACGGACGGTTGTCAAACATCTGAAATCTAGGTTTCCTCGAATCCTGTGGTGGTCCTTCCCATTTTCTTTTTTCCTAAGCTCTTATCGCCAGTATCTCTTTTATTATCTCTTTCCACATTCTCGGCAGCATCCACTGCAGCTGTAAAAGTATTTGGCCCTGTGGCAGTCACCAATCTTCGAACCTCGGAATTCAACCCATAAATAAACCTCTCCATCTTCATCTTATCTGTAGCAACATAATATCCTGCAAAACGAGACTTCTCCAAAAATCGTGCAGTATAATCTCTAACCGACATATTTCCTTGTTGTAGATTCATGAATTCTTCTTCTAACTGTCTGACAGCGGCTTGTGGACAGAAGTGCGTCGTGAAAGCTAATACAAATTCCTCCCATGCAAAAGTAGTATAAACGTCCGTCCCTCTTGATTCTGTATGAGCCTCCCACCAATACAGAGCATCCCCTTTCAGCATCGCAGCTCCATAAAGCACTTTGTCTTCTTCAGCACATTTACACGTCTTGAAGATGGCCTCTATTTCTTTCAGCCATCTCATCGCCTTTACGGGATCCCGATCTCCCGAATATGTAGGGGGCTTACAACTAAGAAACATTTTATAGTCGCACCTTTTCATCGTTGGTAGAACAGTAGAGGTAAGTGGTATCTCCACTTCATGTTCCGGATCTGGTCTTTCAGTTTCATTAAGACGATTACGTTCGAACATGGATTGTATGCTATCCTGTAATCTCCCCATTTCAGCAGTCAGATCATCTCGTGTAACAAACTCTGTACCCTGCTGTTGTGTTCTACCTCCAGTTCGGCCTCCTGTTCCCCTTCCAGTTCTACCTCTACCACGATCTCCTCCTCTTCCCCTTGTTCCTAATGGTGGATTTTCTCCACTTGAATTCCTTCCTCTTCCCTGATTCCCTTGTCTGGTGCCACTCGCCATTCTGTGGATTTAAACAAGGTTAATATACACATAAGCACATACCCCATATAATAAGATATTCCAGTTCAAACATGTACCTGTAAAATCATAATTACACTGGCCTGGTGTAATTTGAAATTACCTTACATGATGTTCCTTCTACCTTTTATACTTAATATCCCCAGGTTCTAATTTAATAGGGACATCCTACTTCACATGCAGTTTAAGTCTAGGTACAGATACTAATACCTAAATCCCTTAAACTAGGGCTCTGATACCATCTGTAACATCCCGCAAAACAAAATATACATATAACATATAATTCATCACATGGTTTCAAAAAAATCATTTCACATTACACATTTGGGCCCAAAGTCTGACTAATCAATATAAAATACATTACAAACTTGATCCCATTTAGATAAGATAATAGCTAATAACATAAATTTAAGTACAAAAGTATCATCGACTTCAGAATGATCATCATCCCACATAGCTATCCACCAAGTAGTCTAATCATTTACTCTTACTGGTACCACCACCTGGAATACAAATTTTTAAAACAAAAATGAGGGTTAGACCTAGGGGTCTAGTGAGTAAATCCGTGACATTTTTAAATCATTAAAATTTCATTTATATAAACACTCTTTATATAAATACACATACATCACACGTAAATTAGTACTAATACAATTTACACGACATACCTGTCTCTTTCCCCTTATCCCTCCACCAATGGCCAATATCAATTGGTTGCGAGCCAATTTAACACACCGGTCCAAAGCCCGGCCACGTATTATATTCTTATATAATACTCACGTAATTATAATATCTCAATATATTATAATTACCCACGTATGACATATTCATACCACATATCAAATATTTATTATTCACGTAATGTATTCCAGTAAAATACTTTTTAACGTAAAACTCACCTCGTGTGTTTATCAAAAAAACTCTTCCAAGATAATTCACGTATGTCGATCTTTCACAGAATCTGAAATCAGATAAAATACCAGATATCTCTTTTAACACTAAACTTACAAAATACTCAATTCAAATCGCAACCCAAAATAACATGAAATCGTAATGAACAGTACAAGTCGCAACCTCTTATTGCGACTTCACCCCGAAATCGCAACCCACTATTGCGACTTCACCCTAAGTCGCAATCAACTATTGCGATTCCACCCTGGAGTCGCAACCCACTATTGCGATCCCAAACCCGAATCGCAATCAACTACTGCGATTTCAAGCCAAGTCGCAAACGACCATTGCGACTTCAAGCCCAAATCGCAATCGACCATTGCGACTTCGTTGAATGTCGCAGTCCTCTATTGCGACTTCGATGAATGTCACAGTTCACTGTTTCATCCTAAAACCCAGATTTTGTAGATTTAAACTATGCATGTTGCTATAAAGATGCAGTAATGTTTATGACTAATAACATAACCTAAACATAAGCTTAGATTCATCAAAACATCAATTTCTAACCAAAACCCACTTAGAACTTATCTATTAAACTCAAGAACTCTTTAATGGATTAAAACACAATTAAGGTATGGATTGTTTACCTTGATTACTTCAGTATGGTACTTTAAATTACTGCAGTAGACACTTGAATTCTTTCTTCTTCTTCTTTCTACGTCTCTCTCTCGGTCTCTCTTTCTTTCTCACTTAACACACACAGTACACCAAGGAGATATTTCTATCTCTAAACAAAAAGGACATCATCTTGCACATGAAGTGTAAAAAGGCGGTTGTGGGTATTTTAGTTTGGCAAAAAGACCATTTAAACCTCAAGCTTACCCTAGTTGGCAAAACATAACCCTATACCTTTATTATTAAATTAAAACTTACCCCTTAACTCCTAACTCCATAAAATACAAAATAAAAACTTATAAAATCTTAATATTTTAAATTAGATAAAATACCTGGTTATTACATAGCATCTCAGTTGTGAGGGTGTTTTTCCGCTGCGAGTATAGGGTAGATCTGATGTATTGTACACTTTGGGACCGTTTTTGGTTGTAACGTTGTCAACTTTTATTCTATTTAAATTTGGGTTGTTACATTGAGTGCGGCTACTGTGTGAAATTGGGAGAAACCTTGCTATCTTGAAGAGAACGTTGGAGAATCGAAGCTGGGAAGCGAGAATCATCACTTTCATTGAGGTAAATCCTTTCTCCTTAAACCATTAATTCAAAAGAGTGACGTTGGAATCTTGGTGTGGACTTTGGTGTAAGGGGTTTTGGGTTTTGGAGATCTTTTGGCTGATATCTACTCAAGGATGTGAGAATGGCGAGTTGGGTGTTTTGTCCCAACCAAGTTGGTATGGGAAATCGAATGTTATAACTCGCTAATTGTTAGTATTGATGGCTTCTTGTTTGTCGTAGCTTATAATTGATTTTGAGTCGAACCGTTTGGGGAATTTCAGTGCGATAAAACCCCATTTGTCCGAAAATCGCTCTATCCGAAATCCTTGTGAATCCGGAAGTGTGCAAGTCCGAAAGTGGGATGTTGTCCGGAAGTGCCGGAATCCGGATAGAATCCGGAAGTGTCGGAATCCGGAATGGAGTCCGGAAAGTAAATCCGGAATCCGGATTTCCCACGTCCGGGATTTTATGTTGTCAGTAGAATTTCGAGAGTGTGTAGAGGGTCGAGAGACTCATCTACTCTTGTGTGTTGGGTGCAAATGTAGGTGCGGATAGAGGGTAGCAGTTTCAAGTAAGAACTCTTAGCGTGGACGTCAGGTGAGTACTTCTAACCAAAGACTTTTATCAAATGTGTTATGTATGCATGTCTTTATTTAAAACTGTATGTTTTACTTGATGTTATTAAGCATGTTTATGGTGTGATTTATAAATGTGTGATTACTCGAGGGTGGGCATACGATGGCTTATGGTGTGAATATGGGGGGGGGTCCCATAACGTATGATATAGATATATATGAATTTGTTTCATATAAATCATTAAGGGCGGGTGTGTGCTCTAACACGCTGTCACGGGTGTGTGTGACCAGAGCGTGGGCCATCGGCATGCGCCGTTTGTGTGTGCCTAAAGTATAAAAGTGTGATGTTTACAATTCTTTCTTATAAATTATTTGCGAATTATGGTAAATTGCATCGTGGGAACGTTATTGAGAGAACTCACTAGACCCCATGGTCTAACCCTCGCTTTCTTAAATATAAACCTTTTCAGGCAAGCAGGTAGACAAGGGTAAGGGCAAGGTGTGAGATCGAGGCCCGACATAGAGGAGTACGGACGCATAGAGTTTGGCTAGTCGTCCGAGTAGTTTTATTTTGAATTATTCTCAGCTATAAATTCGGTAGTTCCGCCAACCATTGAATTTAGCATTTTGTAAGACTTAAATTTTGGGGTCGTTTTTGGCATTTATATTTTATGTGTATGTTATTATTAGTGTTTGACATGTTTTTTTATAGAGGGTTGTTACACTTAAACAAAGTTACTTATCTTCTATTGTGTATTAAAATAGACAAACATATTTATTAGTTAGGAATATTAATTTGGAGAGAGCGACCGCCAATAGATTAAAAACAACAAATACAAAACGTTAATAAGCGGATGAACGATATTTCACCAAATTTGAGGTCGTTGTTTACAAAGAACAATAATTTATACTTTTCTTATTTTAAATTAAAAACCAAATTAATTATTGACAATAAATATGTATTTTTTATGGTGTTCAAATTTGGTTGTTTTAAGTTAAAAACAGTAATTTGATCAATCTTAAATTATGATTAAAAGTCATTAACAACTCATAATGTATTTTTAATTCTAGTTCATAGATCCACCATTCAAGTTAATGGCATATTCATCAAATTTATACAAAGACTTAAAATAATCCCCAAGTCAATACTCTTTCATGGTGCCTAAATGTAACCTACTACACAGAAAGGGGCCACTTCTCTCTTAGAGCCGTTTGGTTCATTTTAAGGAATGAGAATAAAAATGAAAATAGAATGCAGAAGAATAGAAATAGGAATGAGTATTCCATTGATGTTGTTTGGTTAAACCAATATAATTAATAAAAAATGTTTTATAATTTTTTTAATACAAATATGTGACGTCCAACGTGAAAATAAAAAATATTTTTCATTCAACATCGAAAAATGAATGGACGCATGAGAAAAAATGACTGGGCCGGAATAAATTTTCATTCCTCCCAATTTGGTCAGGAATGGAAATTAATGGGTTTGGGGTAATGGGTCCATTATATTATATCAAATCAAACATCAGTTTTTATTATCATCTTCATTCCTTACTCCTCAATACCCTCAGGGGGCTGCTAAATGCACCCTAAAATTACTTAATGCACCCTTAAAATAAGTTTTTAATTGCTAAAAATTCTGAACCAATCATTACTTTATTTAAATAATATATATATATATATAATATATTTATATTATTATTTATTTGTTTTATATATATATATATATATATTAGAAATATAAATATATATATATATATATATATATATATATTTGACATATATTTATATTATTATTTATTTGTTTTACATATATATATATATATATATTAGAAATATAAATATATATATATATTAGAAATATAAATATAAATATATATATATATATATATATATATATCTCGTAATATATATATTACTATCCGACAAAATTGTGATTTTTATTTGAATTTTACATTTTCACCCCCTATACTTATTTACTTACTTTGCTTTATACCCTTAACTTTCATAATTTAAATTTACATTTAACACATATAATCGTTTATTAACTAAAATACGTTAAAAAATACGTTTTAATTTTAACAAGTTACACCATTATAATCGTCTATTCGATACGATCGAAATGAGCCTAATATTGAATTTTTTCGATTTATCACCGTGCCAATCCTTACAAGATGATGATATTGGCTGTGAAGATGAAATCAAAAACTTTACCAAGGAATTTAAAAAACAATCAAGATCTGGTAAGTTTAGTTTTCTGAGGAAGATAAAAGAGATAACGAATGCATCAAAAACATGGGTTCGAGAACCTGCTGTTAACAAGACTACTCGTGGACGTCCCTCGTTAAAGGATAAACTTTTCAGAAAACCTCATGTTGACCCGTCTTTTACAGCTCATGTTGAACCGTCTTTTACAGCTCATGGTGAACCGTCTTTTACACTTTCAACCCCTATACTTATTTATTTATTTTCCTTTATACCTTTTACTTTCATAATTTAAATTTTACATTTAACGTTGAACCGTCTTTTACAGCTCATGGTGAACCGTCTTTTACACCTCAAGGACCCCTTACACGTAGTTATTCGAACGCATCAACATTTGTTGACCCGTCTTTTACAGCTCATGGTGAACCGTCTTTTACACTTTCAACCCCTATACTTTTTATTTATTTTACTTTATACCTTTTACTTTCATAATTTAAATTTTACATTTAACGTTGAACCGTCTTTTACAGCTCATGGTGAACCGTCCTTTACGACTCAAGGACCCCTTAGACGTAGTTCTTCGAACGCATCAACATTTGTGGGAAAGAATTATAATGTACATCCATACGTTAATCAATTTCCAGAAATGTTTCACCGTTACATCACACATGTACATGATGTGATAGGGGATGGAAATTGTGGATTCCGAGCAATAGCTGTATGGCTGGGTCTTCATGAAGATGCATGGCCCACAATTCGGTTTCAATTGATGGAAGAGTTGGACGCATACAAGGCAGAATACCTCGACATGTTTGGAAGTGAACATTGGAATACAACTTATAACACTTTAAACTTCTTTCGAACAGATCAAGGTGCACCATTTGACCACTGGATGACAATACCTGAAATACCCGTCTTGATTGCTTGCAAATATAATGTGATATTACACGTTATGTCGTCAGGTTGTCAGACGTACTTACCGCTTAGATCTACTCCGTCGGCGTGGTATCAACATGTTGTTTATACAATTGGGTATGTCAATGGTAACCATTATGTGAAACTAGTTTTAGCAGAAGGATACCCGTTTCCTACCATTTCATCAATTTTCTTCCGTTACAGTTATCCGTGTGCTGCTGCATGGGCTACCCCGTATAAAGATCGAATACAGAAGTACAATCGTCTTTTACGTGTTAATTGTACTACAGATAATGTTATTTTAGAATAAGTAAAAATGTAATAAACAATATGTTATGCTTTATTTATATGTAAAATCTCAATGTTTACTTTTTATTTTTCTAATTATTTTAGTTTATGTATGTTGATATGAGAAAGATGTAACATAAAAATGAAAGAAGAAAAGATAAAGTAAATTAAATAACTAATTATAATGGTATAAAATGTAATTTAAAAATAAAAAAATATTTTTAAAAGAGTATATTAGATAAATATAGATAAGAACGTAAAATGTACAAAAAAAAGAATAACTATATATATATATCTAATATATATATATATATATATATATATATATAACAAAATAATAATAATAATAATAATAATATATATATATTTAAACAAAAAGAATAACAAAATATATATATATATATATATATAAACATATAAAACAAATAAATAATATATATCAAATAATATATATATATATATATATATCTTATTATATTATATATATATATATTATTATTTAAATCAATATTATATATATATATATTATTATTTAAATAAAAAATGATTGGATCAAATGATTGGCACGGAAAAAAAAAACTTTAAGGGTTCATTTAGTAAAATTTAGGGTGTATTTAGCCTCACCCTACCCTCAACCAAACACCCGACTTCCAAGGCAATAATAATTTATGAATGGGTTTAAAATCATAATAGAAAATATTATTACTTCATTTTTAGAAAACTAGCTGATAAACTAGCTGATGAAGAAGTCACGTTTGGCAAAGCTAGCTTATAAACATGAAAAATGACCAAAAAGAACATCTTTAAAGTTATCAATTAAAATATTTAATTATATAATTAAAACAAATTTATAGCAATATAATATGTTAATTAATATAACAAATATAGTAAAGAAAAATTGAATAATATAACATGTTAATTAAAAAAAATTAAAATTTATTATTACATATATATACCATAAATTTTGAATTCGTTAAAACAAGTTTTAAAAAAAACTATATATATTAACTTATGATTTTAAATAACCGTTACATATAATATGAAAAAATAATCAAAAAATAATTAAAAAAGATAATAGTAATTGATAATTAAAATATATTGATTAATATTAAAAAATAATTTATATGATAACAATGTCTTTAAAAAATTAAAAATTAAAAATTTAATAATTTTCAGTTAATATTAATTAATATTTATTAATTAATAATAATTAAATTTAAAAAATTAATATTTATTCATAATAATAGTTAATTAATAATAGTGAGGGCAATATTGAAATATTCACAAAAAACTACTCAAAAACTATTTCAAGTAGTGTTTCAAAAATCTAGCTTATGATCATTCAAACATGTACCCCAAAAAAAATTAGCTTATAAGCTAGGTTTTTTTGCCAAACGATGTCTAAATGGTACTTACAAAAGTACCAATCACTACTAGATTGGGAAATTAATTAAAATACCCTAAGTTTGACCAACACTTACCAAAATGCCACAAATCTCTCCCAGTTTGCAAAAATGCCACAAATACCCGCGATGGAAGCCCGCGATCGCGGGCTCATGGACCATTTTTGACACTTTTTGAAACTTGCAGGGACCATTTATGAAACTTCTAGGGACCATTTTGAAAATTTAGCCCGCGTTGACCCCCGCGTTCGACCAAATTCGATTTTTAATTGAAATGTTACACTTTCAACCCCTATACTTATTTACTAAATTTACTTTATACCTTTTACTTTCATAATTTAATTTTACATTTAACACATATAATCGTTTATTAACTAAAATACGTTAAAAAATACGTTTTAATTTTAACAAGTTACACCATTAGAATCGTCTCTTCGATACGTTCGAAATGAGTCCAATCTTGAATTTTTTTGGATTTATATATTTTAATATATATCGTATAAACTACATAAAAATTTATTTTTAACGTATTTTCAATTTTGTTTTACACTCCTATCGCATTAACATAATAATCATATATTAACTAATTCATTAAATCGTTTTAAATTATTATTATTTGAATGTGTTTATAGATATCGTGAATGACAATAGGACAAGGTTTCACGAGAAGAATATGAAATGGGGTTTTGACAAGTTGGTATCACTGGACTCCTTTAAGAATTGTGAAAATGGGTATTTGGCGAACGATGATTCATGTGTGTTTGGAACTGAAGTATTTGCAGTTACAGAGTATGCACAAAAAGATCGATGTTTGTCCATCACAAAGCCTCCGCCAATTTTTAATACTTACACTTGGACTATCGATAAAAAAATAAATAAAACGTATTTTAACTATAAGAGTACCATAAATTAAATAATTAACTATAAGGGTATGAATTTTAAATATAAAAAATAATTTTTATGTAGTTTATATGATATATATTAAAATATATAAATCCAAAAAAATTCAAGATTGGACTCATTTCGAACGTATCGAAGAGACGATTATAATGATGTAACTTATTAAAATTAAAACGTATTTTTTAACGTATTTTAGTTAATAAACGATTATATGTGTTAAATGTAAAATTAAATTATGAAAGTAAAAGGTATAAAGTAAATTTAGTAAATAAGTATAGGGGGTGAAAGTGTAAATATAAAATCAAAACTCAACCAACAAGTAGAAATCGTATGCACCGCGGGTACTCACCGTGATCGCGGGCTTAAAAAAATTACAAAAATGCCATTGCCCGCGATCGCGGGCTCCCATCGCGGGTATTTGTGGCATTTTTGCAAAGTGGGAGAGATTTGTGGCATTTTGATAACATGAAGTTTGACTTGTGGCATTTTAATTAATTTCCCTTTATAATAATAATAATAATAATAATAATAATAATAATAATACCTATTATGTTGGAATTTTCTGAATTTTAAATTTTTAAAAAAATAGTAAAATGGGTGGTGGGTTTGGTATTTGTTTTTATATTTACTAGTGTTAGGCCCGCGCGTTGCGCGATAATAAAAAATATTGTAAAGATAATCAATTGAGTTAAAATGAAACGTAAGTCATCATTATATATGTGTGTGTGTGTGTGTGCGCGCGCATTAGATCAGGTGAGAAGTGTAATTTTTTGTGAGAAGTGTGAGAAGTACTTTTAAACCGTTGATCATTTTAATCAAATACTCTCCCATGAATTGTGGCTTAAAAGAAAATTTATTCGGTGCATCTTATCTTGCTGCATCTCATCCTAATGTTCGTCTATTTCTCATCCAACGGTTGATAACCACTTCTCACGTTTCTCACCAAATTTGGCACTTAGTATTCACCATTTACACTATAATATTTACCATTTGGTTGACTTTGATTCCAACCATGGTTATAGATTTCAAACCTTCTATCTCTTTTCTAATGCTTATCATATTCTTCCAAGTTATCATATTCTCACCAATGTATGATGATAAAACTCAACCTTACTTTAAGATTTAAGAAACAAAAAATTCTCATAGTTCCAAGTCATCATCCTTGGTTCACTTTAAATTTTGCACTATTTTTCTTTACATTTGTTTGGTTATGATTCTAATCATGGTTATGATTCCAATCATTGTTATGAATTTCAAAATCTTCCGGAATCCGATACCCAAATCCGGAAGTACTGGAAAAGTCATCTTCCGGACTTCGTGTGATTTCCAGTCTGATTACTTACACTTCCTACTATGTTCTTTAAATCACATGTACCAATCCTTTTAACATGTACATAGGTTCAATAAAACAAATTCCAATTTAGCAAATCACTTTTGATATGTAAAAACATACTTTTTAATAAGAATGAACTCACCTAATTGAGAGTTCGTACTCAGAGTCTGCCAAGCTCAATCGATTCATAAATCCAATCTTTCACACCATCGAACAGTACCTAATCAAATCCAGACTTCTCTTTCTCTTTCTCTCTCGATTTTCTCTGGAAACCGATTTAAAAAATCGGCAATTGAGATAAAAATCTCAATTCAACCGCCTCTCCCTTTAAATATCCAAAACTATCAACAAATAACAAAACCAACCCCCAAAGTTTCAATATTCACAAATAGGTTAAACTTTGGTCAATTACACTTTAAATCCTTCGATATCAAATTATAACATAACTTTGATCATGGAAATTTGGGGTGTTACATAATTGATTGGGATAATGTAAAATGAGTGAACTTTATTAGTTATCACAAAAATATTATTTTAATTATTTGTTATATATATATATACATTTTTTTTGCAAAAATAAGGTAGACTAAATTGAACCAACCACATGGGTATTGAGTAGACACAAAAACAATCACCCCTTATTTTCTATACACACTTCATGCTTCAAAACTTGCATCTTGTAACCAATTGGGATGATGCAAAAGTAGGGTAAACCAAATTGAGCCAACCACGTTAATTGACACAAAAAACATTCACCCTTCATTTCTTATAGCCACTTGCTACTTCAAAATTTTCATTTCTTCACCAATGTGGGATGATGAAACTCAACCACATTTCAAGATTTGAGGATTACTCAAATCCCATGGTTCCAAGTCACTCTTTGTGGTTGTTTTTTTAAGTTATGATTCCAATCATGGTTATAGATTTCAAAATCTTATGTCATTCTTTTATATTGGTTTTTACTCCAACAATGGTAATAGATTTCAAAACCTTACATCTCTATTTTTATACCATAATTTTCTTTCAAACTATCATATTACCAACAAAGGAAAATGATAAACCTTAACCTTATTAAAATTTTTGAGAAATACTCAAACCTCATGGTCCCAATTCACCAACATTGGTTTATATTTTAATTTTGCACTATATTTTTACCATTTGGTATATTATGATTCTAACCACGATTATCGATTTCAAAACCTTTCATCATTCTTTTATATATCTTCACTACCTTCTTCCAAATAATAATCTTCCCACCAATTATGAAACTCAACCATATTTAAAGATTTGAGGAATACTCAAACCTCATGGTGCCAAGTCACTCTTTGTAGTTGTTCCTTATATATATATATATATATATATATATATATATATATTGATATATTAATTTATTGGGGTAGTGTAAAATGAAACTTTATTAGTTATCACAAAAATATTATTTTAATTATTTGTTATATATATAAAGTTTGTTTTGCAAAAATAAGGTAGACTAAATTGAGCCAACCACATGAGTTGACACAAAAACATTCACCCCTTATTTCATATACACACTTCATACTTTAGAACTTGCATCTTCTCATCAATGTGGGATGATGCAAATGTAAGGTAAGCTAAATGAGCCAACCACATGAGTTGACACAAAAGTATCCACTCCTCCTTTCTTATAGCCACTTCATAGTTCAAAACTTTCATCTTTTCACCAATGTGGGATGATGAAACTCAACCACAATTCAAGAAATGAGGAATTCTCAAATCTTAGAATTCCACATCATCTTTTGTGGTTTTCTCTTTTAATATATATATTGATATATTGATATATTGATATATTGATTGATGATATATATATATATATATATATATTGATATATTAATTTATTGGGGTCGTGTAAAATGAAACTTTATTAGTTATCACAAAAATATTATTTTAATTATTTGTTATATATATAAAGTTTGTTTTGCAAAAATAAGGTAGACTAAATTGAGCCAACCATATGAGTTGACACAAAAACATTCACCCCTTATTTCATATACACACTTCATACTTTAAAACTTGCATCTTCTCATCAATGTGGGATGATGCAAATGTAGGGTAAGCAAAATGAGCCAACCACATGAGTTGACACAAAAGTATCCACTCCTCCTTTCTTATAGCCACTTCATAGTTCAAAACTTTCATATTTCCACCAATGTGGAATGATGAAACTCAACCACAATTCAAGAAATGAGGAATTCTCAAATCTTAGGATGCCACATAATCTTTTGTGGTTTTCTCTTTTAATATATATATTGATATATTGATTGATTGATTGATTGATTTTACCATTTGGTATATTATGATTCTAACCACGATTATCGATTTCAAAACCTTTCATCATTCTTTTATATATCTTCACTACATTCTTCCAAATAATAATCTTCCCACCAATGATGAAGCTCAACCATATTTAAAGATTTGAGGAATACTCAAACCTCATGGTGCCAAGTCACTATTTGTAGTTGTTCCTTATATATATATATATATATATATATTGATATATTAATTTATTGGGTTAGTGTAAAATGAAACTTTATTAGTTATCAAAAAAATATTATTTTAATTATTTGTTATATATATAAAGTTTGTTTTGCAAAAATAAGGTAGACTAAATTGAGCCAACCACATGAGTTGACACAAAAACATTCACCCCTTATTTCATATACACACTTCATACTTTAGAAATTGCATCTTCTCATCAATGTGGGATGATGCAAATGTAGGGTAAGCTAAATGAGCCAACCACATGAGTTGACACAAAAGTATCCATTCCTCCTTTGTTATAGCCACTTCATGGTTCAAAACTTTCATCTTTTCACCAATGTGGGATGATGAAACTCAACCACAATTCAAGAAATGGGGAATTCTCAAATCTTAGGATGCCACATCATCTTTTGTGGTTTTCTCTTTTAAATTATATATTGATGATTGATACATTGATTGATATTGATGATTATATATATAAAGTTTGTTTTGCAAAAATAAGGTAGACTAAATTGAGCCAACCACATGAGTTGACACAAAAACATTCACCCCTTATTTCTTATACACACTTCATACTTTAGAACTTGCATCTTCTCATCAATGTGGGATGATGCAAATGTAGGGTAAGCTAAATGAGCCAACCACATGAGTTGACACAAAAGTATCCACTCCTCCTTTCTTATAGCCACTTCATGGTTCAAAACTTTCATCTTTCCACCAATGTGGGATGATGAAACTCAACCACAATTCAAGAAATGGAGAATTCTCAAATCTTAGGATGCCACATCATCTTTTGTGGTTTTCTCTTTTAATATATTTATTTATTGATGAGTTGACACAAAAACATTCACCCCTTATTTCATATACACACTTCATACTTTAGAAATTGCATCTTCTCATCAATGTGGGATGATGCAAATGTAGGGTAAGCTAAATGAGCCAACCACATGAGTTGACACAAAAGTATCCACTCCTCCTTTGTTATAGCCACTTCATGGTTCAAAACTTTCATCTTTCCACCAATGTGGGATGATGAAACTTAACCACAATTCAAGAAATGGGGAATTTCATATACACACTTCATACTTTAGAAATTGCATCTTCTCATCAATGTGGGATGATGCAAATGTAGGGTAAGCTAAATGAGCCAACCACGTGAGTTGACATAAAAGTATCCACTCCTCCTTTGTTATAGCCACTTCATGGTCAAAACTTTCATCTTTCCATTAATGTGGGATGATGAAACTCAACCACAATTCAAGAAATGGGGAATTCTCAAATCTTAGGATGCCACATCATCTTTTGTGGTTTTCTCTTTTAAATTATATATTGATGATTGATACATTGATTGATATTGATGATTATATATATAAAGTTTGTTTTGCAAAAATAAGGTAGACTAAATTGAGCCAACCACATGAGTTGACACAAAAACATTCACCCTTATTTCTTATACACACTTCATACTTTAGAACTTGCATCTTCTCATCAATGTGGGATGATGCAAATGTAGGGTAAGCTAAATGAGCCAACCACATGAGTTGACACAAAAGTATCCACTCCTCCTTTCTTATAGCCACTCCATGGTTCAAAACCTTCATCTTTCCACCAATGTGGGATGATGAAAATCAACCACAATTCAAGAAATGGGGAATTCTCAAATCTTAGGATGCCACATCATTTTTATGGTTTTCTCTTTTAATATATATATATTGATGATTATATATATAAAGTTTGTTTTGCAAAAATAAGGTAGACTAAATTGAGCCAACCACATGAGTTGACACAAAAACATTCACCCTTATTTCTTATACACACTTCATACTTTAGAACTTGCTGTTGGAATAATCATGATTTGTATTTGATAGATAATAAGATGACAAGAAAACATACCCGATGATCCTGAGGATCCAGTGAAAGCATTAAACATATTTGCCATTGATTGTCGGGTTCCCAGAACGAGGTGATCGTATTATGATGGGATGATGATCGATCGAGAGAGAACCGATCTTGGGGAGGCACACGGCTAGGGTTGATTAGCAATATGTCATTAGAGTTAAAAGAGTGATTAGGGTACTCTATTTATAATAAGAGTATCTTACACTTTCAACCCTTGGTGTTTATTATGTGCCATATAATTCCCCATAGTTCTAATCACCTAATGGGAAACCCTATAGTATGTCAATAATAGTAAATACGCCCATCATATATTTACCAGACATAGGGATTTCAGTTATTGTCAATTATCATATCATGAATGATAAACGATCAGTGACGGTCACTTTTAAGGTGGTTCCAACATTCTCCCACTTGACCAAGCGATCTTTTATCTATGAGTACCAATAAGTCCGGCCGGGATGATACTCATTTTGTTTTAAACTGAAATCATAGCTAATAAGTACAGCCGTAGAGAAGAATATCAACTCAGGACCCCCACTAGTCAAACTATGACTCAAATTTAAAACTGAATAAACAATGATCAATTGACTGAGACAGATTTCGTTATAATAATGTCCATACACCATTATGAGCTCAAAGCGTAACTAATAGACAAACAAAATCTGAATATAGAGGAAAATTTTATTAAGATAATAGTAATGACCAATAAGTACAATATGCTATTAAATTAAGTCTTTTGTAAGCCCCATCTTCGACACGTGTCCTACGAAGACATTAGGAGGAAGACCTTTGGTCATCGGATCCGCTAGCATATTCTTTGTACTTATGTACTCGATACAAAGGACATTTTCCTCAACCCGTTCGCGCACAAACAGATACTTTGTATCAAGATACAGCCCAGCGCCAGTTGAACTGTTACTGTTCGAGAAAGTTACGGCAGCTGAGTTATCACAGTAAAGCTTCAATGGTCTAGAAATGGAGTTGACGATTTTGAGTCCACTGACCAGGTTCCTTAACAACATCCCATGACAACTGGCATTATAAACGGCAACGTATTCAGCCATCATGGTGGACTTTGTAGTCAGCTTCTGTTTGTGACTCCGCCATGAGATAGGTCCACCAGCTAACATAAATATGTACCCAGAAGTAGATTTCTTATCTTCCTTGCATTTAGCAAAATCGGAATCAGAATATCCTACTACTTCTAAGTTGTCACTTCTTCTATAAGTTAATTTGTAGTCTTTGGTCCCTTGCAGATATTGTAGAACCTTTTTAGCCGCTTTCCAGTGTGCTATTCCGGGATTAGATAAGTAACGTCCCAGCATACCAGCGATATAAGCGATATCCGGACGAGTACAGACCTGAGCATACATAATGCTCCCTACTACAGACGAATAAGGTATCATCCTCATTTCTTCCTTTTCAATCTCAGTGCTCGGAGCTTGGAAAGAACCAAACACATCCCCTTTAACTACTGGAGCTACAGTGGGTGTACAGTGCTGCATGTTATAGCGTTTTAAGATACGCTCAATATATGCCTTTTGAGAAAGACCCAAAACACCATTATGCCTATCTCGATGTATTTCGATACCAATGACATAAGAGGCATCACCGAGATCTTTCATGTCGAAATTTTGCGAAAGCATCCGCTTCGACTCATGCAGCATATCCAAGTTGTTACTTGCTAGTAGGATGTCATCTACGTACAAGACAAGGATTATAAAGTTACTCCCACTGATCTTGAGATAGGTGCATTGATCCACTTGATTCTTTAGAAAACCTTGCCCTTTTACGATTTTATGGAACTTGAGGTACCATTGTCGTGATGCCTGCTTCAACCCATAAATGGATTTCTTCAACTTGCAGACCATATGCTCTTTACCTTCTGGAATGAATCCTTCAGGTTGTCGCATGTATACGTCTTCTTGCAAGTCTCCATTTAGGAATGCGGTCTTGACATCCATCTGATGTAACTCTAAGTCATAATGAGCTACAAGTGCCATAACAATCCTTAAAGAATCTTTACGAGAGACAGGAGAGAAGGTCTCTTGATAATCGATCCCTTCCTTTTGAGTAAACCCTTTTGCAACCAGTCTGGCCTTATAGCGTTCGATGTTTCCTTTCGGGTCTAATTTGGTTTTGAAGACCCATTTACAACCGATAGTTTTGGATCCTTCAGGAAGTTCAACCAAGTCCCAAACATCATTATGTTGCATGGAATTAAGCTCTTCAATCATGGCTTCATTCCACTGAGTGGCCTGATCACTATTAATGGCTTCTCGATAAGAGGTAGGATCAGTAAGCTTTCCAATGTCCTCAACTTCAGATAAAAAGGTTACGAAATCATCAAAATTTGTGGCCCTGCGTGCCCTAGATGATCTCCTGAGTTGATTTTCCGGTTCAGTAGCAGAAGGAGTGGAATCAGTGATATTAGGTTCAGCATTCGGAAGCGATGATGATGTTCCCTCGGTATTTTGGTTAGGAGGAGCAGGATCAGTGATATTAGGAGCAGCGGTGGGTACAAGAGGAATTATCGGAGGAATAAGTATACCGGAAGAATGGTTTCCCCCCGCTTCTTGTACTTCTTGCAAATCTGAGTCATGATTTGTCGTGCTCCCACTGATCTTTGAGTTCTCAAGAAACGTGGCATGCTGCGTGTCAATGATGCTCGTAGTGTGGGAAGGACAGTAAAACCGATAACCTTTTGAGTTATCAGGATAACCGATAAAGAAACATGTAAGGGTTTTAGGATCCAGTTTCTTTAAGTTAGGGTTATAGACTTTTGCTTCGGCAGGACAGCCCCATACTTTCATATATTTTAGACTCGGTTTCCTACCTGTCCAGATTTCATAAGGAGTTTTAGGGACAGATTTTGATGGAACCCTATTGAGTATATGAACGGCTGTTTTTAATGCCTCAGTCCATAGGAAAGTAGGTAAGTTAGTGTTAGCAAGCATACTTCTCACCATGTCCATTAAGGTTCTGTTTCTCCTTTCAGCAACACCATTTTGTTGAGGAGAACCAGGCATGGTGTATTGGTTAATTATGCCTTGTTCCTTGCAAAAGTTATAGAAAGGACCAGGAGCTTGACCAATATCAGTATGTCTACCATAATACTCACCTCCTCTATCTGATCTCACAACTTTTATTTTATGATCAAGTTGGTTTTCAACCAAAGTTTTAAAATCAATAAAAGTTTGTAAGGATTCAGATTTTTCCTTAATCAGATATAGGTGCATATAACGCGAATAATCGTCAATGAATGTAATAAATGATGTATGTCTTGTGATTAATGCGGGATAAGGACCACTAATATCAGTGTGAATTATTTCCAACAAGTTGGAACTTCTAGTAGCTCCTTTCTTATTCCCTTTCGCCATTTTTCCTTTGAGGCACTTAATACATGTTTCAAAATCACTAAAATCAAGAGAATGTAAGATTCCATCCTTTACGAGTCGAGTCATTCGATCTCGTGAGATGTGGCCGAGACGTTTATGCCACAACATGGAGGAATTCTCTAATTGTTTAGGTGATTTTGTTGTTTTAGTTACGTCATCAATATTAAGTGACAACAAAGACTGTGAGAAATTATGATCTAGTTCCAATTTATACAGTAATCCATCCAAGAAACCTCGACCAAGTAATTCATTATTATGAGTAATAGCAATCTTGCCGCAACCATGAATTATTACATAACCTTCAAGGTCTAGTCTAGATATGGATACAAGGTTCCGAGTAATTCTCGGTACATATAAGGTATCCACTAGTCTAATACACTTTCCGGTACTCATATGTAAATTTAAAGTTCCCATGGCTTCGACATCTAAGAGATCACCACTTCCAACTCTAAGTTCTCTTTGGCCCTTTGGTAGCTTCTGGATTTGTAAGGAATCCCTGCATTGAGTTTGTCACATGGACCATAGAACCAGAGTCACCCCACCATGTATTAATAGGGACATCAGTAGTAAAGGAATCAAATATTACATAAAGAATGTTACCTTTCTTAGCTAGCCATTCCTTGAACTTAGGGCAATCTTTCTGTCCGTGCCCTTTGGCACGACAGAATTTGCAGCTAGGTTTGTTAGACAAGGATTTAGAGCCAGAGGCAACGGCACCATGATTATTATCCTTTTGGACTTTATTTCCAGTCTGATTACCGTGATTACCCTTCCTTTTCTTAGAATTAGTAGTGGTTGTCAGGTGAACAGCTTCAGGTTGTACCAGCTTTAGGCGATCCTCCTCTTGCACACACATTGCAATCAGTTCACTTATCGACCATTTATCCTTCATAGCGTTGTAGTTAACTTTGAAGGTGTCGAACCGAGCAGGCAAATAGGTCATTATGAAATGCACAAGAAAATTATCAGAGACTTCCATCTCAAGACTCTTAAGCTTGTGAGCCATGTCAACCATTTTCATAATGTGTTCACGGACACTGCTATTTCCTTCATATTTTAGAGTGAGAATCTGTAGCATTAAGCTACTTGCATGAGCCTTAGACGATCCCTTGAAGTGATCCTCAACAGATTTGAGGTAAGTTTTGACTTTATCAGAGTCAGGGATAGCTCCTCGGATACTGAGGTTAATGGAGTTCTTGACCATCATTAGTGACAAGCGATTTGCCCTTTCCCACTTTTCAAAATCCGCTTTCTGAGCTGCAGTGGACGCAGCAGTAATAGCAGTGGGTTCATCATGGCGAATAGCATGGTCAAGGTCTAGCATCCCCAGAGTAAGAAGTAATTGATCCTTCCATGACGCAAAGTTCGCACCAGTAAGTGGCTCAATGCCAAAGTTAGGTACTGATTAGGAAAGGAGGAGGATATAAGTTATAGAAGACTATCATAGTGACGTAGTTAGCTATAAAAGGCGGACAAAGTAATGTTTCTTAAAGTAATGGAATCAAAGTAATGTTAAAGTAAGCAGGCCTAACAGTAATATTCCTTAGAGTAATGAAACTATGACCATTTTAGTGATGAAGCTAGTGATGAGTATACCTATTGTAAACACCAAAACAATAAGTCAAAGTAAGGCTCTACTTAGATGTTACATCACCTTTGGGCAGAAATAACTAATATCTAAGTAAACATGAGCGTTAGGGTTATGCAACGCAATGCTTATCTTTTGACCTTTGGGCACAAAAGCATCGTGTGAATTATGCATGCAGAAAGTCCTTTTGACACACAGGTATATTAAATCACCTTTGGGCAGAATTAGTATACTCAGTGTTCATTATGCAAAAGGAAAAAAAATGCATTATGAGAATCATATTTGACCTTTGGGCACAAATGATGAGACCATAAATATTAGTGCAAGGGTTTTCGGTATGGCAGTAATAGGAATGATCCATACCGAAAAAAAATTGAGGAATTCGGTATGTACAGTATCGAAAAGAAAAGTATTCGGTATCCAAAGTACCGTAAAGTAAGGTTTTCTCTATGTACAGTACCGAAAAGTAAGGTTTTCGCTATGTACAGTGGCGAAAAGTAAGGTTTTCGCTATGTACAGTGGCAAAAAGTAAGGTTTTCGCTATGTACAGTAGCGAAAAGTAAGGTTTTCGCTATGTACAGTAGCGAAAAGTAAGGTTTTCGCAATGTACAGTAGCGAAAAGTAAGGTTTTCGCTATGTACAGAAGCGAAAAGTAAGGTTTTCGCAATGTACAGAAACGAAAAGTAAGGTTTTCGCTATGTACAGAAGCGAAAAGTAAGGTTTTCGCTATGTACAGAAGCGAAAAGTAAGGTTCAACCGAAAAAAAAAATTCTATACATTGATCAATTCGGGATAAATAACATTGATCAATTAACATGGCATAATTAGGGTTTAATACGATGGAAAAAATAGCATTATAATCGCAGATGATAAAATTGCAATTCAATGCAGTTTTGAAGTTTGCGGCGGCATACATAAACACGAAAGAAACCAATGAATTAAAGCCATCAAAAAACTAATACAAATCATGAATCAATTTTGAACCTGGGGCTCCGATACCACATGTTGGAATAATCATGATTTGTATTTGATAGATAATAAGATGACAAGAAAACATACCCGATGATCCTGAGGATCTAGTGAAAGCATTAAACATATTTGCCATTGATTGCCGGGTTCCCAGAACGAGGTGATCGTATTATGATGGGATGATGATCGATCGAGAGAGAACCGATCTTGGGGAGGCACACGGCTAGGGTTGATTAGCAATATGTCATTAGAGTTAAAAGAGTGATTAGGGTACTCTATTTATAATAAGAGTATCTTACACTTTCAACCCTTGGTGTTTATTATGTGCCATATAATTCCCCATAGTTCCAATCACCTAATGGGAAACCCTATAGTATGTCAATAATAGTAAATACGCCCATCATATATTTACCAGACATAGGGATTTCAGTTATTGTCAATTATCATATCAGGAATGATAAACGATCAGTGACGGTCACTTTTAAGGTGGTTCCAACACTTGCATCTTCTCATCAATGTGGGATGATGAAAATGTAGGGTAAGCTAAATGAGCCAACCACATGAGTTGACACAAAAGTATCCACTCCTCCTTTCTTATAGCCACTCCATGGTTCAAAACTTTCATCTTTCCACCAATGTGGGATGATGAAAATCAACCACAATTCAAGAAATGGGGAATTCTCAAATCTTAGGATGCCACATCATCTTTTGTGGTTTTCTCTTTTAATATATATAGTGTAAAATGAAACTTTATTAGTTATCACAAAAATATTATTTTAATTATTTGTTATATATATAAAGTTTGTTTTGCAAAAATAAGGTAGACTAAATTGAGCCAACCACATGAGTTGACACAAAAACATTCACCCCTTATTTCATATACACACTTCATACTTTAGAACTTGCATCTTCTCATCAATGTGGGATGATGCAAATGTAAGGTAAGCTAAATGAGCCAACCACATGAGTTGACACAAAAGTATCCACTCCTACTTTCTTATAGCCACTTCATAGTTCAAAACTTTCATCTTTCCACCAATGTGGGATGATGAAACTCAACCACAATTCAAGAAATGAGGAATTCTCAAATCTTAGAATTCCACATCATCTTTTGTGGTTTTCTCTTTTAATATATATATTGATATATTGATATATTGATATATTGATATTGATATATTGATTGATGATATATATATATATATATATATATATTGATATATTAATTTATTGGGGTAGTGTAAAATGAAACTTTATTAGTTATCACAAAAATATTATTTTAATTATTTGTTATATATATAAAGTTTGTTTTGCAAAAATAAGGTAGACTAAATTGAGCCAACCATATGAGTTGACACAAAAACATTCACCCCTTATTTCATATACACACTTCATACTTTAAAACTTGCATCTTCTCATCAATGTGGGATGATGCAAATGTAGGGTAAGCAAAATGAGCCAACCACATGAGTTGACACAAAAGTATCCACTCCTCCTTTCTTATAGCCACTTCATAGTTCAAAACTTTCATATTTCCACCAATGTGGAATGATGAAACTCAACCACAATTCAAGAAATGAGGAATTCTCAAATCTTAGGATGCCACATAATCTTTTGTGGTTTTCTCTTTTAATATATATATTGATATATTGATTGATTGATTGATTGATTTTACCATTTGGTATATTATGATTCTAACCACGATTATCGATTTCAAAACCTTTCATCATTCTTTTATATATCTTCACTACATTCTTCCAAATAATAATCTTCTCACCAATGATGAAGCTCAACCATATTTAAAGATTTGAGGAATATTCAAACCTCATAGTGCCAAGTCACTATTTGTAGTTGTTCCTTATATATATATATATATATATATATATATATATATATATATATTGATATATTAATTTAATGGGGTAGTGTAAAATGAAACTTTATTAGTTATCAAAAAAATATTATTTTAATTATTTGTTATATATATAAAGTTTGGTTTTCTCTTTTAAATTATATATTGATGATTGATACATTGATTGATATTGATGATTATATATATAAAGTTTGTTTTGCAAAAATAAGGTATACTAAATTGAGCCAACCACATGAGTTGACACAAAAACATTCACCCCTTATTTCTTATACACACTTCATACTTTAGAACTTGCATCTTCTCATCAATGTGGGATGATGCAAATGTAGGGTAAGCTAAATGAGCCAACCACATGAGTTGACACAAAAGTATCCACTCCTCCTTTCTTATAGCCACTTCATGGTTCAAAACTTTCATCTTTCCACCAATGTGGGATGATGAAACTCAACCACAATTCAAGAAATGGAGAATTCTCAAATCTTAGGATGCCACATCATCTTTTGTGGTTTTCTCTTTTAATATATTTATTTATTGATGAGTTGACACAAAAACATTCACCCCTTATTTCATATACACACTTCATACTTTAGAAATTGCATCTTCTCATCAATGTGGGATGATGCAAATGTAGGGTAAGCTAAATGAGCCAACCACATGAGTTGACACAAAAGTATCCACTCCTCCTTTGTTATAGCCACTTCATGGTTCAAAACTTTCATCTTTCCACCAATGTGGGATGATGAAACTTAACCACAATTCAAGAAATGGGGAATTTCATATACACACTTCATACTTTAGAAATTGCATCTTCTCATCAATGTGGGATGATGCAAATGTAGGGTAAGCTAAATGAGCCAACCACGTGAGTTGACATAAAAGTATCCACTCCTCCTTTGTTATAGCCACTTCATGGTCAAAACTTTCATCTTTCCATTAATGTGGGATGATGAAACTCAACCACAATTCAAGAAATGGGGAATTCTCAAATCTTAGGATGCCACATCATCTTTTGTGGTTTTCTCTTTTAAATTATATATTGATGATTGATACATTGATTGATATTGATGATTATATATATAAAGTTTGTTTTGCAAAAATAAGGTAGACTAAATTGAGCCAACCACATGAGTTGACACAAAAACATTCACCCTTATTTCTTATACACACTTCATACTTTAGAACTTGCATCTTCTCATCAATGTGGGATGATGCAAATGTAGGGTAAGCTAAATGAGCCAACCACATGAGTTGACACAAAAGTATCCACTCCTCCTTTCTTATAGCCACTCCATGGTTCAAAACCTTCATCTTTCCACCAACGTGGGATGATGAAAATCAACCACAATTCAAGAAATGGGGAATTCTCAAATCTTAGGATGCCACATCATCTTTTGTGGTTTTCTCTTTTAATATATATATATTGATGATTATATATATAAAGTTTGTTTTGCAAAAATAAGGTAGACTAAATTGAGCCAACCACATGAGTTGACACAAAAACATTCACCCTTATTTCTTATACACACTTCATACTTTAGAACTTGCATCTTCTCATTAATGTGGGATGATGCAAATGTAGGGTAAGCTAAATGAGCCAACCACATGAGTTGACACAAAAGTATCCACTCCTCCTTTCTTATAGCCACTCCATGGTTCAAAACTTTCATCTTTCCACCAATGTGGGATGATGAAAATCAACCACAATTCAAGAAATGGGGAATTCTCAAATCTTAGGATGCCACATCATCTTTTGTGGTTTTCTCTTTTAAATTATATATTGATGATTGATACATTGATTGATATTGATGATTATATATATAAAGTTTGTTTTGCAAAAATAAGGTAGACTAAATTGAGCCAACCACATGAGTTGACACAAAAACATTCACCCTTATTTCTTATACACACTTCATACTTTAGAACTTGCATCTTCTCATCAATGTGGGATGATGCAAATGTAGGGTAAGCTAAATGAGCCAACCACATGAGTTGACACAAAAGTATCCACTCCTCCTTTTCTTATAGCCACTCCATGGTTCAAAACTTTCATCTTTCCACCAATGTGGGATGATGAAAATCAACCACAATTCAAGAAATAGGGAATTCTCAAATCTTAGGATGTCACATCATCTTTTGTGGTTTTCTCTTTTAATATATATATTGATATATTGATATTGATTTATTTGGAATTAGGTATTTCTTTAGGCAGGGAAAGTGGAAGGTCGGAGTTTGGTGGTTAAGCAAGTCCCAACAAAGCCTTATTCCCTTTTTTCTAATTACCTTAAAACCTCAAAAAAAAAAAAAAACTGAAGAACATCCTAATAGCCCTTCATCTACACAGTATGTACTTGTGCATACAAGTAAGTTAAGTTGTTTTTTTGGTTTTATGCACAAGTGCATCATGTATTTGTGCATATATGCACGCGTGCATGTTACAAATTATCTGTATGCACAAGTGCATACCATCCAGATGGAGGGGCTACCAAAGTGTTCCTTAGTTTTTCGTTTTTTTGAGGTTTTCCCCTGAACATGACCCTATTTATATATATTACCTATGTGATGGGTTCGTTTTGACTAAAGAACTCAAATAAGAAACTTTCTTGCTTGAATCAATATTTAAAGAATTGATTTTGTTTAATGCTAACGATCTTTATTATGAATATAAATACCAGACTCGATAAATAAAAGCATACAATGCTCCTAGAATGTAGCTTAATTGGTAAATAAAGGTGTCTTTATATAAATACAAGACAAGTCCTAGAATCGGGTCCTTCAATAGTCTCAATCAAGTGAGTCAAAATATACCTCTTACATTGATGTTCTTGAAGGTGGTTCTATATGAGACCGGTTAATAGTATCGGTAATCAACTTTTTATCCTAATAAAACTTGATTAAATTTTTCGAGTCAATTCGAGTTAAGCAAATCTACTTGAACATACACTTTTTGCAACAAAACATGTTCATAAATCATACAACGAAAATATAAAAAATATCAAGCTTAAGCCAATAAACCGGTTAATAGATTATAAGTTCGAGCCCCTAAATAAATATCAAGCTCGAGCTTGATAGTTCAGAAAATATTCAAACTCGAGTTCTACTTTAAAACATTTTGTTTTTCAAACTTGAATCAACTTAAACCTATTTTTTTTCTTTTTTTTTTAAATCGAACATAAATAACTTACTGACTTAACTCATTTTCATCTTGTTGTGGAAGGGGAGGTGGTGAGTGGAGGCGCACCGACACCGGCACCACCACCACCACCACCGCCACACCCACCCTCAGGAACCGTAATCATTACACTTCAGAGCATCTCCAACAGCTTCCTCATTTTGAAGAAAATGGAGAATATGAGGATTTTGAACTATAATTTTGTTCCAACAACTTCTCCAAAACTATCTCCAAAATGGAAAAAATAGGAGAGAGAAAAAGTTTTTCTCCAAATATGGAGATTACCAAAAAATGATTACTAGATAAAAGCACCAATAAAAATCTTTGAAAATAAATATTTTGAGAGGGAAATAATATTTTAATAGATGAATAATATTATAATCAATGTTTGTTTCACCAAAATAGAGAATCTGTTGGAGATGAATGTAATTTATTTTGAAAATTTTAACTTTTGATTCTTCATTTTAGAATTTTTTTAGGAAACTGTTGAAGATGCTCTCAAATGATCCGACTCTTCTATCACCCTTCACAATCAAATTTCCCTCAAGCTTGGAAAATAACACACTCAACATTTTCATCTTTTAATTGATTAATCTACTTATGTTAAATAATTTAAAAGAATAACGTGAAAATATCTAATAATAATTATAAATTGTCTTCTAAGGCCATCCGCAGCGCCCACGGGCTCGGGCTCACTGCGGGCTCGTGCGGGCAGCGGTGGGGGCTGTTCGGGCTTCGAGCTCGGGCTCGGCCTCCGGGCTTTCAAACCCGAGGAACCCGAAAGCATTCAACGGCTATTTTTTTTTTTTTAAATCTTAAAAATAAATAAATCCAACGGCTACTTTTATAAAAAAAAATTCAATTTAATCCCACTATATATATTAACCCTCAACCTCTTATTTTTTCACACCAACAATCTCTCAAACTCTCTCAAATTCTCTCAAACTCTCTCAAATTTCATCATGAATCCAAACAAAACACCTACATCCCGTCGTAACCGACCACATACACCGCAACCGCAAGAAGACCCGGAGCTTGGTTTCCAAGCGTTTACACAACCAGGTTATCGTCCGCAATTTTCGCAACAAATTCCGCCACAAATTTCGCAACAATATCCGCCACAATGGTCGCAACAATTTCCCCAACAATTTCACCAACAATTTCCTTACCAATTTACACGTCCCGGTTTGATTGAACAAGGTTTTACTCCGGCCAACTACAATATTCCTTCACCCGCAATCAATCTCGCCGACGACATTGTTCCGGAAACCCAACATACTAGCCTGCACACACCACAATCCATCTACACACAACCATCAAACCCGGAACCATCAAACCCGAGACCATCGAGAAAAGAAAAAAGCAAACAATATGAAAATAGAGCTCCCAAACAGATGTGAACTAACGAGGAGGAACTCGCGTTAGTGTCGGCGTGGGTTGACGTTTCGGAGGACCCCGTTATCGGTAACGCACAAACCTATGGTAATATTTTTATTGTTATTATTATTATTATTATTATTGTTATTATTAATATTATTATTATTATTATTATTCTTGTTAATATTTTTATACTTGAATTTACATAAATGTAGAAGGTTTTTGGACCCGAATCGGGGAAGTGTTCTATAGTTTGATGGATCGCGCCAATTATAGAACAACTCATCAACTCAACACCAAGTTCAACGACCTGAATAAAAAAATTGCTCTTTTTGGCGGCATCTACAACAACTTGGTCAATAATAGATCAAGCGGAATGAGTGATGCCGACATTTCACGAGTGGCACACGAACGGTACCAAGCACAACAAGGGTTTGCTTTCTCTAAAGAACAAGCTTGGGAAGTCCTAAAAAAATGTCCAAAATGGGGAGCCGTTCCAACGATGACGACAACTTCATCGCGGGGTTCAAAACGTACCAACCCTTCCAATGATGACGATGACGACAACTCCATCGAGCAACTTCAACGACCCATCGGGAGAAACAAGGCAAAAAAAACATCAACGAGTAATACGTTCGGGTCGAATACGAACGAAAGTGTTACTCAGTTGTTGACGACGTTCAACGACAAGATTGATGATACAATGGAATACAAAATGAAAAAACTCGATCTCGAAATCGAACGCTCAAAACTCGAACGAGATAGGTTGGAACAAGAACTCGAAATCGAACGCTCAAAACGATTTGAGAAAGACTTCGAGTTTTTCATGACCTCGCATGATCACCTTACGGGAGACGTTTTGAGGGTTACTTTAAAGAGAAAAGAGCAAATTAAAAAATTTCATAATTGGTAGTGTTTTGTATTTTGTAATTTTTATTTTTAATGAATGATATGAATTTTTATTTTTATTATTTATCTTATTTTTATTTATTCAAAAATATATAAATATTTTTATTTTGTTAAATAATTAAATGTATAAATAAAAGAATTAAAAAATGATGTGGCGCTGATGTGGCATTGAGGGCTTGAGGGCTTTTAGTTATGCGCTGAGGGTGTTTAGGACTTGAGGGCTTTTAGTTATGCGCTGAGGGTGTTTAGGACTTGAGGGCTTAGTTGATGTGGCGCTGATGTGGCGTTGAGGGCTTGAGGGCTTTTATCTATGCGCTGTGGATGGCCTAAGTTAACGAATGATCTTATATCGATAGAATTTATGTAATTATGTATTATTTTTTAGATGAATTTAACCATTGGCGGATGCAGTAGCCAAAAGGGGGGTCCCATCCCCCACTAAAATAAAAAATATATAATTTTTTTAGTGTAAAATCAATTATTTTATAGTGTTATAGCATGGTTTCCTCCCAGTGGTTTTTTGTATGTCCCCCACTAGCTAAAAAACTAAAGAAAGTACTTTAAAATCAATCAAAAAACAAAAAAAGTCTTTTGAAATCAACGAAAAAACAAAAAAGTCTCTCGAAATCAACCGAAAAACTTCAAAAATCTCTTGAGACCGTAGAATTAGGCTAGAACGACTTTGCAGACTTTTAACCTACCTTAAAAGTGACACCACTATGCAAAAATTCTGGATCCGCAACTGAATTTAACAAATATAAAAACTTCAACTATATTACTGTATGATAAACAAATATTGTATTCACTTGTCGGCGTTATATAATAATCATAAAAAATAAAGTTACATATTGATTAATTATAAAAAATAGGGAAATTAATTAAAATACCCTAAGTCAAACCAAGTGTTACCAAAATACCCAAAATCTCTCCCAGTTTACAAAAGTACCCAAAAAATCCGTGATAGAGCCCGCGATCGCGGGCTCCAGGCCACGTGTCACCAAGAATGCCCGCGTTGGTCCCTCAAGAATGCCCGCAGTCCAGCTTTCCCCCCTCAAGAATGCCCGCGTGTGCAGTTTTGGTCCCTGCCCGCGATTGACTCATTGACCCCCGCGATCGCGGGCTACACGTGTCACCAAAGTTTGCCCACTTTGTCCGCGTTGGTCCCTCAAGAATTCCCGCGGTACATCTTTCCCCCCTCAAGAATACCCGCGTGTGCATTTTTGGTCCTTGCCCGCGATTGACTTTCGTTGACCTCCCGCGATCGCGGGCTCCTGTGCCACGTGTCGGCACAGGGTTAACCCTAAATCCCTTTGACGAACCTAAACCCTAATCCCATTGTTTCTTCGGCCGCACTATATAAGGGGGGGGGGGGGGACCAAGACACGGCCACTCTCCACTCTCAATTTTTTTAATCACTCTCTCAATTTTTAATCAAACTCTCTCAATTTTCTCCCACTCTCTCAATTTTCTCGTGTGGAATACGCGTTCGGGTTTTGTAAAGATGTCTCGTATTACCTCTTTGGTATGTTTTCCTTATGTTATTTGTTATTTTTTGTATGTTATTTTAAGTTAAGATATATGATTTGTAGGTTGTTATAGTGTTTATAACTTATGTTTGAATATGTTCTATGTTTAACATGATATGTATGGTTTTATGTTTGAATGTGATATTTGTATGTTATAATGTGTATGTTGTTATAGTGTGTTTTTTCATATAAAAATTGTTAAGAGTGTTTTTTTATAAAAAAATTGTTAAGAGTGTGTTTTTATAAAAAAATTGTTAACAATGTGTTTTTTTTTTATAAAAACACACTCTTAACAATTTTTTTATAAAAACACACTCTTAACAATTTTTTTATAAAAACACACCCTTAACAATTTTTTATAAAAACAGTTTTTTTATAAAAAATGTTTAATAGTGTGTTTTTATAAAAAATTGTTATAGTTTTATGGTTTTTATAATGTGTTTTTTTATAAAAAAAATTGTTAATTTTTTTTATAAAAACAGTTTTTATAAAAAAAATGTTAAAAATGTGTTTTTTTTATAAAAAATTGTTAAGAGTGTGTTTTTATAAAAAAAATTGTTATAGTTTTATGGTTTTATGTTTGAATGTAATATTTGTATGTTATAATGTGTATGTTGTTATAGTGTGTTTTTTCATATAAAAATTGTTAAGAGTTTTTTTATAAAAAAAATTGTTAAGAGTGTGTTTTTATAAAAAAAATTGTTAACAATGTTTTTTTTTATAAAAACACACTCTTAACAATTTTTTTATAAAAACACACCCTTAACAATTTTTTATAAAAACAGGTTTTTTTATAAAAAAATTGTTAAGAGTGTGTTTTTATAAAAAATTGTTAAGGGTGTGTTTTTATAAAAAAAAACACATTTTTAACAATTTTTATATGAAAAAACACACTATAACAACATACACATTATAACATTTTCCTTTCTTTGAAAACCAAGGATGAAGCTAGAATGTGGAGTACGGACTTATCATGCTTCCCAATTCCACTAGCATAAAAGAGTTTATTCAACTCCTGAGAGATTCTATAGTTCCTGAGCTTGAGAGATTCTATAGTTCCTGAGCTACCCCAATTTGATGAGAATGAGGGAAGAAGTCCTTAGCTATTCCTTTGGCCTATAATAAGAAAGGTCCATCAAGACTCAGAAATTACCCTCGATCTTTTCAATCCCTCTAGTAGAGAATTCTTAGCCTTCGTCTTAGAAACTGAGCTCTCACAAAGCAAGTCATTACTTATTGTTTACACACACTTTCTATTTTACTTAGCCTACTTCTTTATCATTAGATCAATTAGGCAGGGGAAGACTCTGTGTACTAACTTTCTCTTCTTTCTTCTTCTTTGAAATCCCTTGCCACTTCCCTTCTTTGCTAGCACGTACCTGTCTTTGCTTTGCACAAGCGACCCCCCTACTCTTCACACCCCTCTAGTCCTGATCTTGCTTATGCATTACTTGGGAAGGATTGCCCTATCCCTTTGTTGGGGGCTTTGGCTACCCTACCTCATTCCCTTCACAAGCCAAGGACAAGATGAATCTATTGCCCTGCCTCCAAGAGAAGAAATGGCACCAATCGATTCAATAGAAGGCATTAAGCAGACAGAGCGAGAAGAGAGGATATCCTTTATCCTGTTGCAGCTTTCATGAAGGCTTTCATTGAAGAATCGAAAGAATCTACCCAGTCTAGGGCTGAAAAGGGGGGGCTAAATGCAGAGACAAGGCAACTGAGGATAGTGACTTTCTCCTGTAATGAATAGAATAGGCCCGAGAGCTATGAAAGGAGAGAGTTTCCTATTCCATATTCCGGTTGACCAATTCGCGCAGTATCCAATCCAGAATATAGGCTTGCTTTTGCCCTCTCCCGATAGTACATTTATGCTCCTAAATCACTGAATTCAAACTCTCTATCGGATGAAAGGGAGCGAGCGAGTGTAGGTTACTCCTATAATGTTGGGTCTTAGAGCCAGTAGAGCGCAGTACAAGCGAATGGAGTGGAATCTACCATTGAAGAAAATATCACATTCAAACATAAAACCATAAAACTATAACAATTTTTTTATAAAAACACACTCTTAACAATTTTTTATAAAAAACACATTTTATAAAAAAATTGTTAAATATGTGTTTTTTATAAAAAAATGTTAAGAATGACAACTTAGGTCCCTACGGTTTTAAGAATGACAACTTAGGTCCCTAAACTTTTAAGAATGCCAATTAGGTCCTAAACTTTTAAGAATGACAACTAGGGTCCCTAAACCGCACTTTATCTATATATAACAATATGATACGTTGAAATAAAATAAACCGCACTTTATCTATATATAACACTATTATACGTTGAAATAAAATACCACCGCACTTTATCTATATATAACACTATTATACGTTGAAATAAAATAAACCGCACTTTATCTATATATAACACTATTATACGTTGAAATAAAATAAACCGCACTTTATCTATATATAACACTATTATACGTTGAAATAAAATAAACCGCACTTTATCTTTATATAACACTATTATACGTTGAAATAAAATACAACCGCACTTTATCTATATATAACAATATGATACGTTGAAATAAAATAAACCGCACTTTATCTATATATAACACTATTATACGTTGAAATAAAATAAACCGCACTTTATCTATATATAACACTATTATACGTTGAAATAAAATAAACCGCACTTTATCTATGTATAACACTATTATACGTTGAAATAAAATAAACCGCACTTTATCTATATATAACAATATGATACGTTGAAATAAAATACAACCGCACTTTATCTATATATAACACTATTATACGTTGAAATAAAATAAACCGCACTTTATCTATATATAACACTATTATACGTTGAAATAAAATAAACCGCACTTTATCTATATATAACACTATTATACGTTGAAATAAAATAAACCGCACTTTATCTATGTATAACACTATTATACGTTGAAATAAAATACAACCGCACTTTATCTATATATAACAATATGATACGTTGAAATAAAATAAACCGCACTTTATCTATATATAACACTATTATACGTTGAAATAAAATAAACCGCACTTTATCTATATATAACACTATTATACGTTGAAATAAAATAAACCGCACTTTATCTATATATAACACTATTATACGTTGAAATAAAATAAACCACACTTTATCTTTATATAACACTATTATACGTTGAAATAAAATACAACCGCACTTTATCTATATATAACAATATGATACGTTGAAATAAAATAAACCGCACTTTATCTATATATAACACTATTATACGTTGAAATAAAATAAACCGCACTTTATCTATATATAACACTATTATACGTTGAAATAAAATAAACCGCACTTTATCTATATATAACACTATTATACGTTGAAATAAAATAAACCGCACTTTATCTATATATAACACTATTATACGTTGAAATAAAATAAACCGCACTTTATCTTTATATAACACTATTATACGTTGAAATAAAATACAACCGCACTTTATCTATATATAACACTATTATACGTTGAAATAAAATAAACCGCACTTTATCTATATATAACACTATTATACGTTGAAATAAAATAAACCGCACTTTATCTTTATATAACACTATTATACGTTGAAATAAAATAAACCGCAACATCTATATAAAATAAAATAAACTGCAGCATCTATATATAACACTAACTATAACATCTGTGAATGACTATGTAGAAGGATTTCTTTAACATCGACTTGACGGTAAGGTGCAAAGTTTCATACATCGAGGAATTAGGAGCGTTGTTTAGGGGATTAGGTGATCGCGCAGATACCCTTGAGACCATCTATAGAGGGACACCGTTCGGGCCATGGATGGATGTGTCTTACTCTGGTGGCGACCCTACGCTAGTACACATGTTTCTACAGTTGGAGGTCGAGGACGCCAACGCTGAGCCGGAGGAGATGCATTTTGATTTCTTCGGCTCTCAATTGCATTTTGGGCGTCGGGAGTTCTGTCTAATTACAGGACTACGTTTTTTAGAGGCTCCCCCCTTCCTCCCTTAGAATACTGCTCCTTCGTTCCTAGGGTTTTCGGCATTTCAGCATCTCGTTTGAAGCTGAAGGCAGCCCGGGAAAAGATGAAAGAGGGCCTTAGTGCCCTAACCGACGACGATGCTGTCCGTGTATGCTTGGTGGTGATCGTGGATATGGGCTTCCTGGGCCGTGAGTATAGCCAGCATGCTTCATCGACGGTCCTTAGGGCCGTCGAGGACCTTGAGCTGTTTAACAGCTACCCGTGGGGTAGCCATATCTGGACACATTGCTACTCTAATATGCACCGAGCCATAGGCAGACGCGCCGATCGACATGCAAAGATGAATCTTTGTGGTTTTACATACGCCTTCAAGGTTAGATACGTAGTATAACAATTGTTAATAATACATACAAACTGTTTGGCTTTTCTTTTTACGTACTTGCTCTTCTTGTCTAATTCCAGATATGGATCTTGGAGATGTTTCCCGCATCAATCCGATATTTCGTCAAGCGCGACGATCGAGTACTTAGGGGAACCCGTTGGGACAAGCGTGTTACCCTAAGTAGGTCGCTTTGGATTGAGTTCTTCAAAGCGTCTAGAAATGTAAGTTCTTTTACTATGTTTACAATTAGCATACGTTAGTCCCGCTTATTAATTTCTTTTATGTTTTATCATATATTTAGCAGCCACTTTTGCCCGCCGATCGCCTTGTGCCTACTGTCGACGAGATGGGCACAGATTGGTACAGAGACAGCGTGGCCTTTATTGACGCAGAGGCGGAAAGGGCTCGACGTCCCCCTACTTCCGAAGATGAGGAAGACGACGACATGCCCCCTTCCGGTGGATACCAGCCGCCCCCTTCCTCCTCCTACCAGCCGGCCCGTTCCTCCTCCTACCAGGCGCCCCCTTCCTCCTCCTACCAGGCGCCCCCTTCCTCCTCCTACAATCCATATCAGGCGGCCCCTTCCTACGAGCCACAACGTGGCTCACATGAAGTCCTGTGGGACTACGTCCACGGGCCGCTAGAGACACGTGTACACTATCTGGAGGAAGTCTACAGACAGTTTAGCGCTGTCAATGTTAGTGTTTAACTTAATTTGTTGGCCACGTTTATTTAGTTTGTATATTAATATTACGTTCTAAATTTGTTTTAGCTGTCGAGTACGACACCGATCCCCGCTCCGTTCGGACAGGGGGCACAGACGACGTTTGCCACCACATCCCATCCGTCATTCCCTGAAAATGTAAGTGACATTGAGTAACCATTATAGTTATATGTTTGTTCCTAAGTTTGTAACTCTTATAATGATCAATGTCACGCAGGCCGGGATGTCGGGGGCCGGGATGTCGGAAATGCCGTTCGCCACCACATCCTATTCTACTATCCCGGAGAGTGTAAGTGACACTGAGTAACCATTATAGTTATATGTTTGTTCCTAATTTTGTAACTATTTTAATGATCAATGTCACGCAGGCCGGGATGTCGGGGGCATACACCTCGCAGATGCCGCCGCCGTTCGCCACCACATCATATTCGACTATCCCGGAGAGTGTTAGTGACACTGAGTAACCATTATAGTTATATATCGATAATCCTAATTTTGTAACTATTTTAATGATCAATGTCACGCAGGCCGGGATGTCGGGGGCACAGCACATGCCATCGTTCGCCACCACAGCAATCACAAACATCTTTGGCGGTTCGGCCGATGACTATTACAGGCCGGAAATGCATACTGTAAGTTATTTTGGTAGTTTTGGTTTAATTGTGAACATTTCCTAAATTGTACTTAAAACATTGAGTAACGTAATTTTCAGACGGGGTCTCCTATTATCCAGGATCACTTCTCGGAGCACTTCTCGGAGCCTGACGATGACTCGATGGATGTTGTAGATCCACCACCACAGGTGACCCCGCTCCCTCTAAAGCGGTCGCGATCAATTTCACAATGGTTTCGTTACCCGTTTGGCCAACAAGGATCTACGACACCACCGGCCGCTAAAAAACAAGCAAAGAAAACGGGGGGAAAGAAGGGAGGAAAGAAAAAGGGAAAGGTGCCTTCACCGGAGCCTCACCCGGCATCAGAAATAATGAGGATGTGCCGGACTGGTCGCCTCCCCAACTTGACATTAACCCCTTACTTAGAAATCAACCCCTCGTTTTTTGAAACATTGCTTGCGGATGACCCTGTGAACTCTGACTTAGACGATACGGTTAGTATGAAGTTAAATTATAGTCATATATAATCAAATATATTTATATTACATGTCTAACCATCTATTTTTTATGCATAGCACGTCGATTCTTGGGTTAGCCTGTTGCAAAAACATCGTGGCGTAGACACGAGGTGGACCATCATGCACACTATGTTCTTTCAGTGTATACTGATGGACCATCAAGGTCCCGCCTCCGTGGTCGAAATATGCAATGGCTCGGAAGGGACCTCTTGGACTCTCCTCGATAGGGTATGTAAATCGTTTTACTGTTATTTTATTTAATAACATATATGACATATATTGTAATATTTCAGGTGTACATCCCCATATGCTTGCATCCCAGACATTGGCTGCTTGGAGTGTTTGAACTTGACACTATGGTCATGACCCTATATGACAGCGAAAAGGACGGTCTCTACAAACAACAATTGACAGAGCAGATGCAATCGTTTAAAGCAAAACTATATACGTTCTTTTCATTGATAGGGGATCATAGACGTCGCGAAATGTCAAGTATCTTTCGCACAAAGATGGCCGGCCAAGTACCCCAGCAGACCGGGTTATATGCGGATTGCGGTGTATGGGTATGTCGTAATGTCCAAAAGTTGATAAATAACGAGGAGATATGGGTACCCCCTAACGAAACCGACGATGAGGCAATGGATTTCCGCCGACATATGGCGGAGTCAATTTATGCGCATTGTCTAAGTAGTTAGGTTGTTTATGTAACATTAAATAATTGTTATTTTTAGTATTAACTTATTTTGTTAAAGTATTGTGATACAGTTACCGTTTACTTCATTTGGTTTTTGCTAATTTCATCCATTTACTCAACTTTGAGTATCGATATCTCTTTCACACATACTCCATTTTAGACGCATTATATATCATTTCGAAGCTCTCATATAGGAGAACATAAACCTACTAAAAGTTAGTTATATATAACACATATATATATATAAATTTAAATGCGTCCAAAGTTTAGTAAAACCCATATTTCCAACACCTAGTAAGTAGGTTTATGAAACTTGCGATAATCCTAATACATAGATTATTGGATGAACAAGCATTTATTTCTTGATTATTGGGGTATTGGTTCTTGTTGTCTGGAAGTGAGTCATATGATGCAAAAATTGGTATCATGTAATGTAGAACAATATCTATATTATAGAAACTTGCATTTGATAGTACCATATAAATCTGATCTAAATTCTCATTAATTAGCTATGTTTGACTACTTAAAGACTAATTTTCTGCCTAATGAAAGACCTTTATTCAAGAGCAGACGAATATTGCAGTTACTTTTTCAGTGGAATCTTACAGGCTCTTTTCAAACGAATCTTGCAGTGAACTATTCAGACGAATCATGCACACAACTTTTTCAGACGAAATCTTTGACCATATCTGATGAAGAACATACATTTTCACGGCTATAAGTAGATGGCATGATGAAGTAGTAATTCACAACTTCCTATCTATCTTTTATACAAACACACTCTCGCTTTTTTTAACACAATGGATGGAGGTTCAAGATCAAGAAACACACTCTCGCTTTTTTTAACACAATGGATGGAGGTTCAAGATCAAGGGGGAACAGGTCGGCGAATGTGGCTGGAACTTCACGTTCGGGAGCCTACCAACCACTGAACGACGGAGCTCGCCGGAGTACCTGGAAGGTACCGGAAACAGACGAGGAGTGGACAAACTGTGGGCGAACTGCAGCCGATTTTCCATTCACGCCTGAGGAGGAAGCAGACTGGGAGATGGCATCCGACAATTACTACTTCGATAATGGCATGAGAACCCCACCAATGTATGATTTTATGCCGACGGGTCTTCGACAAAGTCAACGAATTACTCCCGCAGTGCAAAAAGCCATTGATGAGGCGAACGCCGGTATCGAAAAGGTAAAGGGTATGTGGAACCATAACAGGGGGATTCAGCAGGGGAAAATGGAGTATCTAGCGGAGAAGAAACGAGAACTGGCCATGACTAGGGCTCACGTTCGGCAGCTGCAACGAGAGATTAAGGAAGCTGAAGAGGAACTAGAAGAACTCGAATCGGACTACATGGGAATGGAGGACGTGATCAAGGAAAAGGTTAACTTGATCACAGGACTCCAGGACGCCTTCCAGTAATAGATTTCTTTGTTTACATGCACTGTATCCGTTTCGGTTGGGAAGATGATTTGTAATACTCTGTAACTGCAAATACTTCAGCTCCAAACACACATGAATCATCATTCACCAAATACCCATTTTCACAATTCTTAAATGAGTCCAGTGATACCAACTTGTCAAAACCCCATTTAATATTCTTCTCGTGAAACCTTCTCCTATTGCCATTCACGATATCTATAAACACATTCAAATAATAATAATTTAAAACGATTTAATGAATTAGTTAATATATGATTATTATGTTAATGCGATAGGAGTGTAAAACAAAATTGAAAAAAAAATAAGAGATGTACCATAAATTAAATAATTAACTATAAGAGTATGAATTTTAAATATAAATTTTTTTTTATGTAGTGTATAACTGTATATGATATATATTAAAATATATAAATCCAAAAAAATTCAAGATTGGGCTCATTTCGAACGTATCGAAGAGACGATTATAATGGTGTAATTTGTTAAAATTAAAACGTATTTTTTTAACGTATTTTAGTTAATAAACGATTATATGTGTTAAATGTAAAATTAAAATAATGAAAGTAAAAGGTATAAAGTAAATTTAGTAAATAAGTATAGGGGTTGAAAGTGTAACATTTTATTTTAAATTCATCAAATTGAAAGAAAGCGGGGGTGAACAGTGGGATTCTACGCGATCGCGGTTCAATTTTTCATAAATGGTCCCTGGAATTTTTCAAAAATGGTCCCTTGCAATTGAAAAGTCACAAAAAGTACCCCATCGCGGGATGAGCCCGCGATCGCGGGATTCCATTTTTCAAAAATGGTCCCTGCAAGTTTAAAAAAGTGTCAGTAATGGTCCCTGGCCCGCGATCGCGGGCTCCCATCGCGGAAAAAGGGGTATTTTTGCAAACTGGGAGAGATTTTGGGTATTTTGGTAACACTTGGTTTGACTTAGGGTATTTTAATTAATTTCCCTAAAAAATATGACCATTAAATCAAACCCTTTTTCACTTTTTTTTTGGGTGAGATGACGTAGACTAGAGTATCTCCAACAACTTCTGTATTTTGTAGAAAATGGAAAATATAAAGATTTTGCGCTATAATTTTGCCTCAACAACTTCCCTCAAAACTATCTTCAAAATGGAAAAAGTAGAAGAGAGAATGAGTTTTTCTCCAAATATGAAGATAACCCGAAAAATGATTACTAGATTAGAGCACCAATAACAATATTTGAAAAAATATTTAGAAAGAGAAATAATATTTTAATAGATGGATGAACTATTTTAATATTACAATCAATGTTTGTTTCTCTAAAATGAGAAATCTGTTAGATATGAATTTAATTTTTTTTTGAAGATTTTAACGTTTGTTTCTCTATTTTAGAGAAATTTTTAGGAATCTGTTAAAGATACTTTTAGAAATTACCGGTTAAAAATCTTTCAAAAAAACATTATATTAAAATAATTTACATAATCTAAAGTAAGGCATTGTTTGGCAAAAAAAAGCTAGCTTATAAACTAGCTTTTTTTGGTGTAAATGTTTGGATGACCATAAGCTATCTTTTTGAAACGCTACTTGAAATAGCGTTTCAGTAACTTTTTGTGAATATTTCAATATTGTCTCTTATTATTATTTACTAACTATTATTATTAATAAATATTAATTTTTTAAATTTAATTATAATTAATTATAAATATTAATTGAAAATTATTAAATTAAATTTTAATTATACATTGATAATAAATTTTAATTATTTAGAATTATTGTTAATCATATAAATTATTTTTATTTATTTTTTAATATTAATGAATATATTTTAATTATCAATTAGTATTATTTTTTAATTATTATTTGATTATTTTTGCATATGTAACAATTATTTAAAATCATAACTTAATATATATATTTTTTTCTAAAACTTGTTTTAACAAATTCAAAATTTATAGTATATGTGTAATAATAAATTTTAAATTTCTTTTAATTAACATATTGTATTATTTAATTTTTTTTTATTACATTGGTTGTATTAATTAACATATTATATTGTTATAAATTTTTTTAATTACATAATTAAATTTGTAATTGATAATTATTTAAATATATCCTTTTTAGTTATTTTACATGTTTATAAACTATTTTTGTCAAACATGACTTTTTTATCAGCTAGCTTATCAGCTACCAGCTATCTTATCAGTTATCTTATCAGTCAACAGTTAACTTATCAGCTAGTTTGCCAAACATAGCCTAATTAAATTTAATGGTCGATAAAAAGAAAGGTTCTAATGATATCAAATGTGATAAAAATTACAATTTAAATATAAAAATGTGATAAAAACTAAACTTTGAGTTGGAAGGAAGGAAGATAATAGAATTATTCCTTTCTTATATCATCAATCAAGAAACATGAAACATCAACAAGAACAGACAGACATACGTACAGACACTCTCCGTCTCTTTCTTTCTCACGTATATTATCACAGAAACTTCTAATCGTGTTCCCTATTCTCTTCTTTTCACCAATCTCCAACCTGCACGCAAAGTTTTCATTTCACTGCTCACCCTCACAACTTCAACAAATTCAAGGTCTCCCCTTTTTTTCAACTGGGTTCTTTGATCCAAATCACTGGGTTCTTTGATCCAAATCACATTTAAGTTGGATTCTTGATTGATTCTCATGGGTACCATGGATTTTCTTGATTTCAGGATGATAAGGGCATCGAATTGCTACTTGTTTCAAGAACGTGTTTTCTCGTCTTGTAATATGGCGTCGAATCAGGTGGGAATCCAAATTAGGGTTTTGCAATAAATTCGAGAGATTGGATGGGGAATAAGTTGGGTAGAAAGAGACAGGTGGTGGACGACAAGTACACAAAGCCTCAAGGGTTGTACCACCACAAGGATGTAGATCACAAAAAACTTCGTAAGCTTATACTCGATTCTAAGCTCGCTCCTTGTTATCCTGGTGAAGATGATTCTATTTGCGATCTTGAAGAATGCCCAATTTGCTTCTTGGTCTGTGTTTCTATTCGATTTCTGTATTCTTGAATTGAAATATTAGAATTCTTGAACTATAATGTTGCAATTGAATTGATTATGTATATATTCTATTTGTTGATTGATAGTATTATCCCAGTCTGAATCGTTCAAGATGCTGCATGAAAGGCATTTGTACAGGTACAAATCATGTGTTTCTATTATGTATATATATATATATATATATATAGAGAGAGAGAGAGAGAGAGAGAGAGAGAGGGAGAGGGAGGGGGAGGGAGGTTTGGGGAAAACCTCATCCGGACGTTATGCACTTATGCATACAAGTAAATTAAGTTGTTTTTTTTGTTTTTATGCACTTGTTTTGTTCATTATGTACATATGCACATGTGCATGTGACAATTTACTTTTATGGACAAGTGCCCAGATGAAGGGCTACTAGGGTGTTCCTAAGTTTTCCGTTTTTTTGAGGTTTTCCCGTGAACCTGACCCTATATATATATATATATATATATGTGCATGTTTCTTTTTTTGCTTCAAAGTGTTGTAATGTTCTGATTATGTTGTAATGTTTCTTTCTTTTGCTTCAAGAGTGTTTTCTGCAGATGAAGACACCTAATTCAGCACGCCCGACACAGTATCCTTTTTCGGTCTTTAACCAAGATCATAACTTATTGGATTTTCGTAATTGAGTTAGATTGTGTTTTAACTCGATGATATTGATCCTTAACAATCTTAAGGTGCCCATTTTGTAAAACCTTCAACTATGCAGTGGAGTATAGAGGGGTAAAGACTAAGGAGGAAAAGGGGTTGGAGCAAATTGTAAGAATTTAATGAAAGCATATTGCTTTATCAATCTTTTTATTGGGTTTCTCTTCGAATTTGGTGTAATGTATGATTTTACATTCAGGAAGAACAACGGGTGATAGATGCAAAAATAAGAATGAGACGGCAAGAAATTGAAGATGAAGAGGAAAGGATGATAAGAAGGCAAGAGATGATGAGCTCTTCAAGCAGAATAATTGAACCAAATGAAGTTGGATATATCTCGGGAATGGGTATGGCCCACAATCATGTAAATAACTAGTTTTTGGGTATTGTTTTTGGATATCATACATCCTTTGTTGCTTTTGTTTTTCAATTTTTCGTTACTACCTATTTATCTGCAGTGCCGTCTTCTTCTGAAGGTGAGGAAATTGTTTCTACTCAACAACTAGGTGGTTCTGCAATCACCCATCCTTCAGGCTCTACGCAAAACAGGTATGATTTAATGGGATTTAATGGGTTCATTTGGTTTTACTATTAGGTTAGACTTATTTGACCCATCTGATTGAACAACAAATATTATTGGGCTAGAGTAGACAAAATAGTTTCATTAGTTGCTAATAATGGTATATGTGCTGCTAAGAGAATAAAGATCTTATTTGGTTCCGTTTAACATACTAGGTTTCCACTAAACTCCATTACTACAATCTTTAATGCGCTAAATGATGATTTGTGTTTGTAATGATAGTTGGCAATTCTTTTTAATGGAGGTGGGGTACTAGGAGGTCGTTTGTTCAAAGTAGTAGCAGCCACATTGGAACATTTGACTAGATCCATAGTTTGGCGGTAGTGTTTTGACTTCTCGTGAAGTATTGCAAGGAGATAGTTTCTTATGTACATAATAAATATTATATGACTGGAGCATGATTTTATTCACCAATCACCACCTCCAAAGAGAAACCGAGCACGTGGAGGTTGAATTTGGTGCAAAATCAACAGATTTGCGCATGAGCCAGACTTGTGGTGAAGATGTCAGCAAGTTCGTCATTGGAAGGAATATAGGAAAGCTGGATAGAATCACACTTTAGAAGCTCTAGAAAACCATGTCAAACCAAACCAAACCAATCCAAACCAAACCGACCCAATAAATCCCACTCGAAGGCCGAGTATTTTTGTTTTTTATAAATATGTGCATGTTACAAATTACTTGTATGCACATGTGCATACCGTCTAGATGAATGGTCACCAGGGTGTTCCTTAGTTTTTCATTTTTGTGGGGTTTTCCCCGGAACCTCCCTATATATATGTATATATATATATATAGAGAGAGAGAGAGAGAGGTTTGGGGTACAACCGTAAAAAAATGAAAAATTGAGGAACACCCTGGTAACCGTTCATCTTGACGGTATGCACATGGTTACCAAGTTGTTCCTCAGTTTCCCATTTTTTTTGCAGCTTTCTCCTGAACCTGACCAGAGAGAGAGAGGGGGGGGGGGGGGGGTTGGTTGGGTTCCGGTGAAAATGGAAGTTATAGTGAGAAGGGTAAGAAGGGATCTCCACCCTTGGATGCACCGAGATGAGATGCACCGGATCAATCCTCGTATCAAGCGCAATGAGATTAAAAGTGATCAAGGATCCAAATCTCTTACCTTCTCATCTTAACAGATGTAATTATTTCTTGTTAAAATATGCTAATGTATGTTATTTTTTCAACTTATGCTAACCTATCTTAACATTTTCATGCTAGCATCTGTTAACATTTTGTATAACTTTCCTACGCATCTCACCAAAATTTGATTTCCTATGATATATATATATATATATATATATATATATATATATATGTGTGTGTGTGTGGGGGGGGGGGGGGGCGAAGGATCGTGTGAGAAATAAAGTTGAGGTTAACGTGAGAAGCGTGAGAAGTGGATCTGAACCAATCAAATGCCCTCCCATGAATTGTGACTTAGAAGGGAATTGATCTGGTGCATCTTATCTCAGTGCATCTCATCCTAATGTGCATTCATTTCTCATTCAACCGTTGATAACCGCTTCTCACGTTAACCTCAACTTCTCGCCGGAACCCAACCCCACAGAAGTGCCAAATTTGGTGAGAAGTGGTTATCAACCGTTGGATGAAAAATGGACGAACATTAGGACGAGATGCACCGGATCAATTCCCTTTTAAGCCGCAATTCATAAGAGGGTATTTGATGGTTTAAAAGCACTTCTCACACTTCTCACCAAAAATGGCACTTACAAAGACATGCTACCTTAAGTCATGTTTTGAAAAACGTCGTGACCTTACTATGGCTCCTAAGGCTTGTGGCTTGGCTTAGATGAGACGCCTCATATGCCATTTAGAACCTTGTTATATTAACATACAATATAATATACATTCCTTGACCTAGACTAATACGTTATATGTCGTCATATTTTTGTATCTTTATTATCTTTTAGAGTTTAACTAGGACCACCTTTCATCTTTCTGTTGTTTTACAGTTGTTATAAACCTCCAAATGTAAATTATAATTCAAAGGCATTACTAATTCTCATACATCTAAAAAATTCCAACATTATTCCTAATAACCCAAAACTATTTTAAAGGGACACGCGTGCAGCATAAGCAAGTTGTATAAATGTTTAATTGGAGCACATCGATAATAAATGGCATGTCTTTTCCTTTCTATCAAGTTCCCAAAGAATTCATTAAAATCTTTGGTGGTCGTTGATGTTATTTTCTATGTATGTTGTTGGAATGCAGAGATGATGAATTTGATCTCGAGAACATAATGCTTATGGAAGCCATCTGGCTCTCGTTTCAGGTATACTACGTAATAATGATTAAAAGAGCTGATCAAAATTTAATATCAGTCTGTTATTTGCTTATTTTGTATATTGGTGGTGATTAGGAGGATGGCAAGCGCCACCGTAGTTATGGTGATGCTGCTCAATTAGCAAAGTACGCGGCCGAACTTCGTATTTCAGCAGCCATGGCCCCACAGGCTGAATCCACCTCGTCCTCATCCCCATCCCCTTATGGTGGTCTGGCATGTACCGTAGCAAGGCAGCAAGTAGGGGGAGAATCGTCAACTAACAGCAGGTTTTCAGGAGCAGAGATGGTTGAAGGCGGTGGCTATGATGATTGGAGTACAGTAGATGATGGTGGTCGTAGAAGCACTGGAGCATATCCCCTACACGATGACATGGCGATGGAGATGGTTCAGGAGAATTTTGAAGAGCAAATGATGATAGCAATGGCGGTTTCACTTTCGGAGGCTTCGTGCTCGGACCACTTCCCCTGAGATTGAATGGCATTAATTAATACATCATTTGTAAAAACAGAAAGATTTGAGTGAATGTAAAGAGCTGGCTGTTTGTTGGTAATGTTGCAGGTTGCCGGATCCGGCAAGTCTTTGGCAAAGCATTCATGAAGAGAACTTTACACGTCGAATTAAGATTTGTTGTCCCAAAATTTCATCTTCCACCAATCATGTAAATATACGTTACTTTATTAAAAATATATTTATTTAAGTTACGTATTTAAGATATGGCTTGACGTTAATGGTGGATGGGGCCTAGAGGTGGCCAAAAATCGGTCGGGCCGGTTTTAAATCGGTCTTGGTCATAAATAGTGACCTCATAACCGGTCCCGACCTAAATACGTAGGTCCGGTTAAGCTTTATAAGGCTGGTTATAAGAACAGGTCTTGGTCCTCGGCCGGCCCCAAACTGGTCCCACTTTTTTTAATTGATTTTTAACATAAAATACACTTTTTTTGAAAAATTTAGTCAATCATATACACTAACAAATACGTTTTTATTATAAGGGGTCTATCAAATGTACTAAAAAATGCTTACATTTAAAAAAAATACATTTTATTATAATTGGGTTAATCAAATACACTAAAAATGTTTTTATTTAAAAATATACTTAAAAATACATTTGAAAATAATTTTTTTTTATAAAAAACCGGGCCAGTCCTACAACCGGTCTCGGGCTAGGCCTTGTTTTTGGATGAAAATCGTAACCGGTTAAAGCCGGCCGCGGTCCTCCGTCGGCCCTGGGCCAGGCCTATTTGGCCATCTCTAAATTAGGGCCTAGGCGCACAAAACATTCGGACAACGAATTTTTATTCAGTAAGATAATGATATGGCCTTTTGGGCCTGGTTAAGGCCCATTAGTTCTAAAAGTGGGTTTATATTTATGATGATGTACGAGTTAAGGCCCAATTATATTGCAAATGGGTTAAGGCCCGGTTTGTAATGGAAAATGGACAGGAAATGACAACAACATTTAAAGGCGGTTAAAAAAAAGATTTGACTCAGACTTGCTAAATGACTGTTTTATCCCACCCAACAATCATATAACGTCTAGGTTAGCCTTAGGGATGTGACTCGAGGACCAAATACCCGATTCAAATCGGTACTAAACCGAAGCCGCACTGTATGCATGTAATCGATTCAGTTATTGGTTCCCAATTTTCTACAATTTCGGGATTCGGTTATTCGGTTCTCGGTTCCAAAAACCGACACTTGTACATACCGTCCCGAAACCGAAACCACACTAGGGTAACAAACCTGTACATACGACTCGGTAAAGTATAAAGTATAAAACATATCCTAAATTGGGTAAACGTTGTTTAAAATAAATGGTGACCGAGAAATATATCATTACAAAATGTTCTAGGTTAAGCTTTTAATGGGTAAGCATTGATTATAACTTATACACATAAAAAATACCAAGTAAATATCATGAATTATTAAACTACTTATTTAAAATGAAAACTCTAAAACATTATGTAATTCATCCGTTTATCTACTCTTGTTAGTTTTGTCCTGTCTAATTTAAACATGTATGTGTACCAAAAACAGTTTCGGTCATACACATTCTTACATTCGACTTGTTGTTTATTAGACTAATATAATTAATGTTGTTAGTCATTCTTTATTATTTAAGGGGTGTATATGTAACTTGTTCCCCTATATATGGTTCTGTTTTGTAGTCTTTTTAGACATCAGATTATTTTGTAATATGGTATCAGAGCCTTGACCCCTTCCCTTCCTCTCCCTCAATAACCGATCAGTCTCATCCCTTCCTCTCCCTCCCCTCTCGTCTTCTCTTGATCATCGGCACCTCCATGGCCGCCTCCTCCTCCTCCCAAGACACCACTCTTCCCATGAACACCATCCTTCATCTTATCACCATTCGCCTCTCCTCCACAAATTACATGCTGTGGAAAAACCAAATGATGTCACTTCTTAATTATCAACTTCTTCTTGACCACGTTGACGGTTCCTCTCAAGCCCCGCCATCCCAACTTTTGGTTGATGCCAAGCCGACCGTGAATCCGGCTCATGCGGTGTGGCTCGCCGCTGATCAACGTGCTGTCATCCTCCTCCAAGCTTCTCTAACCGAGGAGGCCTTCTCGGAGATTGTGGGTCTCTCCACCGCTCGAGATATTTGGTTGGCCCTTGAAGCCGCCTATGGAAATTCCTCTATGGAGCGTGTTCAGAATCTTCGTGACCAACTTCGTCTTCTCTCTAAAGGTACCTCAAGTGTCTCAGAGTTTGGTCGTAAATTTAAGGCTATTTGTGACCAACTTGCGGCCATCGGTCACGCGGTTGTTGAATCAGACAAAACTCATTGGTTTCTTTGTGGTCTTGGTGGTTCTTTTGAAACTTTTTCAACGGCCATTCGTGCCTCCCGTACCCCACACGCCTTCCGTGATTTACTTGCACAAGCCGAGGGGCATGAATTGTTTCTCCGCTCGACCCATGGAACAGCCACCACCACCGTGGCTTTCTCGGCTGAAATCGCCTCGACGCAGCCATCTCTCGGTGGTCGTGGTCGGGGTGGTGGTGGTCGGAGCTTTCGAGGTGGTCGTGGTCGTGGCCGTCGCCCTCCCCATTGCCAACTGTGTCGCCAAAATGGCCATTATGCGAATGTGTGTCCTCAACTTACCACTTTTACTTCACCATCCCCCACAAATGAAACTGATCTTGCCAAGGCTTTTCTTGCAAAGTGTCACGTGAATACTTCCGGTCCGGATTGGTATGTTGATTCCGGTGCCTCCGATCACATGGCCTCTTCCGCGAGTTCGGTTTCTCAACCCGAGCCATTTGGTGGTGATGGTTCGGTTCAATTTGGAAATGGTAATACTCTCCCTATTTCTTCTATTGGGACTTCCACACTTGCAAATGGTATCCGCCTGCGTGATGTTCTGGTGGTCCCGCACCTTACCAAAAATTTGTTGTCTATTAGTAAACTAACGTATGATAATGATGTGGATGTGCTGTTCTCGAAATCTTATTGTTCTATTCAGGATCGACTAACGAAGCGAGTTCTAGCTCAAGGAAAATGTGATCGTGGACTTTATGTGCTATCCTCCTCACCGAAGGCTTATGCGTTTTTTGCTAGGACCAAATCCAAGGCGTCGTTTGAACTTTGGCACTCTAGATTAGGGCATGTGTCGTTTGACACTATTTCTGTTTTGAATAAACTTGGACATTTGTTGGTTTCTTCTATTTTACCAAAACCAGTTACTTGCTCACCTTGTCAACTTGCTAAATCACACCGGTTGCCATTTGATGATAATAACAAACGTGCCTTACATGTGTTGGATTTGGTCCATTGTGACCTTTGGGGCCCGTCACCGGTTTCCTCGGTTGACTCATATCGATATTATGTGACATTTGTGGATGACTTTTCTCGATTCACATGGCTATACCCGCTCAAGTCCAAGTCGGATTTCCATGTTATTTTTTCCATGTTTATTACGTTTGTGCAGAATCAATTTTCCTCCAAAATTAAGGTTTTTCAAAGTGATGGGGGTACGGAATTTTTAAATCACAATGTCAAGACATTATTAACCAAGCATGGCATTTTTCATCAAATTTCTTGCCCATATACCCCGCAACAAAATGGGCGGGTTGAACGCAAGCATCGACATATTGTTGAAACCGGGCTTGCCATGATGTTTCATGGACACATTCCTGCCTCTTATTGGGTTCATGCTTTCAGCATCGCGGTTCACATCATTAATCGCCTTCCCACAAAGGTACTCTCCATGAAGTCCCCATTTGAAGTTCTGTTTGCACGGATGCCATCCTATGACAATTTTCGACCCTTTGGGTGTCGAGTATACCCATATTTACGTGATTACTCGGAGCATAAGTTATCTCCACGGAGCATTCCGTGTGTTTTTATCGGGTACAACTCCCAATACAAAGGCTATCAATGCCTTGATCCGGTGTCATCTCGAATTTTTATCACTCGCCATGCCCGGTTTGATGAGTCGTGTTTTCCGTTTAGTGCTTCTACCAAGGATGCACCCCTCACCACCTTACCTTTGCACTCCTTTTTGGCGGACATTCCCCTACCACCGGTCGCTTCCCCGGCACCCGTTCCGCCATCACCGCCACCACCACCACCCGTTTGTGGTTTTTGCGATGATTCCACCACCCCACCTGTTAATCCGGTTCCTACGCCGCATACGGATCCCCCGGTTGATGAACCGGATGCCACGCCACCACCGGATCCGACACCATCTCAAACCCGGCACCCCATGGTCACTCGGGCCAGGGCGGGCATATTTAAACCACGCTATCGGGCTGATTTATCTCATTTTCAGGACCATAGTTTCTTTTCGGTACTGTTTGCTACTCGGGATCCTACCTCCTACTCCGATGCTATGCGTGATTCCAAATGGTATGATGCCATGCGCTCCGAAATGCATGCTCTCTATCATAACCGCACTTGGTCGTTGGTTCCTCGTCCTCCCGATACAAACGTGGTGGGGTGCAAATGGTTGTTTCGCACCAAATACCGGGCTGATGGCTCGGTTGAAAGGCATAAGGCTCGCCTCGTTGCTCAAGGCTTCAGTCAAGTTCCAGGCCTTGATTTTTCTCACACTTTTAGCCCTGTTGTAAAGGCGGCCACGATTCGGGTGGTTCTCACACTTGCGGTTATTAATGGGTGGCATTTACATCAACTTGATGTGAATAATGCCTTTCTTCATGGCACATTGAGTGACACCGTCTATATGCAGCAGCAGCCTGGCTTCTTGGATTCCCGGTACCCGGATCACGTTTGTAAACTTCGCAAAGCTATCTATGGCTTGAAGCAAGCCCCTAGGGCGTGGTTCCATCGTCTCAGTGCCTTTTTAGTCTCCAGTGGTTTCTCATGCAGTCGGGAAAATCCCTCACTGTTTGTCTTTCGACGTGATGCGTGCATCCTTTACTTATTGGTTTATGTGGATGACTTGATCCTCACGGGCTCTGATGAATCCATCATTCGCTCCTTTATTGCTAAACTCCATGCTGAGTTTAAAATTAAAGATCTTGGCCGTTTGAATTATTTTCTTGGGCTTGAGGCGACACATCTGCCCTCCGGTCTGTTTATCAGTCAGGCTAAGTACGCTCATGACATCATCTCCCGTGCGTGTCTCCTTGAGGCTAAGCCAGTCGCCACCCCCCTTTCCACTAATGTTTCGCTTGTTCGTGGTGGTACTCCTTACGAGGATCCCACTCGTTATCGCTCGCTAGTGGGTGCTCTTCATTACTTGACCATCACTCGACCAGATATCGCGTATGTTATGAACCAAGTCAGTAAGTTTTTATCGACCCCAACTGTAGCGCACTTTCAGGCTGTGAAGTGCCTTATTCGATATGTCAAGGGTACCATCTCCTTTGGTCTCACGTTTTCCAGGCCCAAAACCACCACCATTGTTGGGTATTCTGATGCTGATTGGGCTCGGTGTCTTGACACACGCCGCTCCACCTATGGATACTCGATATTCCTGGGGGGTAATCTTGTATCTTGGAGCGCCAAGAAGCAACCGACTGTTTCTCGCTCTAGTTGTGAATCTGAATATCGAGCCATGGCTAACACGGCTGCTGAGATTATCTGGATCACACATCTCTTACGAAAGCTTCATGCCTTACCATCCGGTCGACCGACTCTCCTTTGTGACAATCAAAGTGCTCTTTTTCTCACACAGAATCCTGTATCTCACAAGCGAGCCAAGCACATTGACCTTGATTATCACTTCGTTCGTGAGCTTGTCGCGTCTGGCAAACTTCTCACCATGTTCGTTCCAACCAAGCTTCAAGTTGCGGACATCTTCACTAAGAGTCTTCCTCGCCAACAATTTGAGCATTTTCGGTACATGTTGCGCCTTGGACCGCCACCGTTTCGCTTGAGGGGGGATATTAGACTAATATAATTAATGTTGTTAGTCATTCTTTATTATTTAAGGGGTGTATATGTAACTTGTTCCCCTATATATGGTTCTGTTTTGTAGTCTTTTTAGACATCAGATTATTTTGTAATATTGTTCTTCATAATATCTGAGTAGATTGAAATTTTTCCCAAAACTACCTCTGTTTTGGTTTTGAGCAACTTAAATATTATTTGATGGTGTTAAAAGAATATTTACCGTTTCTGGTGGAATACTTGATGTCACCTTTTTGTTGAGAAAATACGAAAATTGAATTTTTTTTTACGGAAAAAAATATTATCCAAAAAGCAAAAGGTTAATATTTGGCTACAATTTGCGAAAATGCAAGAATACGAGTAAGAGATTGTGACGCGTGATAATGATAAAAATGATCATGAAAATTGATGTAAATTTACCTCCAAGATAATGTTCTAAATTCTTTTATATCTTTAATGTCCTAATAATCATATAAAGACACAATATTGTATTTAATATGAATTTATTTGTAACAACCAAGACCGAAGTGAAATAAATATAAAGTTTGTGTTAAGTTTAAAAAGAAAAGGGAACTGAGGGACCAGTTTGTATTTAATTGAAAGAGCAATTAAGAGGGCACAAAACCCTAAGAGAATATATTCATTCTTTCCATTTGTGGGTGTTGGCGGCTGAAGGAGAATCGCAGAGAGAGAGAGAGAGAGAGAGAGAGCACGGCTGCTGTTTGGCGAGCACTTGGCCTTGGTTGGAAGTGAGGAAGATTTATCTTGCATCTAATTCAGGTAAGAAATATCAGACCTTCGTCTTCTTAACTCTTCTGTTTTGGAGTTTGAGAAATGTTAGAAATAAGAAATTGGAATTAAGAAACTAGTTTTGATGCTGATATGCTAAGCAAAATGGAAATCATTGTTTTCGGTTTAATTGGATTATCGGTCTTGCTCAAGGGATGATTTAGAATGTTTAATTCGCAATGGGAACTTTCTCAATCGTTTCTAATAGTATGTTCCTTCGGTTTAATCGAAATTGTTTCAGTCTGTGTCGTAAAATCGAACCAGTAAAGTTCAGTGCGAAATGCCCGTTTTGAAGCTGTTGGTGCAAAGTGAGAATTGCGCCAGTGTGGGTGGCGCAAAGTGAGATTTGCGCCAGTGTAGGTAGCGCAAAGTCAGAATTTGCGCCAGTGTGGGTGGCGCAAAGTATGGTTTTCGCCTTCAGTGGGTGGCGCAAATTAGTTCAGATCTGGGCTTTTGGGCCCTGATTGGCAGGCCCATTTCGGGTGAAGTTGGGCTGAGGTTGGTTGAGGTTCGGGTTATAGTTTGAAAGTCGAAGTGTTGGAAGTTAGACTTAGAAATGTATCCTTTGAGTCTAAGTTAAGAGGAGGGTCTTAGGATTTGAAATCTAAGGCGCGCTTAATTAATTGATGATTTATGCTTAGGTGTACGGTTGGTGCGAGACTTGAAGTAGGGAAGAGTTTTGCTACCAGGTGAGTTTTCTAACTAAAATACGTGCCTTTTTAAAGTGCTTTCAAAGTGATTTCATGATGAGAAATGCCATGATTATTATTATGATTTTATTTGCATGAAAGATGTTTAAAGTTTTTATATGAGATGTATGCATACATTGTGTAGACGTAAATTGGCTAAGTCGGGGGGAGGTTCCGCCAGTACTCTCGTCGGGGGGAGGTTCCGTTTATGCCATGGGAATGAGTCCCAGTAAGGCAGCGTGATACTGACTCGTTGTTACCCTCGGGTGACTTCAGGGTGCCATTTACGGGAGCGGATTTATCCGTGAAAGATTTTACTGTTCAGCTATGTGAAAGTTTATTATTGAAAGTCTTGTATACATTTGAAAGTCATGAAAAGTTTTTAAATGATTTTGAGAACTGTCAGGAGGGACTCACTAGACCTCATGGTCTAACCCTCGCTCTTTTCAAATTAAAACCCTTTTTCAGGAAAGCAAGTAGCGAAAGGCTCTAGCAGGTGAACAAAGCAGTTAGAAGATAGAAGCAGTAGAACCAGTGACACTATTGTCTATTAGTCCTAGTATTTCTCAGTTGTGTAATAGGTTGATTCCTGAATTTTGAGACTTATGTAAGAAATTTTGGGACCCGTTTTTGGGATTGTTTCAGTTATTATGAAGGGCATGCTTTATTTTTGTTCGGGTTGTTACAATTGGTATCAGAGCCATAGTTTAAGGGATTTAGGTGACCGGACGGGCCTAGACTTAAACTTAGAGAAGTAGAAATCACAACTGAGAATCAGGAATGCGTTAGGAGGACATTAACTTAGTTTTTGGAGCTATTAGGGTACCGAGGACGGTCATGTAAGGTAAGTTTGGAGTTACACCTGGCCACTGTAATTGTAAACTTACAGGTACATGTGCGTGCTTGAATCGCCTTACCACTCCGTTGTTGTAGTATTTTTTTAGTCCGTGGTATTAATTGAGTCTTTTGTTGGGAATACCAGAATGTCTACGAGAACTCTGAGAAGTAGGTCAATTCAGCTAGTGGAGGAAGTGCAGACTAAGAGTGCTTCACCGCAAATGGAAGCTGTTAGATCTGAGGAGTTGAGGGAGGATAGACCAGTGGTTCCTCCAAGAGCGGCGGCTACTCGTGGAAGGGGTAGAGGCCGTGGGAGACCGAGAAAGGCCGTCACTGAGGTGGGTGCGGCAACTTCTAAAGGGAAAAGTAAGAAAAAGAAGGCGCCGACTAGGCGTAAGGCTAAGAGTGTGGAGGAGCCGGAAGTGCAAGTAATATCCGAACAAGAAAGTTTAGCACCGACAAAGAGGGTGAAAGCTAAGAAAGGGGGTAAACCTGAGACTGCACCGGCTTTCGTAACGGAGGATAAGTTCACAGCAGAAATGGATAAACTGCAAAAGACCTTGAAGGCAGTGTTGGATAATCAGAATAAGACTATATCTGGAGAACCAAGCAAAAGTGGTACTGAGAAGAAGACTGAGGAAGGTAGTGAACCACGGACTGAGATCGGCAACAACTCGATGACAACTCCGATTGTTGTCTCTGAACCGAAATCAGTGAAAGGGTGTTCATTTAAAACTTTCGTGTCGTGCAAACCTCCAACGTTCAACGGAGAACGCAACCCCGTTCTGGCTGTGAAGTGGGTTCGCGAGATGGAGTTAGAGTTTGATACTAGTAAGTGCGCCGAGGAGGATAAGGTTCTGTTTGCAAGGTCGATGTTGAAATCTGAAGCGATCTTTTGGTGGGATGTTGAAACTGGAGGAAGGGGATCAGAGGTAGCTAAGGGCATGTCGTGGGAAACGTTTGTTAGAAGATTCAAAGCACAGTTTTTCTCTTTGGCAGCAGTTAAGAAATTGGAGGAAGAGTTTCTGGGTTTGGAGCAAGGGTCCATGTCAGTTCAGGAATACACGTCAAGGTTTATCGAGAAGGCCAGGTTTGCTGAGTTGTACGTGCCTACTGAAGAAAGACGGATTGAGAGGTACATTTACGGGCTGAAAGGCAGCATTAGAGAGTTGGTACAAGTGAAGGACCCGTCTACTTTCCAGGCAGCGGTGGATACTGCGGAACTTACTGAGAAGGAGAAAGCCAGACAGTTAACTGAGAGGGTCGGAGACAAACGAAAGTGGGAAGGACCAACCAGAGACGGAAAAAGGTCAGGTGCGCCTAGACCCGAGCTGCGGGTGGGGCCCATATCAGGGGAGAAGCCTTGTAGTAAGTGCAACCGAATGCACAAGGGGGAGTGTTTGGCTGACAAAGACGGTTGTTACAAGTGCGGAAAATCAGGGCATATGGCTCGGGATTGTCGTAGTTCCAGATCGTGTTTTCAGTGTGGGTCCCCAGATCATGTCAAGTGGGATTGCCCGCAATTGAAGAAAGGTTATGCTGGGAGTGGAGGCGGTGTTAGCGGAGGAAAGAATGAGGAGAGGAAGGTTGTTTGGGCAAAAAATCACGTCGCTCGACCGCGACCATAACAGGTAAGACATATGATTAAGGACTATATCTTGTATTAAGATAAGGTCTCGACAAAGACCCAAAACACCATCGTCGTCCCTCATAAAAGGTAAGTCGAGAGTTCCTTACGATGCTCAACCATAGCGTCGCCCGATCCGCACGACTATTATATAAGGACGTGCGACTTCGACCAAAGCTAACGTTAACCATGACCATTTATTAAGTGTTTAATGCAGGAGTAAAAGTCATTAAGGAACAACGACTATAACCGACACAATCATTAAACAGCCGGCGACCGTAACGGATGAAGATCATTACTCCGGCGACCGTTTCCAACCGTTAAGGCCATTAAAGGAGCATTCATGGATGAAGCTAAGGACGCGAAGACTATAAATATCAAGCTCAATCAACATTTCAAGATATAAAATATCCGGCGATTAACAACCGAAGCAATATTCAAGAACACCTGAAGTGAAGAACCATTATTCTAAGTATCGCTCTCGACGCACGACAACACCTCTCGACCAGCAGTTCATACTTTGTTTCGTACACGACAAACACCTGTTTTTACGTTCAAACACTTGTACTTTACATTTCGAAGCATTTTCTTCATTTGTATTGTAATCTCTGTACGATCGACACCATTATCCAAGGACATCGCCCCTGATTGGCGACCATAGTGCAGCGACGACACCCCCTGTCGTCCGCAGGTTTTTTTCCCTCGATTGAGGTTTTTCCTGCGTCATCAAATCCCTTGTTTCATTATTTTATTTATCGTCGCACGTCTCGCCGAAAGATTCTTTCTTTAGTTGTTTAAGTCCACATCGACCTTAAGTTGTCCCTTTGGTGCGATTTTTGGCATTAACAGTTTGGCGCCATCTGTGGGACTACATCTAGAGAAAATCCTCGACGAACGTGCATTCTACTAATAGTTTCTTGGAGTTTCTTCTATTTTATGTCGTAGGAAAATGGCGGATAACGGGAATCCAGAACAAGTCGTTATACCAGTACACGCAAGCTTAGAAAATGCACAAAACTCCCCAGCAGCTGTCGATGAGTATCATTTGGAGGAAATCATTCTAGATCGAAGCAAACCCGATCAAAAGATTCTTGTAGGTTCATCCCTTGATCCCCACATTAAAGAAAAACTCATATCCTTTTTGCAGGAGCATGCTGATTGCTTCGCCTGGTCACATGAAGATATGGTCGGTATTGACCCCAATGTCATTGCTCATAAGCTTAACGTCGATCCATCGTTCAAACCTATCAAGCAAAAACGTCGCAAGTTCGCTCCTGAAAGAAATAAAGTAATAAATGATGAGGTCGACAACCTCCTCAAGACAGGAAAGATTCGGGAGGTAAAATATCCTGATTGGCTCGCTAACGTCGTGGTCGTAGCCAAGAAGAATGGAAAATGGAGGGTCTGTATCGACTTCACCGACCTCAATAAAGCCTGTCCAAAGGATCCATTCCCGTTACCTCATATTGACGCCATGGTCGATGCAACCGCGGGGCATGAGTTATTAACGTTCATGGACGCCTATTCTGGATACAACCAAATTTTAATGCATGTTGACGACCAAGAGAAAACCGCTTTCATGACGGATCGAGGTATTTATTGTTACAAAGTTATGCCTTTCGGACTAAAAAATGCAGGTTCTACCTACCAACGGCTGGTAAACAAGATGTTCAAAGACCATCTTGGAGACACGATGGAGGTATATATCGACGACATGTTAGTGAAGTCGAAGCAAGCGATTGATCACATCGATCACCTCATGCAATCGTTCGACATCCTCCGGAAATATAACATGAAGCTCAATCCGACGAAATGTTCCTTTGGCGTTAGTGCCGGGAAGTTCCTGGGGTTATATGGTCACTCGTCGAGGCATTGAGGCTAACCCCGACCAAATCAAGGCCGTCATTGAGATCAAATCTCCTCGAAATTTCAAAGAAGTCCAGAAACTCACCGGTCGAGTAGCAACTCTAAACAGGTTTATCTCCCGATCTTCAGATAAATGTCATCTATTTTATAATGTCCTCAGGAAAAATAGGGGCTTCGACTGGATCAATGATCATGAGCAAGCCTTGCAAAAACTCAAGGAATACATGGCGTCGCCTCCTCTGTTGTCAAAACCTCACGATCACGAGATCCTACAGTTGTATTTGGCTGTCAGCCCAAATGCAGTAAGTGCTGTTCTGACACGAGAAGATGAAAAACAACAATTGTCGATCTATTATGTAAGTAAATCACTTTTAGACGCAGAAACCAGGTATTCCTCTATGGAAAAATTACTCTTATCACTAGTCACTGCTGCTAAAAAACTACGTCATTACTTTGAATCACATCCTATTACTGTCGTGACTAACTTCCCTCTTAAATCTGTCTTGAGAAAACCCGAGTTGACAGGTCGCTTAGCAAAATGGAGTATATATCTAAGCAGTTATGACATCGATTTTAAACCCAGGACCGCGATCAAATCGCAAGCCTTGGCAGATTTTATCGCCGATTTCAGCCCTGAGTTAGAAAAAGAAGCAGAACTCGAAGTGTCCGTTGTGGCGACTCGCGACGACGTACCTTGGATTCTACATGTCGATGGATCATCCAACATTAGAGGCTCTGGACTGGGCGTCGTCTTAAAGTCGCCACAGGGGGGAAGATGGTATACTCGGTCCGATGCGACTTCAAAACCACCAATAACGAGGCTGAGTATGAAGCCCTGATCATGGGAATGAATATGGCCCACGACTCAGGGGCAACCGCACTACATGTCAAGAGTGATTCCCTGCTGGTAGTAAATCAGATCAATGGAGAATTCGCAACCAAGGATTCAAAAATGACAGCATATCTAAGCGTGGCAAAAGAAATTTCCAAAAAAATTAAATGTTTTTCTATTGAACAGATTCCGCGAGACCAGAACACTCAGGCCGACGCATTGGCAAACCTTGGGTCCGCTTTAGTTGAACCATTATTTGATGTTATTCCTATGATTCACCTGGCAACGCCGTCCATTGGAAACGCAGACGTCATCCAGATCGAAGACGAAGAAGATGATTGGTCACGCGACATTCAAAATTTCCTCGTGCACGACCAACTCCCCAAAGACAAAATGGAGGCTCGAAAAATCAGATTCAAAGCATCTAAGTACGTCATGATCGAAAATAAGCTTTATCGGCGATCATCGACGGGCTTAAATTTAAGGTGCGTCATCAGCAAAAATCAAGCCCAGAAAATCCTCCAAGAGATGCACGACGGCGAATGCGGTAATCATTCAGGAGGTCGTAGTTTAGCTAATCGTATATCCCGACAAGGATATTTTTGGCCAACATTGCGACAAGACGCCATTAAATACGTCCAGAGTTGCGACCCCTGTCAACGACACTCAGGTATGTCTCATAAACCCTCGGAACCTTTGCACTCGACGCTTATCCCATGGCCCTTCATGAGGTGGGGAATGGATATCTTCGGCAAGCTGCCACCTGCTCCAGGACAAAAGGTATTCCTCCTCGTACTTACTGATTATTTTTCCAAGTGGGTCGAAGCGGCTGCTTTCTCCCAAATCAGGGATAAAGAAGTCATCTCTTTTATCCAAACTAATATCATATGCAGGTTTGGAATTCCGTCCGAGATTGTCTGCGATAATGGATCCCAATTCATAAGCGACAGGACCCAGCAGTTCTGCGATGACAGGAATATCAAGCTAACAACCTCAACTCCCAGATATCCTCAAGCCAATGGACTTGCGGAATCAAGTAACAAAACTATTATAGCTTCGATCAGGAAGCGGTTGAAGGCTGCAAAGGGAAGATGGGTCGAAGAACTCCCTTCGATCCTGTGGGCAAATCGCACGACGCCACGCACGTCCACAGGACAAACCCCTTTCTCTCTCGTCTACGGCTGCGAAGCAGTCCTACCGGTCGAGGTCCAACTCCCAACCTCAAGGCACACTTCCATCGAACATAACTTGGTTGATCTAAGTTGCGACCTCGACGCCCTCGAAGAACTCAGAGAATCAACCTTAATCAGAATGGCGTCGAAGAAGCAAGCGGTCGAACGGTATTTCAACAAACATGTCAAGGTCAAAGTCTTTCAAGAAGGCGATTATGTTCTTCGCCGAGTGTTCCAAAACACTCAAGAACCCAACGCGGGAAAACTTTCAATCAAGTGGGAAGGCCCGTACCGTATCTCTGAAGTCGTTGGTAAGGGAGCCTATCGACTCCAGACCCTCGACAATCAAGAGATCCCGCGTAGTTGGAATGCGACGCATCTCAAAAAATATTTCTTTTAAGATTACTTCTTTCTCATACAAATTGTTACTTGAAAATAAACATCATAGGATCGAAAGATAATTACGGGAACGCACAACATAGATGCCCAAATTCACGAATCGATCGTCTTATCACAGGGGCATCTAAATCTCGACGTACGATTGGTAGGTTTTAATGACCTCTCAATAAAAGTTTCTAAACTTTGAAATTTTTTCATATTCATCGATGATATATATTCATGATTGTCAATACAATTCAAAATGTCTGAGTTATATTCATCATATTGCAAAGAATGCCTAAGTCGCACGATTCTTCGCTCATTTTACAGACGATAACATGTTCACAAAACGAACAGTTATACAAAGACAGACTAAAACTCATTACACACTAATAAGCTCGAGCGTAACCTACTTAAAACAAAAAATGTGGAGAAGATTGTCAGTCGTATGTTCTGCCCGGAGTCTTGACCTTCGAGATCGTGGCAGCATCAAAACATGTTAATGCAAGGATCAAACGAGTATGTTAGGAATTGTTTTCCAACTCCTTACGCCATAATATTCTGAGAATGTGGCTCTTAAGATTAACGTTAAGGCTGGAACATCTGTTTTCTGACGAGTGACCTCCACTCCAATATTGTTCCCATCTTGACACACTTAATGAAAAGAAACATAAGCATATGTCGAATACGAAGGGAACACGTTAGCAAAACATAAAAACGAAAGAACATCGATAACACAAGTTTTGAAAGAAAAACTTACAAGGAACGTCAGTTCGGCTAAACACAGCCCTATCTCTTCAATAAAGATCCTTTGAAAACACTCCTCGGAAACTAAGGGCTGATGTTTCCCCAGATGCGGAAGTGACTTCATCCTGACGAGGACGTAGTCAAACGAGAGGGACGGCGACAGCGCAAAGCTGATCACCATAAGTTCCTCCTCGTTTTCTCCCGTCTTTACACCCTCGCCCCTGTCGGATGACGAAAGGGTTGACGTGGCAGAAGACATCGTCGCCAGGTGCGCAGAATACACAGACATCGTGTTCATCGTAACCAACATCGTCAACGATTCGGGTATCGCAACCCTTGATAGATCTCCAACCACCCAAGATTTGAACAAAGTCGAGATTCTAGAGAAGGGCCTCATCAGAAACAGAAAACTTTTAAAGAAAATCTCTAAAGAAAACAACCCATTGTGATCTCTATTTATGTAGGAAATCGCAACAAGTCGAGTCCGCTGATGATCAACACGCGTCCATACCTATCCGAATCTTCGACACCTGTCTTCGACAGCTGGTAAGCATCATCGTGCGTCAGTATGACGTCAAAACTTTTCAACTTCTCGTTCAGTTAAAGGCGAACCGGTCTAGTTCCACGACAACCAGGTAAGTCCCTCAACCCAGGTCACGAGCCTAAGTGTTCGACAAGCAAAATTTAAAACTTAAATTTGACATTCAATTTTCAAATTTTGGGGGCAAACTGTTTGGGCAAAAAATCACGTCGCTCGACCGCGACCAGAACAGGTAAGCCATATGATTAAGGACTATATCTTGTATTAAGATAAGGTCTCGACAAAGACCCAGAACACCATCGTCGTCCCTCATAAAAGGTAAGTCGAGAGTTCCTTACGACGCTCGACCATAGCGTCGCCCGATCCGCACAACTATTATATAAGGACGTGCGACTTCGAACGACGCAATCATTAAACAGCCGACGACCGTAACGGACGAAGATCATTACTCCGGCGACCGTTTCCAACCGTTAAGGCCATTAAAGGAGCATTCATGGATGAAGCTAAGGACGCGAAGACTATAAATATCAAGCTCAATCAACATTTCAAGATATAAAATATCCGGCGATTAACAACCGAAGCAATATTCAAGAACACCTGAAGTGAAGAACCATTATTCTAAGTATCGCTCTTGACGCACGACAACAACTCTCGACCAGCAGTTCATACTTTGTTTCGTACACGACAAACACCTGTTTTTACGTTCAAACACTTGTACTTTACATTTTGAAGTATTTTCTTCATTTGTATTATAATCTCTGTACGATCGACACCAGTATCCAAGGACATCGCCCCTGATTGGCGACCATAGTGCAGCGACAACACCCCCTGTCGTCCGCGGTTTTTTTTCCCTCGATTGAGGTTTTTCCTGCGTCATCAAATCCCTTGTTTCTTTATTTTATTTATCGTCGCACGTCTCGTCGAAAGATTCTTTCTTTAGTTGTTTAAGTCCACATCGACCTTAAGTTGTCCCTTTGGTGCGATTTTTGGCATTAACAAAGGTGGAGCCGGCTCGCGCGAGGGCGAGGGCTTTCCACATGTCTGCTGAGGAGGCGGTGAACACGCCTGATGTGGTAACAGGTACCTTTCCTATAGACTCGATTTTTGCTAAAGTGTTGTTTGATTCGGGGGCCAACCGTTCGTTTGTGTCGCCCAATTTCATTCATAAATTGCGAATGAAACCCAAGAGGTTGAACTTTGGGTTTGAAGTAGAAATAGCAGATGATAGTCGAGTATGGGTGAAGGAGGTCTATGAGGGTTGTAGCATAGACGTGGATGGTCATCTATTTCCATTACGGTTGTATCCTATGGGAATGGGGGAATTTGATGTAGTCCTAGGGATGGACTGGTTAGCGGAGAATGACGCTAACATAGTTTGTAATAAGAAGATGATCCGTATTGCCTTGCCCGATAAGAAAGAAGTGGTAATTTACGGAGATCGACGGGATAGGAAGTCATGTTTGATTTCGTTGATGAAAGCTAGGCGGTGTTTTGGAAAGGGATGTCTGGGATATTTAGCTTTTGTGCTAGATGCTAAGAAGGAGAAGAAGAGTGTGGGGGATGTGCCAGTAGTGAGTGAGTATCCGGAAGTGTTTCCGGATGACTTGACGAGTCTGCCTCCGGATCGTCAAGTGGAGTTCAGAATAGAACTATTACCTGGGGCGGCACCGATTGCCTGTGCGCCCTACCGCTTAGCACCAGCGGAGATGAAGGAAATGATGAACCAGTTACGAGAGTTACTCGACAAAGGCTTTATTACCGCGAACTCAATAAGGTAACCGTGAAGAACAAGTACCCGCTTCCGAGGATCGATGACCTTTTCGACTAGCAACAAGGTGCGAGTTACTTCTCAAAGATAGACTTGAGGTTGGGTTATCATCAGTTGAAGGTGAAGAAGGACGATGTGCCGAAGACAGCTTTCCGTACGAGATAGACTTGATGAATCGGGTGTGTAGCTCGTTGCTGGATAAGTGCGTGATCGTCTTCATTGACGATATCTTAATCTATTCTCGTACCCGAGAGGACCACGAGAGGCACCTTCGAGCAGCGCTGGAATTGCTTAAGCGTGAGAAGTTATATGCGAAATTCTCAAAGTGTGAGTTTTGGTTAAGGGAAGTTCAGTTTTTGGGTCATGTAGTGTCAGCGGACGGCATCAAGGTAGATCCTGCTAAGATTGAAGCCATTAAAGATTGGGAAACGCCAAGAACCCCATCGGAGGTGAGAAGCTTCCTCGGTTTAGCAGGTTATTATCGGAAGTTTATCCAAGACTTCTCTCGGATAGCTTCGCCGCTGACCTCGTTGACGAGGAAGAACGTCAAATTCGTGTGGGCTGAAGCACAAGAATCGGCATTCGAGAAGCTGAAAGAAAGTTTAAGCAGTGCTCCGATCTTGTCGTTGCCTAACGGATCGGAGGGTTTCGTGATTTACAGTGACGCTTCTAAGCTTGGGCTGGGGTGCGTGCTGATGCAGAACGGAAAGGTAATTGCCTACGCTTCTCGACAGTTGAATGATCATGAAAAGAACTACCCCACTCATGAGATGGAGTTAGCGGCGGTGGTGTTCGCGTTGAAAATCTGGCGACATTACTTATATGGAGTGAAGTGTCAGATTTACACCGATCACAAAAGCCTGAAGCACCTGTTTGACCAGAAAGAGTTAAACATGAGACAGAGGAGATGGATGGAATTGTTGAACGACTATGACTGCGAGATTTTGTACTATCCAGGTAAGGCTAACGTAGTGGCCGACGCTCTGAGTCGGAAGGAGCGGAGAGAACAGATCAAAATTGTGGCCTTCAGAGTCGAGGCAACCTCGAACCTCCTCGAGGAAGTTAAGAGATTTCAAGGAGAAGCGTTGTTGGAAGAGAACATAAAGAACGAAAGAACAGTCGGTGTTGCATCGTTGCTCGAGGTCAACAATGGTGGACTGAGGTGTATGAAAGACCGAGTGTGGGTACCTAAAGTGGGCAATCTGAGAGCAAGCCTCCTAGAAGAAGCGCACCAGTCGCGGTATTCCCTTCACCCGGAAACAAATAAGATGTACCGAGACTTGAGACAGTCTTATTGGTGGCCGGGGATGAAGAAGGATATCGCTCATTTTGTGGAGCGGTGTATGACATGTTTAAAGGTTAAGGCAGAACACCAACGACCTCATGGGGAACTCCAGTCCTCAGTAATACCAGTGTGGAAGTGGGATAATATCACCATGGATTTCGTCACAAAGTTACCAAGGACCCCGAAGGGTAATGATGCAATTTGGGTGATTGTAGATATACTCACCAAATCCGCGCATTTCTTACCTATTAAAGAGTCAGATTCCTTGGAGAGGTTAGCCCGATTATACATTAACGAGATAGTGTCCAGGCACAGAGTGCCACATTCCATAGTGTCTGACCGTGATAGTCGGTTCACGTCAGCATTTTGGAGAAGTTTACAACGGGAGTTGGGGTCGCAATTGAAGTTAAGCACGGACTATCATCCTCAAACGGATGGTCAGAGTGAGAGAACCATTCAGACGTTAGAAGATATGCTTCGGGCGTGCGTTATCGACTTTAAGGGGTCGTGGGAGGTGCATCTTCCGTTGATAGAGTTCTCCTACAATAATAGTTACCACACAAACATCCAAGCGGCAACTTTTGAAGCCCTGTATGGACGAAAGTGCCGTACGCCGTTGTGTTGGAATGAAGTAGGAGAAAGGCAGTTGGCCGGACCGGAAATTGTACAACTAACGGCGGATAAGATTGAAGTAATCCGTGAAAGATTGAGAATCGCGCAAGATCGACAGAAGAAGTATGCTAATAAAAGGAGAAATCCTATCGAATTCCAGGTGGGGGACAAAGTTATTCTAAAAGTCTCACCTTGGAAAGGAGTGGTACGTTTTGGAAAGAAAGGAAAGTTAAGGCCGAGATACGTTGGGCCTTTTGTTATCATCGAACGAGTTGGCGCTGTAGCCTACAAGCTAGAATTGCCGAAAGAATTAGGAAGGATTCATCCAACGTTCCATGTGTCGAACTTGAAGAAGTGCTTGGCTGAGACCGATGTGACCATTCCGTTGGAAGACGTCAGCATTGATGAGAAACTGATATTTGAGGAAGAGCCAATCGAAATAGTAGACAGTAAGGTACGAAAGACAAGAAACAAGGAAGTTCGTTTAGTGAAAGTTCAGTGGAAATATCACAAGGGACGGGAAGCAACATGGGAAGTGGAGTCAGATATGAGGAGCAGATACCCTCACCTTTTTGAGAATGGAATTCCGGGGACGGAATTCTTTTGAGGGGGGAGTGTTGTAACAACCAAGACCGAAGTGAAATAAATAAAAAGTTTGTGTTAAGTTTAAAAAGAAAAGGGAACTGGGGGACCAGTTTGTATTTAATTGAAAGAGCAATTAAGAGGGCACAAAACCCTAAGAGAATATTCATTCTTTCCATTTGTGGGTGTTGGCGGCTGAAGGAGAATCGCAGAGAGAGAGAGAGAGAGAGAGAGCACGACTGCTGTTTGGCGAGCACTTGGCCTTGGTTGGAAGTGAGGAAGATTTATCTTGAATCTAATTCAGGTAAGAAATATCAGACCTTCGTCTTCTTAACTCTTCTGTTTTGGAGTTTGAGAAATGTTAGAAATAAGAATTTGGAATTATGAAACTCGTTTTGATGCTGATATGCTAAGCAAAATGGAAATCATTGTTTTCGGTTTAATTGGATTATCGGTCTTGCTCAAGGGATGATTTAGAATGTTTAATTCGCAATGGGAACTTTCTCAATCATTTCTAATAGTATGTTCCTTCGGTTTAATCGAATTTGTTTTAGTCTGTGTCGTAAAATCGAACCAGTAAAGTTCAGTGCGAAATGCCCGTTTTGAAGTTGTTGGTGCAAAGTGAGAATTGCGCCAGTGTGGGTGGCGCAAAGTGAGATTTGCGCCAGTGTAGGTAGCGCAAAGTCAGAATTTGCGCCAGTGTGGGTGGCGCAAATTAGTTCAGATTTGGGCTTTTGGGCCCTGATTGGCAGGCCCATTTCGGGTGAAGTTGGGCTGAGGTTGGTTGAGGTTCGGGTTATAGTTTGAAAGTCGAAGTGTTGGAAGTTAGACTTAGAAACGTATCCTTTGAGTCTAAGTTAAGAGGAGGGTCTTAGGATTTGAAATCTAAGGCGCGCTTAATTAATTGATGATTTATGCTTAGGTGTACGGTTGGTGCGAGACTTGAAGTAGGGAAGAGTTTTGCTACCAGGTGAGTTTTCTAACTAAAATACGTGCCTTTTTAAAGTGCTTTCAAAGTGATTTCATGATGAGAAATGCCATGATTATTATTATGATTTTATTTGCATGAAAGATGTTTAAAGTTTTTATATGAGATGTTTGCATACATTGTGTAGACGTAAATTGGCTAAGTCGGGGGGAGGTTCCGCCAGTACTCACGTCGGGGGGAGGTTCCGTTTATGCCATGGGAATGAGTCCCAGTAAGGCAGCGTGATACTGACTCGTTGTTACCCTCGGGTGACTTCAGGGTGCCATTTACGGGAGCAAATTTATCCGTGAAAGATTTTACTGTTCAGCTATGTGAAAGTTTATTATTGAAAGTCTTGTATACATTTGAAAGTCATGAAAAGTTTTTAAATGATTTTGAGAACTATTAGGAGGGACTCACTAGACCTCATGGTCTAACCCTCGCTCTTTTCAAATTAAAACCCTTTTTCAGGAAAACAGGTAGCGAAAGGCTCTAGCAGGTGAACAAAACAGTTAGAAGATAGAAGCAGTAGAACCAGTGACACTATTGTCTATTAGTCCTAGTATTTCTCAGTTGTGTAATAGGTTGATTCCGCCAACCTGAATTTTGAGACTTATGTAAGAAATTTTGGGACCCGTTTTTGGGATTGTTTCAGTTATTATGAATGGCATGCTTTATTTTTGTTCGGGTTGTTACAATTGGTATCAGAGTCATAGTTTAAGGGATTTAGGTGACCGGACGGGCCTATGGATGATGATGATGCGGTCGATGAAGCGGGTTGTGGCGAATCCATATTGTCTAAAATTGAAGAAATAAATAGAAGAAAGTATAGAGTTTTTTGGTGTGAAAAAATAAGATGGTATAGGTTAATATATATAGTGTGTATAATTTGAAAAAAAAATAAAAAAAAATTGTAAAATAGCCGTTGGTAAACGGTATTGTTTAAAAAAATTAAAAAAAAATTAAATATGCAACGGGTATCATCGGTACGAGTGGTCTTATATAATACTTCATTAAAGATCTTTTTATTCTCTGATTACTGATCACGTGATTGACGGATATAATTATTAGGTAAAATAGGACTTGGGACACTATATTTTTGTCCGGTTATATGTATGTTGGGATGGGTAAAACATGCATTTGCCAATTTTGACCGAGTCAAAAAGCACTAGAAATTAACATTTCTTTTTTCAAATCTAATTGTTTTGGTCGTATTCAAATCTTTTTATGAATTATAACCAGATCCAAAAGATACACCGGTCCCCTTAATAAGGCAATCAAGCATTTCCAAGACTTTAACAGTTGTTCTGTCCTGTCCTCTTTCATACACGTTTTTGTGCAACTTTATTGCGGTCATCGTTTCAAGATCATCACAACAAATGTCCCTCAAAATGATGAATTGAGCTTATTCCTGATCTTACGTGCAACTTGATTCCGTCATTTGGAGGTCATTTACCCAGTAAATGCTTACTAGTAAGATTCAACAGTATTTCTTAACCTTATCGGGCATTTATTTCAGTCCATCAAAACGACATCGTATGCAACAATTTACTCTGTTGAGTTGTTACCCTCACTTAAATGGTAAGACTCTCGGTCTTTGTCATCGCTTTTACCGGCTAAGATTCTCGGTTATTACTATATTCATTCAGTAAAATGATATGACCTGGTAACCGCTTACATGGTAAATGTTTGGTAAACGGCTCCTCGATCAACTATAATAATTTCTGATTTGTTTAGCAATACTTTCATCAAAAACCTTGTATTTGATTATTCAATAATAGCGATAATTATTGCGTTGATGCTACTCGAAGATTATATAACGTATAGCCTAATTAAAGATATTCGTCATATTAAAATGAGGCCAAATCAAATAAAACCAGAACCTTAAATTAGGTTATATATTAAAAAACTTGCAAATAAGATATTAAAAATCAAATATTATATTACAAAAATTGCACATTAGACCATGGCGTGTCACGAGTTTAACGTGTCATGAAATACAAGTTTTGGTGTCATGACACACCATGACTAATGTGCGGCGAGTTTTTTAGAACAATGAATGAAAGTACCCAAAATCTTATCCAAACAAATAAACTCAGATGGAGCAGTGGTAAATGAGCAGAGAGATTCGCGAATCCGATGCCTTCTACGGCTCTACCTACAATTTGTCGTTTTCTTTCTATTTTCCTCATTTTCACATGTGTTCAAAAGACTCCTTGCACTGCCTTGCCTTCCATTATTAAGCATTAACACCACTCATTCTTTGTACCAAACACGTGATCAATTATCGTTCTTTTGAATATTAAATTTACTTTTTTTCTTTAAATGTATAAGTATTTAGGATTTATAGAAAAAAGTCAAAAAACTAAAAGTCGATTACCAAATGCTTATCTGGATAACTGCTTACCTAGTTGTATTACTTTATCGGATTAATAGGCGAGGACCAAAAATCTTACAATAAGAACGAGTTAAGGACCAAGAGTCTTACCCGGTAAGTGAGGGTGACGGCTCTTATCATGATTATCGCTTGCAGGGTAAATTGTTACATACGATGCCGTTTTTGTGGACTAAAATCTTACCCGGTAACATCTCAACTCAAAGAATAAAACTTAAACAACATAAATTAAGTAATTCGCCAAAACGGCTCCAAAATACTATCATGATCATATGAGTACATCACAAGGTTTGCGGAATCAACCTATTACACAGCTGAGATTTCTAAAGACTAAGTCTGTCATGCTAGATATAACAGCTTTCTTCTAATCCAAGGCTTCATGCTCGCGCTTTCTCCCCTGCAGTCGCCCAAAACACAAATTGGAATGATACCAATTTAGGCAAATGATTAGGGTTTTACCCTTTATAGTTTTTGTTCCAACTTGACCCCTCAACTTTTGTTTTCTTCTTTTTGCCCCAAAACTTACCCTTCTCTCAATAAAGACTTGGGTTATTACAACATCCCTCACTCGAAAGAATTCCGTCCTCGAAATTCCATCTTCGAAAAAATCTCCGATGTTTGGACCTCATATCCGTCTCTGACTCCCTAAGTTGCCTTTTGCCTCTTATGATACCATTACTGCAATTCCACAAGGCCACACCCTTCGATCCTCAACTACTTGACTCTAAGGTCAAAGATCATCCCCGACCTTATATCAAAGGTCAACTTCTTATCGCTTGCACTCCTCGCAATGCCATCGCCATCCCAACTTCAAACAAGTGCTCTCTACAATGAAAGTGTGAAACACAATATGAATCTCCAAAGTCTCATCAAGCACAACCAAATCATACACTATCCCTCCAACTCATACTATGGGGATGTCTTCCGCACCAAGCTGTCCCTCCCTCCATTCGAAGCTCAAAAGGGTTACGTTCTTCAACCCAACTAACTTGGCTTATCTCAGTTGTCCAAACCAATCTGACCGAAACCGTATCTATATCCGACCCTTCAAAATCGCCTCTCGGTTACCCACAACTATCTTGGGTCGGTTATTTCGTTATAACATACTTGCAACCTCTCCGGTCGACCGTATCAAATACTTTCCACTTTTGTCCACACACAAAGTCTCATGATTTTAAAACGTGACCCAACAAGGTTTTTCACATACGACTTCACTTTCTTAAAGGAAATTTCACCTCATACAATGTCACAACAACATAAATTCTTCACTAATGTATTACCACTCAATTCACCAAGCCAACATAAAATCAATCTTGAATATTCCAACTACACTCTCAGTCCAGAGTTCATTCATCGCATAACATGCAATTCTAGATTACTCCCCCAAATCCGACTTTCTTCTGATGTAACCAGTACTTTCTTTCCCGAACCACATTGACCACGACCCATTAGCGTTAATCAAATATTCATACGCTCCCACCACGTCAACACCCCACAAACACTTATACATAGCTAAAAGTAGGAAGCCTCCCCCATCCATCATCTGAAGTATCCATCCATCCACGCTGAACCAATCCTGAAGACACGTTCATGTTCTTACTGTATTCAATCACCGTCCAACCGCACGTGAAATAAATTCAAGTTTCATTCGTTCAACAAGAAGGGGTGACTAAATTCACGCATAACTACCCCCATGGGCTCAATACTGAACGACAACCTCACTTGGGACCTTTCCCATGACAATACCGCGCCTAAATCAACGGTCCTTCAACCCGAGCGCTACGTACTATTACCTTTTCCACTTCTTTCTTGAAATCACATTTCTTGCCTCCAAAGAACGGCTCACCCGTAGGTGCATGCCTTTGACCAATCACTTGAGTTATCTCATCATAACCTTTGAACTATAACACACATACAACTCCTTCTTTCATACTCTCGCTAGGAGTTCAGGTACTCGCTACTGACAATAACGACCTGTAAACATTGCTCCACAATTCCGATGTCACCCACCGAACTTCATAATTCAAGTTTACTCACTAAATTCAACATATCATCCCTACCTCTTCTGACCAGTATGGAACATTGCCGCCTCTAATTCTGATCACACTAACACGCCGGTAACACATATACATGGCTATACCTATTCCACGGTTTCACCACATTCTCACCCGAGAAGTCCAACCACGTCATCCCAAAACAATTCCAATGCTCGAAGCCACCACCACGCTTCTTGTTTCCCCAAACTGTTACCTTCTCAGAGAATTTCTACGTACACAAGGAACAATTCAAAATCCTCAGAGATTACATATCTACTACACCACATCACAACTAACCAATCCAAAATCCTGATCAATCTTTCAATAATCTCAAACTAATTCACTCAACAACTCGCGTAACCTAACAAGCACATGGTTTTCCCCTTTAGGTAACCACCAACTTTCGTTCCACCTCCTATTTCTGACAATAGCCATATCATAACGCTAACTTATAACCCATGCATCCAACAACCTGTTTAACGCTTTGACTAAATCAACCGGAATCTACTAAAAAGGGCTCCCATATGCTTATCCTTCTTTAATGACACATTACCCAATCGCTGACTTGCACGTTTATCTTGACTAAGGATGCCACTAGTGTATCCACACAGTTTCCACCCACAACATCACACTGCAAACCCGGTTCTCAGGGTCATTTGCACACATAGACAATCTTTCCTTCATATACACCTGTATACCTATATAACCAAATCCACATCACGACTTTGTATTTCCCGAATCTAGATGAAGCACAACTCACAATTTTCCAATTTGCCCAAAATTATCCGTTCCTCGCCGGTTTATTGCGAATTCCGAGAAACCATCCCAACTACAAGACACATTCCCTTACAGATCGATAATATCAACGTACCCACCTCGGTTGTGTCTATTACTTCATCCTCTTACGAACCGCCCGAAACCTCATAGAGAAAACACCCATCCAAAAAGCAATATTCCACGATCAAAACGCCCATACAAGGTGGCCCCAACATCAGGCAAGTATACATCTTTTCTGAACTACTTCCTACGTCGACACACACCAAGGTAAAATTCTCAAATTCCAAACTCCGAACAACGCCTTTAACTTTATACATCTTAAACAATTGCTGACTTCAATCATAAAAAAATGACAAGAAAATGCTTCCAAAATGTCCCTGACATCAAGGATTCTTAACGGAGCCTACTCTTCTCCAACATACCATAATTAGCTTCATATCCCACCGTCCTTACTTGAAGAAAATTCCAAGACTTACTTGGTGCGAGGTCAAACTTGCAGACCACTCCCAAAAACTCAGACTCAATGCCTTTAACCTTTCAATAATGCATCTCAGCGCTACACAAACGAGTTACTAAAATTAGTACCTTGACGATTTTAAGTCTTTCACCCCGGACACAACCGTTCACCGATAACGGCACTTCAAGTTACCGAACAGAAGTACAACTACCATAACACCAACAATACCGAAGTCTACTTCTGACATTTCCACTATTCGCCTCTCCTCCTTAATGAGGATACCAAGATCTCAGTCAACCGACAATGGCTCAACTGACGCATTTCCACTCTCGAAACCCTACCTTAACTTTAATACAATAAACTCTACGACCTAGTGAGCTCATAGCCTTTATGCATAACGACACGATGCTTTAAATCATTTCTCATATTTGAACGTTCAAAAAGTACAACACTTGAAAACAACCTGAGTACGCATGACTCAACATCTCATAGCTTCAAAATTATGCACAACAACCTCGAGAATCGTTCGCACGTAACTTTCTGGTAAAACACAACATCGACAACTCGATTGAACGTTGCTACAAATGAAAGTATCTTCAGTAATCTTTTCTCATGCGATTATAAAATTCCGAGTAAAAGTCTCGTATAATAAGTAAGTTGGTTGACTCCCTCACACCCCTTGATATAACAAAATATTCATACCAAATTCAGTTATAAAACCATTCAAGTAATCGTTTTTCATGATTTTTTTTACAACGAGAAGTATCTTAACATGAAAGAGGTGAAATACTTCACAAATCACTACGTTCGAAATTTTATCGTGCAACGAAAACAAGGTTGTCTTTTTCTTTAACCATGCGCTTGCACGCGTCGACTTATTTGCAAAACACGAAACTCATTGCGCTCAAATATATTTTTAATATGAAAGAGTTCATGTAACAACTTTAAAGACACAATGCATAAAACTCAACTTGTAATTTGAAGGCTATTCACTCTAACAAGGTCATTTATTGCACTCGCGCACCTCATTGTCGACATTCTACCTTTGACCAACGATCGCTTTCCCGTCCTTGCAACAACTTGCTGTGCAGGCGCTTCACAACTTAACTGTTTGACCACCCCCACACAGTTCTCGTCTTGAGCAATGATTCACAGTCAATATGGTTTCACTTTTGACTTTTAAGGTCGATGAACGACCAACTACCTTTCGTCCTTCTACACCGCTTGACTACAAGTCATGGGCTTAAGAAGCTCTCAAGGTCCCAACGCAGTCCTCCCTTCTTATCCCAACTGATAGACACATCAATCATAAGCATGGAGACTCACTAGAAACTAGAGCGTACCCATAATCCATCATTCATCTATTTAGAACCCAAGAAATTCTACCTTTGGTCGGTTCATTACCGCCTTGAACAATACTCATTCTAGAGGGTGTCATCTCTTACACCATGAGCGATCTCACACTTCGCATTAAACCATTACTATCGCCGCAAGGTTAGAATTTACTTTATTCCACCGCCCCTTAATTGAATGTCTCATCAATAACAACCTTCCGGACACGACAAGAACTAAACAAACTGCATACAACTAACATTCTAACAACACCTTCGCAAAATAAGGCAATTTGAACGCATACATGTACCTGTAAATTCGTAATTACACTGGCCAGGTGTAATGTAAAATTACCTTACATGATGGTCCTCACTACATTATTACTCTAGTGCACTTAAAGTGATCTTTCCTAAAGGCGTCCTATATCTCAGTTGTGTTCTCCTCCACTCCACAGTTTAAGTTTAGGCCCATCCGGTCACCTAAATCCCTTAAACTACGGCTCTGATACCAACTGTAACATCCCAACTCAAAGAATAAAACTTAAACAACATAAATTAAGTAATTCGCCGAAACGGCTCCAAAATACTATCATGATCATATGAGTACATCACAAGGTTTGCGAAATCAACCTATTACACAACTGAGATTTCTAAAGACTAAGTGTAACAACCCGCTATTCCATATATACAAATAACATACTTTTATAACATAAAGTCATTAATTTACATCATATTTCATATTTGGTCCCATAGTCTGGCTAAACATAAGAAGTAAATCAGTACAAACTTTTCGCGAATTAAATTACATTATGACTAACAACAAGGTCATAAGTACAAAAACGCATCTATAACTTCATAACAAAAGTCTTCACAAAAGCTATCCACCGATTGTCCTATTCACTTGTTCTTACCCGATCCACCACCTGGAATACATATTTTTAAAAACAGAAATGAGGGTTAGACCTAATGGTCTAGTGAGAAAATCCCTGCCAAGTTAGTAAACATTTGTATCAAAACCATTTATATAAAACTCTTCATATACATCCATATACTACACGTATATAAATACCATTCAAGACTCGTACATCTCATTCCACCTTATTTCTCCACAACTGGCCATATTAGTTGGTAGCAAGCCAACTAATAATTAATCAACATTACCGGTCCGCACACCGGAACCCGACTACTCACCGGTCCGCACACCGGAACCCGACTACCCATCGGTCCGTACACCGGAACCCGACTAATGTGCACTTGTGTAGTGTAATGCACATAGGAATATAATATCTTACTATATTATAAACACATAATATTCACACCTTAATCATATATCCATTCCACCCATATATGTATTCCAGTAAAAATTATTTTGAAGTAAAACTCACCTGTTTGATTTATCAAAACGTTCTCCAAGCTTTTCTCAAAACAATTCAGCTTCACTTCAATTTCACAGTATCTGTATAAGTCAAATACATATACCACTTTACCAAAAGCACACACATAAAGCTTAGGAACTTAAAGTAGTTTAATTCCTCAAACATCTCCTCCAAACCCGAACTTAAGTCGAGTCCATAATATTTTCCAGTCCTTATTCATCAACTAATCATAGTTCAATAATATACATTGCTATCAAACCCCTAACAGTGATAGAAATCACAGAATTGACTAACAGCTCAAGCATCCGGACACAACAGAGTTTTTCGGACATAAACAGAGTTCTTCGGACGACACCAAAAATCCGGATAGCATGTCGTTTCCGGACAGTATAAGTAATCCGGACATCATCCGGAAACCTAAGTAATCCGGACGCTATCCGGTATCATATTTCATCTGGACAATCAAGGAAAAGAGGACTTACCCGGATAAAAACACCGTCCGGACACCACTATAACATCATTCAGACACCATCAACAAAACTACCCGGACACCTACAATTTGTGTCCGGAAACTGCTGCTGTTCATCCCTAATTTCACCCAGAATTTGTCTAAGGTTTATACCAGTTCGATTCTGCTAATTCTAAACCGATAGAAACAATCTACTAACCATTATGAACATAAAACATAACACAAACATACCTTAATTTTACTTCCAAGTACTCCAATTTGAAGCCCTAACCCTTTCTTCCTTTTTCTTCTTTTGCTCTCCAAAACACACACACTTTACACACTGGATTTTCTGGTTTTTTGAAAATATCTGATTTTTCTTTAGATAATATCCACTTACATTTATCATTTCAGCCCCTAAACTCTTCACTAATGACTAAAACACCCCTAACTTATAATTTTACCTTTAATCTTCACATTTTAGAGTTAACAAAATTTAACGGAACTAACATTTAACTAACGAACTTACCCGGGGTATTACATCATCTCCCCCTTAAAAGAATTCCGTCTCGGAATTCGGTTTAAGCAAAAAGGTGATGGTATTTGGCTCTCATTTCCGACTCTGATTCCCATGTAGCATCCTGACCCCTATGATGTCTCCACTGGACTTTCACTTGTCTGATTACTTTGTTCCGCAACTCTTTAACCTTGTGATCAACTATTGCTTCTGGTTCTTCCACATAATTCAATTTTTCATCCACTTGTATATCTGGTAGAGAGACAGCCTGATCTGGTGTAACCAAACACTTTCGAAAATTTGATACGTGAAACGCATTGTGAATCCTGCTCAACTCTGGCGGAAGATCTAATCGATAAGCTACTTCACCAATCCTTTCTGAAATTTCAAATGGTCCAATATACCTCGGGCTAAGTTTACCTTTCTTTCCAAATCGGATGACCCCTTTCCAAGGTGAGACTTTCAACATTACAAAATCTCCGACTCGGAACTCTAACGGTTTTCGGCGTCGGTCTGCATAACTTTTCTGTCTATCTTGAGCCACTTTCAAACGTTCTCGAATCTGAGTAACCTTATCCGCGGTTAACTGAACTATATCTGGCCCCGCTAACTGTTTTTCTCCCATTTCATTCCAACACAGAGGCGTTCGACATTTTCTACCATACGATACTTCAAACGGTGCCGCTTGAATGCTGGAATGATAACTGTTGTTGTAGGCAAATTCTATCAAAGGCAAATACTTATCCCATGATCCCCCAAAATCAACGATACAAGCCCGAAGCATATCTTCTAAAGTCTGGATTGTTCTTTCACTCTGGCCGTCAGTTTGGGGATGATATGCTGTACTTAACTTTATCTGCGTCCCCATCTCCTTTTGAAAACTTCTCCAAAACCTTGAAGTAAAACGACTATCCCGATCAGAAATAATCGAGATTGGAACTCCATGTCGAGTTACTATTTCATTAATGTACAATTTGGCTAAGCACTCCATCGAATCAGTTTCCTTTATCGGTAAGAAATGAGCAGACTTCGTTAATCTGTCAACAATTACCCAAATAGAATCATATCCCTTCGAAGTCCTTGGTAGCTTTGTGATGAAGTCAGTAGTAATCTGATCCCATTTCCACATCGGTATTTCTAAGTGTTGTAACTGGCCAAACGGCTTTTGATGTTCAATCTTTACTTTCTTGCACGTAGTACAATCTTCCACATATTTAGCAACACTTCTCTTTATCCCCGGCCACCAATAAAATTGCTTCAAATCTCTATACATCTTATTCGTACCTGGATGAATATATAAACGAGATTTATGAGCTTCTTGTAGTACACGATCACGTAATCCACCCAAACGAGGCACCCAGATTCTGTTCCCCAAACATAGTAACCCACGATCATTCTTTACTAGAAATGCCGATACCCCCACTAACCGTTCTGACTTCAGATGTTCTTCTTGAAATGCTTCTATTTGACACTTTTGCAAGTCGTCAAAGATGCTCGGTATAAGTTCAGCCCGTAGCGAAATAGTTTTTATTGTTCCGCTTCTTTCTTGACGACTCAGTGCATCAGCTACTACATTCGCTTTTCCCGGATGATAAAGAATTTCACAATCATAATCATTCACCAACTCTAGCCATCTTCTTTGCCTCATATTTAATTCCTTTTGATCGAAAAGATGTTGGAGACTCTTATGATCAGTAAAAATTTGACATTTAGAACCGTAAAGATAATGTCTCCAAATCTTCAACGCGAACACCACTGCTGCTAGTTCCATGTCATGTGTAGGGTACTGCCGTTCATGATCTTTCAATTGCCGAGAAGCATAAGCAATAACATTTCCCCGCTGCATAAGTACACAACCCAACCCCCGTTTGGAAGCATCACTGTAAACGACAAAGTCTTCAGAACCTTCAGGTAATGCTAATATCGGCGCGCTGCAGAGTTTCTCTTTCAATATTCTGAATGCTTCATCCTGTTCTGCTTTCCATTCAAACTTTAGATTCTTTCGGGTCAGCTTAGTAAGAGGTGTAGCAATACGAGAGAAGTCCTTTATGAATTTTCGATAATAGCCCGCTAAACCCAGAAAACTACGTACTTCTGTTGGCGTCTTCGGCGATTCCCACTTTTCAATTGCTTCCACTTTCGTTGGATCAACTTGTATACCTTTCTTGGAAACTACATGCCCCAGAAACTGAACTTCCCGTAGCCAGAATTCACACTTAGAGAATTTAGCATACAACTTTTCTTTCTTCAGCAACTCCAAAATCAAACGAAGATGTTGTGCGTGATCCTCTTTGGATCGGGAATAGATAAGTATATCATCGATAAATACAATGACAAATTTATCGAGATAAGGCTTACATACCCAATTCATTAGATCCATAAAAGCGGCTGGAGCGTTCGTCAATCCGAACGGCATCACCAAGAATTCATAGTGGCCGTACCTCGTACGAAAGGCAGTCTTTAGAACGTCTTCTTCTTTAACCTTCAGCTGATGATACCCAGATCGCAGATCAATCTTGGAGAAATAGCAAGCTCCAACTAATTGGTCGAAGAGATCATCAATTCTTGGAAGCGGATATTTGTTCTTGATCGTACGCTTATTCAGCTCCCGGTAGTCAATACACATTCTCATTGAACCGTCCTTCTTTTTCACAAATAACACTGGTGCACCCACGGCGAAGAGCTGGGTCTAATGAATCCCTTACCAGATAGGTCTTGTAGCTGTGCCATCATCTCTTTCATCTCTGGAAGTGCTAGTCGGTATGGTGCACGAGCAATAGGAGTGGCTCCAGGAACTAAGTCTATACCAAATTCTACTTGCCTAACAGGAGGAAGACTATTCAAGTCTTCAGGGAAAACTTCTGGAAATTTACTAACAATAGGAATATCTTCCAACCTATTCTTCTCAGGCCTACTATCTATCACATAGGCTAAGTAACTCGGGCAACCCTTGCTGACACACTTACGGGATTTTATCATATATATAAGGCTAGACTGATGATTCTTACGATCACCATAAATCACTACTGATCACTTATCAGGTAAAACGACATTGATTATCTTCTTATCATAAACTATGTTAGCCTGATTCTCGGCTAACCAATCCATCCCTACTACCACATCAAATTCGATCAAAACTATAGGAAATAATTGTATCGGTACTCCACAACCCTCTATATTTATCACACAGCTATCAAATATTTCTTTAACCGACACTTGGTTATCATTTGCAGTATCTACCAGTAAAGCATGGTCTAACATTTTTGGCTCTAATTGCATATGAGCAGCAAATGAAGGAGACACAAAGGATCGGTTTGCACCGGAGTCAAATAACACCTTAGCACGTGTAGAGTTTATGAAAAATGTACCTATAACCACATCCGGAGTTTCCTCCGCCTCTTTAGCAGTCATTTGAAATGTACGACCCCTTGTTCTCGGCTGTTCTATTCTTGGAACTACTGGTCTAGCAATTGCTGGTTTCCCTGATGATCCACCCTGCTGTATTCTTCCTTGCGGACAATCTGACTGAAGGTGATCCGGAGAATTACACAAGAAACAAAACCGCGTTAATCGACAATCTTTAATAACATGCCCGGTCTTCCCACACCTATAACAAACCCGCGATTCAATCTGACAGTTTCCTTGATGGATACGGTGGCACTTCGGACAAGGTCTTTCCGTTGGTCGGAAAGGTGGACGATTATCGAATCTCTGAAACCTGGACTTCTTCGGATCATGTGGTGGCCCTTCCCATTTTCTTTTCCCCGTACTCCTATCACCGACATCTCTTCTGTTATCTCGTTCTACATTTTCAGCAGCGTCTACTGCGGCTGTAAAGGTATCTGGCCTTGTTGCAGTCACTAATCTCCTGACTTCTGAATTTAGCCCATAGATAAATCTATCCATCTTCAGTTTCTCCGTAGCAACGTAATATCCCGCAAAACGAGATTTTTCTAAGAAACGAGCAGTATAGTCTCTAACTGATAAATTCCCTTGTCGTAGGCTCATGAATTCTTCCTCCAATTGTCTAACAGCTGCTTGTGGACAGAATTGTTTCGTGAAAGCTAAAACGAATTCTTCCCAAGAGAAAGTAGAATATATGTCTGATCCCCCTGATTCAATATGAGCCTCCCACCAATATAAAGCATCGCCCTTTAACATTGCAGTTCCATAAAGTACTCTATCTTCTTCAGCACATTTACTTGTCTTGAAGATAGCTTCTATCTCTTTCAGCCATATCATAGCCTTTACTGGATCCCGATCTCCTGAGTATATAGGGGGCTTGCAACTAAGAAACATCTTGTAATCACACTTTTTCATTACCGGTAAGACCGTAGGGGTGATTGGCAGTTCGACTTTAGGTTTCGGATCTGGTGTATCAGCTTCATTATTACGACTTCGTTCAAACATGGCTTGTATACTAGCCTGTAGTCTTCCCATTTCGGTAGTCAGGTCATCCCGTGTAACAAACTCTGTACCTTGTGGTTGAGTTCTACCCCCAGTTTGGCCCCCAGTTCTACCTTCGATCCTACCTCCGGTTCTGCCTCCACCACGATCTCCTCCTCTTCCCCCTGTTCCTACTGGTGGGTTCTCTCCACCCGAATTCCTTCCTCCCCTTCGATTCTTTTGTCTAGTGCCACTTGCCATTCTGTAGATTCAAACAAGGTTAATGTACACATAATCACATACCCCATATAACAAGGTATTCTAGTTCAAACATGTACATGTAAGATCATAATTACACTGGCCAGGTGTAATCTGAAATTACCTTACACGATGTTCCTTCTACCTTTTATACTTAGCATCCCCAGGTTCTAAAATAATATGGACATCCTACTTCACATGCAGTTTAAGTCTAGGTACAAGTACCAATACCTAAATCTCTTAAATTAGGGCTCTGATACCATCTGTAACAACCCGCTAGTCCATATATACAAATAACATACTTTTATAACATAAAGTCATTAATTTACATCATATTTCATATTTGGTCCCATAGTCTTGCTAAACATAAGAAGTAAATCAGTACAAACTTTTCGCGAATTAAATTACATTATGACTAACAACAAGGTCATAAGTACAAAAACGCATCTATAACTTCATAACAAAAGTCTTCACAAAAGCTATCCACCGATTGTCCTATTCACTTGTTCTTACCCGATCCGCCACCTGGAATACATATTTTTAAAAACAGAAATGAGGGTTAGACCTAATGGCCTAGTGAGAAAATCCCTGCCAAGTTAGTAAACATTTGTATCAAAACCATTTATATAAAACTCTTCATATACATCCATATACTACACGTATATAAATACCATTCAAGACTCGTACATCTCATTCCACCTTATTTCTCCACAACTGGCCATATTAGTTGGTAGCAAGCCAACTAATAATTAATCAACATTACCGGTCCGCACACCGGAACCCGGCTACCCATCGGTCCGCACACCGAAACCCGACTAATGTGCACTTGTGTAGTGTAATGCACATAGGAATATAATATCTTACTATATTATAAACACATAATATTCACACCTTAATCATATATCCATTCCACCCATATATGTATTCCAGTAAAAATTATTTTGAAGTAAAACTCACCTGTTTGATTTATCAAAACGTTCTCCAAGCTTTTCTCAAAACAATTCAGCTTCACTTCAATTTCACAGTATCTGTATAAGTCAAATACATATACCACTTTACCAAAAGCACACACATAAAGCTTAGGAACTTAAAGTAGTTTAATTCCTCAATCATCTCCTCCAAACCCGAACTTAAGTCGAGTCCATAATATTTTCCAGTCGTTATTCATCAACTAATCATAGTTCAATAATATACATTGCTATCAAACCCCTAACAGTGATAGAAATCTCAGAATTGACTAACAGCTCAAGTATCCGGACACAACAGAGTTTTTCGGACATAAACAGAGTTTTCCGGACGACACCAAAAATCCGGACAGCATGCCGTTTCCGGACAGTATAAGTAATCCGGACATCATCCGGAAACCTAAGTAATCCGGACGCTATCCGGTATCATATTTCATCCGGACAATCAAGGAAAAGAGGACTTACCCGGATAAAAACACCGTCCGGACACCACTATAACATCATTCGGACACCATCAACAAAACTACCCGGACACCTACAATTTGTGTCCGGAAACTGCTGCTGTTCATCCCTAATTTCACCCAGAATTCGTCTAAGGTTTATACCAGTTCGATTCTGCTAATTCTAAACCGATAGAAATAATCTACTAACCATTATGAACATAAAACATAACAGAAACATACCTTAATTTTACTTCCAAGTACTCCAATTTGAAGCCCTAACCCTTTCTTCCTTTTTCTTCTTTTGCTCTCCAAAACACACACACTTCACACACTGGATTTTCTGGTTTTTTGAAAATATCTGATTTTTCTTTAGATAATATCCACTCACATTTTCCATTTCAGCCCCTAAACTCCTCACTAATGACTAAAACACCCCTAACTTATAATTTTACCTTTAATCTTCACGTTTTAGAGTTAACAAAATTTAACGGAACTAACATTTAACTAACGAACTTACCCGGGGCATTACACTAAGTCTGTCATGCTAGATATAACAGTTTTCTTCTAATCCAAGGCTTCATGCTCGCGCTTTCTGTTTGCCCTTACTAGAGCTTTCTACTACGTGCTTACCTGAAAATGGTTTAGTTTTTGGAAATGCGAGGGTTAGACCATGAGGTCTAGTGAGGTCCCTCTAAAAACAAACATTTGCACCACATAAAACATTTTAAACAGTTTATAAGCATTTATAAACTCTTCTCATCTTTAAAACATTTAAACTTTCACACGCAAGAACTACCCATGTATATGGCATACTGAAGTCACGCACATCCGTGACAACGTGTCAGTCTCATACTGCCGTATTGGGTCACACCTCCCATGGCATAAACAGGACACACCCCCGGTATGAGCACTAGCGGGCCACACCCCCCGACTTAGCCAAAACATGCTCACTTCCAAATGTATGCATACATAATATCTTAACTTTCTCAAACCAAGTAAAACATGCAGTTTCATATAAAGGATAAAACATACAGTCTCATCATATCTCATGTATTTTAAGTAATACATAAATCAACACATTTTCAGTTAGAAAGACTCACCTGTCGTCTTAGCGTACTACTTCTCACAAAAGCTTCCGCTCTCTAGGTGAAACACCTAAAATATTAAATAGAAAATAGCGATAAGTCTTACGCTGACCCTCACTATCGTCTGTACAAATCCTCAAAGGAAACTTGATTCAAAAGGCTACTGAGTCTGAACCAAAGTTCCGGACTCAATTCCGGATCCGGTCCCATTCTGGGTTCCGATCCTACTCCGGATCCGGCCCCATTCCGGGTTCCGATCCCGTTCCGGATCCGGCCCCATTCCGGGTTCCGATCCCGTTCCGGATCCGGCCCTATTCCGGGTTCCGATCCCGCTCCGGATCCGGCCCTATTCCGGGTTCCGATCCCGTTCCGGACTCTGCCAGTATCAGACTACGCAAGTTCAATACATTCTGAGTAACCAAAACTCGATTCCAACAATTTATAAGCTCTTAAAAACAATGGTTAACCATGCAAAACACTCTTAAAACAAGAGTTGTACATCCATTAAACTCATCTATCCCTTCTTTCAAAACCACACAGTGACATTTTTCCAAATCAGAACAAGGATTAAGGGCTTAGAGATTACCTTGAAAAGGTTTTGATGGAGAATAAACTTCAAATCAGCACCTCTCTTGACCAACACTACAAGTAATGATCCTTGATTTCTTTCTTCTTCTCCAAAGTCGATTTCCCTTCTTTGCTCTTTCTCCCTTTGCAGTCGCCCAAAACACAAATTGGAATGATACCAATTTAGGCAAATGATTAGGGTTTTACCCTTTATAGTTTTTGTTCCAACTTGACCCCTCAACCTTTGTTTCTTCTTTTTGCCCCAAAACTTACCCTTCTATCAATAAAGACTTGAGTTATTACACAAAATCCCCATATTCTTTATTTTCTCCAAAATAAGAAAGTTGTTGGATATGCTATAAGATGCCATCTATTAAGGAGTTAAGCACGGAAGAAAAAGATGAACAATGGTAGGTGGTGTGGTAGGTGGTGGTGCATTTGTTGGTACTTGGTATTGGTACTAGAAAGTTGATTTTGATTTTTCTAGTGAGTTTGGTAAATTTTTTAATAACGTAAATGGCTTGTACTTGTGTTTTAAAAACTTTGTATATTTTGTTATAATTAAGAAACATACAAAATGGCTAAAATACTTGACTTATACTCAGAGGCATTTTTTTTGAACAGTGAAATTTTAAAAAACTAGCAAAAAGCGAAAAAAATAAAAAATTTACATAAAGATAATGGCAAACGAAAGATTTTTTACTGCTGCTTGTAACATTTCTAAAATTATGGATGAGAAATACAAACCATAAAGTTACTGATATCATTATTAGATTAGAGGGGTAAAAATCAAAGTTTCCCCTAACTACATGGACCATTTTTGTATTTACTCTATATAATATTTAATTTTTAAACTTGAAATAATTTAATTTAGGAATATATATTTCGTAAATTAAATGGATTATAAAAAAAATTAGACCAATATGGTGCCAAAAAGGAGAGACGTGGCCAATTTATTAACCACATTGTGAAAAACGGAATTTAGAGCATCTTTAATGATTGCTTGAAGAAAAATTGAACAATGTTTGATCATTGGAGACAAAGACTTAAAAATGACTTTACTCGTGAAGCACTTGATGTCCCTCAAATCTTTGAAAAAATGAATGTGAAAGACAAAAGAGACAGAAAATATATTATGATGAGACCAACATATTTTTTATATATTTTATTTTTTCAATCTTTCGCAATAGCTTCACCATTGTGGATGCCCTTACAAACAACTCTGTAGAGTGTAGACGTGCGAATTATTTAATAACATAATGTATTTAGAGCCGGACTTAAAATGAAAATTTTCATATGAATGTATAAAATAACAGAATAATATAAAATAAAATAAATATTAATTATAAATGGTATATAATGGTTTTCTGCAACATTTAATTATAGATCTTGTTTTCTTCATCTTTTCTTTACCAAGAAAATAAAAGATAAGGCTAAGAAATTTGAACTTGGAATATAAAATATTATCTATAATTAATGATACTATCAATTTAATATGAGCGTATTTTTTAAGACAATTTTTTTTTCCATTATGTCAGAATGGTAGAACGAATGCATGTGTATTAGACCATGAGTACCGCTTTCTATCTTACACTCTGAATCCTGATGCTATCTTAGCATCACATCAACTTTTCTCTTTCCTACCCTTCTTACCCTAAAGTGGAGTACCGCTTCCTATCATACCCCTGAACCCACTCTTACCCGCACCCACCGATTATATTTAAAAAAAATAAAAAAATAAAATAAAATAAAATTAGGATCGGGTTTCCGAACCCACTCTTACCCGCACCCACCGAACCCGCGGTATCCGTACCGTGTACCCGGGCTACCCGCCCCAACCCGATGTGAACCCGGCTGTGGTACCCGATGGCGGTACGAACGGCCTTAGGGGTGAGCATCGGAACTGAGTACTTGCTTTTGGAATCAGAACTGCTTTGGAACTGTCAGTTCCAGAACCGGAACTGATGTGATTGGTTCCGGTTCTGGTTCCTAAAATATGAAACCGATTAAGACTGGTTCCGGTTCTGGTTCTCATTGTTTTGGAACCGTTACCCGCTGGGTACCCGGTCCCGCTATTTTTAATAAAAATTATATATATATATATATATATATATATATATATATATATATTTATATTTATTATATTTAAATATTTAATGATGTGGTATTAGTTTTGTACCTTTATTGAGTGTTTTTATTCGTTTTCATCCCAGTGTTTTATTTGAGGTGTTGACGTAAAGACGTGAATTGTTATTGAAGTCGTTTTGTTGATTTCAAGACTCAATACTCAAGAGTTTCTAATTTATTTATGTAATAATTAGTTTTTATCGGATTAGTTTTCACCATTGGTTGTATTTATTACTTTATGTTGATACTTTATAGTTGTAATAGACTTAAATTTACATTTTTTATTGTATAAATTGTAAAAAAAAGTTTACAAAAAAGTTGACATTGGGTACCCGGAACCGACGGTTCCGGGACTGGTTCCAAAATATAGAGAACCGATGTAAGTGGATCCGGTTCCGGTTTCTTCATTCTAGGAACCGCCGGTTCCGGTTCCATGAAATTTAGCCGGGTAACCGAATATGGTCACCCCTAGTGCGTATACCCCCTCCCCTACCCAAAACCTAAATCTTTCATTGAACATTTTTTGTTTTGATTTTTCTTTTTGATAAAATATGTTTAAAATCTTTATTTTGAGATCTGAAATGCCTACCTCGTTTACCTAATAACCGTAATAGTAAAATAAAAGCATCTCCAACAGCTATGCTAATATGGAAAAAGTGGGATTTTAGCATTTTTGTTGCTCCAACAGCTATGCTATCCTATATGCTAAAATAGAGAAAAGAGGAGAGAGATTGTAAAATGTAACACCTCGAAATTTCCATACCTATTGTACGTTTATTTTGGAAGGCGTTATTTTAAAACGGTATATTTTTAATTAAATGACAAGGGACCGAACATGAAATTAGCCATTTGTTTGGGGGCTAAGTTGTCACATTTGAAATCAAATATATGTATATTAGAAGAAGTTGATTTGGGATAAACATAATATCCGAGTCCTGATATTTTGAAGTCGGTTTCAAGAGAAAGAAGGAAAAACCGAGTTCTAGTTTCGTACGGTAAGAATTTCGATCATCTCCTCCAATCCAATTTCTTAAGGATTGATAATCATAAGTCAGTTTAGCTTTTGATTATGTTATTGAATCGTTGGTGAAACATGTTAGAATTTGGATTCATTGGGTTGAGTTGAATAGCACAAGCTTGAGTTTGAGTTTTTGTTTTCAGGTGAGTTCATCTACTCTGTTTCTGCTTCAATAAAATTGATCAGTGAATTGAAATGGTTTTATTATCTTATTGATATCTCTATGAAATGGATACTAAAGGGTTATATGAATTTTGAGCAGAAATCGTATGAATCAGGTTTGTTATCGATGGAATCCGGAAGTTGAATTTTCCTGATTAGTCTGGACTTGATTTTCCGGATAGTCCCGTATTCGATTTTCGGATACTTTTCCGGATCGTTTTCGGACTTGGTTCAGGATTAGTTTACCGGATAATTTTCCCGGATGGTTCCGGACTCAAACTCCGGATACTTTTTCGGATGATTCCCGGACTAGATTTCTGGATGTTATCGGATTTCCCTTGATTCCGGATGTTCCCGGACATGCTTTCCGGATTTGATTTCCCGGATATATTTCCTGATCTAGTGTTTTTCCGAATATAAAACATATATTGATTATTTTAGCAGTACGAATATAATTATAACTGAAATTCGTGTACGATACAATTTGATACGTTTTGATTTGATACGCACGTATGCTAGTAAGTGTAATGGATCCATAGGCACTAGCATTATTTGATAAACGTGGAATAGGCAAGGTATATCAGATATGTGAAGATTTTTGTCTTCAACAACTTTTAGGGCGAGTTTGGAGCGAGTTGCTGCTGCCCAAGTAGCACTGAAGTCGCTTCAGGGGCTGTTTGGTTAAAACAAACTGTGTCCATAGCTAGTTTGATGCTAGTTGATGCTGGTTCAACTAGCTTGAAAGTAGCCCGTATCCATTTTTGGTGTGAAGCAATTTTTGGGGCTTTTGGTCCAACCCTTTTCTTTCTCCGTATATATATTAAAAGAAGACAAAAGAAAATTAGATTTTGTAGCTTCCTTTTGCACCCTCTCTCTCTCTCTACAACTTGGTCTCCAAGTTTTTCTCTCAAACCTCAAGAACCCTAATTTCTTTTCTCCATTGTTGTAAGCTTAAATCTCTCAAGTGTATCATCATCAAAGTTATAGTGGATCAGTTCCTGGCGTCCTCCGCCCGTGGTTTTTCCCTTTCCGGGTTTCCACGTAAAAAAGTAAAACAAGATAAAAAAGACTCAAAGTTGGGATTTTAGAATGAAAAAGTCCTAACTAATCTAAAGAAATAAGTGCTTAAGTACTCAAAATTGAGCACTTATCACCACCCCAAACTAAGAAATTTGCTTGTCCCCAAGCAATGAAAAGACTAAAAGAAAATGACTCAAAATTTGAAAGTTTTGCACAAGGATGGCATTAAGTGCACATCATGAGTGTGAGCATGTTAAGGATGCATAGCATAGCCTTTCATAAATCCCAAGTGACCAAAGTCCCATTCTTTTGTGAAAATAAACCATAAGTTAGCCTCACATTCTCTTTGTTCTAGTCAACACATTATACACATCACAGATTACTAGGACTTTAAGTGAACTGGATCTCTCTTTTTGGCATATTTTTCTTTCTCACTTTGCCTTTTCTCTCCCCATGCATCAAATCACATTGGATTTTTCAATTTTTTATGCATTTTCTGTTTTGATGACATACACCTGCCCCTATGGGGCATTTTTGGTGTTTTTGGTGTTTCAACCACTTTTTCTTGACGTGCAATATTTGCTAAGGCTTTGCCTTTGATTGTCATTTTTAGACACCCCCACCCCAAACTAAGAGATTTACAATGTCCTCATTGTATGGAGAAAAAGATGTGTTTTCATTGGTTTCAAGTGGCTAAAAATGGGAGAAAAGAACGATGGCCTAAATCATTTCTGTGATGAATGTAGAATGTGGACCAAATTGTGTCCCAAGCAATTCTGAGGCTAATTCTAGTATGAACAACTTAAAGAAATGGTCTTGGACTTGTGAAATTATTTGGGCTATGCAAACATGCTAACAATACTCATTCATGACCCAAATGTAAGAAAATAAACCTAAAATATGCAAAAACTAATCCCAGACTCAAATAACAAAAAAAAAGAATAAATGGAGCTAAGAGTGCATGATTACCCTGCCCTACTCATTGGGAGTAGGCTGTTTCTGCCCAAAAATGGTAGTGCCCTGAGGCCCAACAGCCCTGAGTGCTGCAGCACGATTCTTGACAGCAACCACTGCTTTCAGCTTTCGGTTTTCTTGCTGCAGTTTGGCTATCTCCAGATTCTTTCCTTTCAGTAACCTTCTCAGTTTTGGCAGTCCCAAACTACCCATCTCTCTTGCTTTCCTCTTTCTGTCTGCAACAACAGTCTTCACTTCAAACCTTAGCTCCTCAACCTTCTCTATGAACTCATTCCTCTGCTTCAATATGGTATCCAAAAGGGTGCTGTTTTGGCTCAGCACGTTCTGCATCATATTGACCATGTCAAGGGTTCCAACACCTTTCTCTCTTCTATCCCGCAGCCTCTGCACTTCTCTCAAATCAATCTCAGACTTCTCCCGTTGTTCTTTCACTATCAAATCGTCCTTGTATTGCGGGACACCCATCTCCACCAGCAACTTTGTCAGCATTCCTGGAAAATAGAACTTCCCTTTTGCTCTTGTGGCGCATTCCCTTATACTTCTCAGCACTTGCTTTCCCAAGTTTACTGTTTTACCTGTCATAACACAAAATAGCAGTAACATTCTCTCCACAGATATCGTGCTGTCATGTGTGGTTGGTGAGATGGGGTGTCTCATCAAATTTATCCACACATTGGCATCTGCAGAGAGGTTAGAAGCTTTAAAGGTCCTCAGCATGAGATTGGAGTGGTATTCCCAAGTGGTTCTAGGCTTTCCTAAGGCTGCAACCACCTCATGCAAGTCATCTAAAGTTGCATTGTTTACCAGCTTATGAAATTCAGTTTTGGCTGGTGGAGTAAGTGACAGGAAGCTGTTGATTCTCTTGGCTGTAAGATGGACCGGAATGCCTCTAACAGTCAATCTAGAGGATGAGTTGGTTGCCACCTCACAGTAAAACTCTCAAATCAGTGTGAGATTGTAAGAGTGATGGATCTCACAAAGTTTCTCAAGCCCTTGTGTTTCTACCACCTGCTTAATAAAATGAAACTCTCTAATGCTCTGCTCATCGAATCCCTTATCAGGTAGACCTATCCTATTCTGAAATTTTGGCCACATTTTGGCAGCAGCTGTAGAGCTGAAGCCACGGTTTGGTCTAACAGGTCTCTTTATAAACTTAGCAGCCACATCATCCTTCTTTTTCTTTCCTACAGATTGTTCATGCTGCACAGTTGCTGTAGCATAGCAATTTGTCTCTAAGGGTTTTGTTCTAGATGGTTCACCCTCCTCAATCAATCTCTTACTTCTTTTTCTTAATTGCTCAGCCCCTGTGGTTTTTGTTGCATGAGTTTTACCCAAATACTTTCTTTTCCTTGGGTCTACTTTCTCAATCAATGGTTCGTCCTCATCATTCCAAATTGTTTCATTTAAATTAGGAATAGGGTTGATTGGACTTTGGCGAACCACAGGTGGCATTTCCATGGTCATCTCTTCGATCTCTTCCACCACATTGTTTTTAGGAATAGCTTCTGAAATGTTGGTGGTGAAGTGAAGAGGTCCAAAAGACCAATCAAACTCATTTCTTTTAAAGAATCTCAAATCCACAGAAGTAGAACTAATGGGCCTTATTTGAATCTCAGGAGATGTTTGGATGGTTTCTATCTCAAAGTCTTCCACCTCAGTGCTTTTAGTAGTAGATTTTTGAGTATCTGAGGTGGAGTCCGACGGTCCAAATGGACAAACATATTCATGAGGTTCAAAGAAGGTTACATTTAGTCTCGTGGGAATAATGGGTCTACCATGATCATTATTTGAACGGGAAGTAATCAGTTCATCCAAATAGGTGCTTAGAGAAGATGATACCTTTGCCTTACCCTTATTTGTAGAAACAGAATGCGGACCTTTGTAGGGAACGAGAGCAAGATAGTTTGCTGTGCTTTCTTGAACTTCAGTTGAAACAGGGGGTGCAATGGGTGCTTTTGTTTGTTTCTCCACACCTGAACCTTCACCTTTCTCTAGTTTTTTCTTTGGTGAAAGTTTTGCGAAGGGCACACGACATAAAGGAGGAGTAGAATCGTCCTCTAAGACCACCGTTTCAGGGTTTCGATTCGAAACAGGGGGCGAACCACAACCCTATTTCTTCCACTGCGTCGCACGTTTAGGGCTTCGCCTTCTGCATTTGGGTCTCGAGGCAAGGTGCGCTTCACTCTTGCCATAAAATCTTAGGCTTCGATCGACTGAGAAAGAGGGGATTTTGAATTTGTGGTTGAGTGTGGTGGTTTTCGTAATAGGCAGAGACGAGAGAAATGAAAGAGATGAAGGGAGTGGGTTAATTAGAAAAAGGGTTTAGTTGAGGGTTATTTTAGGAAGAATATGAAAGGACATTGTACTTATCTAATATGGGGAATAGCAAACCAGCTGTAAATTGGGTATTACTCAAAGGATAGTTTTAAGGAAAGTACAACTAGAGGCTATGTGTGTACTTGGTGTGTACCTGATCCCAACAGTATGTTTCATCTAGTTGGAAAAAGGTAACTCACTTAGTTAGCTTCTTTTGATAATTCTTTTCAGCCCTTTTTCTTTAATGCCTTTCCTTAAATTCCCTGGAATAGAATTTTATTTAATTCCCCTCTGATTTTCCAACTGATTTGCCTGAAAGAAAAACGAACCCCCCTGACGCTGCAGCATTGACTCAACATCCTTTGGTTTCTCTTGTTTGCTTAATTGGATGCACATCAATAAACACATCACTCTCAACTAATACAGAAATATAACAATTCATTAAAATAATATTTACAAGGATTGTTGGAACTTTTTAAAGATAGTTCCCATCTTTGTTTGAAGCTTTTAGCACAAAGAAATCACCTCCACAGGGTAATTTTGTGGAGATGCTGCAGCATCATGGTATAACTTCACTCTTTGTCCATTGACTTTGAACACACTATTGTCTTTCGGGTTAACTAAGTCTACAGCCCCGTATGGATAAACCCTGTGTATGACAAATGGGCCTGACCATCTAGACTTAAGTTTCCCCGGAAACAATTTTAACCTAGAATTGAACAAAAGACATTTCTGACCAGCTTTCAACTCTCTGTGCCTGATTCTATTGTCATGCCATTTTTTGGTTTTCTCTTTATAGAGTTTGGCATTCTCATAGGACATGTTCCTATGTTCCTCTAGTTCACAGTGTTGTAACTTCCTCTTGTTACCAGCATCATCTAAGTTCATGTTCAACTCCTTTATAGCCCAGTATGCTTTGTGTTCTAACTCTAAAGGGAGATGACAAGCCTTTCCAAAGACTAACTTGTATGGGGACATACCTAAAGGTGTTTTAAAAGCAGTCTTGTATGCCCATAAAGCATCATCTAATTTGAAAGCCCAGTCTTTTCTATTTGGTTTGACAACTTTTTGTAAAATCCCTTTTATTTCCCTGTTTGAGAGTTCAGCTAAACCATTTGTTTGTGGGTGATAAGCAGTGGCAACTCTGTGTTTCACATTGTATTTTTCAAGAACTTTACTTAACAAATTGTTTATAAAATGGGTACCCTCATCACTAATTAGTGCACGGGGGGGTACCAAACCTTGTAAAAACTTGTTTTTGTAAAAACTTGACAACAGTTTTAGCATCATTTGAAACACATGCCATTGCTTCAACCCATTTGGACACATAATCAACAACAACAAGAATGTATTGACAATTGTTAGATGGTGGGAATGGACCCATGAAATCAACTCCCTAAACATCAAACAACTCAACTTCCAAGATCCCATTTAAAGGCATTTCATTTCTTTGAGAAATGGAACCACTTCTCTGACACTCGTTGCACATTTGTGCAAAATTATGGGCATCTTTAAAGAGAGTAGGCCAATAAAAACCAGATTGAAGCACTTTAGTTGTTGTTCTTTGGCCTCCGAAATGTCCTCCATAAGCTGACTGGTGGCAATGCTGCAGGATTGCTACCACTTCTGATTCTGGAATGCACCTTCTCAGTATTTGATTTGTACCAAGTTTAAACAAAAAAGGGTCATCCCATAAGTAAAATTTGCAATCATGGAGAAATTTCTTCAGCATATGGTGAGTATAATCAGAAGGTTTGATGCCACAAGCTAAGTAATTAGCTATATCAGCAAACCATGGCAGTTGTGTTTGCACCATAAGAATCTTTTCATCAGGGAAGGTTTCTATAATGTCTCCACCTTCCCTACTTTCAACTAACTTTTCCAACCTAGACAAGTGATCAGCCACTTGGTTCTCCACCCCTTTCCTATCAACAATTTCTAAGTCAAACTCTTGCAATAACAAAACCCATCTTATTAGCATTGGTTTTGCATCTTTCTTTGAAATGAGATATTTGATGGCAGCATGGTCAGTGTGAACAATGACTTTAGAAACCATCAAATATGATCTAAAATTTTTAAATGCAAAAACCACTGCTAATAACTCTTTTTCAGTTGTTGTGTAATTGATTTGAGCTTCATTTAGGGTTTTGCTTGCATAGTGGATGGTATGAAAAATCTTTTCTTTTCTTTGACCTAAAACTGCACCAACAACCCAATCACTTGCATCACACATGATTTCAAAAGGTTTGTCCCATTCAGGAGCAACAACCACTGGAGCAGTTACCAAAGCTTTCTTTAAAGTAAGGAATGCATTTCTGCAATCCTTATCAAAATCAAATTTTTGGTCTTGCTGTAATAATAGACATAATGGTTTTGAAATTTTAGAAAAATCTTTTATGAAACGTCTATAAAAACCAGCATGACCGAGAAAGCTTCTGATTCCTTTAACAGTGGTTGGTTCAGGTAGTTTTTCAATAACTTCAAGTTTAGCTTTATCTACCTCAACTCCTCTTTTTGAAATTAAATGACCAAGGACAATTCCTTCTGTAACCATGAAATGACATTTTTCCCAGTTAAGAACCAAGTCAGTTTCTTCACACCTTTCAAGACTTTGTTTTAGATTTTCCAAACAATGATCAAAAGATGAACCATAAACATAAAAATCATCCATAAATATTTCAATGGATTTTTCAAGCATGTCAGAGAATATGGACATCATGCATCTTTGGAAAGTAGCAGGTGCGTTGTAAAGTCCAAAAGGCATCCTCCTAAAAGCAAAAGTGCCAAAAGGACAAGTGAAAGTAGTCTTCTCTTGGTCTTCCGGTGCTATGGCTATCTGATTGTAACCTGAGTATCCATCCAAGAAGCAGTAGAACTCTTTTCCAGCTAACCTGTCCAGCATTTGATCAACAAAAGGTAAAGGAAAATGGTCTTTTTGAGTAGCATTGTTTAGTCTACGGTAGTCCATGCAAATTCTCCATCCGGAGACTATTCTAGTCGGGATGAGTTCATTCTTGTCATTAGAAATGAAAGTGATCCCACTATCCTTCTTAGGCACACATTGGACTGGACTAACCCAAGAACTACTGGCTATTGGGAAAATAATTCCTGCATCTAACCATTTTAAAATTTCCTTTTTTACTACCTCTTTCATAACAGGGTTTAGTCTTCTTTGTGGTTCTATGGACTTGAAATTCTTTTCTTCTAGGATGATCTTATGTTGACAAATAGAGGGGCTAATTCCCCTAAGGTCAGCAATGGTCCAACCTATGGCTTTGGTGTGTAACTTCAACATATCCACCAACTTCCTTTCCTGATGCAGTTCTAGGGTAGCTGATATTATAACAGGTAATTTGTCTTCTTTTCTTAGAAAGGCATATTTCAGGTGAGATGGGAGTTTCTTCAACTCCAGGTCGGGTGGTGAGACTATGGACGGAATGGTCGGTTTTTGCTCACTATTTTCCAGCAGCTCAAATGCTGCAGCAACCAAAGGGACAGTTTCCTTTTCTATGGGAATTTCATCATCATCATCATATTCCTCACTTTTTTCCTCATCCCCCTCTTCTATCCTACAAGTCTGATTGTCTTCTTCCTCGTGACATAATGACTCAATGGTACTTAGGCTTGAACAGTCTTCCATATCATTAGGGTACTTTAAGGAATTGAAAACATTGAATGTGACTTTTTGGTCGTGAAGTCTCATGGTCAATTCTCCTTTCTGGACGTCTATCAAAGTTCTACCCGTGGCTAAGAAAGGTCTTCCTAAAAGAATAGGAATATCTTTATCAGCCTCAAAGTCTAAAATGATAAAATCAGCCGGAAAAATGAATTTGTCAACCTCGACTAACACATCTTCAATCTTACCCTTTGGATAGGCAATGGTCTTGTCTGCTAAAATGAGTGTGACAGTGGTAGGTCTTGCCTCTCCTATCCCTAAGCTTTTAAAAATTGATAAGGGCATGAGGTTGACACTGGCACCTAAATCACACAAGGCTTGTCCAACTTCCTTCCCACCTATTGAACAAGGAATGGTAAAACTCCCTGGATCTTTTTGCTTAGGGGGTATTTTGTTGGAAAACAGAGCACTGCAACCTTCAGTGAGGGCGACAGTCTCATACTCAATCAGCTTCTTCTTTTTACTCAAAATATCCTTCAGGAACTTGGCATAATTGGGCATCTGCTCGATTGCTTCAACAAGAGGTATGTTGATGTGCAATTGTTTGAAAACATCCAAAAACTTTTTAAATTGCAATTCTTCCTTCTCATTCTTCATCCTTTGGGGGTAAGGAATGTAAGGGAGAACTGGTTTGATAACAGATTTGTTTGAAAGTTTTGAGCCAGATGGTTCCAATATGCTTGTGGTGTTGGACATGTTGGATGGACTTGAACTAGTGATCTTAGGGTCTTGGTCCTCTTTTTGATTTGGAACAACCTGAATTTCTGGAGTAGAATTGGCTTTGGATAATTTATCAAAATCTGTTTTGGTCAAAGGGCCAAATTCCTTCTCCACAATTTCAGGTAATTCTTTTCTACTCCTAAGAGTCACAGCCTTCACATGTTCCTTTCCTGGGGCCTTTGGGATTTCAGTATTACTAGGCAAAGTTCCTGAGGCCCTAGTGCTTTGATTTAAAGCAAGTTGACTGACTTGAGTTTCAAGATTTCTGATTGAAGCTTGAGTTTGGGTCATAAACCCTTTCATGAGTGCTTCCAAAGAAAGATTTGAGTCATCATGTGGAGATGCATGATTTTGGTTTTGAAAAGGTGGTTGATTATTTTGAAAACCTTGATGACGATTATTCTGATGATGGTTGCTTTGAAAATTTCCCTTGTAGTGGTTTTGGGAGCTGCTTGCTTGATTTTGAAAATTAGCATTCCCTTGTGGTTTTTGTGCAGGTGGATTTAAACATGGACTATTCCAAGAGAAATTAGGATGTTGCTTCCAACTGTCATTGTATGTGTTGGAGTGAGGATTAGGTCTGTTTTGAACATAGTTTACAGATTCAAAATTATGAGGACAATGTTCATAAGAATGTTCATCACCACAACATACACATTGTACAGAAAGGACAGGTGCAGGAGATTTGGTGACAGGTGGCTGTGCTCCTTGACCTGAAGTGATGTTTTTAAGCATACTAGTCATGGAAGCAAGCTGAGCTGTCAATGCAGTGTATGCATCAATCTCATGCAACCCGGCAGACTTCTTTTGAGTTGAAATTTGAGCTCTTGGATCAGCCCATTGTCCATTGTTTGCAGAAATCTTTTCAAGAATTTCATACCCGGTATTGTAGGTGTTAAAGGTAAAGGCCCCTCCTGAAGTCGCATCGAGCATTTGTTTTGTGTTGGAATCAAGTCCATTGTAAAAAGTCTCGAGTTGAATACAGTAGGGAATGCCATGGTGAGGGCATTTCCTTAATAATTCTTTAAACCTTTCCCAAGCATCGGAAATTGCTTCATCGTCCATTTGTTTAAACATGCAAATTTCGTTTCTGGACTTAGCATTCCGGGTAGGTGGAAAATATTTTCGCAAAAACTTTTCAGCCATATCACCCCAAGATGGTACTGAACCTGGTGTTAATGAATTGAACCATACTCTTGCCTTATCCCTTAGAGAAAATGGAAATAAAGTGAGCCTTAAGGCTTCGGGAGATACTCCAGGGATTAGAAAAACATCGGTGATCTCCATAAAAGATTTTAAATGAGAGTGGGGATCCTCCGATGATAATCCGGCAAATTGACCATTAGCTTGCAACATATGAAACATGATGGGTTTTGGTTCAAAATGTAAAGTATCTAAATGTGGCCTAACAATCCCAGAATTAAATTGCTCAAAATTTGGGATTACGTAGTCCATAATTCTTCCATCTTTCGAGTTTGCAAGATCAATGATGTTAAGTGGTTCTTCATTACCAATAGATCCATTATCATCCCCTTCCTCATTGTTATGTGGTGGATGTTGTTGAAAAGGTGGATTTTGTTGAAATGGAATAAACGGTGGATTACCAAAAAGTGGTGGGTTTTGTTGAAAAGGTGGATTTTGACGATTATTTCCAAAGATTGGTGGAGGCCGAATTGGATTTTCTAAAGGTGGTCTCATTTGATTTTCCAAAGGCGGCCAAACGTGATTTTCTAAAGGTGGTGGATTTGGTGGTCTATTTTCAAAACCGAGTGGGGGTCCGTCCATATTGAGAGAGTTTGATATTCTTTGAATTCTTCTTCTTTGATGAAAAGTTCTCTCAATATCCGGATCTAACTCGAAAAGTTCCCCACGTGATATTCTTGGCATACACCACTTTCAGAAAATCTTTAAAATTCCCAACGGTGCTAGAAAAACCAAATCTTTAAAAATACTTTTATAGAGTTTTAGCTTACCAATCCCCGGCAACGGCGCCAAAAACTTGATGAGCCAGTGCTTTGAATACACCTACAGACGTGTGCTAATAGAACTAATAAGCAAGTATACTTATTTAGAACTATGTCGTCTTATCAAGTAATAAAGTGGTAAAATACCGATTATCGTCCCACAAAGATTGGAGTTAAAATGTCTATTAAAGTATGATGAAAGAAGTGATTTCAGATGACGATTTGGGAGAAAATCTTCTGGTTGATTGGTTGATGATTAACATAGATTCTAATTAACAATATTAAAAGAGAAGCAAGGGTGTAAGACTTGTGATGTTATGATAAACCAAATTCCAGCAGACCAACGCCACAACAATGCTACAGCATGAAACTGCAGTGATGCTGCAGCATAGCAGTGACAAAAACTAGTTTTATTATCTACTTTGAGACACGTTCCTCTCGGACTCTCACCCTCCCATGATTCCAGTAGCTAGAACAATCTCATCTCTGAGCAGAACCCAAGATAATGGAACGATGGAAATGGAGTTCTCAAATCATATGGCAAAACAAATTCTCTTTGTTAAAAGTTACTCTTTCGATATAACCCCCATACCTCCCAAGTTGTTATACTCCTAAATAGCTTATCTCTAAGTCTATTCCATTTTAATCCCTTGAGAAAATGACAACTTATCAAGAATGAATCATTTTAGAAAACAAAAGTGACAACTCTCGTTGCAAGTTACTCTCTCGATATAACCCCTTAAGTCATCCAAATTGACGTGCTATTCAATGGCCTATATCTAGGTCCATGACACTTTAACACTATCAAAGTGATCAATTTGTCAAAGGATTGTGTTATCTTGAAAGAACTTGGGTTAGAATAATAAAACATCATTTTTGTCACAAAAATGCCTACTTTCTTTTGGTCATCATAACACCCTTTGCCTCACACCCAAGCTAAAAAGGCTAGCTACTCATTACACTAAATGAAACAAAATGAATGCAAAATACTAGGAAAGTAAACATGATGATTGGAAGTGTAAAGTACATGGAAATAAAAACTAACTAAAGTAAATGGCTAAAAATGTAAAGACAAGAATGTAAGTAATAAGCAATAAATGACAAGAGTACAAATGGAATGTAAATCTATGACTAACAAGAATATATACTGAAAAGTAAGAACATTAAACATAAGACATAAGATGCAAGAACATTAAAGAGATGAAAATGTGCAGTGGGATACTGCCCAGTGCTGCAGCAGTGCCTTCGTGTATCTAAGAACAAAGAAAAATTAAAGGAAGAACACTTGAAGATTTGAAGAACATGAAGAACATGAAGAGGTATTTCTGGAAAATAAACTACTGAAGTTTATAACTGATTTCAGATCAAGTCTAAGGTGGGTTATCCAAAAGGTAAGATGTCCCCTCTATTTATAACAAAAGGGAATGGCCTCTTAGGTAAACAAGTGCAACTAGGCCTAACTAAATAGTACAACTATTCAACTAGAAGTACAACAGCCAACTAAATACTTACTTAAACTATCATTGCAATCTAAAGAGTGTTTTAGAGGTTACAAAATATCAAATTTAATCACAAAAATATCAATTTCCAGCTCATGACTTCGTCTTCTTCAGCCCCTTTATCACCAGATCCCTGCTGTTCCAATGCTGCAGCAATACCCTGTTTTGGCTGATTTTCTAAAAAATGCTTATATTAGCCTACCAATAAAGTAAAACAAGCTAACCATGATTCCTAGCTCCAAGAAAGTAAAACAAGATAAAAAAGACTCAAAGTTGGGATTTTAGAATGAAAAAGTCCTAACTAATCTAAATAAGTGCTTAAGTACTCAAAATTAAGCATTTATCAAGCGGTCCAATGGATCTTTCGTTACTTGAGGGGCACGGCAGATCTGTGTTTGCATTTTGGGAAGAATTCTTCGGGGGTGCTTGGCTATGCAGATTCCGATCATGCCAAGGATCTTCATAATAGAAGATCTATCACATGATATGTATTTACTCTTGATGGGTGTGCCATTAGTTGGAAGGCACATCTGCAACCTACCGTCGCTTTGTCTACAACGAAAGTGGAATATATGGCGGTTAATGAAGCTATGAAAGAAGCTGTATGGCTCAAGGGATTCTTTGGTGAATTGAGTGATCATCTGAAGGTCGAAGAGGTTTTCTGTGATAATCAAGGTGCGGTTCTCTTGACCAAAGATCAGATGTTTCACGATAGGACGAAACATATTGATATTCGTCATCACTATGTCCGTAGGGTAGTAGCTAAAGGTGATGTTAAAGTGGTGAAGATTAGCACTCACGACAACGCAGCGGATATGTTGACTAAGCCGCTTCCGGTATCCAAGTTCAATTTATGTTTGGACTTGGTTGGTGTTGCAAGACGGGGTTGATGTCCTTAGGGACAAATTGGTGGAGGATATTGATTTTCGATAACTTTGATTACTTTGGTATTGCTTTGTTTACGGGTGATCGTTTTTCGCTTGAGATAAAGATTGGTGGAGATTGTGTTCTTGGTTTATTTACTTGGTTTGAAGACGAGATGGAGTTTTTTTTCTTTTGTATGGGATTTGGATTGAAGTCAAAAGTGGAGATTTGTGAAGATTTTTGCCTTCAACAGCTTTTAGGGCGAGTTTGGAGCGAGTTGCTGCTGCCTAAGTAGCACTGAAGTCGCTTCAGGGGCTGTTTGGTTAAAACAAACAGTGTCCACAGCTAGTTTGATGCTAGTTGATGCTGGTTCAACTAGCTTGAAAGTAGCCCGGATCCATTTTTGGTGTGAAGCAATTTTTGGGGCTTTTGGTCCAGCCCTTTTCTTTCTCCATATATATATTAGTAGAAGACAAAAGAAAATTAGATTTTATAGCTTCCTTTTGCATCCTCTCTCTCTACAACTTGGTCTCCAAGTTTTTCTCTCAAACCTCAAGAACCCTAATTTCTTTTCTCCATTGTTGTAAGCTTAAATCTCTCAAGTGTATCATCATCAAAGTGATAGTGGATCAGTTCCCGGCGTCCTCCGCCTGTGGTTTTTCCCTTTCCGGGTTTCCACGTAAAAATCTCGGTGTCTCTCTTACTTATGCTTTATTTTGCATTTATTGGGTTTGATCATTGTTTACATTTCTTAGTGGTTGATTATCTTGCATTGTTAATCGTATTTCCGCTTTGAATCTCGATATAGAACCTAGTTCATTTGTTCTTGGGTAATATTGTGTTTTTATCGAGAACCAACTTTGAGCTTTTAGCTATTTGGATCTTGGTATTTTCACAACAGTATAATTGCTATTTTCGTTATCTATTTGGAAGTGAGGAATAGGCAAGGTATAATTGCTATTCCCTTTTCTTATTGTGGCGTGAAAACGTGGAATAGGCAAGGTATAATTGCTATTTCCGTTTTCTATTGGGAGACGAGGGATAGACAAGGTATAATTGTAATCCCTACTTCTTTACCAAGAAATAGGCATGGTTTAATTGTAATTTCTTGGATAGGAGCTGGAATCTAGAATCATTAGTGATTCGTAGTGTTGCTCTTAAATATGATACGATGACTTACTTGATGTTTGTCATATTCATGGAATCGGGTATGATCCTGTCATCGAAAGATGTTATGTGTACGTTATGAAAGTTTGCGAAAAGGTTATTTTATATGCTTTGTTTACAAATTTGGTTTTCGAAGCTTATAAATGTTTTGATTTTAAACTGGATGTTCTCACTAGGCGCAAGCCTAATGTTTCCAAATTAAATTTTCTTACCAGGTGCTAGCACGGGAAGGGATATGAAGGGATGAGTGGAGAGTGACTCTTGAATCATATATTTTGAAGGTTTACTGGAGAGATAAGTTTATATCGACGATATTTTGGGAGATTCCATAGACAACTTTATAATCTAATATCGTTTGGATATGATTAGATTAGTAGATTGTTTATGTTATTAATAAGAGAGATCACAATACAAACCAAACCACTCACCAAAGCAAACAGTGGCCAAGAAACCCACAAGAAAGCACCCAGTGGCTATAAAGCCAACTACCCAAGAAAAAACACAGAAACCAATTCAATACTACAGTGGCCATTGAACAACATCCGCCAAGCTGGAATCTCACTGTTTGCTAGATGCAAATATATGAGGCCCCATGATTCGTCGGATATCATTCTAAGCCGCAAAACAAGCAAATGAACCAGACCTCGTTACTGTTTTGTAGGATCTACGAGCCATTTCACCCATTCCATGTTTCTTTTGGGCCGTCTTCGATTGATCCATTCGTAGGTTGTTCTTTGGAACTCGAAAAATGCCTCCCGAATATCTCTTTTAACCATTTTAAAGACCCATTTATTTCGGTTCGACCAAATCAAATATAGGATAGCCCACTTCACGCCGATCCAAGTATTCGAGCTTACCGATTTGTTATCAATTTGGTTATCCTCATTTAGAAGATCGTTTATTGTGCGCACCTCTTGTAGGCTCTTGTTCCACCATTTTCCAACTAATAGCCAAAGCTCCTTTACACTCGAACATCCAATTAAGTAAGAATCTTCGTTTCTAATCCTTCATTTATGAATGAAAGTTTTGGAAAAGTTTGTTGTAAACCTTGTAAAGTTAAGGTTCAAATTTATTGTGAATTTTGGGATGTTTCAAAAAAATCTCTAAATTTAGAGAAATCTCTAAATTGATGGTTTCTTCCCAAAACTAATCATTATCCTCAAAAAGTAAACTTTTTTCTCCCAACTTTCCATATATTGAATATTTTAATAATGTAATCAAATAAATTGATTATTTTAATAAGATAATTAATGCTAGAGTTGCTAATAACATAGCTGTTGGAGTTAGATGCAATTTTTTTTAGAGATTTTGAATTCTTTTACTCTATTTTAGAATTTTTTAGCATAGCTGTTAGAGATGATCTAAGAGCATCTCTAAGGTTCTTACAAGCAAAAAGTGTAGTGGCTTGTAAAAACTACTATTATGGAGAATTTTTATAAGAACCCAAACTCCTTTAGGTTCTTACCATGATGTTTGTGTGAAATGACAAGTTCTTCATTTCTATTGGTATTTAAATTAAATAATTAACATTTGCTTATAAATATATAATAATTATTGATTTTCTCTATATAAGTAGAAATCTGATCTTAGAGCATCTCCAATGGAGGTTCTTATAAGAACTTTTTTTTGTACTTTTTGGTGTCATCTCATTTCCACATCATTAATTTCAAAATTCACATAAAAGTCCACAATGATAGTTTTTATAAGAACCTCATTTTTGTGGGTCCCATGTATTTGTCCACATCAATAATTATTTTATATTTATAAATAAATATCAAATATTAAGTTTAAGTACCAATAGAATGAGGACATTGACATTTTACACAAACTTCATGGTAAGAACCAAAGTTCTTAAATAAGAACCCAAATGGGATGAAGTTCTTATAAGAACTCTATACAATGGTAGTTCCTACAAGCCACACCACTTTTCGCTTATAAGAACCTTGCATTGGAGATGCTCTTATAAGAACTAGTATTGTGAATTTTTATATAAATTTTTAATTTAATAAGTTGGAAACGAGATGTCACCAAAAAGTGCAAAAAACGAGGTTTTTATAAGAATCTCCATCGGAGATGCTCTAAGATCAGATTTTTGTTGGTGATTTTAGTGAAATCATCATGTTCATTTTGTGTAATTGGATTCACAAAGATAATAATGGGGTTGTTAGCTAAGCTATAACATGAGTTAGGAGGTGTGGAGTGCACACTCGTGTAAGCTAACTAGAACTCGGGATTGTTGGACGGTTAAGATTGGCACGTTACAAAGTGTTTTTGTGAACTGGGCGTCGGGGCCAGTGCCGGCGCCAGTGTGCTGGCGCCAAGACTGGCGCCAGGCTCTGTTTGTTTGTTGGCGCTGATGCCGGCGCCAGGCTCTGTTCGTTTACCGGCGCTGATGCTGGCACCAGTTGACTGGCGCGGAGACTGGCGCCAGCGTCTGGAATGTCTTTTCACGTTTATAACTGCCCTCTTTAATTCCACAATCAATCTCAATAAATGAGATATTATTATCAGTATCAATATGGGTCGGTTACGATTTTCTAAGGTGTATAAGTAGGAGTCGATTTCTGCCTAAATCGATACACTGAAAAATAGAGATTATTCTCGAGTGAATTTCGTGATACCCGGGCAGTATAGGGTCGAAATATCACTTACGGAAAGCGAGCTCTCACGCGATCTCTGTTTTTATCCAAGTTATAATCGTCACTCTGTTTCTCTCTCTCGATATTGTTCCAAAATCCCCCAACAATCGTAAGTGATATTTTCGTTCATCGTGAAGAAGAGACGGCGATTGATCAGCCCGTGAAAGACATGACGACCAAGTTCATAAAGCTTGAGAAGTTCGAAGGCGTTAATTTCCGTAGATGGCAGAAGAAGATGCACTTCTTGTTGACGACGTTGAAGGTCGTGTACGTGTTGAGCACCCCGATACCGGAGGTGATGGAGAACGAGACGTTGGAGATGACCCGACGTCGCATCAAATGGGAGAACGACGACTACATCTGTCGTGGCCACGTCTTAAACGGTATGTGTGACTCCCTCTTTGACATATACCAAAATGTTGAATACGCCAAAGAGCTATGGGACTCTCTTGAGTCCAAATACATGGCGGAGGATGCTTCTAGTAAGAAGTTCCTGGTTAGTGATTTTAATAATTACAAGATGGTGGACTCAAGGCCGATGATGGAGCAATATAATGAGCTCCTTCGCATTCCCGGCCAATATGCTCAACATGATATGAAGATGGACGAATCCATCTCCGTATCGAGTATTATTGATAAACTGCCCCCCTCTTGGAAAGACTTCAAACATATGTTGAAACACAAGAAGGAAGAGTTGTCTCTTGTGCAACTCGGTAGTCACTTGCGCATAGAGGAATCTCTTCGGGCGCAAGAGGCTGAGAAACCTAAAATAAAAGAGGTTTCTGCACCTTTGGTGAACATGGTGGAAGAGGGAAAGTCCAACAACTTCAAGGGAAAACGTAAGTTCAATGAAGCCAAGAAAGGGCCCAATAAAAAGGTTAAATTAACCTGTTGGACATGTGGGATGACCGGCCATCTCAAGCGGGATTGTCGGGTTGTCAAGAGTAAGAATGGAGCAAGCACAAGTGGTGGTGGGTAAGGATCCAAGGATCAAAACCCACGGCAAGGTCAGAATTTTGACTTTGGTTTTAATTCAAATTTGAATTATGTACCACTAATATCCGAATCTTTTTACGTGTAGGATGATGATGTCGCTTGGTGGATCGACTTGGGTGCTACAAGTCATGTGTGCAAAGATCTCCGTTGGTTCACCTCCTTAGAACCGGTTGAAGACGGATCAATGCTACGCATGGGGAACGAGTCGATTGCTCCCATTCTTGGACGTGGCTTAGTTAGGCTAGAGTTTAGTTCTAGCAAAATAGTTGAACTTTTAGATGTTTTGTTTGTACCACGAATTCGAAAGAATTTGGTTTCTGGTAGTATCTTGAATAAGTTAGGGTATAGGCAAGTTTATGAGTCCGACAAGTTTATCTTGTCAAAGGGTGGCTCTTTTGTTGGATTTGTTTATTTGTTAAATAATATGTTTATGTTGAATTTGAATAAAATGAATTTTGTTTCAAATTCTGTTTTTGTTGCAAATGGCATTTGTGTTGATTCCAATTTATGGCATGCAAGGCTTGGTCATGTTAATTTTAAACGTATGGTTGAAATGTCAAAAGACGGTTTTATTCCGGCTTTTGATATTAAAACCGAGAAGTGTAAAACTTGCATGTTAACAAAGATCACTAGACAACCTTTTCCTAACGTGAAAAGGGACTCGTCGGTGCTTGAGCTTATTCATAGTGATCTTTGTGATTTGCATTCAACTCCGTCTTTTGGTAATAAAAAGTATGTTGTCACTTTTATTGACGACGTTTCACGTTTTTGCTATGCATATTTGTTACATTCAAAAGATAAAGCGTTGGTTAAATTTAAAATTTATAAAACGGAGGTTGAATTGCAAATGAATTGCTTTATAAAGTGTTTACGCACCGATCGTGGTGGGGAGTATTACGACCCCATGTTTTTCCAATCCGTAGGAGTCATTCATGAGACTACGGCGCCTTATACACCACAGCAAAATGGTGTGGCGGAACGGAAAAATAGAGTTCTCAAAGAAATGGTGAACTCTATGTTATCCTACTCGGGTTTGAGTGATGGGTTTTAGGGTGAAGCCATGCTTACGGCTTGTTATTTGCTAAATCAAGTTCCCAATAAAAGGAACAAGATTACCCCGTATGAACTTTGGTTCAAGAAAAGGCCTAACTTGAGTTATATTCGAGTTTGGGGCTGTCGAGCGGTGGTTCGACTACCCGAACCCAAAAGGAAGAGTTTGGGTGAGAAAGGTATTGATTGCATCTTTGTTGGATATGCCGAGCATTCCAAAGCTTATAGGTTCTATGTTATTGAACCTAATGATTCTATAGCGATTCACATCGTTATAGAATCGAGAGATGTAATTTTTGATGAGACTAGATTCTCTTCAATGCCTAGGACAAAGGACATAGTTCCAAGTACTAGTGAAACTAGTGAGGTTGAAGAACAAGCAATTGTTCCAACCGAATCTCCGATGCTTCGAAGGAGCAAAAGAGGAAGGATTGAAAAATCCTTTGGTCCCGATTTCCAAGTATACTTGGTAAAGGGATCAAGAGATGAGATTGGATCTCAATTCCTTTACTGTTATAGTGTTGAGGAGGATCCTTCAATATTGGAGGGATATTCGGATGCAAGTTGGATCACCAATTTGGAAGATCATTCTTCTACGAGTGGTTGGGTGTACTTGCTTGGGGGAGGTGCCATCTCATGGGGCTTCCAAGAAGAAAACTTGCATCACGAGTTCGACTATGGAGTCGGAATTTGTGGCATTAGCTGCTACCGGTAAAGAGGCGGAATGGCTAAGGAATTTGGTCCATGAAATTCCATTATGGCCGAAACCAATATCACCCATTTCTATCCGTTGTGATAGTGCGGCTACTTTGGCTAAAGCATATAGTCAAGTATATAATGGCAAGTCTAGACACTTAGGTGTTAGACATAGCATGATTCGTGAGCTAATCACGAATGGGGTGATATCGGTTGAATTTGTTCGGTCACAACAAAATCTAGCGGACCACTTGACGAAGGGGTTAGCTAGGGACTTGGTTCACAAGTCTGTTGATCCAAACCCTCAGTGATTTGATAATGACCCTCTCTTATATACTTAGTGAAAATTGTAAGTAAACAATATGTATCAGAGTTTCACTATCGCTGATAAGTACTAAGATCTTCCAGTACCGCTGATAGGAACTCTCGCTCTTTAGATTAAACATTCAGCGAAACTGTTCACCATAATTGTCTGAGTCTGTTCAGTACTTATGGTGATCGCTGATAAGTTAGTTGTTTACTTATGATCCCTGAAGACAAGTTTCACGTCAACATAGGTTCTACGCTGAAGTCGAAGATCAAGCTCAAAAACCAGCGGCAAGTCTCCTAATGAACTGATGCGGATCAGCGAAGACTCAGATTTGTCAAATCAACGTGAAGTATCAAGTACAAGACTTTAGCTATCGCTGAACTCTATCATTCGCTGATATGAAATGATAGATCGCTGAAACATCGAAAAGCTGATCATAAAGTCTTCCGTACAAAGTACTTTTGTCTCAACCACCCTTGCACGCCTCCGTACGATATGTCAGAATAGAACCTCCTTATTGTCTGAATTCGTACAACAAATCTGATACTACACTGTTCATACATGCGGCTACTAAGGTTGTCAACAAAGGTCAATGACATGCAACCAACCAGCTGATGACATGTGTAAAGTGTATACTGACTTGCATTAAATGCATGCAGTATATAAAGAGATGAACCCACTTCATTTGAAGTAACTTGCTAACTCTGGACAAGTTCAATCTCTTATCTCAAGATAGGTTATTATTAGTAATTTCCTTATCTCTCTTAGTGCAAGAAACCTTTGTGTTCCAACTTGTTTAGATTTAGGGTTATCCTTAATCTTGTTTCCGCAACAAGCTGTAAATTGTTAATGATTTATCAATAAACAATTTAGAAAAGTAAAATCTGTGTGTTTGTATTCAACCCCCCCCCCCCCTTCTACAAACTTGTATAACCCTTCGGGACCAACAAGTGGTATCAGAGCAGATTTGTTTAATCTCATAAACAAGATCTAATCTAAGATATTTCTCTTCCTTGCTATTATCTGAAAATGGCCACCAACACAAACACAAATTATATAGACAATGGTTCTCTTGCAAAACCCCCTAGATTTTCCAGAGATAACTTCAACTTATGGAAAAATAGGATGACACTCTTCTTAGAAGGTGTAGACCCTACTATGCCTTACTATCTCGAAAACGGCCCATACATCCCTGTAACAATTGATCCTGCAGATCCAGCCACTGCGAATAGACCTGCTATTCCAGAAAGGCTGATTCCTAAGGAAATACACATGTGGACCGATGAAGATAAGAAGAAAGTGGCTATAGATACAAAAGCCAGATCCATACTATCCATGGCTCTTCTTGACGAAGTCTACCATTCCGTCATGAATCTGAAATCATCAAAAGCCATGTGGGACACAATATGTGTTCAGTATGAAGGAACATCTGAAGTCCAGGACTCAAGAAAGATCAACCTGGTAAGACAATACGAAAGCTTCATTTCTGGTAAGAATGAAACTCTCTCTGAAGTTCACCAACGTTTTAATTGTTTAATTATAGATGTGAAAACTGTTGGTAAGGAATATTCTAACTTTGAAGTGCTGACAAAGTTTCTAGAATGTTTACCTGAAAGCTGGGACAATTATTCTATGTGTCTCAAGCTGTCAAAGGATCTAAAATCAATGACCCTTTCAACCTTATATGGCACGTTGCTGAATCATGAGCAATCGAGCCATCTTAAGAAGAATCTTGTAAAAGATTCCAAAAGCACCCCTGTTGTTTTAATCTCAGAGGAACCTTCTACTCAGCGACCCTCGGTCACTATCACTGAGTTAGAAAGTAACTCTGAAAGGTCATCAGACTCTGATTCTTCAGATGATGATGAATCTTTGGCTCTCCTAACTAAAAAGTTCAGGAGATTTGCCAAAAAGAAAATGTTTAGAAAGAACAAACCTCTTTCCATAACTGACAAGCCTAAATCATCAACTTTTGTTGATAAGGCTACTGCTATTTGTTTTAACTGCGAAAAGACAGGACATTTCACTAACTAGTGCAGGTCTAAGAAAGTTTCTAGACCCTCAGCTTTTACAAAGAAATCCTTTGTTACAAGGAATAAAGATGACAAATATTCAAAGCTGAAAGAAAAATATGCGAAGCTGAAAAGCTTTAAGAAGAAAGGCAAAGGCCTGATGGCTAACTATGATTGGGCTGCTTCTGATGAAGAAGCATCATCATCTGACTCTGAAGATGATGAAACAAATCTATGTCTTATGGCCAAGATTGAAGAAGAGGAAGAAAGTTCAGACATTCCCTCCACTTCAACCTGTGCTATTCAGGTATCACCTTCCTTCTTTACCAATATTGCAAATATTGATGAAGCTGATAGTTTCCGTAAGATCGATCTCTTGACTAGAAGTTTATACGAAGCCATGAACGGCAAAACTGTGGTTGAAAACCAAAACCTTGATATCGCTGAAAAGCTTAAAAACTGCCACCTTCAAATAGAAAAGCTTTCTAAAATTGAAGAAGATTTTAAAGATCAAGTATATTTAAATCAGCTAGTCAAAATCGAACGAGCAGAAGCTATCGCTGCATTAAAAGCTGAAAAAGCTACTGTTGAAGGATGGTGTAATTCTTCAACAAAGATCACTGAGATAGTAAAGTCTCAGATTCCCCTGAGTGATAAACGTGGTCTGGGTTACAAATATGAAACTCCAAAACCAACCACTGAGCGTTCAATGCTTAAATTTGGAACGTTCGTATCCTCAGTCGCTGATACTTCATCTTCTCAGTGCTCCTCGTCCAATACACCAATCCCTGAGGAAACTCCTACCTCCTCAAAAGGCAAGGAGAAAATGGTTTATTCAAAACCTACCTCTGTCTCTAAAGACAAAGGTAAAGGAATTGTTATTTACCAGAATCCTCAGAAGGGTACCTCAGTACCAAAGCTGAATGCTTCTAAAGCCTCAGTGACACATCCCTCTGGATCAAGGAAGCAGATCTCTGGATCTATTCAGCGATCTACTCCTAGACTCAGAGTGGATGTCCTTGGTAAGAAATCTGAAGAACTGAATGTTCGTCCCATTTCTAAAGCCAATAGTTTACTTGGTGCTGACACTTCTAATTCTAAATTAAAAGCTCAGCATTCAAATGGTCCTAGAACTACTTTTAGCTATAGGAGATGTTATCACTGTGGACTCACTGATCATATTGCTAGTAAGTGCCCCACAGCCACCAAAGCTGAAAAGTAGCTAAGGTGAAGATTGCCCCCAAGGCAAAGAAGACCAACCCTGGTGCAAATCAGGTTAAGGTGAATCCTACCACTGAGGTTAAGAAATTAACCAAAGTGAAGAAAGACAAAGCTGAATCTTCAAATGCTGCGAAGACTGCTGAATCTTCAATTCCAACTACTTCCACTGACAAATGTGTATACATGGTTAAGTGGGTACCCAAGAAAAACTAGTCTTCCTTTGTATTGCAGGTTAAGAAGGGTATCTGGTATCTCGATAGCGGATGCTCTAGACACATGACTGGAAAGAAAAGCCTGCTCGCCGAATACAAGGAAGAGAAGGGTCCCTCTGTGACTTTCGGTGGAAATGGAAAAGGACATACCCGAGGGTATGGTGTACTTTCAAATGGTACAACCTCCTTCAGAAGAGTCGCATATGTTGAAGGGCTGAAGCATAATCTTCTAAGCATCAGTCAGCTTTGCGACATGGATAACAAAGTAATCTTTACTAAGGAATCCTGCTTTGTCGCTGACAAAAAGGAGAAGATAGCTCTCAGCGGTTATCGTTTGGAAAATGTTTATGTAATAAACATGGACTCAACAACCACTGAGAACTCCTGTTTCTTCTCAAAAGCCTCATCTGATGTCAACTGGCTATGGCATAAAAGGCTCTCTCATCTAAATTTCAAGACACTGAATACTCTTTCTTCAAAAGAGTTAGTCACTGGTCTACCTCAACACTCATATGCCAAAGAGTCTTTATGTTCAGCGTGTGAAAAAGGGAAGCAGACCAAAGCAAACTTTAAATCAAAGCAAGTCTCATCAGTGTCATCTCCTCTACAACTACTCCATATGGATTTGTTTGGCCCTGTTAACAAACAATCCATCGCTGGAAAGAAATATACGCTGGTCATAGTTGATGAATTCTCTCGTTATACATGGGTTATGTTTCTATGTTCCAAGAGTGACACCCCTGAAGAACTCATCACTTTTGTTCGGAAGATGGAAACCCTGAACAATTTGACCGTTCGCTCAATAAGGAGTGATCATGGGACTGAATTCAAAAACAGTTCTCTCGATTCCTTCCTTGAGAGTAAGGGTATTTCTCACAACTTCTCTTCAGTGAGAACACCGCAACAAAATGGAGTCGCTGAAAGAAGAAATAGAACAATTATTGAAGCTGCACGTTCAATGCTCAGCGATTCTCACCTGCCTACTCAGTTTTGGGCAGAAGCTGTCAACACTGCTTGTTTTACGCAAAACAGGTCGCTGATAGTTAAAAGATTCAAAAAGACAGCCTATGAACTTTTTCATGGGAGAAAGCCCTCAATCAGCTTTCTTCACATCTTTGGATGTCAGTGTTTCATACTGAACAACATAGATGCCCTTGGAAAGTTTGATCCTAAGGCTGATGATGGAATCTTTCTTGGATACTCCTCAGTTTCCAAAGCCTTCAGAGTCTTCAATCGTAGAAGACAAACTGTAGAAGAAACTATTCACGTCACGTTTGACGAATCCCGTTCAGCGAACTCTAAACCGTCCGCTGATTCTGAAGAACTGAATCAATGGATGTTTTCTCATCTTGGTGATTCAGAAGATATTCCCACTCCTCATGCTCATCCAGTAGAAGATGATAGTCCCACTATCATTCCAAACATGCAGAATAGTGAAGCTGAAACATCATGGGTCTCAGCTGTTCCTATAAACACTATACCTGCCGTTGATCCAAATGTCTCAGACATTCCATCTAATTCTCAGCAATCAGTAAATGAAATAACAAATGCAAGTATTCCTCTCTTAGCTGATACTCCAGAAGTAGCTGAAGCCTCATCTTCAGCTCCTCCAGTTCAAGATGAGTCAGCGACTTATGCTCCGGCTCAGCGATGGACCGTAAATCACCCAATTGATCAAATTCTTGGTGATCCAAACGCTGGTGTTCAGACTCGACGAAGTGCATGTAATATTTGTTTATTTGTTAACTTTATTTCTCTAAATGAACCAAAGAAAATAGATGATGCCCTCAAAGATCCAAACTGGGTCAACGCCATGCAAGAAGAGCTGACTGAATTCGAAAGAAACAAAGTTTGGAAACTTGTTCGAAGACCAACTGATAAAACAGTGATAGGCACTAAGTGGGTCTATCGAAACAAGTTGGACGAACATGGTACTGTAACCCGCAACAAAGCTCGTCTTGTTGCTCAGGGATACAGACAAGAGGAAGGTATAGATTATGACGAAACATTTGCTCCCGTAGCAAGACTTGAATCTATTCGTCTATTCTTAGCATATGCTGTACACAAAAACTTCAAAGTACATCAGATGGATGTTAAGTCATCGCTTCTAAATGGAAAGCTGAATGAAGAAGTGTATGTGGAACAACCTCCAGGATTCTCAGATTCTAAGCGTCCAGGTTATGCTTATAAACTGGATAAGGCACTTTATGGCTTGAAGCAAGCTCCTCGTGCATGGTATGACACTCTTTCTACTTATCTCCATATTGAACAATTTGAGCGAGGTAAGATTGACAAAACTCTATTTTTTAGAAAAGTGAAAGGTCATATCATTCTAGTTCAAATATATGTTGATGACATTATATTTGGTTCTACTAACCCTGAGCTTTGTACTCGTTTCGCTGATAGAATGAAAGATGAGTATAAAATGAGCATGATGGGTGAACTAACATATTTCCTTGGTCTTCAGATTAAGCAAACTGAAAAAGGAACTTTCATTAATCAGGGAAAATATGTTAAAGATATGCTGAAGAAATTCGACTTAACTGAAAGTTCAGCTATGAAAACCCCTATGGCACCACCGCTGACACTTGACAAGGATTCAAAGGGTGTTCCTGTCAATGTCACGTTGTACCGTGGGATGATCGGCTCACTATTGTATCTTACAGCTAGCCGACCCGATATTATGTTTGCAACATGCTTATGTGCACGATATCAAGCTGAACCTAAGATATCTCATATGAAAGCTGTAAAGCGAATTTTTCGATATCTTAAGGGTACAGCGAACCTAGGTCTTTGGTATCCCAAAGACTCAGGATTTGATTTACTCGCCTATTCAGATAGTGATTTTGCAGGTTGCAAATTGGATAGGAAAAGCACCACAGGAGGATGTCAGCTCCTGGGTGGAAAGCTGGTAAGTTGGACAAGTAAGAAGCAAAACTCAGTTTCCACTTCCACAGCTGAAGCTGAGTATGTAGCCGCTGGAAGCTGCTGTTCTCAGGTCTTGTGGATGAGAAATCAACTACTGGACTATGACCTTCAGCTCTCAAATATTCCAATCTATTGCGATAGCACAAGTGCCATCGCTATAGCCAATAATCCAGTGCTACACTCAAAGACAAAACACATCGAAATCAGGTATCACTTTATCAGAGATCATGTGATGAATGGTAATATAGAACTTCATTTTATCCCAACTGATTATCAGTTAGCTGATCTATTCACCAAACCTCTTGATGAGACAAGATTCAACTTTCTCATCAGCGAGCTTGGAATGCTGAACTTTGAAGGATAAAATCCTCAGCGGTTTACATTTGATCAGCAATAGGATAAAATCAACTTGTATAACCCATTGTCATCTTCTCTCTGAATAAACTTGATTCACTGATATCAAGGTATGTTTTCTCTCTCTGACAATCGCATGAAAATGCAAGATTTCAAAACAAAATGCATCGCTGAATATCTCTTCCTTAACAACGATATTTTGAAAATTCTTAAAACCATCACTGATATTTCTATTCAGTGCTTCATATTTTCAAAAGTATCCCTGAGTTTTTTTTAAAACCTCAGAGACAACCAAGAATATGAAAGGACAGTTGTGACGTCATTACAACGGATAAGCCCTGGCACGTTCTTTTTTCTGACACACGTTTGCACGTTTCGTTTACTCGCCAATCAAATGCAAACACGTGTCCGTGTCATGATGAAAATCTTTTCCCGCTCAAGATTTTATCTTTCTAAAATCTCTATATAAACAAATTCTTTGTTTATATTGTTCTTTTACGCGAACAACTTCTCCTCCAAGCAAAGAAAGAATTCACTGTTGCATTTGGCTCTCGATTTTTTCTCAAGAACAACTGTTCATCTTCTTCATCAAACATCAAAGGTTAATATGTTCTTATTATTTACCGAATGCAAATAACTTGTTTCTGATCTACTCTTTGTTTTAACAAGATCAAACAAAAGAACTTCTTAGAAATGAAATCATTTCTTTCATGGTTTTATGAACACAACCATTTCATGGTTGTTCTTCAAGTTTAAATGCAAAAATCTTAAACTTGTTCTTCACACATTCGTTTTTCCAGAATCCCTATCTTCAAAGAAAACTAGAAAACAAGATTTTTTTTGGGTTTGAAATTTTCGTTTTAAAAAAAAAAACCCTAATCTTCATTAAGACATTTTGTCTGAATGAAATGGACAAAATTCGAAACATCTTATTGGAAATTCCTTTCCACATTAAGATTATTCTTATTTGTTAACATCTTTGGTTGAACTGATAATACAGAAAATGGCATCGTCTGACATTCCTGCTACCGCTGAGAACATCTCCACTGATTCTGAGGAAGTGGAAATCTTTAAGGCTCCTCAAGTCAAGTTTGCCCTTGACAAACTGGATTGGACTAAGGTGAACAACCTCTATGTGCTTCTCGAGTTTCCTCCTCGAAAGCAAGTCACACATCTAGATGATGCTGTGAAATTCCTAAAGAATTGCTGCATCTCCACAGCCCTGACCATAACACCTCCTGCACATCAGCTTTTGCTCTCACAATTCTGGTACTCAGCGAGACACTCTCAACTACCTTCAGCCAAAGACCCCTCCAAAACAATCGATTGCATCCTCTGCGATATTGAATATGGCACCATGAAGATCACCCCTGCCATCATTCGCAAAGCTCTCAGCCTTCCCATCGCTACCAAAGAAAAACCATTCGTTCCTCTCCCTGACCCCAAGAAAAACTCAGACAGGGAAGCCATCATTGCATTTTTCGATGCAATGGGCTATGTATGGGAAATCGGCAGAGACATGAAGCCCGAGAAGAAGCTGACGATTATCAAGAAATCGAAAATGCCCAGCGAGATGAATTTCATCTTCGCTCATCTAATCAGCTGCATGACTGCAAAGAGCGGCTCCTCTGACCAAGCCGCTAAACCTCAGCAAGCAATGGGATATGCACTGCTGAAAGGTCTCAACATAGACTGGGCATCGATTATCTATGATGACCTAGTTCTAAGAGTGGACACCGTCGCTGACAGACCTCCATGGGTTCCTCACCCCCGATTTATCAGCGCCATCTTCCAATATGGTCTGAAGGACAGCTACCCGCAAGAGGGCGACCTGAAACTCTCTCAGATTGGCCCTAAGGTACTTGACTTCAAACCAGTTGAAAATGAGGTACGTCTTTCTACCCTTTTAACTCTTCTCAACCCTTCTTCTTCTACTTCTGTGGCTCCTTCAGCGACAATACCCATCGCTGATACCCAGGCCACAAAATCCTCTCCTTCTAAGAAAAGGAAACAATCATCTACCCCACTTGGTTCTAAAAGGATCAAGAAAACAAAGGAGCAACCCCAACAATCTCATGCTGAAGACTCCTCAGCTCTTTCTGCAGAGCTGAAGGAACGTTCAGTGGTACGCTCTGCCACACCTGAACAACCCATCCATTTCATCCCAACTTCAGCGTCTCTAAACGCTGAGGTTACAGACTTGGAACCTACCCAACCTCCTTCAGTCTCTCAAAAGACTGATGAAGTGATTTTCAGCGAATCCAACGCTGAACTCAGAACCCAACCTCCATTCTTATCCTTCGCTCCTCCCTCCACTCATTTGGACTCTACTCCAGTTATCACTGAAGCACCTGTCATTCCTCCAGAAGTTAAAGAAAATACTCTTCAAGGAGTGATGGGCACAGGACCTGCAGAGATGGCCATACGTCAACGCACTTTTGAAGACGACATGGAACATTTTTCAGGAACCCGTAGTTTTGACGAGTTCATCAATCCTCCTGCAGGTACACACCAAACCATAAACACTGTAACTAAACCCCAAACTTCTGAGCTTTCCTTTGTTCACAAGTACTTATCTGTTACAGGTCCTAATTTGGGAGACATCAACGCTTCTCTGAAAGCTGTGGAGACAAAGCTGACAGGTCTCACCACCACTCTCTCCAACAACTCTTCAGCTGTAACAAACGCTGGAGAGAATCTTACAAAGCTGACAACGGTGGTAGAGAAGAAGGCTTCCACAGATGACATAAAGCAAGTTGATAAAACTCTCAGCGACTTCGCCAAGGTGCTCGCTGACATCTACACAGACTACACCTCTCTCAAAAATTCAGTTTCATCCATGTCCAGCGAGGTCACAACGCTGAAGACATCGGTTGGACAACTAGAGGGAGATATGTCTACTGTAAAGACTGACTTAGGCTCCGTAAAGACCGATGTTGGTTTGATAAAAACGATGATCGAGCAGCTGCTACACAAAGCGAATACTCCTGCCCCTGCCCCTGTCCCTGCATCTGAAAATTTCACAGCGTAGGATCGCACTGAGCTGAAGAAGATCAATCCTTCTATTTCTGGCCTTGAAGACAGAATAGCAAAATTGAAGGTTGTATAGGTATCTCTGGCCAAGAAGACAGAGAACCTACCAAAGCTGCTGAGTCAACCCATTCCTCCCCCACTCATCATGAGAAAGAGGGGGAGAAGAGCGCTTAAGAACTCTCCAAGAGCGCTGAAGACCTTTCCCATGATGAATCTATCAGGGGAGAGAAGAAGGATGCTGAAGAAACCACCGCTGGACCTCAGTGAGTTGAAAACCCTGTGGAAACCGAGAAGCTCGCCTCTGTATCTGAGGGGGAGCAACTCGAAGAAGAAGCTGACAAATCCGAAGCAGAAGATGAGGAAGCCATCGACATCCCTGATGATGAACCATCCTCTTCTCCAAAGAATGATGATGATGATGACGAAGATGACGATGACTTCTTTATCGTCAAACCTGCTCCGAGGATCAAAGCTCTTAAGGGAATCTCGATAAATGAACCTTCAGGGGAGCGGACAAAGACAAAGCCCTCAGCCTCTGGAGCTGAGAAAGACAAAGGCAAAAGCGTCGCTGAAGATGACAATCTGACGATCTTGCTTGAAAAGCCGGTTTGTCAGGTACACTAAACATCTCTTACTCCATCCCTCCTCTATCATACACTATCAGTTCTACTACCCAAGCCTATACACTTGAACAAATTTTCTCTCTCTGTTTCTACCCAAGTTCTTACTTGTAAGATCGCTGTGTTTCAGCTAGTCCTCTCCCCTGTTTGAGGATATCGCTGAAGGTTCCACAACTGCGACTTCACCAATAATACCAGCTGCCGCTGAAGAAATAATCCCAGTCTTAGATTTGATCTCTGAGATTGATGAACCTGAAGAACAGATGCTCTCTCACAAAAACAGACCTTCCTTGGCTCCTCAAAAGCCAAGTGAAGAGGAACAAAAGAGAAAAGAAGAGATGATAAAGCAACTTGAGGATTAGCGAATCATCTTGCCCCGAAGTAAAACTCCTGCTCCAAAATTCAAGATTTCAAAGCAAGAGTACGCTGATCACCTCAAGGCTGAACGCCAATTCGCTGACAAGAAAAGAACTGAAGAAAAAGACAAGGCTCTCGCCATTCAGCTCGCTCAAGAATCTGTCAAAGACCCCAAGCTGAAACGTGTTCCCATTCAAGTCCAACGTAAGCTTTGGGAAGAAGCCCAGAAGATCGTGGAGAAGAAAACTGAAGTTTCTCAGACCACCCTGAACTGGTGTAAAGAGAAAATACACTTCAGATATCGTCCAGCGAAGATCAACAAGGTATTCATCTCTGGAAGAACCTCTGTCGGAGTACCTATTGTTGACATCAAACTTTTCAGAGAAGATGGCCCATCTGAAGCCTTTCGCGCCGACACTGTAAAAAGGTATGGTCTCTCTGAATGGCTGGAGATGAGGTTAGCTATCCAAACGTCTCAATCTAAGTACAAGGATCATTTCGAAAAGTTGATAAACAGACAGATCGATTTGATATCTTCTTGTGTGGACATTCCTCCTCCTCCTGATCTTAAGCTGAAAAGAAAAAGGGCCTCTCCAAAGAAGAAACGTCAAGATTCAGACTCAGGTCCTGTCATACGAAATGAAACAGGTATTGGTTTTTCACGTGCTGAAGTCCTTGGCCTGACCCTGATCTTTCTGCCCTGGACATATCTCTGCCACCCTGTGAACTTGTCGTCCCTGGTAAAGTCGTCAGTGATCCATATGGAATATTCTTTCTTGACTACGATGTTTTCAACGGATCGCTGAGCTTCCAATCACTCCAATCGAACAGCTCAGATATCTCATCTGGTGGTGTGATTTCAAACAAGTCATTCAGGCACGACACCTAAAACCCTTGATCTTTGAAGAAGCATTGAACAAAAGAAAACAAGGAGTAACGGTTCCTGACTGGATGATCCCCACTGAAAAGACCCTTGATGAACTTCTCATTAAGGAAGAACCTCTGTAAGCTGATAGGATCGCCTCTTTCATATATTTTATCAGTTATCCTTTTGTACTTGTAATTTATTTCGCTTGTACTTGTAATTTTTCCACTTCCATCTGTAATCTTTACAAAGTTTAAAGAAAAATTTCAGCGAACGTACTTTACTCCATCAGTACAGAAAAGATCCCAGAAAACAGTAAAAATGGACAAATATTTTATGAGTTCTTTTTATCCTTATGTTTTCATTAAATAGCAATTCTCTCTGTTGCTATGTCATAATCAAATAGGGGGAGATTGTTGATCCAAACCCTCAGTGATTTGATAATGACCCTCTCTTATATACTTAGTGAAAATTGTAAGTAAACAATATGTATCAGAGTTTCACTATCGCTGATAAGTACTAAGATCTTCCAGTACCACTGATAGGAACTCTCGCTCTTTAGATTAAACATTCAGCGAAACTGTTCACCATAATTGTCTGAGTCTGTTCAGTACTTATGGTGATCACTGATAAGTTAGTTGTTTACTTATGATCCCTGAAGACAAGTTTCATGTCAACATAGGTTCTACGCTGAAGTCGAATATCAAGCTCAAAAACCAGCGACAAGTCTCCTAATGAACTGATGCGGATCAGCGAAGACTCAGATTTGTCCAATCAACGTGAAGTATCAAGTACAAGACTTTAGCTATCGCTGAACTCTATCATTCGCTGATATGAAATGATAGATCGCTGAAACATCGAAAAGCTGATCATAAAGTCTTCCGTACAAAGTACTTTTGTCTCAACCACCCTTGCACGCCTCCGTACGATATGTCAGAATAGAACCTCCTTATTGTCTGAATTCGTACAACAAATCTGATACTACACTGTTCATACATGCGGCTACTAAGGTTGTCAACAAAGGTCAATGACATGCAACCAACCAGCTGATGACACGTGTAAAGTGTATACTGACTTGCATTAAATGCATGCAGTATATAAAGAGATGAACCCACTTCATTTGAAGTAACTTGCTAACTCTGGACAAGTTCAATCTCTTATCTCAGGATAGGTTATTATTAGTAATTTCCTTATCTCTCTTAGTGCAAGAAACCTTTGTGTTCCAACTTGTTTAGATTTAGGGTTATCCTTAATCTTGTTTCCGCAACAAGCTGTAAATTGTTAATGATTTATCAATAAACAATTTAGAAAAGTAAAATCTGTGTGTTTGTATTCAACCCCCCCCCCCCCCCCTTCTACAAACTTGTATAACCCTTCGGGACCAAGAAAGTCGGTGATAGGGATGGGATTAAAGTCCATCTAAATCTCTAACAATGAGATACCCAATTCCCTTCTAATACAACGTTAGAAGTTGAATTCAATGGGAAAGCTCGCTCTAAGAGATTGGAGCACAAGATGATCATCTACGGTTTGTGCTCGATACTGCAAGTGAAGGAGGTAATTGTTCTTTTGTAAAAATGCATGTGCAGGTGCATGAAGAAAAGAACTACCTATATGAGTGGGAAGTGTGGCCGCTTCAAGAAGCTTGGACTTGGCTTTGATGCACTCACGAATGGATAAGGACACATGGCCTGTATAGTGTCAAGTTTATACTTTAGAGAATCATTTAAATTCATGTGTATGTTATTTTCTGGTTCTCAAATGGGTTGACGGGTTCAATCCATAGGACACCCGGATTCTCGAGTATTTGAAATGTGTAATGTACTAAGATGGAAATTCAATCTTTTAGATATTTTCATTTATGCATGAGTTTGTTTACTTGTATTGAACTTTTATTTTGTGAATCAAGGATTGCACTAAAATTGGGGAGGAATGTTGGTGATTTTAGTGAAATCATCAGGTTCATTTTGTGTAATTGAATTCACAAAGATAATAATGGGGTTGTTAGCTAAGCTATAACATGAGTTAGGAGGTGTGGAGTGCACACTCGTATAACCTAACTAGAACCCGGGATTGTTGGACGGTTAAGATTGGCACGTTACAAAGTGTTTTTTTGAACTGGGCGTCGGGGCCAGTGTTGGCGCCAAGACTGGCGCCAGGCTCTGTTTGTTTGTTGGCGCTGATGCCGGCGCCAGTTGGCTGGCGCGGAGACTGGCGTCAGGCTCTGTTCGTTTACCGGCGCTGATGATGGCGCCAGTTGACTGGCGCGGAGACTGGCGCCAGCGTCTGGAATGTCTTTTCACGTTTGTAACTGCCCTCTTTAATGCCACAATCAATCTCATTAAATGAGATATTATTATCAGTATCAATATGGGTCGGTTACGATTTTCTAAGGTGTATAAGTAGGAGTCGATTTCTGCCTAAATAGAGATTATCCTTGAGTGAATTTCGTGATTCCCGGGCAGTATAGGGTCGAAATATCACTTACGGAAAGCGAGCTCTCACGCGATCTCTGTTTTTATCCAAGTTATAATCGTCACTCTGTTTCTCTCTCTCGATATTGTTCCAAAATCCCCCAACAATTTCTACTTATATAGAGAAAATCATGGCATTTCTTTTTTTCTTCATAAATTGTTTGCTTGAACCGGACCATGTAAAAAAGGAAAAACATAGTAACTTACTAATAACTTTTTCATTTTAAGAAATAAAGTTTCTCATTTTTAAATGAATAATTTTTTGTATTTTTTTCATATTTGAATAATAAAATTCATGAACATATTTTCTTTACCAAACATAGCAATTACATTTTTAATTATGAATTTTTACAATGACAAAAATACAATAAAATAATACGTAGGCCACGAAGTTTTGTCTAGAATTTATAAATAATAAATAAACGGTCTTACAAAAAGATCACACAACTTTCAAATTTTCAGTATTTTTCTGTATTTTTTTAATTGCAAAATTATGTATTTAATTATCCACAATTTTCAGTATTTTTCTGTTTGAGTTTTTTAATTGCAAAATTATGTATTTAATTATTATAACAATCTTAAAAAAATGATTTGTTAACTTCAATTTAAAAATATTATGGGCATTTAAATTTTCAATCAAACTATGTATTATAAATTTTTATAGTTTTAAATAGGGAAATTAATTAAAATACCCTAAGTCAAACCAACTGTTACCAAAATATTCTAAATTTTTTCAATTTTGCAAAAATACCCAAAATACCCGCGATGGATCCCGCGATCGCGGGCTTGGGCTGACGTGGCACGTACTTTGGGTACAAATGCCCCGCGAAGCCCCTCAACTTTGGCCGCGGTGCACTTTTGGTCCCTGAAAATTTACACTTTTGGTCGCTGAAAATTTACACTTTCAGCCCCTGTTTTACTGTTTTTTTCCACAATTATTGCACTTTAAAGACCAATTTGTGGTTGAAATTCATTTGCATGTTTGAATCAATGTTAAATCAATGTTTTTGGAATACCAGTTTGTGGATGAAATGAGAGATTGGTTTTCTGATATGTTGGTTGTTTCATTGATAAATAGACGTAAAATGCAAGCCATAATCCCCACACAACGATTTCATTGTTGCAATATTTCTTTCTGCAATATTTTGTGTTTGAGATACTACTGAAAAAATGAGTTCATCTGTTGCAAAAGCTAAGCTATATTTCTGTTTTGATGGTGAATGGGTGCAAGATAACAATGAGTGGAATTTTGCTTATAAATCTAAGCATGGTGTAAAAGTGTCAGTAAACTACACTTATCAGAAGTTTGTTGCATACGCCATGCAAAAATGTGGAATCAACTCTTCTGATATTTGCAAGTTAGTATTTAAAAATGGCGATGGGTCATTTGTGGATTTATCCAACGATGGGGATATCTCTACTTTTCTGCACCTTGCAGTCGATTCAGAAAGACCCCCATTACTCTTTGTGTATCCCGGCGTATCCGACGGTGACGACGACGGTGACGACGACGGTGACGACGACGGTGACGAGGAGGGTGATTCTCAACAAATAGAGCATCCTGATTCTCAACAAATAGAGCAGCCTGATTCTCAACAACAACAACCACCACAACCACACGAATGGCGTACTGCTGGAGTTGCTGATGACGAAACCCACGTTTTCAGAACGGGTAATTCTGAAATAGACAGATCAGACACCGATAATGATGATCACGAAGAATATACCCCTAGTAGAAAATCATGTAGTCAGATAAATGACTTTTTTGATATGCCCCCTATTCTTCCAGACTCCCATACCCAGACACAAAGCTACGGACCTACACCTTATATTCGCAGTGAAAGTTTAACAGCAGGTCAGATATTCGATTCGAAGGATCTCTTAGCAAGTCAGATCGGACTCAAGTTCTTGGAAGAGGGTTTCCAAAGTCGCGTGCGGGCATCTGACAAAAGCAAATACGTAGTTGAATGTGCTAGAGAAAAGTGTGAGTGGAGGTTGTACGCGATTCACACGGGTCCCAAAGGAGGGGCGATAATGATTAGAAAGTTGCACGACGTACACACTTGTACGAGGACGCAACTTAATCCCCACCACAAACAAGCCGGCAAAAAGACTTTGGGTGCGATCCTGAAAAACAAATTTCTTGATGTTAGCAGGTCATTGCGTCCAAAGGACATCGTCCACGACGTTCACCGGCAGTTCGGCGTCACGATTGATTACCACCAAGCGTGGCGTGCGCGCTGCCATGCACTGTTTATGGTGAGAGGCACGTTCGAGGAGTCGTATGAACGACTCCCGACATATTTATATAATTTGCGGCTGCAGAACCCTGGTACTGTCACGCAGCTACGGACCGATTCACGTGGACGGTTTGAGATATGCTTCGTGACCCTTGGACCCGCGGTACGTATTTTAACACGTCATATGTTTACACATTATAAACTATAACATTTACACATTATAAACTATAACATTTTAACCTATGTTTTTGCAGATCCGCACATTTCTGGCAAATCTACGTCGTGTCCTGATAATAGACGCAGCCCATTTAAAGGGTCGTTACTTGGGTATGATGTTCCTGGCGGTTGCCATGGACGGGGATAACTCCATCGTTCCAGTAGCTTTCGGCGTAGGCAAGTCTGAAACCGGGGACGAGTGGACTTGGTTTATGTCCATGTTGAGACAAGCTATCGGAGACCCGCAAGGGTTGGTGTTTATGTCTGACAGGGCTCCTTCCATAAGCGTCGCAATCTCTGCCATCTACCCAAACGCCCCTCACGCCATATGATGTCGACATTTGGAGATGAACGCCAAATCCAAGGACAAACGTATTACCACCTACAAGGATGTCTATTGGGCGGCATGCAGAGCATATACGGATCGGGAGTTTTCCAAGTACATGAATATGCTACGATACAGTGTCAAGGAAGCAGCCAAAGTCTTTGACGATGCTGGACCGGAGAGGTGGTCCGCGGCCCATTATTTAATTTATGGTACATCTCTTATTTTTTTTCAATTTTGTTTTACACTCCTATCGCATTAACATAATAATCATATATTAACTAATTCATTAAATCGTTTTAAATTATTATTATTTGAATGTGTTTATAGATATCGTGAATGGCAATAGGAGAAGGTTTCACGAGAAGAATATTAAATGGGGTTTTGACAAGTTGGTATCACTGGACTCATTTAAGAATTGTGAAAATGAGTATTTGGCGAATGATGATTCATGTGTGTTTAAAACACTTCAGCTCCAAACACACATGAATCATCATTCGTCAAATACCCATTTTCACAATTCTTAAATGAGTCCAGTGATACCAACTTGTCAAAACCCCATTTCATATTATATATATACACACATACATATGCTTCTAAATGAACATTGATAACACAGCTAGTTTGTATTCCATCCAACAAGCTCTTCATCTTCAATCTTTCTGACCCTTCTTCAACGGCTTCTGCTTTTGCAACCACGTATGGCCATTGTGTACCACAACCCGCACACACTTTAGCAAATGAGTTGAGGGTTGTCATATATTCTACAAGAGGAGTAGGCCCACGAATGAGGTAACCTCTGACTTGACCTTGCATGATGTATCCAACCTAACCGTGGTTCAGCGGCTTAAAAACTACTTTTCAGAGAAATTAACAACAACAAAAAATACAAAACAACAACACAGTAAAAAAAATACAAAACAAGAAAAAAAAATTACAAAACAACTAAAACAACCACCACCTACTTAAAAATTGATTTAGTTTCATCAATCCAAGCTTGCTTCTCGTTTACCTTCGCTTGAATAATTGCGAAGTCTTGCAGAATATGGTGAATTGCTTCTTGTTCTCGACGAACACGAGCCTCCCTAGCTTTTATATCCCCTTTCATCCTTTTGATCTCCCTGTCTTCCTCTTCGATCTTTCTCAAATGGACCGCCTTCCTGTCCATAATTTTTTTCCACTCTTCTGTTAGTTCATCTATCTCCTTTTCCTTTTTTGCTATGGCAACCTCGATTTGAGGTGGCATTTTTTCAGGAGTAGCCTTAGGGTTTGATGACGATGCCATTTGGGGATTAAATGAGAGAAGAGAAATCAAGAGAGAAAACAATTCAAAGAAAGAAAGCAAGAGAGAAATCAAGAAAGAAAGCAAGAGGAAGTGTGAATTGTGAATTGCATCTTACTGGTATTTATGGATGAAATCTCAAACATGCAAATGAATTTCAACCACAAATCGGTATTCAAAGTACAATAATTGTGGAAAAAAACAGTAAAAGCATGCAAGATTCGTCTAAGTTTAGGGGCTGAAAGTGTAAATTTTCAGGGACCAAAAGTGTAAATTTTCGCCCATCGCAGGCTGCGATCGCGGGCAGGGACCAAAAGTGCATCGCGGCCAAAGTTGAGGGGCTTCGCGGGGCATTTGTACCCAAAGTACGTGCCACGTCAGCCATAGCCCGCGATCGCGGGATCCATCGCGGGTATTTTGGGTATTTTTGCAAAATTGAAATTTTTTTGGGTATTTTGGTAACAGTTGGTCAAACTAAGGGTATTTTAATTAATTTCCCTTTTAAATAAATAGTAAAATAGAGAAGAAAACGTGTTTTAGATGGCTATTTTGGTTGTGACTTTTTCTTTTTCTTTTAATATAATTATTGGTGTTCCATGATACGATTAAACAGCTTTTCTTTTTTACAATAAAAGCTGACGCATTTTCTGGATGTCAATAATTTTGTCTATTTTTAATTAGTACTAGTATGAGAACCGCGCGTTGCGCGGTAGATTAAGTTCTTTGGGTATTAATATATAAATTATAGATATAACTAAAAATTTAATGTTAAATATAATAAATAATAAGTCATATTTAAACAATTGATTTGTAAAAAGTAATATAACTTAATTAACGGAAAATGAATATATAAAATGATTAACGGTAACGATGGAACTATGCTTATTTTATTAAGAAATAAACAAATGTACACGTGTGACCGTAACTATCACTCTAATGCATCCAAATGAGACATGCCCCAAATGTTATCGTGGAGTGTAGTAATCCAAACATGTAAAAAAAGTGGTTGAAACAACCTTCATACCACAAAACATAACCAAAATAAAGCCATCCTAATACATAAAGAAACAACTAAGATAAACGAAAATAAACTTTGTAGATCCCTATAGATAAGTTTCAGCTTGGTCAATAATCAAAACCTCTTATTCCGCGTTTAGTCAATCGCCAATCATCCATCTCTATCTTCAATATACTCTGATCCTCAGATGAAGATTTTCTTGTATATGATGTGGAACAAAATTGCATTAAACATTGTAGGTATTAGTGATAATCATAAAAATATGGGAAGAAGTAATTTAAGTAGGATTTTAGAGTGTATGTGAATATAAACACTTTAGAACTGCAATTGAAGCTATTTCAGGTTTTCATTAAGCTGCATAAAAAAGGGTGGGCTGCAAATAAGTTAATAAACCCTCCTATTGGAGTCATCTAAAATGACTTAATACTATGGATCCATTATGAATGCATAAAAGGGTGTGTTGCTAATAGATTTGTCAATCCATTCAGCTGATCAAGTTTATAAAAACACAATCTACATATAGCATTAAGCATTCTGATTGGTATAATTCTCCATCACCCAAACTCAAATACCCACAAAGATGAATAACACAACCCTAACAGTTTCTTGATTTCAATAACAAAACCGAATTGAAATGCAAAAAAAGAAAAACACCCATTAAAATACATCAATTACATAACTTACTTCATCTGCCTCTTTAAGTTCCCTTTGAATGTATTGAGCCGTTAATTTCCAACAGCCTACATCCTCTGTTAATGGAAGAGAAGGAAATGACGAATGAAAAAAAACAAATATAAGTTACAAATGAATCAATGGAGAAAAAATTGGAGAACTCTCCAAAATTAAATACTAAAGAGACATAAATGATTTATTAGATAGCAAAACTGTAACTTACCTTCAATGCAAGTTGAGAGTTTGTGAGCTCTAGGAATAAAGGAATTACAATTGGAATAGGAAATATCATTCCTTATGTCAGTTCAATGCAGATAGGAAATAAGAGAAGAGGAAAGCAAAGCAAGTGGATTTATTAGATAGCAAAACTCGTAACTTACCGTCAATGCAAGTTGAGAGTTTGTAATCAGGTCCCGATATTTGGTACTCAAGGTAATGAGTTCACCCCCAGCAAATAGGTGGGCGAGAAGACTCTAGCATGAACATAATTTCATTTGTAATTGAAAATAGTTCTAGAAAAGAAAAGAGATAAATACACACTAAAAAGGGATGCTACAAAAACCTTGTTCTCATGGGAAGCCTAAATGGAGCACCATCAATGTACAATGCACGCTCAATATACAACTCTGGTTTGATAGAGCAAAAGAAAGTTGGGTAATAACTAACAAGTAAATCTTATTGGTTTTCGTGTTATTTTAAATATTGGTTGGCATTCCATTTGACATATAACACATCTAACCACACACACACACACACACACATGTTAAAACATCATGAAACCGATTCAAAATCTATTTCTTGATTCACATTCACTATGCATATTGTAAAGAATGATGTTCAATCCAAAAGTTTTGGCATATATACGCCCTTTAAAAGATTTCTGATGTATATAACTTATATACGTATGATGGACATCTGACAATAGATTCTTGACAAATATCTTTACCTGAATCATATACCACACGCATCGCCAAGCTTCCCGCGAGAACACTGGAGCCATAATCTCTACAAATATGGAAAAAGCAGCAAAATTAGTAATAATCCCAAGTGAAATGCATTACAACTAATACACGACCAAGTACTTTTGCATGGTAGAGAGAGAGAGAGACTACGCTGCACATGGTGGTAAATGGGGATCACTGCACCATCTCCAGGTTTGTCTTCTGTATTCCTATTGACAGATCCAGACATATATAACTCAAGTGCGGATCACATTTAAAAGCTTCTTCAAAGATACATTATAACAAAATGAATATAGTAAATAAAGAAAATGAAAAAAAATAACACAACCTACTTGTGAACTTCATTATCACCTCTTCTCTTTGTCATTTGCCATGTTAATCCATTATAGGGTTCAAGGCCAGACTGAGAAATCGCCAAACCATATATGCAAATTTACTTCTATTTATATATCTGCAACTTAGAGATTACTATAACTATAACCATGATTCATCAACCAAAAATAAAGAAGAAAATACCTATCCCCATTAAAGTGTTCCACCCCAAGATCTTCATCCCAAATGAAAATATATTCATAAGGTGCCACAACATCTGGATGCATAAACCTTTTTGCATACCACCTATAACAAAAGTAAAACGTGAGAAGCATGAGAAATGGATCTAAACCGTTGATCACTTTTAATCAAATGGTCTCCTATGAATTGCGCCTTAGAAAGGAAATGATCTGGTGCATCTCGGTGTATCTTATCTCGGTGCATCTCATCCTAATGTGCGTCTATTTCTCATCCAACGGTTCATAACCACTTCTCACGCTTCTCACATTAACCTCAACTTCTCACTGGAACCCAACCCTTATGTATAATGAGTTAAACTATTAAAGTCTCATGCTTTAAGACCCCATCACTTAAATAAATAAATAAACCCAAAAGAAATTTCATACAAACAAATTTCTTACTTTTCTTCCTTTGTCTTAAGCTTTGATAACAATCCAGATCTGTACTTGGAAATCGATATTCGTCTGTTTTCAACACCAAGGGCTTCACCTAAGTTCAAAAGGTTTGTTTTCGGCTACAAACCTGTTAATCAAATACAAATAAAATAAATAAAAATGGACTACAAATGAAAATAAACAAAATATATGAAAAACATACATCTCTTATACCTGATTTCAATAGCATTCGATAAAAATGGACTACAAATCTAAAAAGCAATTTTAATAACAAAAGACAACCATAGAAAAATGGAACTAACTGATTTCAATAGCATTCGATAGAAAAATTGGCTCCAACCAAAACACAAAGAGAGGCCATCTTGAATTCCCACCTCATGCTTTAACAATTTTATACCTGAAATAAATGCAACAATGTGTGATTCATTTTTGTATGAAGTTTCAACTGGCAGTTCGAACATACGAAACCGGATATACAGAGATGAGCATTGTCAGATATAAGTTGCTGCACAGAAGACAAAAGGTAAAGACGAAGATGGAGTTCCTATCCTTAACACAAAATAAGTAATCAAAATGGAAAACTTGGAATTGGTGAAGTAATCAAGAACAATCGGGAAAAATAACCAAGCTCAAGACATCAAAGTATAAGAACAAATGGAACTATAAATCTAAAACATTAAATCATAAGAACAAACCTGCCCACTTAACGATTTCAGTAGCAATCTATACAGGAAAATGAAACTAACGATTTATGTAACAACCGATAGAAACATCTGACCAGATCCCGATGTAGTACAGTAGCAAAATCGATAGCAAAATCAGACCCACAGCAAAATCGATGGATAAAAGTAGCAAAATCGATTTTGGTATACCTGCAGAGTCAATCGTGTGTCTTGGAAATCCTTGAAGTAACAGTAGCAAAATCGATGGATAAAATCTTGCAAAATCGATGGGCAGAACTATGGAGAAAGAAGAAATCGTGAAGGAGTTCTAGAAGAAGAAATCGATGGGGCTTGCGGTGCGTTCATATTTGCAGAAGTGGATCCGACGCAGAGAAAGAACCTGGGTGAAGGGGGGATTTGGGGCGGGGCGGTGGAGGAGGCTAAAAACCCGGACGAAGGAGAAAAAGGGAAAAAGGAGTTCTGGTTGGCGATTGATAGATGTGGAAGATGAAAAGTGACCCTAATCGGTTTTGGAAGAGGAGAAGACAAACCGGCCTTGGTTGGGGCTATCTGAGAATCAAAAATCAACAGGGAAATGGGGAAAGCTCAGGGAAGGAGATAAAATAGAAAAAGATTTTCTGGCTTAAGGAAAGGCCACGTCATTGGACGTGGTTTTTGCTTTTATATATATATATATATATATTGATTTGGGGTTGCTATTTGCACCCAAAAGTCAAGGACTCAATGGTGCAAAATGCATTGAAAATTGATCTAATCATTATATATATTTTATTATTATTGTTACTATTATTATTAACTCACTAACTTATTATAAAAAATATATATATATATTCTATTATTATTACTATTATTATTATAAGATATATATATATATATATATACATTTTCTTATCTCTTATATTTTATTATTATTACTATTATTCTAGGGAAATTATAAATAGGGAAATTAATTAAAATACCCTAAGTTTGACCAATTCTTACCAAAATACCCTAAATCTCGGAGAGTTTACCAAAATACCCTAATTTTTCGCGGCGGGCCCCGCAATCGCGGGCCCACACCCACGTGTCACAAAGTTTCGGCCTGGCCCGTGGTGGTTCCCCGCGATGGGCCCGCGATAGGTCAAAATCGTCACTGCGGGCAGGGACCAAACTTGTCACCGCGGCCATAGTTGGGGGGCTCCGCGAGACATTTTGCCCAAACCTGGGTGACACGTGGGCTGGGCCCGCGATCGCGGGGCCCACCGCGGAAATTTAGGGCATTTTGGTAAATCAGTAGAGATTTAGGGTATTTTGGTAAGAAGGGGTCAAACTTAGAGTATTTTAATTAATTTCCCTTATAAATATACCCCCTCACCTCACACTTCAATTTTTTAAATTTTTTTAATTTAAATTTACAGTTTACACCCTTAGACTTATTTAGTTATTTACTTTATACCTTTTAGTTTTCTATATTTCATTTTACATTTTTATCATATTAACATATATAATCGTATATTGAGTAAAATACGTTAAAAGAATATGTTTTAGTTTTAACAAATTACACCATTATAATCGTATATTGGGTATGTCAATGGTAACCATTATGTGAAACTAGTTTTAGCAGAAGGATACCCGTTTTCTACCATTACATCACATTTCTTCCGTTACAGTTATCCGTGTGCTGCTGTATGGGCTACCCCGTATACAGATCGAATACAGAAGTACAATCGTCTTTTACGTGTTAATTGTACTACAGATAATGTTATTTTATAATAAGTAAAAATGTAATAAACATTATGTTATGCTTTATTTATATGTAAAATCTCAATGTTTATTTTTTATTTTGCTAATTATATAATTATTTAAAAAATATTTATTTATTTTTAAATATAAACTAAAAAGTAAAAAAAAACTCAAAGTGTAAACCTTAAATTATAATAGACATAATAAAAAAATAAAATATATAAAAAAATTTATTTTTTATTAATAGATATTATATAATTATAATATAAAAAAATAAAAATAACATTATTAATTTATATAACTTAAAATCAATACAAAAAAAATACAAAAATAAAAAAATAAAAAAAAAAGACAACAAAAAGACAAAAACAAAAAAAACTAATCATTAATCTTGACTTTTGGGTGCTTTTAGAAACTTTTGGGTGCATTAATCTAGGGTTTTGTGCCCTTTTATACCCCATCTCATATTTACCAACCAGCCCCTCAACTTCCACTTATCATCAATTCTTTGTCATAAAACATAAACCCTTTCAAAAATGGTTTGGGTCGTTACAACACTCCCCACTCAAAAGAATTCCGTCCCCGGAATTCCATTTTCAAACAGGTAAGGGTATCTGGACTTCATCTCAGACTCCGCTTCCCACGTTGCTTCTCGTCCTTTGTGATACTTCCACTGAACCTTCACCAAACGAACTTCCTTGTTCCTCGTCTTTCGTACTTTACTGTCCACGATCTCGATTGGCTCTTCCTCGAACATCAGTTTCTCGTCAATACTTACATCTTCTAACGGAATGGCCACATCAGTTTCGGCCAAACACTTCTTCAGGTTTGACACATGAAACGTCGGGTGAATCCTACTTAACTCTTCCGGCAGTTCCAGCTTGTAGGCCACCGCGTCAACCCTTTCAATGATAACGAAAGGCCCAACATATCTTGGCCTCAACTTTCCTTTCTTTCCAAAACGAACCACACCCTTCCAAGGTGAAACTTTGAGCATTACTTTGTCACCCACTTGGAATTCAATCGGCTTCCTTCGCCTATCCGCATACTTCTTCTGTCGATCTTGCGCGATTCTCATCCTTCCACAGATTACTTCAATCTTATCCGCCGTCAGTTGTACAATTTCCGGTCCGACCAACTGCCTTTCTCCTACCTCATTCCAACACAGCGGCGTACGACACTTTCGTCCATACAGGGCTTCAAATGGCGCCGCTTGGATGTTGGCGTGGTAACTATTGTTATAGGAGAATTCTATTAGCGGCAAATGCATTTCCCACGATCCCTTGAAGTCGATAGCACACGCCTGGAGCATATCCTCCAACGTCTGAATCGTTCTCTCACTCTGACCGTCCGTCTGAGGATGATAGGTCGTGCTCAACTTCAATTGCGAACCCAACTCTCGTTGTAAACTTCTCCAAAATGCCGACGTGAACCGACTATCGCGGTCGGACACTATAGATCGCGGCACCCCGTGCCTAGACACTATCTCACCAATGTACAATCGGGCTAACTTCTCCAAAGAGTCCGACTCCTTAATAGGTAAGAAATGCGCGGATTTGGTAAGAATATCCACAATCACCCAAATTGCGTCATTACCTTTCGGAGTCCTCGGTAACTTTGTGACGAAATCCATAGTGGTGTTATCCCACTTCCACACTGGTATAACTGAAGACTGGAGTTCCCCATAAGGTCGCTGGTGTTCTGCTTTAACCTTTAAACATGTCACACACCGCTCCACAAAATGGGCGATATCCTTCTTCATCCCCGGCCACCAGTAAGACTGTCTCAAGTCTCGGTACATCTTATTCGTTCCCGGGTGTATGGAATACCGCGACTGGTGCGCTTCTTCTAAGAGGCTTGCTCTCAGATTACCCAGTTTAGGAACCCACACTCGACCTTTTATGCACTTCAGGCCACCACTGCTGACTTCGAATAACGAGGCCACTCCAACTACTCTTTCGCTCTTTACGTTATCTTCCGACAACGCTTCCTCTTGAAATTTCTTAACTTCTTCAAGAAGATTCGAGGTTGCCTCGACTCTGAAAGCTACGACCTTGGTCTGATCTCTCCGATCCTTCCGACTCAGCGCGTCAGCCACCACATTCGCTTTACCTCGGTGATACAAGATCTCACAGTCATAGTTGTTCAACAGTTCCATCCATCTCCTCTGTCTCATATTTAACTCCTTCTGGTCAAACAGGTGCTTCAGGTTTTTGTGGTCGGTGTAAATCTGACACTTTACTCCATATAAGTAATGCCGCCAGATTTTCAGCGCGAACACTACCGCCACTAACTCCATGTCATGAGTGGGGTAGTTCTTTTCATGATCCTTCAACTGTCGAGAGGCGTAGGCAATTACTTTTCCGTTCTGCATCAGCACGCACCCCAGCCCAAACTTAGAAGCGTCACTGTAAATCACAAAACCCTCCGATCTGTTAGGCAATGCCAAGATCGGGGCACTGCTTAAACTTTCTTTCAGCCTCTCAAACGCTGATTCTTGTGCTTCAGCCCACATGAATTTGGCGTTCTTCCTCGTCAATGAGGTCAGCGGCGAAGCTATCCGAGAGAAGTCTTGGATAAACTTCCGATAGTAACCTGCTAAACCGAGAAAACTCCGCACCTCCGAAGGGGTTCTTGGAGTTTCCCAATCTTTAATGGCTTCAATCTTAGCAGGATCTACCTTGATGCCGTCCGCCGACACTACATGACCCAAAAACTGAACTTCCCTTAGCCAAAATTCGCACTTCAAGAATTTCGCATATAACTTCTGACGCTTTAGCAATTCCAGCGCTGCCCGAAGATGTCTCTCGTGGTCTTCTCGTGTTCGAGAATAAATTAAGATATCGTCGATGAAGACGATCACACATTTATCCAACAACGAGCTGCACACTTTATTCATCAAATCCATGAACACCGCTGGCGCATTGGTCAACCCAAAAGGCATGACTAAGAACTCATAATGCCCATACCTCGTACGGAAAGCTGTCTTCGGCACATCTTCTTCTCTAACTTTCAATTGATGATAACCCGATCTCAAGTCTATCTTTGAGAAATAACTCGCACCTTGTAGTTGATCGAAAAGGTCATCGATCCTCAGAAGCGGGTACTTATTCTTCACCGTTACTTTATTGAGTTCACGGTAATCTATGCACATTCGCATAGATCCGTCATTCTTCTTAACGAACAGTACAGGTGCTCCCCAAGGCGATGAGCTCGAACGAATGAAACCCTTGTCGAGCAGTTCCTGCAATTGAGTCATCATCTCTTTCATTTCCGCTGGTGCTAATCGATAGGGCGCACGGGCAATCGGTGCCGCTCCAGGTACCAGTTCGATTCTGAACTCCACTTGACGATCTGGGGGTAGACTCGTCAAATCATCCGGAAACACTTCCGGGTACTCACTTACTACAGACACATCTTCCACACTCTTCTTCTCCTTTTTAGCATCTAGCACGTAAGCTAAATACCCCGGACACCCTTTTCCCAAACACCGCCTAGCTTTCATCAACGAAATCAGGCACGACCTCCTATTTCGTTGATCTCCGTAAATTACCACCTCTTTCTTATCGGGCAAGGCAATACGGATCAGCTTCTTATTACAAACTATATTAGCGTCGTTTTCCGCTAACCAGTCCATTCCTAGGACTACATCAAACTCCCCCATTCCCATAGGATACAACCTTAATGGGAATAAGTGACCATCCACGTCTATGCTACAACCTTCATAGACTTCCTTTACCCAGACTCGACTATCATCTGTTATCTCTACCTCCAACCCAAAGTTCAACATCTTGGGTTTCACTTGTAATTTTTGAATAAACTTGGGCGACACAAACGAACGGTTGGCCCCCGAATCAAACAATACTTTAGCGAGAATCGAGTCTATAGGAAAGGTACCTGTTACCACATCAGGCGTGTTCTCCGCCTCCTCAGCCGACATGTGAAAAGCCCTTTCCCTGGCGCGAGCTGGCTCCACATTCTTCTCATTACTCTTTCCTCCGCTACTCCCACCTTCTCCCCTAGCGTATCCTTTCTTCAACTGCGGGCAGTCCCACTTGACATGGCTCGACAACCCGCACTGATAGCAGATTCTTGGATTGCGACAATCTCGAGATAGATGCCCTATCTTCCCACACTTATAACATCCATCTTTTTCAGTCCAACATTCTCCTCGGTGCATTTTGTTACACTTTGCACACGGCTTCTCCACAGACTTATACCCCGCCCTCAGATCGGGTCTGGCTGTAATCGGTCTTTTACCTTCCCGACTCGGCCCGTCCCACTTACGCTTATCTCCGACTCTTTCGGTCATTTGTCTAGCCTTTTCCTTCTCAGTAAGCTCCGCGGTATCAACCGCAGCGTGAAAAGTAACCGGACCTTTCACCTGCACCGACTCCCTTATACTGCTTTTCAGCCCATAAATGTACCTCTCTATCCGTCTTTCCTCAGTAGGTACGTACAACTCAGCAAACCGAGCCTTTTCGATAAACTTCGACGTGTATTCCTGAACTGACATTGACCCTTGCTCCAAACCCATAAACTCTTCCTCCAATTTCTTAATTGCTGCTAGGGGGCAAAACTGTGCTTTGAACCTTCCAACAAACGTCCCCCACGACATGCTCTTAGCTACCTCTGACCCCTTTCCTCCAGTTTCAACATCTCACCAAAAGATTGCTTCAGATTTCAACATTGACCTGGCAAACAGTACCTTATCCTCCTCGGTGCACTTACTAGTATCAAACGCTAACTCCATCTCGCGAACCCATTTCACAGCTAGAACAGGATTGCGCTCCCCATTGAACGTCGGAGGTTTGCACGAAGCAAAGGTCTTAAACGAGCACCCCTTCACTGCCTTCGGTTCGGAAACAACAATCGGAGTTGTCACCGAATTGTTCCCTATTTCAGTTCGTGGTGTACATTCCTCCTCAGTCTTCTTCCCAGTACTGCTCTTGGTTCTTCCCTCAGACGTAGTCTTATTCTGGTTGTCTAGCACTGCTTGTAGAGTCTTTTGCAGTTTAGTCATCTATGCCGTGAACTTATCCTCGGTCACGAAGGCCGGTGCGGTTTCCGGTTTACCCCCTTTCTTAGCTTTCACCCCTTTGCCGGTGCTGAACTTTCTTGTTCGGATATTACTTGCACTTCCAGCTCCTCCACACTCTTAGCCTTACGCCTAATCGGCGCCTTTTTTTCTTACCTTTCCCTTTGGAAGTTGCCACACCCACCTCAGTGACGACCTTTCTCGGTCTCCCACGGCCCCTACCCCTTCCACGAGTAGCCGCCGCTCTTGGAGGAACCACTGGTCCTTCCTCCCTCAACTCCTCGGATCTAACAGCTCCCATTTGTGGTGAAGTACTCTTAGTCTGCGCTTCCTCCACTAGCGGGATTGACCTACTTCTCAGAGTTCTCGTGGACATTCTGACAATCACAACAAATGACTCAATTAATATCACGGACTCAAAAGTACTACCTCATCGGAGTAGTAAGGCGATCCCAGCACGCACATGTACCTGTAAGTTCACAATTACACTGGCCAGGTGTAACTCCAAACTTACCTTACATGACTGTCCTCGGTACCCTAATAACTCCAAAAACTAATTTAGTGTCCTCCTAACGCATTCCTGATTCTCAGTTGTGTTTTCTACTTCTTGAAAGTTTAAGTCTAGGCCCGTCCGGTCACCTAAATCCCTTAAACTATGGCTCTGATACCAACTATAACAACCCAACAATTTTTAAACATGCAAATCATATAATTAAAACATCCTAAAATCGCGTCTCAAAATTTCTTACATAACATCCAAAATTTGGTTGGCGGAATAACCTATACAACTGAGAAATAAACTAAACCGAACTATAGTGTCGCTATACTATCAGGCCTCCTTGCTAACGCCCTGCTCACTTTCCCGAGCCTTTCATTACCTGCTTCCCTGAAAAGGTTTTAATTTGAAAATGCGAGGGTTAGACCATGAAGTCTAGTGAGTCCCTCTTAACAGTTATCAAAGCATTTAAAACAATTTATCATTTCCAGAATATAAATTTCATGAATCTATCCATATAAAAATCGTTCACGGATAAAGGTCCGCCCCTTGTAAATTGGCACCCTGAAGTCACCCTAAGGTGACAACGAGTCAGTCTCATGCTGCCTTACATGGTCACACCTCCCTTGGCATAAACGGGACACACCCCCCGACACGAGCTGGCGGAACACACCCCCCGACTTAGCCAATTTACATCAAAACCAATGTATGCATACATCCCACATATAAAACTTTAAACAACTATCATGCAGATAAAACATTTATAAAATAAACATGGCATTACTCATCATGTCTTGCTTTAGAAAACACATTTAAAGCCACACATTTTAGTTAGCAAACTCACCTGGTACGTTACTTGTTTTTCCCTACTCTGACCCTTTACTTCCGAACTGACTACCTGAACAAGGGATAAAAATGAATAAGCTGTCTAGACAACTGTCCGGGTACTTCTCACAGGACACCCACACTTTTCAGGACACACCCAACTTTTCTGGACAACCCACTTCTCCGGACAACCCACTTCTCCGGACAACCCACTTTTCGAGACAACCCACTTTTCCGGACAACTATCCGGGAACTAACACGTCCGGACACAACCGAAAGGTTTACCAGACACTCAACCGGTAACCTTCATCCTGCCGTTTTTCCGGATACGGCGCTGGTCGAAAAATGGGGCTGAAAATCCTATTACATACCTCTTAATCCTCAAGATAAGCCAATAAATTATCACTAAAAGTTCTGTACTCAAATTCCCATCAGTTTTAACAACAAAATATAATAAAAGGGTGCCTAAATCTTCCTATATGGTCTCCAAAGACTTAAAACAAGAGAAACCCTCAAAACCCAACAATCATCAACCAAACTTAAATGGAGTTATAGATTAAGGATTACCTGATAGATTACTTGCAAGAAACGAAATCCACTCCTAGTCCTTCTTCTGATTTTGGGGCTTGATGAATCTCTTCTCAAATTGCACACACCTCCACCAAGACTCTTTTTCTCTTCTTCTTCAAGAAATCAGCCGTCAAACACAAACACAAATCAGGGAAATTAGAATGTTGTCTAGGGTTTTGTGCCCTTTTATACCCCATCTCATATTTACCAACCAGCCCCTCAACTTCCACTTATCATCAATTCTTTGTCATAAAACATAAACCCTTTAAAAAATGGTCTAGGTCGTTACAACGAAGACCAAGCCATTTGTGGTGGCGATGAAAACGACCTTTTCACAGATGATATCGAAACACAAATCAGTGAGGAACAACGCGCGAAAAATGTTCGAGAAGTCAAAAACCGGGACACTCATAATAACCTTCAGTCGGATTTGGTCGAACATATTTGGTGTATCCAAGTTCCCAACAATGACGACGAGTAGATTTTTAATATTTTTTAATTTTTAATTTTTTAATGAATGATATGAATTTTTATTTTTATTATTTATCTTATTTTTATTTACTAAAAAATATATAAATATTTTTATTTTGTTAAATAATTAAATGTATAAATAAAAGAATTAAAAGGGATGAGGTGGCAAGGGTTCAAAGGGTACTAATACTCCACTTTTAGGCCATCCGTAGCAGAGGCGGGCTCGGGCTGGCTACGGGTTCGAGCGGGTTTGGGTACGCGCGGGGGGGGGGGGGGGGGGGGGGGGCTCGGGCTTAGGGCGGGTTCCAGCCCCGGGTTCCCCAATCCGTTGATACCCGAAATCTTTTATTTATTTTTTAATTTTTTTTTAAATAAATTCAAATATGAACGTTGGCAACGGTTACTTTTAAAAAAAATTAATTTTGTTTTCAATTTAATCACACTATATATATAATCTTAACCCATTTTATTTTTCACACAAAACAACTCTCTCATTCTCTTCCATTCTCTATATTTTAAACAATATGGATTCGCCACAACCCGGTTCACCGACCGCATCATCATCATCCGTAGACACCGACGAGTACTTGCATCTACAAAGGGAAATTTTTGTAGGCTTGGTTCGAGAGACTGCACAATTAATTTATGGTAGCACCGCCTCATCGTCAAGAAGAGAACCGAGGGCCGCGAACATAGAAAGAGGTCGAGTAGCTGCAAACGAGCGGCTTATGCGGGACTACTTTGGAAACAACCCGGTTTATACACCGGATATGTTTAGGCGGCGGTTCAGGATGAGGAGGCAGCTATTCGAACGGATAGTTGAAGATTTACAAGGACATTATCCATATTTTACACTTCGGTTGGACGCCAGATACAAAAAAGATTTTTCTCTGATACAAAAGTGTACTTCCGCTATTCGGAAATTGGCGTATGGAGTAGCTGCTGACTCACTTGACGAGTACTTGAGGATGGGAGACAAAACGTCACGAGATTGTCTGCACAAATTCTGCACAGGTATTATTGAACTGTATGGTCAAAAATATTTACGCAAGCCTACTTTTATTGATATTCAGAAGTTATACGCCGCGCATGAAGCTAAACACAGATTTCCCGGCATGCTCGGAAGCATAGACTGTACTCATTGGGCGTGGGCAAATTGTCCGGTAGCATGGCGAGGTCAATTCATGAGAGGTGATCATGAGCACCCGACAATCATGTTAGAAGCAGTGGCCTCTCAAGATCTATGGATCTGGCACGCATAATTTGGTGTTGTCGGTTCCAACAACGACATCAATGTTCTCAATCAGTCGCCCATCTTCAACGATGTATATGATGGGAAAGCACCCGAGTGCCCTTTTGAGGTGAATGGAGCCACCTACGAGCACAAATATTATCTAGCGGATGGGATATATCCGGAATGGGCTACTTTCGTAAAATCATTTACGTGCCCACATAACGCTAAACGACAAAAACTCAAGTCCGCGCAAGAAGCGGCACGTAAAGATGTTGAACGAGCTTTTGGCGTGCTTAAACAACGTTGGCATATACTTCATAACCCGGCACGCGGATGGCATCCGACAAGATTGGGAAACATTATGTACGTTTGTGTCATATTACACAATATGATACTCGAAGACGAAGACCATGCTATTTGTGGTGGCGATGAAAACGAATTTTTCACGGATGATATCGAAACCCAAATCAGTAAGGAACAACGCGCGGCAAATGTTCAAGAAGTCAAAAACCGGGACACTCATAATAACCTTTGGTCGGATTTGGTCGAACATATTTGGCGTATCCAAGTTCCCAACAATGACGACGAGTAGATTTTTAATATTTTGTAATTTTTAAATTTATTTTGTAATTTTTATTTTTAATGAATGATATGAATTTTTATTTTTATTATTTATCTTATTTTTATTTATTAAAAAATATATAAATATTTTTATTTTGTTAAATAATTAAATGTATAAATAAAAGAATTAAAAAAATGAGGTGGCAAGAGGGTTTGAGGGTATGGGTACTCCACTTTAGGCCATCCGTATCCCATTCGGGCTCAGGCTCGGGTTAGGGTTAGGGCTAGGGTAGGGCGGGCTCCGGTACGGGGGGGGGGGGGCTCGAGGCTCGGGCTTGGCATGCGGGTTTGAAAACCCGAGAAACCTGATTACTTTATTTGTTTTTTAATTTTTTTTTAAAATTTTTGAAAATATTAAAAACTAACAGCTCTTTCAACGGCTCTTTGTTTATATTTTTTTTAATCCTAAAACCCATTTTTTTCACACAAAACAACTCTCTCATTCTCTTCCATTCTCTATATTTTAAACAATATGGATTCGCCACAACCCGGTTCACCGACCGCATCATCATCATCCGTAGACACCGACGAGTTGTTGCATCTACAAAGGGAAATTTTTCGACACACTGCACAATTAATTTATGGTAGCACCGCCTCATCGTCAAGAAGAGAGAGGGTCGCGAACATAGAAAGAGGTCGAGTAGCTGCAAACGAGCGGCTTATGCGGGACTACTTTGGCAACAACCCGGTTTATACACCGGATATGTTTAGGCGGCGGTTCAGGATGAGCAGGCAACTATTCGAACGAATAGTTGAAGATTTAGAAGGAGAGTATCCGTATTTTACACTTCGGTTCAGAAGTTGTACGCCGTGCATGAAGCTAAACACGGATTTCCCGGCATGCTCGGAAGCATAGACTGTACTCACTGTGGTGGCGATGAAAACGACTTTTTCACGGATGATATCGAAACCCAAATCAATGAGGAACAACGCGCGGCAAATGTTCGAGAAGTCAAAAACCGGGGCACTCATAATAACCTTCGGTCGGATTTGGTCGAACATATTTGGCGTATCCAAGTTCCCAACAATGACGACGAGTAGATTTTTAAATTTATTTTGTAATTTTTAAATTTATTTTTAAATTTTTATTTTTAATGAATGATATGAATTTTTATTTTTATTATTTATCTTATTTTTATTTATTAAAAAATATATAAATATTTTTATTTTGTTAAATAATTAAATGTATAAATAAAAGAATTAAAAAAAATGAGGTGGCAAGAGGGCTTGAGGGTTGCGCTACGCCACTTTAGGGCTTGAGGGTTTGAGGAGAGGGTTAGGAGAAAAGCTGGTGTGGTGCTGATGTGGCGCTTGAGGGTTGTGATACGGATGGCCTTAGGGTAAAGAGAGGGTAAGGAGAAAAACTGATGTGGCGCTGAGGTGGCAAGAGGGTTTGAGGGTTCTGGTACTCATGGCCTTAGACCTTCCGTAGCGGTCTCGGGCTCGGGTAGGGAGCGGGCTTGGGAGGGCTCCGGTACGGGGGGGGGGGGGGGGGGGGCTTGGGAGGCGGGTTCCAGGGCCGGGTTCCAAAACCCGTTCAACCCGAGCAATTTTAATTTTTTTGTTTTGTTTTTTTTTTAAATTGGAACGTTGGGTAACGGCTATAAAAACAACAAAATAATTTTTTTTATTTTTTTTTAATTTTTTTTCTATTTAATCACACTATATATATTAACCCAAACCTCTTATTTTTCACACCAAAATCTCTCAAATTCTCTCAAACTCTCTCAAATTCTCTCAAACTCTCTTAAATTTCATCATGAATCCAAACAAAACACCTACATCCCGTCGTAACCGACCGGATACACCGTTGAACGAGAAAAGTTGGAACTCAAACGAGAAATCGAACGAGAAAAACGATATCAACAAGACTTCGAGTTTTTCATATTCTCGCATGATCACCTTTCGGGAGACGCTTTGAGGGCTACTTTAGCGAGAAAAGAGAAAATTTAAAAATATCATAATTTTGGGTAATTTTGGCTACTTTAGCGAGAAAAGAGAAAAGTTCGGTCCGTTAGCTGGTATTTGTTTAGTCATTCAGATAGTGACTGGCGTTTTTTGTTGTGCATTGAAAGAAATCCTGTTTACAAACCAAATGGCCTTTGGCCTAGCGGTATGGGAGCCTTTGTCCTCGTAGGAGGTCAGGGGTTCAAACCTCACCAAATGTGGAAAGGGTGTGTGAGTTTAATTGTTGCATTTGCCGTATATGAATATCATATACTTGAAAAAATCATGTTTAGAATGAGTTCTCAATCGCAAGGTCCTACCCGAGTTAGGTCAGTCTCTAACTTCTATCCTTTTGTTTTCCGCGTCCGACCGCTCATAAATGATGTTAGGATCGGCCGGCCCATCCTCAGAATCCTAAAAAAAAAGAGGGAACAAAATCACAAATTTCTAAACTAAATGCTAGATCTAACAATACAAGGGAAATGATCAGAAATGCATCTAGGCAAAAATTCCGCATCTCCAATAGATTCTTCAAAATTTCTCAAAAATAGAGAATCAAAAGTTAATATCTCCAAAAAAAATTACTTGCATCTCCAACAGATTTCTCATTTTGGAGAAAAAACATTGATTATAATATTAAAATATTTCATTTATCTATTAAAATATTATTTCTCTCTCCAAATATTTTTTTCAAAGAATATTATTGGTGCTTTCATTTAGTAATCATTTTTTGGGTTATCTCCATATTTGGAGAAAAATTTCTTTTCTCTTCTACTTTTTCTCCATTTTGGGGATAGTTTTGGTAAAGTTTTGGAGCAAAAAAACAACCAAAACCCTCATATTCTCTATTCTCTCCAAAATAGAGAAGCTGTTGGAGATGCTCTGATGTCAGCTTACCTGTGACTTGTTCTACTGTTTGATTGTTATAATGTGATATTTTTATATATATTTCTAATGGTTTTTATTATATAATCTAGTCTAAATTGTTTATCATCATTGACTCATTAAATAATAATAATAAAAAAGTTCAATGATATAGGGGTTAAACACGTGATGACCAAAAAAAGGAAGAGGATCGTAAGGACCAATATCAATCATCCAAGGATTTTAATCAAAGGTCATTAAACATGGTGACATTTTTTGTAATACTTGTGAAAATCATGTTTAAACTCGCACCTAATTTGAAAATGGAAGTGCATCTTAGGTTTTTAAATCCAAATCAAACGAAATAACCTAAAAACGAATAATAAGAACACTGCAAGGCTCTAAATTTATGCCCTTTCGACTGATTGTTCTCATTGGGTCTCATTTTCGTGTCTACATATGAGATTTAGGCAAATGTAATTTAATTCTGAATAAGTTAGGGTTCACATATGAACCGATGAAATACATCGTGTTTGTCTCTATATACGAGGTTAGCAAAATAAGATTTAATTCAATTTGTAGATTGTACAATCACCAATGAATTTTTTTGATAAAAACCAATGATTACAATATCAAAAAAATATTATTTAGAAAAAATAGAAGATAAATTGGTTTTCTATAGTTATCTAAATTTGTAAAACAAGATTTGGGAAATATAAAATTTAAACTAGTGTGCTTACATTGTTTTTTAAATTCATATATTTACTACTTTTTATTTGAACCTAACAATATATATAATTATATTATATGAATATTTGTTGTCATAAATCACATCTTAAAAAAATTTGTAGATGTTTAACTTTACAACCATATCACTTCTTAAACCATTTAATGGAACAAAAGTTTTGCAAAGAATAAATAGGATCACCCCATATCACAATCTCAAATAATTATGTAAGACATCGTTTAAGACGATGTTTTTATACAGTAATCCCTCAAAGTGTATCATAAACCTGAATAAGAATGTATTATAATTTTATATAAGATTAAAGGTCTGATTGTTAGCAGTTTAATGGAACTCTCAGCTTATTCAGTCAGCTATATATGATTGTTTGGTAGTGACTTAATGATATAGAAAGTGGATTATTCAGTAAGCTTATAGGGGGCTTTATGCAGAAAGTTAAGTTTTTTTCCAAACCTGTCACTCCTAATTAAAAAACACTTTCTTTCATCTATGAAAGAACTCTCCCGAACAATAACCTTCCTAATCTTTATCCACACAGGAATTGATAGAAAACCAACCAAACAACCTCTAACTTAAAAGCATACTTTTGTACATATACATTGGATCTATTTCCTTTGTCTTAATAGCTCTTTAAAAAATAGTAATTAAATAACATTCATTGTAAAAAAAAGTTGAATTATGTCTAATATTTATTTTGCAAACAAGTTGTTGGATATGGGATCTTATCTTTGAATATTCAATAGAAATAAAATAAAAGTTGTCTGATTTTGTTTTATTTAAAAATCCAACCACTATGGGACGTGACAAATGGGAACTGCCCAATGGCACATGAATCCCTCTATATAAACCATGGTAAGATCTCACTTGCCATGCACACCACCGACGATCATGGCTTCTCTTTCAACACCAACAACTCCGGCGACCGGAACCACCACTAAAACCTACTCTTCCTCTTTCTTAACCACTTCTCCGGTGGTCTCTTCTTGGCCATTGTTCTCAAAAACCTACAAAAAATGTGCTCTTAAATCACTAAAACACAAAGTCTCTTGTGCTTCTAGTTCTTCCGACGATTCTCTCAACAACCTTGATCGCCGGAATGTTTTACTCGGCCTCGGCGGTCTCGCCGGAGTTGTCAACTTGACCTCCGTTCCATCTGCCGGAGCGGCACCACTAGCCGCACCGGACATTTCCAAATGTGGGACTAACCCTTTAACCGGGTTCAAACCCGGTGGCACAACTCCCACCGGCGGCGACTGTTGCCCACCGGACTCCACTGAGATTTTGGACTTCAAGTTCCCGAAGAACCCGACGTTTAAGGTGATGTTATATTCATACGAGATATACTTAACAATATGATAACAATAATGAGAACGTAAACATATATTAGAAATCGATTCTCTTAATAGAGTTTAAAAAACTAACCTGGAGCACTCGCATTAAATGCAACGAAATTGATTGATGCGGAAGCAGTCATCGTTGAGTGTAGATCGAAGGCTTCTAAAGCTCTACGATTTGCTTCAGAATCGGGTTGAACTGAATGCAGATTCGTGTAGGCAATAGAGACTTGATTTATAGGCCACTAGAGACTCATCCCATAAACAGTCTTAGTTTATCTATAGAATTGAATTTTAAATAATAGAAGATATGCATTTATCTTAATGTTAATCAGGTAATTAAATTAATGAATTATCCTACTCATATTAGGTGATTTATATCCAAATATATAGCCAGATAATAACTTATATAAAATTCTTATTTAAATCATTTATCCTTTAATATTTAATACAGATAATGTTAAAGTCCAATTTATTTCCAACAGGTGAGACCCGCGGCTCATTTGCTCAGCCCTAAGTACATTGCTAAGTTTAACCTAGCGATCAAACGAATGAAAGAACTTCCCGAAACCGATCCTCGAAACTTTCTGCAACAAGCTCACATCCACTGTGCCTACTGCAATGGCGCCTACACACAATCCTCAAGTGGGTTTCCAGATATCGAAATCCAGATTCATAATTCATGGTTATTCTTCCCGTTTCATCGTTGGTATTTATACTTTTACGAAAGAATCTTGGGAAGTTTAATCGATGATCCCACTTTCGCTTTACCATTCTGGAACTGGGATACCCCTGCCGGAATGACGATCCCAAAATACTTCAACGACCCGAAATCCGCCCTATTTGACCCGAAAAGAAACCAAGATCACTTGAAAGGAGTTGTCGATTTGGGTTACAACGGAACAGATTCCGACACTAGTGATCTTGAAAAAGTGAAGAATAATCTTGCGATTATGTATCGACAAATGGTCACGAACGCCACTGATCCAACGGCGTTCTTCGGCGGTGAGTATCGTGCTGGCTCTGAACCGATCAGAGGTGGTGGGTCAGTCGAACAAAGCCCACACACACCGGTTCACCGATGGGTCGGGGATCCGAGAGAAACCAATGGCGAAAACCTCGGAAACTTCTATTCTGCGGGTCGTGACACCTTATTCTATTGTCATCATTCGAACGTTGACCGAATGTGGTCGTTGTGGAAGATGACCGGAGGAAAACATAAGGATCTGACCGACGAAGATTGGCTCAACACTTCGTTTGTTTTCTACGATGAAAACAAAAACCTCGTAAGGGTTTACGTTAAGGATTGTTTGCGTACATCTCAGCTCGGCTACGACTACCAGCGAGTCGATGTTCCATGGCTCAACAGTAAGCCGGTGCCACGTGCACCTAGGTCAGGTATGTTATATTCATATGAGATATACTTAATCATATAATAACAATAATGAAAGGCGTAGGAACATAAACACATAATCAGAAATCAATTTAACAAGATAATGTAAGGAGTTTAATAGATCTAACCTGGAACACTTGAGTTATACGCAGTGAAGTTCATTCAAGCGGAAGTAGTCATCATCGCGTATAGATCTGAGTCTTCTAAAGCTCTATACGGGTTGTCTCAGAATGGGACTGAACTGAATGCAGTATCGTGTAGGCGATAGGGACTTGATCTCCCCTGTATTTATAGGCCACTAGAGACCCATCACATACAGAGTTATAGTTTATCTATAAGATTTGAATTTTAAATAATAGAAGATATACACCAACTTTAATGTTAATCAGGTAATCAACTTAATGAATTATCCTAATCATATTAGGAGATATATATCTAAATATTTAACTGGATTATAACTGATATAAGATTCTCTTGATAAATATAAATATTTAAATCAATTATCATTTAATATTTAATACAATTAATGTTAAAATCCAATTTATTTCCAACAAGGTATCGCGAAGAAACTCGCCGGAAAAGTGAAACAGACGAACGACGTTTCGTTTCCGGTGAAACTGGATAAGATCGTGAAGGTTTTGGTGGCACGGCCGAAGAAGTCGAGAAGTAAAAAGGAGAAGGAGGAGAGAGAGGAGTTGTTGATTATTCAGGGGATTAGTTACGATAGTGAGAAGTATGTGAAGTTTGATGTGTATGTGAATGACGAAGATGACGATGCGAGTGCACCGGATCAGACTGAGTTCGTCGGAAGTTTTGCACAGTTGCCGCATAAACATAAGGGGAAGACGATGAGCAAGACGAATTTCCGTGCGGGATTGACGGAGTTGCTGGAGGATTTGGAGGCCGACGACGATGATAACGTTTTGGTGACGGTGGTTCCGAGATCTGGAAGCGAAGATATCACGATCGATGACATTAAGATCATCTTCGCTTGATTGATTGATTTGACGACTGCGCTATGGGATTCATTGATTACATATGTTGATTGATGATCTTGGATTTAGAATAATGAAGTAATTGTCTAGTTTAATTAACGCTTGATTAGTGGTAAGGGTTTGTGTGTTTGTGGCCGGAAAGTTTGAAGTTTGAGTCCGATGGAATCCAAAATAAATCGTTGAGTTTGAGTCGTTGTGATTGGAGCTGAGTTGGGGTTTCACTTTTCACCCCAAGTAGTAATGTTAATTATGATTTAAATAAATATTTCAAGTTTTTTTTATATTTGTTTTTAAGTATATAATATTTATATACGGCAAATGCAACAAACATGTCTTCCTCTTCTTTGGTCAGGTTTGAACTCCTGAAGAAAGAGAATCACCTGACCTCCTAGGAAGAAAGAGACTCAGATACCGCTAAACCAAAGGCCCTTTGGTATATATATATATATATATAGCCTTAGGTTTAAATGAGAAATGCAAATTTTTTGAGAAATAGAGAAGTGATATTGGCCATTTATTCGGTCAAGTTCGGTTATAATTGGTCAAAAGTTGCGGCTTTGAATGGTCAAAAGTTGCGGCTGTTCCAAAAATAGAAGGGCAATTTCGTAACTTTTACAAAAAACACGAGTTGAGTTCATATATGAATCTGTGTGATTCACATATGAACTATACGTTCATATATGAACCTTTGTAATTCACATATGAACTCTTTATAACTAATTCATATATGAATCTTGTGATTCATATATGAACTTTTGTAATTCATATATGAAACTAATTAACTGTAGATTCATATATGATCAGTTGAACCAATTAACTGATTCATATATGAATCTTTGTGTTCGTATATGAACTTTTGTGATTCATATATGAATTTTTTTAACTAATTCATATATGAACCTTTGTGTTCATATATGAACCTTTGTGATTCATATATAAAGTTTTTTAACTACTTCTCATATGAACAAATTAACTGATTCATATATGAATCACAAAGGTTCATATATGAATTAGTTAAAAAGAGTTTATATGTGAATAACAAAGGTTCATATATGAACACAAAGATTCATATATGAATCACACAGATTCATATATGAACTCGTCCCGCGTATTTTTTATGAAACTACCCCTCTATCTTGTGCAGACCACGCGATGAATTATCCGCTGCTTCTCGGTCAAAGCCGCCGATCTTGACCGAATAAATGGCCAAGATCACTTCTCTATTTCTCAAAAAAATTGCACTTCTCATTTGAACCTCTCCCTATATATATATATATATAATGAGATCAGGGAAGAACTTTGAAAAAAGAAAGAACCGAATAACCTATCCAAACCGTTAGATTGAGATGATCTAACAGATATGATTAAAAAAGTGGTTACAACCACTTTTTAGAAAAAAATAAATAAATCACCGCCTATCTTTTTAAATCGAAAATCGGTGAATTATAAAAAGATTGGAGCCAAACAAATTACACCAATAAATTGATCATTTTATTATCTTTAGTTTGACATCCATTTTGATATGTTTTTTCATTCGTTTTTCCATTGTTCTCCGGTTCTTTTATTTTTCAAAGTTCTCTCTTAATTTTTACCATATATATATATATATATATAGGGGTGGGTTCAAATAAAAACTCAAATTCAATTGTAAACATGACGACAAACCACAGCCGTTGATTAATAATCCGGTGAAGAGATCAGTGGCAAAAAAACGCGGTGGCAATTTTGTAAATAAGTTGAAAACTCTGTCCATGGCTTAATGAATATTTAGCGCGCAGGGGTAAAATTGGAAAAAAAATTATTTAGTCTAAATAAAAGATAATTATTCAGACTGAATAAAGGTAATTATTTTCGTCAGATTAGAATCAGCGCCTCCTTTGTTGACTTTTTATTTTCTTTTTTAATTAAAAACTTTTACCCCCTTAAATTTTAAAATAAATTATCTAAAAAATTACTAACATTTTAATCAAACAAATTACATCAAAAAAACGAGAATTTCGTGCTATTCGATATGACATCCATCATGATAAAGTTTTTTTTTCGTTTTAACCGTTTTTACGTGAAATCGTGTATAAGTGTTATATTCAGAATGAATAATACAACATTCGGGATGAATAATATCTATATTTATTCGGACTGAGTATATAGAATTATTCAGACTGAATATATGGAATTATTTAGTCTGAATAATTTACCTTTATTCAGTCTGAATAATTATATTCGTTTGAATATCTACCTTTATTCAGTTAGAATAATTCTATATATTCAGACTGAATAAAGATAGATATTCAAAACAAATAAATGTTTAAGTTTTGTTCTTTTTTCATATCTACCTTTATTCAGTCTGAATAATTCTATATATTCGGACTGAATAAAGGTAGATATTCAAAACGAATAAATGTTTAAATTTTGTTCTTTTTTCATATCTACCTTTATTCAGTCTGAATAATTCTATATATTCTGTCTGAATAAATGTAGATATTATTCATCCAGAATGTTATATTATTCATTTTGAATATAACACATGTACACGATTTCACGTAAAAACGGTTAAAACGAAAAAAAACTATATCAAGACATGAATAAGTTTTATTTTTTTTAATATTTATCTTTATTCAGTCTGAATAATTTTATATACTCAGTCCGAATAAATGTAGATATTATTCATTCCGAATGTTGTATTATTCACTCTGAATATAACACACATACACGATTTCACGTAAAAAACGGTTAAAACGAAAAAAAACTATATCATGATGGATGTCATATCGAAGAACACGAAATTCTCGTTTTTTTATGTAATTTGTTTGATTAAAATGTTAGTAATTTTTGAGATAATTTATTTTAAAATTTAAGGGGGTAAAAGTTTTTTAATTAAAAAAGAAAATAAAAAGTCAACAAAGGAGGCGCTGATTATAATCTTGACGAAAATACCCCTAAAGCTGAATTTTAGGAATGACTCAAATATGGCTGCGATCAATGGACGAGATCTGTCCTCATGTTTACAATTGAAATTGAGTTTTCATTTGAACTTTTCTCTCTCTCTCTCTCTCTCTCTCTCTCTATATATATATATATATATATATATATATATATATATATATGTATATATGTATATATTTGAAACTCATTTGCATATTATTTTCCATACCAAATAGATGGATTCCCACTTATCAAGTTATTTTGAAAATAATTAATTTTTCAATTATAAACATTACATTAAAAACATGTATTTTATTGTGTTAGTTTTATACCGATATTAATTTATAATTCTTTCGAAAAGTTTGACTTTATTTTCAAAATAATTATCACAAACATATATTCACACACAAACACAAGTACATATATACAATATTTTTACAGGCATTAGATCATGTAAAAAGTGTCATTTTTGTTGATAAACGTGAAAAGTATTTTTAAACCATTGATAAGTTTTATTCAAATACCCTTTTATGAATTGCAGCTTAAAGGGTAATTGATCTGCTGTACTTTGGTGCATCTTATCTCGGTGCATCTCATTTTAATGTTCGTTCATTTCTTATTCAACGGTTGATAACCACTTCTCACCAAATTTAACATTTCAATTGTGTAAACTGTAAAGTACTCTAGAGCCTGAAGTGCTTCGTTTCTGTTTCTTTCTCATTGAAACCCAACCCTATTTTTATATACATATTATTATAACTTATTATTACATATATTGTTTATTAATACGTTGAAGCTTTACAAATAAATGTATACATTTTATCTTATTAACACGATAAAATTAATATAAATCTGTTAATCAACAAAAAAAATCAACATTTTTCCAAAACAATATCAATTCGTAAAATAAAATTGTGAGACATATAATGTGTAGATACATTTTTGGTATATATGTATGAAGTAATTAGAAAAAAAATAAAAAATAGAAGGAGCACATATATCGTAAGATCGCACATCGGTTGGGAAGGGGAACAAATGTTGCCTTATAAGAGGGATTTGATACCTCCTCTATCAGATACGTTTTAAAACCGTGAGTCCAGGTATGCGAACAATATCTAGTACGATTGACATGAATGTTACCGACAATGATTTGAAAATGGCTCGGTTTTCCCCATTTTTTCTTTTACTCATTGGGCATGGGGCCATAACTAATTATATTTTATTTTCATCATTAAATATCATCCAAATTAATTCATCAAGTTGGTTTGTTATATCATTTTTTATTATAATTGAATATATTGGAAACTATCAAAGCTCTCATCGCAAACATGCATGTGCACTATGCAACTTGATCACACCTTGAAATTTCGCCACCTAAGAACATCTCCAACAGCTTCCCCATAATTTCTTCAAAATAATAAAGAATCAAAAGCCAAAATCCTTAAAAAAAATACATTCATCTCCAACAGCTTCTCCATTTTGGAGAATCCAACATTAATTAAAATATTAAAATATTCCATCCATCTATTAAAATATTATTTCTCTCTCTACATATTTATTTTCAAAGTTTTTTATTGGTCGTCTCACTTGGTAGTCATTTTTGGAGTGATCTCCATATTTGGAGAAAAAAACCTTCTCTCTCCAACTTTCTCTATTTTAGGGATAGTTTTGGAGAAGCTGTTGGAGCAAAATATTAGCTCAAAATTCCCATTTTCTTCATTTTCCCCATTTTGGGGAAGCTGTTGGAGATGCTCTAACCTTTCAAATTATTTGTAGAGGGAATTACAGATATGGGACTTTGTGTTTTTCCATTTTTTATTATTATTATCGACTTTTATAGCGTTGTTTATTATGACTTTGATTCTTGTGTTATTGTAATACCCCGGGTAAGTTCGTTAGTTAAATCCTAGTTCCGTTAAATTTAGTTAACTTTAAAGTTTCTATTTAGGGAAAGTTTGGATAAGTTTATAAATTAAGGGTGTTTGGGTTATTATTGAGAAGTTCAAGGACCAAAGTGGTAAATTAAGTTTGATATTATTATCTTAGAAATCAGATATTATTTCAAACATCAGAAATTATCAGCTGAAGGTGTATGTGTGTGTTTTGGGAAGAAAAGAAGAAAAAGAAGAAAAGCTAGGTTAAGGCTTCAATTGGTGTGCTTAGAAGTGATTCAAGATATGTTTCCTTTACATTTTGTGTTTGTAATTGCTTTTAGAAGGGTTCTATCGGAGTAGAAACATCACAAACACATCTGGGGTTGATTCTGTCGATTTCTGGGCAAAAATGGGGTAAACCGACAGAGGTGTCCGGATAAGTTGAATGTGTCCGGGTAGATTCTTGGGTGGTGTCCGGGTAAGTTGTTGATAGAGTCTGGACGATTTGATTGATGGTTTCCGGATAATTTAGAGACCGGATGGCATCCGGATTCCTTGTGTTGTCTGGATAAATCGTGTTGTCCGGATTAGTCTTGCTGTCCGGATTACTGAGGTTGTCCAGAAAAGTCATGTTGTCCGGGTTGTTTGGGTTGTCCGGATACTTTAGCTGTTTTGGTCACTTTTGAGGATTTGAGTTATCTAGAGTCCTTGGTCTTCTAGTATGTTTTATGTGATCAGTTAGTAAGGGGATATTTGTATTTAATCTATTTGCAGACTCTGTGGATTGGGATTGATAGACTGAATCTTTGGAAAAGGCTTGGAAGAGTTGTAATAAGCATTCATGTGAGTTTTGCTTTAAAACGTTTTTGAACTGGGATACATATATATGTGCATATATATATATGAGATGATTATGTGGTAGGAATATGATTATGTGTATATAAATGACGATATGATGTAATGAGATATATATTGTATTTATATTGCACGAAACGAGTATAGGTGAGCCGAATTATTATTTGGCGGGGCTGTATTGAAATACAGCGGGGCTGCATGACATTGCAGTGGAGCTGTAGGTAATTGCAGCGGGGCTGTATGTAATTACAGTGGAGTCGACTGTATTGTACAGTGACGATAATTAGTTGGCTTGCTACCGACTAATGTGGCCAGGGGAAAGAAGAAGAGATGAGGAGAGATACACGGTGTACTAGTCCAAACGTGGTATTTATATATGTGTGGTATATGCGTGTTTATATGAAAGGTTTCCTGTAAATTATCTTGATACAAAGTATTATGTGAAAAGAGTTTTATATTGATTTTGGAAAAGACCAGGATTAACTCACTAGACCCGTTTGGTCTAACCCTCATTTTGTTTTCAAAATATGTTTTCCAGGACGAGGATCCGATAGCGGCAAAGGAAAGAATAAGGTGTAGACTGCCTTCGTGGACCAACAATGATTAGGAAGATATTATATATTTTGTAATTTCGAGACTAAAAGAGACCGTACTTGGTTTGCTATGTAACTTTTGTTGTAAATCAATGATATGTATGCATGTTATGTATTATGATGTATGTTATGGGAATTGGGTTGTTACAGTTATTCAATTTAATTTGATTATATAGTTGATCTGATATACATTGTTAATATAAATCTATTAACTCAATAAATCATGGATTATTTTTATTCTTTTTGACTATTCTTTTGTTTTTTTTTTCTATTGAAAAAAAAGTGTATAAATATTGTTTTACTTTTTTAATGGTAGGATCATCATCTTCAGCGGTATGTGTAACATCTCGATTTTCTATATAAAGGATTACGTTTAGTTTATTAAATAATTTGAGTATAATTATTTGATAAGTTATGATTGGTTATTTGATAGATTAATTTTAGAGTTTATCCCCGATTAAGTTAAGTAAATTGTTTTGTGGAATAATAAGTTAAGGGGTAAACTTTAATTTTAATTTATAAGTTGGAGGGTTATTATTGCCAAGTGATGAAAGTGTGAGGGGCTGTTTGGTTAAGGTGATTAAAAATAATCACCATCACCGCCCTAATTGTTTAAGAAGAATGAGGTGTCATCATATTAGCATTTGAAGATGTCTTAAGTGTGTGTGTGTGGGTTTTTACGAAAAGAGAAAGGGAGAGAATCGAGAGAGAAAGACAAAGAAGAAGAAGAAGAAAATTGAATTCTTTCAGCTGGGATTTTAGAAGCAAACTGAAGAAACAAAGGTAACCATCTTATACAAATTCTTCCTTCTATGTTTATAAAATTTTCTAATGGTTTAGAAATGGGTCTTGATGATTTTGGAAAGATATGAGAAATCTGAGTATATGATTATGTTCTGTTAGTAGTCTTAAGCATATCTGCATATTTACAGAATCATTCATAGCTTAAAACATAGATTTCTGGGTTAAATACGCTTTTTAGTTGGTTGAGACAGTTATGAATATCGCAGCAGTTAATTGCGATAGTTATGAGGAGTTGCGATAGTTATGAATGTCGCAACCTTGGGTAGCGACAAGTAGATTGTATCGCAACAGTTGGTTGCGATGAGATGTGTATCGCAACAGTTGGTTGCGATAAGAAGAAGATGTCGCAACAGTGGGTTGCGACAAGTACTGTGTGTTGCGACAAGGGTTATCGCAGCTAGTGTGTTGCGATAAAAGTCGAGAATTTAGGATTCTTAGTCTTTAAGGGTCTTGTACAGTAGATTAATACCGGTACATTATGTATTTGGGTATTTCAGATCTTTGTGCGGTTGGTGACAGAAATTCTTACAACTCTAAGAAAGTAAAGTAACAGTGACGCGACTACTATCAGGTGAGTTCATTCTTACCTTACCCTTTTATAACATTTTTAAATTATGGTAAGGTGTATTTTTATAATGAACTGTTTGGATGGATTTTGGAAGAATGATTTATGAAATAAAATCGATTATCTTAAATTGATGGTTTTGCTTAAATTCATTAATGTTATTTGAAAATGACTTATATTAAGCAATAGCCTGCACGAGTACAAATAAGTGTAATGGATCCATAGGCACTAGTTGTTATGAAGACATGGAATAGGCGTGGATTAATCGTAATTCTAGTGTGTGTGAGAAATCGTGAAATAGGCGTGGATTAATCGTTATTTCCGATTTCTAAGGAAGAGAAGGGATTGGCATGTGTAATTGTAATCTCTATTTCCTTTCCAAGAAATGGGCATGTGTAATTGCGATTTCTTGGATATGAGCATTAATCTAGAATCCGTGGAGATTCGTAGCGTGGGCTCTGGAACATGATACAATGACTGACTTGGTGTCGGTCATATTCATGGAATCGGGTATAATCCCGTCATCGAAATATGGTTACGCGTGTGGTAAGGAAAAAGGGTAAACCAGGTTTGTTATGCCATGTTTACATTGATTTTTACAAGTATTATTTTGAAACCGAATGTTCTCACTATGCGTTAGCCTAATCGTTTCAAATGATATTTCCTTACCAAGTACTAGCTCGGGAAAATAAAGAGGTGTGGGACGAGAGCTTTTGGATTAGCGGAGAAGTTAATGAATACCGAGGTTTTGATGGATTGCTTAGATAACCTAGTTAATCTGATTATAGTGACATGATTAGATTAATAGGTTATTTGAAGAATTTCATATTTGTAAATATGACCCTTATAGTAATTCTCCGCTTATGTATAAAGTTTAGAAAGTTTATGTTTAAATCCTGTTATAAATTGAGGTTTAAATTAGCCCTGATTTTAGGGTGTTACAGTATGAGTATGAGTTGGAGGGTTAGTAGCATCTTCTGAATCACCAAGATGAGAAAACATCCATTGATTCAGTTCTTCAGTATCAGCAGAAGGTCTAGAGTTTGCTGAACGGGATTCGTCAAAAGTGACGTGGATTGTTTCTTCTACAGTTTGTCTTCTTCGATTGAAGACTCTGAACGCTTTGGAGATAGAAGAATATCCAAGAAAGATTCCATCATCAGCCTTAGGATCAAACTTTCCAAGGGCATCTCTATTGTTCAGTATGAAACACTGACATCCAAAGATGTGAAGAAAGCTAATTGAAGGCTTTCTCCCATGGAAAAGTTCATAGGCTGTCTTCTTGAATCTTTTGACTATCAGCGACCTGTTTTGAGTAAAACAAGCAGTGTTGACAGCTTCTGTCCAAAACTGAGTAGGCAGGTGAGAATCGCTGAGCATTGAACGTGCAACTTCGATGATAGTTCGATTTCTCCTTTTAGCGACTCCATTTTGTTGCGGTGTTCTCACTGAAGAAAAGTTGTGAGAAATACCCTTACTTTCAAAGAAGGAATCAAGGGAGCTGTTTTTGAATTCAGTCCCATGATCACTTCTTATAGAGCGAACGGTCATGTTGTTCAGGACTTCCATTTTCCTGACAAAAGTGATGAGTTCTTCAGGGGTGTCACTCTTTGAACGGAGAAACATAACCCAGGTATAGCGAGAGAATTCATTAACTATGACCAATGTATATTTCTTTCCAGCGAGGGATTGTTTGTTAACAGGGCCAAACAAATCCATATGGAGAAGTTGTAGAGGAGATGACACTGAGGAAACTTGTTTAGACTTGAAGATTGCCTTGGTTTGTTTCCCTTTCTCACACGCTGAATATAGACTCCTTAGCGTATGAGTGTTGAGGTAGACCAGTAACTAACTCTTTAGAAAAAAGAGTATTCAGTGTCTTGAAGTTGAGATGAGAGAGCCTCTTATGCCATAGCCAGTTGACATCAGATGAGGCTTTTGAGAAGAAACAGGAGTTCTCAGTGGTTGTCGAGTCCATGTTTATAACATAAACATTTTCCATACGGTATCCGCTGAGAGCTATCTTCTCCTTTTTGTCAGTAACAAAGCAGGATTCCTTAGTGCAAATCACTTTGTGATCCTTGTCACACAGCTCACTGATGCTTAGAAGATTATGCTTCAGTCCTTCGACATATGCGACTCTTCTGAAGGTAGTTGTACCATTTGAGAGTACACCAAACCCTCGGGTATAGCCTTTTCCATTTCCACCGAAGGTCACTGAGGGACCCTCTCTTCCTTATATTCAGCGAGCGGGTTCTTTTTGGCAGTCATGTGTCTAGAGCATCCGCTATCAAGATACCAGATACCCTTCAGGACATGCACACAAAGGAAGATTAGTTTGACTTAGGCACCCATTTTACCATGGGTCCACATTTGTCAGTGGTGGTAGAGGAAATGGAAGGTTCAGCAATCTTCGCAGCATTTGAAGATTCAGCTTCAGGAATAGTCTTCACTTTAGTTAATTTCTTAACTTTAGTGGATGGTTTCACCTTAACCTGATTTGCACCAGGATTGGTCTTCTTTGCCTTGGGGGCATTGATCTTCACCTTAGCTAACTTTTCAGCTTTGGTGGCTGTGGGGCACTTACTAGCAATATGATTTGTAAGTCCACAGTGATAACATTTCCTATAACTAAAAGTAGCTTTAGGACCATTTGCATGCTTAGCCGTTAATTTTAAATGAGCAGGGCCAGCACCAAGTATACCTTTGGCATTGGAAATTGGAGGAACAATCAGTTCTTCGGATTTCTTACCAATTACATCTACTCTGATTCTAGGAGTAGATCGCTGAATAAATCCAGGGATCTTGTTCTTAGAAGTAGAGGGATGAATCACTGATGTTTTAGAAACATTCAGCTTAGATACAAAGTACCCTTCTGAGGTTTTTGATTAAAAACTTTTTCTTTACCTTTACCTTTCAGTTTAGAACTTGAGGTAGATGTTTCCTTAGGAGTGGGAGTTTTAGAAGAGGAACACTGAGATGAGGAAGTGTCAGGGATATAGGACGCGAACATTCCAAACTTAAGCATGGAACGATCAGTGGTTGGTTCTTCAGCGTCAGCTTTGTAACCAAGACCACGTTTGTCACTTAGGGGAATCTGAGACTTTATTATCTCAGTGATCGTTGTTGAGGATTTACACCATCCTTCAACGGTAGCCTTTTCAACTTTTAATGCAGCGATAGCTTCTTCACGCTCGATTTTGACTATCTGATTTATATGGACCTGATCTTTTAAATCTTCTTCAATTTTAGAAAGCTTTTCTATTTGAAGGTGACAGTTTCTAAGTTGTTCAACTAGATCAATGTTTTGAATTTCAACGATGGTCTTGCCATTCATGGCATCATATAAATTTACAGTCAGAAGATTGATTTTCTGAAGACTATCAGCTTCATTAATATCTGAAATATTAGTAAAGAAAGAAGTTGATACCTTAGAAAGATGATTGGCATCGTCATCATCTTCAAAGTCAGATGATTCTTCATCAGAAAAAGCCCAGTCATGATCTTCAGCGATCATGCCTTTGCCTTTCTTCTTAAAGCCTTTCAGCTTTGAATATTTTTCTTTCAGCTTCTTGTACTTGTCATCTCTAGCCCTGGGGTTAGAGGATTTTGGTACGTGCGAAATATGTGATTTAATCGCATTGGGTTGCAAACTGTTCACAGTGGGAAGCGCAAGTGTACACTGACCACTATGATCGTCACAGCAAGTAATAGTTGGTAAAATACCAGAATCGTATCCACAGAGACTGGGCAATCAAGACAATACGGTTTTCATGAGCTCCTTTTACAGGTTTCAATTACAGAGGAAGCAATATTTTGGTTTGTTTGGTGAAATGCTACTTTAACGATTTTACTTAAGATTTAAAAGAAGGAATGTAGGTTAGATTTTCCCTAGACTTTATATTAAATACTTGATCCCAAAAGTGATCCTTGTACTTGAGGTGGGCATTCTCGCTAGAAAAGCCCGGTTACAAAATACTCACACCTTTAAGTAAAAATCCCATACTCTTGGTACTTATTGTTTTGTCAATGGTAATCTCAAAATGGACCTTTTCAGGCCTCGATGGAATGTGTAGAGACAAATACTCTGAGTGTTTTAAATACACCAACTAACTTGCCTACTACTCCAGTGGGTTGAGATTAGCTCACTGTGCCGACCTCACTTTCGCAAGTGTCATAAGAATTCTTTCAAATCCCCTAGCATCATCCAAGCTCGTGTCACTGCGTTCTACTCATTTCTGAGTTGAGAACTAGACTTTAGATCCTTACAAGTGATCGGGCTTGTTCGCATCATTGGGCAATAATCGAGAGTGAATGACCAAAACAATAAATATTCCAAGTATAAAGATTACTCAAGCATATTTCATAAAGTCCAGGTACTTCTCCTTCCTACATCCCAAAGGATGCTTAGCCCATAATTACCGAAGTAAAGAAAACAAAAGAGTAGAAGTTGCACATAAATAAACTGAAAGTAACTTGAATTAAAACTGCAGTGGGGAACGAGGATACGTCACTACCACTAATTACTTGAAACTACAATTATACTAAGAATTGGAAATACAGAAATTTAAAGATCTACTGCAGTAAACTAGTGTAACATCCTGAATATTCTATTTAATACTTTAATGAGGATTGGGATGTATTTGTATTTTGTGTAAACCTTGAGTTATATGGAAATTTTATAATTCAATAGGGTTATAATACAAGAGTTTAAAGTTGGGTGTTACTTTTGGAAATATTGGAACTAGAAGGTATGTTTGGTCATTTAGGGAAAGTGTGTATGGATAAATAGTAGAAATCAGATATTTTGGTATTCTTTTGTTTGGGTCGGTTTAGAAGGCAGAGAGAAAGAAATAGAGAAAAAGAGGAAAAAGGAAGAAAGCTAGATTTGTCTTCAAATTGGTAAGGAATCTATCATGTGTTTTGATGAAAATTGTTGTAGCTATAGAGTTGTAAACGAATCTATGTTGTGATTAGGTTTTCAAAATCGTTTACAGCAGATTTGGATTGAATTTGTGCAGCAAAGTGGGTTTTACATCAAAAAGGTGAGTTCATTTGTTGTTTGCTTAAATCAGTGTTTTCATGTTAAATTAAACCTTGAAATAGCTGTATAAATTGGTTATGAACTGTATGGGATGGTTTAGAATGAGCTTAATAGAACAGAAACGAATCTGGATCTATTTTTGGGTTGTAGGCCGTGGTTTCCGGATAAAACCACGTATCCGGAAACCTGTGTGTTGAATGTTTCCGGACGCAGCAAAGTATCCGGTAAGTGTGGTTTTCTTGTAAGTTTCCGGATGAATATAGTATCCGGATTATTTGTAGTCTCCGGGTGTTGTCCGGATTAGATAAGTATCCGGATTAGTGAAATACCCGGTAAGTTGATGTATCCGGAAAGATGAGAGTATCCGGAAAGTCGGTGTATCCGGTAAGTCTTGGGTATCCGGAAAACTTGTGTTGTCCGGATAGTTTAAAGTGTCCGGAAACTGGTACTGTCCGGTCACTTTTGGAGTATTTAGTAACTTTAGGACTTGCTGACTTCTAAACAAGTACGGTTTAGGAATTGAAATGCAGTTCTAGTGGCCTGAACATACTTACAGCTGAATGGTGGGCTGTTAGGCTTAATGATTGTTCTAGTTTGATACTAGGCAGGTGTGTAGTAAGTGTAATGGATCCATAGGCACTAGTGTTTGGCAATCACATGGAATAGGCGTGTGGTAATAATCGTTATTCCAGTGTGTGTGTGTGGAAATTGTGGAATAGGCGTGTGGTAATAATCGTTATTTCCAATTTCTAAGGAAGAAATGGGATTGACATAAGTGCTTGTAATCTCTACTTCCTTTTCGATAAATGGGCATGTGTAATTGCGATTTATTGGATAAGAGCATTAATCTATAATCATTAAAGATTCGTAGTGTGGCTCTGAGGCATGATATGCTGATAGAATTATTGTCAGTCATATTCATGGTATTGGATGAAATAGTGTAATGGAATAAAGTTACACGTACGGTAAGAAAAAGAGTAATTAGGTTGTTGTAACTTGTTTACATTGATTTTGCAAGTATTATTATCGAAACGAATGTTCTCACTAGGCGTTAGCCTAATCGTTTCATATGATGTTTTTCTTACCAGGTACCAGCTCGGGAAAGTAAAGGGTTGTGGGACGAGCGTTTTGGAATAGCGGAAAAGTCAATTAACAGAAGGAGTTTTTGAAGGATTGCTTAGATAACTTAGTTAATCTGATTATAGTGACATAATTAGATTAATAGGTTATTTGGAGAATTCTGTACTTGTAAATATACTCCTAGTGGTTAATTCACTTGCTATATATATATATATGAAAGTTGAAGTTTATTTTATCATAACTTGTGGAAATTTGAGGTTCAATTTAGCCCTGATTTTAGGGTGTTACAACTAGAGAGCTAACTACAACTACACTTGCACTAAATGTGGTAGATGAAGATATGAAGGATGAATTAAATGAAACCCAACACCTCTATTTATACTAAGAGGAAAGGTTGGGTTTTACAAAAGATGGGTAATAAACTAGAAACTAAAGACTGAAAATAGAAGACATAAAATTCAACTTCTTTGAGTAATTCTTCTATCCCCAAGCTTGTAGCCCTTTTACCCATAGGTCCCTTCACCTTTCCAAAAAGTCCACTTTAAAGTACCATTGGTTTCAATAAACAATTCATCTTGCCATGTCTTAGGGAACATGCTTGTACTTCACCACCCCATGCCTCTGCCATTTGAACCTTCTATTCTCCAGATTTTTACTTCCAAGCTAAGATTTGATTTTCTTTTGTCTTCTTCTTTGCTCGTCAGTGGGGTTCGGAGTGGGATGTGCAAGTCACTGCAGATATTTCGTGAAAAAACACCAAAACTCCACCAAATGATTTATAAAAACTATGGTTCACTCTTTTTGCTCATTTTTATGAATATTACCAAGAATGGAGGTTTTAAGAAGTGAAATGGCTAAAATTCGACAAAATAAAATAAAATAAAAATAAAAGGAAATAATAACTCTAAAAATAGAGTTATCACAACCTCAAACTTAAACCATTAGTTGTCCCTAAGTAATAAAAAGAAAGAAAAAAAAATAAAATTAAGAATATGCAGTTTTGGATTTTTAGGGACTTACCGACTTTTCACTCTGAATGGATGTTGATCTCCCTCCATGGATGCTTCTTTCGGTTCTAAGATAAAAACTTCACTTTTGTACTTGACGATATCTTTCCCTCGTTCACATTTGATCAATAGGACTTTCTTGGGTTCGAAGGGTTTGTGTCTTTGAATATTTTTTCCAAGGGCTTTGTAGCAAATGTTTCCAAACATGGACCGAAAATATCTCTTTGAGATTTTTATTTCAAAAAGTGAGTGTTTCAGTGTTTTGCATAGGTGAGTACGTACACTTCAGGCTTTTATTTGGGTATGGCTATTTTTGTGAGAGTGGGTATTCTGATGGTCCAAAATAGGCACACCATCTTTTTCTAGGAGTGAGCACTTTGATGGTCCAGAAAAGGCACACCATCTATCTTTTGTAGTGACACTCTGATTTTTCTGTTTTTGTGTTTTTGTTGGGTTTTTTTTGGGAGGGGGGTATGGCTTACCCACCTCAAACTTAGGACCTCACAGTGTCCCCACTGTGGAAAGACTGGAAGTCACACTGGAAGTCCCCACCTCAAACTTAAGATTGCACAGTGTCCCCACTGTGACTTGGAAATTGGGTTCAAGGAGGTGTTTTGGGGTACAAAAAGGTCTAGTTTGGATGCGAAAAATGGCCTAAATCATTTCAACATGACAAGTTGAGAATCGTACTTACAAAAGTGACTTTTTAAGTTGGAAGCCGAGAGTTGCACCTTGAAATGGAAAATGATCAACAAGCATTCAAACGAGAATTAAGTTAGTACCCAAAAGTACCTGCTTAGCAGCAGGTATTCATGCATCATGCAGCCAAAATAAAACAGTAGCAAATTGTCAAGTGCCTAGCCATAGGCAAAATACCAACCAAGCATAAAAATTAAAATTGTTTTTGAGAGCATCAAGAGTGGGAACCAGAGTCCCAACAAACCATTTAGTGGGTAGGAGTTGCTGGCGGTGAGCTTTCTGCGGAGTCGTCACTGAGACCATCTTCACTATAATTGGAGGGACAGATACCTTCTGGGAAGTCAGGGATTTATGCAGCAAGCAGGGGATCCGCACCCTGATATATCTGATTGAGGACTGCATCCCTATCTCGTGTGTACATCAAGAACGATTATGTTGCCCTGTTCATATGCTTCTGTTGTGCTTCCATAAGATCGACGCGATAAGTGAGAGCTGTCAATGCGCTCAGAATGGCGGCCAAGGGGTTGCTTGAGCTTCCTGGAGTGGGATGGCGTCGTGGGTTGCTGGAGGATCTCACTGTGGCCTCTTCAACAACAGATTCTTCAAGGGGAGCGGTAATTGCTCTCCCCATCTTCTTGATTGTGACTATGCTAATGTTGTTCAGAGAAGTGACCCACTTGTCATCTGGAGCAGATGGCACTCTAGCATCGATTAGTAAAGACGTAATAAGACAAGGAAGAGGGAGGATTACCTTCTTTTGAGTTCTCGCTTGGTAGATGGCAGACTGCATTAGGATTCCCAAGTTGATTGTTTTCCCAGCAAGAATGCAGTACAGCAGAGCGCACTTGTGCATCGAGAGGGTTGTATCATGAGAGGTGGGCGATAGGGATGTACGCAAGAATTGGAACCACGCAGCCGCCTCGGTAGTGAGGGAGCTAGCGTGTAGGCACCTCCTCTGACCATCCTTATCCCAGGGCTTTCCTTCAACTGCCAGTGCTTTCAAAATAGCATCTTCATCCGCCGGGGTCATTTTGTGCAAAAATTTTGCAAAGGTGCAAACAGGTGGGGTCCTTATTCCAAGGACCTGATTGATTGCGGTTGCATTGTAGTGTACGACTCGACCCCGGACTGTCACAAATGTGTCCTTAGTCTGAGAGGCTTCGGCATAAAACTCCCTTACCAAAGAGGCGTTGGCCCGTCGATTGGCAGTTGCCAACGTCGCCCAATCTTGCTGTAAAACCCTCTCTTTGATAAAAGGGTTGGCTTCTACAAAGTCAGGGTCAAAACCCCTCTCTAAGTTCAACTTTTGATTGACTATGCAGTCATAGTGGGCAGCGACCGCTGGGGTCGTTGTTGATCCAAACCCTCAGTGATTTGATAATGACCCTCTCCATTCTACTTAGTGAAAATTGTAAGTAAACAATATGTATCAGAGTTTCACTATCGCTGATAAGTACTAAGACCTTATAGTACCGCTAATAGGAACTCTCGCTCTTTAGATTAAACATTCAGCGAACACTGTTCACCATAATGTTCTGAGCCTGTTCAGTCCTTATGGTGATCGCTGATAAGTTAGTTGTTTACTTATGATCCCTGAAGACAAGTTTCACGTTAACATAGGTTCTACGCTGAAGTCGAAGATCAAGCTCAAGAACCAGCGACAAGTCTCCTAATGAACTGATGCGGATCAGCGAAGACTCAGATTTTTCCACTCAACGTGAAGTATCAAGTACAAGACTTCAGCTATCGGTGAACTTTATCATTCGCTGATATAGAATGATAGAGAACTGAATCAACGAAAAGCTGATCATGAAGTCCTCCGTACAAAATACTTTTGTCTTAACCACCCTTGCACGTCTCCGTACGATATGTAAGAAAAGAACCTCCTTATTGTCTGAAATCGTACAACTACTCTGATACTACACTGTTCACCATGCGGCTACTAAGGTTGTCTACTCAAGTCAGATCCTACAACCAATCAGCTGCTGCCACGTGTAAAGTATAAACTGCCATGCATTAAATGCATGCAGTATATAAGAAGAAGACCTCACTTCATTTTGAAGCACTTGCTAACTCTGGTCAAGTCATCTTCTTATTATCTTGAGATAGGATATTATTAGTAATTTCCTTCTCTTTCTTAGTGCAAGAAACTTAGTGTTCCAACTTGTTTAGATTTAGGTTTATCCTTAATCTTGTTCCGCAACAAGCTGTAAATTGTTAATGATTTATCAATAAACAATTTAGAAAAGTAAAATTTGTGTGTTTGTATTCAACCCCCCCCCTTCTACAAACTTGTATAGCCCTTCGGGACCAACAAGTGGTATCAGAGCGGATTTGTTTAATCTCATAAACAAGATCTAATCTATACTAAGATTTCTCTTCCTTGCTATTTCTGAAAATGGCTACCAACACAAACACAAACTATATCGACAATGGTTCTCTTGCAAAACCCCCTAGATTCTCCAGAGATAATTTTAATCTATGGAAAAATAGGATGATTCTCTTCTTAGAAGGTGTAGACCCTACTATGCCTTATTATCTTGAAAACGGCCCATATATTCCTGTAAGAATTGATGCTGCAGTTCCAGCCGCTGAGAATAGACCTGCTATTCTAGAAAGGCTGATACCCAAGGAAGTTCATATGTGGACTGATGAAGATAAGAAGAAAGTGGCTATCGACACCAAAGCCAGATCCATACTCTCCATGGCTCTTCCTGACGAAGTCTACCATTCCGTCATGAACCTGAAAACCTCAAAAGCTATGTGGGACACAATCTGTGTTCAGTATGAAGGTACTTCTGAAGTCCAGGACTCTCGAAAGATCAACCTGGTAAGACAGTATGAAAGCTTCATTTGTGGTAAAAATGAAACTCTCTCTGAAGTACACCAACGTTTTAACTGTTTAATAATAGATCTGAAAACTGTTGGTAAGGAATATTCTAACTTTGAAGTGCTGACAAAGTTTTTAGAATGTTTACATGAAAGCTGGGACAGTTATTCTATGTGTCTCAAGCAGTCAAAGGATCTAATATCAATGACTCTTTCTACCTTATATGGCACGATGCTGAATCATGAGCAATCGAGTCATCTTAAGAAGAATCTTGTGAAAGATTCCAAAAGCACCCCTGTTGCTTTAATCTCAGAGGAACCTTCCAATCAGCGACCCTCGGTCACTATCACTGAGTTGGAGAGTAACTCTGAAAGGTCATCAGATTCTGGCTCTTCAGATGATGATGAATCTTTGGCTCTCCTCACTAAAAAGTTCAGGAGATTCGCCAAAAAGAAAATGTTCAGAAAGAATAAACCTCTTTCCATGACTGACAAGCCAAGATCATCAGCTCCTGTTGATAAGGCTACTGCTACTTGTTTTAACTGTGAAAAGATAGGACATTTCGCTAACGAGTGCAGGTCAAAGAAAGTTTCGAGAAACTCATCGTTTCCCAAGAAATCCTCTAACCTCAGGTCTAGAGATGACAAATACGCCAAGCTGAAAGAAAGGTATGCAAAGATGAAAAGCTTTAAGAAGAAAGGCAAAGGCCTGATGGCTGACTATGATTGGGCTTACTCTGATGAGGAAGAATCATCTGACTCTGAAGATGATGAAGCCAATCTCTGTCTTATGGCCAAACTTGAAGATGAGGAAGAAAATTCTGACATTCCCTCCACTTCAACCTCTGCTACTCAGGTATCACCTTCTTTCTTTACCAATATTGCAAATATTGATAAAGCTGATAGTCTTCGAAAGATCGATCTCTTGACTAGAAGTTTATATGAAGCCATGAATGGCAAAACTGTAGTTGAAAATCAAAACCTTGATCTTACTAACAGCTTAAAAACTGTCACCTTCAAATAGAAAATCTTTCTAAAATTCAAGAAGACTTTAAAGATCAAGTGCACTTAAATTAGCTAGTCAAAATCGAGCGCGAAGAAGCTATCGCTGCATTAAAAGCTGAAAAAGCTACTGTTGATGGATAGTATAATTCCTCAATAAAGATCACTGAGATAATTAAGTCTCAGATTCCCCTGAGTGATAAACGTGGTCTTGGTTACAAAGCTGATACTCTAGAACCAACCACTGATCGTTCTATGCTCTTATTTGGAACTTTCGTATCCTCAGTCGCTGATACTTCATCCTCTCAGTGTTCCTCTTCTCAACCGCCTATCCCTGAGGAAATTTCTACCTCTTCAAAAGGTAAAGAGAAAATGGTTTATCCAAAACCTACCTCTGCCTTTAAAGATAAAGGAAAAGGAATTGCTTTTAACCAAAATCCTCAGAAGGGTATCTGTATACCTAAGCTGAATGCTTCTAAAGCTTCTGTGACCTATCCCTCTGGATCAAGGAATCAGATCTCTAGATCTACTCAGCGTGGATCTATTCAGCGATCTACTCCTAGAATCAGAGTGGATGTCTTTGGTAAGAAATCCGAAGAACTAAATGTTCCTCCCATTTCAAAAACCAATAGCTTATTTGGTACTGGTCCTTCAAATTCAAAATCTAAAGCTCAGCATTCAAATGGTCCTAGAACTATTTTTAGTTATAGGAAATGTTATCACTGTGGACTTACTGATCATATTGCTAGTAAGTGCCCCACAGCCACCAAAGCTGAAAAGATAGCTAAGGTGAAGATCATTGCCCCCAAGGCAAAGAAGACCACTGAGGTTAAGAAATTAACCAAAGTGAAGACTGACAAAGCTGAATCTTCAAATGCTGTGAAGACTACTGAACCTTCCATTCCAACTACTTCCTCTGACAAATGTGTACACATGGTTAAGTGGGTACCCAAGAAAAACTAATCTTCCTTTGTAATGCTGGTTAAGAAGGGTATCTGGTATCTCGATAGCGGATGCTCTAGACACATGACTGGAAAGAAAAGCCTGCTCGCTGAATACAAGGAAGAGAAGGGTCCCTCTGTGACTTTCGGTGGAAATGGAAAAGGACATACCCGAGGGTTTGGTGTACTCTCGAATGGTACAACAGTCTTCAGAAGAGTCGCATATGTTGAAGGGCTGAAGCATAATCTTCTAAGCATAAGTCAGCTTTGCGACAAGGACAACAAAGTAATCTTTACTAAGGAATCCTGCTTTGTCGCTGACAAAAAGGAGAAGATAGCTCTCAGCGGTTATCGTTTGGAAAATGTTTATGTAATAAACATGGACTCAACAACCACTGAGAACTCCTATTTCTTCTCAAAAGCCTCATCTGATGTCAACTGGCTATGGCATAAGAGGCTCTCTCATCTAAACTTCAAGACACTGAATACTCTTTCTTCAAAAGAGTTAGTCACTGGTCTACCTCAACACTCATACGCCAAAGAGTCTTTATGTTCAGCGTGTGAGAAAGGCAAGCAGACCAAAGCAAGCTTTTAGTCAAAGCAAGTCTCCTCAGTGTCATCTCCTCTACAACTTCTCCATATGGATTTGTTTGGCCCTGTTAACAAACAATCCATCGCTGGAAAGAAATATACACTAGTCATAGTTGATGAATTCTCTCGATATACATGGGTTATGTTTCTCCGTTCTAAGAGTGACACCCCTGAAGAACTCATCACCTTTGTTCGGAAGATGGAAACCCTGAACAACTTGACCGTTCGCTCAATAAGGAGTGATCATGGGACTGAATTCAAAAACAGTGCTCTTGATTCCTTCTTTGAGAGTAAGGGTATTTCTCGCAACTAAACGGAGTCGCTGAAAGAAGAAATGGAACAATTATTGAAGCTGCACGTTCAATGCTCAGCGATTCTCACCTGCCTACTCAGTTTTGGGCAGAAGCCGTCAACACTGCTTGTTTTACGCAAAACAGGTCGCTGATAGTCAAAAGATTCAATAAGACAGCCTATGAACTTTTTCATGGGAGAAAGCCTTCAATTAGCTTTCTTCACATCTTTGGATGTCAGTGTTTCATACTGAACAACAGAGATGCCCTTGGAAAGTTTGATCCTAAGGCTGATGATGGAATCTTTCTTGGATATTCTTCAATTTCCAAAGCCTTTATAGTCTTCAATCGAAGAAGACAAACTGTTGAAGAAACTATTCACGCCACGTTTGAAGAATCCCGTTCAGCGAACTCTAAACCGTCCGCCGATACTGAAGAACTGAATCAATGGATGTTTTCTCATCTTGGTGATTCAGAAGATATTCCTACTCCTCATACTCATACAGTTGAAGATGATAGTCCTACTATCATTCCAAACATGCAGAATAATGAAGCTGAAACATCATGGGATATGCACTGCTGAAGGGTCTTCATGTTGATTGGGCATCCATAATCTACGATGATCTAGTGCTCAAAGTAAACTCTGCTGCTGACCGACCATCATGGGTTCCATACCCAAGATTCATCAGCGCCGTCTTCCAAACAGGCCTGAAGGACAACTACCCGAAAGTAGGAGACCTGAAACTCTCTCAGGTTGGTCCTAAGGTACTCGACTTCAAGCCAATGGCAAACGAGGTACGTCTTTCTACTCTCTTAACTCTTCTCAAACCTCCTTCTTCTACTTCTACAGCTCCTTCAGTGGACAAACCCACCGCTGATACCCCAGCTGCAACCTCCATTCCTTCTAGAAAAAGGAAACACTCCTCTACACTACTTGGTTCCAAAAGAACTAAGCAAACCAAGGAGCAACCCCAGCAATATCATGCTAAAGACTCCTCAGCTCATCTTGAAGAGCTGAAGGAAAGTTCAGTGGTACGCTCTGCCACAACTGAACAAGCCACCCTTTCCATCCCAGCTTCAGCGTCTCTAAACGCTGAGGTTATAAACTTCAGTCTCTCTACAGACTGAAGAAGTGATTCTCAGCGGATCCAACGCTGAACCTCGCACCCAACCAACTTTCTCAACCTTCACTTCTCTCTCTACTCCATTGGACTCTAATCCAGTTTTCACCGCGATCACTGGAGCAACCGTCATTCTTCCAGAAGCTAAAGCTGATACTTTTCAAGGAATGATGGTTGCAGGACCTGCAGGATTTTCCATGCGTACACGCACTCTAGCTGACGACATGGAACATTATTTAGGTCACAGAAGTTTTGATGACTTCGTCGACACTCCTGCAGGTATACACCAAACCATATACACTGTAACTAAACCCCAAACTTCTGAGCTTTCCTCTGTTCATAAGTTCTTATCTGTTACAGGTCCTAATTTGGGATACATCAACGCATCTCTGAAGAACCTGGATACAAATCTGACAGGTCTCACCACTACTCTCTCCGACAACTCTTCAGCTGTAACAAACGCTGGAGAGAATCTCAACAAGCTGACAACAGTGGTTGAACAGAATGCCTCCAAAGCTGATTTGGAGAAGGTTGATAGAACTCTTGATGATTTTGCCAAAGTTCTTGCTGACATCTACACAGACTACACATCTATCAAAACAACAGTTCAATCCATGTCCAGCGAGTTCATAACGCTGAAGACATCGGTTGGAAATCTTCAGGGAGATATGTCTGCTGTAAAGACTGACGTAAGTTCTGTAAAGACTAACATAAGTTCAGTGAAGATGATGGTACAACAAATCCTGAATCACATGACCGCCCTTGCCCCTGCACCTTCGCATTTTACTCAGGTGGATCATGCTGAACTCTTCAAGATCACTCCTGCTATTACTGGCCTAGAAGACAGAGTAGCAGCGATTGAAACTTATATGGGGATCCCTGGCCAAGAAGACAGGAAACCAACTGCCGAGTCATCGCATTCCTCCCCCACTCATCATGAGGAAGGGGGGGAGAAGAACTCTGAAGACCTTCCCCAAGATGAATCTATCGAGGAGGAGAAGACTGAAAACCTCTCCCTTACTGAAGAGGGGGAGAAGACAAATGAAGAAACTGCTGGACCTCAGGGAGATGAAAACCCTGAGGGAACCGAGAAGCTTACCTATGTATCTGAGGGGGAGCAACTCGAAGAAGATGCTGAAGAATCTGAATCTGAAGATGAAGAAGCCGTCGACATCTCTGATGATGAACCACCCTCTTCTTCAAAGAATGATGATGATGACGATGATGATGATGATGACTCCTTTATCGTCAAGCCTTCTCAGAAGACTACAGCTCTTAAAGGGATCTTGATAAACGAACCTTCAGGGGAGCAGACCAAGACAAAGCCTTCAGCGTCTAAAGCTGACAAGGGCAAAGGAAAAGGTGTCGCTGAAGACAATGAAAATCTGACGATCTTGCTTAAAAAGCCGGTTTGTCAGGTATACTACATCTTACTTCCTTACACCGCATCCCTCCTCTATCTATACACATTATCAGCTCTACTCTCCACAAAAAGCCTATACACTTAAACCAATTTATTTTCTCTGTTCTACCCAAGTTCTTATTCGTACGATCGCTGTGTTTCAGCTAGTCCTCTCCCCTGTGTGAGGATATCGCTGAAGTTTCTACAGTTGCGACTTCACCAACAATAATCCCAGCTCCCAACGCTGAAGAAATAATCCCAGTCTTGGATTTGATCTCTGAGACTGATGAACCTGAAGAACATATGCTCTCTCACAAAAACAGACCTTCCTTGGCTTCTCAAAAGCTGAGTGAAGAGGATCAGAAAAAGAGAGATGCAATGATAAAGAAGTTCGAAGATCGGCGAATCATCCTGAAGCGTGATCAACTTCCTTCTATTCCTCCAAAGTTCAGACTTTCACAAAAGGAATACAAGGATCACCTCAGAGCTGAAAGGTTAATCGCTGAAAGAAGGGAAGCTGAAGAAAAAGACAGAGAACTCGCCATCCAGCTTACTCAACAATCAGTGAAAGACCCCAAGCTGAAAAGAACTCCAATCGAAGTTCAACGTCAGCTATGGGAAGACGCCAAGAAGATCGTTGAAGAAAAGAGAACTGTGTCTCAATCTACTTTAATCTGGTGCAAAGAAAAGGTACACTTCAGATATCGACCTGCCAGAATCAACAAGGTACTTATCACTGGAAGATCAACCCTCAAAGTTTCAATCGCTGAAATCGAGATATTCAGAGAGAACGGACAGTACGAAAAATTCTATGCTGAAGCCATCACGAAGTACGGTCTCTCTGAATGGTTGGAGATCAGATTAGCCATCCAGAAGTCTCAATCTAAGTACAAGGATCATGTCGAAAAGCTGATAAATAAACAGATCGACTTAGTCTCTTCTTGTGTGGATATTCCTCCTCCCCCTCTTCTCGCAAATCAGAAAAGAAGGGCCTCTGCAAAAAAGAGACTAAGTCGAAGGTTTAGACTTTTTCTTTGCAAAGGCCCTTCTTTTCTGATTTGCGAGAAGAGAGGGAGGAGGAATATCCACACAAGAAGAGACTAAGTCGATCTGTTTATTTATCAGCTTTTCGACATGATCCTTGTACTTAGATTGAGACTTCTGGATGGCTAATCTGATCTCCAACCATTCAGAAAGACCGTACTTCGTGATGGCTTCAGCATAGAATTTTTCGTACTGTCCGTTCTCTCTGAATATCTCGATTTCAGCGATTGAAACTTTGAGGGTTGATCTTCCAGTGATAAGTACCTTGTTGATTCTGGCAGGTCGATATCTGAAGTGTACCTTTTCTTTGCACCAGATTAAAGTAGATTGAGACACAGTTCTCTTTTCTTCAACGATATTCTTGGCGTCTTCCCATAGCTGACGTTGAACTTCGATTGGAGTTCTTTTCAGCTTGGGGTCTTTCACTGATTGTTGAGTAAGCTGGATGGCGAGTTCTCTGTCTTTTTCTTCAGCTTCCCTTCTTTCAGCGATTAACCTTTCAGCTCTGAGGTGATCCTTGTATTCTCTTTGTGAAAGTCTGAACTTTGGAGGAATAGAAGGAAGTTGATCACGCTTCAGGATGATTCGCCGATCTTCGAACTTCTTTATCATTGCATCTCTCTTTTTCTGATCCTCTTCACTCAGCTTTTGAGAAGCCAAGGAAGGTCTGTTTTTGTGAGAGAGCATCTGTTCTTCAGGTTCATCAGTCTCAGAGATCAAATCCAAGACTGGGATTATTTCTTCAGCGTTGGGAGCTGGGATTATTGTTGGTGAAGTCGCAACTGTAGAAACTTCAGCGATATCCTCAAACAGGGGAGAGGACTAGCTGAAACATAGCGATCGTACGAATAAGAACTTGGGTAGAACAGAGAAAAGATATTGGTTTAAGTGTATAGGCTTTTTGTGGAGAGTAGAGCTGATAATGTGTATAGATAGAGGAGGGATGCGGTGTAAGGAAGTAAGATGTAGTGTACCTGACAAACCGGCTTTTTAAGCAAGATCGTCAGATTTTCATTGTCTTCAGCGACACCTTTTCCTTTGCCCTTGTCAGCTTTAGACGCTGAAGGCTTTGTCTTGGTCCGCTCCCCTGAAGGTTCGTTTATCAAGATCCCTTTAAGAGCTGTAGTCTTCTGAGAAGGCTTGACGATAAAGGAGTCATCATCATCATCATCGTCATCATCATCATTCTTTGAAGAAGAGGATGGTTCATCATCAGAGATGTCGATGGCTTCTTCATCTTCAGATTCAGATTCTACAGCATCTTCTTCGAGTTGCTCCCCCTCAGATACATAGGTAAGCTTCTCGGTTCCCTCAGGGTTTTCATCTCCCTGAGGTCCAGCAGTTTCTTCATTTGTCTTCTCCCCCTCTTCAGTAAGGGAGAGGTTTTCAGTCTTCTCCCCCTCGATAGATTCATCTTGGGGAAGGTCTTCAGAGTTCTTCTCCCCCCCTTCCTCATGATGAGTGGGGGAGGAATGCGATGACTCAGCAGTTGGTTTCCTGTCTTCTTGGCCAGGGATCCTCATATAAGTTTCAATCGCTGCTACTCTGTCTTCTAGGCCAGTAATAGCAGGTGTGATCTTGAAGAGTTCAGCATGATCCACCTGAGTAAAATGCGAAGGTGTAGGGGCAAGGGCGGTCATGTGATTCAGGATTTGTTGTACCATCATCTTCACTGAACTTATGTCAGTCTTTACAGAACTTACGTCAGTCTTTACAACAGACATATCTCCCTGAAGATTTCCAACCGATGTCTTCAGCGTTATGAACTCGCTGGACATGGATTGAACTGTTGTTTTGATAGAGGTGTAGTCTGTGTAGATGTCAGCAAGAACTTTGGCAAAATCACCAATAGTTCTATCAACCTTCTCCAAATCAGCTTTGGAGGCATTCTGTTCAACCACTGTTGTCAGCTTGTTGAGATTCTCTCCAGCGTTTGTTACAGCTGAAGAGTTGTCGAAGAGAGTAGTGGTGAGACCTGCCAGCTTTGTATCCAGGTTCTTCAGAGATGCGTTGATGTCTCCCAAATTAGGACCTGTAACAGATAAGAACTTATGAACAGAGGAAAGCTCAGAAGTTTGGGGTTTAGTTACAGTGTATATGGTTTGGTGTATACCTGCAGGAGGGTCGATGAAGTCATCAAAACTTCTGTGACCTAAATAATGTTCCATGTCGTCAGCTAGAGTGCGTGTACGCATGGAAAATCCTGCAGGTCCTGCAACCATCATTCCTTGAAAAGTATCAGCTTTAGCTTCTGGAAGAATGACGGTTGCTCCAGTGATCGCGGTGAAAACTGGATTAGAGTCCAATGGAGTAGAGAGAGAAGCGAAGGTTGAGAAAGTTGGTTGGGTGCGAGGTTCAGCGTTGGATCCGCTGAGAATCACTTCTTCAGTCTGTAGAGAGACTGAAGTTTATAACCTCAGTGTTTAGAGACGCTGAAGCTGGGATGGAAAGGGTGGCTTGTTCAGTTGTGGTAGAGCGTACCACTGAACTTTCCTTCAGCTCTTCAAGATGAGCTGAGGAGTCTTTAGCATGATATTGCTGGGGTTGCTCCTTGGTTTGCTTAGTTTTTTTGGAACCAAGTAGTGTAGAGGAGTGTTTCCTTTTTCTAGAAGGAATGGAGGTTGCAGCTGGGGTATCAGCGGTGGGTTTGTCCACTGAAGGAGCTGCAGAAGTAGAAGAAGGAGGTTTGAGAAGAGTTAAGAGAGTAGAAATACGTACCTCGTTTGCCATTGGCTTGAATTCGAGTACCTTAGGACCAACCTGAGAGAGTTTCAGGTCTCCTACTTTCGGGTAGTTGTCCTTCAGGCCTTTTTGGAAGACGGCGCTGATGAATCTTGGGTATGGAACCCATGATGGTCGGTCAGCAGCAGAGTTTACTTTGAGCACTAGATCATCGTAGATTATGGATGCCCAATCAACATGAAGACCCTTCAGCAGTGCATATCCCATTGCTTGCTGAGGTTGAGCGGCTTGATCCAAACCCTCAGTGATTTGATAATGACCCTCTCCATTCTACTTAGTGAAAATTGTAAGTAAACAATATGTATCAGAGTTTCACTATCGCTGATAAGTACTAAGACCTTACAGTACCGCTGATAGGAACTCTCGCTCTATAGATTAAACATTCAGCGAACACTGTTCACCATAATGCTCTGAGCCTGTTCAGTCCTTATGGTGATCGCTGATAAGTTAGTTGTTTACTTATGATCCCTGAAGACGAGTTTCACGTTAACATAGGTTCTACGCTGAAGTCGAAGATCAAGCTCAAGAACCAGCGACAAGTCTCCTAATGAACTGATGCGGATCAGCGAAGACTCAGATTTGTCCACTCAACGTGAAGTATCAAGTACAAGACTTCAGCTATCGGTGAAATTTATCATTCGCTGATATAGAATGATAGAGCGCTGAGTCAACGAAAAGCTGATCATGAAGTCCTCCGTACAAAATACTTTTGTCTTAACCACCCTTGCACGTCTCCGTACGATATGTCAGAAAAGAACCTCCTTATTGTCTGAAATCGTACAACTACTCTGATACTACACTGTTCACCATGCGGCTACTAAGGTTGTCTACTCAAGTCAGATCCTACAACCAATCAGCTGCTGCCACGTGTAAAGTATAAACTGCCATGCATTAAATGCATGCAGTATATAAGAAGAAGACCTCACTTCATTTTGAAGCACTTGCTAACTCTGGTCAAGTCATCTTCTTATTATCTTGAGATAGGTTATTATTAGTAATTTCCTTCTCTTTCTTAGTGCAAGAAACTTAGTGATCCATTTTGTTTAGATTTAGGTTTATCCTTAATCTTGTTCCGCAACAAGCTGTAAATTGTTAATGATTTATCAATAAACAATTTAGAAAAGTAAAATATGTGTGTTTGTATTCAACCCCCCCTTCTACAAACTTGTATAGCCCTTCGGGACCAACAGTCGTGAACTGCCTGGGCACCCCACTGGGGGCATGCTCAGTGCCCACTGTGGACTGGTACGGATTTTCAGTTTAAACTTGTTCATCACCATCAACAGATTCATTTGATGATGAACTTAAAGAGGGAGCGAAACCCTTACCTTTCCCAGCGGTTGTCTTCCTTGATTTCTTGGCCGGTGTTTTCTCCGACATGGTCACCCCAGATCTGGTGACCATTGCTCTCTTCCTCAAAGCTCTTTTGATGGGGTTCTTCTCACTGTGGGCTGCCTTATGAAGTGCCTCCAAATTGATAGTGTTTCCGACTTGGAGGTTTTGATCAGTGTGAAACTGCTCCTCGTGCTGGAGTGTCGCAGGCCCTGCCTCTTTCTTTTGTTTTTCCTCTTCTTGTCTGATTCGGTCTTCTTCTTCCTTTCTCAGTTTTTCTTCTTCTTCCCTTTTCTTCTCTTCCTCAAGTAGTCGTTCTTCTTCTGCCCTTTTCTTCTCTTCCTCCTCTCTCAACAATCTTTCGGCTTCTTCTTTTCGGATTCTCTCTTCCTCCTCTTTCCTTAATCTTTCCTCCTCCTCTCGTGCCAACCTTTCTTCTTCCTCTTTCCTTTTCTTCTTAACCTCTTCCTTCTTTTTGCGAAGGGCCGGGAGTTTTTGATTGTACTCCTCTTCTAGCTTCAGCATTTCTTCATCAGTTTGTTGCTTTTCCATGTCAAAACCACTCAGGCTGGCGTCTGAGGCCTTTGATGAAGAAGCAGACTTTGAACCCTCTTGTTTTGATGATTCCGTATCTGGAGCGACGGTTGCCATTGGATGCTCGCCGGAGGATGGCGGAGGCTCGTTTAGGTCGCCGGTGATGTTTTCCGGCGGGTTATCGTCGGTGGTTCTGCGGCGGAGCACGGCACGACCGGGCTCATTAGGGTTGGGGTTGAGTCTCTTGCTTCTCGCCATTGAAGGAGGTTCTGGTTCTTGAGAGAAAAGTAGGAAAGAAAGGATATGTGTTTGAAATATTTGAGCAAAAGGTAACTTTTGGATTTTTGGTGTGGAAAGGGATTATTTTCTGGGTATTATGTTTTAGGAGGGAACGGTTAATTTGAGAGAGAGAGAGAGAGAGAGGTTATGATGGGTTTTTTCTTGAAAATAGGCGAAGTAGGTGTAAGGTGGCAGAAAAGTAGACATGTTGTAAGAAAAGGTGATTTGCTTTCAGTTCTTGGGCCCCCAAACCGTCCCATCGAAGCGTCATGCCAGCAGTGGGAAGCGCAGTGACATGCTGGTTGTCACTGCGAAGCAATTGTTTGACTTTTTCTTTAAAAATTGGAGATCCAACCTACACACATTTAAAACAAACTACCTCACAGAATTAAAAGGACCAAAAATAATAAAAACACAACAAATAACTGAAATAAAATATTTACAAATGGTTCTGACTTTTCTTAACCAGAGTGGGGTAGAGAGTGGGGTGGAGTGTGGGCACTATCGCTCAGAAAGTGCTTCACCCTCTGCCCATTGACTTTAAAAGTTTGACCAGACTGTGGGGACATTAATTCCACTGTTCCAAAGGGACTCACCTTGACCACTGTGTATGGTCCCGTCCATCGTGATTTGAGCTTACCAGGAAATAATTTGAGACGGGAATTGAACAATAATACCTGTTGGCCTTCGATAAACTCCCTATGGTTGATTCTTCGATCGTGCCACATCTTGGTCTTTTCTTTGTACAACTTTGCATTTTCATAGGAGTAGTATCGCAACTCTTCCAACTCATGCAATTGTAAAAATCTCTTGGTTCCCACAGCATCCTCACTCATGTTCAGCTCTTTAAGGGCCCAAAAAGCCTTGTGTTCCAACTCAATTGGTAAATGGCAAGCTTTGCCAAAAACCAATTTAAATGGAGACATTCCCAAAGGAGTTTTGTAGGCCGTACGATAGGCCCAAAGAGCATCATCAAGTTTGGTTGACCAATCTTTGCGGTGTGGTTTAACGACTTTCTCTAAAATGCCTTTGATTTCTTGGTTTGAAAGTTTGGCTAAACCGTTGGTCTGCGGGTGGTATGCGGTGGCCACTCTATGATGTATATCATATTTAGCAAGGACCGAGCTCATGACTTTGTTCACAAAATGGGTGCCTTCGTCACTAATCAATGCCCGTGGTGTTCCAAATCGAGTGAAAATATTTTTGTGTAAAAATTTTACCACGGTATTTGCATCGTTGGAGTGACATGCAACAACTTCCACCCATTTTGAAACATAGTCTACCGCAACCAAGATATAAAAATTATTGTTTGAATTTGGGAAGGGACCCATGAAGTCGATCCCCCAAACAACAAAAAGTTCTACCTCCAGAATGTTATTAAGAGGCATTTCGTTCCTTTGTGAAATGTTCCCGATGCGTTGACATTGCTCACAGTTTTCACAAATTCAAAAGAGTCTTTAAAGACAGTGGGCCAAAAGAACCCACTTTGCAAGATTTTTGCAGCAGTGCGGTTTCCACCAAAGTGGCCACTGTAGTGGGATGTGTGACAACCTTGGAGTATTTCATGTTGCTCACTCCCGTGGACACAACGCCTCAATATTTGGTCCGTCCCTATCTTATATAAGAAAGGGTCGTCCCAAACATATTGTCGTGTATCGTGTAAAAACTTTTTAAATGGTTGTCCACTCATCCCGTGGGGCTTTAGTCCACTTGCTAAAAAGTTTGCAATGTCAGCATACCAAGGAATATTATTATCGTGATGTTGAGCTGCTAACAATTGTTCATCGGGAAAATTCTCTTTGACCGGAGTGGGATCCACAGTGGTCACTACCTTTTCGAGCATGGACAAATGGTCAGCAACCTGATTTCTTGTTCCTTTTCTATCAACGATCTCAAGGTCGAATTCTTGCAGCAATAAAACCCATCGAATCAAACGTGGCTTGGAATCAGCCTTGTTGATCAAGTATTTTATCGCTGCATGATCAGTGTGCACGATGACCTTCGTCCCTATCAAGTATGACCTGAAATGATCAAAAGCAAACACCACCGCAAGTAATTCTTTTTCAGTGACAGTATAATTAATCTGAGCTTCAATCAGTGTTTTAGTTGCATAATAAATGGGGTGAAAGATTTTGTTCTTCTTTTGTCCGAGAACAGCCCCCGCAGCCCACTCACTGGCGTCACACATAACTTCAAATAGGAGTGACCAATCATGAGTGATCACTATGGGTGCAGTAACTAAGGCTTTCTTGATTGTTTCAAAGGCATCTCGACATTCTTGGGTGAAATTAAATTCTTTTTCATGTTGCAAAATGTTACATAGGGGTTTAGTTATTTTGGAAAAATCTTTGATGAACCTCCTATAGAAACCGGCGTGACCCAAGAAACTTCGAATACCTTTCACAGTTATGGTTCGGGAAGTTGTGCTACTACTTCAAGCTTGGCTTTGTCAACCTCTAACCCTCTCTTTGAGACAAGATGACCTGGGACAATACCTTCCTCTACCATAAAATGGCATTTTTCCCAATTTAAAATAAGGTCGTGGGTCTCACATCTCACTAGGCTTTTCTCTAAATTTCCCAGGCAGTTGTCAAATGATATCCCTATCACAGAAAAGTCATCCATAAAAACTTCTATGGTGTCCTCAATCATATCGGTGAAAATGGCCATCATACAACGTTGAAAAGTGGCTGGGGCATTACACAATCCAAATGGCATCCTCCGGAATGCAAAAGTACCGTAAGGACAAGTAAAGGTGGTCTTTTCTTGGTCCTCGGGGGCGATATGGATTTGGTTGTATCCGGAGTATCCATCTAGAAAATAATAGAATTCATTTCCCGCTAACCTATCAATCATTTGGTCGATGAAAGGTAGGGGAAAATGGTCTTTCTTGGTGGTCAGGTTAAGTTGTCTATAGTCCATGCATATTCTCCACCCAGTAACAGTCCTAGTGGGAATGAGTTCGTTCTTGTCGTTCTTCACTACGGTCGTCCCTCCCTTTTTAGGGACACATTGGACAGGGCTCACCCAACTACTACTAGCTATTGGGTAGATAATACCGGCGTCTAACCACTTCAAAACTTCTTTCTTAACTACCTCTTTCATTATGGGATTCAACCTTCTTTGGGGTTGGACTTTTCCAGGGTGGTCGCTCTCCAAGTTAATCTTGTGTTGACATAGGGAAGCGCTAATACCTCTAATGTCCGCTATGGTCCAACCAATTGCCTTCTTATGCTTCATCAACAAATCAATCAGAAGTTGTTCTTGTTTCTTACTAAGTTTGGAAGAGATAATAACGGGAAGTTTATTATCCTTAGCGAGATAAGCATATTTCAAGTGTGAAGGCAATGGTTTTAGCTCTAACTCGGGAGGTTGTTCTATTGAAGGGGGTTGAACGTTTCTGTCCTTGAAGTCCAGAGGTTCAAAGGCTGCCACTATTGCGTTACACTCATCCTCAAAAGTGCCATCACTCTCAGAGTCAGAGTTCTCACTTACACTGCCCACTGTGTTCACTGTATCAAAACTCTGGGTACCACTAATCGAACTCAAAGCAAAACAGTCTTCGGTTTCTATGAACTTAAGGGACTTGAAGACATTGAATGTTACCTCTTGGTCATGGACTCTCATAGTGAGTTCCCCTTTGTGCACATCGATCAAAGTACGTCCGGTTGCAAGAAACGGACGCCTTAAGATGATTGGAATATCTTTATCGGCCTCATAATCTAGAATTAGAAAATCGGCAGGGAAGATAAATTTATCCACTTGGACCAAAATGTCTTCTATTTTTCCTTTGGGGTAGGCATTGGACCGATCAGCTAGTTGTAATGTCACGGTTGTGGGTCTAGCCTCTCCAATACCTAACTTGCTAAAAATGGACAATGGCATCAAGTTTATACCAGCTCCCAAATCACAGAGTGCTTGACCTACTTCTTGTCCTCCTATTGTGCATGGAATGGTGAAACTACCCGGGTCTTTCAACTTAGGTGGAATCTTGCTAGTAAGGAGGGTACTACATTCCTTGGTCAACGCCACAGTCTCGAATTCACCCAACTTTCTCTTTTTGTTCAAAATATCCTTTAAAAACTTAACATAGCTTGGCATTTGCTCGAGAACCTCTACCAAGGGTATGTTAATGTGAAGTTGTTTAAAAATGTCTAAGAATTTTTTAAATTGAACATCGACAGTTTACTCTTCATTCTTTCAGGAAAAGGTACACTTCGTGGGTCAATTTGAGTTTCCTGTGGTGTTGGCTTTGGAACAGTAGGTTTTGGTATGGGTCCAAAAGTGGGAAGCTCAGGGACATCAGTCCTCACTGTGGGTTTGACAGTGACTTGAGGAGTGGCCACTGTGGTTTTAGGGACAGTGGGTATTTGAGGCGGATCATCAGAGTCAAAAATGATATCTTTCAGATCCTTTCCACTCCTAAGCGTTATGGACTTGACGTGCTCTTTTCCTATCACCTTAGCATGTTTGGTGTCACTAGGTAATTTCCCTGGCGGTCTATTTTTAACTTTGATGGCTAGTTGTCCTACTTGAGTTTCTATGTTCCTAATGGCTGCTTGAGTTTGATTCATGAAACCTTTGAGAATTGATTCGAGTGATGGTTGAGTCTCAGCGGGTTGAGTTGGTCGTGGTTGGAACTGTTGTGAGGACTGCCCTTGGTGAAAGTTCTGTGGGGGATGCCCACTGTGATGTTGGTGAAATCCAGGGGGTTTTGTGGTCTTTGCTGGACATGACTCGCCCCGTGGGGTTGGAGTCCTGGATTACCCGCCCAAGAGAAATTTGGGTGATTTCTCCAGCCTGGATTATAAGTCTGTGAATACGGATTGTTCCTCGGGTTGGTTCCTATAACATTAACGGCCTCACGATTTGCTGGACAATAGTCAAAAACATGTTCCTCTCCACAGAGGGAACAGTTCTCAGTGAGATGTGTTGCGGAATTGACTTGGCCTCTATTTTGATTCAAAACTAATTTAGTCAAGGCCACTAACTGCGCATTCATGGTTTTGAGTGCCTCGGAATCAATGGTGTTGGTCTTTGGTATGGGTGCTCTAGGATTTGACCACTCGATATTGTTGTTGGACACTTTTTCTAAAATTTGATATCCTTCATTATAGGTTTTACTTGTGAATTGTAGGAACCCAGATACAACAAGTAACAATAATAATAGCAATAATCTTTGTATATTGACTAATAAAGAGAAGAGTTTACAGTATAGGAATTAAGAACAACTCTCTCTTGAAGCTTTCTCTCTCTCAGTAAACGTATGAAAGTAAAATGAGACTAGGAGGCTTAACCTAAAATTCTCTAAGACAAGACTTTATAACCAATACAACAATTGGTTATTTACACTTTTAGCCCTTGACACTCAACAAATACAAATAAGTCCTTGACACTATTTCTTTATAAAACATTCATATAAATTAGGGGCTAATTAAAGCTAACAATCTTCCCCTAATGTTTTATAAAGAAAGCATCATCTTGTTGTGTCCCCCTTGCTTTCTTTAGAGGCGTTGGAGTGTCAATCTTCAAGTCTTGTGAGTCTTCTTTTCCTGATCTTCCACAATGTTAGTTGCTTTAGTTCATTTTTTTTTAACTCCCCCTTGATCTTTGCCTACTCCCCCTTGAATGTTGCTTTATTTTTCAGATCCCAGTTATCTCCCATAGATTAAACTCAAACAATCAGAGAACGATTTGATGTGCGGAAGCTTGTATAACCAGTTTGAGTAATAACCGGTGGTAGATAAACAACTAGGAGATGAAGAGTAGCGAACACATTCGGCTCATGAGAATCTGCATTAACAATAATAAGTAACCAGGGGTAATCATCTAACACAAAAGCACATAGCAACTGTTATCACAACAATTAAAATAATTGTGTGGCCTATGTTCAGAGTTGACAAATATGAAGCTCTGATAGGACTTCCAGTTATCATAGAAGTAGAATTATAAAATTAAACTTCTCAAACTGTTCTGGCAATATCACATAGATATGCATGTGGAATCACAAAGATTCGTGATATTGTGTGGAAGAAAAATAGAATATTATCTATTAGGCTCAAAAGTGTGTAAACTGTTTGGACATAACAGGTGTCCACAGACTCAATGTGCATGAGTGAAGTGTGAAGGTGGGGCAAATTTCCTTCTTTTCAATATCCAACCTTCCAAATAAAGATCAGATAGCATATATGCTGCTTCCCCATGGAAAAGTGAAGTATTTCCCTGTTGAGAAGGAAATAAGTAGCTAGTGGGGTTAATTCAAGAGTTGGCATGGGCTCACTGCCTGTTTCAATGATAATCACCAAAGAATCGTGATAAATCAGTAATGTGGCTTGCCCGGCTCAGAAAAAGTTAGTGCAGAGTTGTATAATTCTTTTGACTCTGTTCTCACACCCTCTTTCTTTTTATCATTTAGCTCACATCTAACCAAACTCTCTTTTCATTTTTACCTCTTAAGCACAATGAGAAAAACTCAGATGAGTTGTCTCCCCCACTCTTTAATGTAGACCCTTTACCTCTCAATCACTCAAGGTTTACTTCTTTGGTAGGAAACACAGGTTTAAGTGAATCCATAGAAGTGCTATATATGCTCACACATTGATCCCATGAAATTGTTGTCCTAAAGATTGTATTGTTCCACACACTGACTATTTTTAGTCTCAGAAAAGCATTTAAAATCCAACTTCTATATCAGAAAAAGCATTTAGCATCTAGAAGTGGTTTGACCATTTTTGAAAGGTTTTATCATTTTAAAGTTAGTCTTCTTTAAAAATGATGAGTCTAAAGATTTAGAAATTTACCGTTGGATGTACATGGTCAGATTGGCATTCTCCCCCTCAAATTGAGTATTTAATCTCATTGAAGCTCAATTTGAAATTAGATATCCTGTAAAATCAAAAAATATTTTGGTAATCATCTTTGATGATTCCTCATTTGTTAGGAATATCCAAAAGCACTAATAATTAAAAACAATGCAAGGGGTCAGAGTTTAGAAATACCAGTTAAAAAACTATGAACTGAACATATCTGAGGTACTGGTCCTACACTGAGTTATGTAGAAGCATCAATTCTGATGAGGTACTGGTTTTACACAGCTGTGTGTAGAAACGTCGAGAGAACACCGTTCTTGAAAGCGGAAAGAGCATGAATTAAATGCAATGCTTTCGGTCCAGCACCTTACAGCAGACTTTGAAGCTGTTTTTGGCATATCAACACACATAATTTGAGAAAACGCAGAACATCAAAGTCGTGCGTCTATGAATTATATTTCCAATGCAACTGGACTCGTGTAATTTGGAGCGCCGAGTCAAAAGTTATGTGCATGTTTCTGAAGCAGCGCAAAGCTGTCAAACAAACAATTTTCGGGCTCTGGACAACTTCTGACAAACCAACAGAGCTCTGGTAGATGTTTGGCGGCAGAGGTTGGTCGGCAGAGGTTTGTCGGCAGAGGTTTGGCTGCAGAGGTTGGTCGGCAGAGGTTTTGCGGCAGAGGTTGATCGTAGTGCCGACAGAGGCTGATCTCGTGTCGACAGAGGCTGATCTCGTGTCGACATAGGTTGATCAACTGCTGACAGAGGTCTACCTTATGATCTGCATGAACTTTGATCTTCAAGACTGCTTCTGATCTTTTGAGTCTCTGAAAAACTCCACAGAGCTCTGATGATGATTTTAGTGAAACACAACTTTCTGTCCAGCATATGTATACTGACTTTAGCAGAGATTCTGACCAAGAAGAACACTGATTCAGACCAATCTCAAAACACGAACTTTGTTCATCTGTGTCTTAGGAATCCAACGCATCTGGACTCATCAAATTTGGATCTTCGAGGAGGGAGTTCTGTTGAAAATACGACAGGTGCGCAATGCTGACAGCAAGTACTAAGTCGTTGGGCTACGGGCTCTGAGGTTCGGTCGCAGAGGTTCAGTCCACAGAGGCTCTATGGTGAACAGTACCACAGAGGGTGGTCGCAAAATTCTGAGCCAAAGCTTATGTTGTCGCCAGAAGTTGGTCTGAGTGGTCGACAAAGAATGATCGCGGCTTGACAAACGCTTGACAAAGGCTCGGCAGAGGTTTGGTCGCGGCTCGGCAGAGGTTGGTCTTAGCTCGGCAGAGGTTGGTCGCTCCTCGACAGAGGTTGGTCGCTTCTCGGCAGAGGTTGGTCGCGGCTCTGTGATCTGAGACTTGACTTTTATTCTTCTCTAGACTTGCATCTTTACCAAGATCGTTTGAAAAAGCATTGGAACTGGTCGATAGAGCGTTAGCACGAAATTTTCACCAACAGAGGTTTTGAAGCTCCGTGAAACTCGGCAGAGGTTCTATGGGATAAAATTTCTAATAGCTAACGATTCATAAACATTTTTGATCATCCAAAGTTTTCATCGTTTTAGGCAATGTTTTTAGGACGTATTTGGAAGTTGGTGTCCTAGAAAACTGTTTTTGAAAAGATTTTGTGCGATACATTCTTACTTTGGTTTACCCTTGCTCGGAAGAGGTTTGGTCACAGCCGGCAGAGGTTTGGTTGCGGCTCGGCAGAACCTTAACAGAAATATTACACTAACTTTGACACTGATTTAGACCATTTTACCTCTGGAGTTTGCAAAAACTCAAAACACAAACAACTTTCATTGGTTTGTTATCTGTTCAGATCATCTTGAATCACCTCTTTTGGAGCTCGTACGGATAAGATATGGTTGATTTACCACAGTCGCGTAGATCTGTCCATCAGCTTTCCATCAGCACACTGTTGTATACTTCAACGATGCATATGACCCGTCTAAATTTCGAATCTCTGAAATATTAAAACACGAAAGCTGTTCATCAATGTGTTTTAAATCCAGGGCCTTTTGAATCGCATCAATTGGAGTCTTGATCAGTGAGATATGATCAATTTACTACAACATCGCAAATCTGTCAGCATGCTGTCATAGTAATTGATTGTTGTGCACCGAAATCAATTGCCTTTGAAGGATGAGTCTAAACTGAGTGTTTTAGATTCCATTGTCCACTGAAGTGTGAGTCCTTAACAGATGTATTAAGGAGTCCAAGTACCTGCAAAACAGATTAAAGACATTTTGGTACCCATTTCCAAATGGGTCCTTTTCTGTTAAGATTAGGATATGTTGTAAGGTCCTCTGGTTTGCCAAGTTTAGCTGGTTTTCCAGGTTCCTTTCTATGACTTTTCTCACTTTGGGTCTTTGGAATTTTCTTTTGAAATGACCCATTTTGAACATAGTTTGATCTAGACAAATGGTTCTTTAATGTAAACAGAAGATTAAAGCATTTACAGTTATATGGGTGATGAGATGAAACAGAAACAAAAGGCTTTGGAGCATTTTTGACAGGAGTAGAGCTTTTGACTTTCCAAACCATTTTCACTCTTTTGAAAACAAGATTATCTGTATTATCAACACGAGAGTTTTCTAAGTCAAATTCCTTAAGCCTTTTAGCTAAAACATCTTTTTCTTTAAGATTCAAATCAAACTTCTTTAGAAGATCTGATTTATACATCTTCTCCAACATAATATTGGTTGACAAAACAGATAGTTTTTTTGTCAATTTGGACATTTCAGCTTTAAAAACCTTTCTTTCTCTCTCAAAATCATCTTTCAAACATTTTGTTTGAAATCTTTCAATCTTCTTCTTCTCAAACTCTTTTCTTTCAAGATCAGACTCTTTCCTCTCCTTTTCAAGAGTTTTCTGTAATTCTGAGATTTTGCAAGAAAATTCCACAGACTTTGTTTCAAAAATTGTTTTCTCCTTTTCAAACTTTTCTCTTTCACAGATCACAAGCTTTTTAAAATCAGAAACCAAATTAGAAAATTTTAAATATTTAAGTTCACGTCTTTTCTTCTCTTCTTCAAAAATCTTTTCAGACTCACATAATTTTCTCTTAAGATCGAAATTTTCACAGGTTAAGAGTTTACATGATTCTTCAAGCTTAGCAATCTTTTCTGAATCAATCAGAATGCTTTTGTTCTTTTCCCCCAACTCTTTCTCAAGATTAGGAATAATTTTGCGAAAATTAGTACTGAGTTTAGAATAATAATGAGCATCAGCATCAGCACTAAATCTTAGTCTTGACATATTGTTACTTGAAAGATCGTTAACAGATACTTTGTGCGAAAAAGAATTAATTGTTACACAGTCTTTTGTCTTAATGCACTAACCTGTCTCATCCCAAATTTTGTCGGATTGAGCTGAAATTTGGTAGATAGGTGCACGAGGATATTCTAGACAACTTTAATTCTTCGAGTTTTGTCTAAAAACCAACAGAAAATGGTTTTTCGAAGCAAAAACGTGTGCAGTAAATAAAAGTTATATTCAAATGTTCTTGAGTCAATTTTTTTCAAAAATGATCGGATTGAGCTGAAATTTGGTACACAGGTTCGTGACACTATTTTGAGAAACTTTAATGTTTGGTGTTTTGTCCAAAAACCCAACAGAAAGTGGTTTTCCGAAGCAAAACAGAGTGTAGAAAAATAAAAGCTTAAAACTCCGAAAATTGAGTAAATGAACAAACTGAGCTACAAACCTAGTGATTTTACGGAATAAAACACTCAGGTATTATCTACTAACAACCCTTGATCGATTCTAAACGTAGAAGAACTCTAATGGCCAAAACCAACCAAAAAGATGAAGAACTTGAAGAACTCTCAACTTTGCACAAAAACACAATAATTTCTCAAAAATTGATAAAAATCAATGGATTGAAGCACAAATTCGAATATGTTTGGCTCTGATACCAATTGTAGGAACCCAGATACAACAAGTAACAATAATAATAGCAATAATCTTTGTATATTGACTAATAAAGAGAAGAGTTTACAATATAGGAATTAAGAACAACTCTCTCTTGAAGCTTTCTCTCTCTCAGTAAACGTATGAAAGTAAAATGAGACTAGGAGGCTTAACCTAAAATTCTCTAAGACAAGACTTTATAACCAATACAACAATTGGTTATTTACACTTTTAGCCCTTGACACTCAACAAATACAAATAAGTCCTTGACACTATTTCTTTATAAAACATTCATATAAATTAGGGGCTAATTAAAGCTAACATGAATGTTCCACCTGTTGTTGCATCTAAGATGATTTTGGCTGCATTGGAAAGACCATTGTAAAAGGTCTCCAATTGGATGCAATGTGGGATGCCGTGGTGTGGGCACTTTCGAAGTAAATCTTTAAATCGTTCCCATGCATCCGAAACAGCCTCATCTTTTTCTTGCCTGAACAAAATAATATCATTTCGAAACCTTACATTCCTTGTGGGAGGAAAGTATTTTGGTAGAAATTTGTCAGCAAGTTCTTGCCAAGTGGTTATCGAGTGAGGTGAATGTGAGTTCAGCCAAGTCTTTGCCTTATCCCTTAGTGTAAAAGGGAAAAGCCTTAGCCTTAACGCTTCATCACTCACACCTTGCAATTGAAAGGAATCGGTCATTTCCAAAAAAGATTTTAAGTGCGAGTGTGGATCCTCAGATGGTGATCCTCCAAACTGACCCATGGCTTGGATAATTTGAAACATCACGGGTTTGAGTTCAAAATGTGTTGCAACAATGTTGGGCCTTAAAATTCCGGAGCTTAAATCACCAACTCCGGAAGTAGCATAGTCCCGTATTTTTTGATCTTTGCTATCGGCAATCGTCAATGTGGTCTCCACTACTGGTGGGTTAATAGGTCTTTCACCTCCTATACCTGCCATATTTGTAGGGGGAGTAACAGGGGGTTGTCGATTTGTGTTTCTGTTTTTACGTCTCCTTCGAAAAGTTTTCTCTATTTCAAGATCGATTGGTACCAAAGGCCCGTGTTGTTGCCTTGGCATGCAACACGAACAGCTTAGAAAAATGAGTTACTCAGGCTCGAATAAAAACTAATGTCTTGAGATTTAAAATCACGCCAGTCCCCGGCAGCGGCGCCAAAAACTTGGTACGTGCGAAATATGTGATTTAATCGCAGTGGGTTGCAAAGTGTCCACAGTGGGAAGCGCAAGTGTACACTGACCACTATGATCGTCACAGCGAGTAATAGTTGGTAAAATACCAGAATCGTATCCACAGAGACTGGCAATCAAGACAATACGGTTTTCATGAGCTCCTTTTACAGGTTTCAATTACAGAGGAAGCAATATTTTGGTTTGTTTGGTGAAATGCTATTTTAACGATTTTACTTAAGATTTAAAAGAAGGAATGTAGGTTAGATTTTCCCTAGATTTTATATTAAATACTTGATCCCAAAAGTGATCCTTGTACTTGAGGTGGGCATTCTCGCTAGAAAAGCCCGGTTACAAAATACTCACACCAATAAGTAAAAATCCCATACTCTTGGTACTTATTGTTTTGTCAATGGTAATCTCAAAATGGACCTTTTCAGGCCTCGATGGAATGTGTAGAGACAAATACTCTAAGTGTTTTAAATACACCAACTAGCTTGCCTACTACTCCAGTGGGTTGAGATTAGCTCACTGTGCCGACCTCACTTTCGCAAGTGTCATAAGAATTCTTTCGAATCCCCTAGCATCATCCAAGCTCGTGTCACTGCGTTCTACTCATTTCTGAGTTGAGAACTAGACTTTAGATCCTTACAAGTGATCGGCTTGTTCGCATCATTGGGCAATAATCGAGAGTGAATGACCAAAACAATAAATATTCCAAGTATAAAGATTACTCAAGCATTTTTCATAAAGTCCAGGTACTTCTCCTTCCTACATCCCAAAGGATGTTTAGCCCATAATTACCGAAGTAAAGAAAACAAAAGAGTAGAAGTTGCACATAAATAAACTGAAAGTAACTTGAATTAAAACCGCAGTGGGGAACGAGGATACGTCACTGCCACTAATTACTTGAAACTACAATTATACTAAGAATTAGAAATACAGAAATTTAAAGATCTGCTGCAGTAAACTAGAGAGCTAACTACAACTACACTTGCACTAAATGTGGTAGATGAAGATATGAAGGATAAATTAAATGAAACCCAACACCTCTATTTATACTAAGAGGAAAGGTTGGGTTTTACAAAAGATGGGTAATAAACTAGAGACTAAAGACTGAAAATAGAAGACATAAAATTCAGCTTCTTTGAGTAATTCTTCTATCCCCAAGCTTGTAGCCCTTTTACCCATAGGTCCCTTCACCTTTCCAAAAAGTCCACTTTAAAGTACCATTGGTTTCAATAAACAATTCATCTTGCCATGTCTTAGGGAACATGCTTGTACTTCACCACCCCATGCCTCTGCCATTTGAACCTTCTATTCTCCAGATTTTTACTTCCAAGCTAAGATTTGATTTTCTTTTGTCTTCTTCTTTGCTCGTCAGTGGGGTCCGGAGTGGGATGCGCAAGTCACTGCAGATATTTCGTGAAAAATCACCAAAACTCCACCAAATGATTTATAAAAACTATGGTTCACTCTTTTTGCTCATTTTTATGAATATTACCAAGAATGGAGGTTTTAAGAAGTGAAATGGCTAAAATTCGACAAAATAAAATAAAAATAAAAGAAAATAATAACTCTAAAAATAGATTTATCAGATTTCTTGTAGGAAGAAGATGAGGGTTTGAAGACTTTCTTAGATCTGCATTCACTAGCAAAGTGACCGATCTTTTCACAGTTATAGCAAGTAGCAGTAGCCTTATCAACAGGGGTTGACGATTTTGGCTTATCAGTGAGTGCGAAAGGTTTGTTTTCTTCTGAAGTTACTCTTTCTGGTGAATCTCCTGAAAGAATTAGTCAGGAGGGCCAGAGACTCATCCATTTCTGAAGGATCAGCTTCAGATGAGTCATCAGAGTTAGATTCCAGAAAGAATGGAAGGTGACTCTGAGAGTAAAGCAACATGTATGCTTTATCAACAGGGGTTGACGATTTTGGCTTATCAGTGAGTGCGAGAGGTTTGTTTCTTCTGAATTTACTCTTTCTGGTGAATCTCCTGAAAGAATTAGTCAGGAGGGCCAGAGACTCATCCATTTCTGAAGGATCAGCTTCAGATGAGTCATCAGAGTTAGATTCCAACTCAGTGATAGTGATAGTTGATCGCTGAGTGGAAGGTGACTCTGAGAGTAAAGCAACATGTGTGCTTTTGGAATCTTTTACAAGATTCTTCTTAAGATGACACGACTGCTCATGATTGAGCATAGTGCCAAATAAGGTAGAGAGGGTCATAGATTTTAGATCCTCTGATAGCTTGAGACACATTAAATAACTGTCCCAACTTTCAGGTAGACATTCTAGAAACTTTGTCAGGATCTCAAAGTTAGAATATTCCTTACCAACGGTTTTCAAATCAATGATTAAACAGTTAAACCGCTGATGAACTTCAGAGAGAGATTCATTCTTACCACAAATGAAGCTTTCATACTGTCTTACCAGGTTGATCTTTCTTGAGTCCTGGACTTCAGACGTACCTTCATATTGAACACAGATTGTGTCCCACATGGCTTTGGAGGTTTTCAGGTTCATGACGGAATGTAAGACTTCGTCAGGAAGAGCCATAGAGATGAAAGATCTGTCTTTAGTATCGATAGCCACCTTCTTCTTGTCTTCATCAGTCCAAGTGTGAACTTCCCTGGGAATGATTCTTTCAGGAATGGCAGCTCTAGTAGCAGTACCTGGAACTTCAGGGTCAATCCTAACAGGAATATATGGACCATTCTCGATGTAATAAGGCATAGTAGGGTCTACACCTTCCAAGAAGAGCATCATCCTATTTTCCCACAGATTAAAGTTATCTCTGGAAAATCTAGGGGGTTTTGCAAGAGAACCATTGTCGATATAGTTTGTGTTTGTGATGTTAGCCATTTTTAGAAAATAGCAAGGAAGAGAAAAGAAATTAGTATAAGCAAGATCTTGTTTATGAGATTAAACAATCTGCTCTGATACCACTTGTTGGTCCCAAAAGGGTTATACAAGTTTGTAGAAGGGGGGGGGGGGTTGAATACAAACACACGATTTTTACTTTTCTAAATTGTTTATTGATATGTATCAAACAATTTACAACTTGTTGCGGAACAAGATTAAGGAATAAACCTAATCTAAACAAACTATTAGAATCACTAAGATTTCTTGCACTAGAAATAAGATAGAGAGAAAATAAGAATACTAAGGATAATATTCTAACACACAGAATAGATAAGATAAGGAAATGGCCGAGCACTTCATTTCTGAAGTAGGGTTTCCTTTATATACTGCATGCATTTAATGCACAACAGTACAACTTTACACATGGCAGCAACTGATTGGTTGCATGGTTTGACCTTGGTAGACAACCTAGTAGCCGCATGATGAACAGTGTAGAATCCGAGTTGGTTGTACGATTCTGGACAAAAGGGATGTCCGTTCTGACAGATCGTACGGAGACGTGCAAGGGGATAAGACAAAAGTAACTTGTAGAGGAAGACTTCATGATCACGTTCGCTGAATAGTTCTTTATCAGCGAGTGATAAAGTTCAGCATTCGCTGAAGTCTTCTACTTGAAACTTCACGTTGAGTGGACAGGTCTTGGCTTCGCTGATATCCGCATCAGTTCATTAGTAGACTTGTCGCTGGTTCTTTGGCTTGATCTTCGACTTCAGCGTAGAACATAGTTGACGTGAAACTTGTCTTCAGGGATCATAAGCAAACAACATATTTTATCAGCGATCATCAGTGATGCTAAACAGACTCAGGGATCACTGATGAACAGTATCGCTGAATGTATAAATTAAATAGCGAGAGTTCCTATCAGCGGTACTGTAACAGTCTTAGTACTTATCAGCGATAGTGAAACTCTAATACATATTGTCTACTTACAATTTTCACTAAGTGTTTCTCAGAGAGTCATTATCAAATCACTGAGGGTTTGGATCAACACAAATCACAAGAACGTAATCCATAGATAATTCAAATTAGGGACCGAAAGTGATAAAACACATAAACCACAAGTGTCCGTCTTACAATCCTATATAGTTTTTAAAATATCATACTATAATTATATTTAGAGTAATATTAGAATGTTTACTAAACAAATTAGATATAAGATTATTACTATATCTACGAGTTTATATTTTATTTATATGTTGTTTAAAAAATTTATTTGTAGCTGAAAATAAAATTTTGTTGTACCATGGATATGGATAGTTACCCGTTATTTTAAATAGAGTGAGTAATGGAATAATTCTTATCTTATCCATACCTTACCCATTGCCAGTCATATCCATAGTGATAAAAAAATATAAAGTTTTAGGGGTCTACCCGAGTAAGTGCTACTTGGTAAAATTCAACACTATCACTTAATTTCCGGGTAAGATTTTAATACACCATATAGCATCGTATGCTACAATTTAGCCGGTAAACGCTAACCGTGGTAACAGTCGTCGCACTCACTTACCGGGTAAGACTCTTGGTCCTTGCTTTCGACTCTCGGTCCTTGCTTCTGCTCTTACCGAGTAAGATTCTTGGTCATTGCCATATTCATCTGGTAAGCTAATATGACTTGGTAACCATTTACCCGGGTAATCGTTTTGTAAACGGCCCCTTAGAAAATTGTAATTAACACACTTTTTATGATGCGATTGGTATCTAGATAGGATGGAGAAGGTAGAACAGTTGTTCAATAAATAACATTTAAAGAGGAAGACGTATTTAATGTTTCAGGAAAAAAAATTAATTATGTTATATTTTGAGATTATATTGGTAAAATATAGGTCTGTATCACTTTGTTTCATTGGGTGGGTGGAACACGCCTATTCCACTTCGTTTCTGTCTATTCCAAATAAATTTTTTGCTAAACGTGGAATAATGATTTCTGTTATGTTCTGTCAAGTCCAGTGTACCAAACTCATGATTGATGAACTGAATGATATTTTACCCTTTATAATAGAGAGGGTATTTAGTTTCTTCATATCATAATTAATAATAGACAAATAGTAGAATGGAAAGTATGCAATTATTTTTTTAAGTGATTTATTTAGGGGACAAACTAAAAATAGAAATATATAATATCCCTTTCGTCCCGAGATAAATGTTTATATTAATATTTTTAGTTTGTCTCATAATAAGTACATACTTTCAAAAGTAACATCTATTTTTTCATTTTACCCTTAATTATAAGATGAAGAAAATTTCTCTTTCTATAAATAAGTATAAAATTGTAGTAAAGTATTTATTTTAAGATGAAGGGAGTGAATGTTATGGATAACTTCCTTCAATACAATAAGGACGGAGTCAGTGGCGGATCCAGAAAAAATTGTTGTTGGGGACACCATATAAAATAAAATAAAAATTAATTAAAAGATACAATTTTATTAAAAATGGTAAAAGATTACCGTTTACAATTAAGTCGTGCAGCTCTTCATATTTTAAAATTGGCTAATTACATCATCATTTGTAGAGAGATTGAAAGTCGATTAGAAAGGAATTACGATTTAAGGCCTTATGTTTTTTTTTCTGGGTTGGGGTTAGCCGCTTAGGGCCTTTATTCTTAACTAGTGTGGAAACCGGGCGTTGCGCGGTAGTACGGTTAAGTTGGGTATTGATATGTGGATTGTCTAAATAAATAAAGGTTAGTTGTTAATATAATCAACAAATCATATCCGAGTGATTTGTAAAATGTAGTATAATTTAATTAGTGTAGTTTTAATATGTGTGTATATATGTGTATATATATATATATACATAATATGTAACATTAGTAAGGGTTGGATTCCGTTGAGAATGAAAGTTACCGAGTGAGATGCACCGAGATGCAATGGATCAATTCTCGTATCAAACACGATTCATGAGTGAGGTTGAGATTAGACGTGATTAAGGGTACAAATATTTTCTTATATTCTCACATTAATTCTTTTTCTCACACGATTTTTCGTCACATTAGCGATGGGTGTGGATAAATTCTGGATTGTTTGTATAATCGATGACTTTCATTAAGTTTTTTTTCATTTGAAAACAGGATGGTACGTTTGCAAACTTATTAATTAAGAAGGGAACATATGTACACCTAAATAACTAATATTGTGTAAAAAATGTGCAAACAAAAACTTAGTCTATAAATAATATAAAAATATTTTAGTTGATCATCAATATAAATTACTTTAGGGAATACTCTATTGTTAAAAGAGTAATGATGTCTATAACTAATATAAACAAATATTAAAATTTTATTAATACAGATTTATATGTTACAAATTAATGTAAGTAAATGTGCTTAAATCTAATTAATAAATGTCATTTGCTATAACTAATATGTTAATTTTTTAAGTTGATTTTAATTTAATATAACAAATATATATCGAGATTTACATTAATAAAAATGAAAGTTTTAGTATTATATATATTTTATTTTATATTTGTGTGTAAGATAATATATGAACTGATTTATATTTAAATTAAAAAATAATAATTTTTTAATAATCAATGCCTTTATATTTTTTTAAGTAAATAGAAAATAAAAGAAAAAAGAAAAAAAGTTTTAGCAATGAAATTAGAGATATAAATATATATAAGATTTATAACTTAAAATGTAAGTAGACAAAGTGTAAAAAATACGTTTAAGTTTGATGAGGTTATATCAAAGATTGTAATATTTCAATATTTTGTTATCAAACTATCATTGTCAATCAAAACCCTAAAAACGTTGTCATAAGCAAACCATCGACTCCATTGAAAAAAATAGAAAAAATATAAAAGAGATAAAGTTAAAAAAAACCCTAAAATTCAAACAAAATTCATAAGAAATATACATCCAAATTAGTTCTCGAAGTAACCTAAAAAAATAAAAATAACTTTTAAAAAATGACATGTTGAAGTTTGGTGAGACTACATCAAATATCGTAATACTTTCAAGATTCTATCATCAAAGATGTCATCAAAACTCTAAAAACCCTGCAAAAAACAAACCCTCGATTCCATCATTGAAAAAAAGAAACTTAAAAAATATAGAGGACAAAAAAACTTTAAGATCTCAACAAAAGTAAACATGAATACATACCCGGATTAGTGTTCTCGAAGAATACTTGAAAAAAAATAAAAATCACAATTGATAATGACATGTTGAAGTTTGTTGAAGCTACATCATCTATTGTAATACTTTTAGGATTCCATCATCGAACCTTGTTGCCATAAAAACTGTAAGAGTCCTGCAAAGAACAAATCCTCGGTTCCATCATTAGAAAAAAGAAACTTTAGAAAAATATAGAAGACAAAAATGAAAAGACAAAACTTTAAAATCTCAACAAATGTCAAAATGAATACATACCCGTGTTAGTCTTCTCGAAGAATACATGAAAAAAATAAAAATAACCATTGAACCTTGTTGCCATCAAAACTAACCTTGTTGCCATTAAAACTCTAAAAATGTTGCAAAGAACTAACCATCGGTTTCATTGGGATTACGTAGTGTTCTTGAAAATGTTGTTCTCCAAGGTTGTCAACCAAAGATTGGAGTTATGTAGCTTTAAGTCTTTAACATAAAAGAAGATCAATAGTTGGAGGTGATTAATGGTTTGGAGTTATGTCATTTGAGTTAATATAGAAGGAGATGAATGGTTTGGAGTTGAATGCAAATATTTAAAGGGAAAACATAAATTGGTGGAAAAAATATATAGGAGTGGATATTGAAAATGAAGGAGAAAAAAGAAAAATAAGGTTATAGGCTTTAGGAGGCTCCACATCATCACATGTGGTTTTTGTTTCAATATATATATTGATTGATTGTTGGGGCCTATTATCCTAATTTAAAGAAATTGTAGCTAAACTTCTTACTTCCTCTGTATCAAAATAAGTGTCTACATTACTATTTTTGTTTGTCTCAAAATAAGTGTCCACTTTCAAAAGTATAATTTCACTTTCCCATTCTACCCTTAATTATGTGATGGATAAATTTTCTTTCTCTATAACTAAGGGTAAAATTGTACTTTGGTTAATTAAAAAATGTAATAATTGCACACTCCTAAAACTGTGTGTATTTTTTATTGTGGACATTTATTTTAGGTCGGAGGGAGTATTTTTTAATGTGCATGAGATGGGGTGGTTGGGGGGCTAGGACCCCTACCCCTCTTGGTGCATCCGCCAATGGACGGAGTAGTGACTTTGTCCCTATTAGTCAATCTTTGTGTAAAACGTTTTATGATCATTAATAATGTTATGATTATGATTTACTTTATGCTATCATCAGTGATAAATTTAATAATTTTAGTGAATATAGTCAAACTTAATTTAGTATGAGGTAAGTGAAAAAGTATGGAAATAATAAATTATTTACTTTCTACAGTTTTTTATCATAAATTTTCATCTTTGAAAACCATTTATCATGTATTCATTCGTAAATCGTAATATTAGGCAATTGCGATAAAAGGTTTGGAAGGTAAAAAAGGTGTTGGTTAACAATTAATCACATTTTAAAAGAGTTTATCACACTTTTGTGGTTTTTCCCATCGCCCCACATATCTTTGCTTTTTCTTGCGGTGCATCTAGTGGCGGGTCCAATATTTTTATATGATGGAGACACATTTAAGATAGATTAAAAGCCCGTAAAGTTCTTTGATATGTTTTTAGCCTAATTTCACTGTTTCAAGATATTTTTAAAGCTTTTTTATTGATTTTAATAGATTTTAAAGTTTTTTTAACGATTTCGAAAGGCTTTTTCAGGGATTTTTTTAACATGGATTATAGTGAAAGACAAAGTTTGTAATGGGGCCCATCCCCCTACCTTTTACATGGTACTAGATCCGCCCGTTGGTGCATAAACCCATGTTTAGAGACGGACCCAATTTTTTTCAAGTATTGGCACAATTAAACTATAAAAAAAACATTTATTTTTTCAAAAATATTATTATTGATCTATAGTTGATTCTTTGTCCTTACATAGATAGAAAATACCCACGTTAAAGTTTGCTCTACATATATTTTTTAAAAACACTAAAGGTATATAAAAACAACAAATATGACAAATTATGGGACTTGAACGGTTGAACCTGGCCTTTTGTATAACTAGTGTCTAATACCGCGCCCGTTGTGCGGTGATGAAATTTTGTTGGTAAAAATTATGTAACTATACAAGTTATGATGAACATAAATTGTTAATTGATAACTTATGAAATACAATATACAAACAATGAATGTATTGAGGGTGTTTTGAGTGTAAATTATTTACATTCATATTATCTTCCTTAGTAGACAAAATTTCATACTAAATTGTGCTTAGTTTCCCAATTAATTGTTTGCGGTCTTCATTCAATTTTTAAAAGGGCATATAGTATGAATGCAAAATTCATATGAATGCAAAATTCATATGAATGCAGAGTTGTGGCCACCGTAACTTGATGACAAATTCCCCTCTCGTGTGGTGAAAGAAAATACGATCTAAGATTTGGATGGATTGTTGTAATTTCATCCTCGAAATCTTCTTCCAAAGACTATGCTATAGAAAGACCACTCAACATACAATGATTATGAATATGTCAACTGCATATTGTTATTAACATAACATAATGCCGTAGACAATGTTCGCTATATTTCTAATGGTAGACAAAATCCATTCATCAGAAAGTGGAAGCATTCGTAGACTTTTCAAATTGGCAAACCATCACTAAACATTAATAATTATAAGTCAATTAGTTAACTTAAAAGATAATGAAGTGTCCTTCGTTGGATCTTGCATGGTAGCATATAATTCTTACATACCGTATTCTCTAGCATGTAAAGGTTACTTCCTAATCCCTTCAATGTTATTCAAGGTTACTGATTCACCTAGACTTATATAGGTGACATTTTATCCTACCATAAAATATAAGAAACAAATTCAACTTTTTTATTACCCAATTAATTAGATTCAAGTGGGCTAAAGGCTAATCTTTAACAACATATTTTACCAAAAAATTAAGCATTTGGATATCATAAATTGCAACAACATATTTTAACAAATAGAATTAGCAAGCCAACAATACTCTCTACCTTTGGAGGGTGCTTTCACGTCCAACTTTTCAGCTCATTGTCGTTCTCCTTTTTTATCAACTTACATAAGAAAAGAAAAAAAATTACATTGTACCGATACTGTTTGACGGAAAATTGTTGTAAAATGGTCATTTGAAACAACGTTGCAACCTGAAAGTTCCATAATTTTAGTTATAAAGCACTTGCTTATACAACAAATGTAAAAATCTTTTGTTTTCCACTCTTAAATAGGTCACATTATGTAACGACCCGGATCAAAATCGAAGGATTTTAGGTCTTGGGGTGTAGTATTAATAATAATGGAAGTAGAGGGGCTGAGTGGTATTTTGAGAGGAGGTATAAAATGGGCTCAAAACCCTAGGAGAAACCATATTCTCCTGATTTTGGGTGTATGTCAGCTGTGTTCTTGGAGAAAAGAAAGAGAGAAAGGTTTGGGGCTCTTGTGGATTTTGGGAGAAGAAGGAGCTTGATGCCTGGAAATCAGAAGAAGGATTGTTGAGGAATTCGTTTCTGGCAAGCATTTGAGCAGGTAAACTCTCAATCCATTACTCCATTTAATCAGGTTGTTGATTGTAGAGTATTGAGAAGTCTAGTTTGATAAAAGTCATGCCAAAGCTCTTGTGGAAGGTTTAAATTCCTCTTGTTTATGTTTTTATGGATGTATATTGTGGGGTTTGGTTCTAGTACGCTTTTGGGTAGTTGTTATTGCCTAATCGCTGCTTTGGCGGAGCTCAGGACGGGATTTGGAGTGAAAAACTCGAACAGCGCCCGTCCGAAAACCTTCATTAGAAGAAGGTGTCCGGGTAAGCACCCGGAGGGTTTAGTATCCGGATAGAGGTGTTGTCCGGATGGACCTGTTGTCCGGATAGCTGTGTTGCCCGGATAGGCAAGTTGTCCGGATGGACCTGTTGTCCGGATAGCTGTGTTTCCCGGATAGGCGAGTTGTCCGGATGGACCTGTTGTCCGGATAGCTGTGTTGCCCGGATAGGTGAGTTGTCCGGATGGACCTGTTTTACGGATAAGTTAGATGGTTTAGCTTATACTTTTGCCTGTGCGTTCAGGGAAGTCGTTAGGGAGTCGGAACCAGCTTAGAGGAGAGAAGTAAGAGCATCAGGTGAGTTTTTCTAAACTAAAATGTGTGGCTTTTAAAGTGGTTTCAAAATGTGTTTGAATGATGAGAATTGCCATGCTTTATGCTTATGCTTTAAATTTGCATGAATTGATATTTGAAAATTTATGTGGGATGTATGCATACATTGATCTTGAGGTGAATTGACTAAGTCGGGAAGGGGCCCGCCAGCTCGTGCCGGGAGGGTGTTCCCGTTTATGCCAAGGGCGGTGTGACCCTGAAAGGCAGCATGAGGCTGACTCGTTGTCACCTTAGTGTGACTTCAGGGTGTCAATTTATGAGGGGCGGATTTATATCCGAAGTGATATCATTTGAACTGTTTATGTATGATTTATACTGAAAAGGGAATTCTGTTTAAATGCTTTGATAACTGTTGGAGGGACTCACTAGACCTCATGGTCTAACCCTCGCTCTCTTTTAAATTAAAAACCTTTTCAGGAAAGCAGGTAGTGAAGGGCTCTGGCAAGTGAGCAGGGCGTAGCAGGAAGAGTTGACCTCTTAGTAACACTATAGACATTTAGTTATTTCTCAATTGTGTAGGTTGATTCCGCCAACCAGATTTTGAACTGATGTAAGAAATTTTGGGACCCGTTTTGGGGATAATCTAATTATTATGATTTGAAATGTTCATTTTTGTTTGGGTTGTTATAGTTGGTATCAGAGCCATAGTTTAAGGGATTTAGGTGACCGGACGGGCCTAAACTTAAACTTTGGAGTAGAGATCACAACTGAGAAACAGGAAATGCGTTAGGAAGGCACTATTATTGATGTAAGAAATGCGTTAGGAGGACACTACAGTGGAAAGGGGACTAATAGGGTACCGAGGACGGTCATGTAAGGTAAGTTTGGGATTACGCCTGGCCAGTGTAATTGTAAATTTACAGGTACATGTACGTGCTTGATCTGTCTTATTATTCCGAAGTTGTAGTCTGAAGCTAGTCATGTGTCGTGTTTCAGTACTCTAGAGTGTCAGCAAGATCCCTGAGGGGTAGATTGAGACCCATTGTTGGGAAAGTATCATGATAGAGCGTTCATGATGTGTTATATGTATACATCGTAGAGAAGAAATGTTGGTTAGAATCTTATGAGTCGTCTAGAGGTAGATCTTCGTGGTGTCGAAGAGGTTGAACGATTGATTGTGAGTAAGACTCCTGTTTCTGGAGAGTCCCAGTTCTAGAAATCGTGGGATACATCAGTTCGGATAGTAAGGAAGGACAGTGTCGAGATCTTGAAAGTGACAATCCAAGAGCAAGCAGGGGATTAGAGCTCTGACTCTCTAGTCGAGTTGTTCAGTGGCAAGATCATTGAAGAGAGATTTCTGTAGAATACTGAAAGCGTGTAGAAGTATTATATGAGATAAATTGGTCTAGACGAAAGTAATATGAAATGGTTGAGTAAGTGGACCGTTGAATGTATGTATAGCAAATTTTTGCAAGACCGAGGGGGCGACCGCTGGTCGAAAGTAGAGTGTCAATGATGAGTTGCGTGAGTAAAGCGATTGACCTTGTTTGAGTGAGTAGCCTTCAATTACAAGTAGAGTTTCATGCATTAAGATCGTATATGTGCATATGAGATTTTTCATAAGTAAAGTAAATGTGTAAATATCAAATTTGATCGGATATGAGTCGGCGTGTGCAAGCGTATGTTTAAAGAAAAATGCAAATCCATTTACATCGCACAATGAAGTTTTGAGGACTACGATTTACAAAATATTCTACTCTTTTATTATAAGTTAAATTGTTGCAAAAGTCAAGAAGACGTTTGAATGCAAAACTTTTATGACCAAGATAAGTATCGACATGTTGAAGTTATATAAGTAAATGTGAGAACCGACGGGTTTACTTCGTGTCGGTAAGTCCTTTCAAAATTCTGTCGTATGAAAAGATTTTAATCCAATATTTATTTCTGTCGTAACAATATATTTTGGTTGAGTAAGATTAAGTTTTACGGAAAGTTGCATGCAAACGATTCTCGAGATCGTTGTGCAGGGTATTGAAGGGGTCGTGTGTACCCAAGTTGTTTCCAAGTGTTGTTTCTTTAAAATAATCAAAAGTGTGATGGTTTATTTATCGTGTTGTCATGCATGAAGGCTATAAACTCACTAGGTCGTAGAGTACTACATTTTAAGCTAAGGAAGAACTCCTAGAGTGGAGAGGTGTTGGACAGATCAGGGGAGAATGTTCGTAGTTTTGGTACTTGTGCGAGAGGAGAGATGAGCAGTGGAAGAGTCAGAAATGGACTTTAGTGTCGGATGTATGAGGGTCTGTACCCTTGTGTGGTGACTGGAATTACAGTTGTCGAGGGACGGTTGTGTTCAGGGAAGGACTAGAAGTCATCAAGGTGTTGGTGTTAGCAACTCGTTATGAGTAGTGTGGTGAGGCAAAAATGAGAAATCCTCGGCGTTGAATAAGAGTCTTAAGGTGATCTTGTAGTATTGATGTTACGTGAGTAAGTTGTGAAACAAGGGCGTCAGAAAATAAAGTTGATTATGATGTGTTGGAAGGATTAAGTTCAGTAAGGAACCCATGTTAAAGGATAGGTCAAGAGAGTATCAACAGGTTGACTATTGACGTTGAAGTCGGCAGTTGTGTAAGGTGGTTGAGGCCAAGGACTTGAACCAGAGGGTTGAAAGTCGAGGGAGCACCTTTTAGGGGTGTTAAGATGGTGAAAGACTGCGGTTTCAGATAAGCGTCTTACTTATGAGGTGGATAGTTCGTAAAGGGTGAAGTATCTAGCACAAACGAAGTGAGTCTATAGATTATGTCGATCTGTGAGGAATTGTGCCCTGTCTATGTAATGGTTTGGGATCGCAAAGAGCTAGCAAGAAACGAGTATGTTAGAGTTAATCAGGAACTCGTGAGTTGTGGTTCAACTAGAACTGGGGAGAGACAGAGTAGCGAGATAGACTCGGTTATTTATGCGAGAGATCATGAAGGTAAGTTTGAGTTGTGTACGAATGACCATGGGAGACCTGGTCTGCGATAAGATGTTATGGGTGGAGAATGTACGGATAAGTAGTGGCATCAATTGCCAAGGTAAATGTGTCAGCCAGTGTTGTAGTAATGTGATGTTAGAAAGAGGAAGCTTTGTCGAAGATTTCGGATAAGGTGTTTGATTTGTTAGCAAGTTGTTGGAGTACGTGGTTTGTAAGTGGACGTGTGATATGTCTGTTATCGGAATAGAATGTCGGAGCGGTAGTGGGTGGTTACCCAAATGAGAAACCAAGTGTTTTTAATTGTGCGAGTCGCTAAGTAAGTGTATTTTTTGGAACATTTGGAAGTTTAAAGAAGATGATGGTTGGTTAGTCAAATATATGGAGTAGTAGATGCGAAATCTTTAAAGGATGTGAATTGGTTCTTAAGTGTAAAGGAATTATCCGAGAATGTAATAGTCCGAGGTCATTGAATGTGTAGTAACTTCGAATGTTGGTGTCGTTTCGAGATGACTTGGGTGAATGCCTTAAGTTAGAATTTTGATGCAACTGTTTGGTTATGTATAGTGACGAGAAAGTGTTATCAGTATGGGGAAAGGTCGGAAGAGAGGAGCAAGTAATGTTTGGTTGACGGTGCTCCGCGCTAACGTGGGGAAGTGAAGATTGTATGTCAGAATAAGTAAGTAGGTTGGAAGTAGTAAGCTTGACAGTAACACCGAAAAGTGGAGTAGTGTGTGTGTAGATTGCCAACGATAAGAGTGCGAACTCCTGGAAAGAGTATTGAGGAAAGGGATTTGTGTATGTTTTTTTTATACGAGAAAGAAGGGGAACAGGCAGTTGAATGAGTTGAGTTAGTGATATTGTAAGAAATGTTCAAAAGAATTGGTCGTCCAGTGATGAGCTGTTGGGAATGGTTTTGAGTGAGCATGGTTACTTCTCCTTGTTGAGTGAGGGTAACCGAAGTTGTGTCATAGTTGATTGGACGCTTGTAGGATGCAGTGGGAAATTGATGTGACTTCTGAATAAGTTCAATGCGGATGGGTGATCACTTCAATGAGAGACCTTAATTAGACGTGTTTTAAAATCGTGAGTCCCGGTGTGTAGACGGAAGCGAGCACATTGAGGTGCGATTGGCCTTGGATTTACCAGGTGTGATTTAAGCAAATATAGTGATCGAAGAGGGTACGAGTAAATAGTGCAAGATTGCACGGTATAGCAAAGTGGTGACTCGCCGAGGGCGGTTTTAAAGTATGGGGTGCGGTTATGTTTTCTATTCAAACGGTTTGGGGTAACCAAGTAGAATTGAGTGGTTGGATTGGAAAACATAAGACTGTTGAACCGGGAGGTTTGAGAGAAAAGTAAAGTGGACCACGTCTGTGGGTCCGTCGAAGTTATGGGAGTTGGATAGATGATGTACGACCTTGTAGTGCTAGATGAGTTATTGAGAAGAAATTCATAGTGTGATGTACGCCTCTATTTCTGGAGAGCAAATGTTGGAAGTTGAGGTGTTGGTGACCTTGCAAGAAATACGGACGATAAGGAGTTGGCTTTCGTTGTCATGGAACGAGTAAGAGTAGTAGCCTACAAGTTGAAGTAATCCGTGAAAGAGGGAGAATCGCGCAAGTATGCGAACAGAAGAAGTATGCGAACAGAAGAAGGAAGCCTATTGAATTTCAAGTGGGGGACAAGGTCATGTTAAAGGTCTCACCATGGAAAGGAGTAGCGCGTTTCGGGAAGAAAGGGAAGTTAAGACCGAGATATGTCGGGCCTTTTGTTATCATTGAAAGGGTAGGTGCGGTAGCCTACAAGTTAGAATTACCAGAAGAATTATGGAAGATTCACCCGACCTTCCATGTGTCGAACCTGAAAAAGTATTTGGCCGAGACCGATGTGGCCATTCCGTTGGAAGATGTCAGCATTGATGAGAAGCTGACGTTTGAAGAAGAGCCAATCGAGATCGTAGACAGCAAGGTGCGTAAGACATGGAATAAGGAAGTTCGATTAGTGAAAGTTCAGTGGAAGTATCACAAGGGACGAGAAGCAACGTGGGAATTGGAATCTGATATGAGGTCCAAGTACCCTCACCTTTTTGAAAACGGAATTCCGGGGACGGAATTCTTTTGAGGGGGGAGTGTTGTAACGACCCGGATCAAAATCGAAGGATTTTAGGTCTTGGGGTGTAGTATTAATAATAATGGAAGTAGAGGGGCTGAGTGGTATTTTGAGAGGAGGTATAAAATGGGCTCAAAACCCTAGGAGAAACCATATTCTCCTGATTTTGGGTGTATGTCGGCTGTGTTCTTGGAGAAAAGAAAGAGAGAAAGGTTTGGGGCTCTTGTGGATTTTGGGAGAAGAAGGAGCTTGATGCCTGGAAATCAGAAGAAGGATTGTTGAGGAATTCGTTTCTGGCAAGCATTTGAGCAGGTAAACTCTCAATCCATTACTCCATTTAATCAGGTTGTTGATTGTAGAGTATTGAGAAGCCTAGTTTGATAAAAGTCATGCCAAAGCTCTTGTGGAAGGTTTAAACTCCTCTTGTTTATGTTTTTATGGATGTATATTGTGGGGTTTGGTTCTAGTACGCTTTTGGGTAGTTTTTATTGCCTAATCGCTGCTTTGGCGGAGCTCAGGACGGGATTTGGAGTGAAAAACTCGAACAGCGCCCGTCCGAAAACCTTCATTAGAAGAAGGTGTCCGGGTAAGCACTCGGAGGGTTTAGTATCCGGATAGAGGTGTTGTCCGGATGGACCTGTTGTCCGGATAGCTGTGTTGCCCGGATAGGCAAGTTGTCCGGATGGACCTGTTGTCCGGATGGACCTGTTGTCCGGATAGCTGTGTTGCCCGGATAGGCGAGTTGTCCGGATGGACCTGTTGTCCGGATGGATCTGTTGTCCGGATAGCTGTGTTGCCCGGATAGGTGAGTTGTCCGGATGGACCTGTTTTCCGGATAAGTTAGATGGTTTAGCTTATACTTTTGCCTGTGCGTTCAGGGAAGTCGTTAGGGAGTCGGAACCAGCTTAGAGGAGAGAAGTAAGAGCATCAGGTGAGTTTTTCTAAACTAAAATGTGTGGCTTTTAAAGTGGTTTCAAAATGTGTTTGAATGATGAGAATTGCCATGCTTTATGCTTATGCTTTAAATTTGCATGAATTGATATTTGAAAATTTATGTGGGATGTATGCATACATTGATCTTGAGGTGAATTGACTAAGTCGGGAAGGGGCCCGCCAGCTCGTGCCGGGAGGGTGTTCCCGTTTATGCCAAGGGCGGTGTGACCCTGAAAGGCAGCATGAGACTGACTCGTTGTCACCTTAGTGTGACTTCAGGGTGTCAATTTATGAGGGGCGGATTTATATCCGAAGTGATATCATTTGAACTGTTTATGTATGATTTATACTGAAAAGGGAATTCTGTTTAAATGCTTTGATAATTGTTGGAGGGACTCACTAGACCTCATGGTCTAACCCTCGCTCTCTTTTAAATTAAAAACCTTTTCAGGAAAGCAGGTAGTGAAGGGCTCTGGCAAGTGAGCAGGGCGTAGCAGGAAGACTTGACCTCTTAGTAACACTATAGACATTTAGTTATTTCTCAGTTGTGTAGGTTGATTCCGCCAACCAGATTTTGAACTGATGTAAGAAATTTTGGGACCCGTTTTGGGGATAATCTAATTATTATGATTTGAAATGTTCATTTTTGTTTGGGTTGTTATACAGTAATATGGAAATAAAACCCTTAGGTTTCATTCTAAAACCAATTAATTTGTTCTTAATGTACTACTGAAAAATGAAGACAGGTTTTTTTTAAATGACAATAGATGTAGACAAACTTTTGAATCACATGTATGCTCGATCTTTAATTTATAGTATGTTGCTATTTTAATTGTTGATCAATACTAAACTCTTAGGTGGTCTTTGTTTTTTAAGAGGTTTGAAGTCTGAAGTCTGAAGTCTTATTTCACTTATGATTAATAAGAGGTGGTCCTTTAAGAAGTTACAAGACATTAGGTTACCTCTTCTAATTTCAGACGTATTTCAGACTTATGAGCCTCTGAAGTCTGACAAAAAAAAGGTCTGAACGTAAAAACATCTGAACGATTCAGACTTCAGAGATATTAATAAGAGGTTTTTTTTTAAAAACAAACATCCCCTTAATTCAATCAAAATCTTAATAATGACAATAGAATGATAGTTTTACATTAGGGAAGTATTGAACGCTAATAAATTATAAGCCATGAGTGGCCGGTCACCTTATATTTTCTTTCATCATCTCCTGACCTCCTGACTGTAAGGGGCTGTTTGTTTTTTCAAAATCAGAACTTAAAACCTCTTATGACTGTATCGGTCAGATGTATTTCAATTAAGAGTGTTTAAAAAAAATTAAGGGCCTCTTTTCACTGAAATATGTCTGGAAGAAAAGGCGAGAACCCAATCACTTTTACACCTCTTATTTTCTATCACGCTGCTCCTTCCTCCGCTCAATGCGATTTCCAAATCCCTCGCCTCCAAATCGATCTCCAACTAAATCTGTTCATCCCAAATCTGTTCTAACCTAAATCGTTTCTAACCCAAATCGAGTCTGCAGCAAGGATCTCAAAGCTATGGCCGGTCACCTTATATTTTCTTATGTATTATACATGTGTAAACTAATAACATAATCAATAATGACAAACTATCAACGACCAAGAGTGTGAAAGAAAAAACCGACTAAAGATTTACTAAAGGAGATTATGCATTGAAGAACAAATAAAAAGATTACTAATATATAGCAATGACATAATGGTTAAATTAAAGAGATGTACCTTCAAATCTTCAATATTAAGAATGTAAAACTTTCTTTGCAGAAATCATCACCCCATTAGCTAATAGTGTTCTGAAAGAGTTGCAAAAAACGATAAGTACCAAGAAAAGGTTATTAATTGAATATAGATAGTTACTTACAATTGAAAAGAAAGAAGAGATAAATAACGCATATGAAACCAACGAAGTACCAAATGGCCATTTCTTTGGATTTTAATAGCCACTATGTTCTGCACTTGCAAAAAAATTAATTTGGGGACAACCTGTGAAGTTATTTAAAACAACCTAGGAAACAAAGAAACCTGAGGTAAAGACACAACTGAAAGAGAACCGAGCAGCCTCTAGATGATGGTTGCTACAATATTTGTACAGGAAAACAAAAGATAAATATACAAGAAAAGATGAATTAACGCTTTCAATTTCTATAGCAATTTCTTAGGGATTCCTCCATAAATCTCCATTACTATACGAGCATAGGAATCCAATGGCTAAGGCCTAAGAATGCATCCAAATAATCGAGGGGCGTTAAAACGAACTCAATCCCACAAAACCACTTCATTTTTAGGCCATACGTTCGACAAATCATCGTGGAATCCAATGGGTAAGAATGCATCCAGTAGTGCTCTTGATGCTATATGTCTCAAAAAATGGATATCAAAACTCAATACAAAAAACACCATTTTTAGGCAGAAGCAAATAAGTTCTCAAATGTTGAGAAGTTGAAACAAACAAATAACTGATTACCAAGAACACAAATTGGCAAGAAAAAAACAGAGAATTGAAAAAACAATTACCGATAAATTCAAACAAACAAGTAAACAACACTTTTTTCAAAATTTGAAACCCTAACCTGGGCAAGTGAGAGCGGAAAGGGGCTGTAGATTGTAATCAAGATGGGTAATCGTGATGGAAGGTGTAACCGTTCCGCGTCGATGCAAACTTTAATCGTCGTATGTCTCTTGGAATGGTGGGTCTCTTCGGTTTCTCACTTCTGTTTTAAACTCAATGTAAGATGACGTGATTCTTCTTGATGGCCTTAGAAAAAAAGGAATAAAGGGATTCTGATTTCTCATGCTGCCATGTCACCTAGGCATGGTCTCGGCCGTCCTTAGACGGCCCTCTGCCCACGACCATCCGGGAATATTAACAACTCATAAGCTTTTCGAGCTCCCACTAACGCATTCACAAGCCGAGCCGTATGCCTGAAGTGCACATTCTCATCAATCAGCCCATGAACCAGCATCAGCTTCCCATTCAGCTTACCGATATGGCTAATAACCTTCTGTCTTCTTCATCCCTCAATTTGACATCCAACTCTTTGTTAAGGGGATATTTTGGTAATTCTGATGGCTCACAACCATAAGATTCTGTGGTGAAAAACTGTATACATAGGGAAAAAGATTGTAACATCCTGAATTTTCAATAATAGTAATTTAATGAGAATTGAGATCTAAGTGTATTTTATAATTCAATAAGGTTAAAATACAAGGGATTAAGGTTTGGTGTCAATTGTTGGAAAGTTGGAACTAGAGGGTGTATTGAGTAAATATGGAAATGTGTGTAGGGATAAGGGGTTGAAATCTGAGATATTATCTCAGATTTGGTTCTTGAGTCGGCAGAAGAGAGAAGGCAGAAAGAAAAAGAAAGAAAAGAAGAGAAAGGAGGAGAAGAGGCTTTGTTCATCAAATTGGTAAGGAATTCGTGATGATTTCTGGTAAAATCTGTTGTAGTTATATGTGTGTAAACGAATCTATGATTGTGAATAGGTTTTTAAATCGTTTACAGCAGATTGGGATTGAATTTGTGCAGCAAAGTGGGTTTTACATAAAAAATGTGAGTTCATTCGATTCTTTGTACAAATCAGTGTTTTTAAGTTATAGTAACCTTGGTATATTTGTATGAACTGACTGAGGATTGATTAGAATGAGTATATTGAACTGATTTCATGTTTTAAATCGATTTGAGGACTTGTTGAACGGACAGTACGCAAAACCTTGAAAGTCCCGGTAGTTGAATGTCCCGGTAGTGGAAGTCCCGGTAGTGGAAGTCCCGATAGAGGCAAGTCCCGGTAGAGGCAAGTCCCGGTACAGGTGAGTCCCGGTACAGGTGAGTCCCGGTACAGCATATCGGGAGTTGAGTATATCTAAATGGTATCAAAAATTTGATATGGCTCAAGGATCTGATAAGTTAAGTATCTAGAGGCCTTGTATTTTATGTATCTTTCTGGATGTAATGAAATGTGCATTTATGTAAATCGTGGAGATATGCGATTTAGGAATTGTGATGGGAATTATATAGCTTGAACATACATACCCTTGAAAAGTAGTATGTTAGGTTTATAGACTGTGCTAGTCGATGCTAGGCAGGAATGTGTTATTAAGTGTAATGAATAAGGTTTGCTCATACTGAATGATATGAGGAATCTATATTAAGTAAATACCTGTATGAGTACAATTAGGTGATATGGATCCATAGGCTTTAGCTTGATATACACACATGGAATTGATGTGAGTAATCATAATTCCTGTGTGTATGTGAAATAAGGAATTGATGTGAGTAATCATAATTCCTGTGTGTATGTGAAATAAGGAATTGATGTGAGTAATCATAATTCCTGTGTGTATGTGAAATAAGGAATTGATGTGAGTAATCATAATTCTTGTGTGTATGTGAAATAAGGAATTGATGTGAGTAATCATAATTCCTGTGTGTATGTTAAATGTGGAATTGATGTGAGTAATCGTAATTCCCATTTATGTGAAATAAGGAATTGATGTGAGTAATCGTAATTCCTATTTGCATTATTGAGAAATCATGGGATTGATGTGAGTAATCGTAATTCCTGATTTCTTAGGATGAAGAGAGATTGACATGAGTAATTGTAATCTCTACATCCTTTCTAATAAATGGGCATATGTGGTTGTGATTTATTAGATGAGAGCATTGATCTAGAATCTGGGATTGATTCGTAGAAGGCTCTGGTATATGATAATATGACTAGTGAATTAGTCATAATTATGGAGGTGGGGTAGATTCCCAGTAGTGAAAGGAGTTGTTGTACGATAAGAAAAGGAGTGATCAGGTTTGTTGTAACTTGTTTACATTGATTTTGCAAATGTTATCTTGGAAACGAATGTTCTCACTAGGCGTTAGCCTAATCTTTTCACATGATGCTTTTCTTACCAGATTCAGGCTCATGCAAATAAAGGGTTGTGGGACGAGTGTTTTTGGAATAGCAGAAGTGGCAATTAACAAAGAGGAGATTTTTGAAGGATAGCTTAGACAAATCGATTAATCTGATTATAGTGACATGATTAGATTGATAGGTTGTTCGAAGTATCCTGTATTGTAAATACACTCTTGATGGTTAATTCCTTTGCTATCTATATAAATTGTAGTTTTATTGTCATAACCTGTTATAACTTGAGGTTTAAATTTGCTCAGATTTTGGGGCGTTACAAAGATTTAGAAAGAAATCGACCAATTCAGCAACCTTTTGCTCCATTCATTCGATTAAAAAAGTATCAGGTGATGTTATAAAACAATTACCTTGTCAAACCGGCCAACTTAGTTCTGAAATTAGTGAATTCATCTTGAGAGGCATCTTCATTGAGGTAAGTGTGTAATTCCTTCTTTGCACATTGAAATTATTGAATTCATCTAAGCCAGCCTCTGCATCACCTGCCATGAATATAAACAACCGTTAAAGAAGGAAAAATAAGTTTTCACATTTAGTTTGTCCCAAAATAAGTGTCCACTTTCAAAAGTAAATGCCTACTTTCCAATTCTAGCTTTAACTATGAGATGGAGAACTTCATTACTCCCCTCTACTATTAAGGGCAAAATCGGCATTTCGTAAATTAAAAACCGTAATAATTACACGTTTTTTAAAGGGTGTGCCTTTTTCATTGTAAAATGTGAGAAAACGAACAAATAGGGGGTCTTTCTGGAAATGTTAAACAAAAGTTTTTCCCTTGCATCTTGGTCTCTTTTACTTTTTTGTTATTTTGTAATCTTCAGGGTATGATACCAAGCCTGATTATGCAAAGAAAATCATCTCAGGAAGACTTGGAAACAGGAAAAAAGAAGATGTAGCTCGGTGAGACGATTGAGTTTAATGCGGAAATAAAAACAATAAAAGGTTTTGCATCCTAGCAGTTGTAGCACCTTCGTCTGTCAAAATGGCAACATGGGCTTCTATAGCTCGTGTAAAGGTAAAAGCATCAAAATTTGAACTTACATGAACTATTTGCATTTGATGCAAATCCGAAAGAGCCTTTGCCTCGACTGCCATTGTGGAAAAAACAGAGTATCATATATCAAATACATACATCTACATAACATAAACATGCATTCATATATGTAAGAAATGTAAGAGATTAGGTAATTACATATAATTATAAGCACGCAACTTGCAGAAGATTGATAGAGCCTTGGTTTTCAAGATCCTTGTGTTTTTGAAAGACCAAAAAACTATATATTGTATATTAAAATATGTTAGGCTTTTTTTCTTAGAGATATGAATCAATAAGTATTCCTGTGGATCATTACCTCATTATCTTGTTGGAAAAACGATTTATCATTTCATAACTTTAGTCCTTTTTCTATACAACTAAAAAAATATATTGAAAATAACCTTATAAGACAAAAATAATTGTACACTATCGTTATTTAATTTCACATCTTCTTATATATATATATATATATATATATATATATATATATATATATATATCATACAAACTCTAAAAATACAGAAGAAAATAGAATACATATAATCACCATGCAAATAACCATATATTAAAAGAATCCATAATGGAGGTTCCTGTTGAGGTTACCATGGGAGTTGAATAGCATAAGATGATATAGAACACTACAACTTTATGTCCATGGGGTCACACAAGACGAATACTGAATCGAAAAATAGTGCATACCGATTGGTTTGTAGCCCAGCGTTCATAATAGTGGGTGTATGAGTGTATCGCTCTAAGGAATTCTTTGCCATCTCTCTTCGACGTTCAGGCTCATCATACTGCAAGTGGAAGTAAAATTACAAGATCAAATGTTGAGATTCGAGAGAAAGAAATTTGGTATAGAGAAAAAGATGATTAAGTGTTATTACCGCTCCCTCTTGCTTCGCAGATTCATAACGGTTGCAAGCATAAAAGCCACCAGTTCTCTCTCCATGATATGACCATTGGCCAAGGCACAACCTACATTCACAATTTTAGAAACATATCAGAATCATTGAGAGAAGTACAATGAACACCAATGATTAAGACGTCAGCTCAGTGGAGGAATTCTTAACATGTAAGCAAAAAAGGTACCTTAATCCATACAGTAAAAGCAAGCAAAGCTTACCAGCAAAATTCATATTTGCAGGGGGGGGGGGGGGGTTGCATGCCATGTGCATACAACCTTGGTTCTTCTCAATTGGACGCTTGCACTCTGGGCAAGGCTTAGAATTGGTTAGTGGGATTATTGGGAATGGGAAGTGAAATAGTTTAGAAATAGTAATCAAATGATCGAACACATGCACTTATTGACTTTTGCATAATGATTTCTTAAACGTATTTTGGAACTTGCAATCAATATGAAACTTGTTCCAAGACTTGCTATCACATGGGAACGACTTCTTAAACCTATCTCATTTAAATCAATACCTTTTTGTAAGGTCCGCAGGCCGGCCTAGCTCACCTCCGAATCCGATTCTCATTTTGTTTTCTATCGGTTTTAAACAAAACGTTCCCCAAACAAAATTTATGTAAATACTTCATCCTAAATAACCCTTATTAGTGTTACTTTGCAAAATCTTATACAATGTACTTTTAGAAATAAATAGAATGTTTTTTGGCTAAAAAGTCTACCAAATGTTGGAAATTGCATTTTGGTATTTATAATTAAGTTTTTATTTAATTATTGAATCTCAATTGTCCATTTAGTTTATAAAACAACTTTCTGATTGTCACTCCAATTTTAAAATTACACCAAAACTTCCACTTGCCTTAACTTGGAAGGCTCAACTTGGTTAAATATACAGTACAGATTCATCAAGCATCAAAGATGCATCGATATACATATACACACAAGAAAGAATGATTTATGATTCTGACCATTTATTAATAACATCACCGTGTTTCTCCTCGAACGACATCGTTTGACCATTATGCATCGTCATTTCTCTGCTCAATTCCGCCTCTAAATCGCGCATACGCACTATTTCCTGCGCCACTATCTGCTCACGCATTCTCTCCTTTTCAAGTTCGATCTGAATCTCCTCTCTCGTATCCATAGATCCTCTGCCCATACTTGTTCCATTCCACAATCCCTCTGTAAAACACAATGCAAAATTCAAGTACACTTTCTGGAATCGTTAAAAACCGTCATAAAAAACGAATAATCCTCTTTAACTTGCAAAACTTATTGCATATTCAAGGTCTCGAAAGAAAAAGATGAGTGATTGTGTACCTTTTACAGCATGATCGGAGAAGTAAGTGTACATGGAAGAAGGCGTATGATAGAGTTGATTGTGGTGCTAGTTGAACTCCATTGTTGTTAGTGGGAATGTGGGATGGAGAAAATTAGGGCTTTGCAGTGAAAGGTGTAACTGTTGAATGTTTTTTATTCAAATCCTTAGAGCGATACACTCATACACCCACTATTACAACCGACCAAAAGGGGAGACGAACAGGGTGAAGGTGAGTTGATCGGTGGGAGGAGGGGAGACGAAAGTGTGAAGGTGAATGTGGAGTTGAGCCCTAGCTCTAAAAAGAAAAATCGGGAAAATAAAAAAAGGAGAAAAAAGGAAATGTGTGATTCTGAGATTTAGGAGCGACACGTCATCACCCTTTGATTCAGCTTTATAATATATATAGAAGATTGCAAGAGCATTTACCATCTTAGGCATTAAAGTCTTGTGTAAACATTTTAGTTCAAAAACTATATGGTGGCACTTTTCAGAAACATAATTTTCCTCTTATGAATGAACTATGAAGCAGTGACACGTGCCACCATATCCATATATGTGGGTTTGCCCTTGCTCGTGTCACGTGTAAAGCAATACTGTAAGTTTGTGGTGACCGTTGATCTTCTTGCAGCTTACCGGATCCCCCCATGTGGCCTTACTTTTTCTTGCGGTGCACTAGATTATGCCATCTGTAAAACAAAATGTAAGTTGCGGTTCATGTTGTGGCTTGCAGTAGGGGTGTACGCGGGTTGGGTTTGGCGGTTTTTGTCATTATTACAACCCAACCCAATTATGGCGGTTTGGAAATTTTCAACCCAACCCAACTCATTCAAAAGTTTAACCCAACCCAACCCAACCCAACCCTTGTGGGTTGTGGCGGGTTGACCGGTTTGGTTGTATACATAAAATTCACGATTAAAATACAACAAATAAAACTAAATTATTCCCAACAAAAATATTAGTTATTACAATCATCCAAATATATTAAATCCTTAAGTCTTAACAGTGTAAAGTGTAGCATCGAATTCAAATCCTCAATCAAATACCACCGTAAGCAGTAATCAAGCTTATACATAGAAAAAACATATAAAATTATTGACTATGACTAAAACAGTAATCATAACTGCAAAATATTGTAAACAGAATACTAAAATACTAAAACAGTAAGCACTATAACAGTAAACAGAACTAGTTGCTAAATTAGTACCTATTTGATTCGTTTGCTAAGCAATAGCTAAACAGTCGGCACTCGGCAGCACAGCGTGGTCGACCTCACGTGATGTCAAGTAGTTTGGGCCTTAGATGTTAGAACTTAGAACTAGTTGCTAAATCAGTACCTATTTGATTCGTTTGCTAAACAATCGCTAAACAGTCGGCACTCGGCAGCAGCAGCGTGGTCGGCCTCACGTAATGTCAAGTAGTTTGGGCCTTAGATGTTAGAACTTAGAACTAGTTAACTCAAGTAGTTTGGGCTATGATTTATATAATTTTTTTGTGCCTTTCTTAATATTAGATTATTAGTATTAGGTATTTAGTTATATTAAATTTTATTTTGGACTGCACATATCATATATAATTATATATTATATATATAAATATAACTTTATCAAAATAATAATATTAGTGGCGGGTTGGCGGGTTGGGTTGGGTTGAGTTTTCCTAACCCAATTTCAACCCTTATAATTAGCGGTTTGGCGGTTCGGCGGTCCAACGGGTTGGGTTTAATTGGGTTGTTAGCGGGTTGGGTTGGTCGGGTTTCGCGGGTTGACGGTTTTCTGTACACCCCTAGCTTGCAGTGCACGAAGTTTTGACATATGACACAACAACCGTCATGGTCTATTACGATACCGCAACTTGTTGTTTTGAATCTTTTTGTTGTTGTTTTCGTTTACGTCATACTTTGGTCAGAAGAGACTAAGACCTCAAGAAAAAAACATCCTGCAATGTTAGACTTGTGAGATGCCGAACATTTTCTGAGTTTTCGTAGGTGTAAAGTTTTAATAAATTTTTTGTTACATGGTTATTTAGGATAATTACTGATTTATCCCTTCATAATAGTCCCCGACATGGTTCATGGGTGATGTGATAATTTATGTATCACGTCACTTTCATTCCCTCCCCTTTTACATGAAATCTTGATCCACCGACTCAAGTACGGAAGTACCTAATAAAAGGGGACGCTGCTCTCTCTTTATTTATAGAGTAAGCTACAATTTGGTCCCTAAGGTTTATATAAATCTTTGAAAATGGCCCCTATATTTTAATAACTACCATTATTATGTCTACTATTTACTTTTTCTTTGAAAATGATCCCTGAAACTTAACATCCTTAAATTCCCAGTTAAGTTTAGGGTGTTTTCATCATTTTACCTTTATTTGTCCTTTCTTGTTTTGTCTTTACTCTAACCATAAACCACGTGACCAAAAGTATAGTTTTTTTTTTTCGTTTCTCTTCCACATATATGTATATATACACCTAAGTAAACTTCACTTCACTTTTAGTCTATGAGATTCTAGGATTTCTTTAAAAGTGGGATCTAAATTTTAATAATTCAATATTTGGTCCTCTATGTTTGGATTTAACTTTAAAAATAGGACCTCATCACTAACTCCGTAAAAAATGACTATTGGATTCATGTATATTTTTCATCCAACCATGTTTTGTCCCCTTTTTTGCAATTTTTTTGGTCTCCTTATTTTTGTAAAAACCATAACACTATAGGGACTTGTTATGTAATTTACACCATCGCCGATCATCTTCTCTGGCTAACCCAAACACTAAAACCAAACCTAAACCTAAACCTTAAAGTTAAAATTAACACCCAACCCTTGATCCAAACTTAATTTTATGAATCCAAATTCAAACCAAAATCAAATAAAAATAAAACACAAACTTAATTTTATGTAGTGTTCATCGCTGAGAGAGAGGGGGGATGGGTAGAGAAACTTAATTATTATTGTTTTGTGGATCGACATAAATAAAACCGGGTGAGTAATACCATTGGGGTAAAGGCAAGAAGGAACTATGGAAGTGATATTTGTTCAACAAGCCCTGTCGAAACCCTTACAGCGTTCACTATGCATAAACTCATCAAAGGGGATCTTCAAAACATGGATTATAGTCCCACTCTCGCATTACTCTCGACGTAATCAACGTTTTGCCAACGGAGGAAGATGAAGGTTGGGTGCCGAGGGGGGAGATAAAGGTTGGTTTCTTGTCCTTGTGGTCTATGATAGCGGGTGGTCGCGGTCATCGAAGGAAAGAAACTGGAAATGATGTTTACGTGAAGAGGAAGATCACGGTCATTAGACGGAAGCTCGTATCTTTGGAGTTTGGAGGTGGGTGCACGGCTTGGAGGACGATAGAGCAGGTCTTGCATCGAAGAAAGGGTCATAAGGGTATTGAAGAAATAATGTGTGACTGGGTTAAGAAGGTTCCTAATGTGATGTGAAAGTGCATCTATATCTTTTCCAGTTGGATCTTTAGCAACTTACAAAACAAATTCTACAAAATTAAGATCAAGATTTTCATGTTAGGAAAGCAAACCCTTGTGAAACAAAACATCAAATAGTTAGAGGGTCATTCAGATAGGGAACAACTCATAAAGCAGCCATCATCGATGGTCAACATATACTTCTTTTTCGAAACCATGTAACCAAAGAAGCGACAAGCGGAATCCTTGAAGGATATACGAGAAGCTTTAGGACCCATAACTTTTGTGCAATGTCACACATTCCATGTCATACGAACACCATCGGTTATCTCTGGATCCGTATAGCCATCTTCGTCGACATATTTCTCTCCAAAATCTAAGGATTTTCCTATCAATTCTCCCCCACCATTATCCCACCCCCTTCCCACAACTTCTCCGAGAATTCGATACGAAACGGAGACGATCGGAACTAGTCGATGTGTATGGTGTTCGTGGATTCAACTTTTGAAAACACAAGTTCGTCGTCGTATCGCAGGTTAACAATGAAGATGATTTGGGATGTTGGGGCAATGGTATGGTGGTGATGAGGCGATTTGGTCTTTGCCAACGAATGGAAGATGGGATGTCCCTGCCGATTTCCATGTGTATATACATATATATTATAGTTAATTACACAACAAGTCCATAAAGTTTGATTTTTTTGGGTAAAAACAAGAAAATTAAGAAAATAGTTAAAATGACTAAAATACCCCTCATGAAAGTGAATTTAACAGAAAATTATAACGACCGTTAAGATGAGGGAAGAAATCTATTAGGAATTGACAAGCGTAAGGAACGAATATGTTGAAACAAAAGTAAAAGACAAAAACCGTGAAATGTGTAATGACCCAGACCTTTTTCGAGTGTTTTGCGTTTGGTGTGGAGTTTTAAGCAGAAGTAGAAGTTGAGTGGCTAGTTGGTAAATAGGAGTTGGGGTATAAAAAGGCACAAAACCCTAGAGGACATGCCATTTTCCTGATTTGTGTATGTTTGTTGGCGGCTGATTCTAGAGAGAAAGGGAGGAGAAAAAGGGTTTTGGTGAAGGTTTTGTGCATTGGATTGAGAGGAGCATCAAGCATGGAAACTGGAAGAAGGATTCAAGATTTGGATTTCGTTCTGCAATCAATCAAACCATGTAATTCGAAGCCCAGATTCCTACCTTGTTGCTATGTTTTGATTGTTAGAATGTTAGTGAGTTCTTGCTAAAAGTCATTCAAGACTCCTAAAGAAGGTTAAGGATCATTAAAACAAGTTTAATCAGTAAAGTTTGTGGAGAAATGGTTATAGATGCTTAAGTAAGTGATTCGTCGCATTATATTACTGATTTCAGAGTGTTTAGTAAGATTTCGAACCAATTAGTTCACCCAGCAGTCGTCTGGAAACCTTCAAGTATGAAGGTGTCCGGGTGAGTGTCCGGGAAGTTCTTGACCGTAGTGTAGAAGGTGTCCGGACATAGAGTTTTCCGGAAAATCTATGTCGTCCGGATAAGAGTCGTTGTCCGGGTACTATTCGGTATCCGGAAAAGTGAGGTTATCCGGTAACCTGTCCGGAAAAGTGTGGTTATCCGGAAATCAGAGGTGTCCGGACATTTTAGTGTCCGGTAAGTAGAAACGTCCGGAAAGTGAGAGTGTCCGGTAAGTGGTATCCGAACAGTTTGGTTAGTCAGCTTATGTGTTTATCCTTTAACCCAGGTAGATCGTTTGGGGAGTACAGAGCAAAGTAGGAGGGAAGTAAGCACATCAGGTGAGTTTTCTAAACTAAAACGCGTGGATTTTAACATGTTTTCTAAAGCAAGTACATGATGAGAAATGTCATGTTTTATTCTTATGCTTTAAATTGCATGAAAGTTGTTTACAGTTTTAAATAAGATTTGTGTATGATTTATGGGGCGGGCCTATCCCGTGTATGATTTATGGGGCGGACCTATTCCGTGAATGCTTTTATGTGAAAGTTTTATGTGAGATGTATGCATACATTGTGTAGACGTAAATTGGCTAAGTCGGGGGGAGGTTCCGCCAGTACTCACGTCGGGGGGAGGTTCCGTTTATGCCATGGGAATGAGTCCCAGTAAGGCAGCGTGATACTGACTCGTTGTCACCCTCGGGTGACTTCAGGGTGCCATTTACGGGAGCGAATTTATCCGTGAAAGATTTTTACTGTTCAGCTTTGTGAAAGTTTATTATTGAAAGTCTTGTATACATTTGAAAGTTATGAGAAAGTTTTATGCAAAGATATTTGAAAGTTAGAAACTGTTTTTTTTAAAGTTTTGAGGACTGTCAGGAGGGACTCACTAGACCTCATGGTCTAACCCTCGCATTTTCCAAACTAAACCTTTTCAGGCAAGCAGATTGCATGAGGCTCAGGTAGTCGAGCAAGAGCAGGATAGAGCACGGATGCAGATAGAGATATCGTCACTCATATTCTAGTAATAGTTATTCTCAGTTGTGTATAGGTTGTTTCCGCCAACCTAAGTTGTTTAGTCATATGTAAAGAAATTTTATGGATCCAGTTTTGTAATTGTTTAATATTAATGCTAGTTATGCTTAATTTAGACTGGGTTGTTACAATTGGTATCAGAGCCATAGTTTAAGGGATTTAGGTGACCGGACGGGCCTAAACTTAAACTCGGGAGTAGAAATCACAACTGAGAATCAGGAAATGCGTTAGGAGGGCACTATTGTGGATACAGGAAATGCGTTAGGAGGACACTAATACAGAGATAGGACTAATAGGGCACTGATGACTGTCATGTAAGGTAAGTTTGAGATTCCACCTGGCCAGTGTAATTGCGGACTTACAGGTACATGTATGTGCTTAACCTGCCTTATTATTCCGAAGTGGTAGTCAAAAGCTAGTGTTTATGTCGTGTTCTAGTACTTTAGAATGTCAGCAAGATACCTGAGGGGTAGACTGAGACCCTTGTTGGGGAAGTTTCATGAAAAGTCATGGTGATGAGATGTACGTATACATCGTAAGAGAAGAAATGTTGTATAGAGTATTACGAGTCGTCTAGAGGTAGCTCTTCGTGGATTCGGGGAGGAAGAATGCTTGGGTTTGAGTAAGACTCCTGTTTCGGGAGAGTCCCATTTCTAGAAATCATGGGATAGATCAGTCAGGATGGTAAGAAAAGTCAGTGTCAAAACCTTGAAGGTATCAATGGAGCCCTGGGTTCTTGGTTGAGCTTTCCATTAGCAGGATAAATGAAATAAGATACCTATAGTGAAATGAAACCATGTAGAAATGGAAAGTGAGATAGTTGGTCAAAATGAAATAGTATGAAATGGTTGAGTAAGTGGACCGTTGAATGTATGTATAGCAAATCGTTGCAAGACCGAGAGGGCGACCACTGTTCGAAAGTAGAGTGTCTATGATAAGTTGCGTGAGTAAAGCGATTGACCTTGTTTGAGTGAGTAGCCTTCAAATGCAAGTAGAGTTTCATGCGTTGAGTTCGTATACGTGTACATGAGATTTTTCATAATCGTGTAAATATCAAATTTGATCGGATATGAGTCGGCGTGTGCAAGTGTATGTTTAAAGAAAAAAATATACAAATCCATTTACATCGTACAATGAAGTCTTGAGTTTACGATTTGCAAAATATTCCACTCTTTTCATGATAAGCCAAGAAAACGTTTGAATGCACAACTTTTATAACCAAAATGAGTATTGACATTTCGAAGTTATATAAATGAGTGTGAGGACCGACTGGTCTACTTCGTGTCGGTAAATTTCTTTCAAATTTTGTCGTATGGGAAGATTTTCATCCAATATTTATTTCTGTCGTAACAACACATTTTTGGTTGAGTAAGATTAAGTTTTACAGAAAGATTGCATGCAAACGATCCTCAAGATCGTTGTGCGGGGCATTAGAGTCATGAGAATGTTGGGGTCGGGTGTACCCAAGTTGTTTTCAAGTGTTGTTTCTTTAAAATGATCAAAAGTGTGAAATGATTCATTTATCGCGTTGTCAGGCATGAAGGCTATGAACTCAATAGGTCGTAGAGTATTACATTTTAAGCTAAGGAAGAACTCCTAGAGTGGAGAGGTGTTGGACAAATCAGGAAAGAATGTTTGTAGCTTTGGTAGATGCGTTCTAGAGGAGAGGTGAGCAGTGGAAGAGTCAGAAGTGGACTTTAATGTCGGTTGTATGAGGGTCTGTACCCTCGTGCGGTGGCTGGAAGTACAGTTGCCGAGAGACGGTTGTGTTCAGGGAAGGACTAGAAGTCATCGAGGTGTTGGTATAGCAACTCGTTATGAGTAGTGTGGTGAAGTAGAGATGAAATATCTGCGACGTTGAATAAGAGTTTAAGGTGATCCTGTAATATTGACATTATGCGAGTCAGTTTGAAATGAGGACGACGGGATGTGAAGTTGATTAAGAGGTTGGTGTTGGAAAGATTAGGTCCTGTAGGAGACCCTTGTTGAAGAATAGGTTAAGGAAGTATCAACGAAGTATCAACAGGTCAACTATTGACGTCAGAGTCGGCAGTTGTGTAAGCTGTATGAGATCAAAGACTTGAATTAGAAGGTTGAAATTTGAAGGACCACTTTGTAGGGGTGTTAAGATAGTGAAAGGTTGTTGTTTTAGATAAGCGTTTTACTTACGTGATGGATGGTTCGCAAAGAATGAAGTATTTGGCACAAGAGAAGTGAGGGTATAGATTATGTCGATTTGTGAGGAAATGTGCCATGTCGATGTAATGGTTTGGTATTGCAAAGAGCTAGCAAGAAACGAGTATGATAGAATTAATCAGAAACTCAGGTGTTGTGGTTCAACTAGAGCTGGGGAGAGACAATGTAGCGAGATAGACTCAGTTATTTATGCGTGAGGTCTTGAAGATAAGTTTGAGTTATGTATGAATGGCCATGAGAGTCTTGGTCTGCAGTGTGATGTTATGAGTGAGGAATGTACAGTTATGTAGTGGCAATAATTGCCAAGTTAAATGTGTCAGCTAGCGTCGTAGTGATGTGATGTTAGGGAAAGAGGAAACATCAGATAGAACCTTTTTGGGAGTTTCGGATGAGGTGTTCGAGTGTTAACCAGGTTGTTGGAGCACGTAGGGTGTAAGTTGACGTGGTGATATGTTTATGTTCGAGATAGCATCACGGAGTGGTGGTGGGTAGTTACCCAAAGGAGAAACCAAGTGTTTTTAGTTGTAAGAGTCGCTAAGTAAGCATATTTTGGGATCATTGGAAGTTTAAAGAAGAGAATGGATGTATTAGTCAAAATGTGGTGGAATAGATGTGAAATCCTTAAAGAATGTGAGTTGTTGCTTATGTGTGAACGAATTGTCTGAGAAAGTAAAAGTTGGAGTTTAAAGAATGTATAGTGACGTCGAACTCTGGTGTCAGTTCGAGGTGATTTAGTCGAAAGCCTTAAGTTAGAATTTTAGTGCAACCGTTTGGTTATGTATAGTAATGAGACAGCATTTTGCAGCTTGAGAATTGTCGGAAGAGAGGGACGAGTAATGTTGGTGGGCAGTGCTCCACGCTAACGTGGGGAGGTGAAGACAGTATGTTGGAATAAGTAAGTAAATCGGAAGTAGTAAACTTGACAGTAATGCCGATAGGCGTAGTGTTGTGTAGATTGTCCTTGATAAATGTGCGAACTTATGGAAAGAGTATTGAGGAAGGAAATTGTGTATGATTTCGTGTAGGAAAGAAGTGGATAAGACAACTGAATGAGTTAAGTTAGTGACTTCGTGAGAAACGTTCAAACGAACTGATCGGTCAGTGTAAGCTATTGAGAATAGTAGGGTGTGATCGTGGTTACCCCTCCTAGTCGAGTGGGAGTAACCGAAGCTATGTTATATGACTGGACGCTTGTGGCAAGCAGCGAGAAATTTATGAGCCTTCGGGATAAGTGCAATTCGGATAGGTGAGTACTCCAATAAGGAATTATAGAGGTCTCCTACTATTAGACACGTTAAGTGTGAAATGATGAAGTGGTGAGAACGTACGAATTAGTTGTCGAGTTGTAGCCGATGTGATTCGGGAAAGGAGTATGATCTGCATAAGACGAATGTAGGTTGGAAGAAGTAACCTAGAAATTTCAGGCATATCGAGGAGAGGACTCCTAGGAGTGAGCTTGTCGGGATGTACAAGGTTGGCCTTGAGCCGAGTTGTTATTAAGTGAGTCTTCCTGGTGGAAGATCCTCGTTGTTGTGGCGGGAATTTCCGCCAAGTTCTTTCTTTTAAGGAAGTATAAATGTATGAGAGACCTTATTTAGACGTGATTAAAACCGTGAGTCCCGATGTGTGGACGGAGGCGAGCAAATGGAGGCGCGGTTGGCCTTGGTTTTATCAGGTAGTTTTAAGCGAGTATAGTGATCGAAGAGGGTGCAAGTAGGTAGTGCAAGATGGCACGATTTAGCAAGTGGTGTCTCGCCGAGGGCGGCTTCAAGTATGGGGTGTGGTTATGTTTCCTATCTGAGCGGTCTGAGGCAATCGGGTAGAAAAGAGTGGATGGGTTGAAAAATATAAGGCTTTGAGCTTTGAAGTTTGAGAGAGAGGTAAGGTGGACTAAGTCTGCGGATTCGTCGAAGCATGAAAGTTGAATAGATAGTGCGCGATCTTGAGGTACTCGATGTGAATTTGAGAAGAAATTCATAGTGTGATGCACGTCTCTTTTGTGGAGAGCCGATGTGAGAAGTGAGATGATGGCGACCTTGCAAGAGATGCGGGTCATAAGAAGTTGACCTTGTCATTAGTGAGCGAGTTAGAATAGCAGCATACAAGTTAGACTGGTAAGAAGAATTAAAGAGTGTTCATCCGACATTTCATGTCTTAAAGAAGTGTTTGTCAGGAGTCGTTGTGACTGTTCCGTTGAGGGGACATCAGTATAGATGGGAGGTTGACTTACGTAGAAGACCCGATATAAATCGTGAGCGGTAAGGTTTGCTAAACTAGGAACATAGAAGTTTGACTAGTAAAAGTTCAATGGAGATATCATAAGGGACGAGAGACAACGTGGGAAGTAGAATCAGATATGATGTCCAGATACCCACACCTTTTCGAAAACGGAATTCCGGGGACGGAATTCTTTTGAGGGGGGAGTGTTGTAATGACCCAGACCTTTTTCGAAGTGTTTTGCGTTTGGTGTGGAGTTTTAAGCAGAAGTAGAAGTTGAGGGGCTAGTTGGTAAATAGGAGTTGGGGTATAAAAAGGCACAAAACCCTAGAGGACATGCCATTTTCCTGATTTGTGTATGTTTGTTGGCGGCTGATTCTAGAGAGAAAGGGAGGAGAAAAAGGGTTTTGGTGAAGGTTTTGTGCATTGGATTGAGAGGAGCATCAAGCATTGAAACTGGAAGAAGGATTCAAGATTTGGATTTCGTTCTGCAATTAATCAAACCAGGTAATTCGAAGCCCAGATTCCTACCTTGTTGCTATGTTTTGATTGTTAGAATGTTAGTGAGTTCTTGCTAAAAGTCATTCAAGACTCCTAAAGAAGGTTAAGGATCATTAAAACAAGTTTAATCAGTAAAGTTTGTGGATAAATGGTTATAGATGCTTAAGTAAGTGATTCGTCGCATTATATTACTGATTTCAGAGTGTTTAGTAAGATTTCGAACCAATTAGTTCACCCAGCAGTCGTCCGGAAACCTTCAAGTATGAAGGTGTCCGGGTGAGCGTCCGGGAAGTTCTTGACCGTAGTGTAGAAGGTGTCCGGACATAGAGTTGTCCGGAAAATCTATGTCGTCCGGATAAGAGTCGTTGTCCGGGTACTATTCGGTATCCGGAAAAGTGAGGTTATCCGGTAACCTGTCCGGAAAAGTGTGGTTATCCGGAAATCAGAGGTGTCCGGACATTTTAGTGTCCGGTAAGTAGAAACGTCCGGAAAGTGAGAGTGTCCGGTAAGTGGTATCCGAACAGTTTGGTTAGTCAGCTTATGTGTTTATCCTTTAACCCAGGTAGATCGTTTGGGGAGTACAGAGCAAAGTAGGAGGGAAGTAAGCACATCAGGTGAGTTTTCTAAACTAAAACGCGTGGATTTTAACATGTTTTCTAAAGCAAGTACATGATGAGAAATGCCATGTTTTATTCTTATGCTTTAAATTGCATGAAAGTTGTTTACAGTTTTAAATAAGATTTGTGTATGATTTATGGGGCGGGCCTATCCCGTGTATGATTTATGGGGCGGACCTATTCCGTGAATGCTTTTATGTGAAAGTTTTATGTGAGATGTATGCATACATTGTGTAGACGTAAATTGGCTAAGTCGGGGGGAGGTTCCGCCAGTACTCACGTCGGGGGGAGGTTCCGTTTATGCCATGGGAATGAGTCCCAGTAAGGCAGCGTGATACTGACTCGTTGTCACCCTCGGGTGACTTCAGGGTGCCATTTACGGGAGCGGATTTATCCGTGAAAGATTTTTACTGTTCAGCTTTGTGAAAGTTTATTATTGAAAGTCTTGTATACATTTGAAAGTTATGAGAAAGTTTTATGCAAAGATATTTGAAAGTTAGAAACTGTTTTTTTTAAGTTTTGAGGACTGTCAGGAGGGACTCACTAGACCTCATGGTCTAACCCTCGCATTTTCCAAACTAAACCTTTTCAGGCAAGCAGATTGCATGAGGCTCAGGTAGTCGAGCAAGAGCAGGATAGAGCACGGATGCAGATAGAGATATCGTCACTCATATTCTAGTAATAGTTATTCTCAGTTGTGTATAGGTTGTTTCCGCCAACCTAAGTTGTTTAGTCAGATGTAAAGAAATTTTATGGATCCAGTTTTGTAATTGTTTAATATTAATGCTAGTTATGCTTAATTTAGACTGGGTTGTTACAAAATGGACAAATGTCAAGGACGAAAAGTAAATCTTACTCTTAAATTACAATAAGTTTTAGAGTAAATTACACGATTGGTCCCTGTGGTTTACATAAAATTGCACTGTTGGTCCCTAAAATGAAATAATTACGTGTTTGGTCCATGTGGTTTACATTTTCTTACGCCTTTGGTCCCTGTATCCTAAAACAGTTAAATAAATGTGTTAAAGTAGGTTAATTAAAAAGGCATTATAGTCATTCTACTCTTTTTCATATTTTTATTAAACTTTTAAGAAACCCACAGGGCCAAGAATGTAATTTTACTATATTACGTAACCTCCTTCCTCCTCGGTGGCCTTCCCCCTCTGGTTCCCACCCTCCTCACCGCCATTGATGACCATTAAAACTCTTCTCCACCACCACAAGTAAAAACCTTTCCTTTCTCTAATCATCCCCTCCCCCACAAGCTTATGATTAAAACATTTCTCCTTTCTCCTATGATTCCACTATTTTTTTATGTGGGACAAATCTCAAGCCTAAAATGTATATATATATATATATATATATATATATATATATTTCACTTATTAAGTAAGGTTTATTTTTTCTAATTGGGACAAATTTCAATATAAAGACTATATATAACATTTATAACTTGAAGTCAAATTATTAAATATATAGAAGAGATAAGCTATGATATTACAGAAGATATAATATCATCATCTGCGTCCCCTTCTTCTTCGAAGAGAGTAGCAGATCGCTAGAAGTGGTGTTTCGTGGTGGATTGCGGAGGTGGATGGACGGAAATTCAGTGGTGGGGTTTGTAAATGGCACTCCAGTGGTACCATTCATAAGTTTCAATCCTCCTCCGCTTGGTTGTAGCAGAGTTTTCACCTTCATCGTTGATCATGAGGTGCTTATCTTTCCTGGGCGCCATTTCGTGAAATTCAAGAAAAGTTGTGGAGAGTATAGAAAGATGAACAGATGCCCAGATGATGAATGTTCAGTGGTGGGGTTGGGGTTTACAAAGGGTGTGAAATGGCAGAAAATGACGTCGGGGGGTGTGGTGGCGGTTGGAGGAGGCAGGTCGGGTTATCATGTCACGACGATTGTTGAATAGTTGGGTTGATTCCATCGGTATTTATGCCTCCTCGGATGTGTGATGATGAATTTTTTTTACGAATACAGTATTTATGCCTCCTCCTTGAACTATTATATATATATATATATATATGTGTGTGTGTGTGTGTGTGTGTGTGTATATACACATTTTAGGTTCCATCCCAATTAGAAACCTGCAAAAAATTCTCCAAAACTTGCAAATCGATCAAAACCCTTCGATTAAATTTTGGGGTATTCCATCTCCATCAAGAACCTACATCAAACTCGTCAGTGAAAATGTATGTTATAATAATACCCTTTACAAAATGTACGCCACTACTTTTACTTGTTAAAGGCATGAGATGATTTCATTTTTTCGGGGTGCAAAAAATTAATCATAACACTTGGGAGATGAATCTTATAGATCATCTTTGCAATATTATTAAGGTCGAAGAAGAGAATGAGTCACGGTGGGGAGATGGCACCGAGAAGGCAACACTCACGATAGTGAAGAGGAAGCGGTGGGAGGAGGGGTCAAGCGGTTTACCACCTGAGAAGGGAGCAAATCTGGGTGTGATGCATATACTTATATGGAGTACTATGTGTGTGTATATATATATATATATATAATTAATATAATATACCAATTAAATCTTTTTAATCAAAAATAAGAAAATATATGAAATGACCAAAATGCCCTTAAAGTAAACTTTAATTAACAAAATATTTTAACGGTGTTAGGACACAAGGACCAAAGGCGTGAGAAAATGTAAACCACAGAGACCAAACACGTAATTATTTCATTTTAAGGACCAATAGTGCAATTTTATGTAAATCACAAGGACCAATCATGTAATTTACTCTAAGTTTTATAAAATAAAGAGATCTATATATCTTTTGTAGCATGACTAAATAATGATATGACAATTTTATGGACGATTTAATTTTGAGAATTTGACTCAAATAGCTGTTTCATACATTTAAATTGATCTTCTAATTATTTTTATTAAAATGTAATTATCTTTGCAATTTTAAGGTCCAGATCTACAATTTTTTTAAGGTAAATTGACACGACTTGTTTTTTCTTCCTGTTTTTTTAGATTACATGATGCTGTGACATTTTAGGTTAAAACGAAAGATAAATGACTAGAAAACTAATTTATGGATCTAAAATAGCTGGTCTATTTTATTTTTATATAGGCGGCTTAGGTTTAAATAATTTTAAATTAGAAAAAGTAAATCAATTTTTTAAGTAATCACATATACCTTAATACCAATCACGTGGGTTTCAACATTTAATTAGCTCTTAATTATGCATTATTAAAGTCTGTCAAAATTTTGTCGACTCAATCTTAACTACAAGTGGATATAAAATAATTAAAAATTAAATTTTGTTGAGCAATGTAATAATTTTTTTTTCATAAAAACCCGTGGGCCGTTCGTTGAAATCGAACCACTCAATAATATATATTAGAATTACAAAAATATAAAATAAAGGGAATTATAAAATACATATTAGTAGGTAATTCATAATTTCCTATTTGATTTTAATACTCGTTTGTCTCAAACCGGGGACGGGGACGTTGGTAATTCATAATTTCCTGTTTCCTAACTATTTTTACAAAGTTTAGAATATAAAATTGTTATTTTTCGGGTGTTAGTATGTATTTTGGACGTCAAATAAATACATAAGTATGGTTTTCGATATTACTCGATATGTTTTAGTTTGTGTGACGTTTACTTTTTTTGGGATTAGGTTGAATTTCCTTTTGTTTTAGGTTATTAATTACTATACGATGATGTTATAGTTTTTTTATATTAAAATAATTTGTTTTGTATTAAAATAAATTTTTTTTATCGGGAAAAAATCTCCGTTTCTCCGTTGGGGATCCCCGTTTCCCAGTGGGGATGGGGATGGGGATATGATCATATTCCCCGACGGGGACGGGGACGGGGATGGGGATGGGGATGAAGATGAAGATTGGAGACGAGGATGGGGATTGAGGTCCCCGTCCCATGCCTAGTACTATGATTTAAATCTTGTATTTGATGTCACCTTAAACCTGCGACATGTTCTACTGTTTGATTGTTATAACGTGATATTTGTTTTTTTTTATATTTCTAATGGCATAGTTGTCGTTTTTTATTATATAATCTAATCTAAATTGTTTATTATCATTGACTCATTAAATAATAATAGAGCATATGTACAATGATATAGGGGTTAAACATGTGATGACCAAAAAAAGGAAGAGGATCGTAAGGACCAATCTCAATCATCCAAGAATTTTAATCAAAGGTCAGGTGACATTTTTGTAATACTTATGAAAATCATGTCTAAACGTGCTCCTAATTTGAAAGTGGAAGGGCATCTTAGGTTTTTAAATCCAAATTAAACGAAATAACCTAAAAACGAATAATAAGAACACTGCAAGGCTCTAAAGTTATTCCCCTTCGACTGATTGTTCGCATTGGATCTCATTTTCGTGTCTACATATGAGATTTAGGCAAGTGTAATTTAATTCTGAATAAGTTAGGGTTCACATGCTCACATATAAACCAAGAAAATACATTAATGTTTGTGTCTATATATAAGGTTAGCAAAATGAGATTTAATTCAACTTGTAGATTGTAAAATCACCAATGAAATTTTTTGATAAAAATCGATGGTTACAATATAAAAAAAAATATTATTTAGAAAAAATAGAAGATAAATTGGTTTTCTATTATCTAAATTTGTAAAACAAGATTTGGGAAATATAAAATTTAAACTAGGGTGCTTAGATTGTTTTTTTTTAAATTCTTATATTTTTACGACTTTTTATTTGAACCTAACAATATATATAATATTATATCATATAAAGATTTGTTGTCATAAATCACGTGTTAAAAACTTAACTTTACAAACATGTCACTTCTTAAACCATTTAAATTTTTGGTTATAATTGACAAAACAAGTAATAGAAATAAATGGAACAAAAGTTTTGCAAAGAATAAATAGGATCACCCCATATCACCATCTCATATAATTATGTAGAACATTGTTTAAGACTTGATATTTTTATACAGTAATCCCTCAAAATGTATCATAAACCTGAATAAGAATGTATTATCTATATTACATATATAAGTATGAAAGGCAGTTAATGTTGAAATTTAAGTCGTATGACTTTTGATGTTATATGAACAACTCTCACAACTACTAACCTCTCACGTCCCCAATTATACAAAGCACCGAGTTACACTTTATACTCTTAGATTTACTTTTAATCTTTTACTTTTTCATTTTTTATTTTACACCCGTATCATATTAACATAAATAATCGTATATGAACAAAAGTGCATTAAAAAATACATTTCTTTTTTTACAAATTACATCATTGTAATCGTCTCGTCAATACCTTTGAAATGAGCCTAATATTGAATATTTTTGGATTTAATCATATTATTAAATATCATGAATATGTACGAATTAATTTGTTTTATATCCCTTACATTATTCATTTTAATTTTACACCCTTATAATATTAAAAATACATAATCATAGTTTAACTAAAACATATTAATAAATGCATTTTTTAATAAATTATATTATTACAATATTTTCTCGTCAATTATTTCAAAATAAGTTTATTATTGAATATTTTTTTAACTTAATAATATTGTGAAATATCATAAATACGTATCAAGATTTTTCAAGAATGACGTACCGTTCATCAAAACCTTCAAAATGAGCACAAATGTTAGAGCATCTCCAACAGCTTCCCCATAATTTCTCCAAAATGGGGAACCAAAAGCCAAAATCCCCAAAATAAATTACATTTATCTCCAACAGCTTCCCCATTTTGGAGAATCCAACATTAATTAAAATATTAAAATATTCTATTTATCTATTAAAATATTATTTCTCTCTCTACATATTTATTTTCAAAGTTTTCTATTGGTCCTCTCACTTGGTAATCATTTTTGGAGTAATCTCTATATTTGGAGAAAAAAATCTTCTCTCTCCAACTTTCTCCATTTTGGGGATGGTTTTGGAGAAGCTGTTGAAGCACATTTTTAGCCCAAAATCCCCATTTTCTCAATTTTCCTCATTTTGGGGAAGCTGTTGGAGATGCTCTTATGGGTTTGAAGACCCCACTGTCGAACGAATAATTTTTAAATTTTTTTGACCAATTAACCATATTGATCTTTAATTTTATACATCTGATATGCGATTTAAAAGCGAATAAATATGAACATGAAACAAAATTATTTTTTCGAATTCTCGGCTTTTGATTCAAGATACTTCGCGCCGCATCGTGCGCGGGTACGTATCTAATAATTTTATATAAGATTAACTTAAGCCTACTTTTGTAAATATACATTGGATCTGTTTCCTTTGTAATTAAATAACATTTATAGTAAAAAAAAAAGTTGAATTTTTGCAAACAAGTTGTTGGATATGGGATCTTATCTTTGAATATTCAATAAAGGCTGTTTGATTTTGTTTTATTAAAAAATCCAACCACTATGGGACGTGACAAATGGGAACTGCCCAATGGCACATGAATCCCTCTATATAAACCATGGTAAGATCTCACTTGCCATGCACACCACCGACGATCATGGCTTCTCTTTCAACACCAACAACTCCGGCGACCGGAACCACCGCTAAAACCTACTCTTCCTCTTTCTTAACCACTTCTCCGGTGGTCTCTTCTTGGCCATTGTTCTCAAAAACCTACAAAAAATGTGCTCTTAAATCACTAAAACACAAAGTCTCTTGTGCTTCTAGTTCTTCCGACGATTCTCTCAACAACCTTGATCGCCGGAATGTTCTCCTCGGCCTCGGCGGTCTCGCCGGAGTTGTCAACTTGACTTCCGTTCCATCTGTCGGAGCGGCACCGGTAGCCGCACCGGATATTTCGAAATGTGGGACTAACCCTTTAACCGGGTTCAAACCCGGTGATACAACACCTACCGGCGGCGACTGTTGTCCGCCGGACTCCGCCGAGATTTTGGACTTCAAGTTCCCGAAGAACCCAACGTTTAAGGTGATGTTATATTCATAAGAGATATAGTTAATCATATGATAACAATAATGAAAGAAATAAGAACATAAACATATATCATAAATAGATTCAATATTAATTGTATCTTAATAGAGTTCGGAAAAGTAACCTGGAGCACTCGAGTTAAGTGCAGCGAAATTGATTAATGCAGAAGCAGTCATCGTTGCGTGTAGACCGAAGTCTTCTAACGCTCTATACATTTTGCTTCAGAATGAGACTGAACTGAATTCAGATTCGTGTAGACAATAAAAACTTGATCTTTTTTATTTATAGGCCAGTAGAGACTCATCCCATAAGGAGTCCTAGTTTATCTATAGATTTGAATTTTAAATAATAAAAGACATATATTTATGTTATTGTTAATCAGATAAGTAACTTAATGAATTATTCTAGTCATTATGTAACTAGATAATAACTGATATAAAATTCTCTTGATAAGTATAAATATATAAATCGTTTGTTCTTTAATATTTAATACAGATAATGTTAAAGTCCAATTTATTTCCAACAGGTGAGACCTGCTGCTCATTTGCTCAGCCCTAAGTACATTGCTAAGTTTAACTTAGCGATCAAACGAATGAAAGAACTTCCCGAAACCGACCCTCGAAACTTTCTGCAACAAGCTCACATCCACTGTGCCTACTGCAATGGCGCCTACACACAATCCTCAAGTGGGTTTCCAGATATCGAAATCCAGATTCATAATTCATGGTTATTCTACCCGTTTCATCGTTGGTATTTATACTTTTACGAAAGAATCTTGGGAAGTTTAATCGACGATCCCACTTTCGCGTTACCATTCTGGAACTGGGATAGCCCTGCCGGAATGACGATCCCGAAATACTTCAACGACACGAAATCCGCCCTATTTGACCCGATAAGAAACCAAGATCACTTGAAAGGAGTTATCGATTTGGGTTACAACGGAACAGATTCCGACACTAGTGATCTTGAAAAAGTGAAGAATAATCTTGCGATTATGTATCGACAAATGGTCACGAACGCCACTGATCCAACGGCGTTCTTCGGCGGTGAGTATCGTGCTGGCTCTGAACCGATCAAAGGTGGTGGGTCAGTCGAACAAAGCCCACACACACCGGTTCACCGATGGGTCGGGGATCCGAGAGAAACCAATGGCGAAAACCTCGGAAACTTCTATTCTGCCGGTCGTGACACCTTATTCTATTGTCATCATTCGAACTGTGACCGAATGTGGTCGTTGTGGAAGATGACCGGAGGAAAACATAAGGATCTGACCGACGAAGATTGGCTCAACACTTCGTTTGTTTTCTACGATGAAAACAAAAACCTCGTAAGGGTTTACGTTAAGGATTGTTTGCGTACATCTCAGCTCGGCTACGACTACCAGCGAGTCGATGTTCCGTGGCTCAACAGTAAGCCGGTGCCACGTGCACCTAGGTCAGGTATGTTATATTCATATGAGATATACTTAATCATATAATAACAATAATGAAAGTCATAGGAACATAAACACATAATCAGAAATCAATTTAACAAGATAATGTAAGGAGTTTAATAGATCTAACCTGGAACACTTGAGTTATACGCAGTGAAGTTCATTCAAGCGGAAGTAGTCATCATCGCGTATAGATCTGAGTCTTCTAAAGCTCTATACGGGTTGTCTCAGAATGGGACTGAACTGAATGCAGTATCGTGTAGGCGATAGGGACTTGATCTCCCCTGTATTTATAGGCCACTAGAGACCCATCACATACAGAATACTGTAAGGAGTTTAATAGATCTAACCTGGAACACTTGAGTTATATGCAGTGAAGTTTTTTTTTGGTAAGGTTCATCTAGGCTTTGCCTAGACTACATCCTTGGCAATTTGGAAACAAACAAACAAAGCGGCCGTCTGAGACTAAGCCTGGCCACAGAATGCTGACGCCTGGACTCGAACCCGGGGTGGATGGGATATTCCACCACATCCCCTCAAGCCCTTGCCAACACGCCACCACCCTTGTGGTTTATATGCAGTGAAGTTCATTCAAGCGGAAGTAGTCATCATCGCGTGTAGATCTAAGTCTTCTAAAGCTCTATACGGTTTGCTTCAAAATGGCGCTGAACTGAATGCCCTTTATTTATAGGCCACTAGAGACCCATATCATAAGGAGACCTGGTTTATTTATAAGATTTGAATTTTAAATAATAGAAAATATACACTAACTTTAATGTTAATCGGGTGTATCAACTTAATGAATCATCGTACTCATATTAGGAGATATATATCCAAATATGTAACTGGATTATAATTGATATAGTCATTTAATATTTAATACATATAATGTTAAAATCCTATTTATTTCCAACAAGGTATCGCCAAGAAACTCGCCGGAAAGGTGAAACAGACGAACGACGTTTCGTTTCCGGTGAAACTGGATAAGATCGTGAAGGTTTTGGTGGCGCGGCCGAAGAAGTCGAGAAGTAAAAAGGAGAAAGAGGAACGAGAGGAGTTGTTGATTATTCAAGGGATTAGTTACGATAGTGAGAAGTATGTGAAGTTTGATGTGTATGTGAACGATGAAGATGACGATGCGAGTGCACCGGATCAGACTGAGTTCGTCGGAAGTTTTGCACAGTTGCCGCATAAACATAAGGGGAAGACGATGAGCAAGACGAATTTCCGTGCGGGATTGACGGAGTTGCTGGAGGAGTTGGAGGCCGACGACGATGATAACGTTTTGGTGACGGTGGTTCCGAGATCTGGAAGCGAAGATATCACCATTGATGACATTAAGATCATCTTCGCTTGATTGATTGATTTCAAGATTTGACGACTGTGCCATGGGATTCATTAATTACATATGTTGATTGATGATCTCGGATTTAGAATAATTAATAAGTAATTATCTAGTTTAATTAACGCTTGATTAGTGGCAAGGGTTTGTGTGTTTGTCGCCGGAAAGTTTGAAGCTTGAGTCCGATGGGATCCAAAATAAATCGTTGACTTTGAATCGTTGTGATTGGAGCTGAGTTGGGTTTGTGTGTTTGTGTGTTTCACTTTTCACCCCAAGTAGTAATGTTAATTAATTTAAATAAATATTTCAAGTTTCTTCTTTGCATATTATTTTGGAAATTATTCGAATAAATTTACCAAAATGCCTAAACTCTCTCTAATTTAACCAAAATACCCGAGAAATCTGTGATGATACCCCGTGATTGAAGACTCCTAAAAAGGTTGCATTCACACCCCTGAAATGTCCACCATCGAGATTGAAATCATTGATTTGGTCCGCGATCGAGTAGGTAGAGCCCACGATCGAGAATGTGGAGGTTGCGATCGAGGATGCAGATGGCCCCGACCGATAAGTTTTTGTCTACGATGTTGTTGGTTTGGTCCTCTAAGCTTGGTTTTTTCATGAGTCCGTGATCATGGGGTATTGTCACGGATTTTTTTGGGTATTTTGGTTTAAATTGAAGAGAGTTTAAACATTTTTGTAAGTGACGACTCCAACTTGATCCATTTCAATGAATCACTCATATTATTTTCCATACCAAAGAGATGGATACCCACTTATTTATCTCAATTTTGAAAAGAAATTAAATTATTTTGAAAATAATTAATTTTTCAATAAAAAAACATTACATTAAAAGTAGGTATTTTATTGTGTTAGTTTTATACCGATTTTAATTTATAATTCTTTCAAAAAAATTGAAAACATATATTCACATACAACGTTGAGTTCCGGTAAGATTTGCCAAATTTGGTGAAAACGTAAGAAGTGGTTATCCCCGTTGGATGAGATATGGACGAACATTAGGATGAGATGTTAGAAATATTGTGAGGTTGGAAGTTTTTCTTCCATCTCACATAGATGGAAATGGGAAAACAAATGGACTTTATAAGTCTTTTCATTCAAATAAGCCTTGAATGAATTAATGGACTTATGGTGGGGATTTCAAAGAAGTGCAACGCACACACGCGCGTGCGTGGCCGTGGCCGAGGGCGCAGTTTTCACGGAGGGGCGCGTGGAGGCGCACGGTCGCTGAGGAGCCTCGCCCCGAGCTCCCGAGATTCTTTTTGCTGGAAAATTATTGAGAAACGAAATTTGTTACGTATTTTTTTGAAAACGTTTGAAACTGAGTTGGAGACTAAGTCTCCAACTAATCCTAAGTGGTTACCGAAAATCAGGAGCAGCCCATGATCATAGGCCTACGTTTGAGGGTCTGCTACCAGTATAAATACTGGTCTATAGCTGCAGTTTTAAACACACCAAAAACCAATCTCTCTCTCTCTCTCTCTGTTAATTACGGCAGCCTTGTGTGCTACTTTTCGGCAGTATTCCATCTCCTCTTTCTGCATCGATCTTGCTTTAGCATTCGTTTATTGGTGCTGTCAATAATCGAACGACACAACTGCATCAAATCCTGGGCTTTGCGGTTTGCGACTCACAGCTTCGGAGTAACCGTATAAAACCTTTAAGAACAGGTTTTCATACCGTGCAGCTTCTCTACACTTTGATCGACGAAAAACAGGTTGGTTTTAATTTCTGCATGTTATTTTCTTTTCGTTCACTAAAGTGAACACTCTGATTCTACCCCATTATATAACGAATCTATCGCAAATGATAGAATCGTTTTTTAGATTCACTTAATATCTATAATTAAATTATAATTATAAAACTTACTGTTTTCTTAATTAAAACGATTTGATTATAGAGTTTGGTATTTTATAAATAAAGTAGTAAACTTTATTTATAAAGTGATTTATTAAAGTTTCTTAATTGTTTTATTTGGATTCCATTTATAAACTGAACTTTAATAATAAAGTTTAGTTTGATTTTATTACTTGAATATTTTCTTATTATTAAAATATTCAACATGAGATGCGCTATAATATGCACCGGATCAATTCCATTTTAAATCGCAATTCATGGATCTATTGAAGAGTATTTGACTAAAAGTGATCAACGATTTAAATACATTTCTCATATTTCTCACCAAAAATTGTACTTTTAATATGATCTCATACCTTCACACACAAGTATATATATATACAATATTTTTATATACATATACATATATTTATAATTTATTATTACATATATAATTTATTAATATGTTCGAACTTTATATAACATATGTATACGTTTGGTCTTACTAACACGATAAAATTAAAATAAATTTGATAATCAACTAATAAGCTTTCTAACATTTTTCAAAAACAATATAAATTCATAAAATAAAATTGTGAGGCGTATATTGTATAGTAGAGGTGGCCAAATGTCGGGTTCGGGCCGGGCCGGGCCGGGTCGGGGGACAACCCGGTTCTGCACAGTAACCGTGCGAACCGGGTCAGGTGAGAACCGGGTCGGGTCGGGCCGGGTTTAAACCGAAATCCCCTGACCCGTTTACTTGTATGTAGAACCGGTTTCGGGAGGGCCGGGCCAAGAACCGGGTCGGAGTAGGGCCGGGGATTTTTTTGTTTTTTAACTGCTTTCTTTGTATAATAATTAATTACTAAACTTTAACAAAGAAAAATTGGATTGGAATCATTGGATAAGTAAAATACACTTTAAAATACGTTTTATTTATAATATATATCACTAAAATACACTTTTACGTTTTATAATTTATATATAATTTTAAGTTACAAACTTACAAGTTACAAGTTACAATACATAAATTCTAAACATTCGAAGGTCCCGCTCCCGAACTTCCACTCCCATCACCCGGATAGTAATTGAATGGATTATAATTGAATGGATTGTATGGAGCGTAGTATGGATTTTGATTTGGATTGTAGTCTTCAAGAGTGTTGTACTGCATCAGTCGTGTAATAGCCGTCTGATCGTCAAGGCGGTCGGTGTCTACATCTTCGTCATCTACGACACTACTAACATCAGAACTATCGGTTACGGACGGCGTACTTAGTAGTTCATCCGTGTCGTTTTCGAATAAGTTTTCTTCCACGCCTTCTATATCATCCTCCAGGTTCGTTCGATTTTGAATGCGGTCTTCTCCATCCAAGTAATCCTTCAGACATACGCAGCACTCCACCGATTTTGGGGTTAATTTTGTCCGACGCTCCGATATGATCCTGCCACTAAGAGAAAAGGCCGACTCCGAAGCTACAGTACTAGCTTGGATTGTTAGTACATCAAGTGCAATAGTGGCCATAATTGGGAAACTTGATTGTTTACTTTTCCACCATTCTAATAAATCTAGGGATTCAACATCTACGACGTTTGTGAAGGATGTTGTTATAAAATTAGTACGCACGTATTGATTGAATTCATCCAAATTATCCCCATCATATCTAGCTTTTTTAGAAGATTCCATGACAACCGATTGCATTAAAGTTTGTGTTAGACAACCTAAGGGGGGGGGGGTAAGGTTGTAATTTAAATCTTTTACTTTCAAATAATTCTTTTATAAATAAATACAGTACAGAAACAGTATAAATAAATCAGAGTATAGAAATAATAAATAAACAACAATTATATAAACAGATATAATTTAAATGCACAGCGGAAATGTAAATAGATAAGGGAAAGAGAATACTTGACAACGATATTTTTAAAGTGGTTCACCAAACACAAAGTTGGCTAGTCCACCTCGAGAAAATAACACTTCTCGGAGATCCAATACGAACGTGTTCTTTACGGTAGAAACACAAACCTTAATACAACAAACGCGAATCACTCTACTTTGAGAGAATTAATGTGGATCACTCACTCTATTCAAACACTTACAAGAGGGTATAATTTTAATATGAATAATCACTCTTGAATAAGGTTTATCACTTGGATATTTTTAGAGAGTTTGATCACTTGAGTTGTGTTGCTGATTCAACTAATCGAGAGATTTTAATCTGCTATCAACTCAAGATTTCTTACTCAAAAACGAGTTTTATAATTTTAACAGTTTAAATATCAAGAGAAGAAGCTGCAGAGTCTTTATCAAATGCAGAGGAGTTAATGTGAATTGGTGATCTTGAATGCTGGAGGTTGCAAGATATTTATACTGGATGAGCAACAGGGCAGAAGCATTCGCGGTATACCGGCTAAGTCTCGCGGTATACCGTGCAGAGGAAAAGGTACGCTGCAGTGAGAAAGTCAACCCTGCAAAAAAACAACGGAAATGGTACCCGCGGTATACCGGCTATACACCGCGGTATACCGCCCAGACAAAAAGTGGTCCAATCAATCAGAGAAACAGCATGCCGCCGCGGTATACCGGCTTTCCATCGCGGTATACCGCCCAGATAAAAGGTGCAGGAAAAGTACGCAGCGCAGATCTTCTAGACACAAAATCTTTCACATATTAAAAGATCAGCAAGATGATAAGAGATGTTGAGGAGAGCTGACTTGGTTTATTTTAAAAAAAAACACAGTATTAGAAAAATCCAAGTGGTATATTATTTTAGGGTGATTTATCATTTTAAAATAAAATGACGCAAATCTTCAGACTTGGATTCTTCAGATAAAATCTTCGTGTTCTTCAAGAACTGTACACTTGGATAGAATTGTTAGATAAACAATAATACGGTGTGTTTGTAATCATCAAAATAAATATATATAAATATATAGAGATGTGGTACACTTGCACCAACAATCTCCCCCTTTTTGATGATGACAAACACAACCGCTAAGCATGAGCATATGCGGTTTCTCTCCCCCGTTTGTCGAAACAAAAAGGGTCAAGAAAGACGGTATGCTTCCCCTCGAGAGATGCTCCCCCTCAAAATATGCATATATTTGAGAGAGCATAATCTCATGGTTAAAAGATAAAAAGCTCCCCCTCAAATTAATAACGATATTAATTGTTGATTTTATAAAATTTGAGGGATAAAATAAAATGCAAAAAGCAATAGAGACAAAGATATACAAACCAATACGAAACACTTGCACCAAAACGGATCTTAAGGCTTCAAATTTCGGTTAATTTTATGTGATAAAAAAAAATCACCACGTATTATGACCTCGTCAGGTAACCACGTATTATAACCTCGGCAGGTAACCACGTATTATAACCTCGGCAGGTAACCACGTATTATAACCTCGGCAGGTAACCACGTATTATAACCTCGGCAGGTAACCACGTATTATAACCTCGCCAGGAAACCACGTATTATAACCTCGGCAGGTAACCACGTATTATAACCTCGGCAGGTAACCACGTATTATAACCTCGCCAGGAAACACGTATTATATCCTCGTCAGGAAACACGTATTATATCCTCGTCAGGAAACACCTACAAAAGGCAAAGAAAATTTTTCGTGGTACCCTTTTCATATGGGTCCTTTTAACAGTTAGTATAAAACATAAACTGCAAAAATAAATAAAGAACATGTTTTCGACATAAAATAAAATACGACAACATATAAAACCATAAACGCATCCCACCGGGATTGTCAACATTAAACATTCCTTTCGGAATCCATTTTCTAACCATTTTAATTTTACGATCGTATTCATCATAGACGTAAAAAGAAGTATGCGGATTAACATTTTTCTTAGGATTCGCAAACTTATTATTATACATAAACGCATGTGATTTTCTCGACATATAATTCACATAATTCATTTTAGGAACATACGGAGGTTTTTGCGTTTTATTTTTAACAACAAATTTAGGTTTTTCAAAAACCTTTTTAATTGGCATACAATCACATTTTTCAATACACGTATTTGAACCAATGCCTTTTCGGCAATTTATACGATTTGATATATTAAGCATTTTAAGCACTTTATCATTGCTACTATTAAAAGCATTTGCTAATAAGTCATTTTTCTCATGCGATTTACATTTATCATTTAAACATGCAATTTCATTTTCAAGAATCTCGCATTTTGTACATACAACATTTTCATGTGTCTTTTTATTTAAGCATGCAATTTTATTTTTTAAAATATCACAAGATTTGCAAATATCTTTTTCACTTAATTTATTTTCTAATTTAGTGATAATATCTAAATCATAAGCAGATTTTTGTTTACCGTCATCTATTTCCTTTTTATATGCAGATACGGTTTCTTTTAAATTAGAAATTTCATCTTTATATTTATTTGCGAGAGCAGCCATATCATGAAATGATTTATATAATTCGTCAAGATTATTTTCATCGTCACTATAATAATTATCACAATTATTTTTAGAAGAATATGATGAAGATACCTCATTATCATGGTCGGCCATGAGACACGTTTCTTCATTTCTTTGATCTCGGGTTTCGTCTCTCTTTTCTTTTGAGTTTCCACCATAGGTGATGTTCAAGTTCTCCCAAATATCACGAGCAGTTTCAAAGAGATAAACACGCTCAATATCATCGTTAGTAAGAACCGAAAAGAGAAAATTTTTGGCTTCATAATTTAAACAATAATTAGCCTCATCTTCGTCGGACCATTCCGAGCTAGGTTTTTCAACAACTTTGTTGTTTTGAAATTTTGTGGGTTTGAAATTTCCTTTAATAATAATATCCCAAATTTTTTGATTTATCCTACGAACATAACGTTCAAAAGAATTTGCCCAAAGATCAAAATTTTCGAAATCAATAAGAAGAGATTTAGAAAACCAAGTATTTTGTTGAGCCATTAAATAAAAGATATAACTTTAAAAATTTAAAAGATAATTTTTGAAAGCCCCGCTCTGATACCAAATGTTAGACAACCTAAGGGGGGGGGGTAAGGTTGTAATTTAAATCTTTTACTTTCAAATAATTCTTTTATAAATAAATACAGTACAGAAACAGTATAAATAAATCAGAGTATAGAAATAATAAATAAACAACAATTATATAAACAGATATAATTTAAATGCACAGCGGAAATGTAAATAGATAAGGGAAAGAGAATACTTGACAACGATATTTTTAAAGTGGTTCACCAAACACAAAGTTGGCTAGTCCACCTCGAGAAAATAACACTTCTCGGAGATCCAATACGAACGTGTTCTTTACGGTAGAAACACAAACCTTAATACAACAAACGCGAATCACTCTACTTTGAGAGAATTAATGTGGATCACTCACTCTATTCAAACACTTACAAGAGGGTATAATTTTAATATGAATAATCACTCTTGAATAAGGTTTATCACTTGGATATTTTTAGAGAGTTTGATCACTTGAGTTGTGTTGCTGATTCAACTAATCGAGAGATTTTAATCTGCTATCAACTCAAGATTTCTTACTCAAAAACGAGTTTTATAATTTTAACAGTTTAAATATCAAGAGAAGAAGCTGCAGAGTCTTTATCAAATGCAGAGGAGTTAATGTGAATTGGTGATCTTGAATGCTGGAGGTTGCAAGATATTTATACTGGATGAGCAACAGGGCAGAAGCATTCGCGGTATACCGGCTAAGTCTCGCGGTATACCGTGCAGAGGAAAAGGTACGCTGCAGTGAGAAAGTCAACCCTGCAAAAAAAACAACGGAAATGGTACCCGCGGTATACCGGCTATACACCGCGGTATACCGCCCAGACAAAAAGTGGTCCAATCAATCAGAGAAACAGCATGCCGCCGCGGTATACCGGCTTTCCATCGCGGTATACCGCCCAGATAAAAGGTGCAGGAAAAGTACGCAGCGCAGATCTTCTAGACACAAAATCTTTCACATATTAAAAGATCAGCAAGATGATAAGAGATGTTGAGGAGAGCTGACTTGGTTTATTTTTTAAAAAAAAACACAGTATTAGAAAAATCCAAGTGGTATATTATTTTAGGGTGATTTATCATTTTAAAATAAAATGACGCAAATCTTCAGACTTGGATTCTTCAGATAAAATCTTCGTGTTCTTCAAGAACTGTACACTTGGATAGAATTGTTAGATAAACAATAATACGGTGTGTTTGTAATCATCAAAATAAATATATATAAATATATAGAGATGTGGTACACTTGCACCAACAGTTTGCATTAAGTCTTCTCGGTTTCGGCCACGACTGCTACTAGAACCCGGTGAAAACATTTGAGGTGTAGGGGTTTGTTGGCTTCCTCCCCCATAATTAACTCTATAAATTTCATATAATTGATGAAAATCAGTATTAAATTGTTGTATGCGTTTCCTTGAAAAGCTAGAATTTGTAAGAGAATCCAAACCAAACGATAAACATATTGCTTGTATTAAAACTTCGACACCCGTAACATTTAAAAACGGGTTTAATGCCGCGGCACAAAGAAAAGTGAAGGGGATCTTTTTAAAATATTTTACCAATTTTTCTTTCATTGGTTTCACCACGTCGTGAAAGTGCAAATCCTGTTCGTATTGAGCAATTTTACTTGCCAAAATATAAAGTTGATTTAAAAGTAAAGGGCTCGTTGGATAATAAACACCGGATAACATAGTTGTTGCAGTTTTAAAATCGCCCAAAATATCGTGAAAGCCATGAATCCTTGTCCAATCATCCTGAGTTATCGTGTTATCCGGGTAATGAATGTTATAAAATGCTTGAATATATTGTTGTCGTCTTAATAAATTATCCATCATTTTCCAAGTCGAATTCCATCGAACCGGCATATCGTGCGCCGGTCCCAAAGCTTTAAAACCGACTTGTTTGCAATAATCTCTATATAAGTTTTGCATTTTTTTATTTCTTGTGAAAATTCGGCGTAACATAAGCCTAAACTTAGTTAAAGGCTCATTAAGTTTACTTAAGCCGTCTTGAACGGCTAAGTTTATTATGTGTGCGCAACAACGTGTATGAAATAATTTTCCCTCTAAAATAGGAGATAAAGCCAAACGTAATCGGTCTACGCATGCCGTATTATTACTAGCATTATCAAACGAAATACTAATAACTTTATTTTTTAAATTATAATATTGAAGACATCTCATAATTATAGAAAACTGACGTTCACCCGAATGTGGCGAACCAAAGAGCTCAAACGTGATTACACGTTTGCATAATTGCCACGATCCCGGCACAATCCAATGTGCCGTTATGCATATATAAGAATCTGGCAATCCGCATGGTGCGCTCCATACATCACAAGTTAAAGAAACTTTGTTGGGTAAGTTTAAAAACATTTCTCGCATAATTTTTTGAACCTTATTCCAATATTTTAAAGCATCACGCTTAAGAGTTTGACGACTTACCGGACCATTGTAGCGTGGTTGGAACCCATTTTTGATCATGTTTGTAATGTGAGGATTGTCGAAATGTCCGAACGGCAACGCCATTTGAATGACACATTTCATTTGCATTTCTCGGGCGAGATCATTATCATACGACCATACTTGACCGGAATTGTCAAGTATGGGTTGAGTTGGATCGGGACCCGATTTCAACCTCTTGCATCTTTCCTCGAAGTGGCGCTTTAACGTGCTATTTGATTCGGGTTTTAGGAAATCTCCACACCGTTTGCATTGCGCCTTTTTTGTATCGTCGGGAAATTTTACCAAGTTGAAATTATCCCAAACCGGTGATTTTCGTGAATGATCGACAATAATGGTGTAATTTTGTTCGGCCATTTTTTTGATAGTAGAGACTAGAGTAGAGAGTAGAGACTAGAGAATTGTATGCGTTTTTTGCGAGAAACGAATATAGCGAGAGCCGAGAAATGAGAATTGTAAGCGTTTTTTGCGTTTTGTAAGCAATTGTAAGGTGGTGATCACTCCATAACACCCCTAGTATTTATATGGGGTTTGGAGGGTGTTTTTTGAGGCAAAAAACGGTCAAAAAGGGGTCCCAACGGCTCTCTAACGGTCATATTGTTTTTTGAAAAAAATCGGGTCGGGCCGGGTCGGGCCACGAACCGGGTCACGAACCGGTCCCGGGTCGGGCCGAGGAAATTCCTATATACGCGAACCGGTCCCGGCTCTCGGGCTTGAAACCGGTTCTTGACCGGGTCGGGCCAGAACCGGTTCTTGGCCGGTTTCGGTTCGGGTCAGCCCGTCGGGTCGGGTCGATTTGGCCACCTCTATTGTATAGATACATTTTTGGCATATATTTATGAAGCAAGGGGTTGTTTGTTTACCTCTTAATAGTTCCATTAGGAGGCAATCTTTGAATCGTTCAGAGGTGAATCTTGTTTGGCAAAAAAAAAATCTGCCTCTTAATGGTTCCAAAACTCTCTTAATGATTTAGGACATGTTTGTTAGCAGCTTAATGAGCTTAATGAGACTCATAGCTTATTCAGTCAACTATACATGACTTTTTGGTAGTGGCTTAATGATATAGAAAGTGACTTATTTATTAAGCTTTCAGGAGGGAGATTTATGCAAAAAGCCAAGTTTTGTTCAAACCTGTCTCTCCCAATTAAAAAACATGGTCCTTTCCATTTATGAAAACACCCTCCCAAACAAAAACCTTTCCAATTTATACAGACAGATTAATCCACAATAACAACTTTATTCATACAGGACTTAATGGAATACCAACCAAACAAACAACCCCTTAGCATCTTAGGCCACCCTTAACCATTCAGCACCCTAAATTCATTATAAACAAATACCAAACAACCATATTTTAATTTACACTATATCATAAAAGTCTCTTAACCATTATGGTCTCTTAATCATTCTGCACCAAATAATTTAGCAACCGTCAAAGAGCCCTTAATAGAAAAAAAAAATAGAATATACTCCATACCACAGAAGGAGTAGGTATGTCCACCATCATTCAAATTAATTCATCAAGTTGGTTTTTTATATCATTTTCTATTATAATTGAATATATTGGAAACTGGTAAGGTATTGTTATATGTTATTTTTTGTCAAAACTTTGGTTGCTTTACTTTGACTATATATCAAACCTCTCAAGCATGCATGCGCACTATGCAACTTGATCACATGTAGAAATTTAGCCACCTAAGTGCATTTCCAACAGCTTTTTTAAAAAAAATTCAAAATGGGGAAGCAAAAGTCAAAATCCCCAAAAATATTTACTTCCATCTCCAACAGATTCCTCATTTTAGAGAATTCAACATTAATTATACTATTAAAATATTCAAAACATTATTACCTCCAACAAATTTTTAGAAGAAAAATAATAAAATATTATTTCTATCACTTGGTAATGATTTTTGGGGTAATCTCCATATTTGGAGAAAATTGTATTCTCTCTCATACTTTCTCCGAAATGTGGATGGTTTTGGGGAAACTGTTGGACCCTATTTTAGACCCAAAATCCCCATATTTCCCATTTTCTCCAAAGTGAAGAAGCTGTTGGAGATGCTCTAACCTTTCAAATTATTTGTAAAGGGAATTACAAATATGGGACTTTGTGCTTTTCCATATATTTTTTTATTATTATTATCGACTTTTATAGCATTGTTTATTATGGCTTTGATTCTTCATGGGCGGGGTTACGGAGGCACGTGTCATCGTAATATTTCTTCGGTAAAGGGTAAAAAAAATTTAGAAATGTGAAAGGTGCAACCGTATCGTGTTGGAAGGTGTTACCGTATTATTTTGGAAACTTCAAGAAGGTGCAACCCTACCTCGTAATCAACCAAAAAACAAAAAAAAAACTCCTGAAATCAACCAATAAATTGAAAAAACTCTTGAAATCAACCAAAAAATAGAAAGAAAAAAAACTCTTGAAATCAACCAAAAAATCGAAAAAAACCCTTGTAATCAACCCAAAAAAAATGAAAAAAATTCCTCGAAATCAATAAAGGAACTTAAAAATCTCTCGAAATCAAGCAAAAAGAGACAAAATCTCTTTAAATGGTGGAATTAGGCTGAAAACACATCAAACAATATTGAACGCTGGTAAAAAGATAAAAACACGTCGATAAAAACTGTGTTTTTTGTAATTAATTTTTGTCTATATTATATGGTGTCATCATATGAAAAAATTTCTGGATCCACCCCCGAATTCTTGTGTTATTCAATTTAATTTGATTATAATTCATATAATATACGTCGCTAAAATAAATCTATTGATTCAAATAAATCATGGATCATTTTTATTCTTGTTGACTATTATTTTTGCTTTTTTCTATTAGAAAAAATAAAAACAACATTTACACACATATGTGTATAAATATTGTTTTAATTTTTTAATAGTAAAAGAACAACAAAATACGACTAAAATGACCCATGATTTAATTGAATTGATGGATTTATTCCAACTATGTTAGTAAGAAAAATTATGATTAAAAGAGAAATTGAATACTATAGGGACCATAATGAAAAATCATGAAAACACAAGGGCCAAATCTATAATTTACTCTTATTTGAGAAAATGATATAGAAACCTATTATATGTTAGAAACCCATTAAATTAATATAAATCATACATATTTAATTAATGGGAAATTAATTAAAATACCCCAAGTTTGACCAACTGTTACCGAAATACCCTAAATTTTTTCAACTTTGCAAAAATGCCCAAAATACCCGCGATGGGGTCCTGCGATCGCGGGCTATGCTGACGTGGCACGTACTTTGGGGCCAAATGCCCCGCGAAGCCCCTCAACTTTGGCCGCGGTGCACTTTTGGTCCCTGCCCGCGATCGCAGCCCGCGATGGCCCAAAAAATTACAGTTTTGGTCCCTGAAATTTTACACTTTTGGTCCCTGAAAATTTACACTTTCAGCCCCTATACTTAGACGAATCTTGCATGCTTTTACTGTTTTTTTCCACAATTATTGTACTTTGAAGACCGATTTGTGGTTGAAATTCATTTGCATGTTTGAGATTTCATCCATAAATACCAGTAAGATGCAATTCACAGTTCACACTTCCTCTTGCTTTCTTTCTTGATTTCTCTCTTGCTTTCTTTCTTTGAATTGTTTTCTCTCTTGATTTCTCTTCTCTCATTTAATCCACAAATGACATCGTCATCAAACCCTAAGGCTACTCCTGAAAAAATGCCACCTCAAATCGAGGTCGCCATAGCAAAAAAGGAAAAGGAGATAGATGAACTAACAGAAGAGTGGAAAAAAATTATGGACAGGAAGGCAGTCCATTTGAGAAAGATCGAAGAGGAAGACAGGGAGATCAAAAGGATGAAAGGGGATATAAAAGCTAGGGAGGCTCGTGTTCGTCGAGAACAAGAAGCAATTCACCATATTCTGCAAGACTTCGCAATTATTCAAGCGAAGGTAAACGAGAAGCAAGCTTGGATTGATGAAACTAAATCAATTTTTAAGTAGGTGGTGGTTGTTTTAGTTGTTTTGTATTTTTTTTCTTGTTTTGTATTTTTTTACTGTGTTGTTGTTTTGTATTTTTGTTGTTGTTAATTTCTCTGAAAAGTAGTTTTTAAGCCGCTGAACCACGGTTAGGTTGGATACATCATGCAAGGTCAAGTCAGAGGTTACCTCATTCGTGGGCCTACTCCTCTTGTAGAATATATGACAACCCTCAACTCATTTGCTAAAGTGTGTGCGGGTTGTGGTACACAATGGCCATACGTGGTTGCAAAAGCAGAAGCCGTTGAAGAAGGGTCAGAAAGATTGAAGATGAAGAGCTTGTTGGATGGAATACAAACTAGCTGTGTTATCAATGTTCATTTAGAAGCATATGTATGTGTGTATATATATAATATGAAATGGGGTTTTGACAAGTTGGTATCACTGGACTCATTTAAGAATTGTGAAAATGGGTATTTGACGAATGATTCATGTGTGTTTGGAGCTGAAGTGTTTTAAACACACATGAATCATCATTCGCCAAATACCCAATTTCACAATTCTTAAATGAGTCCAGTGATACCAACTTGTCAAAACCCCATTTAATATTCTTCTCATTTAAGAATTTAAGAATTTTAATGTATAACTGTATATGATATATATTAAAATATATAAATCCAAACAAATTCAAGATTGGGCTCATTTCGAACGTATCGAAGAGACGATTATAATGGTGTAATTTATTAAAATTAAAACGTATCTAATATGAATATATTTATCATTTACAAACTAGCTGTGTTATCAATGTTCATTTAGAAGCATATGTATGTGTGTATATATATCATTTACAAATCAGTGTTTAGATCAACAGTATCATATGTGTTTGTTCCAATAAAAATGTCAAGAAATGATCATTTCCATATCTTACAGCCAAGTCGCTGCAATCTGTACGACCCATATATGTTGCTGCAGCGATGGCATGGCCGCACGGTAACCCATATTTATCCCATTCGCGACACGAACAAAGGTGGTCTTCCATATTCACAATCGCGTTAATATAGTCATCATGCACCTCGTACTTCCCATACCCGATTGCTCTTACCGGCCATGTCGCCGCATGACGCGCCCTGTACTGAATGATATTCTCCGCCGTTGGTGTGAGTGCATTTTGTATCTTAGATCCTTTTAGGCGTCGAATTTGGTACCACTCTTGTTGAAAGGCCCGAAAGTAGTCCATAAGATTAACAATCGGACATCTACGTGCAAAACGGGAGAGTGCATTCACAGACTCTGCACTATTCGAGGTCAGAATGTCATACCGTTGTCCAGGAAAATGGGCCGCGGACCACCTCTCCGGTCCAGCATCGTCAAAGACTTTGGCTGCTTCCTTGACACTGTATCGTAGCATATTCATGTACTTGTTAAACTCCCGATCCGTATATGCTCTGCATGCCGCCCAATAGACATCCTTGTAGGTGGTAATACGTTTGTCCTTGGATTTGGCGTTCATCTCCAAATGTCGACAGCATATGGCGTGAGGGGCGTTTGGGTACATGGCAGAGATTGCGGCGCTTATGGAAGGAGCCCTGTCAGACATAAACACCAACCCTTGCGGGTCTTCGATAGCTTGTCTCAACATGGACAGAAACCAAGTCCACTCGTCCCCGGTTTCGGACTTGCCTACGCCGAAAGCTACTGGAACGATGGAGTTATCCCCGTCCATGGCAACCGCCAGGAACATCATACCCAAGTAACGGCCCTTTAAATGGGTTGCGTCTATTATCAGGACACGACGTAGATTTTCCATAAATGTGCGGATCTGCAAAAACATAGGTTAAAATGTTATAGTTTATAATGTGTAAATGTTATAGTTTATAATGTGTAAACATATGACGTGTTAAAATACGTACCGCGGGTCCAAGGGCCACGAAGCACATCTCAAACCGTCCACGTGAATCGGTCCGTAGCTGCGTGACAGTACCAGGGTTCTGCAGCTGCAAATTATATAAATATGCCGGGAGTCGTTCATACGACTCCTCGAACGTGCCTCTCACCATAAACAGTGCATGGCAGCGCGCACGCCACGCTTGATGGTAATTAATCGTGACGCCGAACTGCCGGTGAACGTCGTGGATGATGTCCTTTGGACGCAATGACCTGCTAACATCAAGAAATTTGTTTTTCAGGATCGCACACAAAGTCTTTTTGTCGGCTTGTTTGTGGTGGGGATTAAGTTGCGTCCTCGTACAAGTGTGTACGTCATGCAACTTTCTAATCATTATCGCCCCTCCTTTGGGACCCGTGTGAATCGCGTACAACCTCCACTCACACTTTTCTCTAGCACATTCAACTACGTATTTGCTTTTGTCAGATGCCCGCACGCGACTTTGGAAACCCTCTTCCAAGAACTTGAGTCCGATCTGACTTGCTAAGAGATCCTTCGAATCGAATATCTGACCTGCTGTTAAACTTTCACTGCGAATATAAGGTGTAGGTTCGTAGCTTTGTGTCTGGGTATGGGAGTCTGGAAGAATAGGGGGCATATCAAAAAAGTCATTTATCTGACTACATGATTTTCTACTAGGGGTATATTCTTCGTGATCATCATTATCGGTGTCTGATCTGTCTATTTCAGAATTACCCGTTCTGAAAACGTGGGTTTCGTCATCAGCAACTCCAACAGTACGCCATTCGTGTGGTTGTGGTGGTTGTTGTTGTTGAGAATCAGGCTGCTCTATTTGTTGAGAATCAGGATGCTCTATTTGTTGAGAATCACCCTCCTCGTCACCGTCGTCGTCACCGTCGGATACGCCGGGATACACAAAGAGTAATGGGGGTCTTTCTGAATCGACTGCAAGGTGCAGAAAAGTAGAGATATCCCCATCGTTGGATAAATCCACAAATGACCCATCGCCATTTTTAAATACTAACTTGCAAATATCAGAAGAGTTGATTCCACATTTTTGCATGGCGTATGCAACAAACTTCTGATAAGTGTAGTTTACTGACACTTTTACACCATGCTTAGATTTATAAGCAAAATTCCACTCATTGTTATCTTGCACCCATTCACCATCAAAACAGAAATATAGCTTAACTTTTGCAACAGATGAACTCATTTTTTCAGTAATATCTCAAACACAAAATATTGCAGAAAGAAATATTCCAACAATGAAATCGTTGTGTGGGGATTATGGCTTGAATTTTACGTCTATTTATCAATGAAACAACCAACATATCAGAAAACCAATCTCTCATTTCATCCACAAACTGGTATTCCAAAAACATTGATTTAACATTGATTGAAACATGCAAATGAATTTCAACCACAAATCGGTCTTTAAATTGCAATAATTGTGGAAAAAAACAGTAAAAGCATGCAAAATTCGTCTAAGTATAGGAGCTGAAAGTGTAAATTTTCAGGGACCAAAAGTGTAATTTTTTGGGCCATCGCGGGCAGGGACCAAAAGTGCACCACGGTCAAAGTTGAGGGGCTTCATGGGGCATTTGGCCCCAAAATACGTGCCACGTCAGCGTATCCCGCGATCGCGGGACCCCATCGCGGGTATTTTGGGCATTTTTGCAAAGTTGAAAATTTTTAGGGTATTTTGGTAACAGTTGGTTTGACTTGTGGTATTTTAATTAATTTCCCTTAATTAATTCCATAGGCATCTTATTAGTTATTTTTATTATCTTATAAACCGTTTCTCAAAAAACTTAAATTAATACTAGTAATGTACTCGCGCGATGCGGCGGGATACAAAAATTTGTTGTAAACCAAGAAGCGTTTTTTAACAAAACATTGTTACATGAGAAGGCAAGTCGTCAAGCATGGGGCACCTATCAGGTTGTCTCAAAACTACAAGTTAAAAAATCCAAAAAATGACAACGAAAAATATTTCACCACTTCAATGCTAAGTAGAGATTCAGGCTTCTATGGCCTTCAACAAGAGATTAAGTTGCCACATAATAGAGGCTTCTCCATTTGACTCAACTTTCTTTTGCCAGCTATACTTTTGATGCCAAATGTCAATAGTTATGTATTTTCATAATGCTCATTTAATAGAAAAAAATTTATGCTAAAATATACATTTTGATGACAAATATTCGATAAGTAACCCATATGTTTAATATTATTTTGTTGTAATTCTTTTTGCACTCCAAAACCCAACTAATATAATTGCGGTAGAAAAAGAGGATTTGACATAAAAAAAATTCCTTCCAACTGCACTTTTTTCAAACATTACAAAAGATGCGAGAGATCATTTTCTAGACTTAAATGCTACTCCGTTGACTATGTTATTTTGCCATTAGTAACCTACTAACCTTAAATAATTGTTCAAACTCAAACAATACAATTTTGCAATGTCGATCTAAACTAACCCATAACACATGTCATGGATTTTGTTTCAAAGTCAAATATGATTACAATGTTATGGTATATATATATACACACATTAAATTCCTATTACAATGCATGGAATTTTTTCAAGAAAAAAAGGGTTTTGCGCTGAGACCCGCTCAACAATGAAACTCTTTCAAGTTTTATCCCAACCCCCTCGTTAGCAGAACATGACACCCTTTAGCATGAGATCAACAATCTCTAAGAAGCTACGTTTTCCGGTGATCTTTAGTTTCTCGACATTTCAGCTGCGGCCTCCTCCGCCAAAGCATAGCTCAGTTTCCTTGAGGTGCATTATGCAGGTTCCAACTTGCAAGCAATCAAGTGTTTTTTTCCACTACTGCTTCTTGATGGTTCCTTCTTTCAATTCTTATAAGAGAGAGAGAGAGGGAGACAAATGCAATAACAATAAGAAAGAGGATAAGTGGTATATCACAAGAGCATTAGCCATGAAACCTGCAGTTGCTATGGGTCTCGGCGTTTCTTTAGGAACAAAATCGAAATCTGTCAAAGCCAAATGGAGCAGATCAGCTTCAATAGTGAGGAGGTAGGTTTCTATGAACGGTGCTACTACTTATCGAGTGAATGGTTTTTGAAAAAGAAAATTTGAAACATTAGCATGACTTGTCCGGGTAAGCGTTAAGTTTACCGGTAAAATTCAACACTATCACCTACTTATCGGGTAAGATTTTAGTCCACCAAGATGGTATCGTATTCAACAATTTTCCCCGTAAGCGCGTCTACGCCCTCACTTACCGGGTAAGATTCTCGGTACTTGCCTTAGCTCTTACCGGGTTTGATTCTTGGTCGTTGCCATATTCGTTCGATAAGGCAGTGTGGCTTGGTAAGCGCTTACTCAGGTAAGCGTTTTGTAAACGACCCCTTAGAGCTTTTCACATCAAGGGTTAAGAACTCCTAAAAAATATTAGCAGCTTAATGAGCTTAATGGGACTTACAGCTTATTCGGTGTTTGGTAGTGGCTTAATGCTATAGACATTGGCTTATTCATTAAGATTCTAGGGGGGGAGCTAGATACATAAACATAATATATTCCACACCTCCCCCTCCGAATTAAAAAAAAAACACGTTCCTCCTAGCTATGACCCTCAAAAACAAAAACTTTTCCAATCTATAGAGACAAATTAATCCACAGTCACCTTTAACCAACCAAATAACCCCTTAGATCCACTCATCCACATAAGATCAACATTCAGCAAGACCTAACCAACATACTTCTGCGGATTTGCAAGAATAAGAAGTTCTTAGCTGGGATCAAAAGAACCTCACAAAGGTACAAAATTTGGGGTTTTTGCCTATTCTGAAAAAGGGTCAGTTTTTTAATTGTTACAAAGTGAGCACATATGCAAAAAAGGTAATTTCGGTTTACCCTATACTCAAAATGCAAAACAACATTTGGTAGTGTCTTAATGATATAGACAACATCCTCCTCCTTAACTCGCTTTCTTACCACAATCACCGGTGGCTCAAATTCCTTACCCAATTTCTTTGTGGATGATCTCTGCCACATTTTATAAAAGAGTACATCTTTTAAGAGTAGTTAGATTCGCTACACTAAAGAATACGAATGTAGTTCAACATTCAAGCTTCCAATCAAGGACTTCAAAACTCATGAAATATAAGCAAAAGAGCCGCAAACTAAACCATGAAAGACCCATTTCTTGACAACCAATGATAACATGCAGAACATACTATACATCTCTGCTTTCACTGCAGCCAAGTTCTTGCTGCTTTCTTCCAATTCCGCAATAGTACACTCCAGCTCCCCTTCAAAAAATGACACCAACATAAAAGAAAATGTAGCTTAGGTGCCAAATAATTCTATAACTAAACTTGAAATTCATTATATAAAAATTTGCACCAAACAACTTGAAGAAAATGGAAAGTTACCCTTCAATTGTCAGAGCTCGGATTTATTCTTAGTATCAGTATCACGGTGAAATTGTATCTTGTCTTGCCAAACATATGTGCTTCAAATGCATATCGCCTATTTCCATTCTCCAATCTCGGATTATACACTTCTGTCTCTATCTCAATAGATGAGTTTGGCCTCGATGATCATACACAAACAACGATATTTGTGAATAAATAAAGATGAGACAAAACATAGGGGACTTAAAACCCCATTACATACCAATGAAAAGAATGAAGTATTTAGGGTTTACCAGGTGCCGAAACCAGGACCGTAGGTCGTAGGATGAGAGTTCTAGACGTTTGAATTCCCTATCTGATCTGATCTGATGCTTCAAAAAAATTCAGATGCAGAATAGAGTGTTTGATATCAGTTTCCAATTCAGATTACCGTCGGCAAGAGATTAATCATAACGAATTTAAGTTCGATGCACAATGAAATTAGGTAGAAATGGATACATACTTCATCGAGTTGTTGGCTTCTACGCTTGTCAGGAACGATTGCTTTGAACACTCTAGGTTTATCCTCCAAATATTGATCGAACGAAGCCTGTATCAATCACAAAAACTTCGATTTTTATAGATCTGAATACAAAAAAATCATATAACACAACACACAAACACAGGTGGTACAGATTACGTCAGGAGATTCGTAGAGATATATCATATATATCAGTAGCAATTCTGGAAGAGTAGGTTGAAGCATTCGATAATCGGCACTTGAACTCCATCGAAGTCGTGATTTCGATGGAGATTCGAACGAAGCCTGTATCAATCACAACAACTTCGATTTTTATAGATCTGAATTCAAAAAAATCATATAAACAAACACACACACACAAAACACACACAGAGGCGGTATAGAGGCGGTGGTGCCATTTCTGAGATGTGTGATTTTGGGTATGGAGTCCGATTAATTGCATCTGTTTTTCTAGAGGGGATGTATAAGGCGAAGAGGGAGACGGGAAACCAGGGAAACGTGGCTATGAAAAACTGATTTCAATGATGCTGCAGGAAATTGTACATCAAGCTTAAAAATTTGTAACCTTGAAAGTAGTTTTTTTAGAAAATAACCGTCCACTATTCTTTTAATAAAGTAGAATAGATAAATCATACGTATTTTTATTATCTTATAAACCATTTCTCAATATATGTTAATATAGACCCTCTCTCTCTCTCTCTCATGAAAACAGGTTCGTCGTGAACTCAACTATATATAAGGACTTAATCATTTGAGAACTCCAAAATTTGTGAGATCCGAGAAAACCAAGCCTGGCCCTGGGGTAGGGCGATGAGGGCGGCCGCCCTGGGCAGCATCCAAACCCAGTGCATCAATACTCCAACCAATGCACATTTGCTGTTTATGTGTGAGATAGTGAGAATGAGATGGAGAGTGATGAGAGTTTATCCTATATTCCTATGTACCTCAATTCATCTAATCTTGACAGGTGTATAGAACTTAATATAATATATATTTTATTGGAAAGTTAGTGATCCACTACCAATCTATATCTATATCTATATATATTATAAAGCAGAATCATGTGTTGATGACGTGGCGCTCTCAGGTTTGAGAATAACATATTTCTTTTTTTCTCAGTTTTTTAAATTTATTTAACAGATTATTAGTACGGTTTAACTCTTCGTCTCCTCCTTTCCAAAAAACTTTTCGTCTCCTCTGCCTATTACCCTACTCCATTTAGGAGTTCATTTTTGTTTCCCTACCGACATACATCAAGAATGCGAACCGAGCCCCTGATGAATCTTGACACCGATTTCATCCCTTTGAAATATTTCAACGATTCACAGACTCGATCGGAGTACAAGCAGTTTAGGGATTCTCTTCCTGGTACATATTGGTTACTGCTAATTTAAGCGTCTTCTGATGGGCATACTACATTTGTCGATACCAATGAAATAATGGATGCAAACTGTATTGCTTTGGAGATCTTAAATATGAAAAAGCTTTATTTTTTATAGATTTGAATCTTCTATATATATATATTATAAAGCAGAATCATGTGTTGATGACGTGGCGCTCTCAGGTTTGAGAATAGCATATTTCTTTTTTCTCAGTTTTTAAAATTTATTTAAAAGATTATTAGTACGGTTTAACTCTTCGTCTCCTCCTTTTCAAAAAACTCTTCGTCTCCTCTGCCTATTACCCTACTCCATTTAGGAGTTCATTTTTGTTTCCCTACCGACATACATCAAGAATGCGAACTGAGCCCCTGATGAATCTTGACACCGATTTAATCCCTTTGAAATATTTCAGCGATTTACAGACTCGATCGGAGCACAAGCAGTTTAGGGATTCTCTTCCTGGTACATATTGGTTACTGCTAATTTAAGCGTCTTCTGATGGGCATACTACATTTGTCGATACCAATGAAATAATGGATGCAAACTGGTATTACTTTGGAGATCTTAAGTATGAAAAAGCTTTATTTTTGATAGATTTGAAATTTTGATATAAAGTAGTTGCTTGGAGAGTGTCGATGTCAACGAGGCCACATGTATGTGTGTCTCATTTCTTTGATTTATATGGCAATGCATATTGCTACACTTGCACATTGATAGAATTGGGAGGACACATATTTTTATGTGGGTTTCGAATGTTTAAAAATTTATGTTGTTGATTCATCATTTCTTTATAATTTCTTTACTTTTTCAAGATTGTCTTCAATCTCCTGCTGATTCATCAGATCTACTGTTAGATTAATGTTCTACAAGATTTCCCCAATTTTCTCTTTTAGGGTTCTTGATTTCTATTAGGGCTTTAAATTCCACCTTTCAATTTGTGTAAATCATTGATTCATTCATTGGGTATGTGAGTTTGTAAATCTGTTCTTGAAAAGCTATTCTCTGTAGAAATCAACTTTTTTTTATAGATGAGTTGCTTTTCTTGCCTCAAATTAAACCCTAAAGTTGTTAAAAATTGCGACCGTGATTTGGCAAAGATGAGTTTTCAGGTTTAGTGATTGTTTTCCCATTATAATTATTGTTTTAATTGCTTAAATTTGATTGCTTTTTTGGGTTTTTTTAATTGGTTTGTTTGTAATTGCAGCTAATGAGAAGGGAAGAACATATAAGGATGTTAGTGGTAAGATTATGAAATTCTGTAGATATTTTTATGGCAAATTTGGTGAAATAATGTGTTTTGAATTATGGGGTTTTGTTGGAATTTATGTTGTTTGATGTGTAGATGAGAAAGGTGTTGACTCAGTCAGAGGAAAGGGTTCGAGATTGTGTGGTCAGAGGCTAATGTGGCACAAAGCTTTACGTTTCGTGAACTTGCTGCATCGACACAGAACTTCAGGGATGTTAATTTGATAGGAGAAGGTGGATTCGGAAGTGTTTATAAGGGTCGATTAGAATCCAGAAAGGTATTAATAGTTGGTTTTTTACTTATAATTCCGAAAGATCTAAAACTATTTAGATGCGTTCTAGACTATTACTTTGGGTAAAATGCGTCAAAATGTAACAAAGTTTAGATTTGTATATACTATTGTTTAAAAACATGTTAAAAACATTTGTTTTCTAATAATCAGTTAAATAAAAGGTATTTTTATAATTTTTATAATTTTTTAATGATTTTTTTATAGATAATGTAATTCAATTCCATTCAAAATCCTACAAACCAAACACAAAAGGATTCCAAATCCTTTTCAATCAAAATCCCTCCAAATCCCTACATGAAATCCAATCCATTCCATTCCTACAAACCAAACGGAATGTTAGGGTCCGTTTGGTTTGCAGGAATGAAATAGATTTGGGGGAATTTGGTTCTGCTCCATCTGTTTTGTTTATATATATGTGTGTGTGTGTGTGTGTGTGTGTGTTTGTGTGTGTGTCATTTGGGTGACATAATCTAAAGGCAAATACGTTTTGGTTATTCAACTAAAAGTAATTGAAATTGTTTAGATCTTAAATTTTTATTTTTTCTGTCCACTAGGTGTTTGATGAAGTGCTTTGTTCGAACATATAAACCAACTGTTTTATTAAACCTGAGAAATGATTTGAACGTACAACATAAAACTCACTACTTCACACTCACACTCATGATATCTTCAAGAGGTTTGAAGATATACAAAGAAAAATGTAAACCCTAATTTTCTAGTGAGAGAGAATACAAATCTATCTAAAATTGAGAGAGGTCGGCTATCAAAATGTGTAACCCTAAAATGAGGATATCATTCTTATTTATACAACACTTTAATTGCAGTTTAGTCCTTGCTGAAAAGTCCTCCAAACTTTACAATTTGTACCGCTACCCTTTCTGCCTTTAGCAATTGCAGTGCCATCCAATTCTTTTAATGATTGTCAGAAACAGTCCTCGCACAATACAAAAAAGTAAACAATAAATTAAGTTAGTCACAAAATGTCAAGATTGGTAAAATACTTATATTTTCAACACCCTCCCTCAATCTTGACATTGGAAAAGATCTAACATATTTAACTTTGAACACAAATAATTATGTTGATTTACACCGAGAGATTTTGTAAAAATATCTGCTGGATTTTCTAAAGATGGAATCTTAACAGTTTTTAACATTCCAGGAGTCACCTTGTTTCTCACTTGATGTACATCAATTGCTATATGTTTGGTTCTTTCGTGAAACACATGATTATTAGCAATTTGAATGGCAGATTTATTATCACAATTTAAATCAACTGGAAGAAGATTTACTAATTTTAAATCTGCAAGAATGCTAAGTATCCAAATTATCTCACACAGGGAAGAAGCCATAGCCCTATACTCTGACTCAGCAGAAGAGCGTGAAACAGTTGACTGTTTCTTACTCCTCCACGAAACCATACAATTTCCTAAGAATAAACAGTATACAATAACAGAGCGCCTAGTTGATAGACACTTACCCCAGTCGGCGTCAACAAAGGCACTAAGTTTAAAAACAGACGAAGAAGAAAAACTAACTCTTTTTCCTGGAGAAAGCTTCAAATACCTTAAGACACGAAGAGCCAATTTAAGATGAGACTGACGAGGCGAATGCATAAATTGACTCAAACAATGAACAACAAAAGCAATGTCAGGACGAGTTGCTAATAGGTAAATTAATCTACCTATTAATTTTTGATATTCAGTAAAATTAGTTAATAGAGGATCTTTAGAATCTGAACCAAGAAAATCCGTTACAATATAATTCATGTCCATTGGTGTACTAATCGGTTTACATCCTAAATATCCAAAATCACTAAGTAACTCAAGACAATACTTACGATGTGACATACAAATACCCTTTTCTATTCTTAAAATTTCTATGCCTAAGAAATATTTAAGTTCACCAAGATCTTTGATTTTAAAACTAGACTACAAGTGACATTTAACCTTATCAATTTCAGATTTAGAATTACCAGTTAAAACAATGTCATCCACATACACAAGCAAAACAAGAAACACAGAATCAACATTTTTTGTGAATAAAGAATAATCGCTTGTGCTTTGACTAAAACCATGACTTTGCAAACAAGATGACAACTTAGCATACCACTGCCTAGAAGCTTGTTTTAGACCATATAAAGACTTAGTGAGTTTACACACACGGTTGTCATTAGCAAAGAAATATCCAGGAGGTAAACTCGTGTATACTTCTTCATCAAGATCTCCATATAGAAAGACATTATTAACATCTAGTTGACATAACGGCCAATTATTTTGAACAGCAAGAGCAATCACACATCTAACTGTCACCATTTTTACAACGGGAGAAAAAGTTTCATCATAATCCAGTCTCTCCCTTTGTGAATACCCTTTAGCCACAAGTCTGGCTTTGTATCGTTCAATTTCACCAGTGGATTTATATTTTATTTTATATATCCACCGGCAACCAATGGGTTTTCTTCCAGTTGGAAGATCAGTTAAAGCCCAGGTATTATTACGATACAAGGCTTCCATTTCGTCATTCATTGCAGAAACCCAGTTTTGATCTTTGCTTGCTTCATAAAAGTTACTGTGTTCTTCAGACTTATTTAAAGTGGTGACAAAACAAAAATTATCAGAACTCAAAAAAGAATAGTTTACAACCTTTTATAGACCATATTTAACTATACCCTCTACTACATAATCAGTAAATTTTCTGGGCAAGTTAGAAATACGACTAGATTTTCTAACAGAAGTACTAGGCTCAACAATATTACCCTCAGGAGGGAAACTCAAATGAACATCATTTTGATTTTCAACATCACGCAGATCATTGGCAGTCATATGGGTACTACCAGGATCTTTTGATCCGGCAGCTTCTCCTTGAGAATCTGTTCCGTTAGTACTACCAAATTCATTTGAACTGGCAGCTCTTGATTGACTACCAAAATGACCGTGGTTGCTGTTATTTTCAGAAACAGAATTGATATTTTCATTTTGAGAGTTATCCCTAGAATCATCATAGGGTGATTCAGAAGTGAAATCAGTAATTTTAGTATCAACAAGGTCAAAGAAATTTAAAGAATTAATATTACTAGAATCATGACTTTGTTTGTTTGCTCTCATTTTAAAAGGGAAAATCGTTTCATAAAATTTTACATCTCTTGAAACAATGACTTGTTTAGAGTCCAAACTATAAAGTCTATACCCTTTCTTAGAATTTGAATATCCAAGGAAAACACACTTTTCAGTTCGAGAAGCAAATTTATCAGTATTATTTGGTTTGACAGCAAAGCAAAGACAACTGAAATTTCTCAAGTGTGACAGAACAGGAGCAAATCCAATTATCCAAACACAAGTTCAAAGGGACATTTTCCATTTAATACAGAGGAAGGTGTTCTATTTATAAGATAAGTAGCAGTCAATATACACTCATTCCACATATTTAATGGCATATCTCCCTGAAACATCAAGGCTCTAGCAACATTTAAAAGATGTCTATGTTTACGTTCCACAACCCCATTTTGTTGGGGTGTGTAAACACAAGTAGTTTGATGTATTATTCCTTTAGAGTTAAAGAACTCACCTAGTTTACTGTTAACAAACTCAGTACCATTGTCACTTCTGAAAATTTCACATGTTTGCCAAATTGGGTGTGTAACAAACAGTGAAATCCAACAACATTATCAAACACTTCATTTTTATGTTTTAACAAATAAACCCAAACAGATCTAGTGAAATCATCTACAATAGTTAAAAAATATCTATAGCCTTCTTTGCTGGGAACACGATAGGGTCCCCACAAGTCTAGATGAACAAGGTCTCCTAGACTTGTAGTTGAATGATCATTGAGTTTAAATTTATCCCTAGTTTGTTTTGCCATATGACAAATCTCACAAGGAATAGTAATTAGGTCATGTTCAAGTTTCAGTTGATTTTTCAAACAAGCCATAGCCTGATCAGCAGGATGCCCTAGTCTACTATGCCAAAGCTGGCGAGAAACATAGCAGAAAACAAAATTATTTGATTTGTTATTTGAGAATTTAGAATTAGAAGTCTCACCCTTAGAAGCCTGATCAAAGAAGTACAGGCCTCCAGATTCACTACCAGTCCCCGCAATTCTCTTTGGATAAGAATCCTAAAGCAGATAGCATTTATACTCATCAAAAAAGGCAAAAATCTTACTGTCCCTAGCCATTTTATGAACAGAAAGCAAGTTAACATGGAAATCAGGTATAAGAAGAACATCCATCAACACAACATTATTATTCAGCCTATAATTTCCAATTTTATCAATTTTGGCTTCATCCCCATTAGGTTGAGTGACTCTTAGATTCAAGTAAGATATATCAATAACATTTTCCAGATGAGATATAGATGAAGTCATGTGTTGGTTTGCACCAGAATCAATAATCCATGCAGATTGGGAAGTTTTATTTGAAAGATTTGCCATATTTGAGTAAAACTTAGATTGGAAAATTTTATTTGAAAAATTAGCTGTATTTGTATAAAACCTACCTGCCATATTGACAGATATCCCTTCCGTTTGCTTCTGGTCCAGGAGAGATAAAAGTTTGTTTATTTGTTCTTCTGACAGAGAGTTAGATGAAGTGGTGCCACTCCTAGTTCCTTCAGCATTTCCTGAAGGAGACTTAAAAAGCTGATTTGTTTTATTTTTAGTAAACTGGAAATCCTTAGGAAACCATATTAGTTTAAAGCACCTTTCTATAGTGTGACCTGTCACACCACAGTGTTTGCAAAGCAGAGGGGGTTTCCCATATTTTTTTTCTTGTTTTCAACAGGTTTACTAAAGAAAGCAGTATTTTGAGTTTTTTGGTCTGAAGAAGAACAAGTCACACCTCTATGTGACTTTTCACTGAAAACTAATGAAAAAGCAGTTTTGACAGTAGGGAGAGGATCAGTAGTCAAAATATTACTTCTTATATGCATGTAAGCGTCATCCAGCCCCATCAAAAATTGCATTAACTTCAGTAATTGATTATGCTTAGAAAATTCATGGGAAGCATTACATGAGCATGAAGAAAGTTTAACAAGAGCATCAAACTGTTTCCACAAAGCATTCAACTTATGGTAATAATCAGACACAGAACTGCCATTTTGACTAAGAGAATTTATTTTTTGATGCAGATTAAAAGTAACTGACCCATCAATTTTATCATACGTCTCCTTTAATTCTTGCCAAACATCATAGGCAACTTTAGAAAACACTTGGCTAACAAAGAGGTCCTCATAAATAGATTCAAGGATCCAGGACAACACAACAGAGTTACATCGGTCCCATTGTTTACCTAGAATATCGTTGTCGGTGGAACGAACAACAGTACCATCAACAAAACCAAGTTTGTTTTTAGTTTCCAGTGCCAATATCATAGCACAGGACCAAACATTGTAATTTTCAGTTCCAGTTAATTTCATGTTGAGGATGGACACACCAGAGGTGTCACTGGGATGCAGGTAGAGAGGATCACCAAAATCCAGCTTTGCAATCAATGATTGCGTTTCTGGTTCTTTGTGAGGTTCTCCACCGGCCATGATAACAAAAGAAAAAAGAAACACACAAGGGAAACACCTAAGTGATAAAATGACAGGATTCTTTGCCACTCTAAGATGGTAGGTCAAGCCAATCACTTAGGTACCCACAAAAGAAAGAAGGAAAGAAGAGAAACACACAGAAGATGAGAAGACTTACAACGAGAAAATAGCAAAGAGCGCAGCGGAAAGACAGACCTTAGTAAAACTAGGGTCCAATGCACTTATACTTACTAAGTCAGGATACAAACCTGAACAAAGGGGCAAAACACGAGGAGAGACTTAAACCATAAAATACACCTTACACCACCGCAAGGACAGTGTAACAATGTTTATCAGCCTCAAATCAATGCACAGTAGAGGATCTGCAGGGGTTAGAAGATATACAGAGGATAAAAAAATAGATCCAAAGGACAGATTACATGCAACAACACATGTAATCAGATCCAAAGAAAACAAGAGATCTATACAGCTAAACGATCTAAACAAAGGACATATTACATGCAGCAACACATGTAATCAGATAAAAAAAAACATGAGATCTATACAACTAAGAGATCTAATCAAGAAAAGCAGATCAAGGAAAAACACATATAATCAACAAGTGCAACCAGATCTAAACACTGGATCTAATAAAAAAACGAGATCTATAAAGCGAGATCTATATAACAATGGATCTAATTAAAGGAAACACATGCACCAACAGATCTATACAACTAGTAGATCTAATCAAAAGGAAAGCACATACAACAACATATGCAATCAGATCCAAGAAAGAAGATCCACTCAAACAACAGATCTAACTAAAACATTCATCTAGATTCATTAGAAAACAACTTGATCTAAACGATCAGATCATATACGGAAAATAAATCCAGAGAATAAACAAGATCCAACAGACGATCTAAATGAACCAGATCATAAGAATCAGTTTACAAAGTAGATCTAAACAAAACGATAAAGGAAAAAACAGATTGAGCAAAGGCAACAAAAAAACCAACGATGTAACAGGATCTAAGGAGATCGAATCACACCGAGGGGGTCGAAGAAGGCGACCACAACCTGGACAAGAACTACAAAGTTCAGATCCAAGGTGATACACACAACAGTGACGGTGAACCGAGTCTAAAAAGATGGATCCACTCACAAAAATAGACACTGAGATGAACAAACAACGCCTAAAAAGGACGAGTTATGTGCAACTCAGGTATGACGAAAAATCTTTGAACAACCACACAGATCTGAAACAAACAAAATAAGACGAACCGAAATCAATGAACACAGGTAAGGAAAAACCAGAGTTCATTGAAAACAGGTTGAACAATGCTCAGATCTCAAAGAAAAGCTGGAAGAAAAGACTGAAATCAAAGGACGAAGGTTACAAGAAAACCAATATCCATATGATTCAGTGCAAATAAGAGCAAATCACAACTCAGATAAGGAGACATGAGTCATACCAGAAACTGATGTCGATGATGAACACGTCGTCGAAAAGCTCACCGTGACGCTTTGATACCATGTTCGAACATATAAACCAACTATTTTATTAAATCTGAGAAATGATTTGAACTTACAACATAAAACTCACTACATCACACTCACACTCATGATATCTTCAAGAGGTTTGAAGATATACAAAGAAAAATGTAAACCCTAATTTTCTAGTGAGAGAGAATACAAATCTATCTAAAATTGAGAGAGGCCGGCTATCAAAATGTGCAACCCTAAAATGAGAATATCATTCTTATTTATACAACACTTTAATTGCAGTTTAGTCCTTGCTGAAAACTCCTCCAAACTTTACAATTTGTACCGCTACCCTTTCTGCCTTTAGCAATTGCAGCGCCATCCAATTCTTTTAATGATTGTCAGAAACAGTCCTCGCACAATACAGAAAAGTAAACAATACATTAAGTTAGTCACAAAATGTCAAGATTGGTAAAATACTTATATTTTCAACATGCTTCAACCAGAAAATGACATGCTTATAAAGAAAGTGATGTAGTTTTAGTTCAACGTAACGTCGGTATGTTCAAAACTCATGATTTTTAATGCATTAGATATAGGTTGATGGCTAATTATGTTTCTTGAATATATGTACTTGGATCACCATTCTTCTTTAAGTCTATATATGTTTAATGTTGTAATAACCAGGTATATTATTTAATTACGTTGCTAGTATTATTGAAGGATAATTAAATTTGGAAAATAATATAAGTCTTTATGTTGAGTTAGTTTTGTGGAGATAGAAGTTAAAGGGTTAGTCTTAAAATTTTATAAAGTAATTAAAGGGTTGGTTTTGACACTTTTGAGAAGTGTGAGGGTTGTTGGGTAAGAAAGGGGGTTGGTGGCCTCCTCCATACCGTCCTTCACCTAAAAGAGGCAAGGTGTCTCTTTATTTTCATTTTAGAAAAGAAAGCAAGTGTGTGTGTGTGTGTTTTGTGGTTCACGGCCGAGAGAGAAAGAGAGAGTTTTAGGAGTGATTTATTGCATTAAAGTAAAGAAGATGAAGGGTTGTTGCAGTTTGGATTGAGATTCAAAACAAGAAAACATAAGGTAAGAATCCTATATTAAATCTTACATTTTGTATATTTTGAGCTTTTTAGGAAATTTAGTGGGTTTTGGTAATTTAAGAGATAAATGTGTGTTTTAATCTTGGGTAAGTGTTCTAGTAGTGGTAGTGTACATACCTGCAAATTTTCATAGTGATTGGAGCCTTAGAACTTGTAAAAACATAGGATTTTAGACATCAGGAACTGGGTTTTTTTTTGCTGGATGTTCATTCGGCTCGCAACCATAGGTTGCGAGGGAGTGATTGCGAGGGATGGATTGCGATAGGAATAGAATTTCAAATGATGCATTGCGATAGGCATAGTTTTCAAATGATGGATTGAGAGGGGCATAGATTTTCAAATGATCATGTTGCGAGGGATTTTGAGGTGTGTGCTTGCGAGCTTGAGGTGTGTGCTTGCTAGCTTAGTTAGTTGCGAGGGATTTTGAGGTGTGTGCTTGCGAGCTTGAGGTGTGTGCTTGCTAGCTTAGTTAGTTGCGAGGGATTTTGAGGTGTGTGTTTGCGAGCTTGAGGTGTGTGCTTGCGAGTCGTTTGGCTTGTTTTTAAAACAAGTACTTGTGTTTATTTGTGCAGCTTCTGTGAATTTGGGATCGAAGGATCAGGCGCTTGTTTAATAATCTTAGAAGGGCTTTCGGACATAAACTAACCAGGTGAGTTTTACTTTAAAATGTTTTCAACTGGAATACATATATATGTGTACAGATGTATATATGAGATTGGTTATATCTGATTTGAAAGGTGATATATGGTGTGGTGATAATGTGTTTACATTAAGAGATATATATATCTAAATATATATAAATGATTGGAATGTGATGACGTATTTACAAATGAAATATATCATATATTGAGGTATGATTGTAAGGTGATATATGGTGTTGTGATAATGTGTTTACATTAAGAGATATACATCTATATATGAACATGGTTGGAATTTTGGTGGAAGAAGTTATAAATGTCAATGTGATATATTGGTACATTTATATATTGTGTTTATATGGTTATGTGAATTTCACTAACACGATTGCAGAGTAGCCGGGTTCCGGTGTGCGGACCGGTGAGTGACCGGGTTCCTGTGTACAGGACCGGAGGGTAGCCGAGTTCCTGTGTGGACGAACCGGTGAGTAGCCGGGTTCCGGTGTGCGGACCGGTAACGTTAATTAATTTATTTAGTTGACGTTTATTAGTTGGCTTGCTACCAACTAATATGGCCATTGTGGAGGAATAAGGGGGAATGAAAGGTATTTGATGCACGAGTCATGATTGGTAATTATATACGTGTAGTATATGGTGGTATTTCTATAGTTATCATACATGATGTGATAATTTATTTATATTGAGATGTATACTTGATTGGATTGTAGTAACGCAATTATAAAAGAAAATGTCAATTATATATATGTGGTTGAAAGGAATGGTATTCGTTGCACGAGTCTTGGTTGGTATTTAATTATGTGTGATACGTATCCGTGTTTATATAAAAGATTTTATATAAATGGATTTTCTAACGTTTTGCAAATGACAGGGATTTTCTCACTAGACCATTAGGTCTAACCCTCATTTTCTGTTTTAAAAATATGTATTCCAGGTTGAGGATCGTTTGTTAGCGAAAGTGAAGAATTAAAGTATAAGGCGAGGTTGATAGCTAGCAAGGATTAGGAACTGTTCATGTTCTTTGTTGTATCGTTTCGAGACTGATCTGGGACCGTATGTGAATTATTTGTATTTTCTTTATGAATGTAACGTCGTGATGCAATATATGTTATTTGAATCATGTAAGGGAAACCGGGTTGTTACAGTTGGTATCAGAGCCTTAGTTTAAGGGATTTAGGTATTAGTATCTGTACCTAGACTTAAACTGCATGTGAAGTAGGATGTCCCCATTATTATAGAACCTTGGGATGTTAAGTATAAAAAGGAAGAAGGAACATCATGTAAGGTACTTTCAGATTACATTTGGCCGGTGTAATTGTGAACTTACAAGTACATGTTTGAACCGGAACACCTTGTTATATGGGGTATGTGCTTGTGTGTATATTGACCTTGTATGAGTTAACAGAGTGGCAAATCAGATTTGATACATGGACGAAGACGAAGACAGGTATACTCATATAAACTTTACACGTGCTAAAGTGCTAATTGACTTCGGTGCAAACCGATTATTTGTGTTGTTAATCTTTTGTTGCTTGATTGCATAAGAAAAGAGTTTGATAATTGTGTTGGTGATATAGATAGAAGTGGAGTGCCTATTAAGTGATTCTTGATAATCTTATTGGAGTTTGAAATAGTAGTGAGTATAGTATGGTGTTGGAACTTGATTTTTGTTGAAATCGTCGAGTAGATAATAATGAAGTGATCCTCGGTAATTTGGTATATATTGGAATAAGTGGTTAAGATGAAAGAAGAGATTGTCGGGTGTTTGATTTAAAGTTTCGGTTGTTAACAAACTTTATATTTAAGGATGTATGAATTATTTTGATAAGGCTTAGTGAACGAGTAGGTTTGGAAGCATTTGGTGTTAAAAGAGATTGGTTCTAATTTAGTAAGAATGTGACAAATATTTTGGATGATATCGAAATTAGTGTGATTTTATGATATGGCTTGGGATAAATTCAAGTAAGAAATCAAGGAAAAATTTGAAACTAGAAAGCGAAGAGTGTTTTTGGAATGATTTGTAAGGAAAAGTTATTAGTGATCAAAGGCGATAACCCGTTGTCATATGTGTTTGAATTTGGAAGATTGTTCAAAGTGGTAAATTAAATTTATATTTTAGGGACGAAAGTGGTTGGTAGTTTAAATTGGATTGAATGGTCTAATACTTGCAATTGTTATCAATTTTCAAATTGAAACCGCATGTTAGAATTTTGGAAAGATATTGCGAAAATGTAGAATGTGGCGTTGTGTATAATTCAGTATTTCAAACACCATGTTATGCCTCCAAGCGTTAAAGTTTATGTTATGAATAAAATTTCAAAGGTGTTAAATGATTTGTGATATATATAAATATATATAAATTTTGTGCTGAAAGAGGCACGATGATAAATTTTGTGTTGAAAGAGGCGCGATGATATATTTTGTGCTAATCGAGGCACGAGGAGAAATAAAGATGTACTGATTCTGTTAATAAGATGTTTTTATGGTTGTTATATTTTTGGGGATGGGTGAATAGTGTAAACCCAATTTGTTTATTATTGTTTTGAAAGAATAAGTTAACGATATTTGAAATATGGAAAAGTGTGTGGTTGTTTCGAGCAATGGGTGTGATTTCGGTTTAACTCAGTTAAGTCCCTGGTATGAGGTGTGGGAAATTGTTGGTTAAAAACGGTAATCGTTGAAATTGGGTGTGTGTTATTGGTTTAGAGGTGAAAGAAAGCTAGCTCACAGGATCGGTCTAGAGTAAGCACCTCCTAGTAAGCTATCCTTGGGGAAGCGTGTTTATGTTGAGAAGAGAATGGAAGAAAGTAGCCAAAGGTAGAGTACTCAGTGTAATTTTTTGCTTTTTAGAGCATGGGAGTATGTATACTAGATTGCCTAGTGCCTATTACACTATGTCGTAGAACTATTACCTGCTAGTAAGAATTTGTACTAGTCCTGATAGGTTGTTGAGTGAATGCTTTATAAGTGGTATACAGTAGGAACTATATAGCATTAGAACGTTTGATTTAGTTCTATTGCGCAGCTCTTGTTTGAGTCTAACCGTTGTGGGATAGAATCCTTGTTTCAAATGTCTATCCGATTTCACACTGTATGCGACTCTGCATTCGCGAGGCAACTCGTTATGGCTAGTGGAGATTTTCGTCATGGCAAGGGTAGTAGGATGAGGTGGAGCTGGAGTCTAGACGTGTGAGGGATATTGATGTGATCGACCTGAAGTATTATACTTTGTTTGTATCGTAAGGAAATTTCCTTTGGGAAAAAGAGTTTTTGTAATTAGAAGGGTACTATTTTTGTTGTATGCGCCTTAGTATTGAAGGGTTACATAGTGAGAGTTCATTTGGCCCTTCCTGTGTAATTCTGCGGAAGGGCTTAGCCGAAGCAAGTGAGGTTGAACTGTTAGAAAACACCGATTTGGATTGGGGGGTTTAAGTTGCAAAAGGGATTTATATTATCAAGTGTTATGATTAGTGGGAAGGATATTTGGATCAAATAATTGTGATGATCATGGGATGAACTTGGTGGTGTAATTCGAGGTAGACTTATTATGCATGTGGTTGAAAAGTTTCGGTTAAGAAGGGTGAGATTAATATTGGTGAAACTCCCTTATGGAGTTGTTTAAGTTAAAGAGTTGTTTTTAACTGGTGCTGGATTTTGCGTGTTAAGCTGTTATTGAGTTATATGAGTAGTGGCATGAAATTTTATCGGAGTTGTAGTGAATTCCTTTCGGCTTAGTTTTGTAGCGAATTTATTACTATGTTGATTCGATAATTTTTCGGTTGGGTAAAGTGAGACCGGTGTTGATAAATTTCAATTGCGGAGTGGTTTAATTGAAACGAATGTCTAAAGGTTTGTGTTAGTATTTTTATGCAAAGTGGGAGATGTAAGGATTTGGTGTGATAGCGAGTTTGTTATTTTATTAAGAAATAAATTGGTGTTGATATTCTTGGATGGAAGTCGGTATGAGTTATGGTGGTGAGGTTATTGAGATAATTATGTGTGAGATTGTGTCTTGCTGATATTCGAGAAATTAAGTTTTTTATTTAGACTTTATTTTAATTTGATGAATGAATTGGTGTCAAGTGCAAATAAGTATGGTTATATGATTATAGTGATTATGCTATGCTTTCATGGGAAATGGAAATGGTAGGATGGAGTTTTCGGGGTTGATAAAATTAAGAAATTTTCCGTGAGAAAAAGTGATTCGTGTTGAGAATATTCTATTCCATGAAAGAGTTTAATAAATCAGTTGTATTGGCTAAGCAAATTTTACATTGGAAGCATATGATTACGTTTGTGAGTTAGTATTGTAAAAGTGTAGAACACGACGTGTGTAGTAAAAGGCCGGTGAAGTTCAAAGTAGAATTAGCCTGATGATGTTCTGAGTAAGCATATAATGTCGTGTTATTTGAATTAGATTTATATAACTATAAGTTATTTCTTTTATGAGATAGATGCATTTTCGAGTTAATTTGGAACCTTGTGGGATTTGATTATTGAGTGAGTGTCGTTGTTTTAAAAGGGGTGGATTTCTTGTGAGAAATTTTAACTCTTGATGTCTTGGGTTGAATTATTGAAATAGGAATGATTGATAAACTAGAAGCAATAAAGCGGTTGGTCTAGCAATTAGATATGTTCATAGAATTTGATATCCATTCGATAGTAGTTACCCTAGTTCGTTGCTTGAATGAATTCCGGGACGGAATTCTTTTAAGGAGGAGATGTTGTAATAACCAGGTATATTATTTAATTACGTTGCTAGTATTATTGAAGGATAATTAAATTTGGAAAATAATATAAGTCTTTATGTTGAGTTAGTTTTGTGGAGATAGAAGTTAAAGGGTTAGTCTTAAAATTTTATAAAGTAATTAAAGGGTTGGTTTTGACACTTTTGAGAAGTGTGAGGGTTGTTGGGTAAGAAAGGGGGTTGGTGGCCTCCTCCATACCGTCCTTCACCTAAAAGAGGCAAGGTGTCTCTTTATTTTCATTTTAGAAAAGAAAGCAAGTGTGTGTGTGTGTTTTGTGGTTCACGGCCGAGAGAGAAAGAGAGAGTTTTAGGAGTGATTTATTGCATTAAAGTAAAGAAGATGAAGGGTTGTTGCAGTTTGGATTGAGATTCAAAACAAGAAAACATAAGGTAAGAATCCTATATTAAATCTTACATTTTGTATATTTTGAGCTTTTTAGGAAATTTAGTGGGTTTTGGTAATTTAAGAGATAAATGTGTGTTTTAATCTTGGGTAAGTGTTCTAGTAGTGGTAGTGTACATACCTGCAAATTTTCATAGTGATTGGAGCCTTAGAACTTGTAAAAACATAGGATTTTAGACATCAGGAACTGGGTTATTTTTTGCTGGATGTTCATTCGGCTCGCAACCATAGGTTGCGAGGGAGTGATTGCGAGGGATGGATTGCGATAGGAATAGAATTTCAAATGATGCATTGCGATAGGCATAGTTTTCAAATGATGGATTGAGAGGGGCATAGATTTTCAAATGATCATGTTGCGAGGGATTTTGAGGTGTGTGCTTGCGAGCTTGAGGTGTGTGCTTGCTAGCTTAGTTAGTTGCGAGGGATTTTGAGGTGTGTGCTTGCGAGCTTGAGGTGTGTGCTTGCTAGCTTAGTTAGTTGCGAGGGATTTTGAGGTGTGTGTTTGCGAGCTTGAGGTGTGTGCTTGCGAGTCGTTTGGCTTGTTTTTAAAACAAGTACTTGTGTTTATTTGTGCAGCTTCTGTGAATTTGGGATCGAAGGATCAGGCGCTTGTTTAATAATCTTAGAAGGGATTTCGGACATAAACTAACCAGGTGAGTTTTACTTTAAAATGTTTTCAACTGGAATACATATATATGTGTACAGATGTATATATGAGATTGGTTATATCTGATTTGAAAGGTGATATATGGTGTGGTGATAATGTGTTTACATTAAGAGATATATATATCTAAATATATATAAATGATTGGAATGTGATGACGTATTTACAAATGAAATATATCATATATTGAGGTATGATTGTAAGGTGATATATGGTGTTGTGATAATGTGTTTACATTAAGAGATATACATCTATATATGAACATGGTTGGAATTTTGGTGGAAGAAGTTATAAATGTCAATGTGATATATTGGTACATTTATATATTGTGTTTATATGGTTATGTGAATTTCACTAACACGATTGCAGAGTAGCCGGGTTCCGGTGTGCGGACCGGTGAGTGACCGGGTTCCTGTGTACAGGACCGGAGGGTAGCCGAGTTCCTGTGTGGACGAACCGGTGAGTAGCCGGGTTCCGGTGTGCGGACCGGTAACGTTAATTAATTTATTTAGTTGACGTTTATTAGTTGGCTTGCTACCAACTAATATGGCCATTGTGGAGGAATAAGGGGGAATGAAAGGTATTTGATGCACGAGTCATGATTGGTAATTATATACGTGTAGTATATGGTGGTATTTCTATAGTTATCATACATGATGTGATAATTTATTTATATTGAGATGTATACTTGATTGGATTGTAGTAACGCAATTATAAAAGAAAATGTCAATTATATATATGTGGTTGAAAGGAATGGTATTCGTTGCACGAGTCTTGGTTGGTATTTAATTCTGTGTGATACGTATCCGTGTTTATATAAAAGATTTTATATAAATGGATTTTCTAACGTTTTGCAAATGACAGGGATTTTCTCACTAGACCATTAGGTCTAACCCTCATTTTCTGTTTTAAAAATATGTATTCCAGGTTGAGGATCGTTTGTTAGCGAAAGTGAAGAATTAAAGTATAAGGCGAGGTTGATAGCTAGCAAGGATTAGGAACTGTTCATGTTCTTTGTTGTATCGTTTCGAGACTGATCTGGGACCGTATGTGAATTATTTGTATTTTCTTTATGAATGTAACGTCGTGATGCAATATATGTTATTTGAATCATGTAAGGGAAACCGGGTTGTTACAAATGTTTTCAATTTTCTCAAAGAAAAACATGAAGTTGTTTGTGGTGTCACTTTTCTGGCATATTGTCAGCAGTAAGGATCACGTATGATTATAGGTTAAGAGGTTTTGGGTTTGTAAATTTCTCTAAGGAAGACGAAACTAATTTAGCTAAAAATGTCATGGATGGAAAGGTTAGCTATTACCATTTTACACATGCTCCAACATTCTAAACCTTCGAAACGCACATAAAAATATCCATTGCCCGTTTACCCGACAACAACCAAATTATTACGAGTATATCTCAAAATTTTTGTAGCAACAAAAGATTATCAATATAAGCAAATTAACCACTAAAATGACATATATTTCATTGTTTTATATTATATTCCATTAACCGTTAACAGAGGAATTACATTATATCTTAACTCAGTCCAATAATTTTAAAAAAAAATTATCGCTATCGCGCAACGCGCGGTCCAGCCACTAGTCTCTAATATATATTTAAATATTTAATCCTATATAAGACTTTGAAATAAAACAACTAATTTAATCGCCTACTTTTTTCTTTTCTAATAAAATGAATAGAAGAGTTTACGTTTTATTTAATTTTATTTTCTTTACATAAAATTTAAAAAATAAAAAATAAGATACAAGTATGATTCAAATATATTACAGAGTAACTAGAAGGGTACTCGTGCAATGCAGCACGATGTATCTTGATTTTAATTTTTGTTTTACTTTTTATTATTGTCGATTTTATAAAACGGTTTTGTGTAGTTTACAGAATATTATAATATTCTATTTTATAAACTTGTACAAAGAACAATGTTCTAAAAAACTCGCCGCACAGCCGCCATGGCGCGCCATGGCACAAATGCTTGTGTCTCACGCCACGTTAAGCCCGTGGCACGCCTTGGCCTAATGCGCAGTTTTCGTAATGCGAAATTTGATTTTTCTTTACGTTTTGATGTTTTATTTGAATTTTTTTAATACATATCTTAATTTAACTTGCTTATTAGTATTGACTCATTGAGTAACACTACAAAACATATGTTTTTATATATAATATTATATATGAATTAGAAATTTGACGTCACAAGTCACGCTTTGAAAACGCCATGGCTTCGACGTGGCTTCTAAGGCTTGAGGATTGGCCTCGCCGCCACGCCACGCCTCACGCCATTTAGAACCTTGACAAAGAATGACGTTTTTTTAGGGGTTCATGATTTGAGGATTTGAAAGGGGTTAAGAGATAAAGATTAATTAGGTAACTAATGATTATTAAATTTAGGGGTTTACCATTTGAGAATTTGTAGGGAGTTAGAGATAAGGACTAAAAGGAAGGAGTTAGAGATAAGGAATAATTAAGCAATTAGCATTAACAGTGGTACATAAAGCTTCGTTAGTTGTTTTTAAGAGATTTTAAGTAATCATCATTAAATAGTAGTACATAAGGCTTTATGGATTGTTTTTAAGAGTTTTTCATAAATGCTTTATAATATATTATAGTTATTCTTTTATTTGTTTTTACTTTATCCATGATTATAGATTGTTAATTTTTTATAACAAAAAATAACATATTTTTACATTCTTTTATATTATTAACTTTTTATATTATGTTTTAGTATAATCTTAAAGTTATAGTTGAATTATTAAAGTTATATTTGTAGACTATCATAAGTCGAGAAAAGCTGAACAGGTTATTATTCTTGGTATTGAAAATAAGTTTTAGCAAATGTTTACTCTGATAAAATAATTGATGTTTTGGCTTTGCATGAAATCGTTTTAGATTATGTATGTTTATGTTCTATTGTTCATGGTTTTCATTTAAATCACACATATTATTTTATTAATTTAATAAAAATAATTTTTTTATATTTGTGGGGGCATTTTTTAGCTTTTTCGCCCTGGGCATGTAAACCACAGGGTTGGCCCTCGGGAAAACTTTTATCTTATGGGTAGTTTTTAATGTATTGATTAACATATATTTGTCTCAAATGTGATTGTTTCATATGTATTTGTTTCACAATGTGAAACTTTTTTATGTGTACTTTTTGTTTAACAAACACATAAAAATGTGCATTATGAACCGAATACATGTGAATCAAACGCATTGTCAAACAAATATATGTTAATTAATATTCTAAACTATAGTCTTAGGTTCAAAAAAATCATATGAAATAGCACATGATGCACTAGTTCTCAAGATTATCACTATTTCTTAGGTTCTTAAAAGAAAATCCCCATATCCATATATATATATATATATATATATATATATATATATAGAGAGTCTCAATAATATGAAACCAATGAAATATGTGTAACTTTTGAAACCAAATCTTGACCATTGATTCTTTTAAGCAATGATCAAGATTAAAACGGTGGCATTTTCGTAATTATTGCTGAACACGGTGGTATGATGGTCAAAGGGAAAATATGAAAAGGGCATAAAGGGTATTAGAAATGTGAATTGAATATGGAAACCATAATCGAAAACGTGAAATCAGGGACCACATCCGATTCTGTTCCAGATTCTACGGTACTATATCCAAATCAGCATCCCATTAGTGTATGAAAACTGAATCGATTCAAAAGCATATGAATATTCCGTCCATTTAAGGAGATTGAAGGAGATGGAGGACGAACAGAGAGTTGTACGAGGTTTGGGTTTCGTATTTTTTATTTATTGTTTTCAATCTTTTCATACAATTATACATTCGATTTGATTATGCAGCTAGGAGGAAGAGTGAACGAATTCGAAACTTGAGACCTTTTTCAAAGTTCAAGAACACCAAAGACAACCCAGTAGAAGTCGACATTGAAGAGATGTCGAGTGGTTTGCTTCAAATCGAAGGTATGAAAAGTCTGAGTTTTTGGGGAAGTATGAAAAAACCACTTTCATATTGGTTGATTTAGTTATTAACAACTTGCTTATTGTTCCATCTCAGTTATTCCTTAAAAAATCTGTTGAATGTGAAAAAAAACCCTAATATTTCAGACAACCAAACTTTAATAAGATGGAATATGAAATAAAAAATTACGAACGGATATGAAAAGTTTTGGGGGAAGTATGAAATAAACTTATTGTGTGAACCTACCCATATGAAAACGTATTGTACATATGAAAAAATTGGGTTTTTTGTGTATTGAAGAGTTTAGGGTTTTTTAGAGTTTAGGGTTCATATATGTGAAAACGTATTGATATGATACATATGAAAAATTGGGGTAACATGAATTGGAGGAATATGGATGTTTTTTAAAGTTAGGGTTTGTATATATGAAAACCTATTGTATATATGAAACAAGTTTTTGGTGTGTTAGTTTTTATAAATGTGTTTTAATAGGTACTGTGAACACCAAATTTGAGTATGATGTGAATGAGTATTTGTTGTGAACTTTTAATTACTAATGATCATTCATATACAAACTTACGATATAATGGATTATGTAACTAGGGATGTTTTTTAAAAGTTATGGTTTGTATATATGAAAACTGAGTTTAAATATGAAAAAATATTTTGGCGTGATATCTATTATAATTTGGAGTTTGTAGATGTGAAATGTTTTTGGTATAAGCAATTATTCATAGATTCGGTGGTGAATTTGAGCATTCCTATATGTGAAAATTGACAAAGACTTTTATAGTGTTTTAAATTGTTGCCTATTGTGAGAGAATTTGATCCAGGTTTCTTTTGTATCATTGGGTCATGAAAGATACATTATTTTATGTGACCAGTTACTGCTAACGCACTGACTCATTAATCGTCGCGTTTCGGGTTTGTTGAATTTGGTAAGGGCCGAAGACGCAAAGTTTGACGGTGACAGAAGATAAAAAAGAAAACAAGCCGCAAGAAGGTAGTCAGCTAATGTTGAATGAAACTACATTCTTATAATGCAATTTAAGTAAATCGTATTAATGAAGCTATATGATTACAATTTAAAGGGCAACAACCGGCCGGGGAAGACGAAATAGTTATTGAAGTCCCGGTACGTGGTTGGAAGAGTTCAAAAAACACTATCGTTGTAAAAATAAATTGTTATGAAACTTAGTAATAAAACATAATCATTCTAATCTACTGAAAATACAAGAGTATATGGCAAAAATCGAAGCGCATTTTGATCAGATACATTGCGCGAAATATGACTTGAGCAAGTTGATAAAGGAGGCGATGGATTTGTTCCCGGAGGATATCAACTTCGATGGCTACCAGGAAACATTTGACATGGTTTTCAGAGAAGATGAAAAAACGGATGACGATTGTGATACGGGAAGCTGTGGGAAGGAAAAGGGAAAGGACTGCAAAGACACAGACATTCATGATGTAACACCAACACGGTTGGACTTTTTTAATAAAACATAAAAAACACTATCGTTGTAAAAATAAATTGTTATGAAACTTAGTAATATCCGTTTCCATGGCTAGACACGAAGTTTAATAAAACATAAAAAACACCATCGTTGTAAAAATAAATTGTTACACATACAGAGACTCTAGAAATTTAGTGATAAATTACCTTTCATTTTGGGTGTGCCGTCAACTGAATCATAAGCATGCTCCGGTAAAGTTTCATCAGATTCGTCGTCTGATCCAAGGGCAGTCACAAACTCGGATATATCTTCGTACAATTCCATTGGATCGGTACCGGTTTCTTCTTCATTATTTACTTCTTCGTTATCGAAATACATCACTATGAACCACGCAAAAAAACTACACCACCGAATCTATGAATAATTGCTTATACGTATGAAGAAGACAAACGATTACTTATGGTGTTTTTCATATAAAACATAATTTTTTCCTAATGAAGAAGATATATATAAAAAACGTATAGAATCAAACACAATAAAAGAAATTAAACAAATCAATCACTTCCTAAAAAAACGCCTAATATTTTCTTTTAATTAAAATTCCGGAAATTATAAAAGTTTGAAATTGACGTACTTACCCTTAAGTATAATTAAATTAGGATTATCAATCAATGGTCAAGATTTGGTTTCAAAAGTTACACACATTTAACGGTTACATATTATTTTTCCTCTATATATATATATATATATAGAGGTCCACTATTTTGTAAACTTTTTTTCGTGTAAACTTTGAATTTCATAGGTTTTCTTGATGAAGTTGTTTCATGAAATTGTCTATTTGATGAAAGTGTTTCATATCATTCATGTCTTGGTGAAATTGTTTCATATATTTGTGTTTTTTAAGTAGTTTCATATATTTTTCCCATTTCTATGAAAATGTTTCATATATTTTCTCAGTTTGATGAAACTTTTTCGTTTTTACATAAAAAACACAAATATATGAAACATTTTCATCAAGACATGAATGATATGAAACACTTTCATCAAATCTCTCTCTCTCTCTCTCTCTCTATATATATATAGGTGGAGATTCAAACGAGAACACCATTATTTTGCGAAAACGCGAGAGCAGTCTTATCGATCACATTTGATAATACACACGAGGACTTCCGGTGGTTTGAGGACGACTTGGTCCATGACCTAAAGTAGCACCAAAGATTGTTCGCGATACTGATTTAGTATCACATATGTATCATTTGTGGATGGATTATGTATCACGTCCAAATACCGTTACTCATGTGATAATACACGTGAGGGGGTCTAGTGGTGTGTCGGAGACTTGGCCCCGAACCTAGGTCATGCTAAACATCGTCCGCGTTTGCGATTTAGTATCATATGTGATAAACTATTGTATTACATATAATTGACTATAGTAAAGGGTGTTCTCACTATATATATATATATATATTGATTCATTTGTAAATCCAAAAAAGGTTACAAACTTACAACCAAGGGTATTTGGGTTTTTTTTTCCAGATTTGTATTTTTAGAAATATTTCAGATCTTTTTAAAAATTATTAAACTTTTATCTTATTTGGTTACCATATATAGCCCACTACGTATTTTTAGGAATAATTCAAATTTTTCTTAAAAATTATTAATTTCTTAATAAATGAACCATTCATAACCATACATTATCATGCATAGAAAATTTATAACTGCAATACAAGAACAATTCATACTCATTCATAGTTTTTTTAACCATTTAAAAAAAAATCATAACTGTAATACAAGAACAATTCATACCCACTCAATAAATTTCATAACTATTTATAAAAAATCCAGAAACTTTAATACAAGAACAATTCTTATTCATTCATAACCTTTCATAAAATTTCATGTGCATTTAGAAAAAATTCATAACTGTAATACAAGAACAATTCATACTTATTCATAAGTATTCATAAAATTTCATAACCATTTAAAAAACTCATAACAGTTCATACTCATTCATACCCAATCATAAAAATTCATGTTAAGATCGTCGGTTAACCGGTTGCCAGTCGAAGAAACGTGTTGCGGATCATCCACAATGCCATCAAAGCTTTCATACATCTTAATATATTCGGAAATCAGCCACCATGTCGTCGGAGAAACATGTTGCGTGCAGGGCCGTTCCTGGGGGTTTTGATGCCCTGTGCGAAGATGCTAAAAAAATACCCTTATGCCATTTTTCTAAGCAAATGAAACGACAAAAGATGCTAAAGGATTTGGAAGCTAGTCAAGCTAGGTGGCTCGCAATGTTCACAAGAAAAGTGTCTTCCTACTTTATCATTTGCAAATATGATGTTGGTTTTTCTTATAGGCCTTTTTCAACAAGAAAATCTTTCATTTTTTATTCTAAACCATCCCAAACCCTTGGATCAAAAAAATTCAAACTAACTCCCAATTATAAAACCTAAACCCAAAACTAATAATAATAGATAAAAATTTGATGCCCCTTGTACTTTGATGCCCTGTGCGTCCGCACGGGCTGCACGTGCCCAGGGCCGGGCCTGGTTGCGTGATTGGAGCCACCATGTCGTCAGAGAATAAATCTTCACCTGGAACTGTATCATTCATACAACGGTCGGATAACGCAAAGTCGGCAAATAAATCGTTAACAAAAGTCTCATTATCCATAAAAGTAAGAATAAATTCATCTTCCATCAAAGCAAAATCGTATGATAATATTAATTAGTTGATTATGAATTAAGATAATCATAATAAATTAAAAATATATATCAAAAACCAATCCACCTAAAAAATTCAAAATTTAAAATCTGTAACCGTAATATTAAATTTAAAATAATTAAAATATATTCCAAAACTATCATTTTCTTAATACTTTAATAAATTTAAATCCGAATTCTTTTTTACCCGTTGATCAAAATAAAAGACAGTCTAGATTGGTTTATATGATTCATAGAATAAATTGATTCATAGAATAAATTGGGAGGAAGGTTCAAGAAAAAACCTCAAATAACCGAAAAACTAAAGAACATCTTTATGTAAACTTGAAGGGGAAAGAGATATCGCTTTGGGCTTTGTTGATTTATTGCATGATGATTTTATTAGGCATAGGATGAGATAATCCAGGGGTTATTATCTCAATGGCAATTTTGTAGATAAATAAAAGTTGAGGGTATATTACATATCAACTTAAGCTGCGTTAAGCATCTCCAACAGCTTCCCCATTTTGGAGAAAATGGGGAATATGGGGATTTTGGGTCTAAAATATGCTCCAACAACTTCCCCAAACCCATCCCTAAAATGGAGAAAGTAGGAGAATCCCCAAAATTTTCTCCAAATATGAAGATTACCCCAAAAATCATTACCAAGTGTGAGGACCAATAGGAAACATTGAAAATAAATATGTAGAGAGAGAAATAATATTTTAATAGATAAATAGAATATTTTAATATTTTAATTAATGTTGGATTCTCCAAAATGAGGAAGATGTTGGAGATGAATGTATATTTTTTTGGAGATTTTAGCTTTTGGTTTTTCATTTTAAAGAAATTATGGGGAAGCTGTTGGAGATGCTCTTAGGGGTAAAATTGGGATAGAAACAAACAACCATAATCACCTTCGAATCGTCTTCTTCTTCATGCTCTTAGGGGTAAAATTGCATTTTCGAATCGTCTTCTTCTTCATTAAACAGAACCTCCATTCATTTGCCTCCATTAAGCTCATCTTCATCTTTCTCTTACGAAACCCTCACTCTATCTCATCGATTCGAATTCCAGTTTGAAGAACAATTTCAGCCATAATCACCATGGAATTCATGGATTCTTCACGACAACCTCTGATCCCGAGATTCCTCTACTCGTCGAAGAGATTCAACGAATTCGAGCATCTGACGCTGAATCATGGAGACAGTTCTTCCTCGCACACCCAGATTACGACAAAGAAACCCAGATTCCATATCTTCCCCATCAGAATCGAAACCCAGATCAGACCCAAATCATCTTCTCCGACGACATCGTCTTCTCCGACTTATCTGTAACGAACGAACCCAGATCAAACCTAGATCTGGTTCTCCATCTCCCTCTCTCACTGGAAATCCAACGATGTCATTTGTCTTCGTCCCTGTGGTGTGCGTTACCTACGGAAGGTGGCCAGGAAATGCCTCCCACAGACTGCCTTCATCCATATGGTGTGCCTTCGTCCCTGTGTTTTGTGACATTTTGGAAGAAGTGCATGCTATGCATTTGTGCATATCGACCTGCAACCATCCACATAGCATGCACTTGTGCATATCTATGCATTTGTGCATATCGACCTGCAACCATTGAAGACCATCATGTGCATACGAGATCTCTGCCCAGATGGTTTCAGGTGATTGAATAAGAGATTCAATCGGTGTCAACGAAATTATAAGTATAAGTATAAGCAAAACTAACTAAAAAAAATTGCAATTCAGTCATGCATTTCGTCGAACACTTACAAGCTATCTAGTTCTTGAAGAAAAATACAACCAAAAGTGGTGTATATTACTCTGTTTGGTTGAAGAATGCAATAAATTTCAAGAACCCAAACATTAATAGTTTGCTAAAATGGTTTCATTACTCCATAAGAAGATTGCTTAACAAGCAGTATTTCGTTTTGATTTTAACAAAATTCAGCAAATAACAAAAGCTGCATAAACAAACAATGAAGAAATTAACAAGCAGTGTAGATTTTCAGTACTCTCCAAAGCCCATTCAAGGGGTCAATTAATTAATGTCAAACAACCCCTAAAATTAAAAATACATATGCCCTGCGATGTGTTTTCCTGAGAAATTAGATGAGAGACAAACCTGAGATTGAAGAAATCTGATGCGAAATTGGTAACAACATCCACCGTCGTTGAAGCCGCCAACAATGTCCACCTTCACAGTCGTCGTTCAACCAACCAAAAACGTCCACCGCCGTTGACCTCCGTGGGGATTATAGATCGATTGTTGGTTGTTGTTGATGAACAGAGAGGAGTCTGCGATTGAAATAGGGAGATGACCATGATACCCTTTTCATTAATTTTAATTATTTTAGCTTTAGATTATGTTCAATCAATGACCATGAGGGTGTTCTTTAGTTTTTCGATTATTTGAGGTTTTCCCCTAAACCATACCCTATATATATATGATACAAATCAAATACAAACCATGTATTTGTTGCACCATTTACAAACCAATGTGCATATATGCATAACCTGAGATGCATATATGCATATCCCATATGAATGTATGTTCATCATATGTATATTCTTGCACGTATCATATGTATATGTACATTGTTCACATATGCACATTGGTTGTTTACACATGAACACTGTGGTTTGTAAGGTGTGTAACAAATATAAGGTTTGCATTTTACGGTGTCTCTCTCTCTCTCTCTCTCTCTCTATATATATATATATATATATATATATATATATATATATATATATAGAGGAAGGATATTTTGAAACCCTTCAAAAGGTTGAAACTTGTGAAACCCACATCTTAACCGTTGATCTAATCTTGTTATTTTTAGATTTACTAATTTAATTAATTAAATCACAGGGGTATTGCAGTAATTTAATATTTTCTGGAATTTTTAAATTTTTTAATATTTCCGATTATTGCAAATCGTTTCCTAAAATTAAGCTTAATGGATCATCCCAATCATGGCAAGTCGGTTTTGATTTTTGAATAAGATATTCTTCAATTAATTTAAGAATAATTATCAATTAGGTTCCAAGTCTACCATTACAATCTGCCATTTTTCTGCAAGTTTTTTCAACATGGACAAATGGTAATCACAAAAAACAAAATTCAGTAGTTAATGAAGAAGATTTGTCGAGAATTTCAAGTCGATGCTACTGTTGAACGATGATGACGGTGACTCGAATGCAGTTGAAGAAGCCGATGAATATGTGTTGTCTTTGTGTTCAATACCCGGCAAAAAGAAGAACGGCGTTTTCCTTTATCAACAATGGACAATCTTTCGGTTCCGATGCATCGTTCATCTGTCTTCTTCTTGTAGCACTACGAGTGCATCGTGAGGAACTATCAACATTAATTACCGGTTGCGTCGCAAAATCAACGTCGTTAATTGGTGGGACTACAAAACATAAATGTTGGTATTTATTAGTTGTTGTTGAATGAATTTGATATTGTGCTATAATTGAAGTAGTTGATACATGTTTTCTTTTGATCTTCTCCCGTTTTTCTTGTTTAACAGGTTGTACTTGAACTGTTTTCAATGCATGTAGAATTGTTAATCATATTCACTTGGAAAAAATATTACTATTTAACAAGAGTTGAACTTGAACTCATCTTCTCCTACTAAAGAAACACACATTTGTGAAGGTTTAAAGTGTCATCCATGCTTCTTTAGAGACATCTCCCTCCATAACCTGCATTTCTGAATAATATTTGCTTTATATCTTCCGAACTTGTTATCATTCGATTTTCCTCTGCCTACAAATACAATCTAGTTTATATAATTACAAAAACATATAATATCACACACACAGAGAGTGAGAATATATACCTCTGAACAAGAAGCTTGCAGGGAAAAATCACTGAATGAACTAATGACACATTGCTGAAAATCTAGGCCTAATGCTACAAGTGTGTTCACAATTGAAATCAGCAACCCTGGCTTCGATGAACAGCAAATCCGGATTCGGGTATCGATGTTTCTCCTCTCTACTTCAAACTGGAAATTTTGTTTCAAGAAATTGATGTGTGTTCTCTATGAGTTGTGTGTGTGTGGATTCAAAGAGGTAGAATAAAAATAGCACCTTGGGGGGATTTCTTGTTTGTACTTCATTTGTTTTAAAATCCTTGAAACTTCCCATCAAATTCAAGCTATTCAAATCTGATCCCATATCTTGATCTTTAAAATTATGGATCTTTTCCAATAGATCTTTCATATACTCTATTGTATCCCCAAGTATCGATGTTCTGTCCATCTGTTTTTATTCAAGAAAATTAGTAGAAAGCCAAAAAAGGGAATTATTCATTATGAATGTGGAGAAAGAAGGCAAATAAATAATGGGTGTGGCTTTTCTTACCTTGCTTATTCTAGGAACAATTGATCTGAGCATGGAAAGACAGTCATTCAGCCTCTTTCTTCGCCGTCTTTCCGCCATTAAGTTCTTGGAAGGCTGCCCTTGCAATTCATGATTATCAAATTCATGATTAACGATCATATGTTATATGCATTCATGATTAATCAATCTTTAACATGAATTAGCTAGTGATCCATGAATGTCATATTCAGATAACTAAAAATCCTAACATATAAACCCAACTTTAAGTTCAAAACATCTTCTTTCAAAATATCAACAACATCATGATTAACATATTCATTAATAAAAGTTATTCACCAATTCATGATTAACAAACTCATTATTTACCCCATATTGAAGTATCTACCTGTGCTTTGTACATGATTTTTTCTTAATTTCATTCATATGTGATATGCATTCATGAATAAACCTTCTTCAACATGAATTAGTGACCCATGAATGTCATATTCAGATAACTAAAAATCCTAACATATAAACCCAACTTTAAGTTCAAAACATCTTCTTTCAAAATATCAACAACATCATGATTAACATATTCATTAATAAAAGTTACACCAATTCATGATTAACAAACTCATTATTTACCCCATATTGAAGTATCTACCTGTGCTTTGTACATGATTTTTGCTTAATTTCATTCATATGTGATATGCATTCATGAATAAACCTTCTTCAACATGAATTAGTGACCCATGAATGTCATATTCAGATAACTAAAATTTCTAACAAAGAAACCCAACTTTAAGTGCAAATGATTTAATGGATATCTCAACCTTTTTAGTTTACAATAATTTTGTTGCTTAGTTAATCTTTATAACATATGAAACCATTGTTTTAAAAAACCAAAAAAAACTGTGTATCTAAATATCGTTTTTGATTAACCCCAATGAAATCCTGTTTACTTTTTGCAGATAAAGGAGGGATGTACAACAGAGCATTTTTTTCTCCAAAAAATAAACCTACAATGCAATTCGTTTACCTTCATTAGATGTGTTGTGCGTCATCATTCCAGGTAGAGATTCAAGTGTAGGTGGATCATCGGGTGAGAGAATATCTGAATGTTTTCTGGTTCATTCAAAGGTTGTTGTTCTTCATCTTTGTTATCGACTGGATATGGGAGTTCTTCAACTGTATCATCTAAATCGATTAGAATGGGGTCTGATGCTGTGTTTTTGAAGCGGGCGAAAGAGTATTTCAGCATTATTCTATCGCTTTTTTGATCTCCTAATGATTATGATGAAGATAAAACAAAAACCCTGATTAGAAAACAAGAACAGAGTGTCGATTTCAAATAAACAGGAATTTTCTTTGAGTTTGTAAACAAACCTCTGAATCTGTCACTCATGTTCGATTGATTAGGGTTGCACATACAGATATTCGAAGATCGGAAACTGCATCTCGATTGTGGAGAGAATTTCGAGATTTTGATCTCGATGAATCTCAGTTGCCATCGTTAGCTGATTTCGCTGAATCATGTTTTGACGAAATTACCCTCTAGCGCCTTATTAATGGAAGTTTAGATGATTGAAAATTTGAATTTTTATAAAAAAAAATTAGGAATTAATCTTAGCCATCTATATATTAATCAATGGTTAGATCTTAGGTTGCAGTAGTTGCAATCTTTTTTAATGGTTTCAAAATATAGCATCCCTATATATATATATATATATATATATATAGATATATAGATATTAATACATACATGTATACAAAATATGTATACGTATATGAATAAGATTTTGATTCACATTCATTGTTTCTAAGAAGTTATGGACATGATGAATATGGGTTTGATGTCATATTCAAATAAGAATTGATGGACCAAAACAATTATAACTATAAGAAAAAACATGTCACGACTTAAATAAATATATTATAGATACGAGAATATATCCTTATAAAAAGTCAATTTCCCACATAATTTTTAGAAGTGGGACTATTGCTCTAATATGATCTCTTCATGTCATGTCCTTAATAAATGCTACCAACACTTCATATGATACATAAATCACGAAGTGGGATCCTTCTATTGAGAAAGTTTGGTTTTTTAGTAGGACCACAAAGCAATAGATGTATTCGAATAATAAATGATGGTTGGGTTCACGTGAGACCAATCTGTTTTCGTGAGACTCGTGAGACCACAAAAAAACACTAAAACTTCACAACGATTCATTGTGAAAGTAAGAAAAACAGCGAACATTCACATCAAAAACAGGTACCTTCACAGTCTTTTACTGTAAAGGTTTAGTGTTAGTTTTGTGGTCTCACGAGTGTTAGACTTTAATGGATTTTAAATATTTCTCAATCCAAATCCTCCAAATCCAAATCCCTACATCAAATCAAATCCAATCCAATTCAATCTATTCGATTATTGCAAACCCGACGGACCCTAAATGAATTTGTGCTTAGACCATTGTCTCTCCATGATCGACTCATATGTTACACTGTCTGTACATGATATGCTTGCAGTATAAATTTTAAAACGACTATTACTAACATTTATATACAATTTTATATCAAAAAGTTTCGTACAATTATATATATATATATATATATATATATATTTTTATGTTGTTTCACTACTTTCATACGATGCTTTATGAATTACTACAATCTTCTAAGTTTAATTGAACCTTTGTTTAAAAGATTCAAATTTTGTCTTTGATCCATTACCCTTAGATATGGGCCATGGTTCTGGCCCAGAGTTACAATTTGAAAATTGAAAGCTATGATGATTTAAAAAAAAGATGCGAAAATTACGAGAACTATAAAACTTGTGAATCGATTTTGAGACTTGAAAGTAGACCTGCCAAAAATTGACACGACATGCTAACCCGACATGACACGACACGAAAATTAAACTGATAAGGTGAGTCAAAAAGTTCAACTCGAAAATGACCCGAATAACCCGTTTATATATATATATATATATATATAAAGTTTTCTTTTTAATGGTTTGGACTTTTAATGTTTTGGATTTTTAATGTTTTGAATTTGGTTAGAACTTATAAATTTGAACTATAAAATTTAGATTTATAATGTTTTCATTTGAATTTTGGATTTGTAATTTTTTACTGAATTTTCGATATTTAATTTTTAGTTCTATAAATTTAAACGGGTTAAACGAGTTAGGCCGGTCGTGGCAGGTTAGGCGGGTCGGGTTAGGGTTGTGATTTTTTTGACCCGTTTATTAAACGGGTCGGGTTAGGGTCAGACACTCTCAACCCGTTTAACTTTGAACCCGATACGAACCCAACACGACATGTTTGTCAGGTCTACTTAAAAGCTTTTTTGTGCAACAATATCAGTTTTCCGGAGTTAAAGTGTTTTGATGTGAAAAAAATAACTAACTATCATAAGTTTTCCAAAACACCCCTTAAAATGGTTAGCTTTAAAAGATCTTAAAATTATTAGAAAAGTCAAAAGTACACAAATCACTTTAAGGGTGCGTTTGGTACACTGGACAGGACACGACAGAACTGTACAGGGTCCACTGTTCCATGTTTGGCAGGACCTTTATGTGGAACATACTGGAACAAGGTGGAACAAACTGGAACAGGCATGTTCCACCCCCACCCCATGGAACAAGCTGGAACAATGTGGAACAGACTTATGTTTTACCAATATAACCTCAAAATAAAATATAATTCTCTTCTAAAACATCAAATAAACCTTCAATTTCATATTTTATTCATCCTTTAAATTTAGCAAGGGTAAATTGGTCAATGTTATCTGTTCTGTTCTATCCAGTTCTGTCTTACCAAACGTGGAACAACTGTTCTATCCTGTCCTGTTCTGTTCTGTTCTGTCCCACCTTGTCCCGTCCTATCCTGTCTGCGTACCAAACGCACCCTAAATAGAAGAAGTCGGGTAGGCGGATTGGTCCGAGTGAAGAAAAAAGAGAAGCAAACAAAATGCCATAAAAGCCACATGGTAGACGTTAGAAGGTAAGAGCGAAAACTGGGTCGGAACGAGTGTTTTCATGTCTCCGACGATAACATTGACCAGGCTTTGAGCATGGTTTGGGGCCTTAACTAGACTGGGTTTGGGACTGAAACTCGGGCTTTACCCGGACTTAGCCTGAGTCTAAGGAAAAGACGTGGCCAATCGAGCTTTTAGGCTTCGCATGAACTTGGCCTGGGGCTTACTAGGCTCGAGCTTTTCTGGGTCAATCTTTAGGCTTATTGTGCATCAAAATATATTTTTTAAATACATACTAGATACGTACCCGTGCGCGATGTGACGCGTTCCATTTTGAATCTAAAGTCGATTACTCGAAATAAATAATCTTGTTGTATGTTTAGTTTTATTCTCCAGCACACGATATCAATTTTATGGCTTTAGGTGTTTTAAATCGCATATAAATTTAAGGTCAATATGGTCAATCGATCAAAAAAATTTGTAAAGGATTCGCTCGATAGTGGGGTCTTCAAACCTATAAATTGAGCTCATTAAGCTTATTAAATTGCTAACAAACATGCACAAGGGGTTGTTTGGTTAGTTTTTCATTAAGAAGTCATGTAAAGATAAAAATGTCTGTCTAGACTAATATGTCTGTATAAATCGAGAAGATTTTGTTTAAGAGACTTTTTTCATAGATAGAAGGAACGCATTTTTTAATTAAGAGGGGCAGGTTTGGGAAAAAAACTTGACTGTAACACCCCAAAAATTGGAATTTGAATTTGGGACTTGCGGACGTCCGCGGGGGCACAAGGTCGGACGTCCGCGAAGGACAAATGTTCGCAGGTCGTCCGCGGAAGCAACATATAATTGTTGGGTTCGGATCAGGTTGAGCCGGACGTCCGCATGGCTTCTAGCCGGACGTCCGCGATGCATCTGATGAAATTAATTGTTTGCTTTTAAGACTCTTCCCTCTCACTTTCCCCATTTCATTTCTAAGCTACAACCCAGCCTCCTCTCTCCCCCAAGAAACCCTAAATCTTCCCTCTCCTCTTCATCCTTCTTCCCCAACACAAACCCTCACCATTGTTATAAACCTTAATCCTTCTAGAAACCCTTCACTTCATCTCCTTTCTAGGGTTTCACCCAACCCTTTTCACTCCACTTTGAAGATTGGGAGTGTTAGTTCCAGATCCGTGCAACAATTATGAAATCAGTAATATAAACAATAAGAACAATGATTTCAACTGGTCATCCCTGTATTATGCTTTCAATCAGAGTGTTTACAATACAATTCAGAAAAGAAAATGAGACAACTAGCCTATTTTCTAGGGCTAAGCTATCTATTTATATGGCGGGCCCGTGGTTAACAAGCCCACGGCCCATTCACTAATAAGGCTCAAATTAAACAATTACAATTTAAACCCTGAACTTTAAATCAACATAAATTGACCCTAACAGGGAGTTTGTGGTTCATCTTGGTGGTTCTAGAGATATTTTGATTGGTGGATTCAAGTATGGTTAAGGTAATCTTCTCTTCTCTTCGTTTATGAAAGTTAGGAGGCGTTCGGTTCACGGATTCTGATGGAATATGATGGAATTGGAATGTCGAATTCCATTGACCGACTTCCATTCCTTCGTTTGGTTCATTCTTTTCGACGGAAAGGAATGTCCAATTCCACCAGATTCCATAAATAAGTGAATTTGAAATTCCTTAGCTATCTTGAAATTTTTTGATGGAATTGGAATTGATGGAATGTTGTATTTTCATAATTCCAAATATACCCTTTAACTTAAATATAACATAATTTAATTTAATACTTTAGGTTTTTATTTTATATTTTATATTTTGATTTTGATTTTATTTTTATATTTATATTCATACTTTTTTATTTTTTTTATTTTTATTTAATTTTATATAATATAATTTAATACATTTTTTTATTTTCTCGAAATATATTTTATTTTTTCAAAATATAATTTTGTTTGTTTGACAATATATTTTATCTGGGTTGTGTATATTATATTTTTTACGTATTAAAGCATTTAAAAATTTATTTTGTTAAATTATTTTTAGTGAAAAAAATATATTTAATGATTATTTTATTAAAGAATTTTTTGTTTTAAAAATTTAAAACTTATCAAAAAGGGTATTTTGGTCATTTATAATAAATTCATTCAAATTCCAAAGTTACATTCTGTGAACCAAACAGTCAAATTCCAATTCCTTTAACAGATTTCATTCCAATTCTGTCAAACCTGACAACATTCCATTCCAATTCCTTCAAAGTCAAATTCCTTTGACATATTCCATTTCATCCAAAAACATTCCGCGACAAACGCCACCTTAGGGTTTCGGTATAAGTGGGTATTTTGGTGTATAATGGTTGGAGAATGATTCTTTATGGTTGGAAACTCATGGATCTAGGTTTTTGGAAGATCTGGCTTGAAGATCTAAGTTCTTCAAGGGAGCTTACGTTTGGGGAAAATCTAGATTTAGCCTAAATCTAGCAAGGTGAGTTCAAGTTGATTTGTGAAAACTTTGTACATGCCAAAAATGTTATTTTTCAAATATTTGTGTGTTTTACTTGAAATTATCAATTATTGAGTTATTTGATGAGTTTAACTCTTTTGAAGTGTTTATCTTCATAAATGTTGTAAAACACCCATATTTGGGATTTTTGGATATTTTGATGTGTAGAAATCATAAACATGTCCTTAAAAGATTTATTGCTCAAAATGAAGTTTATTTGATGGTTTAATCATATTGGTGTAATTGATTTTATAAACCATTTGGGAAAATGTACATTTTAGTGTCATGGGTCATTTTGAGAATTATAAGAGTATAAATCCATTTTGGGAAACCCATTATTATTAATCCGTGACGAGTTTTGAGTCAATGAGGATTTTATGGTATACGTTTACCAAAACAACGTTTAATACGTTTATATTTTGAGGACCATTATTTATGGGTCTAATGGGTTTTGAGCATTTGCTCGGTTTGACTTTGAGGAAGTCTTGGGGACATTTTGTCCGATTTTGTTGACTCAATGTGGGGTCTTATTCGTGGTTTGCATTTATTGCATCATGTCGCATATTATTGCGCATTATTGATAATTACATGCCCGAGTGCGTTAGTCATTCCAGGATGGCCATATTATTATAGACTGTGTTGCATTTGATCCATAGGCATGTAAGTCAGTCTTTATTTGATGGTCTACTGGGTGTCGTGGGATTTGACTGGGCCCCATGTTTTATGACCTTTACTTTTCAAGGGTACACTAGGAGGGTTGGGTCCGGTTAAGCTATCATGATTGATGAGCGTTTATGACCTTCGCCGTGTCGGGGCAATGCCATGGTTGTAACCCCGCTTGTGCCGAGCCTTTGGCGGTATTCATGTTAATATTCCGCTAAGGTCAGCTGTCTCTTTGGGTGTGTCTTGAAAGGAGTCGTAGGGACGCTTGGGCTTTTATGTCGTGAAGTGTTATACGATTAACGTTGTATGAGTGGCATACTTTTGTGTTCCTCCACTCTCAATGGATACGGGTCTCCCCCGTCGTCGGCCAACATTACTTTGGATATTATAATGTCCTTATTTTATTATCGTTGGTCTTGTGCGATTGGCTGCAATTGATGACTTTAATATTGGATTTCCCTCCATGTATATTAAAGTTTGAATGAAGCAGGTCATTTCCATATTTATGGTATTTGGACTTCATTACATTTTACGTTCGTGTGAGTATTGGTCCGTATCATGTTTTTGGTGAAGTATTATACTTATATGGATTGTTCTTCCATGATTTATTGGTTGAGTATTATGGCACCATCCGTATTTGGAGGTTTTGCATAATATAGATTTATTCTCGTTTTGAGTGAGTTTGGATTGGAATTCATTTTGGAAAACGCTATATACATTTTGGGAACTTTTCTCATAGATTTTGTGTGCATCGGAAAACGAGTCTTTTACACCCATATCATAAACTCTTTTGGAAATCCTGATTAAAGTTACAATCTTTCATTCAACAAGTTATTTAAATCATGTTGTAAACTCTTGAACTCACCAGGCGTTAGCCTAACCTTTTTATTTGTCGGCATGTGCAACAGGTTCAGGTTGGGAATTGTTCTAGTGACACCGTGAAGAGTTGAGTGCTAGTAGTGTGCTCGAGAGGTGAATTGATTAAGTGAAGTCTTCCGCATTTACTTTGGAAATAGCAATTTGTACTTGGGATAGGTAACACCCTATATGGATTTAGTCTTCGTAATAAGACTTGGGTTATAAATGGTTCCAGGTTAATCATAGAATTTAATTTGAGATATGTCCAGTATTGGTTTATAGGAAGAAATTCTTTTTTTTTTATGTATTATTGAAAATTTTATTTAATTGTTCTTTCCAATTATGAGGGTGTTACAGTTTATTTAATAAACGGACGAACATGAACACATTTTCTTGTTCGTTTAGTTAAATGAACAAACATGAACAATGGTCCCGTTCGTTCAATTATGTTCGTTAATGTTCGTTCATTTATGTTCGTTAATGTCTATTCGTTTATGTTTGGGTAAAATTTCACCAGTCTCGACCACGACCAAATCAAAGAAAACATTTATTACACTTTTCCATAATAAGATAAAATCATAATACTTTATCATCTGACCAAAAGATAAAATCGAAAATTACTCACGACACTCGACCGTCGTAAGGAGCCTTACGACCTCGACCGACTAATATGCGATATTACTGTTACTTTTTCACTGTTTAATGCAGGGTCAATGTCATTGATGACCAACGGCTATAACCGACAAAGGCCATTTACATCATTAAACTCAGCGTCAGTTACGACCGTTATTTCAAGCTTTTAAGGAATCATTTAAAGCGCTCGAAGACTATAAATATAGGGGCTCAATCATCATTTCGGACATCTTGGCATAACTGAACTCTCAAGAACACTCGAAGCAAAGAATTCTCTCTCGAAAGATCGCTCACGACGCACGACTTACATGCACGACGCTTAGTTTCTACACACGAAGGATCAGTTTTTACATTCGATACACTTGTTACTTTACATTTATAGTCTTTCTTTCATTTGTATTGTAATCGTTGTACTCTCGACACCCGAAACATAAGGACATCGCCCCTGTTTGGCGACCATAGTGCAGCGGCGACATCCAAAGTCGTCCGCGGGTTTTTTCCTCGTTGAGGTTTTTCCCGTGTCACCAAAATCTTTCGTGTCTTTTACATTTTTTGTCTTTATCGTACGGTTTGTCGAAATATTTCCATTCTTTAGTTTTTAAGCTCCACAATCAACCTTAAGTTATCCTTCTGGACAATTTTTGGCATTAACAGTTTGGCGCCCACCGTGGGGCCCCATCTAGAAAAAATATTCGACAAACGTGCGTCTTACTAACGCTTTCTTGGAGTTTCCTTTCTTCTCCTTTTGAGGAAAAATGGCAGGTAACGGAAACCAAGAGCAGATCATTGCCCAGATGCATGGGGAGCTTGAGGGTGCACAGGATGCTCCTGGGACAGTCGACGACTATCGCCTGGAGGAAATCGTCCTGGACCAGAGCAAGCCTGACCAGAAAGTCTTTGTAGGATCGTCCCTCGATCCCTGCCTTAAAGACAAGCTAATATCTTTCTTGCAGGAACACGCCGATTGTTTTGCCTGGTCGCATGACAACATGGTCGGCATAGACCCTGACGTCATTTCCCATAAGCTTAATGTCGACCCGTCATTTAAACCTATCAAACAAAAACGGCGGAAATTTGCTCCTGAAAGGAGTAAGGTGATAAATGACGAGGTCGACAACCTCCTCAAGACAGGGAAAATTCGAGAAGTAAAGTACCCCGACTGGCTTGCGAATGTCGTGGTCGTTCAGAAGAAAAATGGCAAATGAAGGGTCTGTATTAGGCATGGCAATTTGGCCCAACCCGGTGGGGAACCTGGTCCACCCGACCCGACCGGGGCCGGGGAATCCCCGCCAAACCGGGTACCGGGGCCGGGGAAACCCGCATTTTGAAAACCGTGGACGGGGCCGGGGCCGGGATGACCATCCCCCGACTCGCCCCAGACCCGGTATATATAATATATTATTAAAAAAATATATATATTTTATATATAAATTTTAAATTTCTAATAATCTATTATCTAATAATCTGTTGTATATTTTCAAATCTGATACTATTTGAACAGACCCATCATCGACCCATCACCCATCGTGAAGAAACCCTAAATCGGTCCCTAATCGACCACCGCCACAACTCTCCACTCCTCGCCGGCCACCACCGCTCACGTCGACCACCACAGCAGCACATCTCACGTCGAGTCGTCGACCACCACAGCAGCACCACCGCTCACCACCGTCCACCTGATCACCACTGTTGATTTTTTCTCGAAGCACCATCGCTCACCACTCCTCGCCGGCCACCACCACATCAGCACCGCTCCCTCTCCCTCACGTAAGGTAATAAGGTTTGTAAGCTTTATTTTTCACGTTTTCTCTTGATTTTAGTTATGTTGATTTCTGTTGATTTTAGTTATGTTGAATTGTTGATTTCTGTTTGATATACACTGATTTGAGTGATTTCACTTTGAATTGGTAGTTAATGGTAGTTTGGTAGTTAATAGTAGTTTGAATTGATTTCACTTGGAATCAATAGTTAATGGTAGTTTGGTTTTGGTATACACTGATTTATGTTGATTTTAGTAATTTAGTTATGTTGATTTCTGTTTGGTATACGGGTCGGGGAATCGGGTCCAAACCGGGGACGGGTCTTTGACCGGGTGTTGACCAAAAGTTGACCGGGGCCGGGTTGGGAATCCCCGTACCCGCCCGGGGCCGGGGGTCATAATTACAAACCGGGGCCGGGGATGGGGAACCCCGCCCCATACCCGCCCCATTGCCATGCCTAGTCTGTATCGATTTTACAGATCTTAACAAAGCTTGTCCAAAAGACCCTTTTCCATTGCCACATATCGATGCCATGGTCGATGCGATAGTAGGACATGAACTATTGACGTTCATGGATGCTTATTCTGGATATAATCAGATCCTGATGCACGTCGAGGACCAGGAGAAAACTGCATTCATGACAGACAGAGGTATTTACTGTTATAAGGTTATGCCTTTTGGACTAAAAAATACAGGTTCTACCTACCAGCGTCTAGTGAATAAGATGTTAAAGGATCATCTTGGCGACACGATGGAAGTTTATATCGACGACGTGCTCGTCAAGTCAAAGCAAGCAGTCGACCACGTCGAGCATTTGAGGCAGTCGTTCGACATCCTTCGGAAGTATAGCATGAAGCTCAACCCGACGAAGTGTTCCTTTGGTGTCAGTGCTGGGAAATTCTTGGGCTACATGGTCACTCGTCGAGGAATCGAGGCTAATCCCGACCAGATCAAAGCTATTATCGAGATCAAATCTCCTAGAATTTTCAAAGAGGTCCAAAAGCTCACTGGTCGAGTGGCAGCTCTGAACAGGTTTATCTCTCGATCCTCAGATAGATGTCATTTATTTTATAATGTCCTCAGGAAAAATAAAGGCTTCGACTGGACCGACGATCATGAGCAAGCACTGCAAAAACTGAAAGAATACATGACGTCACCGCCTTTGCTGTCGAAGCCTCAAGATCATGAGGTCTTGCAGCTATATTTAGCTGTTAGTCCAAGTGCAGTAAGTGCCGTCCTAACACGAGAAGATGAAAAGCAGCAACTGTCGGTCTACTATGTAAGTAAATCTCTCTTGGACGCCGAAACCAGGTATTCCTTAATGGAAAAGTTGCTTTTGTCACTAGTAACAGTCGCAATGAAATTGCGACATTATTTTGAATCACATCCTATTACTGTCGTGACTAACTTTCCTCTTAAGTCTGTTTTGAGGAAACCTGAGTTGACAGGTCGATTAGCGAAATGGGGCATATACCTCAGTGGTTACGACATCGATTTCAAGCCCAGGACAGCAATTAAATCGCACGCATTGGCAGATTTCATCGCCGACTTTAGTCCTGAGTTGGAAAAAGAAGCAGAGCTCGAAGTGTCTACTGTGGCGACTCACGATGACGTACCCTGGACTTTACATGTCGACGGATCGTCCAACGTTAGAGGTTCAGGACTAGGCGTCGTCTTAAAGTCGCCACAGGGGGGCAAGATGGTGTATTCCGTTCGATGCGATTTCAAAACCACCAACAACGAAGCTGAGTACGAAGCCCTGATCGTGAGAATGAATATGGCCCACGACTCGGGGGCAACCGCGCTACATGTCAAAAGCGATTCTCTTCTGGTCGTGAACCAGATGAATGGAGAATTCGCGGCCAAAGATTCAAAGATGACAGCGTACCTAAAGGTAGCAAAAGAAAAATCAGAAAAATTCAATGGATACGGGTCTCCCCCGTCGTTGGCCAACCTTGTTTGGGATTTTATAATATCCATGTTTTATTATCGTTGGTCTTATACGATTGACTGCAACTTGATAGCTTTAATATTGGATTCCCCTCCATGTATATTAAAGTTTGAATGAAGCAGGTCATTTCCATATTTATGGTATTTGGAACTTCATTACATTTTACGTTCGCGTGAGTATTGGTTCGTATTATGTTTTCGATGAAGTATTATATTTAAATGGACGGGTTTTCAATGATTTATGGGTTGAGTATTCCGTCGTCAACCGTATTTGAAGGTTTTGCATAATATAGATTTATTCACGTGTTGAGTGAGTTGGATTGGATTTCATTTTGAAAACGCTTTATACCTTTTGGGAACTTTTCTCATAGATTTTGGGTGCGTTGGAAAATGAGTCGTTTATATCCGTTTGTAAACTCTTTTGGAAATCATAATCTATGTCGCAAACTTTCATTTAAAGAATTATTTAAATCATGCTATAAACTCTTGAACTCACCAGGCGTTAGCCTAACCCTTTTTATTTGTCAGCATGTGCAACAGATTCACGTTGGGAGTAGTTCTAGTGACACGTGTGAAAGGGTGTGTGCTAGAAATGTGCTCGAGAGGTGAATTGATTAAGTGATGTCTTCCGCATTTACCCTTGGGAATAGCACTTTGTGTTTGGATTAAGTAATACCCGAAGTGAGTTTAGTCTTTGTAATAAGACTTGAACTATATATTGTTGAGGTTGATTATAGATTTTAATTTGAGGTATTTCACCTATTGAAATTATAGGAAGAAATCCTATTATTTCGGATGTATTATCGAAATTTTTATTTAGTTGCTCTTTCCCAATTCGAGGGTCTTATATTGACCTTCTGCATAAAGCTCTTCCCTAGAAAGTTTATCGAATAAGTCATTTTCCATATCATTAAGCCTCTATTATTCATGCATAAATGACTAAGGGCCTGTTTGTTAGCAGCTTAATGAGCTTAATGGGACTCGTAGCTTATCCGGTCAGCTATACATGACTGTTTGGTAGTGGCTTAACAATATAGAAAGTGGCTTATTCAGTAAGCTTATAGCAGGAACTTTTATGCAGAAAGCCAAGTTTTGTCCAAACCCGTCTCTCCCAATTAAAAAACATGCTCCTGCATCTATGAAAAAACCCTCCCAAACAAAAATGTTTTTGTTAGACAACCTTAGGGTAAAGGTTGTATTGGGATCTTTTCACTTTCAAAAATTTGTTTCTTTAATCACAACAGCAATTTAAATGCACAACAAGATATATAGTTGAGATAAGGGTAGAGAGAATGATACCAACACCGTTGTTTAGAGTGGTTCACCAACTTGGCTAATCCACTTTCCGAGACACTTCTCGAGACACTGATCCACTATGAATGTTCTTTATGGTAGAACATAAACCTTGATACAAATATTGGAATCGATCTCTTGCTTCTGCTTGAGATTGGAATGGATCACTCACTCTCAAAGTAAATACTTACAAGATGATAAATTTCTTAATGGTAATCACTCTTGTATAAGTATAACACTTGGATTATTTTGAGATTTAAATGCTTGAGTTGTTTTGCTAATCACAATTGCCAGAAATCAGAGATTTCTATCTTTTATAAACTCAAGACTTATCTTTCTTTTTACTGATCGTTGGTTTTAAATAGGGAAGTAAAAGATGAGCCAGAACACTTGCGGACGTCCATATGGTCAACTGCCGGACGTCCACATTAAATAAAGTGGTTGTGGAAAGAAGTCGTTTGTTCTCTGAGCAATTCAGAGATGGAACATGATGGCGGACGTCCGGCTGTATCTGGCGGACGTCCGCGGCCTACTTTTCACCAACCCACATTAATTGCTAGTCTTTTCATCTCTTTTCAATTTAAACCAAAACCAACGGATTTATCTGTTTGAATTCAGTATTTTCAAAAGATAGATTTTGTTTGGTTTTTGAAATATCCATGCGGTATATTATTTTGAGTATGTTTACTGTTAGGAAATATGAAGACTAATACTAGTACACATCCAGTCTTAAATTCTTCAGATAAAGTCTTCATGTCTCCCTTTCTTTGAGCTGGAATACTTGGAATAACCGAGATGATGCTTTTCCATTCTTCAGATGCTTTGTTTCACATACTTGTATAAAATTGTTAGAAAAAAATAACATTTGTCTATTTATTTGTTAATCAACAAAACAATGAGATTTATGATTCTCAATCACTTGCACCAACAATCTCTCCCTTTTTGATGATGACAAATAAATAGACATATAGACATATAGACAAATAGACAAATATAGTGATATATAATTTCTCCCCCTTTTTGTCGAGATCAAAAAGGGTAAAAGAAGAAGCTCCCCCTCAAACAAATAGCGAGAGCTCCCCCTTAAACTAAGCTTCCCCTTGAATAAAGCATATAGGTTCATTAGAGGAGATAAGTTAGCAAAGACAGATAACAATTAATAAGAGGTACATGATTTAATACTAAACATAATCGTTTTAGAGAGAATAATAAGAGTATTAATCATCACTATCGTCTAAGGTGAACCGGCGAAACTCCTCGTGGACCATCCAAACATCTTGATGCATGTCATCAATTCGTCGATTAACCGCTTCCCAACGTTCCTCTTGAAGATATTGAAATCCCATGACAGCGGTGAGGATGTCTCGGTTGGAAACCGGGCCCGGTGGAATATAGAAAGGAGGAGGAGCCTCCGCTTCCTCATCCTCAGGAAGTGGGTCACGAATAGGAGCATGACGTCTACGAGATGGACTCGGTTGGGCACCCATGCGAACAAGACTTAAGCTATCCAAAGGAGTTGGCTCAGGAATGGGTCTACCGACAAAACGGAGTTGAAGATTTTGAAAAAGAGTTTTAATTAGATAACTGAATGGAAGCGAGCAATTACTTTTCTCTAATCCGGTCATACGATGTGCAATGATGAAGACGGCATCAACAGAGATGCCTCGCTCAAGACAGTACAGGAGATAACACTGAAGACTACTCAAGCGCTCAGTGTTACCAGCACGACCAAAAACATTAAAGAGAAGAATTTTATTCCAAAAACGTTTTTTATCAGTCAAGCATTGATATTTTAAGTTAGAAAGGTCAAAATCTCTTTGATAAGTTGGGGCAAGAATGGATTCTAAGATAGTGTTTTGAGAAACAGTAATTTGACTGAGTAGAGGAGAAAAAGATGTGGCATTTGTAAAAACACAGTTGGTAGACCTAGGAAGACCTATTAGGTTAGCAAATTGGTCTAAATCCAACACATAATGTTGGTTATAAAGCTGAAGAGAAATAGTTTGGGTAGACTCATTAAAGTCATACCCGGCATAGAACTCAAGAATGCAATCAAAAGATACTTCCCCCTTAAAGGAGAGGAAGGACTCCCATCCGATGGCCGTGAAGGCCTCAAGAGTGCCAAAACGGCCTATTTCATCTAATTTGACTGGCCGACCGAGATTACACGGACGACTTTGTAAAATCTCTCGACGTTGATCCCGTTGAGTAATCCTAGCCATGTCCGGATCCGGAGGTGGAGGAGGTGCTCGAGAGGATGAAGGACGAGACCGTTTAGGACCCATATCTGTAAAGATATAATTATTTAAAAGTATAACAACAACAATTGAGAGTTCCTTGTTAAGAAGAATGGAAGCACAACAAAAGTTGAACACAAGATGAAACTTCAAATTTTGAAAGAAAAAAAATTCAACACCAATTTTGTACAAGAACAAGTTGCTAAAAACAATTTGTTTAAGAAGGATTTAAATTTGTAAACACCATTTGAGAGTAGCAAACCTCAAAAACTTCCAATGAAATTATTTAACAGAGGATTGAAAAATTTGCAGACAAGGAATTTTACCTAGATTAGGAAGGGAAGAAGGAGAAGGCACAAGGAGAGATGTTGAAGATGACCGGCGGTGGTGGCAGCGGTGGTGTCCGGCGGTGACAGCGGCGGCGCTTAGTGGTGGTATGGGTGGGTGCGGACATCCAAGTTTCTGTTGCTTCCGTGGAATGGGTGCGGACATCCGGAATTGGCGGACGTCCGGATTGATCAAGGGCGGACGTCCGTAATAGGAAAATTGTGACATTTTGACCCAAGCTCAGGGATTGTATTCCATTAATCCCAATCCAAGTCTCAATTTACAGAAGGCATCTTTATTTAAAGCTTTGGTGAAAATATCAGTTAAGTTATCTTTAGAGTCAACCTTTTCAAGTATGATGTCTAAGTTCTATGTGTTTAGTGTGTGTGTGCAAGACAAGATTTTTACTTAGATTGATAGCACTTGTATTATCACATAGTATGGGCACTTTATTTAAATGTACCTCAAGATCCGTAAGAGTGTGTTTCATCCAAAGCACTTGAGCACAAGCTCTTGCAGCAGCTACATATTCTGCTTCAGTTGTTGAAAGAGCAACAGATTGTTGTTTCTTTGAGAACAAAGACACAAGGGATTGACCAATGAATGCACAAACTCCACTTGTGCTTTTTCTATCAATAAGATATCTACCTAGATGAGAATCCGTGTAGCATGTGACTTCTTGTTTGGGTAAAATTTCACCAGTCTCGACCACGATCAAAACGCTAAAAACATTTATTGCACTTCTCCTTAATAAAAGTCAAATCATAAACACTTTATCCTTTGACCAAAGCTGAATTCAAAAGTACCCCTCGACCTCGACCATCGTGACATAGCTCTCGACCTCGACCGACTAACGTAAGGCATTACTGTTATGTTTTTTCGTCATTCAATGCAGGGTCAATATCATTTATGGCCAATGGACATAACCGACAGAAGAAATTATGAGCATTAACAGCAATGACCGTTGCGACCGTTATCAGAAGCATTTATGGAGACATTCAAGGCACTCGAAGGCTATAAATACAAGGATCCTAGCCTCATTTCGGGACATCTGATTTCAAGAGCAAGGAATACGTAGCAAAAACACTCAAAGAATTCTCTCTCAAGTGACCGCTCTCGACACACGACTCATACACACGACACATTGTTTTTACACACGACGCACCAGTTTCTCACACACGATACACTTGTTACTTTACATTTCAAGTCTTTACTTCATTTGTATTGTAATCATTGTACTCTCGACACCTGAAACAAAGGATATCTCTCCTGTTTGGCGATCATAGTGCAGCGACGACCCCCAAAGTCGTCCGCGGGTTTTTTCCTCATTGAGGTTTTTCCCGCGTCACCAAAATCTTTGTCTCTTTTACATTATTTTGTCTTTGTCGCACGGTTTGTCAAAAGATTCCTATTCTTTAGTTGTTAAGCTCCACAATCAACCGTAAGTTATCCTTCTGGACGATTTTTGGCATTAACAGTTTGGCGCCCACCGTGGGGCCCCATCTAGAGAAAATCTTCGACAAACGTGCGTCTTACTAACGGTTTCTTGTAGTTTCCTCTTTTATCTGTTTCAGGAGAATGGCAGGTAATAGAAACCGAGAGCAGATCACTGCCCAGGTGCATGAAGAGCTTGAAAATACACAAGATATTCCTGGAATGGTCGAAGAATATCGCCTGGAGGAAGTCATCCTGGACCAGAGCAAGCCTGACCAGAAAGTCCTTATAGGGTCGTCCCTCGATCCTTGCCTTAATAAAAGCTCATATCTTTTTTGCAGGAGCATACCGATTGTTTTTCCTGGTCGCATGAAGACATGGTCGGCATAGACCCTAGTGTCATCTCCCATAAGCTCAATGTCGACCTATCATTTAAGCCTGTCAAGCAAAAGCGGCCGAAATTTGCTTCTGAGAGAAATAAGGTGATAAATGATAAAGTCGACAACTTCCTCAAAACAGGGAAAATTCGAGAAGTAAAGTACTGAAACACCCTAAAAACAGGGTCAATTTAAACCTTAAAAATTTCCACAAGTTATGATCAAAAACTTCAAACTTATATAACCTGAGGATCAAAATGTAAGATTTCTATAAACATACGCCATTTCTTAAATAACTTATTAATCTAATCATATCATAACAATCAGATAAATCAAGTTATCTAAACGACCGTCCCAAAAGCTTCAAAGAATAACTATATCCTCTGTTATCTCTAAGTCTGAATCTTTCCAAAAGTTCTCTTCTCTCATTCCCGCTACTTCCCGGAGCTTGTACCTGGTAAGAAGATTCAACTTGAAACATTAGGCTTTCGCCTAGTGAGAATACTCAAATCAAAATAAAATTTAATAATTAAAATATGAACAGATAACTCAAAACTGTTCTCACCCATCTTACCGTACAACAACTCCTTTCCAAAATCGGGGAATCTACCCCACTCCCATACTTACGACTAACTCATCTAATCATAACAACAAAATTAAGAGTTTACTATGAATCATCCCAGATTCACAGTTAATACTCTTTACACAAGAAATTGCAAGTCAAAACCTGCCTATTTCTTAATCAGGAAGTAGAGATTACAAATTACTTTATGCCTATCTCTAAGCTTCCTCTCATCACTGGGAAATCTCCGATCTTCCCTATAATAATGGAAATCTCCGATCTTCCAAAATCGAAATGGGAATTACAAATCAAAATCTGCCTATTCCACATTCCACCTCAGAATCAATGGTCCCAATGGGATTATAATATCGCGATACTCAACTGGGACCCTCAATGATTCAATGTACACCCAATTACTAAAAATTACATCCCTTTTTGGTCAATGGAAAGTAATCGGTTCCCATTATACCGTACCCAGGTGCCCCCGATGACCGGATGCCTATTTTTAGTAAAAGCACATAATATATAAATATAATAATCGATACTACTATATGCGTCCGGCATACAATATATCATTTCTCTGAGCATATTCTATATATACAAAAATAAAGAATATTAATAACTCCTCATTGCGATTCCAACCCAAGTCGCAGTCTTCTATTGCGATCTCAACTCCAAGTCGCAGTCAACTGTTGCGACTCCAACTCTAAGTCGCAACTGTCTACTGCGACTTCACTACTGAGTCGCAACTGCCCATTGCGACAATCATGAATGTCGCAACTCAAGGTTGCGACTTCGATGATGTCCATCCAAGTCTCAGTCTACTAAGTTCATTCTTAAACCCAGATTTTGTACTTTTACTCTATGCATGTTTCTGAAAATGTGCAGATATGTTTAAGGTTATAAACTACACCTACTCATGTACTCAAATTTCCCAAAACATCTATTTATCATAAAAACCCATTTCTAAACTTATCTAACAATTATAAACATAAAAGTTAAGAATGGTTTACCTTTTGATGTCTTCAATTACTTCTAAAATCCAACTGAAAATCTTTGTTTTTCCCCTTGCTTCTTCTTCTTCTCGATGCCTTTCTCTCTCTCGGCTTCTCTTTCTCTCAAAACCGTAAGACACACACACCAAACTCACACTTACACTCACACAATTAGTCTAAATGACTAATTGTTTGCCACCTCCTCATTAATAACCATGAGTCATAAGACTATTTACCAAATAAACCCCTAACTTTCAAGAGAATGACACTACAAACCCTCAAACTTTAAAGAAATAACATAACACACCTCATGCATAAATAAAACTCATAATAATAACCCTTAAGTTAATATTCTCAAAAGAAATCTTTAAACTTTCAACATTTGTATTTTAACCCTAATTGAATTATAATACTCTATATAATTCAAGGTTACTCCAAATACAAATACATTCTAAATCTTATTTAAAATAATAATAACAAAATTTAGGATGTTACAATACTCCCCAACTTGAAAATGATTTCGTCCTCGATATCAAAGTCAGGTAAACAAATGAGGATACCTAACCTTCATACTCTCTTCTGACTCTAAAGTTACATTAGCACCTCTATGGTGTTTCCACTGTACTTTCAACATAGCTACCTCTTTACCACTACGTAGCTTTCTAACCGATCTTTCCAAAATTGCCTCTGGTTCTTCTACACAGCGGCTCTTTTCATCAATTCTCACATCAGTGAGTGGAATCACATCTTCCTCTTCGGCCAGACACTTCCGAATATATCATACTTGGAAGGTATTATGAACCCCTTCCAACTCTGGTGGGAGATCCAACTTGTAAACCAATCTTCTTAGAGTAATTGTTATCATCAAATCCATGTTTGACTACTTCTTAGTATAGCATATCTTTATCATTTCTTTCTTGTTTGCACGGAATATCCACCACACAGCTACAGTTCTAAAAGACAGTTTTTTTTTTCTAAAAACGTCAGTTTTGATTTCTAGCCAAATCCTCGTAACACCGAGAACTACATTCGATGTATCTACATAATACTCCAATACTATAGCTTAACGGTTACAGTATTCTCTTCACCTAAAACCAATGGGATTGAGAAGAACACGAGTCTTCCTTTTACCCCATCATCATCACAACTCACTCTCCAGGTCTCAAAATAACATTAACATGTACTACCTGAAATTTCCACATATACCATAAATTAAGCATACTCGTTACTATTAAATACTACAATAACTACGGCAGTCCATTATTACATCCTTGACTTACACGTTTCTTCGGTATAGAATGCTATCACTTCCTCACCTCACTATCTCATCGCACAACCACAATACAGCCACGCACCAAAGTATTGAACCTCAAAAGTGATAACTCTATTGAACCTGCAATATGATTACATTCTTAAGTCCAATCTTTCTATCATAGGAAGCAACTCACACAATCAAAATCACTTTGGGTAAACACCCAATACCATTCCAACATTCTGTTTCGATAATAGCCATATCATTACTCCATCTTACAACTACATGCCCCAACAACTTTAATGACCAAGCGGTACTCTTCATCCGAAATCCCCGAAAAGACTTCCATCAGATGCTTCCTAGTTCTAACTTCATAAAACATACTAGTTGACACATTTATCTTGGCAGTTGATACCAATACTCACTCGTACATTCTCCACACATAACCTTTCACCACAGACCAGGTTTCTCACAATCATTCATACACATATTACTCGACACTAAATATCTCCTCCCCAACTTTAGTTGAACTACCACTTTCGATTTGCTAAATAACTTGAACTTATTCGTTCATACTAGCTCCTTGTGATTACAAACCAATACTAAAACACGGTACAATCCTTCACAGATCAACATTTTCCATACCTCACTTCATTTGTGCCTAATACTTTCTCCTTTGTATTCCATCCACATCGCAAGTAAAACACTTCTATAACACAACAGTCTTTCATAATCTTAACACTCTTACAAAGTGGTCCTTCAGCTTTTATTCTTCTGATTTAAGACTTAACAATAATTAAATCCAAAAGAATACCCAAAACATTCACATCATGCAAACTTCTAATTTAATACCATCCATGTAATCCCAACCCAAGCCTACAACGAGCTTATTAAATCGGATCAATGCTCTTAAGAATCAACTGAGTTCAAAACCGAGCCATCCACTCCAAAGATCAATGATCATTATGCAACATACGTTCCGAGGCATAATAAATCTATGACTCCTTCATTGCTACTTTCCCAACGAAGTCAATTTATATAGGTATATGCAATTCTTATATACTTCACAATGTATATACTTCTCCAAGGTTCGTTAGTTCCTAAGGTATTAAAAACGCGAAAATTATCAAACAGTCTTTACACTTAAGACCGACACTTATTCAAATAAAATGCAGTTAAGCATATAACACAACCAAGACTCCATCTCGAGTCATTAAAACTGACAAACATTCAAAAGACTCATTTGAATATCAATCAAGCCTTTAAGGCTAAAATAAACGTTTGGTTAAACATGTGTCACGCACACGAGTACATAAACCAAAATACATTGTTACCCAATTCTTTACCTTTCTTAATCTCTTAATTGGCCATCGGCCCTAAAACAAAGTTTTACCACTCTTAAAAAAAAACTTTACCTGGTCGAATTTACCAAAATCCCCCAACTCACATGTGCACATTTTTAAAACGTAATACCTCATAAATATTGCACATCCACAAAAATATTAAAAGCGTGTTTTTTGACTACATATCTTTCGCTTGTGCAACAATAATTCGAGACTTCTTTCATTAGTGATTTATTCGTCAATCACTCAAAATCCTTAACCATGTCGTACACAATAATAATTGCTTTGCGCATACCCTTTGCATAACAGCATACCGGTACCGCTCACAGTCTTTGTTCCTGTCCGCACGGGCATACGCGGGACGCACCCAGACCGCACCCAATGACCGACGAAAGGTCTCATACACCTTACACAACTATCGACTTCAAAGTCAATACTTGACATATCGACACTTCCTTAACCTTAAGGTCTTTAACTGAACCTAATTCTTCCTCCGGACACAACCGTCCCTCAGCAACTGTATTCCTAGTCAGCGAACAATGGTACAGACTCTTATGCAACCGACACTAAAGTTCACTTTCGACTCTCACGCTGTTCATCTCTCATTTTAACACAATTACCAAAACTACAAACTTTTTCCCCGGGTTTATCCAACACTTCTCCATTCTTGGAGTTCTTTCTTAGCTTAAAGCGTAATACTCTACGACCTAGCGAGTTCATAGCCTTCATGCATGACAACTTGATACATAAATCAATTCACACATTTCCTCATTTTAAATATCAACATTTAGAATAACTTGGGCACACATGACCCCAACATTCACATGACTCCTATGTACTGCACAACGATCTCGAGAATTGTTTGCATACTAATTTTCCGTAAACTCAATCTTTCTCAACCAAAACAAAGTTGTTACGACGGTAATATATTAAATAAAAATCTTTTCATACAACAATAGTTCGAAAAAGTTTTACCGACACGAATTAAGCTAGTCGGTTCTCCCACTTATTTATATGATGTTATTAGATCAATACTCCTGTTGGTTATTAAACGTTTTGCTGGCCAACGCTTTCTTGCTACAAATCAACTTTTCATGTAAAGTAAGAAAATATTTTGTAACAACTCCAAAAATTTCGTTGTGCAACGTAAATGGGATTGCCTTTTCTCTAAATACACACTTGCACATACTAATTCAAACTTGACTAAAACTGTTATTTATGCATTTGGTTTGAAATCATGAAAATTCATATAACACACACTAAAACACCATGCATAAAAACTTTACTCGCAATGAAGGCTAATTACTCAACGAGGTTAATCGTCTTACTTACGTAACTTATCATTGACATTCTACCTCCGACCGGTGGTCGCCCTCTCGGCCTTATGACGTTTGCTATACATGCATTCCATGATTCACTTATCAACCATGTCATACTATTTTCGTCTTGATCAAACATCTCATATTCTATCTCTACACGCATCAACCACCTATTAAAGGTTACCTTGGCGGACGTTCATGAGTCCCGCCAATTCCAGGTTGTCCTTCCAACCCCAAATCATTTTCCGATCTGTCCTCCAAAGGATTTTGGTGGCATATTCACCAACTTTCTACTATAACCTAAAGGGATAACCATAAGAAATGGTTATGCACATACCCCTATACAAAACGTACCTTACTGATCGTTAGTCACTGTAACAATTTAGAAATAAGCATGCTCGCGTAACAATATATTCATAATAACAGTAGCTAATTGAAATTGTGAACATATCATACATGAGAATCCTTGTTACCATTATCACAGTACTAATTCCACGTATATCCGTTGACTCTAAGACTATCTTGTCTTAGTATTTCTACCCAAATCTCACAAGTCATAACTTAATTCATCTCAGCTTAAGTCTAAGTATCTCAAATTCATACTTAGTTCGCTTAAACTAATGCTCTGATACCATATTGAAACACCCTAAAAACAGGGTCAATTTAAACCTTAAAAATTTCCACAAGTTATGATCAAAAACTTCAAACTTATATAACCTGAGGATCAAAATGTAAGATTTCTATAAACATACGCCATTTCTTAAATAACTTATTAATCTAATCATATCATAACAATCAGATAAATCAAGTTATCTAAACGACCGTCCCAAAAGCTTCAAAGAATAACTATATCCTCTGTTATCTCTAAGTCTGAATCTTTCCAAAAGTTCTCTTCTCTCATTCCCGCTACTTCCCGGAGCTTGTACCTGGTAAGAAGATTCAACTTGAAACATTAGGCTTTCGCCTAGTGAGAATACTCAAATAAAAATAAAATTTAATAATTAAAATATGAACAGATAACTCAAAACTGTTCTCACCCATCTTACCGTACAACAACTCCTTTCCAAAATCGAGGAATCTACCCCACTCCCATACTTACGACTAACTCATCTAATCATAACAACAAAATTAAGAGTTTACTATGAATCATCCCAGATTCACAGTTAATACTCTTTACACAAGAAATTGCAAGTCAAAACCTGCCTATTTCTTAATCAGGAAGTAGAGATCGCCTATCTCTAAGCTTCCTCTCATCACTGGGAAATCTCCGATCTTCCCTATAATAATGGAAATCTCCGATCTTCCAAAATCGAAATGGGAATTACAAATCAAAATCTGCCTATTCCACATTCCACCTCAGAATCAATGGTCCCAATGGGATTATAATATCGCGATACTCAACCGGGACCCTCAATGATTCAATGTACACCCAATTACTAAACGTTGGGAACTGAAGATATGCTAAGTATAGTTAGTACTGCTAAGTCTTCATTACTACTGCCAGTTCTTCGTTACTACTGCTGGGCAAGGTTACTGCTGCTAGATGAAGTTAATGCTGCTAGATGAAGTTAGTGCTGCTAGACCAAATTACTACTGCTAGACATGGTTAGTACTGCTGAGCTGAGTTACTACTGCTTGAAGACTGTGAAGATTAATACTGCTGAAGGTTGTTAATGCTGCTGAGCCAAATCATCATTAATACTGCTGAGTTGATAAGTTTGGTATGCGATACTTTTGGAGACAAAGAAGGAATTGATCAAGATATGTTTAACGAAGATTCAGAAGATCAATTTACTTTTTATGGTTATCTTGTAATTACTTTTGTATAAATAGTATTGATAGATAGCTATACGAAGATACGAAAAAAAAGGAAGATAGATAATATACAGAATTCGATATTCAAGAGTGAATTAACCTCAAGATCATAGATCCTATTTCTAGAGAAGTAGAAATCGTCTTGTTGAGTCTGTTCAACAAGATTGAGGTTTTGGTGTAAAACTTGTGAGTAATAACTGTTTGATATATATACAGTTTATTGAATTTCTATTGATTGTTCTTTAATTGATTTAGAGTTCCATTCCGCAAGATTCTCTAAATTCTGTTTCTAAGAAGTTTAATTCTTGTTAAGAATCGATCCTGACAAGTGGTATCAGAGCATTGGTATCTTAGAAGCTATGGACAACAATGGATACTCACAGTACTCCTGTTTCAAAAGTTCCCATGCTCAAACCCAATAAATTGGACATGTGGAAACTGAGAATCAAGCAGTACATTCTTCTTACTAATTATGCAATATGGGACATCATAGAAAATGGCCCATGTAATGAAGGAAAGATTGGAGAAGATGGTGAAGGCTTTGACCAATCCAAGGTTGAGTGTTATGGAGGATCACATCAACAGGCTCCAAATGGAAACCAAAACAGAAGCTCCTCTCAAGCCCATGTTTCTCAACAAGGAATGGGATTTGATTGGAGTGATCAAGCTGAGGAAGCCTGTCAGAATCAAGCTCTTATGGCAGAAGTATCTGATATTCCTACTGAGGTACAATCTAAACTCTGTTCTCAAGCTTGCATTGATGCTGTTAAAAAATATAGGGATCACAATCAGGGTATGTGTGATGACCTCAAGAGGCTAGAGAAAGATGTGAAAGACTATGTTAGGATTGTAGAAAGGTTTGAGGAACAGATCAGAGCTTTTCAAGCTAATGAACTTCAACACCACTATGATACTAACTATTGGAAGTGGGAGAAGAATGAGTATGAGATTAAGCTGAAAGTGTCTGGGGAGGAGAATGAAAAGTTAAAAGAAGAGCTTAAAAAGGTTAAACTTGATGTTGAAAAGTTTACCTGTGCTTCTAAAACCATGGACACCATCATTAAAGCACAAATCCATGACAAGATGAAAGTAGGGATAGGGTACAATACCACACCTCCACCCTACAATAACAACTACATACCTCCCAAGTCTGATTTGTTAGAGACCAAGGATAGAAAGGAACCTGAATTAAAGATTGATATAGATCCTTGTGAAAAAGAAATAGTTGTTGAGGATGAGACTGACAAAGTAGACTCTGATGAGGAATGTGAGAGTCCATGTGTCAAGAACACAGAGATCAAAAGGACTGAAGAGAAAAAGGAAGTTCATTACACACAGCCCAAAGTTGTGAACTCAAATACTTGTAAACAGTGTTCCTGCAGGAAATTCAAAGAGAACAAGCCCCAAAAACATGATAATCAGAGGGGAAATCAAAGGAACTGGAATAACCAGTGGGCTATGAGACAAGGAGTTGACCTGAACAGAATCAACAGGCCAAAACCTTGTTTCATCTGTGGTAAGCTAAATCACTTAGCCAAACACTGTTATTTCAATCCTAGTAACCAAAGGTTTAATGCTCAAAGATCTTTTCAAAAACCTGGTGGTTACAGAAGGAATGGTGGATATAAAAAATCTGCAAAGAAAAATGTGGCAAAGAAACAAGATAAACCCAAAGACCACATAAAGAAAACAACTGAAAAGGAATGTAATAATATGTGGGATCCAAAAAGCACTAAAAACAATACTGCTGCTAGCAGTGTTAGTACTGCTAACACTGCTAGTACTGCTTCAAAAGTTAGTGCTGCTAGCAGTATTAATACTGCTAGTAATCATTCCAAAGTTAGTGCTGCTAGCAGTATTAATACTGCTAGTATTCAGTCCAATGTTAGTGCTGCTAATACTTTTAGTGCTTCTTCTTCAGATAGTACTGCTGCTAGCAGTATTAACTCTGTTAATACTGCTTCTAGCAGTGTTAACTCGGTTAATACTGCTACCTCTGTTAGTACTTCTGAGGTTAATACTGCTAGCACTGTTAGTACTGCTAGCACTGTTAGTACTGCTGCAAGTGCTGCTACACCAATAATTTTGACAAAGTATTCCAGCACAGCAGTACCAAAAGTTAAAAATCTCATCAAAACCAAGTGTAAGTATTTTGATGAGCAAGGGAGACCCAAGACCACTTCGGCTTGGGTTCCAAATAAAACTAACTGATTTATCTTGATGTGCAGGGCAACCAACAGCTCAAGGGGAAGAGCATTTGGCATGTTGATAGTGGTTGCTCCAGGCACATGACAGGTAACATGTCCTGCCTCAAAAATTTCAAAAAGGTTGATGGAGGACATGTTGCATTTGGGGATAATCCTGCTGGTGGAAAGATAAGTGGTAAGGGTGATGTTTCAAAGGGTAAGATGACCTTTGAAGATGTATACTATGTTGAACAATTGAGATACAACCTGTTAAGTGTATCACAGGTTTGTGACAAGAAGCATAGTATATTGTTTACAGACTCTGAATGCATTATCCTTGCTCCTGGATACAAAGTGGTTGATGAAAACATGATACTTCTGAGAACTCCTAGGAAGGATAATGTTTATTGTTTAGATTTGGAAAGTGTTTCATCTGATTCATCTCTAAATTGTTTAGTTTCAAAAGCTTCTTTAGATGAATCATCACTCTGGCACAGAAGGATGTGTCACATGAACTTTAAAACAATAAATAAACTTGTTAAGAATAACCTTGTAAGGGGTTTGCCATCCAAAGTATATTCATGTGATGATCATTGTGTTGCTTGTCTCAAAGGCAAACAACACAAAACTTCTCATAAGTCCAAAGAGATAAACACTATATCAAATCCTCTTCAACTGTTACATATGGATCTGTTTGGTCCTACCAATGTGATGAGTATTGGCAAGAAATCATACTGCTTAGTTATTGTTGATGATTATTCTAGATTTACTTGGGTATATTTTCTGAGAACTAAAGATGAGACAAGTGGACTGATCAAATCTTTCATTCTCAAAATTGAAAACCAATCAAATCAAAGAGTGAAAGTCATTAGATCAGACAATGGAACTGAGTTTAAAAATTCTGATCTGAACACCTTTTGTGAAGAAAAAGGAATTGAGAGACAATACAGTGCTCCTAGGACTCCACAACAAAATGGTGTTGCTGAGAGAAGGAATAGGACACTGATTGAGGCTGCTAGATCTCTGTTAGCTGACTCAAAGTTACCAATTACTTTTTGGGCAGAAGCAGTTAATACTGCCTGCTATGTTCAAAACAGAGTTTTAGTTGTAAAGCCTAAAAACAAGACACCTTATGAGCTTTTCCATAAAAGGAAACCATATATTGGATTTTTCAAGCCATTTGGATGTCCTTGTACTATTCTCAATACCAAATCTCACTTAGGCAAGTTTGATAGCAAAGCAGATGATGGTTTTCTTGTTGGGTATTCATCTCAAAGTAAGGCCTACAGAGTTTTTAATACCTCTTCTAGAATAATTGAAGAAAGTGACAATGTCAAATGCAATGAGAACACACCAAATCCTATTGGTTCAGGTCCTAATTGGCTATTTGACATTGATTCACTCACTAATTCTTTGGGTTTCAGTGGTGATGTATATGCAGGACAAAGGGATACACCATCATCAGAACACATAATTCAATCTGTGATATTTCCAATCCCTTCCATTGATCCTGTGGAATTCTGTGAACACCATGAGGAGACTGAACCTATTCAGAATGAAGAAGAGAGGAGAGCAGAGGAAAATCAGTCTTCAGGTTCAAATTCCAGAGAATCTGAGGTGACTGAAGAAGCAGAAACAAATCCAGAATTAAATGAGTCTAATCTGGTTGAGGACTTACAAGAGGAAGCTGGTCATCAAACAAGAACTCAGAAAAATCATCCTCCTGAGTTGGTAATTGGAGATATTGCATCTCCCATGATGACTAGAAAGCAAAGCAGACTCCAAGAGTTGCAAGAGCAGCAAAATACAGTTAACACTGTTCTTACTTGCTTTCTGTCCCAGATTGAGCCCAAAAAGGCTTATGATGCCATGAAAGACCCAAGCTGGATAGAGGCAATGCAAGAGGAGCTGCTACAGTTCAAATTACAGGATGTTTGGGACTTGGTAGACCTTCCAAAAGGTCATAGAGCAATTGGCACCAAGTGGATTTTCAGGAACAAGAAGGATGACAGAGGGATTGTAATCAGAAACAAAGCTAGACTGGTTGCACAAGGGTACACTCAGGAAGAAGGAATAGATTATGAGGAAGTCTTTGCTCCTGTGGCAAGGATTGAAGCAATCAGGTTATTTCTAGCCTATGCCTCATACATGAAGTTCAAAGTGTACCAAATGGATGTCAAAAGTGCATTTCTGTATGGAAGCATTGAGGAAGAAGTATATGTCTGTCAACCCCCTGGATTTGAGAATCCATTGCACCCTGACAGAGTATACAAGCTGAAGAAGGCTCTCTATGGTTTGCATCAGGCCCCAAGAGCATGGTATGACACTTTGTCTACCTATCTCTTGAAAAATGACTTTGAAAGAGGAGTCATTGACAAGACCCTGTTCATCAAGAGGAGAAAGAGAGGTACTTTACTTGTTCAGATCTATGTGGATGATATCATCTTTGGATCCACCAATGATCAAATGTGTAAAGAGTTTGAAGAATTGATGCACAAAAGCTTCAAGATGAGCTCCATGGGAGAACTTACATTCTTTCTTGGGCTTCAGGTAAAACAGAGGAAAGATGGAATTTTTATTAGCCAATCCAAGTATGTGAAAGACATCCTGGACAAGTTTGGTTTATCAGACTCAAAGTCAGCAAGCACTCCAATGGAAACACATAAACAGATCACTGCAGATCTTGAGGGGGAGGATGTGGATGTCCATCATTACAGATCAATGATTGGATCTCTCATGTATCTCACAGCCTCTAGACCTGACATTATGTTTTCAGTCTGTGTTTGTGCCAGATTTCAGGTTTCTCCTAAGCAATCACACCTTCATGCTGTCAAGAGAATATTCAGATACTTAAAAGGGCAACCTAGATTAGGTCTCTGGTATCCTCATGAATCCTCTTTTGACTTGCTTGCATATTCAGATAGTGATTTGGGAGGAGCCAACATGGATAGGAAGTCTACTTCAGGTGGATGTCAGTTTTTGGGTACAAGACTAGTATCTTGGCAGTGTAAGAAACAAACCACAGTGTCCTTATCTACCACAGAAGCTGAGTACATAGCTACTGCAAGCTGCTGCTCTCAGGTTCTATGGATTCAGAATCAGATGTTGGACTATGGGGTAACTTTTCTTCACACACCAATCTTCATTGATAACAACAGTGCTATTAGCATTGTTAATAATCCAGTCAAACACTCAAAAACAAAGCATATAGAGATAAGGTATCACTTTATAAGAGATTGCAATGAAAAGAAATTAATTCAGGTTGCTAAAGTTCATACAAATGACCAGTTTGCTGATCTATTCACAAAAGCTTTTGATGTGGGTAGATTCACCTTTTTGGTAACAAGTGTGGGCATGATCAACCTAGAATAAATTCATGACTTTCTGTTTTTATACCTATATTTCTTCATATATTTGGTGCTACTAACTTTCTTTCTCAGGATCCTCTGTTTTCCTCTGATTACCAAGTGAAGAAAAGTGTAAGTGTGGTTACTACTGCCAGTACAGAAGTTACTACTGTCGGTGTTCTAGTAGTTACTACTGCTTGTGCAGTTACTACTGCTCAGTAGTTAATACTGCTCAGTAGTTAATACTGCTAGTGCAGTTAATACTGCTAGTGTAGTTAATACTGCTTGGTCGTTAATACTGCTCAGCAGTTAATACTGCTCAGTAGTTAATACTGCTAGTGCAGTTAATACTGCTAGTGGAGTTAATACTGCTTGGTCGTTAATACTGCTCAGCAGTTAATACTGCTCAGTAGTTAATACTGCTAGTGCATTTAATACTGCTAGTGGAGTTAATACTGCTCGGTAGTTAATACTGCTTGGTAGTTAATACTGCTCAGTAGTTAATACTGCTAGTGCATTTAATACTGCTCGGTAGTTAATACTGCTCGGTAGTTAATACTGCTAAGTAGTTAATACTGCTTGGCAGTTAATACTGCTTGGCAGTTAATACTGCTCAGTAGTTAATACTGCTCAGTAGTTAATACTGCTAGTTTATTTAATACTGCTAGTGGAGTTAATACTGCTCGGTAGTTAATACTGCTTGGTAGTTAATACTGCTAGGTAGTTAATACTGCTTGGCAGTTAATACTGCTCGGTAGTTAATACTGCTCGGTAGTTAATACTGCTAGGTAGTTAATACTGCTTGGCAGTTAATACTGCTTGGCAGTTAATACTGCTCGGTAGTTAATACTGCGAGGTAGTTAATACTGCTTCTGATAATCTAGGGCATATAAATACCCCTGTTTGCCCGCCCATGTTCATAACGACTCTTCGCATTTACTTCTTCTCTCTCGTTCTAACCTAGACTCCCCAGAATCTCTGTGCTTTTCTTTCAAGAATCCTTAGGCATCATGGAGTTTGTGGATGAGCACAATGAAATAGCCATGCTTCAGAAGCCGAAACAAGCTGCGGGATTCCACGATATAGTCGATTTTCTCAAATCCTCGCACATCTCCTATGCACTCACGGTGAGCCCAACAATCTATATCGAACATCAGAAACAATTTTGGGAGAATGCCACTGTTAGTGTTGAAGAAGGGCAGAAAACCATTCGAACAAGGGTTTGTGATAAACCCTTGAAAGTCACTGAAGAGGTTATTCGCATCTCCCTTCAGTTGAATGATGCTTCAGGTATCACTTCTATTCCTAATGAAGAACTCTTTTCTACTTTACAAAGAATGGGGTATGAAGGTCCCATTGGTGTTTTTAAATTCTACAAGTCAAAATTTTTCAACCAATGGAGATTTCTTGTTCATACCCTGATGCACTGTATTTCCAAGAAAACTACTGGATGGAGTGAGTTCAGCAGTCCCATTGCATATGCCTTGGTCTGCTTATCCACTGCCAGAAAGTACAATTTCTCAGCAATGATCTTTAATGATCTTGTATCAAACTTGGAATCCAAAAAGACCTTTTTCATGTATCCAAGGTTTATGCAAGAAGTTCTTAACAAGGAGTTGATGGACTTACCTCAGTTCACTGAGGTATATGTACCCAAATCCCCTAAAGGGAAGGTTTTTTCAAATATGAAAAGACTTCCTAGGGACTCGGAAGGAGTTGACACACCATTGTTCTCTACAATGATGGTTGTGTCCCACCCCTCTGAAGGTATGGCATCAGGATCAAGGCCCTCATTAGATCAACCCACTGATGACCAATCCCAACCTTCCATCTCAAAAGACATCCCACAGTCCATTCTTGAACAGCCCACCCCCACAATCACCAAAAGGTTTCAAAGAAGAAAGGTGCACAAGGCTCCTTCCCTTGTTGTACCTACTCAAAGCCCTACGCCTTTAAGCCCTCAATTGGAGCATTCTCCAATTGAGAATATCAACAGGGAAACCACAGGGGTGTCTCCCAACCTCAAGAAGGTGGTCTCTAAGGAGAAGGATGACCATATGGGTGCTAAGGCTGCCACTACTTCTGCTAGCACAGAGAAGGACAGTGGTAACATAAATAAGACCTTCCCCATGGCAACTCTAAATGAGAAATCATTAGGAGGACCCAGGTGCCAAGAAACCAAGGGGGCAGGTAGTGCTTCTGCTAGGCAGAAGGCTTCTGCTGAAACTTCCAAGGATCCTTTAAAGAAGGTAAATACTTCTAAACAAGGTGAGGATAGATATAACTATGAGGAATTGATGGAAACCTTAGGGAATATCAACTTGGATGTCATGGCACAAAAGAAAGAGATTGAGCAACTTAAGACTGTGGTCACCTACCAACAGTCTCAAATTGAGAAGCTCAAAAAGACGGTCACCAAGTTGCTGAACAAAAAGAAAAAGGCAAGGTTTGTGCTAAGAAGGAGAACCTCAACTGATGATGCTCCCAAAAAGGGGGAGTCAGAGTCAGAAGCAGAACTGAAACTGAAGGGTCCACAAATTGAGGGGGAGACTGCTCACATAGAGACTGAGATGGAAATGGACTATGCACAGTTTAAGGGGGAGTCCAGTGAGACAGAAAAGGGGGAAGAGTGTGTTAAAGAAACCAAAGCAGCAGAAACCACAGCAGCAGAAACTGTTAATGCTGCTGAGTTTGAACAAGCAGCAGAAACAGTTAATGCTGCTGAAGGCCAAACAGTCAAAGCAGCAGAAACTGAGCAGGAAGCAGTAACTACATCTCAAGCTGAAATAGATGAAGAAATTTACTGGATTGTAAAGAACTGTATTGAAGCAGCATCACTACATGTACTAAGAGAAGCAGTAACAGCCATAGCAGCAGAAATGGTTATTGCTGCTGAAAAACTTAAAGCAGCTGAACCAACTCCTGAGGCTGTCAAAACTCTTAAAAGAACCAAGATGATGTCCAAGAAAAGACCAAGAACCCAGCCCATAACTTCAAAGAAGAAAAATGAAAAGAAGCCAAGGGTGGAGTCATCTGCAGAAGAGGCCCAGGAGGAAACAGTGAAATCTGATGGAAAAGTTGCTGAAGAAGAAGTGGCAACTCCATCAGGGCAATCAGGCAATGTGCAATCACAAACGGATGCCCAATGTGACTTGTACATTACTAGTGTTGACTCTAACCCAATTCCACTTCAGGCTGAACCAATATCATCTAAGGCTCCTGAAATCATCTTTTGGGACACTTTGAAAGATGGTAGAAAGGAGTTCATTAGGATAAAAAGAGCTGATGGAAAATTTGAAGTATTTTCTACTTGGGGAAAAATTGTCAGAACTTGCTCAAGATCAGACTTAGAAGAGATGTTCAAAGTTGGGATGAAGATATATGGAAACATGCTGACTGAGCCAGGGATGTCAATTTCTAAAATGGTACTTGAATTCTTGTGCCAAATGTTCAAACCTGAAGCAGTTCAGCATAGGTTAAACACACAGTTTCAAGTCATTACCAACTGGATGCTCTATGAAAACTGTGGAGTATATGTCATCTCCCTTGACTCTGCAACTCAAGAATACTATCTTGTAGATGAAATATACAATCACAGCATGAAGAGGCTGCAAGGAATGTTACACACTAAGCTGACCTGCAACAAGGATTCAGCAATGGGTAGATTCTTGGTAAAGAGGATTCTCAATCAGAGTCTAGGCCTAAGTCCTAATCTGTGTGTACATGATGACTAAGTTTTGGAAGCATCATCTGAAGAACTTGACTTCTTTTCCTAAAAGTCAAGTTAGGGGGAGATTGTTGGGAACTGAAGATATGCTAAGTATAGTTAGTACTGCTAAGTCTTCATTACTACTGCCAGTTCTTCGTTACTACTGCTGGGCAAGGTTACTGCTGCTAGATGAAGTTAATGCTGCTAGATGAAGTTAGTGCTGCTAGACCAAATTACTACTGCTAGACATGGTTAGTACTGCTGAGCTGAGTTACTACTGCTTGAAGACTGTGAAGATTAATACTGCTGAAGGTTGTTAATGCTGCTGAGCCAAATCATCATTAATACTGCTGAGTTGATAAGTTTGGTATGCGATACTTTTGGAGACAAAGAAGGAATTGATCAAGATATGTTTAACGAAGATTCAGAAGATCAATTTACTTTTTATGGTTATCTTGTAATTACTTTTGTATAAATAGTATTGATAGATAGCTATACGAAGATACGAAAAAAAAAGGAAGATAGATAATATACAGAATTCGATATTCAAGAGTGAATTAACCTCAAGATCATAGATCCTATTTCTAGAGAAATAGAAATCGTCTTGTTGAGTCTGTTCAACAAGATTGAGGTTTTGGTGTAAAACTTGTGAGTAATAACTGTTTGATATATATACAGTTTATTGAATTTCTATTGATTGTTCTTTAATTGATTTAGAGTTCCATTCCGCAAGATTCTCTAAATTCTGTTTCTAAGAAGTTTAATTCTTGTTAAGAATCGATCCTGACACTAAAAATTACATCCCTTTTTGGTCAATGGCAAGTAATCGGTTCCCATTATACCGTACCCAGGTGCCCCCGATGACCGGATGCCTATTTTTAGTAAAAGCACACAATATATAAATATAATAATCGATACTACTATATGCGTCCGGCATACAATATATCATTTCTCTGAGCATATTCTATATATACAAAAATAAAGAATATTAATAACTCCTCATCTCAATCTCTTGACTATCCCCTCTCTGTAATCTAGTACGGGGATCAACATCTCAAATGTTATCTACATTTCGGACTCATAGATAGGCCTTTATAATTTATCTTAATTTGGCTTCGCAATCGTATTTAGAGTTTACAATCATATAACAGATTGCATATAACAGATAATCATATTCATTATAAGGAATATTAATAACCCTGGTTCATCAACTTCTTAATTATCCCCTCATAGCAATTTAGCACGGGGATCATTATAGCATAACTTTTAATCGCCCTCTTTGACTTATCTCTGACTTAATCAAGTCTTTATAAACATATTCAAGCATACATATAAAACATTTATTTCAATATTAATTACTGAATTTTAAAGAGAGTTGAATAAACTCACCTGATGCGTTATCACTTCTTTTAATCCTTTTTAACTTGTAAGGGACTCCTTTCTTCACTACCACAGTTTACTGTAATATTCAATTTACAGATATACTGATATTAACATCTAAAATAGAACCCTCCACAACTAAGAATCCTTAATCTCTAAAAACCACATCTTAAATCGCAGTGCACTATGCCAAGTCGCAACCAACTGTTGCGATTCCAACTCCAAATCGCAACTCACCATTGCGATTCCAACCCAAGTCGCAGTCTTCTATTGCGATCTCAACTCCAAGTCGCAGTCAACTGTTGCGACTCCAACTCTAAGTCGCAACTGTCTACTGCGACTTCACTACTGAGTCGCAACTGCCCATTGCGACAATCATGAATGTCGCAACTCAAGGTTGCGACTTCGATGATGTTCATCCAAGTCTCAGTCTACTAAGTTCATTCTTAAACCCAGATTTTGTACTTTTACTCTATGCATGTTTCTGAAAATGTGCAGATATGTTTAAGGTTATAAACTACACCTACTCATGTACTCAAATTTCCCAAAACATCTATTTATCATAAAAACCCATTTCTAAACTTATCTAACAATTATAAACATAAAAGTTAAGAATGGTTTACCTTTTGATGTCTTCAATTACTTCTAAAATCCAACTGAAAATCTTTGTTTTTCCCCTTGCTTCTTCTTCTTCTCGATGCCTTTCTCTCTCTCGGCTTCTCTTTCTCTCAAAACCGTAAGACACACACACCAAACTCACACTTACACTCACACAATTAGTCTAAATGACTAATTGTTTGCCACCTCCTCATTAATAACCATGAGTCATAACACTATTTACCAAATAAAACCCTAACTTTCAAGAGAATGACACTACAAACCCTCAAACTTTAAAGAAATAACATAACACACCTCATGCATAAATAAAACTCATAATAATAACCCTTAAGTTGATATTCTCAAAAGAAATCTTTAAACTTTCAACATTTGTATTTTAACCCTAATTTAATTATAATACTCTATATAATTCAAGGTTACTCCAAATACAAATACATTCTAAATCTTATTTAAAATAATAATAACAAAATTTAGGATGTTACAAGTACCCCGATTGGCTTGCTAATATCGTGGTCGTGGCAAAGAAAAATGGAAAATGGAGGGTCTGTATTGATTTTACCGATCTCAACAAAGCCTGTCCAAAAGATCCATTCACATTGCCACATATCGATGCCATGGTCGACGCGACAGCGGGACATGAACTATTGATGTTCATGGATGCTTATTCTGGGTACAATCAGATCCTGATGTACGTCGAGGACCAGGAGAAAACTGCGTTCATGACGGATCGAGGTATTTACTGTTACAAAGTTATGCCTTTTGGACTTAAAAATGCAGGTTCTACCTACCAGCGCCTGGTGAATAAAATGTTCAAAGACCATCTTGGCGACACGATGGAGGTTTATATCGACGACATGCTCGTCAAGTCAAAGCAAGCAGTCGACCACGTCGAACATCTGAGGCAGTCGTTCGACATCCTCCGAAAATATAGCATGAAGCTCAACCCGACGAAGTGTTCCTTTGGTGTCAGCGCCGGGAAATTCTTGGGTTACATGGTCACTCGACGAGGAATCGAAGCTAACTCCGACCCAATCAAGGCTATCATCGAGATCAAATCTCCTAGAAATTTCAAAGAAGTCCAAATGCTAACTGGTCGGGTGGCTGCTCTGAACAGGTTTATCTCTCGATCCTCAGATAGATGTCATTTATTCTATAACGTCCTCAGGAAAAATAAAGGCTTCGACTGGACCGACGACCATGAGCAAGTGTTGCAAAAGTTAAAGAAATACATGACGACGCCTCCTTTGTTGTCAAATCCTGATGACCATGAGGTCTTGCTGCTATATTTGGTCGTTAGTACTAATGCAGTAAGTGTCGTCCTGACACGAGAAGATGAAAAGCAGCAACTGCCAATCTATTATGTAAGTAAATCCCTCTTGGACGCTGTTTGGGCAAAATTTCACCAGTCTCGACCACGACCAAGGTAAGTAAAACACTCACTTATGTTACTTCTGGTAAGGAAAAATCATAGCACTTTATCCCCCGACTAAAGCTAAGATCAAAAGTTATTTACCTCACGACACTCGACCATAATGTCGTACGTTTCACACGATCGTCGCATAGAACCATGCAACCTCGACTAGCTAACGCGTGATACAACTGTTACGTTTGTTTAGTGTTTATTGCAGGAGTCAACGTCATTGATGGACAACGGCTATAACTGACGAAAGCCATTAACAGCACTAAAGACGACGTCCGTTACGACAACTATCGAAGTATTTAATGAGCCAATTAAAGCGCCCGAAGACTATAAATTCCAAGCTCAATCCTCAGTTCAAGGGACATCGAACAACAGACACAAACACTCGAACTCGAAAGAACACTTGAAACACAGAAATCGCTCTCAGAAGAATCGCCCTCGACGCACGACATCAGCGCACGACACACAGTTTAAACACACGACGCATATTGTTTTACATTCAAAACACTTGTTACTTTATATTTTGAAATCTTCCTTTCATTTGTATTGTAATCTCTGTACGATCGACACCCGAAACACAAGGACATCGCCCCTGTTTGGCGACCATAGTGCAGCGACGACTTCCACAGTCGTCCGTGGGTTTTTTTTCCTCGTTGAGGTTTTTCCCGCGTCACCAAATTCTCTGTCTCATTTACATTTTCGTCTTTGTCGCACGCTTTGTCAAAAGATTCTTTTCTTTAGTTGTTAAAGTCCACATCGACCTTAAGTTGTACTTTGGTGCGATTTTTGGCATTAACAGTTTGGCGCCATCCGTGGGACCCCATCTAGAGAAAATCTTCGACAAACGTGTGTCCTACTAACTGTTTCTTGTAGTCTTCTCTATTCCCCGTTTCAGGAAAATGGCAGCCCCTGGAAATCAAGAGCATGTCATTGGCCAGATGTATCAGGAATTAGAGGTCGCGCGAAATCAAATCAATGCCATGGCCAAGCAGAGTCGTAGAGCAGCCGAGGAGATCGCACGAATGAGAAATCCTTTTGGACCTCAGCATGGTCCTAGGCCGTTCGTTCAGAATCCAGGCCAAGGATTGTTGGATCAAAATGGTCCTAGACCATTTGCGCATAATTCAGGTCCAGGATCGGGTCCGTTTGCTCAGAATCAGCATCCAGGTTCGTTCGCTCAGAACCAACATCCAGGTCCGTTCATACAGAACCAACAACCGGGGCCGTTCAACCCAAATCCCCAGTTCGGGACAGTTCCTACTCAGCATATAAGGCCACCACCCATGCAGAATGGGTCGTAGCCATTTCAGAATGGGTCACAGCCATTTCAGAATGGGTCGCAGCCATTTCAGAATGGGTCGCAGCCATATTTTGTCCCTTTCAACGGGGACGCCAATGGCTCGTCGCATGGAAATGGCACCAGTTCAGGAGTCAATCCGCAGACAGGTGTGCATCCTGATCCTAATGATCCCGTCGCCCAGCGACTGAAGATGCTAGAAGATCAGAACGAGCGTGTCCTATCTTTGCTCGCCAAGCTGCCCGGGGCAGCCGTGCCCGTTGACATCGAGCCTCAATCAGGATTTTAGGCGTCACCTTTCATCGACGAGATCGCGACTGTCGAGGTCCCGAATAAATACAACGTCCCCACCTTCACGCCCAAATATTTAGGAGTGACCGATCTAGCAGAGCACGTCGCACAATATAAGCAGCTTATGTGGACGATCTCAATCCCGCACATGTATCAGGAGGTCTGTATGTGCAAAAGCTTCGGCGCGACTCTCACTGGTCCTGCCCTCCAATGGTTGATCAATCTTAAACCCAAGTCCATCAGGTCGTTCGCCGAGTTGGTCAACCAATTCTCTCAGCAATTCGCCAGCAGTCGCAAGATGGAGAAGCAGACCAGTGATCTATATTATGTCGTGCAGAAGACCAATGAGTCTATTCGAAGTTATTTAAATAGATTCAATGCGGAGATGATTAGTGTTCGCAATTGTGACGTCAAGACCGCAATCGAAGCTTATAAGCGTGGTCTGGACGACGGTTCGGGTTTATACACTGACCTGACCAAATATCCTCCAGAAAATTTCGAAGACGTCCGAGTTCGAACCCTAGCGTATATGAGGGTAGAAGACGACGCTGCCTTTCGTCGCAAGCATACCGACGACAAGAGGTCGTTGGTTGTAAAGAAGCCAGAGTTCAAAACAAAAGCAATTTCTAAGGTAGAGCCCGCACGCCAGATTTCAAATGTCCGATTCAAGACGAAAGCAGAGACCAAGACAGCGATCAAATTCCCTCAGTACCCCAAGATATCCTCTTACGGATTCAAAAGGTCCACTAAAGATTTGGTCGAAGCTTTGAAGACCACTCGAGCGACCATCTGATGGCCAAAGAAATCTGTTAATGCCAAAAATCGCACCAAAGGGACAACTTAAGGTCGATGTGGACTTTAACAACTAAAGAAAGGAATCGTTCGACAAAGGCGTGCGACCAAGACAAAAATATAAACGAGACAGAGAATTTGATGACGCAGGAAAAACCTCAACGAGGAAAAAACCCGCGGACGACAGTGGATGTCGTCGCTGCACTATGGTCGCCAAATAGAGGCGATGTCCTTGGTGTTCCAGGTGTCGATCGTACAGAGATTACAATACAAATGACAGAAAGACTTTGAAATGTAAAGTTACAAGTGGTTTCTAATGTAAAACAGTGTGCGTCGTGTGTTTAAACTGTGTGTCGAGTGCTGATGTCGTGTGTCGAGAGCGATTCTTCTGTGAGCGATTTCTGTGCTTCAAATGTTCTTCGGAGTTCAAGTGCTTGCGTCTGATGCTCTGCGTTGTATCTGTGTTCCTCTCTGTGTTATTCGATGTCCCTTGACCTGAGGATTGAGCTTGGAATTTATAGTCTTTGGGCACTTTTAATTGGATCATTAAGGACTTTGATAGTTGTCGTAACGGTTGCCATCTTTTAATGCGGGTTTAGATGTTCATAACTGACTTCGTTGGTTATAGCCGTTGTCCATTAATGGCGTTGATTCCTGCATTAAACACTGAACAAAACATAACAGTCGTATAGCGCGTTAGTCGGTCGAGGTCGCATGGTTTTATGCGACGGTCGTGTGAGCTAGGCGACGTCGAGGTCGAGTGTCGTGAGGAACTCTCGACTTACCTTTTAGGGGGGACGACGGAGGTTTTTTGGGTCTTTGTCGGGACCTTATCTTAATACAAGATATAGTTCATAACATGTGTCTTACCTTTCTTGGTCGTGGTCGAGACTAGTGATTTTTTGCCCAAACAGTTTGCCCCCAAAATTTGAAAGTAGGATGGCGAATTCGAATTTTAAATTTTGCTTGTCGGGTGCTCAGGATCGTGACACGTGTCGAAAGTTACCTTGGTTGTCTTGGAACTGGATTGGTTCGATTCTAACTGAATGAGAAGTCGAAGAGGAAACGAGGTTGTGACGTCATACTGATGCATGATTGTGCTTACCAGCTGTCTTTGACAGGTGTCGACGATCCGTGTAGTCATACGAAAAGACGGGGACGTGTGGCGATCATCGAAGGACTCGCCCTGACATGATCGACTGCATAAATAAAGATTACGATGGATCTTTACCTGTTTACGACTTCAGAGAGTTTTTAGGCGCAGATGTTTTTCTTGATGTTCTTGCCTTTCTTCGTCCAGTCTTTCCTGAACCCGTAGGAATTTTCGATTCGGTTAGGATTTTCAAGGTTTAGAACGACCATATAAAGTGCGACCCTTCAGTTTGCGTATGCGTCGCAAATCCATTGCTAGGAAACCTAGGAGGAATTGGGATATTTGGGGTCTTTCAGAAGTGCAAATCAATTTAACAGGTTTAGCAATGTCGACTGAGCCTAGAAGCGCTATTAAAAACGAAGAAGATCTCGACGACTTTAGAAGTCTAGCGAGGATTCCCATGGGGATCACCGTAAGTAGGGCTGGACAGGTTCGACCAGAAATGTGCCCTAAAGGGTACGTCGTCATTTATGAGTATCCGTTCAAGATAGGCTTTCATTGGCCATATTCGCCTTTGGTCAAAGAGTTCATGTGCAAATTCGATCTTTCACCGGAGCAACTGATGCCCCAGTTCTGGCGAGTTATCCTAATCATCGAACGACTTACCTCAAACTGGAATCCACCGATGAATGTGAGGGACCTACTGACGGCGTATAAGGTCAAAAGTGATCGGTACCGTCTCTATAGTTTGTTTTCAAGGCACAAGGGTGATCGTATCTTGGTTTTAAATACTGCGGTCAACGACCGTGGGTGGAAGAAGAGGTATGTATTCGTGCGGGTGTTGACGCTGGACACTGATAGTGACTGGATTAGGGAGGGTTGGATTTGACGGGTGAGCTTTTAATTGTTTATCGTATGTTTTATGTTATTCTGTTGCTCGGTTGTTTTTTCGACTGATCTTCTTTTTTATGTGCAGATATTGATTTCGACAAGGTAGAGACGGACGATGCTTCTCGGGCTAAGGTCGAAAAGTTCCTGGAGTTTAGCACTGAAGACCGGCCGTACGTCACGCGTCATCTGGTAGACGAGGATGATGACACCGTTTTCTTGAGCGACAGAGTGAGGATGGGTCGAGAGGAGAAAGAAGAAGACGAGAGAGAGGATTCTGAGGCGACCGAGGAGAGGGAGGAGGAGGAAGTAGAGATAACTGGTAAGTTTCTCTTTGCTTATGCTCGTCCTAATCTATCTTTGTTCTCAATCATCTAATTCTTTCTTTTACCATACAGGAGAATCTCGGGCGAAGTTGACACCTGCAGCCGCCGAGAAGATGGCTCAAGTTGAGCTAACTCGCAAGGCGAGGGTAGACAGGGGGAAGGATACCTCGACAGCTGGGTCGGGGGTTTTAAAGAGAAAAGAAGTCCCGACATCTGGGTCGGGTCTCCCAAAGAGGACGAGGATGTCTGTTTTGAGTGAACCATCGTCCAGGACGGGTGGTTCGTCGAAAGTCGTCTCGCCTTAGAAGGCGAAGGTATCGACCGTGTCTATCGAGAAGTTTTCTGACACAAGGTCCGTTGATACGGCGCAACCGGCGACGATGTCTCCTCTTGCCGCGTCAGGCCCTTCTTTCGCCGACAAGGGCAAGGGCGCGCAAACGGGCTCTGAAACGACGGTGAACTTTACGTTGCCGTCGGATTTTTTGGATGATAATGTCCTAGACGGGATGAAACTGTTCCCTCATTTGGGAAAGTATCAGCTCCCTTCTTTCAGAGAGTGTTTTGACGGAGTTTCTCTCGAGGATACTGAGGCCCATGTTGCTGGACTAGCATTCATGGTAAGTCTGTCTCTCAAGACTTTTGTTTTTTTATCTGTTGTCGACGTCGTATTCTTTGCTAATGTGTTTTCATTTGTTTTCAGACGTTTCAGTCATCTTTGGCGTTGTATGCTAAATCGACAAAGGTAGAAGGCTTAGTGGCTTCTACCATCGAAAAAGAAGATGCGACGTTAGAAAGGGAAAGGTCCACTTTAGAACGCGAAGAGGCGGCATCGGTGAAACTCGACGATGTCTTGAACGAGCTGGAGTCTCTCGACCATGCAAGGGATGACATGAACTCATGTCTCAAGGAGTCCCTATCTGTGATGCACAATCAAAGGGAGAAGCTGGAGGGGATGAAGGAATCCCTGGTTATGAAGGGGAAAGAGGTTGAGGATTCTCAGTCCAAAGCCATGGATTTAGAGAAGGAGTTAGAGGAGTTGAGGGACGAGAATAAGTCCATCTTTTCCTTTGCTCGACTCACTGCTCGAGCGGCTATCATGCTAAGTCACTTGCTAGGCAAGAATCCTATGGCCTCAGTCGGACGAGTTGGCTCTGTTCTTCAAGGAGGTCGGGACCGAGAGAGAGCTCGACTCAGATGATGAGAAGGAGGTCGAGGAGGAGGAGGAGGGTTTCCAGGGCGACGTGTCATGTGAGCTAGGCGATGTCGAGGTCGAGTGTCGTGAGGAACTCTCGACTTACCTTTTAGGGGGGACGACGGAGGTTTTTTGGGTCTTTGTCGGGGCCTTATCTTAATACAAGATATAGTTCATAACATGTGTCTTACCTTTCTTGGTCGTGGTCGAGACTAGTGATTTTTTGCCCAAACAAAATCCGATCAGGACGATGCTAAGAAAGATAAGTCAAAATGGTGCGACTTTCATGTCGACCATGGTCACGCGACAGACGATTTCATAGCTCTCAAAAAGGAACTAGCATATCATGTCCCGAAAGGAAAGTTCAAAGATATCATCGATGATGTCGTTACTTCAGCTAGCGATCATCGACCGCCGACCCCAGAGCACGCAAAGGTCGTCAATTGCATCACTGGTGGTTCCGACGAATGTGGTCCGGCGTATTCCGCGGCCAAACATCACGCCAGTCAAGCACCTGACGATCGGCCTATTCCGCGTTCATCAAGGCCCAAAAGAGATTTGGAGTTGGAAGCTATGAAGATCATATTCGACCAAGACGACCTCGGTGACTCGTATCAGAAGCACCATGATGGGTTGATCATTCAACTCACGATTGGTAATTGTTTAACTCGACGAGTCTTGGTCGATGGGGGCAGCTCAACGAACGTCATTTTCCTTCACACCATCAAAGATATGGGAATCGATCGCTCGGAAATAACCCGATGTTCGACGACCTTAGTTGGTTTCAATGGAGAAGCAACGAGCACCTATGGAGAGATCATCTTGCCGGTCTATGCCGGAGGAATCAACAAGCAGACCAAGTCCAGCGTCATCGATTGTGCGTTGGCCTATAACATCATTTTAGGTCGACCATGGATCCCTGAAATGAAAGCCGTTCCCTCGACGTATCATCAGACTCTGAAATTCCCTACGCCGTGGGGAGTTCAGGAAATCAAAAGTGAGCCAAAATTCGCTCGTGACTGCTATAAGACAACCCTGAAGCCGCGAAAGTAAGCTGTCTGGCAGTCGCAGGCCGAAGGCTAAGCATGACCGTAGGGTCTCGACAGGTTCGTCCTACTATCCGTAATCTTAAAACTTCTGCCTCTCATACAGGATATGCCGACTATTTTTGCCCTGTCGCACGAAAACACGGTCGACATAGACGTTGTTCCTCGAGATCTCAATGTCGATCCGTCATTTAAAACCTACTCTCTCCTGAAAAGAATAGGATGATAAATGACGGGGGGCAAGTACCCCATCCGAGAGGGTATGCTTTCATACGATTTTTTTTATCACAAACGATTACTGACTTAAGCATCGGAGGGCCGTTGGTTAGCCAACGACCAACCTTTAACATTGTTTTTTCGCAGGATCGCACGCCGACAATCACTAAGTCTTAAACGACTTTAGTTTTGCAAGGTCGCACGATGTAAACGACCAAGTCTATGACTTGATCATCCTTTCACAGGGACACACGATTCGCAGTTTTTCGCACGACTTAGTCGTACGATCGTAAAGTCTAACGATTTTGCACTCTAAAGTTTCTTAACTTCGAAGAATTTCACCCTCTGAATGTATGCTTTGATCGCATGTGTTTATATTTGTATACACGATTTAGAAGTCTTATGGCTTATGTTCTAATTGTTGTATTGCAATGGATGCCTAAGTCGCATGATTTCTCGATTATTCTCTACTTACTGAATCTTACGATTAACATTATATTTGTTCATGAAATATACAAAGCGTAAGTTCAAAAGAAGTCTAAGTTTCGATCATTGAATAAACTATCATTTACAAAAAAGCTCGACCACCAACGATCGAGTAGCAAAGAAACGAAATAAGCAGAGACACATCCTCTAAGGCAGAGGAGGAGTGTCGGCCACATCCTTGCCTAATGCCTCGACCTGGGGACCTTCCTCCTCCTCAACTTCTTTCTCATCGTCTGAGTCAAGATCCCTCTCAGCCCCGACCTCCTTGTAAAAGATGTCCAGCTCGTCCGACGCCGAGGCTAAAGGATCCTTGCCCAGTAAGTGGCGTCGCATGATCGCCGCACGTGCAGTGAGTTGAGCAAAGGAGAAGATAGACTTATTCTCGTCCCTCAGCTCCACTAACTCCTTCTCTAAGCCCACCATCTTGGATTTAGATTCCTCGAATACTTTTTTTTTTTCACAGTCAAGGATTCTTTCATCCCCTCCAACTTCTCTCTTTGGTCACGCATCAAAGTCAGGGATTGCTTCAGGCGCGAGCTCATGTCATCTCTCTCATGACCGACGGCTTCCAACTCGTTCAAAGCATCATCAAGACGCACTGACGTCGCCTCTTCTCGCTCCAGAGCGGACTTTTCCTTCTCCAACGCCGCATCTTCTTCCTTAATAGCAGAAGCCATCAAACCTTCTACCTTCGACGTTTCAGTCTGCAAAGCCAAGGAGGCTTGAAACGCCTGTAGAAAGCATAACATAAGCATTGTTAATAACAACAACAACAAAAACAACAACGATGACAACGACAAATGGACAAAGTCTTGAAAGATAGACTTACCAAAAACACAAGCCCAACGATATGGGATTCCGTATCTTCGAGAGAAACCCCGATAAAACGCTCTCTGAAAGAAGGGGGCTGGTACTTTCCCAAGTGGGGGAACAATCTCGTCCCGTCCAGGACATTATCATCTAAGAAATCCGACGGCAACGTGAAGTTGACCGTCGTTTCCCCCACAAAGCCCTTCTGCGCACCTTTTTCCTTGTCAGCCGACGAAGGGCCAGATGCGGCAATGGGAGACATCGACGCCGGTTGCGCCGTATCCATAGATCTTACGTCGGTCGTGTCAAACACGGCCGACGCCTTCGCCTTCCTAGACAAGGCGACTCTAGATGAGCCACCAGTCTATAACGTCGGTTCCCTCGTAACGGACATCCTCGTCCTCTTAAGAATACCCGACCCAGCTGTCGGGACCTCTTTTCTCTTTAGGACCCCCGACCCAGCCGTCGAGGCATCCTTCTCCCTGTCTTCCTTCGCATTGCGAGCCAGCTCGATTTGAGCCGTCTTCTTGGCAGCTGCAGGCGTCATCTTCGCCCGAGATTCTCCTACATGGCAAAAGAAAGAATTAGACACTTGAGGGTGGAAAAAGACTAGGTTGAACGGAAAGAAGGCCAAAGGATACTTACCAGTTATCTCTACGTCTGGTTCTTCCTTCTTCTCCTTCTCCTCCTCCTCAGTCTCCTCAGATTCCTCTTCTTCTTCTTTTTCTTCTCGACCCATCCGTATTCTATCACCCAGGAAAACAGTGTCGTCGTCCTCATCTATCAGGTGACGCGTGACGTACGATCGTTCATCAACACTAAACTCCAGAAACTTCTTGATCTTGGCTTTAGAGTCATCGTCAGGTTTTACCTTGTCAAAATTAATATCTACACATAAGAAAAAATATTAGACGGAAAACACCCAAATAACAAAGTGACATAAGACGTACGATGAAAGGCTTACTCGTCATATTCCAACCAGATCTGATCCAGTCACTATCGGTATCTAACGTCGCCAATCGCACAAACACATACCGAGTCTTCCATTTTCGATCATTGACTGACGTATTTTGAACCAAGGTGCGCTCACCCTTGTATCTCGAAAACAAACTATAGCGACGGTATTGATCCTTCTTGACCTGGTACGCCGTCAACAGGTCCCTCACATTCATGGGCGACTCCCAGTGTGAAGTAAGTCGTTCGATGACCCGAATCACGCGCCAAAATTGGGGCATCAGCTGCTGTTAGTGCCAAAAATCGCACCAAAGGGACAACTTAAGGTCGATGTGGACTTAATCAACTAAAGAAAATGATCTTTCGACGATACGTGCGACGAGGGAAAAAATAAACAAGACAAGGGATTTGATGACGCAGGAAAAACCTCAAACGAGGAAAAAACCTACGGACGACAGGGAGTGTCGTCGCTGCACTATGGTCGCCAATCAGGGGCGACGTCCTTGGTACTGGCGTCGGTCGTACGATGATTACAATACAAGTGAAGGAAATACTTCGAAATGTAAAGTACAAATGTTTGAATGTAAAAACAGGTGTTTGTCATGTGAGAATACAGAGTGTGAACTTCTGATCGAGGGTTGATTGTCGTGCGTCGGGAGCGATACTTGAGCTTTCCTTCGAATGTTCTTGAGTTCGCAGTAGGGTTCTGGCTTTCAGTACTTGATCTCCAGAGTTTGAATGTTCTTTGCTATGAGTTTGGATGATTTTCTCTGATGTTTGCTGATGTATACTGGATGTTTAACTGATGTCCCCTGAAATAAGGCTTTAGCTTGTCTTTTATAGTCATCACGTCATTAATTAGCTCCATTAATGATTTGATCAACGGCTACAACGGCTGGAAACGGTCGCCGGAGTGATTATCCATAATGCTCTTCGTCCGTTACGGCTGCTTGTTGTTAATGGCTTTGACTCCTGCATTAAATACTTAACAAACGTAACAGTCTGGGTTAACGTTAGCTTTGGTCGAAGGTACGATGATCTTACGCGGTGGTCGTACGGGACGGGCGATGCTATGGTCGAGCGTCATGGGAGACATACGACTTACCTTTTACGGGAGACGACGGATGTTTTCTGGGTTCTTGTCGAGACCTTATCTTAATACACGCGTCTTACCTGCTCTGGTCGTGGTCGTACGATGTGATTTTTTGCCCAAACAGTTTGCCCCCAAAATTTGAAAGAAGGATAGCAAATCCGAGTTTTAAATTTTGCCAGTCGAAAAAATATGACAAGTGATGGAAATTACCTTAGTTACCTTGGAACTAGGCTGGTCCGCTCTTAACTGAACGAGAAGTCGAAAGGAGAACGAGGTCGTGACATCATGCTGACGTACGATGATGCTTACCAGCTGTCGATGCCAGGTGTCGGTGATTTACTGGGGCATATAAAAGTCGGGGATGCGTGTCGATCTTTTGAAGGGCTCGACCTGTCACGATTTCCTGCATAAATAGAGATCACAATGGATTGTTTTCTTCAAGCTTTCGAAAAGTCATCTTTTCCAGAATCTCGACTTTTTCCAAATCTTCGGTGACTGATGATCTACCGTGGGCTATGATACCCAAATCGATGACGATGTTGGTTGCGATAGACGCGATGTCCGTGGATTCTGCACATCTGGCGACGATGTTTTCTGCTACCACGTCGACCTTTTCGTCAGCCGACAGGGGCGAGGGTGTAAAGACAGGAGAGAATGATGGGGATTTTATGGAGATCAACTTTGTGTTGTCTTCATCCCTCTTGACTGACTATGTCCTCGTCAGGACGAAGTCGCTTTCGCTTCTGGGGAAATATCAGCTCTTATATTTCAAGGATCATTTTCCAGGGATCTCTATCGAAGAGATTGGACTGTGTTTAGCCGTACTGGCGTCTTTCGTAAGTTTTTCTTTCGAAACTTGCGTCACCGATGTTTATTCTTTCGATGAGAGTTTTGCTAATACGTTCCTTTTGTAATTGTGCAGATGTTTTTGTTTTCCTTCACTAAACACGTGAGGAAACTGGAGATGTTGGAGTGGAGGTCGATTTTCGGAGAGAAGATATTCCTTCCTCCAACCTTAACATTAATCTTAAGAGCCACATTCTCAGAATGCCATGGCGCGAAAGGTTGGGAGACAACTCTGGCGATACTCGTTTGATCCTTGCATTAGTTCTTCAGGATTGTCAAGATTCCGAAGGCTGAGTTTTCTTTGGGCAGAGTTTGTGATTGCTATGTTTCCTTAGATCTTAGGGTAGTTTCTTTTTTTTGCTGAACTCGTGTTTTTAATTACATATGTCGTGGATGAATGTAATATTGTTCATAAAAGTATGAAATAAACGGAGGATCGTGCGTCTTAGGCTCTTATTGCAATATAACGGTTGAAACATAAATCATGTATTTGGAATGTAATAATAAACACAAATATATATCATCGATATGTTAGAACATACAAAGTTTTTCTAAGTTCCAGAAACTTAGATCGAGGGATAGTTTAGACCTGACATGTGATTGTATCGTATGATGAAACTTTAGAATATATTCCCCTGTGATTAAACAATCGAGTCATGTACTTGGATACTCATGTCGTGCGTTCCTGCGATAAAGTTCGTTAGAGGTTGGTTGTGGTTTTACCAACGGTTTTGCGATGCTTACCGTCGTGCTGAAAACTTTGTATGATAGGAAGGCGATTTAAAAGAAATATTTTTTCAAATGCGTCGCATTCCAACTTCGTGGGATTTCCTGATTGTCGAGGGTTCGAAGTCGATAGGCTCCTTTACCCACGACTTCGGAGATACGATAGGGACCTTCCCACTTGGTAGAAAATTTTACCTGCGTTGAGCTCCTGGGTATTCGGGAATACTCGACGGATGACGTAATCGCCTTCTTGAAAGATTTTAACTTTGACGTGCTTATTGAAATGTCGCTCGACTGCCTGCTTCTGTGACGCCATTCTGATCAAGGCCGATTCTCTGAGCTCTTCAAGGGCGTCGAGGTCATAACTCAAATCAACCAAGTTGTGGTCGACGGATGTATGCCTCGAAGTTGGGAGATGAACTTCGATCGGTGGGACGGCTTCACAACCATAGACGAGAGAGAAGGGGGTTTGCCCAGTGGACGTACGTGGCGTCGTGCGATTTGCCCATAGGACCGAAGGGAGTTCTTCAACCCACATTCCCTTTGCAGCTTTTAATCGTTTCTTGATCGAAGCTATAATAGTCTTATTGCTTGACTCGGCAAGTCCATTAGCTTGGGGATATCTGGGAGTCGAGGTTGTTAGTCTGATATTCCTGTCATCGCAGAACTGTTGGGTCCTGTCGCTTATGAATTGGGATCCATTGTCGCAGACAATTTCGGATGGAATCCCAAACCTGCATATGACGTTAGTCTGGATAAAGGAGATAACTTCTTTATCCCTAATGTGGGAGAAGGCAGCCGCTTCGACCCATTTAGAAAAGTAATCCGTGAGTACGAGGAGGAATACTTTTTGCCCCGGAGCAGGTGGTAGTTTGCCGACAATATCCATTCCCCACCTCATGAAAGGCCATGGGACAAGCGTTGAGTGCAAAGGCTCCGAGGGTTTATGAGACATACCTGAGTGTCGTTGACAGGGGTCACAATTTTGGACGTACTTGAAAGCGTCTTGTCATAGTGTCGGCCAAAAATACAATTGGCGGGAGATACGATTAGCCAAGCTACGACCTCCTGAGTGATTACCACATTCGTCGTCGTGCATCTCTTGGAGGATTTTCTGGGCTTGATTTTTGTTGAAGACGCACCTTAAATTTAAGCCCGTCGATGATCGCCGATAAAGCTTATTTTCGATCATGACGTACTTAGATGCTTTGAATCTAATTTTTCGAGCCTCCATTTTGTCTTCGGGGAGTTGGTCGTGCACAAGGAAATTTCGAATGTCGCGTGACCAATCATCTTCTTCGTCTTCGATCTGGATGACGTCTGTGTTTCCAATGGACGGCGTTACCAGGTGAATCATAGGAATAACATCAAATATTGGTTCAACTAAAGCTGACCCAAGGTTCGCCAATGCGTCTGCTTGAGTGTTCTGGTCTCGCGGAATCTGTTCAATAGAAAAAGATTTAAATTTTTTGGAAATTTCTTTTGCCACGCTTAGATATGCTGTCATTTTTGAATCCTTGGCTGCGAATTCTCCATTGATTTGATTTACTACCAGCATGGAATCGCTTTTGACATGCAGTGCGGTTGCCCCTAAGTCGTGGGCCATATTCATTCCCACGATCAGGGCTTCATATTCGGCTTCGTTGTTGGTGGCCTTGAAGTCGCATCGGACCGAGTATACCATCTTACCCCCTTGTGGCGATTTTAAGACGACACCCAGTCCAGAGCCTCTAATGTTGGATGATCCGTCGACATGTAGGATCCAAGGCACGTCCTCGTGAGTCGCCACAGTGGACACTTCGAGCTCTGCTTCTTTCTCCAACTCAGGGCTGAATCGGCGATAAAGTCCGCCAAGGCTTGTGATTTGATCGCGGTCCTGGGTTTGAAATCAATGTCGTAACTGCTGAGATATATGCTCCACTTTGCTAAGCGACCTGTCAACTCAGGTTTCCTTAAAACAGACTTAAGAGGAAAGTTAGTTACGACAGTAATAGGATGCGATTCGAAGTAGTGTCGTAATTTTTTAGCAGCTGTGACTAGCGACAAAAGCAGTTTTTCCATGGAAGAATACCTGGTTTCTGCGTCCAATAGAGATTTACTTACGTAGTAGATTGGTAATTGTTGTTTTTCGTCCTCTCGTGTGAGTACGGCGCTTACCGCATTTGGACTAACAGCTAAATACAATTGTAAGACGTCATGATTGTGAGGTTTCGACAACAGAGGAGGCGACGCCATATATTCCTTGAGTTTTTGCAATGCTTGCTCATGATCGTTGGTCCAGTTGAAACCTTTATTTTTCCTGAAGACGTTATAAAACAGATGACATCTATCTGAAGATCGGGAGATAAACCTGTTTAGGGCTGCTACTCGACCAGTAAGCCTTTGGACCTCCTTGAAATTTCGAGGAGATTTGATGTCGATGATGGCTTTGATTTGGTCGGGGTTAGCTTCGATTCCTCGGCGAGTGACCATGTGGCCTAAGAACTTTCCAGCACTGACTCCGAAGGAACATTTGGTAGGGTTGAGCTTCATGCTATACTCCCGAAGGATGTTGAACGATTGCTTTGACTTGACGAGCATGTCATCAATATATACCTCCATTGTGTCGCCGAGATGGTTTTTGAACATTTTATTCACTAGACGCTGATAGGTGGATCCTGCATTTTTTAGTCCGAAAGGCATAACTTTATAACAGTAAATACCTCGGTCCGTCATAAAAGCGGTTTTCTTCTGGTCCTCGACGTGCATTAAGATTTGGTTATACCCTGAATAGGCATCCATGAAGGTCAATAGTTCATGTCGTGCGGTTGCGTCGACCATGGCGTCGATATGCGGTAATGGGAAAGGATTTTTTAGGCAAGCCTTATTGAGATCGGTGAAGTTGATACAGACCCTCCATTTCCCATTCTTTTTAGCCACGACCACGACATTAGCAAGCCAGTCGGGATACTTTACTTCTCGGATCTTTCCTGTCTTGAGGAGGTTATCGACCTCATCGTTTATTACCTTATTTCTTTCAGGAGCGAATTTATGGCGCTTTTGCTTGACGGGTTTAAACGATGGATCGATATTGAGTTTGTGAAAAATGATGTTAGGGTCAATGCCAACCATATCTTCATGCGACCAGGCGAAGCAGTCAGCATATTCCTGCAAGAAAGATATTATCCTTTGCCTAAGGTGGGGATCGAGAGATGATCCTATCAAGACTTTTTGCTCGGGCTTGCTTGGGTCTAAGATAACTTCTTCTAGGTAATAATCACCGATGGCTTTAGGAACATCTTGCACCTTTTCAAGCTTTCCATGCGCTGGGTCAGCGGTTCGCTCTGAGTTTCCGCCATCTGCCATTTTCCTGTGATAGAGAACAGAAGAAACTCCAAGAAACTATTAGTAGAGTGCACGTTCGTCGAGGATTTTCTCTAGATGTAGTCCCACGGATGGCGCCAAACTGTTAATGCCAAAAATCGCACCAAAGGGACAACTTAAGGTCGATGTGGACTTAATCAACTAAAGAAAGGATCTTTCGACGATACGTGCGACGAGGGAAAAAATAAACAAGACAAGGGATTTGATGACGCAGGAAAAACCTCAAACGAGGAAAAAACCTGCGGACGACAGGGGGTGTCGTCGCTGCACTATGGTCGCCAATCAGGGGCGACGTCCTTGGTACTGGCGTCGGTCGTACGATGATTACAATACAAGTGAAGGAAATACTTCGAAATGTAAAGTACAAATGTTTGAATGTAAAAACAGGTGTTTGTCGTGTGCGAATACAGAGTGTGAACTTCTGATCGAGGGTTGTTTGTCGTGCGTCGGGAGCGATACTTGAGCTTTCCTTCGAATGTTCTTGAGTTCGCAGTAGGGTTCTGGCTTTCAGTACTTGATCTCCAGAGTTTGAATGTTCTTTGCTATGAATTTGGATGATTTTCTCTACTGTTTGCTGATGTATACTGGATGTTTAACTGATGTCCCCTGAAATGAGGCTTTAGCTTGTCTTTTATAGTCATCGCGTCATTAATTAGCTCCATTAATGATTTGATCAACGGCTACAATGGCTGGAAACGGTCGCCGGAGTGATTATCCATAATGCTCTTCGTCCGTTACGGCTACTTGCTGTTAATGGCTTTGACTTCTGCATTAAATACTTAACAAACGTAACAGTCAGGGTTAACGTTAGCTTTGGTCGATGGTACAATGATCTTACGCGGTGGTCGTACGGGACGGGGGATGTTATGGTCGAGCGTCATGGGAGACGTACGACTTACCTTTTACGGGAGACGACGGATGTTTTCTGGGTTCTTGTCGAGACCTTATCTTAATACACGCGTCTTACCTGCTCTGGTCGTGGTCGTACGACGTGATTTTTTGCCCAAACAGCTGCCCTGGCGAAAGATCGAACTCGCACATAAATTCCTTGGCCAGAAGTGAATATGGCCAATGGAAGCCTATCTTGAATGGATACTCGTATATCACGACGTATCCCTCAGGGCATATCTCGGGACGAATCCTGCCCGCCTTGCTTATAGTTATCCCAGCAGGAATTCTCGCTAAGCTTCTGAAGTCGTCGATATCCTCGTCGCTTTTGATGGTACTTCTGGGCTCTGTCGACATCTCTATCCCCGTCAACAATGTTTGTCTATCTGAAAGACCCCAGATATCCCAATTTTTCCTAGGCTTCCTAGCAATGGATTTGCGACGCATACGCAAACTGAAGAGTCGCACCTTATATAAGCGCTCTAGACCTTGAGAATCCTAACCGAGTCGAAGATTCTCGCTAGAATAGAAGGGATCGGGCGAAAGGCAGCAAGATGATCAGGAAGAAATCTCTGCTTAAAAACTTTTCGAAATCGTAAACAGGGAAAGATCCATCGTGACCTTTATGTATACCGTCGATCATGTCAGGTCGAGTCCTTAGATGATCGACACACGCTCCCGCCTTTTCGTATAACCACACGGATCGCTGACACCTGGCCATGACAGCTGCTAAGCACCATCGTACGTCAGCATGACGTCACGATCCTATCTCCTCATTGACTTCCCTCTCTAGTTTGAATTGAACCAGTCTAGTCCCAAAGCAACTAGAGTAACTTTCGACACGTGTCATAGTTTTATGCGTCCGACTGACAAAATTTAAAATTTGAATTTAGCATTCTACTTTCAAATTTTGGGGGCAAACTGTTTGGGCAAAATTTCACCAGTCTCGACCACGACCAAGGTAAGTAAAACACTCACTTCTGTTACTTCTGGTAAGGAAAAATCATAGCACTTTATCCCCCGACTAAAGCTAAGATCAAAAGATATTTACCTCACGACACTCGACCACAATGTCGTACGTTTCACACGATCGTCGCATAGAACCATGCGACCTCGACTAGCTAACGCGTGATACAACTGTTACGTTTGTTTAGTGTTTATTGCAGGAGTCAACGTCATTGATGGACAACGGCTATAACTGACGAAAGCCATTAACAGCACTAAAGATGACGTCCGTTACGACAGCTATCGAAGTATTTAATGAGCCAATTAAAGCGCCCGAAGACTATAAATTCCAAGCTCAATCCTCAGTTCAAGGGACATCGAACAACAGACACAAACACTCGAACTCGAAAGAACACTTGAAGCACAGAAATCGCTCTCAGAAGAATCGCCCTCGATGCACGACATCAGCGCACGACACACAGTTTAAACACACGACGCACATTGTTTTACATTCAAAACACTTGTTACTTTACATTTTTAAATCTTCCTTTCAATTGTATTGTAATCTCTATACGATCGACACTCGAAACACAAGGACATCGCCCCTGTTTGGCGACCATAGTGCAGCGACGACTTCCACAGTCGTCCGTGGGTTTTTTTCCTCGTTGAGGTTTTTTCCGCGTCACCAAATTCTCTGTCTCATTTACATTTTCGTCTTTGTCGTACGCTTTGTCAAAAGATTCTTTTCTTTAGTTGTTAAAGTCCACATCGACCTTAAGTTGTACTTTGGTGCGATTTTTGGCATTAACAGACGCCGAAACTAGGTATTCCTCAATGGAAAACTACTCTTGTCGCTTGTTACAGCCGCAAAAAAATTGCGACATTATTTCGAATCACATCCGATTACTGTCGTGACTAACTTTCCTCTTAAGTCTGTCTTGAAAAAACCTGAGTTGACAGAACGTTTAGCAAAATGGAGCATATATCTCAGCAGTTACGACATCACTTTTAAGCCCATGATCGCTATCAAATCGCAAGCCTTGGCGGATTTCATTGCTGATTTCAGCCCTGAATTGAGAAAAGACGCAGAGCTCGAGGTGTCTACTGTGGCGACTCACGACGACGTACCTTGGGCCTTACACGTCAATGGGTCATCCAACGTTAGGGGTTCAGGACTTGGCGTCGTCTTAAAGTCGCCACAGGGGGGCAAGATGGTGTATTCCATGCGATGCGACTTCAAAGCCACCAATAACGAAGCTGAATACGAAGCCCTGATCGTGGGAATGGATATGGCCCACGACTCGGGGGCAACCTCGCTACATGTCAAAAGCGATTCTCTTCTGGTCGTGAATCAGATGAATGGAGAATTCGTAGCTAAAGACTCAAAAATGACAGCGTACCTGAAGGTAGCAAAAGAAAATTCTGAAAAATTCAAATCATTTTCTATTGAACAAATTCCAAGGGATCAAAATACTCAAGCCGACGCTCTAGCAAACCTTGGGTCTTCTCTGGTCGAACCAATATTCGACAATATTCCTATGATCCACCTAGCGATATCGTCCATTGAAAATGACGATGTCGTCCAGATCGAAGAGCAAGAAGACGATTGGTCGTGCGACATTCGAAAATTTCTTGTGCACGACCAACTCCTAGAAGACAGGATGGAAGCCCGGAAAGTCAGATTCAAAGCATCCAGGTATGTCATGATCGGAGATAGTCTCTATCGAAGATCATCGACAGGCTTAAACCTGAGATGGGTTATCAGTAAGAATCAAGTTCAAAAGATCCTCCAAGAAATGCATGATGGGGAGTGTGGCAACCACTCCGGGTGTCGTAGTCTGGCTAATCGTGTCTCTCGACAAGGCTACTTTTGGCCAACACTACGACACGACGCCATCAGGTACGTCCAGAACTGTGATCCTTGTCAACGACATTCAGGTACGTCCCATAAACCATCTGAACCTTTACATTCGACACTGATCCCGTGACCCTTCATGAGATGGGGGTATGGATATTGTCGTCATGTTACCACCTGCCCCTGGGCAAAAGGTATTTCTCCTCGTACTTACAGATTATTTTTCCAAATGGGTAGAAGCAGCTGCCTTTTCCCAAGTTCGGGACAAGGAAGTCGTGTCTTTTATCCAGACTAACATCATATGCAGGTTTGGGATTCCATCTGAAATTGTCTGCGACAATGGATCCCAATTCATAAGCAACAAGACTCGACAGTTCTGTGAAGACCGCAGCATCAAGCTGACGACCTCGACGCCCAGGTATCCCCAGGCAAATAGACTTGCTGAGTCAAGCAATAAGACCATCATTGCTTCACTCAAGAAGAGGTTACAAGCGGCAAAAGGAAGGTGGGTCGAAGAGCTCCCTTCGGTCCTGTGGGCGAATCGCACGACGCCTCGCACGTCCACAGGACAAACCCATTTCTCTTTGGTCTATGGCTGCGAAGCAGTTTTGCCTGTCGAGGTCCAGCTCCCAACCTCAAGACATACTTCTGTCGATCATAACCTGGTTGATTAATGTAATACCCCGGGTAAGTTCGTTAGTTAAAATCCCTTTCCGTTAAATAAAGTTAACTTTAAAATTTGAGGTTTAGGGTAAGTTTGGGTTAAATTATAAGTTAAGGGTGTTTGGGTCATTGTTGAATAGGTTAAGGTCTGAAATGAAATTTGGGTTTGATATTAATCCTTTAGGAGTCCAGACATTTACATAATTCAGAAAAGATCAGTAGGTGTGTGTGTGTGTTTTGGGGAGAAAAGTAGCAAAAGAAGAAAGGAAGGGTTAAGGCTTCAAATTGGATTGTTGGAAGTGAATTCAAGGTATGTTGCTTTGTATTTTATGTTTGTAATTGCTAATAGATAGTTTCCATCGGAGTAGAATCGTTGATTTCACATCTGGGGTTAATTCCAGTCGAATCTGGGTAGAAAATACATAAACCGACAAAGGTTTCCGGATAAGTTGAATGTGTCCGGGTAGTTCTGTTGATAGTGTCCGGTAGTCCTTCTTAGTAGTATCCGGATGAAATAGATACCGGATGGTATCCGGATTACCTCGGTTTCCGGATGTCATCCGGATTAAACGTATTGACCGGAAAGTTGTATTGTCCGGACAGTTTTGTGGTATCCGGAATGTTTGTGCTGTCCGGATAGTTGTGCTGTCCGGATAGTTTTGCTGTTTGGTCACTTTTGAGGATTTGAGTTATCTAGAGTCCTTAGTCTACTAGTAAGTCTTATGTGTTCTTTTAGTAAGGGAATGTTTGTATTTAATCTGTTTCAGATTCTGTGAATTTCGGGTGAAAGACTAATCTTTTGGAAAAGGCTTGGAAGTGTTATTGGATAAGCAATCAAGGTGAGTTTTACTTTAAAAACATTTTCAAACCGGGATACATATATATAAATATATATATGAGATGGATATGTGGTAGGAACGTGATGACGTGTTTATAAATGACAATATGATATATTGAGATATGTATTGTATTTATATGTATATTGCACTACACGAGTATACGTTAGCCGAACTAATAGTCGGTGGAGTTTTGGCTGTAATTGTCGTATGGTGGTGTTGGTTGTAATTGTCGTACGGTGTAGTAATTGATTAGTTGGCTTGCAACCAACTAATTTGGTCATGTGAAGGATGAGTGGTACACGATGCACGAGTCTTGTTTGGTATATAAGTATTTGTGATATATGTGTGTTTTTACAAAAAAGATTATTAAACTGACAGGGATTATCTCACTAGACCGTTTGGTCTAACCCTCATTTTGTTTTCAAAAATATGTATTCCAGGTTCAAGAAGGTATAAAGGAAAGGATAAAGTATAGGATGCGGTTGATAGCTGACGAAGATTAGGAAAGGCTTATGTTTTGTATTGTATAGTTTTAAGACTATGGGACCGTATGTGAATTGTTAATGCCAAAAATCGCACCAAAGGGACAACTTAAGGTCGATGTGGACTTAATCAACTAAAGAAAGGATCTTTCGACGAGACGTGCGACGAAGATAAAAATAAATGAGACAAGGGATTTGATGGCGCGGGAAAAACCTCAATCGAGGAAAAAACCTGCGGACGACAAGGGATGTCGTCGCTGCACTATGGTCGCCAATCAGGGGCGACGTCCTTGGAACTGGCATCGGTCGTACGATGATTACAATACAAATGAAGGAAATACTTCGAAATGTAAAGTACAAGTGTTTGAATGTGATAACAAGTGTTTGTCGTGTGTGAATACAAAGTGTGAACTATCTGTCGAAGGCTGATGTCGTGCGTCGAGATTGATACTTGAGTTTTTCTTTCAAGTGTTCTTGAGTTCGCTGTAGGATTCTGGCTTTCAGTACTCAATCTCCAGAGTTTGAATGTTCTTTGCTATGAGTTTGGATGATTTTCTCTGCTGTTTGATGATGTTCGCTGAAGTGTATTGGATGTTAATCGATGTCCCTTGAAATGATGCTTTAGCTTGTCTTTTATAGTCTTCGCGTCATTAATTAACCCCATTAATGATTCAATCAACGGCTACAACGGTTGGAAACGGTCGCCGGAGTGATTATCCATGATGATCTTCGTCCGTTACAGCTATCGATCGTTGATGGTTGCGTCGGTTATATCCGTTGATCTTTAATGACTTTAACTCCTGTATTAAACACTTAACAAATGTAACAGTCAAGGTTAGCGTTAGTTCGGTCGAAGGTACAATGATCTTACGCGATGGTCGTACAGGATGGGCGATACTATGGTCGAGCGTCGTGGGGAACGTACGACTTACTTTTTTCGGGAGACGACGGATGTTTTCTGGGTTCTTGTCGAGACCTTATCTTAATACAAGATTTGGATTATGACGTGCGTCTTACCTATTCTGGTCGTGGTCGTACGACGTGATTTTTTGCCCAAACAGTTTGCCCCCAAATTTTGAAAATTGAATGTCAAATTTAAGTTTTAAATTTTGCTTGTTGAACGCTTAGGCTCGTGACCTGGGTTGAGGGACTTACCTGGTTGTCGTGGAACTAGACCGGTTCGCCTTTAACTGAACGAGAAGTTGAAAAGTTGTGACATCATATTGACACGCGATGATGCTTACCAGCTGTCGAAGACAAGTGTCGAAGATCCGGGCGGATATACGAAAAGACATAGATACGTGTCGATCATCAAAGAAGGTGACGCAAGTTGTGCCTGCCCTTCGAGGCTGGGAAAGGATAAAGAATGCCCCGACAGCTGGGTCGGGAATCTTTGAAGAAGACGAAGTTCTGAAGGAACAGTCTTCGATGGCTGACATTTCGTCGAGAATTGTCACGCCTAAAGAGGCGAAGGCGTCATCCAGCCGTTCTGGCGCGATGTACGCGACACCAGCAAGTTCGGCGCTTCTGGCGACAGTGACGAAGCTAGTGTCCAAGGTGTTGTCCCCAGCGTCTGCCGACAAGGGGGACGGGTCATCGTCCGATGGTGTCCTAGACGGGACGACGTTGTTTCCTCATCTGGAAAAATATTTGCTCCCGTTTTTCAGGGAACGTTTTCCTATCGAGGAGACAGGGACCCATGTCGCCAGGTTGATGTTCTCGGCCGACGTGGTCCTGTGATCTGGCGTTCACAGCCGATACGGTCGTTAGAGACATATGTTCTGGCGTTCCGAGCTGATATGGTCGTTAGAGACCTATGTTACGTTGTGTAGGATTTGCTTTAGCGATGAAAGGTAGAAAAGTTTACCTCTCTATTGAACCTGAGTATTATTTTGACTCATACATGTCATGGACATATGTAATATCGACTGTAAAAATTCATTAGGTACAAAGAGTCATGCGACTTGGGCATCCATTGTAATACAACGATTAGAACGTAAGTCATAAGACTTTCATATTTAAGCGCATGCGATCAAAGCATTCATTCAGAACATGAAATTTTTCTAAGATGAAGAACTTAGATTGTGGGGTCGTTAGACCTTACGATCGTATGATTTGATCATACGATAAACTTGAATCATGTGTTCTGCAAGAGAATGATCAAGTCGTGGACTTGATTATTTACGTCGTGCGACCATGCGAAATTAAAATCATATAGTAGACTTGGTGACTACTGTCGTGCGATTCTACGATAAAAAAATGTCATGGGTTGGTCGTTGGCTAACCAACGACCCATCTATGCTTAAGTCAGTAGTCGTTTGTGATAAAAAAATCTCGTATGAAAAAAAGTTAGAGAACGTACCATTTCGACTTCTCTCTCTATTTGCCCTCTGTCATTTATTACCTAATTCTTTTTGGGAGGAAAAGATAGGTTTTAAATGACAGAATGACACGGAGAAATATTGTCATGCGGTCGGCTATGTTGTCGTGCGACGAGGCACCATAGTGGATTTATCCCTGTGGGAAAGATATTAATTTAGGGATAGAAGAACGAATCTGTCGAGAGCTTGATCTTGTGACTTTGGTTTATTTTTGCGGCTTCAAGGTAGACTTGTAGCACTCGCGAGCGACTTTTGGCTCACTCTTAATCTCTTGGATTCCCCATGGCGTAGGGAATTTCAACATTTGATGATACGTCGAGGGAACGGCTTTCATATCATGGATCCATGGTCGTCCTAAAATGATGTTATAGGCCGACGCACAATCGATGACACTGAACTTGGTTTGCTTGTTGACTCCTCCGGCGTAGACGGGCAGGATTATCTCTCCGAAGGTGCTCGTAGCTTCTCCGTTGAAACCGACCAAAGTCGTCGAACGTCGGGTGATTTCCGAGCGATCGATTCCCATGGCTTTGATAGTGTTGAGAAAAATGACATTTGCTGAGCTGCCCCCGTCGATCAAGACTCGACGCGTTATACAGTTGCCGACTGTGAGGTGAATGATCAAACCGTCATGATGCTTCTGATACGAGTCGCCAGGTCGACGTGGTCGAACACAATCTTCATAGCTTCTAGCTCCAAATCTCCTTTGGGTCTAGACGAGCGGGGAATAGGTCGATCGTCGGGCGCCTGGCTGGCATGACGTTTGGCCGCTGAATACGTCAGACCACACACATCTAAACCACCGGTGATGCAATTGACGACATTCGCGTGCTCGAGGGTCGACGGTCGATGGCTATTAGCTGGAACAGCGACGTTGTCGATGACATCTTTGAGATTTCCTTTCGAAAAATGATATGCTAGTTCCTTCTTCAATGCGATACAGTCGTCCGTCGCATGACCATGATCGGCATGGAAGTCGCACCACTTTGATTTGTCTTTCTTAGCATCGTCCAGGTCGGACTTCTTTGGCCATCGAATGGTAGCTTGGGAACTTTTTAGAGCTTCGACTAGGTCCTTTGTGGATCCTTTGAATCCGTAAGAGGATATATTGGGGTACTGAATGAACTTAGCCACGGTCTTGGCCTCTTCTTTCGTCTTGAAACGAACATTTGAAATTTGGCGCGCTGGCTCTACTCTAGAAACAGCCTTTGTCTTGAACTCTGGCTTTCTGACGCCTAGTGACTTCTTGTCGTCAGTGTGCTTGCGACGAAAGGCGGCATCATCTTCCACCCTCATATATGTTAAGGTTCGAGCTCGGACGTCTTCGAAATTCTCCGGGGGATATTTGGTCAGGTCGGTGTATAGACCCGAACTATCGTCCAGACCACGCTTATAGGCTTCGATCGCGGTTTTGACGTCGCAATTGCGGATGCTGATCATTTCGGCATTGAATCTATTGAAATAACTTCGAATAGACTCGTTGGCTTTCTGCACGATGTAATATAGGTCGCTGGTCTGCTTCTCCATCTTACGACTGATGGCGAATTGCTGGGAGAACTGATTAACCAACTCAGCAAACGACCCGATGGACTTGGGTTTGAGATTGATTAACCATTGGAGAGCTGGACCAGTGAGAGTTGCTCTGAAACTCTTACACATGCATACTTCCTGGTACATGTGTGGAATCGAGATCGTCCACATGAGTTGCTTATATTGCGCGACGTGCTCAGTCGGATCGGTCACACCCGAATACTTGGGAGTGAAGGCAGGAATGTTGTACTTCTTTGGGACCTCGACGGTGGCGATCTAGTCAATGAAGGGCGACTCCTGATACCCCGAGCGAGGCTCAACGTCGACAGGCACGGCTGCCCCAGGCAACTTGGCGAGCAAGGATAGGACGCGCTCATTTTGGTCTTCTAACATCTTCAAACGTTGGGCGACGGGATCGTTAAGATCAGGATTTGCCCCTATCGAGGGATTGGTCCCTGGACTAGTGCCATTACCATGCGACGAACCATTGGTGTCCCCGTTGAACGGAACAGTATATGGCCGCGATCCATATTGGAATTGCTGCGGTCCATTCTGAAATGATGGTGGTCCCTGCTGGAAAGGCTGCGATCCACCGTGGAGCGGCTGAGATCCACCTTGAGGTCCATTCTGAAATGGCTGCTGAAATGGTTGCGACCCTTGCTGGAAAGGCTGCGACCCTTGTAATGGCTGAGACCCATTGTTCACGGGTGGTGGCCTTATGTGCTGAGGAGGAACTGTCCCAAACTGAGGATTTGGGTTGAACGACCCTGGATGTTGATTCTGCATGAACGGGCCTGGATGTTGATTCTGCGCGGATGAACCTGGATTCGGGACAAATGGTCTAGGGCCATTCTGGTCGAACGGTCTTGGAACTGGGTTTTGCACGAACGGCCTAGGACCATTTTGAGGCCCAAGAGGATTTCTTAACCGTGCGATCTCCTCAGCTGCTCTGCGATTCTGCTCTGCCATTGCATTGAGCTAATTCCTGGCGACTTCGAGCTCCTGATACATCTGAGCAACAGCTTGCTGCGGATTTCCAGAGGCTGCCATTTTCCTACAACAGAAAATAGAAGAAACTCCAAGAAACTATTAGTAGGGTGCACGTTCATCGAGGATTTTCTCTAGATGAGGTCCCATGGATGGCGCCAAACTGTTAATGCCAAAAATCACACCAAAGGGACAACTTAAGGTCGATGTGGACTTAATCAACTAAAGAAAGGATCTTTCGACGAGACGTGCGACGAAGATAAAAATAAATGAGACAAGGGATTTGATGACGCAAGAAAAACCTCAATCGAGGAAAAAACCTGCGGACGACAAGGGATGTCGTCGCTGCACTATGGTCGCCAATCAGGGGCGACGTCCTTGGTACTGGCGTCGGTCGTACGATGATTACAATACAAATGAAGGAAATACTTCGAAATGTAAAGTACAAGTGTTTGAATGTGATAACAAGTGTTTGTCGTGTGTGGATACAAAGTGTGAACTATCTGTCGAAGGCTGATGTCGTGCGTCAAGATTGATACTTGAGTTTTTCCTTCGAGTGTTCTTGAGTTCGCTGTAGGATTCTGGCTTTCAGTACTCAATCTCCAGAGTTTGAATGTTCTTTGCTATGAGTTTGGATGATTTTCTCTGCTGTTTGATGATGTTCGCTGAAGTGTATTGGATGTTAATCGATGTCCCTTGAAATGATGCTTTAGCTTGTCTTTTATAGTCTTCGCGTCATTAATTAACCCCATTAATGATTCAATCAACGGCTACAACAGTTGGAAACGGTCGCCGGAGTGATTATCCATGATGATCTTCGTCCGTTACAGCTATCGATCGTTGATGGTTGCGTCGGTTATATCCGTTGCTCTTTAATGACTTGGACTCCTGTATTAAACACTTAACAAACGTAACAATCAAGGTTAACGTTAGTTCGGTCGAAGGTACAATGATCTTACGCGATGGTCGTACAGGATGGGCGATACTATGGTCGAGCGTCGTGGGGAACGTACGACTTACTTTTTACGGGAGACGACGGATGTTTTCTGGGTTCTTGTCGAGACCTTATCCTAATACAAGATTTGGATTATGACGTGCGTCTTACCTGTTCTGGTCGTGGTCGTACGACGTGATTTTTTGCCCAAACATGAATTATTAAGTATCTTTTGTTATGAATGTAACGATGTTATGCAATATATGTTATTTGTTGTATGTTTGGGAAACCGGGTCATTACAGAAGGTATCAGAGCCCTAGTTTAAGAGATTTAGGTATTCGTATTTGTACCTAGACTTAAACTGCATGTGAAGTAGGATGTCCCAGTTATTGTAGAACCTTAGGATGATTAAGTATAAAAGGTAGAAGGAACATCATGTAAGGTAATTTCATATTACACCTGGCCAGTGTAATTGTGATCTTACAGGTACATGTTTGAACTGGAATACCTTGTTATATGGGGTATGTGCTTATGTGTATATTAACCTTGTTTGAATCTACAGAATGGCAAGTGGTACTAGACAAACGAATCGGGAGGGAGGAGGAAATCCTAATAGAACGAATCCAACAGTTGGGACAAGGGGAAGAGGGGGAGAAAGAGGTAGAGGCAGAGCAGGTGGCAGAGTTCAGCCGCGAGGTGCAGAATTTGTTACAAGGGACGACTTAGCAGCTGAAATGGGAAGGTTACAAGCCAATATCCAAGCTATGTTCAACCGAACTCGTAATACCGAAACTGGAATACCATATCCTAGTCTGGAAGATGAGATGCCCATTACTCATACTGTGAAACACCCTAAAAACAGAGTCAATTTAAACCTTGAAATTTCCACCAGTTATGATCAAAAACTTTCAAACTTATATAACCTGAGGATCAAATGTAAGGTTTCTATATACAACTGACATTACTTAAATAACTTATTAATCTAATCACCTCATAACAATCAGATTAATCGATTTATCTAAACAACTGTCCCAAAGACTTCAAAGAATAACTAGATCCTTTGTTATCTCTAAGTCTGAATCTCTCCAAAAGTTCTCTTCTCTCGTTCCCGCTACTTCCCGGAGCTTGTACATGGTAAGAAGATTCAACTTGAAACATTAGGCTTTCGCCTAGTGAGAATACTCAAATCAAAATAAAATTTAATAATTAAAACATGAACAGATAACTCAAACCTGTTCTCACCCATCTTACCGTACGACAACTCCTTTCCAAATCGGGGAATCTACCCCACTCCCATTCCTACGACTAACTCATTTAATTGTAACAACAAAATAAGAGTTAACTCTGAATCATTCCAGATTCACAATCAATATTCACACACAAGAAATTACAAGTCAAAACTTGCCTATTTCTTAATCAGGAAGTAGAGATTACAAATTACTTTATGCCTATCTCTAATCTTCCTCTCATCACAGGGAAATCTCCGATCTTCCCGAAAACAATGGAAATCTCTGATCTTCCATAAATCGAAATGGGAATTACAAATCAAAATCTGCCTATTCCACATTCCACATCTGCATCAATGGTCCCAATGGGATTATAACATCGCGATACTCAATCGGGACTCACGATGGTTCGAGGTTCACCCAATTACTAAAATTACACCCCTTTGGTCTATGGCGAGTAATCGGTTCCCATTATACCGTACTCAAGTGCCCCCGAAGACCGGGTGCCTATTTTAGTAAAAGCACATAGCACATAATATAATATAATCGATACTACTATATGCGTCCAGCATAGAATGTATCATTTCTCTGAACATATTCTATATATAAAATAAAGAATATTATTATCTCCTCATCTCAATCTCTTTATTACCCCTTCTCTGAAATCTGATACGGGGATCACCATCTCAATAGTTATCTATATTTTCGAACTCATAGATAGGCCTTTATAATATATCTTAATTTAGCTTCTCAATCACATTTAGAGTTCATAATCATCTAACAAAATGCATATAGTAGATAATCCATCTTAGCATATAAGAGTAATAATAAATATTAGCTCATCAACTTTATAGCTAGTCTCATAGAAGTTATAGCATGGAAATCAACATAGCACAACTTTTAATCGCTCTCTTGGCTTATCTCAGATTTTAATCAAGTCCATATAAAACATATTCATGCATACATATAAAACGTCTAATCCAATATTACTTACTGAATTTTAAAGAGAGTTGAATAAACTCACCTGATGCGTTATCACTCCTTTTAGTCCTTTTTAACTCGTAAGGCTCCTTTCTTCACTACCACAGCTTACTGTATTATTCAGTTTACATATACTGATATTAATTTTCCAAAACAGAACCCTCTACAACTGAAAATCCTTAATTTCTAAAAATTACATCTCAAGTCGCAATGGACTGAAGTCGCAGTCAACTATTGCGATTCCAATTCCAGATCGCAACCAACTGTTGCGATTCCACCCCAAGTCGCAACTCACCATTGCGATTCCACCTCAAGTCGCAGTCCACGGTTGCGACTACAGTACCAAGTCGCAATCAACGGTTGCGACTCCAACTCCAAGTCGCAACGGTCTATTGCGACTCCACTACCAAGTCGCAATTGCCCACTGCGACAACTATGAATGTCGCAACTCAAGGTTGCTCCTTCGATGATGTTCATCCAAGTCTCAGTCCACTCTGTTCAATCTTAAACCCAGAATTTGCAGTTTTACTCTATGTTTGTTTATGCCAATTTGCAGATATGTTTAATACACTTATCTTAACATATCCTAAAACTCATATTCTTATAATCATCACAATTTACCCAAAACCCATCAAAATCTTCTAAGAACACTTTTACTACTAAAATGAAGAATTTAAATGAAATGCTTACCTTATGATTCTTCAAACCAACAACAGATTGAATGATTTCTGCTATTCCTTCTCCTTCTTTTTGCTCGATTTCTCTATCTCAATGTCTCTCTCGGTTTTCTTTTCTCAAACCGCAACACACACACCAAAACACAAAATCTCACACTCACAATTAGTCTTGTATGCTTTAATTGATGACACCTCAACCTTAATAAACATGAGTCATAGGACTCTTACCAAGTAAACCTCTAACTTTCAAGGAATTGCACAACCAACCCTCCAAATGAAAATCTATCTCAAGCAACACTTTTAAACAATTACAAACTTAACCCCAAGTTAATTTGTAATTCACAAAATTATACAACGAAAATTCGGGATGTTACATACTGTCATACCGGTGCGAAGGAAGTGTGACTATAAAATGTTTTTAAATTGCAAACCCCCCAACATATTCAGGAGAAAGAGATCCACTGAAGGCCATGAGGTGGCTGAAAGAGATAGAAGCTGTCTTCAGGACCAGCAAGTGTGCAGAAGAAGATAAAGTGCTATACGGAACCGCGATGTTGAAGGCAGATGCTCTATTTTGGTGGGAGGCTCTTATTACCTCTAGAGGATCTGATGTGTACTCAACATTTACTTGGGACGAATTCACAACAGCTTTCAAAGGATAGTTTTGTCCTCAAGCAGCAGTTAGACAACTGGAAAAGGAATTCATGAACCTACATCAGATAAGTTTATCGGTTAGGGATTACACTGCTCGTTTTCTGGAGAAGTCTCGCTTCGCGGAGTACTATGTTGCCACGGAGGCTCTGAAGATGGAAAGGTTTATTTTCGGGTTAAATTCAGAAATTAGAAAGCTAGTGATTGAAAAAGGACCCGATACCTTCTCAGCCGCAGTAGATGCCGCGGAAAATGTGGAACGGGATAATAGGAGAGACGTTGGTGATAAGAGTACTGGAAAAAGAAAATTGGAAGAAATGACGTACGATTTGGAGGAATACGAATCCCCGAGGTTTGATAGTCATTCACCTTTCAGACCAGCTGAAAGACCATGTCCAAAATGCAACCGTGTTCATCAAGGAAACTGTTATGTGGATTCCCGAAGATGTTACAAGTGTGGGAAGACTGGTCACATTGCTAAAGACTGTCACGTAACTCGATTCTGTTTCATTTGCAATTCCCCTGATCATATTCAGTCACACTGTCCACGATGGAAAGTACAACAGGGTAGTATGACGGTGAGACCACCGGGTGTTAGGTCGGGAGAGGTACAAGGGTCTGAGGTACCGAAAGCAAAAGGTCGTGTCTTCCAAATGACAACAGAAGAAGAAGAGGAAATTCTGGATGAGGTTACAGGTACATTTCTAATAAACTCTATACGTGCTAAGGTGTTATCTGACTTCGGTGCAAAATGGTTATTGGTATTTCCGTGCTTTTGTTGCTTATCTGTGTTAGAGATATAGGTGGGTGTGGGGTGTCTATTCAGTTAGTTTCTATGGTTTTGATTGAGTTCGAAGTAGTAGTGATAAGTATTCATACCTTTTCGCTTAACCGAATTCCGAGGACGGAATTCTTTTAAGGGGGGGATAATGTAATACCCCGGGTAAGTTCGTTAGTTAAAATCCCTTTTCGTTAAATAAAGTTAACTTTAAAATTTGAGGTTTAGGGTAAGTTTGGGTTAAATTACAAGTTAAGGGTGTTTGGGTCATTGTTGAATAGGTTAAGGTCTGAAATTAATTTGGGTTTGATATTAATCCTTTAGGAGTCCAGACATTTACATAATTCAGAAAAGATCAGTAGGTGTGTGTGTGTGTGTGTGCTTTGGGGAGAAAAGTAGCAAAAGAAGAAAGGAAGGGTTAAGGCTTCAAATTGGATTGTTGGAAGTGAATTCAAGGTATGTTGCTTTGTATTTTATGTTTGTAATTGCTAATAGATAGTTTCCATCGGAGTAGAATCGTTGATTTCACATCTGGGGTTAATTCCAGTTGAATCTGGGTAGAAAATACATAAACCGACAGAGGTTTCCGGATAAGTTGAATGTGTCCGGGTAGTTCTGTTGATAGTGTCCGGTAGTCCTTCTTAGTAGTATCCGGATGAAATAGATATCGGATGGTATCCGGATTACCTCCATTTCCGGATGTCATCCGGATTAAACGTTGTAAAGCCCGTGTCCCGGTACGTTTTTCTTTTATTTATTTAATTATTTAAAGCGTGTACCGTTAATTGTTTTGGAGTCGGGGTTTGGTGTCGTTAAGGACCAAATGCTAAAATCTATATTTTTCTAGGGTAGATTGTGAAGGTTGGATAGTAGTAGAAGGGCTAAGAGGCGATTTTTTTTGGAAGAATTTGCATGGGTTTCGGCCCATGGCCGGTCCCTTCTTCCAATTCTTATTCTCGTGTAAGCCAAGCAATCCCAATCTTATTCCACACAAAACCCTACGGCAAGCTGTGTTTCTTTTTCTGTGGTGCGATCGTGAGAAACGAACGAGAGAGAGAGAGACGTAGAGAGAAAGAGTGACCGGCGGCAAGAGATAGAGAGGCGCCGGAGCTTTCTGCTGCTGCCGGAGTCTGCCATCTTGCCGGAAGCTGCTGCCGTCGGAGGTCACTGCTACCACCACCTGCTGTTCGCCGGAGTTTCGAGGGAGGAAGGATCGTGTGCGTTTGCATAGCGTCGTCGTAAGGTAATCACTTTTCTTGTTTCGCTTTCTTTCCTTCTCGTTCCCGTCGCCGCCGCCGTTCGCCGCCGCTGTGGCGGTGGTGGATGGACGGTCGTGGCTGCCGTTGTGGGTGCGTGTGCGTGAGAATGACCGAGAGAGAGAGAGAGAGAGAATGGTCGGGTGTTGTCTCGTGCGTTCGTAATCGAAAAACCACCGCCGGCCGCCGCTGGCCGCCGTCGGTCGCCACCGGCAACCACCACTGCCGGAGATGGCAGTGGGTGGCGAGTGGCCGTAACCAGACCTTAGTAGCTTCAGAGCCTTAAACCGTGACTTAATCGTTAAGCCGTATATTTTAAACCGTTGCTTCTAAAATCATTCTTTTTATGCGAAAAAAATGGTCCAGCCCCTGTTTTGTGACGGCAATAACTTCTCCGTCGTAACTCCGATTGAGCCGAAACTGGCGCCCACGCTTCGAGCTCGGGACCGAGTACGTTTTCTGTGTTTTGGCGGAAAACTGGTTCGGCCTCGAGTTGGGAGAAAAAGGGGTCGCAAGTTCTGCGGTTCGTCATTTTATGTGAAATTTCCTGGAATCTGCCACTGTTTTGCGTGGACCGTAACTTTTTACTCGTAACTCGTTTTGAGGTGATTTTGGTGGCCATAGTTCCCTATTCGAGTCGGGAAGGTTTTTTTCGTGTTTTTCCGAAAGTCGGATTTAAACCGTAGCTAGGCTGTTTTGGAATGTTTATGCAGGCTGGACCGAAACTGGCAGTTTCGGGTAACCGTTCGTAATTAATTCATAGTAAATTGTAGAAAAATCGTTAAGAGGCGTATAATATGTCCTTGGAACCCCAACTCAGAGGACTTTCTGGTCATGAAATAATATTGGGATTTTTCTAGATTTAAGAGGGTCGAAACGGGTCCCAAACAGACCTGTTTTGGGTGATCGGAAATTAGTTTTAGTGACGTTTTAAGCGTGTGTCGTGTCTTAGGGTCCGGGTCTCGTATTGACACGTTTTAACATGCGTTTAGGTGCTGGAAGGTGACCGTAATTGTGAAGCTTGATTCGTGTTGATTAAGCTAGGCGCGCATTTGAGGTGAGTTCTCTCACTGTGTAGTTAGGGGTTGTATGCATGTCATAATAGTTGCTTGTATTACTGTCTTTGTGGTGTGAACTAGTTGCTGTGGTGCATAATATTTGATTGATTTGAATGTTTGGTATATTTGTGTTACCTTACAATTCGGTGGAACCGAGGCCTCGATGGTACTGAGGTGTTGGTTACGTTATAATTCGGTGGGACCGAGGCCTCGATGGTACTGAGGTGTTGATTATGTTATAATTCGGCGGGACCGAGGCCTCGATGGTACTGAGGTGTTGGTTATCTTGCAATTCGGTGGGACCGAGGCCTCGATGGTACTGAGGTAGTTGGATACATAATTACCTGTAGATGTTTACTCATTTTATGTATCTGTGATATTGTTGCTTATGTGCGGGTAGGGATGATGTGTATATAATTCCTACCTGCGCATGTGTTTGAATTCACTAAGCTTCGTGCTTACCCTTTCCCAATAAACTGTGGTTTCAGGTCCGAGCGGCTTCAAGGCGTGACAAGTACACACTGGCGCGCGAGGAGAGCTGGTTGTTTTTGGTTTTATTAATTAAACGTTTATTCCGCTGGTTTTTATTATAAAGATATTAATTATGAGTTTGCAAACGAAACGTTGGGATTCATTTAATGAGTTGTTATAAATGAATTGTTTATTTAAAAATTTAAATTTGCTCGTAAATTTTGGGACGTTACAACTTGGTATCAGAGCACAGCTTGAGTGAATCAAACGCACCTCGGTGTGTTTGGTCTCAAGTTGCGGCTGGGAAATTTTCAAATTTTTTATTAAATCTTTTTAGAAATAAAAGAAAAAGTAAAAACCCGTTCGAGGAACGGTGATCGAGGGCGCAGTGTGTACAGTCAGCCGGAGCCGAAGGGAAAGGTACAATGCTTAGTGTTTTATTGCTTTCTAGATCATAGAGTATGCATGCTAGATTGCCTGTTGTTGACACTATGCGGTATGTGAATTGCTTGCTATTAGGAATTTTATGCTAATTATGATAGGTTACTAAGTGAATGCCCTCTAGGTTGTATGCAGTAAAAGACTTATAGCCTTAGAATATTCGATTTAGTTCTATTGCGCAGCTCTTGTTTGAGTCCAACCGTTCTAGGATAGAGTCTTGTATTCGACTGTCTATTTGTTTCGCACTGCATATAATCGGGTATTCGCGAGGTCACTCGTCATAATTAGTAGGGATTCGGTGGTAGCAAGGGTAGTGGGATAAGAGGAAATTCCTAGGGAGCTAGGAAGGGTGGATGTATATATATGCTGGTGCAAGCATATGGTTAGTTATATATTTAATTGTTGTTGTATGACCGGGGTGACCGATGGTTTTTTAAGTATACATTTGTGGCTGTCTGATCGGGGAGACCGATGGTTTTATATATACAGTAGTTGTATGAGTTGCCTGTTTAGGATATGTTCTTGAACTGGCATGTGTGGATTAATTATTATATGTGTTTAGTTTCGGCAAGAAACTACTTGGACCCCTTGGGATGGAACTCGGAACGGGTGATGATAGGTGTGGATGGTAGTAGTAGAGCTCCTACTACCGGAAGCACAGGATCAATGCTCGAGTCGGGGAAGTCACGAGGAATCCAAGGAGTTGGGCGTGAGTGTTGTTAGTGTGCGTTGTTATGTGCTAATAACGCGTTGTATTATCTACCCTGAATAGCCGTCACGAGGAGAGACAAATGTAGTAGATCCCCTGGTACATGTGTATACTTGACTTGCTTTGAGGTGATGATCGTTGGGGTAGTGACGAAGGTTCTAAACTAGTAGTCGTTGGGATAGGAGGACGTGTCCAGTAGCAATCACTTGGGGTGACGATAAGGATGTGGTTTGTTTTAAGTAGACCATTTCGGGTCAAAAATTGGCATTTGTGCTAGAATCATAGGCTTTTGAGCCGACGTTGAATTGAGGAAAATCCGTAAGGTGATTTGATGTGATTTCCTAACTTGCCTTAAGAGATTTAAATGCCCGGATGACGATTGTGGATCGGGAGTTTGGAGGGATATGAGTCGAGACGTTGAATGCCGATTGAGTCATGCACGAAGTTATTTTGAAAATAGGATTGCAATAACTAATTTTTGTGTTTCCAATCCTTATATGGATTGTGTTTTGAAACTTTGGGAAATGTTTAGCACACACACAGAATTTCGAATTATAGTTTTGAAAATGCTTGAAACCGTTTTATCACGGGAGTTGAAAACTTTGTAAAAGATTGTTTCATTTGATTATTTTCCAACGGTTCTTTCGGGTACGATAATATCCGTGTTTTGTGGTAGTTAAGATGTTGGGTAAGTGACTACGGCTTGAGACTCTAACATTGGAACTCCTCCACATGTGTTAGAGTTGAGACGGAAAGTTACATTCCACGATGTCTGTTTAAAGGCTATTTTAGTGATTTGTCTAAAATGAGTTTGGAATTCTAGTGTCGCTTAACTTTTCGTTCGAGAGTTTGTGTTACTAAGTGTTTATTTTGCAAATAGTTCAGTGTGTGGATTGATTCATGCGTGACATAAGTGATGCATGGAGGAATTTTGGTAACATTTCATAAGGAGTTGTTTAGTGCTCTTTTTAGTCAGCTAAAGGTTTTATTAACATTTTCATGAAAATGCGATTTATCGACTTAGGGGTATGCATACTGGGGTAACCTTTGTTCTCGGACTTTTGATGAACGAGTCGTGCAAGAAAATGCTTTAGTTCCTTTTTGTCGAAATGAAAGACCATTTGATCCAAGGAGTGTTTTAATGTTGTAAACATCATGCATACGATTACAATGTGTTATATTTTGGAAATATAAATGCGTAGATTTTTTATATTCGGTTAATTTAGAATTACCGTTCATTTTTTTTTGGGAAATTAAAAACTTTTGCTTTGGAGGAAACGAGTATTTTGAGCATTTTCGATAAATACATTTTTTAAACTATAATGTTTTGACATTATATGCCCCAAGTACGAAACTTGAGGAAGTGTTACAAGCTTGCATGCCTGCCCCCAGTTTGATATTTTACGAGGTTTTTAGTCGATATTTCCAATTATTAGAAGCGGACTGGTGTCTGTCTTCAAGTTTGCAACTTACACGAGACAATTGTGTTTTAACAAAAATATATTTGTAAACCGTGTCATCGTTTTGTGTGACTAGCTGACGCGCGAAAAATTTGTGGCGAACCCTGTGCCACGTCATTTTATGATTAAAAAGAGGAATTTTTGAATCAAATGTCGCGAAACTTAATTTGAATTATGTGCACACCTTTGTCGCACCCTGTTTAAGGTCAAGCGGTTACTTTAAGTGCACGTCATGAGTCAATCCATACTGGAATCGAGGCGGTTCATTTTAAAGAAATTGTGTATTACGCTTGTGTTTGTGTGAGTAAACTGAACTGCAATGGAACGATTTTCAACATGATTTTTCCTATGTGAGACGGGCGTGTCCAGTTTTGCGTAACTATCGATCAGGTAATAGTAGTATTATTACATACGATCTTTTTGAGATGAAAATCCTGATGTTGAAAATATTTCGTAAATGATTTTGTAAACCATTTGGGGAAATGTGCTTTTAAGTGTCATGTGTCATTTCGAGAATTTTTTTAGGGTGTGAGTCCTTTTCGAAAAACTCTTTTGTTTAACCCGTATTGAGTCTGAGACTAAGGTTGATTTCAGAGTATTGCTTGCTTAAACTTTGTTTAAACGCATTTTCCGACCTATGGGTCTAGCAAGCGTGGAGCATTTTGCTCGGTTTTGACTTGGAGTTAGTCATGGGCCAATTGTCCGGTTTTAATGGCTCGATGTGGAGTCTTGTTGATGGGTTGTTTTTGTTGCACAGTTTTGCATTTATTGCACGTTGAGTATTTCCATGTTCGGGTGAGTGAATCATTCCGGGATAGGCATGTTGTTGGTAGGCTGTTTGCTTTGGATCCTTAGACACGTTAGTCAGTCGTTGGTAATGGTCGGTTGGGTATCTCGGGGTGGGACCCCGGTATTCATGTGCTTTAACCTAGACTTTCCAGTAGGTACTAGGAGGATATAGTTGTGGGCACTTACCTGGGAGGTAGTTCCGGTGTGCTGGGTCTTGAGGCGTTACCTGGGAGGTAGACGTCAAGGTGTATCCTCGATACGGTGTGACTTGGCTTCGTAGAGCAAGTGTGGATGATACGTCGACGGGGGAAGGTAGGTATCCCACGCGCGTTAGTACTGTAGGCCGAATAGTATCGGTTAAGGGATTGATGCCCTTGTTATTAAGAGAATAAATGCGTAGAACCTTTGAGGTAAGTGGTATATTTAGGTGTCGACTTTTGGGCTTGAGGCCAAACACCTTTAGTATAATCGGAGAGTTGTAACCCTGAAATGATCACTTGTGATGAATGGTTATGGTGGAATGACCTACGTGTGTGTTAGTTGACTTGATTGTGGGGGATATCTATTTGTGTTGGTGTCTAGGATAATACCATGCTTATGTGATTCATTGTAATCGGTTGGACCGATGTTCGGCGGGTGGCCGATGTTTGTTATTGTAAGCGGTTGGACCGATATTCGGCTGGGCCGATGGTTGTATTTATTCGGTTGGACCGATATTCGGCGGGGGGCCGATGTTTGTTAATGTGATTCATCGTGAATTTAGGGAGTCTAGTAGAACTCGTAGAAGTTAATCGGCAGTTAATGGTAGAAAAGATCGGATTCGAGTATCCTGTAGGGTATATTGGTGAGCATCTTTAGAATTGTTAGAGCTTGAAAAATTTAATCGGGAGGTGTGAATCATCTAAGATTGGGAGACAACCGAAGTCATTTAACTAAGAATGATTCCGATTGTTGGAGTGTTCTTCCAATCGCGTTTTCAGTGTTCTTGAAGGAGTGTTGTTAGTAAGGAAGTATGCGAGAGAATTATTAGGAGCTGTTTGCGGACGTAGACTTCGGGGACGAAGTCTAATTCAAGTGGGGGAGAGTTGTAAAGCCCGTGTCCCGGTACGTTTTTCTTTTATTTATTTAATTATTTAAAGCGTGTACCGTTAATTGTTTTGGAGTCGGGGTTTGGTGTCGTTAAGGACCAAATGCTAAAATCTATATTTTTCTAGGGTAGATTGTGAAGGTTGGATAGTAGTAGAAGGGCTAAGAGGCGATTTTTTTTGGAAGAATTTGCATGGGTTTCGGCCCATGGCCGGTCCCTTCTTCCAATTCTTATTCTCGTGTAAGCCAAGCAATCCCAATCTTATTCCACACAAAACCCTACGGCAAGCTGTGTTTCTTTTTCTGTGGTGCGATCGTGAGAAACGAACGAGAGAGAGAGAGACGTAGAGAGAAAGAGTGACCGGCGGCAAGAGATAGAGAGGCGCCGGAGCTTTCTGCTGCTGCCGGAGTCTGCCATCTTGCCGGAAGCTGCTGCCGCCGGAGGTCACTGCTACCACCACCTGCTGTTCGCCGGAGTTTCGAGGGAGGAAGGATCGTGTGCGTTTGCATAGCGTCGTCGTAAGGTAATCACTTTTCTTGTTTCGCTTTCTTTCCTTCTCGTTCCCGTCGCCGCCGCCGTTCGCCGCCGCTGTGGCGGTGGTGGATGGACGGCCGTGGCTGCCGTTGTGGGTGCGTGTGCGTGAGAATGACCGAGAGAGAGAGAGAGAATGGTCGGGTGTTGTCTCGTGCGTTCGTAATCGAAAAACCACCGCCGGCCGCCGCTGGCCGCCGTCGGTCGCCACCGGCAACCACCACTGCCGGAGATGGCAGTGGGTGGCGAGTGGCCGTAACCAGACCTTAGTAGCTTCAGAGCCTTAAACCGTGACTTAATCGTTAAGCCGTATATTTTAAACCGTTGCTTCTAAAATCATTCTTTTTATGCGAAAAAAATGGTCCAGCCCCTGTTTTGTGACGGCAATAACTTCTCCGTCGTAACTCCGATTGAGCCGAAACTGGCGCCCACGCTTCGAGCTCGGGACCGAGTACGTTTTCTGTGTTTTGGCGGAAAACTGGTTCGGCCTCGAGTTGGGAGAAAAAGGGGTCGCAAGTTCTGCGGTTCGTCATTTTATGTGAAATTTCCTGGAATCTGCCACTGTTTTGCGTGGACCGTAACTTTTTACTCGTAACTCGTTTTGAGGTGATTTTGGTGGCCATAGTTCCCTATTCGAGTCGGGAAGGTTTTTTTCGTGTTTTGCCGAAAGTCGGATTTAAACCGTAGCTAGGCTGTTTTGGACTGTTTATGCAGGCTGGACCGAAACTGGCAGTTTCGGGTAACCGTTCGTAATTAATTCATAGTAAATTGTAGAAAAATCGTTAAGAGGCGTATAATATGTCCTTGGAACCCCAACTCAGAGGACTTTCTGGTCATGAAATAATATTGGGATTTTTCTAGATTTAAGAGGGTCGAAACGGGTCCCAAACAGACATGTTTTGGGTGATCGGAAATTAGTTTTAGTGACGTTTTAAGCGTGTGTCGTGTCTTAGGGTCCGGGTCTCGTATTGACACGTTTTAACATGCGTTTAGGTGCTGGAAGGTGACCGTAATTGTGAAGCTTGATTCGTGTTGATTAAGCTAGGCGCGCATTTGAGGTGAGTTCTCTCACTGTGTAGTTAGGGGTTGTATGCATGTCATAATAGTTGCTTGTATTACTGTCTTTGTGGTGTGAACTAGTTGTTGTGGTGCATAATATTTGATTGATTTGAATGTTTGGTATATTTGTGTTACCTTACAATTCGGTGGAACCGAGGACTCGATGGTACTGAGGTGTTGGTTACGTTATAATTCGGTGGGACCGAGGCCTCGATGGTACTGAGGTGTTGATTATGTTATAATTCGGCGGGACCGAGGCCTCGATGGTACTGAGGTGTTGGTTATCTTGCAATTCAGTGGGACCGAGGCCTCGATGGTACTGGGGTGGTTGGATACATAATTACCTGTAGATGTTTACTCATTTTATGTATCTGTGATATTGTTGCTTATGTGCGGGTAGGGATGATGTGTATATAATTCCTACCTGCGCATGTGTTTGAATTCACTAAGCTTCGTGCTTACCCTTTCCCAATAAACTGTGGTTTCAGGTCCGAGCGGCTTCAAGGCGTGACAAGTACACACTGGCGCGCGAGGAGAGCTGGTTGTTTTTGGTTTTATTAATTAAACGTTTATTCCGCTGGTTTTTATTATAAAGATATTAATTATGAGTTTGCAAACGAAACGTTGGGATTCATTTAATGAGTTGTTATAAATGAATTGTTTATTTAAAAATTTAAATTTGCTCGTAAATTTTGGGACGTTACACGTATTGACCGGAAAGTTGTATCGTCCGGACAGTTTTGTGGTATCCGGAATGTTTGTGTTTTCCGGATAGTTTTGCTGTTTGGTCACTTTTGAGGATTTGAGTTATCTAGAGTCCTTAGTCTACTAGTAAGTCTTATGTGTTCTTTTACTAAGGGAATGTTTGTATTTAATCTGTTTCAGATTCTGTGAATTTCGGGTGAAAGACTAATCTTTTGGAAAAGGCTTGGAAGTGTTATTGGATAAGCAATCAAGGTGAGTTTTACTTTAAAAACGTTTTCAAACCGGGATACATATATATAAATATATATATGAGATGGATATGTCGTAGGAACGTGATGACGTGTTTATAAATGACAATATGATATATTGAGATATGTATTGTATTTATATGTATATTGCACTACACGAGTATACGTTAGCCGAACTAATAGTCGGTGGAGTTTTGGCTGTAATTGTCGTACGGCGGTGTTGGCTGTAATTGTCGTACGATGGAGTAATTGATTATTTGGCTTGCAACCAACTAATTTGGCCATGTGAAGGATGAGTGGTACACGATGCACGAGTCTTGTTTGGTATATAAGTATTTGTGATATATGTGTGTTTTTACAAAAAGGATTATTAAACTGACAGGGATTATCTCACTAGACCGTTTGGTCTAACCCTCATTTTGTTTTCAAAAATATGTATTCCAGGTTCAAGAAGGTATAAAGGAAAGGATAAAGTATAGGATGCGGTTGATAGCTGACGAAGATTAGGAAAGGCTTATGTTTTGTATTGTATAGTTTTAAGACTATGGGACCGTATGTGAATTATTAAGTATCTTTTGTTATGAATGTAACGATGTTATGCAATATATGTTATTTGTTGTATGTTTGGGAAACCAGGTCGTTACAATTAAAGTTATGACCTCGATGCCCTCGAAGAGCTTAGAGAATCAGCATTGATCAGAATGGCGTCGCAGAGGCAAGTGGTCGAACGACATTTCAACAAGAATGTTAAAGTCAAAGTCTTTCAAGTAGGTGACTACGTCCTCCGACGAGTGTTCCAAAGCACTCAAGAGCTCAATGCTGGTAAACTTTCCATCAAATGGGAAGGTCCTTATCGCATCTCAGAAGTCGTGGGTAAAGGTGCCTATCGGCTCCAAACCCTCGACAATCAAGATGTCCCACATAGCTGGAATGCGACACATTTGAAAAGGTATTTCTCCTAAGTCTTTTCCTTTTCTCACACAATTTTCATTCATTGCAATGTTTTGACATTATATGCCCCAAGTACGAAACTTGAGGAAGTGTTACAAGCTTGCATGCCTGCCCCCAGTTTGATATTTTACGAGGTTTTTAGTCGATATTTCCAATTATTAGAAGCGGACTGGTGTCTGTCTTCAAGTTTGCAACTTACACGAGACAATTGTGTTTTAACAAAAATATATTTGTAAACCGTGTCATCGTTTTGTGTGACTAGCTGACGCGCGAAAAATTTGTGGCGAACCCTGTGCCACGTCATTTTATGATTAAAAAGAGGAATTTTTGAATCAAATGTCGCGAAACTTAATTTGAATTATGTGCACACCTTTGTCGCACCCTGTTTAAGGTCAAGCGGTTACTTTAAGTGCACGTCATGAGTCAATCCATACTGGAATCGAGGCGGTTCATTTTAAAGAAATTGTGTATTACGCTTGTGTTTGTGTGAGTAAACTGAACTGCAATGGAACGATTTTCAACATGATTTTTCCTATGTGAGACGGGCGTGTCCAGTTTTGCGTAACTATCGATCAGGTAATAGTAGTATTATTACATACGATCTTTTTGAGATGAAAATCCTGATGTTGAAAATATTTCGTAAATGATTTTGTAAACCATTTGGGGAAATGTGCTTTTAAGTGTCATGTGTCATTTCGAGAATTTTTTTAGGGTGTGAGTCCTTTTGGAAAAACTCTTTTGTTTAACCCGTATTGAGTCTGAGACTAAGGTTGATTTCAGAGTATTGCTTGCTTAAACTTTGTTTAAACGCATTTTCCGACCTATGGGTCTAGCAAGCGTGGAGCATTTTGCTCGGTTTTGACTTGGAGTTAGTCATGGGCCAATTGTCCGGTTTTAATGGCTCGATGTGGAGTCTTGTTGATGGGTTGTTTTTGTTGCACAGTTTTGCATTTATTGCACGTTGAGTATTTCCATGTTCGGGTGAGTGAATCATTCCGGGATAGGCATGTTGTTGGTAGGCTGTTTGCTTTGGATCCTTAGACACGTTAGTCAGTCGTTGGTAATGGTCGGTTGGGTATCTCGGGGTGGGACCCCGGTATTCATGTGCTTTAACCTAGACTTTCCAGTAGGTACTAGGAGGATATAGTTGTGGGCACTTACCTGGGAGGTAGTTCCGGTGTGCTGGGTCTTGAGGCGTTACCTGGGAGGTAGACGTCAAGGTGTATCCTCGATACGGTGTGACTTGGCTTCGTAGAGCAAGTGTGGATGATACGTCGACGGGGGAAGGTAGGTATCCCACGCGCGTTAGTACTGTAGGCCGAATAGTATCGGTTAAGGGATTGATGCCCTTGTTATTAAGAGAATAAATGCGTAGAACCTTTGAGGTAAGTGGTATATTTAGGTGTCGACTTTTGGGCTTGAGGCCAAACACCTTTAGTATAATCGGAGAGTTGTAACCCTGAAATGATCACTTGTGATGAATGGTTATGGTGGAATGACCTACGTGTGTGTTAGTTGACTTGATTGTGGGGGATATCTATTTGTGTTGGTGTCTAGGATAATACCATGCTTATGTGATTCATTGTAATCGGTTGGACCGATGTTCGGCGGGTGGCCGATGTTTGTTATTGTAAGCGGTTGGACCGATATTCGGCTGGGCCGATGGTTGTATTTATTCGGTTGGACCGATATTCGGCGGGGGGCCGATGTTTGTTAATGTGATTCATCGTGAATTTAGGGAGTCTAGTAGAACTCGTAGAAGTTAATCGGCAGTTAATGGTAGAAAAGATCGGATTCGAGTATCCTGTAGGGTATATTGGTGAGCATCTTTAGAATTGTTAGAGCTTGAAAAATTTAATCGGGAGGTGTGAATCATCTAAGATTGGGAGACAACCGAAGTCATTTAACTAAGAATGATTCCGATTGTTGGAGTGTTCTTCCAATCGCGTTTTCAGTGTTCTTGAAGGAGTGTTGTTAGTAAGGAAGTATGCGAGAGAATTATTAGGAGCTGTTTGCGGACGTAGACTTCGGGGACGAAGTCTAATTCAAGTGGGGGAGAGTTGTAAAGCCCGTGTCCCGGTACGTTTTTCTTTTATTTATTTAATTATTTAAAGCGTGTACCGTTAATTGTTTTGGAGTCGGGGTTTGGTGTCGTTAAGGACCAAATGCTAAAATCTATATTTTTCTAGGGTAGATTGTGAAGGTTGGATAGTAGTAGAAGGGCTAAGAGGCGATTTTTTTTGGAAGAATTTGCATGGGTTTCGGCCCATGGCCGGTCCCTTCTTCCAATTCTTATTCTCGTGTAAGCCAAGCAATCCCAATCTTATTCCACACAAAACCCTACGGCAAGCTGTGTTTCTTTTTCTGTGGTGCGATCGTGAGAAACGAACGAGAGAGAGAGAGACGTAGAGAGAAAGAGTGACCGGCGGCAAGAGATAGAGAGGCGCCGGAGCTTTCTGCTGCTGCCGGAGTCTGCCATCTTGCCGGAAGCTGCTGCCGCCGGAGGTCACTGCTACCACCACCTGCTGTTCGCCGGAGTTTCGAGGGAGGAAGGATCGTGTGCGTTTGCATAGCGTCGTCGTAAGGTAATCACTTTTCTTGTTTCGCTTTCTTTCCTTCTCGTTCCCGTCGCCGCCGCCGTTCGCCGCCGCTGTGGCGGTGGTGGATGGACGGCCGTGGCTGCCGTTGTGGGTGCGTGTGCGTGAGAATGACCGAGAGAGAGAGAGAGAATGGTCGGGTGTTGTCTCGTGCGTTCGTAATCGAAAAACCACCGCCGGCCGCCGCTGGCCGCCGTCGGTCGCCACCGGCAACCACCACTGCCGGAGATGGCAGTGGGTGGCGAGTGGCCGTAACCAGACCTTAGTAGCTTCAGAGCCTTAAACCGTGACTTAATCGTTAAGCCGTATATTTTAAACCGTTGCTTCTAAAATCATTCTTTTTATGCGAAAAAAATGGTCCAGCCCCTGTTTTGTGACGGCAATAACTTCTCCGTCGTAACTCCGATTGAGCCGAAACTGGCGCCCACGCTTCGAGCTCGGGACCGAGTACGTTTTCTGTGTTTTGGCGGAAAACTGGTTCGGCCTCGAGTTGGGAGAAAAAGGGGTCGCAAGTTCTGCGGTTCGTCATTTTATGTGAAATTTCCTGGAATCTGCCACTGTTTTGCGTGGACCGTAACTTTTTACTCGTAACTCGTTTTGAGGTGATTTTGGTGGCCATAGTTCCCTATTCGAGTCGGGAAGGTTTTTTTCGTGTTTTGCCGAAAGTCGGATTTAAACCGTAGCTAGGCTGTTTTGGACTGTTTATGCAGGCTGGACCGAAACTGGCAGTTTCGGGTAACCGTTCGTAATTAATTCATAGTAAATTGTAGAAAAATCGTTAAGAGGCGTATAATATGTCCTTGGAACCCCAACTCAGAGGACTTTCTGGTCATGAAATAATATTGGGATTTTTCTAGATTTAAGAGGGTCGAAACGGGTCCCAAACAGACATGTTTTGGGTGATCGGAAATTAGTTTTAGTGACGTTTTAAGCGTGTGTCGTGTCTTAGGGTCCGGGTCTCGTATTGACACGTTTTAACATGCGTTTAGGTGCTGGAAGGTGACCGTAATTGTGAAGCTTGATTCGTGTTGATTAAGCTAGGCGCGCATTTGAGGTGAGTTCTCTCACTGTGTAGTTAGGGGTTGTATGCATGTCATAATAGTTGCTTGTATTACTGTCTTTGTGGTGTGAACTAGTTGCTGTGGTGCATAATATTTGATTGATTTGAATGTTTGGTATATTTGTGTTACCTTACAATTCGGTGGAACCGAGGACTCGATGGTACTGAGGTGTTGGTTACGTTATAATTCGGTGGGACCGAGGCCTCGATGGTACTGAGGTGTTGATTATGTTATAATTCGGCGGGACCGAGGCCTCGATGGTACTGAGGTGTTGGTTATCTTGCAATTCAGTGGGACCGAGGCCTCGATGGTACTGGGGTGGTTGGATACATAATTACCTGTAGATGTTTACTCATTTTATGTATCTGTGATATTGTTGCTTATGTGCGGGTAGGGATGATGTGTATATAATTCCTACCTGCGCATGTGTTTGAATTCACTAAGCTTCGTGCTTACCCTTTCCCAATAAACTGTGGTTTCAGGTCCGAGCGGCTTCAAGGCGTGACAAGTACACACTGGCGCGCGAGGAGAGCTGGTTGTTTTTGGTTTTATTAATTAAACGTTTATTCCGCTGGTTTTTATTATAAAGATATTAATTATGAGTTTGCAAACGAAACGTTGGGATTCATTTAATGAGTTGTTATAAATGAATTGTTTATTTAAAAATTTAAATTTGCTCGTAAATTTTGGGACGTTACACGTATTGACCGGAAAGTTGTATCGTCCGGACAGTTTTGTGGTATCCGGAATGTTTGTGTTTTCCGGATAGTTTTGCTGTTTGGTCACTTTTGAGGATTTGAGTTATCTAGAGTCCTTAGTCTACTAGTAAGTCTTATGTGTTCTTTTACTAAGGGAATGTTTGTATTTAATCTGTTTCAGATTCTGTGAATTTCGGGTGAAAGACTAATCTTTTGGAAAAGGCTTGGAAGTGTTATTGGATAAGCAATCAAGGTGAGTTTTACTTTAAAAACGTTTTCAAACCGGGATACATATATATAAATATATATATGAGATGGATATGTCGTAGGAACGTGATGACGTGTTTATAAATGACAATATGATATATTGAGATATGTATTGTATTTATATGTATATTGCACTACACGAGTATACGTTAGCCGAACTAATAGTCGGTGGAGTTTTGGCTGTAATTGTCGTACGGCGGTGTTGGCTGTAATTGTCGTACGATGGAGTAATTGATTATTTGGCTTGCAACCAACTAATTTGGCCATGTGAAGGATGAGTGGTACACGATGCACGAGTCTTGTTTGGTATATAAGTATTTGTGATATATGTGTGTTTTTACAAAAAGGATTATTAAACTGACAGGGATTATCTCACTAGACCGTTTGGTCTAACCCTCATTTTGTTTTCAAAAATATGTATTCCAGGTTCAAGAAGGTATAAAGGAAAGGATAAAGTATAGGATGCGGTTGATAGCTGACGAAGATTAGGAAAGGCTTATGTTTTGTATTGTATAGTTTTAAGACTATGGGACCGTATGTGAATTATTAAGTATCTTTTGTTATGAATGTAACGATGTTATGCAATATATGTTATTTGTTGTATGTTTGGGAAACCAGGTCGTTACAATTAAAGTTATGACCTCGATGCCCTCGAAGAGCTTAGAGAATCAGCATTGATCAGAATGGCGTCGCAGAGGCAAGTGGTCGAACGACATTTCAACAAGAATGTTAAAGTCAAAGTCTTTCAAGTAGGTGACTACGTCCTCCGACGAGTGTTCCAAAGCACTCAAGAGCTCAATGCTGGTAAACTTTCCATCAAATGGGAAGGTCCTTATCGCATCTCAGAAGTCGTGGGTAAAGGTGCCTATCGGCTCCAAACCCTCGACAATCAAGATGTCCCACATAGCTGGAATGCGACACATTTGAAAAGGTATTTCTCCTAAGTCTTTTCCTTTTCTCACACAATTTTCATTCATTGCAATGATTACTGACTTAAGCATCGGAGGGTCGTTGGCTAGCCAACGACCAACCTCTGACATTGTTTTATCGCAGATCGCACGACATAAGATTGCTAAGTCTATTACACGACTTTAATCCCTCAAGGTCGCATGACATAAGTGTTCAGGTCTATAACTTGATTATTCTATCACAGGGGCACACGATCCAAAGAACATCGTACGATCTAGTCGTACGATCGTAAGGCCTAAGCGATCCCTCGATCTAGGTTTTTAACTTGGAAAAATTCGCACGTTCTGAATGAATGTATCGATCGCATGTGCTTATGTTTACCAATACGATTTAAATATATGACTTACATTCTGGTCGTTGTATTGCAATGAATGCCAAAGTCGCACGATTTCTTGTCCATTCTACGCTTAGCGAATTTCGCAATTAATGTTGTACTTACTTTTAAGACGTACAAAACAGAGTGACATACAAGATAAAGTTTCATTCATCAAATCGACTATTACATTAGATAACTCGATCACCAACGGTCGAGCATGAAAAGCAAAATTCATAAAAAGAAATTTTCTCCTAAGGCTGAGGAGGAGTGTCGGTCGCATCTTTACCCGAGGCATCAACCTTGGAACCTTCACTCACCTCTTCCTCCTCGGCTTCTTTCTCGTCATCGGAGTCGAGATTTCTTGCGGACCCGACCTCACTTAGGAAGTAAGCGAGTTCATTCAACGCCAGGGCCAAAGGATTTTTGCCCGACAAGTGTTGCCTCATTATAGCAGCACGAGCGGTCAGTCGAGCCAAAGCGAAAGTGGACGCAGCCTCCTCTTTGAGCTCTCCACCTCCTTCTACAGACCCGCCACCTTGGCCTTGGAATCCTCAACTTCCTTATCCTTCGTGGCCAAGGATTCTTCCATCCTATTCATATCTCCCCTCTGATCGGCAATCGTAGACAATGATTGCGTCAGACGATGGTTCACTTCATCCTTTGCACGTCCGACGGCCTTTAACTCATTCAAGGCCACATGGCTTTGATAGTGTTGAGAAAAATGACATTTGCTGAGCTGCCCCCGTCGATCAAGACTCGACGCGTTATACAGTTGCCGACTGTGAGGTGAATGATCAAACCGTCATGATGCTTCTGATACGAGCCGCCAGGTCGACGTGGTCGAACACAATCTTCATAGCTTCTAGCTCCAAATCTCCTTTGGGTCTAGACGAGCGGGGAATAGGTCGATCGTCGGGCGCCTGGCTGGCATGACGTTTGGCCGCTGAATACGTCAGACCACACACATCTAAACCACCGGTGATGCAATTGACGACATTCGCGTGCTCGAGGGTCGACGGTCGATGGCTATTAGCTGGAACAGCGACGTTGTCGATGACATCTTTGAGATTTCCTTTCGAAAAATGATATGCTAGTTCCTTCTTCAATGCGATACAGTCGTCCGTCGCATGACCATGATCGGCATGGAAGTCGCACCACTTTGATTTGTCTTTCTTAGCATCGTCCAGGTCGGACTTCTTTGGCCATCGAATGGTAGCTTGGGAACTTTTTAGAGCTTCGACTAGGTCCTTTGTGGATCCTTTGAATCCGTAAGAGGATATATTGGGGTACTGAATGAACTTAGCCACGGTCTTGGCCTCTTCTTTCGTCTTGAAACGAACATTTGAAATTTGGCGCGCTGGCTCTACTCTAGAAACAGCCTTTGTCTTGAACTCTGGCTTTCTGACGCCTAGTGACTTCTTGTCGTCGGTGTGCTTGCGACGAAAGGCGGCATCATCTTCCACCCTCATATATGTTAAGGTTCGAGCTCGGACGTCTTCGAAATTCTCCGGGGGATATTTGGTCAGGTCGGTGTATAGACCCGAACTATCGTCCAGACCACGCTTATAGGCTTCGATCGCGGTTTTGACGTCGCAATTGCGGATGCTGATCATTTCGGCATTGAATCTATTGAAATAACTTCGAATAGACTCGTTGGCTTTCTGCACGATGTAATATAGGTCGCTGGTCTGCTTCTCCATCTTACGACTGATGGCGAATTGCTGGGAGAACTGATTAACCAACTCAGCAAACGACCCGATGGACTTGGGTTTGAGATTGATTAACCATTGGAGAGCTGGACCAGTGAGAGTTGCTCCGAAACTCTTACACATGCATACTTCCTGGTACATGTGTGGAATCGAGATCGTCCACATGAGTTGCTTATATTGCGCGACGTGCTCAGTCGGATCGGTCACACCCGAATACTTGGGAGTGAAGGCAGGAATGTTGTACTTCTTTGGGACCTCGACGGTGGCGATCTAGTCAATGAAGGGCGACTCCTGATACCCCGAGCGAGGCTCGACGTCGACAGGCACGGCTGCCCCAGGCAACTTGGCGAGCAAGGATAGGACGCGCTCATTTTGGTCTTCTAACATCTTCAAACGTTGGGCGACGGGATCGTTAAGATCAGGATTTGCCCCTATCGAGGGATTGGTCCCTGGACTAGTGCCATTACCATGCGACGAACCATTGGTGTCCCCGTTGAACGGAACAGTATATGGCCGCGATCCATATTGGAATTGCTGCGGTCCATTCTGAAACGATGGTGGTCCCTGCTGGAAAGGCTGCGATCCACCGTGGAGCGGCTGAGATCCACCTTGAGGTCCATTCTGAAATGGCTGCTGAAATGGTTGCGACCCTTGCTGGAAAGGCTGCGACCCTTGTAATGGCTGAGACCCATTGTTCACGGGTGGTGGCCTTATGTGCTGAGGAGGAACTGTCCCAAACTGAGGATTTGGGTTGAACGACCCTGGATGTTGATTCTGCATGAACGGGCCTGGATGTTGATTCGGCGCGGATGAACCTGGATTCGGGACAAATGGTCTAGGGCCATTCTGGTCGAACGGTCTTGGAACTGGGTTTTGCACGAACGGCCTAGGACCATTTTGAGGCCCAAGAGGATTTCTTAACCGTGCGATCTCCTCAGCTGCTCTGCGATTCTGCTCTGCCATTGCATTGAGCTAATTCCTGGCGACTTCGAGCTCCTGATACATCTGAGCAACAGCTTGCTGCGGATTTCCAGAGGCTGCCATTTTCCTACAACAGAAAATAGAAGAAACTCCAATAAACTATTAGTAGGGTGCACGTTCATCGAGGATTTTCTCTAGATGAGGTCCCATGGATGGCGCCAAACTGTTAATGCCAAAAATCACACCAAAGGGACAACTTAAGGTCGATGTGGACTTAATCAACTAAAGAAAGGATCTTTCGACGAGACGTGCGACGAAGATAAAAATAAATGAGACAAGGGATTTGATGACGCAAGAAAAACCTCAATCGAGGAAAAAACCTGCGGACGACAAGGGATGTCGTCGCTGCACTATGGTCGCCAATCAGGGGCGACGTCCTTGGTACTGGCGTCGGTCGTACGATGATTACAATACAAATGAAGGAAATACTTCGAAATGTAAAGTACAAGTGTTTGAATGTGATAACAAGTGTTTGTCGTGTGTGGATACAAAGTGTGAACTATCTGTCGAAGGCTGATGTCGTGCGTCAAGATTGATACTTGAGTTTTTCCTTCGAGTGTTCTTGAGTTCGCTGTAGGATTCTGGCTTTCAGTACTCAATCTCCAGAGTTTGAATGTTCTTTGCTATGAGTTTGGATGATTTTCTCTGCTGTTTGATGATGTTCGCTGAAGTGTATTGGATGTTAATCGATGTCCCTTGAAATGATGCTTTAGCTTGTCTTTTATAGTCTTCGCGTCATTAATTAACCCCATTAATGATTCAATCAACGGCTACAACAGTTGGAAACGGTCGCCGGAGTGATTATCCATGATGATCTTCGTCCGTTACAGCTATCGATCGTTGATGGTTGCGTCGGTTATATCCGTTGCTCTTTAATGACTTGGACTCCTGTATTAAACACTTAACAAACGTAACAATCAAGGTTAACGTTAGTTCGGTCGAAGGTACAATGATCTTACGCGATGGTCGTACAGGATGGGCGATACTATGGTCGAGCGTCGTGGGGAACGTACGACTTACTTTTTACGGGAGACGACGGATGTTTTCTGGGTTCTTGTCGAGACCTTATCTTAATACAAGATTTGGATTATGACGTGCGTCTTACCTGTTCTGGTCGTGGTCGTACGACGTGATTTTTTGCCCAAACATGAATTATTAAGTATCTTTTGTTATGAATGTAACGATGTTATGCAATATATGTTATTTGTTGTATGTTTGGGAAACCGGGTCGTTACAGATGGTATCAGAGCCCTAGTTTAAGAGATTTAGGTATTCGTATTTGTACCTAGACTTAAACTGCATGTGAAGTAGGATGTCCCAGTTATTGTAGAACCTTAGGATGATTAAGTATAAAAGGTAGAAGGAACATCATGTAAGGTAATTTCATATTACACCTGGTCAGTGTAATTGTGATCTTACAGGTACATGTTTGAACTGGAATACCTTGTTATATGGGGTATGTGCTTATGTGTATATTAACCTTGTTTGAATCTACAGAATGGCAAGTGGTACTAGACAAACGAATCGGGAGGGAGGAGGAAATCCTAATAGAACGAATCCAACAGTTGGGACAAGAGGAAGAGGGGGAGAAAGAGGTAGAGGCAGAGCAGGTGGCAGAGTTCAGCCGCGAGGTGCAGAATTTGTTACAAGGGACGACTTAGCAGCTGAAATGGGAAGGTTACAAGCCAATATCCAAGCTATGTTCAACCGAACTCGTAATACCGAAACTGGAATACCATATCCTAGTCTGGAAGATGAGATGCCCATTACACATACTGTGAAACACCCTAAAAACAGAGTCAATTTAAACCTTGAAATTTCCACCAGTTATGATCAAAAACTTTCAAACTTATATAACCTGAGGATCAAATGTAAGGTTTCTATATACAACTGACATTACTTAAATAACTTATTAATCTAATCACCTCATAACAATCAGATTAATCGATTTATCTAAACAACTGTCCCAAAGACTTCAAAGAATAACTAGATCCTTTGTTATCTCTAAGTCTGAATCTCTCCAAAAGTTCTCTTCTCTCGTTCCCGCTACTTCCCGGAGCTTGTACCTGGTAAGAAGATTCAACTTGAAACATTAGGCTTTCGCCTAGTGAGAATACTCAAATCAAAATAAAATTTAATAATTAAAACATGAACAGATAACTCAAACCTGTTCTCACCCATCTTACCGTACGACAACTCCTTTCCAAATCGGGGAATCTACCCCACTCCCATTCCTACGACTAACTCATTTAATTGTAACAACAAAATAAGAGTTAACTCTGAATCATTCCAGATTCACAATCAATATTCACACACAAGAAATTACAAGTCAAAACTTGCCTATTTCTTAATCAGGAAGTAGAGATTACAAATTACTTTATGCCTATCTCTAATCTTCCTCTCATCACAGGGAAATCTCCGATCTTCCCGAAAACAATGGAAATCTCTGATCTTCCATAAATCGAAATGGGAATTACAAATCAAAATCTGCCTATTCCACATTCCACCTCTGCATCAATGGTCCCAATGGGATTATAACATCGCGATACTCAATCGGGACTCACGATGGTTCGAGGTTCACCCAATTACTAAAATTACACCCCTTTTGGTCTATGGCGAGTAATCGGTTCCCATTATACCGTACTCAAGTGCCCCCGAAGACCGGGTGCCTATTTTAGTAAAAGCACATAGCACATAATATAATATAATCGATACTACTATATGCGTCCAGCATAGAATGTATCATTTCTCTGAACATATTCTATATATAAAATAAAGAATATTATTATCTCCTCATCTCAATCTCTTTATTACCCCTTCTCTGAAATCTGATACGGGGATCACCATCTCAATAGTTATCTATATTTTCGAACTCATAGATAGGCCTTTATAATATATCTTAATTTAGCTTCTCAATCACATTTAGAGTTCATAATCATCTAACAAAATGCATATAGTAGATAATCCATCTTAGCATATAAGAGTAATAATAAATATTAGCTCATCAACTTTATAGCTAGTCTCATAGAAGTTATAGCATGGAAATCAACATAGCACAACTTTTAATCGCTCTCTTGGCTTATCTCAGATTTTAATCAAGTCCATATAAAACATATTCATGCATACATATAAAACGTCTAATCCAATATTACTTACTGAATTTTAAAGAGAGTTGAATAAACTCACCTGATGCGTTATCACTCCTTTTAGTCCTTTTTAACTCGTAAGGCTCCTTTCTTCACTACCACAGCTTACTGTATTATTCAGTTTACATATACTGATATTAATTTTCCAAAACAGAACCCTCTACAACTGAAAATCCTTAATTTCTAAAAATTACATCTCAAGTCGCAATGGACTGAAGTCGCAGTCAACTATTGCGATTCCAATTCCAGATCGCAACCAACTGTTGCGATTCCACCCCAAGTCGCAACTCACCATTGCGATTCCACCTCAAGTCGCAGTCCACGGTTGCGACTACAGTACCAAGTCGCAATCAACGGTTGCGACTCCAACTCCAAGTCGCAACGGTCTATTGCGACTCCACTACCAAGTCGCAATTGCCCACTGCGACAACTATGAATGTCGCAACTCAAGGTTGCTCCTTCGATGATGTTCATCCAAGTCTCAGTCCACTCTGTTCAATCTTAAACCCAGAATTTGCAGTTTTACTCTATGTTTGTTTATGCCAATTTGCAGATATGTTTAATACACTTATCTTAACATATCCTAAAACTCATATTCTTATAATCATCACAATTTACCCAAAACCCATCAAAATCTTCTAAGAACACTTTTACTACTAAAATGAAGAATTTAAATGAAATGCTTACCTTATGATTCTTCAAACCAACAACAGATTGAATGATTTCTGCTATTCCTTCTCCTTCTTTTTGCTCGATTTCTCTATCTCAATGTCTCTCTCGGTTTTCTTTTCTCAAACCGCAACACACACACCAAAACACAAAATCTCACACTCACAATTAGTCTTGTATGCTTTAATTGATGACACCTCAACCTTAATAAACATGAGTCATAGGACTCTTACCAAGTAAACCTCTAACTTTCAAGGAATTGCACAACCAACCCTCCAAATGAAAATCTATCTCAAGCAACACTTTTAAACAATTACAAACTTAACCCCAAGTTAATTTGTAATTCACAAAATTATACAACGAAAATTCGGGATGTTACATACTGTCATACCGGTGCGAAGGAAGTGTGACTATAAAATGTTTTTAAATTGCAAACCCCCGACATATTCAGGAGAAAGTGTAACACCCCAAAATTTCAAGAAAATTTTAAAAAAAATTTAAACGCGCATATTTAATAATAAGTCTCCATTTATTAAACCCAAAATAATAATTCCAATCACGAGCGTTATTAAAACATAAGTCAACAGCGGAAATTAAATTGTTTATTCAATAACGGGAAAATGTTTAATAAGCAAATCCTTCGACCCATCCATCTTGCGCGTCAGTGTGTGCCAGTCATGCCTTCGTACCACTTGTACCTGCAGCCACTGTAAATTGGGAGGGGTAAGCACGAAGCTTAGTGAATTCAAACACAACAATTAACAATGGTTATCTCATATTACCCCTAAAGTAAAGAGGATCACACCACCACATACAAGTCTACGAACAAATCATAAACAAGTATAATAACCACCACATAAAAAAATCCCGGGCGGATGTCGGGTCTACGGCCCCGCCGCACGTTTCCGCCTACTGCGGGAAACACCCGCTTTACGCCTACTGCGTGTGACATCCCTTTTTTTTTTTTTTACGCCTACTGCGTAAACGCCCCTTTTACGCCTACTGCGTAAAACACCTCCGTCCCCGTCGGGACTCGGCCCCGCCGAATAATGTAGCACATAATGTTAACTAGACATCCCACTATCTAGCCCCCAACAATCCCGCATACAATTTCCACACACGTGCTACAGTAATAATAAACAACTATTAATTAATTGTAGTGAGAGAACTCACCTCGGGTGCGCGCCTAGCTAAAAATAGTAAGTAGCTCCACACAACGACGATCACTTTCCGGCACCTTACGACGACGCTACACAAACACACACGATCCTTCTCTCCCTCGAAACTCCGGCGAACTGCAGGTCTCTCCCTCACTCTTCTTTTCCGGCGACTGCAAGTTCCGGCAGCCACAGGAGCTCCGGCGCTGCTCTTACACCGCAGGTCGCTCCCCCTCTCTCTACGTCTCTCTCTCTCTCGAACTCACTCTCTCTACGTCTCTCCCTCTTTGCCGCACCTCACAACCACCACGAAAGGAATAGGGTTTGGAAGACAATTGTTTTGGGTTTCTATTTGGCTTGGCTTCCACGAAAAGAAAAACGAACGGGAAAGGGAAATGGGAGTCCGGCCATGGGCCTAGCCCCATGCAAATTCTCCCAAGTTTCCTTTTAGTCCCCCTACTATTTTCCTTTCCCAAACTACCCTAGAAAGATATGGATTTAACATTTTGGTCCTTAACGACAACAAACCCCGAACCAAATCAATTAACGGTACACACTTTAAATTAATTAAATAAATAAAAGAAAAACGTACCGGGACACGGGCTTTACAACTCTCCCCCGCTTGGATTAGACTTCGTCCCCGAAGTCCACGCCTGCAAACAGCTCCGGGTAATTCTCCCGCATCTCGGCTTCTGGTTCCCACGTCCATTCCGAACCTTTCCGGTGCTGCCACTGGACCTTCACCAATCCAATGACTTTGTTCCGTAGAGTCTTCGTCTTCCTCTCGACGATGGCTACCGGCTTCTCTACATAGTTGAGTCGCTCGTCAATCTGAATATCCTCAAGGGGAACTACTGCAGACTCATCCAACACACACTTTCGCAACTGGGAGACATGGAACGTGTTGTGGATCAGGGTCAACTCCTCAGGTAGCTCTAATCGGTAAGCTACTTTCCCCACACGCGCGATGACCTTGTATGGTCCGATATATCGGGGACCCAACTTTCCCCGCTTGCGAAAACGGATTACCCCCTTCCAGGGTGACACTTTCAAAAGAACGTAATCCCCGACTTGGAACTCCAAGTCCGATCGTCTTTTATCGGCGTAACTCTTTTGGCGACTCTGAGCAGTGACTAACCGATCCCGCACCATTTGGATCATTTCCGTCGTCTTTAGCACCACATCGGTGCTCCCCAGCACTCTGTGACCAACCTCGCCCCAGCAAATGGGCGTCCGACACTTCCTGCCATACAACACTTCGTACGGCGCTCTACCGATGCTAGCGTGATAGCTGTTATTGTAGGAGAACTCAGCTAGTGGAAGATTCTGATCCCAACTACCACCAAAGTCAATCACACATGCTCGCAGCATGTCCTCAAGTGTCTGAATAGTACGCTCACTCTGTCCGTCCGTCTGAGGATGAAATGCTGTACTGAAATGCAACCGCGTACCCATCTCATTCTGAAACTTCTCCCAAAACCGGGAGGTGAAACGAGTATCCCGATCCGAGACAATTGAGACTGGCACCCCGTGCCGAGTTACAATTTCCCGAATAAAAACCTCCGCAAGCTTATCCGCCGAAAAGCTCTCTTTAATCGCCAAGAAGTGAGCGCTCTTCGTCAGACGATCCACGATCACCCAGATAGTATCATTCCCTCGCTGAGTCTTAGGAAGCTTAGTGATGAAATCCATCGTGATTTGCTCCCACTTCCACACCGGAATCTCCAACGGCTGCAATTTCCCATGCGGTCGTTGGTGTTCCGCTTTGACCTTCCGACAGGTCAAACATACTTCCACACATTTGGCTACATCCCGCTTCATGCCGGGCCACCAAAAGTCTTCACGCAGGTCTCTGTACATCTTGGTAGCTCCGGGATGAATCGAAAACTTGGACTTATGCGCCTCGTCCAATAGTGTCTGGCGATTCCTACCAGTGTACGGAACCCAAACTCTACCATAACGGGTTAACAGTCCCCGACTATCCCGTACTAACTTCGGAATTTCTCCCGAAACTCTCTCTCGTTTAGCATTTTCCTCTAACACGGCCACCTCTTGAGCGATACCGATCGACTCCAAGAGTGGTGCAACTACCGTTAATCGCTGACAAAAACCCTTCAAAGATCCCCCGACCGGATGTCGGCTAAGTGCATCCGCGACTACATTCGCCTTACCGGGGTGGTAAAGTATCTCGCAGTCGTAATCCTTGACCACATCAAGCCACCTCCGCTGACGCATATTAAGATTTTGCTGGTCCATCAGGTATTTAAGGCTCTTGTGATCGGTATAGATTGTGCACTTGACACCATAAAGATAGTGTCTCCATATTTTTAAAGCAAACACCACCGCTCCCAGCTCCAAATCATGAGTCGGGTAGTTCGCCTCATGAGGCTTCAACTGCCTCGACGCGTAAGCGATGACCTTGCCGCGTTGCATAAGCACGGCACCCAATCCTTGGTACGAAGCATCACAGTAAACCACCAAATCTTCCATGCCCTCAGGCAAGGTTAACACCGGAGTCTCGCACAACCGCCTGCGTAGCTCCTCGAAAGCCTTCTGTTGCTCCTCACCCCAACTGAAAGCTGCAGTTTTCTTTGTCAGTTTAGTCATAGGCAAGGCGATTTTGGAGAAATCTTGGATAAACCTCCGATAATACCCTGCTAAACCGAGAAAACTTCGCACCTCGGTAGGAGTTTTCGGCACCTCCCACCGCATAACTGCCGAAATCTTGGCCGGATCGACCATGATACCATTCTGATTCACGACATGTCCTAAGAATTGGACCTCTCGTAACCAGAATTCACACTTGGAGAACTTAGCATAAAGCTTCTCCCGTCTCAAAACTTCTAGCACTTCCCGCAAATGCACCTCGTGCTCTTCCCTCGTCTTGGAATATACAAGAATGTCGTCGATGAACACGATCACCGAACGATCCAACATCGGGCTACACACCCTGTTCATGAGGTCCATGAACGCTGCTGGTGCATTGGTGAGCCCGAAAGGCATCACCACGAACTCGTAATGGCCGTAACGCGTGCGAAAGGCCGTCTTCTCCGTATCTTCGCTACGCACCCGCATCTGATGGTACCCGGATCTCAAGTCAATCTTAGAGAACCACGAGGCTCCCTGCAACTGATCAAACAAATCATCAATCCTTGGCAAAGGATAACGATTCTTCACCGTAAGCTTATTCAGCTCCCGGTAGTCAATGCACATCCGCTGAGATCCATCTTTCTTTTTCACGAACAAGATCGGAGCTCCCCACGGTGAACAACTCGGTTTGATGAACTCCTTCTCCAGAAGCTCCTGCAGCTGCTCATAAAGCTCCTTCATTTCCGGTGGAGCCAAGCGATAAGGTGCCTTGGCCACCGGAGCAGCACCTGGAATCAGGTCGATTCGAAACTCCACCTGTCGCGCGGGAGGTATCCCTGGCAACTCATCGGGGAATACATCGGCGAATTCCCTCACGACTGGCACAACCTCGACACTAATCTTCGTCTCATCGACACGCGTATCCACCACATACGCCAAGAACCCCTGCCCACTATGCTGAAGGTATCTCCGAGCCCTCGCCGCAGAACAAATAACCGTCACCCGACTAGGCGAGTCTCCCTGAATCAACAGTTCTCCCCCGCTTGGGGTTCGAACCCGTACTTGTTTGCGACGGCAAACAATCTCTGCATCGAACGCGTCCATCCAATCCATGCCCACTATCACGCAAAGCTCTCGCATCGCTATAGGGATCAAATCGATAGGAAACCTCACACCCGAGATTTCCAACGTGCATCCCCGATACACGTCCGTAACCGTCAAGGTCCTATCATCGGCGACCTCGACCAATAAAGGACATCCTAGACGTCCCACCACTCGACCCAACCTCTCGCTAAAAGTGCGAGACACGAATGAATGAGTAGCCCCGCTATCAAACATTACAACCGCAGGTACAGAATTGACTAGAAACGTACCTAATATATAAAGAATAACAATACATAAACACAGGGCATGAAAAGGAAAGACAAAAGAAAAGAGTGATGAAACATACCTGTCACCACCTTAGGCGTCGCCTGCGCCTCCTCCACCTTCAGCTGGTGGACTCTCCCTCGGGCCGCCTCCGTCCCGGGCTGACCCGTACGGCCGTCGGTGATGCGCAGCGGGGCATTCGCAGGAGCCCTCTGTGCACCACCCCCATCAGTTGCCCTAGCATTCGGGCAGTTGGCCTTCACATGGCCAGCCTGTTTACAGCCGAAACATAACATCAGTGGCGACCTGCAATCTCTACTGAGATGGCCAGGCTGCCCACACTTGTAACATGCATCAGATCTTCTACCACTCACATCCCGGGCCTTAGAACCGCTACTCTTCGTGTGCCCACGAGAATCAACAAACTTCGATTTCTTTGGCACTGCAGAGATAGGCGTCACTGCCTGTGCCGCCTTCCTCTTCTTCGCTTGGGTCTCCAACTCTAACTCTCTTCTCCGCGCTGCATCCATCATAGCCGACAGCGAAGGATGTTGCACTGCGCTCACAATTTCCCGGATCTCGGTCCGGAGCATGTCCTTGTACCTCGCCATCTTCATTTCTTCTGAGGCCGCATATTGGGGACAGAATAGCGCCATTTCGGTAAACCTCTTGTTCATCTCCTTTATGGTCTCCGTAGTCTGGTTCAGCTCCAAGAACTCCTTCGCTATTCTTTCCATCTCTATCGGCGGCACGTACTCAGCACGGAAACGAGCAACGAACTCGTCCCAAGTAAGAGTGGTACGCTCGGCCAGAGTCAATGCCGTGGCGCACCAGTCTTTCGCTCCCTCGCGAAGTAGATTCACTGCAAATCGAACCTTCAAGTTATCCGGACAGCCGCTTGTCAGAAAAGCGCACTCCATGTCGGATATCCAGCGCATGCTAACGATAGGGTTAGAGTCACCCTTGAATTCTGGTGGAGAGCAGGCAGAAAGATCCCGATACTGGAAGTCTCGGGCACGGGGCTGTCCCCCAACAGGCGGCGGCATCGCTGCAACCCGCTCCTCCACTAGAGTCACCAGTTGATCCTGAATCGCGGTGATAATCTCGGGAATTGCATCCCCAACAGCTCGTGCAACCTCAATTGCAATCATCTCTCGGATCCGCTCCTCAGTGATCCCGGCTTCAGCCCTCGGCTCAGCCTCACCGCGCCTCCTAGTGTTGACCATTCTATAAGAAGGAGAAATTCAAAGAGTTATTATCAGCTAATAACTCACACTATCAACACATACTCTCGACTCCTTGAATCCCTCGTGACTTTCCCGACCCGAGTACTGATCCTGTGCTTCCGGTAGTAGGAGCTCTACTACTACCTTCCACACCTATCATTACCCGTTTCGTGTCCCATCCCGAGGGTCCAAGTAGTTCTCGCCGCAACTCAACACATATGCCCGCACCGGCATATGCACTCACCCTTCCTAGCTCCCTAGGAATTATATTCCACCCACTACCCTCGCTACTATAAAAACCCTGCTAATCATAATGAGTGGCCGCGCAAATACCCAATCATATGCAGTGCAAGACAAATAGACATTCAAATACTAGATTCTATCCTAGAACGGTTGGACTCAAACAAGAGCTGCGCAATAGAACTAAATCGAATATTCTAAGGCTATTAGCCTCCTACCGCATACGATTTAAAGGGCACCTACTTAGAAATCTACTATAATTAGCAAGAAAATCATAATAGCAAGTAATCCAACGTATCGTATAGTGTCAACCTCAGGCAATCTAGCATGCATACCCTATGATCTAGAAAGCGATAAAATGAGAAAACACTAAGCATTGTACCTTTCCCTTGGCTCCGGCTGACTGTACACACTGCGCCCTCGATCACCGTTCCTCGAACGGGTTTTCATCTTTTCCTCTTTATTTCCAAAAGGTCTAAAAAAAAATTTTAAAATATTTCCCAGCCGCAACTTGAGACCAAACACACCGAGGTGCGTTTGATTCACTCAAGCCGTGCTCTGATACCAAGTTGTAACACCCCAAAATTTCAAGAAAATTTTAAAAAAAATTTAAACGCGCATATTTAATAATAAGTCTCCATTTATTAAACCCAAAATAATAATTCCAATCACGAGCGTTATTAAAACATAAGTCAACAGCGGAAATTAAATTGTTTATTCAATAACGGGAAAATGTTTAATAAGCAAATCCTTCGACCCATCCATCTTGCGCGTCAGTGTGTGCCAGTCATGCCTTCGTACCACTTGTACCTGCAGCCACTGTAAATTGGGAGGGGTAAGCACGAAGCTTAGTGAATTCAAACACAACAATTAACAATGGTTATCTCATATTACCCCTAAAGCAAAGAGGATCACACCACCACATACAAGTCTACGAACAAATCATAAACAAGTATAATAACCACCACATAAAAAAATCCCGGGCGGATGTCGGGTCTACGGCCCCGCCGCACGTTTCCGCCTACTGCGGGAAACACCCGCTTTACGCCTACTGCGTGTGACATCCCTTTTTTTTTTTACGCCTACTGCGTAAACGCCCCTTTTACGCCTACTGCGTAAAACACCTCCGTCCCCGTCGGGACTCGGCCCCGCCGAATAATGTAGCACATAATGTTAACTAGACATCCCACTATCTAGCCCCCAACAATCCCGCATACAATTTCCACACACGTGCTACAGTAATAATAAACAACTATTAATTAATTGTAGTGAGAGAACTCACCTCGGGTGCGCGCCTAGCTAAAAATAGTAAGTAGCTCCACACAACGACGATCACTTTTCGGCACCTTACGACGACGCTACACAAACACACACGATCCTTCTCTCCCTCGAAACTCCGGCGAACTGCAGGTCTCTCCCTCACTCTTCTTTTCCGGCGACTGCAAGTTCCGGCAGCCACAGGAGCTCCGGCGCTGCTCTTACACCGCAGGTCGCTCCCCCTCTCTCTACGTCTCTCTCTCTCTCGAACTCACTCTCTCTACGTCTCTCCCTCTTTGCCGCACCTCACAACCACCACGAAAGGAATAGGGTTTGGAAGACAATTGTTTTGGGTTTCTATTTGGCTTGGCTTCCACGAAAAGAAAAACGAACGGGAAAGGGAAATGGGAGTCCGGCCATGGGCCTAGCCCCATGCAAATTCTCCCAAGTTTCCTTTTAGTCCCCCTACTATTTTCCTTTCCCAAACTACCCTAGAAAGATATGGATTTAACATTTTGGTCCTTAACGACAACAAACCCCGAACCAAATCAATTAACGGTACACACTTTAAATTAATTAAATAAATAAAAGAAAAACGTACCGGGACACGGGCTTTACAGAAAGAGATCCACTGAAGGCCATGAGGTGGCTGAAAGAGATAGAAGCTGTCTTCAGGACCAGCAAGTGTGCAGAAGAAGATAAAGTGCTATACGGAACCGCGATGTTGAAGGCAGATGCTCTATTTTGGTGGGAGGCTCTTATTACCTCTAGAGGATCTGATGTGTACTCAACTTTTACTTGGGACGAATTCACAACAGCTTTCAAAGGATAGTTTTGTCCTCAAGCAGCAGTTAGACAACTGGAAAAGGAATTCATGAACCTACATCAGATAAGTTTATCGGTTAGGGATTACACTGCTCGTTTTCTGGAGAAGTCTCGCTTCGCGGAGTACTATGTTGCCACGGAGGCTCTGAAGATGGAAAGGTTTATTTTCGGGTTAAATTCAGAAATTAGAAAGCTAGTGATTGAAAAAGGACCCGATACCTTCTCAGCCGCAGTAGATGCCGCGGAAAATGTGGAACGGGATAATAGGAGAGACGTTGGTGATAAGAGTACTGGAAAAAGAAAATTGGAAGAAATGACGTACGATTTGGAGGAATACGAATCCCCGAGGTTTGATAGTCATTCACCTTTCAGACCAGCTGAAAGACCATGTCCAAAATGCAACCGTGTTCATCAAGGAAACTGTTATGTGGATTCCCGAAGATGTTACAAGTGTGGGAAGACTGGTCACATTGCTAAAGACTGTCACGTAACTCGATTCTGTTTCATTTGCAATTCCCCTGATCATATTCAGTCACACTGTCCACGATGGAAAGTACAACAGGGTAGTATGACGGTGAGACCAACGGGTGTTAGGTCGGGAGAGGTACAAGGGTCTGAGGTACCGAAAGCAAAAGGTCGTGTCTTCCAAATGACAACAGAAGAAGAAGAGGAAATTCTGGATGAGGTTACAGGTACATTTCTAATAAACTCTATACGTGCTAAGGTGTTATCTGACTTCGGTGCAAAATGGTTATTGGTATTTCCGTGCTTTTGTTGCTTATCTGTGTTAGAGATATAGGTGGGTGTGGGGTGTCTATTCAGTTAGTTTCTATGGTTTTGATTGAGTTCGAAGTAGTAGTGATAAGTATTCATACCTTTTCGCTTAACCGAATTCCGAGGACGGAATTCTTTTAAGGGGGGGATAATGTAATACCCCGGGTAAGTTCGTTAGTTAAAATCCCTTTCCGTTAAATAAAGTTAACTTTAAAATTTGAGGTTTAGGGTAAGTTTGGGTTAAATTACAAGTTAAGGGTGTTTGGGTCATTGTTGAATAGGTTAAGGTCTGAAATTAATTTGGGTTTGATATTAATCCTTTAGGAGTCCAGACATTTACATAATTCAGAAAAGATCAGTAGGTGTGTGTGTGTGTGTGTGTGTTTTGGGGAGAAAAGTAGCAAAAGAAGAAAGGAAGGGTTAAGGCTTCAAATTGGATTGTTGGAAGTGAATTCAAGGTATGTTGCTTTGTATTTTATGTTTGTAATTGCTAATAGATAGTTTCCATCGGAGTAGAATCGTTGATTTCACATCTGGGGTTAATTCCAGTTGAATCTGGGTAGAAAATACATAAACCGACAGAGGTTTCCGGATAAGTTGAATGTGTCCGGGTAGTTCTGTTGATAGTGTCCGGTAGTCCTTCTTAGTAGTATCCGGATGAAATAGATATCGGATGGTATCCGGATTACCTCCATTTCCGGATGTCATCCGGATTAAACGTATTGACCGGAAAGTTGTATCGTCCGGACAGTTTTGTGGTATCCGGAATGTTTGTGTTGTCCGGATAGTTTTGCTGTTTGGTCACTTTTGAGGATTTGAGTTATCTAGAGTCCTTAGTCTACTAGTAAGTCTTATGTGTTCTTTTACTAAGGGAATGTTTGTATTTAATCTGTTTCAGATTCTGTGAATTTCGGGTGAAAGACTAATCTTTTGGAAAAGGCTTGGAAGTGTTATTGGATAAGCAATCAAGGTGAGTTTTACTTTAAAAACGTTTTCAAACCGGGATACATATATATAAATATATATATGAGATGGATATGTGGTAGGAACGTGATGACGTGTTTATAAATGACAATATGATATATTGAGATATGTATTGTATTTATATGTATATTGCACTACACGAGTATACGTTAGCCGAACTAATAGTCGGTGGAGTTTTGGCTGTAATTGTCGTACGGCGGTGTTGGCTGTAATTGTCGTACGATGGAGTAATTGATTATTTGGCTTGCAACCAACTAATTTGGCCATGTGAAGGATGAGTGGTACACGATGCACGAGTATTGTTTGGTATATAAGTATTTGTGATATATGTGTGTTTTTACAAAAAGGATTATTAAACTGACAGGGATTATCTCACTAGACCGTTTGGTCTAACCCTCATTTTGTTTTCAAAAATATGTATTCCAGGTTCAAGAAGGTATAAAGGAAAGGATAAAGTATAGGATGCGGTTGATAGCTGACGAAGATTAGGAAAGGCTTATGTTTTGTATTGTATAGTTTTAAGACTATGGGACCGTATGTGAATTATTAAGTATCTTTTGTTATGAATGTAACGATGTTATGCAATATATGTTATTTGTTGTATGTTTGGGAAACCAGGTCGTTACAATTAAAGTTATGACCTCGATGCCCTCGAAGAGCTTAGAGAATCAGCATTGATCAGAATGGCGTCGCAGAGGCAAGTGGTCGAACGACATTTCAACAAGAATGTTAAAGTCAAAGTCTTTCAAGTAGGTGACTACGTCCTCCGACGAGTGTTCCAAAGCACTCAAGAGCTCAATGCTGGTAAACTTTCCATCAAATGGGAAGGTCCTTATCGCATCTCAGAAGTCGTGGGTAAAGGTGCCTATCGGCTCCAAACCCTCGACAATCAAGATGTCCCACATAGCTGGAATGCGACACATTTGAAAAGGTATTTCTCCTAAGTCTTTTCCTTTTCTCACACAATTTTCATTCATTGCAATGATTACTGACTTAAGCATCGGAGGGTCGTTGGCTAGCCAACGACCAACCTCTGACATTGTTTTATCGCAGATCGCACGACATAAGATTGCTAAGTCTATTACACGACTTTAATCCCTCAAGGTCGCATGACATAAGTGTTCAGGTCTATAACTTGATTATTCTATCACAGGGGCACACGATCCAAAGAACATCGTACGATCTAGTCGTACAATCGTAAGGCCTAAGTGATCCCTCGATCTAGGTTTTTAACTTGGAAAAATTCGCACGTTCTGAATGAATGTATCGATCGCATGTGCTTATGTTTACCAATACGATTTAAATATATGACTTACATTCTGGTCGTTGTATTGCAATGAATGCCAAAGTCGCACGATTTCTTGTCCATTCTACGCTTAGCGAATTTCGCAATTAATGTTGTACTTACTTTTAAGACGTACAAAACAGAGTGACATACAAGATAAAGTTTCATTCATCAAATCGACTATTACATTAGATAACTCGATCACCAACGGTCGAGCATGAAAAGCAAAATTCATAAAAAGAAATTTTCTCCTAAGGCTGAGGAGGAGTGTCGGTCGCATCTTTACCCGAGGCATCAACCTTGGAACCTTCACTCACCTCTTCCTCCTCGGCTTCTTTCTCGTCATCGGAGTCGAGATCTCTTGCGGACCCGACCTCACTTAGGAAGTAAGCGAGTTCATTCAACGCCAGGGCCAAAGGATTTTTGCCCGACAAGTGTTGCCTCATTATAGCAGCACGAGCGGTCAGTCGAGCCAAAGCGAAAGTGGACGCAGCCTCCTCTTTGAGCTCTCCACCTCCTTCTACAGACCCGCCACCTTGGCCTTGGAATCCTCAACTTCCTTATCCTTCGTGGCCAAGGATTCTTCCATCCTATTCATATCTCCCCTCTGATCGGCAATCGTAGACAATGATTGCGTCAGACGATGGTTCACTTCATCCTTTGCACGTCCGACGGCCTTTAACTCATTCAAGGCCACATCAACGCGTTTGGACATAGCCTCTTCGCGCTCCAAGGCGACCTTCTCCCGGTCCAACGCTGCGTTCCCCCTCTCATGGGCGGAAGACACCAAACCCTTGATCTTCTCCGTCTCAGCATGCAGGGCAAGAGAAGATTGAAACGCCTGTAAAACACAAGGAAACGTGTTAATAAACATTTGACAAAGGTTAAGAAACATCGAGACACAAGTTTTGAAAGAGAAACTTACAATGAACGCCAGTCCGGCAACATGGGATCCCGTCTCCTCGACTGGGAATCCCTAGAAACGCTCCCTGAAAGAAGGGAGCAAATATTTCCCCAGATGAGGAAACAAATCCGTCCCGGATAGGACATCATCGACCATAAAGTCCGATGGCAACGTAAAGTTAACCTTCGTGACTTTAACCCCTCCCGTCGTGTGATCCTTGCCCTTGTCGGCCGACGAAGGAATCGACGTAGTGGATGGGGACTTCGCCGACTTTGTTGTTTTCGCCGGTGGCGCAGAACTAACAGGTGTCACAGCGATCGCGGTAGAAAACGTCTTCGTCTTCATAGGCGATGCGATCTTCGCCTTCTCAGGCATAGCGACTCTCGACGAGTCGTCAACCTTTGAAGACGGTTCCCTCGGGATCGTCATCCTCGTCTTCGGTAAAACCCTCGACTCAGTGGTCGAGGTCTTTTGCCTCTTTTTCTTGCCCTTACGGGCGAGCTCGAGTTGAGCTGCTCTTTTAGCCGAGATCGTCGGCACCTTCATCTGAGATTCTCCTGGAAACGGATAAGAAAGAAATACACACGATGAACATGAAAAAAAGACCAGAGTCGAGCAATACGAAGGTACACTTACCAGTCATCTCTTCTTCTTCTCTCGACTCTTCCTCCTCTGTCTCCTCTTCTTTTTCCTTCTCCACACGTTTCTCTCCCAGATTCTTTCCTAGGTATACCAGATCTTCGTCGTCGTCGTCCACTAATTGTCGCGTGACGAAAGATCGCTCGACAGTGCTAAACTCCAAAAACACGTCAACCTTCGCTTGAGAGTTAGCGTAGGGCTTCACGTCCTCAAACTTTATATTTGTCGACACATAAAAGACAGGTCAATAATCGGTCGAAACTAACGTACGACGTACGACAAAAAACTATAAAAACTCACCCTACACATTCCAGCCAGCCCTAATCCAGCCGCTCTCAGAATCAAGAGTCGACTTACGCGCAAACGCATACGTAGTCTTCCATTTACGATCGTTTACAGCGGTATTTAGAACCAAGGTACGATCGCCCTTAAACCTAGAAAATAGGTTGTAGCGATAACATTTGTCCTTCTTGACTTGATAAGCCAAGAGGAGGTCACGCACATTCATGGGAGATTCCCATTTTGCAGTAAGGCGTTCGATCACCTGTATGACCCTCCAGAATTGGGGCATTAACTGGCCCGGTGCTAAATCGAACTCGGTCATAAAATCCTTAGCCAAAGGCGGGTAAGGCCACTCAAAACCTATCTTAAAAGGATATTCATAAATAACGACGAACCTATCGAGGCACATATCAGGTCGAGTCTGACCTGCTTTAATCAATGTAATCCCCGCAGGGATTTTTGCCAGAATTCTAAGGTCGTCGAGATCCTTTTGATCTCGAATGGAACTTACAGGCTCTACCGACATTTCTAAACCTAAATGTTTCTCAAAGTTTTCTAGCAATAGATTTATAAAAAACCAAGAAATCGTACCTTATATAGGCACGCTAAAACCTCGAAATTTCTAACTTGGTCGAAGATCTCTTGCAGGTTTGGAAAAGATTCGACGAAGAACAGCAAGAAATCAGAAAGAATCTCGCTCTAAAAACTCTGTGAAATCGTAAAAGATCCATCGAGGGTCGCGATTTATGTAAACGATCGTGTCAGATCGAGCCTCTCGATGATCGACACGTGCCCCTAGCCTTTTCAAAATACTCGACAGATCGTCGACACCTGACGCTTACAGCTGTTAAGCACGATCGTGCGTCAGCGTGACGTCACGACCTTATCCCCTTTTCGGCTTCCTCTTTATTTGGAATTGGACCGATCCAGTTCCAAGGCAACTGAAAAGATTTCTCGATACGTGTCCCGACCCTAGGCGTCCGAATAACAAAATTTAAAAAACTTTTGAAACTTAAAATTGCCGCTCCATTTTTTAAATTTTGGGGGCAAACTGTTTGGGTAAAATTTCACCAGTCTCGACCACGATCAAAACGCTAAAAACATTTATTGCACTTCTCCTTAATAAAAGTCAAATCATAAACACTTTATCCTTTGACCAAAGCTGAAGTCAAAAGTACCCCTCGACCTCGACCGTCGTGACATAGCTCTCGACCTCGACCGACTAACGTAAGGCATTACTGTTATGTTTTTTCGTCATTCAATGTAGGGTCAATATCATTTATGGCCAATGGACATAACCAACATAAGCAATTATGAGCATTAACAGCAATGACCGTTGCGACCGTTATCAGAAGCATTTATGGAGACATTCAAGGCACTCGAAGGCTATAAATACAAGGATCCCAGCCTCATTTCGGGACATCTGATTTCAAGAGCAAGGAATATGCAGCGAAAACACTCAAAGAATTCTCTCTCAAGTGACCGCTCTCGACGCACGACTCATACACACGACACATTGTTTTTACACACGACGCACCAGTTTCTCACGCACGATACACTTGTTACTTTACATTTCAAGTCTTTACTTCATTTGTATTGTAATCATTGTACTCTCGACACCTGAAACAAAGGATATCGCCCCTGTTTGGTGATCATAGTGCAGCGACGACCCCCAAAGTCGTCCGCAGGTTTTTTCCTCGTTGAGGTTTTTCCCGCGTCACCAAAATCTTTGTCTCTTTTGCATTATTCTGTCTTTGTCGCACGGTTTGTTAAAAGATTCCTATTCTTTAGTTGTTAAGCTCCACAATCAACCTTAAGTTATCCTTCTGGACGATTTTTGGCATTAACACTTCTACCTCAGGTATTTTTGGATACCATAAGCCGAGGTTTGCGGTGCCTCTTATATAGCGAAAAATCCGTTTGACCGCTTCATAGTGAGATTGTCGAGGACTTCCCTGAAATCTTGCACACAAGCATACACTATACATAATATCGGGTCTACTTGCGGTTAGATAAAGTAAACTACCAATCATAGCCCGATATATTTTTTCATTAAAGTCGTTTCCTTCTTCATCACGAGATAATTTAATATTTGTAGTCATGGGAGTGTCCACAGGTTTTACGTCCTCAAAATTGAATTTTTTAAGCATATATTTGGCATATTTGGATTGAGTCATGAAAATGCCATTATCAAGTTGTCGAATTTGTAAACCGAGAAAGTAGTTTAGTTCACCCATCATGCTCATTTCAAATTCATTTTTCATTTTTGTGGCAAATTCTTCACATAAGAGATTGTTGCTAGACCCAAAAATAATATCATCGACATAGATTTGTACAACTACTAAATCATTATTTGATTGCTTGACAAACAAAGTGTTATCAACTTTTCCCATAATATAACCATTATCTATTAAGAAGGATTTTAATCTATCATACCAAGCACGAGGTGCTTGTTTAAGATCATAAAGCGCCTTCTTAAGTTTAAAAACATGAGTTGGTTTTTCAAAGATTTCAAAACCAGCCGGGAGGTTGTGTGACAAACACTTCTTCATTAATAACCCTATTTAAGAAAGCACTTTTAACATCCATTTGATAGAGTTTGAATCCTTTTGCATTAGCATAGGCCAAAAGCATTCTAATGGATTCTAATCTTGCAACCGGAGCAAAAGTTTCATCATAGCCGATGCCCTCTTGTTGATTGTACCCCTTTGCTACTAAATGAGCTTTGTTTCGTGTGACTCCACCGTGTTCATCTACCTTGTTACGAAAGACCCATTTTGTTCCTATGATGGTTTGACCACTAGGTTGAGGTACTAAGTCCCAAACATCATTCCTAGTGAATTGGTTGAGTTCCTCTTGCATTGCCGATATCCAGTCTTCATCTTTCAAGGCTTCTTCCATGGTTTTGGGTTCTATAGAGGACACAAAGGCATGGAAGGCACTATGGGTGTGAATTTGGGATCTTGTGGTCCTTTGATTTAGGTCACCTATGATTTGTTGTACGGGGTGATTTCTTGCTTCTCTTAAATTAGGGTCTTCTATTCCTTGAGGGACATAACAAGGAGGTGTATTACTAGGTTCTTCTTGACTAGAAGAGGGTTGAAGTCCTAAATCTAAGGTTCTAAGGTTCCGAGCCAAAGTTTCTTCCTCGTTCATGTTATCGTCTACTAGTGGAGGACTTGCCTTTGGTGGAAATTCATCAAAGCTTACGTTTAAGGATTCTTCAACTACCATGGTGGTATTGTTAAGGACTCTATAGGCTTTTCTATTCCAAGAGTAACCTAAGAAAATACCTTCATAGGCCTTGGGATCAAATTTTGTTAGGTAATCTGTATTGTTTAAAATGTAACACTTGCACCCAAAAACTCTAAGGTGACCTATGGAAGGTTTTCTACCTCGATATAGCTCATATGGTGTCTTTTCTAGAATGCCTCTAACTAGGACACGGTTCAAGACATAGGTTGCGATAGCTACGGCATCACACCAAAACTTTTGGGGTATATTTTGCTCATTTAACATAGTACGACTCATTTCTTGCAAGGTTCGATTCTTCCTCTCAACAACCCCATTTGATTGAGGAGTTCGAGGAGCCGAGAAGTTATGAGTGATTCCGTACTTGTTACAAAATGCTCCGAATTGCATTTCATTATCGAATTCTCTTCCATGGTCCGTACGAATAGAAACAATAGTACAACCTTGTTGGTTTTGAATTCTCTTACCTAAGATTTTGAATTTTTCGAAAGCTTCATTTTTATGCTTTAAAAATAAAGTCCAAGTGTAGCGCGAAAAATCATCAACAATTACAAGTGTATAGAAATTTCCTCCATAGCTTTGGATTATCGAGGGACCGAAGAGATCCATGTGGAGTAATTCTAACACTCTCTTTGTTGATACCATATTTTTGGATTTAAGAGAAACATGGACTTGTTTTCCGATGCGACATGCATCACAAAAATGATTATCAAACTTGATTGTAGGGAGTTCGCTTACAAGATCTTTATTTTTCAATTTTTGAATCAAACGGAGGTTTGCATGCCCTAGCCTTCTATGCCACAAGGTAGTATTATCATGTATAGACGATAAACACGTAAGACTGTTAACATGCGTTTTGCAAATATATAAGTCTCTTTTTTTAACACCTGTTACGATTACCTTGCCATTTCTAATTATCTCACAATCATTTTCTTTGAAGAGAACATGGATATTATTCTTGCATAATTGACCAACACTTAGCAAGTTAAAATTCAAGTTACTCACATGCTCAACATTTAAAAATCTAACATTGTTGCAAGCGATGTTACCTCTACCGATAACCTTTCCTTTTGCATTTCCGCCGAAGACAACTTGTCCACCGTCACATTCCTCATATGATGAGAATAGGCTTTTATTTCCGGTCATGTGACGAGTGCACCCACTATCGAGGATCCAATCTAGATCTTCGATTTCATTTCCAAAAACCATCTACAAAAGATTATGAGATACAAAAGCTTGGTACCCAATGTTTCATCGGTAGGATAAAGAACTAAAGAGTTAAACATCCAAAACCCAATTTCTCATTGGTCAGGGATTATTAGAGTCACACCCTTAGCTATCCATCTAGGAGTTAACTTTATTCTTCGATTGTTTTCATTATACACAAAATAGGGCGTTAGTATATTTATCCTTCTTCTAACTTCAGAGTGATTTTGATTATATATGTTACCCATCTTATTTTTATTTTTATTTTGTGTGTGAGGAGATATATAAGAAAAATTGTTTGACATCACTTTTGAATTCACAAACGATTTAATAGGATAACAATTCAAAACATGTTTATTGCTGACTCCTTCACTTTTAGAAGAATTATCTATCTTCGAGGCTTTTGTAAAGACAATGGTTTTTGAAGGAATTTTGGTACTAGATTCACCGTGAGAGTCATTAAAATCGAGACCTCGTTTATCACCAAACTTTCTTTGCATTTTCAACATATTAAGCATTTTTTCATTTCTATCTTTGAAGTTTGATGCCATTTGATTTTTTCTCTCAAGATCTTCACATTTTGAATTTAGATAGGCAATCTCAATCTTCAACTTATCACATTTAGCACATAAGTCATTTTTACTTATTCTTTTCTCTAAGCATGCAATCTTTTCATTTAACTTGACACAAGAATCACAGTTTTCTTTTTCATCCAATTTCTCTTTCAAGCATGCAATCTCTTTGTTCATATCCTCGTGTATCTTAGTGTCAAGGGCAATTTTCTTGTTAAGATCATGAATTTCTCTTTCTTGCAATATAAGTGATCTACTTATTTCTTTGTTGGTTTCACTATATTTCTTAGCAAAATTTACCATTTGATTATATGATTCTTCAAGTTCATCAAGATCTTCATCTTCATGCATATCATTATCATTATCATATCAATTATCACTATAATCACTATCATCATTAGTTGAGTAGCAAGTAGTTACCGCTTTCTCATAGTCGGCCATGAGACATATCTCCTCCTTTCTTTCGTCTTCTTCACTGTCACTCCAAGCTCCTCCAACAAACGCCTTTTGAGTGTCATTTTGCTTTGCTCGTTTTGGACACACATTGGCATAGTGATTCTTGTCTCCGCATACATAACAATAATCATTGTTACTTGAATTGTCATTGAAGTTCTCACAGCTATTGAACTTGTTGAATCGTTGAAATGGTCTTCCATTTCTTCTTGGAAATCTTGAAGCTCGGTTTTGTTCTCGATCGTTTCCATCTCTTCGATTGTAGTTTGACCTATCATTTCTTGCAAAACGTTTGTTAGTTAAAAATTTATTGAAATTCTTTACCAAAAGGGCAATGTCGTTCGTAGAGTCTATCTTCTCGGGTTCTTCTTTGGGTTGACTAGCTTTTTCATCTTTAGTCTTTTCTTTCTCAACGTTGGCTTGAAGTGCCAATGATTTTTTCTTTCCTTGATCTCGGGCTTTGTTTCTCTTTAGAGCTATTTTGTGAACTTTTAGGTTGCCAATGAGATCATCCAACTTCATTGTTGAAAGATCACGAGAGTCTTCCAAGGATGTTATTTTTGGCATCCACTCCGGAGGAAGAGCTCGAAGAATCTTTCTCACATAATCTTCATTTTCATATACACGACCTAATCCTTTCAATGTAGTCATGATGAGGTTAAAACGTTTAAACATAGAATCAACTGACTCATCTTGAGTCATCTCAAATAATTCGTAGTCATGAACTAAAATATTTATTTTACTACTTTTAACTTGTGAGTTTCCACGATGAGTATCATTTAGACTCTGCCAAATTTCATTAGCAGTTTTACAAGTAAAGACTCTCTCAATTTCATCTGAATTTAAGGCAGCATAAATCATATTTTTTGCTTCAAAATTTAAACAGTTCCAAGTGTCATCATTATTAGACCACTCAGCAATAGGTTTTTCAACACTTTTGCCATCTTGTATTTTTGTGGGAACGAAATTTCCATTAGCAATAATATCCCACATCTTTCTACTTTTACCACGAACGTGGCATTCAAAGAGCTCGGCCCAAATGCCAAATTTTTCAATATCAATAGGAGGTGGTTTAACAGATAGAGAACCTTCCCGATGAGCCATTATGTGAACTAGTTTATTTTAAAAGAACTTGTCAAAGAAGATAAATTTTTGAAAGACCTGCTCTGATACCAATTGTTAGACAACCTTGGGGGGGGGGGTAAAGGTTGTATTAGGATCTTTTCACTTTCAAAATTTTGTTTCTTTAATCACAACAGCAATTTAAATGCACAACAAGATATATAGTTGAGATAAGGGTAGAGAGAATGATACCAACACCGTTGTTTAGAGTGGTTCACCAACTTGGCTAATCCACTTTCCGAGACACTTCTCGAGACACTGATCCACTATGAATGTTCTTTATGGTAGAACATAAACCTTGATACAAATATTGGAATCGATCTCTTGCTTCTGCTTGAGATTGGAATGGATCACTTACTCTCAAAGTAAATACTTACAAGATGATAAATTTCTTAATGGTAATCACTCTTGTATAAGTATAACCCTTGGATGATTTTGAGATTTAAAAGCTTGAGTTGTTTTGCTAATCACAATTGCCAAAAATCAGAGATTTCTATCTTTTATAAACTCAAGACTTATCTTTCTTTTCACTGATCGTTGGTTTTAAATAGGGAAGTAAAAGATGAGCCAGAACACTTGCGGACGTCCATATGGTCAACTGTCGGACGTCCACATTAAATAAAGTGGTTGTGGAAAGAAGTCGTTTGTTCTCTGAGCAATTCAGAGATGGAACATGATGGCGGACGTCCAGCTGCATCTCGCGGACGTCCGCGACCTACTTTTCACCAACCCACATTAATTGCTAGTCTTTTCATCTCTTTTCAATTTAAACCAAAACCAACGGATTTATCTGTTTGAATTCAGTATTTTCAAAAGATAGATTTTGTTTGGTTTTTGAAATATCCAAGTGGTATATTATTTTGAGTATGTTTACCGTTAGGAAATATGAAGACTAATACTAGTACACATCCAGTCTTGAATTCTTCAGATAAAGTCTTCATGTCTCCCTTTCTTTGAGCTGGAATACTTGGAATAACCAAGATGATGCTTTTCCATTCTTCAGATGCTTTGTTTCACATACTTGTATAAAATTGTTAGAAACAAATAACATTTGTCTATTTATTTGTTAATCATCAAAACAATGAGATTTATGATTCTCAATCACTTGCACCAACAGTTTTCAATCTATACATACAGATTAATCCACACAGACAACTTTATTCATACAGGACTTAATGGAAAACCAACCAAACAGCCCCTAAATAAGTTATAAATCTCATTAAACTTATTAAGCTACAAATAAGCTATAACTTGGGTTGTGGTGCACTCCTAAAGCCTTTGGGGAATGTAGTGAAAAATCCCATCTACCCATGATTCAAATCCAGACGCTGCCAAAGCCTTTGTGGCCATGGAGGTTCACCTTGATGACTCCAAGCCAGTCGTGGGTGCCCAAGGATTAGTCGGTGTGCGTACCTGACCCGAAAACTCACAATTACCAAAAAAAATCCATTAACGTTAATACGTTATATTATAAACGAGAATAGGCGAGAATTGAAGGGTAGGAGAGCATAAATACCTAAATAGAATGTCCGTACCATGAAATTAATACAAAATTCTTCTTTTTTTAGAACCTGATGCTTTTTGGGTATCTTTTTTATTCAACGGTTTTGGTTTAAAATTAGGATTTTAATTTGGATTTAAGGTTTTTGGTTTACACAACTTTTGTATAACATGAATTTTGGAACCTGTTGCTTTTTTGGGTCTCTACTTATTCAACTTTTTTGGTTTCAAATTAGAATTTTAATTTGGATTTAAGGAATTTGATTTACACAACTTTTGTATAACATGAATTTTGAAAAAATCTGTATATTGCTGATGTTCTTGATGCTCTCAAAGTTGTAAGTTGATATTCTTAGAATTTTGAAAAAATCTGTATATTGCTGATGTTCTTGATGCTCTCAAAGTTGTAAGTTGATATTCTTAAAGTTGTAAAATGATAATGTCAATATTTTTGATGTTAATGTTGCTGGTTGGGTTTAAGTTTGATTGTTATAGGTTTGGTTTTTTAATTTTGATTTGTGGCGATATTTCGGGAATCGGGGGTGGAAAGGGTTAACATGGTCTTGTGATTCAAGTGTGGAAAACACTTGAGCTTTGTAGATGAATTGGTTGCAAATTATTTGGCTTTGATGGATGGTTTATTGGAGGCTATAAGAAATAACATCAAAAGAGATATAATAGACAATTATATATATTCAGACGTTTGTCAGTTTACAAAAACAAACAGTCTAATTGAATCAGATTTCAGATTTCAGCACTACCTCTTAAAAATCAGAAGTGAAATCAGATTTCAGACTTCAGCACCTCTTAACAAACAAACGCCACCTTAATGTCACAAAGCTTGATACTCCTTTTCCATTAACAAAGAAACTATTGTTAAAACTTTATAAATAATAGAGTAAATTACATGATTAGTCCCTGTGGTTTACACAAAATTGCATTGTACGTCCCTAAAATGAATTAATTATGGAAAACATCCTCGTGGTTTACATTTTTTCACATCTTTGGTCCCTTTATCCTAACACTGTTAGATGATTATGTTAAATAAGTTAACTAAGAGGGGCATGTTAGTCATTTTACTCACATTCCTCATTTTTTTCATTAAAAATAAAAACATGTAATATTTATTAATGTTAAGTGCCTCATTCATCTTCCTCATTTCTCCGGCCAAATGTCACCGTCCCATCGTCTTCCTCATTTCTCCGACAACAGGTTATTCATCTCCGGCCTCCCCCAATATCTTCCATATCCACCACTCACGGTGACCCCCTTCACATTTCTGTCCATATCTCGGCGTCTTTTCCGCACTGAATTCCTTAGTTTCAGAATCATAATTCAGCATACTTTCCGCTGCATAATACCTCCCGATCTTCCCAAATTCAGCCGCATCTTCCAACGAAGGAAATATATTCACAAGAAAATCAAGAACCCCTATCGCAAAATCCATGATCTCAATCGGGACTTTGATGAATAATGACTTCTTTCCCACAAGTTTAAACATCTCCCCTTGTTCCGATGGCGTCAACGCCTTCCCAGGTCTACCAATCGGTATAATCTGGTTAATCTTGTCGGTATTCAGCACACAATCAGCAATAAACGAAGCCAAATATGGCTAGCTAATCGGCTTACAAGCACACAATTTCGCATCTCCAAATGTCACATATGGATTCCCATCTTTCACCAGCTCAACCTGGCCTCCTAAACAACCCTAATTTAGATTGAACAGTTAAAGAGATGGTTCGGTGATCAAATTACCTCTAGAATCAATGAGAATAAATAGAATTGATGAGGAAAAAGAAGAATGAATACCTGGAAAATGCAGGTTGAGGAAGGATGTAATCGGAGATGAAAGGGACGGCAAGCATAAGGTAAAATAGTGGGGGAATGAAATGAAATGAAAAAGAGAATGATTGCATGGTAGCAGAATCTAAGGTAAAGAAAGGGTTAATTTGTGTGCCCTGAATTTAAGGATTTGATTTTTTCTACTTGAAGAAGAGAACCTAATACCGCCATGGCAGACATCTCGTTGGAATTCAAGAAGGGGTTTTTGCACACAGATTGTGCAGATAATAGAACGAAATGTTTAGCCCAAAAATTTCTACCGGCTAAAATACTGTTCTTGGTAGCTTCATAATCGATTTTCTAGGAATCTTTATGATTCAATGGTGGGTTTTAGATGTGTCACCGGTGAAGGGTTGTAGGTTGAAGACCCAAAAAGTTCTCGATCTACAAAACTCGGTCTCGAAACCCAGACATGCGTGAGTGTTTTTTTTCGAAACTCAAACTCAGACATGCTTTAGTGTGTTTTTCAAAACACAAACTTGAAACTCAAACTCGAAAACCAGACCTACTTGAGTGTGTTTTCTTGAAACTCAAACTCGAGCCCCCAATCTTGATTACCATTTGTGTTCTTCGAAACCCAAACTTGCGTTGTCATTGATAGAGAATACAAAGAGATGCGAGATTGGAGACAGTGGCTGGATAGGAGATTGGTCGGCGGCGTCATCAATCCCTCTGGTTAGCAAGGGTTCTCAATTTACTCTATTATATATATATATATATATATATATATATATCTAAAACATAAATAACAATATAATACAATTTGTTTTTAGTTTTGTAGAAAATTAGGTGAATAGGTAATGACTAAAATGTCCCTATAGTTAACCTACTTAACAGAATATTTTAACGGTGTTATGGCACAGGGATCAAAGGCGTGAGAAAATGTAAACCACGAGGACGTTTTCCATAATTATTTCAAAATAGGGATGCACAGTGCAATTTTGTGTAAATCACAGGGACCAATCATGTAATTTACTCTAAATAATAAATGTCCTTTTTTAAATAAAAATAATCTCCACGAATGCGCATGCATGTATGTCTATATATAACATATTTGATGTATATGAAAGGAAAAGTTAAAAGAGGATCCACGAGGGGAAGGTGAACCTTATATATATATATATATATATAACTCAGTAAAATGTTACAACCCGTGCAACCCTCATCCAAACCGTTCATTGCATTTGGATTTTCATTGATTCTCTAAATGAATTTACCTGATTTCGTCGAATTTCGTTGAATTTCTGCAAAATATGTCGATGCACATGACGGTTCATGCGATGTATGGATGAAGTATGCATTTCTGCAAAATATGTCGATACTTTCATGAATAAGTATGAATTTCATGACATTTAATGAAATACTATGCATTGCATGTAAGATTATTGCATGAAACCAGTAGTCAATGATGCAATTCAGTTATCAATCAAGTGTCTACATGATGAATGAGGCTAAATGAATGGTTTGGATGAGGGTTGCACGGATTGTAACTTTTTAATGGGTTGCAAAATAAATCACCCCTATATATATAGGGTCAGGTCAGGGGAAAACCTCAAAACCATAAAATAAATGAAAAACTGAAGATCACTCTGGTAGCCCTTCATCTGGATGGGATGCACATGTGCATACAAGTAATTTGTAGCATGCACATGTGCATAAAAATAAAAAAAACAACATAATTTACTTGTATGCATAAGTGTATACCGTCCAGATGAAAGGGTACCAGGGTGTTTCTTAGTTTTTCATTTTTTAAGATTTTCTCCTCAAACCTCCCTATATATATATATATATATATATATATATGTGTGTGATAGATGTTTGTTTTAGTTTAAAGAAAGAAAGTAAGGAAGAGAGATTTTAGCGGTGGTGATGAAATTGAGGTGCCAAGAGTGTGGGAACAAGGCAAAGAAAGATTGCTTGTACAATAGGTGTCGAAGTTGTTGCAAAGGACGTGGATTTGAGTGTGAAACTCATGTTAACAGCACCTGGGCACCCACTAAACGCCACCTTTCACCTAATTACACCTCCACTCATCATCCTCTTCCTCTTCCTCTTCATCTTCATCTTCATCTTCCTCTTCTTCAACAACAACAACAAGATCAGCAGTTGCACCTTCCATCATCATCATCATCATCTGGTATGCTATATATATATATAGAGAGAGAGAGGCTCCGTAAAATGCAAACTTTGCATTTGTTGCACACCTTACAAACCACGGTGTGCATATGTGAACAATGTACATATACATATGCATATGCATACGTGATACGTGCAAAAATATACATATAATGGACATACATTCATATGAGATAATACATATATGCATCTCAAATTATGCATATATGCACATTGGTTTGTAAGGGTACAACAAATACATGGTTTGTATTTGATTTGTATCCTATATATATATATATATATATAGGGTCGGGTTCAAATGAGGAGCGCATCAAAACGTGAGGAGCACCGTCCATGTATAAAATCACATGTGATTCACAACACAAACCGCGGGACAAGCCGCGCGCTTTTGCAAACCGCGTAACAAACCGCGTGTGTCCAAAATGTTAATCACATATGATTTTTAGTCCTTGTGTTGTGAATCACATGTGATTTTGTACATGGACGGTGCTCCTCACGTTATCACGTTTTGATGCGCTCCTCACATGAACCCTCCTATATATATATATATATATATATATATATATATATATATGTTATTAATTATTTTTATAACATCATTAATTATTTTCTATGTTATGAAAAATATCCACGTCACTATCTTAACAATCAATGGTTAACGTATGGCTAATTAACATGGGCCATATGCTTACGTCCATGTTTTTTTTTACTGTAGGTTTTCAGGCCACCTCGTCCATGTTACATACAAAAATGATATTATATATATACTATAAAATAAATGACTTTTACCCATAAAATTCACCTAGAGAATTTTCGTCGGTAATTACCCGGGAATCACCCAGAAAATACCAATTTGTCGGTAGAATCCGATATTTTTCGAGAAAATACCCTAGATCACTCAGAGAATCTCTGGGTAATTTCTCACTGATATGCATTACCCACCAATTTTTGTGACGGTTATGTGACAAATTATCCTTTAGCGACAGATTTCCCAGGAAAAAGTCTGTGGCCAGAAGTTTTTCGTTTAGTAGTGATATAGGGTTGGGTTCCGATGAGAAGTTCAGGTTAGCGTGAGAAGCGCGATAACTGTGAGAAGTGGTTATCAACTGTTGGATGAGAAATTGACGTACATTAAGATGAGATGTACCGAGATATACACCTAGATGCACCAGATCAATTCTCTTCTAAGACACAATTTATGGGAGGACATTTGATTAAAAATGATCAACAATTTAGATCCACTTTTGACGTTAAACTCAACTTCTCACACTATCTTTTGCCTATATATATATATAGAGAGAGAGAGGGAGAGAGAGAGAGAGGCGGGTTCATACGAGAACGCTAACTATTTAAGAAAACAAGAAAACAACCGCTATGTACAAAATCATATATGATTACGCGAATTTTTCCGCCACTTTAAGTCGCGGCCAAAGCGTGCGTGTCCAGTTTTTGCAGTTAATGTAAAATCACATGTGATTTTGCACATGATTTGGTGTTTTCTTGTTTTATTAAATAGTTAGTGTTATCGTTTGAACTTTTTTCTCTCCCTCCCTCTCTCTCTCTCTCTCTCTATATATATATATATATATATATATATATATATATTCCGGTGAAAAGTAAGTTATGTTGAGAATTGTAAGAATGGATCTGAACCCTTGGATTAGTCCTAATTGAATGTCAACACTGCTGAGATGCATCATATCAATTCCGTGTGTGTAAAGCCCGTGTCCCGATTTGCATAATTAATTAATTATTTATTTATTTATTTATTTTATTGAGCGAAATTATTTAACGGGATTAGGAGATAAGGACCAATTGGTAAATCTTAACTGTTGGGGGTTTAATATCAAAGTGTTGAAACTGCAGGGACCAATTTGTAAATTTTTTAATTGGTGCATGGGGTGGTCGGCCCATGACCACAACCAGCCCCAGCCCTTTTTCTTGGTTTCCTTCTTCTCGCCGTGACCACGACCAACCCTAAATCCTTTTTTTCATTTGGTGTGGGGCGCCGGTTTTGAAAGGGAGGTCGAGAGAGAGATTCGCGAGAGAGAGAGTAGAGAGAGCGAGAGCGATCAAGGGTGGGGAGAGAGGAAGACGAGAAGGAAGGGAAGTCGTCGGAGTTGCTGAAGCCGCCGGAATCGTTGCTGCCGCCGTGAGCCACCCACAAGCAGCCGGCGCCGGCGCTGCTGGTTCTGCCGGCGAAGAGGAGGGTGTAGCGAGAGAGAGTGAAGGTGTCGGGTTTCGTCGTTGTGTCGTCATCGAGGTAAGGTTTGATCCGACGTTTCTTTTCTTTTCGTTTCGTCACCGGAGGACCACCGCCGGCCGCCGCTGCCGCTGCCGCGCCGCCACTGTGGTGGCTGGGTGTCGGGTGGCGGTGGCGGTGTCAGTCGTTGGTGCGTGCGGTAGGATGATTGAGAGGGTGGTGATCTCGCGGTAGTGTGCGGGTTGTTTTTATCACTTCGTCGATGAACCGCCGTCGGCCACCGTCGGCCGCCACCGGCGACCACCACTGCCGGAGGGCAGTGGGTAGTGCGTGGCCATGTCTTACTAATAATCACTGTAGATCCCTTAACCCGTGACTTAATCGTTTAAGCCGAATCGTACAAACCGTTTTTATAAATCGTGATTTTATGAAAATTCTAAGTGTGCTGTCCAGTTTTCGTGTGATCATAACTTTTCCGTCGTAACTCCGTTTGAGCCGAAACTGGCGCCCACGGTTCAAGTTCGGGATCGGGCACGTTTTCCGTGTTTTAGCGGAAAACTGGTTCGGTCTCTAGCTGGACGAAAAAGTGGTCGCAAGTTCAGTGTTTCGTCATTTCATGTGAAAATTTCTGGAATCTGCTCTGATCTTGCGAAAATCATAACTTTCTGCTCGTAACTCGGTTTGGGGTGAAACCGGTGTCAAAAGTTCCCTTTTTGAGTCTAGAAACTTTTCTGTGTTTTGTGCAAAACCAAGTTCGGGACGTAGCATGGGTCGATTTGTCGTTTTATACTGAAAGGTGCTGAATTTCGCTGTTCCGGAATCTGTTTTTGTAAACTCCGTAGTAAATTGTAGAAAAATCGTTAGGAGGCGTGTAATATGTCCTTGGAACCCTATCTCAGAGTACTTTCTGATCATGAAATAATATTGGGAATTTTCTGGGTTTAAAGGGGTCAAAACAGGTCCCGAACAGACCTGTTTAGTGAGAACGGAAAATAGTTTTAGTGACGGTTTAAGCGTGTGTCGTGTCATAGGGTCCGGGTCTTGTATTGACACGCTTTAACATGCATTTAGGTGCTGGGAAGTGACCGTAATTGTGAAGCTTGAATTGTGTTTTTAAGCTGGGCGCGCATTCGAGGTGAGTTCTCTCACTGTGTAGTTAGGGGTTGTATGCATGTCATAATAGTTTGTATGTACTATTGTCTTTGTGGTGTGAACTAGTTGTTTGTGGTGTGTAATATTTGATTGGTTTGAATGCTTGGTATAAATGTGTTACATTACAATTCGGTGGGACCGAGGCCTCGATGGTACTGAGGTGTTGGTTACATTACAATTCGGTGGGACCGAGGCCTCGATGGTACTGAGGTGTTGGATACATTACAATTCGGTGGGACCGAGGCCTCGATGGTACTGAGGTGTTGGTTACATTACAATTCGGTGGGACCGAGGCCTCGATGGTACTGAGGTGTTGGATACATTACAATTCGGTGGGACCGAGGCCTCGATGGTACTGAGGTGTTGGATACATTACAATTCGGTGGGACCGAGGCCTCGATGGTACTGAGGTGTTGGGTGCATAATTACTTGTAGATGTTTACTCGTTTTATGTAACTGTGATGTTGTTGCTTATGTGCGGATAGGGGTGATGTGTATATAATTCCTATCTGCGCATGTGTTGGAATTCACTAAGCTTCGTGCTTACCCTTTCCCAATAAACTGTGGTTTCAGGTACGGGCGGCTCCAAGGCGTGACGAGTACACACTGGCGCGCGAGAAGAGCTGGTTGCTTTATGATTTTAATAATTAAACGTTTATTCCGCTGGTTTTATTTTATAAAGACATTAATTATGTGTTTGCAAACGAAATGTTGGGATCATTTATTGAGTTGTTATCAATGAATTGTTTATTTAAAAATTTAAATTTGCTTGTAATTTTTGGGACGTTACAACTTGGTATCAGAGCTGGGAACCGGACTGGTGTGCCAGCGAGGACGCTGGGCTCCCAAGGGGGGTGGATTGTAAGATCCCACATTGGTTGGGGAGGAGAACTAAGGTTGCCGTATAAGAGGGACTTGATACCTCCCCTATCAGACGCATTTTAAAACCGTGAGTCCAGGTGTGTGGACAAAGCGGACAATATCTGGTACGGTTGGTCTGGGATGTTACAGATGGTATCAGAGCACAGCTTGAGTGAATCAAACGCACCTCGGTGTGTTTGGTCTCAAGTTGCGGCTGGAAATTTTCAAATTCTTTATTAAATCTTTTTGGAAATAAAAGAAAAAGTAAAGACCCGTTCGAGGAACGGTGATCGGAGGCGCAGTGTGTACAGTCAGCCGGAGCCAAAGGGGAAAGGTACAATGCTTAGTGTTTTATTGCTTTCTAGAGTATGCATGCTAGATTGCCTGTTGTTGACACTATGCGGTATGTTGAACTACTTGCTATTAGGAATTTATGCTAATTATGATAGGTTACTAAGTGGATGTCCTCTAGGTTGTATGCAGTAAGAGATTTATAGCCTTAGAATATTCGATTTAGTTCTATTGCGCAGCTCTTGTTTGAGTCCAACCGTTCTAGGATAGAGTCTTGTATTCGACTGTCTATTTGTTTCGCACTGCATATAATCGGGTATTCGCGAGGTCACCCGTTATAATTAGTAGGGATTCGGTAGTAGCAAGGGTAGTGGGATAAGAGGAAGTTCCCAGAGAGCTGGGAAGGGTGTTTATGTATGAGTACGTGTGCTAAATTGCTTGGTGCTTGTTACACTGCATTGCATGTATGCTGCTTGCTATTAGGGATTTGGCAGTAGCAAGGGTAGTGGTTTGGATGGAATTCCTAGGGAGCTAGGAAGAGTGTGTACATATGCCGGTGCGGGCATATGTGTATAGTTTCGGCGAGAAACTACTTGGACCCCTTGGGATGGAACTCGGAACGAGTGATGATAGGTGTGGATGGTAGTAGTAGAGCTCCTACTACCGGAAGCACAGGATCAATGCTCGAGTCGGGGAAGTCACGAGGAATCCAAGGAGTTGAGCGTGAGTGTTGTTAGTATGAGTTATTATGTGCTAATGACGCATTGTATTGTCTACCCAGAATAGCCATCACAAGGAGGAACAACTTTAGTAAACCTACTAGTACAGGTGTGTACTCGAAGTGTTTTGAGGTGATGATCGTTGGGGGTAGCGATGAAGGTCCTAAACTAGTAGTCGTTGGAATAGAAAGACGATTATAATATTAGTCACTTGGAGTGACGATAAGGATGATATTTGTTGTAAGCAGATCATTTCGGGCCAAGATGGAAGATTGTGCTAGGGTCATAGGCTCATAGGCTCATATAGCCGACTTTGATTTGAGGAAAACCCGTAAGATGATTTGATGTGATTTCCCAACTTGCCCTAAGAGGTTTAAATGTCCGGAGGACGATAGTGAATTGGAAAGGTAGAGAGGAGCATGAGTCGAGACGTTGAATGCCGAATAAGTCATGCACGAAGTTATTTTGAAAATAAGATTGCATTAACAAATTCTTGTGTTTTAAATCTTTGTATGGGCGGTGTTTTGGAATTTTGGGAACTACTCAGCACACACACAAGATTTTGAAATATGGTTTTGAAAGTGTATGAAATCGTTTTATCTCGGAGTGCAAACTTTGTTAGAATTTGTCTCATTTTCGTTATTTTTCCAACGGTTCTTTCGGGTACGATGTTATCCGTGTTTTGTGGTGGTTAAGATGTTGGGTAAGTGACTACGGTTTGAGACTCTAACATTGGAACTCCTCCACATGTGTTAGAGTTGAGACGAAAAGTTACATTCCACGATGTCTGTATAAAGGCTATTTTGGTGATTTGTTTAAAATGAGTTTGGAATTCCGGTGTCGCTTAACTTTTCGTTCGAGAGTTTGTATTACTAAGTGTTTTATTGCAAATAGTTCAGTGTGTGGATTGATTCATGCGTGACATAAGTGATGCATGGAGGAATTTTGGTAACAGTTCATAAGGAGTTGTTTAGTGCGCTTTTTAGTCAGCTAAAGGTTTTATTGACATTTCCATAAAAACGCGATTTATCGACTTAGGGGTATGCATACTGGGGTAACATTTGTTCTCGACATTTTGATGAACGAGTCGTGCATGAAAATGTTTTAGTTCTTTTTTTTTGTCGAAATGAAAGACCATTTGATCCAAGGAGTGTTTTAATGTTGTGAGCATCATACATACGATTGAAATGTGTTATATTTTGGAAATATAAATGCGTAGATTTTTGACATTCGGTTAATTTAGAATTACCGATCATTTTTTTTTTTGGGAAATTAAAAACTTTTGCTTTGGAGGAAATGGGTATTTTGAGCATTTTCGATAAATACATTTTTAAACTATAATGTTTTGACGTTATAAGTCCCAAGTACGAAACTTGAGGAAGTGTTACAAGCTTACATGCCTGCCCCCAGTTTGAGATTTTATGAGGTTTTAGTCGATATTTTCAATTAATAGGAGCGGACTGGTTTCTGTCTTCAAGTTTGAAACTTACACGAGGCAGTTGTGTTTTAACAAAAATATATTTGTAAACCGTGTCATCGTTTTGTGTGACTAGCTGACGCGCGAAAAATTTGTGGCGAACCCTGTACCACGTCATTTTATGGTTAAAAAGAAGAATTTTTGAATCAAATGTCGTGAAACTTATTTTGAATTATGTGCACACCTTTGTCGCACCCTGTTTAAGGTCAAGCGGTTACTTTAAGCGCACGTCATGAGTCAATCCATACTAGAATCGAGGCGGTTCATTTTAAAGAAATTATTTATTACACTTGCTTTTGTGTGAGTAAACAGAACTGCAATGGAACGATTTTCAACATGATTTTCCTATGTGGGACGAGCGTGTCCAGTTTTGCGTAACTATCGATCAGGTAATAGTAGTTTTATTACATACTGTCTTTTGAAATGAAAATCCTGATGATTGAAAGTATTTTGTAAATGATTTTGTAAACCATTTGGGGAAATGTGCTTGTAAGTGTCATGTGTCATTTCGAAAAATTTTAGGGTGTGAGTCCGTTTGGAAAACTCTTTTGTTTAACCCATGTTGAGTCTGAGACTAAGGTTGATTTTAGAGTATTACTTGCTTAAACTTTGTTTAAACGCATTTTCCGACCTATGGGTCTAGCAAGCGTGGAGCATTTTGCTCGGTTATGACTTGGAGTTAGTCATGGGCCTATTGCCCGGTGTTAATGGCTCGATGTGGAGTCTAGTTGATGAGTTGTTTTTGTCGCACCGTTTGGCATTCTTTGCACGTTGAGTGTTTACATGTTTGGGTGAGTGAGTCAATCAGGAATATGCATGTTGTTGGTAGGCTGTTTGCTTTGGATCCTTAGACACGTTAGTCAGTCGTTGGTAATGGTCGGTTGGGTATCTCGGGGTGGGACCCCGGTATTCATGTGTTTTAACCTAGACTTTCCAGTAGGTACTAGGAGGATATAGTTGTGGGCACTTACCTGGGAGGTAGTTCCGGTGTACTGGGTCTTGAGGCGTTACCTGGGAGGTAGACGTCAAGGTGTATCCTCGATACGGTGTGACTTGGCTTCGTAGAGCAAGTGTGGATGATACGTCGACGGTGGGAGGTAGATATTCCACGTGCGTTAGTACTGTAGGCCGAATAGTATCGGTTGAGGGATTGGTGCCCTTTGTTATTTAGAGAATAAATGCGCATCAACCATTTTGAGGTAGGTGGTATATTTAGGTGTCGACTTTTGGGCTTGAGGCCAAACACCTTTAGTATAATCGGAGAGTTGTAGCCGATTTTAAGATAATCATGGTGATGGTAGTAGTAACCCTGAAATGATCACTTGTGATGGATGGTTGTGGTGGAATGATCTATGTGTGTGTTAGTTGACTTGATTGTGGGGGATATCTATTTGTGTTAGTGTCTAGGATAATACCACGCTTATGTGATCATTGTAATCGGTTGGACCGATGTTCGGCGGGTGGCCGATGTTTGTTATTGTAATCAGTTGGACCGATGTTCGGCGGGTGGCCGATGTTTGTTATTGTAATCGGTTGGACCGATGTTCGGCGGGTGGCCGATGTCCGTTATTGTAATCGGTTGGACCGATGTTCGGCAGGGGGTCGATGTTTTGTTAATATAATTTATTGGAAGTTTTGGGAGTCTTGTAGAACTCGTAGAAGTTAATCGGCAGTTAATGGTAGGAATGATCGGATTCGAGTATCTTGTAGGGTATGCTGTGAGCAGCTTTAGAATGGTTAAATCTTGAAAGTGGATTGAGTTTGGGATATCATCAAATGCCGGAGAGTTATTAGGAGCTGTTTGCGGACGTAGACTTCGGGGACGAAGTCTAATTCAAGTGGGGGAGAGTTGTAAAGCCCGTGTCCCGATTTGCATAATTAATTATTTATTTATTTATTTATTTATTTTATTGAGCGAAATTATTTAACGGGATTAGGAGATAAGGACCAATTGGTAAATCTTAACTGTTGGGGGTTTAATATCAAAGTGTTGAAACTGCAGGGACCAATTTGTAAATTTTTTAATTGGTGCATGGGGTGGTCGGCCCATGACCACAACCAGCCCCAGCCCTTTTTCTTGGTTTCCTTCTTCTCGCCGTGACCACGACCAACCCTAAATCCTTTTTTTCATTTGGTGTGGGGCGCCGGTTTTGAAAGGGAGGTCGAGAGAGAGATTCGCGAGAGAGAGAGTAGAGAGAGCGAGAGCGATCAAGGGTGGGGAGAGAGGAAGACGAGAAGGAAGGGAAGTCGTCGGAGTTGCTGAAGCCGCCGGAATCGTTGCTGCCGCCGTGAGCCACCCACAAGCAGCCGGCGCCGGCGCTGCTGGTTCTGCCGGCAAAGAGGAGGGTGTAGCGAGAGAGAGTGAAGGTGTCGGGTTTCGTCGTTGTGTCGTCATCGAGGTAAGGTTTCACCCGACGTTTCTTTTCTTTTCATTTCGTCACCGGAGGACCACCGCCGGCCGCCGCTGCCGCTGCCGCGCCGCCACTGTGGTGGCTGGGTGTCGGGTGGCGGTGGCGGTGTCAGTCGTTGGTGCGTGCGGTAGGATGATTGAGAGGGTGGTGATCTCGCGGTAGTGTGCGGGTTGTTTTTATCACTTCGTCGATGAACCGCCGTCGGCCACCGCCGGCCGCCACCGGCGACCACCACTGCCGGAGGGCAGTGGGTAGTGCGTGGCCATGTCTTACTAATAATCACTGTAGATCCCTTAACCCGTGACTTAATCGTTTAAGCCGAATCGTACAAACCGTTTTTATAAATCGTGATTTTATGAAAATTCTAAGTGTGCTGTCCAGTTTTCGTGTGATCATAACTTTTCCGTCGTAACTCCGTTTGAGCCGAAACTGGCGCCCACGGTTCAAGTTCGGGATCGGGCACGTTTTCCGTGTTTTAGCGGAAAACTGGTTCGGTCTCTAGCTGGACGAAAAAGTGGTCGCAAGTTCGGTGTTTCGTCATTTCATGTGAAAATTTCTGGAATCTGCTCTGATCTTGCGAAAATCATAACTTTCTGCTCGTAACTCGGTTTGGGGTGAAACCGGTGTCAAAAGTTCCCCTTTTGAGTCTAGAAACTTTTCTGTGTTTTGTGCAAAACCCAGTTCGGGACGTAGCATGGGTCGATTTGTCGTTTTATACTGAAAGGTGCTGAATTTCGCTGTTCCGGAATCTGTTTTTGTAAACTCCGTAGTAAATTGTAGAAAAATCGTTAGGAGGCGTGTAATATGTCCTTGGAACCCTATCTCAGAGTACTTTCTGATCATGAAATAATATTGGGAATTTTCTGGGTTTAAAGGGGTCAAAACAGGTCCCGAACAGACCTGTTTAGTGAGAACGGAAAATAGTTTTAGTGACGGTTTAAGCGTGTGTCGTGTCATAGGGTCCGGGTCTTGTATTGACACGCTTTAACATGCATTTAGGTGCTGGGAAGTGACCGTAATTGTGAAGCTTGAATTGTGTTTTTAAGCTGGGCGCGCATTCGAGGTGAGTTCTCTCACTGTGTAGTTAGGGGTTGTATGCATGTCATAATAGTTTGTATGTACTATTGTCTTTGTGGTGTGAACTAGTTGTTTGTGGTGTGTAATATTTGATTGGTTTGAATGCTTGGTATAAATGTGTTACATTACAATTCGGTGGGACCGAGGCCTCGATGGTACTGAGGTGTTGGTTACATTACAATTCGGTGGGACCGAGGCCTCGATGGTACTGAGGTGTTGGATACATTACAATTCGGTGGGACCGAGGCCTCGATGGTACTGAGGTGTTGGTTACATTACAATTCGGTGGGACCGAGGCCTCGATGGTACTGAGGTGTTGGATACATTACAATTCGGTGGGACCGAGGCCTCGATGGTACTGAGGTGTTGGATACATTACAATTCGGTGGGACCGAGGCCTCGATGGTACTGAGGTGTTGGGTGCATAATTACTTGTAGATGTTTACTCGTTTTATGTAACTGTGATGTTGTTGCTTATGTGCGGATAGGGGTGATGTGTATATAATTCCTATCTGCGCATGTGTTGGAATTCACTAAGCTTCGTGCTTACCCTTTCCCAATAAACTGTGGTTTCAGGTACGGGCGGCTCCAAGGCGTGACGAGTACACACTGGCGCGCGAGAAGAGCTGGTTGCTTTATGATTTTAATAATTAAACGTTTATTCCGCTGGTTTTATTTTATAAAGACATTAATTATGTGTTTGCAAACGAAACGTTGGGATCATTTATTGAGTTGTTATCAATGAATTGTTTATTTAAAAATTTAAATTTGCTTGTAATTTTTGGGACGTTACAGTGTGAAACGCAATTCATGAGTAGGTATGAGATTAAAATGATCAAGGGTTCAGATCTCTTCTTACACTTCTCACCTTAACTCTTTTTCTCACACGATCTTTCATTTATTTATATATATATATATATAGTGTTGGTGCAAGTGTACCCAGCTTTAAATATTGTGATATATTTTTGGTACACATAAAATCACATCTCCATATTTATTTTGATGATTACAAAACACACCGCATTATTTGTTATCTAATATTTTATCTGAGTGTGCAGATATTTAAATGATCTCGAATCATTTTATCTGAAGAATCCAAGACTGAAGAGTTTCGTCATTTTATTTTAAAATGATAAACACCCTAAAATAAAATACCACTTGGATATTTCGAAAACCAATCCCAATACTGTTTTTGAAATATTTAATTTCTTTAATATTAATTTTAAAAGCCGTTTTAATATATATATATATATATATATATACATAAACGTTTTATATGTATATATATATAATATAATTATTTGTTTTAAATTGCTTTTGGAAAACTTTTCTATATATTTTATTATATATATATAGCTTGTCAGTGGTCTTCTCCACTTCTTTTCCCACATATATATATATATATATATATATAAAAGACTTTTGGAGGAAGTCATCATTAATTGTGATGTGCAAAAATCTGGTTTCCATCCATTTTACTGTTTGCATTAAATGCAAAAGAGTGTTTCAGCCGAAAGAAGCAATCCAGCGCCACTGCCCTTTGTACGACTGTCAGGCGGTATACCGCCGTGTGCAACGCGGTATACCGCGTACTGTTCACATGTCAGTTTGCGTAGGAAGTTTCCGTTGCAGCTCAAGTGTATAAATATCAAGCCTCTCCATCAGCATTAAACACTAACCAGCAATTAATTTCCTCCTCAGCATTTGATCAATACTCTGCTGTTTCTTCTCTCAATCAGTTATAATTTATAAAAATATTTTTGAGCAAGAAATCTTGAGTTGATAGCAGATTAAAATCTCTTGATTAGTTGAATCAGCAAAACAACTCAAGTGATCAAACTCTCTCTAAAAATCCAAGTGATTAATATTTTACAAGAGTGATTATCATATTAAAATTATACCCTCTTGTAAGTGTTTGAATAGAGTGAGTGATCCATATAAATCTCTCATCTGAGTAGAGATATTCGTGACAATATTATTGTATTAAGGTTTGTGTTTCTACCGTAAAGAACACGTTTTCGTATTGGATCTCCGAGAAGTGTTATTTTCTCGAGGTGGACTAGCCAACTTTGTGTTTGGTGAACCACTTTAAAAATATCGTTGTCAAGTATTTTCTTTCCCTTATCTATTTACATTTCCGCTGTGCATTTAAATTATATCTGTTTATATAATTGTTGTTTATTTATTATTTCTATACTCTGATTTATTTATACTGTTTCTGTACTGTATTTATTTATAAAAGAATTTTTGAAAGTAAAAGATTTAAAATACAACCTTACCCCCCCCTTAGGTTGTCTAACATTTGGTATCAGAGCAGGTCTTTCAAAAAATTTCTGCATAAATTTCTTTTATCCCTTTAAATGGCTCAACAAACTAATATTGTGTTTTCAAAACCTCCCTTGATAGATACTGAAAAGTTTGGCATTTGGGCCGAGCTATTTGAATGTCACGTGCGTGGCAAAAATCAAAAGATTTGGAATATTATAGAAAAAGGGAATTTTAAACCCACCATTGTGAAAGATGATGTTTATATTGATAAACCTATAGATGAATGGACTACTTCTGATGAAACTCATTTTTGTTTAAACTTTGAAGCTAAGAATATATTATATGCTGCTTTAACAACTGATGAAATTGAAAGAGTATATACATATAAAACTGCAAATCAAATATGGGAAAGTTTAAATAATACTCATCGTGGAAACACGGAAGTTAAATCTAGTAAAGTGAATATTTTAGTTCACGATTATGAACTGTTCGAAATGAAACAAGATGAGTCGATTGACTCAATGTTTAAAAGATTTAACCTTATTGTGACTACGTTGAAAGGTTTGGATCGCACTTATCCTAACGAGGACTATATAAGGAAAATCCTAAGAGCCCTTCCTTCGGAGTGGATGCAAAAGATAACATCTTTAGAAGACTCCCGTGACCTTTCCATAATGAAGATAGATGACTTGATCGGTAATCTTAAAGTGCATGAAATTGCACTTAAAAGAAACAAAGATCGGGAGCAAGTTAAAAAGAAGTCAATCGCTCTCAATGTCTCAACACCAAAAGTCGAGAAGAAAAAGGAGAAAGCTGGCTCCTCAAAAGATCCATCCGAAACTCTCAATGAAGTTGCCATGTTGGTAAGAAACTTTTCCAAGTTTTTTAATAATAATAAATTTTCTAACAATGGCAGATTTCAAAGAAACGGTAACTACCGTCGTGGTGGTGAAAACCGAAGTCGTAAGTTCCATAAACGAGACGAAAAAGTAAAGAAAAATGACGACTCAAGTGGTGACGATAAAGCTAAGCCAAAGAGAGGTTTTTGTTACTCATGTGGCGACAAAGATCATTACGCCAATGAATGTCCTAAAAAGAACAAATTTCAAAATAAGAAGGAGAAAGCCTTCATTGGAGGCGCGTGGAGTGAAAGCGAAGAAGAAGACGAATATCAAGCTATTTGTCTTATGGCCGAAAGCGACGATGAGATTGACCTTGATATGGACTGGATACTCGATAGTGGTTGCACACGTCACATGACCGGAAACAATAATCTCTTTTCATCATATAAGTCATGTGATGGTGGACAGGTAATTTTTGGAGGAAACTCCAAAGGAAATATAATTGGTAGAGGTACAGTTTCTTGCAATAATGTTCAATTTCTTAATGTTAACCATGTTGATAATTTACATTTTAATTTGTTAAGTGTTCGCCAATTGTGTAAAAATAATACAACTGTTGTCTTCGAAGAAGATTCTTGTAAAATCATAAAAAATGGCAAAGTTCTTTTAAATGGTTTTGTAAAAGGAAATTTATATATTTGTAAAACTGTTGTATCTGAAAATGTATGCTTATCTTCTATCAATGATGTTTCTACTTTATGGCATAGGCGTTTAGGTCACGCTAATCTAAGATTAATGCAAAACTTAAAAAATAAGGAGCTTGTGAGTGACCTGCCAAAATTAAAGTTTGATAATCATTTTTGTGATGCTTGTCGTGTCGGCAAACAACATCACGTTTCTCATAAATCAAAAAATGTTATTTCTACTCAAAGAGTTTTAGAACTTTTACATATGGATCTTTTTGGCCCGATGGCTATTCAAAGTTTTGGAGGAAATTTTTATACTTTGGTTATTGTGGATGATTATTCCCGTTATACTTGGACTTTATTTTTGAGACATAAAAATGAGGCTTTCGAAAAGTTTAAAATTTTAGGAAAAAGAATTCAAAACCAACAAGGTTGTACGATTGTTTCCATACGTACGGACCATGGACGAGAATTCGATAATGAAGCTTTAGGTGATGAGGATTGGATATTGGCCATGCAAGAAGAGTTAAACCAATTTACTAGGAATGATGTGTGGGACTTAGTGCCTAGCCCTAGTAGTCAAACCATTATTGGCACAAGATGGGTCTTCCGTAACAAGGTAGACGAGAACGGTGGAGTCACACGAAACAAGGCACGTTTAGTTGCCAAGGGGTACAATCAACAAGAAGGTATAGATTATGACGAAACCTTTGCACCAGTTGCAAGGTTGGAGTCTATTCGAATGCTTCTCGCTTTTGCAAATGCTAAAGATTTTAAATTATTTCAAATGGATGTTAAAAGTGCTTTCTTAAATGGTATTATAAATGAGGAGGTATACGTTTCTCAACCTCCCGGTTTTGAAAGTTTTGAAAACCCGACACATGTTTATAAATTGAAAAAGGCGCTTTATGGTTTAAAGCAGGCTCCGCGTGCGTGGTATGATAGATTAAAAACCTTTTTAATTTCTAGTGGTTATATTATGGGTAAAATAGATAATACTTTATTTGTGAAATATGTTCAAAATGATATTGTGGTTGTGCAAGTATATGTTGATGATATTATTTTTGGTTCCACTAATGAAAAACTGTGTAATGAATTTTCTGCGAAAATGACAAGCGAGTTTGAAATGAGCATGATGGGAGAGTTAAAATACTTCTTAGGATTGCAAATCAAACAATGTGAAACTGGTATTTTTATTAGTCAATCTAAATATTGTAAAGATATGTTGAAAAAGTTTAACTTTGAAAATGTCAAACCCGTTGAAACTCCAATGACCACAAACTTACAATTATCTCGTGACGAGGAGGGAAACGATTTTAATGAAAAGATTTATCGTGGTATGATTGGTAGTTTATTATATTTAACTGCTAGTAGACCTGATATTATGTTTAGTGTATGTTTATGTGCTCGTTTTCAATCTTCACCTAAACAATCTCACTATGAAGCTGTCAAGCGTATTTTTCGATATTTACGAGGTACTACTAATCTTGGCTTATGGTACGCAAAGAAACCCGAGTTAGAAGTAACGTGTTTCGCCGATTCCGATCTTGGTGGATCTATTGTTGACCGAAAAAGTACTAGTGGGGTATGTGCCTTTATAGGCCTCTCACTTGTATCTTGGTTCTCTAAGAAACAACAATCCGTAGCGTTGTCTACTACCGAAGCGGAATATGTAGCCGCCGCAAGAGCATGTGCTCAAGTCCTATGGATGAAACACACACTTACCGATTTTGAGGTACACCTAACCAAAATTCCAATTATGTGTGATAACTCAAGTGCCATAAACTTAAGTAAAAATCCCGTTTTGCATTCTCGTACCAAACATATTGAATTGAGACATCACTTTTTACGAGACAATGTTCAAAAAGGCAAAATCGTGCTTGAAAAGGTTGATTCGGAAGATAATTTGGCCGATATTTTTACTAAAGCTCTAAACAAAAAGGCGTTCTTTAAATTAAGACTTGGTTTAGGCATGCTTGAGTATAACCCTTAAAAATACTAACTCTCAAATATTTCATATTTTGAGGGGGAGCATCTTTCGAGGGGGAGCATAAGCGACCTTCTTAAACCCTTTTTGCTTCGACAAAAGGGGGAGAGAAACCGAGTATGCTCTCGTGTTTAGCGTTGTGTTTGTCATCATCAAAAAGGGGGAGATTGTTGGTGCAAGTGTACCCAGCTTTAAATATTGTGATATATTTTTGGTACACATAAAATCACATCTCCATATTTATTTTGATGATTACAAAACACACCGCATTATTTGTTATCTAATATTTTATCTGAGTGTGCAGATATTTAAATGATCTCGAATCATTTTATCTGAAGAATCCAAGACTGAAGAGTTTCGTCATTTTATTTTAAAATGATAAACACCCTAAAATAAAATACCACTTGGATATTTCGAAAACCAATCCCAATACTGTTTTTGAAATATTTAATTTCTTTAATATTAATTTTAAAAGCCGTTTTAATATATATATATATATATATATACATAAACGTTTTATATGTATATATATATAATATAATTATTTGTTTTAAATTGCTTTTGGAAAACTTTTCTATATATTTTATTATATATATATATAGCTTGTCAGTGGTCTTCTCCACTTCTTTTCCCACATATATATATATATATATATATATATATAAAAGACTTTTGGAGGAAGTCATCATTAATTGTGATGTGCAAAAATCTGGTTTCCATCCATTTTACTGTTTGCATTAAATGCAAAAGAGTGTTTCAGCCGAAAGAAGCAATCCAGCGCCACTGCCCTTTGTACGACTGTCAGGCGGTATACCGCCGTGTGCAACGCGGTATACCGCGTACTGTTCACATGTCAGTTTGCGTAGGAAGTTTCCGTTGCAGCTCAAGTGTATAAATATCAAGCCTCTCCATCAGCATTAAACACTAACCAGCAATTAATTTCCTCCTCAGCATTTGATCAATACTCTGCTGTTTCTTCTCTCAATCAGTTATAATTTATAAAAATATTTTTGAGCAAGAAATCTTGAGTTGATAGCAGATTAAAATCTCTTGATTAGTTGAATCAGCAAAACAACTCAAGTGATCAAACTCTCTCTAAAAATCCAAGTGATTAATATTTTACAAGAGTGATTATCATATTAAAATTATACCCTCTTGTAAGTGTTTGAATAGAGTGAGTGATCCATATAAATCTCTCATCTGAGTAGAGATATTCGTGACAATATTATTGTATTAAGGTTTGTGTTTCTACCGTAAAGAACACGTTTTCGTATTGGATCTCCGAGAAGTGTTATTTTCTCGAGGTGGACTAGCCAACTTTGTGTTTGGTGAACCACTTTAAAAATATCGTTGTCAAGTATTTTCTTTCCCTTATCTATTTACATTTCCGCTGTGCATTTAAATTATATCTGTTTATATAATTGTTGTTTATTTATTATTTCTATACTCTGATTTATTTATACTGTTTCTGTACTGTATTTATTTATAAAAGAATTTTTGAAAGTAAAAGATTTAAAATACAACCTTACCCCCCCCCCCCCCCTTAGGTTGTCTAACATATAGAGAGAGAGAGAGAGGAAAGTTCAAATGAAAACTCGTTTTCAATTGTGCACATGAGGACGGATCTTGGTCCTTCTATCTCTATTGATCCAATGATTTATATTAAATAGAGTTTTTAGATTAAATTATTAATTAAGGTGATTAGGGGTAAAAAATGAAGATAATTTAAACTCACGTCTACCATGTTTGACTTTTTATTTTATTTTTTAATTAAAAACTTTTACCCCCGTTAAAGTTTAAAATAAATTATCTTAAAAATTACTAATATTTTAATCAAACACATTACATCAAAAAAACGAGAATTTCGTGCTCTTCGATATGACATCCATCTCAATATAGTTTTTTGTTGTTGTTTTAACCGTTTTACGTGAAATGTCATATATGTGTTATATTCGTTATGAATATTTATGTACGTTCAAGTGTGTACAACATCTCGACACCGTAAGTCCGTAACTCGACATCACCTTCTACAACACTTTCTTCAACGTCCTAAGGCATCGTGTTCTTCATTACGGTAACCCAACACCCATCGAGATGAATCGGGAACCTATCGAGTTTCGATTGTGAACCGATGAACAAAAGAGAGTGTGTCACGTCTCCACACCTTCACGGGTCAATCATGTATTATTCTTCATGAATAATGTATTATTCATACTGAATACTGTATTATTCATCCTGAATATTGTATTATTCATCATGAATAGTGAATGAACGTTCACCTTTGTTATTCATACTGAATGTGGACACCTGGAGATGTGCATACATACTCATAAAGAATAAAACCAAGTTTCGGTTGTGTAACACCCGGAAAATCCTTGTGAGTAATAATAGTCCTATTATTTCTTTATATTTTGACTTCTTAGATTATAATTGATTTCCTAAGTAATTTCCGTGATTGCTACTTGTTATTTGAGAACTTCCGATAGAAATTCGTAAGTTTATTCCTTAAGGAAATTAATGAAAAATAGATGATAAAGTTAAATATTAGATTTTATGGATTAGTTGGATGGGTAATTTGAATACGAGTCCAACGGTTCTTTCCGGAGCAAAAACGGAGTTCTAACGAAGAAGTTACGGCCAAATTAGTGGAAAACGAGAAACAAGCGAACAGAGGTTGGCGCGGATGGTGGCGCCGATGCACTGGCTCGGGCGCTGGCTCCGAGCACCTGACGTGTTAAAAGGGGGTTAAAACCCACCTTTTGGTCCTTAGTCATCACTCTTTCAATTAGAACTCTCAAAAATCAGGTTTTTTGCTCTTAAGACTCTTCAGACGATTTCTTCATCTAAATCCTAAGGTAACTCACATCTCTTAATCCTAATCTAATTCAAGTAAGTGTTATATGAATCTTACCAATTAAACTTCAATTAGGGCTTGCATCATTCATCTTTTTGTTGGAGAAATTAAGTTCAAGACTTCAAGATTAGGGTTATTTCAATTGAAGATTAAAGGTGAGTAACTTGTAATTAATTGATTGTATTGCACTTATTTACCATTCTTTATCTTGATTTTGGTATGATTAATGAGAAATCTTGATGTATAAGCTCTTAATGGTTAAGAGGGAAACAAGAAGAGTTCAAGTAAGTTATGGTGGATTAATTGTGTTTTACTTCTTAGAATGCCATGGTAAATGTTAGTGTTAATGGTTTGGATTTGATTTTACATCATGGGTATGTGATTATGATGATGGCTTAATTTATGTCTTAATGAGGTAATGATGGCTTAATGGTCAATATGGACCTATTATTGAATTGTAAACATGGATGTTTATCATTGATTGCATATAGAATATGATTTTATACATATGGATGTATATGAACTACATGGAAGTAGTATTGATTATGTTAAATGGTTGGACCATTGTTAAGTGATTAATATGCTTTAAATATTACTTGGATTAACATATTTGGTATTCACATAATTGGAGGAGCACCTAGTAGGCATTGGAGGATATATTCTTACACACCGTGGGGTAAGTGTAATTGATTCATGCCCTCGGATACCGTGGGGTTTTCCGTTGGGTTATGCCTTGTGACGCTACCGTGGGGTGCCGATCAAGGTATATCTTCGATTATGATGTAACTGGGTAGCATTATGGGCCTTCTCCATGGAATCCAATTTGTGACTATATCGAATTGTTATTCCTACATGCTATGATTATACTCTGTGTATTATGTGTAAACCTCACTTAGGCTTTAAAAGCCTAACACTTGCTATGTGTTTTATGTGTTACAGATATTAGTGGTTCCGGATACAAGAAGGTTTAGTACGGGGTGTGAGCATGGGATCAATGTTGGAGAGTTAAAGAATTGGAAGATTGATATTAGAACTTCCCGACATCCTTTTGATATTGGATTGCTATAAGTAGTGTTAAATCAAGCAAGTAGCCTATTAGTGGTTATGCATTAACTAAATATTTGTATTAATGGTTTTGAAATGATGATTATGTACACTTTCACTTTAGTAATGTGTACCACTCTTCCGTTTTATGGAAGTTTTTGTTAACCCCTGTTTTGGGGTGTTACAAGTTGGTATCAGAGCTTTAGTTTAAGTGAACTAAGTATGATAAGGAGGTACTTAGACTTAAGCTGAGATGAATTAAGTTATGAATCATGAGATTGGGTAGAAGTATTAAGACGGGATGGATTTAGGGTCGACAGAAATATGTGAAATTAGTACGGTAACGACGGTAATGAGGATTCTCATGTATGATATATTCACAATCTCAATTAGCTACTGACATTATGAATAGATTGTTACATAAGCATACTTGTTTCTAAATTGTTCCAGTGACTAATGATCGGTAAAGTATGTTTCGTGTGTCTATATTCATATAACCATTTCTCAGGGTTATCCTTTGTTTTATAACATAATGATGGTAAAATGCTACTAAGATCTTTCAATTCTTTGGATGACCTATCGGTAAATGATTGAGGATTGGAAGGACAATCTGGAACTGGCAGGGACTCATGAAAGTCCGTTGAGACAACCTTAAATAAGTGGATTAAAATGTGAGGAAATAGAATGTAAGATGTTTGATCAAGACGGGAATAAAATGAAATGGTTGAGTAAGTGAGCCTTGGAAGGCATGTATAACAAGTGTTAGAAGGTTGAGAGGGTAACCACTGGTTGGAAATAGAGTGTCAATGATAAGTTGGGTGAGTTAAACAATAGACCTTGTTTGAGTGAATAGCCTTCAATTTCAAGTAGAGTTTTATGCATGGTGACCTCGAGTGTGTGTTACGGGGGTTTTCGTGATTTCAAAACAAAGGTATAAATAGCAATTTAGTCGATGATGAGTCGGTATGTGCACATGGGTAAGTAAAGAAAAAGGCAATACCATTTATGTCGCACATCGAAATTTTGAGTTTAGCAATTTGCAAAATACTTCATACTTTACAAGAAAAGTTAAATATAAATGAGTGTGAGAACCGACTAGCTTACTTCGTGTCGGTAATTTCTTTTAACTTTTGTAGTATGAAAAGATTTTCATTAAATATATTACGGTCATAACAACATCGTTTTGGTTGAAAAAGATTAAGTTTTTCGGAAAGTAGTATGCAAATGATTCTCGTGATCGTTGTGCAGTACACTGAAGTTATGAGAATTTTGGGGTCATGTGTACCCAAGTTGCTCCAAGTGTTGTTCTTTAAAATGAAGAAATGTGCGAAATAATATATTTAATACATTGTTATGCATGAAGGCTATGAACGAACTAAGTCGTAAAATATTACTATAAGTTAAGAAAGAACTCTGAGAATGGAGAGGTGTTGGATAAATCACGGGAGAATGTTTGTAGTTTTGGTAATTATGTTCAAGAGGAAGGTGAACAATGGGAGAGTTGAAAGTAGAATTTAGTGCCGGTTGTAAGAGGTCTATACCCTTATTTGGTAACTAGAAATACAGTTGGCAAAGGACGGTTGTGTCCGGAGGAAGGATTAGTAGTCATCAAGGTGATGGAATTAGCAAATTGTTATGAGTAGTGTGATGAGACAGTAAGGAAATACCCTCGACGTTAAATAAGAATTTATGGTGATTTTGTGATATTAGTATTGCACGAATAAGTTTGAAATGAAGGCGATGAGATGTAAATTGTATTATGTTATGTTGAAAGGATTAGGTTCAGTCCTTGTTAATGAATAGATTAAAGAAGTATCGATAGGTCGACTATTGACATTGAAGTCGGCAGTTGTGTAAGATGTATGAGGCCTTTGGCCTGTCACAGGGTGCGGTCTGGGTGCGTCCCGCGTATGCCTGTGCGGGCAGGAATAAAACCGTGAACGGTGCCGATATGCTGTTATGCAGAGGGTATCCGCAAAGCGGACAATATCGTGTACGATGAACTGGGGATGTTATAGAATGCTATAGAATGCAGATAATACATATCTTGTGAAATACCACACGTGGGGATTTTGAGTGATTGGCGAATAAATCACGAGCAGAAGAGGTTTTGGTTAAATTATTACTGAAGTGAAAGTTAGGTGGTCAAAATTCGTTTTTAGAAGTTTATTGTGGTTGTGCAATAATTATGGTGTGTTATATGCTTAATCACATTTTGTTTTTAGTGTTGGTTTAAACTATTGGTCTTATGTGTGAGGACCGTTTGATGATCTTGTATTCTTAGTACCTTTGGGACTAATGAACTTTGGCAAAATAATATATATATATATATATATATATATATATATATATATATTGTGGAGTATATAGAGTTGTATATACGTGTACATATAGATACATATAGAAATTGACTTCATTGGGAAAGTAGCAATGAAGGGGTCGTGAGATTATCATGTCTCGGAGCGTGTGTTGCATGATGAGGGATTTGATGTATTTTAAATTTCATGAGTTGTTATTGATAAATGATCAATAGACCCTTTGAGCAGATGGCTTGGGTTGGACTCGGTAGAGTCTTAAGGGTATTCGTCGGTTTAATTAACTTGACATAGGCTTGGGGGTTGGAATTACATTAATTATATTATAATTAAAGTTTACGTAATATGAATACATTGATTTTCTTTTGAGATCATGTATGGATGTTAAGTTAGAATTGGAAGATTAAAAGTTGAATGATCACCTTATGGGGGGTGTTAGGATAGTGAAAGACTATTGTTGTAGATGAACATTCTACTTATGATGTAGATGGTTTATATAGAATGAAGAATTAGGCACGAACATGGTAAGGGTATGGACTATGTCGATTTGTGATGAAGTGTGCACTGTATATATAATGGTTTGGAGTCACAAAGAATTAGTAAGAAGTGAGTAAGTTTAAGTTAATTAGAAATTCGTGAGTTGTAGTTCAAACTAAAGTTGGGGAGGAATAAAGTAATGAAATAGATTCGGTTAATTGTGCGGGAGAGCATGAAGGTAAATTTGAATTGTGTACGAATGACCATGAGGGATCTGGTCTGCTGTGAGATGTTATGAGTGGAGAATGTACGAACGAGTAGTGGCATTAATTGCCAAGATAAATGTGTCAACCAGTAATAAGAAGTTATAAAGAAGGAACATTAGATGAAAGTCTTTTCGGGGATTCCAGGTGAATAGTACTAGTTGTCAATAAAGCTGTTGGATTTGTGGTTGTAAGATGGTGTAGTGATTTGGTTATTATTGGAATAGAATGTCGAGCGGTAGTGTGAGTTTATCCAAAGTGATTGTGGTTGTGTGAGTCGCTAAATAAGTTTATGATTTTGAATCATAGGAAGTTTAATAAAGATGAGAAAGTGTTATCGGTATGTGGGAAAATTTGGGAGAAAGAGACAAATAATGATTGGAGGGTAGTACTCCATGCTAACGTAGGAAGTAATGATAGAAAGGTCGGACCTAAGAATGTAGTTATACTACAGGTTCAATGGAATTATCACCTTTGATATATGATATTTTAGTGCTTGATTGCAATGTGGTCGCGTAGTCCGATATCGATGTGAGGAAGTGATAGTACTTTATACTATAGAAACGTGTGGGTCATAGATGTAGTGATGGGTGCCGTAGATATAGAAGTATTCAAAAGTGGTGAAAATGCTCAATTTAAAGTGAGTATGGATTTTTAAGCAGTATACGTTAATGTTATTTTGAGACCTGGAGATTGAGATGTGGATGATGACGGTATTGAAGACCAAGCAATAGTCGGATAAAGGTTTAATGATGAACGGTTACTTTAAGGAGGCTTACAAATCTAAGTTGGGGAGCGGATAATGAGGAAAGAAGTAAGGTTCAGGAAATATGAAAGATGAATCCTTGTTCCTTCTAGATTTTTATTTGTGAATGGAATTCATGTGTGGGTTTGGTTAGAGTGCAAAGGTTGGTGATAATTAGGTGTCAACTTTTGGGTTTAAGGCCAAACATCTTTAGTGATGGTAGTAGTAACCTTAAGATACTCATTTGTGATGAGTGGTTTTAGTGAACTAATCTTTGTGTGTGGTTAATGAACCTGTCCGTTTGATGATTAATTGTTGAGATGGATTTTGGAATCTATTAGAGCTCTTTGGAGGTGAATGGCCGTTAACAATAGGGACAATTGAAATTAGAGATTCGGTTGGTCTCAGTATTAATTGAACCTTAAATCGATTTAGAGTTTGAAACTGAAATCGAGGTGTATAGAACATTTTAAGGTTGGGAGATGACTGAAGTCGTATGGTTGGGAGTTTCTCTATGGTTGGAACGGTTATCTGTACATAAGTACAACGTATGTGTAGGGGCTTTGTTAATAAACAATTGTTCGAGGGATTGTCTTTATAGACCGTGTGGATGGAATTTAAATTTCCGTTAGGAATTGTTGAATTTTGGTCGACAGTGAGTCGGTTGACTTTGGGTTGTAAAGGATATAGATTTCGGGGACGAAATCGTTTTAAGGTTGGGAGAATTGTAACACCCGGAAAATCCTTGTGAGTAATAATAGTCCTATTATTTCTTTATATTTTGACTTCTTAGATTATAATTGATTTCCTAAGTAATTTCCGTGATTGCTACTTGTTATTTGAGAACTTCCGATAGAAATTCGTAAGTTTATTCCTTAAGGAAATTAATGAAAAATAGATGATAAAGTTAAATATTATATTTTATGGATTAGTTGGATGGGTAATTTGAATACGAGTCCAACGGTTCTTTCCGGAGCAAAAACGGAGTTCTAACGAAGAAGTTACGGCCAAATTAGTGGAAAACGAGAAACAAGCGAACAGAGGTTGGCGCGGATGGTGGCGCCGATGCACTGGCTCGGGCGTTGGCTCCGAGCACCTGACGTGTTAAAAGGGGGTTAAAACCCACCTTTTGGTCCTTAGTCATCACTCTTTCAATTAGAACTCTCAAAAATCAGGTTTTTTGCTCTTAAGACTCTTCAGACGATTTCTTCATCTAAATCCTAAGGTAACTCACATCTCTTAATCCTAATCTAATTCAAGTAAGTGTTATATGAATCTTACCAATTAAACTTCAATTAGGGCTTGCATCATTCATCTTTTTGTTGGAGAAATTAAGTTCAAGACTTCAAGATTAGGGTTATTTCAATTGAAGATTAAAGGTGAGTAACTTGTAATTAATTGATTGTATTACACTTATTTACCATTCTTTATCTTGATCTTGGTATGATTAATGAGAAATCTTGATGTATAAGCTCTTAATGGTTAAGAGGGAAACAAGAAGAGTTCAAGTAAGTTATGGTGGATTAATTGTGTTTTACTTCTTAGAATGCCATGGTAAATGTTAGTGTTAATGGTTTGGATTTGATTTTACATAATGGGTATGTGATTATGATGATGGCTTAATTTATGTCTTAATGAGGTAATGATGGCTTAATGGTCAATATGGACCTATTATTGAATTGTAAATATGGATGTTTATCATTGATTGCATATAGAATATGATTTTATACATATGGATGTATATGAACTACATGGAAGTAGTATTGATTATGTTAAATGGTTGGACCATTGTTAAGTGATTAATATGCTTTAAATATTACTTGGATTAACATATTTGGTATTCACATGATTGGAGGAGCACCTAGTAGGCATTGGAGGATATATTCTTACACACCGTGGGGTAAGTGTAATTGATTCATGCCCTCGGATACCGTGGGGTTTTCCGTTGGGTTATGCCTTGTGACGCTACCGTGGGGTGATGATCAAGGTATATCTTCGATTATGATGTAACTGGGTAGCATTATGGGCCTTCTCCATGGAATCCAATTTGTGACTATATCGAATTGTTATTCCTACATGCTATGATTATACTCTATGTATTATGTGTAAACCTCACTTAGGCTTTAAAAGCCTAACACTTGCTATGTGTTTTATGTGTTACAGATATTAGTGGTTCCGGACACAAGAAGGTTTAGTACGGGGTGTGAGCATGGGATCAATGTTGGAGAGTTAAAGAATTGGAAGATTGATATTAGAACTTCCCGACATCCTTTTGATATTGGATTGCTATAAGTAGTGTTAAATCAAGCAAGTAGCCTATTAGTGGTTATGCATTAACTAAATATTTGTATTAATGGTTTTGAAATGATGATTATGTACACTTTCACTTTAGTAATGTGTACCACTCTTCCGTTTTATGGAAGTTTTTGTTAACCCCTGTTTTGGGGTGTTACAGGTTGTGAATCGAAAAACAAAAGAGAGTGTGTCATGTGTTCACACCTTCACGGGTCATTCATATATTATTCATCATTAATAATGTATCATTCATGATGAATAATACACGATTCATGTGTTAATAATACACGAATCAGGAATTCGTGTATTATTCATCCTGAATGTTGTATTATTCATTTTGAATACTGTGTTATTCGTCATGAATAGTGAATGAAAGTTCCCCTTTGTTATTCATACTGAATATGGACACCAGGAAACATGCATACATATTCATACTGAATATAACACATACATAGCATTTCACGTAAAACGATTAAAATGAAGAAAACACTATATCGAGATGGATGGCATATCGAAGAGAACGAAATTCTCGTTTTTTTGATGTAATTTGTTTTATTAAAATATTAGTAATTTTTAAGATAATTTATTTTAAACTTTAAGGGGGTAAAATTTCCAGATTTGTCCCTAATCACTTCTCAATTGGTTTCATTAAGTTTTAACCATTGATTAGTTTTTCAAATCTTGATCAATGGTTGTGACTTATCCTCATGCGCACAATTGAAAATGAGTTTTCATTTGAACCCACCCCTATATATATATAAGGGATCATGACCATCGATCACTTTTAATCTCACCCCACCCATGAATAGCGATGGATATGAAAATTGTAAAAAAATATTACAATCACGCATTTGATAAGTTGGACCATTTATCAGATAATACACAGGACGATGTGTCCTGAGACCTAGGTCGCTCCAAAGGTCCCTTGCATATCTAAATATTTAGTGTCACATGTGATGGATTATAGTATCGCATTAAGAACACCCTTAAATGCGTGATAATACATGTGATGGGCCTATTGGTGTACGAGAGACTTGGCCCGTAACCTAGGACGTGATAAAAGTCGTTCTCGTCTTTTATGTATTATCACATACATATCATATGTGATAATATATAGTATCACATCAACAACACTCTTACCACGTGTGATTATAGACGACGGGAGGGGGCCTAGTGGTGTACGAGCGACTTGGCCCGCAACCAAGGACGCGTCAAAGGTCGTCATTGTCTTTGATTTAGTATCACATGTGATAAAATATAGTATCACATGAATGTGATTGATTATAGTAAAATGGTAATGTGTTCTCATTTGAACCTTTTCTTATTACAAGAGAACAAATAACAAAAAGATAATTATATCAGATACTTAAAAAGTTTTTAAATTGAGGCACTTTAAAACCGAAGCATTGGTTCCTCTTTAGTTTCACCTATATAAGACATGTTTTCATTCTTTTATTTTCAACAAACCATAACTCGATCTGAATTCCTATAATTATGATTTATATTAATGTTTCTAATAGACCGATGTTAAATTCTAAAAATTGGAGAGTTTTAGCTATATATATATATAGGATGAGTTCAAATGAAAACTCATTTTTAATTGTGAACATGAGGACAAGTCACAACCATTGATCAAGATTTGAAAAACTAATCAATGGTTAAAACTTAATGAAACCAATTGAGAAGCGACAAATATGGAAATTTGAATCCATCTTTGACTTTTTATTTTCTTTTTTAATTAAAAAACTTTTACCCCCTTAAAGTTTAAAATAAATTATCTTAAAAATTACTAATATTTTAATCAAACAAATTACATCAAAAAAACGAGAATTTCGTGCTCTTCGATATGACATCCATCTCGATATAGTTTTTTCTTCATTTAACCGTTTTTACGTGAAATGTTATGTATGTGTTATATTCAGTATGAATATGTATGCACGTTTCCTGCTGTCCATATTCAGTATGAATAACAAAGGGGAACGTTCATTCACTATTCATGACGAATAACACATTATTCAAAATGAATAATACAACATTCATGATGAATAATACACGAATTCCTGATCCATGTATTATTAAACATGAATCATGTATTATTTACCTTGAATGTTGTATTTTTCATCCTGAATGATACATTATTAATGATGAATAATATATGAATGACCCGTGAAGGTGTGAACACATGACGCACTCTTTTTTTGTTTTTCGATTCACAACCGCGGATTGGTTTTATTCTTTATGAATATGTATGCACATCTCCAGGTGTCCACATTCAGTATGAATAACAAAGGTGAACGTTCATTCACTATTCATGATGAATAATACAATATTTAGGATGAATAATACAGTATTCAGTATGAATAATACAACATTCAGGGTGAATAATACAATGGGAACCCTTATTCTGCCTTCCGTCACCACCGACGAAACCGTACCGCTAGCGAAATGGAGGTTTCACCTCCGGACTATTACGTACCTGGGGGCTTTTTGGGGCGTGCCTGGTCAGTTAACCTCTCGCAAAATCGCTCTTGCACTGACTCCCTTCGGCTCCTAGCTGCTGTTTGTTCCAAGTTTGGTGCTCCTTTTTCGTTTTTTTTTTGTGTTCTTGATAGGGCCGTTGCGTTGTTCTTTTGTTGCCCATATTTTCTGCTTGTAGGACTGCCTATTTTGTTGCTGTGTACTGTTTTATTGCTGCAATTAAAGTGATATCACAGACTCACAGTGGTTATATCACAATGGATATCAAATTGGTATCACATTGAGTATGAAAGTGATATCACGGAAGTTCTTAGGTATTACAATAGGTGTCAATAGGTGTCACGGTGGTATCACGAAAATTCTTGGGTATTACAATAGGTGTCAATAGGTGTCACGGTGGTATCACAGTTGGTGATACATCTCTCTCTTGGTATCACAATTGGTATCATAGTTGGTGTTAGTGGATTTTACAGCGGTATCACAATGGGTATTGTATTTATTTTGGGTATCACAATGGAATTTATGTATTTTGAGTATCACAATAGTATTTATCTGTTTTGGGTATCACAATGGTATTTATGTGTTTTGAGTATCACAATGGTATTTATGTGTTTTGGGTATCACAATGCCTATTGTGTAACTGGTTTTCGTAGGAGAGAGGAGAGATGATATTTTTAAAATACCCCAAATGCCCTTTAATTGAAAATTTAAATCAAATTACCAAAATTATTAGTTTCCTAATTTATCGTTTGATTTGTGGTTGAAATTGGATCTGACGGTTATCACAGATAACTTAGTTCTCCCTTGAATGGCTCCCTATATATATATATATATATATATATATATATCTAACCAGATGATTTTTCTAAATCATGAAATCCAATAAATATATTTTTAACGAGATGATGTTTCTAAATAGAAACACTCCAATCTCCATGTATTAAACTATCAGCATAAAGGAGTTCTAAGAAGGGCGAAATCGAACTTCAAATTTCAGATCTGGAACAAAATCGAACTTCAAATTTCAGATCTGGAACAAAATCGAACCTGTGAAACCTGGAAGATAATCGAACTTCAAAAACGAAATCAAACTTCACAAATGAAATCGAACTTCAGAAATGAAATCAAAAACGAAATTTGAAAGGAAGTCGAAAACAAAATCTCCATCAGAAACTACAAACGAAATCTTGAATAAATTAAACTTCAAAAACGAGGAAGAAGATGGTCGTCGGGGAAAAAATTGGTTTGTCTTCTTACGTAATTTTTCAGCTCCAGTTGTGGTTCTGCATGCTTTATCCCCTTATCCATCTTGTTAAGCATCCAAATTGATAAGATAAAATGGGTGCTAGAATTTTTTTAAGATAATTCGTGAGGAGACATGGAAGGTGCTAGGGCGTTGAACAAAGTCTTGAAGAGTGGGGTGTTTGTAAGGGGTAGAGTTGTCTTTTTTTTTTGTTGAATGGGGACAACACAACATGCTCATCTGTGCTAATAAGTCGTGTTCTGTGCGAATAACCCACAAGTAAACAACCATAAATAGATGTGTGAATAAGCCAGATAGACAATTAAGTCCATTAAGCTCTGTTAGTGATATAGAAAATGACTTATTTAGTAAGGAGAAATTTATGCAGAAAACCATTTTTTTTCAAACATGTCATCCTTGTTAAAAAATGTGTTTATTTCATATATTGAGAAACCTGGCCTCCTAAACAAAAAGTTTTCATACAAACCAATTAATCCATATATATAGACATTTTTATGTTTATTTATATAGGGGTTAAATCATGTGAGAACCAAAAAAAGATTGAGGACCATGAGAACCGATCTAAGCCATAATTTGGTTATGATCCCATGGTTATAATTAAACTATTGATCACATGGTTATAATTAAAAGATTGAGAACCGTGAGAACTAATCTAAGTCGTAATAGATTAAATCAATTAATGGTTTAGATCGCTTTTCATGGTTTTCAACTTTTTTACGGTTCTCATTTGATTACCATCCTATTTATATAAGAATTTAAGATTTAATAAAAAAACCAAGCAATTAATATGTGATTTGAATTGATTGTATTGAATACAAACTTGATATTTAATTAAATAACAATCTAACAACTAACAAAGCGCAAAAAAAGTTAACAAATGAACTTAGGCCATCCGCAGCGCCCGCGGGCTCGGCCACGGGTTCGCTGCGGGCTCCCTCGGGCAGCGGTGGGGCTGGCTCGGGCTTCGGCTGCGGGCTCGGCCTTCGGGCTTTCAAACCCGATGAACCCGAAACTATTTTCTCAATTTTTTTTAAATCTTAAAAATAAATAACTCCCAACAACAACGGCTACTTTTTATAAAAAATAATAATTAAATGTATAAATAAAAGAATTAAAAAAATGAGGTGGCAAGAGGGCTTTTAGTTATGCGCTGGGGGTCTTTAGGGCTTGAGGGCTTAGCTGATGTGGCGCTGATGTGGCATTGAGGGCTTTTATCTATGCGCTGTGGATGGCCTTATAACGAAGCTTTCATGATTTTTTATATGTATTTCGAAAAAAAATAGAGTAATATGTTTGTACTCTCGTAATCATATTAATTCCACAATTATTCAATTTAATTAAATTGTAGATTAATGTATTATATTTATTGTTTTGATTAATATTAAATAAATACTATATAATCAAATACCCTCATGAACTGTGGTTTAAAAAAAATTGACCCGGTGCATCTTGGTGCATGTTATCTTGATGCATCTCATTCTATTATTCGTCCATTTTTCATTCAACAGTTGATAAGTCTTTCTAACGCTTCTCACCAAATTTGACACTTCTCACTGGAACTCAATCCTATAATCGATATGATAATTGATTACATATAATTAAATATACAATCAAGTAATTAACAAACGTTTTAGTAAAATATATAATCAAAAGATTACATATATAAAAGTTCAATGTGACATTGTCTTTTTTTCGCAATAAGGGGAATATTGCCGATGATTGGGTGGGGGCATCTCCATAGTAACTTTTAACCTACTTAAGAGCACCATATAAGCCAACCCACATGCTAATATCCCCTTTTTCCATAGTATATAACATCGGTCAACTTAGGGGGAGTTTTCTTCATTTTAAGGAATAAGAATGAAAATAAGATGAAAATACAAGAAAATGAAAATATAAATTAACATTGTATTGATGTTGTTCGGTTAAACCAATATGATTAATGAAAATTTGTTTTATATAATATTTTGAACATAAATATGTTCCGTCCGACTTGAAAATACAAAGATGTCCCATTCAAAATCGAGAGATGAAGCGATGTATGAAAAAAATGACTAAGCATAAATAAAATTTTCATATCAAGGGGAGATGATTCCACCAATAATTGATTCCAGATATATGGGTTGGGTCTTCTGTGAATAACCCGTTTGAGAGTCGTAGGGGCAAATTTAGCAAGGGGTGGTCGGGGTCCTGGCCCCCCAACCAGCCCAGGTCCAGGCCGGTAAAAAACAAAAAAATTCTCTATTTTCTACTGATTTAAAGGAATGGCCGCCAATAATTGTATTGTAAGGCCCCTAATCTCCAGCCCAAAAATAAAACCTAAGGCATGAACGGTGAATTGTGATTCAAGCTGGAAGTCGCGAACGAAAAATCGTGATTCAGTCAAACAGAAGTTGTCGATTGAAGCTGGAATCAAAACAAAAGCTGACATGTAACGACCGAGACTTTAATAAAAGGAGTTTTGTGTTTGTGTTTTTTTAAAGAATAATGAGACTTGAGGGACCAGTTTGTAAATAAGGAAAGGAGTATTTAAGGGCACTAAACCCTAGATGAAACATTCTAAAATCAGAAATTTATGGTGTGGGTGGCGGCTGGTGGAAAAACGCAGAGAAGAGATAAATCTTAGAGTTGGTCGATTTTAATTTATTGGGAGAAAGGAAGAAGGAATTGCTAGCAAATCAATTCAGGTAACTAATCCAATCTACCCTGTAACACCCGTGATTTTCGGATAAGTACAACTTCGATTCAGTGAGGAATCGATCTTATAAGAAAAATATGGAAAATAGTATTTGGAGTTAAATCCTAGATTTTATTGTCTTGTTGGATGGGGAACTCGAATACGAGTCCAACGGTTCTTCCCGGAGCGAAAACGGAGCTAGAACGAGGAAGTTATGGCCAAAACGAGTTTCGGTACACGTTGAGCTATTGTGCCCGGCGATAGTGACACTGTCACAATCGCCGTGTCACTATCGCCCATAGTGTACCGAGAGTTGGAAGGACACGGGCGATTGTGCCCTGGCGATAGTGACACTGTCACTATCGCCGTGTCATTATAGCCGACGGGTTCCAATGTGTTTTAAACCCCTTTTCTTCTTTCTTCTTCCCCATTTCACCTATCTCTCTTAACTCTCTCAACTCTCTCTCTTTCCCTCAGTCGATTTAGCTCAAGAAACATCATCCCCTCCCCTCTCCTTCCTCATTCCTTCACCAAATCAAACCCCTTTCCACCATTGATGATCATTTTTGGAGCTTGGAGCTTTTGGAAGTTTAGGAGCTATCTTTTGGAGGATTCAAGTGATTAAGGTAATTCCTAGTTAGATTATTGTTATATTTCACTTTCTTCCCTTATGGTGGTGTTGTGGGTCGATTTTGGTGGTGATTGGTTGGGAGAATCGTTATCCCCTTCATGTATGAAACTACGGTTTGGTATAGATGGGTATTTTGGTGTATATTGGATGGATGATATTTTCTTATGGTTAGACTTGGATATTAATGGTTGGATCGTATTATTGATGGTTGGGAATTCATAAATCTAGGTTTTGGAAGTTTTGGCTTGAGGATGCAAACTTCATCAAAGGAGCATACGTTTGGAGAACTCTAGATTTAGCTTAAATCTAGCAAGGTGAGTTCAAGTTACTTTGCGAAAACGTTGTACATGCCAAAATGAATACTTTACAAATATGTGTGTGTTTTAATTGAAAATATATGTGGTTGAGTTATTTGATTGATTTAACTCTTTTGAAGTGTTTATTTTCATAAATGTGTAAAACACCCATATTTGGGGCTTTTGGATGTTTGGATGGTTAGAAACCATAAATTGTCTTTAAAAGATTATTTGTTTAAAATGAGGTTTAATTGATGGTTTAATCATATATGTGTAAATGATTTTGAAAACCAATTGGGAAATACACTTTTAAGTGTTATGTGTCATTTTGAGAATTATAAGGGTGTGAGTCCTTTGGAAAAACCCTTTTTGTTTAACCCGTAAAGAGTTTTGGGGTTAATGATGAATTTGTAGTATAGCTTGCCTAAACAATGTTTAAACGTGTTTTTGACCGACATTATGGGTCTAGCAAGCTTGGAGCACTTTGCTCGGTTTGACTTTGAGTTAGTCTTGGGACATTTGTCCGGTTTAAATGGCTCGATGTGGAGTCTTATTTACGGGTCGCTTTTATTGCATAGTGTTGCATATTATTGCACGTTGTTGATATTTTACATGCTCAGGATGGAGTCTAGGATGTGTTATATGCTTAATTGCATTTTTATTTGCATGATTTGACGTCAATAAATGATCATTAGATCTTTGAGCTGAGGGCTCGGTTTTGGGCTCAATTGAGTCTTGGGGGCATTCGCCCGGTTTTAATAAGCTCGACGTGGGCTTGGGGTTTGCATTGCATGAGTTGCATCATATTTGAGGTTTACATGATTTGAATGCATTGGTTATTCTTTTGAGGTCATGTATAAGTTTTTAAGTTAAGTAAGCTTGTTTTGGATGGTGGGTTTGCCAAGGTAAAGACCTAGTATGGTTGAACTTGGTGGTTTAAATGGACTAAAGACCTAGTATGGTTGATGTCTAAGAGGGGGCTAAAGACCTAGTATGGTTGATGCCAAAGACGGACTAAAGACCTAGTATGGTTGATGTCTAAGATGGGCTAAAGATCTAGTATGATTGATGCCGAGGATTGACTAAAGACCTAGTATGGTTGATGTCATCCGTTTTCCACATCCAAGAAGCTTACTTGTATTTATTTAATTGTGGTTTAATTTATGTGGTTGCCACATTCGATGAGATCGGGTCTCCCCCGTCACCGAAGGGTGTTGATTTCGGGTATTTTATCTATTCACATTGTTGAGGTTATATTACCTGTATATGGATTGTTTTCTAGGATTGATGGACGGATTTATGTTACATTCTTATTGAATGTTTTAACTGGTATTGGGATTTTAATACATTTTACGTTTGCGTGAGTTTAGTTTCGTATTATGTTTTAATAAAGGTTATATTTGAATGGATGGTTTCCATGTTTTATGGGTTGAGTATGATTTGTCAACCGTATTTGAAAGTTTTGCCTAAACTAGAATTATTCACGTAATTGGGTGAATTAGGATTTGTAACTCATATTGGAAAATGCTTTACACTTTTCGGGAATGGTTTTCCATGGATTTTGAGTGTGTTGGAAAATGAGTCGTTTATGCCGTTTGAGAAATCTTTTTGGAAATAATCGTCCTTGTCGCAAGCTTTCATTTAAAGATTTATTTAAATCATGACTATAACTACTAACTTCCGATTTATGATTTTATATAGTCATGATAAAATGCTTGAACTCACTAGGCGTAAGCCTAACCCTTTTTATTTGTCGGCATGTGCAACAGGCTCAGGTTGGGGTAGCTCTAGCATCATTGTGAAGTGGCGAGTGCTAGTAATGTGCACGAGAGGTGAATAGCTTAAGTTATGTTTTCCACATTTACCCTTGGGAAGTAGCACTTGTATTTGGATTAGGTGATGTCCGAAGTGGGTTTAGTCTTGGTAATGAGACTTGTGTAGTATGTATTACTTGGAGATAACCATTGTTTGTAATTGGAGGTATTTTACCTATTGTTTCGGATGTAATATCGAAAATTTTAAATTAGTTGCTCTTTCCAAATTTGAGGGTGTTACAAGTTGGTATCAGAGCATAAGTTTGAGAGAATTAGGTGTTGATTTTGGATACCTAGACTCAAACTAGTGTTTGTTTAAGTAAATGATAGTGAAATTCACCTTTAGGCACTTTAAGATAAGATGTTTTGAAGTTGATGGAGCTTTTAGAAACGAGAATCACGTCGAGAGCAACAAGGATAATCATATGCAGTGCGTTCATAGTGACACCTGGCCAGTGTCATGGTGAACCTACTAGTACATGTGCATGCTCGAATTGCTTTCATGTGGTGATCGTTGGGGTAGTGAAGGAGGTTCTGAACTAGTAGTTGTTGGAATGGATGGACGATTCTAGTATTAGTCACTTGGAGTGACGATAAGCATGATGTTTGCTTTATGTAGGCCGTTTCGGGTCAAGATTGATGGTCGGACTAGAACCATAGGCTTTTGAGCCGATTTTGATTTGAGGAAAAACCGTAAAGTTAATTGATGTATTTCCCAACTTGCCTTAAGAGGTTTGAATATCCGGATGAAAATAGTAGACCGGAGGATTTTGGAGGAGTATGAGTGGAAACGTTGTATGCCGACTAAATCATGCACGAAATTTATTTTGGAAATAAATTGCATCAACTGTTTCTTGTGTTTCCAATCCTTATGTTGACTGTGTTATAAATTTTGAGAAATGTTTGGCACGCACACAAGATTTCAAATTATGGTTTTAAAAGTGCATGAAACCGTTTTATCGCGGGAGTTGCGAACTCCGCCGGGATTTGTTTTGCCTTATTTCATCGTTGTTCAACATTTGTTTTGGACGTAATGATAATCATATATAAATTATGTTTGAGATGTTGGGCAATAACTACGGCTTGTGACTTTAACATTGGATCTCCTCCACATATGTTAGAGTTTGGATGGAAAATTATTTTTTCATTATGTCTATGTGAGATTATTTTGGGGATTTTGTTTAATGAGAGTTGTTAAACAATGTCGTTTATGTGGTATTACCCTAGAAGGGGATTTTTGGGATTTTGGCGTCTCATCTATGATTTTTGCTTTTAGCAATTTGGCTTTGGAAGCATGGTGTTTAGCGTCGTTTTATTGACTTGGAGTCATTGAGTCCATGGAGGTTCATGGAGTTTGGTTTTACGACATGTTGAGTCGTGTGAGTACAATTTTACAATGTGCATACTCTAATTGCTTATGTGAAAAGTTTACGAGTTTTGGTTGGGCATTTGGTCCCACTCGAGTGTTGTTGAGAAAAGTTAATTTTATGCCATAAGGCGACTAAGAAAAGATGAGTTTGGAACTCTAGTGTCGCGTAACTTTTCTTTCAAAAAGTTTGTGTTACTAAGTATTTCATTGCAAATAGTTCGGTGTATGGATTGATTTATACGTGGCTTAAGTAATGCATGAAAGAACATTTTGGTGACATTTTATAATAAATTGCTTGGTGCGCTTTTGGTCAGTTAAATGTTTATTACCGTTTTTATGTGAAACGTATTATATCGACTTAGGGGTATGCATAGCTTGGTAACCATTGTTTCTCGTCACTTTGTTGAACGAATTGTGAGTGAAAATGTTTTATAGACTCTTGTTTAAATGATGACCATTCGGTCAAAGGGTGTTTTGGTGTTGTAGAAATCATGCACAGTTCGCAATGCTTTGCATTTTGAAAATGAAAATGTGTTAGTCGTTGATATTTGGTTAACTTTGAATTGCCGATTATTTTGGAAGAATTGAAAACCTTTTTGGTTTCCGGAGAAATGTGTGTTGGGAGTATTTGGACAAATACATTTTTAGCAATTACGTTTTGACGTTTTGTGTCCCAAGTACGAAACCTTGAGAAAATGCTTCGTGAGGAAGATTTTAGAAAATTTTTGTATAAAATTATAGTACGCGGGATTTCTTATGTTTTGGACATTAATACGCACCGTTGGTACAATTTGGGATTTGAAAATAAGTTGAACCCTTTCGATGTCAAATAATTATTAACACCTATTTCCTCATATGTTTTGGAATAACGCATTGTTGTGTGCAAGTTTTACCAGAAACGTTTTACTCAAATGGCATTATAGGACCGGATGAGAGATTTTGAGAAATTGATTTAAAGAGTTTCATTTGTCGAAATTTGGTCACGAACCATTTGATGCACGTTATTTAGTTACAAGAAAATTTCTATTAGAAGTGTTATAAGCTTGCATGCCTACCCCAATGTGAAGTTGTATGATGTTTTAGTCGATATTTTCAAGTGATGGAGACGTATGGGTTTTTGTATTAACTAGGGAATTTGCACAAGTCATTTTATGTTTTGACTAAGAATGTTGGTGAACCGCTCCATCGTTTTGTGTAATAAACTGACGCGCGCAAAATTTTGTTGGTAAACCTTGCCTCATGTCGTTTTATGGTTGACGAGGAAATGTTGGAGTCAATGTTGTTTAGACCTCTTTTGAAATACGCGCACACCTGGTGTCGCACCCCATTTAAGGTCGAGCAGTCACTTTACATGCATGTCATGAGTCAATTCATACTAGAATTGTGGTGTTTCATCTAAAAGAAATTGTTTACTACGCTTTTGCGTTTTGTGGTAAACTGAACTGCAATGAAATGATTTTCAACATGATTTTCCTATGTGGGACGAGCGTGTCCAGTTTTGCGTAGCTACCGAGCTGATAGTAGTAGTTTTATTTCGCACGAGTTATTTGAGATGAAAATCTTGGTGTTGAAAATATTTTGTGAATGGTTTTGATTAATTGGCATATTTGTTGAATAACGCATTTGAAAACCTTGAACTCGTTAGGACCTTGAAAAAGGGTATGTACCTCAATTAAGGGTAAGTGCGTGTAGCACTTCGACGGTGGAAGGTTGGGTATTCCACGCGTGTTGGTATTATGGGCCGGAGGATAGCGGTAGCAAAGTAATTGTGTTTGTGGTAATTGCAGAATTAGACTTGCAGTAATGTGTTTCGAGGTTGATACAGCCGTTTTGTTGGCAACCTTAGTTGTATGGAAACCTCGGTAAATGGAACTCGTGTGTGGGGTCCTATTAGAGTTCCGAGTAGGTGGTAAAAACTAGGTGCCAACCTTTGTGGTCTTGAAATCGGAAACCGTTAGTGTAAACGGGGGTTTGTAGCCAAGTTTGAAGGATGACGACAATGGTAGTGGTAACCGTAAGATGCTCAATTGTGATGAATAGTTTTGGTGGAATAATCTTAGTGTACGGTTAAAGGACTTGTCGGTTTTATGATTGTTCTTTTTGGAATGGATTCTTGGAGTTATTAGAACTCGTGGAGTTATTTGACAATTAATGGTATGGGTGATCGGAATTGATAATTCCGTTGGGTTCGTTAGTGATTAAATCGTGAAATGACTTAGAGTTGAAAACTAAAATTGAGGAAGATGGAACACTTTAAGGTTGGGAGACAACCGGAGTCGTTTAACTAGGAGTGTTACCAGTGGTTGGAATGTTCTTCCAGACATAAGTACGGTGTACTTGAAGGGGTGTTGTTGATAAGAAATTGTTCGAGGAATTGTTGTTATAGACTATGTGGGAAATTTGGATTCCAGTTAGGAATTGATGATTTATGGTCGGAGTTGAGTCGGTTAGCATTATTGTAAAGAATGTAGATTTCGAGGACGAAATCATTCCAAGGTTGGGAGGATTGTAACACCCGTGATTTTCGGATAAGTACAACTTCGATTCAGTGAGGAATCGATCTTTTAAGAAAAATATGGAAAATAGTATTTGGAGTTAAATCCTAGATTTTATTGTCTTGTTGGATGGGGAACTCGAATACGAGTCCAACGGTTCTTCCCGGAGCGAAAACGGAGCTAGAACGAGGAAGTTATGGCCAAAACGAGTTTCGGTACACGTTGAGCTATTGTGCCCGGCGATAGTGACACTGTCACAATCGCCGTGTCACTATCGCCCATAGTATACCGAGAGTTGGAAGGACACGGGTGATTGTGCCCTGGCGATAGTGACACTGTCACTATCGCCGTGTCACTATAGCCGACGGGTTCCAAGGTGTTTTAAACCCCTTTTCTTCTTTCTTCTTCCCCATTTCACCTATCTCTCTTAACTCTCTCAACTCTCTCTCTTTCCCTCAGTCGATTTAGCTCAAGAAACATCATCCCCTCTCCTCTCCTTCCTCATTCCTTCACCAAATCAAACCCCTTTCCACCATTGATGATCATTTTTGAAGCTTGGAGCTTTTGGAAGTTTAGGAGCTATCTTTTGGAGGATTCAAGTGATTAAGGTAATTCCTAGTTAGATTATTGTTATATTTCACTTTCTTCCCTTATGGTGGTGTTGTGGGTCGATTTTGGTGGTGATTGGTTGGGAGAATCGTTATCCCCTTCATGTATGAAACTAGGGTTTGGTATAGATGGGTATTTTGGTGTATATTGGATGGATGATATTTTCTTATGGTTAGACTTGGATATTAATGGTTGGATCGTATTATTGATGGTTGGGAATTCATAAATCTAGGTTTTGGAAGTTTTGGCTTGAGGATGCAAACTTCATCAAAGGAGCATACGTTTGGAGAACTCTAGATTTAGCTTAAATCTAGCAAGGTGAGTTCAAGTTACTTTGCGAAAACGTTGTACATGCCAAAATGAATACTTTACAAATATGTGTGTGTTTTAATTGAAAATATATGTGGTTGAGTTATTTGATTGATTTAACTCTTTTGAAGTGTTTATTTTCATAAATGTGTAAAACACCCATATTTGGGGCTTTTGGATGTTTGGATGGTTAGAAACCATAAATTGTCTTTAAAAGATTATTTGCTCAAAATGAAGTTTAATTGATGGTTTAATCATATATGTGTAAATGATTTTGAAAACCAATTGGGAAATACACTTTTAAGTGTTATGTGTCATTTTGAGAATTATAAGGGTGTGAGTCCTTTGGAAAAACCCTTTTTGTTTAACCCGTAAAGAGTTTTGGGGTTAATGATGAATTTGTAGTATAGCTTGCCTAAACAATGTTTAAACGTGTTTTTGACCGACATTATGGGTCTAGCAAGCTTGGAGCACTTTGCTCGGTTTGACTTTGAGTTAGTCCTGGGACATTTGTCCGGTTTAAATGGCTCGATGTGGAGTCTTATTTACGGGTCGCTTTTATTGCATAGTGTTGCATATTATTGCACGTTGTTGATATTTTACATGCTCAGGGTGGAGTCTAGGATGTGTTATATGCTTAATTGCATTTTTATTTGCATGATTTGACGTCAATAAATGATCATTAGATCTTTTAGCTGAGGGCTCGGTTTTGGGCTCAATTGAGTCTTGGGGGCATTCGCCCGGTTTTAATAAGCTCGACGTGGGCTTGGGGTTTGCATTGCATGAGTTGCATCATATTTGAGGTTTACATGATTTGAATGCATTGGTTATTCTTTTGAGGTCATGTATAAGTTTTTAAGTTAAGTAAGCTTGTTTTGGATGGTGGGTTTGCCAAGGTAAAGACCTAGTATGGTTGAACTTGGTGGTTTAAATGGACTAAAGACCTAGTATGGTTGATGTCTAAGAGGGGGCTAAAGACCTAGTATGGTTGATGCCAAAGACGGACTAAAGACCTAGTATGGTTGATGTCTAAGATGGGCTAAAGATCTAGTATGATTGATGCCGAGGATTGACTAAAGACCTAGTATGGTTGATGTCATCCGTTTTCCACATCCAAGAAGCTTACTTGTATTTATTTAATTGTGGTTTAATTTATGTGGTTGCCACATTCGATGAGATCGGGTCTCCCCCGTCACCGAAGGGTGTTGATTTCGGGTATTTTATCTATTCACATTGTTGAGGTTATATTACCTGTATATGGATTGTTTTCTAGGATTGATGGACGGATTTATGTTACATTCTTATTGAATGTTTTAACTGGTATTGGGATTTTAATACATTTTACGTTTGCGTGAGTTTAGTTTCGTATTATGTTTTAATAAAGGTTATATTTGAATGGATGGTTTCCATGTTTTATGGGTTGAGTATGATTTGTCAACCGTATTTGAAAGTTTTGCCTAAACTATAATTATTCACGTAATTGGGTGAATTAGGATTTGTAACTCATATTGGAAAATGCTTTACACTTTTCGGGAATGGTTTTCCATGGATTTTGAGTGTGTTGGAAAATGAGTCGTTTATGCCGTTTGAGAAATCTTTTTGGAAATAATCGTCCTTGTCGCAAGCTTTCATTTAAAGATTTATTTAAATCATGACTATAACTACTAACTTCCGATTTATGATTTTATATAGTCATGATAAAATGCTTGAACTCACTAGGCGTAAGCCTAACCCTTTTTATTTGTCGGCATGTGCAACAGGCTCAGGTTGGGGTAGCTCTAGCTACATTGTGAAGTGGCGAGTGCTAGTAACGTGCACGAGAGGTGAATAGCTTAAGTTATGTTTTCCGCATTTACCCTTGGGAAGTAGCACTTGTATTTGGATTAGGTGATGTCCGAAGTGGGTTTAGTCTTGGTAATGAGACTTGTGTAGTATGTATTACTTGGAGATAACCATTGTTTGTAATTGGAGGTATTTTACCTATTGTTTCGGATGTAATATCGAAAATTTTAAATTAGTTGCTCTTTCCAAATTTGAGGGTGTTACATACCCTCTCCTTAGTTTCTGTTTTGGAGTTTTGTTATTGGGGTTAAGGTCAGCATGAATATTATTTTGGTTAAATCACAGCCTTGTTAGTTTGATTGTGGAGAGAAATTTGTTTAGTTTAAGCTGTTAAAATGATTATTGTGGTAATGTGAACCTTGAAATCCTTCCCTTGGACCGATTCCTAGCTTAGGCAAGTGATTCCCAGTGATTTTAGCGCGGAATCGGGCTGGGCAGAAATCCAGAGCTGTCACAGGCCTGTTGACGCAAAACTGCTGGAGAAGACGCAGTTGGCGCAAAGTGAGGTTGGCGCAAACCTGCAGGTGGCGCAAACCAGGTCTGGACCCCTCGGGCTTCTGTTGTCAGATCCCTTTCGCACGGATGTTGGACTGGATTTATTTAAAGTATGGAATTAAGGTTACGAGTCGAAGTGTTGGTGATTAGACGTAGAAATGTGTTATTTGAGTCTAAGTAAAGAGAAGGTCTTAGGATCAGAAATCTAAGACGTGCTTATTTAATTGATGAATTTTACATAGGTGTGCAGTCGGCACGAGACTTGGAGTTAGGGAAGAAATTGCTATCAGGTGAGTTTTCTAAACCGAAAAATGTGGTTTCTAATATGTTTTTCTAAAGCGATATCATGATGAGAAATGCCGTGTTTATACTTATACTTTAAATGTATGGATGTTGATTAAAGTTTTGTTATGAGATGTATGCATACCTTGTTTGAGACGTAAACTCGCCAAGACGGGAGAGTAGTCCCGCCAGTGCTCATGCGGGAAAGTAGTCCCTTTATGCCAGGGGTAGTGTGGCCCACGAAAGGCAGCATGAGACTGACTCGTTGTCACCTTAGGGTGGCTTCAGGGTGTCAATTTACGAGGGGCGGACGTTATACTGTGAACGATTTTAAATGAGCAGATTTATGAATGATTTATGCTGAAAATGATAAACTGTTTTAAATGCTTTGATAACTGTTAGGAGGGACTCACTAGACCTTATGGTCTAACCCTCACATTTTCAAATTAAAAACCTTTTTAGGAAAACAGGTGGCGAAGGGCTCGGGCAAGTGAGTCACGGGTTAGCAAGGAAGCTTGATAGTGTAGGGACACTATAGTAATATTTAGTATTTCTCAGTTGTGTAGGTTGTTTTCGCCGACCAATTTTGTTATGATGTAAGGAAATTTCGAGACACGATTTTGGGATATTCTATTTTTTTTACGAATTGAAATGTTTAAAATGTTGGGTTGTTATAGTTGGTATCAGAGCCAGGTTTAAGGGATTTAGGTGACCGGACGGGCCTAGACTTAAACTGTGAAGAGTAGAAATCACAACTGAGAATCAGGAATGCGTTAGGAGATCACTATTTTAGAAGTGGGACTAATAGGGTATCGAGGACAGTCATGTAAGGTAGGTTTGGAGTTACACCTGGCCAGTGTAATTGTGAACTTACAGGTACATGCAGGGGCGGACTTACAGCTTCAAAGGGGGGGTCAGCTGACACCCATTTATTTTCAGCAAAACAAAGTTTTCAATATCAATTTTATGATTTATATAAAAGTGGTTTAGTTTTGACCCCATTCAGAAAAAAGTTTGACCCCTAACTTGTAAATCCAGTCCATAAAAGAATAAGCCCACAATAATAACATTATTTTTTTTGTTTATTTATTAATTATTAGGATGGTTAATTAATAAGACTTATTTCATTATTTATTAAGTTAGTGCTCGTTGAAATTTGATTTGTTTTTTATTAATTGTTAAGGATTATTAATTAACAAACTTTTTAATTAGTTGTTTGATGTCTAAATATTAACTGTTAAGGTTTGATGTCTTAGTGTTATTGTTAGGGTTTGTTAATCGACAAAACTTGTTTAGTTCTTTGATGCTTAATTGTTAATTGTTAGAGTTTGATACATAGCCATTAGTGTTTTGTATAACTGATTCATATATGTTTAAATTCAAATTTCTTAATATGCCTATTTATGACTTGTTTTGTGACAAATTGTTAATTTTTTATTATTTCACTAGAAAAATAGAATGATTTAAGTGAAAAATACTAACGTTTGAAACCGGTACTGATAGTAATAATTCTCGTAATATTCCTCAATTTATATTATGTTACTTCAATTTCGACCCCCATCTTCAAATTTTCTAGATCCGCCACTGGGTACATGTATGTGCTTAAATTACCTTATTATTCCGTTGTTATGGTACTAATGAGTCTTTATTAGTAAGTGAGCCTTCGGTTGTTGTTGTTGTTGTTGTTGTGTATCAGAATGTCTGCAAGAGCTTTGAGGAGTAGGTCAATTCCGCTAGTGGGAGAAGCGCAAACAAAGAGTACTACACTGCGCGAGGAGACAATGAGAGTTGAGGAAATTGCTGAGGACGAACCAGTGAATCAGCAAAGAGTGGCGGCCACTCATAGGCGAGGTAGAGGCCGTGGGAGACCCAGAGGAGCGATACCGAGGAAGGCCGTTACTGAGGTGGGGGCGGCAACCACCAAGGGCAAGGGTAAGAAAAAGGAAGCGCCGGTTAGGCGCAAGGCAAAGAGTGTAGAAGAGCCTGAGGTTCGGGAGTTGTCCGAATAAGAAAGTTCAGCACCAGTGAAGAAAACAAAGGCTAAGAAAGGGGGTAAACCTGAGACTGCACCGACTTTCGTGACGGAGGATAAGTTCACAGCGAAAATGGATAAACTACAAAAGACCTTGAAAGCAGTGTTGGATAATCAGAATAAGACTACATCTGGAGAACCAAGTAAAAGTAGTAATGAGAAGAAGACTGAGGAAGGTAGCGAACCACGGACTGAGATCGGCAACAACTCGATGACAACTCCGATTGTTGTCTCTGAACCGAAAGCAGTGAAAGGGTGTTCGTTTAAAACTTTCGTGTCGTGCAAACCTCCAACGTTCAACGGAGAACGCAACCCCGTTCTGGCTGTGAAGTGGGTTCGCGAGATGGAGTTAGCGTTTGATACTAGTAAGTGCGCCGAGGAGGATAAGGTTCTGTTTGCAAGGTCGATGTTGAAATCTGAAGCGATCTTTTGGTGGGATGTTGAAACTGTAGGAAGGGGATCAGAGGTAGCTAAGGGCATGTCGTGGGAAACGTTTGTTAGAAGATTCAAAGCACAGTTTTGCCCTTTGGCAGCAGTTAAGAAATTGGAGGAAGAGTTTCTGGGTTTGGAGCAAGGGACGATGACAGTTCAAGAATACACGTCGAAGTTCATTGAGAAGGCCAGATTTGCTGAATTGTACGTGCCTACTGAAGAAAGGCGGACCGAGAGGTATATTTTTGGGCTGAAGAGCAGTATAAGAGAATTGGTGCAGGCGAAAGATCCAGTTACTTTTCAGGCAGCTGTAGATAAAGCAGAACTTACTGAAAAAGATAAGATCAGGCAGTTGAACGAAAGAGTGGTAGATAAGCGTAAGTGGGAAGGACCGAGTCGAGACAGTAAGAGGTCGGGTTCAGCCAGACCCGAATGGCGGGTGGTATCTAAGTCAGCGGAGAAACCTTGTGCTAAGTGTAACAAGATGCATAGGGGAGAATGTTTGGCTGATAAGAGTGGATGCTATAATTGCGGGAGGACAGGGCATCTGGCTCGAGACTGTCGCGGACAGAAGACCTGTTATCAGTGTGGGTCGTTGGGTCATGTCAGGTGGGATTGCCCGCAACTAAAGAAGGATTATGCTGATAATGAAGGTGGCAGTAGCGGAGGAAGGAGTAATGAGAAGAAGGTGGAGCCGGCTCGCGCTAGAGCGAGGGCTTTCCACATGTCGGCTGAGGAGGCGTAGAACACGCCTGATGTGGTGACAGGTACTTTTCCTATAGACTCGATGTTTGCTAAAGTGTTGTTTGATTCGGGGGCCAACCGTTCGTTTGTGTCGCCCAATTTTGTTCAAAAATTGCAAGTGAAACCCAAGAGGTTGAACTTTGGGTTTGAGGTAGAGATAGCTGATGATTGTTGAGTCTGGGTAAAGGAGGTTTATGAGGGCTGCAACATCGACGTGGATGGTCACTTTTTCCCGTTAAGGTTGTATCCTATGGGGATGGGAGAGTTCGATGTAGTCCTAGGGATGGACTGGTTAGCGGATAATGACGCTAGCATTGTTTGCAATAAGAAGTTGATCTGTATCCCTTTGGCTGATAAGAAAGAAGTGGTAATTTACGGAGATCAGCGGAATAGGAAGTCGTGTTTGATTTCGTTGATGAAAGCTAGGCGATGTTTGGGAAAGGGTTGTTCGGGGTATCTAGCTTATGTGTTAGATGCTAAGAAGGAAAAGAAGAGTGTGGGGGATGTTCCAGTAGTGAGTGAGTATCCGGAAGTGTTTCCAGATGACTTGACGAGTCTGCCTCCGGATCGTCAAGTGGAGTTCAGAATAGAACTGCTACCTGGGGCGGCACCGATTGCCCGTGCGCCCTACCGCTTAGCACCAGCGGAGATGAAGGAAATGATGAACCAGTTACGAGAGTTACTCGACAAGGGCTTTATTCGTCCGAGCTCATCGCCTTGGGGAGCACCAGTACTTTTCGTTAAGAAGAAGGACGGATCTATGCGAATGTGCATAGATTACCGTGAACTCAATAAAGTAACCGTGAAGAACAAGTACCCGCTTCCGAGGATCGATGACCTCTTCGATCAGCTTCAAGGTGCGAGTTACTTCTCAAAGATAGACCTGAGATCGGGTTATCATCAACTGAAGGTGAGAGAGGAAGATGTACCGAAGACTGCCTTCCGTACGAGATATGGACACTATGAGTTTTTAGTCATGCCCTTCGGGTTGACTAACGCGCCAGCGGTGTTCATGGATCTGATGAACCGTGTGTGTAGCTCACTGTTAGATAAATGCGTGATCGTCTTCATTGACGATATCCTAATCTATTCTCGTACCCGGGAGGATCACGAGAGGCATCTTCGAGCGGCGCTAGAATTGCTTAAACGCGAGAAGTTGTATGTGAAGTTTTCGAAATGCGAGTTTTGGTTAAGAGAAGTCCAGTTTTTGGGTCATGTAGTGTCGGTGGACGGTATCAAGGTAGATCCTGCTAAGATTGAAGCCATTAAAGAGTGGGAGGCGCCAAGAAACCCCTCGGACGTGAGAAGTTTTCTCGGTTTAGCCGGATACTACCGAAAGTTTATTCAAGACTTCTCTCGAATAGCTTCGTCACTGACCTCTTTGACAAGGAAGAACGTCAAATTCGTGTGGGCGGAAGCGCAAAAGTCTGCGTTTGAGAAGCTAAAAGAAAGTTTATGCAGTGCTCCGATTTTGTCGTTACCTGATGGATCGGAAGGGTTTGTGATATTTAGCGACGCTTCTAAGCTTGGGCTGGGGTGCGTGCTGATGCAGAATGGGAAGGTAATTGCTTACGCTTCTCGACAGTTGAAAGATCACGAAAAGAATTACCCCACTCATGACATCGAGTTAGCGGCGGTGGTTTTCGCTCTGAAAATCTGGCGACATTACTTATATGGAGTGAAGTGTCAGATTTACACCGATCACAAAAGTTTGAAGCATCTGTTTGATCAGAAAGAACTGAATATGAGACAAAGGAGATGGATGGAACTATTGAACGACTATGACTGCGAGATTTTATATCACCCAGGTAAAGCCAATGTGGTGGCCGACGCGTTGAGTCGGAAAGAGCAGGGAGAACGAACCAAAGTTGTGGCCTTCAGAGTTGAGGCAACCTCAAATCTTCTTGAAGAAATTAAAAAGTTTCAGGAGGAAGCGTTGCTAGGAGTGAACGTGAAGAGCGATAGAGTCGTCGGGGTGACATAATTGTTCGAAATCAGCAGTGGTGGGTTGAAGTGTATGAAAGGCCGGGTGTGGGTGCCTAAGTTGGGGAACCTAAGGGTAAGTATTCTTGAAGAAGCGCATAAGTCGCGATTGTCCATGCACCCGGGAACGAACAAAATGTACAGAGACTTGAGGCAATTCTACTGGTGGCCAGGGATGAAGAAGGATATCGCTCATCTGGTGGAGCGATGTGTGACTTGTTTGAAAGTTAAAGCGGAACATCAGCGTCCATATGGAGAACTGCAGTCCACGGTGATACCAGTGTGGAAATAGGATAATATCACCATGGATTTTGTTACGAAATTACCAAGGACCCCTAAGGGCAACGATACGATTTGGGTGATAGTGGATATTCTCACAAAGTCGGCGCGTTTCTTGCCTATGAGGGAGTCGGATTCGTTGGAGAAGTTGGCACGTTTGTACATCAATGAGATTGTGTCTAGGCACGGAGTGCCGCGATCCATAGTGTCTGACCATGATAGTCGGTTCACGTCGGCATTTTGGAGGAGTTTGCAACGAGAGTTGGGCTCGCAGTTGAAGTTGAGCATGGCCTATCATCCTCAAACGGATGGTCAGAGTGAGAGAACGATTCAGACGTTAGAGGATATGCTTCGGGCGTGCGTTATCGACTTCAAGGGGTCGTGGGAAATGCATTTGCCGTTAATAGAATTCTCCTATAACAATAGTTACCACGCCAGCATCCAAGCGGCGCCATTTGAAGCCCTGTATGGACGAAAGTGCCGTACGCCGCTGTGTTGGAATGATGTAGGAGAAAGGCAGTTGGCCGGACCGGAAATTGTACAACTAACGGCGGATAAGATTGAAGTAATCCGTGAAAGGATGAGAATCGCGCAAGATTGACAGAAAAGTATGCGGATAGACGAAGGAAGCCGATTGAATTCCAAGTGGGTGACAAGGTAATGATTAAAGTGTCACCTTGGAAGGGTGTAGTTCGCTTTGGGAAGAAAGGGAAATTGAGGCCGGGGTATGTCGGGCCTTTTGCCATTATTGAAAGAGTTGGCGCGGTAGCCTACAAGTTGGAATTGCCAGAAGAACTAAGAAGGATTCACCCGACTTTTCATGTTTCAAACCTGAAGAAGTGTTTGGCCGATTTTGATGTGGCCATACCGCTAGAAGATGTTTGTATTGATGAGAAATTGATGTATGAGGAGGAGCCAATCGAGATAGTAGACAGTAAGGTACGAAAGACGAGGAACAAGGAAGTTCGTTTGGTGAAAGTTCAGTGGAGGTATCACATAGGACGAGAAGCAACGTGGGAAGTGGAATCGGAGATGAGGAGCAGGTATCCGCACCTGTTTGAGAATGGAATTCCGGGGACGGAATTCTTTTGAGGGGGAAATGTTGTAACGACCGAGACTTTAATAAAAGGAGTTTTGTGTTTGTGTTTTTTTAAAAGAATAATGAGACTTGAGGGACCAGTTTGTAAATAAGGAAAGGAGTATTTAAGGGCACTAAACCCTAGATGAAACATTCTAAAATCAGAAATTTATGGTGTGGGTGGCGGCTGGTGGAAAAACGCAGAGAAGAGAGAAAGCTTAGAGTTGGTCGATTCCAATTTATTGGGAGAAAGGAAGAAGGAATTGCTAGCAAATCAATTCAGGTAACTAATCCAATCTACCCTCTCCTTAGTTTCTGTTTTGGAGTTTTGTTATTGGGGTTAAGGTCAGCATGAATATTATTTTGGTTAAATCGCAGCCTTGTTAGTTTGATTGTGGAGAGAAATTTGTTTAGTTTAAGGTGTTAAAATAATTATTGTGGTAATGTGAACCTTGAAATCCTTCCCTTGGACCGATTCCTAGCTTAGGCAAGTGATTCCCGGTGTTTTTAGCGCGGAATCGGGCTGGGCAGAAATCCAGAGCTGTCACGGGCCTGTTGACGCAAAACTGCTGGAGAAGACGCAGTTGGCGCAAAGTGAGGTTGTCGCAAACCTGCAGGTGGCGCAAACCTGCAGGTGGCGCAAACCTGGTCTGGACCCCTCGGGCTTCTGTTGTCAGATCCCTTTCGCACGGATGTTGGACTGGAGTTATTTAAAGTATGGAATTAAGGTTACGAGTCGAAGTGTTGGTAATTAGACGTAGAAATGTGTTATTTGAGTCTAAGTAAAGAGAAGGTCTTAGGATCAGAAATCTAAGACGTGCTTATTTAATTGATGAATTTTACATAGGTGTGCAGTCGGCACGAGACTTGGAGTTAGGGAAGAAATTGCTATCAGGTGAGTTTTCTAAACTGAAAAATGTGGCTTCTAATATGTTTTTCTAAAGCGATATCATGATGAGAAATGCCGTGTTTATACTTATACTTTAAATGTATGGATGTTGATTAAAGTTTTGTTATGAGATGTATGCATACCTTGTTTGAGACGTAAACTGGCCAAGACGGGAGAGTAGTACCGTCAGTGCTCATGCGGGAAAGTAGTCCCTTTATGCCAGGGGTAGTGTGGCCCACGAAAGGCAGCATGAGACTGACTCGTTGTCACCTTAGGGTGGCTTCAGGGTGTCAATTTACGAGGGGCGGACGTTATACTGTGAACGATTTTAAATGAGCAGATTTATGAATGATTTATGCTGAAAATGATAAACTGTTTTAAATGCTTTGATAACTGTTAGGAGGGACTCACTAGACCTTATGGTCTAACCCTCGCATTTTCAAATTAAAAACCTTTTCAGGAAAACAGGTGGCGAAGGGCTCGGGCAAGTGAGTCACGGGTTAGCAAGGAAGCTTGATAGTGTAGGGACACTATAGTAATATTTAGTATTTCTCAGTTGTGTAGGTTGTTTCCGCCGACCAATTTTGTTATGATGTAAGGAAATTTCGAGACACGATTTTGGGATATTCTATTTTTTTACGAATTGAAATGTTTAAAATGTTGGGTTGTTATAGTTGGTATCAGAGCCAGGTTTAAGGAATTTAGGTGACCGGACGGGCCTAGACTTAAACTGTGAAGAGTATAAATCACAACTGAGAATCAGGAATGCGTTAGGAGATCACTATTTTAGAAGTGGGACTAATAGGATATCGAGGACAATCATGTAAGGTAGGTTTGGAGTTACACCTGGCCAGTGTAATTGTGAACTTACAGGTACATGTATGTGCTTAAATTACCTTATTATTCCGTTGTTATGGTACTAATGAGTCTTTATTAGTAAGTGAGCCTTCGGTTGTTGTTGTTGTTGTGTATCAGAATGTCTGCAAGAGCTTTGAGGAGTAGGTCAATTCCGCTAGTGGGAGAAGCGCAAACAAAGAGTACTACACTGCGCGAGGAGACAATGAGAGTTGAGGAAATTGCTGAGGACGAACCAGTGAATCAGCAAAGAGTGGCGGCCACTCATGGGCGAGGTAGAGGCCGTGGGAGACCCAGAGGAGCGATACCGAGGAAGGCCGTTACTGAGGTGGGGGTAGGCATGGGAATCACCCCCGACCCGTCGGGTAACCCGGTCCACCCGCCCCGGTCGGGGACGGGGATTCCCCGTAAAACCGGGTATCGGGGACGGGGATCCCCGCTTTTCTAAAACCGTGGATGGGGACGGGGACGGGCATCTCACTCCCCGCCCCGCCGGGTACCCGTATTTTATAATATGTATAATATATATATATATATATATAATATAAAAATATACATTTAAATATATAGTAATATATTTTGTCCAAGAAATCAGTAATAATTGCATATCTTTTTAATCATTAATGTATGTATACATACACATGTACATCAGACACCTATATTATATATATATATATAAGTAAAGGTATATATATATTTTTTTTTATGAACCCCATCAACTACTGAACTACATCTCCATAAAATTGAATCCCAACACATCGATCATTTTCATATTATATATGCAATATATATATATAGAGGGTCCTTCTTTTGTTAACCACTCAATTAGTGTTAACCTTGTTAACTAATCTGGGCCATTAATCATCAAAATCAATGGCTAAGATTAAAAGCATTTTAAATTCATAATTAAATAAAAAAAACGGTTGAGTTTATATGAAGCATATATGTACAGGGGTATTATTGTCAATTAACAAACCTGTGTAAATATCAGATAAGGAAACTATTAACAAATATGGGCTACATTTAAGGACCTGATATTCTCTCTCCAATCTATATTCAAAATACCAAACACAATCCCTTTAATCGATCTCAATTTCAATCTGAATCAGAATCTCACGTTTCTTCATCTTCTTCAACAAATCAATTAATCGATCATGAAGAAATTTGGTTTCTCTCCCAAACGATCTTCATCTTCTTTCATCGCTCACTATCCTTCCCCTTCACGTTTCATCTTACCAGCACCGTCCCGGAGTTTGTCCGATTCCATCATGGTTCAGACGCTCGAGGTTGTGGAGCCACTCATCGTCAAATGGGATCCAAAGACCTCCACTTATGCCAAAGAAGCGGTTGGAGAAAGAGTTTTACCAGATTCTGTCCTTGAATCGAGCGCACTTGGATCCTGAATTTGTTTCCACTCGATCGTCCAGGACTTCCACGCGATCTAGTTTATCTGATTTTGCGGATGAATCTGATGACGAGATACGAGCTACAGGGGAATTGATCGGTGAGGTTGAAGATGTTGCAGAAGGAGTTATGAAGGATCTGAAAGCGATAACAGAGTGCATGATTTCATCTGGTCATGGTAAAGAGTGCGTCAAAATTTACAAAGTAATACGGAAATCCATAGTTGATGAAGGTATATACAAGCTTGGTGTCGAGAAGCAGAAATCTGCTCATGTTCATAAAATGGATTCAGAGGTTTTGGATAATAATCGAGAGTGCGGTTGGAGGAGGAGGAAGAAGGGATGAAGGATGAGAGTAATTAGGTTGAGCCGTTAGATGGTTCTTGAAGTGCATATATGCAATTCTAAGAAGTGGATATATGCAATTTTATGATGTGCATATATGCACTTTTTTGATCTTCATATATGCAACTGATGTGCATATATGCACATACACTGTGCATATGATTATTTGTCATGTTAGTTTGATTATTCTTATGGATACACGCTATTTTGTTTACACATATTTATGGTTGTGCATGTATGCAATTTTACATATATTTATGGTTTACACATATTTTATGGTTGTGCATGTATGCAATTTTACACATATTATGGTTTACACATAGTTATGGTTGTGTATATATGCAATTTTACATAGAATTATGTTTGTGCATATATGCAGCTTTACACAGATTTATAGTTGTGCATATATGCACTTTTTATCTTCATATATTCAACTGATGTGCATATATGCAATTATATGATGTGCATATATGTAGTTTGAAATCGTGCATCTATGCAAAAAAAAAACGTGAATCTCTGGAACGTGAAGATAAAGATTATGTTTGAAAATGGGTTTTAGATAATTAAGATTATCATTAATAATTACCAAAAAATGAAAATGGGTTTTAGAAGATTAAGATTATCATTAATAACTACCAAAATATCTTGTGCATGAAATTAGGAAAGTAAATAACCCATAAATAATTAATTAAATTCTGAAATTCCTAAACTACCCCTACCAAACCAGTAACCTATCTTGATTCTTATTGGTCCAAAAAAGTTAACAAGGTTAACACTAATTAGAAGGTTAACAAAAGAAGGGGACCCTATATATATATATATATTTGAGGGTTGTCTTCTGTTTTGTCTTCTATTTCGTTGGCTTACTGATGGCTTTAGGTTTGTGCCTTACAAACCCATAGTTTTTATTTTTATTTTTTTGGCCCTGGAATGTTTGATAGGTGTTGTATGTTTTTGGTTGGTGCACCATTTTGGTGGTTTGTTTCATAAAGTTGATGCATTTCTAAACAAAATATTTTGTAGTTTTTGTTATTTTTTTATATTTTGTTGTAAATGTAATATGTTTACCTTTCTGCTATATTACTCGATAAGTCGATATGTTTTGGTACGTGTAACGTTATTTTTTTTGGATTAGGTTGATTTCCTTTTGGTTTTAGGTTGTTAATTACTATATGATGTTTAATTTTGTATTAAAATAAAAAAATTCGATTGGGGAAAAAATCCCCGTTTCCCCGTTGGGGATCCCCGTTCCCCGGTGGGGATGGGGATATGATCATATTCCCCGGCGGGGATGGGGACGGGGATGGGGATGAATATAATGATCGGGGACGGGGATGGGGATTGAGGTCCCCGCCCCATTCCCATGCCTAGGTGGGGGCGGCAACCACCAAGGGCAAGGGTAAGAAAAAGAAAGCGCCGGTTAGGCGCAAGGCAAAGAGTGTAGAAGAGTCTGAGGTTCGGGAGTTGTCCGAACAAGAAAGTTCAGCACCGGTGAAGAAAACAAAGACTAAGAAAGGGGGTAAACCTGAGACTGCACCGGTTTTCGTGACGGAGGATAAGTTCACAGCGGAAGTGGATAAACTGCAAAAGACCTTGAAAGCAGTGTTGGATAATCAGAATAAGACTACATCTGGAGAACCAAGTAAAAGTGGTACTGAGAAGAAGACTGAGGAAGGTAGCGAACCACGGACTGAGATCGGCAACAACTCGATGACAACTCCGATTGTTGTCTCTGAACCGAAAGCAGTGAAAGGGTGTACCCCTAAAAAAACGGAAAACTGAAAAACACCCTAGGGGCCCTTCATCTGAACGTTATGCACTTGTGCATACATGTAATTTGTAACATGCACACATGCATATGCACAAATGCATAATGCACTTGTGCATAAAAACCAAAAAGTCTAACTTAATTTACCTGTATGCACAAATGCATACCGTCCAGATGAAGGGCCCCTAGAGTGTTCTTCAGTTTTTCGTTTTTTGAGGTTTTCCCTCTCTCTCTCTCTATATATATATATATATGATAATTCTTTTAAAAATGTATTTTTATATACCAAACAACTTGCTTATAACGACAAAAAAGATTTAAGCCTTTATAGTTCAGAAATTATATATTTTATAAAACATATCTCTTTCTAAAACACATCAAGTTTTATCTGTACCACATCGATGTCACATTATCATTAGGACTGTAAACGAACTGAAAGTCCAACGAACCGTTCGGCGAGAAATTCGTTTATTTAATAAATGAACGAATATAAACACGTTTTTTTGTTCGTTTAGTTAAATGAACAAACATGAACAATGATCTCGTTCGTTCATTTACGTTCGTTTATATTCATTTATGTTTGTTTGCCTATGTATATATATATATATAAATATATTTATATAATATGAAATTAATATGTAAAATCAAGTAAATTGATCTTTCAGAATTCATGTCTATACCTCATAACTCATAAGTTAACCATGTTTTTTTATTTTGTTAAAGTATTTTTTTACGAACGAAGTGATGAGTACGGTGGTTGTTTTTGGTTTATTTGGTTTCGTTCGTTTATGTTCGTTTACGTTCATTTAAGTTCGTTCGTCTACGTTCGTTTAACTCTTAATAAACGAACACGAACAAACAAATTTTTTTAACGAACGAACATGAACACAAAAAATTTCGTTCATTTACCGTTCGTTTGTTCGGTTAAGTTAAACAAACGAACGAACATGAACAAGCCTATGTTCGTGTTCGTTCAATTCGTTTACAACCCTAATTATCATTAGATTAACAAAGTAATATTTTTCAACATTATATATCATTGATAACGTATTTTACAATATATTTATCAGAATGAATATAAAAATTCATTTACTTTGTTTTTTATTTATTAATCATTTTATATTTTAAAAATAGACATTTTTAATATAATAATAGAAAAACAGGGTTTGGACTTTGGACTAGGTTTACTTACTTTAAGGCCCACAGATCGGCCTGAAAGCCCAACAATAAGCCCAACTCAGCTTGTTGGCGCCAAAGCAACATGTCTTTCCCGCCAAAAGTTCCATGATACACAGCTACTCTTCAATGGCTTCACCCATTGTCCATAGTCGTATCTCAACCTACTTCCCTTAGACTTCAGCCATGGCTTCCGACTCTACTCCGGCGAACAACCGCGGCGGTAATTCCCTATCTATTTACTTATTTTTGATGTTTTGATTTTCAATTTGTCTTTTTTAGAAGTTAGGGATTGTACATTGGATCTAGTTTTCAATTGAGTTAATTCGATGGAACTTTACAGAACCTTCAACACCTGATGATGGAATCTCAAGCCCAATCGGAAACACGTTTTCGTCTCCGAACAATGCTCCCAACAGCCGTCGAAAGCGCGGACGCCGTTCCGCGGCATACGATACTCCACCACCGCCGTCACATTCCCGCTTCGCCGCCACACCCGACGCTACCCCAACCCCTAATTCCACGGCGCCATCAGCTCGAGGTGGTGGTAGAAGGAGAGCCCCCTCCGTAACTGCGACTCCTTCGTCAACCGATGATGCACCTCCGTCATCCGAAGGTGGAGATCCTGATGAAGCCGATGAGGCGACGCCGATGTTTGTTTGGGGGACTAGTATCAGCGTGCAGGATGTGAACGCTGCGATTTTGAGGTTTTTGAGGCATTTCCGCGAACATCCTTCGCACGACGAGGGAAAATACATGAAAGCTATCCACCATGTAATTGAAATCGAAGGGGAGTCTTTGGAAGTGGATGCTAATGATGTTTTTGACTATGATAACGATTTGTATACGAAGATGGTGAGGTATCCTTTAGAAGTTCTTGCTATATTCGATATTGTGCTGATGGATTTGGTTAGTAGAATCAACCCATTATTTGAAAAGCACATTCAAGCTCGGATTTTTAATCTGAAGGCGTCGACTTCCATGAGAAATCTGAACCCATCTGGTTAGTTTTATCTGATAAAAAAAACTTTCTTACCTGAAGGTGGATTTTATCACTTTTGTTTACCTAATTTGTAAATTTTGGGGATTATCAGATATTGAGAAGATGGTGTCATTGAAAGGAATGGTTATTAGATGCAGTTCAATTATTCCCGAGATTAGGGAAGCAGTGTTTAGATGCCTAGTGTGTGGGCACTTCTCTGATCCCATTGTTGTAGACAGAGGTGAGTTTCATAATCTTACATCCTACAAAATCACTATAACTTACACTTATCTAATAAGTTCCGCATATTTTAATAAGTTCCGCCTATTCTCAGCTGTAGTATGTTATTCAGATAATAAAGATTATTCAATCTCTTTATATGTATTAAATTGGTCATATGGTGTTAACAGGACGAATTAGTGAACCTACCATGTGTATGAAAGAAGAATGCAAGACAAAGAACTCAATGACATTGGTTCACAATAGATGCAGGTATATGCATCCAACTCGATCATATTCGATCTCTTTGATTGAAAGTACTACTCTTTAAGCTTCTTGCCCATGTAGCAAACTGAATCATTCACTAATAGAAGTATCTTTTTATATACATGTGTTACTATGCATGTCTTATATGTGGTACCATGGAACAGATTTGCCGATAAACAAATTGTAAGGGTTCAGGAGACTCCTGATGAAATCCCTGAAGGGGGTACACCTCATACGGTGAGCTTGCTGATGCATGACAAATTGGTCGATGCTGGAAAACCTGGTGACAGGGTTGAGGTAAGCTTCAACATGAACTTGAAAAAAATACCCAAGTTTAGATCAAGATGGATCTTATTCACTGTGTTTGGTTGTTCTAACCGACTGCTCTTGTTGAAAAGGTCACTGGGATATATAGGGCTATGAGTGTGAGAGTTGGCCAAACCCAAAGAACCATGAAATCTGTATTCAAGGTAGATGTTCATGCCTTCATATTATAGTGTCCCACTTAAAGTTGTTGTAAATGATATTAGTTGACAACTCTTTTTTGGTTTTAGACATACATCGATTGTCTTCATCTAAAGAAGACAGACAAGTCAAGAATGAACGCAGAAGATCCAATGGAAACCGAACAAAGCACTACTCAAAATGATGAAGGAACCCCTCTGAACTATGAAGAACAGGTGGAGAAATTGAAAGAGCTATCAAAACAACCTGATATTTATGACATGCTTACAAGGTCTTTGGCACCAAACATATGGGAGTTGGATGATGTGAAGAAAGGACTCCTTTGCCAGGTACTTTCACTAATCTACTGCAAAGAAATCAATAATTTTTAATCAATAAAATGTGCATATTGGAAATGTATCAGCAAGCATCTGAGTTAAAGTTTTCTGCTGCAATTGTAGCTTTTTGGTGGCAGTGCTTTGACATTGCAATCTGGGGCTAGCTTTAGGGGAGATATCAATATTCTTCTAGTTGGTGATCCTGGTACCAGTAAATCCCAGCTTCTCCAATACATACACAAGCTAGCACCTCGTGGTATCTACACCAGTGGAAGAGGGAGTTCAGCCGTTGGATTGACTGCTTATGTGGCGAAAGATCCTGAAACTGGTGAAACGGTATGTGTGAACATGTTCTTGAAGTTATTAGAAAGCATGGTGCTTTGGGACTTATTCTATACAACTGATTATCAGGTTTTGGAGAGTGGGGCGTTGGTTCTCAGTGACAGAGGCATCTGCTGTATTGATGAATTTGATAAAATGTCTGAAAATGCAAGAAGCATGTTACATGAGGTGCAATATACATTTCCTATATTCTTTTTTTTACTGCAATCAATTTTGATTAATTTTGAAATGTTTGCGATAGGTGATGGAACAACAAACTGTGTCAATAGCAAAAGCAGGGATCATTGCTTCTCTCAATGCAAGGACTTCTGTCTTGGCTTGTGCAAATCCAAGTGGCTCGCGTTATAATCCCCGCTTGTCTGTGATTGACAATATACATCTTCCCCCAACATTGCTTTCCAGGTTAAAAGATGGTTTTCACTTATATTCTCATATGACATGATTACATCCCATATTACATATAAAGATGCTTTAAGTATACAAGGCCTTCAGGATTGCTTTCTGACAACTCTTGTTTTCCCAGATTCGATTTGATTTACTTGATTCTCGACAAAGCTGATGAGCAGACTGATAGGCGGCTTGCCAAGCATATCGTTGCATTACATTTTGAAAATCCCGAGGTTTGGATTTTTCATAATTGATTTCTCTTGATCTGCTGAATGCCATAGTTCTAACCTTTTTGATTTTCGCGTGTAGAATTCGGAGCAGAATGTCATAGACCTTCCAACTTTGACTGCTTATTTGAGTTATGCAAGAAAAAATATACACCCACAGTTGTCTGATGAAGCTGCTGAAGAGTTGACACGTGGTTATGTCGAAATGAGAAGAAGAGGAAATTTCCCGGGAAGCAGTAAAAAGGTTTATAAATTTTTCCTAGACTATTAGCATTTTCTTCAATTGCTTAGATATTCTTGTGAGAAATAATTCTGGGTGTATGGTTTGCAACTTTTCTTATTTGATCATCAGGTGATAACGGCTACTCCTAGACAAATTGAAAGTCTGATACGTCTCAGTGAGGCTCTGGCTCGGATCCGCTTCTCAGAGTGGGTGGAGAAAAAAGACGTTATAGAAGCTTTTCGGCTTCTTGAAGTTGCACTACAGCAGTCTGCAACCGATCATGCCACTGGTAAACATCTATTTAGCTGAACAAGATATATATTATATATATATATATATATATAGAGAGAGAGAGAGAGAGAGAGGGAGGTTTAGGGAAAAACCCCCAAAAAATGAAAGACTGAGGAACACCTTGGTAACTGTCTATCTGGACCGTATGCACATGTGCATTTAAGTAATTGAAGCTGTTTTTTGGTTTTTATGCACATGTGCATGTTACAAATTACGAGTACGCACATGTGCATTTTACTTGGGTGTTCATCGGTTTTTCATTTTTGTGCGGTTTCCCTTTGAACCTGACCCTATATATATGTGTGTGTGTATATATACACACCTGATGTAAAAAAGCAGTGTTGGTTAATAATTAGAGTCCTGTTATACCATTTTTTCACAGGAACCATTGACATGGATCTGATAACGACCGGGGTGTCTGCAAGCGAAAGAATGAGAAGGGAGAATTTGGTTGGGTTGGCTCGCAATTATATTATGGAAAAGTTGCAAATAGGGGGTCCATCTACTCGTATGCTAGAGGTACATTGATTTTAGGTTTAAGAAACTCATTCATAGCCATAAGTATCATGATGATAAGCCTTACGAGAACTGTAATTATTGTGCAGTTGCTTGAAGAGTTGAAGCAGCGAAGCAATAACACTGAACTCCACCTTAACGATGTAAGTACCATAACAAGATTGTAGCATCTTATGTTAACGCTCGATAATTTCTATTTTCTCGAGAAGGTGAAAACAAGTCAAGATACATTTACACATTATATATGTATCTTTACAGTTCTCATGATAAACCTTCACATAATATTACTGAGCATGGCTGCACTTTTTCTCACTAAAAGGAAAAGGGGTTATATGGAAAATAAATATATATTGAATGAATAATGTTGCGGTGATTTGTGTATTAACGGGTTGGTTTCTGATTCATATGTCAGCTACGAAATGCGCTCAGTAGTCTTGCAAGCGAGGGATTCGTGGTCGTCCATGGTGACAGCGTTAAAAGAGTATGAAGTCGGGGTGGTTTATAAAAGAATGGAAAGACAGAAAGATTAACTACTGAATTTGTTAGATTAAAAGCTCAATGTTTACATGACTTTTGAGTTGTATGTTGGATGAGTGACTTTATGTTGTGTGATATTAGTGAATCTATATGATTAGTAAACCCTCATTTGTTAAATTAATCCTTTCTCCAAGATCAAATTTAAACCTTGTATATAATGCATGTATGGGATTAAAAAAAACTTTTTAAATGACTTGATTATGATAGGGGCAGGTTCAGTTGCAAATCTAAGCTCCGTTGTAAATCACGTGACAAAAGAGAACGAGTTATGTGTTCTAGATAGTCATCATGAATTATCATTCATTATGAATAGTTACAATGAATGGTGTAAAAATATTCCTGGACACTTGTTGCAAAATGTGTTTGCAGCTGAACTTTTCCTTTAAATGACTTAGGCCCTCCGCAGCGCCCACGGGCTTGTGCGGGTAGCGCTGTGGGTGGCTCGGGCTTTGGCTGCGGGCTCGGGGTGCGGGTTTGAAAACCCGATGAACCCGAGCATGTTTTGTTTATTTTTATTTTTTTTTAAATTTTTTATTCAAACGGCTCTTTCAAACGGCTACTTTTTTTTTCCTTTCAATTTAATCACACTATATATATATTAACCCTCAACCTCTTATTTTTTCACACCAACAATCTCTTAAACTCTCTCATTCTCTCTCAAATTCTCTCAAATTTCATCATGAATCCAAACAAAACACCTACATCCCATCGTAACCGACCGGATACACCGCAACCGCAAGAAGACCCGGAGCTTGGTTTCCAAGCGTTTACACAACAAGGTTATCGTCTGCAATGGTCGCAACAATATCCGCCACAATGGTCGCAACAAAATCCGCCACAATATCCGCAACAATTTCCCCAACAATTTCCTTACCAATTTACACGTCCCGGTTTGATTGAACAAGGTTTTACTCCGGCCAACTACAATATTCCTTCACCCGCAATCAATCTCGCCGACGACATTGTTCCGGAAACCCAACATACTAGCCCGCACACACCACAATCCATCTACACACAACCATCAAACCCGGAACCATCAAACCCGAGACCATCGAGAAAAGGAAAAAACAAACAATATGAAAATAGAGCCCCCAAACAGATGTGGACTAACGAGGAGGAACTCACGTTAGTGTCGGCGTGGGTTGACGTTTCGGAGGACCCCGTTATCGGTAACGCACAAACCCATGGTAATATTTTTATTGTTATTGTTATTATTATTATTGTTATTATTAATATTATTATTATTATTATTATTATTATTATTATTCTTGTTAATATTCTTATACTTGAATTTACATAAATGTAGAAGGTTTTTGGACCCGAATCGGGGAAGTGTTCTATAGTTTGATGGGTCGCGCCAATTATAGAACAACTCATCAACTCAACACCAAGTTCAACGACCTGAATAAAAAAATTGCTCTTTTTGGCGGCATCTACAACAACTTGGTCAATAATAGATCAAGCGGAATGAGTGATGCCGACATTTCACGAGTGGCACACGAACGGTACCAAGCACAACAAGGGTTTGCTTTCTCTAAAGAACAAGCTTGGGAAGTCCTCAAAAAATGTCCAAAATGGGGAGCCGTTCCAACGATGACGACAACTTCATCGCGGGGTTCAAAACGTACCAACCCTTCCAATGATGACGATGACGACAACTCCATCGAGCAACTTCAACGACCCATCGGGAGAAACAAGGCAAAAAAACATCAACGAGTAATACGTCCGGGTCGAATACGAACGAAAGTGTTACTCAGTTGTTGACGACGTTCAACGACAAGATTGATGATACAATGGAATACAAAATGAAAAAACTCGCTCTCGAAATCGAACGCTCAAAACTCGAACGAGATAGGTTGGAACAAGAACTCGAAATCGAACGCTCAAAACGATTTGAGAAAGACTTCGAGTTTTTCATGACCTCGCATGATCACCTTACGGGAGACGTTTTGAGGGTTACTTTAAAGAGAAAAGAGCAAATTAAAAAATTTCATAATTGGTAGTGTTTTGTATTTTGTAATTTTTATTTTTAATGAATGATATGAATTTTTATTTTTATTATTTATCTTATTTTTATTTATTCAAAAATATATAAATATTTTTATTTTGTTAAATAATTAAATGTATAAATAAAAGAATTAAAAAAATGATGTGGCGCTGATGTGGCATTGAGGGCTTTTAGTTATGCGCTGGGGGTGTTTAGGGCTTGAGGGCTTAGCTGATGTGGCGCTGATGTGGCGTTGAGGGCTTTTATCTATGCGCCGTGGATGGCCTTAGGCCATCCGTATCCCAACCCTCAAGCGCCACATCAGCTTTTCTCCTAACTCTCTCCTCAAACCCTCAAGCCCTAAAGTGGCGTAGCGGGAACCCTCAAGCCCTCTTGCCACCTCATTTTTTTAATTATTTTATTTATACATTTAATTATTTAACAAAATAAAAATATTTATATATTTTTTAATAAATAAAAATAAGATAAATAATAAAAATAAAAATTGTGGCGGAAATTGTTGCGAAAATTGCGGATGATAACCTTGTTGTGTAAACACTTGGAAACCAAGCTCCGGGTCTTCTTGCGGTTGCGGTGTATCCGGTCGGTTACGACGGGATGTAGGTGTTTTGTTTGGATTCATGATGAAATTTGAGAGAGTTTGAGAGAATTTGAGAGATTTTGGTGTGAAAAAATAAGATGTTTGGATTAATATATATAGTGTGATTAAATTGGAAAAAAATTAAAAAATAAATAAATATAAATATAGCCGTTGCTAGCCGTTGGAGTTTATTTATTTTCAAAATTTAAAAAAAAATTAAAAAACAAACAAAGCCCTCGGGTTTCTCGGGTTTTCAAACCCGCATGCCAAGCCCGAGCCGGATGCCCGCCCACCTTGTACCGGAGCCCGCTCGAGCCCGCCCTACCCGCTCCCTAGCCCGAGCCCGAGCCCGAATGCATTACGGATGGCCTTAGGGGATGTTTGTTTACCTCTTAATAGTTCCATTAAGAGGCAATCTTTGAATAACTAAGAGGTAAATCCTGTTTGACAAAACAAATGTCTGCCTCTTAATGGTTCTAAAACCTTCTGAATGATTTAGCATCCTGGGCCTCCCTTACCATCCTGATTTCATTCTAAACAATTACCAAACAACCATATTTCATTTAACATTATATCATAAAAGCCTCTTAATCATTCTGACCACTTAATCATTCTACACCAAATCATTCGACAACTGCCAAACAACCCCTTAGATTATGATGTTAGAGTAGGTCCAGGTTCTGAGATCCGTTGTAAACAGGGGGACAAGAAGAATGTTTCTTAGGGATTCACGAGATATTCATGATGAATGGTGTGTCGTTTACCATGGATAGTAACAGTAAATAGTCTAAAAAAATTAACGTTCATTATTCATAATGAATGATATGTTTGCAACCAAAATTTTCCCATGTAAAATATTGGAAGAAAATATAATAGAAATTTGATTTTCATTTAAATAAATAAGGGGCACTTTTGTATTTTTGATCATAATTAAGTTCCATCAAGCATGTGCAATAACTAGAATTCAAATATGAGAAGAAAACCACAACCAAATCAATTACAATGCTGTGAATGATGTCAACACTTTCAGACACCTTCAAAGACCCCATCAATCCCGAAGTTTTACGACGTAAGCAAAGAATGCGGAATCGGATGGCGGAGCAGGGAGGTGGATGTTTTCCGCCCATGGATCTCTTCCGTTCGGAAGCCATGCATTTGGTACAACTCATCGTTCCTATTGAATCCGCTCACTTGACCGTTTCCTACCTCGGAGATATTGGCCTCATTCAATTCAAAGATGTCTGTATTCATCTCTCTTCTCTATAAACATTAAATTATTGTATCATTATTGCAATCTATTCTTATGATCCTACCCTATTTTGGTTGTTATTCTCAAGTCGATTTACTCAAACTAAGGTTTTGCTTGTTTGACGACTTTTCACGATTACCGTTAAGTGAATTGAGTAAATTCAGGTTTTCTTTCAATTGTTTTTTTAGCAATTCAGATCTTATTCATAGTTTATTGTGAACAATGTGGTTACGGTATAATTTTCTGTTTTCAATTTATGTGAATACCGTTCTCCTTATAATGTAATGTATTTTATGTTGGTTATCGCACACTTCCCCTTTGGTTGTTAACCTCCATGTGTGAGTAATTAGTGAAAATGGACCTATAATTAGTCATCTGTAAAAGGCCTTTGCTTAGCATGTAAATTGGTAAGAGGTTTTAATTTAGAGATGACAAATGAAATAAGAGAAAGGGGGTGAAAATTATGTGTCTTCAGATTTTATAAATGGATATGTACTTTAGGTTGTTCTGTCTTTTGATGTTATATATATTGGTATCTACAGCTGAATGCAGAAAAAAGTCCTTTCCAGCGAACATATGCTAGCCAGGTGAAATTTTGTTCCTGCTTCAAGCTTCATAAAACATGTTATTATTACTCCATGTTTGCCAAATCAAGAGATATATTGGCTTTGTAAAGTTAATATTTGGATTCTAACCTTTAAAACTGATTTACTTTTATTCAAGTTTTGAGAACAAAAGCAGTTCTTACGACAATTTACATGTGTAATTGGATGCCAAAATCACGCAAATCCATATCAGTTTGAATATAGATTTCTAAAATTTATTGACTAAATTTAGCATGCACTTGTGATTGAGAAACCTTGGGACTATGTTGCCTCCAACAATCAATTGGAAAACTTACCAGAAATCTGATTACACTAGTCAAATTTGTTTTGGTTACTTAAAAGATTACTACAAATATCCTTCCACGGCTCATAAGGATATATTTTGTGCTTCCATTGCTAGTTGAATTTTATTTAGCGAGACTGCTTTAATTTACTTCTGTTCTGAAGATCAAACGATGTGGAGAAATGGCACGGAAGCTGCGGTTCTTCAAGGATCAAATGTCAAAGGCGGGTATCACACGCTCATCAAAATCTGTTGCACAAGCCGATATTCATCTAGATGACCTGGAGGTTAATATAAAATTGTATGTGCATGCATGTATCTTCCCTTGTCTACGAAATTAAGCCTTCTTTATGGTATTTTAGGTGAGACTTGGAGAACTTGAAGCGGAGCTGATTGAAGTAAATGCAAATAATGAAAAATTGCAGCATGGCTATAGCGAGCTTACAGAATATAAGCTTGTTCTGCAAAAGGTATGCTATATGGACGCTATCTTTGTGGTTTACAGTTGTTGCATTGGTTGCTTATAACTGTTATGCTTCTATGATAAGTAGCTTGTGTTGCATGACTTCAATGTTCAAACTGTTTTCCAGGCTGGAGAGTTTTTCAAAGACGCACAAATCAGTGCTGCAGCTCGGCAAAGAACGATTTCATCAGATCAGCCTGCTGAATCTTTGGCAACTCCTCTATTAAAGGATCATGTATATAATGTGCCATCCATATTTTACCTTTATTACATATGTAGCTTATACATCTCTTATGATTCCTATGATGTATATTTGTAGGATTTAGTTCATGACCTAAGCAAACAAGTTAGATTGGGGTTTCTCACTGGTCTTGTGCCTAAAGAAAAAGCTATGGCTTTTGAAAGAATTATATTTCGTGCTACAAGGGGTAATGTCGTTTTGAGGCAGGCTGCTCTGGAAGACGCTGTTGTTGATCCTACTTCAGGACAGAAGGTTAACAGTACATTAGTTTCACATTATTTGACATTTGTTCATGCTCTTGAGATATAATAAATTTCTAGATTTGTGAAAGCATAAATGTTTGGGATCTATTATTAGATTTCCACTAATGTGATCTTTACATATTTTGAACGTACCCTGGCCTGCTAATTAGCAATGGTGTGCATAACATAGCATAGAGAAGGAACTTTTTCCTTAGTTAAATATCAATCATCACATCTACTTAGTTGGGATGATCACTAAAGTTTTGACTCATGTGTATCATCTCTGATTCTCTTGCCAACTTATCCAAGAACTTGGTATATTCTAAAATAAGCATTATGCCAGTATATTAATTAATTCATCATCTGTTTTGATTGCGTAGAGAAATATGGTAAAAGGTTCATACTGTACAGTTGCTATTAACTTGTGACTATTTCCATACAGGTTCAGAAAAACATTTTTGTTGTTCTCTTTTCTGGAGAAAGAGTGAAGAGCAAGATTGTTAAAATAAGTGAAGCTTTTGGAGTAAACCGTTACCCTTTTGCAGAAGATATGGGAAAACAAACACAAATGATAACTGAGGTACACAAGTATTATTTTATAATACATCTCATTCAGCTGTTAGAAATAAGATTGGTAGGATTCCAAGTTTTTCATAAGCACTAGATGCAACATCTATGGCACCGGAATCGTATATAATATGAAATCTATTTCATTCAGCATGTCAGAAGTATCAGCTAGTATTCTCTGGTCTCCCCTTCAAATCTGCTAGGCCTATTCTTGGTCAAGCTGAATTTTATATCCATGATTACTGCGATGGATAAAATAAACATCAGCTGCTGTAAATCTGAAGACCTGAGAAACATAAGTTCCAACCTCAATGAGGATTCTGAATTTCTGATCATTAAAACTAATTTTCCCAGGTATCTGGAAGGCTATCTGAGCTAAAGATGACAATAGAGGCTGGACTTCAGCACCGTGGCAATTTGTTACAAAGAATAGGAGAACAATATGAACAGTGGAACCAAATGGTATTGTGTCAAATCTTCCCATTGAAATTTGCATGTGGTTGATCCACTAGGCTGCTTTGTTGACTTCATTGTTAAACATGCTTTCTTAACAGTCACTTTAAATTCCTTTTTGCTACTTTTGCAAGGTGCGCAAGGAGAAATCTATTTATCACATTTTAAACATGCTCAGCATTGATGTAACAAAGAAGTGTCTTGTGGCTGAAGGGTGGAGCCCCAAACATGCAACAAAAAAGGTTTGTTGCTCTGACTTGAGTTTCTTGTATTCAAAGAAAAGGAAGTAGTGGTCCAATGTAGATTAGTTTTATTTTCTCAGAGATTTGTCGTTCTAAAGTACCTTTAAACCCTATGGACCTTTTTTTGCAGATCCAGGATGCATTGAAGCAGGCAGCAATTGACTCAAGCTCACAAGTTGGCACCATATTCCGGGTTTTGCACACTAAGAAGTTACCTCCAACCTATTTCCGAACCAATAAATTTACAGAGTCCTTTCAGGCGATTGTTGATGCATATGGGTGAGCTTACATGCATTGCTTCTTTAATATATGAGCATTGTGGTTTGGTTTACCTTGTATATTAGTATGATCTTATCTATGTGAATATTGGAACTTGCTGTTTCCTTAATGTTTCCATATATTTATAAGCATCTACTTTACTGTAACAACAGGGTTGCCAAGTACCAAGAAGCAAATCCTGGAGTATTTACCATTGTCACATTCCCATTTTTGTTTGCGGTAATGTTTGGTGATTGGGGGCATGGTATATGCCTGCTGATGGCAACTTTATATTTTATATCGAAGGAGAAGAAATTCTCCGGTCAGGTAACTAACTATAGTATCCACACCATCTTTTTCACCTGTACTGTGACATTTACATTGTTACGAGGAAGGTGTATAAAAGCATGTTCTGCTGCTTTTATTTATACTTAAAGCTATCCTCCTGCCATTAACGTTGCATGATGTCTTTATATACTAAAAACAAACATATATACTGATATACTTATCTTTTTTATTATGCTTATCTAGCTTATTTTTACAACATGGTCATTATTCATAAACAAAAATGATCCTCTGATTCTCTTGCTCAAAGATTGATTTTTTCATGTGTTTTTGACAAATACAGAAGCTTGGAGACATTATGGAGATGGCCTTTGGTGGCCGCTATGTTATCTTGTTGATGTCACTCTTCTCAATCTACACAGGTTTGATCTATAATGAGTTCTTCTCAGTTCCATTTGAGTTATTTGGTCCTTCAGCATATGCCTGCCGTGATGCTTCTTGCAGGTAATTCTTTTTTACATTGTCTCAGTTTGTTTGGTTGGATCATGCTTCCTCTGAATGTATCATTTTCATTTTCAATAAAATTTTGACCGTTTAAAAAAACGTTGACCTGCTTTGCTTCAGTGACTCTACCACCGTGGGATTGATAAAGGTGCGCGATACATACCCATTTGGTGTGGATCCTTCATGGCATGGGACTCGCAGTGAGTTGCCGTTCCTTAACTCCTTGAAGATGAAAATGTCAATTCTTCTTGGGGTAGCACAAATGAACCTCGGGATAATACTGAGCTTTTTCAATGCCTTGTATTTTCGGAATTTCTTGAATATCTGGTAAGTTTGTCCGCCAACAACTTGAAATACATGACAACCCGTCCCACATAGATAGAAAAGTAGATTTATTAACTCCTTATAAGTGTGGGCTACTAATAACTTCCACAATGGTTTTAAGTTGATTTGGATCACTCCTTAAAAAGGATATAAAGAAAAGAGAAAATGAGTCTTAAATTGCTAAAATGCGTTTTCTTTTTTGTCTCCAGAAATTATGTTTACTGATAGCAGACCCTCCTGCAATTTCCAGGTTCCAATTTATTCCACAGATGATATTTCTGAATGGTCTGTTTGGATACCTTTCCCTCCTTATCATTGCAAAGTGGTACACTGGTTCAAAAGCTGATTTATACCATATAATGATATACATGTTCCTTAGTCCCACAGATGATCTTGGTGAAAACCAGCTTTTTGAAACCCAAAAGACAGTTCAGGTTTGCTCCTTGCCTATAATTTCTAATTGTGGGCTTCCAGAATAATGTTTTTTTGAATATTGCTACGCTAACGCATATCATTCCATCACCAGCTTGTGCTGCTACTACTTTCCCTTATCGCAGTCCCATGGATGCTGCTGCCTAAGCCTTACATTTTGAAAGCACGACATAAAACGGTATGCCATTTGTGTCCCCCCCCCCCACAATATATATATATATATATATATATATATATATATATAGACATGTATCTTATATGTATCTCTATGTTGCCATGCCACATTGTTTCCGTCACATTCAAGAGGCAACAAGATGAGTCTTATGTACTCCTCGATGACAACGATGACTCCTTGCATGGAGAGGCAGATCCTGATTCCAATGATCAAGAATTCGATTTCAGTGAAGTATTTGTTCATCAACTCATCCATACAATAGAATTTGTACTTGGGGCAGTATCAAATACAGCTTCATACCTTCGTTTATGGGCTCTCAGGTATGCTACTAAGTTAAACCTCTATCTTACCATTTTAAATTAGCCAAGTAAATAATGTATCTTTCAACTCTCAATGTTCCTCATCAATATGCATTTGTTTTCACCCAATCGAGTGTTTCTTGGTTTTTCTGAAAGTTCATAGCACAGAAAACAGTCACAAACATCTTACATCAATTTTCAGCACCATGATTTAGGAGTGTTCTAAAGATTAGGGCTATAAAGAGTTTTTTATTTTTTTTAGACTTTTCCATTTATAGTTGTGTAATTCACTATACATAATTCACAAAGCATTTCCATTTCAGGAACAATATGCCATAGAAGCTTGACACTGATATAATACAATGTTATCTTGTTTAACAGTTTGGCACATTCGGAGTTGTCAGTTGTGTTCTATGAGAAGGTTCTTCTACTTGCATGGGGGTAAGTTGATTCTATATATAGCTCGTCACTTGCATGGGTGATTGACAATTGATACGTAAAGTTATATATACCTATGAATCCGTAAAACAGTTCTAATTAGGTAATCTACTCTACAACATATATATTAGGAATAAAACCAAACCAAACCAAACCAAACACGCCCAATATGTCCCACTCAAAAGTGAGATGTAAGGGTTTGGATGTAATCAGACATGTTCCCGGCCCACAGAGTGTGCTTGTTTTCGTGAAGACCCCGACTTATAAATCATGATGAAAATGTAAATTTATATGTAAAATTGGTGTTTGAGGTAAGGGTGAGCTTCTTCTTTTATGAAGTATATAATATTTATTATACGTAAATGAAATTGTTGCTTAATTATGATATGCAGGTACAATAATGTGATCATCCTCATCATAGGCATCATCGTGTTCATTTTTGCCACCGCAGGGGTGTTGCTAGTAATGGAAACGCTCAGTGCCTTCCTACACGCATTAAGACTTCACTGGGTGGAGTTCCAAAACAAGTTCTACGGGGGAGATGGATACAAGTTCTGTCCCTTCTCCTTCGCATTACTCGGTAACGAGGATGACCCCAACAAATCATCTTAATTAAATCAACCTTCTTTACACTCAATTATCAGCACAATGCTGCATATTCTCAATTTTGAAACAAATCATCTTAAGGTTTTGCATATAATTGCAGGCAGGCATGTAGCACTGCTTAATGTTGTTTGTGGCAATGTAACCTTATATACATGTTGACTGTTTAATTAACAATAATATATGACGATGATGATGGTTGCAGTTGCAGTTGCAGTTGCAGTATATGTGAACTAGTGACGATGGGCTGCAACAACTGTGGAGACCATGGAATCGACGCCACAGACATTGTGACCCTTGCAGATCTTGTAATATCCCTTTTCTCCCCAATTCTCTCCCCAAGAGTTCTTGATAATCCAATATGGCTTCTCCTTCATTCTTATGGGAGCATAACCGGCTGCACCATACCCCACCAATAACACACCATGGTCTAACCTCTTCGAGCACACAAACGGACACGACACTCCCCCAATATACGTCTGCATGTAAGCTGCATTGATAGCCACTGCACACCACAAATAATCGAACATCCAAAATAATTTAGTGTGTCCATATTCAAAAGGCAACGTCTTTTTCATTATGGACATTTATTTTGGGACAGGTGGAGTATATATTTATATATACCAGCAAGAGGACCATGTTTCACGAGGTTTGCAGCGATCTGGTCTTCATCAAGTGAGACAACGCTGAAGTTACTAACGGATGCAACCACCTTGCTTTTGTCGAATTTGCAGCTTCCATGATCCTTGGCGGTGTAAGGATACTCCTTCTCCCTCATAAGTCCACCAGCTTTCAGAGTGTACTCGAAAGCACTGGTCATGAGGCCTCCATTGCACCCGGAGTCGCATGATCCTTTTTCTTCTGGGTCACACTGCAGAGAATTAACGGCATTATGACCAATCTAACAAGTAACAAGAAATTGGAAACTTACAAGTTTAGATCAAATCGATCAAGTCATCAAACTAAACCTCATGGTCACAATCAACAAGTTGCTGCTCGCTAAGGCTCTCGAGCTTCCCTGTGGCAAGGAAATTCGCCCCTTCCAATGCTCCGGTTGTGCTAAACGACCAACATGATCCGCATGAACCCTAATTTTCACCATCACACAAAAACCACATCAAAACCGATTTCCAAAATGCGTCAATTTCGAGTAAGAGCTGTTTGTTTACCTCTTAATAGTTTCATTAAGAGGCAACATCTGAATCGTTAAGAGGTAAATTTTGTTTGGCAAAAAAAAGTCTGCCTCTTAAGACTTAAGGGTTCTAAAACCCTCCGGCTAATTTTGTATCTTGGGTCTTCCTTAACCATTCAGAGCCCTAATTTCATTCTTAACAATTAACAAACAACCATATTTCATTTTGCACTATATCATAAGAGCCTCCTAATCATCCTGCGCCAAACCATTCCGCGCCTGCCAAACAACCGTCTATTTTTGCATGATTGAATAAATTTACGGTGAAAATCACCTGATTCTTCACACCGGTAACGGCACCATGATCTCGCCAATCGAAATCTTTCGGAAGATCATCGGTCGGAAGGATCGGAGCGTTGCTGGCGTCGGCGGGGAACTTGAGACGAGATCTCAACCCGAGGTGTTTACGGAACTCCTCCGGAGTCATGTCAGAGAACTGCGTAACTCCATGAACGGCCGGAGGATCAAGCTTCTGGTGACGCTTAGCGCGGCGCAGGTTAGCCTTAAAAATCGATAATCTGTAATCATGTTCCTCCTGTGAAGCGTAGGACTTCCGAAACTTGCGCTTGAAAGCACCGAAGTGATCCTCGTCGGTATTCAACTGGTAGTACTCTCCATCGCCGACCACCTGACGGATGATGATATCATCTCCGGCGGCGAAAGAGGTGGCGGCGATGAGGAGAGAGAAAGCGACGAGGAGAGAGATGAATCGAGGATCCATGAGAAAAGTGATAAATGTAGATATAAGGTTAGAGTAGAATGTATAGTAGTGTGTGTTTATATAGGAGGAGGGACGTAGCCATCGACGTTAGCCTGGTTGTTGCTTGGAAGGCAATGGGGAAGTGGGCCTATTGGGGACGTCACACGTGGTAGCTTTGATTGGGAAGGAAGGAGTTGCAGGCATTGCTATTCGGGTCGGGTTAGAAAAAGTAGTTCAAATGTTCACGTTTGGTTCATAATATTTTCACTTTTCGACGGATATAGTCCTCAAACTTTCAAGACTCAAATTTGGTCCCTTACGTTATCAATTTTCAAGGTTTTGGTTCCTCTGTCTAATGATTGTTAACTTTTATAAAATTACAAAAAATATGAAAAATGATCAAAATACCCTTCATTTAATTGGAAGAGTAAATTGCATTTTTGGTCCTTGTGGTTATCTGATTTCTTTGAAAGAGGGACATAAACTTCAATATCTCAAAAAGTGGTCCCTCAGTTTTCAAATTTGCTCCAAATGAAGGACCTGGTCACTAACCCCGTCTATTTGGTCCGTTAGTGCTAGGGGTATTTTCGTCCATCCATGTTGTATCCCTTCTTTTGCACTATTTTTTTTGTTTTTCATATTTTAGTTAAAACCATAAACTTACAGGACCTGTTACGTAATATATATATATATTCAAGAACAGAAGTGTATCTTCACATAAATCCAGGATTCTTTTGTCTGAAATCTTCGATCTCGTTTTCTGATCATGGCACATACGGTGGGGAGAAACGTAGCAGCGGCAACGCCATTGTTATTTCTTAACTTGGACGTTGGTGATGTACTTCACCACTTTAGGTTTTCTAGTTGGTGTCTCAACAAGCTCATCAATTTGTAGGTTTTGGTGGCAATGGCGCGACAACGTTCTTCTTAGAGTTTGCAATCTTAGCTTTAGTTCTCGGAATTGTCTCAAAGTTCGCCGGTGGCAGTGGACGAACGACAGCCTCGCCGCCGCTGGTTCCATCAATAATTTCAATTTGGATGCTGAAATCAAATTGTGCTTTGATAAATCTTAGTAAATCACTAAACATCAAACCTAAATTACTCCATCAATTATTTCAATTTTGATGTTGAAATTAATCAAATTGATGTTGATTTTTCAAGGTAACATTCTATTGGAAGCTGTTGCCGGTGCTGCTGGTTTAGCTCGATCGTTTTCATCATACTTTGCGAGTATGTTCAGTTCTAATCCAGATTTTATTCGAATTCGAATCGATTCATTTGCAGAAGGTTTCAATCTATTAGAAGGTCTGATTGGAGAGATTTGACATCCCTTCTCCCCTATTTTAATGCTATGAACCTTAATATAAATAGAGAAACCTTACTTCACAAAACCACGCCTGGAATTTAAAAGAATCACAACAAAATAAGTGAAAACAAGCTGATTTGTTGCAAGAAGAAGTGAATCAAACCTTATTCCAAAATTAATAATTGTGACTTGTTCTTCACAATTAAAAATTTATATTCTTTCGGTTTCATAAATGACCTTATCCCTCGCAATTGATTCTTCTAGTTTAAAAATGATGTTTTCCAAAATCAGAGGTGGAACATAACGTTTGAACTCTGATTTATCATTAGACTCTACATCTGGTGTTGTCGTAACGGGAACCGGAGTTTCCACAGTTTTAGCAAGCGAACAGATGTCGAAGTAATCATTGGAGAGGTAAGGGGCTTTTGCTTTTTAAATAAGACGCATTAAGAGTCTCGTACACGAAAGGAACTTGTACATTTATGTTCTTCCTAGGCGGCTCATCTTCCGATTTGTTATCACCATTTTCAGGCTTTTCCCCTACTTTTGGTAGTGGGATTCTTGTTTTTCGTTTAAGGTCTTCTTTTTACTCATCCTCCTGAGACGGCTTAGTCCACTTGATCTTATACTCATGATATTTCTTATCTAGGCCCATGAAATTGAATTCATAAAGGGTGGGAACCTTAGATAAGATTTTCTTGAGGTAACACGGATTATCATATCCGAGTCCCCATTGTGAGTTGTAATACTTAAATTTCTTTGGTTTGTTTAAGTGGATGGTTTGTTCCGATTAACCAAGTTTGTAAAGTTTGGATTCAAGATCCTTAAGCTTATTGGTCAACAACTCATTTTCTTTTTGAATTTTCTCTTTAATTACAACGCACTTAGAATACTCCTCCTGAGACTTTTCTAACTTTTGTGTATATTCAGATATTTGAGTCTCGAGGATTTCAGCTCTTTTTGAAATGACCGAGCATTCAGATTGATAGTTATCTATCACACATTTGTCCTCAGCCTTTTCAATAGTCAGTCTATCTATGGTGTTGTATTTGACTTTGGCGTCAACCTCTAGCTTAGAGATATGGGCATATTTGGTTTTAACCTTAAGTTTAAAAGAATCTAATGTACGGACCATAACTTGCATCTGATTAATAAGGTCAGTATTAGAAGAACCACATACCTGGCAATCGCTTTTGTCCTTCTTCTTTCCGGAAGAGTCATCTTCAGATTCGGATTCTTCCGGGTTGAGGCCAGTATAGCACATGTGAGCTTCCTCGTCTTCGTCTTCAGTTAGTTGGAGCCAGTGATCATCTTCCACCAGCAGCGCTTTACCAGCTTCTTTCTGCCTTGACAACAACATTTTGTTCTTGTAGTACTCAGCATTGCGTACTACAGGTTTCCGACAGTCTTTGCCGAAGTGACCTTGCTTCCCGCAGTTGTAGCATTTTACTGGTTCATTATCAGCTCGGTCGTCAGACTTTCCTTCAGATTTCCTTCCTTCATCGTTCTTCTTTCTTCCTTCATCAGACTTGCGCTTGCCTTCGTACTTGTCTCTATACTCCCGACGCTTTGTGTTGGTGGAGTAGCGCTGGTTGTTGTTGGATGGTTTCTTGAAGAACTTCTTTCTAGCGTACTCCCGGGACAGTAATGCAACAACTTTCTTTATACTATCAAGCTCTGGATCGGAATCACTTTCCGGTTTTGCGTCCTCATGCTCAGACTCACTCCGAGCTTCCTCTCTATATGAACTGCGTTGGACTTTCTTGTCCTTCTTGTGAGACATGAGAGCTAAGGGGTCTTCTTTTGTCTTCTCATTCGACTTCTGATCTCCCATCAGTTCACGAACACCGTCTTCGTCTTGAAGCAACATCTCGTAGAGCTCGTGCATCGGAACACTTTCTAAAGATCGGTTGTGACGAACGTGGAGAACAAATCCCTTCCATTCAGATTGAAGGTTGTTGAGGAACTTGATGTTGCACTCGAGGTTCGTCTTGAAGATGTTGTTCTTGTGCAGGTCGTTGGAGGAGTGTGAAGAAGCGTTCGTATGTTTCAGTGAGTGATTCCCCTCTTTTGGCTTTAAATGCTTCATATCGAGTGAGGCAATTAGTAATTTTCAGCTGATTACCCTCACGACTGCCTTGCATGATCTTTGCGAGCTGATCCCACATACCTTTAGCTGTATCCTTGTGACTGTCGATGCTACAATAGATGTTGTTCGGAAGACTGTATACAAGATAAGTCTTCGCCAACTTGTCTCCATCGGCTTTCCTCTTTTCCTCGGCAGACAACTTGTCATAAGGTTTGGGCACCTGACGTGCTGGAGCTCTGCCTTCTTGTGCTGGAACGTCCATCAGGGGTGGAGTAGTCGGGCCATCCGTCAGCGATCAGAGAATCTCTTCATATATAGGCTTGGTCTCGATGAAGCACATGAAGCGGTCTTTCCAGACATTGTACTCCCCTCGGTACAAGATCAGAGGTTTGAGTTCCGATCCGATAGCTAATGCGTCTTGAGCATTGATTGTAAGTACTTGTGTGTGATCGTGAGACGAGTAGGATGATTCAAAGGTAAAGGAGTGATCTAACGCACAACTAACGCAAATTCCTAAGGGAGTGGAAAACTAACGCAATTCTAATAAAGATCAGGAATAAGCAGAAAGGAACACAGGAAAAATAGAACCAAACAGAAGCTGGAAGAAAAAAAATAAGGGTGCAAAGGGGGGTCCGGAATAGTAGATCCGGATTGTAGAATCCGGAACTTGAGGATCCAGAATGTAAGATCCGGAATTGGATAGTCCGGTGTGCAAAATTCTGGGACCGGGTGTGGAACCGGAATGGACAAGGTCGGAACAAAAAGGAAACCGGATCTGAGATGGATTCCGGAACCGGATTGGGATACCGGAACTCAACACAAGAACCGGAACCGGATTTAGATCCGGAGTATATAGAATCCGGTATCAACAAGAACCGAAACTCAAGAAGAGAGTCACATATTCAAACACTGGAACACGAAAAACATACCTGGAGATGAGAAGCTCGCAACTTTTCGGCAAGAAACTTCTGGGTAACTTCTGCAATCACTTTAGAACACAAACAAGAAAGTAGGGAAAGAAATAACAATTGACCAAATTGATTATTGAACCACTTTTGAATCAAAAATTGAGTTTTTATCAAGAACAGAGTGTGTAAACCCAGAAATCAAGAATCTCAAAATTAAGGATTGAATGCTTAACCAAAACAACACAAAACTTGATATGACTCTAGAAACACACCAAATATGATTTCTTAAGCCTCAATTTCAAGTTTTTTACACTTGAATCAAAGCAAAAAAAATATTTATTACTATGAAATAGTCGACAAAAACTTTGAATGACCAGAATAAGAATTTACCTTTGAATCAATCGTATTTCTACTCTGATACCAATTGTGGATCCCAGATTAACAATCAAGTAACAATAAATCAACACAAATCAGTAATAGCGTCACAAATCTCACTTTGATTAATGAACAGAAAGCTTTGGAATTAGCCGTACAATGCAATAGGTAATCAAACTAGTAATATGATCATTAAACCCTAATCTAGGTTTGTTTATGGTCAAAAATCAAACAAAGAATAGAAAATTTTAATTGTGAAGAACAAGTCACAATTATTATACCAGAGAAGAAGTGAATCATTAGCAAGAAATGACGAATTTTGAGAAACAAATAGGAATTCAAACGAGTGTATTTCCACCGAAAAATCAACAAGTATACGAGACATGAAATAACTAAGTCAAGAAAATATAACTCATGGCATTCATGGAAGTTAAAATTGGAGAATAACAAACACAAGTAAGTTATCCAGAATGAATTACCATGGTTCTCTGAATTCGCTTAAAAATCATTTATTGTGCAAAACATGATGCTCCCCCTCAAAATTGGCGTAACCTTTTATTGCTGTCATGTGAAAGAAATATTCTGAATTGTGTTATACATGACATTCCTGCAAAACAGATCAGAGAGATTTTGGTATCCATGCTTTGATGGATCCTTGGCGGTTAGATGCATTGGCTTTAAAATGGGGATTGGGGATACTATAAGTACCATACCAGTTATTGACATACCTTGGATGCACAAAGTCACTCTTTCCACAATAAGTGCAGCAGAGTTGTGCTCAGTTTAAACTGATCAGTTTATCTATAGGGTAAACATGAGCAGGTGAACCAGTCTTGGGAATAAATGACTTTGTATCAACTACAAGAGAAATATGGGACTTGTTTCCATCACAGTCTTCTGTAGTTGATTTCTTTCTCCATACCATTTTTACTTTTCTAAAGATATGATTATCTGAAGAATCATTCTGCTCAATGTCAGAAGAACTAGAGTAATAAGATTGTCTTTTGTGAGAATTACCGGTTATTGTGCGTTTCTTTGACCGTCATTTGGATTTAGATTTTGAAGAAGTGGTCTTAGAAACGTTTTTGGAGTTAGAACATTCTCCCTTTTCAAAATTTACCGGTGTGAGCATTTTCTCCAAAAGTGGAGTGTGACTGGCAAGCTTTGGGGCAAAATCGATTTTCGAAATATCTTCATCATTACAAACAGAGGAATTCATAAACTCAGAAAATCGTCGTGTAGAATCAAATGGGTTTTCACCATCAGAGTCGGATGAGGAACAGTTAAAGGAATCATCCACAAAGGGATTATTAAAGTCAGAGAAAAGATTCCTTTGTATCGAATCGGTTTGAACCGCCTTACCTTTATTTTGATTACTTAAAATCTTGTCATCGATGTCAAGAGACACTCCGAGAAAGGATTTGCACGAGGAACTATCCGAATAAGTACTTGACGGGTCAACCGAGATGGTGTCAGGAGAGGTAGGCTTCATTGGAGTATCCACGGGACTTTCGTTAGCCATCCTTCCTGTTAAAGCTTCTGCCGCCAGGGCGGACAGATTAAAAGTCAATTTAGCAATCTCGGTTTATAACTCGTTCTTTCTGATTCGGATAATGACTCGGCTTTGTTCTTTTTGAGCTCGTTTATTGTAGATAAAAGTACAGTTCTTTCGGTTTCAAAAATGACCTTGTCCCTCACAATTGATTCTTCGAGTTTGAAAATGATATTTTCCAAAATCAGAGGTGGAATATAACGTTTGAACTCTGATTTTTCGTTAGATTCTATGTAACGCCCCAAAATCCGGGCCAATTTAAACCTTAAGTTACAACAGGTTATGATAACAAAACTTCAACTTATATAAGTAACATGGGATTAACCATCAAGAGTATATTTGCAAACAGGATACTTCAAATAACCTATCAATCTAATTATGTAACTATAATCAGATTAATTAAGGTATCTAAGCTATCCATCCAAAAATCTCCTCTTTGTTAATTGCCACCACTGCTAATCCAAAAACGCTCGTCCCACAACCCTTTATTTTCCCGAGCCTGAACCTGGTAAGAAAACATCACATGAAACGATTAGGCCAACGCCTAGTGAGAACATTCGTTTCAATAATAACAATTGCAAAATCAATGTAAACAAGTTATAGCAAACCTGGTTACTCCTTTTCTCACCGCCTAGAGCCATACTACGAATCATTACTGTTTCTAGATTAAAGCTCCTTTATCCAATTCTTAGAATATGACTGGCAATATTTCAGCCATCATATCCCGCCTAGAGCCACACTACGAATCATTACTGATTCTAGATTAATGCTCTTAACCTATAAATGGCACTTACACATACACATTTATTACCACCTGACTATTCCTTGGTTTCCCACACACACTGGGATAATGATTAATACCACACGTCTATCCCATGTGATTACCAAACACTAATGCCTATGGATCCATTACACTCAATATAATCCTGCCTAGCATCACACTAGCACAGTTTATAAACCTAACATACTATACATGAATGTACGTATGTCCGAACTGCATAAGTTATATGACAATGCCTAATCGTATCTTTTCATGATTTACCGAACTATAGACTCCAAAACAATCAGGAGAGTACAAATAATCCAAGACCTCAGAATGTCTTAACTATTACAGTATGCTGCCAACTCCCGGTATCCCCAACTCCCGGTATAAAAGCTAAGACTGGGACTCACCTGTACCGGGACTCCCTGTACCGGGACTCTCAACTACCGGGACTCTCAACTACCGGGACCTCTCAATTACCGGGACCATGAGTACCGGGACCTCTCAACTACCGGGACTATGAGTACCGGGACCTCTCAACTACCGGGACTATGAGTACCGGGACTCTTAAATACCGGGACTCTCAACTACCGGGACTATCAAGTACATGTTCGTTCAATTTGCCCAGAATTCCTTCTGATTCATCAATTTAGCTTATTTCAAGCCATTCTATTCAGCCATAGTCAAATTATACAGTTACATCAAGGTTTATAACAACTTAAAAACATTGATTTGTACAAAGAACTGAATGAACTCACCTTATAATTGCAAAACCCTTCTTCCTGCACAGTATGAACTCCAAACTGCTGCTATTGATTCAAATGAAGAACTGAACTTCTTTCCTTCCTGTTTCTTCCTTTCTCTCTTTCTCTCTACTTTCTTTAGCCGACTTAACAACAAGAATGAGATATTTGTTTGATATCTCAGTTCTTTTATCCAAATACACTTTAGCTAATTACACAAAACACACTCAAGTTCCATTATTTCCAAAATAACACCAAACATCAAACCCTTGTATTTTAACCCTATTGAATTATCAATTACAACATAATTCAAGGTTTTAAACCAAAATACAAGTAAATCCCAATTCTCATTAAAATATTAATAACGAAAATTCAGGATGTTACAATACTCCCCAACTTGAAAATGATTTCGTCCTCGAAATCAAGATCAGGTAAACAGATGAGGATACTTATCTTTCATACTCTCTTCCGACTCTAAAGTCACATTGGTACCCCTGTGGTGTTTCCACTGTACTTTCAACATAGCCACTTCCTTGCCACTACGTAGCTTTCTAACCGATCTCTCCAAAATTGCCTCTGGTTCTTCCACACAGCGACTCTTCTCATCTATTATCAGATAGTGGTATCACATCCTCTTCTTCGGCTAAACACTTCCGAAGATAACAAACATGAAAGGTATTATGAACTCCTTCCAATTCTGGTGGAAGATCCAACTGATATGCTTGTAAACCAATCCTCTGAGTAATAGTAAAAGGTCCTAGAAAACGAGGACTTAACTTTCCACGTTTACCAAACCTTATTACACCTTTCCATGGGGATACCTTAAGCATCACGCGCTCCCCAACTTGGAATTCTTTAGGTCTTCTCTTCGGATCAGCATAACTCTTCTGTCGATCCTGAGCTGCCTTCATATGCTGCCGAATTTCTTTCACTTTATCCCCTGTTTGTTGTACCAATTCCAGTCCAGTAAATTGTTTCTCTCCGGCTTCTAACCAACATACCGGAGTCCTACATTTCCTACCATACAAAGCTTCGAAAGGTGCCCTTCCAATACTCGAATGATAACTGTTGTTATACGCAAATTCTACTAACGGTAGATGCGTATCCCAGTTACCACCGAAATCCAAAACACACGATCTGAGCATATCTTCCAAAGTTTGTATAGTCCTTTCACTCTGCCCATCAGTCTGTGGATGAAAAGCAGTACTCAAATTAACTTTAGTACCCAATTCTTCTTGTAGTGACCGCCAAAACCTCGAGGTAAACCGACTATCACGATCTGACACTATCGACACCGGTATACCATGCCTTGACACCACTTCATCGATATATAGCTTCGCCAATTTCTCAATTGGTGACGCTTCTTTCATAGCTAGAAAATGAGCACTCTTAGTTAATCTGTCCACGATTACCCATATCGTGTCGTTACCCTTTTGTGTCTTTGGTAACTTTGTCACAAAGTCCATGGTAATCTTCTCCCACTTCCATTCCGGAATTTCCAAGGATTGGAAACTTCCGTAAGGTTTATGATGCTCTGTCTTCACCAACGAACATGTTCTACACGTTTCCACTTTTCGGGCCACGTCTACTTTCATAGCCGGCCACCAATAAATCAACTTCAAATCTCGGTACATCTTCGTACTCCCGGGATGTATGGAATACTTAGATCTATGGGCATCTTCGAGAATCAACTCTCGATTTCCTCTAATTTTAGGCACCCAAACTCTACCTTGGAACAACTTGATCCCACGGCCATCTTCAGTCAACTGAAGATGTTGTTTGCTCATCACTTCTTCTTTCAAATTTTCTTCTTGCAAAGCCACCACTTGTGCTTCTTTTATCTTTTCCATCAAACTTGACGTCACATCAATTCTAGCATTGGTCGTCTTTAAACATCCACTATACTCCTTTCTACTTAAAGCATCGGCTACGACATTTGCTTTACCAGGATGGTAATGCAACTCACAATCGTAATCTTTAAGTAATTCTAACAATCTTCGCTGCCTCATGTTTAACTCTTTCTGATCAAAAATATGTTGCAAACTTTTATGGTCAGTAAAAAGAGTACACTTAGTTCCATACAGATAATGCCTCCACAGTTTCAAGGCAAAAACGACCGCTGCTAACTCCAAATCATGTGTAGGGTAGTTCTTCTCGTGCTCTTTCAGTTGTCTCGATGCATAAGCTATCACCTTGCCTCGTTGCATCAAAACACACCCTAACCCCATTTTTGAAGCATCACTGTACACTACCAGATCTTCCGTTCCTTCTGGTAAAGCAAGAACCGGAGCCTCACATAACTTTTGACGCAAAGTTCTGAAAGCCGATTCCTGTTTCTCCGTCCAAACAAATTTCACATTCTTTTTAGTCAGAACAGTCAAAGCTGATGCAATCTTAGAGAAGTCTTTAATAAATCTTCTGTAATACCCAGCTAATCCCAAGAAACTTCTTATTTCCGACGCACTTCTAGGTGTCTCCCAATTTGCCATAGCTTCTATCTTAGCTGGGTCTACTTTGACTCCTTCTGAAGTGATTACATGACCAAGAAATTGTACTTCTTTCAACCAAAACTCACATTTTGAAAACTTCGCGTACAATTTCTCTTTTCTTAATACTTCTAAGACCTTACGTAAGTGTTGTTCATGATCTGCTTCAGTTTTCGAATACACAAGTATGTCATCGATAAAGACGATAACAAACTTGTCAAGAAAGGTCGACACACTCTATTCATCAGATCCATGAATACAGCTGGGGCATTCGTCAGACCAAATGGCATTACTAAAAACTCATAATGCCCGTATCTGGTTCTAAAAGCTGTCTTAGGAACATCTTCATCTCCTACCCGAACTTGATGATACCCTGATCTCAAATCAATCTTAGAAAAACATCCTGCCCCTTGAAGTTGATCGAACAAGTCATCAATTCTTGGAAGCGGATATTTGTTTTTAACAGTTACCTTATTCAGCTCTCGGTAATCTATACACATTCTCATGGTACCATCTTTCTTCTTAACAAACAAAACTGGAGCTCCCCAAGGCGAAGAACTCGGTTTGACAAAACCTTTATCTAATAACTCCTGGAGTTGAGTCATCATTTCTTTCATTTCAGCCGACGCTAAGCGATACGGTGCCCGCGCAATCGGTGCCGAACCTGGAATGAGATCAATTCTAAACTCTACCTGCCGCTCAGTCGGTAGGCCAGGAAGATCATCAGGGAATACGTCAGGAAACTCACGTACCACTTTGATATCTTCCATTTGTTTCTTTTCTGACCTTCCATCTAAGACATAAGCCAAATAGGATACACATCCTTTCATTAAACACCTTCGCGCCTTTACAACAGAAATTAACGGAATTTCCCCTTTTTGCTTCTCTCCGAAGATGAATATATCACCCTTATCGGTCATCGGAATCCTGATTAATTTCTCTGCACAAAATATCTCTGCCTGATTGGCCGTCAGCCAATCCATACCCACAATTATATCAAACCCACCAATCTCCATCAACAACAAGTTGATCGGAAATTTCGTCTCTTCTATAAGAATAATACAACCATCAAGCCTTTCTCGAACCAAAGCTTGACCCCCATTAGCTACCTCTACTACCAAAGCATCCTCCAAAGTAGTAACAGGCGTAACTAATTTATGAAAGAATGACTTGGACACAAATGACAAATTTGCACCACAGTCAAATAATACGCGCGCAGGACAAGAATTAACAAGGAATGTACCCGAAACAACATCCTTTGACTCCTTAGCTTCCTCAGTAGTCATCTGAAAAGCACGACCCATTGGCTTTGGAATAACTAATTTTTTACTCTGATCGCCGCTCTTTTTCAGTCTTGGGCACTCCCGACGAAAGTGACCCGGTTGCTTACACTCAAAACACATATTTCCCTGTACTGGGCAGTTATTCATAGAGTGCCCACTTTTTCTACATTTGTAACATTCCGAAGCTATCGCCCGACACTGCCCAAAATGTTTGCTTTTGCATTTCGGACACCAATTTGGTTCACGCCGTGAATCATAACGAGCACTTTTATCAACCGCTTTAGATTTATGTGAAGAGTCCGATCGACTATCCCACTTTCGTTTCTCCCCAACTTGGGTCTTTTCTTCTTTATCTCGCGAGTACACTTCCTCCGTCACTTTCGCTTCTTCAATAGCTTCCCTCAGTGTTGAAACCTTTGCACTCCTTACTCGGGACATCATATCCGCGGGTAGACCTTTCATATAAGCCTTTATCCTTTCCTTCTCGTTAGGAGCCACATGCCCCACCAAATTTAACTTCTCCATGAACAGTTCTGTATACTTCCTTACCGACATTTGTCCTTTCTTGAGATTTCGGAACTCTTCCTCGATTCTATCCATTTCGTTCTCGTTACAGTATTCTTCCAAAACTTTCCTTTTGAACGATTCCCAATTCATAGCAGCTAGCATCGAAGCTGAAATTGTCGCCGTAAACACGTTCCACCAAGTCAGTGCATTCCCTTTCAACATATGGGAAGCAAACCTGACCTTTGACTTATCATCGCATTCACATGCTCGAAATGCTTGCTCCATTTCTCTTAACCAATTCATGCAGACCACTGGATTATCAGCTCCAGCAAACTCCGGTGGTTTACAACTTAAGAACGTTTTGTACGAGCAAACTCTTTCTGTCCTCCTTTCTATTTCTGCTACTGGAGTATGAAGTGGAGGAATTACTCCAGTATCCGTTCCGGTTCGCCTTAAATCTGAGCTTCGATCATTCAAAGCCTTCATAAACATTTCTGTTTGCTGAGCCATAGCAGTAGTCATCATTCGTGTCATGTTTTCCATCATTCGAGTCTCCATAGTTACTTCCGGCGTTTCTTGGCCAGCGGTACTGGTACCCGTTCTATGCACCTGACTTGATGTTCCTCCAAGAGAAAGAAACCCCGGCGGAGTCTCATGAATCCCGCCTCTTCCAGGTTGCCCTTCTTCTGTCCAATCTATCTCAGTTCTATCCATCTCACGAATAGGGGATAAAGGCGGCGTGTTTACCATCGCTCTGATATAACACAAAAGAATAACCATAAGAAATGGTTACACCAATCTAGACATACAAAACGTACTTTACCGATCATTAGTCACTATAACAATTTAGTAACAAGCATGCTTATGTAACAATATATTCATAATAACAGTAGCTAATTGGAATTGTGAACATATCATACAGAAGAATCCTCGTTACCATCATCACAGTACTAAATTCTCGTATTTCCGTTGACTCTAAGACTATCCCGTCTTAGCACTTCTACCCATATCTCACATATCATAACCTAATCCATTACAACTTAAGTCTAAGTATCTCATCAGCATACTTAGTTCGCTTAAACTATTGCTCTGATACCATATGTAACACCCCGCTTACCACGACACAATATTCTCCGCTTTGCCCCACTGGCTCACGGCTTTGTTCTTGGCGACCTGGCAAGGACTTCGCAAGGAATTCCCAGGAGGTCACCCATCCTGGTACTACTCCCACCCAAGCACGCTTAACCACAGAGTTCCCAAGGAACCCGCATGCTTGTGGACCCAAAACGCGTTGTGTCTGGTAAGGCCAAAGTTTACTAATATACCCAGCATCTCTCCTGTCCACGGCCGATGTGGGATATGCCTAAGGTGTTACACACCCCCCCCCCCTTAGGGACTCATCGTCCTCGATGAGGTTTGCCCCACCATCCCGAACGGCACATGAGTGGCTCTGATACCATATTGTAACGCCCCAAAATCCGGGCCAATTTAAACCTTAAGTTACAACAGGTTATGATAACAAAACTTCAACTTATATAAGTAACAGGGGATTAACCATCAAGAGTATATTTACAATCAGGATACTTCAAATAACCTATCAATCTAATTATGTAACTATAATCAGATTAATTAAGGTATCTAAGTTATCCATCCAAAAATCTCCTCTTTGTTAATTGCCACCACTGCTAATCCAAAAACGCTCGTCCCACAACCCTTTATTTTCCCGAGCCTGAACCTGGTAAGAAAACATCACATGAAACGATTAGGCCAACGCCTAGTGAGAACATTCGTTTCAATAATAACAATTGCAAAATCAATGTAAACAAGTTATAGCAAACCTGGTTACTCCTTTTCTCACCGCCTAGAGCCATACTACGAATCATTACTGATTCTAGATTAAAGCTCCTTTATCCAATTCCTAGAATATGACTGGCAATATTTCAGCCATCATATCCCGCCTAGAGCCACACTACGAATCATTACCGATTCTAGATTAATGCTCTTAACCTATAAATGGCACTTACACATACACATTTATTACCACCTGACTATTCCTTGGTTTCCCACACACACTGGGATAATGATTAATACCACACGTCTATCCCATGTGATTACCAAACACTAATGCCTATGGATCCATTACACTCAATATAATCCTGCCTAGCATCACACTAGCACAGTTTATAAACCTAACATACTATACATGAATGTACGTATGTCCGAACTGCATAAGTTATATGACAATGCCTAATCGTATCTTTTCACGATTTACCGAACTATAGACTCCAAAACAATCAGGAGAGTACAAATAATCCAAGACCTCAGAATGTGTTAACTATTACAGTATGCTGCCAACTCCCGGTATCCCCAACTCCCGGTATAAAAGCTAAGACCGGGACTCACCTGTACCGGGACTCCCTGTACCGGGACTCTCAACTACCGTGACGTCTCAATTACCGGGACCATGAGTACCGGGACCTCTCAACTACCGGGACTATGAGTACCGGGACCTCTCAACTACCGGGACTATGAGTACCGGGACTCTTAAATACCGAGACTATCAAGTACCTGTTCGTTCAATTTGCCCATAATTCCTTCTGATTCATCAAATTAGCTTATTTCAAGCCATTCTATTCAGCCATAGTCAAATTATACAGTTACATCAAGGTTTATAACAACTTAAAAACATTGATTTGTACAAAGAACTGAATGAACTCACCTTATAATTGCAAAACCCTTCTTCCTGCACAGTATGAACTCCAAACTGCTGCTATTGATTCAAATGAAGAACTGAACTTCTTTCCTTCTTGTTTCTTCCTTTCTCTCTTTCTCTCTACTTTCTTTAGCCGACTTAACAACAAGAATGAGATATTTGTTTGATATCTCAGTTCTTTTATCCAAATACACTTTAGCTAATTACACAAAACACACTCAAGTTCCATTATTTCCAAAATAACACCAAACATCAAACCCTTGTATTTTAACCCTATTGAATTATCAATTACAACATAATTCAAGGTTTTAAACCAAAATACAAGTAAATCCCAATTCTCATTAAAATATTAATAACGAAAATTCAGGATGTTACATTCTACATCTGGTGTTGCCGTAACGGGAACCGGAGTTTCCACAGTTTTAGCAAGCGAACAGATGTCGAAGTAATCATTGGAGAGGTAAGGGGTTTTTCTTTTTAAATAAGACGCATTTAGAGTTTCGTACACGAAAGGAACTTGTACATTTATATTCTTCCTAGGCGACTCATCTTCCTATTTAGGTTCAATATTTTCAGGCTTTTCCCCTACTTTTGGTAGAGGAATTACTGTTTTTCTTTTAAGGTCTTCCTTTTCCTCATCCTCTTGTGACAGTTTAGTCCACTTGTTCTTATACTCAGGGTAAGTCTTATCTAGTCCCAAAAAGTTGAACTCATAAAGGGTGGGAACCTTAGATAAGATTTTCTTAAGGTAACACGGATTATCATATCCGAGTCCCCAAAGAGCGTTATAATACTTGAATTCCTTCGGTTTGTTCAAATGAATCATTTGGTCTGTTTGACCTCGCTTGTAAAGTTTGGATTCAAGATCCTTAAGCTTGTTATTCAACTTATCGTTTTCATTTTGAACGGTTAAGCGAAGATGGAAAATCTTATTATTCTCTTCCTGAGACTTAATGAGCTTTTCAGTGATTTCAGATAATTGGGTCTCTAGGGTTTCTGCTCTTTTAGAAATGGCTGAGCATTCAGATTGATGGTTTTCTATAACACACTTATGTTCAGCCTTTTCAATCGCTAGCTTGCCTATAGTGTCGTATTTGATTTTGGCATCGACTTCTAGCTTAGTGATTTGGGCTTCTAAATGAGAAACTTTCTCCTTGTAACATCCCAAAACTGAAATAAAGCATAGCATTCATACTAATATAAAATATCCCAAAATATGTCTCAAAATTTCCATTACAAGTGTCATCAAAACTAGGTTGGCGGAAACAACCTATTTACGACTGAGAATATTACTATAGTCTATAAGTAAAGTAAAACTCTATCTCTGGAAGCATCCGTACTCTAAGCCTGCTCTTTTCCCTTAACGGAGCTTCCTACAACCTGCTTACCTGAAAAGGTTTAGTTTGGAAAATGCGAGGGTTAGACCATGAGGTCTAGTGAGCTCCCTCAACAGTTTGATAACATGCATATAAAACAGTTTGTAACTTTCAAACATAACATCTTTAATACAAAACTTTCAGATAACTCAACTCATGTAAATGGCACACTGAAGTCACTCGGAAGTGACAACGTGTCAGTCTTACACTACCTTACTGGGTCACTCCTCCCATGGCATAAACGGGACACCCCCCCGGTATGAGCACTGGCGGGCCACACCCCCGACTTAGCCGATTTACATCTAACAACAATGTATGCATACATCTTAAATAAACTTTCATACAATCAAAATCATGCGATAAAACATAGCATTACTTCACTTTTACTTACTTCAGAAAACACGTTTTAAACCACGTATTTTTAGTTAGAAAAACTCACTTGGCGCTTTAGCAATTTCCTCTCACGAAAACTTCAGATTTTAAGGGGGAACACCTATGATGTTAAAAGGATAAGGATAGTGAGTCTTGAGTTAACCTTAATCCACCCTGCACAATTTTCTACATAACCTGACTCCCAACAAACCCTGGAATCTGAACCCAGTGTTCCGGACTCCACTTCCTTCAACTTGGACTCAAATCCGGATTCGGCCCACTTTGGGACTTAACACGGATTCCAGATCCAAGTGGATTTCGGATCCAATACGGACTCAGCCTCATTCCGGATCCCATACGGATTTCGGATCCCTCACGACTCTGAACCAAGATCCGGATCACCAACTTTTGGGACCACATTACCGGAATCCTAATACCGGAACTCCAATACCGGGAGTATCCGGATTTCCCATACCGGAAGTATTCCGGATTCTCAATCGAACCCGGTGCCAGCATCACTCTCGACCAGAACTCATCCAGACTACGGATTCCACACACACCCAGCTGAAATGACGTTTCTAATCGAGAAAGAGATTGAATGAGGTTTGCTTTACAAGGTAGTTCACGAAAACAAAAAAAAATACAAAACGCCCTTAATCCCCTCTAACAGGTTATTTCTTCCCCAAACTTAAACAAACATTGAGAACCCTCCCAGAAATGCAGCATTCACAAGAATCAAACAAATCAAAAGAGAGGATTCGAGACTTGGTGTTTACCTTGAAATTGATGGATTGATTGATTCCAATTTGGCAACCTTTCTTACTCCTCCTCCAAATGTTGCAGATTGAGACTTACGTTCTTCAATTTTGCTAATAGACAGCCGCCCAAGGAAAAATGGCAAGATCTAGGGTTTTGTGCCCTTCTTATGGGTTTTTATACTCTTCTCCAAATTTACACTTTGGCCCTCCCAAGACTCTAGTTTTCAATTTCTTCCACCTAACTTTCACCCCTTTAGCACAGGAAACTTGGTTATAACACTCTTTGAGCTCAGAGTAAGTTGGGTAACACATTCCTTTGCAACGCCCTTGCGGGGTTTGGGGGCAGCGCCCCTAGGAAAAAAAAATTGAAACTGAAAGGTCAGGGAGCTTCCGAATTTGTTATCTGGGTGTGGTTTCCCGGATAGACAATCCGGGAATTGGGATACGGGAAAGAATTCCGGAACTGGAGACCGGAAGCGCTATGCGATCAGAAACAATAAAGATCCAGAAACGGAATTAGAACAAGATCCGGAATAGATCGGGACTTATGGAGTCCGGAACCGGAACCGGTAAAATCCGGAACCGGATGTGGAAGCGACCCGATTTAGCACCGGAACCATGACTCGTCCGGAACCGAGATTAGTCCGGAACCGGAAGGAGTTCCGGTATTGCTCACGGACCCGGTATGGTCCGAAACCGGTTTTGAATCCGGGTGCGAAAGCAAACAATCCGGGACTCAGAAATTAAGTCCCGTATTCAAAACTGTTCGAAAAGAATCCGTACCTGGAGTTGCAAAACTCACCTTTTTGACCGAAAAGCTTCAAATACCTACTGCAAAAACTTTAAGAATACACCCAACAACCACAGAAAGCAAAAAACAACTAACCAATTCGAATTTTAGACCACTTTTGAGCAAAAATATAGGATTTTTCAATAAAAAGAGTGCAAGAACCCAGAATCGAAAAATCTTAAAAATTGATGATCAAGGACTTAACCAAACGAGTTCAAAAATTGACATGACTCTAGAAACACAATAAGAAGACTCTCTTAAGCATCAATTTCAATTTTTAACACACAAATCAAAGATTAAGATTCTAACATCAAGAACACAACGCCGTTTTGTGATGTTGATGAACACAAATAAAAATTGATACCTTTAGATCGATAGCCTTGTCCCTCTGCTCTGATATCACATGTAGATCCCAGTTTGATCAAGTAACAATGTAAACAATGAAACGATTAAGCTTTATTGATCGAATATAGAGAGTTACAAGATTGGATTGAAATACAAAACTCTCTTTCTCTGTCTAAACTCAATTAGCCGTCTAAACTATTATGATCAATCTTACCTAATTTCTAACACAAACCAATTATTTATACCAAGGCTTTAAGCCTTAGGCCCATGGCCCATAAACTCTAATTAAGCCCATATTATCTATTAAAGGCTTTTACAAACCAATAAATAAAACTATTGTTTTCTTTATATCACTTTCTATTTTATAGGACTTTTAGTCCTAACTGAAGTTTTAGAGTTCTTGATCTGGATTCATATTAGATGTTGATTCTTGATTATTTGATTTTGGGTTGATTTTATGGAATTCAGTTGTGTAAGTCAATCCAGACAAGTCGCCAGTGCTTGACATTAGGTAAACTGGGATTGGGTTTATGATTATCACGTCAAACAGATTACGTTTTCATCTTCAATTGATATTGATTTCAAGAAATTTGAGTAAGAACAGATGCAGGTTTCGAATCGAAGACCAACAACACCAGAACCTGCTGCAAGTCTTATTCTTCTCTCTTTCTCTCTCTAAAGTTCCATTCCATCAAACCTCTGATGTATAACTCCATTAAAGCAAATCTGAGACCAAGTGATTTGAATCATTTCATGTGGAAGATATTTTGGATGGAGGCTTGGAAACCTACAATGATGTCCGGAGTTTGAAGGCAAGGACGGTGGTGGTGTTGGGTTCACCTGATATTGTCCATGTGTGTGTATATATATATATATATATAAGTTAATTAAAATATATAATGTTAGTCCCAGATGGCTATAACAAGTATTGTAGAAGGGGGGTTGAATACAATACTCAAAATTTTCACAATTTTAATTCTATTATTGAAAATCTTTCAACAAGAATTACACATAGAAAACTTAAGACTGTTGCGGAAAAGAACAAATAAACTATTCTAACAATCTTACACAAAGCATACTAACAAAACAACTAAGAACACTTAGAACAAAGCTATAAAGTTTTTAAGCAATATGGATATTTATTGCACTGAGAGAGATTTCCAAAAAGCGTAGTTTGCATGGAGGCTTCTACTTCCTTTTATAGTGAAGATACGAGTACTGTGCATTAAATGCTCAGGACACTTGTCATAAGGAGATTGGATAGAAGGTGTAGTACTCTGAAAAGTTGATGTTTCCAAATCACCTTTTTTCTTGGAACCAGGAAGAATGCCCATGCTGATTTAGATGTTATCTAAAAGTGGACAAAGTACTAAGTGGACACTTTTACCAACCACTGGATTATTGCCAAAACTGGAAGATCTTCTTGATGTGTTTTCCAAGACAATTTTATCGATGATGTTCCACCGATATAACTGTCATTGGTCTTTAAAATCATCTGCAAGAAAATCCATTTACACGAAGATCCCACTGATTTGAGTATCCTCATCGGTGGGAAGAAGTCCACCGATTTTGAGTATCTTCATCGGTGGGATTATGTCCACCGATTCCTGAAGACAACATCGGTGGGATTATATCCATCGATTCTTGAAGACACCATCGGTGGTGAGGAAGTCCACCGATGTGTGATCGATGGACAATAACTTGTATATATCTTGAGAAGAGTCTTCTTGATTCCGCACAGAGAATCTCTTCAAGCTTGGTTTCGGTTGATCTTCGACTTCACCGAACAGTTGCTATCTTGTACAAGTTATTTAAAGAACCATGCTAAAATATTCTAAGTAAGATTTTAGGGGAAAACATCGGTGAGTCAATTTCAAATCTTTGGTGACCCAACAATCTCCCCCTATTTGAATTTGAGCTCCTTCCTTTGAATATTTAAGAGTAATAAAAAGTAAAATGCAATTTGACCCTTTTTACTCTTTTTGGGTTCTTTTCACATAGACCATTCTTTTTGTTCTTTTTGATCTAATTTTCTTTTGTAAGAGTATGTATGCTATTTATAGTATTTACAAGTAAAAGTAAAGTGAAGTTATGTGCAGAAAGAAAATTCAAATAGACAAGTACTTGTATTTGGATAAGTTTTTCTCGTACATTTGACAAAAGGAGAAACAAACTTTTACAAGTACCACATAGAAAGATGAAGATCTATTTCTTGGAAGTTTGTCGGCGCTTGATCTCATCTAACACATTTCGGTAGAATGGTTGAGCTTCGGGGATGTAGGGAAATAGTTTGGAGATACCTTCAAGGAACAAAGTATCGGCGATGGGGATTTGTGCAAATCTGAAAAAGGCCCGATGACCAAAACCATCATTGAAGAATAACCCTGGAATCGGTGAGAGGCTCAAAGTCGTAGTGGGATAAGACACAGATGTAGGGATGGACAAATTCAGGTTGCTTATGTTTGGAATTTTCCCTTTAGTTGCCATTTCCTTGAACACCTTGTCGGTAGGATTCTTGACTTTCGGAAGAATGATTTCTTCTTCATCGATTGAAGTTTTGCCCTTTCATCGGTGGAAAGAGTGATGTTGTGTTTTCTTTTAATCTCTTTCATATTTTCCATCAATCCATCAATGTATTTGACAAAGATGTCTTTCTTTGGGTTTGCACTTCTGACCAAGTGTCGAGAGATCTCATACCATTCAGGGAGACCGTAATGTTTGAGATGAACATCTCTCACACTTTTCATTGAGCCATCTTCTCTATCGATGATCAGCCTGATATCCTTTGGGTTGGTTCTGGAGGTAGCAATTTTGACGTTTGAGACCGGGGAGCTGTTGATTCGGTGGTGCATGGTCTTTTTGTACCAACTGATCTCTTCATTCCTTTCTTTTTCAATTTCACTCAGCACCGATTTGTGGGTGGAAAGTGCATCGGCAGACTTGACTTTGAGGGCCTCTTCTTTTGCAACTACCAAAGAGAGAGCCTTGGAATCATCTAAGGCTTTTTGAGCTAATCTGGCTTCCTCGATCTCCTGCGGAGTTAGACCGAGATTGGATTCTTGAGATTGTTGAGAAGGAGGCTTTAGTTTCAAGGATTGAGCATCGGTAGGTCGAGTCCCATATTTTGCCAACTCTTTGCTTTTCTTTTCCTCTTCGGCCAACTGTTCAGCCGTGAGAGTTTTCTTACCTTTGTCTTTGGGAGTTTTGGATTTTTGCTCCCCCTCAGAAGATGCTTGGATTCTCTCCCCCTCAACTGCTGCATGTACTATTTCCACCGATGGTGTTTTCGGTGGTATGGAGATGAAGTCGGTGGTACCTGTATGTTTCAGTGGAGACTGAGATGTCTTCGGTGAATGCATGGCTGAAGCTTCGGTGGCAGGTGGAGGCATGTTGCTGAAAGATCTCTTGATGGAAGGCAATTTTGGTTTACCAACTGATTTCTCCCCTCAGCAGCAGCCGGAACCTTAAAACCCAACTGTTGAAAACAACTGTCAAACTTTGTGTGAAGAAGAGCCAAGCTCTGAGTAGTTTCATCTGAGATCATAGTGAAATCACCCAAGTCCATTTCCCATTGGGCTTTCTCCTGCAAGTTGTCAGTTTTAGTGTGAAGAGAGCTGAGAGAATTGGCGATGCTTATGTTAAGATTTTGATGAGACTTGGCCTCTTGAAGAAGCCTTTCGAATTCAGTATCCTTGACCAGAGATGAAGCTTTGAAAGCACCGAAAGATAAAGCAAGATCCCCATGAGACGAGATCAAAGAGTCCACCTTGTTAGATAAGGAACCAATCGTAGAAGAGACCGGCCGAGGGGCGTTGGCAATAGCATCGGACAAGATCTGTGACAACTGAGATTCGAGCACCGAGATTCTGGAGTTGGCCTGGGCTAGCATGGAAATAGTAGATTGTTTGAAGCCTTCAAACTGAGTGCCGACGAGCCGATACTGGCGAGCACACTCTTGAATATCAGCATGGAATGCAGAGCGTAGCCTAGTACTTGAAGAGGTAACACCACCGAATTCCGGGAGACGGAATTGTAGTCGTAGTCGATCTTCTTCGGGAGCATGATTCGGAAAATACTGGGACATGACATCGGGATAAAGTGCTCTCGGTAGAGGAGGATCTCGGGGAGGGGAATCGTCCTATATCGGTGTGGGGAATCCTCGGGGTGAAGGTGATCGTCGGGGTGTAAATTGCCTTTGTGGGGAGGGAGACCTTCGGGGTGAAGGTTGTTTCGGTAGAGATGGAGATCGTCGGTGTGTAAGTTGCTTTGGAGACTCGGTGGGGTTTTCTTCGGTGGACGGGAAGGTTCGGGGAGAACCAGTGTCACCCAAAAGAAAATCAAAGAAGTCATGTGGGGGGGATTCGGTGGGGGGGAACCCTGATCGGGTTATGAGATGTCATCGATCATAAACTGATCGGGTGAAAGGTTGTGCAGTGAAAAATCGGAGCCTTCGAGGGGAGAGACCCCGAAGTCATCTCCTCCACCCAAAGAAATGCGTGGGGAGGTAAAGTGTGGTTCCTCCAAATGTACAACCGAGGTATGTAGAGAGACAACAGAGGAGTCGGTGGGGTTGATAGCGGATTCCCTTGGCCCGGAGGGTTGAAGTTCAACAACTGTCGACTTTTGAGAATCGACAGTTGGCTTAGTCGGTTGGGCCGATGGTTTCCGAGACCTCTTTAAAAGAGACCTCGGAGGGGATGAAGAGTGCCTCCGCTTATGAGAAGGGTTTTGAACCGGGGAAGCCTCCGAGGTATCTCTCGGTGGCGTGGTCCTAGAAGCAGATGCGGAGGTGTCGGTGGCCTTTCGTTGTTTATTTTGAGTGCCACCCGACTTCACTCGAGTACGAGGAGAAGGGGCCACTACAGTTGGAGTGACCTCGGGAATCTCCAGGTGTTGAAACCCGGGAATTTCCGCATCACCCCAATGTAGGTCGGGAGAGTGAGCGAAAGAAACCATACCTTGTCTCAAAGGACGATCGGTGGCGAGAGGTCCAACGTTGAGAGTTTTGATGCCGACTACCAGAGAAAACCAATCATAGGAGAATCAGGGAGAATCCAAAGCTTTTCCAAGCTTGTGCTGAATAATCATTGAGATGAATCGTGGGTAAGCGACGTAACACTTCTTGGGGTGCTGAAGCACCTCAGTAAGTTCGGTGAAGAAATACTGTGCAAAGTCGACATGCCTTTGAAAAATTAGAGCATGAGCAAGTTTCGTGATGTAGGACGGAGATTGGTCATGTCCACTGGTTTTGCGAGAGAGGCAGTGAATAACATGTGCAAAGAAGAAGTTCCATACACCCCCCATTTTGCCACGAAGAAGAGTACCAGGGCCTTTGGAGCCTTTGGAAGAATCGTCGATCGCATAACCAGTCGTCTGAATAACTTCTTCATGTATGTTTTCTACATACATGTCATCATAGGCGGTAAAGGCATCAATCTTGAGGGCTAGACGAACATCATCGACCCCAAAGGTAAGGTCGTGATCACCTTCTTCTTCAGTGAGGATAGAGGCGTGAATAGCGTCGTTCGAAGGGTCGTACACACAGGTTAGCCAAAAGTTACCAATGAGTATTTTGCTCATCTTAGGGTTGCAGGTAAAAGCATGAAGGAGAGGGGAACGAGTGAGAAATTTAGCCACAGTAGAGAACTCGGGATGAGATGGGTCAGTTTCGAAGCGTGCGACGTGATTGCATGAGTTAAACTTGAGGTCCTCAAAGCACGTAGGGATTGCATTCTTGGAGGATGCCATGGAGAAGAGGATGGTGATGGAGAAGAAAGAAAACTGTAGAGGGTTGCAGGTTTCGTAAAAGTAAAATGAAGAAGGAAGGCGATGGGTGGTATATATATATATATAGATGGAATGAGGAGGGTTAAAAAATTTAAAAATAAGAGGGAACGGTTATGAGGGTGTGAGAGGAAGGTTTAAATAAAATATACAAATTTAAAAAAATAATGATGAGGGATTTGGGGATGTGTGGTCAAAACGGCTAGGAATGGGAAGGGTCAGCCATCACGCTGACTCTTAGGGTTTCTTTTAGGCTCATGGTTGCATAGGGAAACGTACGAGATAAGCTTAAAATCATTCGGTATATATTTCGGTGGAACATAACTCACCGACGATATATAACCAAGAGAAGTTGTTAGGTATGTTGTACCGATGGCCATGAAGCCACCGACGTTGGATAACCAAGAGACGTCGGTGGTAGAAATCTTACCGATGAATTTCAACGGAGATCGGTGTATATGTCGGTGGTGAGAAGAGGAATCAATCGTCGGTGGAGATTACCGAATAGGATTTCGGTGTTGAGCAAGGCCACCGATGAAAGATGTTCTACTGAAGAGAGAATCGGTGTAGAAAGAGGAAAGAAGAAAGTGTCCACCGATGAGATTTAGATGGAAGAATTTATGCCGACTTCGGTGGGGATTTTAAGTAGAGAGAGAAAAAATGTCCACCGATGTGAGATCGGTGGAAAATGAGGACACACAGTTATTAGAGTGTCCACCGATGTGAGATCGATGGAAAATGAGGACACACAGTTATTGAAGATTGCACATGCCAAGTTCACTTATCAGGAAATTAAAGCTGGCTTCATCTAAAGGTTGGTGAACAAATCGGCGAGCTGAAGATCTGTAGGAATGAAATGTAGCTCAATGTCACCTTTGGAGATGTGGTCCCTGATGAAATGATATCTGATGTCTATGTGTTTTGATCTGGAGTGTAGAACTGGATTATTTGCAATGGCTATTGCACTTGAATTATCACACAGAATTGGTACTTTGGAATAGACTTGGTTGTAGTCCCTTAATTGATTTTTCATCCACATGATCTGAGCACAACAACTTCCAGCAGCTACATATTCAGCCTCATCAGTAGAGGTTGACACAGAGCTTTGTTTCTTGCTGGACCAGCTTACTAATTTACCACTAAGAAGTTGGCAGCTACCTGTGGTACTCTTTCTATCAATCTTGGAACCTGCATAATCTGAATCTGAATACCCAATTAGTTCAAAGCCTGAGTCTTTGGGATACCAAAGACCCAGGTGCATGGTACCTTTTAGATACCTGAAAATCCGTTTAACAGCACCCAAATGAGATTTCTTTGGATTGGCCTGATAACGGGCACAAAGACAAGTAGCAAACATAATATCCGGTCTGCTAGCAGTTAAATACAGCAAAGAACCAATCATCCCTCTATAATTTGTAACATCCACATATACACCATTTAAATCAGCATGAATCTTCAAAGGTGGTGCCATTGGAGTTTTCATGGGAGAGCAATTTTCAAACTCAAATTTCTTCAGAAGGTCTTTAGTATATTTACTTTGATTTATGAAAATTCCTTCTGAAGTTTGTTTTACCTGAAGACCCAAGAAAAATGTCAGTTCACCCATCATGCTCATCTCATATTCACTTTTCATGAGAGAGGAAAACTCATCACAAAGTGATTCATCAGTGGCACCAAAGATGATGTCATCCACATAGATTTGAACAAGAATAAGATTACCTGAGGTGTGCTTGAGAAAAAAAGTGTTGTCAATTGTACCTCTAGAGTATCCATTCTTCAAGAGAAAGACAACAAGTGTGTCATACCAAGCACGTGGAGCTTGCTTGAGCCCATATAGAGCTTTGTCAAGTCTGTACACATAGTCTGGATGAGCTGGGTCTTCAAAGCCAGGTGGTTGTTTCACATAGACTTCCTCTGCAAGTTCCCCATTGAGGAAGGCACTTTTGACATCCATCTGAAAGACCCTAAAATTTTGGTGGGCCGCATGAGCCAAGAAAATTCTTATGGCTTAAGGTCTTGCAACAAGGGCAAAAGTTTCATCATAATCAATGCCTTCTTCCTGTCGGTATCCTTGAGCAACCAATCTGGCCTTATTTCTGATAATTGTACCATCTTCATCCATCTTGTTCCTGAAGATCCATTTGGTTCCAATGATTGTCTTCCTTCGGGGTCTAGGAACCAATCTCCAAACTTTGTTTCTCTCAAATTGAGAAAGCTCTTCTTGCATGGCAGTGATCCAACAAGGATCTGCAAGAGCTTCATCAATCTTCTTGTGTTCAATAAGAGAAAGAAAGTTTACATAGAGACAAATATTTCCAACTCCTCTGCGAGTTTGGACACCTACTTGTTGATCACCAATGATTTGATCTATGGGGTGATCTTTGGTCCATTTTGTGGCAGGAGGTAGAGGTAGTGGAACATTTTGTGTGGAAGAAATCGGTGGAGTGGGATCAGAGGATCAGTGGAAAGCAGTATTATCGGTGGAGGGCATAGGATCGGTGGAGTGTATGGGATCGGTGGAAATGTGCATATTGGCAGTAGGATTTATGTTGGTGGGAGAATGAATATCGGTGGAAGGATGCACTATGGAAGATGACCAACTTGGTTATTTGATGGGTTCAAAGGAATGAACGATGCTTCGGTGGAGTTAACTATAGGAGCATCACCTATGCATGAGGAAATCCACCTGTGCAATTCATCATCATCATTTGAAAGAGATGATGATCTTAGGTCATCAAATTTGACATGGATAGACTCATCAATGCATTTTCTCCTGAGATTGTACACACGATATGCTTTGGAGGATAAAGAGTATCCAACAAAAATACCTTCATCAGCTTTGGGATCAAACTTCCCAAGATTGTCACGATCATTTAGAATAAAGCACACACAACCAAAAACATGAAGAAAGCCAATATTTGGTTTTCTGCCATGGAAAACTTCATATGGGGTCTTATCATGTCTTTTGGAAATCACAGACCTATTTTGGGTAAAGCAAGCAGTGTTAACAGCTTCAGCCCAAAGATAGGTGGGAAGATTTGATTCACTTAGCATAGATCTAGCAGCCTCACATAGAGTTCTGTTTTTCCTTTCCACCACACCATTTTGCTGAGGATTTCTGACAGCAGAGAAATTTTGAGAAATTCCTTTCTCATTAAAGAAGTCTTCAAGAGCACTGTTTCTGAATTCAGTACCATTGTCACTTCTCACCGATCTTACAAGCTGCCCATTTAGAACTTCATTTTTCTTGACAAAGTTGATGATATCTTCAGTTGCATCACTTTTATACCTGAGAAAAGATACCCAAGTATATCTAGTAAATTCATCAACAATAACAAGAATGTACCTTTTGCCACCAAGACTAGAAGTACTGACTGGTCCACATAGATCCATGTGTAGCATCTGGAGAGGAAGAGTGATAGAGGAGCATTGCTTGGTCTTGAAGGATGTTTTGGTGAGCTTCCCTTTTTCACATGCATCACACAGCTTTTCTTTGACAAAGTTCAACTTTGGCATGCCAGTCACCAGTTCTTTGTTTGAGATTTTATGGAGTGTTTTGAAGTTCAGATGAGATAGACGTTTATGCCACAGCCAGTTCCTTTTGGCTGTGTCATCTGACACAAAGCAGACATTGGATGAATTGTTACTTAGTCCCATATCAATGATATAGACATTTTCCATCCTTTTTCCAGATAACACCACATTGAAGTTCTTGTCCACAACAGTACAGATACAAAGTTCAAAGATAACTTTATATCCAAGATCACACAGTTGGCTAATGCTGAGAAGATTATGCATGAGACCTTCAACAAGTGCCACATTGTTGAAAGTGACAGATCCATTAGTGAGAGTTCCATATCCTTTGGTGTAACCTTTAGAGTTGTCACCAAAAGTTACAGATGGACCTTTTCCAGACACATAGTTGATGAGAAGAGATTTATTCCCCGTCATGTGGCGTGAGCACCCACTAACCAGATACCATATTTGATGGTGCTCAAAAGCCTGAGAGTATGATGTCGAGCACCCAGTTGACACCAAAGCCATTGGAGAGGTAGCTTTTTCAGAATCTTCCACATTTTCTGAGATGGCCATAAAGCACTTGTTGGGAGAGTTGTTGTCACTGTCAGAGGTCTCTTCTTCCCAATCATGAATTTCGGCCATGAGGCCCTTTCCTTTTCTTAGGAGACCCTCATTTCTCTCCTTTTCTTTCTTGTATTTGGCTTTGTACTTCTCAGCCCTTTCTTGATGATCTTTGGTTGAGGATTGAGTTTCTTTCTTGACAAGGTTTGATTTGAAAGTGTTATTTGTGGGTTTTTCATGCTTGGAGGAAAACTTGTCAGAGGATGAATTTCTAGAGTTCATCATACGCTTACTTCTGCACTCAGCTGCAAAGTGTCCTTTCTTTCCACAGTTAAAACATTCCTCGTTTGTCTTATCAGTTGAGGAAGCCTTTGTAGAGGAGAAGGGTTTTCTGAAAGATTTGGATTTGTTCGAAAAACGAGATCTGTTTTTGAAACCAGCTAACATGGCAATTTCATCAGACAACTGCTTGATCGTGATTTCTTCACCTTCATCATCGGCATCACTTAGATATGCCTCCGATTGGTGAGAAGAGTTGCTTTGGGTTTCATTGTCAGAATCTGATGAAGGATAGGTGATACGTGGAACACTTTGAGATTTCTTGGAATTTTCATTGACAAGGGCAATAGAAGTGCCCTTCATTTCTTTGATGAAAGATTTCCTTTGTAACTTGGTTTGCTCAAAGTTGAAGAGAGTTCCATATAAAACAGTTAAAGGCATGTACTCAAGGTCCTTGGAAGTTTTGATACAAGTGCACATGTTTTCCCAAAAATCAGGAATACAATCCATGAACTTGTTTAAAACTTCCTCATTATCATAGACTCTGTCTAGTAACTTCAGATCATTCAAAAGAGAGTTAAAACGATTATAATAGCTAGGAAGAGATTCACCTTTTTCATGAGTGAAAAGTTCATACTTTCTTATGAGGGAAATCTTTTTGCATTTCTTCACTTCCTCTGTACCTTCGTACAGAACACATAGTGTGGTCCACATCTCTTTAGCAGTTTCAAAGTTAACTAGAGAATGATAGACTTCATCAGGAAGTGAGAGGGCAATGATTGCTCTAAGCTTTGAATCAAGAGTAACAAGACGTTTTTCTTCATTAGTATATTTCTTTGGATTTTTGAGAATATAACGTCCAATACCTTTAGCTTTCTCTTTGTCGGAAGGCTCAGAATCATCGGAGTCACTAGAGACTTCCTTTTCAGCGGTTTCCTTACCAGACCTCTGCGTTTCATAGCGAGCCCAGACTCTAGGGATAAAGGGTCCCTCTTTGAGAATGGTTGGATATCTAGTATCCACTCCTTCCATGAATAGCATCATACGGCTTCTCCAAAGAGAAAAGTTGTCAGGGTTAAACTTAGGAGGTTTGGTAATGGAACCATTTTCAGCAAAGTTGTTTTGAAAAGAGTTTTCAACAGTTGAAGATGATGAGGCAGCCATCGCAGATCAAGTTTATGAGTTAAACTTTTCTGCTCTGATACCACTTGTTAGTCCCAGATGGCTATAACAAGTATTGTAGAAGGGAGGTTGAATACAATACTCAAAATTTTCACAATTTTAATTCTATTATTGAAAATCTTTCAACAAGAATTACACATAGAAAACTTAAGACTGTTGCGGAAAAGAACAGATAAACTATTCTAACAATCTTACACAAAGTATACTAACAAAACAACTAAGAACACTTAGAACAAAGCTATAAAGTTTTTAAGCAATATGGCGATTTCTTGCACTGAGAGAGGTTTCCAAAAAGCGTAGTTTGCATGAAGGCTTCTACTTCCTTTTATAGTGAAGATACGAGTACTGTGCATTAAATGCGCAGGACACTTGTCATAAGGAGATTGGATAGAAGGTGTAGTACTCTGAAAAGTTGATGTTTCCAAATCACCTTTTTTCTTGGAACCAAGAAGAATGCCCATGCTGATTTAGATGTTATCTAAAAGTGGACAAAGTACTAAGTGGACACTTTTACCAACCACTGGATTATTGCCAAAACTGGAAGATCTTCTTGATGTGTTTTCCAAGACAACTTTATCGATGATGTTCCACCGATATAACTGTCATTGGTCTTTAAAATCATATGCAAGAAAATCCATTTACACGAAGATCCCACTGATTTGAGTATCCTCATCGGTGGGAAGAAGTCCACCGATTTTGAGTATCTTCATCGGTGGGATTATGTCCACCGATTCCTGAAGAAAACATCGGTGGGATTATATCCACCGATTCTTGAAGACACCATCGGTGGTGAGGAAGTCCACCGATGTGTGATCGATGGACAATAACTTGTATATATCTTGAGAAGAGTCTTCTTGATTCCGCACAGAGAATCTCTTCAAGCTTGGTTTCGGTTGATCTTCGACTTCACCGAACAGTTGCTATCTTGTACAAGTTATTTAAAGAACCATGCTAAAATATTCTAAGTAAGATTTTAGGGGAAAACATCGGTGAGTCAATTTCAAATCTTTGGTGACCCAACATATAAGTTAATTACGTATAAGCCCCTATAATTTCATGGTTTTTACAAAAACTAAAACAGACAAAAAGAAATTACAAAAGAGGGATAAAACATGGATGGACGAAAATACCTCTGGCACTAACGGACCAAATAGACGGGGCTAGTGACCCGGTCCTTCATTTGGAGAAAATTTGAAAACTGAGGGACCACTCTTTGAGATATGAAGTTTAGGTCCCTCTTTCAAAGAAATCAGATAACCATAGGGACCAAAAATGCAATTTACTCTAATTGGAATTAATGGAAAATTTTAACGACTATTAGACAGAGGAACCAAAACCGTTGGAAATTGACAAATGTGCAGGACCAAATGCGAATTTTTAAAGTTTAGGGATGGTATCCGTTGAAAATTGCAAACGCTAGGGACCAGAATTGAACTTTTATAAAAAATAAAAAAATACATTCGACTTTGAGAACTTATTCAAATTAACATAATTGATCTATTCAAATTAACATATGTTGATAATTTATTGAAATTGTCGGTTCATTTTATTTAATTGACTTACAAAGAATATTGGATTGGTAGTTAACCTATATTACGGGCTAGGAGGTGTGGAGTACACGTTCGTGTAAGCTTATGGCAGGGGTCAAAAGGGACCAAGATTGTTGGATGACACCTTATGGCGGGGGTCAAAATGGACCGCACCACGCCCTTACTGGTCTATGTGCAATTTTGGTTCCATGCATAACTTTTGATTCTGAAGGGCTTCTAACTTTGAAGCTTTCTGGTCCGTGTGAAAATTTTGTAATTGCTATGCATTTAACGATTCCGCTAATTACTCTAACAATTATTTCTATTTATAGGGAGATATTTTCGACATTAATTCGAAAACAGTTACGTTTCTTTAAGTTAAAAAAACGATTTCTACCAAAATCGTTACTAAATATGAGATTACCCTTGAGATGATTTCATGATAACTAGGACAACTAGTATCGAAATACAACTTAAGAAAAACAAGTTCTTACACGAGCTTATTGTTTTATCCAAAGTTTCTCTCATCGTTTCTGTTTGTATTTACGACATTTTCCTCCAACTACATCTTAATCTAATCGTTATCAATTAATCTATACTATATTATAAAACATTTATGAAAAACTCTTAAAAACAACCCCTAAAGCTTCATGTACTGCTATTTAATGCTAATTATTTAAAATCTCTTAAAAACAACTAATGAAACTTTATGTACCGTTTTTAATGCTAATTACTTGATTAATACTTATCTCTAACAACATTCAAATCCTTAAATCGTGGAATCTTATTAATTAATTCTTATCTCTAACCACTTTCAAATCTTCAAATCATGAACTCCTTAAAAAACGTCATTCTTTAAACAAATTTATAAAAAAACATGATCGTTTTCTCAAAACCACACATTAAAATAAATTAAAAACATTAAAATCGAGATATATCGCGCTGCATTGCACGAGTAGAATTCTAGTATTATATAATTAACTTAATTAAATGATTAAAAAAATATTATATTAAAATATTAAATGCATCATAAAGCTGGGTGTAGTAACCATGACCAAATGAAAGAGTTTCAAGCCTTGTGTTAGAATTTAATAAAATCTGAAAGTTGAAGGGGGTAATTTGTAAATAGGGATAGGGTATAAAAACCCAATGTTTGGGGCACAAAACCCTAGGTGAGTTTCTAATTGTTGTTGACGGCTGATTCTTGAAAAGAGAAGGAAAAAGGGGTCTTGGAGGTTTTTGAATTTTAGAAGAGAAGAATCAGCAGGCTTTGAAATCAGAAGAAGGAATAGTATTGAAATTTCGTTCATTGCAAGTAATCTATCAGGTAATCCCTAAACTTTAATCCTATTAAGATCTGTTGTGTTGATTTTGGGTTTTGAGGGTTTTCTCTTGTTAATGTCATTTGAGGCCATATAGGGAGATTTAAACACCTTTTAATTATGTTTTGTTATTAAAACTTGTGGGGATTGATTATGGAACATTAGGTGGCTATTTATCGCCTTATCTTTCGGTCTGGGGGACGTGTAGTGTGATTTTAAGCCCCAAAGCTCGTCCAGTGAGTTATCCGGAAAGTATCTTGGGGATGAAGGTTCCCAGATGCGTGTCCGGTAAACTCTTATGTTGTAGGTTACCGGGTGAATGTATCCGGTAGGCATAAGTGTCCGGTAACTAGAGTTACCCGAACAATAGAATTACCCGGACAGTAGAGTCATCCGGATTGTAGGGTTACCCAGAAAGCAATGTTACCCGGGAAGTAGTGTATCCGGGTTGTTTGGGCGTCCGGAAAGTAGGAGTGTTCGGACAGTTGTGGTGTCCGGTGAGTAGAAATGTCCGGAAAGTAGTGGCGTCCGGTAAGTCATACCCGGATAGTTTGGTTAGTCAACCTATATGTTTTATCCTCTCACTCAGGTAGATCGTTTGGAAGTACAGAACAGAGTAGGAAAGAGAAGTAAGAGCATCAGGTGAGTTTTCTAACTAAAATGTGTGGCTTTTAATGCGTTTTCTAAAGCAAGACATGATGAGTAATGCCATGTTTATTTTATAAATGCTTTATCTGCATGAAAGTTGTTTAAAGTTTTATATGTGGGATGTATTTATACATTGGTTTTGATGTAAATTGGCTAAGTCGGGAGGTGTGTTCCGCCAGCTCGTGCCGGGGGGTGTGTCCCGTTTATGCCAAGGGAGGTGTGACCCTGTAAGGCAGCATGAGACTGACTCGTTGTCACCTTAGGGTGACTTCAGGGTGCCAATTTACGAGGGGCGGACCTTTATCCGTGAATGATTTTATATGAACAGATTTGTGAATGGATTATATTGAAAATTATAAACTGTTTTAAATGTTTTGGGAACTATAAAGAGGGACTCACTAGGCCTCATGGTCTAACCCTCGCATTTTCAAATTAAAACCTTTTCAAGGAAGCATGTAATGAAAGGCTCTGGCAAGTGATCAAGGCGGTTAGCAAGGAAGCTCGGTAGTGTAGTGACACTATTATTTAGTGATGAGTTTTCCATTAGCAGGATAAATGAAATAAGATACATATAGTGAAATGAAACATTGTAGAAGTGGAAAGTGGGATAGTTGATCAAAATGAATTAGTGTGAATGGTGGAGTAAGTGGACCGTTGAATGTATGTATAGCAAGTCGTTGCAAGCCAAGAGGGCGACCTCGGGTCGAAAGTAGAGTGTCAACGATAAGTTGGGTGAGTAAAGCGATTGACCTTGTTTGAGTGAATAGCCTTCAATTGCAAGTGGAGTTTCATGCGTTGGGTTCGTATATGTGTACATGAGAATTCTTCATAAGTAAAGTAAATGTGTAAGTATCAAATTTGATCGGATATGAGTCGGCGTGTGCAAGCGTATGTTTAAAATATATATATATATATATATATATATATATATATACAAATCCATTTACATCGTACAATGAAGTCTTGAGGTTTACGATTTGCAAAATATTCTACTCTTTTCATGATAAGTCAAGAAAACGTTTGAATGCACAACTTTTATAACTAAAATGAGTATTGACATGTTGAAGTTATATAAATGAGTGTGAGGACCGACTGGTTTACTTCGTGTCGGTAATTGCTTTCAAAATTTTGTCGTATGGAAAGATTTTTCATCCAATATTTATTTCTGTCGTAACAACACGTGTTTGGTTGAGTAAGATTAAGTTTTATGGAAAGATTGCATGCAAACGACCCTCAAGATCGTTGTGCAGGGCATTGGAGTTATGAGAATGTTGGGGTCGTATGTACCCAAGATGTTTTCAAGTGTGGTTTCTTTAAAATGATCAAAAATGTGAAATGATTCATTTATCGCGTTGTCAGGCATGAAGGCTATGAACTCAATAGGTCGTAGAGTATTACATTTTAAGCTAAGGAAGAACTCCTAGAGTGGAGAGGTGTTGGACAAATCAGGGGAGAACGTTTGTAGCTTTGATATTTGCGTTCTAGAGGAAAGGTGAGCAGTAGAAGAGTCGAAAGTGGACTTTAGTGTCGGTTGTATGAGGGTCTGTACCCTTGTGCGGTGACTGGAAATACAGTTGCCGAGGGACGGTTGTGTTTAGGGGAAGGGTTAGAAGTCATCAGGGTGTTGGTATTAGCAACTCGGTATGAGTAGGGTGGTGAAGTAGGAATGAAATATCCTCGACGTCGAGTAAGGGTTGTAATGAGATCTTATGATACTAACGATGTATGAGTGAGTTTGAAAAGAGGACGGCGGGGTGTAAATTTGATTAGGATATGTTGGAAGGTTTAGGTTCAATAAGGGACCCTTGTTGAAGAGTAAGTTAAGAAAGTATCAACAGTTCAACTATTGACGTTGAAGTCGACAGTTGTGTAAAGTGTTTGAGGCCGAAGACTTGAATCAAAAGGTTGAAAGTTGAAGGACCACCTTGTAGGGGTATTAAGTTAGTGAAAGACTGTTGTTTTAGATAAGCGTGTTACTTACGAGGTGGATAGTTCGTTAAGAATGAAGTATTTAGCACAAACGAAATGAGGGTATAGATTATGTCGATCTGTGAGGAAATGTGCCCTGCCGAAGTAATGGTTTGGTATTGCAAAGAGCTAGCAAGAAACGAGTATGTTAGAAATAATCAGAAACTCGGGTGTTGTGGTTCAACTAGAGCTGGGAGAGAGGCAATGTAGCGAGATAGACTCGGTTAATTATGATTGAGGTCTTGAAGATAAGTTTGAGTGTGTATGATTGGCCATGAGAGTTTTGGTCTACAATGTGATGTTTTGAGTGAGTAATGTACAATTATGTAGTGGCAATAATTTCCAAGTTAAGTGTGCCAGCTAGCGTCGTAGTGATGTGAGATTAGAGGAAGAGGAAACTTCAGATAGAAGCTTTTTTGGAGGTTTCGGATGGGGTGTTCGAGTTGTGAACCAGGTTGTTGGAGCACGTAGGGTGTGAATTGACGTTGTGATATGATTATGTTCGGGATAGCATCACGAAGTGGTGGTGGGTAGATACCCAAAGAAGAAACCAAGTGTCTTTAGCTGTAAGTGCCGCTAAGTAAGCATATTTTGGGATAATTGGGAGTTTAAAGAAGATGATGAATGTATTAGTCAGAATGTGGTGGATTAGATGTGAAATCCTTAAAGATTGTGAGCTGTTACTTATGTGTGAACGAATTGTCTGAGAAAGTAAAAGTTGGAGTTTAAAGAATGTATAGTGACGTCGAACTCTGGTGTTAGTTCGAGGTGATTTGGTCGAAAGCCTTAAGTTAGAATGTTAGTGCAACCGTTTGGTTATGTATAGTGGTGAGAAAGCATTTGCAGCATGGGAATTGTCGGAAGAGAGGGGCGAGTAATGATGGTGGGCAGTGCTCCACGCTAGCGTGGGGAGGTGAAGATAGTATGACGGATTAAGTAAGTAAATCGGAAGTAGTAAACTTGGCAGTAATGCCGATAAGTGCAGTGTTGTGTAGATTGTCCTTGGTAAGTGTGCGAACTTTTGGAAAGAGTATTGAGGAAGGAAATTGTGTATGATTTTGTGCAGGAAAGAAGTGGGTAAGACGACTGAATGAGTTAAGTTATGTTATATGATTGGACGCTTGTGGCAAGCAGTGAGAAATTGATGGGCCTTCAGGATAAGTTCAATTCGGATAGGTGAGTACTCAAATAAGGAATTATAGAGGTTTCCTACTATTAGTCACGTTAAGTATGAAATGATGAAGTTGTGAGAACGTACGAATTAGTTGACGCGTTGTAGCCAATGTGATTCGGGAAAGGCGTATGATCTGCATAGACGAATGTCGGTTGGAAGAAGTAATCTAGAAATTTCAAGTATACCAAGGAGAGGCTCATGGGTGTGAGCTTGTCGGGATGTACAAGGTTGGCCTGGTGCCAAGTTGTCAGTGAGCGAGTTTTTCTGGTAGAAGATTCTCGTTGTTGTGGCGGGAAATTTCTGCCAAGTTCTTTCTCTTAAGGAAGTATAAATGTATGAGAGACCTTAATTAGACGTGTTTAAAACCGTGAGTCCCGATGTGTGGATGGAGGCGCGGTTGGCCTTGGTTTTATTAGATAGTTTTAAGCGAGTATAGTGATCGAAGAGGGTACAAGTAAATAGTGCAAGATGGCGAGTTATAGCAAGTGATGACTCGCCGAGGGCGGTTTCATGTATGGAGTGCGGTTATGTTTCCCATCTGAACGATTTGGGGCAGCCGAGTAGAACTGAGCGGTTGGATTGAAAACATAAGACTGTGGAACCTCGAGGATTGAGAGATAGGTAAAGTGGACTACGTCTGTGGGTCCGTCGGAGTTATGAAAGTTGAATAGATAGTGCGCGATCTTGAGGTACTAGATGAAATTTTGGAGGAATTCGTAGTGTGATGTGCGCCTCTGTTATGAGGAACAGATGATGGAAGCTGTAGTGATGTCGATCTTAAAAGAATTACAGGCGATAAGAAGTTGACTTTTGTCTTTAGTGAGCTAGCTATACTTGTCGGAAGAAGTAAGAGGAGTTCATCCAACTTTTCATGTGTCAAATCTGAAGAGATGTTTGGCCGAGACCGATGTAGCCATTCCATTAGGAAATGTTAGCATCGATGAGAGACTGTCGTACGAAGAAGAACCAATAGAGATTGTGGACAGCAAGGTCCGGAAATCAAAGAATAGAGAAATTCGGCTAGTAAAAGTTCAGTGGAGGTATCATAAGGGGGCGAGAAGCAACGTGGGAAGTAGAATCAGATATGAAGTCCAGATACCCTCATCTTTTTTTAGTGGAATTCTGGGGACGGAATTCTTTTGAGGGGGGAGTGTTGTAGTAACCATGACCAAATGAAAGAGTTTCAAGCCTTGTGTTAGAATTTAATAAAATCTGAAAGTTGAAGGGGGTAATTTGTAAATAGGGATAGGGTATAAAAACCCAATGTTTGGGGCACAAAACCCTAGGTGAGTTTCTAATTGTTGTTGACGGCTGATTCTTGAAAAGAGAAGGAAAAAGGGGTCTTGGAGGTTTTTGAATTTTAGAAGAGGAGAATTAGCAGGCTTTGAAATCAGAAGAAGGAATAGTATTGAAATTTTGGTCATTGCAAGTAATCTATCAGGTAATCCCTAAACTTTAATCCTATTAAGATCTGTTGTGTTGATTTTGGGTTTTGAGGGTTTTCTCTTGTTAATGTCATTTGAGGCCATATAGGGAGATTTAAACACCTTTTAATTATGTTTTGTTATTAAAACTTGTGGGGATTGATTATGGAACATTAGGTGGCTATTTATCGCCTTATCTTTCGGTCTGGGGGACGTGTAGTGTGATTTTAAGCCCCAAAGCTCGTCCAGTGAGTTATCCGGAAAGTATCTTGGGGATGAAGGTTCCCGGATGCGTGTCCGGTAAACTCTTATGTTGTAGGTTACCGGGTGAATGTATCCGGTAGGCATAAGTGTCCGGTAACTAGAGTTACCCGGACAATAGAATTACCCGGACAGTAGAGTCATCCGGATTGTAGGGTTACCCAGAAAGCAATGTTACCCGGGAAGTAGTGTATCCGGGTTGTTTGGGCGTCCAGAAAGTAGGAGTGTTCGGACAGTTGTGGTGTCCGGTGAGTAGAAACGTCCGGAAAGTAGTGGCGTCCGGTAAGTCATACCCGGACAGTTTGGTTAGTCAACTTCTATGTTTTATCCTCTCACTCAGGTAGATCGTTTGGAAGTACATAACAGAGTAGGAAAGAGAAGTAAGAGCATCAGGTGAGTTTTCTAACTAAAATGTGTGGCTTTTAATGCGTTTTCTAAAGCAAGACATGATGAGTAATGCCATGTTTATTTTATAAATGCTTTATCTGCATGAAAGTTGTTTAAAGTTTTATATGTGGGATGTATGCATACATTGGTTTTGATGTAAATTGGCTAAGTCAGGGGGGGTGTTCCGCCAGCTCGTGCCGGGGGGTGTGTCCCGTTTATGTCAAGGGAGGTGTGACCCTGTAAGGCAACATGAGACTGACTCGTTGTCACCTTAGGGTGACTTCAGGGTGCCAATTTACGATGGGCGGACCTTTATCCGTGAATGATTTTATATGAACAGATTTGTGAATGGATTATATTGAAAATTATAAACTGTTTTAAATGTTTTGGGAACTGTAAAGAGGGACTCACTAGGCCTCATGGTCTAACCCTCGCATTTTCAAAATAAAACATTTTCAGGGAAGCAGGTAATGAAAGGCTCTGGCAAGTGATCAGGGCGGTTAGCAAGGAAGCTCGGTAGTGTAGTGACACTATTATTTAGTATAGACGTTGTAATAACCCAAATTAAGTAATGTGAGTTAAATGAAAGTGAGGGGTTATAAGTGTGCATTTCGAAAAGTGAGGATAGAATATGAAAACTTGGAAACTAATTCCCTCTTTCCTTATGTTTGTGCGCCGTTTTGCTGGAAAGGAGAAAACCCATTTGTTTTAGGGTTTTGGCATGGGAAACAGGTTACACATCGAGAGAGAGAGGAGAAGAGAAAGAAAATGGCCATGGAACCATGTATATTTTCGTGAGGAGAAAACCGAGAGAAAGAATCAATGGTGTGTGTGTGTTTGGTGTGTGCGCAGCGAGAGTGAGAGAGCTGCGGTAGAGAGAGAGAGAGAGAGAGAGAGAGAGCAACGACGAGAGAGATAGAGATTTCGAGAGAGAAAGGAGCAGCGAGAAAGAGGTGGTGGTCGCCGGCGGTTTGCTGCTGCTGGTCGCCGGCGGGTAGTTGCCGGCGGTGATGGCCAGGTTAGCAGCAGTTTCCGTTTCGTCAGGTATTGATCTGAATCCTTCATCCTTGTTTCCTATTAATGAGTCTAAGATGACTTAAGGTTTTGAGAAAGAAATTGGAGTTTTGCACTTAAATTTGTTGAGAAATTGGTACTGCGATGTTGGTTGAATGAGTAGGTTTGCTCAAGAAATTAATAAGATGGCTAAAATTAATATTTGGATCCTAGTAGTCGTGTCTCGTGATTCGTCATTTTGTCTAGTGATTGAAATCTAGATTTAATCGTAGAATTCGAGTCCGACCAGAAACCCGAATTTACGGAAGTGGTGAGTTACGCAAGTCAAGTTCCGCAATGTATTGGACCGAAGCCCGGTTTTGAGAGTTATTGGGCCTGGAATAGTGTTAACTTTTTAGGCCGGACTTTTGTGGGTTATTTATTGAACCAACTATCTTAATGGACCATCACGTGAGCAATTGGATAATTAGACCTTGTTGCTATTAGTTAATTAAATGTTGCTATATTAATTAATTGGATTTCGAGTCAATTAAAATAAGATGGGCTCGGTTTAATTGATTTAAATACTTGGGCCTGTTGTTTGATTGGACCAAACTAAGACCAAATGTGGATTTAACAAGTTTGGGTCGGTGATGTAGATGGTAATTTGGGTTAGTGGAGTTAAGGAATTTGGAGCCTTAGGATGATCTTTATTGGACCGTGAGTTGGTTCAGGAGAGGAAACCTTTTGGGTTAAATACTTAAATAAAATAAAGCTAGTTTTAATTATTAAGATAATTGGATTTAAGATGGAAAGAAGACTTAGTTATTGAATTGTAAATTTACGAGTTACGTCTCCTATATAATAGGTGTTCCACCTAGAGATCGAAAGAGTAAGTGAGGAGCCTTGGAACGAGCAAGCCAGGTGAGTTTTCTAAACTAAAATGTGTGGCTTTTAAAGTGTTTTCTAAAGTGATTACATGATGAGAAATGCCATGTTATTATTATGCTTTTAATTGCATGAAAGATGTTCAAAGTTTTATATGTGAAAACTATTGTAAAGTTAGTGACAGTTTTATGAAAAGTTTTCGTGAAAGTGTTTATATGTGAACGATTATGGGGCGGACCTATTCCGTGAATGTATGCATACATAGATTGTGGTGTAAATTTGGCAAAGTCGGGGGGTGTGGCCCGCCAGATCATGCCGGGGGGTGTGGCCCGTTTATGCCAGGGAAGTGTGACCCTATAAGGCAGCATGAGACTGACTCGTTGTCACCTTAGGGTGGCTTCAGGGTGCCAGTTTACGAGGGGCGGACCTTATTCCGTGAATGTTTTTATATGAACAGTGATGTGGATGTTTTATGATAAAATTTATAAAACTGTTTAAATGATTTTGAGAACTGTCAGGAGGGACTCACTAGACCTCATGGTCTAACCCTCGCATTTTCCAAACTAAACCTTTTCAGGTAAGCAGATAATAGAAGGCTTCGGTAAGCGAGCAAAGCAGAGTAGAGTACAGATGCAGTTAGTGACAGTGTCACTCATGCTTTTAGTGGTAGATATTCTCAGTTGTGTATAGGTTGTTTCCGCCAACCTAAGTTATGTAGACAGAAGAAATGAAATTTTATGGACCCAGTTTTGTAAATGTTTAATATTAATACTATGTACGCTGTATTTAGATTGGGTCGTTACAGACGTTATTCTCAGTTGTGTAGGTTGATTCCGCCAACCAGATTTTGATATGATGTAAGAAATTTTGGGACCCGTTTTTGGGATATTTCAATTTATATGAATTGCAATGCCTTGCTTTAGACCGGGTTGTTACACTGGGTCCTTTATTTTTTTAACCCTTTTATCCAAACCAAATACAAAAATAACCACCTTTTAAAAAAAATTCAAAAATAACCCATCATTTCTCCTCAAGCATTGCTTGGGGAGAAGTGGCCCACGATGGGACATTTTTCCTAATTAATTAATAACAAAATAAATTAAAATAAGACTGATTTGACACAAGATTCTTTGACTTGACACAAGATTCTTTGACTTGACATAAGATTTCATGAGTTGACTGATTTGACAACACATTTACCACAAAAAACCAAAAAAGTCCTCGAAAACCACCCGGGTTCGCGCCGGCCGGCGCTACCCTCCTCCGGCGGCGCGAACCGGCGTTTGACCGGCGGCTTCCGGCGTTGACCAAAAATACATACATTTTTTAAAAAATTTAAAAATACATTTTTAAGTTTTAAGTAATTTTAAATATGATTTAAATTAATACGTTTTATAATTAAAATTAAAAAAAAACGTTTTATAATTAAAATTTTAAAAATACGTTTTTTAATTAAGATAAAAAATTTAAGTAATTATTAAGTAATTTTAATTAAATACGTTTTTTAAAATTGTTTTTTCTTTCAAAAATAAATTAAAGATCAAAAATAAATTAAAGATAAATTTTAATTAAAATAATTTTAAAATTGTAAAGTATATATAAATTTTAAAATAAACTTATTTTAAAAATACATACATTTTTTAAAAAATTTAAAAATACATTTTTAAGTTTAATGTAATTTTAAATATGATTTAAATTAATAGGTTTTATAATTAGAATTTTAAAAAAACGTTTTATAATTAAAATTTTAAAAATACGTTTTTTAATTAAAATTTAAAAATACGTTTTTTTAATTAAAATTTAAAAATACCTTTTTTAATTAAGATAAAAATTTTAAGTAATATTTAAGTAATTTTAATTAAATACGTTTTTTTAAATTGTTTTTTCTTTCAAAAATAAATTAAATATCAAAAATAAATTAAAGATAAATTTTAATTAAAATAATTTTAAAATTTTAAAGTATAAAGAATCCGTTTTTTTGTTTTGTTATGCAATGATGTGATTTGACAACAAATTAATTTTTTTTCTTTTTTAACTTCATTTTATTTATTAAATACATAATAAAAATCAGGTATTTTCAAAATCATATATTTTGATTATTCTGAAAATGACATAAAGAATTAGCACGTAATATTTAAGATAATTTTAATCAAATACGTTTTTCAAAAATTTAAGAAACGTTTTTTAAAATTTTAAGAAACGTTTTTTAAAATTTTAAGATACGTTTTTTAATTAAAATAAAAAAATTTTAAGTAATATTTAAGATACTTTTAATTAAATACGTTTTTTAAAATTATTTTTAATTATTTTCAATAATTACAAAAATAAATTTTAATTATTTTTATTACCATATAACTTTATTACTACCTACTTTTTATCATCTAATTTATTACATCAAACTTTATTACCATCTACTTTTTTACCATCACTCCACCACTCCAACTATATAAATATAACTCCACCACTCCAACTTTCACCACTCCAACACTTTCACAACTCCAACACTTTCACCACTCCAACATTTTATACAAAACTCTTCATCTTCAAATATCAATTTCTATCAAAAAAAACCAAGACATATCAATGACGACAGACATTGAGAAAGTTCGGGTACGTGTTTTTTGGGACGGGTCGTGGCAATTTGTTAATGGGATGATGGATTATATCCCAGAAATTAAAAAGACAACTGTCGTGTTACCGGTACAATTTTCATTTCCAGGTTTGATTAATTAAAAAACGTATTTTTAAATTTTAATTAAAAAAACGTATTTTTAAAATTTTAATTATAAAACGTTTTTTTAAAATTTTAATTATAAAACGTATTAATTTAAATCATATTAAAACTTACTTAAAACTTAAAAATGTATTTTTAATTTTTTTTAAAAATTTATGTATTTTTAAAATAAGTTTAAAAAAAAAGATTTTTTTTTGTGTTGTCAAATCACATCAATGAATAATAAAACAAAAAATTTATACTTTAAAGTATAAAGAATCCGTTTTCAAAAATAATTAAAATTTTAAAGTATAAATTTTTTGTTTTATTATGCATTGATGTGATTTGACAACACAAAAAAAATTCTTTTTTTTTAAAACTTATTTTAAAAATACATAAATATTTTAAAAAATTTAAAAATACATTTTTAAGTTTTAAGTAATTTTAAATATGATTTAAATTAATACGTTTTATAATTAAAATTTAAAAAATACGTTTTTAATTAAAATTTAAAAATACGTTTTTAATTAATCAAACCTGGAAATGAAAATTGTACCGGTAACACGACAGTTGCCTTTTTAATTTCTGGGATATAATCCATCATCCCATTAACAAATTGCCACGACCCGTCCCCAAAAACACGTACCCGAACTTTCTCAATGTCTGTCGTCATTGATATTTCTTGATTTTTTTTATAGAAATTGATATTTGGAGATGAAGAGTTTTGTATAAAATGTTGGAGTGGTGAAAGTGTTGGAGTTGTGAAAGTGTTGGAGTGGTGAAAGTTGGAGTGGTGGAAGTTGGAGTGGTGGAGTTATATTTATATAGTTGGAGTGGTGGAGTGATGGTAAAAAAAGTAAATGGTAATAAGTTAGATGGTAATAAAGTTTGATGTAATAAATTAGATGATAAAAAGTAGATAGTAATAAAGTTATATGGTAATAAAAATAATTAAAATTTATTTTTGTAACTATTGAAAATAATTAAAAATAATTTTAAAAAACGTATTTAATTAAAAGTATCTTAAATATTACTTAATTTTTTTATTTTAATTAAAAAACGTATCTTAAAATTTTAAAAAACGTTTCTTAAATTTTTGAAAAACGTATTTGATTAAAATTATCTTAAATATTACGTGCTAATTCTTTATGTGATTTTCAGAATAATAAAAATATATGATTTTGAAAATACATGATTTTTATTATGTATTTATTAAATAAAATGAAGTTAAAAAGAAAAAAATTAATGTGTTGTCAAATCACATCATTGCATAACAAAACAAAAAAACGGATTCTTTATACTTTAAAATTTTGAAATTATTTTAATTAAAATTTATCTTTAATTTATTTTTTATCTTTAATTTATTTTTGAAAGAAAAAACAATTTTAAAAAACGTATTTAATTAAAATTATTAAATTTTTTTATCTTAATTAAAAAACGTATTTTTAAATTTTAATTAAAAAACGTATTTTTAAATTATAATTAAAAAAACGTATTTTTAAATTTTTAATTATAAAACGTATTAATTTAAATCATATTTAAAATTACTTAAAACTTAAAAATGTATTTTTTAATTTTTTAAAAAATTTATGTATTTTTAAAATAAGTTTAAAAAAAAGAAATTTTTTTTGTGTTGTCAAATCACATCAATGCATAACAAAACAAAAAATTTATACTTTAAAATTTTAATTGTTTTTGAAAACGGATTCTTTAAACTTTAAAATTTTAAAATTATTTTAATTAAAATTTATCTTTAATTTATTTTTGATCTTTAATTTATTTTTGATCTTTAATATATTTTTGAAAGAAAAAACAATTTTAAAAACGTATTTAATTAAAATTACTTAAATATTACTTAAATTTTTTATCTTAATTAAAAAACGTATTTTTAAATTTTAATTAAAAAAACGTATTTTTAAATTTTATATAAAAAAACGTATTTTTAAAATTTTAATTATAAAACGTATTAATTTAAATCATATTTAAAATTACTTAAAACTTAAAAATGTATTTTTAAATTTTTTAAAAAATTTATGTATTTTTAAAATAAGTTTAAAAAAAGAATTTTTTTTTTTTGTGTTGTCAAATCACATCAATGCATAACAAAACAAAAAATTTATACTTTAAATTTTTAATTATTTTTGAAAACGGATTCTTTATACTTTAAAATTTTAAAATTATTTTAATTAAAATTTATCTTTAATTTATTTTTGATCTTTAATTTATTTTTGAAAGAAAAAACAATTTTAAAAAACGTATTTAATTAAAATTACTTAAATATTAGTGCAACCGTTTGGTTATGTATAGTGATGAGAAAGCATTTGCAACATGGGAATTGTCGGAAGAGAGGGGCGAGTAATGATGGTGGGCAGTGCTCCACGCTAGCGTGGGGAGGTGAAGACAGTATGACGGATTAAGTAAGTAAATCGGAAGTAGTAAACTTGGCAGTAATGCCGATAGGTGCAGTGTTGTGTAGATTGTCCTTGGTAAGTGTGCGAACTTTTTGAAAGAGTATTGAGGAAGGAAATTGTGTATGATTTTGTGCAGGAAAGAAGTGGGTAAGTTGACTGAATGAGTTAAGTTATGTTATATGATTGGACGCTTGTAGCAAGCAGTGAGAAATTGATGGGCCTTCAGGATAAGTTCAATTCGGATAGGTGAGTACTCAAATAAGGAATTATAGAGGTTTCCTACTATTAGTCACGTTAAGTATGAAATGATGAAGTTGTGAGAACGTACGAATTAGTTGACGCGTTGTAGGCAATGTGATTCGGGAAAGGCGTATGATCTGCATAGACGAATGTCGGTTGGAAGAAGTAATCTAGAAATTTCAAGTATACCAAGGAGAGGCTCATGGATGTGAGCTTGTGATACGAGGTTTTCACACCCCGAGAATCTAACCGCAAGTGTACGGTGTCGAAATCAAGTAATAACGTACGGTAAGTACGAGTATCGAATCCACGGGAACTAGGAACTAAGTATCACAATTACTATAAGAACTATTAATTGAACTGTCGAATTTGGAAGATTGGTTTTAAAACTACTTAATTGCAATAAGTAAACAAATCAAACACAAGACAAAACAGAAACAGCTTTGGAAACTTTGATAGAGAGAAAAGTTGAGGGTTGGAAATCCTCAGGTTTTACACATGCAAACAATTGACTCAAAACAGTTACCGGTTAATCCCCTTAATGATTCCCAAATCTTTTAAGACCACCGTCGTTCTCTTTCGAACAACAACGGGTTTTATTTTGAAAAGGATAAGTTCAATCTCTCGATCTCACCTATGGATTCCAAAACACATTAAGTACACGATTTATGTTAAATTGGATAGATTTTATCTCTCGATGTCAACCTAACGGTTTAAATGGGACTAAAGCTTACTCGGTGTACCTCTATCACCTTTCGAACTTTAGGTATGCAATTCCTAATTCTAAATAGCAATCAATTCTCTCGAACTCAGTTACTAACAACAGATCAATTGTAAATTGGCCAAACTCACAAAAGCATTAAGAACAAAATCACATACTCCATTAATTAGGGAAAACTGATAAAAGTTCAATTCAATTCGTCACATGCTTACAAACCGAATTCATTCCAACCCCCAACACGAACCGGTTAGTTCATGTCGGTGGTGGATTCAAACACAAGAGAAAAAGATGCAAAAGTGTATGTAAACATGATTAATCGTGAAAGATGAAATCGTAATAAAAGTGATGAAAACTCCATCCTCTCGTGTTCGTCTCTACGTTCCGTGATGAATGTCTCCTTGATCGGCTCTCTAACGTGGCTTCGAGGACTCCGAAAAATCGCCCAGAATCGCCCCTCCGCTGCTCCCGACCGTCTCCGTCTGAATGATCTCGAAAAGTGACCTAAACCCCGAAATAAAATACTGAAAATCGCGAAACATTGGGTTACGCGACTTGCCACGCGACTTGCAAGTCGCGTGGTAAGTCGCGCGTATGGATTTGGCTACGTGGGTCGTTTTCTGGTTCGCGGTTCGGGTCCTGGTTCGGTCGCGGGTCTTGGGCTTGGCTTTTGGGCTTCCGTTAGGCTTCGTTTGGACTTGTTTTGGGCTCTTTTTGCTTCTTTTCTCGAGGAATGCCTTCTTTTAGATAACCTGTATAAATCACTAAATAAACCGTAAAATACACGCCTTTTTTACTTGAACGCAAGCCAATCTCATTGGTTTGAGAACTGAAAATAACGCCAAAAAGTGGCGTTATCAACAACCCCAAACCGAGCGTTTCTTGTCCCCAAGCAAATTAGCGATAAAAATAGAATAAAAGCACACAGTGAAATAATAATGACTGCACAATTCCCAATCGGTACCAAGTGATGCATCGGTGATTTCCCATACCCGTGAATATCTATCTCACTCTCGCCTCATTTTTTATTTTGTTCGGTCTATGACCTTCTATTGGGAGTTGAACTCGTGACAGTTCTGATCACATTAGGGTTAGACTAGGGCCGAACATACTAGGGAAAACATTTCGCCTCGACCCTACCTCACGGGATACTCTCGTTTCGCTCGAACCTAGGTCATCGCTCGTGTTGTCATGTTTAAGGAGGTTATGTACAAGAATACGCAATAATTTCATGACAACTAACATGAAAGACGCACAATTGTCCAAAAAGTTGATCTCAGAAAGGAATCAAGCAGCAAGACAGGGAATATTGGTAAACGCAGTCGTAGACTCTAATCACATTTTCCAGAAGATCATCCAGGTCTTTACAAGGGTTATAACGGGGCTAAGGTTAAGGCTTAAAACGAAGGGTAAAATGATTCAAAGATCCTTGGCGTGTCAATCATTGGCAGTTCTGAACTTTTCTACTTCAGCCTCTATCATTTGGCCCTTTTTGTCACTATTGGAGTCGCTTTGACTCTCTTATTCAGCTGCTACTGTTATCTAACTAACTGTATTTTTTTTGGGGACTTCATTGGTCCTCTTTATTTGGTTGGGGCATCATTGTCCCTCTTTTCTATTCCTCGGGTTACATTGACCCGTTTTATTCTCATGACTGGCCTGTTCTATTCTTTTCTGCTCTATCTTTCGTAGTTCATTACCGCCTCTAATTTATACTCTTTCGGATGAGGGTTGGCTAAGGTTTATGGCTAAAGGTGTACTGTTGGGTTTTAGAAACGAATAAGGTGCGTGTTTGGCTGTAAAAGGGCTATGGATACACACAAATGGGTGAAAAGGGTACGAAAGCTAAAAACAGGGTTAAACAAACACATAATGCCTGGAATCATTTCTTAAAGTCCACACGATATGGTCTACTATACTCTTACCTACTATCCCGATGGTTGTCTTTGCTACTTAATGCAATAATGTAGCGAGATCATTCTACATTCACGACAAGGAATTCAAAAAAAAGTGTATAAGAATTAGGTGTATGAATCCCTCGAAATGAAAAACGTCTTTTAGGCTCAAAACTCACTTATCGGGTGGTCTCCACTAATGTCCCTAGTCGTGTCCTTTCCCGGTCCTTCCCTAACGGTCACGTCACTATCACAAGATTCTTCCCACAATGGTTGGTCTCAATCATTCAAAACAAAAGGTTTAGCTATTATGATCTAGACACTCAGAAGTGCAGGAAATCTACGTGCATAACTTGGGCCCGATTGGGCAACCCCAAACCTTACCCACACATTGTCCCCAATGTGCAAGTAAAGTCGTGGGTGATGCAACTCAATCATTGTGCAGTTATTACAGTTATAAAAAGGACGGGCAAGCATTGCAAAACATCAAAAGAAAAACCCAAAGTTTCTAAAATGGGCACCCCAAACCTAGACCGTGGCCTAGGTTTGCCAATAAAAGCCAACCCCAAACCTCGGTAAAACCGAGGTTTGCACAGGGTTAAAAGTGAGTGTGTAGATGTTTAAAAGATGAGGCACCCCAAACCTAAGTGAAACTTAGGTTTGTGCATCTCGTTAAACTACTAAGGAATAAGCATCTTACACCACTCGTTTAGCAGAAAGAGTTAGAACATACCTGTTTTCCCGGACGGAGGAGATTCTCTTGACAGACTCGAGCACTTAGAGAAGATGGGGGGAGCATGCAAAACAAACAAAAGACACAAAACAAGAACAGGAAACACACAAAGCAAGAAAGGAAACAAAAACTGCACGAAAAACGAACAGGGGGCACCCACGGTTTGCTGCGCGGCTTGCAAGCCGCGTAACATCCCGCGTAACCCACTGTTTCACAACAGTCAGGGGGGTCCCGCGACTTTACACGCGGTATGTAAACCGCGGCATAAGCCGCGTATGTCCCTATTCCAGCTATTTTTGATTTTTCAATTTTTCGATTTTTATGGTTTTTCGGAAATAAAAACACACTCAAACTAAAAATAATAAAAGGAAACAAACCTTGATGGGTTGCCTCCCACCCAGCGCCGTATTTAAATTCGTGGCACGACTATGTGGTTTCAGCTCGGCTCGGTATCCGCTGACTCGAATCGCCCACACTTGCGATTCCCCGCGAATTCTCTCGCAATTGGCCTTCCCTGACCAGATCCGGATGCCTCTTCACTCCGACCTTTCGTCTTCTCGAACATCTTGAAAGTCACCCTCTCGCCACCGACTCTGAAGGTCACCTCTCCTTCCTCCACATCAATTAAGGATCGGCTCGTGGCTAGGAATGATCGTCCCAATATCAATGGGACCTCTTCGTCCTCGTCTATGTCTATCACTACGAAGTCTACCGGAAAGTAAAACTTACCGACCTTGACAAGCACATCTTCTATCATTCCGTAAGGATATCTGATCGATCTATCCGCGAGCTTCAGCGTCATGTATGTTGGGCTTACTTCTCCCAATCCGAGTTTCCTGAAAATAGAAAGAGGCATTAAATTAATACTCGCCCCTAAATCACATAAAACTTTATTGAAAGAAAGATCCCCAATTTGAATAGGGATAGAGAAACTCCCTGGATCTTTAAGCTTCGGGGGAAGCTTATTCTGAAAAATCGCGCTGCACTCTTCAGTGAGTGCAACGGTGGCCTGGTGATCGATCGCCCTCTTTTTGGATAAAATTTCCTTCATGAACTTCATGTATGAGGGCATTTGTGCCAACGCATCCTCAAAAGGGAAGTTAATAGTTAACTTTTTAAATACATTGATAAATTTAGAAAAAATAACATCATCCTTGTTTGCTTTAAGTCTATTTGGATAAGGCACTCTTTGAGGTGTCGGCTTGACCGGTGGTTGCTCTTGCTCCTTCGGCTTCTCTTTCCTCATACGCTCTTCATCAGCCTCCAATGCATCTGTGTCAATGATCTCCACATCATTCTCGGCTTCCTTTGGTAACGGCTCTCGTGTAGCGTCTCTAGTCAGTTCTTTACCACTTCTCAGGTATATGGCGTTACACTCCTCTTGATTCCTCTTTTCAGCCATGCTTGGAAAGGTACCGAGAGGTCGGTTTTGTAGGGCTTCAGAAATCTGCCCCACTTGCCTCTCGAGAATCTTGATTGCAGCCGTATTCTGATCAGTTGCGGCTTTTACCGTGTTCACCGTACTTGCTAATCCCTCGACCGTGCTGTCCATTTTTGACATGAACTTCATCATCATGTCTTCGAGTCCCGGCTTCTTCTCCCCGGATGATCCTTCATTCCTTTGGTGAAAACCTGGAGGACGGTACACATTATTAGTATTAGAAACATTGGAAAAGTTAGAGAAGTTACCTTGCTGTTGCTGATCGGGTTGGCTCCATGAAAGATTAGGATGTCGTTTCCACCCCTCATTGTAAGTGTTCGAGAAAAGATCGTTCCTCGGTTGGTTCCGGTTTTGCATATATTGAACTTGTTCAGGTTCTCCCGAATTCCCTCCTTTCAGTCGGTCCGTGATAAAAGCTAGTTGAGCTTTGAGTTCCTTCAGCTCATCCGATTCCCGAACACTCGCTACCCGTGCAACAGAAGATCGTGGTGTGGAATAGCTATGCTCGGCTAAGTTCTCGATCAAGTCAACCGCTTCTTCATACGTCTTGTTCATGAGAGCTTCACCCGCTGCGGCCGTGATGTCATTCTTAAATTGTTGGTGAAGGCCTCCGAAGAACGTTTGGATTATCACTCAACCGTGTAATCCATGATGCGGGCACTTCTTCAACATATCTTTATATCTCTCCCATGCCTCGTATAAAGTCTCTTGTTCCCACTGAGCGAAGTGGGTGATATCGGCCATCAATTGAGCAGTTCTTCCCGGTGGAAAGAATTTTTGAAGAAATGCGACTTTCAATTGTGCCCAGGTAGTGATCTGATCTGACGGTAAACCTTCTATCCAAACTTCAACTCGACCCTTTAAGGAAAAGCTGAAAAGTCTTAGCTTGATCGCGTTATCTTCCATCCCGTTGATCTTGAACGTATTGCAGATCCGTTCAAATGCCCGTAGATGCGCGTGGGGATCTTCAGTCGGTGCTCCCCCGAATTGGTTCTGTTGTACCATGACGATGGTACTCGGCTTGATCTCAAAGTAATTAGCCGCGGTGGTTGGTGCTTGAATGCCTATGCGTGCCGCTGCCACATTCGGGTCGGCAAATGACCGCATAGGACGTCTCACTTCGTCGCCCATTTCGGTCTTGTAAAGAAACCAATTACTACCTGAAGAGGAAGTAGGCGAAATCAGTAATCCAGAAATTGAAGGTGATCAAATAAAATAACAGAACTAAAAATAAACAAATGCTCAATCTAATAGCGCTTATAGGTGGTAGTGCTATTAGCTACAACTAGTTTCCCGGCAACGGCGCCAAAAACTTGATACGAGGTTTTCACACCCCGAGAATCTAACCGCAAGTGTACGGTGTCGAAATCAAGTAATAACGTACGGTAAGTACGAGTATCGAATCCACGGGAACTAGGAACTAAGTATCACAATTACTATAAGAACTATTAATTGAACTGTCGAATTTGGAAGATTGGTTTTAAAACTACTTAATTGCAATAAGTAAACAAATCAAACACACGACAAAACAGAAATAGCTTTGGAAACTTTGATAGAGAGAAAAGTTGAGGGTTGGAAATCCTCAGGTTTTACACATGCAAACAATTGACTCAAAACAGTTACCGGTTAATCCCCTTAATGATTCCCAAATCTTTTAAGACCACCGTCGTTCTCTTTCGAACAACAACGGGTTTTATTTTGAAAAGGATAAGTTCAATCTCTCGATCTCACCTATGGATTCCAAAACACATTAAGTACACGATTTATGTTAAATTGGATAGATTTTATCTCTCGATGTCAACCTAACGGTTTAAATGGGACTAAAGCTTACTCGGTGTATCTCTATCACCTTTCGGACTTTAGGTATGCAATTCCTAATTCTAAATAGCAATCAATTCTCTCGAACTCAGTTACTAACAACAGATCAATTGTAAATTGGCCAAACTCACAAAAGCATTAAGAACAAAATCACATACTCCATTAATTAGGGAAAACTGATAAAAGTTCAATTCAATTCGTCACATGCTTACAAACCGAATTCATTCCAACCCCCAACACGAACCGGTTAGTTCATGTCGGTGGTGGATTCAAACACAAGAGAAAAAGATGCAAAAGTGTATGTAAACATGATTAATCGTGAAAGATGAAATCGTAATAAAAGTGATGAAAACTCCCTCCTCTCGTGTTCGTCTCTACGTTCCGTGATGAATGTCTCCTTGATCGGCTCTCTAACGTGGCTTCGAGGACTCCGAAAAATCTCCCAGAATCTCCCCTCCGCTGCTCCCGATCGTCTCCGTCTGAATGATCTCGAAAAGTGACCTAAACCCCGAAATAAAATACTGAAAATCGCGAAACAGTGGGTTGCGCGACTTGTCACGCGACTTGCAAGTCGCGTGGTAAGTCGCGCGTATGGATTTGGCTACGTGGGTCGTTTTCTGGTTCGCGGTTCGGGTCCTGGTTCGGTCGCGGGTCTTGGGCTTGGCTTTTGGGCTTCCGTTAGGCTTCGTTTGGACTCGTTTTGGGCTCTTTTTGCTTCTTTTCTCGAGGAATGCCGCCTTTTAGATAACCTGTATAAATCACTAAATAAACCGTAAAATACACGCCTTTTTTACTTGAACGCAAGCCAATCTCATTGGTTTGAGAACTGAAAATAACGCCAAAAAGTGGCGTTATCAGCTTGTCGGGATGTACAAGGTTGGCCTGGTGCCAAGTTGTCAGTGAGCGAGTTTTCCTGGTAGAAGATTCTCGTTGTTGTGGCGGGAAATTTCTGCCAAGTTCTTTCTCTTAAGGAAGTATAAATGTATGAGAGACCTTAATTAGACGTGTTTAAAACCGTAAGTCCCGATGTGTGGACGGAGGCGCGGTTGGCCTTGGTTTTATTAGATAGTTTTAAGCGAGTATAGTGATCGAAGAGGGTACAAGTAAATAGTGCAAGATGGCGAGTTATAGCAAGTGATGACTCGCCGAGGGCGGTTTCATGTATGGAGTGCGGTTATGTTTCCCATCTAAACGATTTGGGGCAGCCGAGTAGAACTGAGCGGTTGGATTGAAAACATAAGACTGTGGAAACTCGAGAATTGAGAGATAGGTAAAGTGGACTACGTCTGTGGGTCCGTCGGAGTTATGAAAGTTGAATAGATAGTGCGCGATCTTGAGGTACTAGATGAAATTTTGGAGGAATTCGTAGTGTGATGTGCGCCTCTGTTATGAGGAACAGATGATGGAAGCTGTAGTGATGTCGATCTTAAAAGAATTACTGGCGATAAGAAGTTGACTTTTGTCTTTAGTGAGCTAGCTAGACTTGTCGGAAGAAGTAAGAGGAGTTCATCCAACTTTTCATGTGTCAAATCTGAAGAGATGTTTGGCCGAGACCGATGTAGCCATTCCATTAGGAAATGTTAGCATCGATGAGAGACTGTCGTACGAAGAAGAACCAATAGAGATTGTGGACAGCAAGGTCCGGAAATCAAAGAATAGAGAAATTCGGGTAGTAAAAGTTCAGTGGATGTATCATAAGGGGGCGAGAAGCAACGTGGGAAGTAGAATCAGATATGAAGTCCAGATACCCTCATCTTATTTTTAGTGGAATTCCGGGGACGAAATTCTTTTGAGTGGGGAGTGTTGTAGTAACCATGACCAAATGAAAGAGTTTCAAGCCTTGTGTTAGAATTTAATAAAATCTGAAAGTTGAGGGGGTAATTTGTAAATAGGGATAGGGTATAAAACCCCAATGTTTGGGGCACAAAACCCTAGGTGAGTTTCTAATTGTTGTTGACGGCTGATTCTTGAAAAGAGAAGGAAAAAGGGGTCTTGGAGGTTTTTGAATTTTAGAAGAGGAGAATCAGCAGGCTTTGAAATCAGAAGAAGGAATAGTATTGAAATTTCGTTCATTGCAAGTAATCTATCAGGTAATCCCTAAACTTTAATCCTATTAAGATCTGTTGTGTTGATTTTGGGTTTTGAGGGTTTTCTCTTGTTAATGTCATTTGAGGCCATATAGGGAGATTTAAACACCTTTTAATTATGTTTTGTTATTAAAACTTGTGGGGATTGATTATGGAACATTAGGTGGCTATTTATCGCCTTATCTTTCGGTCTGGGGGACGTGTAGTGTGATTTTAAGCCCCAAAGCTCGTCCAGCGAGTTATTCGGAAAGTATCTTGGGGATGAAGGTTCCCGGATGCGTGTCCGGTAAACTCTTATGTTGTAGGTTACCGGGTGAATGTATCCGGTAGGCATAAGTGTTCGGTAACTATAGTTACCCGGACAATAGAATTACCCGGACAGTAGAGTCATCCGAATTGTAGGGTTACCCGGAAAGCAATGTTACCCGGGAAGTAGTGTATCCGGGTTGTTTGGGCGTCCGGAAAGTAGGAGTGTTCGGACAGTTGTGGTGTCCGGTGAGTAGAAACGTCCGGAAAGTAGTGGCGTCCGGTAAGTCATACCCGGACAGTTTGGTTAGTCAACTTATATGTTTTATCCTCTCACTCAGGTAGATCGTTTGGAAGTACAGAACAGAGTAGGAAAGAGAAGTAAGAGCATCAGGTGAGTTTTCTAACTAAAATGTGTGGCTTTTAATGCGTTTTCTAAAGCAAGATATGATGAGTAATGCCATCTTTATTTTATAAATGATTTATCTGCATGAAAGTTGTTTAAAGTTTTATATGTGGGATGTATGCATACATTGGTTTTGATGTAAATTGGCTAAGTCGGGGGGGGGGGGGGGGGGGGTGTTCCGCCAGCTCGTGCCGGGAGGTGTGTCCCGTTTATGCCAAGGGAGGTGTGACCCTGTAAGGCAGCATGAGACTGACTCGTTGTCACCTTAGGGTGACTTCAGGGTGCCAATTTACGAGGGGCGGACCTTTATCCGTGAATGATTTTATATGAACAGATTTGTGAATGGATTATATTGAAAATTATAAACTGTTTTAAATGTTTTGGGAACTGTAAAGAGGGACTCACTAGGCCTCATGGTCTAACCCTCGCATTTTCAAATTAAAACCTTTTCAGGGAAGCAGGTAATGAAAGGCTCTGGCAAGTGATCAGGGCGGTTAGCAAGGAAGCTCGGTAGTGTAGTGACACTATTATTTAGTATAGACGTTATTCTCAGTTGTGTAGGTTGATTCCGCCAACCAGATTTTGATATGATGTAAGAAATTTTGGGACCCGTTTTTGGGATATTTCAATTTATATGAATTGCAATGCCTTGCTTTAGACCGGGTTGTTACACTGGGTCCTTTATTTTTTTAACCCTTTTATCTAAACCAAATACAAAAATAACCACCTTTTAAAAAAAATTCAAAAATAACCCATCATTTCTCCTCAAGCATTGCTTGGGGAGAACTGGCCCACGATGAGACATTTTTTCTAATTAATTAATAACAAAATAAATTAAAATAAGACTGATTTGACACAAGATTCTTTGATTTGACACAAGATTCCATGAGTTGACTGATTTGACAACACATTTACCACAAAAAACCAAAAAAGTCCTCGAAAACCACCCGGGTTCGCGCCGGCCGGCGCTACCCTCCTCCGGCGGCGCGAACCGGCGTTTGACCGGCGGCTTCCGGCGTTGACCAAAAATACATACATTTTTTAAAAATACATACATTTTTTAAAAAATTTAAAAATACATTTTTAAGTTTTAAGTAATTTTAAATATGATTTAAATTAATACGTTTTATAATTAAAATTTTAAAAAAAACGTTTTATAATTAAAATTTTAAAAATACGTTTTTTAAATTAAAATTTAAAAATACGTTTTTTTAATTAAAATTTAAAAATACGTTTTTTAATTAAGATAAAAATTTTAAGTAATATTTAAGTAATTTTAATTAAATACGTTTTTTTAAATTGTTTTTTCTTTCAAAAATAAATTAAAAATCAAAAATAAATTAAAGATAAATTTTAATTAACATAATTTTAAAATTTTAAAGTATAAAGAATCCGTTTTTTTGTTTTGTTATGCAATGATGTGATTTGACAACAAATTAATTTTTTTCTTTTTTAAATTCATTTTATTTAATAAATACATAATAAAAATCAGGTATTTTCAAAATCATATATATTTATTATTCTGAAAATCACATAAAGAATTAGCACGTAATATTTAAGATAATTTTAATCAAATACGTTTTTCAAAAATTTAAGAAACGTTTTTTAAAATTTTAAGATACGTTTTTTAATTAAAATAAAAATTTTTTAAGCAATATTTAAGATACTTTTAATTAAATACGTTTTTTAAAATTATTTAAAATTATTTTCAATAATTACAAAAATAAATTTTAATTTTTTTTATTACCATATAACTTTATTACTACCTACTTTTTATCATCTAATTTATTACATCAAACTTTATTACCATTTACTTTTTTTTCCATCACTCCACCACTCCGACTATATAAATATAACTCCACCACTCCAACTTTCACCACTCCAACACTTTCACAACTCCAACACTTTCACCACTCCAACATTTTATACAAAACTCTTCATCTCCAAATATCAATTTCTATAAAAAAAAACCAAGAAATATCAATGACGACAGACATTGAGAAAGTTCGGGTACGTGTTTTTTGGGACGGGTCGTGGCAATTTGTTAATGGGATGATGAATTATATCCCAGAAATTAAAAAGGCAACTGTCGTGTTACCGGTACAATTTTCATTTCCAGGTTTAATTAATTAAAAGACGTATTTTTAAATTTTAATTAAAAAACGTATTTTTAAAAATTTAATTATAAAACGTTTTTTTAAAATTTTAATTATAAAACGTATTAATTTAAATCATATTTAAAATTACTTAAAACTTAAAAATGTATTTTTAAATTTTTAAAAAAAATTATGTTTTTTTAAAATAAGTTTTAAAAAAAGATTTTTTTTTGTGTTGTCAAATCACATCAATGAATAATAAAACAAAAAATTTATACTTTAAAGTATAAAGAATCCGTTTTCAAAAATAATTAAAATTTTAAAGTATAAATTTTTTGTTTTATTATGCATTGATGTGATTTAACAACACAAAAAAAATCTTTTATTATAAAACTTATTTTAAAAATACATAAATATTTTAAAAATTTTATAAATACATTTTTAAGTTTTAAGTAATTTTAAATATGATTTAAATTAATACGTTTTATAATTAAAATTTTAAAAAAACGTTTTATAATTAAAATTTTAAAAATACGTTTTTTTAATTAAAATTTAAAAATACGTTTTTTAATTAATCAAACCTGGAAATGAAAATTGTACCGGTAACACGACAGTTGCCTTTTTAATTTCTGGGATATAATTCATCATCCCATTAACAAATTGCCACGACCCGTCCCAAAAAACACGTACCCGAACTTTCTCAATGTCTGTCGTCATTGATATTTCTTGGTTTTTTTTTATAGAAATTGATATTTGGAGATGAAGAGTTTTGAATAAAATGTTGGAGTGGTGAAAGTGTTGGAGTTGTGAAAGTGTTGGAGTGGTGAAAGTTGGAGTGGTGGAAGTTGGAGTGATGGAGTTATATTTATATACTTGGAGTGGTGGAGTGATGGTAAAAAAAAAGTAAATGGTAATAAGTTAGATGGTAATAAAGTTTGATGTAATAAATTAGATGATAAAAAGTAGGTAGTAATAAAGTTATATGGAAATAAAAATAATTAAAGTTTATTTTTGTAATTATTGAAAATAATTAAAAATAATTTTAAAAAACGTATTTAATTAAAAGTATCTTAAATATTACTTAAAAAATTTATTTTAATTAAAAAACGTATCTTAAAATTTTAAAAAACGTTTCTTAAATTTTTTAAAAACGTATTTGATTAAAATTATCTTAAATATTACGTGCTAATTCTTTATGTGATTTTCAGAATAATAAAAATATATGATTTTGAAAATACATGATTTTTATTATGTATTTATTAAATAAAATGAAGTTAAAAAAGAAAAAAATTAATGTGTTGTCAAATCACATCATTGCATAACAAAACAAAAAAACGGATTCTTTATACTTTAAAATTTTGAAATTATTTTAATTAAAATTTATCTTTAATTTATTTTTGATCTTTAATTTAGTTTTGAAAGAAAAAACAATTTAAAAAAACGTATTTAATTAAAATTACTTAAATATTACTTAAATTTTTTATCTTAATTAAAAAATGTATTTTTAAATTTTAATTAAAAAACGTATTTATAAATTTTAATTAAAAAACGTATTTTTAAAATTTTAATTATAAAACGTTTTTTTAAATTTTAATTATAAAACGTATTAATTTAAATCATATTTAAAATAACTTAAAACTTAAAAATGTATTTTTAAATTTTATAAAAAAATTATTTATTTTTAAAATAAGTTTAAAAAAAGAATTTTTTTTTGTGTTGTCAAATCACATCAATGCATAACAAAGCAAAAAATTTATACTTTAAAATTTTAATTATTTTTGAAAACGGATTCTTTATACTTTAAAATTTTAAAATTATTTTAATTAAAATTTATCTTTAATTTATTTTTGATCTTTAATTTATTTTTGATCTTTAATTTATTTTTGAAAGAAAAAACAATTTTAAAAACATATTTAATTAAAATTACTTAAATATTACTTAAATTTTGTATCTTAATTAAAAAACGTATTTTTAAATTTTAATTAAAAAAACGTATTTTTAAATTTTAATTAAAAAAAGTATTTTTAAAATTTTAATTATAAAACGTTTTTTTAATATTTTAATTATAAAACGTGTTATTTTAAATCATATTTAAAATTACTTAAAACTTAAAAATGTATTTTTAAATTTTTTAAAAAATTATGTATTTTTAAAATAAGTTTAAAAAAAAGAATTTTTTTTGTGTTGTCAAATCACATCAATGCATAACAAAACAAAAAATTTATACTTTAAAATTTTAATTATTTTTGAAAACGGATTCTTTATAGTTTATACTTTAAAATTTTAAAATTATTTTAATTAAAATTTATCTTTAATTTATTTTTGATCTTTAATTTATTTTTGATCTTTAATTTATTTTTGAAAGAAAAAACAATTTTAAAAAACGTATTTAATTAAAATTACTTAAATATTACTTAAATTTTTTATCTTAATTAAAAAATGTATTTTTAAATTTTAATTAAAAAAACGTATTTTTAAAATTTTAATTATAAAACGTTTTTTTAAAATTTTAATTATAAAACGTATTTTTGGTCAACGCCGGTTCGCGCCGCCGGAGGAGGGTAGCGCCGGCCGGCGCGAACTCGGGTGATTTTCGAGGACTTTTTTGGTTTTTTGTGGTAAATGTGTTGTCAAATCAGTCAACTCGTAGAATCTTGTGTCAAGTCAAAGAATCTTGTGTCAAATCAGTCTTATTCTAATTTATTTTGTTATTAATTAATTAGGAAAAATGTCCCATCATGGGCCACTTCTCCCCAAGCAATGCTTGAGGAGAAGTGATGAGTTATTTTTGAATTTTTTTTAAAAGGTGATTATTTTTGTATTTGGTTCGGATAAAAGGGTTAAAAAAATAAAGGACCCTCATAAAGCTTGCATATCTTGTTAGGTTGTTTTAGGAGAACATTCAAGTCGAGTCCACATTCCCTACGCTTCACTCTTAAGTCTCAAACTTAAAAAAATGGAATTTAATTAAAATATCCATTTGTTGACTTTGACTTGTCAAAATACCATTTTTTTTTCAATTTTGCAAAAATACCTATTTTTTCCGCTATAGAGTCAGCGATCGCGGGATAGGGTACTTTTTGAAAATTCTGATCCCGCTATGGCGGGATGAGTCCCGCGACACACCCAAAATTTGTGATTTATAATTCAATTTTACACTTTTAACCCCTATACTTATTTACTTACTTTACTTTATACCTTTTACTTTCCTAATTTTAATTTTACACATTCATCATATTAACACATATAATCGTATTATTAACTAAAATACGTTAAAGATACGTTTTAATTCGTTGTTACCAACTTGTATTGTTTTGCCATTTGGCTTGTTTTTGCTTGGTATGGTGTTGTTACCAACTTGTATTGTTTTGCCATTTGGCTTGGACGGTGGCGTTTTGCCTGATGTTTGTTTTTATTCGTTGCTATAAAATTGCCTGGATTTTTCCTCTAAAAAAAAGTTACATCATTGTACTCGTCTCTTCGATGCCTTCGAAATGAGCCCAATATTGAATATTTTTGGATTTATTTATTTTATTATATATATCGTATATACTACATAAAAATATTTTTTATATTTACAATTCATACTCTTATAGTTAATTATTTAATTTATGGTACCTCTTTTATTTTTTTCAATTTTGTTTTACACTCCTATCGTATTAACATGATAATAATATATTAACTAATTGATTAAATCGTTTTAAATTCAAAATTGAAAAAAAAACCACAACAATGCAATTGTACTCAAATTAAACGTCTACATCAACCCCTAAAATATACCCCAAGTTTGACTTTGACTTACCAAAATGCCACAAATCTCTTTCAGTTTGCCAAAATGCCATTTTTTCCACGATGGGAGCCCGCGATCGCGGGCAGTGGCATTTTTGTAATAAATTTACCCCGCGATCACGGGGAGGAGCCCGCGGTGGTTCTAATTTGGTGACTTTTGAAATTCATATTTACACTTTCAATCCTTATACTTATTTACTTACTTTACTTTATACCTTTTACTTTCATAATTTTAATTTTACATTTAACACATATAATCGTTTATTAACTATAATACGTTAAAAAGATACGTTTTAATTTTAACAAGTTACACCATTATAATCGTCTCTTCGATACGTTCGAAATGAGCCTTAATATTGAATATTTTTGGATTTATATATTTTAATATATATCATATACACTACATAAAAATATTTTTTATATTTAAAATTCATTTTCTTATAGTAAAAAGCTTTAATTTATGGTACTCTTATAGTTAAAATACGTTTTATTTATTTTATTATCGATGGTCCAAGTGTAAGTATTAAAAATTGGCGGAGTGTGGTGGACAGACATCGATCATTTTGTGCATACTCTGTAACTGCAAATACTTCAGCTCCAAACACACATGAATCATCGTTCGCCAAATACCCATTTTCATAATTTCTTAAATGAGTCCAGTGATACCAACTTGTCAAAACCCCATTTCATATTCTTCTCGTGAAACCTTCTCCTATTGTCATTCACGATATCTATAAACACATTCAAATAATAATAATTTAAAACGATTTAATGAATTAGTTAATATATGATTATTATGTTAATGCGATAGGAATGTAAAAAAAAACTGAAAAAAAAGAGATGTACCATAAATTAAATAATTAACTATAAGGGTATGAATTTTAAATATAAATTTTTTCTATGTAGTGTATATGATATATATTAAAATATATAAATCCAAAAAAATTCAAGATTGAGCTCATTTCGAACGTATCGAAGAGACGATTATAATGGTGTAACTTGTTAAAATTAAAACGTATTTTTTAACGTATTTTAGTTAATAAACGATTATATGTGTTAAATGTACAATTAAATTATGAAAGTAAAAGGTATAAAGTAAAGTTAGTAAATAAGTATAGGGGTTGAAAGTGTAACATTTCAATTGAAAATCATCAAAATTGGTCCGCGATCGCGGGGAAAAAGTTTCTCAAAAAGTGTCAAAAATGGTCCCTGCCCCGCGATCGCGGGCTCCCATCGTGGAGAAAAATGGCATTTTGGCAAACTGAAAGAGATTTGTGGCATTTTGGTAAGTCAAAGTCAAACTTGCGGTATTTTAATTAATTTCCCTTCTTTTTATTATATTAAAATCTCATCTACAATCATAGATGTATATAAATCAAATAAAAAAACCTTACTTATAAATACGACGATTCAACAAATGTATCATAAAATAAGATTTTAGGTGGTTTTTTTATCTAATAATATATTTCGAGATATGTATAGCCTACAAAAGAATTTGTAATATTTATAATTCTTTCATATGTTTTTCTATACTGATTTGTGCTCATGTTTATTTGGTGCCATCACAAGAAATACAAGGAAATAGAATTTACACTTTCAATGTTTATTTTATGAATTTTGTGTATTGATTATTGGTGTTTTTTTATCTGGTTACAATAAAGACCGAAGACTAGTTGCATCTTACTCTACGTACCAAAACAAGTCTAATGCAATAGCCACACATCGAACATTGCTTCCACCTTTTCATTTCAACAAACATCTCCTTGTTCACATTGGAAGACAACGGTTCACGCGACTTCTCCCACGACATGGGTTGTGACGGTTCACGCGACTTCTCCCACGACATGGGTTGTCATGTACTAATTGCTTTGATATGTTTATTCTATTACTTTGTTTCTTGATTAATCGATAATAATAATTATTATTATTATTATTACTATTTGTTTTCCTAATTAGTTTAGGTTTCCTTATCACTTTTAGGATTTCCTTTTAGTTGATATATTAAATTCCATAGTTATATATCTTGTAGTTAGTTTAGCCGGTAAATAGGGTTCATTGTTTTTATTACGAGACAATTTATCATTGATTAATAAAATTCTTTTTAGAGTTTAATCTCTAGCTTGTTAAGAGTTTTTCTTACCTTTTTCGAGTTCTGCACTTCTAAACTCGTTATCCTTGCTGGGTTTAGACGTTTGTCGATCATTCCACGTTTTCCTACAACGCCAGATACAATAAAAAAGTAGAGAAAGGGTTACAACATTATTTACATATCGTGGACACATTTAGGTAGACGAAAAACTAAGCTTTGTGAACAATAATATTAATTCAAATGTAGTGAGCGTGATAATTCTATCTACTATGTACATTTACGATGCGTTCTCGAGTTTTACATCAAACTTTATTACCATCTAACTTATTACCATTTACTTTTTTTTACCATCACTCCACCACTCCAACTATATAAATATAACTCCACCACTCCAACTTCCACCACTCCAACTTTCACCACTCCAACACTTTCACAACTCCAACACTTTCACCACTCCAACATTTTATTCAAAACTCTTCATCTCCAAATATCAATTTCTATAAAAAAAACCAAGAAATATCAATGACGACAGACATTGAGAAAGTTCGGGTACGTGTTTTTTGGGACGGGTCGTGGCAATTTGTTAATGGGATAATGAATTATATCCCAGAAATTAAAAAGGCAACTGTCGTGTTACCGGTACAATTTTCATTTCCAGGTTTAATTAATTAAAAAACGTATTTTTAAATTTTAATTAAAAAACGTATTTTTAAAATTTTAATTATAAAACGTTTTTTTAAAATTTTAATTATAAAACGTATTAATTTAAATCATATTTAAAATTACTTAAAACTTAAAAATGTATTTTTAAATTTTTAAAAAAAATTATGTATTTTTAAAATAAGTTTTAAAAAAAGAATTTTTTTTGTGTTGTCAAATCACATCAATGAATAATAAAACAAAAAATTTATACTTTAAAGTATAAAGAATTCGTTTTCAAAAATAATTAAAATTTTAAAGTATAAATTTTTTGTTTTATTATGCATTGATGTGATTTAACAACACAAAAAAAATCTTTTATTTTAAAACTTATTTTAAAAATACATAAATATTTTAAAAATTTTAAAAATACATTTTTAAGTTTTAAGTAATTTTAAATATGATTTAAATTAATACGTTTTATAATTAAAATTTTAAAAAAACGTTTTATAATTAAAATTTTACAAATACGTTTTTTTAATTAAAATTTAAAACTACGTTTTTTAATTAATCAAACCTGGAAATGAAAATTGTACCGGTAACACGACAGTTGCCTTTTTAATTTCTGGGATATAATTCATCATCCCATTAACAAATTGCCAAGACCCGTCCCAAAAAACACGTACCCGAACTTTCTCAATGTCTGTCGTCATTGATATTTCTTGGTTTTTTTTTATAGAAATTGATATTTGGAGATGAAGAGTTTTGAATAAAATATTGGAGTGGTGAAAGTGTTGGAGTTGTGAAAGTGTTGGAGTGGTGAAAGTTGGAGTGGTGGAAGTTGGAGTGGTGGAGTTATATTTATATAGTTGGAGTGGTGGAGTGATGGTAAAAAAAAGTAAATGGTAATAAGTTAGATGGTAATAAAGTTTGATGTAATAAATTAGATGATAAAAAGTAGGTAGTAATAAAGTTATATGGTAATAAAAATAATTAAAATTTATTTTTGTAATTATTGAAAATAATTAAAAATAATTTTAAAAAACGTATTTAATTAAAAGTATCTTAAATATTACTTAAAAAATTTATTTTAATTAAAAAACGTATCTTAAAATTTTAAAAAACGTTTCTTAAATTTTTGAAAAACGTATTTGATTAAAATTATCTTAAATATTACGTGCTAATTCTTTATGTGATTTTCAGAATAATAAAAATATATGATTTTGAAAATACATGATTTTTATTATGTATTTATTAAATAAAATGAAGTTAAAAAAGAAAAAAATTAATGTGTTGTCAAATCACATCATTGCATAACAAAACAAAAAAACGGATTCTTTATACTTTAAAATTTTGAAATTATTTTAATTAAAATTTATCTTTAATTTATTTTTGATCTTTAATTTAGTTTTGAAAGAAAAAACAATTTAAAAAAACGTATTTAATTAAAATTACTTAAATATTACTTAAATTTTTTATCTTAATTAAAAAATGTATTTTTAAATTTTAATTAAAAAACGTATTTATAAATTTTAATTAAAAAACGTATTTTTAAAATTTTAATTATAAAAAGTTTTTTTTAAATTTTAATTATAAAACGTATTAATTTAAATCATATTTAAAATAACTTAAAACTTAAAAATGTATTTTTAAATTTTATAAAAAAATTATTTATTTTTAAAATAAGTTTAAAAAAAGAATTTTTTTTTGTGTTGTCAAATCACATCAATGCATAACAAAGCAAAAAAATTTATACTTTAAAATTTTAATTATTTTTGAAAACGGATTCTTTATACTTTAAAATTTTAAAATTATTTTAATTAAAATTTATCTTTAATTTATTTTTGATCTTTAATTTATTTTTGAAAGAAAAAACAATTTTAAAAACGTATTTAATTAAAATTACTTAAAAATTACTTAAATTTTTTATCTTAATTAAAAAACGTATTTTTAAATTTTAATTAAAAAACGTATTTTAAAATTTTAATTAAAAAAAGTATTTTTAAAATTTTAATTATAAAACGTTTTTTTAATATTTTAATTATAAAACGTATTATTTTAAATCATATTTAAAATTACTTAAAACTTAAAAATGTATTTTTAAATTTTTAAAAAAAATTATGTATTTTTAAAATAAGTTTAAAAAAAAGATTTTTTTTTGTGTTGTCAAATCACATCAATGCATAACAAAACAAAAAATTTATACTTCTAAAATTTTAATTATTTTTGAAAACGGATTCTTTATAGTTTATACTTTAAAATTTTAAAATTATTTTAATTAAAATTTATTTTTAATTTATTTTTGAAAGAAAAAACAATTTTAAAAAACGTATTTAATTAAAATTACTTAAATATTACTTAAATTTTTATCTTAATTAAAAAATGTATTTTTAAATTTTAATTAAAAAAACGTATTTTTAAAATTTTAATTATAAAACGTTTTTTTAAAATTTTAATTATAAAACGTATTAATTTAAATCATATTTAAAATTACTTAAAACTTAAAAATGTATTTTTAAATTTTTTAAAAAATGTATGTATTTTTGGTCAACGCCGGTTCGCGCCGCCGGAGGAGGGTAGCGCCGGCCGGCGCGAACTCGGGTGATTTTCGAGGACTTTTTTGGTTTTTTGTGGTAAATGTGTTGTCAAATCAGTCAACTCGTAGAATCTTGTGTCAAGTCAAAGAATCTTGTGTCAAGTCAAAGAATCTTGTGTCAAATGTAAAGACCCAACCAAAAATATCATGCAAAACGACAAATTCATAACATCCCAAAATCACGGTCTCAAAATTTCATTACAAATACTAAAAAGGTTTGCGGAAACAACCTACACAACTGAGAAAAACTAAATGCTAGAGTGTTCCTACACTTCTTGACTCTTCACGCTAAGCTCAGCCTATTTGCCCGAGCTCCTGGAAACCTGCTTACCTGAAAAGGTTTTAATTTTGAAAATGCGAGGGTTAGACCATGAGGTCTAGTGAGTCCCTCCTAACAGTTATCAAGCATTTAAAACAGTTTATCTTTTCAGCATAAAACGCTCATACTCAACACGTCAAAATCATATACGGACTAAAGTCCGCCTCCTCGTAATCTGACACTCTGAAGCCACCCGAAGGTGACAACGAGTCAGCCTCATGCTGCCTTGCGGAGCCTCGCTCCTGCCATATAGGGACCTCCCTTCCCGCACGAGAGCTGGCGGAACTACTCTCCCGTCTTTGCCAGTTTACGTCTCCTTGATGTATGCATACATTCTACATAAAACTTTAAACAACTTTCACGCAATTAAAGCATAATAATAAAGCATGGCAATTCTCAACATTCATAACACATTTTGAAAAAACTTTAAAAGCCACACATTTTAGTTTAGAAAACTCACCTGTTGCTCTTACTTCTCGTTTCTAACCGGTTCCCAACTTCCAAACGACTTTCCTGAATAAAAGGACATAATACAAACTACTCAGCAAAAGTATCCGGATAATAACAACTCTCCGGACAACCCTGATTTTCCGGACGCCCAAAGAATCCGGACACTCACACTAATCCGGACGACAACTAATCCGGACAACACCCCTTTTCCGGATAACTTCTATTCTCCGGACGATACCCCTTTCCGGGTACCGAACTTACCGGATACAAGACTTTACCGGACATTTCTACTTACCGGACACCACAATGTCCGGACACCTCTGCTTTCCGGATAACACCACTTTCCGGATAATACCGCTTTTCGGATAACTCTACATTCCGGACACTTAACCTTTTCGGACACTATACCCGGTAACCTGCGACAAGAAGCTACCCGGACAACTTCCGGACACCTGCTTCGCAAGAAGGTTTCCGGACGAGGCGTTGTTCGAGTTTAATGCTCGAAATCATACCAAACACCCATTAAACAGTAAGATAATGCGACGATTAACTACATACAAGCCCAAAATCAAATCCCACAAAGTTTTACTGCCTAAACACAACCCAAAGATGCTTAAATCTCCCTTAATGGTCTTAAACAACTTTTTGCAAGAAAACTCTCAAAACCACAAATCACCAGACGAATCTTAGCTGAGGTTATGGATTAAGGATTACCTGATTGATTGTTGCAGAGAACAAACTCCAAAAATCCAATCCTCCTTCTGATTCTACCACTTGATGATTCTTCTCTTCTTGCACAAAAAGCCTCAAACTCAAATGCCTCCTTTTCTCTCTAAATTATCAGCCGACACACACCAAATCAGGGAAATGAAAAGATACCTAGGGTTTTGTGCCCTTTTATACTCCCTCTCACAATTACCAAAAAGGCCCCTCAACTTCTACTTTCATTTACAACTCCCCACTAACCACAAAACACTTCGAAAAAGGGTCTAGGTCGTTACAACTCTCCCCCGTCAAAAGAATTCCGTCCCCGGAATTCCATTTTCGAAAAGGAGAGGGTACCTAGACTTCGTATCGGATTCTACCTCCCACGCTGCCTCTCGCCCCCTTATGATACCTACACTGAACTTTTACTGGCCGAATTTCTCTATTGGTTCTTCTTCGTACGACAGTCTCTCATCGATGCTAACATTTTCAAATGGAATGGCTACATCGGTTTCAGCCAAACATCTCTTCAGATTTGACACAAGAAAAGTTTGATGCACTCCTCTTATTTCTTCTGGCAAGTCTAACTTATATGCCGCTGCTCTAACTTACTCACTAAAGACAGAAGTCAACTTCTTATCGCCCGTAATTCTCGCAAGGTCGACATTACTACAGCTTCCCTTATCTGTTCCTCATAACAGAGGCGCACATCACACCACGAATTCCCCCAAAATTTCATCTAGTACCTCAAGATCGCGCACTATCTATTCAACTTTCATAACTCCGACGGATCCACAGACGTAGTCCACTTTACCTATCTCTCAATTCTCGAGGTTCCCCAGTCTTATGTTCTCAATTCAACCATTCAGTTCTACTTGGCTGCCCCAAATCGTTCAGATGGAAAACATAACCGCGCTTCATACATGAAACCGCCCTCGGCGAGTCATCACTTGCTAAAACGTGCCATCTTGCACTATTTACTTGTACCCCCTTCGATCACTATACTCGCTTAAAACTACCTGATAAAACCAAGGTCAACCGCGCCTCCGTCCCCGCATCGGGACTCACAGTTTTAAACACGTCTAATTAAGGTCTCTTATACAATTACACTCCCTTAAGAAAAAGGACTTGGCAGAAATTCCCGCCACGACAACGAGAATCTTCTACCAAGAAAACTCGCTCACTGACAACTCGGCACCAGGCCAACCTTGTACATCCCGACAAGCTCGCACCCATGAGCCTCTCCTTGGTATACCTGAAATTTCTAGATTACTTTTTCCAACCGACATACGTCTAAGCAGATCATAACCCCTTCCCGAATCACATTGGTTACAACACGTCAACTTATTCGTACGTTCTCACAACTTCATCATTTCACACTTAACGTGTCTAATAGTAGGAAACCTCTATACTTCCTCATTTGAGTACTCACCTATCCGAATTGAACTTATCCTGAAGGCTCATCAATTTCTCACTGCTTGCCACGTGCGTCCATCCATATAACATAACTTCGGTTACTCCTACTCATCTAGGAGGAGTAACCACGATCACACCCTACAGTTCTCAATAGCTTACACTGAACGATCGGTTCGCTCGAACGTCTCTCACAAAGCCACTAACTTAACTTATTCAGTCGTCTTACCCACTTCTTTCCTGCACAAAAACATACACAATTTCCTCCCTCAATACTCTTTCCAAAAGTTCGCACACTTACCAAGGACAGCCTACACAACACTACACCCATCGGCATTACTGTCAAGTTTACTACTTCCGATTTACTTACTTAATCCGACATACCGTCTTCACCTCCCCACCTTAGCGTGGAGCATTATCCACTATCATTTCTCGTCCCCCTCATCCGACAATTCCCAAGCTGCAAAAGCTTTCTCATCACCATACGTAACCAAACGGTTGCACTAACATTCTAACTTTAGGCTTCCGACCGAATCACCTCGAACTGACACCAGAGTTCGACGTCACTATACATTCTTTAAACTCCAACTTTTACTTTCTCAGACAATTCGTTCACACATAAGCAACAGCTCACATTCTTTAAGGTTTTCACATCTATTCCACCACATTTTGACTAATACATCCATCATCTTCTTTAAACTTCCAATGATTCCAAAATATACTTACTTAGCGACTCTTACAACTAAAAACACTTGGTTTCTCCTTTGGGTAACTACCCACCACCACTACGTGATGCTATCCCGAACATAATCATATCACGACGTCAACTCACACCCTACGTGCTCCAACAACCTAGTTAACAACACGAACACCCCAACCGAAACCTCCAAAAGGCTTCTATCTGAAGTTTCCTCTTTCTCTAATCTCTCATCGCTATGACGCTAGCTGGCACATTCGACTTGGCAATTATTGCCACTATATAACTGTACATTACTCACTCAAAACATCGCACTGCAGACCAAGACTCTCATGGCCAATCGTACACAACTCAAACTTATCTTCAAGACCTCATTCAAAACTAACCGAGTCTATCTCGCTACATTGCCTCTCTCCCAGCTCTAGTTGAACCACAACACACGAATTTCTGAATAACTCTAACATACTCGTTTCCTGCTAGCTCTTGCGATCCCAAACCAATATATAGACAGGGCGCACTCCCTCACAGATCGACATAATCTATACCCTCACTTCGTTTGTGCTAATTACTTCATTCTTTACGAACCATCCATCTCGTAGGTAAAACGCTTATCTAAAACAGCAGTCTTTCACTATCTTAACACCCCTACAAAGTGGTCCTTCAACTTTCAACCTTCTGATTCAAGTCTTCGGTCTCATACACCTTACTCAACTGCCGACTTTAACGTCAATAGTTGACCTGTTGATACTTCCTTAACCTATTCTTCAACAAGGGTCCCTTACTGAACCTAATCCTCCCAACATATCATAATCAAATTCACATCCCGTCGTCCTCATTTCAAACTCACTCGTGAAACGTTAGTATTACAAGATCACTTTAAAACTCTTATTCAACGTCGCGGATATTTCATCTCTACTTCACCACACTACTCATAACGAGTTGCTAATACCAATACCTTGCTGACTTCTAGTCCTTCCCCTGAACACAACCGTCCCTCGGCAACTGCATTTCCAGTCACCGCACGAGGGTACAGACCCTCATACAACCGACACTAAAGTCCACTTCTGACTCCTCCACTGCTCATCTCTCCTCTTGAACATAAGTACCAAAACTACGAACATTCTCCCCTGATCTGTCTAACACCTCTCCACTCTAAAAGTTCTTCCTTAGCTTAAAATGTAGTACTCTACGACCTAGTGAGTTTATAGCCTTCGTGCATGACAACGCGATAAATAAATCATCACACTTTTGATTATTTTAAAGAAACAACACTTGGAAACAACTTGGGTACACACGACCCCTTCAATACCCTGCACTACGATCTCGAGAATCGTTTGCATGCAACTTTCCGTATAACTTAATCTTACTCAACCAAAATATATTGTTACGACAGAAATAAATATTGGATGAAAATCTTTTCATACGAAAATTTTTTGAAAGGACATACCGACACGAAGTAAACCAGTCGGTTCTCACATTTACTTATATAACTTCAACATGTCAATACTTATCTTGGTCATAAAAGTTTTGCATTCAAACGTCTTCTTGACTTTTGCAACAATTTAACTTATAATGAAAAGAGTGGAAAATTTTGTATATCGTAGTCCTCAAGACTTCATTGTGCGAGGTAAATGGATTTGCATTTTTATTTAAACATACGCTTGCACACGCCGACTCATATCCGATCAAATTTGATATTTACACATTTACTTTACTTGTGAAAAAATCTCATATGCACATATACGATCTTACTGCATGAAACTCTACTTGAAATTGAAGGCTACTCACTCAAACAAGGTCAATCGCTTTACTCACGCAACTTATCATTGACACTCCACTTTCGACCAGCGGTCGCCCCCTCGGTCTTGCAACAACTTGCTATACATACGTTCAACGGTCCACTTACTCAACTATTTCATATTACTTTCATCTTGACCAATTTACCTCATATTATACTTCTATACGCTTTCAGTATTCTACAGAAATCTCTCTTCAATGATCCTGCCACTGAACAACGCGACTAAAGAGTCAGGACTCTAATCCCCTGCTCGCTCTTGGATTGACACCTTCAAGATCTCGACACTGTCCCGCCTTACTATCCGAACAGATCTATCCCACGATTCCTAGAATCGAGACTCTCCTGATCCAGAAGACTTACTCAAAAGTAATCACTCATCCTCTTCGAACCACGAAGGTCTACCTCTAGACGGCTCATAACATTCCAAACGACAATCCGTCTCCACGATGTATACATACATCACATCATTCATGACTTCTCAAGAAACTTCCCCAACAAAGGTCTCAGTCTACCCCTCAGGGATCTTGCTGACATTCTAAAGTACTGGCACACGACATAAACACTAGTTTCTTACTACCACTTCGGAATAATAAGGCAGGTTAAGCACATACATGTACCTGTAAGTTCGCAATTACACTAGCCAGGTGAAATTTCAAACTTACCTTACATGACAGTCCTCAGTACCCTATCAGTCCTATCTCTATAATAGTGACCTCCTAACGCATTTTCCTGATTCTCAGTTGTGATTTCTACTCCCAAGTTTAAGTTTAGGCCCGTCCGGTCACCTAAATCCCTTGAACTATGGCTCTGATACCAACTGTAAAGCCCCAACCAAAAATATCATGCAAAACGACAAATTCATAACATCCCAAAATCACGGTCTCAAAATTTCATTACAAATACTAAAAAGGTTTGCGGAAACAACCTACACAACTGAGAAAAACTAAATGCTAGAGTGTTCCTACACTTCTTGACTCTTCACGCTAAGCTCAGCCTATTTGCCCGAGCTCCTGGAAACCTGCTTACCTGAAAAGGTTTTAATTTTGAAAATGCGAGGGTTAGACCATGAGGTCTAGTGAGTCCCTCCTAACAGTTATCAAGCATTTAAAACAGTTTATCTTTTCAGCATAAAACACTCATACTCAACACGTCAAAATCATATACGGACTAAAGTCCGCCTCCTCGTAATCTGACACTCTGAAGCCACCCGAAGGTGACAACGAGTCAGCCTCATGCTGCCTTGCGGAGCCTCGCTCCTGGCATATAAGGACCTCCCTTCCCGCACGAGAGCTGGCGGAACTACTCTCCCGTCTTTGCCAGTTTACGTCTCCTTGATGTATGCATACATTCTACATAAAACTTTAAACAACTTTCATGCAATTAAAGCATAATAATAAAGCATGGCAATTCTCAACATTCATAACACATTTTGAAAACACTTTAAAAGCCACACATTTTAGTTTAGAAAACTCACCTGATGCTCTTACTTCTCGTTTCTAACCGGTTCCCAACTTCCAAACGACTTTCCTGAATAAAAGGACATAATACAAACTACTCAGCAAAAGTATCCGGATAATAACAACTCTCCGGACAACCCTGATTTTCCGGACGCCCAAAGAATCCGGACACTCACACTAATCCGGACGACAACTAATCCGGACAACACCCCTTTTCCGGATAACTTCTATTCTCCGGACGATACCCCTTTCCGGGTACCGAACTTACCGGATACAAGACTTTACCGGACATTTCTACTTACCGGACACCACAATGTCCGGACACCTCTGCTTTCCGGATAACACCACTTTCCGGATAACACCGCTTTCCGGATAACTCTACATTCCGGACACTTAACCTTTTCGGACACTATACCCGGTAACCTGCGACAAGAAGCTACCCGGACAACTTCCGGACACCTGCTTCGCAAGAAGGTTTCCGGACGAGGCGCTGTTCGAGTTTAATGCTCGAAATCATGCCAAACACCCATTAAACAGTAAGATAATGCGACGATTAACTACATACAAGCCCAAAATCAAATCCCACAAAGTTTTACTGCCTAAACACAACCCAAAGATGCTTAAATCTCCCTTAATGGTCTTAAACAACTTTTTGCAAGAAAACTCTCAAAACCACAAATCACCAGACGAATCTTAGCTGAGGTTATGGATTAAGGATTACCTGATTGATTGTTGCAGAGAACAAACTCCAAAAATCCAATCCTCCTTCTGATTCTACCACTTGATGATTCTTCTCTTCTTGCACAAAAAGCCTCAAACTCAAATGCCTCCTTTTCTCTCTAAATTATCAGCCGACACACACCAGATCAGGGAAATGAAAAGATACCTAGGGTTTTGTGCCCTTTTATACTCCCTCTCACAATTACCAAAAAGGCCCCTCAACTTCTACTTTCATTTACAACTCCCCACTAACCACAAAACACTTCGAAAAAGGGTCTGGGTCGTTACATCAAATCAGTCTTATTCTAATTTATTTTGTTATTAATTAATTAGGAAAAATGTCCCATCGTGGGCCACTTCTCCCCAAGCAATGCTTGAGGAGAAGTGATGAGTTATTTTTGAATTTTTTTTAAAAGGTGATTATTTTTGTATTTGGTTTGGATAAAAGGGTTAAAAAAATAAAGGACCCTCATAAAGCTTGCATATCTTGTTAGGTTGTTTTAGGAGAACATTCAAGTCGAGTCCACATTCCCTACGCTTCACTCTTAAGTCTCAAACTTAAAAAAATGGAATTTAATTAAAATATCCATTTGTTGACTTTGACTTGTCAAAATACCATTTTTTTTTCAATTTTGCAAAAATACCTATTTTTTCCGCTATAGAGTCAGCGATCGCGGGATAGGGTACTTTTTGAAAGTTCTGATCCCGCTATGGCGGGATGAGTCCCGCGACACACTCAAAATTTGTGATTTATAATTCAATTTTACACTTTTAACCCCTATACTTATTTACTTACTTTACTTTATACCTTTTACTTTCCTAATTTTAATTTTACACATTCATCATATTAACACATATAATCGTATTATTAACTAAAATACGTTAAAGATACGTTTTAATTCGTTGTTACCAACTTGTATTGTTTTGCCATTTGGCTTGTTTTTGCTTGGTATGGTGTTGTTACCAACTTGTATTGTTTTGCCATTTGGCTTGGACGGTGGCGTTTTGCCTGATGTTTGTTTTTATTCGTTGCTATAAAATTGCCTGGATTTTTCCTCTCAAAAAAAAGTTACATCATTGTACTCGTCTCTTCGATGCCTTCGAAATGAGCCCAATATTGAATATTTTTGGATTTATTTATTTTATTATATATATCATATATACTACATAAAAATATTTTTAATATTTACAATTCATACTCTTATAGTTAATTATTTAATTTATGGTACCTCTTTTATTTTTTTCAATTTTGTTTTACACTCCTATCGTATTAACATGATAATAATATACTAACTAATTGATTAAATCGTTTTAAATTCAAAATGAAAAAAAAACCACAACAATGCAATTGTACTCAAATTAAACGTCTACATCAACCCCTAAAATATACCCCAAGTTTGACTTTGACTTACCAAAATGCCACAAATCTCTTTCAGTTTGCCAAAATGCCATTTTTTCCACGATGGGAGCCCGCGATCACGGGCAGTGGCATTTTTGTAATAAATTTACCCCGCGATCACGGGGAGGAGCCCGCGGTGGTTCTAATTTGGTGACTTTTGAAATTCATATTTACACTTTCAATCCTTATACTTATTTACTTACTTTACTTTATACCTTTTACTTTCATAATTTTAATTTTACATTTAACACATATAATCGTTTATTAACTATAATACGTTAAAAAGATACGTTTTAATTTTAACAAGTTACACCACTATAATCGTCTTTTCGATACGTTCGAAATGAGCCTAACATTGAATATTTTTGGATTTATATATTTTAATATATATCATATACACTACATAAAAATATTTTTTATATTTAAAATTCATTTTCTTATAGTAAAAAGCTTTAATTTATGGTACTCTTATAGTTAAAATACGTTTTATTTATTTTATTATCGATAGTCCAAGTGTAAGTATTAAAAATTGGCAGAGTGTGGTGGACAGACATCGATCCTTTTGTGCATACTCTGTAACTGCAAATACTTCAGCTCCAAACACACATGAATCACAGTTCGCCAAATACCCATTTTCACAATTTCTTAAATGAGTCCAGTGATACCAACTTGTCAAAACCCCATTTCATATTCTTCTCGTGAAACCTTCTCCTATTGTCATTCACGATATCTATAAACACATTCAAATAATAATAATTTAAAACGATTTAATGAATTAGTTAATATATGATTATTATGTTAATGCGATATGAATGTAAAAAAAACTGAAAAAAAAGAGATGTACCATAAATTAAATAATTAACTATAAGGGTATGAATTTTAAATATAAATTTTTTCTATGTAGTGTATATGATATATATTAAAATATATAAATCCAAAAAAATTCAAGATTGGGCTCATTTCGAACGTATCGAAGAGACGATTATAATGGTGTAACTTGTTAAAATTAAAACGTATTTTTTTAACGTATTTTAGTTAATAAACGATTATATGTGTTAAATGTACAATTAAATTATGAAAGTAAAAGGTATAAAGTAAAGTTAGTAAATAAGTATAGGGTTGAAAGTGTAACATTTCAATTGAAAATCATCAAAATTGGTCCGCGATCGCGGGGAAAAAGTTTCTCAAAAAGTGTCAAAAATGGTCCCTGCCCCGCGATCGCGGGCTCCCATCGTGGAGAAAAATGGCATTTTGGCAAACTGAAAGAGATTTGTGGCATTTTGGTAAGTCAAAGTCAAACTTGCGGTATTTTAATTAATTTCCCTTCTTTTTATTATATTAAAATCTCATCTACAATCATAGATGTATATAAATCAAATAAAAAAACCTTACTTATAAATACGACGATTCAACAAATGTATCATAAAATAAGATTTTAGGTGGTTTTTTTATCTAATAATATATTTCGAGATATGTATAGCCTACAAAAGAATTTGTAATATTTATAATTCTTTCATATGTTTTTCTATACTGATTTGTGCTCATGTTTATTTGGTGCCATCACAAGAAATACAAGGAAATAGAATTTACACTTTCAATGTTTATTTTATGAATTTTGTGTATTGATTATTGGTGTTTTTTTATCTGGTTACAATAAAGACCGAAGACTAGTTGCATCTTACTCTACGTACCAAAACAAGTCTAATGCAATAGCCACACATCGAACATTGCTTCCACCTTTTCATTTCAACAAACATCTCCTTGTTCACATTGGAAGACAACGGTTCACGCGACTTCTCCCACGACATGGGTTGTGACGGTTCACGCGACTTCTCCCACGACATGGGTTGTCATGTACTAATTGCTTTGATATGTTTATTCTATTACTTTGTTTCTTGATTAATCGATAATAATAATTATTATTATTATTACTATTTGTTTTCCTAATTAGTTTAGGTTTCCTTATCACTTTTAGGATTTCCTTTTAGTTGATATATTAAATTCCATAGTTATATATCTTGTAGTTAGTTTAGCCGGTAAATAGGGTTCATTGTTTTTATTACGAGACAATTTATCATTGATTAATAAAATTCTTTTTAGAGTTTAATCTCTAGCTTGTTAAGAGTTTTTCTTACCTTTTTCGAGTTCTGCACTTCTAAACTCGTTATCCTTGCTGGGTTTAGACGTTTGTCGATCATTCCACGTTTTCCTACAACGCCAGATACAATAAAAAAGTAGAGAAAGGGTTACAACATTATTTACATATCGTGGACACATTTAGGTAGACGAAAAACTAAGCTTTGTGAACAATAATATTAATTCAAATGTAGTGAGCGTGATAATTCTATCTACTATGTACATTTACGATGCGTTCTCGAGTTTTACATCAAACTTTATTACCATCTAACTTATTACCATTTACTTTTTTTTACCATCACTCCACCACTCCAACTATATAAATATAACTCCACCACTCCAACTTCCACCACTCCAACTTTCACCACTCCAACACTTTCACAACTCCAACACTTTCACCACTCCAACATTTTATTCAAAACTCTTCATCTCCAAATATCAATTTCTATAAAAAAACCAAGAAATATCAATGACGACAGACATTGAGAAAGTTCGGGTACGTGTTTTTTGGGACGGGTCGTGGCAATTTGTTAATGGGATAATGAATTATATCCCAGAAATTAAAAAGGCAACTGTCGTGTTACCGGTACAATTTTCATTTCCAGGTTTAATTAATTAAAAAACGTATTTTTAAAATTTAATTAAAAAACGTATTTTTAAAATTTTAATTATAAAACGTTTTTTTAAAATTTTAATTATAAAACGTATTAATTTAAATCATATTTAAAATTACTTAAAACTTAAAAATGTATTTTTAAATTTTTAAAAAAAATTATGTATTTTTAAAATAAGTTTTAAAAAAGAATTTTTTTTGTGTTGTCAAATCACATCAATGAATAATAAAACAAAAAATTTATACTTTAAAGTATAAAGAATTCGTTTTCAAAAATAATTAAAATTTTAAAGTATAAATTTTTTGTTTTATTATGCATTGATGTGATTTAACAACACAAAAAAAATCTTTTATTTTAAAACTTATTTTAAAAATACATAAATATTTTAAAAATTTTAAAAATACATTTTTAAGTTTTAAGTAATTTTAAATATGATTTAAATTAATACGTTTTATAATTAAAATTTTAAAAAAACGTTTTATAATTAAAATTTTAAAAATACGTTTTTTTAATTAAAATTTAAAACTACGTTTTTTAATTAATCAAACCTGGAAATGAAAATTGTACCGGTAACACGACAGTTGCCTTTTTAATTTCTGGGATATAATTCATCATCCCATTAACAAATTGCCACGACCCGTCCCAAAAAACACGTACCCGAACTTTCTCAATGTCTGTCGTCATTGATATTTCTTGGTTTTTTTTATAGAAATTGATATTTGGAGATGAAGAGTTTTGAATAAAATATTGGAGTGGTGAAAGTGTTGGAGTTGTGAAAGTGTTGGAGTGGTGAAAGTTGGAGTGGTGGAAGTTGGAGTGGTGGAGTTATATTTATATAGTTGGAGTGGTTGAGTGATGGTAAAAAAAAAGTAAATGGTAATAAGTTAGATGGTAATAAAGTTTGATGTAATAAATTAGATGATAAAAAGTAGGTAGTAATAAAGTTATATGGTAATAAAAATAATTAAAATTTATTTTTGTAATTATTGAAAATAATTAAAAATAATTTTAAAAAACGTATTTAATTAAAAGTATCTTAAATATTACTTAAAAAATTTATTTTAATTAAAAAACGTATCTTAAAATTTTAAAAAACGTTTCTTAAATTTTTTAAAAACGTATTTGATTAAAATTATCTTAAATATTACGTGCTAATTCTTTATGTGATTTTCAGAATAATAAAAATATATGATTTTGAAAATACATGATTTTTATTATGTATTTATTAAATAAAATGAAGTTAAAAAAGAAAAAAATTAATGTGTTGTCAAATCACATCATTGCATAACAAAACAAAAAAACGGATTCTTTATACTTTAAAATTTTGAAATTATTTTAATTAAAATTTATCTTTAATTTATTTTTGATCTTTAATTTAGTTTTGAAAGAAAAAACAATTTAAAAAACGTATTTAATTAAAATTACTTAAATATTACTTAAATTTTTTATCTTAATTAAAAAATGTATTTTTAAATTTTAATTAAAAAACGTATTTTTAAAATTTTAATTATAAAAAGTTTTTTTTAAATTTTAATTATAAAACGTATTAATTTAAATCATATTTAAAATAACTTAAAACTTAAAAATGTATTTTTAAATTTTATAAAAAAATTATTTATTTTTAAAATAAGTTTAAAAAAAGAATTTTTTTTGTGTTGTCAAATCACATCAATGCATAACAAAGCAAAAAATTTATACTTTAAAATTTTAATTATTTTTGAAAACGGATTCTTTATACTTTAAAATTTTAAAATTATTTTAATTAAATTTTTCTCTAATTTATTTTTGATCTTTAATTTATTTTTGAAAGAAAAAACAATTTTAAAAACGTATTTAATTAAAATTACTTAAAAATTACTTAAATTTTTTATCTTAATTAAAAAACGTATTTTTAAATTTTAATTAAAAAAACGTATTTTAAAATTTTAATTAAAAAAAGTATTTTTAAAATTTTAATTATAAAACGTTTTTTAATATTTTAATTATAAAACGTATTATTTTAAATCATATTTAAAATTACTTAAAACTTAAAAATGTATTTTTAAATTTTTAAAAAAAATTATGTATTTTTAAAATAAGTTTAAAAAAAAGAATTTTTTTTTTGTGTTGTCAAATCACATCAATGCATAACAAAACAAAAAATTTATACTTCTAAAATTTTAATTATTTTTGAAAACGGATTCTTTATAGTTTATACTTTAAAATTTTAAAATTATTTTAAATAAAATTTATCTTTAATTTATTTTTGAAAGAAAAAACAATTTTAAAAAACGTATTTAATTAAAATTACTTAAATATTACTTAAATTTTTTATCTTAATTAAAAAATGTATTTTTAAATTTTAATTAAAAAAACGTATTTTTAAAATTTTAATTATAAAACGTTTTTTTAAAATTTTAATTATAAAACGTATTAATTTAAATCATATTTTAATTCAAGTCAAAGAATCTTGTGTCAAGTCAAAGAATCTTGTGTCAAGTCAAAGAATCTTGTGTCAAATGTAAAGACCCAACCAAAAATATCATGCAAAACGACAAATTCATAACATCCCAAAATCACGGTTTCAAAATTTCATTACAAATACTAAAAAGGTTTGCGGAAACAACCTACACAACTGAGAAAAACTAAATGCTAGAGTGTTCCTACACTTCTTGACTCTTCACGCTAAGCTCAGCCTATTTGCCCGAGCTCCTGGAAACCTGCTTACCTGAAAAGGTTTTAATTTTGAAAATGCGAGGGTTAGACCATGAGGTCTAGTGAGTCCCTCCTAACAGTTATCAAGCATTTAAAACAGTTTATCTTTTCAGCATAAAACGCTCATACTCAACACGTCAAAATCATATACGGACTAAAGTCCGCCTCCTCGTAATCTGACACTCTGAAGCCACCCGAAGGTGACAACGAGTCAGCCTCATGCTGCCTTGCGGAGCCTCGCTCCTGGCATATAAGGACCTCCCTTCCCGCACGAGAGCTGGCGGAACTACTCTCCCGTCTTTGCCAGTTTACGTCTCCTTGATGTATGCATACATTCTACATAAAACTTTAAACAACTTTCATGCAATTAAAGCATAATAATAAAGCATGGCAATTCTCAACATTCATAACACATTTTGAAAACACTTTAAAAGCCACACATTTTAGTTTAGAAAACTCACCTGTTGCTCTTACTTCTCGTTTCTAACCGGTTCCCAACTTCCAAACGACTTTCCTGAATAAAAGGACATAATACAAACTACTCAGCAAAAGTATCCGGATAATAACAACTCTCCGGACAACCCTGATTTTCCGGACGCCCAAAGAATCCGGACACTCACACTAATCCGGACGACAACTAATCCGGACAACACCCCTTTTCCGGATAACTTCTATTCTCCGGACGATACCCCTTTCCGGGTACCGAACTTACCGGATACAAGACTTTACCGGACATTTCTACTTACCGGACACCACAATGTCCGGACACCTCTGCTTTCCGGATAACACCACTTTCCGGATAACACCGCTTTTCGGATAACTCTACATTCCGGACACTTAACCTTTTCGGACACTATACCCGGTAACCTGCGACAAGAAGCTACCCGGACAACTTCCGGACACCTGCTTCGCAAGAAGGTTTCCGGACGAGGCGCTGTTCGAGTTTAATGCTCGAAATCATACCAAACACCCATTAAACAGTAAGATAATGCGACGATTAACTACATACAAGCCCAAAATCAAATCCCACAAAGTTTTACTGCCTAAACACAACCCAAAGATGCTTAAATCTCCCTTAATGGTCTTAAACAACTTTTTGCAAGAAAACTCTCAAAACCACAAATCACCAGACGAATCTTAGCTGAGGTTATGGATTAAGGATTACCTGATTGATTGTTGCAGAGAACAAACTCCAAAAATCCAATCCTCCTTCTGATTCTACCACTTGATGATTCTTCTCTTCTTGCACAAAAAGCCTCAAACTCAAATGCCTCCTTTTCTCTCTAAATTATCAGCCGACACACACCAAATCAGGGAAATGAAAAGATACCTAGGGTTTTGTGCCCTTTTATACTCCCTCTCACAATTACCAAAAAGTCCCCTCAACTTCTACTTTCATTTACAACTCCCCACTAACCACAAAACACTTCGAAAAAGGGTCTGGGTCGTTACAACTCTCCCCCGTCAAAAGAATTCCGTCCCCGGAATTCCATTTTCGAAAAGGAGAGGGTACCTAGACTTCGTATCGGATTCTACCTCCCACGCTGCCTCTCGCCCCCTTATGATACCTACACTGAACTTTTACTGGCCGAATTTCTCTATTGGTTCTTCTTCGTACGACAGTCTCTCATCGATGCTAACATTTTCAAATGGAATGGCTACATCGGTTTCAGCCAAACATCTCTTCAGATTTGACACAAGAAAAGTTTGATGCACTCCTCTTATTTCTTCTGGCAAGTCTAACTTATATGCCGCTGCTCTAACTTACTCACTAAAGACAGAAGTCAACTTCTTATCGCCCGTAATTCTCGCAAGGTCGACATTACTACAGCTTCCCTTATCTGTTCCTCATAACAGAGGCGCACATCACACCACGAATTCCCCCAAAATTTCATCTAGTACCTCAAGATCGCGCACTATCTATTCAACTTTCATAACTCCGACGGATCCACAGACGTAGTCCACTTTACCTATCTCTCAATTCTCGAGGTTCCCCAGTCTTATGTTCTCAATTCAACCATTCAGTTCTACTTGGCTGCCCCAAATCGTTCAGATGGAAAACATAACCGCGCTTCATACATGAAACCGCCCTCGGCGAGTCATCACTTGCTAAAACGTGCCATCTTGCACTATTTACTTGTACCCCCTTCGATCACTATACTCGCTTAAAACTACCTGATAAAACCAAGGTCAACCGCGCCTCCGTCCCCGCATCGGGACTCACAGTTTTAAACACGTCTAATTAAGGTCTCTTATACAATTACACTCCCTTAAGAAAAAGGACTTGGCAGAAATTCCCGCCACGACAACGAGAATCTTCTACCAAGAAAACTCGCTCACTGACAACTCGGCACCAGGCCAACCTTGTACATCCCGACAAGCTCGCACCCATGAGCCTCTCCTTGGTATACCTGAAATTTCTAGATTACTTTTTCCAACCGACATACGTCTAAGCAGATCATAACCCCTTCCCGAATCACATTGGTTACAACACGTCAACTTATTCGTACGTTCTCACAACTTCATCATTTCACACTTAACGTGTCTAATAGTAGGAAACCTCTATACTTCCTCATTTGAGTACTCACCTATCCGAATTGAACTTATCCTGAAGGCTCATCAATTTCTCACTGCTTGCCACGTGCGTCCATCCATATAACATAACTTCGGTTACTCCTACTCATCTAGGAGGAGTAACCACGATCACACCCTACAGTTCTCAATAGCTTACAGTGAACGATCGGTTCGCTCGAACGTCTCTCACAAAGCCACTAACTTAACTCATTCAGTCGTCTTACCCACTTCTTTCCTGCACAAAAACATACACAATTTCCTCCCTCAATACTCTTTCCAAAAGTCCGCACACTTACCAAGGACAGCCTACACAACACTACACCCATCGGCATTACTGTCAAGTTTACTACTTCCGATTTACTTACTTAATCCGACATACCGTCTTCACCTCCCCACCTTAGCGTGGAGCATTATCCACTATCATTTCTCGTCCCCCTCATCCGACAATTCCCAAGCTGCAAAAGCTTTCTCATCACCATACGTAACCAAACGGTTGCACTAACATTCTAACTTTAGGCTTCCGACCGAATCACCTCGAACTGACACCAGAGTTCGACGTCACTATACATTCTTTAAACTCCAACTTTTACTTTCTCAGACAATTCGTTCACACATAAGCAACAGCTCACATTCTTTAAGGTTTTCACATCTATTCCACCACATTTTGACTAATACATCCATCATCTTCTTTAAACTTCCAATGATTCCAAAATATACTTACTTAGCGACTCTTACAACTAAAAACACTTGGTTTCTCCTTTGGGTAACTACCCACCACCACTACGTGATGCTATCCCGAACATAATCATATCACGACGTCAACTCACACCCTACGTGCTCCAACAACCTAGTTAACAACACGAACACCCCAACCGAAACCTCCAAAAGGCTTCTATCTGAAGTTTCCTCTTTCTCTAATCTCTCATCGCTATGACGCTAGCTGGCACATTCGACTTGGCAATTATTGCCACTATATAACTGTACATTACTCACTCAAAACATCGCACTGCAGACCAAGACTCTCATGGCCAATCGTACACAACTCAAACTTATCTTCAAGACCTCATTCAAAACTAACCGAGTCTATCTCGCTACATTGCCTCTCTCCCAGCTCTAGTTGAACCACAACACACAAATTTCTGAATAACTCTAACATACTCGTTTCCTGCTAGCTCTTGCGATCCCAAACCAATATATAGACAGGGCGCACTCCCTCACAGATCGACATAATCTATACCCTCACTTCGTTTGTGCTAATTACTTCATTCTTTACGAACCATCCATCTCGTAGGTAAAACGCTTATCTAAAACAGCAGTCTTTCACTATCTTAACACCCCTACAAAGTGGTCCTTCAACTTTCAACCTTCTGATTCAAGTCTTCGGTCTCATACACCTTACTCAACTGCCGACTTTAACGTCAATAGTTGACCTGTTGATACTTCCTTAACCTATTCTTCAACAAGGGTCCCTTACTGAACCTAATCCTCCCAACATATCATAATCAAATTCACATCCCGTCGTCCTCATTTCAAACTCACTCGTGAAACGTTAGTATTACAAGATCACTTTAAAACTCTTATTCAACGTCGCGGATATTTCATCTCTACTTCACCACACTACTCATAACGAGTTGCTAATACCAATACCTTGCTGACTTCTAGTCCTTCCCCTGAACACAACCGTCCCTCGGCAACTGCATTTCCAGTCACCGCACGAGGGTACAGACCCTCATACAACCGACACTAAAGTCCACTTCTGACTCCTCCACTGCTCATCTCTCCTCTTGAACATAAGTACCAAAACTACGAACATTCTCCCCTGATCTGTCTAACACCTCTCCACTCTAAAAGTTCTTCCTTAGCTTAAAATGTAGTACTCTACGACCTAGTGAGTTTATAGCCTTCGTGCATGACAACGCGATAAATAAATCATCACACTTTTGATTATTTTAAAGAAACAACACTTGGAAACAACTTGGGTACACACGACCCCTTCAATACCCTGCACTACGATCTCGAGAATCGTTTGCATGCAACTTTCCGTAAAACTTAATCTTACTCAACCAAAATATATTGTTACGACATAAATAAATATTGGATGAAAATCTTTTCATACGAAATTTTTTTGAAAGGACATACCGACACGAAGTAAACCAGTCGGTTCTCACATTTACTTATATAACTTCAACATGTCAATACTTATCTTGGTCATAAAAGTTTTGCCTTCAAACGTCTTCTTGACTTTTGCAACAATTTAACTTATAATGAAAAGAGTGGAAAATTTTGTAAATCGTAGTCCTCAAGACTTCATTGTGCGAGGTAAATGGATTTGCATTTTTATTTAAACATACGCTTGCACACGCCGACTCATATCCGATCAAATTTGATATTTACATATTTACTTTACTTATGAAAAAATCTCATATGCACATATACGATCTTACTGCATGAAACTCTACTTGAAATTGAAGGCTACTCACTCAAACAAGGTCAATCGCTTTACTCACGCAACTTATCATTGACACTCCACTTTCGACCAGCGGTCGCCCCCTCGGTCTTGCAACAACTTGCTATACATACGTTCAACGGTCCACTTACTCAACTATTTCATATTACTTTCATCTTGACCAATTTACCTCATATTATACTTCTACACGCTTTCAGTATTCTACAGAAATCTCTCTTCAATGATCCTGCCACTGAACAACGCGACTAAAGAGTCAGGACTCTAATCCCCTGCTCGCTCTTGGATTGACACCTTCAAGATCTCGACACTGTCCCGCCTTACTATCCGAACAGATCTATCCCACGATTCCTAGAATCGAGACTCTCCTGATCCAGAAGACTTACTCAAAAGTAATCACTCATCCTCTTCGAACCACGAAGGTCTACCTCTAGACGGCTCATAACATTCCAAACGACAATCCGTCTCCACGATGTATACATACATCACATCATTCATGACTTCTCAAGAAACTTCCCCAACAAAGGTCTCAGTCTACCCCTCAGGGATCTTGCTGACATTCTAAAGTACTGGCACACGACATAAACACTAGTTTCTTACTACCACTTCGGAATAATAAGGCAGGTTAAGCACATACATGTACCTGTAAGTTCGCAATTACACTAGCCAGGTGAAATTTCAAACTTACCTTACATGACAGTCCTCGGTACCCTATCAGTCCTATCTCTATAATAGTGACCTCCTAACGCATTTTCCTGATTCTCAGTTGTGATTTCTACTCCCAAGTTTAAGTTTAGGCCCGTCCGGTCACCTAAATCCCTTAAACTATGGCTCTGATACCAACTGTAAAGACCCAACCAAAAATATCATGCAAAACGACAAATTCATAACATCCCAAAATCACAGTCTCAAAATTTCATTACAAATACTAAAAAGGTTTGCGGAAACAACCTACACAACTGAGAAAAACTAAATGCTAGAGTGTTCCTACACTTCTTGACTCTTCACGCTAAGCTCAGCCTATTTGCCCGAGCTCCTGGAAACCTGCTTACCTGAAAAGGTTTTAATTTTGAAAATGCGAGGGTTAGACCATGAGGTCTAGTGAGTCCCTCCTAACAGTTATCAAGCATTTAAAACAGTTTATCTTTTCAGCATAAAACACTCATACTCAACACGTCAAAATCATATACGGACTAAAGTCCGCCTCCTCGTAATCTGACACTCTGAAGCCACCCGAAGGTGACAACGAGTCAGCCTCATGCTGCCTTGCGGAGCCTCGCTCCTGGCATATAAGGACCTCCCTTCCCGCACGAGAGCTGGCGGAACTACTCTCCCGTCTTTGCCAGTTTACGTCTCCTTGATGTATGCATACATTCTACATAAAACTTTAAACAACTTTCATGCAATTAAAGCATAATAATAAAGCATGGCAATTCTCAACATTCATAACACATTTTGAAAACACTTTAAAAGCCACACATTTTAGTTTAGAAAACTCACCTGATGCTCTTACTTCTCGTTTCTAACCGGTTCCCAACTTCCAAACGACTTTCCTGAATAAAAGGACATAATACAAACTACTCAGCAAAAGTATCCGGATAATAACAACTCTCCGGACAACCCTGATTTTCCGGACGCCCAAAGAATCCGGACACTCACACTAATCCGGACGACAACTAATCCGGACAACACCCCTTTTCCGGATAACTTCTATTCTCCGGACGATACCCCTTTCCGGGTACCGAACTTACCGGATACAAGACTTTATCGGACATTTCTACTTACCGGACACCACAATGTCCGGACACCTCTGCTTTCCGGATAACACCACTTTCCGGATAACACCGCTTTCCGGATAACTCTACATTCCGGACACTTAACCTTTTCGGACACTATACCCGGTAACCTGCGACAAGAAGCTACCCGGACAACTTCCGGACACCTGCTTCGCAAGAAGGTTTCCGGACGAGGCGCTGTTCGAGTTTAATGCTCGAAATCATGCCAAACACCCATTAAACAGTAAGATAATGCGACGATTAACTACATACAAGCCCAAAATCAAATCCCACAAAGTTTTACTGCCTAAACACAACCCAAAGATGCTTAAATCTCCCTTAATGGTCTTAAACAACTTTTTGCAAGAAAACTCTCAAAACCACAAATCACCAGACGAATCTTAGCTGAGGTTATGGATTAAGGATTACCTGATTGATTGTTGCAGAGAACAAACTCCAAAAATCCAATCCTCCTTCTGATTCTACCACTTGATGATTCTTCTCTTCTTGCACAAAAAGCCTCAAACTCAAATGCCTCCTTTTCTCTCTAAATTATCAGCCGACACACACCAAATCAGGGAAATGAAAAGATACCTAGGGTTTTGTGCCCTTTTATACTCCCTCTCACAATTACCAAAAAGGCCCCTCAACTTCTACTTTCATTTACAACTCCCCACTAACCACAAAACACTTCGAAAAAGGGTCTGGGTCGTTACATCAAATCAGTCTTATTCTAATTTATTTTGTTATTAATTAATTAGGAAAAATGTCCCATCGTGGGCCACTTCTCCCCAAGCAATGCTTGAGGAGAAGTGATGAGTTATTTTTGAATTTTTTTTAAAAGGTGATTATTTTTGTATTTGGTTTGGATAAAAGGGTTAAAAAAATAAAGGACCCTCATAAAGCTTGCATATCTTGTTAGGTTGTTTTAGGAGAACATTCAAGTCGAGTCCACATTCCCTACGCTTCACTCTTAAGTCTCAAACTTAAAAAAATGGAATTTAATTAAAATATCCATTTGTTGACTTTGACTTGTCAAAATACCATTTTTTTTTTCAATTTTGCAAAAATACCTATTTTTTCCGCTATAGAGTCAGCGATCGCGGGATAGGGTACTTTTTGAAAGTTCTGATCCCGCTATGGCGGGATGAGTCCCGCGACACACTCAAAATTTGTGATTTATAATTCAATTTTACACTTTTAACCCCTATACTTATTTACTTACTTTACTTTATACCTTTTACTTTCCTAATTTTAATTTTACACATTCATCATATTAACACATATAATCGTATTATTAACTAAAATACGTTAAAGATACGTTTTAATTCGTTGTTACCAACTTGTATTGTTTTGCCATTTGGCTTGTTTTTGCTTGGTATGGTGTTGTTACCAACTTGTATTGTTTTGCCATTTGGCTTGGACGGTGGCGTTTTGCCTGATGTTTGTTTTTATTCGTTGCTATAAAATTGCCTGGATTTTTCCTCTCAAAAAAAAGTTACATCATTGTACTCGTCTCTTCGATGCCTTCGAAATGAGCCCAATATTGAATATTTTTGGATTTATTTATTTTATTATATATATCATATATACTACATAAAAATATTTTTAATATTTACAATTCATACTCTTATAGTTAATTATTTAATTTATGGTACCTCTTTTATTTTTTTCAATTTTGTTTTACACTCCTATCGTATTAACATGATAATAATATACTAACTAATTGATTAAATCGTTTTAAATTCAAAATTGAAAAAAAAACCACAACAATGCAATTGTACTCAAATTAAACGTCTACATCAACCCCTAAAATATACCCCAAGTTTGACTTTGACTTACCAAAATGCCACAAATCTCTTTCAGTTTGCCAAAATGCCATTTTTTCCACGATGGGAGCCCGCGATCACGGGCAGTGGCATTTTTGTAATAAATTTACCCCGCGATCACGGGGAGGAGCCCGCGGTGGTTCTAATTTGGTGACTTTTGAAATTCATATTTACACTTTCAATCCTTATACTTATTTACTTACTTTACTTTATACCTTTTACTTTCATAATTTTAATTTTACATTTAACACATATAATCGTTTATTAACTATAATACGTTAAAAAGATACGTTTTAATTTTAACAAGTTACACCACTATAATCGTCTTTTCGATACGTTCGAAATGAGCCTAACATTGAATATTTTTGGATTTATATATTTTAATATATATCATATACACTACATAAAAATATTTTTTATATTTAAAATTCATTTTCTTATAGTAAAAAGCTTTAATTTATGGTACTCTTATAGTTAAAATACGTTTTATTTATTTTATTATCGATAGTCCAAGTGTAAGTATTAAAAATTGGCAGAGTGTGGTGGACAGACATCGATCCTTTTGTGCATACTCTGTAACTGCAAATACTTCAGCTCCAAACACACATGAATCACAGTTCGCCAAATACCCATTTTCACAATTTCTTAAATGAGTCCAGTGATACCAACTTGTCAAAACCCCATTTCATATTCTTCTCGTGAAACCTTCTCCTATTGTCATTCACGATATCTATAAACACATTCAAATAATAATAATTTAAAACGATTTAATGAATTAGTTAATATATGATTATTATGTTAATGCGATAGGAATGTAAAAAAAACTGAAAAAAAAGAGATGTACCATAAATTAAATAATTAACTATAAGGGTATGAATTTTAAATATAAATTTTTTCTATGTAGTGTATATGATATATATTAAAATATATAAATCCAAAAAAATTCAAGATTGGGCTCATTTCGAACGTATCGAAGAGACGATTATAATGGTGTAACTTGTTAAAATTAAAACGTATTTTTTTAACGTATTTTAGTTAATAAACGATTATATGTGTTAAATGTACAATTAAATTATGAAAGTAAAAGGTATAAAGTAAAGTTAGTAAATAAGTATAGGGTTGAAAGTGTAACATTTCAATTGAAAATCATCAAAATTGGTCCGCGATCGCGGGGAAAAAGTTTCTCAAAAAGTGTCAAAAATGGTCCCTGCCCCGCGATCGCGGGCTCCCATCGTGGAGAAAAATGGCATTTTGGCAAACTGAAAGAGATTTGTGGCATTTTGGTAAGTCAAAGTCAAACTTGCGGTATTTTAATTAATTTCCCTTCTTTTTATTATATTAAAATCTCATCTACAATCATAGATGTATATAAATCAAATAAAAAAACCTTACTTATAAATACGACGATTCAACAAATGTATCATAAAATAAGATTTTAGGTGGTTTTTTTATCTAATAATATATTTCGAGATATGTATAGCCTACAAAAGAATTTGTAATATTTATAATTCTTTCATATGTTTTTCTATACTGATTTGTGCTCATGTTTATTTGGTGCCATCACAAGAAATACAAGGAAATAGAATTTACACTTTCAATGTTTATTTTATGAATTTTGTGTATTGATTATTGGTGTTTTTTTATCTGGTTACAATAAAGACCGAAGACTAGTTGCATCTTACTCTACGTACCAAAACAAGTCTAATGCAATAGCCACACATCGAACATTGCTTCCACCTTTTCATTTCAACAAACATCTCCTTGTTCACATTGGAAGACAACGGTTCACGCGACTTCTCCCACGACATGGGTTGTGACGGTTCACGCGACTTCTCCCACGACATGGGTTGTCATGTACTAATTGCTTTGATATGTTTATTCTATTACTTTGTTTCTTGATTAATCGATAATAATAATTATTATTATTATTATTACTATTTGTTTTCCTAATTAGTTTAGGTTTCCTTATCACTTTTAGGATTTCCTTTTAGTTGATATATTAAATTCCATAGTTATATATCTTGTAGTTAGTTTAGCCGGTAAATAGGGTTCATTGTTTTTATTACGAGACAATTTATCATTGATTAATAAAATTCTTTTTAGAGTTTAATCTCTAGCTTGTTAAGAGTTTTTCTTACCTTTTTCGAGTTCTGCACTTCTAAACTCGTTATCCTTGCTGGGTTTAGACGTTTGTCGATCATTCCACGTTTTCCTACAACGCCAGATACAATAAAAAAGTAGAGAAAGGGTTACAACATTATTTACATATCGTGGACACATTTAGGTAGACGAAAAACTAAGCTTTGTGAACAATAATATTAATTCAAATGTAGTGAGCGTGATAATTCTATCTACTATGTACATTTACGATGCGTTCTCGAGTTTTAGAAGGAAAGAAAAGAAATAAATATTTGTATTTGTGTTCTTGAGATTGAAGGAAAAGAAAGAAAGGAGAGGGAAAGAAAATAATTTTCATGTTCTTGAGTAGAAGAGAAAGGAAAGGAAAGATGTTACTTTTACTAATATACCCTCATTTATTTCATAATGAAATGTAATTAATGGATATATATGTAATTTTATAAATATTTTTAATTCTTTTTATTTCATTTCTTTCCTTCCGTTTCCTCCAACATTTGGGCGGAAAGTTTTGGGAGGAAAATCAGCAATATTTTCCTTCCCTTCCCTTCCTTTCCCTCTTTAAAAAAAACTCGAGAACACAACACAATATTTTCATCCTTCTTTCCTCCCAATTCCATTCCTTTCCTTCATAAAACAAACTCGAGAACACAGCGTTAAGCTAATGTAGGGAGTGAAAAACATAGCAATTACTGCAACAAATGATTGTAGTAAAACATTATTACTACAATCATGCTCCCTAAATTCACACACACACACATTCATTATTTTAATAATATTTTATTTACCTTTTCAATAAAACAAAATAAGAATGCTATGATGTACATATGTAAATAATAAAAACCTAATCGGTCTCAAACTTGACCAGGAATTTTCATAAGAACATAATACAATTGTTGGGTTGGGCCTACTTGTTTGGGCGCTATGGGCCCAAAATTGAGCAGAAGCCCAAAGTCTTATTTATCATCCTATATTCCTATTTATAAATTGCTTTATACTTATTTTTGAATCAATTGTATGATTTATTTAACTAGTTAAATGATGTGCCAATCATTAAATTTAGGTTCTTAATTAACTATTTGATGGGTTTGTGGTTAGTTTACTTGTTGATTATGCTAGTTTAAACCAAAAATTTGAGACTATTATATCATATGGTCAAGAGTTTTGTAAGAGTAATTATGGAACATAATATGTTTTTTATATTTTGGATAAAATTGCCTACATTTAGCTACGTTAGGACTTATTGGCATAGTTAGTAGTTTTAAAACCGACTTTGAAATAGAAAGAATGATGTTGGATGGAAATAAGAGGTAACTAAGTGACTATGTTGTCACTAAATTATTCAGATGACATTAAGAGTAAAAAGACTCTGAAAAGGAAGAAAAAACAAACGGTCTGAATCATCTTACGTCTGACCGAATCAAACATAAGTGGCAATTAAGAGCTTATTTTGAAAAAACAAGCACCACCTTACACTTATGACTTAATAAAAGAAGTTAGTCAAACATACTTGAATGATCACTCAAGTATCTTATAGTTGACTTAAAAAAGGAAAGGATATCAATAAGCAACCACCCAAATAAAAGACCACAAAATTTCTAACCTAGAATCATACCTTATTAATACATACTAGTTATGCTTTTAATTATAAATAATTATTAACTAATGATATTAGAGTGTGCTTTTCAAAAAATATGTAGTTATTTTATCGAAATAGATATTTTTTATCTAACTTAAAGTTTTACTGTAACTTTAAAAAACATAGCTGTAAACTAAGCTGTTACATTGTCTTTGAGTCGGGTCTGTATTTTTTGAGTTTGTAGTTGGCACCCTTTTGTTTGATGCTTTTGGTTTTTTCATGATTTCCGATATTTTGGGTGTTTTTTTCTTTCTTTTGTGCTCCTCTCCTGGTTCTGCATCTCGTAATTTTGTTTGAAAATGAGTATTTTCTTTGTATTATTTCGTTTTTGCTTTAATATTGTACTGCCTTTTAACACAAATGTAAACTGTATAAACACATATCACAAAGTTGTAAATCAAAATTAAAGAACATTGATTGAACGGCTAATAATTTTTGGTTTTATTTTGATTCTAACTGTTTTTGGGTGCTGTTTTTGATTCTAGAAAGTGTGGGCAGCATGCAGCATTGACAAAAAAGGTTGAGTATGCGCCATTCATGCCATTGTCCCATATCTAATATTATATTCTTCTTTTACCAAAGAGCTGTTGGCCTAGTAGTATTAGAGCCCTTGGTCTTGTAGTAGGTCATGGGTTCCGTAACAACCCAAAAGTACAATAGAACAAACATGGCATTTAAGCATAAATTTACAAAACTGGATCCCAACATTTTCGCCACATCATACGTAAACTAAGGTTGGCGGAAACAACCTATACACAACTGAGAATAGTCTACTTCTATAAGAGATACTGGTACAGTCTCTAGCTGCGTTTGCACCCTATCTTGCTCTTGCTCACTTACCTGAGCCTTCCACTAAAAGCTTACCTGAAAATGGTTTAGTTTTGAAAAGCGAGGGTTAGACCAAAAGGTCTAGTGAATTCTCCTTTAAAAGCGTGACCACAAACCATTTAAAGAAACACGTTTCATTTCAAAACAGTAACATATCAATCGTGTTCTCAACAAGGGTGTACACAGTGGCATAGACTAATATCACCTTACAAAGCCAGGCACGGTAACTCAACACCTTACAAAGCCAGGCACGGCAACTCGACACCTTACAAAGCCAGGCACGACAACTCAAGGAGTCTTCCACTGTGCAACCCGACTCTACCATGGCAATAATCATAAAAGCATGTATTCAACATTCACGCGTAACTGTACGTATAAACAACTTGTATGCGATTGTAAACATTTCTATGTCATGCGCAATAAGATCTTTCCAAAACGTTTAATCATGTCGTCATGCTCAAAACCATATTCAGTTATGAAAAACTTTAGCAACACATTTTATTTGCACCAAAAAGGGGTTAAGGGAACTCACCTGGCTTGCTTGCTCCAAAGCTCCTCACTTACGCTTCTGATATCTAGGTGGAACACCTATTATATAGGAATGTATATCAATATCTAATAATTTATATTCGAACTTGCCCCGAACTTAACCCAAACTTATCTAAGTTGGTAACTTCCACTTCTAGTCCACAAATCATAATTAATGGTCTTTGCTTATTTATCCAATTGAAATGCTATACCGGATCCATTAATTTACCCGACTCTAGATTTCCCCCCGACATAAAATTATAACTCCAGATTCTAAATATCAAAGCCAGTTCATGATAATAATAATATGACCAAATTTAATAAATAGACTATCGATTACGTACTAGGCCCCTTTAAATAGTTATAGACTTTATTAATTAACTAAGCCCAATCTTAATAACTAAGCCCAAAAGGACTTAATAATTCTCTCGGCCCAACACTCAATTCGGCCCAATAAACCAATCCCGGCCCAAACTTGAGTTACGGGCCAACTCCCGGAACATACCGACTTTCGATACACACGGTTCAAAACAAAAACCCACATTCTTCGTCATTATTCTAATTCTACACAAAATTTGGCGACAACCTCTTCTTTTATTAATTAACCGTTACACGATTCCCTAACCAAGAATTCACATAACAATGCTTAACTTGACAATATGAATTAGGAAAACTCTATTAACACTTTTACTTGCTTTCTCACTTTACATAACCGAGCACAATAAGAATTTAACAATCTAACATTACTTGCTAAAGAGAAAACGCAAGGGAATGGTTTCTTACCCGCGAAAAACTTCACGAAACGGAAAGTTATTGACCAGCCATGCCGCCGCCGACGACCACCGCCGGCAGCCGACCGCCGGCGCTCCCAGCCGCCCCTCCGGTCATCTTCTCCGTCGCCGGCGAACACAGCCACCCTCCCTCTCTCGTCGTCTATCTCTCTCTCTCTCGCAGCTCTATCTCTCTCTCGCTGCTCTCTCTCTCTCTCTCTCACGCGATCTCTCTCTCCCTCTCGCTGCTCTCTCTCTCTCGCAGTCTCTCTCTCCGGCTGTTTCTCTCTCTCTCTCTCTCCTCGCCGGCGGTCTCTCCCTCGTCATCTCTCTCTCCCCTCACCGGCGGTCTCTCCCTCGTCATCTCTCTCTCTCCTCGCCGGCAGTCTCTCCCTCGTCGTCCCTCTCTGCCGGCTGCACACACAAAACACACACACAAGACCCATTCTCTTTCTCTCTTTTTGTCTATCTACATGGCAGCCTCCACAAACCCTAAAACTGATTTTTTTTTCTTTTCTAATACCAAAATACTGCACACTCCAAAAAGAAAGGAAATTTATTTCCTACATTTTCACATATTGCCCTCAATCTTTCTCACAAAGAACCAATTCAACCCCTATCTTTTATTTAAATCGAAATATTAATTTGGGTTATTACAATCTCCCCTCCTTAATGGAATTCCGTCCCGGAATTCACTCCAAGGATAACTGGCGAAAATTATTAACAAAGCTTAAATCTCAGCTCTCGAAATAGTCTTTCTAATAACAAAACAATAGTAACATACCTTCACGCCCTAGCTGCGCAATCCTGATTAAACTCACAATCTTTGCTTATAACTGAAACATACAATCCTCCCATCCTTCATCTTCCAAATCGGATCTATTACTTCAGGAACACCATGAAACTCGGGTTCTAAAACTCTATCGATTAACCACAATGACCATAAAATCAGATAGATATATTTAAAGTCATCCCGGCTTTCTTATTTAGATTACTCCAAACAATTCCACTAAGTAACCCAACAATTTACAATTTTCCAACATAGATTGAGAATTGCTTATCCCATCCTACTATCATCAACCCTTTACTTTAGCATAACGATCCTCCCTTATTAATTCTTAGTAAGAATTTCGGTAGAATTTCAGCGCATCCTGTAGTAACTAATAAATGTCACTACTTATCAATTCCATAATTTTAATCAACCAACCCAAGGCTTATACATCTAACCTGACAATTCCAAACAATTAATGCTTACATTACCATTTCGACCCATAAACGTCATCATGCCATTCGTTAAACTTTAACCATATCTCTAACTGACTCTTACCAGGGTCCTTCCCTCTCACATACGAAACATTTCACGTTCTTTAAAGATCTAGCGTTTACTATAACACATTCTGACCGATCCATTTCTCATCTTCCTTTAAACTTCTAGTGATTCCAAAACATGCTTACTAAGCGACTCTTACCATCATAACACTTGGTTTCTCAATTGGGTAACCACCCTCCATCACTCTGTCACTCCATCCCAAACAAAAACATACCACAACGTCAACTTACCCGTACGTGCTCGAACATTCTGGTTAACAATCATACATCTCACTCGAAACCCCCAAAATGCTTCTATTTGATGCTTTCATTCTCTCTATCACCACATCACTACGACACTAGCTGATACATTTACCTTGGCAATTAATGCCATTACATAACTGTACATTCCTCACCCATAACCTCACCCTGCCGACCAAATCTCTCATGGTTATTCGTACACACTTCAAACCTGTCTTCATATCCTCCCGTAAACACAAGCAAGTATATCTCGCTAAGTAGTCCTTTCCCCAAATTGTTGAACTATAACTCACGAGTTCTCAATTAATTCAAACATACCACTCTAGCTAACTCTTTACGATCCGAGCCCTTACATAGACACGACACATTCCTTACTGACTGATAAAATCTACACACTCGCTTCGTTTGTGCTACATACCTCATCATTCTACATATCCCTCCATATCTCGTAAATAGAACGCTCATTCAAAATGAAAACTTCTCGTCCTCTTAACACCCCTACAAGGTGTTCTATCAACTTTTAACCTTCTGGGTCACGCTTTCGGCCTCGGCCATCTTACACAACTACCGACTTCTACATCAACTGACAACCTGTAACTACTTTCTTACCTTAATTTTTTTTTAACAAGGGTTCCTTACGGAACCTAATCCTTCCAACATATCAAAATCAACTCCCTGGTCTGTCTCTCTCTTTTCGATACCTACTCACGTGTCATCAACATTACAAGCTCACCTCGAAACTCCCTTTTCCACACCACGGGCATTTCATTCTTCCTGGCCACCCTACTCTTTAACGAGTCGCTAAGACCATCACCTTGAAGACTTCAAGCCCTCCCTCCGAACACAACCGTCCCTTGACAACCGTACTTCCAGTTACCGAACAAGGGTGCAAACCCTCCTACGTCCGAGACTATAATCCACTACTGACGGAACACCTATCCCGATACTACAACGTTCTCTCCTGATTTGACCAATATCTCTTCACTCTCGGAGTTCTTCCTCGGTTTAAAATGTAATACTCTATGACCTAGTGAGTTCATAGCTGATAACGCCACTTTTTGGCGTTATTTTCGGTTCTCAAACCAATGAGATTGGCTTATGTTCAAGTAAAAAGGCGTGTATTTTACGGTTTATCGAGTGGAATGTGCAGGTATTCTAAAAGGCGGTAATCCTCGAGAAAAGAAGCTAAAAAGAGTCCAAAAGAGAGCCAAAACGAAGCCCACCGGAAACCCGACATCCTAGCCCAAAACCGCGGCGCACTGTTCCCAAACCGCTGCGTGCAGTTTTCCCAAACCGCGGCACAAGCCGCGGCACACACTGTTCCACGCCGCCGCGCGGTTTGGCGCGCGGTTTGCAAACCGCGGCACAAACCGCGACACGCAGAAATAAAAGTCGTTTTTTGTAGATTTTAGGTCATTATTCGCACAACTTTTCGAGGACGGCCAGAGCAGTTTAGGGGGCGATTTCTGGAGATTTTTCGGGGTCTTTGGAGGCACGATAGAGGTTCAAACGAGGAGCGATTCATCACGCGAAGTAGATACGAGCACGATAGAAGGGAGTCATCACATTCATCACGATTTCATCTTTTTCGTTTATCATGTTTACATACTCGTTTTCATCCTTTTCTATTGTGTTTGAATCCACCACCGGCATGAACTAACCTGTTCATGTTGGGGGTTGGAATGATTTTGGTTTGTAAGCATGTGAATAATTGACTTGACACTTTATCAGTTTTTCCTCATTAATGAAGCATGTGATTTTGTGTTTAATGCTTTTGAGAGTCTAGCTAGCTTTCAATTGTTTTGTTATTTTCAGTTGAGTTCGAGAGAATTAACTGTTAAATAGAACTAGGAATTGCATGCCTAAAACGATAAATCGGTGATAGAGATATATCGAGTAAGTCTTAGTCCCAATTGAACCGTTAGTTGGAAATCGAGAGATAAAACCTAGCCGTTCAACATAAATCTTGTGCTTAATGTATTTTGAAATCCATAGGTTGAGATCGAAAGATAAAACCTATCCTTTTTGAAATAAAACCCGTGTTGCTCAAAAGAGAACAACGGTGATCTTAAAAGATTTGGGAATCATTAGATGGATTAACTGGTAATTGTTTCGAGTCAAGTGTTTGCATGTGTAAAACCTTAGGATTTCCAACCCTCAACTATTTTCTCTATTGAATTTTCCTCAAGCTGTCTATTGTTCCGTTTGCGATTTCTTTAGTTATTGCACTTAATTAGTTTATAAACCAACCATTTCTCAATATCGACAGTTCAGTTAATAGAGCTTCTAGTAATTGTGATACTTAGTTCCTAGTTCCCGTGGATTCGATACTCGTACTTACCGTGCGTTATTACTTGATTTCGACACCGTACACTTGCGGTTAGATTTAGGAGGGGTGATACCCGCCCTATCAAGTTTTTGGCGCCGTTGCCGGGGAACTAGTTGTAATTAATAGCACTACCATCTATAAGCATTATTAGATTGGACATTTTCTTTTATTTCGTGTTTTATTCCATCTCTTTCAGTTTTTGGATTACTGACTTTATTTTTCTTTCTTTTCAGGCACCACTTGGTTTATGCCAAGGACGACCCGATGGAAAGAAATTGAAGAACTCGATCCGGAAATAGAGAGAACTGCTCGTCGCCTACGTAAAGAGTCGAAAGCTAGAAAGCAATTGAATATGGGCGACGAGAGACCACCTCCAGAAAGGGTGCCTATGCGGTCGTTTGCCGTCCCGAATGTGGCAGCGGCCCGCATAGGTATTCAACCACCCACCACCGCGGATAATTATTTTGAAATCAAGCCGAGTATCATCGTAATGGTACAACATAATCAGTTTGGAGGAGCACCGACCGAAGATCCTCATGCACATCTCCGTGCATTCGAGAGGATTTGCAGCACCTTCAAAATCAACGGGATGGAAGAGAATGCGACCAAGCTAAGACTTTTCAGCTTCTCTCTAAAAGGAAGAGCAGAAATTTGGATAGAGGGCCTTCCATCAGACCTTATCACCACTTGGGCACAACTGAAGGCAGCGTTCCTCCAGAAATTCTTCCCACCGGGAAGAACCGCGCAGTTAATGGCCGATATTACACATTTCGCGCAATGGGACCAAGAGACACTTTACGAGGCATGGGAGAGATATAAAGACATGTTGAAGAAGTGTCCACATCATGGTCTTCATGGGTGGGTCATAATCCAAACGTTCTTTGGAGGCCTCCACCCACAATTCAAGAACGATTTTACGGCTGCAGCGGGGGGAGCTCTCATGAACAAAACCTATGAAGAAGCAGTCGAGCTGATCGAGAACCTTGCCGAACATAGCTACTCCACTCCACGATCATCCATTGCACGAGTAGCGAATGTTCGGGAATCAGATGAGCTTAAGGAGATCAAAACCCAATTAGCAGCGATTACGAGCCAATTGCAAGCCGGCAGCCATCAAGAAGCTGATCAAGTCCATTTTGTGTCAAACCGGAGCCAACCGAGAAACGATCCTTTCTCGAATACTTATAACGAGGGGTGGAAAAGACGTCCCAATCTTTCATGGAATCAGCCCGGTCAACCACAATCAGGTAATTTTTCTAACTCTTCTAATTTTTCTCAAACTAATAATGCTTATCGTCCTCCAGGATTTCAGCAAAGAAACGAAGGGCCATCCGGGGAAAAGAAGCCGGGCCTCGAAGACATGATGATGAAGTTCATGTAAAAATGGACAGCACGGTCGGAGAGCTAGCGAGCACGGTGAATACGGTAAAAGCCGCAACTGAGCAGAATACGGCCGCAATCAAGATTCTCGAGAGGCAAGTAGGGCAGATTTCTGAAGCCCTACAAACCCGACCTTCCGGAGCATTTCCAAGTATGGCCGAAAAGAGGAATCAAGAGAATTGAAAAGCCATTTTTTTGAGAAGTGGCAAGGAGTTGATTAAAGATCCGGTAAGCAAGGCCTCACCAAAGGAAGCCGATAAAGAGTTCAAGATGGTAAATCTGGAGGAGTTAGAGGCTGATAAAGAGTTTGAGATGAAAGAGAAACCGGAAGATGAAGAGCCCAAGAAGAGTGAGCCGACCATCCCGAAGCAACCACCGGTCAAGCCAGTGATACCCAAAGTGCCATATCCAAACAGACTGAAAGCAAACAAGGACGATGTTAATTTTTATAAGTTTATCGATGTATTTAAAAAGCTAACAATTAATATCCCGTTTGCAGATGCATTGGCACAAATGCCCTCTTACATGAAATTCATGAAAGAGATCCTATCAAAGAAGAGGGCACTTGATCATCAGCCACCGTTGCACTCACTGAAGAGTGCAGCGCGATCATCCAAAACAAACTTCCCCCAAAGCTTAAAGATCCAGGGAGTTTTTCAATTCCTATTCAAATTGGGAAGTTTTCTTTTAATAAAGTGTTGTGTGATTTAGGGGCGAGTATTAACTTAATGCCATTACATGTTTTCAGGAAACTCGGCTTGGGTGAGGTGAGCCCAACATTCATGACGCTGAAGCTCGCAGATCGATCAATTGTGTACCCATACGGAGTAATAGAAGATGTGCTCATAAAGGTGGGAAAGTTCTACTTTCCGGTAGATTTTGTGGTGCTGGATATCGACGACGACATAGAAGTCCCGTTGATATTGGGAAGATCGTTTCTGGCAACAATTAGAGCTCTCATCGACGTGGAGGAAGGAGAGGTGACTTTGCGGGTCGGCGGCGAGAAAGTGATCTTTAAAATGTTTGAGAAGGCGAGAGGTCAAGGTGAAGAAGAATCTGGAGCTGGCCATGAAAGGCCAATTGTGAAAGAGTATGCGGGAAATCGCAAGTGTGGGCGATCCAAATCCGCGGATACCGAACCGAGTTGAAACCGAATAGTCGTGCCACGACTTTAAATAAGGCGCTGGGTGGGAGGCAACCCACCAAGGTTTGTTTTCGTTTATTAATTTTTATCTTGTGTGTGTTTTAATTCCGGAAAAACCATAAAAATCGAAAAAAAATCGAAAAATCAAAAATAGTGGAACAGGGACATACGCGACTTGCCACGCGGTTTGCATACCGCGTGGTAAGCCGCGGGACACTCTGTTTGGTTTCTGAAACAGTGAGTTACGCGGGATGTTACGCGGCTTGCAAGCCGCGCAGCAAACCGCGGGTGTCCCCTGTTCATTTTTTTCGTGCAGTTTTTTGTTTCCTTTCTTGCTTTGTGTGTTTCCTGTTTCTGTTTGTGTCTCCCCCTTGTTTAGGATTCTTCTCTCCGTCGCCTCCTCTAAGTGCTCAACCAATCTTTTCAAGAATCCTCCGGCCGGGCAAAACAGGTATGTTCTAATCATTTCTCTGCTAAAAGAGTGGTGTTTGATGGGTTGTTCTATTTAATTGCACGAGATGCAACAACACTTAGGTTTGGGGTGCCTCATTTTTTTTGAACCATCTACACACTCACATTAGACCCTGTGCAAACCTCGGTTTTACCGAGGTTTGGGGTTGGCTTTTATTTGGCAAACCTAGGCCACGGCCTAGGTTTGGGGTGCCCAGTTTAGAAACTTTGGAGTTCTTTGTGCTTGCTGTGTAATGTTTTACCCGTCCTTTCTATACCTGTAATAATTGCACAACGATTGAGTCGCATCACCGACGACTTTGCTTGCACATTGGGGACAATGTGTGGGTAAGGTTTGGGGTTGCCCAATCGGGCCCAAGTTATGCACGTAGATTTCCTACACTTCTGAGTATTTAGATCACATTAGCCAAATTTTTTTGTTTTGAATGATTGAGACCAACCATTATGGGAAGAATCTTGTGATAGTGACGTGACCGTTAGGGAAGGACCGAGAAAGGACATGACTAGGGACATTAGTGGAGACCACCCGATAGTGAGCTTTGAGCCTTAAAAGACGTTTTTCATTGCGAGGGATTCATACACGAAATTCTTATACACTTTTTCGAATTCTTTGTCGTGAATGTAGAATGATCTCGCTACATTGTTGTATTGAGTAGCAAAGACGAACATCGGGATATTAGGTAAGGGTATAGTAGACCAAATCGTGTGGACCTTAAGACATGATTCCAGGCATTATGTGTTTGTTTTAACCTGTTTTAGCTATCATTTCCCTTTTTACCCTTTTATGTGTATCTCTAGCCCCTTTGCAGCCAAACACTCACCTTTTCGTTTCTAAACCCATCATTACACCCTCAGCCATGAGCCTTAGCCAACCCTATCTGAAAGTGTGTCAATCGGAAGCAGTAATGAACTTAGAGAGATAGAGCGGAAAAGAAAGAAATCAGGCCAGTCAAGAAAGAGAAAAGAGGGCCAATGTTGCCCCAATCAATAAAGAGGACCAATGAAGTCCCAAAAAAAAACAAAAAGTAAATAAATACCGTTAGTTAGATAGTCTCTAGTAGAGCTGCATAATAAGTGAGTCAAAGCGACTCCAATAGTGACGAAAAAGGAGCAAGTGAGCAAATGTGAAGCAACGAGAAGTTCGGAATTGCCAATGATTGACACGCCGAGGATTTTTTGATCCTTTATACCCTTCGTCTCTTAACCTTAACCTTAGCCCCGTTACAACCCGTGTAAAGACCTGGATGATCTTTTGAAAGATGTGATTACGGTATACGACCACCCTCATCGATATTCCCTGTCTTGCTACTTGACTCCTTCTGAGATCAAATTTTTGGACAATTGTGCGTCTTTCCTTAGAGTTGTCATGTAATAATTTGAGTATTCTTGTACATAACCTCCTTAAACATGACAACACGAGCGATAACCTAGGTTCGAGTGCAAAGAGAGTATCCCGTGAGGTAGGGTCGAGGCGAAATGTTTTCCCTAGTATGTTTGGACCTAGTCTAACCCGAACGTAATCGGAACAGTCACGAGTTCAACTCCCAATGGAAGGTCATAGGTCAAACAAAATAAGGATGAGGCGAGAGTGAGATAGATATTCACGGGTATGGGAAATCACCGATGCATCACTTGGTACCAATTGGGAATTGTGCAGTTATTCTTATTTCACAGATATATGCTTTTATTATGTTTTTATCGCTAATTTGCTTGGGGACAAGCAACGCTCGGTTTGGGGTTGTTGATAACGCCACTTTTGGCGTTATTTTCGGTTCTCAAACCAATGAGATTGGCTTGTGTTCAAGTAAAAAGGCGTGTATTTTACGGTTTATCGAGTGGAATGTGCAGGTATTCTAAAAGGCGGTAATCCTCGAGAAAAGAAGCTAAAAAGAGTCCAAAAGAGAGCCAAAACGAAGCCCACCGGAAACCCGACATCCTAGCCCAAAACCGCGGCGCACTGTTCCCAAACCGCGGCGTGCAGTTTTCCCAAACCGCGGAACCTAATCCTTCCAACATATCAAAATCAACTCCCTGGTCTGTCTCTCTCTTTTCGATACCTACTCACGTGTCATCAACATTACAAGCTCACCTCGAAACTCCCTTTTCCACACCACGGGCATTTCATTCTTCCTGGCCACCCTACTCTTTAACGAGTCGCTAAGACCATCACCTTGAAGACTTCAAGCCCTCCCTCCGAACACAACCGTCCCTTGACAACCGTACTTCCAGTTACCGAACAAGGGTGCAAACCCTCCTACGTCCGAGACTATAATCCACTACTGACGGAACACCTATCCCGATACTACAACGTTCTCTCCTGATTTGACCAATATCTCTTCACTCTCGGAGTTCTTCCTCGGTTTAAAATGTAATACTCTATGACCTAGTGAGTTCATAGCTGATAACGCCACTTTTTGGCGTTATTTTCGTTTCTCAAACCAATGAGATTGGCTTATGTTCAAGTAAAAAGGCGTGTATTTTACGGTTTATCGAGTGGAATGTGCAGGTATTCTAAAAGGCGGTAATCCTCGAGAAAAGAAGCTAAAAAGAGTCCAAAAGAGAGCCAAAACGAAGCCCACCGGAAACCCGACATCCTAGCCCAAAACCGCGGCGTACTGTTCCCAAACCGCGGCGTGCAGTTTTCCCAAACCGCGGCACAAGCCGCGGCACACACTGTTCCACGCCGCCGCGCGGTTTGGCGCGCTGTTTGCAAACCGCGGCACAAACCACGACACGCAGAAATAAAAGTCGTTTTTTGTAGATTTTAGGTCATTATTCGCGCAACTTTTCGAGGACGGCCAGAGCAGTTTAGGGGGCGATTTCTGGAGATTTTTCGGGGTCTTTGGAGGCACGATAGAGGTTCAAACGAGGAGCGATTCATCACGCGAAGTAGATACGAGCACGATAGAAGGGAGTCATCACATTCATCACGATTTCATCTTTTTCGTTTATCATGTTTACATACTCGTTTTCATCCTTTTCTATTGTGTTTGAATCCACCACCGGCATGAACTAACCTGTTCATGTTGGGGGTTGGAATGATTTTGGTTTGTAAGCATGTGAATAATTGACTTGACACTTTATCAGTTTTTCCTCATTAATGAAGCATGTGATTTTGTGTTTAATGCTTTTGAGAGTCTAGCTAGCTTTCAATTGTTTTGTTATTTTCAGTTGAGTTCGAGAGAATTAACTGTTAAATAGAACTAGGAATTGCATGCCTAAAACGATAAATCGGTGATAGAGATATATCGAGTAAGTCTTAGTCCCAATTGAACCGTTAGTTGGAAATCGAGAGATAAAACCTAGCCGTTCAACATAAATCTTGTGCTTAATGTATTTTGAAATCCATAGGTTGAGATCGAAAGATAAAACCTGTCCTTTTTGAAATAAAACCCGTGTTGCTCAAAAGAGAACAACGGTGATCTTAAAAGATTTGGGAATCATTAGATGGATTAACTGGTAATTGTTTCGAGTCAAGTGTTTGCATGTGTAAAACCTTAGGATTTCCAACCCTCAACTATTTTCTCTATTGAATTTTCCTCAAGCTGTCTATTGTTCCGTTTGCGATTTCTTTAGTTATTGCACTTAATTAGTTTATAAATCAACCATCTCTCAATATCGACAGTTCAGTTAATAGAGCTTATAGTAATTGTGATACTTAGTTCCTAGTTCCCGTGGATTCGATACTCGTACTTACCGTACGTTATTACTTGATTTCGACACCGTACACTTGCGGTTAAATTTAGGAGGGGTGATACCCGCCCTATCAATAGCCTTCATGCATGACAACGCATTAAATAAATCATTTCGCACACTTTATCATTTTAATTAAACAACACTTGAAAACATCTTGGGTACACATGCCCCCATCACTCTTATAAATTCAACGCCCTGCACAACGATCTCGAGAATCGTTCGCAGGCAACTTTCCATAAACTTAATCTTACTCCTACCGAACGGTGTCAATACGACAGTGATATATTGCATGAAAATCTTTTTATTCGGCACAATTTTGAAAGAATTACCGTCGCCAGGTAAATCAGCTGGTTTTCGTACTCATAAATAACTCCAACATGCCATTACTCACTTTGGTTATAAAAGTTTTGCATTTAATCGTTTTCTTGACTTTTGCAATAATTTAACTCATCATGAAAAGAGCGAAATACTTTACAAATCATAAAACTCGAAACTTCATGGCGCCATGTGCATGAAATCACCTTTTTCTTTAAACGTACGCGTGCACATTCTGACTCATTTTCGATCAAAATTTATCTTTACATATTTAACTTAATTCGTGAAAATCTCATGTTACATAAAAAAAAGGACACCATGCATGAGACTCTACTTGCATTTGAAGGCTACTCACTCTAACAAGGTCAACTGCTTTACTCGCTTAGTTTATCCTTGACATTCTACCTACGACCAACGGTCGTCCTCTTGATCACGCAACAACTTGCTGAACACACTTTCCACATCTCACTTACTCAATCCCTTTCATACAATTTCGTTTTAATCACTATCTCATTTTCTACTTCTACATGCTTTCATTTCACAATAAGTATCTTATTTCATTTACACTGCCTTTGAAAAGCTCGACTAAGAAGTCAGGGTTCTATTGATACGTTCAAAATTTCAACACCGATATTCCTTATCATTCTAACTGATCTCATCCCACTATTTCTAGAACTGGGACCTTCTAGAACATGAGTCTTACTCAAAATCAATCATTTTATCTCTTCGAACCCACGAAGGTCTATCTCTATACGATTCATAACATTCTAAACAACGTTTCGCCTCTACGATGTATACATTATTCACTTCATAAAGATTTCTCATGAAACTTTCCCAACAAGGGGTCTCAGTCTACACCTCAGAGATCTCGTTGACATTCTAACGTACTGAAACACGACATAAACACTAGGTAGGTTAATAAGGTAGGTTAAGCACATACATGTACCTGTAAGCTTGCAATTACACTGGCCAGGTGGAATCTCAAACTTACCTTACATGACAGTCCTCAGTACCCTATTAGTCCTATTTCTACAATAGTGTCATCCTAACGCATTTCCTGATTCTCAGTTGTGATTTCTACTCCCAAGTTTAAGTTTAGGCCCGTCCGGTCACCTAAATCCCTTAAACTATGGCTCTGATACCATTTGTAACAACCCAAAAGTACAATAGAACAAACATGGCATTTAAGCATAAATTTACAAAACTGGATCCCAACATTTTCGCCACATCATACGTAAACTAAGGTTGGCGGAAACAACCTATACACAACTGAGAATAGTCTACTTCTATAAGAGATACTGGTACAGTCTCTAGCTGCGTCTGCACCCTATCTTGCTCTTGCTCACTTACCTGAGTCTTCCACTAAAAGCTTACCTGAAAATGGTTTAGTTTTGAAAAGCGAGGGTTAGACCAAAAGGTCTAGTGAATTCCCCTTTAAAAGCGTGACCACAAACCATTTAAAGAAACACGTTTCATTTCAAAACAGTAACATATCAATCGTGTTCTCAACAAGGGTGTACACAGTGGCATAGACTAATATCACCTTACAAAGCCAGGCACGGCAACTCAACACCTTACAAAGCCAGGCACGACAACTCGACACCTTACAAAGCCAGGCACGGCAACTCGACACCTTACAAAGCCAGGCACGGCAACTCAAGGAGTCTTCCACTGTACAACCCGACTCTACCATGGCAATAATCATAAAAGCATGTATTCAACATTCACGCGTAACTGTACGTATAAACAACTTGTATGCGATTGTAAACATTTCTATGTCATGCGCAATAAGATCTTTCCAAAACGTTTAATCATGTCGTCATGCTCAAAACCATATTCAGTTATGAAAAACTTTAGCAACACATTTTATTTGCACCAAAAAGGGGTTAAGGGAACTCACCTGGCTTGCTTGCTCCAAAGCTCCTCACTTACGCGTCTGATGTCTAGGTGGAACACCTATTATATAGGAATGTATATCAATATCTAATAATTTATATTCGAACTTGCCCCGAACTTAACCCAAACTTATCTAAGTTGGTAACTTCCACTTCTAGTCCACAAATCATAATTAATGGTCTTTGCTTATTTATCCAATTGAAATGCTATACCGGATCCATTAATTTACCCGACTCTAGATTTCCCCCCGACATAAAATTATAACTCCAGATTCTAAATATCAAAGCCGGTTCATGATAATAATAATATGACCAAATTTAATAAATAGACTATCGATTACGTACTAGGCCCCTTTAAATAGTTATAGACTTTATTAATTAACTAAGCCCAATCTTAATAACTAAGCCCAAAAGGACATAATAATTCTCTCGGCCCAACACTCAATTCGGCCCAATAAACCAATCCCGGCCCAAACTTGAGTTACGGGCCAACTCCCGGAACATATCGACTTCCGATACACACGGTTCAAAACAAAAACCCACATTCTTCGTCATTATTCTAATTCTACACAAAATTTGGCGACAACCTCTTCTTTTATTAATTAACCGTTACACGATTCCCTAACCAAGAATTCACATAACAATGCTTAACTTGACAATATGAATTAGGAAAACTCTATTAACACTTTTACTTGCTTTCTCACTTTACATAACCGAGCACAATAAGAATTTAACCAATCTAACATTACTTGCTAAAGAGAAAACGCAAGGGAATGGTTTCTTACCCGCGAAAAACTTCACGAAACGGAAAGTTATTGACCAGCCATGCCGCCGCCGACGACCACCGCCGGCAGCCGACTGTCGGCGCTCCCAGCCGCCCCTCCGGTCATCTTCTCCGTCGCCGGCGAACACAACCACCCTCCCTCTCTCGTCGTCTATCTCTCTCTCGCAGCTCTATCTCTCTCTCGTTGCTCTCTCTCTCACGCGATCTCTCTCTCCCTCTCGCTGCTCTCTCTCTCTCTCTCTCGCAGTCTCTCTCTCCGGCTGTTTCTCTCTCTCTCCTCGCCGGCGGTCTCTCCCTCGTCATCTCTCTCTCCCCTCACCGGCGGTCTCTCCCTCGTCATCTCTCTCTCTCCTCGCCGGCAGTCTCTCCCTCGTCGTCCCTCTCTGTCGGCTGCACACACAAAACACACACACAAGACCCATTCTCTTTCTCTCTTTTTGTCTATCTACATGGCAGCCTCCACAAACCCTAAACTGGTTTTTTTTCTTTTCTAATACCAAAATACTGCACACTCCAAAAAGAAAGGAAATTTATTTCCTACATTTTCACATATTGCCCTCAATATTTCTCACAAAGAACCAATTCAACCCATATCTTTTATTTAAATCGAAATATTAATTTGGGTTATTACAGGTTCAAACCTCACCAAGGGTGAGAAGGGTGTGTGAGTTTATTTGTTCCATTTGTCGTATATAAATATTATATTTTTTAAAAATATATTATATTCTTTTATTAAATTTTTAAAAAGTAACATTTATTAATCATCTATTAGTTCATATTTTTTCTTTCAAAATACGTTTTATAATATCTAGATTTACATTAATTCTTTGTTAAAAGTTGAATAAAAATGGTAGCATTATTAATTTATAATATTTAAGATAAGTATATACTACTTTTTATTTAGATGTTAAATAGGTAGTTTTAGGGGGTGTTTGGGATTGCTTATTTAAAACAACTTATATTTTTATATAAAAGTGTTTATTAACTTATATGGTGTCAAATTGGAGTTTTATAAAAAGTGTTTGAATTAGCTTATAGCAGCACCAAACATAATAAGTCCATTATGATCAAAAAACTCACCATAAACCTTACGTGAATAACCTTTCCACTATGTGAAAAAGGGTTTTCTTTTTGAAAAACCTTCCAAAAAGGGAAATTAATTAAAATGTCACAAGTTTGAAAGTGAGTTACCAAAATACCCAAAAAAATGAAAAGTGTACCAAAATGCCCAAAAAAATAAAAAGTTTACCAAAAAAATGAAAAGTTTACCAAAATGCCATTTTGGTAAGAAATTAATTTTTTGGGGTATTTTGATAAGTCCCTTTCAAACTTGTGGCATTTTAATTAATTTCCCTTCCAAAAATCTCTCAAAAAACCTTTTAAAAAGCACACCGTGGATACTTTAAAATCTAAATAGACACTTATATCTTTGTAAATGGACATCTTTACTAGTTTCTCCTTCACACCCATCATCACCAAATCTTTTTTATTTATTTATTAATACCACTAGGGTCATCACCGCACGTTCCACGGTAGCGATAATTTATTTTAAGAAAGCATTGGACGGTCCAAGCCTGCAAGGGTTGGGTTGAGTTGGATTATACTTTTGAATGGATTGAGTTGAGTTGAGATTTTTCAAACCGTTATAATTGGGTTGGGTTGTAAAAATGTCAAAAACCGCCTAACCCAACCTGCGTACATCCCTAATTGGACCAAGTTAAGATCTAATGTAATTCATCAACTAATGTAACACCCCAAGTCCTTGAAATTTTAACCTTTTGGAAATCTTGGGGCTAAAGTGTGAAGTGTGTAACTTTAAGGATTTAGTGGCAAATCTGAATATATATATATATATGTGTAAAATGGGGTAAAACCCTATTTTGTTTTCATTCTTCTTCAATGGTGGCTGAGAAATAGGAAGATGGGATGAGAAAGAATTCAATCTCTGTGGGAGATAAGGAAGAAGGAAATGCATCAAGGAATCTTCATCATCTTCAAGGTATGACTTTTATACCTTCTTCCTCATGTTTGGTTGGGTTAATCTTGTGATTGGGGTTTTATTTGATAATCCATTTTGATAGATTAATTAATGCTTAATAAAGAAAAGAGTTGGTATCATTTTCCCTCTTGGGTCTTGATAAATGATTGAGAATTTCATCATTTTTGCTTAGAAATCTTTGATAATGCATTAATGGGGTTCTTGAGTTTTTGGGTTTGAAATTATGAACCTATGGATGGTTTTGAATGGGTTTCATTGATTTAATTGATGTTTTGTTAGTTGGGAATTGTGGGGAAAGGTTAGACCATCGATTACCTTAAGTTGGAGGCTCAAAAATCGACTTGGGTTGAGTTGGGAGTGAGAAAGAGCCATTTTTGGCTGAAAAATTGGGCGCAGGCGCTCCGCGCTAGTTGTGGCGCTAGCTAGCTAGCGCGGGAAGTGGCGCCAAAGGTTGTCCAATGCCCCACGCCCTTTGTGGCACGAGTTGGATAGCGCGGGCAGTAGCGCCAGGCTCTGTTTCGCGTTTTAGGCTCTTGTTTCGCGTACTGATTGAGGATATGTTTGTGGTATCATCTAGGGGTTGTTTTGGGGTTTATTAAGGATGTTTTGGGATGTAATTAGATGGGTTAACACCACTATTATGACGTCCAATTCAGGTGTTCGGTTTGAGCTAAATTGTGTCTCGGAGCGTGTGTCGATTTGCTAAAGCTCAGGTGAGTTCCCTTAACTCTTTTGGTGCAAATGAAATGTTTTGCTAAAGCTTTTCATAACTGATTATGGTATGGAACATGATGGCATGATTAATCATTTTGAAAATCTCTATTATTACATGACGTGGAAATGTTTTTAATGCATGCAAGTTGTTTATACGTTATAACCTACGTAAGCTTTAAATGCATGATCTTGTGAGTGGTTGCTATGTGTGGAGTCGGGTGCAAGTGGGAATAGGGTACCTTGGGATATCATATATCCCTTGGGAGTTGATTTATTTACCCCGTACATATGGAATCCGTTTCCTGTGTATGTGGAGATGGGGAGTCTGCTTGGACTCCGAGGGCGAGAGGGGAGTCTGCTTGGGCCCCGATCGTGGAAATTACCGAGAGGGGAGTCTGATGGGGCCTCGATCGTGTAAATTACCGTGTGGTGGAGATTGTCTACGAACACTGTGCAAATACCCAAATGTGATGTTGCTTGGTCGGAATATTTTGATGGGCCTTTATGGCGGTTTACATATATATTTTTATATGGTTGGTTAAACTGTTTTCGGGAGGGAATTCACTAGACCTCATGATCTAACCCTCGTTTTTCAAAAACTAAAACCATTTTCAGGTTAGAGTCTTGTTCGGGATCTCATCTGGTGATGATGTAAAGATGTGGCGCTGTAGAAGAGGTTTAGTCAAGTGGCAACTTGTAGATTACCGTCGGGCTTCCTGTAGCATCTCAGTTGTGAAGGTGTTATCCGCTGCGAACTTAGAGTAGAATTATTGTTAATTGTATACTTTGGGGACCATTTTTGGTTGTAATGTTGAGAATTATATTTTATGGATTTGGGTTGTTACAAATGGTATCAGAGCCATAGTTTAAGGGATTTAGATGATCGGATGGGCCTAAACTTAAACTGTGGAGTAGAGTGGGACACAACTGAGATATAGGAAGTCAATAGGAAAGACCTTAAGCATAGAGAATTTTAACAATGGTAGGGAGGACCCTCATGTAAGGTAAATTCAAGATCGCATATGGCCAATGCTATCATGAATTTACATGTGCGTAGGTGTACTCGATCTCTGTTGTTGGGATGATTGTCGGGAGCGGCAATATGTAGAAAGTTTTAACCTTGTATGTAGTAACCGTGTCCAAAAAGAAAGAGTTTCAAGCCTTGTGGTAGAATTTTTTTATATTTATGAAAGTTGAGGGGCTTTTTGATAAATATGTGGTAGGGTATAAATGGGCACAAAAACCCTAGAGAGAGCATTCTTTTACTGAATTGGATTGTTGTTGGCGGCTGATTGAAGAAAGAATAGAGAGGAGAAAGAAGGGTTGGGAGTTCTTGTGCATTTTGGAGAAAAAAAAAAGATCCTTAAGCTTGGAAATCAGAAGAAAAGGGTGTGTGGGGATTCGATTTCTGCAAGAAGTCATCCAGGTAATTCTCTTCTACTCATCCTTAATCTGTGGTATGTGGTTAGGATGATTTATCTTTTGAGTTTTTTGTTAAAGTTGAGTTTGAAGTTGTTTGGGAGGAATTAGGCGCCAAATCGTGTTCTTGGCAGCAAGATTTCAGTAATTGTTGAGTTTAGTGACCGTGGTGTATATGTTAATCTTCATCTGTGAGTTTTCGGCCGTTTCTGGGATTTATCGGACCAAGTAAGGGACAGGTCGACGTCCGGATACCTTCCTGGACGTCCGGACACCCCGATCAGTTGAAGGTTTCCGGGTAAGTATCTGTTATGCGTGTGGGTGTCCGGATAGGGGTGTTGTCCGGATAGGTGCGTTGTCCGGATAGGTGTTGTCCGGATAGGTGTTGTCCGGATAGAGGTGTTGTCCGGATAGGTGTGTTGTCCGGATAGGTGTTGTCCGGATAGAGGTGTTGTCCGGATAGGTGTGTTGTCCGGATGGGTGTGTTGTCCGGATAGGGGTGTTGTCCGGATAAGTGTGCTGTCCGGAATAGAGTGTCGTCCGGGGAGTTGAGATGATCAACTTATGAGTTTATCCTTTCACCAGGTAGATCGTTTGGAAGTGCATACCAGAATAAGAAAGGAACGTAAGCGTAACAGGTGAGTTTTTCTAACTAAAGCTTGATGGTACTTGTTCATTCACTTGTACATGTGTGTTCGCTTAATGAATGTTGCATATAAATTACTTATGCATGACGTGCTGTATATGGGGGGTGTGTCCCATACGTTATGGTGTGATGCCTATGGGGGGTGTGTCCCATATGTTATGGCATGAGACTTATGGGGGGTGTGGCCCATATGTTATAGTGTGATGTTTATGGGGGGTGTGTCCCATATGTTGGTTGCCAAACTTTCTATTGATTTATGTTTCGCAAAACTCTTTAATTGCTATATGTGGTGTGGATGTAACTGAGGGACCTCACTAGACCTTGTGGTCTAACCCTCGCATTTTCAAAACTGAAACCCTTTTTCAGGTAAGCAGGTTAAGGGCAGTTCCTCTAGTGGTAAAGAGAAGGCGTGAGAGCGGGCATGGCTTGGCATTAGAGAACTTCCTTTACATTTTTGTTATTAGAAACTCTCAGTTGTATTAGGGTTATTCCGCAAACCCAAGTTTTGAATTTTGATGGTGTGAACCTTGGGCCAAGTTTTGGCGATATATTATTATATATGTCTTGTTTTGGCATGTTTTGGTTTGGATTGTTACAAATGGTATCAGAGCCATAGTTTAAGGGATTTAGGTGACCGGATGGGCCTAAACTTAAACTGTAGGAGTACAACTGAGAATGTAGGAAGGCCTAGGAAGACCTCACTGGGGAGCGTGAATAATAGGGTGATGAGAACTATCATGTAAGGTAAGTTCGGGATTACACCTGGCCAGTGTAATTGTGAATTTACAGGTGCATGACGGTGATCATTCTTGCCTTGTTATTTTGGGACGGTTGTTAATCTGTTTTGTGTGTAAAGTTTAATCTTGTCATTATGGCAATGGTTTAGTGTGTTGTGCAGATCATTCTTGGCGTGATTGATGATACTATCTAGAAGAAGCCTCGTTTGAATGTTTGGTATGAGTGTCTGTGGGAAGTAGAACCTTTAGGGTTCTTAAGAGAAATAAGTGTTTGGAGGTGAACTCCTTTTCTCTAATGAGTCTTTATTCTGGGAGATTCTCAATGTCGGTGAATTGAAATCTTGAGAGTTTCAACTCAAGGATCGGATAGTGGAGAAGTGCTTTCTTACTCTCTAGTTAGTGGAATAGTCACAAGAGTGGTTGAAAAGTGATAGATGTATGGATTGGTAACATTGGTGTCGGTTAACCAATTTGGGACCGAGGTGAAGCCGTTTATTTTACAAATTAATAGTCAGGTTGGAGCATCCAAGTGTGTGGGGAAGTATCGGTACCGAAGGTTGTTTCGAATGTAAGGAACCTGATGGTGTAGTGGGGAGTAGGGTGTCGGCGTTGATTTGTTGTAACTGCAAAAAGGTTAACCCTGCTTGAGCGAATAGCCTTCAATGTAAAGTGGGTCATGCATTACGTTTTCAAACCAGTTACGTAAGTCCTCCATGTCAGAATGTGTGAGTGTGTGCGTGTGCCTTGTAAACTTCTGATTTTGAAAATGAGTTGGCGTGTGCAAGTGTGTTTGAAGGAAAAGATAAATTTGTTTACTTAGTGTAATAAATTTCGAACTTGGAGAAATAGTGAGTTACTTCACTTCTTTTGCGAGTGAGTTAAACTTGTTGTAAAAAAAAGGGCGTAGCAATATTAGATCGCATGGTTTTATGGATGAACACGTGGTTGACATATCAACAAGTGTGAGAGTCGGTCGACTATCCGAGTATGGGTGATATTGCTGTATTTTTTAAATTTTTTTTGCACAAGGAGAGTTTCAGTGAATGCACTTTCAAATGATGAACAAGGTTGCGTGTGAGCGATCTTTGAGATCGGTGTGTGTGGTGGTAACTTATGGGAGTGTCGTGGCATGCATATCAAAACCTTGTTTTGTGGGATATTTTGAGTGTGTAAAACAATTTAAATCATTGTGTTTTCATGCAGGAAGGCTATGAACTCGCTAGGTAGTAAGGGATATCGTGCCTAAGAATATGCGAAGTTCCGGGAGTGGAAAATGTGGTCGAGTCGTTGATGGTTGATTTGTGATCTTAGTGTTACAATATAGGGAGGACAGAGCCTACTTGTAGCCTCGGTCTTTGTCTGTGGAAATGCTTGTGTGATGGTAGTCCTTGCTCTTTTCGGTAAGTAGGCATAAGACTGACGGCGGGGGGTGTGTCCCGGGTGATTTCGAAGTAGGCAAAATACTTTGAAAGGTAACGTTGTGGTATGTGGATGAGTCGGTATCGGCGTAGAGCCGAAGTTGAGGAGAAGTTGAATTTAGGCTAATTGCCAGGATTTGGTGTGGAAGTCAACGACGAGTGTTGAGTCGTTGTCGGGAGATTTGAGAGTTGAAAGGCTAGCCCTGGTGTGATTTCATTTGTCGGGTGTGAGCGCGGAGATAAGAGGACGGTTGGGATACGTGTGTATCTGCCCAGAGAGTGGACCACCTTTTGGTGAGTATCCTGAAGGTGGAGATGTGTTAGTTGGATAAGTGATTCTTCCTTTGTGACTGTTATGTCAATTACGAACGAGGTGGTTAGCCCAACTCATGTGGGACACGTAGACTATGTTGGTTTGCAAGGATGTGTCTTATAGTTTGATTTATTTGAGCGTGCTTCAAGTGGACCCGAAGGGTCGGTCGGGAATAAGGACTCGATCGAGTGTAGTAGTCGGTCATAATTTGTGATTCACCTAGATGGGCGAAAGACAAGGTTGTGAGTCTTTCTGAACCTAATTTTATACAAATGTGACAGAGTTATTATATAACTGTGTGCTTCTCAGCTGCATTGATTGCAAAGTGACGATTAAGTGTGTGGTGTGGTTGTTATCTATTCGCGTGTTTCCAACTGCTTAAATATGAAGCTATGAACAAGTGTGTGGTAGAATGTATGCTTTAGTTATGCATTGTGCTCTGGCGTTGTCGAGAAAATGGGGGGTGTGTCCCATATTAATTATATATATGAATTTGTTTCATATATAGCGAGTGTGCTCTTTGGCGCTGTCACGGTGTGTGTGACTATAGCGTGTGCCAGTAGCAGGTGTCAAAAGGTGATTGTCATTTTAAATGTGTAATTGCTTATGACCTGGTGTGTTGTATATGGGGGGTGTGTCCCATATGGATTATTCGAACGAACTTGGTCTATTTCCAAGGGCGGGTGTGTGCCCTAGATCAGGCCACAAGTGTGTAGTGACCAGGCAGGAATTCCCGTTATTTGTGTGAGGGGATGAATTGCAAAACTAGCTATTGCATATTGTTTCGTATACTCTTTTATATAAATGTTGTGTTTGTTGTGAAGAAAGCGTGGCCTGGTGTGTGTGCAAATGATCGTGACGATCGAACCTCTGGTGTGTGGGGGTTGTGTGGATAAGTTGGTGGTAACTTATATCTAGTGAGCATGCGAAGCATGGTGGGGATGAATTGTTGTGAGGTTAAGTGGTGTGCTAGTGTTGATGGGGGATGAGCATAGGTGGAGGTCTTTGCTCGGGGTTGCTCATAAGTCGTTCAGAGATGACCAAATTATGCGTGGAGTTGCATGGATGTCTAAGTGGCGTGTGGTATTGTTACCGAAAATAAAAGAATGGGGTGACAATGGGTGACTAGATAAGAAGAAAATTGTGTACTCTTGAGTTGATTGATGAGTGCGTTTGCCTTGTATCGTGGTAATAGTTGTGAAAATGTTGGATTGATTAGTTCATGATATCTTGTAGTAGATATGAAATCTCTGAGAATGTTGAACTGATCCTTGTGTGTAAAGGAATGCAAAGGAGTGGGTTAATATCGTTTGAGGAACGAGAAGTGTATGGTCGCTTCGAGCGTAGCGTGGAGATCCTGTTTGACTTGGTCAAATTTCTCTTATGAGATGTGGTTTAACTGTGGGTTTAGACATAGTAACCGTTGAAATTGTGTGTATGGAGTGGTCAACGTTGAAGGAGAAATGTTCCATGTTAGCCTGAGGTAATTGGGGGCGGTAGTATGGAATAAGAGAGTAAGTGTAAAGTAAAAAGGTGTGACAAGTGGCTCGGAAAGAGGGAAGCAATGTTTCAGAACGTCACCATTGAGTGCATGAACTCTAGTGAGAGTATGAGAAAGGGGATTTGTGTGTACGTGAGTAGTTTAAGCGTGGAGGAAAACTAGCTTATGTGATTGATCAAGAATGTGTATCTTCTAGTGAGTTATTCTTTGGAAATGTGTTTTATGTTTGAGAAGGAAGTGGAAGAAGGTAGTCGAATGTAGTGCTCGGATGAAGGACCATGGGATTGGACTTGATAGTAGTATGGGAGTGACATTGTAGTAAAAGTGTGGGAATTGATTGTTATCAATGGGTTGTGGTCGGCACATTTAATGCAAGAAGGTATTATTTGCCTTAGACGTATTTTGTGTTAGAAGAGTGATTGTAGAGTTGTGTATAATCTGGGGAGGAAAAATCTTAACTGCGGGATTGAGGTGGTAGTCAAGGTTGACCCGGTGATCGGTTGGCGAATTGAACGTCGTTATTTCATAAGGGTTTCGGGATGTGTGGCGTTAACTTCGGTAGAAGGCGTTCTTTTAAGAAGGTAAAATTTTGTGTGAAACCCTTAGAGTGACGCGTTTTAAAACCATGAGACTAGATGTGTGAATGATTTTTGGGTAAGACCGGAGGTCATGTGGTTGACCACCAATAGGTCATGCATTTCGTGAGAAGTTAAGCGTGGCTCGAGACCGCCACAGGGTGTAAGCAGAAGGAAGAGTTTGATCGAATGTCGTGTGGGAGACAGTGCAACACTTATGGTTAGTCATGAAAAGACGTTGTGCGTTGGAGAGAAAGGAGAAACAAGACCCAATTATGATGGGTCGTTCGCTATCATTGAGCGTGTAGGAGAAGTGGCGTACAAGTTGGAGTTGTCTGACGGGCTCCGGGGAGTTCATTCGATCTTTCCTATGTCGAACATGAGGAAGTGTCTGGCCGAAGAAACCATAGCACTACAGTTGGAAGACATTAGTGTTGATGAGAAATTGAGGTATGAAGAGGAGCCAATGGAAAACGTAGATAGTAAGATACGAAAGACGAGGAACAAAGAAGTTCGTTTAGGCAAGGTCCAGTGGAAGTATCATAGAGGACGAGAGGCTACTTGGGAAGTGGAAGCGGTCATGAAGTCCAGATACCCTCACCTTTTCGAGAACGAAATTCCGGGGACGGAATTCTTTTGAGGGGGGAGTGTTGTAGTAACCGTGTCCAAAAAGAAAGAGTTTCAAGCCTTGTGGTAGAATTTTTTTATATTTATGAAACTTGAGGGGCTTTTTGATAAATATGTGGTAGGGTATAAATGGGCACAAAAACCCTAGAGAGAGCATTCTTTTACTGAATTGGATTGTTGTTGGCGGCTGATTGAAGAAAGAATAGAGAGGAGAAAGAAGGGTTGGGAGTTCTTGTGCATTTTGGAGAAAAAAAAAAGATCCTTAAGCTTGGAAATCAGAAGAAAAGGGTGTGTGGGGATTCGATTTCTGCAAGAAGTCATCCAGGTAATTCTCTTCTACTCATCCTTAATCTGTGGTATGTGGTTAGGATGATTTATCTTTTGAGTTTTTTGTTAAAGTTGAGTTTGAAGTTGTTTGGGAGGAATTAGGCGCCAAATCGTGTTCTTGGCAGCCAAGATTTCAGTAATTGTTGAGTTTAGTGACTGTCACTAGTAGAAACAGCCCCTTCCTTGACCCTTTTTTTATGACCAACAGTCGAAGATGACTCGCAAATAGCTTAGTCACATAATCAGAGTCATAACGCGTAAAATTTCCATTAGCGATGACGCGAGTTTACATGTGTCAAAAAGTGGCAGTCATAATCTTTTAAAATTTATTGATATCGATGACCAGCATTTTTGTTCGTCGTAAAATGGAGTCATAAATGAAAAACACAGAGTACCCCTGTGTATGCGGGTCATCTCCAAAACGTCGCGATATAATTTTTTTAATCAAAACGACGTCGTTTTGATTTGTCGTTTTCATTCCCCCTATATTCCCTCCTACTCCACTTATCAATTCATTCCCTCCTATTCCCGCTCAACCCAAATCTCACAAATCTCTCACAAACATCAGTCGATTCATCACTCAAATCACTCAAATCTCTCAAACACACACACTTAGTCGATTCACCCCCAAATCTCACACACATCAGTTGATTTTGCCCCAAATCTCTCAAGCCCTAATTTCAGTCTATTTTGCCCTAATTTCAGTCGTTTTGTGGAAGTTGCAGTCGCGTAATCAAAAAGGTATGCTCATCACTCCTCACTATAATGCTTCCTGCCAGCTCATCACTCCTCTCAAACTCTCATGGATAAATCTTGGATTCTGTCCGATAGATTATCAATCGCGTACGAGGAAGGTGTGAATGCATTTTTAGAGTTTGCACAATGTAATAATCCGAATTCGGACGCCATTCCATGTCCTTGTGTAAACTGTATAAATTTGTGTCACACTTCAGTTTCCAACGTGCGCTATCACCTGTTTAAACACGGGTTCGATGAGAAGTATAAGGTTTGGTCCTTCCACGGAGAGAGTTTATCTAAGTCTGAACCTAATGAGTCTAATCAGCCTAGACCTCCTCAGTTCGACTACGCGAAGGAGATGCTACATGATGCCTACACATATGCAGAGAATGAACCTAGTTCATTGAAGTCACTTCTTGAACAATGCGACAAGCCACTTTATGAAGGGTCTAACCATAATGCACTAAGTGGGTTGCTGAAATTCCAACATTTGAAGGGTCAATTTGGCTGGTCTGATACAAGCTTTGATGCTTTATTGGGCGAGCTAAATGATGTTTTGCCTCCAAATAATGCAATCCCTAAGTCGCTATACGAAGCCAAGAAGTTGCTAAAAGGCCTAACTATAGAATACATAAAGTATCATGCTTGTGCTAATGACTGTGTCTTATTCTGGAAAGAACATGAGGATGCTACTCAATGTCCAACATGTGGCACTTCTCGGTGGAAGGAGAATACCAAGAACGTGCCGAGAAAAGTTGTTTGGTATTTTCCGCCAATTCCTAGATTTAGGAGAATGTTCGCGTCACCAGAAACCGCACGGGACCTGACTTCGCACGCGCAAGGTCGGGTCAGTGATGGAAAGCTGAGACATCCTTCTGATTCCCCATCTTGGAAACTTGTTGATGACAAGTGGAAAGACTTTGGAAACGAAGATAGGAATCTGAGGTTAACCTTGTCCGCGGACGGTATAAATCCTCATAAGTCATTAAGTGCAAAGTATAGTTGTTGGCCGGTTACCCTAGCAACATACAATCTGCCTTCTAATTTGTGTATGTCAAGAAAGTTCTTGATGTTGACTCTATTGATATCAGGTCCAAGGCAACCTGGTAACGATATCGATGTCTACTTGGCACCACTAATTGCAGATCTGAAAGAGTTGTGGGAACCGGGCGTTAAGACATACGATGCTTATAGGAAACAGTTCTTCAATTTAAAAGCAGTCTTACTTTGGACTATAAATGACTTTCCCGCATATGGTGACCTGTCGGGGTGTGTTACCAAAGGTTATAAAGCGTGTCCAGTATGTTCCGAGGAGACCTACTCACAATGGCTGACAAATTCCAAAAAAGTATGCTTCCTCGGGCATAGAAGATTCCTCCCAGTAACACATCCGTTTCGCAAAAGAAAAAAGGATTTCAATAATCAACAAGAGAGCGGTCTGATTAGAAGACCGAAATCGGGTGAAGAAGTTTACGAGTATCTTGAGGGGTTTGAGACTAAATGGGGTAAGAAGATTAAGGCAAAGAAGGATATTTACACGTGGAAGAAGAAAATATCAAAGAAGAAGAAGAAAATGCCACGTTTGCAGAGATCGAAAAAGATAAAAGAAACTGTCGAAACTTAAAGTAGCTATAAAGTTTACTTTTTTATTAGTTTATTTGAAGTAGGTATGATTCTGAGTATGAATGAAGTAGGTTAAAGTAGCTGGAATGGTTTGTCTTAACTGTTTTATGGTGTTTAGAGTCTGGTTTGATTTTGTTGATTTGTGTTGTTTTATGGTGTTTAGAGTCTGGTTTGAATCTCAGTTTTGTGACTGTGAATTGGCAGCTGGTTTTAGAGTTTAGATGCCGTTTCTCGGTTGTCCCTGTTATTGGCTAGTTAACTTGTCTAATTATGCTTGTTTTACTGTTTCGTAACTTGTAAGTGAAGGTTGTTTTACTGCTTGGTAATTGAATCTCAGTTTGTGTAGGTTATTGCCTAGTTAATTGATCATCTTGTTTTACTTGTAAGTGTAGGTTATTTGTTTTGTTAATATGAATTGGCAGCTGGTTTTAGTTGTAAGTGTAGGTTATTGTCGGCTCTCGGTTGTCCCTGTTATTGCCTAGTTTTGTGACTGTGAATTGAAGTTTTGTGACTGTGAATTGTGGCTGTTGGTGATAATGAGCAGTCTAGATTGTCTTGTAGTTGGTCTTAGTTGTCTTATTTAAACTGTGAATTGTGAATTGTGGCTGTTGGTCTTAGTTGTCTTATTTAAACTGTGAATTGAAGTTGTGACTGTGAATTGAAGTTGTCACTGTGAATTGTGACTGAATTGTGGTTTTGTGACTGGTCTTAGTTGTCTAGCTTAGTTAGTCCGCGGATCCTATTTAAACTGTTTTAACTTGTTGTTTTATTTGACTAGATTGGAGGTGAAAGCAACGACTACACTGATGCGGATTTCGACGACATTCGAGAAGAATGGTGTACTTATGTGTCGAATTTTATTTTTAGGGAGTAAAACTGTTTGTAGGAATAGGTACAGTTGGTAGAAATGGGTACAATTGGTAGTAATCGTAAACTAGATAATATTGATCCGATTTTGACATGATCGAGTTTAGTCGAGTCATGTAATGAATTGGTAACGCATGGTTTTGCGATATATATGAAATGCGTTAATTTTGTACAATCGATCAGCAGGTTTTGTAATGAATTGGGTACAATTGGTATATAATTGCAGGTTTAGCAGGGGGGTCATAAAAGCCAGAAAAAAAAAAGTTTGAAGTTATGACACGCAAAAACTGAAATCAGAAAAAGGGGTCATAACTTTTATGACACGCATATATAGTTGTCAGAAAAGGGCGTCATAAAGTGGGTGTCATAAGTGCGTGTCATTGTACAATGACGAACAAATGCGAGTCATAATGAGTTATGACTGGTCCTTCTATGACCAGCATTTGCGCGTCATAAAGGCCCTTTATGACGCCAAATGCGCGTCAAGAAAGACTCTTTTTCTACTAGTGTGTGATGTAGATGTTAATCTTCATCTGTGAGTTTTCGGCCGTTTCTGGGATTTATCGGACCAAGTAAGGGACAGGTCGACGTCCGGATACCTTCCTGGACGTCCGGACACCCCGATCAGTTGAAGGTTTCCGGGTAAGTATCTGTTATGCGTGTGGGTGTCCGGATAGGGGTGTTGTCCGGATAGGTGTGTTGTCCGGATAGGTGTTGTCCGGATAGGTGTTGTCCGGATAGAGGTGTTGTCCGGATAGGTGTGTTGTCCGGATAGGTGTTGTCCGGATAGGTGTTGTCCGGATAGGTGTTGTCCGGATAGGTGTGTTGTCCGGATGGGTGTGTTGTCCGGATAGGGGTGTTGTCCGGATAAGTGTGCTGTCCGGAATAGAGTGTCGTCCGGGGAGTTGAGATGATCAACTTATGAGTTTATCCTTTCACCAGGTAGATCGTTTGGAAGTGCATACCAGAATAAGAAAGGAACGTAAGCGTAACAGGTGAGTTTTTCTAACTAAAGCTTGATGGTACTTGTTCATTCACTTGTACATGTGTGTTCGCTTAATGAATGTTGCATATAAATTACTTATGCATGGCGTGCTGTATATGGGGGGGGGGGGTGTCCCATACGTTATGGTGTGATGCCTATGGGGGGTGTGTCCCATATGTTATGGCATGAGACTTATGGGGGGTGTGGCCCATATGTTATAGTGTGATGTTTATGGGGGGGTGTCCCATATGTTGGTTGCCAAACTTTCTATTGATTTATGTTTCGCAAAACTCTTTAATTGCTATATGTGGTGTGGATGTAACTGAGGGACCTCACTAGACCTTGTGGTCTAACCCTCGCATTTTCAAAACTGAAACCCTTTTTCAGGTAAGCAGGTTAAGGGCAGTTCCTCTAGTGGTAAAGAGAAGGCGTGAGAGCGGGCATGGCTTGGCATTAGAGAACTTCCTTTACATTTTTGTTATTAGAAACTCTCAGTTGTATTAGGGTTATTCCGCAAACCCAAGTTTTGAATTTTGATGGTGTGAACCTTGGGCCAAGTTTTGGCGATATATTATTATATATGTCTTGTTGTTGGGAACTGAAGATATGCCAAGTATGGTTAGTACTGCCAAGACAATGTTACTACTGCCAGTTCTTCGTTACTACTGCTAATCAAGGTTACTACTGCTAGACGAAGTTACTACTGCTAGACACGGTTAGTACTGCTAGACCAAATTACTACTGCTAGACATGGTTAGTACTGCTGAGCTGAGATACTACTGCTAGAAGACTGTGAAGGTTAATACTGCTGAAGGTTCGTTAATGCTGCTAAGTCAAATCATTGTTAATACTGCTGACTTGATAAGTTTGGGATGCGATACTTTTGGAGACAAAGAAGGAATTGATCAAGATATGTTTAACGAAGATTCAGAAGATCAATTTACTTTTGATAGTTATCTTGTAATTACTTTTGTATAAATAGTATTGATAGATAGCTATTAGAAGATACGATAGAAGATAGAATATACAGAAGATATACGTGTGATATAGAATTCTATATTGATTCAAGAGTGAATTAACCTCAAGGTGTAAGAACCCTATTTCTAGAGAAGTAGAAGTCGTCTTGTTGAGCCTGTTCAACAAGATTGAGGTTTGGTGTAAAGCTTGTGAGTAATACAGTTTGATATATACAGTGTGTTGAATTCTAGTGATTGTTCTTTAATTAATTTAGAGTTCTATTCCGCAAGATTCTCTAAATTCTGTTTCTAAGAAGTTTAATTCTTGTTAAGAATCGATCCTAACAAGTGGTATCAGAGCCTGTGTTTCTTAGAAATCTACAATCATTATGAAAAATTCTATTGAATCAAACAGTACTTTTGATTGGAGTGATCAAACAAAAGAGGCAATACAGAATCATGCACTCATGGCAGAAGTATCCGATATTCCCACTGAGGTACAATCTAAACTCTGTTCTCAATCTTGCATTGATGCTGTTAAAAGATATAGGGATCACAATCAGGGTATGTGTGATAACCTTAAGAGGCTAGAGAAAGATGTGAAAGATTATGTTAGAATTGTAGAAAGGTTTGAGGAACAGATTAGAGCTTTTCAAGCTAATGAACTTCAACACCACTATGATACTAACTATTGGAAGTGGGAGAAGAATGAGTATGAGATTAAGCTGAAAGTGTCTGGGGAGGAGAATGAGAAATTAAAAGAAGAGCTTAAGAAGGTTAAACTTGATGTTGAAAAGTTTACCTGTGCTTCTAAAACCATGGATACCATCATCAAGGCTCAAATCCATGACAAGATGAAAGTAGGGATAGGGTACAATGCCACACCTCCACCCTACAACAACAACTACATACCTCCTAAGTCTGATTTGTTAGAGACCAAGGATAGGAAGGAACCTGAATTAAAGATTAATATAGATCCTTGTGAAAAAGAAGTAGTTGTTGAGGATGAGACTGACAAAGCAGGATCTGATGAGGAATGTGAAAGTCCATATGTTAAGAACAATGAGATAAAAAGGACTGAAACAGAAGAAGGAGTTAAGAACAATGGGATAAAAAGGAAAGAAACAGAAAAGGGAGTCCATTACACACAGACCACAGTTGTGGCTCCCAATACCTGTAAACATTGTTCTTGTAAGAAATCTCAAGAGCTTAAGCCCCAAAAACATGATAACAAAAGGGGTAATCAAAGAAATTGGAATAACAAGTGGGCTATGAGACAAGGAGTTGATCTGAACAGAATTAACAGGCCAAAACCTTGTTTCATCTGTGGTAAGCTAAATCATTTAGCCAAACACTGTTATTTCAATCCTGTTAACCAAAGGTTTAATGCTCAAAGATCTTTTCAAAAACCTGGTGGTTACAGAAAGAATGGTGGCTATAAAAAGCCTGTGAGGAAACTTGTGGCAAAGAAACAAGTTAAAACCAAAAGCCACATGAAAAAGGCAGAAACAGAAAGTGTTAGAGTATGGATGCCTAAAGGTACTAATGATAATACTGCCAACTCAGTTAGTACTGCTAACAATGTTAGTACTGCAGGAAGCAATAATGTTGCTAGCAGTGTTAGTACTGCTAACACAGTTAATACCTCTTCAACAATTAATACTGCTTCTAGTGTTAGTACTGCTAAGTTAGTTAATACTGCTGAGAAGGCTAGTACTTCTGGAAGCAGTGTTAGTGCTGCTAACAAAGTTAGTACTTCTGCATCAGTTAGTACTGCTTCTAGACCTATCATCAAAACAAAGTACTCAAGCACTGATGGTCCTCACTTTGACAAGCTCATCAAAACAGAATGTAAGTATTTTGATGATCAAGGGAGACCCAAGACCACTATGGCTTGGGTCCCTAACATAAAACTAACTGATTTATCTTGATGTGCAGGGCAACCAACAGCTCAAGGGGAAGAGCATTTGGCATGTTGATAGTGGTTGCTCCAGGCACATGACAGGTAACATGGCCTGCCTCAAAAATTTCAAAAAGATTGATGGAGGACATGTTGCATTTGGGGATAATCCTGCTGGTGGAAAGATAAGTGGTAAGGGTGATGTTTCAAAGGGTAAGATGACCTTTGAAGATGTGTACTATGTTGAACAATTGAGATACAACCTGTTAAGTGTATCACAGGTTTGTGACAAGAAGCATAGCATATTGTTTACTGATTCTGAATGTATTATCCTTGCTCCTGGATACAAAGTGGTTGATGAAAACATGATACTTCTGAGAACTCCTAGGAAGGATAATGTTTATTGTTTAGATTTGGAAAGTGTTTCATCTGATTCATCCCTAAATTGTTTAGTTTCAAAAGCTTCTTTAGATGAATCATCACTTTGGCACAGAAGGATGTGTCACATGAACTTTAAAACAATGAATAAACTTGTTAAGAATAACCTTGTAAGGGGTTTGCCATCCAAAGTCTATTCATGTGATGATCATTGTGTTGCTTGTCTCAAAGGCAAACAACACAAAACTTCTCATAAGACCAAAGAGATAAACACTATCTCAAATCCTCTTCAACTGTTACATATGGATCTGTTTGGTCCTACCAATGTGATGAGTATTGGCAAGAAATCATACTGCTTAGTTATTGTTGATGATTATTCTAGATTTACTTGGGTATATTTTCTGAGAACTAAAGATGAGACAAGTGGACTGATCAAATCTTTTATTCTCAAAATTGAAAACCAATCAAATCAAAGAGTGAAAGTCATTAGATCAGATAATGGAACTGCGTTTAAAATTTTTGATCTAAACACCTTTTGTGAAGAAAAAGGAATTGAGAGACAATACAGTGCTCCTAGGACTCCACAACAAAATGGTGTTGCTGAGAGAAGGAATAGGACACTGATTGAGGCTGCTAGATCTCTGTTAGCTGATTCAAAGTTACCAATTACTTTTTGGGCAGAAGCAGTTAATACTGCCTGCTATGTTCAAAACAGAGTTTTAGTTGTAAAGCCTAAAAACAAGACACCTTATGAGCTTTTCCATAAAAGGAAACCATATATTGGATTTTTCAAACCATTTGGATGTCCTTGTACTATTCTCAATACCAAATCTCACTTAGGCAAGTTTGATAGCAAAGCAGATGATGGTTTTCTTGTTGGGTATTCATCTCAAAGTAAGGCCTACAGAGTTTTTAATACCTCTTCTAGAATAATTGAAGAAAGTGATAATGTCAAATGCAATGAGAACACACCAAATCCTATTGGTTCAGGTCCTAATTGGCTATTTGACATTGATTCACTCACTAATTCTTTGGGTTTCAGTAGTGATGTATATGCAGGACAAAGGGATACACCATCATCAGAACACAGAATTCAATCTGTGATATTTCCACTCCCTTCCATTGATCCTGTTGAATTCTGTGAACACCAAGAGGAGACTGAACCTATTCAGAATGAAGAAGAGAGGAGAGCAGAGGAAAATCAGTCTTCAGGTCCAAATTCCAGAGAATCTGAGGTGACTGAAGAAGCAGAAACAAATCCAGAATTAAATGAATCAAATCTGGATGAGAACATTCAAGAGGAAGCTGGTCATCCAACAAGAACTCAGAAAAATCATCCTCCTGAGTTGGTGATTGGAGATATTGCATCTCCCATGATGACTAGAAAGCAAAGCAGACTCCAAGAATTGCAAGAGCAGCAAAATACAGTTAATACTGTTCTTACTTGCTTTCTGTCCCAGATTGAGCCCAAAAAGGCTTATGATGCTATGAAAGACCCAAGCTGGATAGAGGCAATGCAAGAGGAGCTGCTACAGTTCAAATTACAGGATGTTTGGGACTTGGTAGACCTTCCAAAAGGTCATAGAGCAATTGGCACCAAGTGGATTTTCAGGAACAAGAAGGATGACTGAGGGATTGTGATCAGAAACAAAGCTAGACTGGTTGCACAAGGGTACACTCAGGAAGAAGGAATAGATTATGAGGAAGTCTTTGCTCCTGTGGCAAGGATTGAAGCAATCAGGTTATTTCTAGCCTATGCCTCATACATGAAGTTCAAAGTGTACCAAATGGATGTCAAAAGTGCATTTCTGTATGGAAGTATTGAGGAAGAAGTATATGTCTGTCAACCCCCTGGATTTGAGAATCCATTGCACCCTGACAGAGTATACAAGCTGAAGAAGGCTCTTTATGGTTTGCATCAAGCTCCAAGAGCATGGTATGACACTCTGTCTACCTATCTCTTGAAAAATGACTTTGAAAGAGGAGTAATTGAAAAGACCCTGTTTATCAAGAGGAGAAAGAGAGGTACACTACTTGTTCAGATCTATGTGGATGACATCATCTTTGGATCCACCAATGATCAAATGTGTAAAGAGTTTGAAGAATTGATGCACAAAAGCTTCAAGATGAGTTCCATGGGAGAACTTACATTCTTTCTTGGGCTTCAGGTAAAACAGAGGAAAGATGGGATTTTTATTAGCCAATCCAAGTATGTGAAAGACATCCTGGACAAGTTTGGTTTATCAGACTCAAAGCCAGCAAGCACACCAATGGAAACACATAAACAGATCACTGCAGATCTTGAGGGGGAGGATGTGGATGTCCATCATTACAGATCAATGATTGGATCTCTCATGTATCTCACAGCCTCTAGACCTGACATTATGTTTTCAGTCTGTGTTTGTGCCAGATTTCAGGTTTCTCCTAAGCAATCACACCTTCATGCTGTCAAGAGAATATTCAGATACTTAAAAGGGCAACCTAGATTAGGTCTCTGGTATCCTCATGAATCCTCTTTTGACTTGCTTGCATATTCAGATAGTGATTTGGGTGGAGCCAACATGGATAGGAAGTCTACTTCAGGTGGATGTCAGTTTTTGGGTACAAGACTAGTATCTTGGCAGTGTAAGAAACAAACCACAGTGTCCTTATCTACCACAGAGGCTGAGTACATAGCTGCTGCAAGCTGCTGCTCTCAGGTTCTATGGATTCAAAATCAGATGTTGGACTATGGGGTAACATTTCTTCACACTCCAATCTTCATTGATAACAACAGTGCTATCAGCATTGTTAATAATCCAGTCAAACACTCAAAAACAAAGCATATAGAGATAAGGTATCACTTTATAAGAGATTGCAATGAAAAGAAATTAATTCAGGTTGCTAAAGTTCATACAAATGACCAGTTTGCTGATCTATTCACAAAAGCTTTTGATGTGGGTAGATTCACCTTTTTGGTAACAAGTGTGGGCATGATCAACCTAGAATAAATTTATGACTTTCTGTTTTTATACCTGTATTTCTTCATATATTTGGTGCTACTAACTTTCTCAGGATTCTCTGTTTCCCTCAGATTACCAAGTGCAGAAAAGTGTAAGTGTAGTTACTATTGCCCGTGCAGCGTTACTACTGCTAGTGCAGAGTTACTACTGCCTGTGTTCTAGTAGTTAATACTGCTTGTGCAGTTAATACTGCTTGTGTAGTTAATACTGCTTTGCAGTTAATACTGCTCAGTAGTTAATACTGCTAGTGCACAGTTAATACTGCTCAGTAGTTAATACTGCTAGTGCACAGTTAATACTGCTCAGTAGTTAATACTGCTAGTGCAGTTAATACTGCTAGGTAGTTAATACTGCTAGGTAGTTAATACTACTTGGTAGTTAATACTGCTTGGTAGTTAATACTGCTCGGTAGTTAATACTGCTAGGTAGTTAATACTGCTTGGTAGTTAATGCTGCTGTGTAGTTAGTACTGCTTTGCAGTTAATACTGCTCGGTAGTTAGTACTGCATATGTCGTTAATACTGCTTTTGATAAACTAGGGCATATAAATACCCCTGTTTGCCCGCCAAAGTTCATAACGACTCTTCGCATTTACTTCTTCTCTCTCGTTCTAACCTAGTCTCCCCAGAATCTTTGTGTTTTTCTTTCAAGAATCCTCAGGAATCATGGAGTTTGTGGATGAGCACAATGAAATAGCCATGCTTCAGAAGCCGAAACAAGCTGCGGGATTCCACGATATCGTCGGTTTTCTTAAATCCTCACACATCTCATATGCCCTAACGGTGAGCCCAACCATCTATATCGAACATCAGACGCAATTTTGGGAGAATGCCACTGTTAGTTTCGAAGAAGGGCAGAAAACCATTCGAACAAGGGTTTGTGATAAACCCTTGAAAGTCACAGAGGAGGTTATTCGCATCTCTCTTCACTTGAATGATGCCTCAGGTATAACCTCTCTATCTTCTGATGACTTATATTCGACTTTACAAAGAATGGGGTATGAAGGTCCCATTGGTGTTTTTAAATTCTACAAGTCAAAAAATTTCAACCAATGGAGATTTCTTGTTCATACCCTGATGCACTGTATTTCCAAGAAAACTACTGGATGGAGTGAGTTCAGCAGTCCCATTGCATATGCCTTGGTCTGCTTATCCACTGCCAGAAAGTACAATTTTTCAGCTATGATCTTTAATGATCTTGTATCAAACTTGGAATCCAAAAAGAGCCTTTACATGTATCCAAGGTTTGTGCAAGAAGTTATTAACAAGGAATTGATGGACTTACCTCAGTTTGATGAGGTATATGTACCAAAATCCCCTAAAGGGAAGGTTTTTTCAAATATGAAAAGACTTCCTAGGGACTCGGAAGGAGTTGACACACCATTGTTCTCCACAATGATGGTTGTGTCCCACACAATTGAAGGTATGGCATCAGGGTCAAGGCCCTCATTAGACACACCCACTGATGACCAATCCCAACCTTCCATCTCAAAAGACATCCCTCAGTCCATCCTTGAACGACCCACTCCCACAATCACCAAAAGGTTTGAAAGAAGAAAGGTGCACAAGGTTCCTTCCCTTGATGTACCTACTCAGAGCCCTAAGCCTTTAAGCCCTCAGTTGGAGCATTCTCCAATTGAGAATATCAACAGGGAAACCACAGGGGTGTCTCCCAACCCCAAGAAGAAGGATGAGCATATGGGTGCTAAGGCTGCCACTACTTCTGCTAGCACAGAGAAGGACAGTGGTAACATAAATAAGACCTTCCCCATGGCAACTCTAAATGAGAAATCATTAGGAGGACCCAGGTGCCAAGAAACCAAGGGGGCAGTTAGTGCTTCTGCTAGGCAGAAGGCTTCTGCTAAAACTTCCAAGGATCCTTTAAAGAAGGTAAACACTTCTAAACAAGGTGAGGATAGATATAACTATGCTGAATTGATGGAAACCATTGGAAATGTCAACTTGGATGTTATGGCACAGAAGAAGGAGATTGAGCAACTGAAGACTGTGGTCACCTACCAACAGTCTCAAATTGAGAAGCTCAAAAAGATGGTCACCAAGTTGTTGCACAGAAAGAAAAAGGCAAGATTTGTGCTGAGAAGAAGAACTCCAACTGATGATGCTCCCAAAAAGGGGGAGTCAGAGTCAGAAGCAGAACTGAATATGAAGGGTCTACAAGTTGAGGGGGAGACAGTTCAGATGGAGACTGAAATGGAAATTGAGAATGCACAGTTTAAGGGGGAGTCCAGTGCACAGAATAAGGGGGAGACAGAAAAGGGGGAAGAGCTTATTAAAGAAGCAGAAACTACAACAGCAGCAGAAACCACAGCAGCAGAAACTGTTAATGCTGCTGAGTTTGAACAAGCAGCAGAAACAGTTAATGCTGCTGAAGGCCAAACAGAAAAAGCAGCAGAAACTGAGCAGGAAGCAGTAACTACATCTCAAGCTGAAATTGATGAAGAAATATACTGGATTGTGAAGAACAGTGTTGAAGCAGCATCATTACATGTTCTAAGAGAAGCAGTAACGGCCATAGCAGCAGAAATGGTTATTGCTGCTGAAAAACTTAAAACAGCTGAACCAACTCCTGAAGCTGTTAAAACTCTTAAAAGAACCAAGATGATGTCAAAGAAAAGACCAAGCACCAAGCCCATAACTTCACAGAAGAAAAATGAAAAGAAGCCAAGGGTGGAGCCAACTGCAGAAGAGGCCCAGGAGGAAACAGTGAAAGAAAAATCTGATCCAAAAGTTGCTGAAGAAGAAGTGGCAACTCCATCAAGGCAATCAAGCAATGTACAATCACAAACTGATGCCCAATGTGATTTGTACATTACTAGTGTTGACTCTAACCCAATTCCAATTCAGGCTGAACCAATATCATCTAAGGCTCCTGAAATCATCTTTTGGGACACTTTGAAAGATGGTAGAAAGGAGTTCATTAGGATAAAAAGAGCAGATGGAAAATTTGAAGTCTTTTCAACTTGGGGAAAATTGTCAGAACTTGCTCAAGATCAGACTTAGAAGAGATGTTCAAAGTTGGGATGAAGATATATGAAAACATGCTGACTGAGCAAGGGATGTCAATCTCTAAAATGGTACTTGAATTCTTGTGCCAAATGTTCAAACCTGAAGCAGTTCAGCATAGGATAAACACACAGTTTCAAGCCATTACCAACTGGATGCTCTATGAAAACTGTGGAGTATATGTCATCTCCCTTGACTCTGCAACTCAAGAATACTATCTGGTGGATGAAATATACAATCACAGCATGAAGAGGCTGAATGGAATGCTACATGCTAAGTTGACCTGCAGCAAGGATTCAGCAATGGGTAGATTCTTGGTAAAAAGGATTCTCAATCAAAGTCTGGGATTGAATCCTAATCTAGGCATGTATGATTAGGTTTTGGAAGCATCATCTGAAGAACTTGACTTCTTTTCCTAAAAGTCAAGTTAGGGGGAGATTGTTGGGAACTGAAGATATGCTAAGTATGGTTAGTACTGCCAAGACAATGTTACTACTGCCAGTTCTTCGTTACTACTGCTAATCAAGGTTACTACTGCTAGACGAAGTTACTACTGCTAGACACGGTTAGTACTGCTAGACCAAATTACTACTGCTAGACATGGTTAGTACTGCTGAGCTGAGATACTACTGCTAGAAGACTGTGAAGGTTAATACTGCTGAAGGTTCGTTAATGCTGCTAAGTCAAATCATTGTTAATACTGCTGACTTGATAAGTTTGGGATGCGATACTTTTGGAGACAAAGAAGGAATTGATCAAGATATGTTTAACGAAGATTCAGAAGATCAATTTACTTTTGATAGTTATCTTGTAATTACTTTTGTATAAATAGTATTGATAGATAGCTATTAGAAGATACGATAGAAGATAGATAATATACAGAAGATATACGTGTGATATAGAATTCTATATTGATTCAAGAGTGAATTAACCTCAAGGTGTAAGAACCCTATTTCTAGAGAAGTAGAAGTCGTCTTTTTGAGCCTGTTCAACAAGATTGAGGTTTGGTGTAAAGCTTGTGAGTAATACAGTTTGATATATACAGTGTGTTGAATTCTATTGATTGTTCTTTAATTAATTTAGAGTTCTATTCCGCAAGATTCTCTAAATTCTGTTTCTAAGAAGTTTAATTCTTGTTAAGAATCGATCCTAACACTTGTTTTGGCATGTTTTGGTTTGGGTTGTTACATTGTAATTGATAGCAAAGGGTTGATGTGTCTTGGTAGATCACATGTGATGTGATGTCTATACCTTCTAGAGGAAGTGTTGTTTAAAATATTAATGAGCCGACTAGAGGTATAATTTCTGGGATTCAAAATGAATGAATGGTTGGTTAGGGGCAAACTCCTAGTTGCTAGTGAGTCCCCACTCTTAGAATTGATGCGTCGATCAGTTGGGATAGGAAGTGAGAATTATGTTGGAATCTTGAAAGCTTCAATTCAAGATCGAGTGAGGGGATCTAGTATTTGACTCCTTAGTCAAGCGGTTTAGTGGCAAGGATAATAAATGAAAGATTTCAGTGTTGTATTGAGGCATGCATAAGAGTAGAAGGTGTGATAATTGGTCAATTTGTAAACCATGTTGAGTGGTCGATCAGGTGGGTTGTGAAGCACTTGTACAACAAGTTGTAGCAAAGGTAAGAAAGCGGTTGTTGGTCATAGTATGGTGTCAATGAAGAGTTAAAGTGAGTACAACGGTTGACCTGGTTAGAGAGAATAGCGTTCAATTGCATATTGAGTTCATGCATTATGTCATTAAATATGTTACACGAGTTCTTTCATGTTAAAAGCATGTATGTGCATAACAAATTTTCTTGTTTTAGGAAATAAGTTGACGCGCGCAAGTGTGTGTTTTCTTTAAAGTAAAAGACAAACTTGTTTTCACTGTACGATAAAGCTTTGAACTTAGTGATCTACGAATTATTTCACGCTTTTCTTGTGGAGAGAATCTTCGTTGCGAAAATATTGGAGACGTTTTATTGCGAGGTTTTGTTTCATAAACAAAATGAGTATTGACACGCTATTATCATATAAACGAGTGTTGGAGTTGACTGACCCACTTTGGGTAAGTGATTTCGTTCGAAACTTTTCTAGTCGTGTTTGAAAGATTTCATTAGTCATATTTTGTTGTGCCGACATCCAGTTGGTTGGACAAGGTTATGAATCATCGTGGGATCGCATGTGAACGATCTTCGAGGTCGCTGTGTTTTATTATTCAACTTGAGTGGTGGTGTGTCATGCATACTCAAACTCGTTTTACGATATCGTACCTACTACATTTTCAAACGTGCAAAATGATTTCAGTCGTTGTGTCATCATGCATGAAGGCTATGAACTCGCTAGGGGTGGAGGATATTTTATTGAGGATAATGAAAGGCTTTGGGAGTTGAATTGTCAATTGAATAGGATATGGTCGAGTTATGACCTTAGTGTTTCCGTTAGAGGAAGTGGGTGAATACCGGGAGTCTCGGACAATGAATTCGGAATGTTGGTATGATTGTAGTTTGAACTATTGTTTGATTATTTGAGAATGGTTATGTTTGGAGTGAAATTCGAAGTGGTCAAAGTGCTTCAGTTGGAGCATTTTAGTAAGTAGTAGTACAGTACTTGATGAAATGTTATCGACCTTGAGTTTGAGTACTGAGTTGGTCTTGTAATTGAACTTTGCGCTAAGAAAGTGTTTTGTTTCCTCAAGTGAGGACGGTGGGGTATAAAGTTGGTTATGATGTGTTAGATGAAGCGGGTTCCGTTAGGAATCCTGGTTGTGGGAAATTATGGAATCATCATCATGTTGTCTGTTGATATAGAGGTTTGCGACTGTTTAATATATCCCAAGTTGGGGGTATTGTCAGGAGATTGAAACTCGAAAAAAAAATCGGTTGTGTGTGGACGTGTGAGGTCGTTTGAGAAGGTGTAAATAAAATGGTGTTGGACCACCTAGTGTGGGCATTAGGAGAACGGAAGATCACCAATGTGGATGTGATTTCCAATGAACTTTTAGTGATTCGTTTATGCGTGAAGCGTTTAGCACGGCAGAGATAGATTGCGGGGAGTTGACGAGAAATGAGAACTTGTTTGAGGAGTTAGGAGAAGTAGATTCCTTCGGGAATCCTTGCCTGTCGTGAGGTGGTTGGGCATTAGCATGTCGATTGTCGATGTTGAAATCAACGACCATTGTTGAGGCCGTTATCAAAAGGTTGGAATTGGAGAAGTAACTCTAGTGTGGTCAGGTGATAATGTCGATTTTCGACATTATTTTGAATCTCAAACTAGGTGGTTTACGCATGTCTTCAAATGAAATACGAGTATTTCATGGGGTTTTGTTGAGAAAGTATAGGTACAAGCATTTTTGTCCAAAAAAGCAGCAAAGTTGAGTTCCAGAGCTGAAAACGAGAGAAATCGAGAAATCGCGAAACAGAAACTGGCGCCAGCCAACCCGCGCCACCATTCGCGCCAACATTCCAAACAGAATCTGGCGCCAGTCATGGTGCCAGCCCATCCGCACCGGCGCTGGCCCCGACGCCCAGTTTTATAAAACTAATTTCTGCAGCTAGGTTTTAAGGAGATCACACACACGACGGCCAGAGCAATTTAGGGGGGCGATTTTGGGAGACTTTTTACACCTTTCGGAGCGACGTTAGAGGATCAATCGGAGCACGTTCATCACGCGAAGTAGATACGAACACGAGAGAAGGGAGTACATCATTCCATTCACCATGATCACGTTTGCCATGCTTTCTTCCATTATTCTTTTCTTTTCTTTTGTGTTTGAATCCACCACCGACATGAACTAACCTGTTCATGTTGGGGGTTGGAATGAATTTAATTTGTAAGCATATGAACAGATGGCTTGAACATTTATCAGTTTTCCTATTTAATGAATGCGTGTAATTTGGTTTTAATGCTTTTGAGAGTTTAGCTACCTTTCAATTGTTTTGTTGTTTCCAGTTGAGTTCGAGAGAATTAACTGTTAACTAGAACTAGGAATCACATGTCTAAGGCGGGAATTTGGTGATAGAGATATACCGAATACGCCTTAATCCTAATTGAACCATTTAGGTTGAGATCGAGAGACTAAATCTATATGATCACAATAAATCTTGCGCTTAATGTGTTTTGGAATCCATAAGTTGAGATCGAAAGATAAAACTTGTCCTTTTCAAAATAAAACCCGTTTTTGCTCGAAAGAGAACAACGGTGACTTTTAAAGATTGGATATTCACTAAGGGAATAACTGGGAATCGTTTAAGTCTGATATTCGTATGTGAAAACCTAAGGATTTCCAACCCTCAACTGTTTTCTCTATCGGAAGTTTCCAAAGCTGTTTACTGTCTTGTTTTTTATTTGTCTTCTTGCAATTAATTAGTTAAAACCAACCATCCCTCAATTTCCAATCGTTCAGTTAATAGTCTTTATAGTCATTGCGGTACTTAACACCAAGTTCCTGTGGATTCGATACTCGTACTTACGTACGTATTACTTGAGACGACACCGTACACTTGCGGCTAGTTAAGGAGGGTGTAAACCCGCCTATCAAGTTTTTGGCGCCGTTGCCGGGGATCGAACCCGGGTCACCCGCGTGACAGGCGGGAATACTTACCACAATGACTGTAAAGACTATTAACTGAACGATTGGAAATTGAGGGATGGTTGGTTTTAACTAATTAATTGCAAGAAGACAAATCAAAAACAAGACAGTAAACAGCTTTGGAAACTTCCGATAGAGAAAACAGTTGAGGGTTGGAAATCTTTAGGTTTTCACATACGAATATCAGACTTAAACGATTACCAGTTATTCCCTTACTGAATATCCAATCTTTAAAAGTCACCGTTGTTCTCTTTCGAGCAACAACGGGTTTTATTTTGAAAAGGACAAGTTTTATCTTTCGATCTCAACTTATGGATTCCAAAACACATTAAGCGCAAGATTTATTGTGATCATATAGATTTAGTCTCTCGATCTCAACCTAAATGGTTCAATTAGGATTAAGGCGTATTCGGTATATCTCTATCACCAAATTCCCGCCTTAGACATGTGATTCCTAGTTCTAGTTAACAGTTAATTCTCTCGAACTCAACTGGAAACAACAAAACAATTGAAAGGCAGTTAATAGTCTTTACAGTCATTGCGGTACTTAACACCAATGTCGATTTTCGACATTATTTTTAATAGTCTTTATGTTGATAATGTCGATTTTCGACATTATTTTGAATCTCAAACTAGGTGGTTTACGCATGTCTTCAAGTGAAATACGAGTATTTCATGGGTTTTTGTTGAGAAAGTATAGGTACAAGCATTTTTGTCCAAAAAAGCAGCAAAGTTGAGTTCCAGAGCTGAAAACGAGAGAAATCGAGAAATCGCGAAACAGAAACTGGCGCCAGCCAACCCGCGCCACCATCCGCGCCAACATTCCAAACAGAATCTGGCGCCAGTCATGGTGCCAGCCCATCCGCACCGGCGCTGGCCCCGACGCCCAGTTTTATAAAACTAATTTATGCAGCTAGGTTTTAAGGAGATCACACACACGACGGCCAGAGCAGTTTAGGGGGCGATTTTGGGAGACTTTTTACACCTTTCGAAGCGACGTTAGAGGATCAATCGGAGCACGTTCATCACGCGAAGTAGATACGAACACGAGAGTAGGGAGTACATCATTCCATTCACCATGATCACGTTTGCCATGCTTTCTTCCATTATTCTTTTCTTTTCTTTTGTATTTGAATCCACCACCGACATGAACTAACCTGTTCATGTTGGGGGTTGGAATGAATTTAGTTTGTAAGCATATGAACAGATGACTTGAACATTTATCAGTTTTCCTATTTAATGAATGCGTGTAATTTGGTTTTAATGCTTTTGAGAGTTTAGCTACCTTTCAATTGTTTTGTTGTTTCCGGTTGAGTTCGAGAGAATTAACTGTTAACTAGAACTAGGAATCACATGTCTAAGGCGGGAATTTGGTGATAGAGATATACCGAATACGCCTTAATCCTAATTGAACCATTTAGGTTGAGATCGAGAGACTAAATCTATATGATCACGATAAATCTTGCGCTTAATGTGTTTTGGAATCCATAAGTTGAGATCGAAAGATAAAACTTGTCCTTTTCAAAATAAAACCCGTTGTTGCTCGAAAGAGAACAACGGTGACTTTTAAAGATTGGATATTCACTAAGGGAATAACTGGTAATTGTTTAAGTCTGATATTCGTATGTGAAAACCTAAGGATTTCCAACCCTCAACTGTTTTCTCTATCGGAAGTTTCCAAAGCTGTTTACTGTCTTGTTTTTGATTTGTCTTCTTGCAATTAATTAGTTAAAACCAACCATCCCTCAATTTCCAATCGTTCAGTTAATAGTCTTTACAGTCATTGCGGTACTTAACACCAAGTTCCCGTGGATTCGATACTCGTACTTACGTACGTATTACTTGAGACGACACCGTACACTTGCGGCTAGTTAAGGAGGGTGTAAACCCGCCTATCATCAGGTTATTAAGGTTATGCAAGGGTGTAAGAGATCCGTCGAGATAAACGTGTGTGCACCTGGTCTGATGTTGGACCGCCTTGTGTGAGTGAATTGGACAATCATGATTTTATGATTCATCTGAATCAGAGAAAGACAAAATCACGGTATGGCTTTATTTCAAATATAATGGTGATATGGGTGGTATGAAGGAAGTAATATCGATTGTGTGTGTAAAGGAATCAAGAATAGCTTGTTTGCAATGTGGTCTCATGGTGCGATAGTGGTGTGGGAAAGTTGGTAGCACTTTGTACCGAAGGAATGTGTAAGTCATAGACGTAATGATGGTTTGCCGTGTTATTGAAGTATTGTTGTGTTGTAATATGGGTCAAGAGTAGGGGTAAAATCTAGTTTGGAGATTACTTGGGGAAGTATTCAAAGGTGGCGAGTATGCTCGATTGAGGTGTATGGATTTTCAGGCGATGTACGTTAATACTATTTTGAGATCAGGAGATTGAGTTGCGATTGGTGACTGGCTAAAAGGAGAACCCTTGTTCTTCACGATCCCATTGGATTTTTGGGTGAGTTTTCATACTTCACTTGATTGTCGAAGAGGATGTGTATCCGCTAAGTTGTGGTGCTTCGTTATGAAGTTTAGTCAGGAGCGTTGAAGTATTCCGTGGGTGTAAAGAAATACAATGAGTGGGTCGACTGTGTTGGAGAGTTAGGAACTCGTGGTAGTTCTCAGTGTTAAGTACTTTACGAGAACTTGACTAAAAGTCTTGGCTGAGGATTTTGGAGAAACCGTCCTTTTGGACCGTAGCGGTGTGTGATGGGCGTTTCGTGCAAGCACGAGAGGAAGTGAAGATGGTATGCTACTATGCCAGATCAAGTATATAACTTGAGGTAAGATGACGTCGTGAGACACTGAAAGGTGGGACTATGATTAGGGAACTGTTATTTGAAGGGCATGAGAAAAAGAATCATTGTGTATGTCATGGTTAAAGAGTTGAAAAAGCTAATTTCGTGCGACCAGTCTAAAATTGGCACATGTTAGCGAGCCGTTCTTTTAAAGCATCTTCGATGGTTTCAAGATGGAATGGAAACAGGTGGTCGAACGTGATGCCCTGGTTGAAGGACCTTTGGAATGGATTCGGTATTGTCGTGGGAAATGTTTCACGTGATTGTGTCGTTCAGTGTTCGATCAATGGGAATAGTTTGAGAGAGCTTGGTCACTTCTCCTTGAGGGGGGGGGGGGGGCAAGTGAATTTTGGAGGTAATTTCCAACTAGTGGAATCATCTGATGGATGTTGTGAGAAATATAAATAAGCGTCTGTAAGGTTGGATCGGCTTGAGTGAGCGGATTATGCGGCTGTTAAGCTGTGCAAGTCTTCTCCATATGATCATGTATGGGAACGGGTTATGGCGTGATGATTGATATGTGTTGGAGCACTGACTGGTAACTATTGTTGCATGTGTGATCAATGTGGATTCAGAGAGATGCTACTTGTGCCAGACGAAAGCTATATTGGCGGGAATACGAAATTTTCTTTTTGAAATAAATGTTATTCGGTGGTGTGAATAAGGTAACGATATAAGGACGATCTTGTGTGATGTCGACGAAGGGAGTGGTTAGTCTTTGTTTAGAGATTCGGGTTGTTGGGCATTGACCCCAGTAGAGTTGCTTTCTTTTAAGAGAGTAATTTAGTGTGTGAAACCCTTAAATTAGGCACGTTTAAATGACTGTGAGCCCAAGTGTGGGCGAAGGGGACAATACCTGGTACGGTTGGCCTGGTGTGATCAGTATAGTTGACCGATGAGATTGCAAGTTTGTATGTTTTGCATGTTACCGACCTAAGAACGTTGTAGTTGGCCGAGGAGCGATTTCAAAGGATGTCGTACGTTGTCGGTTCTGATCAGAAAAGTATGGATAAGTGAATGGGACTAAGATGATTGGATTGAAAAGTATGAGCATTTTCAATCTCAAGTCGTGGGAACAGCTGGATGGGAAAACGTTCCCATGGAATGGAGTAGCGTGTTTCAAGAAGAAGGTGAGTTGGGCCACATTGTAATGGATTAATGGCAGTTATCGAAAGAATTGGGGAAATAATGAATGAATTAAAGGTACCCGAGGAAGTTATGGAACATTCATGGTGTGTTTCAATTCTTATTGTAGAGAGTGTTGGTTGGAAGGCAGTATGGTGTATCTTTGCAAACAATGCGAATGATTGAGGAGTCGGATTTTGTTGTATCGTTGGAAACAATCATTGGGCTGGATGGTCGAGAATTTAAAAAGCAAAGAAGTTGGTCTTGTAGAGATGTAATTGCAACTCCTTAAGAGTTACTGGGCAATGTAAGAATTGGAATCAGAAGCTAACTCCAATTTCAGCATGTGTCCTGCAATGGAATTCCAAGGACGGAATTCTTTTGAGGGGGAGGTATTGTAACACCACAAGTCCTTGAAATTTTAACCTTTTGGAAATCTTGGGGATAAAGTGTAAAGTGTGTAACTTTAAGGATTTAGTGGCAAATCTGAAAATATATATATGTGTGTAAAATAGGGTTTGTTTTCATTCTTCTTCAATGGTGGCTGAGAAATGGGAAGAGGAGATGAGAAAGAATTCAATCTCTGTGGGAGATAAGGAAGAAGGAAATGCATCAAGGAATCTAAATCTTCATCATCTTCAAGGTATGACTTCTATACCTTCTTTCTCATGCTTGGTTGAGTTAATCTTGTGATTGGGGTTTTATTTGATAATCCATTTTGATAGATTAATTCATGTTTAATAAGGAAAAGAGTTGGTATCATTTTCCCTCTTGGGTCTTGATAAATGATTGAGAATTTCATCATTTTTGCTTAGAAATCTTTGATAATGCATTAATGGGGTTCTTGAGTTTTTGGGTTTGAAATTATGAACCAATGGATGGTTTTGAATGGGTTTCATTGATTTAATTGATGTTTTGTTAGTTGGGAATTGTGGGGAAAGGTTAGACCATCGATTACCTCAAGTTGGAGGCTCAAAAATCGACTTGGGTTGAGTTGGGAGTGAAAAAGAGCCATTTTCGGCTGAAAAATTGGGTGCAGGCGCCCCGCGCTAGTTGTGGCGCTAGCTAGCTAGCGCGGGAAGTGGCGCCAAAGGTTGTCCAATGCCCCGCGCCCTTTGTGGCGCGAGTTGGCTAGCGCGGGCAGTAGCGCCAGGCTCTGTTTCGCGTTTTCGGCTCTTGTTTATGTTTGTGGTATCATCTAGGGGTTGTTTTGGGGTTTATTAAGGATGTTTTGGGATGTAATTAGATGGGTTAACACCACTATTATGACGTCCAATTCAGGTGTTCGGTTTGAGCTAAAGTGTGTCTCGGAGCGTGTGTCGATTTGCTAAAGCTCAGGTGAGTTCCCTTAACTCTTTTGGTGCAAATGAAATGTTTTGCTAAAGCTTTTCATAACTGATTATGGTATGGAACATGATGGCATGATTAATCATTTTGAAAATCTCTATTATTACATGAAGTGGAAATGTTTTTAAGGCATGCAAGTTGTTTATACGTTATAACCTACATAAGCTTTAAATGCATGGTCTTGTGAGCGGTTGCTATGTGTGGAGTCGGGTGCACAGTGGGAGTAGGGTACCTTGGGATATCATATATTCCTTGGGAGTTGATTTATTTACCCCGTACATATGGAATCTGTTTCCTGTGTATGTGGAGATGGGGAGTCTGCTTGGACTCTGGGGGCGAGAGGGGAGTCTGCTTGGGCCCCGATCGTGGAAATTACCGAGAGGGGAGTCTGCTGGGGCCCCGATCGTGTAAATTACTGTGTAGTGGAGATTTTCTACGAACACTGTGCAAATACCCAAATGTGATGTTGCTTGGTCGGAATATTTTGATGGGCCTTTATGGCGGTTTGCATATATATTTTTATATGGTTGGTTAAACTGTTTTCGGGAGGGAATTCACTAGACCTCATGGTCTAACCCTCGCTTTTCAAAAACTAAAACCATTTTCAGGTTAGAGTCTTGTTCGGGGTCTCATCTGGTGATGATGTAAAGATGTGGCGCTGTAGAAGAGGTTTAGTCAAGTGGCGACTTGTAGATTACCGTCGGGCTTCCTGTAGCATCTCAGTTGTGAAGGTGTTATCCGCTGCGAACTTAGAGTAGAATTATTGTTAATTGTATACTTTGGGGACCATTTTTTGTTGTAATGTTGAGATTTATATTTTATGGATTTGGGTTGTTACAACTAACGATTAGTGTGATACAATATAAAACAATGAATACATTTCTTTAAATGGTTAATATGCTTTTCAAACTCAAGTCACTTAGGGGCTGTTTGGCAATTGCAGAATGGTTAAGAGCAGAATGGTTGAGAGGTCAGAATGGTTGAGAGGCTCTGTATGGTTGAGTGTAGAATGAAATTTGGTTGTTTGGTAACTGTTCTGAATGATGGGTCTGAATAACAACAAATTACCATTTTAACCCTCTCCAATAAAAAAATTTATTAACCAATTTCACCAAACCATTTTAACTCATCTTCTTCTTCCCTCTTTCAAGATCAACACCGTCTGCAATCTTACCGAAGAAACCAACGACAAGACGCAATCCATGTACTAAACCGAAAATCAAAACAACCAAATCTATTTTAAAAGTCAATCAGGTTGTAGCGCAGTGGTTGATCGCCCTGGGTGATGTGGTGGAATATCCCATCTACCAGGGTTCGATCCCAGGCGTCCTCAACATTGATAAGACATCTGTAAGTTTCAAAATTGTCAGGGTTTAGTCCGGATTGTGCCTGGGATACCCTTTCCAAAAAAAATCTATTTTAAATTCAAATTCAAAACCAAAAACAAAACAAAACCTAACATCATCAATCCAAACCATGTATAAAAAATTAAGTTAAATCCTAAAATCATCAAATAAAACCCAGACTCCATTGACAAATCTTTTTCTTTATCAATTACCATAACTTCTCACAACACCGTCTTTCATTAAAGTCGTTTCACAGAAGACACAGAAACAGAGACGGGAGAGGGGATGGAAATCGATTTTGGTTTCTCCATTGTAATTCCTCTTCTTCTTTGGCTTATGTTTCTCCTCAGTTTCGATTTAATGGATTCGACTGGTTTGAGGAGAAAATCGAGAGGCGGCAGGTTGTTGGACAATATAAAAATCGATTGGTTTGAGGAGCAGCGAGAGAAGGCGAGAGAAGTGAGAAGGGTAAAAGTGGAAGAATGCAACTCTGAATGGTTGAGTGTAGGGTGAGATGCAAAATGACTCAGAGGTTCTTGTAACCATTAAGAGGTCAATTTTTTTTTACCAAACAGTCTATACCTCTGACCGATTCAGAGGTTACCTCTTAATGTAACCATTAAGAGGTAAACAAACAGCCCCTTATTGTTGTTACAAAGATTCTAAAGAATTCTTTTTAGTGCCTAAAATTATCTTAGTTCTTACAAAATAACATCCTTTCAAATTCACTCTCATGATATGTCGTCTGATTACTTGTAGTTGTTACTTTAATATAAAAATTGAAAGAATTATGTCCTATTTTTTTAATATATATAATAAGTGAAATAATAATGAAGTTTTTACTTTATTAAATTGTCATATATATATATATATATATATATATATATATATATATATATATAGGGGTGGTATCGGGTACAAACCAGTTAGTTTGTACAAACTCGTATAAACCATACCTAGCTTCATGATTTTGTAAATTTGGCTTCATGAATATATATATATATATATATATATATATATATATATATATATTTTGGCTTCATGAATATATAATTTGGCTTCATGAATATAACATTTTGGCATTTTTAACTAATTTTTTTACAAAAATAAGGGTATTTTAGGGTATTTTTGTAAAAAAATTAGTTAAAAATGCCAAATGATATATTCATGAAGCCAAATTATATATTCATGAAGCCAAATTATATATTCATGAAGCCAATATATATATATATATATATATATATATATATATATATTCATGAAGCCAAATTTACAAAATCATGAAGCTAGGTATGGTTTGTACGAGTTTGTACAAACTAACTGGTTTGTATTTGATACCCAGTCTATATATATATATATATATATATATATATAGGGGAGAGATCATGTGAAAACCATTACTAATTTGCAAACTTTACAAACCTCAACCAACCAATCACATTTTTTTAGCCTTTTAATTTTAATTTAATGATAAAGGGTAATTAAGTCTTTTTCATATAACCCATTTAATTATAGAAACTGAATTAATTAGTATTAACTATTATATTAGTTTCTTAATCAAATTAAATCCCTACTTTTATGGTAAAAAAATCGCTTAGTGGGTATTATGGAATGATCCACAGTTCCACACCATCTCTTTGAATTAATAAAGGATTGACCCTATCTCCATCCATATCCACATTACGTTTCTCATGATCGGCCATATCTCCATCTCCATTGCAAGCTTCATCAACTTATTAAACTACTATTTCTATTTTGTGATTTCAAAGTGTTTCAAAGAATACTGGTATATGGATTCTAACGAAATAGAAACCGCATCTCATGCTGAAATTTACGTAAACGATGTTTACAATAACAACGACGATTTCTTGGCGGCATTTGTTAAAAAAAATGATTCAGAAGAATTCCCAACTGGAAATAATTCAGAAGAATATCATTGCAATGATCAGATGCTTGACGATGATGCCGAGTTGAAAAAAAAACGACATCCAAAGGTATGTTTAATATAAGGATAAATGTTTTTCAGTTTGTATATATTTCCCTGCAAATGTTTCATATATATTTTATCACCATTCATACGGGTTTATCAGAATAGGAATCCATAGACCAATCTTATTTGAAGTTTGAAGTTTATTTTGTATTATGTATGGTTTTGAATGTGGTTGTAAATTTCTGCAGTGAAATAAAATTTGAAGTGAATTATAATGAAACTACTGCTGATTTACTATTGTATGGAAATCCATGGAAATCTTTTTGCAACTACAGTGAAATAACATTTGAATTTATTGTGTATTATGGTGTATATTGTGTATTATGGATGCTTTTGAATGTGGTTGTAAATTTTTGCAGTGAAATAACATTTGAAGTTTAAGTAAAATTGATAAACCAATAAATTTGATAAACCGCATAGCATGACAACTCATACGGGGTTATAACCGGATGTTGATTGTTTTCATTATAATGCATACGGGTTCATTGTTTTGTGTATTGTTTGTTTTGATGAAGTTTTTATTAGCATATTCATGTGCAACTGCATGCATTGGGATTCTTAGTGTTTGGTTGTTAATAAATTTCATTTGCTTTTTTGTGAAATGCGTCGTTGATCAAACTGTTAGTGAAACATGGTGTAAATGAAATCGTGGATGTTTTTTTTGGCTGCGATTGAAACTATTAATGATACACGATGTTAATGAAATTGTTAGTGAAACAAAATGTTAATGAAAATTCAATGATATAATGTGTATATATTCATATTAAGTGATATAATGTGTGTTTATCTTACAGTGTTTGTTATTAGAAAATTTTAAACATTTGTTAATTATTTTCACGTCAAACGTATTATGTTTGTAGATACTCCTACACAAGAGATGGTGGAATCTCCTAACGGTACTAAATTTTGGATGCCAATAATGGGTAGAAATTCGTCCCCTAGAATAGGTGACACTTTTGAGTCTGTTGAAAGTGCTGAATCAATATACCGTATGTATGCGGATATTGCCGGTTTCAATGTACGTTTGTCAAATAAAAAACAAAACAAGAGTGGACGTGTTTCACTAGCATGTCGTTAAAAGGGTGTTTCACTAGCATTTCGTTAACATCTTTAGAAAGTTTAACAAATGAAACACACTAACAGCGTATTAGAGTCGCAGTTTCATTAAGATTGTATTCCACTGGCACTGTTTTCCAGCAGTTGTTCACTACCATAGTAATACATTTTATTTCACTAGCATTTCGTTAAAAGGGTGTTTCACTAATGATGAACGTTCGTTAGCCAACATACCTACCAAGTTAATTTTATTATTCGTACACGAGATGTCTAAATACTACCGTCATTCGTTTGAGCCTTTTCATCTTTTGATGTTGCGCTACTGTAACACCCTAAAAATCAGGGCTAATTTAAACCTTAATTTATAATAAGATTTAAACTTAAACTTCCAATCTTTAAAACTGAGCAGAGAAATATCTATGAGGTCGTATTCACAAATACTGAATTCTTCAAATAACCTTTTAATCTAATCATTTCACTATAATCAGATTAACTAGAATATCTAAACAATCCATCAAAACCTCAATAATCATTATCTCCTCCGCTAATCCAAAAGCTCTCGTCCCACATCCCTTTATTTTCCCAAGCTAGCACCTGGTAAGAAAACATCATTTGAAACGATTAGGCTAACGCCTAGTGAGAACATTCAGTTTCAAAATAATATTTATAAAACAATGTAAACAAGGTTTATCAAACTTGACTTACACTCGTTCTTACCATACTCGTACTCATCTCATAATAACTGAATCATACTTCATCCCATGAATATGACTATCAATCTTAAAGTCACATCACCATACTCATTAGTCTACTACGAATCATCACGGATTCTAGTTTATCAATCAATCCTACAGATTTACATTCAAACGTCATACCTTCTTCTTGAAATGGATACATAAACAACACTTATATTGCCTATTATTACTCCATCAAAACCCAGGAAACAACACTTATACTTCGTCTAGTTCGTACTTCCACATTTCAAATATAAATAGCAACTCTTCTTTGCCTATTAACTCATTCAACCTGAATAGCAATTATACTATGCCTATTCAACCTATTCCACATGAATAACAATTCTACTTTGTCTATTCAATCATACACATGAATAACAATTCTACTTTGTCTATTCAAACATTCAACCTGAATAGCAATTATACTATGCCTATTCAATCATACACATGAATAACAATTCTACTTTGTCTATTCAATCATTAACATGAATAACAATTCTACTTTGTCTATTCAATCATTCAACCTGAATAGCAATTATACTATGCCTATTCAATCATACACATGAATAACAATTCTACTTTGTCTATTCAATCATTAACATGAATAACAATTCTACTTTGTCTATTCAATCATTCAACCTGAATAGCAATTATACTATGCCTATTCAATCATACACATGAATAACAATTCTACTTTGTCTATTCAATCATTCCAAGGATACATGGGAATAACGATTATTCTTTGTCTATTCCTCCTTTTCAGTTCTAAATAGCAATTCTACTTTGCCTATTTATTAATATGAATAGCAATTCTACTTTGCCTATTCATTACCTTCCAAAATAAACAGGAATAGCAATTATACTTTGCCTATCCTACGTTATCAAATAAAGCTAATGTTTATGAATCCGTTCCTCTTACTCATACTCATACAGGATAATACTTATATGTATTTCTCATATTATTCAATATGAACCAATCTCATATTTATCACGAAAATTCCTCATATCATTCACTAAAATCAAACCTTCGTTACATATATCTCTTATATCATTTAATATAAGCCGATCATATTTTAATACGTCCATTCCTCATTCTATAAGTCTAACCATCAATATTAACATTCCCGAGGCTTGATATAATTTTACTTCATAAAATTATTCTTCCAAAAGTTATCCACTCAGTTCATTTATAAAATACATCTTACCACAACTTAAAACATTATAAAAAGGTAAGGTAAGAATGAACTCACCTGGTAGCAGTAGAGCTACTTTTCCTTTCTCAAAGTTGTAAGGAACTTCTGTCACCCACTTTACAGAGATCTGAAATACCCTACTACATAATATACTGGTATTAATCTACTGTTTAGGACCCTTAAGTACTGGAAATCCTAAATACCCAAAATTCTCGTCTCAAAACGCAACCAACTGTTGAGACATAGCACCAAGTCGCAACCAACTGTTGAGACATAGCACCAAGTTGCAACCAACTGTTGAGACATAGCACCAAGTCGCAACCAACTGTTGAGACATAGTACCAAGTCGCAACCAACTGTTGAGACATGACACTATTCAAAGTCGCAACCAACTGTTGAGACATGACACTATTCAAAGTCGCAACCAACTGAGTACATACATGTCTCAACTAACTGAAAACGTAAAAACCCAGAAATCTCTAGTTTTAAGCCATGAACGTTTATGATATTTTGCAGATATGTTTAAGACCATAAATAACAACTATCCATAAACTTAGTTTTCCAAAAACATCCATATTTCATCAAAACCCATTTATAAACTTATTTAGCAAACTTATAAACATAAAAGGAGAGATTTATGTAGGATTGTTACCTTTGCTTTTCTTGAATTGAATCCTAAAAACCCTGCTGAATATCTTGCTTCCTTCTCCTTCTTTCTCCCTTTCGTTTCTCTCTTTCTCTTTTCTCTCTTTTTCACACCACAACACACACACAAGATAGCATGAAAGCTATCTTGCCTCCACATATATGGATAAAGTGGTGGTGAGTCACCACATAAATCATAACCCTTGACTTGTATTACTTGTCAAATTTTACCCTTCATCTTATAAATTAAAATTAAAGTTTACCCCTTAACTTATTACTCCACAAAACCAATAACGTAACTTACTCGGGGATAAACTCTAAAATTAATCTATCACATAATAAATCACATGTTATTAAATAATTACTCTAAAATTTTTTAATAAACCCAAACATCCTCATTTATAAAAATTGGGATGTTACAGCTACTAATAAACGGTTTCGATTCAATATCTTTAGACGTCTCACCTGCATTTGTTTCCCCATAGAATATAACTAGAAAAGTACAACATATTCATGTCACTTTCACCAATTAGCAAATATAGCAAAAAAGGGGAGAGATCAAATGCTATCCATTTTTAGTTTGCAAACTGTACAAACCATGAAACAATTTCATCATACAACTACATGAAACAATTTCATCAAAAAAGAACGATTTCAAACAATTTCATGACTGTTGTTTCACTTGCATATGCACATATTATTAACAGCAAAACTACATAAAAAATTGCACACTTGCAGCACCACCACACACTTTGAATCTTTGTGTTTCATTAGTTTCATTTCACTGATGATTTCATTAATGTTGTACTTCACCATATGCCCATAATAATAATGGCACCACTACATAAAAAAACTGCACACTTTTGATTCCTTGTGTTGCATTACTATCATTTCACTAATTAGTTCATTATATTATCAGTACTAACATTCCTATCGTATTTCAGCAGCATGTTTTTTTACGATCGGCTCACCATTATATACGATAGTTTCACTAATTAGTTCATTATATACGATAGTTTCATCAAAATAAAATTTCATCAGATTGCTAAAATTCTTATCAAACAAAATTTTATCAAACAAAATTGCATTACACAAACAAAATTTCACCAAACAAAATTTCATCAGGTTGCTAAATAATAGTACTACCAAACAAAATTTCATCACCATGATATATGATAATTTTATCAAACATGTGATTTCACTAACATGATATACGAAAGTTTCATCAAACCGGTAACATCAGATTGCTAAAAGTCTCATCAAACAAAATTTCAGCACACAAAATTTCATCAAATTGCTAAATGTTAGTACTATCAAACAAAATTTCATCACAATAAAATTGTTTCACCACATGCAACTACATATGCTTCAAAACAAAACAATGTCTCGTTTCATCTACAACAACAGGGAAACCAAAACTTTAAAACCCTTTGTAAGAAAATCAACAAACCCCTTTTTATGTCAAATGAAACCATTAAAACCCTTGTTAATCTTGGCACACAATTAGAACATTAGCCAAATAGCATAATTTTCAGTTTCAAATCATAATCATACCTTCTCCAGTTGCATGTTTCATCTTTTTTGATTTCATTTTGGAAACCCCTTTGTCCATCGAACCAGCGTCACCGACCTTCCCAAATATCTCGTTCCCTTCTTCGTCAAGTGGGTTATCTGCGGTATTCTTAAATCGACTAAATGAGTACTTCTTTCGAGTTCGTTCACTGGACTTTCTCCCTGTTTCAGTGCGATATAAAGAAAACGAAGATCATTAACGGCGTCAATGATTTAGATGATGAAAAGGTGAAGTAAAACCCTAGTTTCATACCTCCTGCAAGTCGCATCATGTTCTTAATGGTTTGAAATCGGTGTATAAATCTTGAAGGAATCGACAGCAATATTTTCGTATTTGTTTATCGTGATCTTCTTCTCCAGAAAAATCGGCCGATAATGTTGCTGTTGTTTCATCGATTTGCTACTGAAAATTGAGATATAGCCGTATCTTGTTTATGATTAATGAGTTTCCCTTATTATCCTGGTTGTGTCAATTACCCATTTACCCTTTTTAATTTTTTTTGTTATTAAAAATCAGTTTTTAAGATTTATTATTACCATATTTATATTAAACTAATCTAAGCCATTGATCATCTTAATCTATGGTGTTAACATGGGTTTCATAGTTTGCATATTAATTATGGTTTGCACATGAAACCACCTCTATATATATATATATATATATATATACATACATATTGATGTAAATAGAAATATATATGGTTTTATATATTTGTCTATCCAATATCATTTATAAAATGAAAATGAAATTAAAAAATGAGAAAATGGAAACTAAGAATCACCTAATAACCATTCATTTAACTCGTATGCACGTACAAATAAATGGTTATTAGGGTGTTTTTCAATTGTCAATTTTTATTGTTTTCTGTAAAACTAGGAAGTGTCTATATGTTAAAAACTCTATGAACCAATACAAATCACACATACTTATCTTTACTAATTACTTTATCAATCGAATACTAAAAACACTCATTTTTCCATTAAAAATCACGTGTTCGATGCAATATTTCACTTGTAAAAGAACATTGTACTCAAAAGAGGTTAACCTCATGCATTGTTTCATTAGCAAAACATCATTGTATTATCAAAACAGATCAACCTCAATATATTGTTTCATCGATGAAACAACACAACTACCGTATTAAAAGCAAAACAAAAAAAGTGGGGTTTTTAGGAAAAAATTAATATTAATGAAATAATTTTAAAAGTTAACAATGTGTGGTCTATATTGATTCATAGGGTTTCTAATAGGGAAATTAATTAAAATACCCTAAGTTTGACCATCTTTTACTGAAATACCTAAAATCTCTTCCATTTTGCAAAAATGCCCTAAAAATCCGCGATGGAGCCCGCGATCGCGGGCTCCAGGCCACGTGTCACCAATGTTTACCCACTTTGCCCGCGTTGGTCCCTCAAGAATGCCTGCGGTCCAGCTTTCCCCCCTCAAGAATGCCCGCGTGTGCAGTTTTGGTCCCTGCCCGCGTTTGACTCATTGACCCCCGTGATCGCAGGCTACACGTGTCACCAAAGTTTGCCCACTTTGCCCGCGTTGGTCCCTCAAGAATACCCGCGGTACAGCTTTCCCCCCTCAAGAATGCCCACGTGTGCATTTTTGGTCCCTGCCCGCGATTGACTTTCTTTGACCTCCCGCGATCGCGGGCTCCTGTGCCACGTGTCGGCACAGGGTTAACCCTAAAATCCCTTTGACGAACCCTAAACCCTAATTGTTTCTTCGGCCGCACTATATAAGGGGGGGACCAAAACACGGCCACTCTCAATTTTTTTAATCACTCTCTCAATTTTTAATCAAACTCTCTCAATTTTTCTTCCACTCTCTCAATTTTGTCGTGTGGAATACGCGTTCGGGTTTTGTGAAGATGTCTCGTATTACCTCTTTGGTATGTTTTCCTTATGTTATTTGTTATTTTTTGTATGTTATTTTAAGTTAAGATATATGATTTGTAGGTTGTTATAGTGTTTATAACTTATGTTTGAATATGTTCTATGTTTAACATGATATGTATGGTTTTATGTTTGAATGTGATATTTGTATGTTATAATGTGTATGTTGTTATAGTGTGTTTTTTCATATAAAAATTGTTAAGAGTGTTTTTTTATAAAAAAATTGTTAAGAGTGTGTTTTTATAAAAAAATTGTTAACAATGTGTTTTTTTTTTATAAAAACACACTCTTAACAATTTTTTTATAAAAACACACCCTTAACAATTTTTTATAAAAACAGTTTTTTTATAAAAAAATGTTTAATAGTGTGTTTTTATAAAAAATTGTTATAGTTTTATGGTTTTTATAATATGTTTTTTTATAAAAAAATGTTTAATTTTTTTTTATAAAAACAGTTTTTATAAAAAAATGTTAAAAATGTGTTTTTTTTATAAAAAATTGTTAAGAGTGTGTTTTTATAAAAAAATTGTTATAGTTTTATGGTTTTATGTTTGAATGTGATATTTGTATGTTATAATGTGTATGTTGTTATAGTGTGTTTTTTCATAATTGTTAAGAGTGTTTTTTTATAAAAAAAATTGTTAAGAATGTGTTTTTATAAAAAAAAAATTGTTAACAATGTTTTTTTTTTTATAAAAACACACTCTTAACAATTTTTTTATAAAAACACACCCTTAACAATTTTTTATAAAAACAGGTTTTTTATAAAAAAAATTGTTAAGAGTGTGTTTTTATAAAAAATTGTTAAGGGTGTGTTTTTATAAAAAAAACACATTTTTAACAATTTTTATATGAAAAAACACACTATAACAACATACACATTATAACATACAAATATCACATTCAAACATAAAACCATAAAACTATAACAATTTTTTTATAAAAACACACTCTTAACAATTTTTTATAAAAAAACATATTTTTAACAATTTTTTTATAAAAACACACTCTTAACAATTTTTTATAAAAAAACACATTTTATAAAAAATTTGTTAAATATGTGTTTTTTATAAAAAAATGTTAAGAATGACAACTTAGGTCCCTACGGTTTTAAGAATGACAACTTAGGTCCCTACGGTTTTTTATAAAAAAATGTTAAACCGCACTTTATCTATATATAACACTATTATACGTTGAAATAAAATAAACCGCACTTTATCTATATATAACACTATTATACGTTGAAATAAAATAAACCGCACTTTATCTATGTATAACACTATTATACGATGAAATAAAATACAACCGCACTTTATCTTTATATAACACTATTATACGTTGAAATAAAATACAACCGCACTTTATCTATATATAACAATATGATACGTTGAAATAAAATAAACCGCACTTTATCTATATATAACACTATTATACGTTGAAATAAAATAAACCGCACTTTATCTATATATAACACTACTATACGTTGAAATAAAATAAACCGCACTTTATCTATGTATAACACTATTATACGTTGAAATAAAATACAACCGCACTTTATCTTTATATAACACTATTATACGTTGAAATAAAATAAACCGCACTTTATCTATATATAACACTATTATACGTTGAAATAAAATACAACCGCACTTTATCTATGTATAACACTATTATACGTTGAAATAAAATACAACCGCACTTTATCTTTATATAACACTATTATACGTTGAAATAAAATACAACCGCACTTTATCTATATATAACACTATTATACGTTGAAATAAAATACAACCGCACTTTATCTATGTATAACACTATTATACGTTGAAATAAAATACAACCGCACTTTATCTATATATAACACTATTATACGTTGAAATAAAATACCACCACACTTTATCTATATATAACACTATTATACGTTGAAATAAAATACCACCGCACTTTATCTATATATAACAATATGATACGTTGAAATAAAATAAACCGCACTTTATCTATATATAACACTATTATACGTTGAAATAAAATAAACCGCAACATCTATATAAAATAAAATAAACTGCAGCATCTATATATAACACTAACTATAACATATGTGAATGACTATGTAGAAGGATTTCTTTAACATCGACTTGACGGTAAGGTGCAAAGTTTCATACATCGAGGAATTAGGAGCGTTGTTTAGGGGATTAGGTGATCGCGCAGATACCCTTGAGACCATCTATAGAGGGACACCGTTCGGGCCATGGATGGATGTGTCTTACTCTGGTGGCGACCCTACGCTAGTACACATGTTTCTACAGTTGGAGGTCGAGGACGCCAACGCTGAGCCGGAGGAGATGCATTTTGATTTATTCGGCTCTCAATTGCATTTTGGGCGTCGGGAGTTCTGTCTAATTACAGGACTACGTTTTGGAGAGGCTCCCCCCTTTCCTCCCTTAGAAGACTGCTCCTTCGTTCCTAGGGTTTTCGGCATTTCAGCATCTCGTTTGAAGCTGAAGGCAGTCCGGGAAAAGATGAAAGAGGGCCTTAGTGCCCTAACCGACGACGATGATGTCCGTGTATGCTTGGTGGTGATCGTGGATATGGGCTTCCTGAGCCGTGAGTATAGCCAGCATGCTTCATCGACGGTCCTTAGGGCCGTCGAGGACCTTGAGCTGTTTAACAGCTACCCGTGGGGTAGCCATATCTGGACACATTGCTACTCTAATCTGCACCGAGCCATAGGCAGACGTGCCGATCGACATGCAAAGATGAATCTTTGTGGTTTTACATACGCCTTCAAGGTTAGATACGTAGTATAACAATTGTTAATAATACATACAAACTGTTTGGCTTTTCTTTTTACGTACTTGCTCTTCTTGTCTAATTCCAGATATGGATCTTGGAGGTGTTTCCCGCATCAATCCGATATTTCGTCAAGCGCAACGATCGAGTACTTAGGGGAACCCGTTGGGACAAGCGTGTTACCCTAAGTAGGTCGCTTTGGATTGAGTTCTTCAAAGCGTCTAGAAATGTAAGTTCTTTTACTATGTTTACAATTTGCATACGTTAGTCCCGCTTATTAATTTCTTTTATGTTTTATCATATATTTAGCAGCCACTCTTGCCCGCCGATCGCCTTGTGCCTACTGTCGACGAGATGGGCACAGATTGGTACAGAGACAGCGTGGCCTTTATTGACGCAGAGGCGGAAAGGGCTCGACGTCCCCCTACTTCCACATCTGACGAATATGAGGAAGACGACGACATGCCCCCTTCCGGTGGATACCAGCCGCCCCGTTCCTCCTCCTACCAGCCGCCCCGTTCCTCCTCCTACCAGGCGCCCCCTTCCTCCTCCTACCAGGCGCCCCCTTCCTCCTCCTACAATCCATATCAGGCGGCCCCTTCCTACGAGCCACAACGTGGCTCACATGAAGTCCTGTGGGACTACGTCCACGGGCCGCTAGAGACACGTGTACACTATCTGGAGGAAGTCTACAGACAGTTTAGCGCTGTCAATGTTAGTGTTTAACTTAATTTGTTGGCCACGTTTATTTAGTTTGTATATTAATATTACGTTCTAAATTTGTTTTAGCTGTCGAGTACGACACCGATCCCCGCTCCGTTCGGACAGGGGGCACAAGCGACGTTTGCCACCACATCCCATCCGTCATTCCATGAAAATGTAAGTGACATTGAGTAACCATTATAGTTATATGTTTGTTCCTAAGTTTGTAACTCTTATAATGATCAATGTCACGCAGGCCGGGATGTCCCAAACGCCGTTCGCCACCACATCCTATTCTACTATCCCGGAGAGTGTAAGTGACACTGAGTAACCATTATAGTTATATGTTTGTTCCTAATTTTGTAACTATTTTAATGATCAATGTCACGCAGGCCGGGATGTCGGGGGCATACACCTCGCAGATGCCGCCGCCGTTCGCCACCACATCATATTCGACTATCCCGGAGAGTGTTAGTGACACTGAGTAACCATTATAGTTATATATCGATAATCCTAATTTTGTAACTATTTTAATGATCAATGTCACGCAGGCCGGGATGTCGGGGGCACAGCACATGCCGTCGTTCGCCACCACAGCAATCACAAACATCTTTGGCGGTTCGGCCGATGACTATTACAGGCCGGAAATGCATACTGTAAGTTATTTTGGTAGTTTTGGTTTAATTGTGAACATTTCCTAAATTGTACTTAAAACATTGAGTAACGTAATTTTCAGACGGGGTCTCCTATTATCCAGGATCACTTCTCGGAGCACTTCTCGGAGCCTGACGATGACTCGATGGATGTTGTAGATCCACCACCACAGGTGACCCCGCTCCCTCAAAAGCGGTCGCGATCAATTTCACAATGGTTTCGTCACCCGTTTGGCCAACAAGGATCTACGACACCACCGGCCGCTAAAAAACAAGCAAAGAAAGCGGGGGGAAAGAAGGGAGGAAAGAAAAAGGGAAAGGTCCCTTCACCGGAGCCTCAACCGGCATCGGAAATATTGAGGATGTGTCGGACTGGTCACCTCTCCCCCATGATATTCGTCCCTTACTTGAACCTGGAAATCACCCCCCGCTTTTTCCAAGTATTGCTGGCGGATGACCCTTTGGAGTCTGAGTTACAGGATGTGGTTAGTATGAAGTTTAACTATAGTCATATAATCAAATATGTTTATATTACATGTCTAACCATCTATTTTTTATGTATAGCACATCGATTGTTGGGTCTCGCTGTTGCAAAGACATCGTGGAACAGACACCAGGTGGACCATAATGTATAGTATTTTCTTTGCCTACCTGGTGCTCCCCCATCAAGGTCCCGCCTCCGTGGCCAACTCATGCAACGGCGTGGAAGGGGTTTCTTGGGCTCTCCTCGATGTGGTATGTAAATCGTTTTACTCTTATTTTATTTAAGTTGTTTTGTTGCTAACTAAGTTGTCTAATATTGTAATATTTCAGGTGTACATCCCAATATGCATTCATCCCAAACATTGGCTGCTTGGAGTGTTTGAGCTTGACGCTATGACCATGACCATATATGACAGCGATAGTGCCAATCTCTTCAGAGACCAATTGGAAGACCAGATGAGAAGGTTTAAAGATGTGCTATTTGACTTCTTTTGTCGGGTCAAGGACACGAGGCGTCGCGATAGGTCAGAGCTCTTTCGCCATAAGTTCGCCAAGAATACACCCCAGCAGGCCGGGATGAATGCGGATTGCGGTGTCTGGGTATGTCGTAATGCCAGCATCTTGATAAATAACGATGTGGTATTTGTACACCCTGACCAGACCGAGGCCGAGGCCAAGGCATTTCGCATACATATGGCGGAGTCCATTTATGCCCATTGTCAAATAAATCAAAGTTAGGTTGTTTATGTAACATTAAATAATTGTTATTTTTAGTATTAACTTATTTTGTTAAAGTATTGTGATTGACTTACTGTTTACTTCATTTGGTTTTTGCTAATTTCATCCATTTACTCAACTTTGAGTATCGATATCTCTTTCACACATACTCTATTTTGGACGCATTATATATCATTTCGAAGATCTCATATAGAAGAACATAAACCTACTAAAAGTTAGTTATATATAACACATATATATAAATTTAAATGCGTCCAAAGTTTAGTAAAACCCATATTTCCAACACCTAGTAAGTAGGTTTATGAAACTTGCGATAATCCTAATACAGAGATTATTGGATGAACAAGCATTTATTTCTTGATTATTGGGGTATTGGTTCTTGTTGTCTGGAAGTGATTCATATGATGCAAAAATTGGTATCATGTAATGTAGAACAATATCTATATTATAGAAACTTGCATTTGATAGTACCATATAAATCTGATCTAAATTCTCATTAATTAGCTATGTTTGACTACTTAAAGACTAATTTTCTGCCTAATGAAAGACCTTTATTCAAGAGCAGACGAATATTGCAGTTACTTTTTCAGTGGAATCATGCAGACAACTTTTTCAGACGAAATCTATAAACACATTCAAATAATAATAATTTAAAACGATTTAATGAATTAGTTAATATATGATTATTATGTTAATGCGATAGGAGTGTAAAACAAAATTGAAAAAAAAATAAGAGATGTACCATAAATTAAATAATTAACTATAAGAGTATGAATTTTAAATATAAAAAATATTTTTTTTATGTAGTGTATAACTGTATATGATATATATTAAAATATATAAATCCAAAAAAATTCAAGATTGGGCTCATTTCGAACATATCGAAGAGACGATTATAATGGTGTAATTTGTTAAAATTAAAACGTATTTTTTTAACGCATTTTAGTTAATAAACGATTATATGTGTTAAATGTAAAATTAAAATAATGAAAGTAAAAGGTATAAAGTAAATTTAGTAAATAAGTATAGGGATTGAAAGTGTAACATTTCATTTTAAATTCGTAAAAATGGACGAAATGGGGTGAACAGTGCCAAAATATCAAAATTTTCATAAATGGTCCCTGGAATTTTTCAAAAATGGTCCCTTGCAATTGAAAAGTCACAAAAATAACCCCATCGCGGGATGAGCCCGCGATCGCGGGATGAGCCCGCGATCGCGGGATTCCATTTTTCAAAAATGGTCCCTGCAAGTTTAAAAAAGTGTCAGAAAAGGTCCCTGGCCCGCGATCGCGGGCTCCCATCGCGGATTTTTGGGGTATTTTTGCAAAGTGAGAGAGATTTTGGGTATTTCAGTAAAAGATGGTTTGACTTAGGGTATTTTAATTAATTTCCCTTTCTAATATATAGAAGATTTGTATTTGATGTCATGTAGATTAAAATAAAAAGAATTTTTAATTGTCTTAAGGCTTTAAAAGGCATGAGTTGTAGCATTAAACGCCACAACAAGAACGCGACATTTTCAAGACGTCATGAAGCGACAAATTTGTAAGTCACACATATATATATATGGAAGGATTCAAACGAGAACACCTTCATTTTACGAGAATGCGAGGACACTTTTTACTATGGTGAATCACATGTGATACTATAGTTCATCACATATGATAAACATGTGATACCAAATTGGAGATGCGGATGATGTTCGACACGATATAGGTTGCGGGCCAAGTCGCCCACATACCACTAGGCCCCTCACGTGTATTATTACATGTGATAAGGTATTCTCGATGTGATATTTTAATCCATCACATATGATACACTACAAAACAAATGACTTTTACCCACAAAATTTACTCAGAGAAATTTCCGTCGCTGATTACCCAGGGATCACCCAGAAAATATCAATGGCGGTAGAATCCGATGGTTTTCGAGAAAATACTAATGGATTACTCAAAGAATCCCTGGGTAATCTGTCACTGATATGCATTACCCACCAACTTTTGTGACGGTTTTGTGACAAATCACCCTTTAGCGACAGAATTCTCAAGGAAAAGTTCGTAGGTAAAAGTCTTTTGTTTAGTAGTGATACCAAAACAGTGACACGAACGATCTTTGGTGCGACTTTAGGTCATGGGTCAAGTTGTCTGCAGTCACCGGGTGTCCTCACATGTATTATCACACATGATAAGAGTTTTCTCGTGTTTTCGCAAAATGAAGGTGTTCTCGTTTGAACCTCCGCATATATATATATATATATATATATATATATATATATATATATATATAGCGGTCGGTTCATTTGAGAAGTCTAAATATTTTGAGAAATGGAGAAGTAAAAAAACACGGGAGTGTTCATATATGAATGTTCATATATGACTGTTATATATGAACGTTCATATATGACTGTTATATGAACGTTCATATATGAACGTTGGAGTGTTCATATATGAATGTTCATATATGACTGTTTATATATGAACGTTCATATAACAGTCATATATGAACGTTCATATGAACGTTTATATATGAACGTTCATATAACAGTCATATATGAACGTTCATATATGAACACTCCCGTGTTTTTTTACTTCTCTATTTCTCAAAATATTTAGACTTCTCAATTGAACTCTTCCCTATATATATATATATATATATATATATATAGGCAAAAGATCGTGTGAGAAGTTGAGGTTAACGTGAGAAGCGTGAGAAATCGACCTGAATCGTTGATCTCTTTTAATCAAAATGTCCTTCCATGAGTTGCGCCTTAGAAGGGAATTGATCTGGTGCATATTCTTATCTAAGTGCATCTCATCTTAATATGCATACATTTCTCATCCAACGGTTGATAACCACTTTTTACGTTAATCTCAACTTCTCACATGAATTCAACCCTATATATATAATTATATATTTATATGTGTTTTTATTTATTATTCAATGAGATGGTATTAAAATTTTACATTCTTATTAGAATAAGAGAGAATATATTGGTGTTATATAAATAATATGTGATTAAAGAAAGATTCAAAACGGAATTTGGAAGAGTCTATAACGTGAGTAGATTTATGAAACTTTGAGTAATGTGACTAGAAAAATCTATAAAAATGAAAAATTCAAAAACCAAAAGAACAAAATAACAAAATGAAATAAGTCAAACATTGTAAAAACAATCGTCATGGCATACCTCAAAACAACATGAACGAAATGAGTCACGCCTTACACAAAAACTATAAAATATTATGACAGTACTATATATATATATATATATATATATATATATATATATATATATATATATATATATATATGTATGTATATATAGGGAAGGGTTCAATAGAGAAGTCCAAATATTTAGAGAAATAGAGAAGTGATCTTGACCATGCATTCGGTCAAGATCGGCGGCTTTGACCGAGAAGCAGAGGATAATTCCTCGCGTGGTCTGCACAAGATAGAGGGGTGGTTTCGTAAAAAATACGCGGGACAGGTGCATATATGAATTTGTGTGATTCATATATGAACCTTTGTAATTCACATGTAAAATATTTTTAACTAATTCATATATGAATCAGTTAATTTGTTCATATGAGAATTAGTTAAAAAAAATTCATATATAAATCACAAAGGTTCATATATGAATTAGTTAAAAAAGTTTATATGTAAATTACAAAGGTTCATATATGAACACAAAGATTCATATATGAATCAGTTAATTGGTTCAACTGATTCATATATGAACCTACAGTTAATTAGTTTCATATATGAATCACAAGATTCATATATGAATTAGTTATAAAGAGTTCATATGTGAATCACACAGATTCATATATGAACTCAGCACGTGTTTTTTGTAAAAGTTACGAAATTGCACTTCTATTTTTGGAACAGCCGCAACTTTTAACCAATTATAACCGATCTTGACCGAATGAATGGTCAAGATCACTTCTCTATTTCTCTAAACATTTGGACTTCTCTATTGAACCTATGGCTATATATATATATAGGATTATATATATATATATAATATATATATAATATATATATATATATATATATATATATATATATATATATAATCCTATAGGAATCATTAATTGTTAGCATAATGATTAATGTATGCAAAACTAAACTTTCCAATTTAAATTTATTAAAATAATTTTTTATAAATAGGCTGTCACATAGAAATTTGTAGTTAGCTGAAATCACATAAGAGGTCGTTAATTGAATAAAAACCATTAATTTAAAGAAACAATAATATACTATAAATAAATTTAATTTAATAAGTTTTCGCTCATGTAGTCATCCGAGTGACAAAAAGTGCAGTCAAAATCCAATATATTATAATAAAGAGAAATTAATTAAAATGGCTTAAGTTTGACTATTGACTTACTAAAATGCTAAAAAGCTCTTTAATTTTATGAAAATACCCAAAAAAATCCGTGAAATGATGCGCGATCACGGACTCCTTTTGTGAATTGGATTTTTGTCCGTGAAATTGATTATTGGTCCATGAATGATTGAATTTCTTTCCGTGAAATGCCACCATTTTGAAATAAATGTATATAAATGTGGTCCGCCACCATTTATTGTCCACTTAAAAAAAAGCGGGTTGATTGGGTCTAAATTGAATTTTTTCCGTGAATTATTAACTCCTCTTCTCTCTCTATAAATAAAAGTCCGTGAATTGGATTTTTTTATCATTTCACGGACCAAAAACCATTTTCACGGATCAATAATCAATTTCACGGACAAAAATTCAATTCATAAAAGGAGTCTGTGATCCCAGACTCGTTCACGAATTTTTTGGTATTTTGGTTAAATAAGAAAGTGTTTGGACATTTCAGTAAGTCAAACGTGAACTTGGGGCATTTTAATTTATTTCCCTATAATAAAATTTGTGTTGCAATGATTAATAAGTAATGTTTGTTAAACATTTATATTAGGGCATCTTCAATGTATTTCTCTATTTTACTCTCTATAATAGATAGTAAAATAGAGAGTGAGTTAAATCTTCTCCAATGTATTACTCTATTTTACTCTTTAAAAGAGAATATTCCAAGTATATTTTTTTTATTTTGATTACATATATTTTCAATAATACCCTTATATATTTATTAACTTTATAAATTGCATCCCTATATTTTTTATTTTCACAATACCCTTATATTTATTAACTTTATCATATTATTTTAACAACGTTATAATTCATATTTATTTTCGCTTACGTATGATTTTATTACGGTCGTCGTTATGTATTTTTATCTTTATCATTTGTAATGCTTTTATGTTAAAATATGTGTTAATGACGTGTTTTAATTAAATATGTATGTTGTAAATTGTTAAAGTTTATTAGTTTTTAAAGTTGGATAAATATAATTCTAGTTTATTAAAATTGATATTAGACAACAAATAAAATAAAAATACAAGAATCTAAAAAGTAGAAGGGTCGTTTTGTAATTATCAAAAGTTAGAAAAAAATAGAGAGTAGTGAATAGTAACTCTCTATATATAGAGAATTACTATTCATTTTTCTATTTTAGAGAGTAAATAGAGAGTAAAATAGAGATAGAGAGTAAAATAGAGAGTTCATCGAAGATGGTCTTAGTAGTGTTAAGTTTAGAGTAAATTATGAATTTCGTCCTTGTGGTTTGTTGAATATTACCATTTTTGTCCCTATGGTTTCAAAATTACGTTTTTCATCCTCATGGTTTTTAATTTGTTGCTATTTTGATCCTTAAGACTAACTTTATTAAAAATCAACTGTTAACTTAAGGTTATTTTAGTCATTTTAGTTTCCTTTTCTATTTTGATTTATTTTAATACCATTTTTGTCCTTTTCCTTTTTAATGAACTCCATCCCTTTCTCCAATTACCATCTTATTTTTTTTCGTTTTCAACTTTTTTAAAACATAACATTTAGTTAAAACTATTAATTATGTACTAAAACATTCAAACTATTTTTTAATAAAAAAATTAGTACATAAATAAACAATAGTTTTTGGTTCTTGTTATATTAAAATAGTTAAATATCTTTAATATAATTTGTTTTTTATATCTTTATAATTTCAATATTTTCACGGGTTTGATTTATATCATAACAACATTTAAGTACAAACCGTTAAATAGAATTATTAAGAAAAATATTATAATCAAACATCCATAATATTCTTTTAATAAAACTTTAACAGATAAATAAATTACATTTTTTATTATCTATGATAAAACAAAAAAATATCTTCCGTACAAATTTTTTTATTTGGTTATGATAGTTTCAAATTTTAATGGGTTCAGTTTTTGCAATTGACGTTGATCAAATGCAAGCCGTTAAGTGCCCTTACATAAGAGTTTTTTTTTTGTATTTCGTCATTAGGAACGATGTGAAAAAAATGTTATTTTGTTCTTTTTTATTTAATATTCATATTGTTATTAAAAAAACCAAATTAATCAAGACCTTAAATATATACTTTTACTAGAATAAAATAGTGTTCAATTAAATGTCAAAAAAATGTTTGCATGTGCCAAAAATTACCAAACAATTATTTGTCATATTTAAGAGTGTTACAATCATTTTATATAATCCATTTGAACATTGCAACAAATATCTAAAACACGTTTAAAATAAAACGTCATATTTTTTTATATGATACTATTGAAAAAACGACTTACAAAACCAATGTCCTATAAACAGATGTGTTCAATATGACATTTTTCAAAAGTGTCATATAAAAAAGGTTAATTGGTTAATTTATTTTAAAAGTGTCTAAAATACGCCTAATAACATTTTATACATTATTGTAACACTTTCACATAGAAAAACATTTTAAAAACTAATTGTGATCACTTCAACAAAAGAGAAAACATTAATATACTTTTATGTGAGTTATTTAACGGTTTACACTTGAATATTGTTAAATTGTTATGACATAAATCAAATTCGTAAAATTTTTGAAACTATAAAAATATAAAAAAGTAAAAAACTACTTATATTGAAGAAATTTGATTATTTCAAAATAATAAGAATTAAAAATTGTTGTTTATTTAAGTATTAATTTTTTATTTTTTTTATTTAATTAAATGTTATGTTTAAACAATTAAAAAACAAAAAATAAGAAAGGTGATTGGAGGGGGGGGGTTTATATTGTTAGGCCATCCGTAGCCCAGCGGGATGGAGGGCGGGATGGGCTGCGGGGTCGAGCGGGGTGGGCTACGACGAGAGCGGGATGAGCGGGGCGGGGATGAATCCGGGGATGGGATCCCGGATCATCCCGAAGGTTTTTAAAAAAAAAAAATTTAATTAAATTTTTAAAAATATATAACCGTTGAACGGCTCTATTATTAAAAAAAAATTATCAATTTAATCCCACTATATATTTAACCCTCAACCTCTTATTTCTCACACCTCTCAACCTCTTATTTCTCACACCTCTCAAACTCTCTCAAATTTTCTCAACCTCTATATATTAAACAATATGGATTCGCCACAACCCGGTTCACCAACCGCATCATCATCATCATCCGTAGACACCGAAAACCATGCTATTTGTGGTGACGTGGAAAACGACTTTTTCACGAATGATATCGAAAGCCAAATCAGTGAGACACAACGCGCGGCAAATGTTCGAGAAGTCATAAACCGGGACACTCATAATAACCTTCGGTCGGATTTGGTCGAACATATTTGGCGTATCCAAGTTCCCAACAATGACGACGAGTAGATTTTTAAATTTATTTTGTAATTTTTAATTTTTTAATGAATGATATGAATTTTAATTTTTATTATTTATCTTATTTTTATTTATTAAAAAATATATAAATATTTTTATTTTGTTAAATAATTAAATGTATAAATAAAAGAATTAAAATAAATGAGGTGGCAAAGGGGTTTGAGGGAATGGGGTACGGGTGTTTAGGGATCGTGAGGGATGGAGTGAGGGATGGAAGAAAAGCTGACGTGGCGCTGATGTGGAGTGGAATCTTTGAAAGATTCCCCCCATGGGGTACTGATGGCCTTATATAAGGCCATCAGTACCCCATGGGGGGAATCTTTCAAAGATTCCACTCCACATCAGCGCCACGTCAGCTTTTCTTCCATCCCTCACTCCATCCCTCACGATCCCTAAACACCCGTACCCCATTCCCTCAAACCCCTTTGCCACCTCATTTATTTTAATTCTTTTATTTATACATTTAATTATTTAACAAAATAAAAATATTTATATATTTTTTAATAAATAAAAATAAGATAAATAATAAAAATTAAAATTCATATCATTCATTAAAAATAAAAATTACAAAATATCATTCATACCAATTATGAAATTTTTGGAGTTGCTTTTTTCTCGCTAAAGTAGCCCTCAAAGCGTTTCCCGTAAGGTGATCATGCGGGCTTATGAAAAACTCGAAGTCTTTCTCAAATCGGTTTGAGCGTTCGATTTCGATTTCGAGATCGAGTTTTTTCATTTTGTATTCCATTGTATCATCAATCTTGTTGTTGAACGTCGTCAACAACTGAGTAACACTTTCGTCCGTATTCGCCCCGGACGTATTACTCGTTGATGATTTTTTTGCCTTGTTTCTCCCGATGGGTCGTTGAATTTGCTCGTCATCGTCATCATCGGAAGGTTGGGTACGTTTTGAACCCCGCGATGAAGTTGTCGTCATCGTTGGAACGGCTCCCCATTTCGGACATTTTTTTAGGACGTCCCAAACTTGTTCGTGAGTGAAAGCAACTTTATGGCGTGCTACATACCGTTCGTGTGCCGTTCGGGATATATCGGCCTCACTCATCCCGCTTGATCTATTATTGAGCAAGTTGTTGTAGACGCCGCCAAACGAATTAACTCTTTTATTGAGGTCGTTGAACTTGCTATTGAGTTGATGGGTTGATCTATAACCTGGTTCACGACCCATGCGAGTAAAGAACACATCCCCGATTCGGCCCCAAAAATTTCCTACATTTATGTAAAATTAAGTATAAGAATAATAATAATAATAATAATAATAACAATAAAAATAATTACCACCGCTTTGTGCGTTACCGACCACGGGGTCCTCCGAAACGTCAACTCACGCCGACACCAACGCGAGTTCCTCGGCTCTTGTCCACGTTTGTTTGGCGGCTTTCTTTGGTCTCGGATTTGATGGTTCCGGGTTAGATTGTTGTGTCGGGATATATTGTGGTGAGTTCGGGGTAGAAGGTTGGGTTTCCGGAACAATGTCGTCGTCGAGATTGAAGTTGGTCGGAGTAAAACCTTGTTCAATCAACCCGGGACGTGTAAATTGGTAAGAAATTTGTTGGTGAAATTGTTGGGGAAATTGTTGCGGATATTGTGGCGGATTTTGTTGCGACCATTGTGGCGGAATTTGTTGCGAGGATTGCGGATGATAACCTTGTTGTGTAAACGCTTGGAAACCAAGCTGTTGATCTTCTTGCGATTGTGGTGTATTCGGTCGGTTACGACGGGATGTAGGTGTTCTGTTTGAATTCATGATGAGAGAGGTGTGAAAAATAAGAGGTTGAGAGAATTTGAGAGAGTTTGAGAGGTGTGAGATTGAGAGAATTTGATAGTGTGAAAAATAAGAGGTTGAGAGGTGTGAGAAATAAGAGGTTGAGGGTTAAATATATAGTGGGATTAAATTGAGAAATTTTTTTTTTTTAGAAAGAGCCGTTCAACGGATATATTTTTTTAAAAATTTAATTAAAAATTTTTTTTTTTTAAAAACCTTCGGGATGGATCGGGATACCATCCCGCCCCGCCAACCCCGCCCGGGCCGTAGCCCATCCCGAGCTCATCCCGCATCCCATCCCGAGCTCATCCCGAGCCGGGTACGGATGGCCTTATGGGTGGAGTTTTCAAAAAGGAAACCAACAAAATTTGTATTTAAATAAATAAAAATAGAAAAAGTATGAAAATGACTAAAATAACCTTAAGCTAACTATTGGTTTTTAACAATATTAGTCTTAAAGATCAAAATGGCAACAAATTATAAACCATAGGGATGAAAAAAGTAATTTTGAAACCATAGGGACTAAAATGGCAATATTCAACAAACCACAAGGACGAAATTCGTAATTTACTCTTAAGTTTATTAACAAAAATTGACCAATTAAATATTTTCCTTTAAACTGGTCTCATTACACCTCAATAAACTTTAACAAAAAATTACTATAACAATTTTATATAATGACAAATTTTCACTTTTCAAATTAATAGAAAACAAGTCATTTTTGAATTTCATCTACTTTTGATTTTTATTTTTCAAACATGGAATTTTTTCGTTTTTACCTTTGCTTTTTGGGAACCAATTTTTGAGATATTTTCTGAAACCAAAAATATATTCCTCCAACGTTTGTTATCGTTCTTCCGAATATAATTCCAAAACTGTTGACTCCAATCTCGATCATCTCTCCCCCTTTATATATATATATATATATGCACTCTCTTCTCAAATCCAACACCATCTACTGTAACTGTGTCTTCTTCCATTCCTCTAATGGCGTTTCAGATCTGTTTCTTTCTATTTCTTCTTTTCTTATTAAATGCAGCTGCATTCTGCAATGGCGGAATTACAAGCTCTTTTCTTAGAAAAGAAGCTAAATCCATCGATATGCCTTTTCAGAGTGATGTCTTCTCTCTTCCTTCTGGCTACAATGCTCCTCAACAGGTACCGTACTGTACTGTACTCTTGATTTTGCCCTAAAATCCGTTTTATCATTTTGTGCATTGAAAGTTGTACGTTAATGGCAGGTGCATCTAACTCAAGGAGATCATGTGGGAAGAGCAGTGATTGTGTCTTGGGTGACTCAAAACAAACCTGGTTCCAAAACTGTTGTTTATTGGGCCGAAAATAGCCACCAGAAACGCAACGCCACCGCCATTGTTACTACTTACAAGTATTATAATTACACTTCTGGATTCATTCATCACTGCACTATCAAGCATTTAAAGGTACAATTTCGAATTCGATTGTTTAGTGCATCGGTTTTATTAGTTTTAATTAATTTAATTATTTATTAAAATATTCAATAACAATGTCTCTCTCCTCTTCTCTATTTTTAGAGTAGAGGACACGATAGCAGTTGGAGCAATAAAAATGCTAAAATCTCACGTTTCTTCATTTTGATGCTCTTAAATTTTAAAAATTCATGGTTTAATTTGAAGAAATTTAATGCAGTTTAATACAAGGTACTATTACGAGATCGGGACTAGTCCGACGATAAGGAGGTTCTGGTTCACGACTCCGCCGGCCGTCGGCCCTGATGTTCCGTACACCTTCGGACTCATCGGTAAGATTTTAAGTCGAATTATCTCGATATATTTCCAGTGATCGGCCGGAAAATGACCAGGTTTTTTGCAGGGGATCTTGGCCAAACATACGATTCAAATCAAACGCTTACGCATTATGAAATGAATCCGGTGAAAGGGCAAGCCGTGTTGTATGTCGGAGATTTGTCGTATGCCGATCACTATGAGTTCCATGATAATAATAGATGGGATAGTTGGGGAAGGTTCGTGGAACGTAGCACGGCGTTTCAGCCGTGGATTTGGACCGCCGGCAATCACGAGCTCGATTACGAGCCTAGTATCGTAAGTACCTCATTGGATTTTGTCCAAAATCAGATCGATTGCCGAAGAAACAACGGTTCTGATAAGAGAGAAATTCAAAATTTTGGGGACCTGATTTTGAGTTTTTGATGCAGGGAGAAAAGAAGCCGTTTAAGCCATTTCTTCATCGGTATCGTACACCTTTTCGAGCATCTGGAAGCACGGAACCACTTTGGTATTCAATCAAGCGGGCGTCCGCGTACATTATTGTATTGTCTTCCTACTCGGCTTACGGTACAACGAACTCCGTCCTTTCCTTTTCCAGCACAAATAAAAAAATTATTTTGCCTTCCTTTCTTTTCCATCTATTTTTCTTTTCTATCCAAATTAGAGAACACAGCGTTAGGGTGGGGTATACTGGGTTTGTTTGTTGTGTGCAGGTATGTACACGCCGCAATACCAATGGCTCTTGGAGGAGCTACCGAAGGTGAACCGAAGCGAAACACCATGGTTGATTGTTCTCATGCACTCGCCATGGTACAATAGCAACAGTTACCATTACATGGAAGGCGAGACCATGAGAGTCATGTTCGAGCCGTGGTTCGTGCAACACAAAGTCGATCTCGTGTTTGCTGGTCACGTTCACGCTTACGAACGCTCAGTAAGCTCTTAAATACCAAAACTTTATCATTTATCTGTTCAAGAGCTCTTTTGCAGAGTAATCCAAAAGGGTTCCACGTATCTTTTATATTTGAATTTTGCCAAATTATTATGCAGGAACGTGTATCAAATGTTGCTTATAACATCGTGAATGGGGAATGCACTCCGGTTCATGACCAATCCGCCCCCGTGTACATAACCATCGGCGACGGTGGAAACATTGAAGGCTTAGCAAACAAGTGAGATTAATTTCGAATCTTGATGGTTTTTACACTACTAAAAACACTAAAATGGAGGTGTTTTCATCTCCAACCAATCACTAAACACACACAAAAATGGTGGTCAATAAAGTAAGCCTCTATATTTGAAGGTCAATAAAATAGGCCTTTAAAAATATATATCTCTGTTCAACTTTTATAAATTCAAGTATATATTATAATTATTTTGTTTTAATAAAATTGTATAATAATCAATACATATCTTATTTTATTATTAAAGTTGGTTTTTAGTGTTTTTAGGCTTTTTTTTTTTGTGTTTGGGTAGGAGATGCCCTAACGTTCTTTTTCTACGAAAATGCAGTATGACGATGCCGCAACCAAAGTATTCGGCATTTAGAGAAGCGAGTTTCGGTCACGCGACATTGGAGATCAAGAATCGGACACATGCTTATTATAGTTGGCACCGCAATGCAGACGGATATGCCGTTCGAGCTGACTCAGTGACGTTTTTCAATAGATATTGGCATCCGATGGACGATTCTACAACCAAAAACTGAAAAAAGAGTGGAGCTTGATGATTTTTCGAGGCTATAATCGATGAACGAAACGGGAATTCAGAATATGTAACAATTAGAATCATTTTTATGCATTTAGTTGTGAAATTGACGCTTAGTTTGGAGAATTTTACGAATCATTTTTATGCATTTTAAGAGCATCTCTAACAGATTCTCTAAAATTTCTCTAAAATGGAGAACCAAAAGCTAAGACCATCTCCAATGAACTCTCTATTTTACTCTCTATCTCTATTTTACTCTCTAAATCCTTTCCAATGAACTCTCTATTTTACTCTCTAAAATAGAGAAATGAATAGTAACACTTTATATATAGAGAGTTACTATTCATACTTTCTATTTTTTTTAATCTTTTGATAATTACAAAATGAGCCTTCTACTTTTTAGATTCTTGTATTTTTATATTATTTGTTGTCTAATACCAATTTTAATAAACCATAATTATATTTATCTTTAAGTTTTAATATGATAAAGTTAATAAATATAAGGTTATTGTGAAAATAAAAAAATATAAGAATGCAATTTATAAAGTTAATAAATATAAGGGTATTATTGAAAATATATGTAATGAAAATAAAAGAGAATATATTTAGAATATTCTTTTTTAGAGTGTAAAATAGAGTAATACATTAGAGAAGATTTTACACATTCTCTATTTTACTCTCTATAATAAAGAGTAAAATAGAGAAATACATTGGAGATGCCCTAAAATCCCTAAAAAAATTACATTCATCTCCAACAGATTCCTCATTTTACAGAAAAAACATTGATTGTAATATTTTATTAAAATATTATTTCTTTCTCTAAATAATTTTTTTTCAAAGATTTCTATTGACCCTCTTATGTAGTAATCATTTTTGAGGTTATCTCCATATTTAGAGAAAAACTCTTTCTCTCTCATACTTTCTCCATTTTGAAGAAGCTGTTAGAGCAAAAATCTGAGCAAAAATCTAGCACAAAATCCTCAAATTCTTCATTTTTCCATTCCTAAAATAAGGAAGCTGTTGGAGATGGTTTAAGTTGACATTTTTAAGGTTACTTTAGAGAAATGTTTGGTTTTTATGTGAATTATTAAAGGGGCGCACAGGATTCTGGTCCAATGTGGGTGCACCCCCTTTCCATTCTGGACCACCACCTTTTGACCACAACCATCTATCTTAAAAGTAAGATTTTATTTTATTTATTTATTTTGTTTAAAAGGTAAAAGGTCACCCCAAAAAAACCAATCTTGAATAATACTTAGAAATGAAAAAAAAATGATTTAAATATAAAATATTAGTTGAGTCAAAACGTCTTTGTTTAAGAAAGATAAATATGTGGCGTACTGGTTAAGGCCTTGGGGGATGTGGTGTAATATTCTATCTGTACATGGTTCGAATCCAGGCGTACACAACTTGTGGCCACTGAGGTTTAATCAGGGTTGGTGTCTTACAGTCATAATTTGCCAAGGAATTAGTCTAGGCATAGCCTAAGACACCTTTCAAAAAAAAAGATAAATATATGTTTGTGGTTTGGGTAATTGTTTTGACCGGATTTTTATACAAGTTTGAGATATGATTTAAGTTCTAACGATCAAACAAACAGTTAATGGATGGATGTGCACATCTATTACAATGCTCTTGAATCACAAAGACATACAATGCTACTCGAATGAAAGTGCTATTAGGGATTGCTTGTGTCCGCAAGACTTTTCCCTTCTTTATATCCATGTGTCCCCCGATTCTTGGATTGTTATGTTGGTTGGGCGACTCCCAAATTCATTGGCGGAGATGGTTGGGACCTGGTCAAAGAGCCGTCCAATGACCACCTTCCCCCGCCCTAGGCCTGTCATTTCAACTTTGTACTGTACTTGAGTCTTGGACCAATAGATAGGTCGTGGAATGGAAGTCTCGAAAGAAAGTCGCTTGGGCCACGGCCAAGAGGCTTTCCAAGCATGACTCCTGTGTGGTTGGGGCAGTTGGACGATTCTTCCCTCAACAGTAACTTTGGTGATGTTCGGTTCGTTTTCTGTTAAGACCTGAATGGATATAGTTGTCTGAGTGGATATGGTTGTCTGACTGTTAACAGATAAGTTGATATTCGGTTGTTGTGCTGAATAAACAGTCTGAATGTCAGAAATGACCATTTTACCCCTGGTCTTTATTTTTTTCTAAATAAAACAATTTTTTTATAAAAATGTTGAATAAATGACTTATTATAAAGACAAAATATCAATTTAAACGTTTTTAAAAACAACTATTTTAACATAATAATATGAATTTTATGTCATAATCAAAACTAATTTGAAAAACCAACTACATAATTTACAAATTTAGCAAATAATGTAAAAGCAAACAACTTTTAAAGTTAATTTATTTTTTTATTTACATTAAATATTTTTTAATATCCATTTCCCCAATTCATGTTCCCCTTCCCTACCGCCGCTCCACCCCTTACCCTTTTCCTCTCTCACACAAACACGAATACACAGAGACCATTAATGGTGAAAGCAGATGATATAATAGATAGAACTCAACAGATTATTCATGAATATGTTGTTTTTGTTACTCATTTTGATCGATCTGTTTTTTTCTTCCATCCTCAGAACCTACCAAATTCTCTCTCTCTTTCTCGTTTAGCCACCTGTTAAGGTTTTTCTTAAAATCTACGAATGGGTAATTCTTAACTGGGTTAACAAGATCGTTTGTCGGTGAGAGCAAGGAGAACGATACCAGTAGCTTCTCGTTTAGCCACCAGTCTGTGTTTTTTTTTGGCAAGAGGAGCCTATTTCACAAAAAGGCAAGGATGGAAAAAAACTAGCTGAATGGATATGACTCTACCTTATGGGCTGACCGAATCAGCCATTTTCTGAACCATTAAGCCACTTCCGAACAACAACTTATAGCTGACCGAATAAGCCATACATGCCATACAACCCATTAAGCCATTGCCGAACATGCCCTTTATTATTTTTTAAAATCTTTGAACCTAAACCTTACATCATTTTGCTCTTAAACTTATTTTACTTACCCTCAAATCACTGTAAACCTCTTCACGTAAAATTAAAACTTTGTGCTTATTGATTATAACAATCAATAATATTTTTGACAATCTTATTCGTCTATAAATATTAAATTCATGTTTGAACATATATAAATGGCAAAAGAAAAATTAATTGTTTGAACAAGTACATGGTGGTAAATATGCAATCAAACAAAATTTGAGATTGCAATTTTGAATTAGAACTTGAAAAACGGTTTGAGATTTTTATTTTTATTTTTTGGTAACCATGGGTTTCCGGGCCAGCTTACGCGCACCGACTAATCCTCGGGCGACCACGAATGGCCTGGAGTCATCGCAGGTGAACCTCCATGGCCACAAGGGCTTTGGCAGTGCCTGAATTTGAACCCTGGGTAGATGAGCTTCCACTACATCCTCCAAGGGCTTTACCAGTACACCACAACTCAAGTGTTTACGGTTTGAGATTTTATACCTTGTTAATAAGAATTTATATATTTAACAAATTCGAAATATTTTAATTTTTAATTTTAATTGTACGTTAACATTATTAGAACAAGTAAGGGGTTGTTTACAAAACGTTTGCCCGTGTAAGTGTTTACCAAGTCACATTAGCTTACCGGATGAATATGGCAAGGACGAATAATCTTACCTGATAAGAGTGAAAGCAAGGACCGAGAGTCTTACTCGGTAAGTGAGTGCGACGGCTCTTACCACGGTTAGCACTTACCGGCTAAATTGTTGTATTAGATGCCATTTTTATGGAATAAAATCTTACCCGGAAAGTAAGCGCTAGTGTTGAATTTTACTGGTAAGCACTTACCCAGGTAACTTATTAGGTAAACGACCCCTAAATGTATCATTTTATTATAAATATTATGTGAATATAAATATACTTTTATTTTTGTCATGTTCATGAATAAAAGTTGTTTCCATCGAAATCCAATCATAATATTTGTGAAAGATGTACCGTTGACCTTTGTCCATGTATCATCACGAGAAGCCATTACCTTTGACTTCAAAGATTCTATTTTTTAAATATAAATTAATTAGAAGTTAATTATTTTTGATGAAATTGAGCTAATCAAATATCATAAATAATTCAAAAAAAGTAAAAGTTTTATAAACTTAAAGCAGGTCTTATTGATTCTCTAAAATAGAGAAAACGGTAAATTTATTTTTTATTTTGGTTCAACAGATTTATTAAAATGTTGTTTAAAATAGAAAACTAAGTTAAACTTTCAAGTTTAAAAAATTCTCTAAAACTTGATAGGAAGTAAGAGAAATTATGTTCTAATTCATTTCCATCGATAAGATTAAACTATTACTGTTTTGTATAAAGTTTTTTTAAATACATTGAGATGATAAAACTATATAATATTTTAATAGTATAATTAATGCTAAAATCTCGAAATTAGAGAATTTGTTGGAACAAATATAATTTATTTAAAGATTTTCAATTTTGATTCTCTATTTTACAAAAATTATGAAAAATCTGTTGAAGATACTCTTAAAAAGTGCGATAAGAGGAATTGATAACCGATTGTTGGATATTATTGGTTGTCATTTAACATCATCAACAGAATTTTTAAAATTAAATTTTTTTTTGAAGATTTTTAGGGTCCATTTGATTTACATGATTGAATTCCAATTCCATGTTTGATTTCAAGGATTTACTGGATTTGAAATCATACAAATATAGAATTTTGAAATTCCACGGGGGAATTGGTATCTTGGTATTTCACAAGATTTCGTAAGTTTTGTATGTAATAATGTTTTAAAAGATGCTTAAAATATTTGTTTTTTAATAATCAATCAATAAAAAATAATATAATTATTTTCATAATCATTTATGATTTGTTTTTAATAATTATCTATAAATACTAAAATTCAATTTCATTCGAAATCTTACAAAACAAAACACACCAAAAATTGCAAATTCAAATATCTTCGTCGGCTATTTTGTCATCGATGAAGGAAAGTCCATTCTCAAGTGATCCAGTGATTGGATGTGATGCATAGCTATCCAATTTAAGTTTTCTATACATACAATATTATTAGATTCGTTATATATTAAAAGATATACTAACTATATCTGGGTTTCAACTATTGGTAAAGCGTTCATACTTTCTTCATCTAAACTAGAACTTGATTTAGCATCTCTTTCTAAAAGGCGTGAATGTAAATAAAAAAACATCCCCTGGATAAGCTTCGCGCCCAGGTGGTCTTCGTAATAGAAGAGATATTTGGCGATAAGCTTGCGCTTGTTTAAGGGATCATCATAAATGATTGAAGTGTGTCGTTCACGGTACATAAAATATTCTAACTTATTAACTTATTTGAAACAACTTATCATTTTTTTGTTATTTTACTTGTATAGGCAATCACAAACACCTCCTAAAAAACAACTTATTAGCTTATTACGTTTTGGTACTATCATAAGCTAATCCAAACACTTGTTTGTAAAACTCCGGCTTAACACCACATAGTTGATAAGCACATTTACAAAAAAGCATAAGTTGTTTTAAATAAGCAATCCCAACTACCCCTTAGCCTTTAAATATGATATATTGTTTAATACTTTCAATAAAGTTGATGGTTAATAAATTAAATCTTTTAGAGCTTTATGTAGCCTCGTTATCTCAAAGAGTTTAGATGCTTGTCGACCCTTATGCAATTCCCACTAGAGGTGGCCAAATCGACCCGACCCGACGGGCTGACCCGACCCGAAACCGGCCAAGAACCGGTTCTGGCCCGACCCGGTCAAGAACCGGTTTCAAGCCCGAGAGCCGGGACCGGTTCGTGTATATAGGAATTTTCTCGACCAGGCCCGACCCGACCTGGGACCGGTTCGTGGCCCGACCTGGCCCGACCCGAGTTTTTTTCAAAAAATTATAGCCGTTAACTAGCCGTTTGTGACCGTTGGGAACCAATTTTTGACCGTTTTTTGGCTCAAAAAACTCCCCTCCAACCCCATATAAATACTAGGGGTGTTATGGAGTGATCACCACCTTACAATTGCTTACAAAACGCAAAAAACGCTTACAATTCTCATTTCTCGGCTCTCGTTATATTCGTTTCTCGCAAAAAACGCATACAATTCTCATTTCTCGGCTCTCGCTATATTCGTTTCTCGCAAAAAACGCATACAATTCTCTAGTCTCTACTATCAAAAAAATGGCCGAACAAAATAACACCATTGTTGTCGATCATTCACGAAAAGCACCGGTTTGGGATAATTTCAACTTGGTAAAATTTCCCGACGATACAAAAAAGCGCAATGCAAACGGTGTGGAGATTTCCTAAAACCCGAATCAAATAGCATGTTAAAGCGCCACTTCGAGGAAAGATGCAAGAGGTTGAAATCGGGTCCCGATCCAACTCAACCCATACTTGACAATTCCGGTCAAGTATGGTCGTATGATAATGATCTCGCCCGAGAAATGCAAATGAAATGTGTCATTCAAATGGCGTTGCCGTTCGGACATTTCGACAATCCTCACATTACAAACATGATAAAAAATGGGTTCCAACCACGCTACAATGGTTCGGTAAGTCGTCAAACTCTTAAGCGTGATGCTTTAAAATATTGGAATAAGGTACAAAAAATTATGCGAGAAATGTTTTTAAACTTACCCAACAAAGTTTCTTTAACTTGTGATGTATGGAGCGCACCATGCGGATTGCCAGATTCTTATATATGCATAACGGCACATTGGATTGTGCCGGGATCGTGGCAATTATGCAAACGTGTAATCACGTTTGAGCTCTTTGGTTCGCCACATTCGGGTGAGCGTCAGTTTTCTATAATTATGAGATGTCTTCAATATTATAATTTAAAAAATAAAGTTATCAGTATTTCGTTTGATAATGCTAGTAATAATACGGCATGCGTAGACCGATTACGTTTGGCTTTATCCCCTATTTTAGAGGGAAAAATATTTCATACACGTTGTTGCGCACACATAATAAACTTAGCCGTTCAAGACGGCTTAAATAAACTTAATGAACCTTTAACTAAGTTTAGGCTTATGTTACGCCGAATTTTCACAAGAAATAAAAAAATGCAAAACTTATATAGAGATTATTGCAAACAAGTCGGTTTTAAAGCTTTGGGATCGGCGCACGATATGCCGGTTCGATGGAATTCGGCTTGGAAAATGATGGATAATTTATTAAGACAACAACAATATATTCAAGCATTTTATAACATTCATTACCCGGATAACACGATAACTCAGGATGATTGGACAAGGATTCATGGCTTTCACGATATTTTGGGCGATTTCAAAACTGCAACAACTATGTTATCCGGTGTTTATTATCCAACGAGCCCTTTACTTTTAAATCAACTTTATATTTTGGCAAGTAAAATTGCTCAATACGAACAGGATTTGCACTTTCACGACATGGTGAAACCAATGAAAGAAAAATTGGTAAAATATTTTAAAAAGATCCCCTTCACTTTTCTTTGTGCCGCGGCATTAAACCCGTTTTTAAATGTTACGGGTGTCGAAGTTTTAATACAAGCAATATGTGTATCGTTTGGTTTGGATTCTCTTACAAATTCTAGCTTTTCAAGGAAACGCATACAACAATTTAATACTGATTTTCATCAATTATATGAGATTTATAGAGTTAATTATGGGGGAGGAAGCCAACAAACCCCTACACCTCAAATGTTTTCACCGGGTTCTAGTAGCAGTCGTGGCCGAAACCGAGAAGACTTAATGCAAACTTTAATGCAATCGGTTGTCATGGAATCTTCTAAAAAAGCTAGATATGATGGGGATAATTTGGGTGAATTCAATCAATACGTACGTACTAATTTTATAACGACATCCTTCACAAACGTCGTAGATGTTGAATCCCTAGATTTATTAGAATGGTGGAAAAGTAAACAATCAAGTTTCCCAATTATGGCCACTATTGCACTTGATATACTAACAATCCAAGCTAGTACTGTAGCTTCGGAGTCGGTCTTTTCTCTTAGTGGTAGGATCATATCGGAGCGTCGGACAAAATTAACCCCAAAATCGGTGGAGTGCTGCGTATGTCTGAATGATTACTTGGATGGAGAAGACCGCATTCAAAATCGAACGAACCTGGAGGATGATATAGAAGGCGTGGAAGAAAACTTATTCGAAAACGACAAGGATGAACTACTAAGTACGCCGTCCGTAACCGATACTTCTGATGTTAGTAGTGTCGTAGATGACGAAGATGTAGACACCGACCGCCTTGACGATCAGACGGCTATTACACGACTGATGCAGTACAATACTCTTGAAGACTACAATCCAGATCAGAATCCATACTACGCTCCATACAATCCATTCAATTATAATCCATTCAATTACTATCCGGGTGATGGGAGTGGAAGTTCGGGAGCGGGTGGGACTTCGGGAGCGGGACCTTCGAATGTTTAGAATTTATGTATTGTAACTTGTAACTTGTAAGTTTGTAACTTAAAATTATATATAAATTATAAAACGTAAAAGTGTATTTTAGTGATATATATTATAAATAAAACGTATTTTTAAAGTGTATTTTACTTATCCAATGATTCCAAATTTCCAATCCAATTTTTCTTTGTGAAAGTTTAGTAATTAATTATTATACAAAGAAAGCAGTTAAAAAACAAAAAAATCGCAGGCCCAACTCCGAACCGGTTCTTGGCCCGGCCCGGCCCGGTTTTATGAAAACCGGTTCTACATACCATTAAACGGGTCATGGGATTTCGGTCTAAACCCGGCCCGACCCGACCCGGTTCTCACCTGACCCGGTTCTCACAGTTACTGTTTGGAACCGGTTTGTCCCCCGACCCGGCCCGAACCCGATTTTTGGCCACCTCTAATTCCCACATCAACATCGGTTGTATCGAGTCCATGGCTTTCAATTCAGGCAAGATTGTTCAATTTAACATTTTTAAAGTGGAAGTTCCCTCCACCTTTTAACAAGTAATACACATTACAACGTTTACATTGTGCCTTTTTCAAGATGGACTTGGTATGGTACCAAGTTTTTTCGTCAATGTCGTCTACCAACTAATTATAATTGGTACGTAAAATTCTACATCGTATACTGACCAATTGTACTTTGTACCAACTTAACTGGTACCAACTTTTTTCAGTTGGTACCGGTTTTGTACCAACTTCAAGTTACATATATGAAAATTCAAAATTTGTCATTTGTTAAAATTTTGAGTGACATTTTGAGTTTCCAGGTAACACATGTGATGTTTTAGGGTTTTAATTGCAAGAAATAAAACTTGCATACATTCAAATGTTCAAACAAAATAGTTGAAGTTATAATGATTAATATTCAATGCCTAAAAAAAATACTAAACTAATAAATAGTTAGATAAGTTGGTACCATGGTACTACTGTGGTACGGGACCTCCAATACATTGTACCAACCAAGTTTGTATATTTGCTACATTAATACCAACCAACTGTAATTTGTACCAATTTATTGATACACATTTTACGTGGTTTGGTTTGGTACAAAATTGTCACCCTACTTTTTTTCACTACCCAATCGAAATATGCCTGAATCTGGGTTTTTCGACTATGGTCCATAATTCATGATGTAAGTCAACATATAGCCAACACAAATAAATTGACTATAACCACAAGGCTTGTGGCGTACTGGTTAAGGCTTGTGGGCGATGTGGCTAGTAACCCATCTACCCCAAGTTCGAATCCAGACGCTTCCAACTTGTGGCCACTGGGGATAAACTCAGGGTTGCACGCTTTAGCAGCTGGGGCAATTGCCTCACCTTGCCGGGATTAGTCGGGGCAATGTCCTCGGATACCCTTCAAAAAAAAAAAATTGACTATACTCGACAGACTACCCACACAATGGTTGCACACTTCTAGCTACGCACACCGGTGACTTTACAGGTTGGCTAACAAACCTACCATTTCCGAGTACATCATGAAACATATTCATCTGCACAATACGGAAACACACTTCAGCCATTTTCAATTGAAGGAAAGAAAAGAAGCCTCATAAACACATTTTTCCAAAACCATATTTATGCAAACAAACAACTACACCTGTCTTTCTTTATTCTTCATCTAAGATAGTTAAAAACAGATTATACATGCATGCATACATACATACATACATACATATAGATACAGATACAGATACAGATATATAGATATATGAGGTAGCTAGATACATCTGATGATATGGGAAACCCTAAAGTACATAAAACAAACACTATTTTAGAGCACATATACATACAGATTACTGTATCAGACCATCTTCTACCAAACCCCACTCTATTTCTTACTCACTCCCCCTGCCTGCTTGCCATTCTCTTGCTTTTATATATTTCAACAGCTGCTATGTATTACCTCCGGCGACGCTTTGTTCCCACCTGAAATGGGTAGATTAGTAATTTGTCAATCTTGTTATATCTCCCTAAATTAGTTAGTCAGCTAGAAACGGATAGTTAGTAATTAGTTACAACGGGTAATTTTACCATTCTACCCTCAGACACCTGTTGTAACTATTACTACTGCACAACAGTGTAACACCAACACCATTTGTCCAAAGTGCCCTTGTATTTTACTCTCTTTCCCAAAATGCCATAGCATTTTTATCTTCTTCCCCAAATGGCACTTATACTTTATTGCAATATTCTAACTGGTAGAGGGGGAAAAGGATTGGAACTAGAATTTACATATAAGATAACATCAACGCCTGATATGCTTACGAAAGAAACTATGGCCAAACTAAAATAGATCCTCCAACGTGAAAATTATGGCAGCAACCATGAGAACAAGCGAGTTTTATTATAAGTTTCATATCACCAACAAATGAAGGAAAAGAAAAAAAATTCAACTAGTGTCTTCAAACATATTGAATGTAGCTTTGTGCTCTCAGATTATACGAAAGAATTAACATTGAAACTAAGATTTTCATGGAACTTATGAATATATATATATATATATATATAGGATACAAATCAAATACAAACCATGTATTTGTTGCACCCCCTTACAAACCAATGTGCAAATGTGAACAATGTGTGCATAATCTGAGATGCATATATGCATTATCCCATATGAAAGTATGTTCATTATATGTATATTCTTGCACGTATGCATATGCATGTGTATATGCACATTGTTCACATAAGCACACTAGTTTGTAAGGGGTGCAACAAATACATGGTGTGCATGAGCCTCTCTCTCTATATATATATCTATACTACTTATATATACATACTATATAGGTGGAGGTTCAAACGAGAACACCTTCATATACAAACACGCGGCAAGTGAAGGGACCTGGTGGTGTGCAGGCGACTCCACTCACGACCTAGATCGCACCATAGGTCGCCCGTGTCTCTGATTTAGTACCACATGTGATCGACTATAGTAAAAGGGTGTTCTCGCGTTTTGTAAAATGAAGGTGTTCTCATTTAAAATCTTCTCTCTCTCTCTCTCTCTCTCTCTATATATATATATATATAAATTTATGTAAATCTGTCTCATATATGAAAATTTTGGAATATTTAACCCAAAGTGTTTATGTTTTCAAGAAGAACGGTGGATGTAAGCCAACTCGTTAGGGAAAATGAAGATCTTTGTATTCATATTGTTACACATGTAATTAATAATTACCTTCGTATCTGTATGTCTGGAAGTAGCATGAGAATTTTGGAGCAGCTTTTGCTCTTCAGATGAACAGTTCTCACAGAAGAAGTGCTCGATTTGTTTGGCCTCTTCTGGCGCCATGTCTATACAAGCAGGATGAAACCTGACCCATAAACACCGAAAATTAGCATTTTATTTTGCAACGTAAAATACAAAAGTAAAAACCAAGGAGAGCATATCAGTCATCCAAATCTTTCAAAAAACAAGGCATAACGATTGGCAAAAAAAACTAGATGACGACCAACCATACAACATATAACCTTAACTTTCGTGACTTTTTTCTTTGCTAACCTTAATTTTCTGGAAGAAGAATAGATTCTGGACTATGAGAAAGAAAAAGGTAAATGGCTGTTAACATCTGTTCCATCCTGGTGGTTCTATACATACAATGCTTTCTCTTTGAAACCCTATAAAGATTACGTAGAACTACTTATAAGTTTTAGTTCCTTCCGGTTTTGGCCTATTTTAGTTGATAAAAGCAAGTACCCATATGTTATCCAATCAAGTTCATTACCAAAAAAGAGCAACAATATTTGGCAACTATTTCAACAACCACGCGTTGTACTCATTTGAATCGGCTATATATGCCAGTTTCCATAATACGAGATAGCTACACTGTATCCTTCCAATATCATTCATGTCTCCCAATTTACATAAGCCTAATTTCTCAATCTTACAAACATTGCCAAGTTGGATCATTCATTTTTCTCTAACATTACCATGTTCAATCTTTGGGTACAAAGTTGACTACTTTTCAAGTTCCATTATAGATTCGACACTTGATGCAGGAACTCAATTGCCTTTTTCTAAATTAGGGCACCCAATAAACGAAGCAAGTTTAGCCAACAAGGTGATCGCTAAAGATTTCTTGAAGTAGGTCAACCAAACTGCTGATTATGCATAGCGAAATGTGTTACTCTACACGTAATTTAGCATATAATATATATATATATATCAATATATTCAGAAACATACACAAACCAATCAACAAGAATTCCAACAAAGGAACTGAATTCAGCTTAACTCGAAATTCAACAAATGCAACATTTGCAACGTTACGTTTTCGTTACCATAAAATTCAACCTACCAATCCGTGCAGCCATCGCATTGAACCATCAAGTCATCGGGATTGTAAGGCATCTCACACTTACAGTACCTGCCATATTTACATAAACCAGTTCAATTAATTAACTCATAACTATAAATTTAATAGCTGTTTAAAGTTGGTAATACAAATCTCGAATTAAAAAGAACACTTGATTCCAAATCAATCAATAGTCACAAGAGAAACCCTAACAAAATCAAGATACATTTTGAAGGAATAAAAATTCATGCTTTCACGAGAGTTCATCAATAAACATAAATAGAAGTTATGGAAAACATAGCAAAAGTGTTACACATACACGGCCACTCTATCAGGATTGAAAGCTCCGGTGGAAGAATTATACTCGAAACGACAAAAGAAATCTTCGTTACCAACGGCATCAAGCTTTGTATAGGTTTTGAAAGTGTGAACAGTACACTTTCCTTCGATCGTATCAGCACTCTGCGCATCATGGTGATCGGAGAGAAACACCTCTTTGATGCCGTGAAATTGTCTCCGTCCGCCGATCGATTCCTCCGGTCGATAGTACCACTGTACATGAACTTTCACGTTACTTCCTCTGGCATCCGATTCAATCTTCTCCACTTTCGCTACATACGACGGCTTCGATTGTTCGGATGGTCGCATCAACACGCAATCGCCGGCTGATAAGAACAGAAAATGAAAAACTCGAAATCGTTAGAATAAATCAATTGAAAATGGAAGATGAAATGAAGGAGAATCGATGAAAGATACGTTTGATTGATTTATTGATTCCTTTGGCGATATAAGAATCTAGGGTTTTTCTGGTAGCTCGGGCTTTCGCCATGGACTGAGGATGACTTCAGAGTTCAGACAGGCATGAGAACACGACGGAAAATCAGAGGCAAGGTTTTTCCCCTGTCCCTCTTTTTCTTTGAGTAAATTACAAAAACAGTCCCTAAAGTTCACCAAAACTTTGGTTTTTCATCTTGGATTTTCGAATTTACAAGGATCATCATTATAGTTTCAATTTTGTTGCAAATATGGTCGCTGGCAGTTAGGGCTGTTAGGTTTTGTCCGTTAAGTACCCCACGTGCAAGTCATGTGCGAAACATTTTGGTCATTTTGCATATTATTTTATAAATTTTTTTAGTATACAAGTTTGTAAAGCATGTGTATAAGTGGTTAAAACATTTGAAAAGAAAATCTCAAAAGCAACCCTCCCCCCTAACTACAGAGTACAGACTGTACACAAGGCACATCTCATCTACGACAAAACCATATCCTTCAGCAAAACCTTCACTCTTTGTGATCCCCACTCTCTTGCTTGATAGTGGACATTTCTTCAGCATCCGTTTCTGCTTCTGAATCAAGAAATAGAAAACCAAACCCTCAAATGTTAAAATGTTATTAGATCTATACATTGGTTTCAAGGTTCATGATTTACATCTTGATGGTTTGTTACTTTTGTAAAAAATGTTTGAATGCAAAGTATAGTTTAATTTGGTTTTGAGGTAAATCATGCATGCGTCTCCTTCTTCCCTTCACACTCTATTGTTGCTTGTCATAAATCCGACTTAATATTTTCTTGTTTCTCTTTCCATCTCTCTCTCTCTAAAACAAGAACGAATATATGGATATACTATTATTTTGGTTTTGGTTATCAGTTTGTTTTTTTAATACTATTTGAATCGGATGAGATTTATAAGAAGCAACTGAATAGAATGAGAAAAAGAAGATATAGGTTTTGAATTTTTAAGATGGAAGGAGAGAGGTAGAGAAGAAAGCTTGGCTTTGAGTTAGGGATGGTGATTAGACCCGACCCGGCCGGGGCCGGGTAATACCCGGTTTTGCGGGGCCCGGGACCAGGGCTGGGGAAACCCGGTTTGCTCCAACCGGGGCCGAGGCGGGGGGCGGGTGAACTACTACCCGACCCGCCCGATACCCAGTTTTAGTATATTATGTATTAAATATATATTTTATTATTAATTAATTAGATGCTTTTCCTTATCTTTTTCCCCAAATTAGGTTACGACTCATTAGACCATTACTCCCAAATCGAACTCCATCCACGTCTCCACCTCCGGCCCTCCCCCTACCTTCAACTCCACGTCTCCACCTCCGGCGCCGACTGCTACCAGCGTTGCTCCGTCGGCCGTCGCTGCTACGGTCTCCGCTCTCTGACGGTCGTCGCTGCTACGCTCCCTACCTCCGTCTCTCACTCTTTGTGGACTGTGGTAATGGTATACATTTACTCTTTGTTTTTTTAGATACTCAAATTACATTACATTAGTTATACTACTTAGTCTACTTTCATAGTTTCATACAATCAATTTGTTACTCTCTGTTAATTTTTTGTAAAAGGCAAATTGCCTAAAAATACAAACAAGAACTATTTTAGAGTTTATAGTGGATATGTTCATTTTATTATCAAATATTGACATAGAAAGAAAGAAGAAGAAGTTATTGTGATTCTATACATCTAAGCTTTGTTTGTGTGCAGACATGCAGTGTGTTAGCCTGTTAGCTCATTTTTATTGCATAAACCGGGTTTTGACCGGGTATGTTGACCGGGGCCGGGTAGCTAATCCCCGTACCCGCTGGGGCCGGGTGTAGGAGAGTTAAACCGGGGTCGGGGCCGGGTGAGGGGATACCCGCCCCATTACCATCCCTAGCTTGAGTTGTAGTCGTTAACAATCGCTTTTTTGTGTCAAGGGGTAATTTAGGATGTCTTCTTTTTAAATCCAAAAACTTCCATTTAAACATTAAACTTTTGTGCCATAAATATATTTTAAAAATAAACATCATAGTAAAACGACCAGAATGAACCTTATGTCACTTATTTGTGGAACACATAATGAAACAAATTTAACGCCCTAAGCCCCTAACGGCCAGAAGCGATTCTTGCATTGAAATTGAAGTCTCTATGACGGTTCTTATAAGTTCGAAATTCAGGGACATATACCAAAATTTTGGTAAACCTTAGGGACTATTTGTGTAATTTACTTTTTTTCTCTTAGACCACCCGTACCGCCATTGGGTACGGGATCGGGTTCATCGACGTGGCACAGCGGGTAAGGAAAGGGTTGATCGGGTAGGGGTACGGGGGGGGGGGATCGGGTAGCAATCGGGTTCGGCTACCGGGTTCACCAACCCGATGATACCCGTTGCATATTTAATTTTTTTTTAATTTTTTTAAACAATACCGTTTACCAACGGCTATTTTACAATTTTTTTTATTTTTTAATTTTTTTTTCAAATTATACACACTATATATATTAACCTATACCATCTTATTTTTTCACACTGTTGGTGCAAGTGTACCACATCTCTATATATTTATATATATTTATTTTGATGATTACAAACACACCGCATTATTGTTTATCTAACAATTTAATCCAAGTGTGCAGTTGTTGAAGAACACGAAGATTTAATCTGAAGGGTTCAAGACGGAAGTGTTTACGTCGTCATTATTGTTTATAACTAATAATGATAAACACCCTAAAATAATATACCACTTGGATATTTCTAAAAACCCAACAATTAATTTTAATAAGGTTTTAAGAAGATCCAGCAGATTTGGTTGCAGTCCTGGAAGCTGTCTTTTCTGACGGCGGTATACCGCGGCGATACAGCCGGTATACCGCAGGTACACTTTTGCCGGTATACCGCGGGTGTTCAGCCGGTATACCGCGGCAGTCCGTGTGCAATTCTGATTGGTTGAAGTTGCTGTTTCGTACGGCCGGTATACCGCAAGTCCCAGCCGGTATACCGCGGGTACGTAATTCCTGTCAACTTTGCATGTAGCCGTTAGTGTGTCAGTCACCTTTTCTGACGGCGGTATACCGCATGCTTTTGGCGGTATACCGCGGATGCACAATGCCGTTGGAGATGCTGATATATAAAGAAGCTGTTGGTGATGAAGAATAGTAGACCTCAGACCAGACCACACAACACAACAAGATCAACAGCTTACTCATCTGATCACTCTCACTTACTTAACATATATATATTTTATAAAACCTTTTTTTTATAAAATATCCAAGTGAGATATTATACAAGAGTGATTACCCATTGTGAGTTATACTCCTCTTGTAAGTATTTGAATAACGGGTGTGTGATCCTGTTTATCTCATAGCAGAGGCTTGAGAAACTATTACAAATACCTTTGTACTTGGTTTGTATTTCTACCGTAAAGAATACATTTATTGGATCGTGTCGAGAAGTGTCTCGGCTGCTGGTTTATCACAGTTGGTGGTAAATCAGTAAATCTCCGTGTCAAGTATCTCTATCATTTATCTCTTTATTTATTCCGCTGTGCATTTTAATTATATCTGTTTATATAATTGTTGTATATTTATTATTTGTATACTCTGATTTATTTATACTGTTTCTGTACTGTATTTATTTGTAAAAGAATTTTTGAAAGTAAAAGATTTAAATTACAACCTTACCCCCCCTTAGGTTGTCTAACATTTGGTATCAGAGCGGGGCTTTCAAATTTTCTGTTTAAATTTTTAAAGTCATTTCTTTATTTTTTTTAAATGGCTCAACAAACTAATTTTGTGTTCTCTAAAACTCCTTTGATAGATACTGAAAAGTTTGGCATTTGGGCCGAGCTATTTGAATGTCACGTTCGTGGCAAAAGTCAAAAAATTTGGGATATTATAGAAAATGGGAATTTTAATCCTACCATCATAAAAAATAATGTTATTGTTGATAAACCTGTTAAAGACTGGACTCCCGCTGAAGAATCTCTTTTTTGTTTAAATTTTGAGGCTAAAAATGTATTATATGCTGCTTTAACTTCCGATGAAATAGAAAGAGTATATACCTGTAAAACTGCTAATCAAATCTGGCAAAGCTTGAGTGACACTCATCGTGGAAATACTCAAGTTAAAAGTTCTAAAATAAACATTTTAGTTCATGATTATGAATTATTTGAAATGTCAAAAGATGAGTCAATCGACTCAATGTTTAAACGTTTTAACCTCATCATGACTACTTTGAAGGGATTAGGTCGCACTTATCCTAACGAGGATTATGTAAGGAAAATTCTTCGAGCACTTCCTTCGGAGTGGATGGCAAAAATCACATCCTTGGAAGACTCCCGAGATCTCGCAACTATGAAGCTCGATGATCTCATCGGCAATCTTAAAGTGCACGAAATCGCACTAAAAAGAAATCAAGTCCGGGAGCAAGTCAAAAAGAAATCCATCGCTCTCAAGGTCGTTGCCTCAAAAGAAAAGGAAGAGGAGGAAGATGCAAGTTCATCCGATGATGAACCCGAAAATCTTGACGATTTAGTCAAGTTGGTAAGAAAACTTTCTAAACTTCTTTCTAACAAAAAGTTTGCCAATATTGATAGGTTTCAAGAAAATGAAGACTACCGTCGTGGTGGTAAAAACCAAAGTCGCAACGTCCACAAAAGTGAAGACAAATATGACGAATCTAGCGACGATGAAAAAGCCAATAAAAAGAAAGGCTTTTGCTTTGTGTGTGGTGACAAGGATCACTATGCAAGTGTGTGTCCGAAACGAGCAAAACAAATCAACACACCAAAAGCTTTAGTTGGAGGCGCGTTGAGCGCAAGCATAAATGAGGCCCAAAATTTTTGTTTCATGGCCGACCATGATAATGAGGTATCTTCATCATATTCTTCTAAAAATAATTATGATAATAATTATAGTGATAATTATTATAGTGACGATGAAAATAATCTTGACGAATTATATAAATCATTTCATGATATGGCTGCTCTCGCAAATAAATATAAAGATGAAATTTCTAATTTAAAAGAAACCGTATCCGCATATAAAAAAGAAATTGATGACGGTAAACAAAAATCTGCTCATGATTTAGATGTTATCACTAAATTAGAAAATAAATTAAGTGAAAAAGATATTTGTAAATCTTGTGTTATTTTAAATGATAAAATTGCATGTTTAGAGAAAAGAACATGTGAAAATATTTTATGTACAAAATGCGATATACTTGAAAATGAAATTGCTTGTTTAAAAGCAAAATGTAAATCGCATGAAAAAGATAATTTATTAGCAAATGCTTTTCAAAATAGTAATGAAAAAATTCTTAACATGCTAAATATGTCTAATCGCATTAATTGTCGAAAAGGCATTGGTTCTGATACATGTGTTGAAAAATGCTCGTGTAAACCCATTAAAAGATTTTTTGCATCTCCTAAAGTTGATACAAGAAAACCCCCATATATGTCAAAAATGAAAAATGTGAATTATGGGAGGAAATCGTATGCTCGCATGTATAACGATAATTTTTCTAGACCTAATGCGAATATAAATGCTTCATTTTATGTGTATGATAAATACAATCGCAAAATTAGAATGGTTAGAAAATGGATTCCGAAAGGAATGTTTAATGTTGACAATCCCGGTGGGATGCGTTTGTGGTTTTAAACCATTTATATGGTTTTATGTGTTGTCGTATTTTATTTTATGTCGACAACATGTTCTTTATTTATTTTTGCAGTTTATGTTTTATACTAACTGTTAAAAGGACCCATATGAAAAGGGTACCACGAAAAATTTTCTTTGCCTTTTGTAGGTGTTTCCTGGCGAGGATACAATACGTGCTTCCTGACGAGGATATAATACGTGTTTCCTGACGAGGATATAATACGTGTTTCCTGGCGAGGTTATAATACGTGTTTCCTGGCGAGGATATAATACGTGGTTTCCTGGCGAGGTTATAATACGTGGTTACCTGCCGAGGTTATAATACGTGGTTACCTGCCGAGGTTATAATACGTGGTTACCTGCCGAGGTTATAATACGTGGTTACCTGACGAGGTCATAATACGTGGTGATTTTTTTTTATCACATAAATTTAACCGAATATTGAAGCCTTAAGATCCGTTTTGGTGCAAGTGTTTCGTATTGGTTTGTATATCTTATGTCTCTATTGCTTTCTGCATTTTATTTTATCCCTCAAATTTTATAAAATCAAATTGATATCGTTATTAATTTGAGGGGGAGCGTTTTAGCTCTTTTACCCATGAGTTTATGCTCTCTCAATTATATGCATATTTTGAGGGGGAGCATCTCTCGAGGGGAAGCATACCGTCTTTCTTGACCCTTTTTGTTTCGACAAACGGGGGAGAGAAACCGCATATGCTCTTGCTTAGCGGTTGTGTTTGTCATCATCAAAAAGGGGGAGATTGTTGGTGCAAGTGTACCACATCTCTATATATTTATATATATTTATTTTGATGATTACAAACACACCGCATTATTGTTTATCTAACAATTTAATCCAAGTGTGCAGTTGTTGAAGAACACGAAGATTTAATCTGAAGGGTTCAAGACGGAAGTGTTTACGTCGTCATTATTGTTTATAACTAATAATGATAAACACCCTAAAATAATATACCACTTGGATATTTCTAAAAACCCAACAATTAATTTTAATAAGGTTTTAAGAAGATCCAGCAGATTTGGTTGCAGTCCTGGAAGCTGTCTTTTCTGACGGCGGTATACCGCGGCGATACAGCCGGTATACCGCAGGTACACTTTTGCCGGTATACCGCGGGTGTTCAGCCGGTATACCGCGGCAGTCCGTGTGCAATTCTGATTGGTTGAAGTTGCTGTTTCGTACGGCCGGTATACCGCAAGTCCCAGCCGGTATACCGCGGGTACGTAATTCCTGTCAACTTTGCATGTAGCCGTTAGTGTGTCAGTCACCTTTTCTGACGGCGGTATACCGCATGCTTTTGGCGGTATACCGCGGATGCACAATGCCGTTGGAGATGCTGATATATAAAGAAGCTGTTGGTGATGAAGAATAGTAGACCTCAGACCAGACCACACAACACAACAAGATCAACAGCTTACTCATCTGATCACTCTCACTTACTTAACATATATATATTTTATAAAACCTTTTTTTTATAAAATATCCAAGTGAGATATTATACAAGAGTGATTACCCATTGTGAGTTATACTCCTCTTGTAAGTATTTGAATAACGGGTGTGTGATCCTGTTTATCTCATAGCAGAGGCTTGAGAAACTATTACAAATACCTTTGTACTTGGTTTGTATTTCTACCGTAAAGAATACATTTATTGGATCGTGTCGAGAAGTGTCTCGGCTGCTGGTTTATCACAGTTGGTGGTAAATCAGTAAATCTCCGTGTCAAGTATCTCTATCCTTTATCTCTTTATTTATTCCGCTGTGCATTTTAATTATATCTGTTTATATAATTGTTGTATATTTATTATTTGTATACTCTGATTTATTTATACTGTTTCTGTACTGTATTTATTTGTAAAAGAATTTTTGAAAGTAAAAGATTTAAATTACAACCTTACCCCCCCTTAGGTTGTCTAACACACACCAAAACATACTTTCTTCCATTTCTCTCAAATTCAATACCTTCTTCCATTTCTTTCAAATTCCATCATGAATTCAAACACCACACCTACATCCCGTCGTAACCGATCGGATACACCGCAACAAGAACCGGACCTTGGCTTCCAAGCGTTTCCTCAACAAGGTTATATTCCGCAACCGGCCCCGAACGTTGGTTTCCAACAATTTCCGCAACACCCGTATAATACTCATCAATTTACATATCATGGTTTGGTTCAACAAGGTTTTACTCTCGCCAATTACCAACTTCCTCAACTCGCGGCTTTCAACGCCGCAATCGATCTCGAAGAGGACTTTGTTCCTAAAACCCAACAACCGCAAACACCACAATCGATCTCCACACAACAATCAATCCCGGAACCATCAAACCCGACACCAACGCAAAAAGGAAAAAAGAAAAAATTTGAAAATAGAGCCACCCGACAGGTGTGGACTAAAGAGGAGGAAGTGGCGTTAGTGTCGGCGTGAGTTGACGTTTCGGAGGACCCCGTTGTCGGTAACGCACAAACCGGTGGTAATATTTTTATTATTATTTTTATTATTATTATTATTATTAATATTGTTATTATTATTCTTATTATTATTATTCTTATACTTGAATTTATATAAATGTAGACAATTTTTGGAACCGAATCCAGAAGGTGTTCTATAATTCTATGGGTCGCCAAGATTATAGAACATTTCATCAACTGAACACCAAGTTCAAAGACCTCAACAAGAAAATTACGTGTTTTGCCGGCATCTACAACAACTTGGTCAATAATAGATCAAGCGGAATGAGTGAAACCGATATTTTACGAAATGAAAAAACTTGAACTCGAACAACAACAGTTGCAACTCGAACGAGAACAGTTGCAACTCGAACGAGAAAAACGATTTGATAAAGACTTCGAGTTTTTCATAGCCCCGCATGATCACCTTGAGGAAGATATTTTGAGGGCTACTTTAGCGAAGAAAAAGAGAATTAGAAAATTACATAATTTTTAGTGTTTTGTATTTTATAATTTTTAATTTTTTAATGAATGATATGAATTTTTATTTTTATTATTTATCTTATTTTTATTATTTATCTTATTTTTATTTATTAAAAAATATATAAATATTTTTATTTTGTTAAATAATTAAATGTATAAATAAAAGAATTAAAAAAGATGAGTTGGCAATTGGGTTCAGTGGGTTAGCGGTACTCCACTTTTGGGTAAGGAGGGTAGGAAAGAGAAAAGCTGATGTGGCGCTGAGGTGGCAAGTGGGTTCATTGGGTAGTGGTACTCATGGCCTTAAAAACGTGGATTTATAAATCACCGTCAAAGTGTGTAGACGCTTTTCATTAGAATAATTCATTTAATTAATTAAGTAGTTTTTAATAGGGAATTTAATTAAAATACTCAAAATTTGACTTTGATTTACCAAAATACTCATTTCTCTCTTGAATTTGCCAAAATACCCATTTTTTCCACGAAAGGGGTCCGCGATCGCGGACAGGGACCACTTTTGAAAAATTGAATCCCGCGATCGCGAAGAATAGTCATGCAATTTGATTGTTTTGATTTGCAATTTATACTTTCAACCCCTATACTTATTTACTTACTTTACTTTATACCTTTTACTTTCATAATTTTAATTTTTCATTTAACACATATAATCGTTTATTAACTAAAATACGTTAAAAAATACGATTTAATTTTAACAAGTTACACAATTATAATCGTCTCTTCGATACGTTCGAAATGAGCCAAATATTGAATATTTTTGGATTTATTTATTTTAATATATATCATATATACCACATAAAAATATTTTTTATATTTAAAATTCATATTCTTATAATTAATTATTTAATTTATGGTACTCTTATAGTTAAAATACGTTTTATTTATTTTATTATCGATGATCCAAGTGTAAGTATTAAAAATTGGCGGAGGCTTTGTGATGGACAGACATCGATCCTTTTGTGCATACTCTGTAACTGCAAATACTTCAGCTCCAAACACACATGAATCACCATTCGTCAAATACCCATTTTCACAATTCTTAAATGAGTCCAGTGATACCAACTTGTCAAAACCCCATTTCATATTCTTATCGTTAAACCTTGTCCTATTGCCATTCACGATATCTATAAACACATACAAATAATAATAATTTAAAACGATTTAATGAATTAGTTAATATATGATTATTATGTTAATACGATAGAAGTGTAAAACAAAATTGAAAAAAATAAGAGATGTACCATAAATTAAATAATTAACTATAAGGGTATGAATTGTAAATATTAAAAATATTTTTATGTAGTATATATGATATATATTAAAATATATAAATCAAAAAATATTCAATATATGGCTTATTTCAAACGTATCGAAGAGACGATTATAATGATGTAACTTGTTAAAATTAAAAAGTATTTTTTAACGTATTTTAGTTAATAAACGATTATATGTGTTAAATGTAAAATTAAAATTATGAAAGTAAAAGATATAAAGTAAATTAAGTAAATAAGTATAGGGGTTGAAAGTGTAAATATCAAATCAAAACTCACCAAATTGATTCAATGGCGGGACACTCTCTCGATCGCGGGATACAAAATTTTCAAAATGAACCCTGGTCCGCGATCGCGTACCCAATCGCGGAAAAAATGGGTATTTTGACAAAATCAAAGAGAAAATGGGTATTTTGGTAAGTAAAAGTCAAACTTTGAGTATTTTAATTGAATTTCCTTTTTAATATGAATAAAATGCAAAATTTGTATATATTTGCAATTTTTTTGAAATAATATGTAAAATATTCTACCCCAAAGTTATAAAAAGAATTCAAATAGGTCGTATATATAATCGTGTTCAGAACAATAATAAATGAAAAAATAAAAAATAAATATGAATTATAAAATTTATAAATATTATTTTTAAATAAGTATTTTAAAAAATAAATAAATATGGAATAAAAGTTATTTATTTATAAGTAAATTACATATTTGGTTCTTGTAGTTAGGTCCAAATCTGGATTGGGTCTCTAAAACAAAATAAGTACATCAGACGTCGTGTCCCTGTCACTAACACCGTTAAAATCCTTTCGTTAACTTAAGGGTATATATGTCATTTTAACTATTTTTATAATAAAATTAAAAAGATTAAAATATTATTATATTAACATATTTATGATATTGATATTATATATTAAAATACATTGATATTTTCAATAGTCTGTCTTCTTTCAAAGCAAAACCAAACCACCATTGCCGTCAAACCACCGGACGCCTCCATGGCCGGCCACACCCTCCCTCTCCCTCAATTTCTCCGTGACCTCCTGTCGAGACCCACCTCAAAACCAAACCCTTAGCTATCTTCAAAAGCATGTATCGAAAGGAACCAGAAATTTCTGTTGACAGCAAACCCTTTGCAAGGAAATTTCTGTTGACATCAGCCATCTTCACCTTCTTCATCGTGAGTGTGTCTTATATAATAAAACTCATTTCGTCACAAAAAAACACCCATCAAAATCTCAATCAGTAGAAAATGACCTAAATTTTCAAGATCAAACCTTGGAAACTTGAACAAGAACAACAACAACAACCCTTATATTCATATATGAAAATGTTTACCAAGAAATCTTACCAACATCAAAAACCCAAAAGGGAACAACATCAAAATCAAAAATTTCTCACGACAAGAAATCTTGGATGCTATAAACATAAAGAAAGATGGAAAAGGAAGAGGGTTAGATCTACCTTGAAATTGTGGTCAGAATGATGATGGTAAGATGGGGGGACTTAACCAGCGACGAAGAAGGTGAAGGTGGCTGCGACGAAGGTGAAGGTCGACGGGTTTTGTTTATCGAGGGGGGAGGGGGGCTGAACTAGCGGCGGGATGTGGTGGTAGAGGGAGGACGAGGGCGGTGATGGTGGATATAGTGGGAAGATTGTTGGGAGTGACAAGTGGTGGTAAGGGAAGACGGGGAAGTGGGTGCCGGCGGTCGACATATTTGGTCGGCGGTATTACATGATTTTGAGTCAGTTACATATTTGGTCCTTATGGTTTGAAAGAAATGGTAAAATAAAATATAAAATGACGTTTTTACCCCTCACGTGCCTGGCACGTGAGGGTGCTAACAGAGAAGAAATAGACCCCGACGTGAAACAAAATGACAACCACAATGACGTCTTGTGTACTTATTTTGTTTTAGGGACCCAATCCAGATTTGGACCAAACCACAGGGACCAATCATGTAATTTACTCTTTATTTATAAAAAAATTATTTAACACATTTATTTAAGATTCTTTTTTTACTATTTTTATAATTTTAATATGATTAATTTTTTACTTAAAAAGTTAATTTTCTATTTAAGGTATTTAAAAAAGTTAAATTTAATTTCATTTACAAAATATTTTTTATTGGGAAATTAATTAAAATGCCACAAGTTTGAAAGGGACTTATCAAAATACCCCAAAAAATTAATTTCTTACCAAAATGCCCTTTTTCCGCGATAAGAGCCCGCGATCGCGGACAGGGACCAATTGTGAAAATTTTTGCAAGATATATTTACACTTTCAGTCCCTGGCCCCCGCGATGGCTCTATCGAGGCCCGCGATGGCCCGCTATGGGGACTGAAAGTGTAAATAATCTTGCAAAATTTTACACTTTCAGTCCCCGCCCGCTATAGAGGGCTCCCTCCGCGGAAAAAAGGGCATTTTGGTAAGAAATTAATTTTTTGGGATATTTTGGTAACTCACTTTCAAACTTGTGGCATTTTAATTAATTTCCCTTTTTTATTTTAGGAAATATTTAGAAAATTATAATTTTCATCAAAATCATGTGTGACTCACAATTAAGAGTATATAGAGTAAATTACACTTTTGGTCCTTGTGGTTACCATTTACTATCAAAAGTAGTCCCTATTTCAAACTAATTACAATTCTAATCATTGTAGTTTCCATTTTCTTTCAATGTTGGTCCCTATTGAATTTGACTCCGTTACTTCCCGTTAAAAGGTAACCCCATCCGAGGGGAAATTGTCTAACCCCATTTATTTTAACGTATGACTTCTTTCTTCTCCCCTGGTTTTTTTTTCGTCAAACCATTCCCCGTTGACACCCTTACAAGAATAAACTTCGGCGTTCCTCACATGCAAGCCTTCTCCTACAAAATCTCCGGCAAATCCCATACCAAGGGAGGACGAAGATGAGCAGTGGGAGAAAAATGCCACAGCCTCCGTTCCCAACGCCTCTATAATCAAAACTCATGCCCTCACTGCACCCGACCTGCAACATCTCCGACCACCATGGAGACTTCAACAATCTAATCACACCTAACTCAATCGACGGTCGAGTAAGGGACGTTGTAGGAGAAATCTTTGGTCAAATCTGTGATTTCACGCACACAAAACCTTGATGGATCTGTGATCAACAAACACAAATTTGTTATTTCACATATCTGCTCGAGAAAGAGAAAGGGGAGGGACGAAGAGAAACATCGGATGGTTAGGGGGGGTTCTATGGGGGTTTTCATTCAAGCAATCGTATTTAAGCATTATGTTCTGTTTCCACCTCTCTTATTTCCTAGGTTTTGATTTAGGGATTGTGATTTTCGATTTAGTTTTTGATTTGGAGTTGGATTTGTCGCCGGAGAACAGGAACAAATGTTGTCGTCGGAGAAGAAGACCAACACCTCACACAACTAATCATCTTCTCCAGCAATCTCACCGCCGACCACCAACCTCCCCCTCTTATCTTCTTTATCTTTCCTTCTTCTCACCTAATTTCTAGAACAAATTTACACATGAACATATAAGAATACCCCACATCACAACCACCCATTAAACCAAAAATTGGAGTATGATTATCACACAAGTAAACAAAATTAACTGATAAGATTTCAATACTACATAATCACATTCCAATTTTGGGCGTGATGAATTCATCAGACTGTAAGATGTCAACATGTGACTAAAAAGTTAAAAACCCTAAGTCAATTCATAATTCAAAAGTGAAACTTTCAAAACAAAAAGTGGATTGTTATGGATACAAGGAGTACTAGTGGAGTTTGCAGCCATTAGTGGTATCACCAAGAGCATGAATATGGAAGTTGGTTTGAGCCTTACTATCTTACCCCTTACCCCTATTTTCATTCACACAAATTCAACAACTAATAATTCAGAATTGCAAAATCCCAAACAGAGCAACGAATGAACTGAAACTCTATCGAATTAGCGAAATATAACAACTTCCAAATCCTTGTTCTAGAGAAGTTTTTTCGTTAATCGAAAATGAAATCAGGTGCAAACTCACAGACACACAAAGTAAAACCATAGATAAGAGACCATTAGACTCCTGCAAGAACTGAAGAGATCCTTTGACGGAGTTGTTGTCACCGGTGATGACTGCCACCGCTTTCAAACCACCCATTTTCTGCCGACTTCCACCACACGAGCTTCATCATCATCATCGATTCATCTTTGGATGTTGACCTGTGAAGTGGGTTGGGGGACGATTCATATGGAAGGGGAGGATGACCCCTGTTTTTCCTAAAAAAAACTAAGAATCCATTATAATAATAATAATAATAATTATTATTATTATTATTTAATATAATAATATATTTTTTTTACTGAAAATTAAAGAAATACTACAAAAGACAAAAATACCCTCCAAGTTAACAGACCTATTTAACAGAAGTTATTTAGAGGGACCAAAAGTGAAATAAAATGGCAACCACGATGATCAAAATTGTAATTAGTTTAAAATAAGGACTAGAGTTGATAGTAGGTGGCAACCACAAGGACTAAAAGTGTAATTTACTCAACAATTAATTAATTTTTTTCTTCAATTTTTTTCCTGATCACATGATTCAAATTAAACATTGAAAAATAAAAATATTGGAAACAAAATGACATGTGCACCAGAACACATTTAACAAACATAATTTATAATTTATAAATATCACACGTGATCTTATAGATAACTTACATTTTTTTCTACTTAAAAAGCTATGATCAATATCATATATGATATTTTGATGAAAATTAGTTATTAGTTTTAAAAAAAATATTGATTAATTGTGGATATCATATATGATTTTTAATGAAAATTATAAAAAATAATCTTAAATGAATCACTTAACTAAATATATATATATATATATATATATATATATATATATATATAGAGGAAGGTTCACGTGAGGAGCGCGTCAAAACGTGAGAACGTGAGGAGCACTCCCGTGCTTCGGATCACATATGATTTACACTGCTAAAAAATCGGAACTTCTCGAAAATTCGCGCAAAAGTGGCGCGAGGCGTGGCGCGATGCTACAGGTCGCGGATCACATGTGATTCAACACTGTAAATCATTAATGATTCATAACTGTCAATTCGAGTCCAGATCAGTTGTGAATCACATGTGATCCACAACTGCCAATCACATGTGATTCATAACTGTCAATTGCTCCTCACGTTCTCTTAAATTGGTACGCTCCTCGTTTGAACCCGCCTCTATATATATATATATATATATATATATATATATATATATATATATGACGATAATCAAATGAGAACCTAAAATAGGTTGAGAACTGTGAAAACCAATCTAAGCCGTTAATTGATTTTAATCTATGGACATTATTATAGGCAAAAATATGTTGAGAACCGTGAGAACCTATGAATGAATTTTTATGTTTTTAAAACCATAGGATCAAAACCAAATGACGGCTTAGATCGGTTCCCACGGTTCTAAACCTATTTTTGGTTCTCACATGATTTAACCCCTATATATATATATATATATATATATATATATATATATATAGAGAGAGAGAGAGAGAGAGAGAGAGAGGTGGGTTCAAACGAGGAGGGTACCTAAATAAGAAAATAAAGGGATGCATCTCAACTATGTATTTAAGTGATCCACGGCTGATAATTAAAGTGGCATATTATGTAATTTCTATGCCACTGAAATTGCTTTTCCACGGGGGTAAAAATAAAGCAAGGGTAAATTAGAAAAAACGCAAATTATTCTGACGATACAGAGTTGTTGAATAAGCAGGCGACACATCACCGCCACCTGCTCTCTCTGCTGCAGTCTCTTCCTACTGCTTTAATACAGCTTTCTTCAATGGCTTTCCAACTCTAAGCTGAGGATTATACAGACATGGAAGCAACACCGCCACTCGCCACCAACCCTCCCTTCACTTCCTCCTCCTCCTCAAACCCCCACACCACAGCCTCCACCTCCTCCAATGAGTCCAACATCCGACACATGGACAACGTCCACCACCAATACCGCCTCCACCGCCTCCTCCGCCGTCGTTCACCTGGGATTTCTGGGACCCGTTCATGTCGTCGTCGACGAGGTCAGGGATTGTTGAGGACGAAGAATGGGAAGACAGTGTTAGACAACCTAGGGGGGGTAAGGTTGTATTTAAAACTTTTACTTTCAAAAATTCTTTTTATAAATAAATACGGAGTAAGTACGGAATAATACAGAAGAGTGTAAATACAAACAGATACACAGATATTATATAAATAAATATAAATGCAAAGCAATTTATATAAACAGATATAATTTAAAAGCACGGCGGAAATGTAAATAGATAAGGGAAAGAAAATACTTGACAACGATATTTTTAAAGTGGTTCACCAAACACAAAGTTGGCTAGTCCACCTCGAGAAAATAACACTTCTCGGAGATCCAATACGAAAACGTGTTCTTTACGGTAGAACACAAACCTTAGTACAACAAACGCGAATCACTCTACTTTGAGAGATTTATGTAGATCACTCACTCTATTCAAACACTTACAAGAGGGTATAATTTTAATATGAATAATCACTCTTGAATAAGGTTTATCACTTGGATATTTTTAGAGAGTTTGATCACTTGAGTTGTGTTGCTGATTCAACTAATCGAGAGATTTTAATCTGCTATCAACTCAAGATTTCTTACTCAAAAACGAGTTTTATAATTTTAACAGTTTAAATATCAAGAGAGGATGCTGCAGAGTCTTTATCAAATGCAGGGAGAGTTATTGTGAATTTGTAGCATTGAAGGCTGGTGCTTGCATGTATTTATACTGGATGAGCAACATGGCCTGAGGCTTTCGCGGTATACCGGCTAACTCTCGCGGTATACCGTGCAGAGGAAAAAGTACTTGTCAGAGAGAAGGTCAACCCTGCAAAAAACAAACGGAAATGGTACCCGCGGTATACCGGCTAAACACCGCGGTATACCGCCCAGACAAAAACACTTCCAATCAGTCAGAGAAGTACAGCAGGCCGCCGCGGTATACCGGCTATTCACCGCGGTATACCGCCCAGAACAAAGGGCAGGAAGCAGTACGCATGCGCAGTGTCTTCTAGAACCAAATCTTTCACAATCCAGCAAGATGATAAGATGTTACTTGGTTTATTTAAAAAGACAGTATTAGCAAAATCCAAGTGGTATATTATTTTAGGGTGATTTATCATTTTAAAAATAAAACGACGAAAGTCTTCAGTCTTGGTTTCTTCAGATAAAATTATCGAGATTATTTAAATGCTGCACACTCAGATAAAATATTAGATAACAAAGAATGCGGTGTGTTTTGTAATCATCAAAATAAATATGGAGATGTGATTTTATGTGTACCAAAAATATATCACAATATTAAAGCTGGGTACACTTGCACCAACAATCTCCCCCTTTTTGATGATGACAAACACAACGCTAAACACGAGAGCATACTCGGTTTCTCTCCCCCTTTTGTCGAAGCAAAAAGGGTTAGGAAAGACGCTATGCTCCCCCTTGAAAGATGCTCCCCCTTAAAATATGAAGTATTTGAGAATTAGCATTTTCTCAAGGGTTAGATAAAAAAGCTCTCTTAAAAAAAATTCAATAAGAATAACGAAGCAGGAGAATAAACATTAGAACAGAGCAATAATAATGTTAATTAAATAAAGTTTTAAGAAGACATAAAAATTAATCGCTATCTATAAATTCAATTTCGTTCAGTTGATTAGATAAAGTCCACAACTGCTCGTCAATGTCTTCCAAGCGGTCTTGCACCACACGTTGATCGGCATCGTAACTCCGGCGCAAGTCAATGATCGCGGAGTATATTTGACGATTTGAGATTGCACCCGCCGGGATTGCGTATGGATCGTCTTCCTCGGGAGCCGGATCTTGAGGGCGATGAAGAGCCCGTCCCGGTGGAGCACTCATTCGACTAACAGTCAGTGCATTGAGAGAAGGAGTAGGAGCTAACATCCTACCAATGATAGGAATTTGAAGGTTTGTAAAAAGGTTTCGAATTAAGTAACCAAACGGAAGAGACTGGTGACCAGACTCGGAAATCACCATACGGTGAGCAATAATGTAGGTGGCATTAATACGGATGCCATGCCGGAGACAGTAAAGGATATAGCACTGAAGTGCACCCAATCTGTCAAAATTTCCAGCGCGTCCCAAAACGTTAAAAAGGATAATTTTATTCCAAAAACGAAGATTTTCCGGAAGATGTTGATCAGTTAAAATTGAGGGAAAATTATTTCGAAAAGCAGGAGCTAAAATAGATTGGAGAATGGTTTCCTGAGTTTCTTGAACCTGGGTAAGCAGGGAAGTAAAGGCAGTATTATTTGAAAACACATTTATATTGGAATGGGTTAGACCCAGTACACGAGAAAAATCTTCTAAACTCCAGTCAAAAGAGTGGTTGAAAATTTGAAGAGAGACACGATGGGTGGTCTCGTTAAAGTCATACCCAGCATAAAAATCGACCATACTTGAAAAAGGTACATCTCCTTGAAAAGAAAGAAAAGGTTCCCAGTCAATAGAAGAGAAAGCTTCAAAGGTACCAAGATGTTCTAGACCCACTAAATCGACAGATCGACCTGGGTTACAAGGTCGGGATTCAAAAATATGTCGTCTAAAATCACGACGGTTTTGAGGAGGGTCAGATGGGTTTTGAGAGCTAGAAGCTCCCCGAGAGGTACGAGCCCTTTTTGGAGCCATTTGAAGGAAGGAGAGAAAAACTGTTGTTGAAAGGTTGGAGTTCCGGTGGCCGAGAAAAAAAAACTTCGGTTGTTGACGGCGGACGTCGTAGGCGGCGGTCGGCGGCAAGAGGAGGGAGAGAGAGAGATAGTGCTCAAGGATAAAAAGAAAGGAAAAGAACCTTACCTGTTATGGATTTAAATCCGTCGAAGGCGCGCGGTATACCGCCTAGGGGGCCGTGGTATACCGAGTCAGAAAAAGAGTTGAAAAGACTTGACTTCTTTAAACACGCGTGATAGTGTAGAAACAGCGGTGCGGCATACCGCCTAGGGAACGCGGTATACCGGGGTCAGCTGGAACAGTTTCTGTCGGATAATCACAGAGTGACACGTGGTGGTGGTGAACAGAAAACGGTATACCGCCTTAGGGTCACGGTATACCGCGACAGTAAGTTTGTCTGGCAGCATTCGGCTTTTACGAAATTCAAGGTTTCCTTTAACCAATCTTACACACAACCAATTTCAAAATAAAACCCTCTCCCAATTATATTTCCTTTGGAGTTTCCTCAAAAAATTACCTGTCCACCATCACATGACTTATATGATGAAAAGAGATTGATGTTTCCGGTCATGTGACGTGTGCAACCACTATCGAGTATCCAGTCCATATCAAGGTTTATCTATAATGATGAAGATGTAATTTTTATGGTCCCCATTTCTCGTGGGTCCTTGTAAATTAGTTCCAAGATAACAACCAACATATATATAAAGTTAAGCAAAATATATATATAATAGATCAAAAAGAATATATATATATATATATATATGTAGTACGTATGTATATATATATAACACATTTAAAACCATAAACGCATACCACCGGGATTATCATTACTAAACATTCCTTTTGGAATCCATTTATTTATCATTTTAATTTTGCGATTGTATTTATCATACACATAAAAGCAAGCATTTATATTCGCATTATTTTTAGGTTTAGAATACTTATCGTTATACATGCGAGCATACGGTTTTCTCGTATTATAATTTACATTATGCATTTTAGGTACATACGGAGGTTTTTGCATATACGGCTTTCGTGTATTAAACTTAGGTGGTTCATAACATCTTTTAATAGGCATGCAATTACATTTTTCAACACATGTATTTGAACCTATACCTTTTCTACAATTTATACGGTTCGACATATTAAGCATGTTAAGAACTTTTTCATTACTACTTTCAAAGGCTTTAGCTAACATGTTATCTTTTTCATATGAAGAACATTTAGCCTTTAAACATGCAATTTCATTTTCAAGAATATCACATTTTGTACAAATAATATTTTCATGTGACTTTTTATTTAAGCATGCAATTTCTTTATTTAGAATATCACAAGATTTACAAAAATCCTTTTCACCTAATTTAGTTTTTATTTTAGCAATTATATCCATATCATTTGCAGATTTTTGTTTACCGTCATTAATTTTCTTTTCACATGCAGATACGGTTTCTTTTAATTTTGAGATTTCATCTTGATACCTATTTGCAAGAGCGGCCATGTCATGGAATGATTCATATAATTCGTCAAGATTATTTTCATCTTCATTTTCATAATCACTAGCGTAATCTGAGTAACAAGATTTTACCTCGTCGTCGCTTTCGGCCATAAGACAAATAGCTTGATATTCGTCTTCTTCTTCGCTTCCACTCCACGAGCCTCCAACGAAGGCTTTATCCTTTTTATTTTGAAATTTGTTCTTTTTAGGACATTCGTTGGCATAGTGGTCTTTATCACCACATGAGTAACAATAACCTCTCTTTGGTTTGGCTTTTTCGTCGTCACTTGAGTCGTCATTTTTCTTCACTTTATCTTCTCTTTTATGGAAGTTGCGACTCCGGTTTTCACCGCCACGACGGTAGTTACCGTTTCTTTGAAATCTGCTATTTTTAGAAAATTTATTGTTAGTAAAAAATTTAGAGAAGTTTCTTACCAACATAGCGACTTCGTTGAGTTTATCAGATTGATCTTTTGAAGTGCTAGCTTCCTCCTTTTTCTTTTTGTCATTCGGAGTTGAGACATTAAGAGCGATCGACTTCTTTTTGACTTGCTCCCGATCTTTGTTTCTTTTAAGTGCAATTTCGTGCACTTTAAGATTGCCGACGAGATCGTCGAGCTTCATTAGGGAGAGATCACGGGAGTCTTCTAATGATGTAATCTTTGCCATCCACTCCGAAGGAAGTGCTCGGAGGATTTTCCTTACGTAATCTTCATTAGGATAAGTGCGACCTAATCCTTTCAAAGTAGTCATAATGAGGTTAAAACGTTTAAACATTGAGTCGATTGACTCATCTTTTGACATTTCAAATAATTCATAATCATGAACTAAAATGTTTATTTTAGAACTTTTAACTTGTGTGTTTCCACGATGAGTGTTGTTTAAACTTTCCCAGATTTGATTAGCAGTTTTATATGTATACACTCTTTCAATTTCATCAGTAGTTAAAGCAGCATATAATATATTCTTAGCTTCAAAGTTTAAACAGACATGAGATTCTTCAGCGGGAGTCCATTCTTTTAAAGGTTTATCAATAATAAGATCATCTTTTACAATAGTAGGATTAAAATTCCCATTTTCTATAATATCCCAAATCTTTTGATTTTTGCCACGCACGTGACATTCAAATAGCTCGGCCCAAATGCCAAACTTTTCAGTATCTATCAAAGGGGGTTTTGAAAACACAAAATTAGTTTGTTGAGCCATTTAAAAGAATAAAAGAAATTTATGCAGAATATTTTTGAAAGACCTGCTCTGATACCAATTGTTAGACAACCTAGGGGGGGGGTAAGGTTGTATTTAAAACTTTTACTTTCAAAAATTCTTTTTATAAATAAATACGGAGTAAGTACGGAATAATACAGAAGAGTGTAAATACAAACAGATACACAGATATTATATAAATAAATATAAATGCAAAGCAATTTATATAAACAGATATAATTTAAAAGCACGGCGGAAATGTAAATAGATAAGGGAAAGAAAATACTTGACAATGATATTTTTAAAGTGGTTCACCAAACACAAAGTTGGCTAGTCCACCTCGAGAAAATAACACTTCTCGGAGATCCAATACGAAAACGTGTTCTTTACGGTAGAACACAAACCTTAGTACAACAAACGCGAATCACTCTACTTTGAGAGATTTATGTGGATCACTCACTCTATTCAAACACTTACAAGAGGGTATAATTTTAATATGAATAATCACTCTTGAATAAGGTTTATCACTTGGATATTTTTAGAGAGTTTGATCACTTGAGTTGTGTTGCTGATTCAACTAATCGAGAGATTTTAATCTGCTATCAACTCAAGATTTCTTACTCAAAAACGAGTTTTATAATTTTAACAGTTTAAATATCAAGAGAGGATGCTGCAGAGTCTTTATCAAATGCAGGGAGAGTTATTGTGAATTTGTAGCATTGAAGGCTGGTGCTTGCATGTATTTATACTGGATGAGCAACATGGCCTGAGGCTTTCGCGGTATACCGGCTAACTCTCGCGGTATACCGTGCAGAGGAAAAAGTACTTGTCAGAGAGAAGGTCAACCCTGCAAAAAACAAACGGAAATGGTACCCGCGGTATACCGGCTAAACACCGCGGTATACCGCCCAGACAAAAACACTTCCAATCAGTCAGAGAAGTACAGCAGGCCGCCGCGGTATACCGGCTATTCACCGCGGTATACCGCCCAGAACAAAGGGCAGGAAGCAGTACGCATGCGCAGTGTCTTCTAGAACCAAATCTTTCACAATCCAGCAAGATGATAAGATGTTACTTGGTTTATTTAAAAAGACAGTATTAGAAAAATCCAAGTGGTATATTATTTTAGGGTGATTTATCATTTTAAAAATAAAACGACGAAAGTCTTCAGTCTTGGTTTCTTCAGATAAAATTATCGAGATTATTTAAATGCTGCACACTCAGATAAAATATTAGATAACAAAGAATGCGGTGTGTTTTGTAATCATCAAAATAAATATGGAGATGTGATTTTATGTGTACCAAAAATATATCACAATATTAAAGCTGGGTACACTTGCACCAACAGACAGGTCCACCACCGTTGCATCGGAAACAACCGTGACCACCACCGTTGTTTTACAATCTGATATCACTTAGTTATTAATCATATGTGATTTTGTTTTAGTTAGTAAATCATATGTGATCTATAATACTGTTATCTGATATCACTAGTTATTAATCATATATGATCTTGTTTTACAATCTGATATCACTTAGTTATTAATCATATGTGATTTTGTTTTAGTAAATCATATGTGATCATATATGATCTTGTTTTACAATCTGATATGTGATTTTGTTTTAGTAAATCATATGTGATCAACAGTGTTCATATTCTTGTTCATCGAAGGTGTCAACTAAGAAGGTGATTGATATTGAAGATTAAGTGTGATTAATTGTTTCTGACTTCACATATCGTTTTCTCTGTTGATTTTGATAAGTTTACAGCCTCTAGAATCAGATTTTCAGTAATATATCTTGGGTTTTGGAGTAGATCTAGGTCGACGATGTTCTTCGAGAGGTGATAATCGATTTTGGATTTCTAATGTGTTTTTGATCGTTTTTGTTCTCCAGATCGATTTATATCTTGATTTCGATCACATAGCAATTTTTAGATTTGATTTTGATCGAGAAATAAGTGAGTTTGTGTTGCTGGAAGCATACATATCGGAAAAACGTATCACCGAAATCTGCAAAATTTTCGTCGGAGGATTCATTGTTATCGCAAGTTCTTGGTTATCTCACGTGGTTTGATCTGGACTTAAATTAGAAAACGTAAAATGACTCATATACTCTTACCATTTAATTCCCTTAATAAATCAAATGGTTGGTTGAGAATGCTCCTCGTGTTTTCTTAAATTGTTACGATTCTCGTTTGAACCTTTCTCTCTCTCTCTCTCTATATATATATATATATATATATATTTGTAAATGAAAAACTAAAAACTATCCTTATTTTAAATGGTTTGAAACACCATCGCACCCCTTGGGGTTGGTGTGGGATGGAACCCTCCCGGGTTGGGCAACCAGCTTAGGTTGGGTCTCCATTTAATTTTTTTTTAAATAAAATATAGTCGTTAATATATGGACGTTGGAATGATTTTTTTTTAATTATTTATATCCTATAAATACTAATATTAACCTACTTATTTTTTCACACAAACAAATTACTCTCAATCTCTCCCATCTTCCCCACTTCATTCTACTCTCTCAATATTATTTCTTTCTTCAAAAAAATCATAATGGATAAAGAAACACAAGGGTTCACAACACCACGACGAGGTTCCAAATCGCGAGGCACGAGCTCGCAACCATCCCCGACGGAAAATATTTTCAATCTTACACCACCACCATCAACCTACCATGGAAGCATACAACAACACCCTATGTATTCACCCAACACCCTCCCGGTTGGGTTCCAACAATTTCATTCGGGTGGATTCCAACAATTTAATTCGGGTGGATTTCAACAAGTTAATCAAGGCGGCTTTCAACCATTTATGCAAGGTGGCTTTCCACAATATAATCAAGGTGGGCAATTCCAACAACTACTACAACAAGAAACATATTCGGAGGACGTTGAGGTCGAAGAAACGGTTCCCGAAACCCCACCCGATTTGGTTCCCGAAACACAACTCGATGCGGGAACCACGACACAAGGGAAAAAGAAATTTGCAAATAGAACAAAAGCGGTTTTGTGGACTTCCGAAGAAGAGGTTTTGTTGGCACGTGCATGGCTTCACGTCTCCGAAGATAGCATCGTTGGAAACGCACAAAAAGCGGGTATATATATTTATTAATGTATTTATCTTTATTATATATACGTATTCATATATATATATATATATTTATTAATGTGTTTATCTTTATTATATATACGTATTCATATATATATTTATTAATGTGTTTATCTTTATTATATATACGTATTCATATATATATTTATTTTTGTAGGACAATTTTGGGGAAAATACTCGATTATTTCAACTCAAGTCGCCAACATCAACGCAACAAAGACCAAGTACAATCCAAATGGGGTGACATGAACAAAAAAATGATGAAGTTTAACGGGATCTACAATAATCTAAGAGCCCAATATAAATCCGGATGGGGTGACGCGGACTTCATGGAGAGGGCACACACGATGTATCGGGCAGATAATAACCAAAAGCCTTTCTCCCACGAGACGGCTTGGAGAATTGTGAAAGACCACCCTAAGTGGAAGATCGTACATTCCATGGACGATAACCCGAGGCCCTCAAAACGGAGCAAGTCCACGTCGGATTCAAACCCAAACACGACGTCTTCTGACGCACGTGTTCGGTTCAACCTTAATGAAGAAAGCCATGAGGAGGAGGATGTCTTCGTACAAGAACCGACACGACCGACGGGGAGAGATAAAGGTAAACGTGCCGCGTCATCCTCCACAAAGACGGCGGAAAATGACGAGGCGTTGAAGAATCTTATGGCGTATGTCGAGAATATAAACGTTGCAAATAAAAAAATACTAACCGTGGAGGAGGAAATGTTGAAAACCGCGAGGGACAAGGCCGAGGCGACAAAGACAAAAGTGGAAGCGGCAAAGACAAAAGCGGAAGCTTTGAAACAAAGAGAAATGCGGAAAGATCTCAAGTTTTACATCAAACCACATGATCATCTCACGGGTAACGAGTTAAATGCGGTTTTAGCCCACAAAGAGTTGCTTCGACAACTATATGGTTGGTGAAATTTGTAGTTTTTTAATTTGAAATTATGTATTTTTTTATGTTTTTAAATTGGTTATGTAAGGTTAAAATTTTAGTTTCAATTTATGAAATATTTTATTAATTGTTTTATCTTATATTAAATTATAAATTATTTAAATTAATATACTTGTAACAAAAATAAAAATAAATAAAAGATGGGATGGTGGTGTGGGATGGATGTGGGGGTTTGTGGGTTAGAATGGGTTGAAAGGGAAAAATGATGTGGCGCTAATGTGGCAGTGAAAAAGTGTGGGTTAGAATGGGATGGATGCGGATGGTCTTATAAGGCCATCCGTATCCCAACCCTCAAGCCCTCAAGCGCCACATCAGCGCCACATCAGCTTTTCTTCTAACCCTCTCCTCAAACCCTAAAGCCCTAAAGTGGCGTAGCGGAACCCTCAAGCCCTCTTGCCACCTCATTTTTTTTAATTCTTTTATTTATAAATTTAATTATTTAACAAAATAAAAATATTTATATATTTTTAATAAATAAAAATAAGATAAATAATAAAAATAAAAATTCATATCATTCATTAAAAATAAAAATTACAAAATAAATTTAAAAATTACAAAATAAATTTAAAAATCTACTCGTCGTCATTGTTGGGAACTTGGATACGCCAAATATGTTCGACCAAATCCGACCGAAGATTATTATGAGTGCCCCGGTTTTTTACTTCTCGAACATTTGCCACGCGTTGTTCCTCACTGATTTGGGTTTCGATATCATCCGTGAAAAGGTCGTTTTCATCGCCACCACAAATAGCATGGTCTTCGTCTTCGAGTATCATATTGTGTAATATGACACAAGCGTACATAATGTTTGCCAATCTTGTCGGTTCCCATCCGCGTGCCGGGTTATGAAGTATATGCCAACGTTGTTTAAGCACGCCAAAAGCTCGTTCAACATCTTTACGTGCCGCTTCTTGCGCGGACTTGAACTTTTGTCGTTTAGGGTCCTGTGGTCGGGCACGTAAATGATTTTACGAAAGTAGCTCATTTCGGATATATCCCATCCGCTAGATAATATCCGTGCTCGTAGGTGGCTCCATTCACCTCAAAAGGGCAGTCGGGTGCTTTTCCATCATATACATCGTTCAAGATGGGCGACTGATTGAGAACATTGATGTCGTTGTTGGAACCGGCAACACCAAAGTATGCGTGCCAGATCCATAGATCTTGAGAGGCCACTGCTTCTAGCATGATTGTCGGGTGCTCATGACCACCTCTCATGAATTGACCTCGACATGCTACCAGACAATTTTCCCACGCCCAGTGAGTACAGTCTATGCTTCCGAGCATGCCGGGAAATCCGTGTTTAGCTTCATGTGCGGCGTACAACTTCTGAATATCAATAAAATTAGGCTTGCGTAAATATTTTTGACCATACAGTTCAATAATACCTGTGCAGAATTTGTACAGACAATCTCGTGACGTTTTCTCTCCCATACGGATGTACTCGTCAAGTGCGTCAGCAGCTACTCCATACGCCAATTGCCGAATAGCGGAAGTACACTTTTGTATCGGAGAAAAACCTTGTTTGCGTCTACCGTCCAACCGAAGTGTAAAATACGGATACTCTCCTTCTAAATCTTCAACTATTCGTTTGAATAGTTGCCTGCTCATCCTGAACCGCCGCCTAAACATATCCGGTGTATAAACCGGGTTGTTGCCAAAGTAGTCCCGCATAAGCTGCTCGTTTGCAGCTACTCGACCTCTTTCTATGTTCGCGACCCTCTCTCTTCTTGACGATGAGGCGGTGCTACCATAAATTAATTGTGCAGTCTGTCGAAAAATTTCCCTTTGTAGATGCAACAACTCGTCGGTGTCTACGGATGATGATGATGCGGTCGGTGAACCGGGTTGTGGCGAATCCATATTGTTTAAAATATAGAGAATGGAAGAGAATGAGAGAATGAGAGAGTTGTTTTGTGTGAAAAATAAAATGAGTTTTAGGATTATATATATAGTGTGATTAAATTGAAAAAAAAAATTAAAAAAAATAAATATAAATATAGCCGTTGCTAGCCGTTGGAGTTTATTTATTTTCAAAATTTAAAAAAAAAATTAAAAAACAAACAAAGCCCTCGGGTTTTCAAACCCGCATGCCAAGCCCGAGCCGGATGCCCGCCCACCCCGTACCGGAGCCCGCTCGAGCCCGCCCTACCCGCTCCCTAGCCCGAGCCCGAATGCATTACGGATGGCCTAAGCTAGGTACATGTTTGGATGACCATAAGCTAGCTTATCAAAACGCTAGTCTATGTAGCGTATGGGGAGCTTTTTTTGCTTTTTACTTTTTTTTCTTCAAATATACCCTCAATTATATAATTATTATTTATTTACTATTTTTTTAATATGTCCTTTTTAGTCATCTTACACGCTTATAAGCTAGTTTTGTCAAACGCGACTTTTTCATCAGCTAGCTTATCAGCTACCAGCTAGCATATAAGTCAACAGCTAGCTTATCAGCTACCAACTAGCTTATAAGTCATAAGCTAGCTTATCAGCTAGTTTGCCAAACATAGCCTAAGTCGTTAAGTGGTGGGGATGGTGTATTTTATAGGGATGAACATGTTATAAAATAGCGTTGATATGTGTAATAACCAGGTATTTTATCTAAGTTACTTTTGGAATTTTATAAGTAGTATTTTAATTTAATATTATGGAGTTAGAGTTAAAGGGTAAGTTATAAGTTTTAATTTAAAAGTAAGGGGTATTTAGTGTCAAGTAAGATAAGTCTAGGGTTTGTTTGGTCTATATTCCAAACCTAACTCCTACCACCGCCATTCTTCCACCTCATGTAGAGGAGGTGTCCTCTTGTAAGAGTTTTAGATAAAAATTATAGTGTGTGTGTGTGTGATTACGTGAAGAAAGGAAAGACTAGAGAGACTTGAGAGAAAATTGAAAGGAAGAAGAAGAAGGAAGGACAAGCCGATTTACAGCAGTAATATAAGGATTAATCTGAAGTAGACAAAGGTATTAATCCTTGCAAACCTTTCCTTTCTATGTGTATTAGTTCCTAATAGGTTTTACATGAATCTTAGAAGTGGGTTATGCTATTTTAGAAAGATATGATAATTATGGGTTTGGGATAGTGTTCTAATGGTAGTATAAAACATATCTGCAAAGTTACATAATCATGCATAGAATAAAACTACAAAAATATGGGTTTTAGGATGAAGCAGTAGGCTGAGACATTCATCGAAGTCGCAGTAGGCTAATATTCATCGAAGTCGCAGTAGGCTAATATTCATCGAAGTCGCAATGGACGACTGCGACATTCATCGGAGTCGCAATAGTTGGTTGCGACTTGGGTATGAAGTCGCAATGGTCGTTTGCGACTTGGATTGGAATCACAGTAGTTGATTGCGACTTGGATTGGAATCGCAGTAGTTGATTGCGACTTGGATTGGAATCGCAGTAGTTGATTGCGATTTGGGTTTGGAATCGCAGTAGTTGATTGCGATTTGGGTTTGGAATCGCAGTAGTTGATTGCGATTTGGGATGGAGTCGCAATAGTGGGTTGCGATTTCGGGGTGAAGTCGCAGTAAGAGGCTGCGACTTTGTACTGTTCATCACGGTTGCGACTTGTACTGTTCATTGCGATTTCAGTTGGGAATTTTGTAAGTTTAAGTATTAAAAGAGATATTTGGTATTTTATCTGATTTCAGATTTTGTGAAGAATCGACCTACGTGATTGATCTTGGAAGAGTTTTGTGATAAACACAAGAGGTGAGTTTTTAATTGAAATGTTTTCAAAATGGAATACATATATGTGATTAAATGTAATATGGTGCATAAAGTGTTTATATGAATATTACATTGTATGAGTACAAGTTGGCCGGGCTTAGGACCGGTGAAAGTTGGCTGTGCAAGGGACAGTGGTGTTGGCTGTATTTAGTACAGCGGTGTAAATAAATTAATTGGCTTGCTACCAATTAATATGGCCAAGGAAAAGAAAAGAGAAAGAGATGGAAAGATACATGATGCATGAGTCGTAATTGGTATTCTTATGTGAATTACGTGAATGATTATGTGCAAATGTTTCCTTTAACTAACGGGGATTTTCTCACTAGACCTCAAGGTCTAACCCTCATTTTTGTTTTAAAATATGTATTCCAGGTCATGGAGCAAACAAGAGACAATGATAGGATTTATCATGTTAGCTTTTGTGGATGTTGAATGATTATGAAGATTTCAGTTATAATTAGTAGTTGTTATGTATTTTACTTTATTCGAAAAAGTTTGTACCGAAAGACCTAATTGTAGAATTTAAGGGACCATTTTTGGATTATGATATGTTATTTTGCGGTGAATTATATGGAACTTGTATGTTGGGATTAAGGGGTGTTACAAATGGTATCAGAGCCTTAGTTTAAGAGATTTAGGTATTAGTATTTGTACCTAGACTTAAACTGCATGCGAAGTAGGATGTCCTTGTTATTTTAGAACCTTGGGATGATAAATATAAAAAGGTAGAAGGAACATCATGTAAGGTAATTTCAGATTACACCTGGCCAGTGTAATTATGATCTTACAGGTACATGTTTGAACCAGAATACTTTATTATATGGGGTTTGTGCTTATGTGTATATTAACCTTGTTTGAATCAACAGAATGGCAAGTGGAACGAGACAAACAGCCGGAGGAAGGGGAAGAGGGGGAGAAAGAGGCAGAGGTAGGACAGGGAGCAGTGTACATGGGCGAGGCACAGAGTTTGTTACAAGAGACGATCTGGCGGTTGAAATGGGAAGACTTCAGGCAAATATTCAAGCCATGTTTAACCAGACTCATCATTCGGAAACAGAAATACCAGACCCTACCCTTGGAAACGAAGTACCTATCGCGCCTATTGTCACATCAGTACCAAGAAAGTGTGATTATAAAATGTTTTTAAGCTGTAAACCACCCACGTATGGAGGGGACAGAGATCTAGTAAAAGCAATGAGATGGCTGAAGGAAGTTGAAGCTGTATTTAAGACCAGTAAATGCGCGGAAGAAGATAAAGTGTTATATGGAACAGCAATGTTGAAAGCGGACGCCTTGTATTGGTGGGAGGCCCTTATTGACTCTGAAGGACCTGAGGTATATTCAACTTTTACTTGGGGCGAATTCTCGAGAGCATTTAAGGAACAGTTTTGCCCGCAAGCCGCAGTTAGACAGTTGGAAGAGGAATTCCTGAGCCTACAACAAGGAAATTTATCGGTAAGAGACTACACTGCTCGTTTCTTGGAAAAATCACGTTTCGGAGAATATTATGTTGCCACCGAAAAGATGAAGATGGAAAGGTATGTTTTCGGATTGAATTCGGAGATTAGAAAGTTGGTAACTGCAGCGAGACCTAATACTTTTTCAGAAGCAGTCAATGCTGCGGAAAATGTGGAGCGAGACAATAAGAGGGATGTTGGGGATAAGAGTGCGGGAAAGAGGAAATGGGAAGGACCACCACATGATATGAAGAAGTCTGGGTTTCAGCGTTTTGACAATCGTCCACCTTTTAGAGCAGCTGAAAGACCTTGCCCAAAGTGCCACCGTTTTCACCAAGGAAACTGTCAAGTAGATCCTAGAAACTGTTATAAGTGCGGGAAGTTTGGGCACATTGAAAAAGACTGTCGGGTGGTCCGATTTTGTTATTCATGCAATTCGCCAGATCATCTTCAATCAGATTGTCCACTGGGAAGGATACCATCGGGTGGCACGTCAACAAGAGCACCGGGTGTTAGACCAACAGTACCGAGGTCAGAGCCAGCAAGAGCAAGAGGCCGATCATTTCAGATGACAGCAAAGGAAGCGGAGGAAACTCCGGACGTAGTTACAGGTACATTCTTAATAAATTCCACACGTGCTAAGGTGTTATTTGATTCTGGTGCAAACCGATCGTTTGTGTCTCCTTCATTTGCTGCTTACATGCGTTTAAAGCCGAAAGTGTTAGATCATGCTTTATTGGTAGATACAGCAAATGAAAATCAAGTGTCGGTTAAAGAAGTATTTGATAGTTGCGTGATAGATATAGAAGGGTGCGGAGTACTGATTCAGTTATTTCCAATAGCCCTGGTAGAGTTTGATGTGGTAGTGGGAATGGACTGGTTAGCCGAGAACCAAGCTAATATAAATTGTGATAAGAAGTTAATAAACGTTGTGTTACCTGAAAAAGGGCCGGTAGTGATTTATGGCGATCGTAGGAATTATCAGTATAATTTTATTAACATGATAAAAGCCCGTAAGTGTGTTAGTAAAGGTTGTCAGAGTTACTTAGCTTATGTAATAGATACTAAGCTAGAGAAGAGTAAGTTGGAAGACATTCCAATTGTTAGTGATTTTCCAGAAGTATTTCCTGAAGACTTGAACAGTCTTCCGCCCGTTAGACAGGTAGAGTTCGGTATAGATCTAATTCCTGGAGCCAACCCTGTAGCCCGTGCACCGTATCGTTTGGCGCCTCCGGAAATGAAAGAAATGATGGCACAACTGCAAGATCTATCCGATAAGGGTTTCATCAGACCAAGTTCTTCACCGTGGGGAGCACCAGTCTTATTTGTGAAAAAGAAGGATGGTTCGATGAGAATGTGTATCGACTACAGAGAATTGAATAAACGCACGATCAAAAACAAGTATCCTCTACCTAGAATTGATGACCTCTTCGATCAATTAGTTGGAGCTCGTTGTTTCTCCAAGATTGATTTGAGATCCGGTTATCATCAGTTGAAGGTCAAAGAAGAAGACGTGTTGAAAACTGCTTTTCGCACCAGGTACGGTCACTATGAGTTTCTAGTAATGCCATTTGGTTTAACAAACGCTCCAGCCGCCTTTATGGACTTAATGAATCGGGTATGTAAGCAATATCTTGATAAATTCGTCATCGTATTTATCGATGATATACTTATTTATTCCCGATCCAAAGAAGATCATGCACGACATCTTCGTTTGATTTTGGAATTATTGAAGAAAGAAAAGTTGTATGCGAAATTTTCAAAGTGTGAATTCTGGTTGCGGGAAGTTCAGTTTTTGGGGCATATAGTTTCTGAAAAGGGTATACAAGTCGATCCGATGAAAGTGGAAGCAGTTGAAAAATGGGAACCGCCAAAGACAGCAACAGAAGTACGAAGTTTTCTGGGTTTGGCCGGCTACTACCGAAAGTTTATAAAAGATTTCTCTCGTATTGCCACACCTTTGACTAAGCTGACTCGGAAGAATTTGAAGTTCGAATGGAAGGCAGAACAGGACGAAGCATTCAGGATATTAAAGGAGAAACTCTGCAGCGCGCCGATTTTAGCATTGCCAGAAGGTTCGGATGATTTTGTGGTCTACAGTGATGCTTCCAAGTTAGGTTTGGGATGTGTACTCATGCAACGTGGAAAAGTAATTGCCTATGCTTCTCGTCAATTAAAGGATCATGAAAGGCAATATCCTACCCACGATATGGAACTTGCAGCGGTTGTCTTTGCATTGAAGATTTGGAGACATTATCTGTATGGTTCCAAATGTCAAATTTTTACTGATCATAAGAGTCTCCAACATCTTTTTGACCAAAAGGAACTGAATATGAGGCAAAGAAGGTGGCTTGAGTTAGTGAATGATTATGATTGTGAAATCCTTTATCACCCAGGGAAAGCGAATGTGGTGGCAGATGCACTAAGTCGACAAGAAAGAAGTGGAACGATAAAGGCGATATCTTTAAGAGCTGAACTTCTTCCAAACATTTTTGACGAATTACTGAAGTGCCAATTAGATGCTTATCAAGAAGAAAGTTTGAAATCTGAACGGTTAGTTGGGATATCAGCATTGCTTGGGAAAGATAACCGTGGGTTGTTGTGTTTGGGGAACAGGATTTGGGTACCTCGTTTGGGTGGATTACGTGATCGTGTACTGCAAGAAGCTCATCAATCTCGATTCTCCATTCATCCAGGTACAAATAAAATGTATAGAGATCTGAAGCAATTTTACTGGTGGCCGGGGATGAAAAGAAGCATTGCAAAGTATGTGGAGGAATGTACTACTTGCAAGAAGGTAAAGATTGAACATCAAAAACCTTTTGGTCAACTGCAACGATTAGAAATTCCAGTATGGAAATGGGATCAGATCACAACTGATTTTATTACCAAGTTACCAAGAACTTCAAAAGGATTCGATTCTATTTGGGTGATTGTGGATAGGTTGACAAAGTCTGCTCATTTCTTGCCGATAAAAGAAACCGATTCTTTGGAACGTTTGGCCAAACTGTACATTAATGAAATAGTAACTCGACATGGAGTACCAATTTCGATTATTTCTGATCGAGATAGTCGTTTTACTTCTAGGTTTTGGAGAAGCTTTCAAAAAGAGATGGGAACGCAGATTAAGTTGAGCACAGCATATCATCCACAGACAGACGGGCAGAGTGAAAGAACGATCCAGACTTTAGAAGATATGCTTCGGGCCTGTATAGTAGATTTTGGGGGATCATGGGATAAACATTTGCCTTTGATAGAGTTCGCTTACAACAACAGTTATCATTCTAGCATTCAGGCGGCACCGTTTGAAGTATTGTATGGTAGGAAATGCCGAACGCCTTTGTGTTGGAATGAAGTGGGGGAAAAGCAGTTAGCAGGGCCAGAAATAGTACAGTTAACAGCAGATAAGATTACTCAAATCCGAGATAGATTGAAAACGGCACAAGACAGACAGAAAAGTTATGCAGATCGACGCCGGAAACCGTTAGAATTTCAGGTTGGGGAATTTGTGATGTTAAAAGTTTCACTTTGGAAAGGAGTCATACGTTTTGGGAAACAAGGTAAACTCAGTCCGCGGTATATTGGGCCATTTAAAATTACAGAAAGAATTGGTGAAGTGGCATACAGATTGGATCTTCCGTTGGAGTTGAGTAGGATTCATAACGCGTTTCATGTGTCGAACTTTCGGAAATGTTTAGTTACACCGGACCAGGCAGTGTCTCTACCGGATATCCAGGTTGATGAAAAGTTGAACTATGTGGAGGAACCAGAAGCGATAGTTGATCACAAGGTTAAAGTATTAAGGAATAAGGAAATCAGGCAGGTAAAGGTTCAGTGGAAACATCATAGAGGTCAGGATGCGACATGGGAATCAGAAGCGGAAATGAGAGCCAAATACCCTCATCTGTTCTCTTAACTGAATTCCGGGACGGAATTCTTTTAAGGGGGAGATGTTGTAATAACCAGGTATTTTATCTAAGTTACTTTTGGAATTTTATAAGTAGTATTTTAATTTAATATTATGGAGTTAGAGTTAAAGGGTAAGTTATAAGTTTTAATTTAAAAGTAAGGGGTATTTAGTGTCAAGTAAGATAAGTCTAGGGTTTGTTTGGTCTATATTCCAAACCTAACTCCTACCACCGCCATTCTTCCACCTCATGTAGAGGAGGTGTCCTCTTGTAAGAGTTTTAGATAAAAATTATAGTGTGTGTGTGTGTGATTACGTGAAGAAAGGAAAGACTAGAGAGACTTGAGAGAAAATTGAAAGGAAGAAGAAGAAGGAAGGACAAGCCGATTTACAGCAGTAATATAAGGATTAATCTGAAGTAGACAAAGGTATTAATCCTTGCAAACCTTTCCTTTCTATGTGTATTAGTTCCTAATAGGTTTTACATGAATCTTAGAAGTGGGTTATGCTATTTTAGAAAGATATGATAATTATGGGTTTGGGATAGTGTTCTAATGGTAGTATAAAACATATCTGCAAAGTTACATAATCATGCATAGAATAAAACTACAAAAATCTGGGTTTTAGGATGAAGCAGTAGGCTGAGACATTCATCGAAGTCGCAGTAGGCTAATATTCATCGAAGTCGCAGTAGGCTAATATTCATCGAAGTCGCAATGGACGACTGCGACATTCATCGGAGTCGCAATAGTTGGTTGCGACTTGGGTATGAAGTCGCAATGGTCGTTTGCGACTTGGATTGGAATCACAGTAGTTGATTGCGACTTGGATTGGAATCGCAGTAGTTGATTGCGACTTGGATTGGAATCGCAGTAGTTGATTGCGATTTGGGTTTGGAATCGCAGTAGTTGATTGCGATTTGGGATGGAGTCGCAATAGTGGGTTGCGATTTCGGGGTGAAGTCGCAGTAAGAGGCTGCGACTTTGTACTGTTCATCACGGTTGCGACTTGTACTGTTCATTGCGATTTCAGTTGGGAATTTTGTAAGTTTAAGTATTAAAAGAGATATTTGGTATTTTATCCGATTTCAGATTTTGTGAAGAATCGACCTACGTGATTGATCTTGGAAGAGTTTTGTGATAAACACAAGAGGTGAGTTTTTAATTGAAATGTTTTCAAAATGGAATACATATATGTGATTAAATGTAATATGGTGCATAAAGTGTTTATATGAATATTACATTGTATGAGTACAAGTTGGCCGGGCTTAGGACCGGTGAAAGTTGGTTGTGCAAGGGACAGTGGTGTTGGCTGTATTTAGTACAGCGGTGTAAATAAATTAATTGGCTTGCTACCAATTAATATGGCCAAGGAAAAGAAAAGAGAAAGAGATGGAAAGATACATGATGCATGAGTCGTAATTGGTATTCTTATGTGAATTACGTGAATGATTATGTGCAAATGTTTCCTTTAACTAACGAGGATTTTCTCACTAGACCTCAAGGTCTAACCCTCATTTTTGTTTTAAAATATGTATTCCAGGTCATGGAGCAAACAAGAGATAATGATAGGATTTATCATGTTAGCTTTTGTGGATGTTGAATGATTATGAAGATTTCAGTTATAATTAGTAGTTGTTATGTATTTTACTTTATTCGAAAAAGTTTGTACCGAAAGACCTAATTGTAGAATTTAAGGGACCATTTTTGGATTATGATATGTTATTTTGTGGTGAATTATATGGAACTTGTATGTTGGGATTAAGGGGTGTTACAATATGACAGGGGATATCATTAAGGGTGTTAAAATTGAGCAAAATGTTTGATTATCGGTAATTTTAACTGGTTTCACAATGAACCCACCCCTTAAAAGAGGTTCCAAGAACACGGCTTTCGAAACCACATGTGAGGGTGTATTTCAGAGTTGACTCAATGGTCGAGGCTAGCAAAGGTGTTCAAACCCGTCTTCTACATGATTTGACCTTGAACCTTTTTCGTATTCAAACAAAGTCACTTCACCTATTTGTCAGTTGTATTACAGGCCCGAGGACACCACTAAGGGTGTTAATGAGTCAAGCCTCACTACTATTTTGAAAAGGTTATTCAAGCTTGAAGCCTCAAACCTAATATTATATTTCAAGCTGAAATCAAACAACCTACTACTTGAACCGGCTCGTTAACACCTTTAGACACCATTTCTGAAATATAATTCTAAAAGCTAATGTGATATGATTAAAAGTCTATATTGATATATCATAAATTTCAGTTATTAACATTTTATTAATAACAAATCTCTACATGGATACTATCATACTATACATACACTGACACACATATAAGAGGACAAACATGAATGATGACTATAGGACCAATGGTATATATATGTATAGTATGGTGAGGACTCTTATGCAGTCGGTATAGCTATTATGAATTTATGATAGATTAAAGGGAATTTAATTAAAATACCCAAAGTTTGACTTTGACTTACCAAAATACCCATTTTTTTTCAACTTTTGCCAAAATACCTATTTTTCCCGCGATATGTCCCGCGATCGCGGGATAGGGTAGTTTTTGAAACATTTGATCCCGCCATTCGCGGGATAGGGTATGAATTGTAAATATAGCGGGATCAATTTGGGGCAGCCGCGGGGACTCATCCCGCTATAGCGGGATCAAAATTTTCAAAATGAACCCTATTCCGCGATCGCAGGATATATCGCGGGAAAAATGGGTATTTTGGCAAAAGTTGAAAAAAATGGGTATTTTGATAAGTCAAAGTCAAACTTTGGGTATTTTAATTAATTTCCCTAGATTAAACATATGATCGATACAATAAAATTATAGGTTAAATTTAAAAAGGTTTTATAATGACCAATTTGCCCTTTCACCAATAAAAACAGAATTGGTAACTCAAACCTTCCATCACCATGGTTGAGACATGGGATTGAGAGAGACAACCAGCTTAGCTGGGGCTTAATTCTAGAAAGAAAGAAGAATGCAGTTTGAATGGGTTTTAGGTCTACCAACTGGCTGTTATAGATTGCACTCCTTAACCAAATACCACCACCACCACCATCATCAATAACAATAACAATAACAACAACAGTTAAATAAACATGGGTTTCAAGATTTCTTTGGCTTTTGATTCCATTTCTGGGTCCAACTTTTTCTTGAAGTCTGCAAAGCAGGATCTTGATGTTTGAATCCATGGAAGCTTGTAGTATCAGCAGATCAAAGATTCTTACCTACATAGAACCCACAAAAAACTGAGTTAATTTTGGGTAATTTCTTCTTTCTTTCCATGTAATTATAGTTATTTAAAAAAAAAAATTTAAATCTCTCTGATGATCATCATCAACAGAAAACAGCTCTACTGGTTGCATAATCGTTTTCTTATGAAGAATTGTGGTTACTTTTTATGGGTTTGTCTTGAAATTAATTTAACTTTCCTGGGAAATTTGAAAATTTGAATTTGTTGGCTGTTTTTACCCTGTTTGATAGCAGTAGTAAAGAAACAGGGAAAATCTTTTTACTGAAGATCAAGTACTAGTTGCTTTTATGTTCTATGTCCTTTGCCCACCAATTAATGCTTCATTTCATCAACTGTTTGTCTGATTCCATCTTAAATGTCTGTGGAATTGAATCATCCTTCATAAAGTTCCAATCTTTTGCAGAAAATTCGACAAAAAGACAGAAAACATGTCAACTTACATACCAAGTTTCAACAATGGAAGAGTGAAAGAACCTCTGCAGAATTCATGTTCTTTGGAATCAGCGGTTCCTCCTGGAAATGTCATGATGTATATGAACCTCTCATCCGGGAATTCCCAGCAGCCTAACATCTCCATTGACATTCCGAACGCTGGAATCCATGATTCCAATGTTGTCTCACAGCAACAATTCTGTGAATCAAGAAGCAGGGGAAATGAGTTTAGCTTATTAAGAGACTGTAGGAGCAATGAAATGTTGTTAATGGGTTCACATATTCCACCCTCAGGAATCCGATTCCATTCCGATCAGTACCAGAATCCTAACATGGGTTTCTCTTGTTTTGGAGACGAAAGCACCCAAGATTCCGAGAGTTATCCATATGGAATTGGGAATGTGATTTCTGATTCCAAGCATCTAAAAGCAGCTCAAGAACTGCTTGATGAAGTTGTTAATGTCAAGACAGCTCTCAAACAACGACATTGTAAACCAGACTCCATGAATGATTCCAAAGAAGTCAACTGGGAATCCAAAAACCAACAAGATCCCAGACCACTCTCAGCTGCTGAAAAACAGGATTTACAGAATAAGATGACCAAGCTATCGTCTATGTTGAACGAGGTGAGTTTCTTGTTTGATGTTATTCAATTAGTGTTTGTTCATACAGATAAAAAAGACAATAGATTTTCAAACTCCATGGTCAAAAATCGGAATCAGAGCAAATATCACTCCAAAACTTGAACCAAATGAGCTCTGATTCCGATTCCAGTTGCATAGATCGAATTCTATGTTTATCATCCTTTGAAATCCGTACAGAAACTAAAAAAAAAAAGATTCATCCCATCTTTTCAAAATTCGATCTTATCTTGTTGTAAACCAATGGAGTATATGTGCACAGGTTGATAGAAGATACAAACAATACCACCATCAAATGCAGATTGTTGTGTCATCATTTGATGTAATAGCCGGATGTGGGGCCGCAAAGACCTACACCGCGCTTGCTCTCCAAACCATATCAAGCCATTTTCGGTGTTTGCGAGATGCGATTAACAGCCAAATAAAAGTCACAGAGAGAAGACTCGGAGTGACCGATTCAAACGAGAAGGGAATCGCGATTTCCAGGCTGAGATTTGTGGATCAGCAGCTGCAGCAACAGAGACATGTTCAGCAATTTGGTATGATACATCAACATATCTGGAGACCACAGAGAGGGCTTCCAGAAAGCTCTGTGTCGATTCTGCGAGCATGGCTGTTCGAGCATTTTCTTCATCCGTAATCACCCTCTCAATTTCCGTGATTTTAGTCGTATTGATTATTTCCATTTCCTTTGATGAATTGGTTTCTTGATCTTTATCAGATACCCGAAAGATTCAGAAAAGATGATGCTAGCCAGACAGACAGGCTTAACCAGAAGTCAGGTAAACTTCTGAAACACTTTTCTTGAAATGATCATCTGGGTTTGGTTTAGATTCAATAATGATCAAATATATCAGGTCTCAAACTGGTTTATAAACGCACGAGTTCGTCTATGGAAGCCAATGGTGGAAGAAATGTACAAAGAAGAATCTGTGGATGCTGCAATGGACTCCAATTCTTCATCAGACGTTGCACCGAAAAAGACTTCACTTGATCAAGCAGAAGATATGAACCAGAGTGCAGCATCATCCTATCAAGACTGCCGAATCACGGGTCCCATTGTCGATGACTGTCCTGTTTTCAACAACACAATAATTCAGTCTAACAACGAAGAAGTGTCGCTAACGTTAAGGTTACAACACTCTGAGAATAGTGGCTTACCACACATGTCTCTTGGGACCCACCATTATAGTTTACTTGACCTGACAGGCCGTAATGGTGGCGGTGATGCTGGCGGAGGTTCATCGGTGGGGGCTGATGCTGTTGATTTTAGTGGATTCAGGTAACCAGGAGCTAGTGTTCGAGTCTTCTCCCTTGTTACATGATTTTTTAGCATGAGTGGTTTCATTCAAACCAGTCATTCATAAAAATTCTGAAACCCATCTAGTTTTTGCTTCTAAGTAACGGAAAAAACAGAAAATGAGCACAAATCACATGTATAATTGTAAAGAGAAGATGAATACATTTCCCTTTGATACATTTGTGATGAACTGCTAATCGTTTACTTGAGAATACTGATTTCTGAAAAACATAATCGTAATGCAAATTGACAAACTATTGTTGTAATTTCGGTTTTGGAATCAGAAACATGAATAAATATGAAATGGCATAACGAACTACTGAAACATGTACTAATTGGCATTCCATTACCTGATGTTAATGATCAGATATACAATCATCACCGAAATTTGAGCAAACAATTGCAAGCTATGAAAACAAGAAAGAAATTGAGCAAAACGTCAACACCTATTGTGGTTCATTCCGCTAAGCTAGGATGTCAAACAACCATTTTTCAACTAGCAGTGCCAGAAAATCTATACAAAAAGTTAGAACATTCTGTGGTTTAATACCATTAATTACATGTATGCTTAGGTTATCCTGACAATTATCGGCATGCAGCTGTGAAGAAGACAACAACCAATACCAATGGCTTTCCTCATTCAGATCATCTACACAGGAAACACAACAGAATACAAAATCAGATATTAAGTTGATGTGGAAACACCAGCAATGCTTTTAGATAGAAGTAAATTACTTAATTACTAACCTTTTATAGATGGCAGTTATGTCTTCGTTCAACCAAGAAGTTTCCAGAAATTGATCACCACAATCTTTGACACTGACTGTCTCCATCTCAAAGTCATGATGACCACAGAACTCATTCCATTCAAACCACATCTTGGAGATAGACTCTTTCTTAAAGCAAGTCACATGGTCTTCTTCTTCAGGTGAATCTGCAGCAATTAATCGGTAGGTGTATACCTTTCTTACCTGCCCTGGCCGAAAAGCACGGCCAAGAGCTTGGCGAGTAACAGAAGGGTTTAAATGCACGTCCAAAATTATGATTCTTGAGGCCCCAACAAGTGATATTCCCTCCCCACAAGCTTTTATGGATCCAAAAAAGACTCTGGATTCGGGGGAGTTGTTGAACTGGTCCATTGCTATCTCACGTACATCGTTATCATCATCTCCCGTTATCATGAATATCTCCTTGTTCAGACTCCAACCCTTGACTTTCATCGTCAATCTCATCAAGAACCTAAGCGGCAATAGATATTGACCAAA